>CM045991.1:43589542-46091489 GCA_025175895.1 Wurfbainia villosa | reverse complement strand
TGGCGATGTTGTGGAATCGCCTATATAGAGCTTCCTTCCATTTATCGGAGTATACTGAGAACATCGCCTTATCGTAAGCAGATACGACGTGTTGCTCCAAAGATTCATCCACCACTGCTTCGGGTTGTCCACCACCGTGTTGGCTTCAAACACGACCGCAGTGAGATCTAGCTCCATGTCGTCAGAAGTTGTGACCTGGTTCGCAACTTCCTTCTGACCCTTGGTTGGTTTCTTCGGGCGCTCAGACTCTTTCGACATGTGTCTCGCTTTCCGCAGCTTGTAGCACGAGCCCTCAATTTCTTGTGAGCCTTCTTTTGAATTGCTTCGCTTTTGGGTGTTCTACTCACCAGTGTTAGACATCTCGTCGATAGTCCGCTGCCTTTAGAGTCGGAGAATCTTCAATTATCCTCCTCTATTCGTAGCCTCAGAATCAGGTCTTCAAGCCCCATATCCTTTTGCTTATGCTTCAGGTAATTTTGAAATCCTTCCACGATGGGGGGGTTTCTCAATTACCGCGGATACTTTGAACGACTCGTTCAGCTTCATGCCTTCGGCATCCAGATCATGCAATATCAGTTGCATATCTTGGATTTGAGATGTCACACTCTTGGAATCCACCATTTTGAAATCGAACCGACCGACGATGAATTTCTTCAAACCGCATTTTCGGTTTTGTATTTCTTCTCTAGTGATTCCTGCAGAGATTTCGCCGCCTCTATCGGACTATACACGTTATACAACGTGTTGTCCAATGCATTGAGAAAATCTCCGCGGCGACCACGCATCGCAAGCATCCTTACTATTGGAATCATCTTCCTTAGCGGCTGACGGGTCTTCACGCAAAAATCGTACGAGGTTTAGCGTTGTCAGATAGAACAACATCTTCTGCTGCCATCGTTTGAAATCGGCTCCGTTGAATTTCTCCAGCTTCTCTTCGGTGAACAGAGGTTGTGACTATGGTCTAACGCCGCGTTGATCACGGCCATATCAGATTGCACCAAATATCGTTTTACGATTGTTGATAAAAGATTTTCCGAAATAATCGGGGAGACAACAATCTGATATGATCTCGTCGAGGCTAGTGTTCGACACTATCTCCGTAAAATGATATTGCTCCGCTCAAGTGTTTACGGATAGCAGCAATTTGTTTCCAAGATACAACGACGATGTCTCGGAATAGTAGCACTACAAATTCCGAGACCGGCGAACCTACTCGTAGACTTTTTGGACTCTGGATGCAGAAGATGGGATGGATGAAATGAGAACTTGAGTGAATGAGTGAATTTCATCATCTAAGAGTTTCTATTTATACTTGTGAAGGGATAGAGGCACCTTTTGGTTCAATCAAATCTCATCCATTCAATTAAAAATAGATGATCTAGATTGCATCTCTTCCCAAAAGACATAATGTCTCTTCATTTGGATACATCTAAGTCTTTCATTTTGATTTCGATGATCAAGATTAAGTCATCCAAAAAGATACTTATACCCTTTCATTTGAATGAACCAAATTTATCCATCTTAATCCAACGATCTAGATTAAGCCATATTAATTTCTCATTCATATAATTGAAAAAATTAATCAATTTTTTCAACAAACTTATCATGGGCGGAGTTGTTACACGATTTGACAAGACTATATATTAAGAATATAGAAACCATCACTAGTACGGGTTGATGAGACAAGCTCGAAGATTAATTTTCTCAATGAAAGTTATATAAAAGGAGTTTTTCTTCTTCTTTAGGAGAGGTGCTCAAATCTTCTACATTTTTTCTTCCACTAAGCTCTCCTGACTTGAGCGTCGGAGGAGTATGACCGAGATACTTCTCGGCGCCTCCTCACTCTGTTCCTTGTCTGTTTCCGGTGCACTTGGTGGCTTTTCCCGGATCTTCGTCCCCAAAGATCAAACGGCGTGGGATCCTTGAAGGAGATTGACCTCACCATATACTCTCCGCGCCCTGGGAGGGAAGAAATGGCTCTACCTCGGACAGAAACAATCTAGTATCACAAATGATTCGAATAACATTGACGATTTTTTATTGTAGAAGTGTTGAGGACAATATGAGGTCTAGTTGAGCATGCAGACAAGAGAGTGCTAAGATGGGCTCAAAAAGTTCGATAAATTTGACTCTCAATCGGGTTCAGAGCTTATATAAGATTTTATTTCTATTTAGTTTTACAATAAAATTTTTACTTAGCAATTAATTTTATTATAATTTGATTTATGTGTAATTGATCAAAATTTTACAAAAGATAAAAAAGAAATAATTTTCACTATGAAATATCTTTGTAAAAACATTTATAATTTCAATAAACTATTTGTGTCACTCATCGCGCAAGACCTATCTAATTTACACCCTAAATCACTCGTTTAATTGTATGATTTATCTAACTCAATTAACCTAAGTGATTCATTAATAAGTTCTCTTAGCTTAATTGATAGTTTAAATTTATTTTACTAATGCGGTTGGACCGTTCGACCAAATGTGATTTATTTTTCTCATATAAACAAATAAATATGAGTAAGTAATATATTTACCTCGCTTAATTAGTCCCTTAATCCTGATCAAGTCGACTAAAATATTAATAATTATAATTATAATTCTTTCAAAATTGTGTTTTAAAAATTAATTTTATTATTAAAATATGAAAGTATTTCGTATACAAATTCATAAGGAACAGAAAAAGACAAAAGTCTTTTATAATTGTTTGTTTCTATTTTTATTTTTTTCAAATAAGTCCTTTTTTTTTGTACTTTTTTTTTCTTTTAAAATTCCTAACGGAAGCAGCTTCCTCTCGTCCTTCCCCGGATAAATCCTCGTCGATACTTCACTCTTCCTCCTTTCGTTGATCGCGATCCCTCGCTAGGTTTTTTGTTTGCTTCAGTCACCGCCTTGCGTTGCGCTGCTTCCGTCCTGAGGAAAGTGCGCGGGGGCGGATGGCGGTGCCTAACAAGGAGCCGATCCTTTTCAGCGAAGGGTGGGAGGTCATCGAGCCAGGCATCGTCAAGATTTTGAGGATCTTGGAAGGGCTTCCCGAACCGCCCTTCACATCCGAGGAACACATTACGATCTACACGTAATATTTCTACGCGATTTTTGATGTTTCTCCTGCTTTGTTTGGGCTAATTAAATCTCTTGTGTGAGACAGAACAATCCACAATATGTGTGTGCAAAAGGATCCGCACGATCACTCGGAGCTATTGTATAAAAAATACAGGGAAGTAATCGAGGAGTACATCACTTCTGTGGTATGTTTCTTTGTTCTGATTCCATTTTTTTTTTCTTGAATAAGTGTCCTCGGAAAGGCCCGACTATATTTTTCTTGTTATGTTTAGTCGAGTAGTTAAAGGGCCAGCCAATTGATAAGCTGATCGAATTTGCTTTCTAATTAATGACGTTATGGCGCATTAGAATTCTATGATTAGAATATCATGAGAGAAAAAATCCTTATGTGCATTAGAATTGTATATATAAAAAAGAGCGTTCAGTGCACAAAACTCCTATCAATACAAATTCCCAATGAAGGGAACCATATTAGATATATTGTATTCACGACTCAAATCCGTGATTTCAAAGTCACACAATATCAATTTTACTATTGTGTCAAGGCTTTCCTTCTTCATTAGAGTTTTATGCTTAGAAAAAAAAAGGATAATGTAACTTGATATAGCTAAAGAACAATAACTAAATCTTTATCCCACTAAGTGGAGTCAACTATATGGATCCTTCCATGTCATTAGACTTGATCCTCTATTATATCATTATCTATATTTAAATAAAATTGATCATGTTTTATCATTGTTAATTAAGTCTTCTTTAGTCTCTCCCTTCCTTAATTAATGTATGTATTTATCATGGTCTTATATCACCCAACTACAAAATTTATTGGTTACTCAAGTACATATTTATATTATCTTAAATATGTCTCTCAAACTTTCTTTTTAATATTTTCATTTATTATCTTGTCTATCAAGGAGAGCCTTGACACAATGGTAAAATTATTATTGTGCGACTTAGAGGTCACAGGTTCAAGTCATGAAAATAGCCTCTTACAAAGTAGGATAAAACTGTGTACAATATGCCCTTCCTCGGGATCACGTATTGATAGAAGTTTCGTGCACCGTATTGTCCTTATCTTGGTTATTCTAATATGTCTATACGTTGACTTTAACATTCTTATATCTACAACTTTTATCTTCCACTCATGTGCTCGATTCATAGCTCAACATTCAATTCTAAATAATATAGCATTTTTAATCGTTATTTTGTAAAACTTTTCTTTAAGCTTTAGAGATATCTTATCATCACAAAGAACATTTGACGCTTTTTTTCATTTCAATCATTCTGCTTATATTTTATATAAAACATCTCTATTGACATTTCTTTTCTTTTTTTTGCAAAAATGAACTTAGATATTTAAATCTCTCAATTACAGATAATTTGTCATCTCCTATCTTAATAATTGTCTTACTATATCTAGTATTATTAAATTTAAATTCTATATATTTTATCTTTACTTTACTAAGTCTAAATTTTTTTGCTAAGATTCAAGCTTAACATTTACTTCTTCACATATCTCATCAACTAAAATAATGTCGTCTGTAAACAACATACATCATGATAACACATCTTGGATGTGTCTAGTGAATTCATTTATAACTAGTGTAAAAGGATATAGACTTAGAGTTGATTTTTGGTGTAATTCTAATATAGCTAATCCAAAAAAAAAAAATTCTCTTTCTATAGCAACGATTACAAGTCGACCCATACCTAAAATGGGTTGTTTTTACCATTCCAACACGGGATTGACACCAAAGATGTATCAACGTGCATGTAATCAAATTGACTATGCCACATGTGATTCCCATGGTTGATCACAGTCGACACGGAAAGAAAGAAGATCACAAAAAGGAGTCGATTTGATTCATTCTGTTAATCACGCGGCAAGGAGAAGAAGTGGCCATGAGTTTATAAAAAAGAAAAGAAATAGATTTCTTATCTCATCAACAGTAGAGGAGAAGATGAGCGGCGACAAGCAAGCAATGACAATGTAACAATCAGAACCTCGAAGGTAATTGGCATTTGGGAGAGGATTGGAAAGCGATCTCTAGACACATTGTAATCGCTAGACGTGATCGCGATCGCCAATGTTTGTGATCACCAATGTCACACGAGGGAATTTGGATAGGGATGGAGATCGGGAGGGGAGGAAAGGAAAATAAATATAATTAAAATAGTTTTAATTATATGTTATTATATTGAAACTGATATATATAATATATCACTATTATATCCATGATTATATATAATTCACTGATATATATCAGTTATAATAGTATATATGTAATACAACATTATATATACTGTTATAACTATTGGTGATTGATTTCTGGTCCAGGTTAACCAATCTCAAATTGAGTTTTAATGTTTGAGCAATATGTATTGATAATCAAGCGATAGTCTCAAGAGAGAGATTATCGATCAAGAGTGACCAAGCTCAATTTGATCTTTGACCAAGACGACAAGTGAAAAAGGAGATTATAGGAAAAGGAAATCGTTGATTGAGTGAGAATACCAAATGGATCATGCAGAACCAGACACTTGAGATGAGAAGTGAGTCCAAGTGAATCATAGAGAACCAAACATTTGCACGAGATGAAAAGCAAAGTCTTAGTGGGTCAAGAAGAATCGGACACTTAGTATGAGAAAAAAGAAGTCCAAGTGAATCATGAAGCATCAGACACTTAGTATGTGATAGATGTTCTAACAAGTCATGGAGATTAGATATTAGACATGTGATTGGAAGCTCTAATAGATTAAGAAGAGTCGGATGTTAAGTGTAAGATAGAAAGTCTAAACAGGTTAATAAGAACTGGATGTTTGACAATAGTAAAATCTCGACAGGTTAAGGTTAACTGAATGCTTGGCACAAAAAGAGAAGTCCAAATAGGTCAAGGAGAATCAGATGTTTAGCAATTTTGATATCCTAGCACTCTAGCAGGTCAAGGTTAACCGGATGCTAGGCAAATGAAGTCTTAGCAAGTCAAAGATTATTGAATGCTAAGTGGGAGAAGTCTTGGTAAATTGTGGTCAACTGGATATTAGACAAAATGAGATTTCAGACTTAGAAAGTTTAAAATAGGAGTATTAGCCGATTGTTATAGACTAGCAATCGATTGATGAACTGTAAACCTTGAGATGAGGGATTTGAGAGGATTTATGAAAGTTTTGGACGTGATCAATCGACTATTAGGTATTAACAGTCAACTGACACATCAGCCAAGTGATGAACTCAATTGATGTTACCATTCGAGGGAATAGAGTTTGGAACTTAATTGAATGTTATCGGTTGGTGATGTTAATGTTGAATGAATAGAGTTTTAAACTTAATTTTCCAACTCGATCTTCACAATTGATTGATTTGGGAGATTAATAATGATCGATGTTACCATAGTTCGTTGGAACAGGCGTGGAATGGGCATTCCAACACGAGAACACCTCATGCCATGTCAAATTTCTAGTAAATAACATTGATTGCTATGAGATGATGTTATAATGGGAAAAAAAGGCATGGAACCGAACATAATGACTTGGAATGGACTTTAGATTTTTTTTCATTTAAGGCCGATTTGACTTTGCTTTATTTTTAATGTTTTGTTTATATTTAAGAAAAAAGACAGATTTGATTTGTGCCATCACTGTCCTTTTTTAAGCATTTTGTAAATAATGCAAGACTACCGATCTGCCTTACATAAACATATTGAAATTTGAACTTATTCATTTTTGGCTTATGATCATCAGTTGAGTTACTGTTTGATTTCTATCATCATTTCTAACATATTCGGCAAACAATCTTGTTTAAGGTAAGTTTTGAATTTTTGGTTTAATCTACTAAGTTATTAAGAATTCTTTATTTTTATGTGGTTCAAAAATAAAATATTAGCTATATATTTTTATTATTTAAGTATGATTGTAATCAAGTTGTTAGTTAAATAGAAATCTACTAAGCATTTTATGATTGTTTATCATTTATTCTTATTATTTTGTTTAGTGTTTTAGGCACATTGTCAAACTGTTAGCATTAATTATTTTTTTAAGAAAATATATTAAAAAGAAACTGAAAATTAAAATGATTGTAATACTCATTAAACTAATCAAAGAGTAATAATGTATAATGTTTGATGAGCTGAAATAATTTATTAAATTTTAAATTTATTGCACACCTAATTTAAATTATTAGAATTTAAATTTATGAAATTTCAAAATTATAAATAATTTATTTTTTTTTATATTTATATGACTCATAATTTTGCAAATATACAAGAAAAAAAATAAATAAAGAAATAAAATTTTGTACTTAAATTCAATTTTAGAAAATCTACATCCATATTTTAGATAAAGAAAATGTCTTTCGATACTTTAAGCTAAAATTAATTGACTTAAATTCTAAATAAAAAGGGGCAGTCTGGTGCACGAAACTTCCACCGTGTAGGGTCCTAGGAAAAGGTCTTTTGTACACAATCTTACTCTATTTTACAAGAGATTGTTTCCAAGACTCAAATTTGTAACTTCTAGTTCATAAGACAACAACTTTATCATTGAGCTAAGACTCCCCTTTGATTTAAATTCTAAATAAAAAAAGAACAGTCTGATGCACGAAGCTTCCACCATGCAAGGTCCTAGGAAAAGGTCTATTGTGCACAGTCTTACTCTGCTTTGCAAGAGATTATTTCCAAGACTTGAATTTGTGACTTCTAGGTCACAAGGTAGCAACTTTATCATTGTGCTAAGACTCCCCTTCGATTTAAATTCTAAATAAAAATTATAAATACATGATATTTTTTCTATAAGTTATGTCTATCCTATATATGATAATAAAAGTCTTAAATACTCAACATGTGTTTTCATTATCATAATTCTTGAATTACTAACACTCTAAATATCAACTATAAGTTTAAAGATCTAATTATGAATAAATAATAGTTTATTATGTGAGTTTTTTAAAAGTTTATAAGTCAAAATTATATATCATTATTTATTTGTTTAGAATGACACCGAACTCTAATATCGGTTAGTAATTTGGTTAAATGGTGGGTGATAACTGTAAAATAATATGATGTAAATTTTGTGGAGGAGTTATAACAGGAGGAATTACAAAATTAAAATAACATATTGCACATGTTGTTGGAAATGTCAAGGCATGTCACAAAGCTCCTAAGGAAATATCGTCAATGTTATGAAAACATTTTCAATACTCTGAGGCAAGTAGAAATTTAATATATTGATTTTTTATGGCTTCATGTATTTTATTTTTTATTAGTAATGTAATTTGTACATTTATTTTAAATTTTTTTACTAATTCTGTATTTTTTTTTTTATAAATCTGTGATGTGATTATTTTGTGAAATGATGTTAGAACTAGGACAATAGAGTCCATGACGACCGCCGCGACTATTCTTGCAAACTCTAGATGTTAATGTTCAAGTAAACAGAGAGCTTTGAACTTGATTATCCAACTCAACTAATCGTAATCAGTCGATTGATAGAAAAGAGCAGTCGGCTGATATCACTGTTCAAGCGAATAGAAAGTTCAAAATTCGATTGCGGAATTCGACTATTTTGACATCAATTGATTGATGTGATCAAAGCTGAACTAGAAAGAGTTGTGTTGCAAGTGTAATATTCAAATCTACAATGGAGCGACGATTGATGAATATTAGTAGTTGACTGTTAGGCGAAAATCATCCCCGACTTGAAGCTTATAATGTAGGATTTCATAGAAGATTTCGACTCTAATTCTTGGGAATTTTAAAGAAGAATGCTACATTTTCAAACCTCAAGAGGCAATCTAAAGCAACCAAAAGCGTTCAAAGAAAAGATTCATCATTGTAAAATGCTTCATTTATATTTTTTTATCTTCTATTATATCTTTGTATATTATTTGTGTTGTTTGTAAAAGAACAAGTTGTAAGAGGTTTCTCCTCCTTTGGAAGATATTCGATAAGAAGAAAGGATAGTGTAGAGTATCGCTAGGACTAAGTTGTGAAGAAGGAATCGAGAGTTCTGAACTATGTAAATCAATTTATTGTGTTTGTGCTATTTTATGTTTTTATTTCCATTGCATTTCTAGCTCTTGTAGGCGAGCACGAACACATGTGAACGACGAACAACAACGAACGATATCAAATCGCTATTCAATCCCTCCTAGTCACGTCAACAGACATGTGTATAACTTATAACATATATAACATTATGTATAACTGCTAATTATATATATCTGTTATAACATATATAAATTGTTAATTATAAACTGGCATATCAACATAATATATATAGTTAATTATATATAATAGCTATAGATATAATATATAATTAATAATAGTTATAAAATATCTAGAATTATTTTTAGCTTTTTAAATAATTTTAAAAATTAATAAAATATGTTATAACATAATTTTAATATCTATTGAATGTGAATTTAAAATAATCTAAAAATTTTCCAAAATATAATTCTTAAACACTTCAAATAAATTTTAAAAAATTAAAAATGTGCAAATACATTTTAAAAAATATTTAAGCCTTTCAAATAATTTTATAATTTTAGATTTAGTTTTGAATTTTGAGAATTACTTTTTTAACTAATAATTTCAAGAATTACTTTATATCTTTTAAATTTAAATATATATATAGCCGTGTCAGATTCCGGCGATCGCGGCCGAATCCGCAGTCGCCGAGAGATCCTTCCGTGCGGATTCGGCCGGCGGCCTTCCCGCCCGGATTCCGTAGATGGCGGCGAATCGCTGCACGGCGACCGCGGCCACTGGCGTCGATCGCGCCAGGTCCGTGACCTGGCGGCCGGAGCCAGCGGCAGCAACATACCGGCGATGGTCGTAGAGTCGCAGACGGCGCGGATAAATCGGCGCGTAGTATATCTTAACTCTATATATATATATATATATATATATATATATATATTTTTAATAATTAAAAATAATTTTTAAATTTATACCTTTTTGTAGCTATTGTAAAAATTTAATAGGGGTCAAACATCTTATGAGAAAATATCAAAATATGAACTCAATAATTCAACACCTAAAATATAAATTCAATAGTGAGTATATATAGCAATCAAATAATAATAAAATTATTTTTTAATTAATATATACATATTAATACTGAAATTTTATTGACATGATATAGTCAAATCATATTGTTTCAGTATAGGACCAAAACTCCGACACGGTTTGAAATTCTAAATCTGGCTCTGTACATAGTGATTCCTAGAACTTTGTCAACTTTGTGTAATAATAAAACAATTACATTTTCATTCAAGAGAGAAAAAATGTTCACTTTGCATTCACATAATTAAATCTAACTATTAGGAAACTACCAATTTTCTAAGCAATTGAAGAAATATCTTTGTCACCTCATTGTCTGCTTGTGGCAACTTTAAACTAAATGCAAAATCCAAGAGCATTAATAAATTGTGAATGTCGTGTAACAAAAAAGATACATGAGGAATAATGGCTGTTAATATTAAAAGGAGAAAGACATCTGTATGATATTGTTTGATGGTTTCAATTATTAATTATTCTTGTATGAACAATTATTGATCGCAGAGGATATTCTTGAGAAGATAAGAAAGAAAATAGTTTTTAATGACAAAAGGCTAGGCGCACTTGTATTATTTGTATATATGTACAGATTATTATTTATATCAATTATGAAACTTCTTCAATCACAACGTTGTACTTCCTTTTGTATAATATTGACGTTAAATATTTTATTTTATTTTATTTTTTAAAATGATAGTGTTTCATTCTTTTGCTCAGGTATTGCCATCTTTGAAGGACAAGCATGATGAGTTTTTGTTAAGGGAACTGGCCAAAAGGTGGTTAAATCATAAAATTATGACCACATGGTTTTTACATTTTTTTGTGTACCTTAATCGCTACTTCGTTAAGCGCAAATTACTTCCATCACTTGATGAAGTTGCAGTTACATGTTTCCGAGACCTGGTAGATTGCCATCCTCCTAGTTCATTTTTCTCCTTAATTAAAAGTGTGGAATTCAGATCTCTGCCCAAGTATTTTTGTCCATGTTATCTTTAGTTTATGGCACAACTATAGTTGAGATCCAATTCTCCCTTTCTGTTCTAGGTTTATCAGGAGACTAAAGGGGAAGTTAAAGATGCTGTCATTTCTTTGGTAAATTGATGCCATTTCTTTAATCCATTTCTCATATTAGATGATTATTTTATCGTTCTCTGTCAATCAAACAGATTGATCGAGAGCGCCAGGGTGAACAAATTGATAGGGCTTTACTGAAGAATGTTATTGACATTTTTGTTGAAATTGGAATGGGTGGGATGGATTATTATAAAAATGATTTTGAAGATGAAATGCTTAAAGAAACAGCAGCCTATTACTCTAGAAAAGCTTCAAATTTGATTCTCATTGAATCATTCCCAGATTACATGTTAAAGGTGCTTCACATACTCATGAAACATTCATTCCTCCGATTGAATTATGATCATTCTTGTTTCTTTACTAGATCGAGGAGTGCGTAAGGAGGGAGACAAATAGGATTGTTCATTACTTGCATGCTACCAGCAAACCGAAATTGGTAAAGGTATATTACGTTTTGTTAGAAAATCCATCATGAACTGATTTATTTCTTCCCAAATGATCTTTCTTTAGAGCTCAAAAGGAGAGAATTTTGAAATCATAGATACTTCTGCGCACATCAAGGATATCTTCATTACATTCATTTCATATTTTTTATGTTTTGTTGAATTTTCATAACTTGTAGCAAGTTTGTCATGAGATTATATCTGTTTATTCAAGCCAATTTTTGGAAAATGAAAAGTCTGGTTGCCCTGTTTTAATTCAAGAACACAAGGTATTATTTTCTTGTTGATGCTGTCAATTAGAAGTTTTTTGTTGTGGCATCAATCATGTTATAAAATCCTTATTGTGCAATTGACATTCCAGGTGGATCATCTCTCACGGATGTATCGGCTTTTTTCAAACATAGATGATGACCTACTTACTATCTCTCAAATTTATAAGAAGGTTCTGAAATTAATAGTTGCAACAATATTAACGCTCTACTACAAAATTAACTTGAATAGTATAGGTTTTGATTGTCACTATTTTTCTGAACTCGCATTATTGTGCAGCATGTGACTGCTGAAGGTACAGCATTAGTCAAAGAAGCAGATGCTGCTGCAAGTACCAAGACGGTAACTATCAATTCTAAGACCCTTATTCACTTGTGAGCACTATTTGGTGACACCAGGGTGTCACGATAGCTTTCCTTCTACAAATTGTAGTTTTGGTTCTTTGCTTCTATTGTCAACATGGTTTGATTTTGTATTCATATGGTTTGTTTGCCAAAGTAGGTGCTACTATCTATTCTGGTTTTCACTTTTATTTGTGCCAGTCAATCTTTATTTTATCAGTTCATTTGGGTGTACATTTTCTTTATGTTATTTTTACTAGAAAATTTTCAGGCAGAGAAAAAGGATGTTGATGGCTTGCAAGATCAGGTAGAGCTCGAGCACCTTAGTATGGCTTTTGTCGCTCCCTATTTGATTGGTTGTTTCTTGTGAACCTTATTTGATGCTTCCTTGTTTTCAGACTTTTATTAGGGAAGTTATTGATCTTCATGACAAGAACATGCAACTTGTGAACGATGGTTTCCAAAATCATACCTTTTTTCATAAGGTTTAGCCATGTCAATATGGTGTGTTACTTGAATGTTATTTTTCCTTTTTCCTTGCTAAATCTTTGTATGTTCTTTAGGCACTCAAAGAGGCATTCGAGATTTTCCTCAACAAAACTGTTGCAGGTAGCTCAACTGTTGAGTTACTAGTTAACTATTGTGACAATATTCTTAAGAAGGGTGGAAGTGAGAAACTAAATGATGAGGCAATCGAGGAGAAACTTGAAAAGGTACATGCTTGTTTATGTAATTACCTGTTTTCTACTAACATCCCTCTTGTTTCTTTTCACTTTGTTATCAAGCTCTACATTTTGGGCTTGACATGATTAAACTAATCTCCTCTATTTGCAGGCTGTGAATTTGCTTGGTTATATCTTTGACAAAGATCTATTTGCTGCGTTCTATAGGTAAAAATCAACCCATATGTCTTGATTTTCATCACTGTATTTTCTGTTATTTATGGTCATGTCTGTGAACATATGTTTGTAGGAAAAAGCTAGCTAGGAGGTTGATATTCGACAATAGTGCTAACAAGGACCATGAGAAGAGCATTTTAACAAAACTAAAGCTGCGAAATGGTGCATATTTTACCTTAAGGATGGAGGGAATGGTTCGTATCCCCTACATTTCAAGTGTTTTAGCATTTGAATTATTCACTGATGCATTTGGTTCATTTCAGGTAACGGACATGACCCTCGCTGGAGAAACCCAAGCTAATTTTGAAGAATATCTTCAACGTAATCCACATACAAATCCAGGGATAGATTTAACTGTTACTATTTTAACAACTGGATTCTGGCCATCTTACCAATCGTCTGCTTTCAACCTTCCTTATGAAATGGTTAGGAAAATTTTTTACTACTTTTTTATTTGTTAAATTGCACTAGAAGTTACAGCAAAATATTGATTGGCCTACACACTCAGCGATGATAAAACTTTAATTAGTTTCTCTGTTAATATTATTTAATTATCTAATCAACAAATTTGAATCTTTTAGATTCATCTAATCATCCTTCAATTTCTTATCAGCATTAAATAAGATTTGAACAATGAAATTGGATAAGAATTCTATTCCAAAATGCCGTAGATTTGGATGATTATATGATGATACTGAATTGGTGATTTGTGTATTTACTAAAAAAAAAAAGAACTTGATATGTCAAAATGTTTATGTTCTGTACGTTTTAGATTTCTGAAGAATTTTTTACTTTCAGATTAAATGTACACAAGCTTTCAAAGAGTTCTATCAGACACAACAAAACAATAAGAAGCTCAAATGGATATATTCTTTGGGGACATGCAACATTACAGCCAACTTCGAGTCGAAAACCATGGAGCTTACGTGACAACATATCAGGTATTTATTGAACCTTTTTCCTCTGCAAATAAAAATGCATGCCAACTAAAAGCAGTGAGTTGTTTACAGGCTGCAGTTTTGCTGCTCTTTAATGACTCTGATCGATTAAGCTACTCGGAGATCAAGTCTCAGCTTAAATTAACCAATGAGGGCGCAGTCAGATTGCTTCAATCCCTTTGTTGTTCGAAGTATAAAATTCTGAATAAAGAACCAAATACAAAATCCATTTCATCAAATGATGTCTTCGAGTTCAATTCGAAATTCACCAACAACATGAGAAGGATCGAGGTATATGCTTTTACAACAAATAAGTTAGACCGTTGCTTTTTTTTTTTTTCTTCTCTATATTCATTTTTGTTTGACGGCACAATTGAGCCACAGATACCTCTTCCACTGGTGGATGAAAAAAGGAAAATAGTCGATCACGCGGACAAGAATAGGAAATATGCTATTGATGCCTGCCTAGTTCGCATTATGAAAAGTCACAGAGTGTTGGATCATCGACAGTTGATCATGGAATGTGTCCAACAACTTAATCGAATATTCAAGGTAAAAATATACAGTTATTCATTCTCTCGACCTATTCTGAAGTATATTACCATAGAGTTTATAAAAAAGCAAAAATTGATATATATATATATATATATATATATATATATATATATATATATATATATATATATATATTCAATTGTTTTCGCTACTTTTAAGTTGTTTATGATTTCATACTTTTGCAGCCCAACTTGAAACTAATTAAGAAGCGGATCGAAGATTTGATAAGTAGAGACTATTTAAAGAGAGACTCGGAGAACTTAAATCTTTACAGATACGTGGCTTGATTGATCATAGTCTTTGTTGGTGAAAATAAACATTCCCTTCCTACTGTTTATATTGGTGACTTTAGCCTCATCAAGAATCATCTTGCTGTAGATAACAACATAAGTTTTGGTTTTAGGCTGTAGAGGCATCTCTGTGCATTTTGTATATTGGTGAATAATATAGATTTTCAGTATCCTGTTGTTTTTTCTTTCCTTTTGAATACCTAATTGATTTTTCATTGTATTGAATGACAATTATTTTTCAATAACATTTTATTGTGACATATTTTCTTTATTTGATATTGTGTCAACAATTATTAGCTTACTGATGAGATTTCACGGTGAAGCATGGCTAAATGTTTCTTCAAATAGATATGATCAAATTTCACTTGATTAACAAAGCACTATGCATCAAGTCTAAATCTACGTAATATTTGTTTTAAAAAAGTTGTATTTTTTTTTAAATGATTCCAAAGACAACATGGTGAATTTGATGCAAGTGAGATGTTCAATAGTTAAATAAGTGCTACAAAGTTTTTATAATATTTTATATAAAGACCTCTTCCTGTTTTACGGTGGATTTTTTTTTTTTTTGATAAAATAGTGTGTTAGTTTTGTAAAAGATTAGAATTATCGTCAACTTAATAATTTTTATCGATATGTTTCACTGTAAAAAAATAAATCATAAAAAAATAGATGAGCTAAGAATTTTGATTTACTAAAATGATGTAGTTAATATCGAATAAGCACGTGCCTCTCGAGCCGACGACGAAAGCTTCCCCGCGGTACAGCACCGCCGTAATGGTACGGCGTTGCCTGCAGGCTGCGCCGCTTTCTGATTCCCTCCAACGGTCATATCGGCTGACTTCCGTCGTTGCGATTCCCAACGGTCGGAAATGGCCACCGCTTCTTTGCCGACCGATCCACATCGGACGGTCGCGCACCAGTACCCGGACACGGGACTCGGAATCCCACCTTTTGTAGCCGTTGCCGTTGTTTCCGTGCCCGTAGCACTTGCAGCAGCATAGCGGCTGAAGGAGGAGCGAGGGAGGAGGAGGAGGAAGAAGAAGAAGACATCAGGGTTTCCTTTTCTTCCTTCTTCGTTTTCTTCCAAAATGTTTTGCAAACCCACGTAGAAGATTGCATTTCCTCTGTTTTCGTTTCTTCTACTGTTGCTTCTGCTCTCTCTCTGCTGCAACCGATCAGGCGATCATGGAGGTGGCGGTGATATCTGGCGGTGGCTCAGAGCCCTTTACCATGACCAGAGATTCGTCGGGAGCTTCTTCGCGGGATGCCCGTGGCTCTGCGCACGGCTCTTCCTCTTAATGTGCTCGAGTCGAGATCGGTTCTTGTTTTCATTTGTTCTAACTATTCTTTGATTCTTTAGCGACCAAGATTACAACTCTTTTTATCTCGAAACCAAATATATATATATATATATATTTACAATTTTGGTTTGTTTCTAAATTCTTAAAGCATTTGGAAGATTCTTCCATTCTGAGCTGATTTTTTTTTTATTTCCTACAGGAAGAACAAGATTTAGATAGAAGGAAGGGGGAAGTTGAATTCGTAAAGGTAAAAATTTGGTTTTTGTATTTGCAAGAAGCAGAGTCGGACACGAGGAGTAGAGGATGTTGGCTGGGTGCTCGTCGACGCTGCTGTCGCCGAGGCACAAGTTGAGGATCGGCGGCATCTCCCCGCAGTTGCAATCTTGTCATTTCCAGCTTCAGGAGAAGCCGATTGGTGCCAAGCGACTGGACCGGCCGTGCGGCTTCTCCTCCCGCAAGGATCCCCTGCGGGTGGTGCTCTCCGTCGAGAAACCGGCCGCCGACGCTCGGGGGAGGAGCAGCAGCTCCTCCTTCAGGCGCCACCCGTCGCCTTCATCGATAGTCGCGCATGCGCCATCCTGGGGCGTAACCGACGAAGCACGCAGCAGCGGAGCTTGGGAGCAGAGAAGGAACTCGAAGAGATTGCATAACGGCGGCTCGTGCGACGACGACTACCGAGCCAAGAGGGCGAGAACAGCAGGCATCGACGGCGAAGCATGGTTGCCTCAGCCCATTCAAGATCCCCGATTTGGGGAGGAGGAAGAGAAGGTGTTTCTTGTTCCAGGCGCAGCAAGCTTTCCGCTTCCGACTTCATCGGGCCACACTCTGGTGCCAGAATTCACTCGGCCGGAGAACGACGACTCCGACACAGGAGCAGAACGAAACAATCCCTCGCAGTCTGACTCGAGTTCGTCCTCCGGCGCGCTCGCTTCGTCTCCGGAGCCGACCAAGGATTCTTCCGGCAATGTGAACTCCAGCGCTGCAGAAGGCGACGGAGAAAGCAGCGGCCAGATGGAGCAGCAGCGGCAGCAGGGCCTCGAACTGGTGAGCCTGCTCACGTCGTGCGCGGAGTCCATCAGCTCAGGGAACTACGAAGTCATGAACTTTTTCTTAGCCAGGCTGGGGGATTCAGCCACCCCATCGGGCTCTCCCATTCACCGGCTGGTCGCCTACTACACCGAGGCCTTAGCATTCCGCGTGGCAAACCTCCGGCAGCACATCTTCTCCGTCGCACCGCCGAAGACCCTCCTGGACCCGGCCGAGGACGACGACGCCGTTGCCCTGCGAGTCCTCAATTGCGCAACGCCCATCCTCCAATTCATCCACTTCACGCTGAACGAGCGGCTATTGCAGGCATTCGAAGGGAAGGACAGAGTGCACATCATAGATTTCGACATCAAACAAGGTCTCCAATGGCCGAGCTTGCTCCAGAGTTTAGCTTCCAGGCCCAATCCTCCGAGCCACGTTAAGATCACCGGAGTCGGAGAGTCCAGGAAGGACCTTCGAGACGCCGGATCCGCTCTCACAAGGCTTGCGGCGTCCCTGTGCCTTCCTTTCGAGTTCTACTCGGTGGTGGACAGAATGGAAGATGTGAGGCTCTGGATGCTTCAAGTGAAGAGGGAGGAGTGCGTCGCCGTGAATTGCGTTCTGGCCATGCACAAGACCCTCAGCGACGAGAGGAAAGGCCTCGATGGACCTGCTGAGCCTCATCAGGAGCACAAACCCGGACATATTCGTCATGGCGGAGCAAGAAGCAGATCACAATGCGCCAAATTGGGAGGCGAGGTTAGCTACATCACTCGGATACTACGCGTCCCTGTTCGACTCCGTGGCCTATGTTCTTCCCCCGGAGAGCCATGCCAGGATGAAGGTGGAACAAGTGTTTGCCAAGGAGATCAGGAACATCGTTGCTTGCGACGGAATCTCGAGGACCGAGCGGCACCAGAGTTTCGGTAGCTGGAGGAGGAGGATGGAGGAGGGCGCATTCAGATGCCTAGTCACCGGAGAAAGGGAGACGCTTCAGAGCAAGATGATACTGAGAATGTACTCCGGCGATCAATACAACATAGAAAAGCAAAGCGAAGGCCATCGACTCACTCTCAAGTGGTTGGATCAGCCTCTGTACACAGTTTCTGCATGGGCTCCTACAGACGTTGCAGGTAGTTCCACAGCTCAACCAAATTTGGAGCTTCATGGTTGAGTTCGTTCCCTCCTCTCCCTCCAGAACTCACAAGACTCTCATCATACATACATTCTTTTATATTTACAGAGAACAGGCATTCTTTTATTCTTTTATTCTTTCTTCGGAAGTGGTTGTAGATTTAGTTTTCCCAGCAGATTGTTGTCTGGCAGCTGCTTTGAGTAGAATTGGAAGATATATATGTATTTTCTTCTTCGATCATTTCCTACAGTGCGGTGTAGCTGAAGAAGAAATAGAGTGGTGTCCTTGTTCATGTCGTTTACTTCTAAATGAGACATGCCTTTGAAAATTTGTTCAATAATTTAGGGTGCTAATCTCATTTTATTTTAACTTATATCTAATCATTTCGGAATTATACGTCTTTGGAGATGATTGCGAAGATGTCAAAGTACAAACTTTTATGATCAAAATGATTTGAATATTTCAAGTCTAAGAAAACTTACATCATCGGCATAAAGAATTATATGAGATCTCATGACAAATCATATCAATGAATTAGTTACTCATAATTAACATATACATGTTCACTCTCAATATTCTCCATGAGAATCTAATGCTTAGATAAATCAATCAGCATAATGTGTTAGTTTCATCAATCAATTCATTAATCAGGAAAAATTTGTACATAATTAGTAACAATCTTCTTCCACATGTGTTAATCTCATTCGAATATTTTCCACATATTTTTTCTATACTAGGTTTGTTTTGATCCTTATAATTTCATATTTTCTTAATCAAAAAATTAGGAAAGACCAAAGCAATGAGCCTTGAAGCTTAATATTAAAAACACGTATTTTATTACTCAACCATGGTTAATTCTTTTCTCCCTCTTTTACTCAATCAGATAGACTCAGAAGAGACCCCGAAATTAATTATTTCCCTGGTGTTTTGATGCCTTTGTTTTCCCAGACATAATTTAACTCCACCAAAGACGGTTTGTGATTCTTTAAAAGTTCAAATTGTGCCACCGGCTTGAGCAAGTTTTCCTATAGTCTAATTTTATGGCATGAAAAAAAAAAATAGAAATTTGCAGCTCGTTGTATAAATGAATCTCTTCGAAATAATCTGGTTACTACTATTACAGAGAAGTTGAGCGTATAATGCAAAGCTTGAGAACTAAACATATTAATATTACTTGCTCGTGTTGACTGGAAGATAGACACCCTCTGCTGTTAACCAGACGTTATCAGGTCGCTTCTCCCGAATTCCACAAACCTGCACACACAAGTAAACTTAACTGTTAACATTTCAGACTAAGACAACACAAGCTCGAGTCGGGTTCGTCTTTTTAGCATTGGAAATGCTTACAATGTAAGCTAGAGTCAGTATTTTTAGGATCAACACTTGAGCATGAGTAGATGTTGTGGTCTAAATAGAACATTCGTCCATAACGTCTTTTTCTTATCTTGAGAACTCTGGTTAGAGCTTGGTAAATAAACATTGAGATTACCTCTTGTTGTCCTCCGGCTATACGGGTATATTTCTTGTCATGACTGTGTAGGTAACCACTAGTATCGATGTGTCGCAGCCTTATCCTTTGGTCCTGTTTCCATGTTTTACCATTTCCCTCGATCTCTAACCTGAAAGATCAAGAGAATGTTATAATCAAGTACTCTTGTATTGCTTATAAGATGTGAAAGTAGGACAAGT
The DNA here is from genome assembly GCA_025175895.1 of Wurfbainia villosa. NCBI lineage: Eukaryota > Viridiplantae > Streptophyta > Magnoliopsida > Zingiberales > Zingiberaceae > Wurfbainia > Wurfbainia villosa. The sequence continues at coordinate 46,071,407 of CM045991.1, read as the reverse complement.
AGCTCAAAAGCAGTTCTAACCGCCAAAAGTCTCCAGTATCAGATTGCTCTTCTCCACCAAAGCAGCTCACCTATAGGTTAGAAACAAGAAAATTCAGAAGCAAGCAAAGTTTATTGTGGAAATCTAATATTTAAAAAGCAGTATGTTTCAGCAATCCAATCAGAGTTGAGTGTTTATTGTGGAAAGACACGATGAAAACCTTTTATGAGTTATTATGTCACTATTTATTCCCATTGTAATCATACGAAAAACTTAAAGCAACGTACACAACTTCACATTTGTGTCCTATATCACTTGTCACTTGACAACCTTCATTGTCTATGTCAGGATATAGCCAAAAGACTCGCAACTGTTATTCCCACCATCATGTCTTTGAACTTGCTAAACTGTAAGCAATGTCTAAACGATACTTGACATCTAGGTTCAGTGCTAATTGAACCGCAGCAGCCACATGCCTGATCCTTGTTGACACAATAAGCAAGAGTTTCTATTCTAAGGTGTAATAAGTACGATGTTTTCTATACCCTTTTATTTGCAAAAGATATCCAAAGGTCTCCTCACTTCTATGTTTTCTATTCTTTTTATTTCAAACATGAAGATCTTTCAGTAAGAATCATGATACAAACAATTCAATTTTGGTCCAGAGAACTATACTGAAGACCAGTAGCATAAAAAAATAGTATTTATACTGGTTTGTTGAGATCAATCGATAAACCAGCACTCGATCATACCAAACTTGATACAAGTTAACATTAAAAGATAAAAGTAGAGAGGTATTTTTTTCATTTGTGTTTTGGCCATAAGCAAGCCTTATCAAACTGAAACATTTCAATAATCTGTTGATGATGCAAGAAGAATCCCATCTAATTGAGTGATATATACAGATACGATAGTGATAGCTCAGTTCTATCCTTTGTTAATGCAGTAGCCAACATAGCAGCTGCATATATTACGGTTGATCTGGCAGAGACAGTGTATGAAGACTTAGCTAGATAACTGAAAAAGTAACTCCTTATATTAACATATCCACCCATATTGTTCATTAAGCAATGTATCCCAAAACAAGGAGCATAAAATAGTAATTTCTCCATTAGCAGAAATATGCACACAGGCAGCATGCAAGATTCAGTAACCAAGGCCTAATGTAAGGACTGATATGCAGAAACCATATAGGAAATCAAATGAATACTAACCTCCAAATTACCAGTAATTGGTGAAGCATGTAAGTGGCTGTGTAACCATTTTTTAGTTCGCATATGCTGCAGTCGTATGATTGTTCCATTAGGGATAACATCGCCTTGTTTTGCAGAGGACTCAGGTGGAGACTTCACAATCTACATTCAAATGGATTAACAATCACGTAAATATCTATATGAAATTGCTTCCAATGATATATACACAAAATAATAACAATCATCAGACAACCCGCATTGTGAAAAGATGATCTACGCATCTTGCAGGATGACAAGCTAGCTTCCGAGGAATAATCTGAAGATATGCATTTTACAGTAATACACGAGGTCTTGATTTATTGGTGAGGCAAGGGTGGTGATCAATCAACTTCAATTGGCAAGGCAAAAGCAGGAGTGACCAATTGGCAAGACTAGAGCATCAATCAATATGAAAACAATGGTTGTGGTCGAAGACAAAGGTGTCGCAGCGGCAGTAGCCAGTGGGGCCTCTAGTAGGAAGTGGTGGAGTTAGCAATCTGCTGATGAATCTCAATGCAACAATGCAGGTAATGATACTGAAAAACAACAGAAGACGAGTTGGGGCATTGGCCAAGATCATAGAGAGGGGAAGATTGACCTACAAGTCTTTCACTTAAGTGAGGATGGGCTTCAGGTAATGAGTGGAAGGTGATGGATTAGTTTAGGTGACAATAAAGCAACAAATCAATGAGATGGCAGAAGAAATGAGAAGAATAGCAAAGCCAAACGAGATGGGAGGTTATGATTATCCAACAACCTCCCCTCGAACCAAGAGTAAAAGGGAAAATTAAAGACTTAAGGATTCACAGTGGCTCTGATACCATGTTAGAAATTATGAAAGAATAAAGTATTCAATTAAAGTGATTGATTACAATATGTATATTTTGACACAAGATTTAAGGATGTCGATGTTGTGGTGACACAATTGCCATCATAGAAGGGACCGGCAGCAACATTCCCACCAAAGCATTGGTCCAGTTCATCTGGATTGGCAATTCCAGCAATCTCAAACAGTTTGGTTTTAATACAAATCCAAATTTCATCCAACTCAAATTTCCTCATGATGGTAAGCTTACTTAGCCAAAATCAAGTTGAACTAAGACTTAAATCATACAAAAACTTTAAAAAAAAAAATAAAGTATGAACTTTCAGCTACTTTAAAACTTTGATTATCAAGAGCAAAAAATAATTGCTTGATTTTGGCTTCTTTTTTTTTTAATGTAGATACTGGAATAGGGCGACGTCAAACACCAATGTGTTATTTTAAAGAGTAGAAATTATTATGACACTCTCCTTAAATTCTTTTTAAAAGCAATATAAATTATGTGATTTGCTTATTGATGGAATGATGGACACAAAAAAGATAAACCCAAGAAAGCCACACGTACCCAGTAGCTATTGGAATCATCGACATTGGAGAAACCAGTGACAGACTGCTGGCCGCTCCCTGAGCCATAGGGCACGTCGTGAGAATGCAGCCGAAACTTTGTTCTTTCGTGCATCAACTTAATCACACTGCCATATGTAATCTGCACAAAAAAAAAAAGGAAATCGGATAAATGGATTAGAATTGTTCATGGAACCGATGCCCAGGTCTAGGTCAGAGGGCAAAAGAATTCTACCGACCTGAACGCTCACTTCGGCGGCGACAGCGGTGGGGCCAGGAGATCCCGCGGGAAACTCAAGGGCGGCGAGGTAGAGGAAGAGGGCAAGGGCGAAGAAAGGGTGCGCCATGAATGAGGAGGACAAGGACCAGAAACCAGCTCCGCTGCCAAAAACAGGTGACTCTCCAGGAACGGCGGAAGAACAAGTCTCGCGGCGTCGACGGAGCGGAGGAGGCGAGATCGAGCGACCGAGTCAGTCTCCGGCGACTGCGATCCCTCTCTGCGGCAGCGGCCGTCGCATGCCCCGCAGTTGCTTGCTTTACGGTCCTGCCACGTCGAGCGGCGTCCTCCCGTCAATTAAACGTCGACACGTTTCCATTATGCTGACGTGGAATTACATGACGGGGCGATGCAGTTCTCAGACTATCGGGTCGGAGCTATTGAAAATTTAAGCCCGATCCGATTCGTCAGCGAATCTTTGAATTTTCTTCCTTCGATTTCGCGTTTGATGTCTGACGTCTCGTTCCCGGCCTGTTCTTCATGAATCTATCTGTCCATCGAAAGCTTGTTGGTGCGATGTCGTTTCCTCCGTCCTCCTCCTTTGTTCTCACTCCCTCTCCGGCATCTTCGCTGTAAACATTAGGAAGGTAGACAGTCACTGCATTCACATATATACACGGAACAGTAACGAGAAAGATGTTTCTGGTTTAATTCTCCGTCGGTTTCATCTTTATTGATGGCTCCTTGTTTTTGTTCTGGCACAGGATGAGTCTCGCCGTTCCCTCTGTTGCCTCATAATTTGAGCAAACGGGAAGTCTGTGGACGGCCTTTGGCTTTGGGCTCGCTGGCATGGAGAGCCAGAAGGTGGTGGTGGTGGTGGAGGAGGCCGGCGCCGCCCGCTCGGCCCTCCAGTGGGCGATCAGCAACTTTATTCGCAGCGGCGACTCCATAACTCTTCTCTACGTCTGCCCGTCGACGCGATCCAGGAAGAAGCAGAGGAACTACAGGCTCAAGGGCTTCCAGCTGGCTCTCTCTTTCAAGGACCTCTGCAATGGAATTGCCGAGGTAGCTAGAGGTGAATTCTTTGTTTGCCAAAATTTCGATGCGTTTGATCGAAAGCTATCGCATGCACTTTGTAGGCAAAAGTGGAGATCATAGTGGCAGAGGGAGACAAAGGGGCGTTGGTGCTGTCGACTGTGGCCGACATTGGAGCTTCTACTCTTGTAGCAGGACTGCATGATCAGAGCTTTCTCTACGAGTGAGTTTCTGAATTTACTCGAGACAAAAAATAATTTTTATTTTGCATTTGAAAACTACTCGATCATTGAAAAATCTCAGGGATTCTATGGTAAATACTAGCACAAGAAACCTCAACTGTCGGATTCTTGCTATCAGACAGCGCTCAGGTTCACAGCATGGGTTTCTCAACGCAGAGCTGTCCCAAGTTGAAACTGCAAGGTTATGGTAATTAAGTCATCCAGTTCTTAATTGCAACAGGTTAATTTGATTGTTTACATCATAAATCCCTATTGTTTCTTTCTATTTGCAGTGTGTCGGAGCCCCCCAAAAACTCATTTCTGATCTTTCCTTTGTCCTTCAAAATATTCTTCAGAAAATCCAAGAGGAGAAAGTTCTGTCCTAAGAGCTAACAACAGTTTCGTCCTGCGACTGTAGGCTGTGCTCCTCTGAGGCCTTTACAATATATGCAAGGCATTGATTCACAGTCGAATAACAATTTGGCTCAATTTCTGTTTGTAAATTGTGTTTCGATCATCTTTTTCCAAGCCAACCGGCCATGGCTAGAATTAATCGAGGGAGGTTGTCTTCTGTTCTCTCATCGATGAAGGCATGATTAGTAGATCAGACCTAAGCATCACTGACATAAATTAAGACGTGCGAGAAAAAAAAAAGAAATGAAAAGATGGAATTGAATCCATATTTTGTGGTCCTCTTCGACTACAATGATGTTCTTTGCATGGTCCTTGGTGCTTGTGCGAATTATGCTGCTGTCAATGCATGCAACAGTTGGTAGTTAGTGCCTGGTTATCTCGAAAACACGATGATCCTCGTGATAATGTTAAATGTAGTGACGATCGAAGACTGAACTTGTTGCAGGGATGTTTGGTAAAAATTGATTTTGTAATCAATTGACGATATAGGAATAAGAGCGGACAAGGGTGTCTAGAGGTGATCACGGTTTTGAAACCGCTTGTTTCGATTTTGAAATCGTCTATTTTGATTTATCATTCGAAATCGGAATCGATTTGTTCATCAACAATTTCGATTCTAATTTCGGAACAACTGATTCTTATTGTTTACTATTCGATTTTGATTTTAAAACCGTCGGTTCCGATTTATTATTCATTGGAATCGAAACTGAACCGTTAATCAACGGTTTCGAATTCTTACGATTCATTTCAATTCCGATTCGAACCGTTTATAATCAAAATTTAAATTATTTAATTTTAAATTTCTCAATTTAAATTATATTTAAATTTGAATTTTGTAATATACTCCTTTATATCAAATATTTATCATAAAAAATTATCATCAAAATATATTTAATTAATAAATTAAATATACTCTTCTTTATTATCTCCAATTTCAATTTCGATTGAAACCGAACCATGTCTTTAATTTCAATTTCAATTTTCAAATAGGAATAGAAAAACTTTTAAACAATCGATTCACAGTTCGAACTGAATCATCCTAGGTGAGTCAGTCTATCCAAAAGGATTTGCTTACCTAAAAGGCGAGTTGACTTTCCAAAGAGATACAAAAGTGCAGCTCAACTCGATGGTGCGTTGACATACTTAAAAGACAATCTAGATCATTATCCCCATGATCTGCCATATCAAACCAACAAGATAACAACGCGATTATCTTCTAGAGGGAGAAAAACTACATTCGACGAGTACAAAGTTTCAATACTGAATGATAAACTTGTATATACAGTGTGAAAAAAAAAAGTATTAGACATAAAAAAAAAGCTTCGTTAAGGAAGCATAACACCAAACAATGTGATTCTACATTCTCTAATTAAATCTGCAGATGGACAGAATGATCATTTGCAAAGTTTTCTGATGAATAATGTTTTCGAAAAGACACCGGCTATTGTATGATCTTAGAATTCCATCAAAATATTCCCAGGGATGAAGTATTCATAGAGATTGTGCTGCAGCAGCAGATCACACAACTTTTATTCCCTCAACAGTAGCTTACACGGAAAGGCATTTTAGGGAGCCTTTGCCTCCTTTTCCCTTTCCTCTTCCGCTTTCATCTTCTTTTCCCATCTACGCTTCTGCAAAATGAAAAAGAAAAAAAAAAAGATTAAAAACATTTTACTAGAAAATCCACCACCACAACACCACACACACAGAAAGTCCCAACAGCTTGGGTAGGTCAGAATTTGATCGAGAAAATCATTTTTTAAAAATGCATTATATAGTGCATTAAACATTAAATTGGATAAATGTGAGAGATGGGGACTCAATTCCAGCTTGTGGCAAGAGAGACATGGCCACTACCACTACCAAGCCGTGATGGCTTTAAATTAACTTTCTTACATGAAAGGGATTTTTCAACACTAAAAGCTTTTGTGTCGTGACATCTTTGGGCTCAAATATGCAAGTGATCAGCAAACATAAAAGCTCCACACTGACATAACTTCAGTTACCTGACTTTCCAAGAGCATAAGAAGAGTAGAAATATATATGCTTGTGCCACTACATTGATAAAAAGCCCTAAAATGCAGACGTTGCGAATTAAGGGGGTTTGCTTTTACTAGAGATAGCTGAACAAAATAGTAACAACGTACAAGTGCAGTTGCCTACAACTTTGTTCGAGTATGATGTGCTTACCACTTCTCTATTGAGAAGAAAGTTGTTAAACAAATTGAGAAATAATGGGGGTGGAGTTCTACAAGATTTAGGATACTCTAGTCTGGTCACACAGATGTGAGCTATTGCAGAGGATCTATAGGTATACACAATTGAACTACGAGTAACTTAAGATTGGGCATTTTTAAGTCAATGATCAACCTAACAAGTTAGTATTTTCTAATTTGGATGAGTTATAATGAGCAGATTTTATTCTAAAGTTGTTTGGAAAGAATAATCTGTCTAATAGTGGTGGAGCCATCATTTAACTTTGCATCTTGCAGATTGGAAGTGATTCTCGACTTGGATCTTGGCAGCAACATCAAACATTGAATGTGCAGTTTATAATACCCTACTTCAGTTCAAAAAATAATGACACACCTATATATAAGAGTGAATAACTTTGTTATACCCAATTTCTGAACTAAAATGTCCACGACCAAATTAATAGTAATTTGCTCTTTAAAGCATATAGAACCCTTTTATTAGTCCACAATTTTTGGGTCGGGCAAAACTAGGCATCATAATCTCTCATTATTTATGCCTTGTACCTGTTACAATCCAATCTCCAACTCATAATTCAAAGTTATCTCTAACCAGAGGCATAAAAACTTCACCATGCCAGGTTCAATATTGAGCCATAATTCTTCAGTCAAAGTGAATGGTAATTATTTCGTCTATGCTTATAAAGCCTCTTAAGTAATTCACAACTTGTCATTCAAGACCAACTAGGGTATTAAAGAATTGCACATAATAAATCACTTTATCACATATAAAGTGAAAAACTTGCATAAAAGATATTAAAAATCTTATTGGCTATTCTTTGCAAGAAGAGGAGCTTTGGTGCAATGGTAAAATTGTTGCCTTGTCATCTAGAGATCACGGGTTCGAGCCCTGGAAATAGTCTCTTACAAAACAGGATAAAACTACGCATAATAGATCCTTCCCCATGACTCCTCATGACGAGAGTTTCGTGCATTGGACAGCCCTTTTTTGTTGCCTTGTCATCTAGAGATCACGGGTTCGAGCCCTGGAAATAGTCTCTTACAAAGCAGGATAAAACTACGCATAATAGATCCTTCCCCATGACTCCGCATGACGAGAGTTTCGTGCACTGGACAGCCCTTTTTATTGGCTATTCTTTGCAAATATGCTAACACAAAGTTGGAAAAAGAGTAAATGTGAATCCTAGATGACCTTTCACACGTGGCAATGGAGGATTATTAGCACCTCTTTGGTGGTTTGTGCATTATTGTGAGAGGGCAGAGGAATCTTAGGTGAATTATGGTCTCTCTTTCAATTCAATGATATGAATGCAGTAGAAACATAAGGTCAAACACTCTCTAAGACTATAGAATAGGAAGTCACTAGTCGAATGATTTCACTAGATAATCATTACTCACAATATTGATGGTAAAAATCATGAAAGTCTCCTATGAAGAATCAGCTAAGACAATAGATCAGTGAGAGCTATTGGGTAACCTAGCAAATTATTTCACTTTGTTTTTGAGGAACCAAAGTAATATTTCACTTGGTCATCCAAAATTAGATTACTATGAGAAAGCCCTTACGTCCACCACACTTCAAGCACCAATAGAACTATGGAACTACAGCAGCAGTTTCAGTTACATTATAATGAGCAAGCCCTTAGAATTCACCACACTTCATGCACCAATATAAGTATGGGACTACGGTACAAGTCTCAGCAAGCTATATGATTGGAACATTAGCCATCACCACCATCATCATGGCATTTTTCTTCCAACTATTTGGATCAGTTACATGAATCTTATCTCTCCATTGAGTTCTATGCAAGAAATGACTAAAACATTAACCAAGTAATCATAAAACATAAAGAAGCAATTCCTAGGCAGTCATCCAGACTGCTTAGATGTATATGTGCATCCAACAATTCCTCTAGTAGACAGCCTCTACCCTCCAAACAAAGTGAAGCTCCAATGACTCGACTCTAAAGGACAGCCCAATGTATGAAACACCAGCCAACGCAAGGTCCCAAAGAAAGGTCTATTGCACATAGTGTTACTTTGCATTGCAAGAAGTTGTTTTTATGATTCGAATCTGTGACCTCCAAGTCACACAATAGCAACTATACCATCGCACCAAGACTCCCAAATAACTCAACTATGCAAGTTAAATTTTAACAACTGGCTAACAGACTGTTACCAGCTTACCATGCACTATACCTATAGAAACCAATGATTTTCCTTGCTTAAAAACAATGACTTAGTAAAATTCACTAGTAATGAGGTTGCAAGTCAGGAGATGGTAAATTTATCATCAGACACAGTGCTTGTCTTACTGTTTGAAAGGCAATTTGCATATACAAGTATTTTACTTTCACAGTTACCCAAGACTGCATTCTTATTTCATAGAACAGCATCAATTTGCCATTGCATAAAATGAAAAAAACAAAACAAGCATCCTGTGGTTGTAAGTATAAATTAGAAGAAAGTGCTACATTGTAGAAAATAGATGTATAATCTAGTGGTGTGAATTTGATTTGATTTAATTTTTTATTTTTTGTGAAGAAAGTAGTTTGACAATTAGAAAAAATAAGATTCTGAAAGTTTCTCAGCATTCTTGTTTGCATTTCTAGCAAGCTCCTGTCAAAACAGTTATATCAAAAATTCTCACGCACAAAAAAAAAAAGTTTGATTAAAGAAACTGCTTATTATCATCTGTATGCACTTAGGAATCTATGGAAAGCACTGGTCAAGTCCAGCTCGTGCTAGCCAGTACCAGCAAAACTTCAATCCTTGTTTCTCACAATGCAACTAATTAAAGCCACTAGTAGGACCGCGACAAGCAAAACAAATCCCTAAACCAATTTTTTGTATGAATGCTGACCTTGTAATCGAGAAGCATTTGAGGCATCTTCTTCATCAATTCAGCAGTATGCGCCCGCCTGGTGAAATAAAATAGGAAATAAAGCATCAACCCTTGACTCAAAACCCCTAGAAAACAATGAAAACACCACTATATGATAGGGATATCTCGAAGGAAATCGCACTTCTCCGCAGCCACGCGGTCGCATTTGTGTCCTTTCCTCTTGTTCCTCATCTCCTTCCTAGGCGGATCGTAATGCCAATCCCTGACCACACCCCGAAATCGAAACAAGCTTCAACAGAAGTATACAAGAACCCCCTTTTAGGAGCGAGAAGAAAGGAATACGAACTCTCCGGCGAGAAGGACTTCCTTCCGCAGACGTGCTCGCTTGCGGGCACTGATCGCTAGGGGCTTCCAGGCGCCGAGTTCCCAGTAGCCCCATACCCCTTTGGCGAGTTCGTCCTTGTGCTTGGCGAGCTTCTCCCTCCACGGATACTGGTAGCCGTTCGCCGCTGCACCTTTGGCCACTGCCACCGCCTTCGCTGCGGCCGCCGCCAACTTGCCCGCCATTAGACCGACGAGAACAGAGAATGAGACCTCCGGCTGCACGCGTTAGGTTGAAGAATTGTACACGAGTGAATTTGGGCTTCTTCAAAGTTCAAACGGGCCGGCCCAGTTAATCACACTAGTGCAATCACTTTTTATTAAAATAATCATATCTATACAAAATTAATTAATTTTAAATTCGTAAAAAAAAAAAGAGTTGTAATTTTATAAAATATTTAGCAATAAAAAAATATTCATGTCGAAAAAAGTTTTTTTATTTATGAAAAGGACACTAAATTTCTTAAGTTACCTCCATAAAATTAATTTGCTATAAAAAATTAAAAGAAGAAACTAAATCCGATTTGATTAATAGAACAATCTTAATTTTATAAAATAAAAAATAAACACGTTCATAAAAAATATTTTTAATTTCCAATTTATAAGAAATTAATTTTATAAAATATTTCATAAAAATATAATATATTGTTATAAAAAATTTAACAAATTAAAAAAATAATTTAAGAAAAATTTAAAATTTTGACGTCATTTCATAAAAATTAAAAGGGGGAATTTTCCTATGTTAATCTACATAGGAAAACTTATTGAATAAAAAAATAATATTTCAATCAATAAAAATATATGAAAATGTTATTTCGAAAAAGTACAAAAGTTATTTTATTAGTAAATTACTTGTTCACCCTTCATAATTTGGCTTTATCATGTTGGCCAATCTATTGGATTGAATCAACCCACAGCACAAAGCTAGCAAATTCGAACAAATTGAATGATTTTGTCGAGTTAAGTGGAGCAAGTCGAGCATGGTAGAGAAGTTTTACGGGTGAGATACATTTGCCAAGAGTTGATCGATCCTTCATTGATATTAGGATCGGAAATGAATTAAATATTCGTATATAGAACAGAATTTATAAATTATGTTTATCAATAAAACTCTTATTAATATGATAAATAAATAAATAATTAAACGTTCAAAATCAAATTTATTGATAACTAAATAAATTTAAAAATATAAACATTTCAAACAATCAACTAAATAACATCTAAATCAATTAAGTTCAAATTCATTAAAAAAAAATCGAAATTGAATAACTATTTCAACAATTTAGTTCATTATAAATTTGATTTAATTCGAGTAAAATTTGATTAGGATTTGAAAGACAAGATAAATGGTGAAAGAATTCTATATATTTTATTGAATTAGAATATCCTATATAGAGAGTACAATATTAAATATAAAAATTAAACTATTTTAGAAAATATAAAATCAAATTATAACATAATATAATATAAAATGAACGTAATTACAATTTTTATAAGCCTTTGTAATTACAACGGAATATTTGAATCCCAAAACTAATTCTCTTATAATCCCCAATAAACTAATTGATGCAATACTGAATAAAATAATTATTCCTAAAAGCACCAATATGATTTTACTGAGTCAAAATAAATTGAAAAATATTCACCGGATATCCTATCAATTCAACGTTTAAAATTTATTATTTCATTAAAAAAATAGAATATATCATAATTAATAATCGAATGGAAATAAACATTCTATTTGATGTCCATCCTCATTGATCGAAGGACATATTACCTTCAAAAGCTTCAGTAACTTGAGCACAAAGGGTCTCGACTGATCACTAGAGTCTTTTTCTTTTTGGAATCTCTCACAGGCGGCTTGTGAGAGATTACCTTTTTAGACGATTCTTCTAAGGATGCGAGTGAAGAATATTCGGTCGACAACAATACTATCGGGACTGCTCTTGGGGGAGTGGGAGTTGGAGGGGTTGGTGGGGGCATGGGTACGGTGCCAAAGCCGGGCTTGGAGACGTTGACACCGACGCGGGAGCAGGGTCTCAGAAAAATGCTCCTGTATAACTTCCTTCATAGTTGTTTTGACTAAGGTAATGATGTTCTCTCTCGTCATAACTTCTTTTGTGGAGCTTAGGTTCCAAAGCTCTGGGGGTGGTCCCTCATCTCTGTCTCAGCTGAAAGTTTTCCACATATGACGTCAATTATATTACGACTGAAACGCGAAGATGAGATACGATTCGACCTGAATCCAAGAGACGAGGCGAGCTCTGATGCTCGCAATATTGGCTTGGATGACTCGATTAAACGTAGGTGAATCGACATAGGTTGATGGTGCGAAAATTGCCTCTGGAGTTCAACGAAAATCACACGGCTGAGGAAGTCTGTCCGAGAGGCACTCAACGGCGATCACCAATAGGGTCAGGAGCGAAAACCTAGAAAAACAAATGTGAAGGGGATGTCGATCAAGAGAGATCTCGACGACACCTCTCTGACGCTCAAGTCAAGGTTTACCGAAGTAGCAGAAAAAAAAGTGAAAAGAAAAGTGTGAAAGAATGAAAAAGGGTAGAAGAATCGAAAATCCTGAAAAGGAGAGAGTCCCCTTTTTCGACAATCCCCTTTATCTTTATATAAGCTGGGTGCCAGCGCCCCCTCTTCGAAATCTGAAGTAAGGGTGTGTATGCATCATGACAGTTTGACATGGCAGAAAATGATAGGAGGCATCACCTTAAATAAGACATGGGGCTTAATTAATGTAGCCCATAGGGTTGATGGGAGACAAAACTTTATTATAAATGCGATAGACGCGTCTAATCAATTAGAATGTATTGACATGACTCTTTGCTACGGGGTGTCCTCGTTCTCTCCCGATTTGGGAATTACGTACGCCCTCTAAAGATATCTGACGTGGCGAGAAGATGATCATATATACTAGTGTGTCTATAGAGACGCCGAGAGATATGTCAAGCAAGACATAATACATAGAGAGACGTTGAAAAATATATCTATCGAGACATAATACATAAAGAGACGTCAAAAGATATGTCTATCGAAACATAATACATAGAAAGATATTGAAAAAAATTTCTACCAAAACATAATACACTTGGAGAGACGTCGAAGATATGTCTGACTTTGAGTCCTAATTCAATCTAGATCTGATCTAATCCAAATTCGAATCCGACACAGGACTGCTGATATTAACCTCGGCATCATTATCGTTAGCAGCATTATTAATCAATATTTAGCCTGCATGTCGTTTGATTAATAGCTAATCAATGTTTAGAGGGACGTAACGTGAGGTAGGACCACCATGCATTCACATTAATCCTCGCAGCCGTCCCTCGCTTGTTTTATAATAAAATATTATTTGTTTTGTTCTTTAATGTGCACTATTTTATTTATTTATTTAAAAAATAAATAAAAAGAAAAAAAGAGATTCCATTGTCGTGGAAAATGGGATTCTTTAATGCATGAGTCGCTGAACCGCTACAGTGACTGGGAATCAAAACAATTTTTTTTATATTTGCCAAATCGAGTAAGTTAAATATTTTCATGACTCATACTCAATTAGAATAATTATACTTTCATTTTATTATCAATCCATTAATTTCATATTTTTTTTAATTTATTGTATTATGATTAATCAATTGATATTATATCATCAATTGACAGTTGAGTTCATCAATTATTCTCTTAATTTATTATATATTTATAATTATCAATCAATTACTATATGTTTTACTCATAGTCGGTCCTAAGATGATCAAGATGAGACTATCGTAAAGGACCCACCCCTTCAGTGGGCCCTACTCTCTTTTTGTTCCACAGTGATATTATGATATTGTCCTTTTGGCTAGCAATAAAAGTTTATTTATTGATATTATTTTCATTGTTTTTGTTATTATAGTTATGTACTAATTCTGTCCTATCCCTTCTATAATTGTTTAAAAGCCTTAGTCTAATAATTTGCATTTTGCGTGTATTCCTATTTAAGATACGATGCCAATTCCATAAATGGATCCCTTTCCATTTAAAGTTTAGGCTAATAAAACTCTAATATCTTTCAAAGACTCAAATTCTCATTGTCACCTTAAGTCATGTGGGTTGTCTTGTTCGTTATTGTTAACTATTGTGCAACTTAAGTCTGTATCTTTTATGAGTTTTTGATTGATTTCTACTTCTAGACTGTGAAATCTTAAATTCCAAATTTATTTTACGAGGTAAAAATCTAGAATGGTTATAATATCATGGTTCAAGACTTATGAGCAATGGTTGATTATTGATTAATTTAGTTGTGTTGTGTTATTGTGTGGATATTGAAATTTTATTTCAAATTTGTCCATTTCAATTTGAACGAAACGTCAAGATCAAATTTTTATTTAAAATTAATTTTTATTTTAGTTATTTCAATTTGAAAGTATGCTTTTTGAAATTTGAATTGTGGAAATAGATCTTCAATGATATTTAAAATTTTTGATATATTTGAAAATTTTGATATTTCACATTATTTATTCAAAAGATTTTTGCTTGCTTAGCATTGAATAATTTGATTTGGAGTGTCAATGCATTAGAATTGTCAAAGAATTCTTTTTATTTTTTATACAAAGATAAGTTTTTTTTTTTTTTTTTTTTTGCATCGAACACTTCGAAGTCTAGGGTCAATCCTGGTTTTACTAATTTAAAAAACTTATGACTCTCTATCTAGACTATAAAAATTATATTTTAGGGCACGGATACATTTAGGATGATGTAAAAAGTACAATAAATTTATTTGAAATATTTTTAAAGTGGGTAAAGTGATCAATAAAATTTAGCCAAATTTTACTTAGAGCCTTATGAACCTCAAAACACTCCAAATCAAAGACGGCCACTCTCTTAAGTGTTTTTTTTTAGTGTGACTCTCAGATATATATTCCATAATTTAAATTGAGAGATATGAATTTTTAAAAATTTTATAACTTCAAAACAATTTGACATAAGATTATTATAAGATTTAAATTTGTCATACTTACTCATCAAAATTGTCAAAAAGTTCCTAAAACTCTTTAGTTTGCACCATATCTAGATTTTGAAATTTTAAATACTATAAAGTCATCCATAAATTTTGACTAAAATTTATAATTGATAGTCTTATGAACTTCATGGTCACTTCAAACTAAGATTACTGTATTCATATGAGCCTCCTAAATGTAATTTCCAATTATGAATTCCACAATTTAAATGGAGAGGACTTTACGAAATTTTCATAAATTTGAGATAATTTAGTACAAATTCATTAAAAAAACTATGAAATAAATGTAGGTAATGGAATTCAAATTCAAGGTTCTGATTATATTTAGGAGTCTCGCAAAAATACAATGATTTTGATTTGATTTAATTATAATGTTTTTAAAATTATTAATGAGTTTTGACCAAAATTCATTGACAGTCTTATATTTTTTTAGAATTTCAAAATTTTAAATTGATTTGTAATGTGAGAGATTATATTCAAGAAACTTTCAAAAATAAAATGATATTTGGTTTAAAGTGATTATAAAATTTTTAAATTATTAACGAATTTTAATTAAAACTCCTATTATAAATACTTCAAATCAAATTCACTACATCACTTATATCATCTTGAATACAATAATATATACATTTTTAATAATCTAGATATTTAAATTCCGGTTAAATTCTAAAAGTAGACTGTCCTAGCCCATGGAAGCTCCCACCAGCTACTAGAATAAATCAAGAAATATGTGAGACAGGAAGCCCAATAATCCATCGTCTTAAAATTTATTACTCTACTAGAGAAAAATCTCTACAATACATTGCAATTGAAGATTGAATCTTAAATACCTAAATGACTGCAAATCCTTTTGCTGCCGAACCATATCTCTAAATTAAAGAAGAAATATAGACTTGATAACTTTAACAGAGTCGGGTATAATTGTAAATGACTATATATTTTTACCAAATATAAAAATTATATACGTAAAATGGTAAATCCCAAATTTACAATTCCTCAACTTAAAAAAAAACGTTTATTATGAAACTCGAAGAGCATTTGAAAGTGATGCATCGAATTTTACTAGACTTCAGTGAAGAACACTTTATGAACAAAATAAAAAGGTAAAAATAAATAAATGAATTTCCAATTATAAACAACATTCGTACATGCATATCTATCTATCTATCTATATATCCTTACTGTCGAGCAATAATCTCGTGTGTTTTCTAAGGTCCCAGAGTCAAATTCAATGAGCATGGAAAAGAGATTTTTATAATAATAAAAATAAATTAGAAAAGTCTCATTTCATCTGTGTAGGTCGGAGATTGGGTGTCATTGAGGAATGACAAGGGCATTTTAATAGTTTTCACCTCGAACACCACCAATCATTGGAAATTCAATGGGGCGCAGTCGGTGCTAAAATAAAAAATAAAAAATAAAAAATAGCTTTTAAAATTCCAAATGGATTAAATATTAAATTCTATTTCGAATTTATCTCATATATATCTCTAAGAGGACCACTGTAACAGTCTCAGGAACTAACTTAGTTCATAAATTCACATGAGTAACTTTTAAATGGGCATGAATTAAGTTTTAGGGATTTTATCGCTTTAAATTATCGGCGAATTTCCTCCTCTATCGATAAAGGCAGTCGAAAAAGATCGTTAATGTGACAATTTCATATTTTTTGATATTCAAAATTTAAAAAATCAAAAACAAATTGAAGACCTGAGAAGTCAAATACTCAACAGTTGAAGACATGAAAAATCAGAACTTAGCACTCAAGAATATTGAAAAAATAAAAAATTCAGAAATTAAGAATAGTAAAAGACAAGATTATGAGAAATCGAAAATTTAGAAATAGTAAATGAGATTTCTCTCTGCAGTTGTCATATTTGATCTCTAAATAGTCTAGTCCAATGATAATTTCAGAACAATGATATGTCAGATGAAGATTTTTTTTAACTGTTATACTCTAATAGTTCGTCAAATGACACAACTAATAGATATATAATTCCGATCGACGAATAAAATTAGAGCTATTATATAAGAATCGATTGAGGTAAAAAAGAACGATAATTTATCAAACAATATTTTTGAAGTTTGAAATTGTCCAAAAAGTGTCTCATAGTTTCATATTTATCTAATAGCGTACCTAATTCCCTTTTTACCATTCAGAAATAACGCACTTAATTTTCGAACGTGGTACTGGGAATTCAAATCTCAGCACCACTGTGGTACTAGGATTTGAATTTCCAGCACCACGGTGATGGTGCAATCCCAGCACCACAGTGGTGCTAGGATTTGAATTCCCAGCTAGGGCTGTAAACGAGTCGAGTCAAGCCAAACTTTGTAGTGTTCAGACTTATTTGATAAGATAATCAAGCCGAGCCAAACCAAGCCTAAAATTAACCAAGCTATTGAAAAACCTGTTCAAGCTTGGTTTGATATTTTTTTTTTGAGCTTGAGCTTTGCTTGAGCTTGGCTTGTTTAATGGTTATCAAGTTTCTAATCAAGCTTGATTCAAGCTTGAATCAAGTTTGTTTAAATTTGATTTATTTAAACGTTATCAAGTTTTTAAGTTAAATTTGTTTGTTTATTTAAAATTTTACTAATTTAATCCTGATTTAAAAATGAGTATAAATAAATTCAAAAATAATTTTTAAAAGAGTATAATCATAAATCTGCTTGTTAATGTTCACGAACACCGTTCACGAACATTGTTCACGAACACTGTTCACGAACATTAACAAGTCGAACACATACGTGTTTAAGCTTGTTTATTTAATTTATCAAGTTGTTCAAGCTTGTTTATTAATTGACTTTGATGCATATTGAACGAACGTAAACGAGCTCTTACCGAGTCGAACACCAAGCTCGTTCATGAACGCTTTGTTCATTTACAGTCCTATTTCCAGCATCATATTCGGAAATTAAATGTGCTATTTCTGAAGAGTAAAAAGGGCGCTATTTGGTAAACTATTTGAAGTGCACTATTTGGTAAATATGAAAGTATGAGACGTTTTTTGGGCAATTCCAAACTTCAAGAGCGCTGTTTGGTAAATCGTCGAAAAAAAGAAGCTTTGAACACTGTTTCTCTATTATATAAAGATCTATTGAGGTAAAAATTACACGACAGAGATATGCATGCTCGTACGCTATGCAAATCTTCGTCCGTTCGAAGCATGATCCGTCGTCCGATCGTGCGCATGAGATAGGAATGCACAATAACTCTCCACTCAATCCGAGCACCGTGTGCTTGCTCGAATACCCCAAGTGCTTGAGCACCACACGCCCGCTCGAGCACTCACATACTTGAGCACTTGCCGCCCGAGCTCTTTGTCATTGTGAACACTGTGAGTTGGGAGTTCAACATTGAGGTGATAGGTCGGATTCTGATCGCGATTCGATCAGATTTCTTTCACAGGCTTATTGCTAACGGTGATGTTGCGACGAGGAGGATACAAATGATTCGACGGATTTAAAAAATGATTATAATACAGGGATAAAATTATTTTACATTCTCATTTATTATCCATCATGCACAATGAAAGATCACATTGTACAAGGATAAAATGAACGACGGATCGTGAGTCGTACACGATCACACATAGATGTGTCAGGCCGAATATATATATATTTCAATTGGTACCTGCGATTAAACTGGATTAGAAAAAAAAAAATCAGGAGTTTTATATTTCAATTATAAAGAAGAAAGAATTAATTATTCATCCGGCAAAATGGAACATGTCGCGCAGTCGATTAACCAGCCTACTGAGCTTTACTGTCTGTCCTGCTTGAGAAGCTCCATGGCCTGTTCGAGCACTCCTCTGAATCGATCCTTTTGAAACCTGATATTTTGCTGCACCAGGTAGATCTGCCCCATCGTTTGCCATCCCTGCTTGTGTATCGCGTCTGGATCCTTGAACACTGCGTGATCTCGCGGGTAATGATCGATCAAGGTGCTTTCTTCTTCCAGGATGTCGTACTGCAAGTACTTCAGCTGCATGCCCATGGCCGGCTTCGCGTAGTAGTTGGCCACGATCCAGTCCAGCTTCGCCAGCGGCACCACTTGTATCAGCACCGCGCCGGTGGGGAGGAACACCATGTTGGTCAGCCCGGCGCCGTGCACCCCCACCATCGCGTCGCAGGAGTTCACCGTCTCCGCGAACGCCGCCACGTCCATGAATTTCGGCTCCGCGATCACCACCTCGAACCCCACCTCCTCCGCCACCGGCACCACCTCGTCCAAGTTCACGAACCGCCTAGAATGCCCCCGCGAGATGAACAGCAGCCTCGGCCGGCGTCCGGGGCCACCCGACGGCCGAGCATGCTGCAGCGAGTACGCGCTGCGCACGAAGGCGACGAAGTCGACCATGGTCACCCCCTCTGCCGACTTGGACGCGTCGATGGTGAGGTCGTTGTCGGCGCGCAGGCCGACGATGGCGTGGCGGAAGCAGTGCACGCGGTCGTCGTAATCGTAGTCGATGATGGGGAAGTCCGATAGCTTGCCGAGGATGTGGCGGTATTTGTAGAACCACCACGTCTCGTTTTTGACCGCCAGAAGCTGCACTTGACCGCGAAACCGGCGGGTGGTTTGGAAGAGGGGGAGGAGCAGGTCGGATATGTCGTGGAAGATGTTACCGCAGTACCCGGCGGTGGCGAAGACGACGCCCGGGACAGCGTGGGTAACGCCGCAGGGCGGGGCCTCGCTGGACGACGGCGTCAGGGAACGGACGTGAACCGTCGGAACCCGGCGGACGACGACTCGGTCAGCCTTGCGGGCGTAAGGCTTGATCTCAAAAGATTGGTTCTCGCCGGGGGCAGAGACGACCAGCACAGTGGAGGAGTCCTTGCCGACGATTCTGACATCGCCGTGGATGTCGCAGACGTCCGTTCTGTAGGCAGAAAGGTCGCATAAGGCTCGAGGTTTCTCCTCTACTGCCATCGGATTAGTCTTCTCGCTCAACTGAGGAACCAACAATGCCACGCTCTGTTTCGCCGGAGCTGCAGACGACGACTTCCATGCCGACGACGATTTCACTACAAAAGTAACCAACGAGAGAAATAGATCAGAGAGATTATCCACCAAAATCTTTAGCTATTTAAGACCAAAAACAGAGTCGAATTGAAGTAGAGAAAGAGAGTCACAGATATGGGAGAAAAGATCCATGTCGTTCCCGAACATGGCAAGGTAAGTCATGGAGACCAGCAAGCATCCGACGATGAGTCCTGATCCAAAGCTACGGCACTCCGACCACCTCAATTTCTTCCCCATCTTCTCCGGCAGCTTACCACTTTTCGTGAAGCCCAAGGGAGCAGCAGTACACATAATTTAACTCATCAACGGGGATTGATGGCGACTTTGAATTCGGAGCTTCTGTGTCAAGTTGCCTTAGAATACTACTATAAAAAATCCATCTCCTGATAAGGCCCACAGAATAACTCGATGAACTGTAAACGACTACTCGTCGTCATCTACTCTTCTTCTTCCTCGATCCTCCTCTTCTTCTCTTCTCTCTGCACATCTACTGGATGACAGTCTTAGTTTGGCCAGTGGGAAAGCAGAGAATTCATAGCTGATCGTTCGTGAGATTCGACCGCCGGAATTCTGCTTGTTCCCTGGTCACTAGCTCGACCATGAAAATCCTTTGATAAGTCAAAGGTGGAAGAAGCTAAGAAAATTCGCAATTATTTTTATGAATTCTATTCCGGAAAATGACAATCACGTTTTAAAAATATATTTTATGATCTACGTTTGCGTTGCTGGCTGCTCGATCGTCTTCCATTAAAACTTGGAGCTTCTTGCCGACAACAAATGACAATCGCTAGCTCTTTTCTCCTCCTCCTTCTCCTTCTCTGATGGTCGAAGTATTTAAAATGGGGAATGGTCCCTTCTCGTACCGGTGCCATGACGAGGTAATCGAGCACCTGTAAGATAGAAGTTCGAACAGTAACGCTGGATGAGTTAGAACTGCAATATTTTGCAAATAGTTAAAAATAAAAATAAAAAAATATGGGTGCAAAATGATTCCTCGCGGAGCATCCGGTAGAAAGGACACCGCGTCAGTTTTACACTCGAATTATTGGAGTCTACTGGGTGGGCACCACCACCAAGGACAAGAATCGCAAGGCTTTTTTTTCTTTTTATTTATTTATTTACTTTTTTATTTTTTTTTAAAGTAAAGTGAATTCTATCAAGAAGTTGAATGTGCATCCACGTTAAAAGATTTAAAAAGCATGCATTTAGCCTCCGACCTCCGGATACAGTGCAAGAATGAAATCGGACAGATATCCTATTAAAAAAATATAGTTCTATTTTTTTATTGTGATAATGAATATAAAAAAATATTATTTGGATGGCTAGATCTAGAAATCTGTCTATTGAATATAATACGATTTTGACGTTCTCCAATGAATATAATATAATTTTAATGTTGGACTATTATATAAGTTCGAATTTAATCGTAAAAAAATTATAAATATTTTTTTAATTTATTTTTGATGATGGATGAAAATCATTTGAGTTCCGATCTTATCCGATTCAATTGTTGATGAGATATATTAAAAATCCGTAGAATAGAATCGGTCATTTATAAAAATTAATAGAATAGAAGATTTGAATATTCTCTATAAAAGTTAAGAATCTGTCCAACTAGTAATTTCCTGTCATCCGTCCTAGGACACTGACGAAAGGGAGATAAATCACGCGGGGGACAAAATTTTTCGACACAGTGATAAAACAGAATTGGGTCCATCTAAAATCAGAGAAAATTTTATACCTCTTATCCGATATCGAATCTTGTTCATTCTATAAATAACATTCTATTTTATCATCGTATCGTCTCGGTGGAAACAAGATTTGAATACTCTCATATCATAAGAGAAAAAAAAACGTCCATTTAAATATTTGTCATTGAAGATATAATCAAAGTCCTTGTCTTTGTAATATACACCAATTTTCTAAATTTCTTTTCAAGGCTCTCGTAACGTCCGTCTTTCATCTCCTAGCCAATACCCAATCAAAATGCACATTATCCGTCACGCACGATTAATTTATAAATATTTTTTAATGATATTTATTAAAAATTATTAATTAAAAAAAAATAAAAGTGCAAAAAATTCTCATTGTTATTATATTTACATATCAATTAATTTTCTAAACGTATAAATCCTATTAAACTTATTTAATTTTTTCCCTCGATATTTTTTCATCAAATCCTTTTCTTGACCTAAACTTCTGTCCCTTCGCAAGAAGTTTTTCTTCTTTTTTTTCATTTAGCAATTGACATCAATTAATTTTCTTCCTCACGACTTTCAATTAAAATCTCCATCGATCAATGAAGATAAATCAGGAGGATATATCATCGGTATCTGTACTCTGATCCGATCTATCAATATGGATCCATCAGATCTAATTAGACTCATTAAAATATCCAATAAGACACGTTCCGAAAGAATAGAAATGTGAGATCGACGTTGAAAAGAGCCCTCGGGCGAAGTTTTTCTTGCACGATATGATGTGTGCATTATAAGATGATAAATTCATTCTATCAAATCTAAATGCATTAGCAACGATTTTACGGATCGAATATTTCCTGAAAATTTTCTTATAGCGTTGACTCTATTATTGTCCAGAGTTGGTTCTGGAGAGAGCTGCTGGTCCTCATCTACATTCAAAATTTGATCTTAAAATAAATACATATAACATGTTTAATTGATTTTTATAAAAAAAAATCATTATTAAAATTTTTATCAGAACCGACTCTATTATTGATTATGTGCTTAGGTTTCAATGTGCAGAGAATGTTACTGCGATAAGATGGGCTCGAAGGAGGAAGAATAGTTCTTGGAAGTCTCAATGGAGATGGTACTAAGGTTTAATTTTATTTTTTTTTTAATTCAGATGACTCTGATATATTTTGACCATCACATCAAGATTTATAAGGACCCATCGTAATTTATCTTTCTACATGATAATTCGTAGAGACGGATCGATGGAGGCCGCATTAGTTATGATTCCAACTTTTTACAAAATGATACTTTTGAGTTATTCTCGCGAGATGACTTTGTGGCTAGCATGACAATGGAGTTATACAATGAGCAAAGATCAATTCTCAAAGATTGTAAATTCTTCGGGATGTCTACTCTCCTGTCGTGTTAGTCTTGAGTTGGACAATATACTCCTCTGTGATTTACCTCATTCGTATTGGCTATCTTGAGAATGCTAAGGCGGCGAATTACCTTTTGACACCAATGATGCTTTTGAGTTGTAAAGCTTACATGTCCATTATATTGGTGCAATAAGCCTATTCACTAGCACTCAACGCTCTTAAGTCACCGATCATACCAATGAGCGAGATAAATCATTGGGAGCATACTATCTAGCCCAGAGCTAGTACGATAGGAAGGCAGACACCCCGAAAACCTTTCAGCTCCTGAAGATTGATCATTACTCATTAGTGTAACTCAGCGATCGTACTAGCTACAAGACTCTTCCGTGGGAACAATTATATGTCCATTATAAATCCTCATATACATATTAGATTCATATTAAGAAATTAAACCATCGTTTCCCCTATGCTTCATGATGAGTATCACAAGTGCGGGTAAGCTATAATTATAGCCAAAGTCTAATCAAAGATGCTTCATTTCGTTAATTAAAATGCGACGAGATTTTTTGAAGACATATTAGGCAAGGAAAAAAACAATCCAAATGATAACTTCATTCAAAAGATATGTGAATCCATGTTTTTAGATAAGAAATTTAAAAAAAAGTGATAAACGGCGAGTTTCAAACATGAAGTCATGTGAAGTTTTCAAACTCACAAATCGCATGCGACGAGAGAGATGTCATCTTGCGGCGACACTGATTGTCGAGGAGCTACTCCCGACTGCACGACAAGGTGATAGAGACATGCACCTCGGCCCATGTGCCAAGGAGGATGGCGACCAGTGGCTAGATCGATTCAGTTTTATAAAAATAAATATCATTATTAAAAAATTATTTTTTTATTATTTCGATTGTGATCTATTAAAATTTTCATCGTTTCGACCATGAATGCTATTGCGATGAAATGGGCTCAAGGAGGAGGGATAATTCTTAGAAGTCATCTCATTTGATAACTATCAATGATGTTTTGAAGTTGTAAAGCTTATATGTCCATTATATTGATGTAGTAAAATGATTCGTTCGTCTTCAATATTTTCGTTAATCAATATCACAATCAATACGAAAAAGATAAATCAAAGAGAACATATTATTCAATTCAAAATTAGCATGTGAAGAGGACAAATATCTTGAAAGTTGAAGTCTATATATATATATATATATATATATATATAGATAAATATATATATATATATATATATATATATATATATATATATATATTTATTTATTTATTTATTTCTGATGCTCTAAAGCAAACAAATGAATTACTATTTTAGCGCGAGTAATCTATTCTAATCAGTTCTTTGATGATCACTTTATCAAATTGTTCTCTATGATTTCAAAATCAACCTTCACGGTACATCTATTATTCGATGTCTAGATAAGCCGTCTCCACGAGGACGATGCGATGATAAAATAGGATATTATTTATAAAATGGATAAAGTTCAATTCCGAATGAGGAGTCTAAAACTTCCTTTTATTTCAGATGGACTCTTCCTTATTTTGTCGACATGTCGAGAACATTCTAATAATTTACCTCTCTCTCGTGGTACTCGGCATGGATAATGAGAATTTCTAATTATATATATATGTGTCTAGATAAGCCAACATTAATGCTTCAAGACAAAATTAATATCCTCAAAGACCACGCAGAACAAAAAAACTGGTGAAGGAATTGAAATTATCAATGTTTTTTTTTTTTTGCTCTTTTTATTTTGTTGATCTGATCAAATCAAGATTGATAAAAAAAAAAAAAAAAAGCCCATCAACGTGATATTATTACATCCGCCAATCTTTTAGGTAGGTTCATAAACGGTTATTAATTCATTGAGTAGCGTTGAATTAAATAAATAAATTTGCACGTATATTCGATTTATTAATATTTATAAATTAAAATCATAAATTATTCACTAATAAAATTTATAAATCATATTCATCAATTTAGATGGTATTTTAGGTAGATGAGTCATGAATATTTATGAATTTAGAAAAAAACATTTAAAGTTTTACATAAATGGATAAAAAAACATTTTTAAGATAAATAAAAAAATGATATATATTTTTTAAGTTGGATTAATTCGGCTTAATAAAATTTTTTATAACTGTCAAATTAAATCGAGATGTATCCTATTTGGAAAAAGAAAAAAAAACACGTAAATACGCCACAAAAGACATTTAAGGCTACCTTTGGTAATTACAGTATAATTTTAATTATATTTTTATGTTTGATTATAAAATTATATATAATTTTGGATTATAAGAGATATTATATTTTTTATTTAGTGTTTATTAGCAGGACTATAATGATCGATCGTCGATAACGATGAGCGACGACGACAAGTCATTTGGTCGACAGATGACGACGACGGTGACAATAGCGATTGATCGTCGATGACAATCAATCGATTGATCGGTCGGTCGACCGACGATGATGATCGGTCGATCGATCGGCGATCAATCGATCGACGATCGATCGGTTGGCGATGCCAACGACGACAACGACAAACTGTGGCATGGGACCATGACAATTACGGACGACGATGAACAATGATTTTTCAGATTACGATTTATAATGTAATCGAATTACATATATTTTTTTTTATAATCCAGATTATAAAATTTTAATAATTTTTATAATACAAATTATATTTCATTACAATTTTAAAATAATAATAAATAAAATAATTAATTTTATAATGATAACAAACAAATAACGAACCTTGTAATATAATACAAGATGGATTAGCGTTAACCGGATCGCGGAAATGTCTCGTTACTGCTGCTGCTGGAAGTCAACTTGTTTTGAGACGCTAGGCGGGTCCCACTTGGGCATCAGGGTCCATAAAGGCGGTGCGAATTTATGGCGGTGAGAGCAGAGCAGAGCGGCGGCATCGATCATCGATGGAATCGCAAAGCCTCGACGCCGCTCTCATCTCCGGCGGCGAAGGAGGGGGAGGAACTAAGACCGCTGGGGAGCTTTTCTGGCAGGAGGTGAAGAAGCAGCTGTGGTTGGCAGGCCCGCTCGTCGCCGCCAGCTTGTTGCAAAACATTCTCCAGGTCATCTCCATCATGTTCGTCGGCCACCTCGGCGAGCTCGCTCTCTCCGGCGCCTCCATGGCCACCTCCTTCGCCGGCGTTACTGGATTCAGCTTTTTGGTACGTCAACCAGTTTATTTCACCAAAGGAAGAATCTCTATCTTGTTTAATTCGCTACTGATTTCCATGGCAAGCCCTATATCTCTGTTTCGCTTCATAATACGATCCAATATTTCTTAGGGCCAATTCACTGTTTGCATAAAGCATGCGTGATGGTCGCACGTCGATGATATGCTAATCATTGACAGTGGTCATAAACAGATTCTTCGTGAACTTATGCTGAAACAGCTCTTACGATCTTCTATCCTTTGATATCATATCCTACTCTGCAACAAGTGACAAAATACAAAGATTGCTGCTTTACTCGTTGCTTTCTTTTACATTGCAATTGATGTCTTATTCTTCATAGCTGGGAATGAGTACAGCGTTGGATACGATGTGTGGGCAAGCTTTTGGGGCAAAGCAGTACCATATGCTAGGCATACACATGCAGAGAGCCATGCTTGTTCTAACACTAGTATGCATTCCAGTCGCTGCAATCTGGTTCTACACAGGCCCAATTCTCTGTCTGTTTGGTCAAGATCCAGAAATAGCTGCAGAAGCTGGAGCCTATTCTCGATGGATGATTCCCACCCTTTTCGCGTACGGCCTCATACAATGTCATATCAGGTTCCTCCAGACACAGAACATTGTGTTCCCGATGATGCTGATCACCGGCGTCACCGCTCTGTTGCACATTCTCGTGTGCTGGATTCTGGTGTACAAGTCTGGCCTCGGAAGCAGGGGCGCTGCCTTGGCCAATGGCATCTCTTATTGGACGATTCTGTTGCTCGTGGGATCGTATGTGAGGCTGTCTCCTACCTGCAGAAAGACTTGGCTTGGTTTCTCCAAGGAGGCTTTGAATGACTTCTCTCACTTCATCAAATTGGCAGTTCCTTCGGCTACTATGGTGTGGTAAGAGACGCTCATTTCCTCAATAGTGCATTGTTTCTTGCATTATCTTCCGATGGTTTCTTCATGATCTATGCTCTCGTAACGTAATCCACAACAGCTTCGAGTTCTGGTCGTTCGAGTTGCTCGTTCTTCTCTCGGGTATTCTTCCAAATCCAAAGTTAGAAACGTCAGTGTTGTCGATAAGGTAAATGCTTCGTTACAAAAGAAACTCACTCCAAAATTAGCTCGACCTAAAATCCAACGTAAACAATTGCTTCGATATTTTCTTTCTTATCTCAGCCTCAACACTGCTTCAATGGTGTTCATGATCCCTTTTGGCTTTGGAGCTGCAGTGAGGTCAGTACGATGAGCAAAGAAGAATTCTTCACTTTCCTTCTGATCTACAATCTTCGGTGCCTCTAACTCGCATGATTTGTGCCCCGCTTAGCACGCGCGTTTCGAATGAACTCGGAGCTGGCCATCCTCGAGGTGCAAAGTTAGCGGCAAAGGCCGTGCTATTCCTGGCCATTACAGAAGGCTTACTGATAGGCTCGACCATGATCCTGGTAAGAAATGTATGGGGTTATGCTTACTCTAATGTCGAAGAAGTTGTTAAATACTTAGCTATTATGATGCCGATTCTCGCTGCCTCAAACATGCTCGATGGAATCCAATGCGTGCTCTCAGGTGCTGTGTTTCTCGATCCCAAATTGGTTGGCACTACTTCTCCTTTGCAGTAGTAACACTTCCTCGATCATCTAGGCGTTGCAAGAGGATGCGGGTGGCAAAAGATTGGTGCTTTTATTAATCTGGGAGCTTATTATATCGTCGGCATTCCTGCAGCTGTTCTATTAGCTTTTGGTCTCCATGTCGGCGGCAAGGCAGGAATTTTTCTAACTTCTTTTTCTCGTGTTGCACTTTACATTGCAACCTCTAAAAGTTCTTCTGGTAAATGACAGGGCCTGTGGATGGGCATAATCGGTGGTCTCGCTGTGCAAGTTTTGCTGCTTTCAAGCGTTGCGTATTTCACAGACTGGGAGAAGGAAGTAAGTAAAATATCTACTCCGTGATGCTTACCGTGTTACTAAATCCACACATTGTGACTTCTTTTCAGGCTCGTAAGGCAAAGGAGAGAGTGTTCAATTCCTCCATTCCCAAAGATATGCAATGATGTGTTGTGACGATCCCTCTGATCGGTGGGAGCAGTCTTCTGAAGGCAGAGCAGAGACCACCTGAAGATAAAGATTGCTGGTAGCATAAGGAGCAATAATTTGTACTTGTTTCTCCAATACTTGCTTTGTAATTGAAATTGGAGCTGAGCCTACATCAGTATAAAACTATTATTATCTTCAGCTTCTGTACGAGCTAACCGTGGACTCATGGAGAACATCCATACCCAAATAATTTTTTCTTTAGATTTTAATCAGATGTCTCCTTGCCAACATATTAATGAAGGTTATTACTACAGTAGTAGATCCAAAACCCACCTTCATCAAAATGGGGGTTTGCTTTCATATTTACTATCTAGAAAAGGCAAAACACTCACAAAAAAGTTTACCTAACGACAGTGATGATCATCAAATGGGAGATGTGGAATGGTATTCCTGCAACTGAACCACAGAAGAAATGTGTTTCCTTCCCTACCTTCAAGGAACTTGCTGTCGTCGCAAAGCATTGTGTCTAATGCAGCTAAAACTGTGCATAAACACACACGCCGGCCTTCGAACAATGACCTGCCGCCCTACCTTCTTCGACAATATAATGCTTACCATTAATTAACTGACATGGAACTTGGACATCACCGGAAGTGGCCGTATTTTGTCTCTTGATTATCTCGAGCAAGAATTAGATCCTGACTTCCAATCATCTAAGAGCATGGACATCACGGAAGTGTCCATGCTTGCTCTTTCCATCCAAGATCACTAGTAAGATCCATGAAGCTAAGGTTCTTTGGAACATCAGAGAAAACATAAATCAAATCTGCAAAAATGAAAGAAATTGATCGATTATTCAGCTTTTAGGTAGCATTGAGTGCGAACTTTTAGACAGGTTGATTATAGAGTAGTTAGACAGTTCTTTTAACCATCCAAAACTTGCACTCGTTACATAATTGTAGGAATAAAGTCCACAGTACCACTTAATAAATCGATTCAAAGATAGATTTATTATTTGTTTATTATTGTTATTGTTTGATTATTACAATAAAAACACCACTTGCAAATAATATTACTGTTCGAAGACTTGATATTGTTGTTGCACTAGATATCTTTAGATGAGATTTACCATTTATTTTAAATTTAATCATAATGAGTATGTTAATTATGTTATTGTTCTTGTGTTCTCTTTTCAGCAAGTGTTGCTACTATTTCTATTAACTTAAATTCAATGTCGATCCTTAATGGTATAAATTTCAAGGATTGAAAGGAAAACATTATCATTGTTCTTGGCTGCATGGATCTAGATCTTGCGCTCAAGACAGAGCAACCTACTACTCCTACGGATTATAGTTCTTCTGAACAGAGGACTAAATATGAGAAGTGGGATCGCTCTAACCGCTTGAGTCTTAAGGCTTTTAGGGATGTCGTGTCTAATAGTATCACTAAAGCTAAGAAATATCTCGATGAGATTGTGCAGCGCTTTGTCAAAAGCGATAAGGCAGAAACAAGCACACTTCTAAAAAACTTGATTTCCATGAAGTATAATGGCAAGAGAAATATTTGAGAATATATCATGGAGTTTTTCCACATTGCATCAAAGTTGAAAGCACTTAACCTTGAATTATCGGATGACATGCGTGTGCATTTAGTGTTTATTTCTCTTCCAATCCAGTTCAGTCATTTTCAAATCAATTATAACTGTCAAAAGGAGAAATAAACTCTTAATGAGCTCATTTCATACTGTGTTCAAGAGGAAGAGAGGTTAAAGCAAAACAAGATTGAAAGTGCCTATTTTGCAAGTACCCCTAAAGATAGGGCAAGAAAAGAAAGAATGAGACTATTATAGGTCTTTATGTGAAGAAACAAAAGCAGGATAATAACAAGAAAGGTTGTTTCTTCTGTAACAAGCCTGATCATATCAAGAAAGAATGTCCTAAATATCATGCTTGGCGTGTGAAAAGGGTATATTTTTAAATTTGATTTGTTTTGAAATAAATTTAGCTTCAGTACATAGAAACACTTAGTGGTTAGACTTTTGTACTACTACTAATATCAGTGTTTCAATATAGGGTTGTCTGAGCTACTGAAAGCCAAGTGATGCTGAAAGATGCATTTATGTGAGTGATGTCAAGTCGATTGAAGTGAAAGGTATAGGACATTTTAGATTGTTGTTAAGCACTAGTTATTATTTGAACTTAATAGATACTTTTGTTGTACCATTCTTTAGACGGAATTTGATTTCAGTTTCTTATTTGGACAAATTAAGTTATTGTTGTTCGTTTAGAAATAGTCAGTTTAGTTTATCTATTAATTCTACTATTGTTGGAACCGATTCACTTATCATTTATGACAATCTCTATATGTTTGATATAAATGCTTCTTATATTGAAACCCCTAAATGTGGAATCACATGGTACTAAGCGAAAATTTCATACTGAAAACTCAGGTGCATTATGACATAAACGTTTAGGGTACATCTCTAGAAATAGAGTTGAACGACTTGTATCAAATGAAATTTTACATTCCATTGATTTTACTGACCTAGACATTTGTGTTGAATGCATTAAGGACAAACAAACCAAAAGAAAAAGAGAAGGTGTATATAGAGCTACAGAAGTATTGGAATTTATACATACGAATGTTTGTGGACCATTTCCAACACCTTCTTGGAATGGTCAACAATATTTTGTATCATTCATTGATTATTATTCTAGATATGCATATGTATTTCTTATTCATGAAAAGTTTCAAATATTGGATGTTTTCAAATCATTTAAGTTCGAAGTCGAAAACTAACTCGACAAAAGAATTAAGAAAGTCAGATTTGATCGTAGTGGTAAATACTACGGTAGATATGATGGTTCAGGTGAGCAACGTCTAGGACCTTTTGCTCAATACCTAGAGAAGTGTGGAATCATCCCACAGTACACCATGCCAGACTCACCAAGCATAAATGGTGTAGATGAATGACGAAATCGGACTCTTAAAGATATGATAAGGAGTATGGTTAGCTATTCAACTTTGTCAAAACCACTCTGGGGAGAAGCATTAAAGATAGCAACTTGCATTCTAAATCAAGTACCCACTAAAACAACTACTAAAACACCTTTTGAGCTTTGGACAAAGCGAAAGTCAAGTTTAAAACATTTTCATGTTTGAGGATGTCTAGATGAGGCTAGACCATACAAGCCACATGAAAAGAAATTAGACTCAAGAACAGTAAGTAGCTACTTTATTGGATATTATGAGCGATCAAGATGCTATAAGTTTTAAAATCCCAAAGTAAAGACTATCTTTGAGACGAGAACTGCAACGTTCTTTGAGGATATTGAGTTTGGGGGGAAGAATAAAGTAACAAACATTGTCTTTGAGGAGGAATATATTCCTACTACTCTTCAAGAAGAAATAATTTATATTCCTATGATTGCTTCTGATAATTATCAGGATTTTATTCCTATTAGTGATCAGGATGCAATACAAGAACAACAGAACATTGTCAATCAACTCCCAGAAGAATAAACTCAACAACCTCAAGAACCAATGCATGAAGAACAAGTGTCTTTACATAGATCACTAGAGAAAGGAGAAGTGCTATTTCGGATGATTACATAATACTACTCCAATAACATGAGAAAAATGATGACATGACGGAGGATGACCCAATCAACTTTCGCCAAGTCATGCAATATTCATATTCTCAAAAGTGGATTGAAGCAATGAATGAAGAGTATAAATCAATTCAAGACAATAATGTTTGAGAACTTATCCTATTACTAGAAGGTGTGAAACCTATTGGTTGTAAATGAATTTTTAAAACCAAAAGGGATTCAAATGGTAATGTGGAAAGATATAAAACACGTCTTGTAGCTAAAGGTTATACTCAAAAATATGAGATTGACTATAAAGAAACATTTTCTCCAGTTTCAACGAAGGACTTTTTTAGGACAATTATGACACTTGTCGCACACTTCGATATGAAACTCCATCAAATGGAGTCAAGATAACTTTTTTTAATGGAGACATTAAGGAAACAATATATATGGTGCAACCATAATACTTTTGTATCGGGAGATCCAGAGAGTATGGTTTGCAAACTTAAGAAGTCCATCTATGGGTTAAAGCAAGCTTCTCGTTAATGGTACCATAAATTTCATCAAATAATCATCTCATTTGA
Source organism: Wurfbainia villosa (assembly GCA_025175895.1). Taxonomy (NCBI): domain Eukaryota; kingdom Viridiplantae; phylum Streptophyta; class Magnoliopsida; order Zingiberales; family Zingiberaceae; genus Wurfbainia; species Wurfbainia villosa. The sequence continues at coordinate 46,038,959 of CM045991.1, read as the reverse complement.
TTTTGAAGTGAATGTGGTAGATAATTGTGTGTATCATAAGTTCAGTGGGAGCAAACACATTTTCTTGATTTTATATGTTGATAACATTTTGCTTGCTAAAAATGATATAGGTATGTTAAACGATACCAAGAGATTTCTATCTAGATATTTTAAAATGAAAGATCTTGGTAATGCATCTTTTGTATTAGGAATCCAAATACACCGAAATCGTTCTCAAGGTATTCTTGAATTATCACAAAAGAACTATATCGATACGGTGCTTAAAAGATTTGGCATGCAAGATTGCAAACCAGGAAACACCCCAGTCGCTAAAGGAGATAAGTTTAGTCTTAAACAGTGCCTTAAAGGAAGCCTCAAGATTCAAGAAATGTAAAAGATTCCTTATGCATCAACAGTAGGAAGTCTTATATATACTCAAATTTGTACGCGTCTGAATATTACGTACATTGTTGGAGTATTGGACAGATATTTAAGCAACCCAGGAATAGATCATTGGAAAGCAACAAAGAGGGTAATGAGATATTTAAAGAGAACTAGTGATTACATGCTCACATATAAAAGGTCATATACTCTTGAGATCATGGGATATTCTGACTTTGATTTTACTGGATGCCAAGATAGTATGAGATCCACTTCAGACTATATTTTCCTGTTGGCTGGCGGAGCTATTTCTTGGAGAAATGCCAAACATGCATTGATAGCTTCTTCCACCATGACAACAGAGTTTATAACATGTTATGAGGCATCTAATTATGGGATATGACTAAAAAAATTTATCTTTGGGTTACGCATTTTGGGAAGGGATGAGAAACCACTGAAGTTATTTTATGACACTAGATCAATTGTATTGTATTCCAACAATAATAGGAGCTCGACAAAATCGAAGCACATCAATATTAAGTTCCTTGTTGTGAAAGAAAGAGTACAAAGTGAATAAATTTTGATAGAACACATAGGTATAAGCACCATGATAGCAGATCCTTTGACGAAAGGTCTACCGCCCAATGTCTTTTATGAGCATACCACTCATATGAGTGTTATTCAGTTTGGTGAAATTTACTAGTGGGAGTTTGTACTATATTTGTTTTCTATATATGTTCGGTTATGTCTCTAGAACTTATGTATTTAGAGATTTTCTGATCAAATATAAAGTTTAATGTTTACTTCATTACACTTTGTATAACTTAAGTTAAAGTTTTGATCTCATTTTGGTTAAGGAGGACCAGTTGAAAATTGACATGAATAGATCACCTTGCATGTAATTTTCATGCAGAAATTCATAATTGATCTATGTAATTTGATTGTATTGATATATATGATCATTGATAGTTTAATTGTGAAAGATACAACAAAGACTGTAGTGATCCAATCTCTATATAATTAATGGACGAGATTGTTGAAAAAACCTTATGGTTATGAAGACAAAAGTTTTGAGTTCACTAAGGTTGACACATTTATAAGATTACGCATATGGTCCAGTGGGAGACTGTTAGAATTTTGAGGCCATAATTGTAATTATAAATGTTGAATGTCATCAATTAAATAAGTCAAAAATTATTGTGATATTAATTTTAGAATTAAGGAATTTGACTTAAAGGGCTTAATTGTTATGAATAAAATAATATGGATATCATGTGCTAATTCTGATTTGTTGAGGGGTCAAATTAGAAATAAATAACCTTTGGATTTTATAAATAAGAGGTTATGATCCTAGTTTGATGCTTTTCTCGTTTTGTTTCCCATCGATAAAACTCTCTGAAAATCCTAAGGAAATCTATAAATTGAAGATTATTTTCCAGGATTGATTATAAGCTATGGATTCCGGTACGCTTCCGCAACTTTGGTTATTATCATATTTATTATTTCTTAAGAGTAGATTAGAGATTAAGATTTTTGGTTAAAATTTTACAACTCCATCAATAAGTAGATATAACTTCAATATCACCGAAAAAGTGTCCATGCTTACTCTTTCCATCCAAGATCACTAGCATGATCCATGAAGCTAAAGTTCCTTGGAACATCAGAGAAAACATAAATCAAGTCTGAAAAAATGTAAAAAATTAATTGATTATACAACTTTTGGATAGCATAGAGTGCGAACTTTTAGACAGATTGATTATAGATTTATAGAGTAGCTAAACAGTTCTTTTAGCCATCCAAAACTTGCACTCATTACATAATTACAGGAATAAAGCTAGACAGAACTAATGCGATAGAAAAATAGAAATCTTAAAAAATTTATAACTCTCAAAAATTTATCTTTATTCATTAATATAATTTTATTATCACGCTAACTATGAGATTCTATTGTAGGAACAATTACATATCCATTATATATTCTCATATATATATATAGAATGTTGGACGCACAAAATGAGCGCCCAATGTGAGTGCTACTCAAAGAGCATGGAGAAAAAAAAAACTGATGAAGGAACTGAAATTATCAATGTTTTTTTTTTTTGCTCTTTTATTTTGTTAAATCAAGATTGATAAAAAAAAATCCTGTGATATTATTACATCTGTCAATCTTTTAGTAGGCTCATAAACGATTATTAACTCATTAAGTAGCGTTGAATTAAATAAATAAATTTGTACGTATTAATATTTATAAATAAAAATCATAAATTATTCACTAATAAAATTTATAAATCATATTCATCAATTTAGATGGTGTTTTAGGTAGATGAGTCATGAATATTTATGAATTTAGAAAAAAAAAACACGGAAGGTTTTACATAAATGGATAAAAAAACGTTTTTAAGATAAATAAATAAATGATATTTTTTAAGTTGGATATTCGGATTAATTCGGCTTTATAAAATCTTTTTATAACTGTCAAATTAAATCGAGAAGTATCCTATTTGGAAAAAGGAAAAAAAAAAATACACGTAAATACGCCGCAAAAGACATTTAAGCGGATTGTGGCATTGTCTCCTTGCTGCTGGCAAGTCAACCAGTTTTGAGACTCAGGGCGGCGGCATCGATCATCGATGGAATCGCCAAGCCTCGACACCGCTCTCATCTCCGGCGGCGAAGGAGGGGGAGGAACTAGGATCGCCGGGGAGCTTTTCTGGCAGGAAGTGAAGAAGCAGCTGTGGTTGGCAGGCCCGCTCGTCGCCGCCAGCTTGTTGCAAAACATTCTCCAAGTCATCTCCATCATGTTCGTCGGACACCTCGGGGAGCTCGCCCTCTCCGGCGCCTCCATGGCCACCTCCTTCGCCTGCGTTACTGGATTCAGCTTTTTGGTACGTCAACCAGTTTATTTCACCAAAGGAAGAATCAACAGTCATTCCGCACTTCAATCTTGTTTAATTCGTTATTGATTTCCACGGCAAGCCCTATATCTCTGTTTTGTTTCATAATACGATCCAATATTCACTGTTTGCATAAAGCATGCGTGATGGTCGTACGTCGATGATATGCTAATCATTGACAGCGGTCATAAACAGATTCTTCGTGAACTTGTGCTGAAACAGCTCTTGCGATCTTCTATCCTTTGATATCATATCCTACTCTGCAACAAGTGACAAAATACAAAGATTGCTGCTTTACTGGTTGCTTTCTTTTACATTGCAATTGATGTCTTATTCTTCATAGCTAGGAATGAGTACAGCGTTGGATACGATGTGTGGGCAAGCTTTTGGGGCAAAGCAGTACCATATGCTAGGCATACACATGCAGAGAGCCATGCTTGCTCTAACACTAGTATGCATTCCAGTCGCTGCAATCTGGTTCTACACAGGCCCAATTCTCTGTCTGTTTGGTCAAGATCCAGAAATAGCTGCAGAAGCTGGAGCCTATTCTCGATGGATGATTCCCACCCTTTTCGCGTACGGCCTCATACAATGTCATATCAGGTTCCTCCAGACACAGAACATTGTGTTCCCGATGATGCTGATCACCGGCGTCACCGCTCTGTTGCACATTCTTGTATGCTGGATTCTGGTGTACAAGTCTGGCCTCGGAAGCAAGGGCGCTGCCTTGGCCAATGGCATCTCTTATTGGACGATTCTGTTGCTCGTGGGATCGTATGTGAGGCTGTCTCCTACCTGCAAAAAGACTTGGCTTGGTTTCTCCAAGGAGGCTTTGAATGACTTTTCTCACTTCATCAAATTAGCAGTTCCTTCGGCTACTATGGTGTGGTAAGAGACGCCCATTTCCTACTTGCATTATCTTCCGATGGTTTCTTCATAATCTATGCCCTCGTAACGTAATCCACAACAGCTTGGAGTTATGGTCGTTCGAGTTGATCATTCTTCTGTCGGGTATTCTTCCAAATCCAAAGTTAGAAACGTCAGTGTTGTCGATAAGGTAAATGCTTCGTTGGACATTCATTGAATGCTCACTGAGTCACAAAAGAATCTCACTCCAAAATTAGCTCGACCTAAAATCCAATGTAAACAATTGCTTCGATATTTTCTTTCTGATCTCAGCCTCAACTCTGCTTCGATGGTGTTCATGATTCCTTTTGGCTTGGGAGCTGCAGTGAGGTCGGTACGATGAGCAAAGAAGAATAATTCATTTTCCTTCTGATCTACAATCTTCGGTGCCTATAACTCTCATGATTTGTACCCCGTTTAGCACGCGCGTTTCGAATGAACTTGGTGCTGGCCATCCTCGAGATGCAAAGTTAGCGGCAATGGCTGTGCTATTCCTGGCCATTACAGAAGGCTTACTGATAGGCTCGACCATGATCCTGGTGAGAAATGTATGGGGTTATGCTTACTCTAATGTCGAAGAAGTTGTTAAATACTTAGCTATTATGATGCCGATTCTCGCTGCCTCAAACATGCTCGATGGAATCCAATGCGTGCTCTCAGGTGCTGTGTTTCTCGATTCGAACTTGGTTGGCACTTTTCCTTTGCTGTAGTAACCCTTCCTCAATCATCTAGGCGTTGCAAGAGGATGCGGGTGGCAAAAGATTGGTGCTTTTATTAATCTGGGAGCTTATTATATCGTCGGCATTCCTGCAGCTGTTCTATTAGCTTTTGGTCTCCATGTCGGCGGCAAGGCAGGAATGTTTTCCAACTTCTTTTTCTCGTGTTGCACTTTACATTGCAACCTCTAAAAGTTCTTCTGGTAAATGACAGGGCCTGTGGATGGGCATAATCGGTGGTCTCGCTGTGCAAGTTTTGCTGCTTTCAAGCGTTGCGTATTTCACTGACTGGGAGAAGGAAGTAAGTAAAAATATCTACTCCGTGATGCTTACCGTGTTACTAAATCCACACATTGTGACTTCTTTTCAGGCTCGTAAGGCAAAGGAGAGAGTGTTCAATTCCTCCATTCCCAAAGATATGCAATGATGCGTTGTGACGATCCCTCTGATCGGTGGGAGCAGTCTTCTGAAGGCAGAGCAGAGACCACCTGAAGATAAAGATTGCTTGTAGCATATGGAGCAATAATTTGTACTTGTTTCTCCAATACCTGTGCTTTGTAATTGAAATTGGAGTTGAGCCTACATCAGTATAAAACTATTATTATCTTCAGCTTCTGTACGAGCTAACAGTGGAGAACAACCATACCCAAATAACTTTTTCTTTAGATTTTAATCAGATGTCTCCTTGCCAACATATTAATGAAGGTCATTACTACAGAAGTAGATCCAAAACCCACCTTCATCAAAATGGGGGTTTGCTTTCATATTTACTATCTAGAAAAGGCAATACACTCACAAAAAAGTTTACCTAACGACAGTGATGATCAAATGGGAGATGTGGAATGGTATTCCTGCAACTGAAGCACAGAAGAAATGTGTTTCCTTCCCTACCTGCAAGGAACTTACTGTCGTCGCAAAGCATTGTGTCTAATGCAGCTAAAACTGTGCATAAACACACACGCCAGCCTCCAAACAATGACCTGCCGCCCTACCTTCTTCAACAATATAATGCTTACCATTAATTAACTGGCATGGAACTTGGACATCACCGGAAGTGGCCGTATTTTGTCTCTTGATTATCTCGAGCAAGAATTAGATCCTGACTTCCAATCATCTAAGAGCTTTTGCATCAGACGTGCAAACTCTTTTGATCGCGGCCCAGGCTTGACAATGTTAGCGTTATCCCATCTAGAGCAGGGATCCATCCACCACTTCTTCGCAGAACACCAAGCTCCGGGTACAACCTTATTGTTCTGACGTTTCAGTATTGTGCTGTCGATTTTATCTAACACTGCGTCACCATGGCGGAATTGTCTAGCGAAAGGCACACCACTTTCTATCATGTCAGCGTAATCAGTGGTGTTGAGAAAGTGAGGCTCTATTCCTGGAGGATCATCCCACACCGTATACCTTAGGTCACTGTTCACTGTTGTATTCTGGAAATCAGCCGAGTTGCAAATGACTGAATGGAAATAACTTTCCTGGGATAGAATCGCATTTGTGAAGTACAAGAGAAGCGTCCGAGGCAGGTTGTCCCAACCCAGTATACAGTACTCTACGAATGATCTGCTGAGGATAATCCATGGAGATCCTGTTTAGCAAAAGTTTGAAAGAAAATATTAGAAGAATTTCCGTGGGCTTGTGAAACAGTACACGGTGTGCAAATTTAAGATTAGCACCTGTGAAGAACTCGAAAGATTCAGGAGTATCGCGATTTTCTGAAGCTTGGAAGTAATTTTTCCTTTTTGCCAAATAGATCCCTGCATCCACTATAATTGGTTGAACTCTTTGTTCTCTACAAGGCCATAGATCAAAATTAAGGGGTATAAGTAGATATAACTTCAATATCACAGAAGAAGTGTCCATGCTTACTCTTTCCATCCAAGATCACTAGTATGATCCATGAAGCTAAGGTTCCTTGGAACATCAGAGAAAACATAAATCAAATCTGCAAAAATGAAAGAAATTGATCGATTATTCAGCTTTTGGGTAGCATAGAGTGCGAACTTTTAGACAGGTTGATTATAGAGTAGCTAGACAGTTCTTTTAACCATCCAAAACTTGCACTTGTTACATAATTGCAGGAATAAAGTCCACTTCAACCAAGCACCCTAAAAAAGGATCGACCTTACCACCAAGCAAGTGGTGGTGTATTAACATTTAGCCTTTTGATGTTATGCAATAGATAAAGTGGTATAGAAGCACCAAGCTAGAATTCTGCAATTTTTGCAAGAAAGTTTTAGAATGCTTTTGGTTAAACCATCAGAAGACAGCATGGTGTGCTGAGCAAATTTGTTCAGGTAGTGGCGTTAGGATGCCCATGGCCATCTTTAGATCGTTTTCACATGTTACAAATTGTAAGACAATTGTTTCAATATACAACAAAAAGTGAAGTTTTACAAAGGTTAATCTTAACAAACAAAGACTTATACTACTGCTAAACCATTTTTAATCTCATGATGAGAAAACTAATAATAGATAGCTCGCTGCAGACAAATGCTGATTAGTAATTAATGCTCATTAGAGTTGGCAAAACTCCTATAGTATTTATTCTTAGCATATTCTATATAGGTAATAGAGCTAGCAAACAAACAAGAACAGAAACATGGTTAATGTAAGAACTATTTGTCATTTGCATGGATATTTTCTGTTCATCTCTGTAAGGGTTAATCAACCTATTCAGATGAGAATATAACATCAAATTCACACCATAGTCCATACTACATTCGACTATTCATTTTTTATAGAAGTAAATGGTAGTTTTTGTAGATCATCCAAGTAACTCATTACACATGACAATGAAGGGACACTTACTAATTCACTTGTAAGGTTGTACCAAAGCACAGAAAAGTTTTTGTACATTCATTGTTGTCAAGTTAAAACGCAAGGTAATTACCCTAAAGAGACAAAGATAAAGAAATCCCAGTTGACTGCATGATACAACAAAAGAAGTGTTAAGGTTGGTCAAGGAACAGGTACATCAAAGTCATATATGCAGTCGATGAATAGGTGCCATCTGATTGTGTTCCAATTTCCTAACATTAAGCAGATATTGTTCATCATCTCGTTAGTGAAGGGACTCCAGACAGTTTTTTTTTCCATCATAAAAAATTTACACACTCAAGGATGGAAATGAAACTAGCAGGTGTGTGGTATTGGCTCCATTGAGGGCAGGTAATTTGCGAATACAATACTTAGTAATGGTGATGGGCCTTAATATGATTGGATACTCAAAGACAGAAGCAGTGCGTTTGATGGTCAAGGAAATTCTTGAAGAAGACTCTTGATGGCCAATAGAAAGGCTAGAAGTTCGTTGGTGTTTCAGCTAATCCTAGTATGTAGTCAAAGAACAGATATGAGGCAGTTTTGCTTGGGCATTACACTGATCATTCACGCCATGCCATGGACAAGACGAAGTTGGTCTAACTCAATGAGAAGATGAATAAAATCGAATAAGATCTTCAAAGAAAAGTTAAATTAGATGTAGATTAGAGAGAACCAATTTTCCAGAGTCCCATCCTTCGGATTGTTTGGTCTTAGTTACTCGTCTTAAAGAGAAAATCCGAAATTTTTTTACAGAGTGTAAATAAAATTTCGTTTTTCCCTTTGTTTTGGGCAATACCTAAATTCGAATCAACAACCAAGACAGCATCCATCTGAAGACAAAATTCCACCTACCATCTTGCGTGACGAGAGGATAGTCAGCCGCATTCAACGTAACGAACCAATCCCAGCCATCGTCCAGCCGGAGGAGCGCCGACGCAGCGTGGAGCGTGGCGGCGAGCCCGGAGGAGCCCATCGGTGTCATCGCCCCAGCCTTCCCTACAATATCCACGTTCCCGAACGCACGGGCTGCCGGGATCGTGATCCAGACCCTAGCAGCGAGATCGGTCCGCTCCGACTCAGGCGCATCGGCGGAGAGGTGGAGAAGGTACCGGTTCCTTGGGTGATAGACGGCAAGGAGGAGGCGCAGGACGCGCCGAACATCCCCTCGGCCGCCAGATATGTAGTACGCGAAGGCAGGCAGGTGGGCGACGCCGCGATGGACGTCGGCGGGAGTCAGGCAGCGCGCGAAGAAGGCGGAGGAGGCCGTCAACCCGGAGATGGCGGAAAGCACGAGGATAACGGACACGAAGCACACGGAGACGAACGGGAACAGCAATTTCTCCGCCGCTGCGGGGACGCCCCAGTGCCGGCGGCCGAGCGCAGCGAACGCAGCCGGAGCCGCTGACCGCGGGATCATGGCGATCGCAACGAGCTACGCCTCCATCCAGGCACCAGATCAGGGCCAGCCAGCACTGAGCCTCAGCGCAGATCCGTCGAGGGGGGAGGAGGAGCGGATCGGAACAGGGATCGGATAGGGGACGACGCAGGACGCCAGAGAGAGACCGTTACGAACCAGGTCGAAGGGCAAGCCGAAACGTGTCCATAACGGGCACACCAATCCCCCGCCCACTTAGACTTAACTAAGAAAAATGCATAAGAAAAATGGTGTATAAACATCATTATCAGCGAATTAAACGCACAAATGACTCATTAAAAGATAAAGACGAGTTTGCTTTGTTAAAGAAGGTTGGAACAGGCTCTGCAGTTAGAGCTGTCAAACGGGCCATTTCATAACGGGACGGGTCAATCCGTCATTAATCTAATATTTAGCGGAGAGAGGCGGACCGACCCGCTATCTTGGCGGGTTGAGAATCTCCGACCCAATCCAACCCAAGGCGGGTTGTGGGTTAGGCGGGTCAATCCGCGGGCCAAAAAAATAAAAAACTATATTTAAAATTACTAGGGTGTTGTGAGTTTATGGCGATGATCGGTAAGACAAATGAAGTATCATGATTAAAAAAAATAAATATTTGAAGTAATTAAAATCTTATAATTGAGATTTAATTATCGACCGACAAAGTTAAGTACCGATATTTTTTATTCTTCTAATGATTCAAAATATCCAAATCTTGATAATATATAAATTTAAATTTTTACTCTAAATAGAGATCCAATTGAGATTTTTTAACTCTTATAATTATTTGACTTTGATATATCCAACGGCGGATCTACATTGGGACTGGAGGGGGCCATGGCCCCCCTCCGGTCCACATGTTTTATAAAAAATTATATTTATATTTATAAAAAAAATTATATAATAATGAGATCTCAGTCCATGCATAATTAAGCCTATCAATTTCTTTCCCGAAAATTCTATACTTATTTTCTATCTATAAAAATACTATATAATTAATTACTATATAAAATATAATTACTATATATTTATTTTCTATCCTACATAGAACAATCATGTCGTAGCCATCGTTCTCAATTTTTTCTATTATGTCACAATCATCATCCACAAATTCTCTTCGCTTGTTGCTCACACGCCGCGACTCGTGAGTCCGTCGTTGTGCATCAATTTGTCATTGTCCCTGCCAACTCGGCGTTGCCAATCGCGTCTCCGGTCACCATCGGCCTCTACTTCACGTGCACAACCATATTGTGATCACGAAAGTTGTCTCGTCAATGTCGCATCACATTTGCAATCGCACGCCACTGCATCATTAGTAAATCATCATGTTCCGCCCGATCGCATATGAAATCCGTCGACATTTGAAGGTTAGATTAATTAAGATTTTATTTAAACAATTTTATATTTTGATTAATCGGATTATTTGAATTATTTAATTTGGATTAGATTTAAATAATTAATTAGATTTAGATTAATTAAACCTAGATGAATTAAGATGAATTAATTTATTTTAATTGATTAATTGGTTTGAGATTGGTTAATCTATTTTAATTGATTAATTAACTTTAAAGTAATTAAATAAATTTTGATTTAATTGATTAATTGGGTTATATTAATTAATCTGTTTAATTAATTAACTAGTGTTTGATTAATTAAATCTGAGTTTAATTAATTATCATAGAGGATCTCATGTGATTTTTTTTGACATTTCTTTTCTAGCTATTCGACGATTTCTTCTTCTTATGGTATTATCTAAATATTATTTCGCAGCCTCTTACATGTTTCTAGCTACACATGAGATAAATTCTCTTCTTTTTACTCTGTATTACTTTTACTGTATTTAATATATTTTTTTTATCCATGATGATTCTGATTTAAGCATCGGAGGACCACCGCCGGATAGGCCGGTGGTGGTTTAATACGTATTAATTTTTTTAAAATATTTACTGATGGAGTCTGAGAGAATCCCTCCTAGGAGGCACAAAATCGAAGAGCAAAAAATCTGAATTGTATCACGGCCCTCCAAATTTTAAATTCTGGATCCGCCCCTGGATATATCATCATTTCTTACATCGATTGAAATAGTAGATAAGATAATATAAAACAATTAAAGTATATATAAGAAAAAAAATATTAAAGTATATCAAATATTATTTTGTTTTTTTTTCTTAATTTATCCTACACTTTGTTAAGGTATATATGTGATAGAAAAAAATTATGATAGTGAAAAACTTCTCTTATTAATTAATATTAGAATATTAGTAAAAAAAACTTATACAATTTTATTTTCACATATTCCATCTTTTGACATTTCTTAACCTGCGAATTGACCGTACCGCGTGACCGTCCAGACCACCACGCGGTCGATCCGTTAAACGCCAAATGACGGATTGATAAAATTTCAACCCAACCCACCTAAATTATTTGACAGGGCGGGCCAACCCGACGGGCCTAACCCAACTTGACAGCTCTATCTGCAGTTGGTAGTTCCCTTTCGTTGAATTAGTCTCTCACATGATAATCAAACTCATTTTGCGTCTACGTCACCTCATCGTCGACTGTAGTGAGGATGGGCAGGGATTGCCATGCGGGAAGGGTTCAGTGGCTAACGCATATAAATATTGTATCAGAGGACAACGGAACAATTCTTCGTAAATGTGAGAGTGTCGTTCCTCCATATATTAGTTACTAGTCTCAAGGGGCAAAGGTCTACCGTGATTTACCTCTCTTACGATAGTCCGAGGACGGGTTGATAAGGGCCGACGGGTTGATAAGGGCCGCTAGGTTGACGGATTCTAACTTTTTTGCACCCGAGGATTGACAGAGATTTATTTTTATGTGAAATTTAAATTTTTTATTCGGATACACAAATCTTTCACTATTTTGACTAACGAGGTACAATTCTATATGATTTATTTTTTTTTATCATTATCAAACAATTGATAAAAATCAATTTGGATTAATGCCAAGAAGATCGACAATATAAACTATACACTTCTTAGCCAACTAATCGAAAAATATCATGAGCAAAATCATCATCTATCCATGATATTCATTAACTTAGATAAAATTTATGATAAAATTTCAAGAAAAATTATACGGAGAATTTTAGAAAAAAAAAGGTGTTAGTGTAAGATATATTGAACTAATTAAAAATATGTATGAGAAAGTAACGACTACAATAAAGACTTCAAACGGATTAACTGAAATCTTTCTCATAAAGATAGGGTTACATCAAGGATCGACTTTAAGTTCCTATCTTTTTATATTAATCATTGACGAATTCACTGGACACATTCAAGATACAGTACCGTAGTGCATGTTATTTGTGGATAATATTATTTTAGTAGATGAGACATATGAATGAGTAAATGATAAACTAGAATCTCGGCGAAAAATATTAGAAGTGAAAGATTTTAGATTTAGTAAAGTAAAAATAAAATATATGGAATTTAAGTATAACAATATTAGACGTAATGAGATAAATATTAAAATAAAAGATGACGAGTTATCCGTAACTGAGAATTTTAAATATTTATGATTATTTTTACAAGGTGACGGAGGGATTGAGAAAGATGTCTTGTATAAAATACAAACAAGATGATTAAAATAGAGAAAAACATCGGGTGTTTTATGTGATCGTAAAGTACCTCTAAAACTTAAAGCGAAGTTCTACAAAACGACGATTAGACCTACTATGTTATATGACGCTGAATGTTGGACTACGACTCGAGCACATGAGGAAAATATGAGAGTTGCAGAGATGAAGATGTTAAAATAGATGTGTGGACATACGAGGATGAACATAATAAGAAATGAGATTATTATAGAAACAATCGGAGTTGTATCTATTGAAGAAAAACTCCGAGAGACACGTTTAAAGTGGTACGAATATATACTTAGAAGACTAATAAATACTCCAGTTAGGTGATACGAAACGATGACAAATATACACACACTACAAAAAAAACAGAAATTTGGGACGAATTTAGCGACGAATTTTAAAAAAAAATTCGTTGCAAAATATTTTTGCGACGAATTTTGCGACAAAAATTTTTTTGTTGGGAAATAAGCGTCGCAAATTTTAGCGACAAAAATAGCGACGAAGTTTTTGCGACGAATTTTACCGATGAAAATTAGGGACGAATTTTAAATTTCGTCGCAAATTTTGTTGCAAAAAGTTACCCAAAATTCCCAAATTCGTCGCAGAATCGTCATGAAATTTTGCGGAATTAAATTGTCATAAATTTCAGCGAAAAGAATTCGTCATGAAAATTTTTGCGGATTCATTCGTTGGAAATTTTTGACGCAATAAGGAAATCGTTGGTAATTTTCCGACCGATAAAAATTCGTCGCAAATTTCGGTGCTAAATTTGTCGGAAAATTCGTCGCAAATAATATTTTTTTGCGACAAATTAATTTTTTCGTTGGTAATTTTCGCGACGAAAAAAGGAATTCGTTGGTAAATTTGCGATGTTTCCAAATTCGTTGCAAATTTAAATGAAATTTTAAATCATGAAATTCGTTCTGCAAAATTTCGTCGCAAATTGGTTTAGTTGCTAAATTAAATGAAATTTTGCGACGAATTATTTTTCGTCGCAAATTTCGTCGGAAAATTCGTTGCAAAATTTGTCGCAGATTGGATTCGTTGCTAAATTCGTCGCAAATTTGCGACGAAATTTAAATTCGTCGCAAAGGTCGTCGCAAATTTCTTAAGATTTAGCAACGAATTTGTATATTTTGTCGCTAAATTTGTCATGAAAATTAAAAAATTTTGTGATTTATTCCGTTTAGATATTCTATCGTATATACAAATTTTCACACACACACAACAAAACACAATAATTTATAATATCCAAATAAATACATTCAATACAAACAAAACACACACACATTCAATACAACAAAATAATATTCAATAATATCAAAACATATTTCATATCCAAATAAATAGAAAGCAACATCATAAGTTTAGAGCAATACAACATTCCAAATAAAAAGTTATATCCTACAACTTTTCAAACATTAACATAGTTATGATATCCAAATAACAATGTCCACAAAAGATCTCAAGACATGGGGAAAAAAAAAGAATCTGTAAGAATCGTTCTTCTACCGTTAGAAAAGAAACAACAAAAAGTATCATACATTAAAAAACTATATACTAACACGAAAAAAATATGCAAAGACTTACAATGATGTGCATTTTCACGTATAAGGGTTGACTTCATCGATCATTCTGTTTAAAGAAAAATAAAAAGTACTAAGAAAAATGTAAAAATGAAGGATTAACAAACTAGATAAACTAAACAATTATAAAGGTACTAATTAAAAACATGCATCTGATATCATCATCATCGTCGCCACCATCATAAATCTTGACTCGGAGGAATATGGTGGGAAGAACTAAATTCTTTGGCCCAGGCGATAAGAAAGGCTTGTTGTCGTCGCATCTCTATCATTTCGATCCTTTGTGAGTTTTGATGTTGTATTGCTAAAATTTCTTGATCTCTTTCATGTATTATGCCCTTTAAATTGCTAACCTCCTCGATCCAAGTTTTGTATACATCTTTGGTGGAGTAGAAGAAATAGATCTACGAGGAGCATTATGCATTCTGCTCAGAGAACCCATACCTAGTATCCTTCCCCCTTTGGATCCTCCACTCGCCTCAAGCCATAAATCCATATTATTACTACTAACAGATGGCTCGGACCCTCAAGATTATCCATCGTCATCTCTGAAATTCTACGAGATGAGGATAACGATCATATCTCTCCTACACAAAATTAAAAATTTAATCGAGCATTTACATAACTAACAAAATTAAAGTTATAAAGTAAGTTTAAAGATTATTTCCAACCTTAATCGAGCTCTATCTCCACTCCAAGTCTTATCTTTTTTTGGAAAGTGCGAAAAAGTATCTATAAATTGGCTCCTTTCCCAATTCCTTAGACTAAATATAAGAATGTTATAAATAAAATAATAATCTGAAATAAATTTAAAAACTAATTGTAGAATTTAAAAATTACCAATCTACGTGAATGCTCCTCGATATTTATAGATCTGCTCGCATATGTTGCAGATAAGTCTCCAGAATTACAGGCTTGATTTAACTTATTCATTGACTTCTTTTTGCTCTCATCCGATTGCCAATAATTGGAGATTTTACTCCAATTTTTCGACGTGACACATGGTTTTTCGATGGATTTGGCATGACTCAATACGGATATGATCGCCACATTTTTTTAAAATTCTTTTAACTTCCAAGTCTTGCGTAGGGTCCCGAATAAATTTCATTTGGGATGGAAAAAAAAAAACTATTGATTATATAATCACTTATTTAATATATAAAATAAATCAATTATACCCGAAACTCGCACCACCATAGTTCTTTTGTAGGTCCTGGCGTGCTTGAGTATGACAAAGAGTCTCCTCTCCAATAGTTATTCACGATTTTATTGATCTCGCGAATAACTGGTACAGAATTTTCAAACCTACAATAAAGTGGAAATAAATTTAATAAATATTTAAGATAGTTTATAAATTATAATATTTATAATACTTACGAATCTCCAATAGGGAATATATACGGTCGACTTTCTATGTTCTCAGTAGAGGAGTGTCTGGCGGGTACAGGTGAATCAGAATGGGAAGGTCGTGCCGGCGAATGAGATGGTACTGCCGACTGATCATGTGAAGGTCCAGGCAGATCAGGAGGGCATGTAGGTATAGTCTTTGGCGGGCGGTGGATCGGTCGGCCACTCTACTAGTACTGTCATTCTCTCATCCACCACGTCGAAACTATCGACCAAAAACAAAATTAGCATAAAGAAAATAAAACTTTTATGCTTAATGAAGAACATGGAAAACTTACAATATTCATAATGAAGATGAGATCATTGCGATAAGCTACGATGATTTCACCACTGATAACCTATAAGAACAAAATATACACAACATACAGAGACAAATGATATAAATTTAACAATGAGACATTATATAAACAAATAATTGAGCTAAGAAAATTTGTAAAATTTTAGTTTAAAACTAAAATTATATATAAAAAACTTACCCTAGGACGTCAAATTTCAAAGTCCTCATTATCATCGTCCTCATCCTCATCAGGATCCTCATCCTCGGTCTCCTCCTCCTCTTCCTCCTCGTCCCCCTCCTCCTCCTCCCCCTCCTCCTCCTCATCATTATCATCAATTTCAGTTGCATCCACGTTTATCACTACTCCGCTGGGATCTCGTAACGTTGGAATAATATATTCCTCGGTATGAAACATATTTGTAACTTTATCTTGTTGATATGCAATGTCTTGCCAGCGCTCTTCAATCTTGATTTTTTTCCGTGCTTTTGTTTTACAAAGCACCCACCATTCATTCTTGTCACGCCTCTAGGATATGGAGCATAGAAAACTTGAATGGCTTGTTGTGCCAAAATAAATGGTTCATATCTCTTATAAAATCTTTTATGATTAATTTCAACCAAATTATATTGTGGATGCACCTTCATCCCTCTGACGGGGTCAAACCAGCGACACATAAATAAGATAACTCGCATTTCTGGACCAGGATATTCAATCTCTATAATTTCATCCAGCAAACCATAAAATTCATTGCTTGCACCTCCATCATTGGAAGATTGAACACATACTCCACTATTCATTGTACTCTTTCCATTTCCATATTCTTGAGTATGGAAATTATAGCCGTTTATGAAATATCTTTGGCGAGTCGTACCATTGCTTTTGGACCCCATGATAGATGGATTAGCAAATCTTGTTGAGCGTGAGTTTGATTAGCATAAACCTATACTGATATTTATTTAAAAGTTAAGATATGTGTCAACAAAATGAGCTAATTATAAGCACATATGATTTGAACCATGGTGCAAATTCTGATCATGAAGTTATCAAAGTCACGGTCGGGATTTGAGAATATAAGTTTTGGAAAATCCTATAATAAAAAATTGTATTAACACATAAACAAATAAACACTTGGCGAAGATAATAGGAAATATATACTAACTTTCGAAATATATGGCGATACTTCCGACAATTAAGTAAAACATATGTCCTGGCCGCGCCATTCTTGATCGATTAAGTATCGTTGCTTACACACGGTCCACTTGGTCGACGAGATAATTAAAAATTGAGAACGAATTCAAATTTGGATCGACAGACCTTCATCATTCCTTCCGGATTTCCGCCTTTTTGGTCCGAACGTGAGGCTCAAAATAATATGATGCAAAAGTTGTTACTTCCTCCACAATATATGCATTCACAATAGAGGCTTCAACATGTGCTTTATTTTCACTTTTTCTTCAAATGATATAAGAATCATTGTAATATAATAAATTGTATTAGAAATGAATATATAAAAAATTATATTTTTGTTTGCAATATTAAGTATAGAATATGCTGAATTATACCTTTCAAAAGGATACATCCATCGATAATGAACTGGTCCTCCAACTTTGGCCTCATATGGCAAGTGAACCAAAAGATGTTCCATTGAATCAAAAAATGCTGGGGGAAAAATCCTTTCTAAATTGCACAAAATGATTGGAATGTCTCTCTCTAACTTCTCCATGTGTGATTTTCCCAAAACTGTTGAGCATATATCATGAAGAAAAATACTTAACTCTGAATGGCACCCTGCATAATTCGGTAAGAGTTCTTTAAAGCCGATAGAATTAATCTTTCCATGAATATATGACAATCATGGCTTTTCAAACCAATCAATTTGCATTCCTTCATATACACATCTCCCAAGATTAGAAACATACCCATCGTGAAATCTCAATGACTTGACCATTCACAAAGAACTCGTCTCTGTTCCTTATTCAATGTATAAACTGCCTTTGGTTTTGGTCCCCTACTATTTTCATCAACATCAAGGGTGGGTCGTTTACAAATGAGTCGCATATCTTTTCTTGCATTCAGATTATCTTTTGTTTTTCCGGTGATATCCATCACTGTATTTATCAGATTATCAAAAATATTCTTCTCAATATGCATAACATCGAGATTATGATGAATCAATTACTAAACCAATACGGTAACTCCCAAAATATACTTCGTTTGGTCCATTTATGGTTGCTTCCATATTCATAAGTTGTACCATGTGGCTCTTCAATAACAAATGGAAGGTGGAGAACTCAGTACAAATATCTTCACTGTCGATCTCAATGGCGAGGTGTTCTTTCAATTCGATTCCTAGTGAATTCATCTTTATTCCTTCTGAAATTATGATTTAGTGGTAAAAATTATCGATGACAATCAAAATAACTCGGCTTCTTACCATGCTTCAATCTAATCGACTTTGATCTCTCCATACATATTGGGCATCCTAAGATGCTGCAGACTCCACCACGATAGCATACCATAAGTCGGAAAAGTCATTTATGGTCGAAGAAGAGCGCCTTCATTACAAACATCGATTAGTATGAGCGTCGTATGTAGGAAAACCTTCATCCCATAGTTGTTTTAGCTCTGCAATCAATGGTTGCATATAAACATCTATTAACTTCTTGATTTTTGGGCGAGCACACCAATGTTAAAAACATATACGGTGTTTTCATGCACATCCCAAAGTGGAAGATTATACTGGAGTTAATATAATCGCCAACAAGAATAGTGTCTTCTGATTTACCCAAATGGAGCAAATCCGTCACAGTAGAGACCTAACCTAATATTTGAGTCTCCTTCGCAAAATCGGGTATGTTCTATCAAAATTTTTCCACGCCTCTGCATCGATGGATGACACATTAGTCCCTCTTACATTCGATGATTTGCATGCCAAGTCATGTGTTATTGTCTTTGATGCATAAAGTCTTTGTAACCTAGGAGTTAAAGGCAAATAAAACAATCGACTATATGATTTACGTCGTTCTTTGCCTCCTACTAGTGCTCTTGTACCTATCTTGATTACGAATTTACAAACATCCACATCTGCATCATCTCCCCAATATAACATACAACCATCTCTCGCACACATCAATTCTTTCCGAGACCTAATTCTTTCATCAGTTTTTCATCTTGTACAAATCATTGGGCAGTATATGATCACGCGGCAATGCCTCTTCAAAAGCTTGAACAAAATTATTAAAACACTCTTCAGACACATTATGCTCTGCCTTTACATTCAATATTCTTGCGGTGAACGATAGTTTAGTGTGAGTCTCACAACCAGCCCATAAAGGTGCATCTGCAGCACTCAACACCTCCTGAAATTTGAGATATGCTTCATTATTCATATTCTGACCGATATCTGTTACTTGCACCTCTTCCAAGGGTGATGCATTAGTAAACATTTGCTCAGCTGTAGGAGGACAACTTGAGGTTGCACCTTGTGATTGGGGAATCAAATTCGGGCCCGCTACATCATATATCATCCTCTGATATGGATTTAATTGATTATAATCACTTTGAGGCCTAGAGACTTGTGTGTTCTGTCTATCGTAGACTTCATCAGATATAAATGGTTCACCATGACATGTCCAGTTATAGTAATTTGCAACGAATCCAAATCTACAAAGATGCTCTGAAACTTTGCTAGACGGTAAAAATCTACCATTGTGATACTTTCTGCACGGACACCTTATCTGATTACCATCCATAAACTCAACATTACTAGTAAATGCAAATTTAAAAACTCTTGCAACCCACTCATAAATTCATCAGTTAAACCCCGACGTTCAGGTAAATTCCTATTATACATCCAACTCCTTTCACGCTGCATTTTGTCTGTTTTCAATCAATTATATTAATATAAACCATACCACTCTAATACCATTCTAGATCAACACAGAAAATTAACAATAATATAAATTTCAATTTAAAAAATAATACTGATTTAACAAAATTTAAATATTATACCACTAGTGGTCGCGCGCCTCCGAGGCGATTGTGTATTGTACGTGCGTCGCGGCGCGGTAGCCGATCTCGGACAAACTAGCCGGTGGTCTCGACGTGGCGACGAACCGTCGGACACCGGCGGCGAGGCTCGCGGGCACTGGCGTAGTCTCGCGGCGCGCTTAGCAGGAGGCAGTCTGCGGCGAGGAGGCAGGTGGAGGCGCCGGCAGGAGGCCCGGAAGGCGCTCGTCACGGGCAGGAGGCGGTGCCGGCAGGAGGGGGCCAGAGGCGGCACGGTGCAGGAGGCGGGCCGGAGGCGATCTGCGGGCAGTGGAGGCGAGTCTTGCCGGCAGGAGGCGGCCGAAGGCGCGGCACCGGGGCAGGAGGCGGTGCCAGGAGGCGGCCGGAGGCGGCAGGCGGCAGGAGCCAGCAGCAGGTGGAGGCAAAGCCGGCCGCATGGAGGCTGGCCGGCGGCCGGCTGAGGCGCGGGCGGCGACGGCGAGGCGCGGCCGGGTACACGACCGGACGAGGGCGCGACGGTGAGCGTGGCGGCCACGTCTGGTCGGGGCGCCGTCACTCATGGCCGGGGTCACGCGGCCGGACGAGAGGGCGGCATGGACTCGGCAGCCGGCTCGGCGCCGGCGGATCAGCGGCGGCTTGCCTCGACCCGCGGCCAATGGCGCGGCGGCGCGTTGTGGGGTCAGCGGCCGAGCTCGAGTCTGCCGGCCGGGCGGTCGGCGGCCGGCGGCGTGCGCGTGGCAGCGCGGCAGGCGGCGGCGAGCGTGCAATGGCCGCAGGCAGGGCGGCAGCGGCAGCGGCGGCGGCAGATAGGGTCGGGCGCGACGCGAGGGGAAGAAAATAAAATTAGGGCAGGCATCGGGTAACTTAAAAAGATTTTGCAACGAATCCACGGATTTGTTGCAATTTTTTTGCAACGAATCCAAGATTCGTTGGAAATTAAAAAAAAAAATTTTAAACATTTGAAATTTTCCAACGAATTCAGGATTCGTTGGAAAATTTCCAACGAATCCTGAATTCGTTGGAAATTATTTCCAACGAATCCTGAATTCGTTGGAAAATTTCCAACGAATTCAGGATTCGTTGGAAAATTAATATTACAATTTTAAAAAGTTTATTTTAAATATTTTTTAAAACGTTAAACTTGCAACGAATACATTTTCGTCGCTAATTTGCGACGAATCAGAAAATTCGTCGCTAAATTGGTTGCAGATTTCCAACGAAAATAATTCGTTGCTAAAATTCGTCGCCAAAAAATAGTTTTTTTGTAGTGACATCAAACGAGGAAGAGGAGATAAAAAAGACTTAATTATCAATAATAAAATAAGATACAATTTATTTAAGTATAGATGATGATATATTAGGGAATATAATTCATTGTGTAGAAAGATCCATATAATCTATCTTATCTAATGAGATAAAATTTAGTTATTATTATATTATCAAAGAATCGACGAATACTGAGGACGAGGACGAACGTAATCACTTTTATGCTACAAGTGGATTGCGGTGGAGGTGAGAAAGGCAATGCGGCAGCTGATCGTTAGAATTTGGATTGATTTTTTTTTTTTATAATTTAAGTATTAAGAATGATTTTCATTTAGAAGGAGAACATCCACCTCAATAGTTCCGATTAATTCTGTAAATGAACATAGATGCACATCAAATAAATTCAAGAAGTGCGTATAGTTAGTCCCTCGGGATGGCTCGATGATAAACATAAGGTGACGTTTATGAGGAAGCTCGAGTTCGAAATCAGATGAGGGGTCTAAAACCCTTCTGAAATGAAATATCCTTTCCTATGCTTATCACCGAGTCAAAGGCCAAAGGTCCACCCACGATTTATCTCTCTCACAATGACCGAGGAACCGATCGGTGGAGGCTGTTAGTTTGGCGGTTCCAAGCTTTTGTGAAGAAGTGCGTATAGTTCCATTAAAATTTTTCAACGTTTAAAATCGACTCTTTTTATTTGTTAGTTGATCGTGGTATTTGGTTGGCTGTGAGGATGATAGATAGCAAATTATATAAACGAAAGGATTTTATAGGATTTTTTATGATTTATTTTCCTTACAATGATTATGAAACAGATCGATGGAGACTACTAGATTGATGGATTCTAATATTTACGGAAAGAACTCACATTTTAATAAAAAAAATTATTTTCAGGCGAAATACCCTAAAGGAATAAAAAATAATAAAGAAAATTGCAGCCATTCGAATTCATTTTATAGATTAAAATAATAGCTGAGAGTTTTGTTTTTAATTCTTCCCTCGCTAAATAATTTTATTAGTGAGATTCATTATCATATTTAGTACCAATTTACTCGATATCATCGACACACCGATTTACCCTTTAAACATCTAAGAGACATCGACGAAAACTAAGTTAAAAAAAAACTAATGTCGATATTTATTTTCGCAACCGAGCATTTGAAATTCTCAATAGCAAATTATAAACAAGTATTATATATGTTACTTCAAGAGTTATATGTTTTTATCGCTGTTGATTTATTATATGATAATTTATCAAACAGTGTGTATGAAGTTTAGAATTATTCAAATAGTATTTCATATATTTATATTTATTAAATAGCGTACTTAATTCTCTTTTTATTCCTCCCGTCAAACAGACATACACCACAGTGAAAATCTCGAACGTGATACTGAGAATTCAAATCTCAGCATCACAGTTGTATTGCAATCTCAACACTACCACTTTAATGTTGGAATTTATAATCCCAACACCACTGTGGTGTTGAAAATTCAAATTCCAACACCACAGTGGTGCTAGAATTGCACTACCACAGTGATGCTGGAATTGCACCACTACTGTGGTATTGAAAATTCAAATCTCAGTATCACAGTGGTGGTGCTAGCCGCTGGGATTACACCAATACTGTTGTGGTGAGATTTGAATTTTCAGCACCACAATGGTACTGAAATTTATAATTCCAGCATTACAGTGGTGCAAATTTGTTTGGCGGGAGAGGTAAAAAGAGAATTAAATGCGCTATTTGATAAATATGAAAGTATGAAATGCTGTTTGAACAATTATAAACTTCACGTGCGTTGTTTGATAAATCACTGTTTCTTAAATGTAATTGAAAACTAATTAATCTTTGACAAAAGCATTAAATGATTATATTTTATATTAGATTGTGTTTTCATAATTGTTATTCCATCATCCGTCTTTAATATTTACAATTAAATTTGAACTTTTTTATAAAAGAAAATTTTATTTTTTATAAAAATTAGCCTTTTTTATATAAATTTTTGAAAAATAATTTTTGAGCTCTAGACGATCCCCCGTTTGCTCTAGTCCAGCTGATCATTTTATCTTTCATATTAATAAATCTAAAATAATTTGGTCTTTCCTTTTTTAAAAATAGTTTGGAATATAATGAAAAAATTTGAAAACAAAATAAGTTCACATTGCAATTTAATTTACCGTATTAAATTATATCGTAGCAAAAGATGATATATTTATTCTAAATATTTTTATTAGTCGATTTTAATCATCGTACAAAAAATAAATGACCAAGAAATTTTTACAATCTGAAAAAATAAATGTCTTTAAAAAAAATTCTATAGCCTTTGATAATTGACTTCTATAGTTCTATTCACAGTAGCAAATCCTATTTTAGTCATCCGATTTTTCTAGTAGAGATTAAAAAAAATACATTAATAGATCATTCTATATCACATCAATAGATTAAATAAAAGGATAAAAAAGAAATTAAATTCCGAAAAAAAAAAGGACGAGAAGTTCCAGTTTGGGGCGAATGTTAAGTTGCATCGCGCATTTCAATTTCAAATTTCGCCATAAACCATTTTGCACTCGCGACCGCCAAGCTGCTAAAATTAGGGATGCGAAGAGGACCACCAGGAGGGGGCGGCGGAGTTGCCCGGCGCTTCTCCAAGCTCTCGGTAGGCCAGCCATCTCCCTTCGACGTAGCTCGTTACTTCGACTTCAATTCCGTCGCTAACGGCCGGGATTCCGACGCCAGCATGGGCAGTAGTCGGCCCTCCTCCGTGGGCGGTCGCCCTGCCTCCGCCGCTCCTTCCGCTCTGCTGACGGATCGGCCCGCCCAGGCCGCCGCACTCCGATCCGTCAACGCTTTCCTTGCCTCCCACTCCGCTCCTGTCACCCTCAAGCCCCCTCTCCCCGCCGCACGAGATATTACCGACGCGCTCCGCTTCATCCTCGGTTGCCTCGATTGGCCCTTCCACGACCTCGGCGAGGACCTTCCCTCACTCCTCCATCATCTCCACTGCCCCCTCAAGCTCAATCGCTCCGCCCTCAAGGCGCCCGGCACCCCCCACGCTTGGCCGCATATTCTCTCCGTCCTCCACTGGCTCGTTCAATTCGCCCTCGTAACTGATCACCCCACCGCCTCTGCGTCCCCGCAGACAGATCAGCCCAACGACTTTCTCCTCTTTGTAACTCGCAGCTACTCCCTCTTTATCACCGGTGAAGATGACGCTGTTGAGGATCTAGATGAGGAGTACCTCGGCAAGGCCCAACACCAGGCTGCAAATACTGCTGCAGCCATGGAGGCCCGCGAGAAGGAGGCTGAGGATCTCGAGTCAAAACTTCAAACTTGTCGAGCGGAGCCATCGAAGAAGGTGGCCCTGGAAAGGGAAAAGGGGATGTTGGTCGAGGACGTTAAGAAGTTCCAGGCGGTGGTGGACACGTGGGGTGGGAAGGTGGCTGCCATGGAAGCTTCACTGCGGGAGTGGGAGAAGGAGCTAGAGGCCAAGGAAAAGGAGAGCAATAGGTTATGCAAGGAAAATGAAGAATTGCAAAGGCGGATTGATACCCAGGCTGTCAATGTGCGTGATATGGATAGGATGAAAAGGGAGATGCAGAGGATAGAAAGGGATATTGCAGATGTAGAGAGTGGGGGAAATGCATTGGAGGAAAAGGCTTGGGAACTTGAGGCAACCATCAGCAGGAAACTCAATGAAATCGAGTTGATCTTGGAACAGAGTAATCAGGCTGTTAGAGAGTACGTCTCTACTACTGATCTTGTTCATTACAATCTTAATATTTATCTCTTGATTCTTTTGGTTTTATATTTGAGTTTAGGTAGACATAGAAAAACCATTTTTCAGTAATTCTTTTGTATCTTGGAACAGAGAAATCAGTGTTTTTTTTTGGGTATGCGTGTGACTTTTCTTTATAAAGTAATTTCACTCACGACAACTCGATCACCCAATCTATTGGTTATTGTACATTTAAAATTGTGTAATCGAAAGCTCATCAATCTATCGATCTAACTCCCTTACTAACTATTTTTCTTTCTTTTGAGTCAATTGAGAGTTTTGCTAAGCGGATTAGAGAGATCTATGCTAATATCATGGGAAAAATCACACTGAGTAATGAAGTTTATAGAATCTATGCACATTGTAAATTTAAGGAATATAATGTCGGAGATTGTGTGCTTATCTGCATCCACCTCAAGTAAATCCTTAAAAACCTTCAAAAAAGTTTCATAATCCCTCTTTTGATGTTTTTTAAATTATGAAAAAAATTAGTGCTAATGCATATGTTGTTAATTTGTTTACTTATTTAAACATTAATCCAATTTTTAATATTGGGAATTTACTACCATATTAGGGATTTTTCAAGTCTTTCTCCATTGAATTGACTACAAGTCACATACCAATGGTGTTGACTCTTACACTTTCATTAGTAACACAACATTATCACTCTACAAGCTCGAGTTATTGAAAAAATTGTTTCATACACTTGGAAAAAATGATCTAAGAAGATAAGTCAATAACTCACCAGGAGTTGAATTTTCCTCAGTAAAGGATAATAATGCAAATAGAGAACTATATTGATATCAAAAAGGCAATGATTAATGAAATAAATCAACAATTGCCAGATTCGGCTAAAAAAACACCTTCATTGCACAATTATTCTACCTTTCCCCTTGACAAAAAACACATCGACATAAAAAAGGCAATATTTAAAGAAATAAACGAGCAATCATCTAATTTAGTCAAAAAGGTGCTTCCACTTCATAACTGTTCTTCCTTTCCACTTGAAGGAGTCAAGTTTTATTTGGTTAAGAAGATGACACAGTTAAGAATTTAATTTATTAAAAGTTATCTAGTCATTAATTTTTATGATTAGATGGAACTCTAAAAAAAATTGATTAGTTTTTTTTTTAGAAAAGTCCGTTAGAGTTTTTATTAGAAAAATTAGGATTTTGTTAGAAAAGTGTGTTATTTTACATTAAAAAAAAAGGTTGCGTCGTTAAATTATAAAAATGGGTTAGGATTCTACGTATTGATAACGTTTTGAGTTAATATAATTTCCAATTTTCTTTTCTCTTGCGAGAATTGACAACTTTTCCACTGGGTGAGAATTGTATTTTTGTTTGCTGTGTTGCATCAATTGGTATCATAGCTTCTAGGTGAGAATTATATTTCTATCCTTCTGCCGTGTTGCAATGCTGCATACTTTTTTTTTTTTTTTTGTCGAGGGGGGGGGGGGCAATGGAAATTTTCTTTAGATGGTAATACTAACTAGTAGTGCATAGAATTCAATCTCTAATGTGAATATACTTGGTGGGTAAGGGTGATAAAGATAATCTGGATTGCCTCTAGTTGAGATACCTTCACCTTGAAATTTGCTTATCAAGAATGGAGATTGATTAATCTTAAGCTGAGCGGAGTCATAGTGTAAAGGGTACATACCAAGGTATGCTTTCATTTTTTTTTGACAATGTTTGAAACAAGCATCAAATCTTAGATAGGCTATTGAAATAGGGATTCTTGAATCTAATATATGCCCTTTATGTAACTCTTGAGCTGAATTTAATGAACAATTATTTTTTGGATGCACGTTCTCAATTTGTCTTTAGTTCAAACTATAAAAGAAATTCTAATTATTGGATAATTATCAAGGTGACTACTTATCTTTTGAGGAGATCATTTGCAATTTTTTTGAGGGTACAAGCAATATTTAAAATCTCATTCTAAGTTGGGGTTTCAGTCCTAGATTGAAAATGACACAATTTAGTGTTATTTTAGCTGACAATACAGGATCAATGGTTCCAATGAGGGGAAGAAAGAAGAAGCGGAAGAGAACCAACTTAGCCATTGGCATCATTGGCATTGAAGAAGGCTTGACATTGGTTGTTGTTATGAAGAAGCTCTGAATTGTCTCATCGAAGGGTACCCGACATCAGCAGGACATGGAATTAGGGTTTTGACATGAGAACTTGGTCCCCATGGTGAAGGAACAGCTTGTGTCAGAAGAAGAAGGGTGAACAAACCCACAAACAAAAGTTGAACTCACGAGTTCTATTGAAGATTGAGCTTGTAGATGAATCTGTGGACGAAGTATGAGCTTGCAGCTTCCTTTTTTGTACCAGAGGTTTCAAACCTCCTTGCATGGCAAGTGGAACAAAAAACTTACTTGACATGAGATAAGATTTTATACCATGGCTACAAGTGCAATGGCAAATGAATATGAGATCCTGTTGCTGACTATCTTATACACTATTTGGAAGGAGAGAATTTATGGAATATTAAACTTCTTCCACTCAGATCAGAGTATGGTATTCTGTGATTACTGCTGCAATCTTAGGATTATCTAAGTACTAGGAGCAAGAAATTGGTTCCTACTTGTATCATGGGTCTCTGTTCAGATCTTTTGAATTGAGTACTGATGTTTCTAGCTCTAATTTTATTTTTTCACTGCTGGCAAATTAGTGGATAAAGAGGGAGTTTTGAGTTACTGCAGCAAGTATTCAGATTGGTTTATGTTGTGATGGGGTTTTTTCACTAATGCTTCTGGACTGTAGCTTTTCAGAAATGCAGAAGCATTCAGATCCAGTTTAGAAATGTAATGTAGGTCTGTTTAAATGATACTGAGGTGGTAATGTCTGGCAACGCTGATCACTTCTTATTCAATGTCCAGGTTATATTATAGTTTCGGCTCTTCTCAATTTCAATTGAGTTAGCTGCATTTTTTTTTATTGATAATGCTTGTTCCTTTATGTTTTATTCTAGGTATTATGTCTGCAAAATATGCTGAGTTGTGTGCTAGTTACTTTTTCTTTTCTCTTTCTTTTTTCCGGGGAGGTTGAGTGGCTGTCATTTATTTTAGACGTGAGAGATGAGTGAAAGTAACCTTCCAAGATGTCAAGCTTATTGAATATCTGTTGTAGTACTCCCCATTGATGATAATTATTGCCCTTTCTTCTTCTAGACTCATGACTGATTTTCTTTGTTATCACTGATTTCAGGCTAAAGCTAGGGATTGATTTTCAGTATGTGCTAAATGCAAAAGGATCTTCACCAGCTGAGGTAATTGCAGTTGACTACAAGGCTACTCTAAAACCTGCACTTAATGCTCTTGCTGAAGAGATGAAGAAAATATCTGCCTCAAAGTTGGAGGAGTCGACTACTCTACAAGAACAATCAAAAAAAGATGCTAAAATGCTAGCAGATAAAAGGAGTATTCTTGCTTCTTTGCACTCCAAAATTGATGAGGTTCTTTCTCTTAACAATTTCAATTTTTCATTGATGCATCTCTTCTAGTAGCTTTAGAATAATTAGCTGGGTACAGGATTCCTACAATTCCAAATTCTGGTTGTATGCTTAGTGTTGTGATTTGACGATACACTATTTTTCATTCAGAAATATCTTCTTGTAGTAGTTGTTTCATGTGATCCAGCTCCTAGGAAGAAGTCCATTTCTTATTTTAATCATTAGACAGAAGTTGGTTGTTTCTTCCTTTGGCTGTACATTCTTTTTTCTGAACATTCTGCACAGTGCAGATGGCTATGCAAACATTCTTCATATCACTATGCTTAGCTAATCATTTACTCAATCGAATTTGCCAAACCTCACTTGCCTTGTTGTCTAGTGCTCTAATTGAAAAAATATTGCTGTATTAATCTCAATCAAATTAATGCTGTGGCCTTGGTGTCTAGTGCTCTAATTGAAAAAAGTGCTGCTGTATTAATCTCAATCAAATCAATGCTGTGTTGATCAGGTTTTGTCAATATTGGCCCCTTTATCCTAGAAAGACTCAGCAGTTGTGTTTCTTCACTCTTGAGATCTTGAGGCATATGAATTGCTTAAGCTTTATGCTTAACAAGTAAAGATGGTTTAAAAAAAAAAAGGAATCGGGATATCTCAGTTAGCTGATTTCTGCAGCTTGCATTCAATAGTTTAAAATTATTCTTTATCATGGTGGATATTTCAAGGGAGTTTATATGTCGAAGTGGTCATCTCACACTCTAGAAAAAGAATTTTGTTTTGGAAGCCAATAACTTGATTATGATGATGACAGGTCAGTTATACTCCCGTTGAAACAAATGGTTTTCTGAATCGCATTTATAGGTTTCGATCATTTTAACGCTAGCTGCTTAGGACTTATGCGAAACCATATCTTGCATAGCACAATTTTTTTTAACCTCCACTGGCTGAAAGATAGAAGAGTTACAATGATGAAAAACGAGCTTGCGTGCATATGGTATGCAAATCAGACGATCGTATTGAATTGTCTCGTTTTCTAGGCTGATGCTCGGATGATGTTGCCAAAGAATGAAGCTGAAGAACATGCAGCTAAATGCTCTGCAGAAGCTGAAAAAACGAGAGAGGAGTTTACAAAGAAAGAGCATCAGTTGACTATGGTTGAAAAAGAGGCGGAAGAGCTTATAAAGGTAGCTTTATTAGTGCCCTTGATCTTTGATTAACACAACATAATATACATGCTTATTTCTGGGTAATGCCATCCATCGCACTTTGCATTCCTTTAGCAATTACTGACTGTCGTTATTGTAGAAATCTGAGAAGGAACTACAGATTGCAGCCAAAGAGGCCGATGAAGAAACTCAGATGTGCGCAAGCGAACTGTTGACACTGATCGATGCTGTATCTGAATACAAAGAATTCATGGAGTCTACAATTTCAGAAATGAAGTCAGATCTATCTGAAACTGCTGATTTTGTGGCTTCTTTATCAGCGAAGTTCGTCTCCACTCTTTCTGACTTCAGTCAAGCTGGCCGGAAACGAGCTCGTTACCCATCGACGAAGAACCTTTGATGGTTTTACTTAGCGTATAATTTGGAGTGCTTGGTTTAACTCAAAATATATTCCAAACCATCCTTGATTCTGAATCACTAGAACAGGTTAGTTCTGTCTCTCTTTACATCATTTGGGATATGAGTTCCCTATGTATGCATATGATGTGAATGATGAATTTCAATTCCCGCAATAGTCCTTACTAATATTAGTTTGATTAATATTCTATTATTTGTATTCTTCCGATGGCATTCTGTACCCTAATAACTTGTTTGCTTCGGGAGAGGAGAATAGAAATTCTAGTTTCCAGCACTCATTTGCTGGCTAGCTTCTGGATTTTCTTTTAGGAAAAGATGGAATTTGATTATTGTGAGAACAAACATTGTCCTTTTTTTTTTTAGAAAAATATGAAACCGTCACATTAATGATTTTTATATTCCTACGATTGAAGGGATAAATCGGATCTCGGATGATTAAGCGTAGAAATACAGAATACTTAGATCTGTCACTTTCAAAAATTGATCTCTTATTTTTTCAAGTCCTAATACGGTTGTGTTAGTCATCTGAATTTGTTTTAGGGACTATTTTCTTTTCTTTTTTTAGATGTCAGTATAATAGTGTTATCGTAAATCTTAAGTAATTGGAAATATTAATCGACTTGGACTTTGTTAATTTTTTATAGAGGGGAAAGAAAGGCATGGCTGACGTTTGCGACTACAATCGAAGTTTTATTTTCAAGTAATAATATTAAATTATGGCTGAATCATATCGAGGACAGTTTCAATCGGGCTAACACCGCCTTTAATTTATTGTTTTCATGACCAGCACCGTATATTCTGAATTTTAAAGATAATTGATTCGATTTCATGAATTTTTGATGGATTATTAAATAATTTTTTGATGAAATATGTTATATTGATCATCCGAATATATTAAAAAAATATTTAAGATTTAGTAATTAAGTGATTGTGTCGTGTGCTTATAAGATAAGTTTGATGTTGAAAATGTATTTCATTTAACGAGATAAACTCTTAGCCGGAGTTTGGTTTAGAGGTTTGAAAATGAGAGAATAAAATAATAAAAATATAAAATATTTGATTAATAGATTTGAGAATTAAAAGAATAGATTTTTTTTTAATTATTTAAGAATGAATAAAACTCAAGAGGTGGTATATTTAGGATTCATTTCTATTGACTTTTGATCCCTTTGCATTCTATCTCTGTTGCTCCTCCGCAATCGTTGACGTCGTCGTCGTTGCTACCGTCGTCGATTGTCAGTGTCGTCCACCGTCGACATTGATCGTAGTCGTTCGTTGTTTGTTGTCGTTGTCGTTCGTCAATTGTCGTCGATTGTTGTCAATCACTGTTGCCGTTGTCGCCGTCATTGTTAGTGGCCGTCGGCCATCGCTTTCGTCAACCACTCCCTTTGATCGTCCATTGCTTGTAGTCGTAGTTGATCGGTAGGTGGTCATCGTATCGTATACTGCTCGCCTCCAATCGCTAGTCGCTTGACACCGTCACTGTTCAATCGTCATCCGTCATTGTCATCATTATTGCTATCTTCGTCGTCTCTTCTAAATAATAATATTGATAATCATATTTAATTTTAATTTATAAATTAAATAATAATATTTGGATGATTAAATTATTTCCATTTCAATATATTATCAAATATTATTATTTTAATTTATATTCGATTTAAAAATCGTCTATTTATTTATTTAAGTCAGAATCGAATTTATTTCGTAACAAATCGAATCGTATCACTTTACACAATCGAATTTATTTCAATAAAAAAAATCAAATCGTATTTATTGCGTGTCCACGGGGCGTCCTTAAATTGATCTAGGGATTTGACGAGTTATTCGTGTCACTTAGATTTAATGTCCCAAACAACGCACATGAAGAAATGTACGACATCAAATCAACTCGCCAAATGTGAATGGGCCCATAGAAAGCCCATCCGCCTGAATTAGACGACTCTCCAGGCGTGCACCTTCCGATCCGGCCTCAGGGAGCGCTCACGTGACTTGATAGTGACGTCGGGCGTGGGCCACGTTTCCCAGAAGTAAAATGAGGCCAGCGAAAGAGAATTGCCGTCGCCTATTCTCTTCGGTCTGCTGTGGGCTTCCTGACTCGCGTTGGGGACTCGGCGGGGTCGATATTTTACTCTTTTGCTCCCGGGAGCTGGATACGGTCGCCGATTCTTTGAGGCCGCGGATCCATGTTGATTTCCGCAGAGACGGAGCACCGGCCACCTGAGACGGCACCGGCGCTTCCGGCGGAGCTGCTTGGCCAGGAGGAGAAAAGGGTTGGCTTCGGCAGTTTCTCGCTCCCGATCATGAAGACGTGGGGGAACAAGCGAGTGCTGCGCTGCGTGAGCGTGAGCAACACGGGCGAGGGAGCCGGCAGATGTGCCGACGGCGCCGGCGAGCGACAATCGTCCGGCACATCCGGGATCGGGTCGCCTGATCTGAAGGCAGGAAGTGGAGACGGCAGAAGCGCGGTGGATGAAGTGAGGGATAAGCTCTTGGTTCGCCTCCGGGAGGCGGCGGATCGAATCAATCTGATATTTCAGTCACCGCCTGCCTCGTCACCTTCCAAGGGCGATGACCGCGGCGAGATGGAAGGGGTTCCTCCGGAAGAGGCGGAAACGGAGCCGCCGTCGTCTCGGCCGTGGAAGCTGCGGACGAGGCGAAGGGGGGCTAGGGTTCCGCCGGCGTCCGTGCGGCAAGCGAGCGCGTGGCCGGCTGTTGCGGGCGAGAAAAGATCGGAGCGGATGCTCAGGTCAGGGAGCATGGAGCGGAGCGAACGGCCTAATTTCTCCGTCACCCTTACGAGGGAGGAGATCGACGAGGACATCTACGCCGTGACCGGTCACAGGGCACGCCGCCGACCCCGAAAGCGGCCTCGCGCCGTCCAGAAGCAGCTCGATGTGAGTCCTTTCCTCGTTTTCATCGATCTTCCCCCCGAAAAATCTCTGCTCTTAACTTCTTGCTCATTTCCACCGCCATTGATCGGCGAAAATCTATTTTGGTACCAGATGCTGTTTCCTGGCTCATGGCTTTCGGAGATCACCGCAGATGTCTACAAGGTTCCCGGTTAGAAGCACTCGCACGAACACAGCCTCAATTCGCTAAAGCATCCATCTCTTTGACTAATCCGTCATCGCCATTGATTCATCTCCTCCCACCGCTCAACAAAAACCAGCAAGTAAGTCATCTTTATCTACTCGCCTGTCGTCGTCGTTTACCTGCAGTTATAATTGAATCAAAATCCAGAAAAGCTAGCTTTTTGGAGATTCCTCTTAACCTCATCTCCTATAATAGTGAAAATTGTTTGGAATCATATCTTCGCATCGTCTGGATTGGACAGATGAATTTGTGCTCTGTTCATCGCTCCGATTAGATCTATTCCTGACAGATAACAATGCTTTCGTTAATTCGGAGTTCATGAGATCGTTAAGGATTCTAGTTTCGGGAATTGAGAGGAAGATCCAAGGACGGATCAGTTAGTCGGAGTTCATGAGATCATTAAGGATTCCAGTTTCGCGAATCGAAAGGAAGATCGAGGAAGGAGGACGAGTTTCGCGATTTGTGGAGAAATATAAAAATTCATAAAAAGATCATCTTCGCGATGTGAAATGCTAAACTATCATGATCTGGCATAAAATGTGCATATGTCTATGTTTCAAACGAATTTAGTTTTTATGATTCGAAGCAAAACTTTTTTATTTTTTATTAAATATCTAAGTGTTCGATCTGATTAATCCTGAGATAGTCGGCTTAGCTCCATGGATTTCTGATGAAATATTAAGGCGTGATGGATAATTAACCTCTTAATATAATTAAGATTATATTATAAGATGGATTAATTTTTTTGGTAATATTTTAAGGATCTAATATAATATAATTAGATTATAAAAGAGGAGGTAAGATTCGTAATTTAGATTACAAAGGAAAAATTATGTTATCCGATTATATTACGGACTAAATATTTATCATGATAAATATATATATTTTTTGTTTTTCTCATTATTTTTCGATGGTCGTCGATGGCGACCATCGACGACAACCATCGTTGTCGGTCGAGGGCAAATTGACAATCAACGATTAACACTCGACGATCGACGGTCGGTCGATGATCGATGATCGGTCGACGATCGATGGCCAATCGACGGTCGATGATTGTTGCCCGATTCACTGATCGGTAGATGGTCGTTGATCGCCACTTGTCGGAGGCTGACGATCGTGGCTATTGGAGACTGACGACGAGTAATTGAGTTCTGACAATGGCGATGACGATCACAAAGAATCAATTAAGATTTTGATTATATTTAAATGAAATTATAAAGTTATTTTTATCATTTTATACTGATATGAATTACATTCCTCATAATAAACAATGGATACTAAACAAAAGAATGTTATCACTTTTGTAATCAAAGATTACACACGGATCATTAACCAAACACAATGATGTAATGTATATTACATTATCAGCTTGATTATATTATCTCGTACCAAACACAACCTAAGTAATTTTTAGACGAGATATGCTCAATCGACTCCCAAAATAAATCAGAAAAGTGCTCGATCGTGACATAGTAGTTATGTTCAACGATGTAGTCGCGTCGTCCTTGTAAAAGACATTGAAAATGTATTTTGTTCGAGAAGATAAATTTTTGATCCGCACTCGACTCAAAGTCATCTGGTTAAATTTTTTTGAAATTAAGATTCGAATTTGTCGCAACATAAGATCGTGTAGCAAATAGTCATTTTTATTCCTTGAGGCATACTGTTTTGGAACGTACGAGCACTCCATGTTCTTGTTTCAATTGGGCCGGGCTTGGGTTCGGAATGGTGCCCTCGGCATAAGATGGGCCCGACATGGCTGTGCTATTTTTGACCTAGCTAGCTTGTGCTTGATCTTAGATTCTTAGGTCAAGTTTTATTAAAAAAAAAAAATCAGTAATTAATCCCTAAATTTTATTGAAAATATTGAAACAGGACCAGTGGATAGGATATAACCAAATGGTCAGACCTTAGAAGAGTCGATACACGTTCCATTCAATGTTAATCATTAACTTTCTTAGGATTTTCTTGAATTTTTTTTTCTCATTTCCTCAAATCTGACTTATTTGATCTATCGAAATAGGCTTTACTTGTTGAACTCTAAATGAAAATGGCCAAATTGAAAAAGACTAAGTTAGGAGGTCAAGTTACTGAGTTAGATAAACCGAGTTAATAAGGAAGGTTAGCTGCCAAGAGAAGGCCGAGCTAGCTAAGAAGGTCGAGCTGATTGGAAAGATCGAGCTAAAGTCGATCAAGCAGATAGAAGCACTTTATATTAAATATAATTTTATTAAAATAAATTTGTCCCCTCTCCACAAATATGTAGACATTCAATTGGATGTCTATTTCCTACCGTAAGTGCGTACTATCTCAATTGGATGTCTATTTCCTACTATAAGTGCACACAAACTCAATTGGATGTCTGTTTTATACTGTAAGTGCACACAAACTCAATTGGATGTCTATTTCTTACAATACAATAATTCAATCGCGCTAACAATTAAGCATTAATTGTTAGTGGCAAATTAAGTTAGGAAGGAGGAGATGAGCGACTCATCGGATTGGATGGACTATTTTGTTTTCTTCTATCCAAGAAAGAAGCCTCCTTTTTAAACTCGTTTTTTCAATTAGATCGAAGTTAATTTTAATTCACTTTTCGAAGAGAATTTTTGCTCTGATCATCTTCTGGAAGAGTCCCAGTGCACGAACCAGTTTAATTTCTCTTCTTTTTCTCCCACTTCTCTGACTTCCCATTAAAAATATTGTTAGTGGTCAACCCAAGACTTTGACCTGCTGAATAGTTTCAGAATATTCAACGTTACCCACTCTGCCACTATAAATGTTATTCGATTCTTGGAGAAGAAATTGAGCGATGGCCAAAGCGAAAATGAAGCTCCCCGTTGCCCTCTTCCTCCAATCTCTTCTCCTCTGTGGATTCGGCTTTGCCCTCGGTGCCATCTCTAGCTTCTACCTCTTCCCTCCTACCCTGCAATTCTTCCTGCAACATTCTTACACTCCGCCGCCGCCGCCGCCGCCCTCCTTAGGCAATCACACTCCGGCGGCTGCCAAGCAGCACCGCGGCGGCGGAGGCGGCTTAGGTGAATTCCACGCGCTTAGAGTGGTAATGCACAACATGACGGACGAAGAGCTGCTGTGGAGGGCATCCATGGTGGCGAGGATCGAGGAGCTGCCATTTGAGCACAGGCCCAAAGTGGCATTCCTGTTTCTCACCCGAGGGGAGCTGCCGCTGGCTCCTCTGTGGGAGAGGTTCTTCGAGGGGAACGAGGGGTCGTACTCCATCTACGTTCATGCCAGCCCCGACTTCAATGGGTCGGAACCACCCCGTGGATCGGTGTTCCACCGGCGGCGAATTCCCAGCAAGGTCGGTTCGATCTTCTTCTCTAGCTCCTTCTCCGCAAATCGATCGCTTCAGTCCGTATCTTCGTCGTCGTCGTTGTTTATTTCAGACGGTGAATTGGGGCGGGATGAACATGATGGAGGCGGAGCGCCGGCTCCTGGCCAACGCCCTCCTCGACTTCTCCAACCGACGGTTTGTCCTCCTCTCCGAGTCCTGCATCCCGCTGTTCGACTTCCCCACCGTCTACTCCTACCTCATCAACTCCTCCCGCGTCCACGTCGAGTCCTACGACTTCCCCGGCCGCGCGGGCCGCGGCCGCTTCCCGCCGCGGTTCCGCCCCCGGCTGCAGCCCCAGCAATGGCGCAAGGGCTCGCAGTGGTTCGAGCTCGACCGCGAAGTCGCAGTCGAGGTCGTGGCCGACGGGAACTACTTCCCGCTCTTCCAGAAGCACTGCAGCCGCTGCTACGCCGACGAGCACTACTTGCCGACGCTGGTGGCCGTGCGGTTC
Organism: Wurfbainia villosa; assembly: GCA_025175895.1. Taxonomy (NCBI): domain Eukaryota; kingdom Viridiplantae; phylum Streptophyta; class Magnoliopsida; order Zingiberales; family Zingiberaceae; genus Wurfbainia; species Wurfbainia villosa. The sequence goes on along the minus strand of CM045991.1, from coordinate 46,001,973 downwards.
CCGGCGCGGAGCCACAACCGGAGCGTCACGTGGGCGGACTGGTCGAGGGGCGGGCTCCATCCGGCGATGTATTCCGGGAAGCACGTGACGGCGAAGTTACTGGAGACGATGAGGAACGGGAGCAGCTGCAACTACAACGGCCGGACCACCAGGACTTGCTTCTTGTTCGCCAGGAAGTTCTTGCCCAGTTCTCTGCCGAGGCTCATGAGGTTCGCGCCGGAGCTGATGGGCTTCGATTCGAAGCCTTGGGAAAAAGAAAATTAGTTGAATCATTAATTCTGTGTGATGAACAAGGGAAAAAAAAAAGGTTAATAGATATGCCAATGCAGATCAAATCCTGTGTTTATTGATATTGATCGATCTCACTTAGAGATTAATTCTTATTCATTAATATAATTCTAATAATGCGTTAGTCATAAGAACTAGAAATAAAGAGAATGCAGAAAAAAGAAAAAAAAAGGATTATTATTGATGTCGTCAGGAATTTTTTATTCTTCTAATAATTTATTGAAGCCGATCGAAACTTTTTGGATGAACAGAGCGAGAGTTAACCGTTAAATTAATATTATTTCAGTATCGCGCCCCGACAGATGCCTCGATGATGTATGCTTAATTTCCATCTAAGATGTTATTATTTTAATATTTCCTTATATATAAATAAACTATAACAAAAAATATAATCATTTTAATTTTAGCACGACGAGATTATTAACACAGCAATACATGAAATGTTGCGTCGGTATCGAATAGTGTCGAATTTTGGCAAAGCATGGTTTAGAGGGCCCTTTAATAAATCTTTTTATAAATTCAAATTGAATCATAAATATCTAAAAATCAAATTGAACAATGATTTAGAAAATGAGATCAGCTCATTTAATTTTTGCCCAACTTCCTTCGACAATAATTTGCTTCCACCGGAAACGAATCCTCTAAGAGGAGGCCTAAAAATGTGCTTGATAATACTTTAATTTATTAAAATTGATACTGGCACTCTACAGTTCCAACCGTGAAGCAATAAAACAAATATAATATTAGGAAAAAAAAGAATAAGGGGAAATAGACAACATTCTATTTTCACTACATTCTACGTGCATCAGATTTTTTTTTTTTAAAAAAAAACAAGAGAATAATTGAATAAGAACTATCTTAACTATGTCGTGTTTATGCAATCGAGTCAAGTAACTTCAATTTAGAGACTTCCTATGAGGTTGGAAACTTCTATGGAAATACAAAAAATGCACACGCGTATAATATTTTGATAGTTTCAAGTCATTCTTCCATGAAACATCAGGGATAGAAGCAAAAACAATAAGTCCATTTGTTTTTTATGCTTAGAATAATTTAGCAGGTAGAGAGAAACAGACCAATTTATACCAGCAATTGATGCTTTTTACGATAGAACAAACAAAATTTCCAGATTCGAGCCTATTGACGCCAAGAATGGAACAATAAACACTGCCAATTGAGCAACTGTTGAAGAAGAGGATTGATTCTATCCGCTCTTTCAGGGAAGAAGGGCTAGAAAAGGGGGTTCTGCGAGTTGAATAAGACAATCCTAAAACAAAGGGCAGGGGAAGAAGGTTCTTCCCGTTTTGTGTGAGGAAAAGACGAGGAAGAACGGGGAAAGATCGATGCAAGATGTTTTACATAGGATGGAATAGTTATAATAGGAATAAAAAGTGAAATTGTCACATTCATCCATCCTTCACCAGATCTAGGCAGGCCAAAAACGAACTATAAATCCAAATCTATAGATACGTTTTAAGAGGCGAAAGGAGATCGAAGAGATCTCCAAATTGATTTTTGAACGATTTGATAAACAATTGAATCTAAAGAGAACGATATCTAACATTCATGGAGGAAATCTTGAAATCTTCAATTCGATTAGAGAAATTAATCATGTTCTCGAAAGTCGAAACGACCGTAAAAGAACCTTAGTTCTTGTAAAGAAGTTATAGTAGTGTTATCGGCGAGCTATTACCTAATCTCATGGCAATCGATCGCCTGATGCTCCGGTGGGCTTTCCTTCTCCATCGCAGCAACCGCCGCCGCCCATCATCTTTCTAAACTCCTCGAAGCTGACGCTTCCGTCGCCGTCCGAGTCGACGGATCGGATCATCCGCGTGCAGTCCGCCATGGAGCATTTCTCCCCCAGGCTCGTCAGCACGTGGTGGAGCTCCTTCACCGATATAAGACCGTCATTGTTGAGGTCGTACATCCGGAAGGCATCCCTGAGCTCCGTCTCCGCGGCGCGGCCGGAGACGTCGAGGTGGAAGGCGGCGAACTCCTGGAAGTCAACGAATCCATCGCGGTCCGTGTCCATCTCGGCAATCATGTCGCGGATCTCGTCCGGCGAGGGATCGGAACCCAGTGCGCGGAGGACGGCTGCGAGTTCCGACGCGGAGATCCGCCCGTCAGAGTCGGAGTCGAAGCGGGCAAACACCTTCTCCAGCTCATCCATCCGATGCAAGCCGACGGAGGCCGAGCGCGACGGCGACCGGGACGATGACGACGCCTGGGCCTTCGCCATTAGGCTATGTCTGGAAGGGGGAGGAGGGGAAGGGACGAGGGTGGAGTAAATAAGGTAAAGAGAAGTTTAAATTTTATTTGGAAAGAAGTGAGAGAAAAAAAAAAGGAAAAAAATAAGAAAGAATAAATTTTAACTTTTTTTAACCCTTTCTCTCCTCCTTTTCTTACCCTCGAATTTGAAACCCTAAATTTTAACCCTCTCTTTCTCTCTCCTTCTGGCCCTTCTCCTCCGCCGCATTGATTGCTAAAGAAAGCGAAAGGTAATATAAAATAAAATAAATATGGAAACTAGTTTTTTTTTTTTTTCCAAACGTTATGCGACATGATTTTGATATAGAAATATCACGGAGCATTTATATATATACACGGAAATACAAATGTTACATTTGTAGAATGCGCTCGATTCCGACGAGAGATCTAAAATCCTCCGACTTTCAGATGACTCCTCGTCTTACTATCCTATCGAGGGATTTTGTTTCGTGATTTACTCTCTCTTTCACAAGATTTTTGCAGATGACTGAATTACTAGTTGGACAGATTTTTAACTTTTACAAGCAAACACAAACACGTCCTATCCTCAGCGATGATTTTTTATCAAAAGTATTTACAGATTAATCCGCAATTAATGTAGCATACTAAGATTTTTTTTTTTCGTAGAATATTTTCTCAAATTTAAATTTAAATTTAGCTTAAAAACGCCATTAATTAAAAAGTTTCATATATAATGAGGATATAACACCGTTTACGCATCCATGTGCGCCCGTGTATGATGTGCTCTCAATCGTCCGATCAACCGTGATTGAGAAATTTACATCCGCACGAGCCATGCGATTGCCACCGCTGCCACAGATCGTCGACCATCGCCGATCACGAGCAGCGCGATCAACGCAACTCGCCGATCGCTCGGCGAGCTCGATTCCGACCGTTAGCATCCGAAGTGATTGTAAATCGGTCCGAATGATCCGAACCACGCGCCGATCGCGACACGACCACCGCCGCCACGACGGTCAAATGACCAATTACGATCGAAATTCCGACGACGGACGGACCGACAATCGATGCCGGGCCGCCCGGTGATAATCGGGCCACGCTATTCGACCGCCAGACCGATCGCGTCGATTTCGATCGTGATCGGTCAAATTTCGATCGACCATGCGGCCGAATCCGATACGCGACGGCCGGTTCAATCACCGATCCTTCCGCGTTGATTCGACCACAATTCGATCGGAATCCGGCCAGATCGGGCCGACAGTGGGCCCGCCACTGCTGGCCGCATGACGTGACAAATTTCCGACCGTTAACGGCGGATTCCGACGCTAATCGATCGGAAGCCGAGCCTCGCTGGACCGTCGACGAATTGCACATCTATCGTGCCCGGTCCGACAGTCGACGGTGATCGGATGACACGGCGGCGATGTGGGGCAGTGGCGCGGGATCGACGTGGAGCGCACGGACGTGTAGGTGTCGGTGTCACCTACATGTGCGCCCATGCGCTCCATGTGAGACTCACACGCGGTGCCGGTGTCGCCGCCGCACCGTCCGAACATCGCCGGCTGCTAGACCAGACGCGATCGATGCACAACTCGTCGACAGTTCGGTGGAGCTCAACTTTCGGCCGATTAGCGGTCGGAATTCGACGCTAAACCACCGGAAATGACCAAATCATGCGGCGATCGACCCAGATTCCAGCCGAATTGCAATCAGAATCCGACGTCGGACGAACTGACAGGTGACGTCGGTCCGTCCGCTATACTCGGTTGGTCGCGATTCGGTCGCGATTCGGTCGCCAGTCGGCCGAAATCGATCGTCAGAATCGGGTGCCCGATTTCGACCGCCACACCGTTAGATCCCGGCTAAATTGTGGTCGGAATCCGGCGGATGATCGACAGCGATGTCGGTCCCGACATCGATTTTCGACCACACCGACTGACCGATCCGATCACGATCGACGGCAAGCGTGTGCATCACGCTTGGCCACGTGATTTGGTCATTTCTGACGGTTTTGCATCGGATTTCGACGCTTAATCTACGGCCGTCTCGGACCACCGACGACCGTGCGTGATCGATCGCGGCTCGATCCGACGACCGACGGTGGCCAGATGGTACGGTGGCGAGGTCAAAACCTCGCATGAGTAGACGTGGAATGCATGGACGCGCAGAAGTTGATCGTGCAGTAGATCCAGTTATATATATATTAAAAGATTTTTTCACTCATCTCATGTTTTTTCGTCTCACTCGTCAGATTCTTCTCACTCTGGTCCGACCCGCGACCGTCACGCATCGCGGTTCGGATCGTGGCTCGGCATTTCCAACCCGCCCTCCTCGGGCTATTATTTCATCCCGTGGAGGAGAGACGGCGAAGTTGGCCGGCGGCCCTGTTGCGGCGACAGCGATGTCGAAGATAGAGCTGAAGCTTTCCCGTCCCAGCCGCGTCTACCACCCCGGAGTTAGTAATCTCTTCTCCTCCTCCTCGGTTTTCATTATCCTTGTCACCGATTCTTTCTCTCTTTGCTTCTATTCAGGAATTGATCCAGGGCAAGATCGTTACCGCGCTCGCTGCTCCCATCTCATATCAGAAGATCCTAGTCACTGCCACCGGAACCGTCAATATTCAGGTGGAAAGAACTTGATCTCTTCTCTTGTTCCTAGTTCTCTAGTCGGAGTCGAATTGGGTTTGTACTAACCCTTTTCCTGTGCAAAAGGTTCGGCAGGGCGTCACGGGCGTGATTGATTCTCTCTACGGTGTCGTCAAGCCCATACGCATCCTGTGAGCCTCCTCTCATCTACGTATGCATTTTTTGGAGGTCATCTTTCTTCTGGAATCTAGATCAACAATGTTAGCGCAAGTAGACTTCCGTGTGACTGTGTCAAGTCATTGTTTTCATAACTGAATTCGTGCTAGTGTTCCCTGTTGAATTATTCACATGTCTCTATAAACAACACGAACGCTGTGACTGTGATTATGCTTCTGAGCGTGGGGAGCATAATCCATGTTTTTATCACTTGCCTTTGTTGTCACTGATGACATTAGCATGATTTGAACTGAAGTCTGAATACTTGTTTTCAAATATGCATATAATCCTTCTTGTTTGTGGATCAATATGACCGTCCTTGTTGTTAACTTTTTTTGTGTTGATATTATTACTTCAGTTACTGAGGAGAAAGCTGGTATATTGTTTTAATTTGTATGTACTGTATTCACTTTGAACTTAATGTATACTTCTACACAAAAAGGACCTTTTGCTACAACAATATCAGGATGCAACATTTCCCTTAGCTAATGTTAAGTTGATCCTTGGATTAAGCTGCAAATAATTTTGTTTGCTGCACAGGAAAAAGTGTTTTGAAGTTGCAGCTTCTGCTGGAAAATTAGGCCCAGGTACAACAGAGGTAAGAATCTTTTGGGTTTATGATTTCAGTTTGTTAGAAAGAGTAGGCACTCACAACCTAGTCTTTTATTTATTTAGTCTAGTTTCCTATTTAGATTAGGTAGTTAGTTTAGAGTCTATAAATACATAAAGCATAAATTGTAATCTTATTTGTGATAACCAAATAGGTGCTTCTATAATAAAAAAATTACCAATAAAGTGGCCCTTTAGTTTTCTTCTGAAAATGCCCTTGTTTTGTTTTTTTTTTGGCAGTGAAATTTTAATCATACAAAAGTCTAAAATCGGTCTCTTTTTGCTTTAAGTTTGAGCATAACCTGATTTGCAAAAGCTTATAGTCTCGAAATTACATATTTTCACCGTATTTAACTTTGAGTAGGCCAAATTCAACATTTCAGGCACCTAGAATCCCATGATAGGTCATATTTAGGTGCATTCATTTGCAAATCAATTGCTAATTGACTTGCTCTCTGAAAATGCAATTTCTTTTTCTTCTTTTTTTTAGAGTGAAAGTTGATTTGAAAAAAAATCTTAAAATGAAATATTTGCACTATATTGAAATTTGAGAAGGTAAAACTTAAAGTTGAGTTTTTTGTTGTAAATTTCAGTTGCAACCTTGTTTGATGTGTTATGAAAATATTATTCTTTGCATTTTTTAGAATCACTGATTTCGAATCAGCTTGTAGTCTTAAACTCATATTTTCACAATCATCCATTTTGGGAGGTAAAATTTTAACATTTTAGACATCTAGGAGTTCAAAATAGGTTAATTTTCCTCTGAATTTGTGTGCAAACTGATGTAAATCAGTTTGTACACTAAATTTGAAGGGAATTACCATAGAGAAGTGCATTTTCAGGAGAAGAAACCAAGGGGTATTTTTTGGTAATTATTATTTTAGAGGCGCCTTTTGGTATAGCTTAGGAACACTCTTTTGGTAAAATGCCCTTGTTTTAACTACAACCACTTATGAGAAACTTGACAAGGTCTATTCATTAGCCACTTTCTTCCGAATTTAAAATGGTTAAAAGTTCACAAAATGTGTAATTCTTAGGTTTTCACACATGTAGATTCAAGAAGAAATGTTCTATTGTAGAATCTATAGAAATTATACCAAGATAGAAACAATATCTTTTTTGTATATTTATTCTTGTTAAGCTTATTGGTGGAATGCAAAATTGCTTTCAAATGTTCAGATGCAGTGATTGCTTTTTAATTTCTCTTATCAAGCTTCTGTTGTCTTGTTTTGTTTTAAGACGGCATTCTCCTTTACATTGAGTCCTCAAGAAAATGAAACTGTTGCAACATTCTATGAGACATTTCATGGGGGAAATATTAGCATCCAGGTACTCTAGTTTTCATCTTTCAACTGAGCTTGCTTAACCTGCAGATAGGCTACCTGTTTAAACATGCTACATATTGTTAACAAAAGATTTGTTCACTAGCTAAGTTCAATACATTACAATCTGAGATACCTTCAATTTTACTTTTGTTGTCCATTTAGCAAAAATAGCTTGACTACTAAAGGGTACGTGCTAGTATGGATAGACATACCAGATATTGGGTAAAGTTTTTGAAACATAATGCTTATGCCCAACATCCAAGATTTAAAGCTTGAACATAATGTTAGTAAAAGGTATTTGCATAACTGAAACACCTTGTGACGATCTGCATCATGCTCTGCCAAAGGCAAAGGCCTTAAGGAAAAAGGATAATAAAAAGAATTTATGCAAGTTAGATGGTTGATGTAAATTAGTAATCATATTGTAAACTTTGTAAGAGATTATCCTGGTTGATTATAAGAATAAGATATTTAAGTTAGTTTTTTTGTTGGATATTGTCCTGATGTTTTAGGAGAACAGGGTATTTTTGTTATAAGTTTACTTAGGATATGATTTTATTCTGGTTTATTTCATGTTTGTGTTGGAGTCTTTATAAGAAAGCCCACTCCGCCATATTATGTTCTTAATAATTTTTGCTCTTGGTCAAATGTGCTTTGGTTTTATTTATCTATTGGCATCACCATATCAGAGTTGAATCCTGATTTAGTTAGTTTTCTCTTCTGTTATATATTGTTCATTGCACCCCTATCACAGCCTCTTTTTCTTCCTGCAATCTGCAATCTCAGTGACACAACCATTGCAGCTTTCCTATCTGCAACGCTGCTTAAGGACTTCCTCTTGTTTTTGGCACAAGTCATCTTACCTCTTGGATGAGATGAGGGCTCTTACTTATAGGAGTTCCCTTGTAAATTCCTTCTCTTGGTTGGCATGACAGGCTTTCTTCTTTCTAGATTTCTTATATGGTTTGCATTTCCTTCAAGGACTACCTGCTTGATGTCTTCTTTGTCCCTATCTAGTGTGCCAAGAGTGGAAGATGCATGATGCATACACAAAATTGTTTGATGATGTATCATTATGAATGTTTATATCGGAAAGGAAAGCCTATCGAACTTGCATTGCCAGTTGCATGGTACATATTTACTATCAGGGCTTGCATTTTGCACGTAATGACCATGTTTGGGTCACAATCATAACACATTTTTCTAACTTCCAATTACTAGCAGTTTACTCAATTCAGAATAACCACTGGTTACCTCACTGAACATCCATTCAATCTATGAGATTGTTAACTTCTGATTCTTTTTCAAACAGTATCTTATAACAGCAGACGTAATGAGAGGTTACCTACATAAATCATTGTCCACTACATTGGAGTTCATAGTAGAAAATGAGAAAGGTAAAAACTTAACATCTTATGCTAGATTTATCATTTGATCACCTTTCCTTTTATCTGGTTAAAAAATATATGGTTGCTCAGTGAACTGTTTCTTTTTCAGTGAATCTGTTGTCGTCACCTCCTCTGCCTGAATTTGCTCGCTTTTACATGACTCAGGATACTCAAAAGCACCAACTGCTTCCTGAACTGCTTACCGGTCAATTTTCCATTTTTTTGGTTCTTGCTGTAGTTCTATATATTTCAATTTTTTTAAAAAGGAAATTGTTCCATGTTATCATATCTAAATGGGTTTCTTGATAGTGAATTTTCTATTGCTCTAAGTGGGTTTCTAAGACTCATTTATTCTGTCACATCTTGTTATGGTCAGTTCACAACAAATTATAGAATTCTGCCAATTGTGTATCAAAATGGATCGTAGTCTTTGACCACAATTTAGGACACCGCCAAATGATGTTGTCCAGCTCAGTCAAGGCTGAATGTGGCACAGTTTGGCTCAGTCAAGATGATTATGGGTCAACCTGAAGGTTGCTTGAGGATTGATATTCTTCTGGATTTGTCTGGTTTGAAGGAGCAGTTAGGCCTGAAGTGGGTTGGGCCTTGAACAGATCTGTCAATGTGCAATCTGAATTGCAGGCTCCAACCTCTTGGTTGTAGACAATTAATTTATAGAATGAGGATGATTGCAATAATCATAAGGAATTCAATTGTGATTCTTTAATAATATTAGTATTCTTACCCATCAGAGTGTATAATTTTTTATGTAGTCACTATTTGTAATTGTTGCAACTTATAAATATAAAGATCATTTGTATTTTTTTTGTGTATTGTGGCAGGCGTACAGTATTTAGGATATCCTGACAATTAGTAATAATTTTACTATTATAATTATTGTCAAATGATTTCTTTAGAATGATTGCATATTACATCTGCTTAATTTGGCAAACTCTGAGGCACAAGGTGATTAGTCACATTCCATGCCACTTGGCTACACCTTTTAAATTCTGGAGTCTAGTAGATGCCATTTTCATCCAACAAAGACAATTGTAACATACTTAGATCACTATGCTATTTTTCTTGAACAGGTCATTTTAAAATTACAGGAAAATTTTTAACCCAATGTTCTTTGAAGGATCCAATAACCGGTGACCTAACTGTGGAAACATCTGCAGTTCCTATAGAATCTATTGATGTACAGTTACTTCGAGTTGAATCTATTCTTGTAGGGGAGAAGATTATCACTGACACATCAGTTATCCAGACTACACAGGTATCATCTGCAACTATGTTGTGAAATGTGTATGGTAACTTCTGAGGACGAAAACATCTGCTGTATTTCAGATAGCAGATGGAGATATTTGTCGCTTGGTGACTTTGCCAATCTATGTCTTAATTCCTCGCTTGCTGGTGTGCCCTAGTTTGTCAGCTGGGTATATATATATATTTTTCAATTATTTTAGCTTCCATATCTTTGAACAGTACACTTGTTCTCCTGTACATCAAGATAACAAATGCTCACATATTTTGGTCAATTATTGTGTCTTTCACTGCTTGAACTATAAAGAGAATCAAAAGTGTGATTTGTTGCAATACTTGTCTTTTTGTTTCTTCTTAATAATGACTGCGGAAGTCAAGTATATCAAATGCTCACACAGGAACATATTCAATAACTATGTGCAGGTCGTTTTCAATTGAATTCCAGGTCTCCATTATCATCAGCTTCCAGTCTCAACTATCCAAGCTATATCCTAAGTCTGACCTTAGAACTCCAATGCCATGGGTGGGTGTTATAAATACCTATTTGTTCGAGGTTGTATCAGTTTATTCATTATCGACTAAAGATTTTTTTTTTTTTTTTTAAATACAGTTGGCAATGCTGACTTTACCCATCAGAGTATTCCGAACATAATGCTTAGATATTCTTCTTGCTGCAAGCGTAGCGATTCTCTTTGTTAGTGCAATATTGTGACTGGGGATCTTCGATGAACTTCTTATGAGCAATTTCATATTTTATGTTACAGGAAGTTGCTCGTCTTATTTTCTGCCGCTTGTTGAGTTATTGTTATATCAACAGGCTGGTTGTAACAATGCTGAGGGTGTTTGCTCTGTAGCGAGGTTGCCTGTTGCCAGCGGTATGTATTGTTTGTTTTACGTTTTAATCAGAAGGATAGATTTCTTACATGCTTATTCTTGACGATGTGTATCAATTTAAAGTTTGCTGATAGAGTAAAATGTAGACAACTAGAAATTTTGATTCCTCTGTTCTTCTTCAAAAATTTTACATAGCTGTTTCTAAATTGCCATCATCTGGTACCAAATTTGGCATAGTTCCTACATTTTGATCGTTTTGGTATAAAAAATTGTGTTCTGGCGAAGCATAAATTATATGCCAAAATACAGAAGGAAAAAAAAATGCATTGAAAACTTTGAAATATGATAGCTTACTTGTGAGTGCCAAAGTATAAATATTTGCTCCACTATGACACATATATAAGCTTCTCCATTGGAAAGGGAAAAGGGTGCACTTTCCCCTGCTCCATAATCCCCCTAAATATATCCAAAGAAACAGAGACATCCAGTTCGTTAATCTCACTATCTCTACTAGCTAGGCTATAAAGGAACATCACACAAGTGTGCCTGTTGTTTTCAGCTCTCTAGTGGCACACAATGAAATGGAGTAGCCCGTAAGTAAGTTTTCTCCATCAGTCGGAGAGTGCAAATTGATCTTCTCTCTTCAATTCGCCTCCTTCCCCGAATAGATGCTCAGATGATATCTCATGACCTACAATCTAATTTTCCAAATATATATCTTCTTTAATTTACACACCAATCATGTAATCTCAGCCCCCCCTTAGATAACTAGATACCATGCATTGGGACTGTGAACACTACTGTTTTATCTATGCCTGATACATTAATTATATATATATATATAGATAAACAGATAGATAGATCTGCGCAAGGCAATGCTATTAGTGACATCATCGCCATATCAACAGCACTAGGCAGCAGCAGCAGCAACAGTGTATATATGGATTGCATTTGCAGCACTAGTAGTGTTTAATTTGATTTCATTTTCATCATCGATTCTGATTTTATGGCTGTGGTGGAAGAGCATGATGTGATTGAGATGGATGTTTAATTGGCAAAAGTGATGGATATTCAGTGATGATGATGACAAAGGCAAGCAACTGCGGGACCAACTCGTGCGCGTGTGCCCGGCCACCGAAGCCACTGCTAGTATATTAATTAATATATATACACATGCATGATGATTGATGATGCATGAGTACTCTTTTTAATTCCGATCCTGAGTTTCCGAAATACTCAGATGGAAAAACGGTTGGGAAATTCTTAATCGTGCATATTCATTAGTCGTCCAAACGTAAACACATGCTTAAAATGCCAAAGTATAATTCACTTTGTGTCTGTCGTACATTTTTAGATATTTAAGATTTAATTTTTAATCATAATATATTTATAAGATTTTTTTCTAAATAGAAAAACAAATTAAAGACACCGTTGAGGATGGTCGATGAAGTATATTTAGTTTATGAATTATTCAACGTTCAATTAAAAATTTATGGGATAAAATCGATTATATATTTCAAAATTAATTAGATCGAAAATCTAGATATTTGATGCTGATAAATAAAATAAAAAATAAATGGCAATTTATCAAACACAGCTCTTAAAGTTCGGAATTACCCAAAAAATATAGTATGGTTTCAGATTTACCAAATCGCGTACCTAATTTCCCTTTTACCCCTCCCGCCAAACAGACCTGCAATTTAATGATGAGAGAGAATTTTCATGCATCCGAGCCACTACTGGAAATTCCGAACCATCTAAACGTGGTGCTGGGAATTCAAATCCCAGCACTACTTTTTTTTTATCTGATTTCTAATTTATATCGGTCTGATTTCTAAAATATTACTATGAATACCTAATAAAACCTTGAATATCAGAAATTTTGGCCATGAATACACAGAGGGATATTACTCAAACTCAATGGACTTGGATTGGATCGAAAAAGAGGTGAATAAGACCATCAATGGATTTTGACCGAAACCCATTGATGGACTTAGAGGAGTTCAAATTTCGAAATCTTGACATAGACTGAAAGATCTTACAACATGAATTTTTGATATGTCGAGGAAACTTAGTTTTAATCCTCCTATCTCCCAATTTTAACTTGTGTCGAAAAAAAATGGTATTGAAAGTTTAGAAACTGGTGGAAGATATGGTATGTGAATTGCAATTCCAGACCATCGGTACCGAATCGAATTTCACACCAGCGCCGGATTGAATTTCCATCACCACAAGTGTCGATCCCTACAACACCACCGTGGCCGAGAATTTCCATCTCAAAGATTACGCTGGTGCCGAAATTTCAATTCCAAAGACTAGGTGTTACAATCCCAAAGACCAGCCAGGCTGAATTCTAATCCTAATACCACAAATGACGCTAATTCTCAAAATTAATAAAGGTAATTTTATCGATTATTTTATGATAAATTAAAATATCGATTATTTCCAAGACCACTGCTAATCTTTGTATTTCTTTCCGCCGTAAAGGTAATGAGTAGGAATTGTAAGGGGTTTAAATTTTATCAGATTATTTTATGATAAATTAAAAATATATAGCTTTCTTTGATATTTAATTTTTTATAAAAATTATAGAACACTTTTTTTTATTAAAATCATAAAAAAAACTTTTGAAAAATACGATAAAAAAAATATGATTCGATATGGATATTAAATAGTCTATTAATGTAGAAATCGAATTTGCTCCTTGTGGAATTTCGCATAAAAACATAAATATTTATTATATATAAATATTTATTTTTATCTATATTATGTTGAACATTAATATTATAGCATAACGCGGTAATTATACAATAATTTTAATTCATTTCTTCTTTAATTATATTTAAATAATTCAGCAGCTGGCATAGGCATAAAAAAAAGAGAATAATCAGGACTATTTCAATTAAAAAATGTTTTTTTAAGAAATAAAAATTATCCTTTAATTATTTTTTTATTATTTTTGTAAAGTTTATATGATTATGACTTTTAGTTCTACAGGGAGCTATTTTTTTTTATTTAAAATTTCAACTTAATTAATTTTGAGGATGATTATTTTATTCATAGGTTTTTAATGAGATATTAAATAATTTATTGATAATTCCAAAGACTAACGCGTGCCGAATGAATTCAAAGACCACAAATGTGGTGGATTGTAATACCATCGTATTGAATTCACAATTCCACACTGCGAAATTGAAATTTCTAGCACTGATCGTGGTATCGAATCATAATTCCAGCATCACTACTACTATCTTCCATCAGTTTCTCAACTTCTAATATCATTTTTTTTCGATACAAGTTAAAATTGGGAGATAGGAGGATTAAAACTAAGTTTCCTCGACATATCAAAAATTCATGTTGTAAGATCTTTTAGTCTATGTCAAGATTTCAAATTGACTTCTAAGTCCATCAACGAGTTCTTCAAAAATCCATCTTATTCACCTTTTTCGATCCAATCCAAGTCCATTCAATTTGAGTAGTGTCCTCTGTGTATTCGTACAAAATTTTTGATATTCAAGGCTTTATTAGGTATTCACAAATATATTTTAGAAATCGATCGATATAAATTAGAAATCGATAAAAAGATGGTGGATTCAATTCCCAAGACTATCGCTTAGATGGTTCAATTTCCAAAGAGCCTGCATGAAAATTCTCTCTCATCATTAAATTGTAGGTTTGTTTGACGGAGGGGTAAAAGGGGAATTAGGTACGCGATTTGATAAATCTGAAATCATGCTACACTTTTTGGACATTTCTGAACTTTAGGAGCTGTGTTTGGTAAATTGTCAAAAATAAACATGGTTAGAATTCAAATTCGTTTGATTTTTTTTTTTTGATAATTTGGTTGCTGATTAATTCTAATTGATTGTTTAACGTGTGTGTTTATCATCTTAAATGCATTGTTCCTGTGTGATATTTCAGCTTATGCAGCCACTATATATATATATATATATATATATATATATATATATATATATATATATATATATATATATATATATATATATATGTATAAAAGTCGCCTGGGCGATTTTTTGTGTGTGCTCGTGCGTAATGCGCTCTCAGTCGTCCGATCAACAGTGAGCACAATGCAAGTCATGCATGTTGTCGTCGTCGTGCCATCGACCACCGGACCGAACGCGATCGACACGTCACTCGGCGATGATCCAATCGGAGGGGGGGAGGGAGAGTTTTTCGACCGGTTAGCGTCCGAAATCCAGCGCTAATCGATAGGAAATTACCAAAGATTACAGACGAAAGTGGCGTGCCCATTGTCGACCGCGATCGAGCCTGATTCGACCTAATTAATCGAACCGACGCCTGACCAATGACGCTCTATTCGTATAATAGATCTAAGCCATATTCGATATATATGTATATATATATATATATATATATATATATATATATATATATATATATATATATATATATATATATATATATATATATATATATATATATATATATATATATGTATATATATATATATATATATATATATTCCTTCCTGGATCTAGTTTTGCCTATTTTATTTTTTCTTAACTGCATCGATTTAATTTGAAAATTCAGTTTAATTAATTCGAAAATTTATTTATTTTGATTATAAAATTTAAAATTCAATTAAATATTATTAATCAGCCGTTAATCTTAAAAATGATTATCTATAAGTGGATATATATAGCAGTCGACTATTTATGAAAAAATAATTAATTTGATCGATATATGAGTTTAATCTTTTCTATTTTAGTAGTAAATTTTAATCATTGGTTCAAAGTTTCCATTAGTTTAATTTGGTCGATTCACTTTTAATCGGATGCTCAACCGTGAATGAGCACCAAGGAGATATGGTCCCACGGGATCGTGC
Organism: Wurfbainia villosa; assembly: GCA_025175895.1. Taxonomy (NCBI): domain Eukaryota; kingdom Viridiplantae; phylum Streptophyta; class Magnoliopsida; order Zingiberales; family Zingiberaceae; genus Wurfbainia; species Wurfbainia villosa. The sequence continues at coordinate 45,986,366 of CM045991.1, read as the reverse complement.
ATCGGTAAATATAATATAGAATTTATATGAGGAATAAAATTTAATTTTCTATGTCAATTAGTTGTATTATGGATTATGTTTTTTTTATTATATTTGTTATTTTATCAAGATTAATGATTTATTTTCTTTTATTTTTTTGAAATTGAAGTAAAGAGATTATTAAATTGACGATTTAATTTTTGCACGAGCATTGGAGAGATATATCTCATCCCTAAAAAGATGGTATGGTGGCTAAAGAATAATGATTTTTACCGATTTGATATGGATCGATTTCTAAGGAGATTTAAAATTAATTTTTTTTTAGATTCAGATAATTTATACGTATCTTGAATATCATATTAAAATTTATAGAATCTTTCATGATTTATTTTTTTTATCTTAATTATAAAATATATCGATAAAAATTATTAAATTGACCATTCAATTCTTTACGCATCAGAGAGATATATCTCAGAGAGTGACAGCTAGTCAAGCCTAGCGGTGGAATAAGCACTAGGCGACTGAGTGGTCAGCCCTTTTATTTGGATTTTGGAGGACTGCAGCGGTGTAGGCCCCACTCTGATTGTAATTTGGCCTTCTTATGTTCTATTTTTTTATTAGCCTAATTAAATGTTGCGAAATTACACCACAATTCTATTCTGTTTTCGTGCGTGTAATATTAATTTTCTTTTGTTTTTATCGAATGAGGATCTATTAATGTTTATTTTTTTTAAAAAAAAAGTGAATTATAAAATGTCAGATTCTCTCGGCTAAAGATGATTCATTATAACCAGCGGATTGAAATTGTATCTAATTAATTAAAATTATAAAAAGGCAATGAGTTTATTAAAGGAGTTTGTATAAAAAATAATTCAGAAATATCCCTTAATTTACAAGTTTTCTTCTCACAAGCCGCCTGAGGATTTTGATTTGACTCCTCGTCCATGGACCTCGTTGGGCTGACGAGGCCTGCGCCCACCTCTCGAATTGGCTCTGCTTCAGCCGAAGGGCAGTTTGACCGCCCGGCGATGGCGGCATCGCCTTCAGCGGTGCTTGCGCCGGCCGGCGGCAATAGCTATTTTACTCGATGGCCGGTGACGAAGCCTAACTTGAAGAAGCGGACCAAATTAGCTAAAGCTTCGTGCCATCAAACTGCACCGGCCTCCTCTCAAGGTGCCAGCGCCACTGAATGAAGATCATCTCTGCTTCCGCCAATTTGGCCGCTTTACTGACAGTTTCCAGCATTTGCAACGGCGAAAATCAATGAACGATAAGTTCATTAATTGTTACCTTCGAATTAATACTTTTCGATAATCAAAATTGAAATTTTATTGCAAACGAGTGAGGTTCACGTTTTGCCTTTCCACCTGCAACGGACTCTAGAATTCCTTGCCGATCATGATTCCACCCAGCTGAACGCAGCATGCATTAAAGCGGAAACTGGAGATCACTCGATCGCATGATCTCACGCACCGCATCCGATCACGAACTGAAGAGGCGCAGCAGCAGAAGCAAAATAGATAGCTTAGATCATGTCACTGAAAAATGCATGCATCATTTATCCAAACACAGAGCAGAGAGCGACAGCTCCACTGACGCCTCCCCTCCCCTCCCCTCCCTCCGCGACCCTGCACTCTGCACCCTGCAATAGAAGCTCAAGAAGAAGTGTGTTCCAAGACACAATCATTACTCCGTTCCGGAGAGGCAGAGCAGGAGGCCTGGAACTGGAAACTGAAATCCCCCTCCTAATGTTTTTTTAGTATTATTTTATCCTTCCCTTTTCAATTTATTTTATTTTCCCCTGGAAGTACTCGATTCATCAGAACTGGTCGCTTGATCTTCCGTTTGCTTTCTCTGTTCTGTTCCTTTTTATATGCATGTTTAATTTAGTGGCACTGGGTTGTTGTCGCGGGAGAAGAGGTGTAATAATAGGGCTACGAGGTGAGCCGTCTTCGATTTCGGCATGGGAAATCACAGAGGGAATCGCGTAAGAGCGAAGTAATAATTCTCTCGATCTTCTTCCCTTTCCTCCAATCCGCATGAGAGTTTAGCTTGCTGTTGTACGCCCGAAGGGGGAGACAAAAAGTTGCTCCTCCTCTCTGCGCCCATCATTCGACCACGCCGTGGACGATGTCCATCGATTGATTCCTGCAGCTGGTATATATGCATGTATTATTCCTCCGTTTGTATTTCAAGAATCGAGTCGATATGGAAGGCAACAGCAACGCCGGTGAATTCCGAGTCTATGATCACCAGCAGCAGCAAGAAGCTGCGACGGTTGAGGAAGGAACGGTTTCCGTCCACAACCACTGCACTACAGAAACCACTTCCACGATCCTTCCCTGGCCGGCCCTCCTGATCCCGCCTACAACACCGGCGCCGCCGCTGCCGTCGTCTTTCTACCACGATCTCTACGGCGCGCGGCGGCCCTTTCAATTCGCTTACGACCGCGGGGGACCGTCGTCGTCGGCAGCGGTCGCGGATCCGCTGGGACTGGCGGCGCTCTATAACTGCAGCAACTACCTCGGAAGCGGGGGGCGGCCGGGGATGTTGATGTCGCCCGCCGCGGCAGCCCGAGATTGGAAAGATGACGGCGCAGGAGATCATGGACGCGAAAGCGCTGGCCGCGTCGAAGAGCCACAGCGAGGCCGAGCGCCGCCGCCGGGAGCGCATCAACGCTCACCTCGCCCGCCTCCGGAGCCTCCTCCCCAGCACCACCAAAGTAAGCAATTAATTACTGATAAAATCTATTAAACTCTTTGAAAATCAATCTTCCATGTAGCCTACACATATCTATAATTACCCTAGATAAATAGAGACAAAGGCCGAGGAGGAGCCGCCTCTTTGACATGAAAAAGAGGAACCAGGGAGAAGAAGCAGGCAAAAGCTTCCATGGAGAGAGAGTAGTTGCCGGAAGGAGGAGCAGTCGAAGGAAGCACGCGCACTCGCCTGTGTCAGAGAAAAAGGAATTAATATTGCACCAGTTGCAGTGACTTGCTTGATTCTCGACCTCCTCGCCAACGCAAATTCCATTTCTATGTGGAAGCGTGCATGCAACCACTGATCAACTTCCTCCCCCTCCCGCCTCGCAGCTTCCCTTCCCCATTTAATACTCAGTTCTATTTTTAACATGGAATCATATACTTTCCAGATCGATTTATTTGCAGGAGGTTGGGATAAGAAAATCCTTAAAAACAAGTTTGTTTTCATCTCTCTCTGCACGCCCTTTCGATTAGTTCAGTCTGCAATATTATTTTTAGTTTTTCTTTTTCATTCAAACAACAATTCATCTATTAATAGGTAGACATGCATGTGTTTTCAGCTGAGAAAAGATCGAATCTTGTTCGCGTAATTTGATAATTTGCTTTGCTATTTCTGTATGTGTGAGTAATCGATTTGATCCTTTATAATAAGTAGACGGACAAGGCGTCGTTGCTGGCGGAGGTGATCCAGCACGTCAAGGAACTGAAGCGCCAGACCTCTGAGATCGCCGAGGAAAGCTCACTTCCGACGGAGACCGACGAGCTCACGGTCGTCTCCGCCTCTGCGGCCGAGGCCGCCGCCGCCGCCGCTGACGACGTGGAAGCCGGGGGCAGTGCGCAGTCCCTCTTCCGCGCCTCCCTCTGCTGCGACGACCGCGCCGAGCTCCTCCCCGACCTCATCAAAGCCCTCAAAGCCCTCAAGCTCCGTTCGCTCAAGGCCGACATCACCACCCTCGGCGGCCGGATCAAGATCATCCTCCTCATCGCCCACGACAACGAAGACCCCGACCACGACCACCACCTCCAACTGCCCTCCCTCGCTGCGATCCAAGATTCCCTGAAGGCCATCATGGAGCGCGCATCGACACCGGCTTCCGCCCCCTCCTCGGCCGCGGAGGACTCCTCCGCCACCATCAGCAAGCGTCAGCGCACCGCCGGCGGCGGCGGCGGCCTGCCCAGCATACTCGAGCACAGGTCGGTGTGAGAGGCGGCCCGTGGACGATACACTCATAGCCCGATCGCACGCGCGCATGTGATACAGAAAGTATAAGTGTGCTAATTTATGCGTTGTTCAATCGATTGCATGCCCACCATACGCTGCAGAGGACCAGTGCTTTAACTGTTGTTACACCAATTAGGGTTTCTTGGTTTTATATATTGAAAGAACTGCTAAAGGAGTCTCGCAAGGGCAGAGGAAAAGGAAAGGGTGGATCTTTTTCGTAAGCAGGATGAGCTTGTACAACGCTATAATGAATACATTGATCAGGGGAACAAATTTAAGAAACAAATATATTTATATATCTTTGATTTCATCTATCTATATATATATATATCTCTGTTCTTCACTTGGACTTGCAGTGGCACGGTGCATGCATGCATGCAAGCAAGCATGTCATCGACGTGCAGCACAAGGCATGCATCATTATTAAGGTATACAGTATAGTACAGTTCAGTTCATCTTAATTACCAGTGTATTAATTATATATGTCTCGCGTTGGATCTTGGGGTTTGTCTTAAGATGCAGCTAGATCATACTGTTTTTACTTCAATTTTACGTACCAAGATGGAGTTTTGTACTTTACTGCACCAGATGATGAGAGGTTCTTGAATCTGATCGTGAAGGTGTTTACTGCTTTAATTGCGATGTCAAAATATATCGTAGTTTTTTAGTTTTGATTTTTCATGTGTGTTTATACATATATATATCTATTCAATTAATGGCGTTTGTAATTCTTTTTTACATTTTAGAATATGATTCTGTAGTATATATAGATAGATATATATCCAAATACCTTGTTGATTTTCATTGTCATATATTTCACTTTGATATGACATTCTTAGTATTTACATGTTATTCTTTTATATAGCCGAGATTATAATATGCCTCAATATCTTATTTGATTAATCCTTTTAATCTCGATTAAAACTCTCTTTCACTTAAGTATTTCCTAAGTAATTTAATCATCTTATAAGCTTACATCACTATGTGGCCTAATTAGGACTTATAACTGATGATGTCTATCTCATTAGCCAGGTATATTAATTATTCAATTTCCTAAATGGCCAACTCATGAAAAGTATATATATATATATATATATATATATATATATATTCATCGTGACTATGCATTGTATTACTCAATAATCTCCAATATGCATACACATAAGTCTTCTAGGTCGAGCTATACTAATCTCTTCTAAAGTCTAAAATTTTCTATAAAACATATTCACAATTGCATATGACCAATTACTTTTAATAGTTTATAGTAATTAAGATATTTTAACAAAAACACTCTGATGCCCAATAATAATTACTTAATATGAGCATCTAAAGGCTCAAATGCTTCAACAAATCTATCAGTAGTCTCAAATAACCAATTTGTTATGAATATTGGAACGGCTAGAGGGGGGGGTGAATAGCGTCAATGAAAATCGATCTCGTTCGTGTCTACAATTTCGTTAGTGCGCAGCGGAAATAGAAATAATACAATAACGAAATAGACAATTACACGCTAACACGAGTATGTAACGTGGTTCGGAACCACACGGTTCCTACTCCACGGATCAGGCTCAAACGAGCCCTAGCGATGCCACAAGCACACCACTATGTAATAACTCCTTCTCGGAATAATCTGGAGGTGGAGAAATCTCGTACAATGTATACAACAGTAATACAAGATGAATACAAGCAATATAATGAAATACAAAGCAATACAAGTAAAGAAAACACTTTACAAATGCTCTTTGAATGCTTGATCACTTGGTTGCTTGATATCAACTTGGAGACCCTGATTTGCAACAGCAAATCGCCCCAAATCACCTCAAAGAAACCTTGGTTTTTCTTCCATCACGAGCTCCATATATAGCTTCAACCTGTGCTGGAAAAAGTCGATCAGTCGACTGATCGGGACCATCAGTCGACTGATACCACTGTTGTCGTGAGACAACGGCTAGATCCACGCTGGATAAGTCCAACGGAACCTTCATCAGTCGACTGATTACACGATCGGGCCGATCGCTGAGCCATCACCGATCGCCTAACTCGCAATGATCGCTAGGCTATAACCCGCAATAAACCCTAGTTGATTCGGTCCAATGATCCGTCATGACACCACGATCGACACACCTCAAACATGAGGTTTTAACCCAAGTATGATTCCCCCATACTTGCTAGACCACCCTTAGCCTAGACCTAAGCCTTCTAGCCACCTCCATCAGCCTCACGCCTCTCGGATCCCTCCAAGTCATCCATGACTTGTTCATCCATCGCGCTAGCCTTCGATGCTTCCATCGACTATGTCATGCTAACGGTGTCTACACCGCCAAGACACTTTTGGACTTACGCCGCCAAGACTCCGCTTGGACTTTACGCCGCCAACCATTGGACTTATGCTGCCAAGACTCCCGCTTGGACTTTACGCCACCAATATCAAACCCTTGGACTTCTCAAATGCCAAGACTGCTTTCGGATTTTCCTCGCTAAAGTGTCCCACTTGGACTTTCCATGTCAAGTACTCAAGACTTGGACTTTACCAAATGACAATTACATTGTCATATGTTTTTGTCGAAACATCAAAATATCACTCGAGTCAAACTTGAGTCCTGGTCAATCGTGACCTGGACCGATTGCACCAATACAATTTACGTAGTTTATGATCATTAAAGTGTTTCGTTAAAGTTATAAATTATCCAATTTGATCGTCTTATATAACTAAATTTTATAAAAAAAATTCTCATCAAAGACTTTTTCTCAATAATAATAATAATACTACTAATAATAATTTCTCAATATAAAAAATCTAATAGGGTCTAGAAGCGTTTATAAATTAAATTCATCACAAAATTAGACACTTTTTTCACCATCAAAATATTAACACTTTGGTGGATACAAAATAATCTAATTTAACAATATAAAATCCTTTCGTTGAGTTTGATCTTTTGATCAATCTAACTAAATCCTCAATATACCAAATTTAGACATTTTAACATTTATTAACAATGTATTTGCATGATAAGTCAATTATATACATTGTCTGACTCTTTTTAAAATGAAAAAAAAATCTTGAAAATATTGAAAAACCATAAATTAAATCCAAATCGACTCACGGCCCACTAAATTAAGCTACCTGAATTCATACCCACTCAACTGGTCAATAATTCGCTCGACAGTGGACCCAGAATTGCGATCGCCCTGCTCTGCCTCTGCGATGGACAAGGCTGGCAGGGCCCGAAGCAGGTCCTTGCGGCCATCTGGAGGCCCAAATGCACCCTCTAAAAGCCCATTATCATCCACCAATCCAACATCAAGGGTCACCTCTGTGAGTCTCCTTCCTCAAATATCCTCTTTGATTTTTTCAATTAATTCGATTGAAAAATTAAATAAAAATTTATTATTTATCTGATAAAATTGAAGAGTACTATTTAAAATTAAAATGTATTCATCAAATTAATTAATATTTGATTTTCTTAAAAAAAAAAGAAGAATTAGTTAGTTATATTTATTTAAATTTACTGACGATTTCATTGTCCAATGCAATCAATTCGATGTCGGCTAAGGTGGGGCGAGGCGAGCCTTGTCCATGACGCCCCTTCCATGACGCCGCGCAGCGAACGCAAAACCCTCCCCTCATCCAACGGCAGTCGGCGAATCATCGGACCGCCGAGATCGAGTCTTCTCCACCGCGCTTTCCCTGTGAACAGGTCGTCGCACACTCCCCGTCACACTCGTCGACAGCAACTGGCAGAATTCCTGAAGCCTCTGTTTTTTTTTGTTCTTTTCTTTTCTTTTTGTCTTCCCTTCGTCGAGGAGCGCCGTAAATCGTCGTCTTTCTTGTCGATTTATTCTCTGTTCCTCTTTCTGTGCACGAAGCTTGCTTTGTTCTGTTGATTCACTTCAGTGCGTTAGCTCTTCTCCCTGGATTAATAAAGTTTGCATCTTTTGGTTGCTTTCGCGAAGCGTGAGCTCGTTTCGTCTGAATCATTTGGGATTTTTTGCTTCTTCGAGACAAAGATTCCGTCTTTTGATTGGTTTCGATGGGTTAGCTCCTCAAAATCCTTTCTTGTTGCGGGTCTTGGTGATGGGTTTTGCGCTACAGTGGGGGCTTGTTGTCGAGCCATAAAAACGTGGCGTCTGGCTTGGAGCGGCTCGGGATGGACTCCCGGCAGCCGCAGTGGAAGCCTCCTCAGCGTCAACAGAAGCAGAAGCAGGGGGCGGCGTTGCGGCCGAGATTGGAGCGGTGCAACGCGTTGAAGCACATTGACTATGAGGCGCCGGCTGCACGGGCGTCGTGGTCGGCGGGATCCTCCGCTGCTGCGTCAAAGGAGCAATCCAATAGTGACGCGGTCGCTGGACATCTGCCCGCCGGCTTACGCCCACCAGAGACGAGCTTCCGGATCGACGGCAGTTTCGAGGACGAGGTTGGCATGCTCTGTCGCAGCCTCGGTCTCGACGGCCCCGAGGACTTTGCCATTTCAATTGACGAGTGGGAGAAGGAAAGGGGCAACCGTCCCCAGATACTCCAACTAGGTCTAGGTTTTCTCTGCCGGACAACCCAACCAGCCTCGGCCAAACCTTGTCTTCGAGTCCTGTGTCCAATTTGCCTGATGTAGACGAGCAGAATAGGCAGGAGTCAGGAGAAGAAGATATGAAGCTCTATGATGTTGGGAACCCCCATACAGTGGTTTCCGAAACTGCACCCGTCGAGATTCCATGTGCTTCTCCAAGCTCTAGGGCTGGAGATGGCGGGATCCGAGGAGTCCGGCCACCGGTTCTCTCTCCTCCACCACCTTTCACAACCTTTTCACCTCCACATTCTGGAACTACAAGGAACAATCTGCCATCGACTCTCAAAACTCCTCCCTCTATGCCCGTTCAAGCTTTTGATTTTGCTAGCTCAAACCTTAGAGCCTTGGCTCCAGAGAAGAATGGACGGGAGGCAGGTCCAATGAAATCTGTGGATTCTGAGGACAAAGTGAAGGGGGGAGCTCCATTAGTAGATGGAATCAGTGACAAGGAATTGAGGGATATGTGGTTGGAAGACATATCCGATGACTTTACCAGGACATCTTCTTACTCAACAATGAATGATGATGATTCATCCAGTTCGACTACTGAAACATTCATCATCTCTCCGAATGGTAGGTTCAAGATGAAGATGAAGTCATGGATGCGTGGCATACACTTGGGGAGTGGTTCATTTGGTTCAGTGTAAGGGATCAGTGAGTAAGTAATGATGCTAAACTAATCCAGAGACTTATTGTTGATTTGCATAATGTGTTAACAGCATGATTCTCCAAATTGAATACAATATGCTTTTACTTAACACTTTTTGTAAGTTACTTACTACTTGATCTTAAAGAGAGTGATTTCTGTAAAGAATTCCTTACTATGAAGTGGATTAATTTGATTTGCATGAACTTGTAATGGTTATTTAGGATGAATATACCTAACATGTTAAGTTTGCTTTAATTTATGTGAACATGGTTAATAAAAAAATGAAGCCATTCTGGCTCAGCAAATAGACGTTTGAAAACCTAACCAATCACTTCCATGGAAAAGTTAGTTTTATTTAGGAATAGTTCTGTTGCATCCAGATCTTTGTGGTTCAAATAGATCCTTTCTTTGAGATCTTCAGCTCTTTCCAATTTTCAAGAACAAGTAGATGCTAGTTCAATATCTCATAGTTTCAGTTCTTTGTGGCATATAAACCTGTTCATGAGGTTTTAAATTTTGGTCATGTGTCACACTATATGATAGATGAAATGATAGTTTCTAATATACTTGGATTTGCATGTTAGATGGCATCTATTGTGAAACAGTGGAAGAATGGCATTTATCTAACTTTTAAGTGGAAACTTTAGTAATTTGCAAGTGCTGGGGTGGCCTCTCATATGATTCTGATGCCCTACAGATTCTAACCTGCATTTTATTAGTTCTTTCATATTTGTAACATAATCTAATCATGTGAAACTTAAAGTTCTTCTGGATGTTATTTCCCTTGTTTGTTCGGTAATATTTAGTCCACATTTCTACAATCTAGTATAATTAGATCTTGCATCTTGCTCCTTTGGAAGCTTTGGCTGTTATAGACTGGGTTAAGTATCATGCAATTGTCTTATTATTTATCGCCAAATATGTTTTGTCCATAGGGATGGTATATTTTTTGCTGTTAAAGAAGTGCCTTTGCTAGACAAAGGATTCAATGCTCAACAATGTATTCTCCAACTTGAGCAGGTATCCTGATGCCAATTTCAAATTGTTTTATCCTGTTACTGTTTATAAAATTGCTCTTATCTTTCACCATTCAAGTTAAATTTAAATTCAAATATATTCTGACCTTGCTTACTTTCCCCTGCCAGGAGATTATGCTGCTAAGTCAGTTTGAACATGAAAACATTGTTCAGTACTATGGGACTGACAAGGTAATAACTTGTTTCTTCACCTTTCACAGATCACCAAAGTTCTTGACAATTTCATGAACTTATTCTTCAAGATGGTTTCATATAGTTCAATGTATCAAATTATTATCAACTAAAGTAGATTTTTTCCTTAATTAATATGTCTTCTGTTGGTTGAATAAGAAAAATATACTCTTTTCATTTTGTTTTCTCTTAATTAATTATATAAATTCTATAGTAGCATGTATTATTTTGTAGGAGGAGTCAAAATTATATATCTTCCTTGAACTTGTCACACAAGGTTCCCTTGCATCCCTGTACCAGAAGTATCGTCTGCGAGACTCCCAGGTTTCTTCTTATACCAAACAGATTTTAAATGGACTAAACTACCTTCATGGGCGTAATGTTGTGCACAGGTGAGGAAGCCATTTATTTTATATTGTTGAAAATCTGATCTCTACTAGATATGAATATGATATTGAGATTTTTAGATCTATTCTCTCAGTTGAGGTTATGCTTCGCTATCTGAATACATTTATAACTTAAATCTTACTTAATATGATCATGCAAGCATGCTGGCGTGTGACCTCAAATCATGCATAAAAGAAAATTTGCTCTTTCAAAAATTTCAGAAAAATTGGAACAAATCCATTAAGGGAGATGCAATGCTAACTGTTCATTGTCTTGGTAGCATGAGCCATTTAGTCACTCATGTTTTGTCCTTGATTTTTTATCATCTCCTGGTACAATTTTGATAGATATTTTCCTAACAGCATATGTTAACTATATTTTAATATTTGTCTAGGGTTTCTGTTTTATTCTTTTCTATATCCTATGGCAAGGAACTTAAGAGATCATTTCTTTTTCCAGAGATATCAAATGCGCAAATATATTGGTTCATGTGAATGGCTCTGTGAAGCTTGCAGATTTTGGATTGGCAAAGGAGGTTTGTTCTGATGTTCTCGAACTTATAAATGCTATGTGTTTGTGAATATATAATTCATTGTTACTGTTGCTATAAACCATTTCAGATGACCAACTTCGACAAGCTGAAATCTTGCAGAGGAAGTGCATATTGGATGGCTCCAGAGGTTAGACCCTTTCTTGCTTTTAAGTGGATATCTGAATGTTTCAGTAAACATTGCAAAACTTTTCAGAACACAGTCATTTTTCATCATTTTGTTATGGATTTGGTGAGAGGCACTTTGTCTAAAGAATCTACATGATAATGCATAGTATGTTAACATTCTAATTATCAACTAAGTTGTCTATTTGACTGGTGGTTTCAATATCAACATTCAAGCCTAAATAGACAAAAAGTTACTTGTGTCATGCACTGCTAATTTCATGGCAGTTTTCTCCCTCCTATTTTGAGGAAACTGTACTTCACGAGCAAATATCACCTGTCAATTTGATGATATGGAAGCATTTTTTTTTTCTAAAAGGATCTACAAGATAGCCCATAATTCACTTGGCTAAGCCTACACAAAAGTTTGGGTCTTAAGCTTGTTGATAAATACAGAAAAAAGAGTCTATGAGATAACCCATAATTTGCTTTGGTTAACATCAACATGAGCCTATGCAAAAGTTCCGGTCTTAAGCTGGTTGACAAATACAACTTGGGAGGCCATACTCAGTAAAAGGCTTCATAACCATATAACCCATCCACTTCCTAAGCAATCACAATATTATAGCACTCAACATAATATCTCACGACTCTCATGCTTTCTGATCTTCATCTCCTCGGGTCCATCAAGCTCCTCCCTGAGCTACAAATGCAACATAGAAACCATGTTGTTGCAATTGAAGATCAAAACTCACGCACAAAGTTATATTTTGAAACTTACATAAGTCATCTTTAAATTTTATAAGTTTTCTTACTCATGTAGCATTTCCTCAGGTCATTGATCCTAAAAGAATGTATGGACAAGCTGCTGATATATGGAGTCTCGGTTGCACAGTTCTGGAAATGCTGACTCGCCAGATTCCTTATTCTCACCTGGAACCGGTTAGCTTCTAATCTGTCACTATTAGAAGAAAGTTCCTTATTATTATTATTATTTTTGGTTAAAGCGCCTTGTATAAAACAATAGAACTTGCTTTTTTCATGTAAGTATCAAGCATTCTTCTTGTGTGTTCATATTCCTCTATATTAGTCCAAAGATTTCCAAGGAGTCATAAGCATCTTTCTTCTGATCTTCGCTGTTCAGGTTTTATCATCAGCTAGATTTTTTAGCACATTATTAAGTCTTATTTGTTCAAGCTGAATATAGATTAACTGGTTAACTATATAGACTTAGTTATTGAAAAGATATGTTGGAAGTTTTATAGCTATTGAGAGTTCAAATTACAGGTCACCAAGTCAGAAACTTTTATATATTAATGACAAATTAAATATATCTATTATATTTCTTTGTTATTCTCTTATGCAAGATGAAGGCTGGAATCAAAGCTCAACATTCTTTTATGAGAAAAAAAATTAGCTACTAACCCCTCATGCAAATCATATATAATATTTTGACCAAAGTAAACAACATCTAGCATGTAAATATTCATATAGTGTCCCCATTAAAATTTAAGCCGACTGTACCTAGTGGGAAAAAGTTTAGTTATTGTTGTTGTCCTTTTCCTCGGTAAAGTTTAACGTATAAATGAAATTTTAATCAAAATATATAAGCATATTTAACTTTTAATAGAAAATTTAAAATAAATTGGAACTATGAAAATACATTAAACATTTTCTTTACTTAAAAAAAATTATGGATAGGAACTTTTTTAATTACAATAATATTGTTTTTATTATTTTTTTTTTTTAAAAAGAAGACAAATATTATATAAATCTTAACTATTCAAGAATCTGGATGTATAGATTCAAAACTGAAATTCAGTATTTTATCTTTTTAATCGAATTCTTTTAGAATAATTATTATTTTATAACTGATATATATAAAATCTCAATGCATGCATATTTTTGCCTAAATGGAAATGAATCCTTTAAATTTAGCATGATTAAAAGTTAATGGAACGCTTCGGAAAAAATTATTTGTTAAATTTTTATTATGAGTTTGATTCATAACTTAACTTTGGAGATGTGTTAGTTTAGTTTATGACAAACTAATGTCTAAATAATTAATTTTAATTCATAGTTCTAATAGAACCAAACGTAGTTGCATAGTAATAAGCCCGGTGGAAACTCTATAACATTCTGTTCAATTAAAATTTTAGTAAAAACAAACTAGCTAGTGTATTATAGCATCCGGAGGAGATAATGGTGTACAAGGACTCTACCTATTAGATGGTGTCATCATTTGGCCTTGACTTTTTCAGTACAGGATTTTTCTGCTCGTTTCTTTTTGACAGTTCTGATTACAAGTATAGATAGATCGATGGTTCGATGTACTGTCGACGCCCTTTGCACTACACTGACTTTTCAGTCAACTTTCAGTTTGCACTTTATAGTATGTTTGCATGGTTTAGAGTATATTTGTTTCAGTCAGTTGTCTATGGCAATACATTTATGTACGAGAGTCATACTCCTGATTGTTATATATGGATTTTGTTTAATGTTGCAGACACAAGCTTTATTCAGGATTGGCCACGGTGAACCGCCACCTATTCCGGACTCCCTCTCTCGAGATGCATACGATTTCATTAGCAAGTGTGTTCGAGTAAACCCTGATGACCGTCCTACTGCTTCCCAATTGTTGGAGCATCCATTTGTAAAAGGATCGCTGAAACTTTAGATTCATCCTCATTCAACAATGAGAAATTATACAGTTAGATGGCATTAGTGGCCTCAAAAACGCAGAGGTAAACCATTAGTTTTATGAAATCTCAACTCTTTGTTTCGATGGTGTGTCGATTGCCGCTAACATGGAAAGCATGTCGAGGCGCTTCTTCATTAACAGAATCTCAGCAGGTCTTAGTATGGCATTGTGGTTAGTTTTCGTTTTTCCTTTTCTTTTTCTGGAGTTGACTTACAATTTTGATTTTTGTTTCATGTATCTTGTCTCCATAAGATTGCAGTGTGGATATCTAGATCTAATTCCATGTTACCTAGTTAGGTTATTGCACAAATTAACTGTGTATAGTATCATTGAGGTGATATTACTTTTGTGTAATACTGTTATATGCTTCTTCTGCTCTTTAATGGTGTGCTTGGTTCATGCAATGAAATAAAGATCTATTTCCAAAGAATGGAGTAAATAGAGAATAAATTAGGAATAAGTGTTCTATAGTTTATAGAATGGATGTGAAATAGCTGTTCTTGCATTTCAACTTAGAGAATGTTATAAAGAATAGAAGAAGCAACAGTCGATCATAGATAGAAGTAGATAAATAACACTGAATCATAGAAGAAATCAGATTCCTCAAAGCTAGCAAAAACAGCGAGTTGAAGAGGGAGGAGATGAATCAAGCGATGGAGGTGGTGGTGGTGCCGGTGGTGGTGGTGGTGGAAGTGGAGGCCTCCTCCCTGAAGCAGAGAGCTGGTTCCTGGTCTGCCCCTCTAACAAATGCTTGTTGCAAGCTTCCACCTCCACCCTGTAGCCGTCGTTGAAGAGCCCCAGCAGGAGCTTCGCCCCACCGCGCCGGCGATCCTCGGCGCCAGGATCACCTGCTCAACCATTCCCAACTACCGCTCCTGCGTCGGAAACCCGGCCTCCAGGGAGTCCCGCACCGCCGAGTCGCGGCGTAGCTACCCCATGAAGCGTCCCACGAAGCTGCTTTGCTGATGTATCACAGCCGTTGTTTCTTCCGTTTCTTCCTCCTCCACCAGCGTCACAATCCTCCCCCCGCTGGCACCGCCACCGCAGCCCTTGACAGGAACGTCGCCGCGGAGACAGTAGAGCCCTGTTCGTGGTGGTTGTCGAGTGGAGGATGCAATTCATCACCACCGCCTCGCCCTTCACTAGCCGGGAACCGCTCTCCGTTGGCCTCAAACCGGACATGGGCGAAGGAAAAGGGCTGCCCGAGGGAGGAGGCGAAGGTGGAGGGGCGCCGGCCGGTCTCTTGCACTGCTTGGCTGCCGCCCCCGCTCGAGACGGCGGAGGTGAGGCCGCGTGACGCCGTCGGGGCGCGAGACGACGGCCTGTATCAGGGACGCTCACTCGGCGATATCGTAGTCCACGATGTGCACGCGGCGCTCCCCCACGCTCGCGTCGAGGATCGCCTGGTTCGCTGTGAAGTCGCCGAACTTGACACACGGTGACATACCCAGCGGCAGCAGGAACGCCATGAGGGCGCCTCGCTCTGGCGCCCGGATATTTCCCTCCGGCCTCCGCCTCCTACGCCGCCGTCTAGCCGCCCTCGCAGAGCGTCAGTGAAGTGCTTAGCCAGCCGTTCCACGCTCGACGCGCCCCCGGTGGCGGCCTGAGACACCAACCCTATAACCGAACCGATATCACCGGACGGACACGAGGCCGACGGCGGACGGATCTCGGAACACATTGTCTCATTCTCCGGAGGAGAACAACACGGCTTCAACAAGCTCATGCAAGTCGTCGGCGACGACCGAAACAGTCTCCCACTTTTTCCACTCGCGCGTGAAGTTAATACAGTCATCAACGATGGTAGCGCCAGGCCCGCAACCGGAAAAAGCTCCGGCCGCCTCCATGCCTGCATTCATCAGTAGTCGACGTGCTCGGCGGTGGCTTCCCCTGTTTCAGATAAATCGACGAAGACCTTGTCCGCCATTAATTATTTTTAATTAATTGGAGGGCAACTGCTTTTCGCTTATTAGTTGGCACTTGCAGTCATTAAAAAAAAAAAGTGCATTAACGACTCAAAACAAGATTAATTAAGGAGTATAAACCAGAAGAAGCGATTAATTAAGCAGTAAAGACAAGAGAGGGCTTTCCACCATCTCGTACTAATTAATGAATGATTAGGGCCAACTCAAACTACAAATGATGGTTTAGTTAGGCATAACAAAATGGAGTTAACCATTCAAACTAAAGTGGTTAATGGCTAGAGAAATGGAGCAAGGCGATCGAGTGAAGTGAACAAGCAATCGAGCAAGTCAATTTGGTTAATCGGATCAGCTAAGACAAGAAAGTGAGGTCTAAAGAGGTGGTGGTTAATGTTAATAACTTGAAATTAAAACAAAGATTAACTAGAAAAATATGTAATCCAAGAGCACAAAGTCAAATATTCAAACAGCTCATAAATTTCATGTATTCCAAGTCTTAACGCTTGATGTCGATTAAAGTTAATCTAATTAACGACATATGGTTTGTTAATGCTTATGTTAATAAAATGTTATAATGACATGGTTCTACTAATCACTAGAATGCTTTATGTGGATTAAAGATGAAAGATAAGTCGTTTTGTACGGCATATTATCCGGCTTAAATAGCTTTGCACATAAAAGTTTTGGGACTTCATTCCCTTTGAAATAACAATGTCGATTGTCGTTATATTTAAACTATTTCAATTGAAAAAGTATTCTTCTATTGATAAAATCCTAATAAACTACTTGTTCGTGCCTCAACTACTCTAGATGCACTGTTGTTTTGGCTTGACTAATAGGTAAGTTATGCCATCGTTTTTTAGCTTGATTCAAGTTTAATTTGATTTTTTTTAAGTATTATTCATTTCTAAGCTTGTTTGTTTCGTTAGTTTTTTATATTGTAAATTATATATAAAAAAATGTTATGTTACACAATTCATTCATGAGCATCCGTGAGTATCTCTTTTATTTATCGTCCGATCTCTAGTGTTCGAGATTGAACTATAGACCCATCCGGACGGTGGATAATTGAAGTGTTAAGCGAATGCTCACAAATAAATTATATATATTCTATACCATTCATCCTGTTACACCCGTGTAGAACCGCTGTCGAGTTAGGTTAGGCCGTCGGGTTCCTTGCTTGATAATTTAAGCGGGTTGGGTTGAAATTTTATCAATTCGCCATTTTGGCGGGCCTAAACGAATCAACCCACCCGGGTTGCGGGTTAGACGGGTTGACCCGCGGCGGGCTTGGGTTGACCCGCGGGTTGAGAAATATCAAAAGAAGATAAAATTTGTGAAAAAAATTTATTTAAGCTTTAGTTTATCAATATTCTAATACTAACAAGTTCATAATCACATTCTTCTTCTATCACACATATAATTCGGCACTAGAAAAAGTTAAAGAAAATAATAAAAAATATTTGATTTAGGTACTCTAATAATTTTTTTATATACTCTAATTGGTTTATAATTATTTTGTCACTACTATTTAAATTCCAATTAATATAGGAAATGATGATATATCAGAGTCAACTAATTATAAATGCCAAAAAATCTCAATTAAATCTTGGAGGAGCTAAAACTTGAATTTGTATACTATCAAAATTTGGATATTTTGGGGTGTTTAAAGAATAAAAAATATTGGTACCTAACATTGTCGATTGATAATTGAGTCTCAATTACAAAATTTTAGTTGTTTCAAATGCATATTTTTTTTTACCATGGTATTCTATCATCCTTATCGGTTATCACCTCAAGTCTTCACAACCTTAATAATTTTAGATTTTTTTATTTTTTTGGCTCGCAGGTTGGCTCGCCTAATCCGCAACCCGCCTTGGGTTGGGTTTGAGATTTCTCAATCCGCCAAGATGGCGGGTCGGCTCGCCCCTCCCCGCTAGATGTTGGATTTGCGATGAGTTAACCCACCCCGCCATAGATCGGTCCGTTTGATAGCTCTAATCACTACTATTCCAATCGATGTAGGAAATGATGACATATCAAAGTTAAATAATTACAAGAGCTAAAAAATCTCAATTGGATCTCTATTTGGATGAGTAAAAATTTAAATTTACATATTATCAAGTTTTGAATATTTTCGAGTATTGAAAGAATAAAAAATATCGGTACTCAACTTTGTCGGTCAATCTCAATTATAAGATTTTAGTTACTTCAAATGCTCATTTTTTAAATCATGGTACTCCATCTATCTTACCGATCATCGCCTCAAACTCTCAACTCCTTAGTAATTTTAGATATAGTTTTTTAATTTTTGTGGCCCGCGGGTTGGCCCGCCTAACCCGCAACCCGCCTTGGGTTGGGTTGGGTTGGAGATTTCTCAACCCGCCGAGATGACGGGTCGGCCCGCCCCTCTCCGCTAAATGTTGAGTTAACGACCGGTTGACCCGCCCCGCCATGGGTCGGCCCGTTTGAAAGCTCTACCCGTGAGCACTTCTTTTATCCACCGTCTGATCTCCTAAATTTAAGGATTGAACTATAATGTGCAAACAATTGTACGGTGGATAATAGAGATGTTCATGGATAAATTATGTAGGATAATATAAAGAGAGCTTAATTCTCCTGCACGTCGGTCAACTGCACAACCGTGCACTCCCAGTCTACTGTGAACAATAAATTCATTGTTCGTAGAACAGTGAATTCACTGTTCATGAGAGGAGGGCGTGCAATTGATCGGCGCAGGAGATCAATTTACTATATATATGTTGGAAATGTGAATGGAAACAAGGAAATTGAAGGATGGAGAACTCTCATTTGGAGAAGTTTAGTCCCACATTGATAATTAAGGGACAACTTGGTTAGTTTATAATGTATCATAACTTGGCGTTGGAACGACCGAGTTGATTGCAGACGTTTCAAAAGCGAGCCATTAATGATTAATTACGTAATTAATTGGAGATATGCTACGAAGTTATAAAAGAGGAAGCGTTAGAGATATGATGAACCCTCTCCTCCTTTTCCCTTTGCTTCTTTGCCGGTTATAGCTTTTTTGTGTAGTCAGTTCACCGGAAACGATCTGTGCTTTATCGTTCACCTGATTTTGTTGTTGTATCCTATGAAACAATCGTCTATTACCCTCGAAAGCATTTGCGATGGGACGAATTTATTTTAAGGACATTGTGGGAATCATATGCCTCGACACCGAGTAGTGTCAGACTCTGCTGAGGACTCCTTCGACTCTCCTGAGTACTCCTCTTCCTCGATCGAGTACGACTCTGATTTATTCCCGCAACTTAGCGCCCGAGTGACCTGGAGGCCCACCGTAGCACTGACCCAGCTTCAGAGCGTAGACGCCCGAGTCGGAGTATTTCCAACGACGCTGAAAGGACTACTCGAAGCCATTGTAGCATATCTCCCCTCGGAAGGAGAAATAATACAACAATACATACACATACAATTTTGATATTTTGGACAACGGATATCGCACGCCCATCAACGACCAAGCAAACACAATAACTTTGCTTCTCCAATTCTTCTTTGCACACTAGTAGCTCAGCATCGTCGTCGACTGATCAGCAGATTTCGATCGGATCATAATCAGAGTTCAATTGGAATTTGGCCTAATCGCGACCACGATCGAATTAGACTTCGATCACAATCTAGTCAGAATCCGATCGCGATCCGACTAGACTTTGATTCCAATCAAATTGTGGTTGGTTCGATCGGATTACGATTGGAATCTGATGATTGTTCGACGATGTCGAACTATTAGCGCACGCAAAGAAGAAGCTCCGACTAAATCCAATTGCGGACAACACACGGACACCCGGAGTTCGTGGTGGCTATGGCGTGACAACGATCGATGGGAAGACACGCTAACATATGTAGAGATGAGTCGCATGACGGCGAATCGCATTCCGTGATCGGATGATGATCGTGAGCGTAGTAGTCGAGCAAGCACACCTAAAATCATCACACACAATATCAAAATTCTATATATATTATTTATTTATTTTAATAAAATCATTTAAATTTATTTATTTATTTAATTGTTTTTTTTTGGTATATTGAATGAATATAAAACGAATCCTTTTGGGTGGGTAAAACACTACTACCTTTTGCTCACACATTGCATGCAGCTATGCTACTTGCTCAAATGCGTCACTGAAGTCTTTGACAGGGCCGCAACCATCACAAAAACAGAGCAAGCCATTTCCCCACAATTTGCCGTTTGCTTCACAACGAGCGAGGAGCCCCGCCGTAGCTTTCTCTGTCATCCATTGATCATTACTCTATTTTTTTTTCTCTTCTTCCTTTTCTCATAGCAACGACACTTGATTGTTTAGACTGTTCGGCAGTGTGCCAAACACATCGAGCATGATGCAGAGAAACATCTCAAGAAACCTTGACAGATACCTGAACAGACCCCTACGCACATCCCCTTTCATTAATTCTGCACGCTCGTAGTGACCCTACTACTTCATGATCAACCAAGTAAAGCCATCATTTCCTCATGCCCAACACCTTGATCTAACTACACATGCACACTCAACCAAAACTCGATTTATAGAGGTTATTTTCCAAGCTCAGTTACCTTTTTTCATGAAGAAATCTACCATGCTTAGCTCAATCAAGCCACTCACACGTGCGTGATAATTAATGAAGAATTCCACGGCCTAACCTTCTTCATTTGCACCCTAAAAACAATGTCTACGTGAGGAGAAATGAAAGAAGAATCATTCCTGTGGGGCTGCATTAATTGCACCTCTCTCTCTCTCTCTCTCTCTCTCTCTTTTCCTATGCGTTACAGAGAATAGCAGCAGCGAAGCATGCACGGCCAGTTGCTTTTGCTTTCTTCCCTGTCTCTCCATGCTGATGGATGGTGGTAGTGTCTTGAAGCCTTTTTTATGCCTTTCAGTTGTTCATGGAGATGGACTTAGGGTCTGGTTGGCAGCAGACAGATTGGTGTCGATGGCTTTGTCAAAGCTTGTGGTCTTTGTCTGCATGCATAAGTGCAGTGCAGGTCCCTCCCACCGATCGAGTCTCCTCCATTATGATCAATTGAGTTCTTGAGGAGGAAAAGTGGCGAGCATGCCTGGTTTTATGGCTGCTTGTCCCTGCACAACTTTACTAATTCACTCGCCCTTCGCATACTGTTTTAATACATTTTATTTAGATACTGAATGTATCAGTAATATACAAAGAACCACTAGAGTTCAGTTTAATTAGTTTGGTTTGATCTATAACTAAAATTCTAGCTCAATCTAATTGGTTTGTATGGCTCGACCAACTTAATGATATGTTTAATTACTTGACCAAATTCAATAGTCAATCGACCCATCGTTCTCGGCCTTACTCGACCCTATAATTTATCGACTCATCTAATTTCCATTTCTTTAATTTGTTATGAGTTTATAAGATTTTATTTTCATCGGATTCATATGAAGGTATAATTTTAAGGGATAGAATAGACTAGAAAAAAAATATATATATATATATATATTAAAAATGTAAATTAATTTTTCTTTAAAATTAGGAAGGGAAATGTTTATTCTACGAGATAGAAAATATAAATCAAATCATGGGATGGTTTGTGACCGGAACTAGCCGGTCAAGACGGTTATTTGATCGCGCCATTGTTATTGGCTGTAAAGGGCATCGAATTTACGAAAATAACAGCTCAAACCCAGAGAAGGACCAATTTGTATTTAATGAACTATCCAGGGCGTTTTAGTCCTAATGCTTCCATAAAATGCCGCTCCTCTCGCCTTCTTCCCCTCGCGATCGCTCGGGTTCCAGAAGAAAAAGATTCTTCCTCCGCCGCTAGTGATTCTTCCGCCGCCGCCGGAGCTCATCTTCTCTTCGTCGCCCGGGAGTCATTCTTTTTGGTGCTCATCATCTAGCCAGCTTCCTGGAGGCCGAGTGGGTAAGATCTGCTGCGGTTAATTGACCCCTGGAAGTTGCCGAACTCTTTTGATTTCTGGTTCACGAATCAGTTTCCCTCCGATAAACGCTTCTGGAGTCGGAGGGTTTCGTAGAACATGCCTTTTTGCACTCAAATCGAATTTTTCGTTCTCAGTTTTTCCCGTATAACATGCTTTGGTGCTTTAATTATTTTCTGTCGAACGGGATCTCGCGGCGTTCTCCTTTTGTTTCTGGGTTTCCTTCATTTCTTCATATCAAAATCCATTTTTTTGTACTACCTCACACTTCAAATCAACTCAAACTTACGGTGTTTTCCAGCAGTTGTTTTTTCCCCGCATGTTCTTTTCGCACTTCAAATCCTCTTACAGCATCTGCTTGAGTTTTTGTTTTCTAAAAAACAAAATTCTCCTGATATTATCAGTTACATCGTTGAAAATTTTGGTAGATTACGTAGATGCAATTTGTTTTAACTTTTGTTTCTTTCATAAAAAAGCTTTTGTATTCTTCATGATGAACTGGCAACCAAGTATACTTTGGAATTCTAATACGTTGGTTTCGCTAGCAGCTTGATTTGTTGTTGTTGCAGGAAGTTATAGCTGTAAGAGGTGGCGGCAAATAAAATTTGGG
Organism: Wurfbainia villosa; assembly: GCA_025175895.1. Taxonomy (NCBI): domain Eukaryota; kingdom Viridiplantae; phylum Streptophyta; class Magnoliopsida; order Zingiberales; family Zingiberaceae; genus Wurfbainia; species Wurfbainia villosa. The sequence continues at coordinate 45,963,770 of CM045991.1, read as the reverse complement.
GTTAATCATTTGGAACAGTATGCAGTGGTTGAATCTTTATGTTGATGTTCACCGCCGAGTGATTTCATTGAACCTATATTGTAGGGTGATTCTGTGATTAATTTCTATATGTTTCTTACCTTCTACCATTTTCTCTCTTTTCTGATTCAGGCATTAAATCCCTCTCTCTTGGTGTAGCGTCTTTTTCGTCTTGTCTCCTTAATTATATTCTTGTTCTTCAAGTATCATTTGGATCCTTCCCTCTTGATTTTTTTGTGCTTCCTTGGTTTCTTGGTGAACTGGTTATCTTGAGGAAAGAACTCTAGGAATGGTGTGCCAAGCAGCAACAAGGACAACGTTCCGAGCTTTGAAACATGAGAATGGGATTGCTGGTAGCTCCACCATAATCATTAGGATCATCGCTTGCTTCCGTCCATTGCAAGATTGCCAGGTAAAGAAAGAATCTGCCCATTATTTGCTGTGTTATTGTTTGAAAAAGGATAACAGATGAAGATATTTACTGGCTGATGAGTATCTGTTTTTCATTTTCAACAGGCTGAATACTTCCGCCATCTCCTAAAGCCAGTCACGTAAATTATCGTCTGTTGCAGTTCATCTTCAATCAAACTCGAAGAATTTTACCTCCTTTTTATTTTTATTTTTTAATTTTTGGCTAGATCCTCTTGTGTGGGAATAATATTTGGCATTACAATTGCCTGAGGTATGACATGTGCTTTCATTTGAATTGTTACCGATTTGTCCATCATTGTTAATTCATAAATCTATTTAAACCAATTGATACTCGCTTTCAGGTGATTAACGTGGACATTCTTTTGATGGGGCAAGATAATAATCCTCGTATCAATTTGCTGTGCCCAATTTGCCAATTTGGCTACATAATCTCTGTTAGAGATAACCGACAATTTGCTATCAGGCGTCAAAACCTGAATCCAGTGTTTTTCTCTACTTGTGTTAGTCCAAATGCTTGTGTCTTGCCAGAGACTTCTGCAACACCTTTCCCTAATTTCTACACACACAATTTCTTTCACAAAGCATCATCTTTGATTCCTCCTCTGGTCCCATTTCATGTTGCTGCCAAATACAAGGGCTCAGAGAAGAGATACTTGGTATGTGATTCTGTGAACCCAGGTTTCGATGTGCAGGGCAGCACGGAACCTAATACTTCTGATTGGCATGGAGCTGAAGAGATACATGAAAACACAGAGGAAATTGATGCACTGTTGTACTCAGATTCTGACGACAATCATGTTGCCGAAGAAGCTAGCACTGGAAGTTCTCCAGTTGAAGTAGTGGAGAATACCATTGCTGAGATGGCTAACTCTGTACTTCCAGCCAAGCGGAAAAGAGTTGTTGTGGATGATAAATTTGATGCATCAGTTACAGATACTGCAGGCTCGCAAGTTCTCCATTTTCCTAACATCTCTACAGATATCAGGAGTAAAGAGGATGACAACTCTGCATCTACTTGCTTTGAGTTAGCAGATAATCAAATTGAAGAGACCAGGCAACTCAAGAGAGCAAAAATTCAGGAAACAGTTGCCCTATTGAGAAAGATCATCCCTGGTGGTAATGCGATGGATGCCATCACTGTCCTTGACAAGGTCATCAACTATCTCAAGTCCCTTAAGTTAAAGGCCAAATCTTTTGAAACTTTTCCTTAGTATCTATTTGAGCAATAGCTTCATCAATAGCATCCATGTGAGAGTGTGCCTTTCACATCAGCGGCAACAGTAACACTTCCATGGGGCACTTGGGTGTTATGAGAAGTAAGAAAAGTAAGTCAAACAGTTACTCCTCACACAGCTGGAACTATTGAATGCACGAATCAAATACTTGTAAGGGGAAGAGAGATATGATGGTGCAATAAAGCATAGCTTATGCTGTAGTGTTTGTTTGTGCAAAGGGAGGACTTCAAATTGGTACAAAGCTTCTTTTGACCAAAAGTTTTGATGGGCTATGCAAGGTGTGCGCATGGGGCACGGCTCTAAAAGGGTAGGAATGCAGGCACATGTTATGTTGTGTGGTGATTGCGATTTGGTTGGTGTGCTCCTTTGAACAGCAGAGTAGCACCGCAGCGAAGGAATGCAAGTCTGGTTGTGCTGTGCCACTTTAATGATTTCCTTGAGGTTAGTGAATGTTATGTTGCTTTTGTTGGCATGGGAAGTGAAGGAAGCTTCATTCATTATTTTACCTTACTATGGGGCCGTTCTTGAAATGCTTTGAAGAAAAAGGCATTTGGCTTCATGATGAGCGGATTAGTTTGTGGTCCATTGATCCTTTTTTTCACACAAGTGGGCGCCACTGTGCTATTGGAAGGTCTGCCTCTGGTTAAGCTTGCCATTGGACGAGTCTGGGAATGCTTGCTGGAAAGATTGTGCCCGCATGATGTTTTGGAATGCTCGTGGTTTTTTGTTATCCTCAACTTTTTTGTTGTCGACTTTGGTGGCAGATATTGTCAACAATGAGGCTTTCTACTAAAACTTCATTCCATTGTTTGTGGTTATTGATAAGCCATTTATGCCATTGTTTGTGTTTTGATATGTGCTTGTGTGTGTTTGATCCCATTAAGCATGTGACAGAACAAAAGGTATTAACACAAGATATAGCGTTAGCATCTGATATTATTAATCTCTTCCTATAATGAAAAACATTAACTGTATTTAGAGTTAGAGATTTGTACTCCAAGAATGTTATTGCATTTGAATTAACAAAATGATTCTCTCAGGGCTTTATTTTAGGTTTGAAATTCTAGTTATCTTCCTTTCCTCAAGCGACAAGGCATTAGTTTTATATTTTTTATTTTTTTTCCTCAAGCATTAAGTGTTTAAATAAATTTTATTTTATTTTATCATTAATTAAAATTCCTTTGATCTTCTTGAAAGATAATATTTGAAACATTTAAATTAAAAAAAAAAACACTTCCTAACTCCAAACTGTAGCAATTGTGATAATAAGTATGACTGCAGAGATTAAAAAAAAAAAACTGGAATATCCACACAGAATAAAGTGGGACAAGCTGTTTCAGTAATGTTAAGATAAAAGACCAATCTTTCACACTATTTCCCATTGTTTTGTGTTTTGAATTGCATCTTGGCTCTTCTCTCATCATCAAAAAAGAATTCATGCAAAATTCTTATTTGTTACTCTTCAAACTGAAGTCAAACAGAAACAGCTTATTTAACAAACATGCATGACGATTAGTGTCTCTGTAACTGGTATTTCTTGCAGCTATTTTTGGGTAGCAAATGAGTGCTGTCTCCTGCTCTTTGATCGGTGTCTGTTCTTTTGCTCACTCCCATTAGCGACTCCCTTTGTTACAGAGCTTGAACTAAGTACTGCACACCTTGTTGGCCGTTTCCGAGAATTCCAGTCAGTGTTCCTAAGTGCAGCCTTGGTGACGTTATCAGTTACTACCTCCCTCGACCTGTGGGGCTTAGGCGGCCGCTTGTTGAGGCAGGCAAGATGGGGAAGGAGGCTGCGGACCACCTTTTGGAGCTGGTCATCTCCAATATGGGTATGAATCGGATTCCCGAGTAGGTTGAGGGCTGAGAGGGAATTATAGTTAGCAACAAGCTGGCCAAAGGCTTTTGCTGTGGTGATCTTGTTGAAGCTCAGATCAAGAACAGTAAGCTTCAAGAGCCTGTGGAGTCCTTCTACTTCACTGATCTTGTTGCCAACAAGGTATAACTCTTTCATGAGAATGCAGTTTGACAGTCCTGGAAGAGGAGAAAATAAAAACAGAAACTCACAATCACTGACATTGTTAGTCGTTGACAGTAACATTACTAAAATATTATTCATTCATTGCAGAAGTCTACACAACACTTGTGCTAAATCATATAAACTGAGTATAGGAGCGAACAACATTCCCTAATTCAATTTTCATTCTGTTCACTTTATCTGGAAGGATTTACAGTCTTTAGTAGTATTCCTTATTATTGTATTAGCAGCAAAGAGAATTAAAACATCAATATCAGCTGAAAGGTAAAAATGATCCACTTGGACTTTAATATTTAACATTTTTTAAAAACTATTTGTTCAAAAAATTTGTTGCATGCACAGTTTGATGACTGTTCCAAATCACAACCTAAACAATCATCTATCACCAAGAGTTATGATTTTATTTTACTGAAAATTACTTAATAAAGAACAATCAAATAAGAATGGAATGGAAGCAAATGCTCCTTAAGGTAGCACTGAACTGCAAGTGCTTTTATAGTTCAAATCTACTTTATGATTCCGATGCTTGAAGCCCATTGGCACAAAGAATCATCCAAATGGTTTGGTTTTAGGTTCATAAGCAAGGATATGATTGTTCAAGAAAAAAAGAATTACCTCTAGCAAGAAACTAAAAAAAGATGAAGTGACAGGTATTTTACCATGACCAATCCGCAGGATTCTATTGTAATTGAGATTTAGTACCCTTAGCTTCGTCAACTCTCTGAGACCTTCCGTTGTGGAAATCTTGTTCCTTGATAAATCAAGTGTATGAAGGCTCTTAGGTAATGATCCTGGTGTAACTCGAACTGCAGCAAAAGCAAATAAGTCATGAAGAAATTTTTAAAAAAATATAATTCTAGATATAGAAAACATAGGAATTAGGTTACAATCTCATACCTAAGAAATTGTTTGATAAATTGACTACTCGAAGGCTAGTAAAAGCTGAAATTCCAGGTATAACTTTTAAGGCCATACTAGAAATATGAGCTATTGAATGCAAGGAATTGAGAGATCCAATGATGTTGTTGGCCTGCACAATTTCCTCCAAAGCATGCTTGGTCATATGAGTGTGATTCTTTTGTGAATGCCTCCTCACCTTAGCCGAAGCCATCTCATAATTAGTCCCAGATGATATTTCATCATTGTCAATTGGGAAAAAGGAGCCTTCCTCGAGACTATGGACCCAAGCATTAACTTTGTCAAAAGAAGAGGATTCTGCACAAAAAGCAACCCATTGATTCTGAGGCCATATACCAGCAGCAACCTCTGACTCTTCCATCGGTTTCTTCTTCTTTATGTCAACCGCTGGAAGTGTATTGGACCAGTAACCATCTTTCTGGTTTGAGGCAACGATTGGAAGGACTTCCCTCTCTGGTTTTGAGGTCCACGATCTATGGAGATTCCTATGACTCCAAATGAAAAGCTTCCACCAGAGCTTCCTGCTTCTTGAGGGAAGCACCTGACTTGAAGATCTCTTCTTTAGTATTACCTTGTCAGCACTACAAGAGGTTAGTACTGATAATGGGCTGCCTAAAATGTCATGCGATTCTCCAATGTCATGTCCAGGCAAATTGTGTAGATCTTCGTAGGAATGAGACTTGGAAGGTGATATAGACAACTTACTGTCTCTCTTTCTTTCAATCATGGAGCACGATCGCTTCAGCAAAGGAGACCCCCAAAAAGCCATTGTCTTTTCCATTCCAGGATCACTCACATGCCCACTTTCAATCAGCATCTCAGGAGTCATCCCCTCATTTTTCTCTGAATTACACTCCCTCATGTTGACATGGCATTCTTGATTAAAATCGGGCGATTCAAGTTCACCTTTCTCTCCAGCTAGTGCATGGAGATCGATAACAGAGAAGTCTCTATTTATTGATTGAACGTCGTCATGCTCATCACTTCCCTCATAAGCCACCTCAACAACTGCTGGATTCCTAATCAAAGCACCATCCTTGCTTTCACTCTTGACCACCCCCGACTTCGTTGAAGGGTTTTTTTGCTCAAAAGATGCCTCTTTTGTTCCCTTATCAAGAGAAGGATGAACTAATTTTGCTTGAGCATGCAAATCTCTCATAACGTTCAACCTTCTAGCATTGTGTGGATTAATGGATTTCTACAAACATCAACTGAGAATCAGTAGAAAATTCCACCATGATATCTTTAGAAATAGCAATAAGAGGCTAGCGCTTACATCAGATTTCTTCTTCTTTGGGATGAGAAAGCTAGAGAAGCAATTGAACCTCGCCATCTTTGCAGGTACTAACAGATCAACAAAAGAACGGGGAAGAAACTTGTACAGACTAAAACTATTTATCTCTTTCACTGATTCTCCTGTCAACCGTTGTCAATCAGGTATCCTTTTACCGAACAATAAATTAGCCAAAGAAAGACAGTGGGGAAGATTGGAGAGACAGCGTCCTCCTCAGCCCACACCTTCAGAAAGGTGCGAGGTGTCACCTCAGTGCTGGCCAGAGTGATTGAATTAGAGCTTGAAAACTAGTGATCCTTTCGGAAGCCGTCTTTGATATTGGCTCTATTAAGATAGGAGAGGAACAAGTAAGAATCCCGCAAGGAAAAAAACATTGATCCATAAGGTGCATAACAACTCTATATTTTTAATGAAAAGAGGGGAGTTGTTGTTTGAGTCTCCCTCTCAAAGACAATAACACCGAAGACATTGTACACTGCATTCGAACTCGATTCACAACATCATTTCTCTTCCCATTGTGATACCGACCAAAATGCCATTTTCATGATCCGAACCCTCTTAAACATTAAACTTTTCTATCTGAGCAATTTAACACATTCTTGAACGAATCGAGGATCAAAACCAAACAGACATCATCGCATCACAAGAGAAGAAAAAACGCATTCTTGGATGAAATCAATCGGACAATCAAAGCGAACCCACTAGAAAGCAAATCTAAACATAACAATGCACTAAAAACCAAGCGAAAGAAAAAAAAAAGGAAGGCATTTTCCTACCAGAATCTTCCCCGAATCCAACCTTCGTCCAACCAAGACGAAAGGCGATCGATAAGATCAAAGAAGGAGATCGGAAGAATAACGCTGCGAGAGGATGGCCAACTAAATATCAATGCCGCGTTACGGACCACGATCCGATGCGGCAGAAGGAGAAGCTTTCCTCGGACGGAACAGGCGAAAGAACCGCCCTCGTGCCTTCTATTGAGAGAAGCGGCCGCTTGATATCGTCGAGGAAAGGAAATGCTGCGGAGGCGGCCTACAAATAGGCAGCGAGTTCTTTGAGAACTGACAGTTTCTGTTTTCTTCTCATTTATAGTTCGCCCCTCTAATTTTCAGGACTTTCAATTACCTCCAACAAATCTTACTTATTCAATTACTTCCACCTCCCCAATTAACCAATGACAAAACTAGAAGCTTGAGGCAAGCAAACTTCTACAATAAGGTTCTTGAAAAGGCTAATTGAGGTATTGTTTTTGATACCGAAAAAAATTAATCTATGACTAGGCACATAACTATCTATACCACATTATCTATTAAGCCAGATGTCCCGTGTCTCGATTCGGACATTTATTAAACCAAACGTCCCGCGTCTTAGCTCGGACATCTATCATGTCAGACGCCCCGCGTCTTGACCCGGTATTAAGCCAGACACCTCGCGTCTCGGCTTGAACATAATTATTAAGCTAGACGCCCTGCGTCTCAACTTATCCATCTCACATCTCGGCAAAGACACGTTATCTCAAATGTATGACTTCTTAACATAATGCATCTCATTTAGTCAAAGGACGTGATAGATATCTCATATTCAAGGGTCCACCAGACAGTCCTTGTTAGCATCTCTCTCCGACCAAGAAGTGGATGGTCATACTGGTTTTCAGAGGAATGTCTATTGTATTAATGAGGAGTTGTCTTCTATTAACTACACGACGCATATTAATTGCACCTACGAGCATTAATGAGGGTAATGACCCCTATTATTCCTTGGAGCAGACGTACACATCTTATGAAGTCATACCGTCCTTACCGACAATACATTTGACAGGAGGATTTCTCTTCTATATATAGCCCTCTCAAAGGAGGAGAAAGGAGGTTCGTGCATTAATTCTCTACTCCACTTGTCCATTCTTTGCTCCCCTTTTCTTACTAATCCCCGTCTTGAGCATCGGAGGGGTCTTGCCGAGATCTAGTTCGGCGCCCTTAACCGCTTGCTATCTTGCAGGAATCTCATTTGACTCGATCCACCCCATTCGGAGACGACGTTCTTACTGTTCTCGCTCTTCCTCCGCATCAACCCTGCTTGTCCGAGTTGTCGGTCCTTGTCGTCTTCGCCACCGGAACACCTCACCATCTCCGTCTCGACAGACAACAATTCTAATTTAGTATATGCCATTATTTAGTTTTTTATTTCGAGCGTATGTCACTCTTATATATCATTTTCACATTAGATATATGTTTTAAGATTTATATACGACGTATATATATATGAGAATAATCATTAGGACAAAGTTGACTTAATTAAATTGAAACAAGTTGATCATCACAAATGAATTTTCATCATTGTATAAAAAGGACACGATATAATAAATAAATTAATGAATTCGAATGACATAGTTGAGCAATGACAAAATCATTTGTTTATAATAATAAGTGGTTAGGCATAAAAATGAAAATGTAATCTTAGATGTCAAAGGAGTAGTCCCCTTAGATAATTAAACAAATACCGACTCTTAAAAAACTCTATGCATGGAGCTTAATCAATAAAGAATATTAATCGGGTGGCATTTAACTAAAGAGGGACGAGTTAGATGATGTAACATGAATGATCGAAACATCCAAGATTTTTCGATTCACCATCTTGAGGTGGAGTGGAGGAATCAGATGCCTTGCATCTCCATTCATTCACGACCTCACACTTTCTAATCAACAAGTAGTAGTTTTTATTATTCTTGTTGTTAAAAATTCTTTCGTATTGAAATACTTGCAAATATGGGGGGTTTAGATGCAAATGTGGCGTCGGGTGAGTCAAGAGAATGAGATGCTACTAAATATTTGAGAGAATATATTTATATATATAAGTACAAGCTAAGCAAGCATTTGTTCTTTTCTTGCATGCGAAAATATTGGTCTAAGATCCTAGATTTAGAATTCGGTTACAGATGAACAATCAATTAATAATCGAACCAATTAAATTAAAATCGAATAAATTGATTTTTTTTATAAATTAAACTAATAAAAAAAATCAAATAATTAAATTGAAAATCGAATCGATTTAACTTTTTTTTTTTCCATATCAATGATTGATTATATCCATAGTGAAGAAGTTAAAATGAAATTGTAATTTTTATATTACAATCGATTGATTAATACATATCAATTGATTTATTTATATTAATCAATTGACTAATAAAATCTAATTTAATTTAATTAGTTTAATCGATTATTTTCATTTTGAAATCGAATAAATAAAAAAAATAATATTTTTTTTAAAAATAAATTTTCAAATAAATCGAATCAAACTATTTGATTCAATTAATTTAACCAAATTTTTACTCACATTAGAAAAGTTTTTTTTTTTTTGAAAAAAAAAACTAAAATCTAGTAGATCTATGCTAATTCAAGATATAGAATTAATATATAGTATTTTACATAGTAGAAAATCTATTTTCACGAGTAATGATCATCCTTGAAGTCGTCTCCGGATTTAAAAGAAGTTTGTCCTTGGAAACATATTAAAAGACTCCTTCTTATCATTTCAAATACGTTATCAATTAAAAGATGATCATTAATGGTTACATATGATAATACAATTAACTAAAATTAAAGTTAATGATGTATTTTACTTTTTTTTTTTGTGTGTGTGTATTCCACTACTTCCGAAAAGGTAAACCGTCAACCTAACGACTTCCATTGGCCTGTCTTATTATTATTGTGAGGGAGTTAAATTGCGATGGACCTTTGACATTGATGCGATTGACCAAGACAGAGAAGGATCATCTGATGCCAGAGAGAGATTTTATATTTTTTTTTTGGAATCAATACGTACTCATTTCGCAAATATCGTTCTGTCCCAATCAATGCGTCATCTCTAAGAGAACGTGTGTGTTCCACTAGCCACTATCTGTCATGGTAATATCATTTTCTTCACTATCATTTCAGTCACCAAGATATGTAATCAAAACTCTTACTTGGCATTCTCTCAATGAAATAGAAGAATATCTATCTTAATAATGACTCAAAATCTCTTGTATTTAACTAGACTGGTGCACATTTGCAGTTAGTTATTCCACGAAATAATATTGCCGAATATATTTCTTAGCAGTTCATGTCATTTGCTGACATCGTAAACCATGAGAAAATTTGTAACTGAAGTTTCTCACCTTTACAATGTTTTGTTGCATGATTTGAATTATATATGTTGGCAAACTCACTCTGCTTCAAGGATTATTTAATATATCGAAAACAAAACATCAGAGATAATATTCCTCTCCCAAAAACATCAAATTCATGGAAAGTGATCAGTCGTCGCTGCATAAATTAACGATGCGATAAGCTTGTTCGATCCTGATCGTCGACGTATATAAGCCATGGAATCTCATTCAAAACAGCCTCATCAGTAACGCGTAGAGTACTGCAAGACGGCGCATTTTTTATGCAAAGCCGACGATATCTTTAGCAGCTGCTTAGAACAAGTGGAGGGCACAAGGAATTAAGCATTGCGTAGAAGACACAATCTGTTAACAGTATATAGGGCCAAAAAAAGAAGAGAGAAGATTAAACAACTTAATTAAATTTTGATTACATAGTTTAGATAAACAATTGATTAATGAGAATTAATTGTTTCAAACCTTCGCCCGTCGGGGATGAAAGCCAGAGCATTTATTGGTCCAAACTGTCCTTTAACATCACCAATTTCTGCTTGAAGAAAAAAACACGAGAGAGAGAGAGAAAAAAAAAAAAGACCATGAATAATTAGCATAATTTAGGTAAAACAATAACATAAGATTCTTGAAGAATAAAAAAAATATGGCCTCGAATTTTCCTGCTCGTCGGTCAGTGGTAGCTAGTAGCTACTGACATGTACTGCTTCTTGGCCTCCCCCAATAACCACCTACCGAAAGCAAATAAAGGAAGCTAGCTAGAATATCTATAAATCAATAGATAAATTTACACAGATAAGAGTCCATTTTGAAAATAATTTAAAATTTTACTCCATATTTAAATGATCATTTATTGTCTTATCAATCTCATCCGCGGATATAATTCTTTGTAATTTATTTTCTCTCGAATTCTAAAAGAGATTGAGACGAAGGAGCTATTAGATTGACATTCTAATCTTTTGCATAAAAAAAAAAAAAAAAAGTTAGAATCAAGATGAATTATAAACCTGACAACGTACTTCTCAATGGTCGGGCATCGCCACATGAACATAATTCATCAAAACTCCACTGTTAAGATAATTTAAACATCGACAAACCGTTAGATATTTTCAAGGCTCTCGCAGTAGTTCAGCATATTGTATCTTTTATAAGTTTTCAGCTGTACATTGAATTCCCAATGACTTCTGTGCAGAAAATAGAGGTGTAAACTAACACTTTATGGAGTTATTATTAAGAGGTGTAGCTTGCAGCAGACAAAGAAGTTTGAACACAAAAAATTAGACTAATTCTTCAGTGTAGAATAAAAAGAAAAGTGCATCGCCATCCCAAACAAAAGACTTTGATCAATAGCTATAGTAAGCCATTCTTTTTTTTTTTATTTTATTACACTACAAGAATAATGGTCTTTAAGGACACTCATAAATGTCCTTATAGTATATTTTTAGTGACACTAACGTTTTAGTGACATCGCTAAAAAACGCCCTATAAAGTGATGTCGTCTTAGACCCAATTCGCTTTCCTGACATTTTATAATGTCATTATACAATATAAATACTAACATCAAAAGCGTCTTAATATAGATATATAATGACACGCTAAAATATCAGGAAAAGTCATATTTTAAGGACATTTATATGTGTCTTATTATCATCGTAATAAGGACATCTACGTGTGTCTTATTATCATTGTAATAAGGACAAAACTAAATGTCACCTAAACTTATTTATTTTGACATTTATAAATATCTTATATTTTTTATAAGGACAATAAAAATTATTAGTGAAAATAATTTATAAGATCATTTTAAAATGTCGCCTTAGTTAATCTATAATGACATTTATTAATGTTATTATAATAATTTATAAATACATTAAAATGATTCCTAATGTAAGCATGAATCCAATATTTATACATCATCACAATTCATCCCCTGTTCAGAATATAAAAAATTATAAAATACAATTTAAAGTGATAATAGAAAATCTAAATTCATTCCATAATCATTGAGTCAAAGTTACAAATATCTTGATGAGTCTTTTACATCCAAAACTAACTACACACTATACTCAAAATATTAAATTTTAGAACTAACAAAGTCTTATAAAAAAAAACTCAACTAGACAGACTATCTTCAACCATAATATTGATGCATAAAAATTCAAGTACCCATCACCTACAAATACAATGAATATATTTGTATTAGTACTAAAATAAAATAATAAACAAGCAAAGTTAATATAAATAATGGTAAAGATTTGATATCATACCAAACATGGAAATGCAAAGTATCATTCCATATCCACCTAATAGTGATCTTCGCTTACTGTTAACTTTTCAAAATGAATTACATTAATCTTATGATGCATAAAATTAGATAATACCACATTCAAATGGTGTGCAGTGGTCTTTTCTTCTGCACATTTCAAAAGCAGTAACCATCCTGTGAAATTTAACAACTGCCATAGAATTTTTGTTAATAGAAATGTAACTAATTTAATATCTAAAACGAATAAGTTGAATAAATTTGGGGTAAATTTTCTCATGATCATTTGATTAAGAAAATTGATTCAAGATGACCACATAATCTGTTAATTTTGTTGGTTGTTTATTTTGCCTTTTGGTTGCGGGATTCCATTGCATTGGTGGGTTTCTCTGTGTTTGAGCTTCATCTATATTGTCAGTCTTGTCATCATCTCTTTAGTTTTTTAGAAATACTAGGTTTATCCTTTCTCATGTTGTAATTGCTATGTTTCATTACCGCATAGGTCAACTCCTCATTGTTGAATGGCTCTCTTATTTTTTTTTTCATGTTCGGAAATGTACGACTTTGGTGTCAAGTATGGTGATATAGAGTGATAAAATAAAGAAAATGGAGAGTAAACAGGGAGGAGACTTACCTTGCTCACAAAGTAAATTTTTCCAACAAATACTGGTGAAGTTTTCTACTAAACTATAATGAAACGGAACTGTTTGTCCCAAAACATCAATTAGTATGTTCATCCAAGACTTGTGGCTTCAATTTCTAAACTTGTAGCTCAGCTTCTTGGTAAAGGGGAAATGATTTGGGCCCTCCTGAGTGTAGTGCAGGTTATTAATCTGCTCAGATGCCAATTGATTTATAATACATTAAAAAAATTAGTACGATAAGGAATTTGAAAGAAAAGAAATATTATATATATATATATATATATATATATATATATATATATATATACACACACACACACACATATACATGAGAGAAGATTGGAGCATATCCTAGAATAGAATAGGACGAGCATTAAATAAACTATTATAGAAGTTGGGGGTTACAATTCCTAAGCTCCTACCCAAGCAAAGTAAAAGAAGTTTCATCTTATGTTGTAGTAATTTGAAACCATAATTGGTGATTTTCCAAGCTCAAAAACCTTTACCCTCAACCTTTCAACAGTTGTAAGAACACGCACCATCTCATCATCATTTTGGGACTCCATAAGGTACTCCTAATTTCATATCGCAAGTTGCATATGAATTATTGCACAAACTGTTCAACATCATCCAGTTAGAGTTGTATAAGATTACCAAGTAGGCGAACATAAAACTACGGTAGAAACAATTCCCATCCCCTTTTAAATTTTACATTAATTTAATACTCAAAATGAATTAAAAGTTTACTTTTCTTCCCAACAAATAATAAATTTATGATACATAAAATTAGATAATACCTCGTTCAGTTGAAACGTGTGAATTGTACTCATACCTGAAATGAGATTTCCTATTAGTTCGATGCTTAGGAGCCATACCTACTACAAACAATAGTTAGTTATAAATTATAGATAATACAAAATTAGCTAAACAATCTAGAAACTGTTACCTTATTGCTGAAAATAATAGTTTTAGGAACTGGTGTATTTTCTGTCAACTGCAGAAGAGCAGATTTTTTATTTAGAAATGCAGTTTCTGGATTCTTTTCCTCGCCATTAGCTCCACTGTAGTCAATAAGAACCTGCAAGTGAATTGTTCTGCTCATTACAAATTCAAATTTAAGTCAACTGCTGTAGGAAACACCCAAAGAGCAATCATCTTCTTTAATAGCAAATTGATATACATGTTATAAAAGAATACTCAAATCTAAGACGACATAATTATGTTAAATTTCCCCTAACTTCACTGCCCTCAGTTTTGAATTGCTCTTCAGGAAAGTTATCGCTGACCAAGTTGAAAAACATTACACAATTAAAGAAACAAGAATTTCAATAACATACCAAGGAAGTAGCTGCTTACCAATCAAATATAAAATTCAGAATATAACATACAACAAACCTCTTCAAGGCTATAACTCGTCCGGTGCATACCAGGTCCCATGATCACTTCACAGTATGGGAACATTTAACCATTCTACACAACAGCTACATGCAAACTCTATCAATGAATGTTATTAGCCAAAATACTCCAGTCATTAACCATTCTTAGTTAAATAGCATATTTAACTAAGAAACAAAGCATAATGTGTATAGACATACTTTTCGATTGTCAAAAAATTTCCACGAATCTGATTTATTGTTTTTTGACACAAAGCCAATGCATCAATGCCCTTATGTACCTGTTCAACCTGTAAATACATATATCTCTTGGATTAGATAAACACATAAAAGACAAATAAGTATTCTCTTTGTCACAGTGAAGCTAACATATCACTATCAGTATGTTAGTATGCCATTATTGCTACCTGTTCTAGTGTTCTGCTATCATTGTGCTCAGCTGTGCATCATTTGCCTGGAAGCACAAAAGGGGATTGAAGTTTAAGCTCCTTGAAATCTTTCAAAAAAAATCATGTTTTTTAAATTTTTATAGCAGGGATAATAATATTTCAATACAAGTGAAAAAGCCCACAAGCCAATAGAGAGTTGTACAAATGCAGAGCGAGTAAGATCATAAACCGATACTGCACCAAGATATCTTTTGAATGATAGGAGTAGGCAATTTTTGGTAAAGAAACAAATTAACTATAACAATAGTGAGTTGCACATTGAAGTTTCAATTTAGATAAGGTAATTATTCGATCATGGTCTTTTCGAGAATGCAAAGGATTTAAAATAGGTGCTAAATTTATGACCACATTTAGCAGTACTTTTTATCAGTCACTAAGAATAAGGGGCATAATAAAAGTGATTTAAGGTGCAAAATTTCTTAAGGCGAAGATTAAGAAACGGCTTCCTCATAAGACCTAATTTAGATACTCCCAATCATTAACAACCATATCATCATTTCCCGAGTGCGAAAATTACTAATTAGTGTCATGGACTCCACAAGAATTTCACGTGGATCAACAAAATCAACAAAAATATGAGTCTCCTTTGGTATGCAAGTCAAAATTCAGTACATTTTGGGTTGCTAGAAAGAAAGTAAGAGTATGAAGGCATCGAATTTGGAGTCCAAGATGAGTTTAACCTGTTGACGGGAAAGGTAATCAGATTTGATGGAGGCTATTGAGGCCAGAAGATCTGGGAGGGGGGGAATCTTGGCCACCTCGCGTACAGCAGCCTCCTTCGCCTCGATGCCTAGATCTTCCATCTTTTCCACAACCGTGAGATCTCGCCGATTCCCTCCCTCATCGCTCCTCTTCGCACAATTCTATTTTAGAGCTTTCTCGAATTTTGGACGAGAAGCAGATCAGGGGTTCCGACCTCTTGCCCCTTCGTCGTCCAGGTGCGCATACGATTGTTGAGACATCGTCACAAAGCAACGACGCACACCCGAAATGTCGAGGAGGTGATCACGACAAGTACCGATGTTGAGGAGATAGACGTCGACAGCGGCGTCGACGGCGTCAATGGCGGTGATGTTGGCGACGGAAAGGGGAAGTCCGAAGTGGAGATGGAAAGGCTGCGCGCGTGAGAAGCTACGGGAGAAAAAGTTCATAAAACCTAGTAAATCTAAATTAATATGTTTATTAAGTATAATGATATTTATGATATATGTAAAAGGTATCTAATTAAATACTTAAAAAAAACTAAAATTTATTTTTAATAAGTGTCGTTATAAGATGTTTATAACTACACTGTAAAATAAATATCGTTAAGAAAATGTCATAATAGCCTATTATTCTTGTAGTGTTGATTTGTATGGAAAACAAGACAGAAAAGAAAATAGGAAGTTAAAATGTATATAATATTCACCGAAAATGCTTATGGGGAAACCCAACGGAAGATCTTTTGGGGACAAAGAACACAATGACACAATTAAAAATGCTTACGAAGAGAAATAGAGATTTTCAAATATCACTTCTTCTTGCAGACTTGGGCACAAAAGCAACTAATTTGACGGCTATTGACGAAGAACAGAGAGGTCAAACTATCAGAAAGTAAGGAGGAATTTTGATAGGCAAATGGTCACTTACTCTTACATGATCAAGTAGCGAAGATATAGTACAGGCATTTACTGGGCGTTCTGTCACATAAGTCTTGAGAAGGGTTAAAGTTCTTGTATCGGATCAACGATCTAACTGCGAAAGAATTTTAATTAGGTCCATCTGAAATATATTTAGTCCAACTGAAAACTTTCGGCTCAAGTTAGATCGGCCAGATCCTCTACCCGACACAATTTACCTCGGCATCTTATTTCGATAGTTTGCCTCGGCACAGTTTAACTCGGCCACCTTGACTATAGCTTAGCTCGATTTTATTTCATTTTGACCTTAGCTCACCTTTCAATAGCTCAACTCAAGTGGATGTCTTAACTTTGTCTATCACACCAGCTCAAGTCAGTATCATTAAGTCAGATTCCTATTATAATGAGACCCTGTCTTTCAAAACTCCCTTTATACAGTCATATCCCTATTATAATAATGAGATCATCTCTCTCTGAATTTCTTATACGGCTGCTCAATCCTTTTTAATGAGATCATGTCTTTTAAGATCTCTTTCGTACTGATACATCTCCATTAGACCATATCTCCTATGACTTCCTTGAGAGTCCACACTAGTAGGTTTGCTTATATAAAAGTGGAAGGGGAGTTTTTGAAGGGGACTCTCCTCTGGAGCTTCCGGACCTCACTTAATTCTCAACTGTTTTCTTCCGTATTTTCTCCATATCCTGATTTGGATGTTGGAGGGGCTTAGCCGAGGTTCTCATCGGTCTCCTCTCTCACTCATTTGTGAGTCTTCCCAGGTGCAGATCATCTTGACTCCAACGACGAATCCATGGGGCTTCAGTTAGCGCCCTTTGCGGCTCCGGCGACGTTTTTGACGACGAATCTAACCCAAGTCTCCGCAACCCTGACAGTAGACTTGACAAAACTTGGGAAGAAGCGGATCCGACCACCTCATTGCGTAGAAGACGAAGGTCGTCTTAGCCCAATCAACCCCTCTTGCTTCGACCGTGGGTGTTCTACCATGTCATCCCATCCAACAGTCTCATATAAATGAAATTATATTGACTATCACCTTGGCGGACTTATCTGAGGAGCCCATTAGGAAATGGGAACAATCTACAAATTTTGATAGTGAAGTAATTGTTTTCTGATGACCAGTTTCTTTGTCAGATTCCTTCAACAGTTGGCCAGTCTGTAATGTAATTAATTCACACAAAAAATTTATAAGCTACTTGATGACGAGTATAATACTATCACTTAAGAAGTAATTAAGATCATCTAAAATTGCATATTAGGCATGCTATATTCAATAATTATATGACATTTTACACGTTTAGATTTCTTTGTAATATTCTCTTGAAACTAAGAAATTAATTTTTCATTTTTTGGAAAACAATTTTCTTTTTTTTTTTCTATTTTTAATTTTTCAAAAAATTCTCTTTTAGGAAATGAAGATAAAAAATGTCAATCAAACATTATTTTTTTATTTTCTCAAAAAATAAAAATAAAAAATAAAAAATTTTCTACGAATCAAACACTACCTAATTGACTTCCTTAATTATTAATTAAATTACTATAACAACCATAATTTTGCCGTTACACCATGTCAAGGGCCACAAAACTAGTCGTAAGATAAGAACCACGATAAAACATCACGAAGAAAAATAGTCCAATGTGGTTCGACCGAGTCTGAGTGGAGGATCGGATCGTCGCGTAGGCCTCGCGGCCGCCGGCGCCGGCGCCGGCACCTAATCCGTTTCGATGACTCACTTCTTTCGACCAAACGGAGAGCTCACGCGACCCAACCGGAACCCGGAACTTCTGCTGCAGCGCATTCGTTGGGATCGTACTGCCAAGTCGTCCCTGGCCCGCCGCAGCACCAGCTCTCTGCATGTAAACCAGTTCGGCGCAGGGAAACACTCCGTCGTCACTACCATCACATGGGCCCCTAGCTCCTCCGGCAGCAGCAACGGCGACCTTCGCCAGGGCGAGATGCGAGTACAATCTCGGCACCCCCTCCCCCAACTCGTACCCACCGTACGCCGGCACGGCGGCTTAACGACGAACACGTCCGCGAGTTCGTAATTATAATGGGAAACATTGGCATTTAATTATTTTTTTAAAATATTACATTTCCTGGCTACAATTTTTAGAAAAAACATTAAATAGCTAAGTCGTTATAATATAATGTAACTATTTAAATTAAAATTTGCAAATCATTAATAAAAACCAGAAAGATGCCGTTAAGCTCTCTAAACTCTCGGCGGCGATGACTATATCCCTTCATCCAATTTTTGAGTTATAATAAAAATTCTTGGTCTCGGATACATCTAATATAAAAATTCTTTAGCCACTGAATCATCCCAAAAAAAACTATTTTCAACTGCATTCAAACGTCTATAAAAAAAAAAAAAAAATTATCAATCTAACATTCTCTATTAATCTATCTTATGACCATTTTGAGAGAGATAAAAAAAAATCTTATAAATTTTTTTGAGATAGACCAAAATATATTAAAATCATCTGAATCTAAACCTATATCACTTTTAAAAACACCGTGACGTGATTAACTCACTCTTCGAAGGAGATCTCGGAGTGAAAGATTTCACTCTTTCACCAAAGAGAGAGATGCCATTAAGATATATTAGTACCAATGGACTTTGCATAAACGGCAAAAAAAAAATTAATTTCTGCACCGAAAACCAAAGTCTTCATTAATAGCCCATGGAAAATCATAATTTCTTAGATGTCACAAAATGGGGATGCAGTTGAAAATTTCAATAATAAAAGCACTTAACCAAATAAATGCGATAGCAAAATACAAGCTAAGATATATCTCAACTCCTCAACGCGCCAGAACTGCAAATATTACAAACTACAGCCAATTCAAAGTTGTCATCCATCAAACAAAAAACACGGACTCAAATGCTAGATTTCCTTGAGAGAACATGTAAAAAGTTCAGCGATTCACTGAAAAGAAGAAGATGGAGGAGCAGCTCCATATCCTCCGCCACCACGGCCAAATCCAGGTCTGCTACCAGAACCCTGCACAATTTCCACTACATGAATCCAAAATAGTTCAAGATACTGCCAGCTCTTTAGTACATTAGCACACTGGTTGGTACTGCTTGAATCTAGAGCCGTAAAACATAACTTAAGCATGAATGCTGAATTCATGTATAATGAGAAGCACACGTATATATACTTTGTGAAAGAACACATTATCAGGTTAAGCCACATGAGAATGAGCAAAATCTTAACAGTACAGAGATAGAACTTTATACATTTCAAAAAATGTATCTTGTGTTTAACATTCAAAGAGAGAAAATCCAATAACAATGACAAGATTCACATTTAGCACATTCCACAGTGATATTTATGAAATGCCTTGTAATACAGAAACAGTATAAAAATTGAGCCATTTTATACATTGAATACTGATCTTTTGTCGTTTCATCATTGATATAACATCTTAAGCAAGTAGGAATTTGCACACAGTTTATAGTAACATTTTACATGAGTTATTCATGTCCATCTCAATCTTGAGAAAGCTTTGAATCCAAATATCAAACACTAAACAAGCTTCTTGTGCTACAAGTAATATACTCTTGAAATGAAGTTGTAAAACTATGAAAAAAGCTCCAATGCCTTCAGCTCAATAAGCAAGTTACATATGGGATACAAAAATGCTTAAGCATATAGTTTAGGTTTGTTTGACTTGGCTGATTAAGATGAACGAGCAAAGTTCATGAACAACATTCACAGTTCACATCACTCAAAGTAAATATCCTGTGAAGATGGAACAACCATTAATAAGCATGTTTATGAGCTCATTATTGCATCACACAAAAACAAAATTATTGGTTTAACATGACATTTCTATATTGTTGGGCACACATAAATGCTTCCTTATTTATTTGAAAAGTGAGTTCACACCGATTGTACTCAGAAGCTTCGAGCAAGCTTTTAAAACCTTAAAGTTTTAAAGCAATATTGATTAGGATGCTACATCTATTCATTTGTTGTTGGACCTATCAATGGTCATAAGCTTGCCTCTATGGCTAAATTTGAACAAAATTGTCGATTTGGTGGTCACACAACATAATTTGTTTACTATCCCACTGGCAAGACATTGTCAACTAATTTCAGTTTATAGACAGATTATGCATACATATGGGAAACTGAAGGCCATAAATGAATGCAAGAAAGAAAATAGCCCAAGGCAACGGATTTTAACTCTAAGTACATACCCTGAAAGAAGGCTGGAATTCAGGAGGTGCGCCACCCTTGTCGCCAGCCTCAGCTGGCGGACCTCCGGGCCGAGGACCTCCTCGGTATCCATCTCTGTCCCCAAATCTCGGCCTATCTCCCTCAAACCGTGGTGGTCCCCTGAATAAACAGTGCAACAGATAGAATACCATCAGGGACTCATTATGAAGTACAAAAGGGATCATAGATTGAAGAAATTCTATAGCACCTTGGGCGGTCACCAGGAGGGCCAGAGCCAAATGGGCGAGCGGGTGGCCTTGCAGATTTCTTCAGCGTAGCAGGGACTATCTCAGAGGGAAGGTTGAGGTAAGTTCTTAGGTGTTCAATACCATCATTAGTGAGGTACCAGTAGTAGTGCTGCCATGCAAAGGTCTCCCTCACGAACTCCCTCGACTTGAAGCTCTGCATCAGCTTGATCACCTGAAGGTTCGGCACGTCGATCTCCGGGTGCTTGGCAAGGTCGAAATCCTTCTTGGCGTAAAGCACCCCCTCTACGCCGACAGATAGCAGTATCAAATCAAAACCCAAAAACAAAAATCGGATCTTTCCACCAAAAAAACTAAAAACAAGAATAAAAACGACAGTTAGAAGTAAGCATACCCTGGAATAGGTACTTGCAGATCTCATGGCGGTTCTTCTTGGGGATGATCTGAGAACGACGGAAACAAAGATTAGCGACAGTGCTTCTAATTCTCACCAGTGGAACCAGTGGAATCGAAGCATAGGCCGTCAACAGAGGAATAAACAGAGATTAGCGACAGTGCTTCTAATTCTCACCATGGTTGCGCAGGACCGAGCGCAGCCTCCTGAGGTGAAGTGAGGCAAGGTGATGGGCGATGCGGCGTGCATAACGGAGCCCTAATTCCAAATTTCTATAGTAATTAAAGTGGGCCGGATAAGGCCTCATCTTATTGGGCCATATGTTGTGGTCAAACAAAGGTCCAATCCATCGGTCAGTGGATGTGTTTGTTATCCGATCTTATGCCTCCCTGTTTACTTCTCAGGATACAGAATAGACGAAGCAACGGATGAACTGCATGAGATGTGAGTTCTTTCCCAAGCCAGAATATCATTTTGTTACTTTTGCAGGTTGTCGATTCAAAGGGAGGAGAAAGAAAGAAAGAAAGAAAGAATTCTGTTAGACTTTTAGGGTGTTTGGTTTAGTTAAGTTTATCATGAATAATTTTCGTTATCCATTTAAGATTATCCATAATAATCTTATTTTATTCTAGAGATAAATAATTCTCAAATAATGAAATATATCTGCCACATCAACAAATGAAATATATAACTCCGAAATCACATTATCTAGAAAAGGATAAAAAATTTCTTGATTCCGAGATTAACAAATATTTTTTTCTAAAATTATTCTTTAAATTTTATCGAATCTCAATTTTGTCCTAATATAATCAAAATTTTAATCGATCGCTAATTATTACCACTGTAGACCGCCACCGTAGTCGCCCTTGTTGATCGCTACCACCGACCATCGGTCGTTGGCTGTCAACCGTCGATCGTCGCCGATAGTCGTCATTGGTCGCTAACCGTCGACCGTCGACCGTCGATAGTTGATCGTCGCCGTCGACTGTCGATCGCCGACCACAACTCGTCACCCGCCGTCGGTTGCCGTCTGCATCCATCGATTGTCGATACCGACATCAATACCACCATCTTTCAAAGTAAACGGAACCTTAGAATTGAATCCAACATAATATAGTAAAATATTAAACTAGTTTATATACTAAAGTGACGTTTGGTTGGAGGATTTGGAATGAGTAAATGAGAATGAGAATGTGAATGATATATGGTGTTTGATAAATGAATTTGAGATTGAGATTTTGGAATAATTCCCAAATATTTGGGAATCAACGAAACCCGACCTAAACGGTAGGTTTGGGAATGATTCCCAAATAAATGATCATTGTTGGTCGATGGCCGACGATCGATGGCTGACAACTGACGTCGACGAGCGACGGATGATGGGCGATGGGCGACGAACAATAGTCGACGACCAACGACCACGACTGATGCCAGCGGGCGATCGACGAGCGACCGAAGGGCGAATGACGAGCGACGATGGTTGACCAACGATCGGCGAGCGAACGACGATCGATGATCAGCGATCGACGGTCGGCGAGCGACTGGCGACCGGGGACCGACGACTGTTGGCGAAGAGCGACCGATGACCAACGACCGCCGACGGCGGCGGCGCGACGCCGACAATCGGCGAACGGTCGACGGTTGTCGTCTCCACTTTAATTCCCAAATTACAAACCAAACAATATTACTGGAATGACTAAATCCATTCTCATTCTACCCTACTATCAAATTCATTCTCATTCCTATTTCCACACTCGAACCAAACGTCATCTAAAACCTCTAAACAAATAAATTTTTATTACATTACTTAATATTCAATCGAACAACATAAATTATATTTAATTTTTTATAATTTTAATTATGTGATTATCTGCTAATCACGTAACCAAAATTATATAAGATAATCAGAACCAAACGCACCTATCAACCTATACATGTAAGGGATAAATTAGAACCTGTGCTAAATCATAATTGAAGATTAGAATTTGGTTGAAGAGCCAGAATAAAGGCTGCTAGAGAAAACTTCCACATAATCATTGATGTCTTATTATCTCTTCTTAAATTGTTTTCTTTGATATTCTCAATTGCTTCTCAGCATTATACATGGCAATTAGTGTACTGTGCAGTGTTTAATTCTTGAGTATTTGTGTTAAGCTACTGACTAATCTTTTAAATGTTTTTGCAGTGCTACATTGAAGCATTGTCATCCATCACAAAAGTTGAATTGGAGTCTTAGCTAGGTCGAGGAGGGTGCAGTGTACTCATGAAATTGAAGGGCGGCCCAAGTGACTCAGCTACTGAATTTTTTTTAATGTTTCTGTGAATATTTGGACATGATAAGAAGTTCCCTTTGATTTTATTAGTCAAAAGGAACGTGGCAATATATATACTTTCTCCAAACTGAAATGAACTGAATTATAAATTTCAATTGCATTCGATTTAGTTTGAACTAATGATTCCCTGAAAGCTGCTTATTTCCAGAAATATGTTTCCACTATTTCCAGATGTTTTTGTCTTCGCAAAACAACATTAAACTTTCTGAGTTCAAAGAATATGAGATATGAAGTATCGGCATTTGTATAAAGAAACAAAACCAATTCTTATATTTGATTTTAAAAAATATACCTATTCTAGATCCAGTCAATGATAGGAGGTGACAGTTCAGTAAAGGGGAACCAATAGAGTAATCAAAGATGAGCTCTTCCTGGATATCTTGTGTTTGACAGTGCCAAAACGGCGGAGCTCAAGGTGTACTAGTCATAAGTCTCAAAGCGGCAAACCTGCAATTTCGATTCTAGGGGAATAGATGAAATAAGTCAAGATAGGCTTTAAACAAAAAGAACAAAATACAGAACAAGTCAACCAATCCATTCATAGCTAGAACATTAAACACAGATCCTTAGATTTGTATGCATTTGATGGCACAGACATATTTTAACTTGGCTTCTTTCATAATTCTGTTAGGCGTTGGAAGGACATGATGGGGAGAAAGAAATTTAGATGTGCATCCTGCATTTAAGCAACCTTTTGAATTTCCAAGAGTTCAGTTTATAAGACTAGAAGATAGTGGAAAAATCAAATGCATGCAGCCAGCTCGGTGAACAACCGATGTTTGGATTTTGCAAGGATGAAGGGACATAAGGCTAATCTCGTTCGAGTATCCTTTCTCCTCGAACAAGGGTCGCACTAGTTCATCGGCCTGAGCCACTCCCATTTGGTCATTGAGGCCCAACGATCTAAACCTTCATTTAATTATTTGTACCTTTTTATGAGAATGTCCAAACGTTCGTCTCTTTGGCTTCCTCCAATCAGCACACCAACCTACAAACAAGAATTTTAAAGGCTGTAGAACAGATTGCAACAGTTGAACTTTCAGAACTTGAATCAATAACCTGAATCAATAACACAAATCAAGAAGAAAGTGGAAAGTGAAGCATATAGATGGATGCAACAAGACAACGACAACCACAACAATAACAATCAAATTTTATTCCACTTGATGAGGTCGACTATATGGATTCTTTTACGTGATTGAGCTCTATTCCCTACTATATCATCATCTATATTTAAGTAAATTTTATCCTGTTTTATCGTTGCTAACTAAGTCTTCTTTGGTCTTCTTCTTTCTCGTTTAATTTGCATATTTATAATAGTTTCACATGGCCTAACTGGAACATTTATCGATCATCTAAATATATATTTGTACCATCTTAAATGTATCTTCCAGAGTTTTTCCTCAATATGTGCAACCCTGCCTTTAGCTCTAATATTCTTATTTATTATCTTGTTCATCCTTATATGTCCACACATCCACCTTAACATCCTCATCTTTATAACTCTTATCATCTGCTCATGTGCTCGAGTCATAATCCAATATTCACCTCCATATAACTTAGCAGGTCTAACTGCTATTTTGTAGAACTTCATTTTAAATTTTAAAGGTAATTTACAATTACAAAGAACACCCAATGCTCTCTTCCATTTCGACCATCATGTTTATATTCTATGTAAGATATCTTTCTCAATCCCTCCATATTTTTACAAAAATGATCCTAAATATTTAAAACTCTCGATTACAGACAACTCATTGTACCTTGCCTTAATAATTTTCTGATTGTGTTTAATATTGCTAAATCTAAATTTCATATATTCCGTCTTTACTCTGCTAAGTCTAAAACTTTTCACTTTCAATATTTTCCTCCAAAATTCAAGTTTAACATTTACTCTTTCACGTGTCTCATCTATCAAAATAATATCTTCTATAAATGACATACATCATAGTACTATGTCTTAGATGTGTTGTGAGTTCATTCATTATTAGTGTGAAAAAATAGGGACTTAAAATTGATCCTTAATGTAACTCTATTTTTATGGAAAAAGCTTCGGTCAATTCTCCTGATATTTTAACTCTTATTATTACATCCTCATACACCTCCTTAATTATTTCAATATACGCTACAACATTTTTTTTCAAAAATTCTCCACATAATTTCCTTTGGACTCTATCATAAGCCTTTTCAAGTTTAATAAATATCATATGTAAGTCTTGCTCTTTTTTTTCTGATACTTTTCAATTAGTTGCCTAAGAAAATATATATCTTCTATTGTTAATCTTTCTGATATAAATCTAAATTGATTTTCAATCACTATAGTCTCCTTCCTTAGTCTTTTTTCTATTATTCTTTCTCACAGTTTCATAGTATGATTCATTATTTTAATAACCCTATAATTTGCACAATTTTATATGTCCCTCTTGTTTTTATATAAAAGAAATAGAGTACTTACCCTGCACTAAGACTTTTTTTTTCATTTTTAATATCAAATTGAATAACTTTGTAAATCATTTAATACATTCTTACCTAAGCACTTCTATATCTCTATCAAAATATCATCTGGTCCAATACCGTTTTCATTTTACATCCCATTTAAAGATTATTCTACTTCTGAAAATTGAATTTTATAATAAAAATTTAATTTTTTTATACTTTTTTGACCTACTTAAATTATCTAAGTTAAATTAATCACCTACATCTTCATTAAAAAGTTGATGAAAATATATATTCCATTGTTTTTTTATTTCCTCATTGTCTAATAGTATCCTATTGCATTCATCTTTAATGCATCTTATTTGGATAAGATCTTAGAAGAAAATACATCCCCACTATATACATCAGTCAAATGTCATACCTTTGCACAAGCAAGTCCATAGCTCCTACTGTCTTTGGTCATCATTGAGCCTCATATAAAAATGATCTAATACCTTTTGGATAGGTTATACACAATTCCTGGTTTCTTGGATATCACCTCTGTCAAATACCTGAATAATTCAAAAGATCATCATCCCCTCAAATCCAGAAATTTCCAAGACAAATAAATATGCTACTTCACTCATACCTTTCATGTTCGGATGCTAGATCAACTCCCCACTCTACCTTGTTCTCAAACTTCCTGTCTGTCACATTGGATAGAAGTTGCACAGCCTTAGTGTATGAGATGCGCTCAAATGGCATAGAAGAAACAAGCTTCAGACGTTCTATAGCTGTCTTATTATACCATAAATTGCATGTCTTCCCAACAATTTTCAAGCAACCATTGACAAAGGAATTTTACATAATTCTCAGCATAGTTCATATCATCCTGCAGTTAAGAAAACTGCAATGAGGGAATAACATGGAATTTCAGAAAATATAGGCCTCAAAATATGTTCTTTTTGTTCAGTCAACATGATGCAAGCAAAAACCAAATACCAGATTGGCATAAAATGCTACTGACTTGTACTAAGCTGCATCAATGCCAGTTTCGTATTGCTACAATAACAGAATAAGCAACATAGTACCTATAGAGTAGCAAATGCTATCTCCGGCTCAACCATCCAAAACTCAGGCAAATGCCATGATGTGTGGGACTGCTCTGCTCAAAAAGTTGGCCCAAAGGTGTAGACATTGCCAAGGCACAAGCATATGTCTCAACCTGAATTGCTCAGATACCATAAGAAAAGCTCAGTGTCCAAAAAAGTCTCGTGCATAGTCAATCTTCCCATCCTCCTGAGGAAGCCCAGGTTTCAAATTAAATCTTTCTTCAAGCTTTGACACATTTTCCTTTGCCTTGTTGAGTTCAGCTAAGGAAGCAACAATCTCATCCTTGCTAGCTTTTGATGTTTTTAGCAGCGAGACAACCTCTCCTTTTTTCTTGACAATAAGCTTAGCAGCCTCAACGTCAGATTCAGATGGTGGAGGTTTCTTTTGCAGCTCTTTCTCCAATTTTTCAGCATCATTAAAGAGTGTGGTAACCTGGAACATCTCGACAGCTCCTTCACGATCACTTGAGTTGAGTATAGGAGTATGTATGTAACGAAATCCATTTTTCAGCTCCTTCACAATCACTTGAGTTGAGTATAGGAGTATGTATGTAACGAAGTCCATTTTTCCGGAAGAACGTATGGGTTGCATAAGCCAACTCATCTCGAATTCGTGCAATTGCAGATATCTGCAACAAGTTTAAGGGAAAAAAATAACAAGAACAACGAGATACTTTAGTCAATAAAGAAGAAAATGAAAAATTTATCAAACCATATCAAAAGAAAGAGGGGATGTGAGGGCAAAAAATGGTGCCTTCCTCCGAATAATACGATGATAACGAAAACATGCGAAACATGAGTTCAAATCTATGCACTCGAGTACGATGATAACGAAAACATGCGAAACATGAGTTCAAATCTATGCACTCGAGTGGTTTCCATACTCGAATATAAACTCGAAAGCATATGACAAAGAAAAGATAGACAATTTTTTTAGTACCGTGTTGGGGCGGGCAAGGAGGTGCACGAAGTCCCGAAGGAACTCGAGAGTAAGCCGCGTCTTGGGAAGCGGATACTTGGCCGGATCCACATGGCCGACCTCGATCACCTTCTCCACCCTGAGTTCGACGCTCTGCTTGGGGCCCTCAGTCGGCTTCTTGAGGTCGCCCTCGACCACACCGCCTCGTCGAGGATCACCTGGAGGTTCGCGAGGCAGGAGCCGTCGTTGAGCTCGAGAAATGCAAAAGAACCCTTTCCCTGCTCTCGCCCCGTCATGACCCACCTGCGTACGACGACCTTCGGGCCAACGAGCTCGTCGGCCGGAACGGCCACGATCGACTCGATGAAGGTGCGGGCGCGGGAGGGCTCCAGGTCGGGTCGGCAGAGAGGGAGGCCGTCGCCATCGTCGATCGGAGACGGGGCGACGACTAGGGTTTGGATCTGCTGCGGGAGATGTTTCGGGTATGTTTGCAATACCAATAAGGACGAACGGGCGAGTTCCCGTGCGCCAACGCCGTCGCCTCTTTCGGAAATTTCTTAAAATTGTTAGATTTATGTGTATTTTAGTTTTGAGTTAATTAGTAATCGAGCTTTTAGCTTTCTGGCCAATCGATTATTTTAATTTCGTTTTTTTTTAAAACTTATTTAACTGAAGCCATAGGCTAGTGGCTCCGGCGACCAGTCGGCGGCAACTGACGGCGCTGATGAACCGCCGACACCGAAAAGAGGGAGGCACACAGAGCCGTCACATCAGTTACATATATATCACACTATTAAGAGGAATACATCGAGCGTCCGATTTCAAAGGTCACAGGTAATTAAGCCAACGCAAGCAATATTGCGCCGCCGGCGAGGAGAACGAATTGCGACGAGTCGGCATCGCCGCCGTCGGTCCCTTCGTCGAGGTAACAGGAGAAGACGACGGCGGCTCCGAGTTTGAGGAAGAGGAAGACGAGCAGCGCGGCTGTGACATCGGGGGAGGCGCCGGCGCGGCCGTCGACGATGCAGACGCGGACGAACAAAGCCACCACGCCGGCGAGGAAGAGCAGGTAGGCGTGGAAGTAATGGTCGAAGCCGCCGGCGCCGTCGAAGAGCACGCTGCAGGTGTCAAACGCGAGGATGAGAAGCACCAGCAGCGCGGTGGCGGCGCGCGCCCTGCGCGCGGGATCGGTGCCCCAAAGCTCTAGGAACAAAAGCGCCACGAGGGTCAGTGAGAGCGAGAAGAGGTCGAAGTAGATTCTCGTCACGTTCCAGCCGGAGGAGGAGGAGGTGGAGAAGAAGAAGTAGAAGGCGACGCAAATGGCAAGGAGCAAGAAATTGACCTGCATGACTGCAAAGGAGGAGGAGGAAGAAGAAGAAGAAGAAAGCCGAAAGAAAACTCTGGTCTCTGGGATATGTTTCCGCGCAAAGCAATCAGTCCTGTTTATAAGAGTAGAATCTAATAGTCAATCGATCGTGCAAGTGGCTTAGCCTTCCCATTTTTTTGAACGCCGTGGATCGTCTGCATTCGGATTTTGTCATTATTACGTCATTAGGATTTTGTCATTATTCTGAACGCCATGGATCGTCTCTTAAATTTATTCATAATTTTTAGTTTTGAAATTTTAATAAAAAATTAATCTAAATTTTAGAATTTTTAAAAATCATGAATTATTTTTATATTAAAATGTTCGATAAAATAATTCAATTTTTAATTTATATTAATTTCGCGTCGCGTCTTCCTTATTTATTAATTTGATCCTCCAGGCTTCCAGCATCTTCCACGTGTTCGACGTCCTCTGGCGAAGCCTATGAAGCGTGTCTGTATATATTATATCTCCTAATTTACACCCCTGAGTTGGACAAGCATGAACATGATCTTTGTTGTGTCTGTGTGTATATTATATCTCCTAATTAATGCTTGTTAACTAATGACGCACTCAGTTCTGTCATCAGACTGCTTCCGATCGAGCAAATTCACGAGCAGTGTCCTCTTGATAGATGTGTTGAAATTTAATTCACATCCTCATGGACAAATTCCCTGTTTTCATTTCGACGGCAGCGACTCATAATGTACTAAATATTTATGTTTTTAATGACTTATCTTATTTTCTAAATAATAGAAGCTAAAAATTTTCACAAAGATTGCCGTAAAAAACAGCAGTCTAATACCCTAAAAGAAGTAATTCGATTGCAATAATGCGGAAGTTTTTCCTAGGAAGATTAAAAAACAAAAGCCAAAATCTCAGCGAGAACTTTAATTTAGTGGACTCAAAAGTTGCTCTGAACTAAGCAAAATCTTCTGCGTCCCTTGGAACTCCATGAGCATTGAAAATAAAGAGACAGAATCTTAACAGTCGTCAAAAAATCTAGGCGTTAATTTTGGAGTGGTGAAGAGGTGACATGTTGATGTAACACCGAGCGAAAAGGATGTCAAGGTGAGCTGCATCTTCTCCGACGTCCAAATCAAAACAGAGAATAAGAGAAATAAAGAACACAAAGTGGGTACACATGGCCTGCATGTTCAGTAAGTCAATACTTCACCAATCCACTGCAAAACATTTCGACTTTGTTAACTTGCGAGAGTGTCTTTGTTAGATGACATTCAAGGTGTACTTGATTTTGCATTTTGAGCGCACATTTGAAGGTCATGATTCGGTGTGCTAGGCACCAATTCTTTGCAATATTCAATCGCGATTTTCTGCCTCGGACAATTCTAAAGCATGGAGTTTGGATGTCCTTGAAAGAAAGGAGGCTGCGATCAAGCGATCATGGCCTGATTGCTCCACTATATCTCAATAGGTTCCGCTAGAAATTAAAACACGATGACACTCTTTTTACTGAGGATGCAATATCAAATTTGGGAATAGAAGAAAGTTGTGTGCAAAATCAAGAATTGGATGTTTCATGTTTGCAAGATGACAATTCACCCCTATTGTTCTTGTCTAAGACAGATAAAACAAATGTAACTGGATGCTATCCATTTCAAACTTTGCGAGCTGCTGCTGACATACTTTTTCTGCGTGGGACTTCGAATATGGTGTTTGCAAAACAAAGCAAAAGTATCCTCGATGTATTGTTATATTTTTTTTTATTGTGTTTTCGATATAATTTCCGTAATATTTCATGCTTTTTCTTAATCTGATTTCAGTTTCTGTATATCTATCCTATCCACGGTTCATCGGAACAGACGCAAAACGCTCGGAAAAGACATTCCAGTACTAGAATACTTTATGCCGTTCTAGATTTCCGGCTTAGAACGTTCCATGACGAAGGCATTGATTGAGAGAGACTACGAGTTGACGAAAATTACGAAAGAAAGAAAGAGATAGTGTTATGACCGTTCCGAAACGAAATCAAAGGTGTTCTGGAATCGGAACGAAGGAGTCCACGACGGTTACTGTGACCGTTCCAACGAACCCTGATCCTATCGGCATTGGACTAAGTCTGATACAGAACGGAAATGCATAATTGATGATTTTTCCTTGTTCTTTGACATTTCTATGCACTCAGTGGTAGAGTCTATGGTTTTCTATCTTTTGGATGATCATACTCCCCAAGCTTTAATTTACAGGTAGGTTTGTAATTTGTGGCATTCTTCAGTTGGCTTTAATATCTGGACAAAATCCAGGTTTCCACCAGCAAAAGTCATTAGTGCTTAAATTTATCTTCATCTAATCATGTAAATTATGTTGCTTAAGAACTAAACTTTTTAATTTGTTTCTCTGGTTATCTGTAATACATCAACTTAGAACCTTTCTTTTCTCTGAAATGATGATAACAGACATGCCTGGTCGCATGTGCATATCTGATGAACTATATTTACTGAAATTTTTTTAGTATAATGAGGAAGGAAATGTCTAAGGAGAATGAGATAGGATAGAGAGAAATACAGAAGAAACTGTATAAGCGAATAAACCTACTAGCTGTGATTATGATTTTAGAAAAAACTGGACTATATGACTTGTCCATTTCCTATACAACCCTCTCCTAGCAATTTCCTCTTCCAGTGTGTTTTAAGTACTCGTGTGTAAGTGTAATCAGTTCGTGTGAGTGTTCTTGGCCTTAGAGTCTCATTTGTAAGTATTTCCCCATTATTCAGTATTCAATCGGATGTACATAATAGTTCAATGAATTCTAAGATATCGGACTGTTTAAAGATTTATCATATACATATATATATTCTATTCAATTCCTCTGTGAACATCCGTGAGTATATTTATTATTCGTCATTCAATTTCCTAGATTTCAAAGATTGAACTATAATGTACAAACAATCGGACGGTGAATAATAAAGATACCAACGGATGAATAGTATATGATAATATGTCTATATATGTATATAATAAAAATGTTATTCTACACCATTCATCCGTGAACACCTCCATTATTCACCGTTCGATCCTCTAGAGTTCAAGGATTGAGTATAATGCACAAACAATCGGACGACGATGAATAATGAAGGTATTCACGGATGCTCATGGATGAATTGTGTAGGATATATATGATCCACCGTTCGATCCTTTGGGATTCAAAAATTAGGCTATAGTGTTCATCTGATCGAACGATGAATAATCAAGGTGCTCATGGATGCTCACAAATAAATTGTATAGCATAATAATTATATATATAGGACGTACAATATTTATAAAAAATTTGGTAGCATTTAAAATATAAGTTATCATACAATTTTATTATGTCCATGATCCGATCAAAGATCAGTGGATGGGAAGACTCAATCAAGTACTCATAATCGAACTCTTTCGACCGGTTGAGTACATATCAGATCTATCTTCGATGTACCAAACTAATCAAATCGGTCTTTTTCAGAGCTCTGTCAATTCGGGCTTATGTGTGACTTCAAGTGATCGAAGGTCAGATATTTGTAGGTTAGTCCTTGCAAGGTCATCCCTCATCAGATCGGGCCTAGGAAGGGGAAGTACTGAGGACTTGAGAAGACTAGAAAACGAGTAAGAAGTACATCGGTGGAGCCTAGAGCTGTCAAACGGGTCGACCTATGGCGGAGTGGGTCAATCTGTCGTAAATCCAACATTTAACGGGCAGGGGCGGGCCGACTTGCTATTCTGACAGGTTGAGAAATCTCCAATCCAACCTAACACAAGGCAGGTTGCGGATTAGGCAGGTCAATCCACGGGGCAAAAAAATAAAAAAAATCAAAATTATTGAGTCGTTGAGAGCTTTAGGCGATAATCGACGGATATAATACCATGATAAGAAAACATACATTTGAAACAACTAAAATCTTATAATTGAGATCCAATTATCGATCGACAATATTATAAATCGATTTTTTATTCTTCCAATCCTCCAAAATATTCAAATTTTGATAATATGCAAATTCAAGTTTTGGCTCCTCCAAATAGATAACTAATTGAGATTTTTCAACACTTGTAGTTAGTTGACTTTGATATGTCATCATTTCCTATATTAATTGAAATAGCAGTGACAAAATAATTATAAACTAATTAGAGTATACCCAAAAAATTGTTAGAGTATTTAAATCAAGTATTCTTTTATTATTTTCTCTAACTTCTTCTACACTTTGTCGAGATGTATGTGTGATAGAAGAATATTGTGATTATGAAGAATTTACCTTGTTAGTATTAAAATATTGATAAAAAACTTAAACAATTTTTCTTTCATGAGTTTTATCTTCTTTTGACATTTCTTAACTCGCGGGCTAACTCAAGCCCGTCGTGAGCCCACCCGTCTAAACTTGCAACCCACACGACCCGTCAAAATGACGGATTGATAAAATTTCAACGCAACCAACTTAAATTACTTGGCGGGGTGGACTAATCCAATGGGTCTAACCCAACTTGACAGTTCTAGTGAAGCTCCTCTGACACTCAAGTCAGAAAGTGAAGAAGGCGAAGGAGAATGAAAGAAAGCAAAGACTTAGTTAGAGATTACTTGATCTCCGTGTTCCCCTCCTCCTAACTTTATATAAGAAGAGAAGAACGTGCTTGTGGGGGCCATTATTGCGCTAGAGGAGAGTGAATAGTAACTCGATCTTTAACCTTGATTGCATTCATGATTTCTTATCTACAAAGCGTTATACGCAGTAGAAACAAAATATAAACAAAAATAACAGACACAATCACAACACCTAGATTTTATGTGGTTCGGAATCCCTGATTCATACTCCACAGTGTAGCTCCTACGGATCACCACTATCCTTTTTCCTTCTCGAAAACTTCCGGAGATGGAGAAATCTCTTACAATTTAGAGCTTTACAATACAAACAACCAAATACAAGTATGAATCAAAATACAAATGAAAAATACTTTACAAAATGATTGTAAGTTTTATCACTATGTTTCGTTGTTTCGGAATGACTTGAAAGATCTGGAAAGCAACAACTTTTCCCCTTCTAAGTCACCAAGAAATCGAAACTACAAAACCTCCACGAAGACTCCTTTTATAAGCTCCTTTTATAAACTTCTTTTTGATATTTGGCAAAAGGGGAGAGAGAAGGATTTAAATTTAGGTTTAGAGGTGGGTGTTTGATATAATTTGTCACATTAGCATCATGCTTGTTCGATATTTATTATTGTTGGTATGCAATCATGCCCCTGTATGAGAAGTTTCGATAGTCGACAAACATTTAAGTTTAGATTAATAAGCTGGATCTCATGTGTGTTATGAGTATCCAGAAAAAAAAGTCCTTGTGGGTCTGGTGACCGGATGCAAAGTTAGAAAAGTCCAAGAAATCAAAAACCAAATTTTTGAGGAGTGCGTGCAAATAGAAAGATCGAATGTAACACATGAAAGTCCAAAAGGGTCGAGGATCGAATTCTAGGCGAAAAGGAAGAGACCCCGGAAGATCACGAGATCAGATGCAAGAGAGGATAAAGACTCAAAGACAAGGAAGCTCCGAGCACTAAAGTCTAGAGAACGCGAGGTTCATCTGGCATGATGTACTCATGGGATGAGGGTAAAGAAGTATAGGTGCATTTCGACATTAGAATAATTGAACTTTGTATATCAGTTGATTGGTGATGTCTACCAACTGATATCCTGTAG
Source organism: Wurfbainia villosa (assembly GCA_025175895.1). NCBI lineage: Eukaryota > Viridiplantae > Streptophyta > Magnoliopsida > Zingiberales > Zingiberaceae > Wurfbainia > Wurfbainia villosa. The sequence continues at coordinate 45,928,642 of CM045991.1, read as the reverse complement.
GTTCCGATGAGCGCTCGAGAAGCACGATCAGGATTCAGGGTACTTGAAAAGTGCTCGGGCAGTCAACTGATGGGTAATTAGTTGATTGGTCGAGGTGCTCGGGAAGGAGCTCAGGACTCAAGTGCTTGAGGGCTTAGGTCAATGCTCAGGCGATGGGCGCGTGGAAGTGCTCGGGCGCTTGAGTCGGGGACTCGGGTGCTCAAGTGCTCAAGTAGTCGCGAGATCGGTGCTTGGGAAAGCTAACACTCGAGAGCGATGCTCGAGAGACCGTGCTTGGGTATGATGGTACTTGGCCAAGCAGAGAATGGGACACTCGGCACTTGGGACATGGCTACTCGAGAGTCAGTCAACTGATGAGTTGATTAGTCGACTCAGGAAGGTGCTCGGGAAAAGCCGATGCTTGGGATGAGAAAGTGGGTACTCGAGGTGTTCGTGATCCAACAATCGATTATTGAGATGTTGCAATCGATTGTTGAGTTAAAACTCCGAGCCTAGAAAGTCTCCGAATCGATTAGCTAGTTCAGCCATTGGTGATCAATTGACTATTGTAATAAAGCAATCGATTGGTTGCAGCATTAGGCCAATAGAAGCCTTGTAAATTGACTGACTAATTCAATTATTTCATATCAATCGATTAGGTAATTGGGGCAATCGATTGATGCTCAAATCCAAGGATGATCTTAGGCACTGATATGTTGTCAGTAACTGTTGAATGGTAAATGATAATTGGAAATCGATTGCTCAGTCTGATCAATCGATTGATGATAGAAAAAATAAGCAAAAACAAAGATTCTCGAATGTTTATAAAAGGGCAATTATCTCTCCAGAAAAACACAATTGTTCAATTGTGATTTAAGTGCTTAAGGCTCTCAAGCTCTGCAATCTTCAAGCAATAAGAGAAAGAGTGTGCTCAAAATACTACAACAATCTCCTTCTTTCTCTTGTAAGTTCCTTTTGTTGAGATTTGTAAGCCTTCCATGGAAAGTATTGTAAACAGTTTCTTCGCCTTTGGATTTGGTCCGAGAAGGAGAAAAACAATGGAGGTGGTAGAACACTAGGTTAGCCTTGGACATAGTTGCCCTGGGGGCAATGAACTAAGTAAAACTCACGTAGTTGCCCTGGGGGTGGTGAACCAAGTAAAACTCACTATGTTAGAGTATGTGTTGTTTTTGTTTAAGTTTTCCGTTGCGAAATTTCATCAAAGAGAATCGAAGCTATTCAATTCATTCCCCTCTAATTTGCCACGATCCCCACAGTGCCTTCTTTTGGGGGAGATGTGGCTTTCTGGAGAGGATCATGGAGACGTGGAGTCGTGGTTTCGCGGAGGGGATCGTGGAGACATGACTTCGTGGGGAGGATCATGGAGATGTGGCTGCCAAACTAAGCTTAGGAGATTGAGCCGATCTAATTGTCGAACTCAACTCAAGTGTGTTTCAGATGGCCTTGAGTTGGCTTAGCCTTTATTTGATCGGGTTCCACCTTAGCTTGACTGTTGACCTGACCTTTCCACCTGACGAGGAATATTTCCAACATATCACAAACATCCCTCACCTCGTCTAGTCGAAGAAGGTATAAGTCTAACTGATTGGACTTGCATTTAAATCCTTGCCTCAGAAACATGCCAGATCATGCTAATTAACGGCGATATCTGAGATGACATCACTCTTGTCCATAAGATCATCTCCTCATTTTTAAAACTTGTCAAGACCATCTCACTGAGTCACACATGTCAGAGTTATCCTACCGAGTCGTATGGTGGCCTTGCTTTGCGATTACACATGCCAAAGCAATCATAAAGTTTGAGAAGATTTTCCTTGATGGGATGGCAGAGATTCGGAGATCAGATGTGACGATTGAGATTTTCGATCAAACGGCTGCGGCTGCTCCCTTTATTAGGGTGTGTCGAGGTAATCGAGGAGATCTTCCTTGATGAGATGGCGGAGATTTTCCAAATCTGATGTAACATCTAAAATCTCCCTCGCCATAATGGTTGATCTGCCGATGGAGACCTTTGATCAAACAGTTGAGGCCGCTCCCTTCCCTTTTGTAAGGGCATGTCGAGTTAGGGCTCCTCCTCTCATCCGTGTCGTCTTTCTCCTTGATTGTCTTCGTCCTTTATCCGTGCTCTCGGTCTCCTTGACCACCCTGTAAGTCTCGGTTCTTTCTATCTTCTTGTTTTACTTCATGGCTGAGAGTTTGTCGCTATGGTATAAAACCATCCCCACGGTCTTCGACCGAGATGATAGAACGACCATTTGGAAAGCCTTTAAAATCCCTAATTCCTATCGAATGTGCATCTCACTACCGGAGCAATGTCCACATACTCCTCTTGTCGATGTGTTTGTCACATTCTTCAATGTATGTGGGAAGACTCAACCAAACCAAGTACTCATGGCCAAATCCTTTCAACTGGCTAAGTACATATCAGATTTATCTTCGATGTGTTGAACTAATCAAATTGACCTTCTTAAGAGCTCTGCCAGTTCGGGCATATGTGTGACTTTAGGAGATTGGAGGTCAGATGTCTGTAGGTTGACCCTTGCAAGGTGGACCCTCCTCAAATCGAGCATAGGAAGGGGAAGTACTTAGGACCCAAGAAGACTAAAAAATGAATGAGAATGGGGCTGAGGAGTACCTCGATGAAGCCCTTCCGATGCTCAAGGTAGAAAGTGAAAAAGACGAGGGAGAATGAAAAAAAATAAAGTCTTAGTTAGAGATTACTTAATCCCTTGTGTTCCCCTTCTCCTAGCTTTATATAGGAAGAGAAGAACGTGCCTTCTTTTTGGGAAGATGTGATTTTCTGAAGAGAATCATGGAGACATGACTTCGCATAGAGGATCACGAAGATGTGGATCCATGACTTTGCGGAGGGGATCGTAGAGACATGGCTTCGCGGAGGGGATCATAGAAACGTGGTTGCTGAACTAAACTTAAGAGATCGAGCCGATCTGATTGTTGAGTTGGTCTAATTGTCTAACTGAGCGCATGTATGTTTTAGATAACCTTGAGTTGGCTTAGACTTTATTTGACCAGGCTCCACCTCAACTCGACCGTTAATCTAACCTTGTCATCCGAGAGGAGTATTTCCATCGTATCAATCCATAATACATTTAATTCCACCCATGGATATCACATGATTGGTATGCCCTAGAGCAAATCCATGCTCATTTTTCCATCCCTCACTTAGTCACTTACTCTTGATAAGTGTTGAAATTTCATTCACATCCTAATGAATGTTAAGCGAAGTAATATATCCATTAATGTTAGTTAGACTCTTAATTTACAATTTTCTGCTTTCAATATTTATTTATTTTTCAAAAAAAAAAGTTTAAAGTATAACTATAACAACTACGCAAGGTCGATCAATAATGTGCTAAATATTTGTGTTTTTAATGACTATCTAATTTTTCAAATAATAGAAGCTAAAAATTTTCACAAAACATCAACAGGTTGCTATGCCAAATAGCATACCGTAGCAAAGATTAAAAAACAATGTGGAAGTTTTTCACAGGAACATTAAATAAAAATAAAAATAAAAAAGACAACGAAAAATCCCCCATGTCCCTTGGAACTACAGCATTAAAAATAACGGAACATGCACTTGAATATTGCATCATCACTTCACCAATCCACCAAACACCTCAACTTGTCCCGAAACTACGGTGCTGCGACATATTTTTAAGATTTTCCTCCAAATTAAATGCTGAGCTTAAGAAAATTGAGTTATTAGACCGTCAGTTGTGAGCATTTTTTGATTTATTCTGATAGCGGATAGAAAACTTTTATGGGACTAGACCGACACTCTCAAAATTAATCGGACCAAAGACCCGAATACACGGTGCCAGCTTGAAAAAAAAACACCTCAACTTTCTTGACTTGCAAATCTAGGCCAAATATCTCAAGGGATCTATGTTGGTTTTCGCATGTTTCGGCCAGGGCGAATCACTTCATCCACCAGAAGCAATTGAGAAGCAATAACAGGCCTGAAAACAGAATGGAACCAATAACTCAGTGGATAGTGAAAATTAAGAAAATGGTTGGCGGAGTCGAGTAATACATACCCTGAGTTTATGAGCTGACGTTTTACAGAGTAGTTATCAAAGATACCCTCCATCTGTGGATCAACAGGTGTACCGGTATGGAGATTCAAGCCGACAATGTTGCCTCTGTCATGCTCACCCTTGAAAACATCACAAGTTAGATTGTGGTTCAAATTTGAATTGTATTGGAATAATATCAGGGTGGAGTATCGCAAGAGGTCTTTACTGTAATAGAAATGATGTCATCTAAGGTGTCGTGGCCAGAGTTCTCTGCGAGTGTCTTTGGAACCACGAGAAGGGCATCAGCAAAAGCTTCAACTCCAATTTGTGCACGCTGTCGACAGCATTCTGTTAGATGAACATCATGATACTTGTGTGCCTAACATTTCAGAATAGCTTACCCCTTGAACAGCTTTCTTTACATTGTTGATCAAATGTTGTCTTGCGGCAACCTCAAATGCCCCAGCACCCTGTCAAAATCAAGATAATGAAAATAGTAGTCTTGGAATTCTTATTTTCTACTCATTTACAGTGGTTCCCTAAATCACCATTTTGAAAATCAATGCAACTGACGATCACAAAGTAATGCTGCACCATTTGTATGACTAGCAATTCACGTACACAGAAGGATCGTAAGGATCAAACCCATCATCACATGTCACACAATCGATATGTTCAAATAATATAATAAGGATAAGATTCAGGGAGCAGCTACTGTTGATGTTAAGAGAAAAGATCTTGAAAATTTTCCTCAAAAACCAAAGTTCTTCATGGATACGGAGACCATTTAGTTCTCTTAAAGATGTTATTCCAAGTGTCAAAGTCTTAGTTTTCAGTGTACCTAAATTATTATTAGTCTAGTTTATCTTGGCCAAATTATTTCATGTGTCTCTTTTAAATAAAAGACATTTGAATCTTACCAGAACAACAGCTTCATCTTCGATCGTATTCTTGACAGACCTGCAGCCATCGCGAACAGCATCCTTGATTTGATCAATGGTATGATCATTTGGTCCTGCAATGAAGAGGACAATACCTTTGCCTAATATTACGCTTTATACTGTGGACTAATAAAATTGAAGCTATCAAAGTAAAATTATGTAACCTTTGATCAAGATGGTACAAGATCGAGGGTTTTTCACATTTTCAACAAAGGTATACTTTTCTTCACCAAGAATATGCTCAAAAACAAGCCCAGCCCATCCAAGACAATCATCCGTCAAGTCATCAACAGAATTAACAGCTTCCCCACCACAAGCCAAAACCAGTCTTTCCATATTCCTCCTCTTAGCTCTTCTAAGTGCAATAATCTAAAGGTGACCAGAAAAATGTTAATTAATTAAATAAACGTAATGCTCTGTAATGTTTACAAAGTCTGGACAATTAATAGTGATTGATGACGCAAAAACTAGATCCTTGTTGTTCATAATAAATTAAACAAAATATTGTAACTCTGGGAAAAAAAATATGCAGCAACAAAATAAACAAAGAATTTAACCAACCAAATCGTCAAACAGTCAACACCATTAGTACTCATGTTCCTCCTGTTACAGAACTAGAAAATAGAAATTTGAAAGAGACGTGGCAATATATAAACTTTCTCCAAACTGAAATGAACTGAATTATAAATTTCAATTGCATTCGATTTAGTTCGAACTAATGATTCCCTGAAGCCTGCTTATTTCCAGAAATATGTTTCCGCTATTTCCAGATGTTTTTGTCTTCGCAAAACAACATTAAACTTTCTGAGTTATGAGATATGAAGTATCGGCATTTGTATAAAGAAACAAAACCAATTCTTATATTTGATTTAAAAAAATATACCTATTCTAGATCCAATCAACGATAGAAGGTGACAGTTCAGTAAAGGGGAACCAATAGAGTAATCAAAGATCAGCTCTTCCTAGATATCTTGTGTTTGACAGTGCCAAAACGGTGGAGCTCAAGGTGTCACAATCACAAGGCTCAAGCAGCAAACCTGCATTTTTTTTTATTGACAGTAGAGTATCCGAACCTTCGGTCCGACTAATCTCTGGAAGTGATCGACCCTGTCCCACGGACCTTCGGGACGCCTCGCCAACAACTGAGTTGCGTAAGGTCACAACCCAAGTGACCTCCACCGACTGCCAAGAGTAAATCAAGGAAGTGCTCACAATTTTTTCACAGTTCAGTCCGGACTCCGCAGCCGTGTCATCCCTAAACGACGGACCTTCAGAACACCTCGCCAACTTGCATTTTCGATTCTAGGGGAATAGATGAAATAAGTCTAGATACGCTTCGATCAAAAAGAACAAAATACAAAACAAGTCAACAAGCTAACTACAATTATGTTAAGAGCATCGACCAATCCATTCATAGCTAGAACATTAAACACAGATCTTTTAATCTGTATGCATTTGATGGCACAAACATATTTTAACTTGGCTTCTTTCATAATTCTGTTAGGCGTTGGAAGGACATGATGGGGAGAAAGAAATTTAGATGCGCATCCTGCATTTAAGCAACCTTTTGAACTTCCAAGAGTTCAGTTTATAAGACAAGCAGATAGTGGTAAAATCAAATGCATTCAGCCAGCTCGGTGAACAACCGATGTTGGCTTTTGCAAGGATGAAGGGACACAAGGTTAATCTCTTTGGTTTTTTCTTTCTCATTTGATTTGCATATTTATAATAGTTTTATATCGCCTAACTGAAATATTTATCAATCGTCTAAATACATATTTGTACCATTTTAAATGTATCTTCCAGAGTTTTTCCTTAATATGTGCAACCCTGACTTTCGCTCTAATATTCTTATTTATTATCTTGTTCATCCTTGTATGTCCACACATCCACCTTAACATCCTCATCTTTATAACTCTTATCATCTGCTCATGTGCTCGAGTCATAATCCAATATTCACCTCCAATATTCACCTCCATATAACTTAGCAGGTCTAACTGCTATTTTGTAGAACTTCATTTTAAATTTTAAAGATAATTTACAATTACAAAGAACACCCAATGCTCTCTTCCATTTCAACCATCATGTTTATATTCTATGTAAGATATCTTTCTCAATCCCTCCATATTTTTACAAAAATGATCCTAAATATTTAAAACTCTCAATTGCAAACAATTCATTATACCTTACCTGAATAATTATCTGATTGTGTCTAATATTGTTAAATTTAAATTACATATATTGCGTCTTTTCTCTACTAAATCTAAAACTTTTCACTTTCAACATTTCCTTCAAGATTCAAGTTTAACATATACTCTTTCACGTGTTTTATCTATCAAAATAATGTCTTCTGTAAATGACATACATCATAGTACCATGTCTTAGATGTATTGTGAATCCATCCATTATTAGTATAAAAAGATAGACACTTAAAATTGATCCTTAATGTAACTCTATCTTTATGGGAAAAGCTTCGATTAATTCTCCTGACATTTAACTCTTATTATTGCATCCTCATACACATCCTCAATTATTTCAATATACACTACATTAACATTTTTTTTTCAAGAATTCCTCATATAATTTTCTTTGGACTCAATCATAAGCCTTTTCAAGTTCAATAAATACCATATGTAAGTCTTGTCTTTTTTTCTTTTTTTTTAATACTTTTCAATTAGTCGTCTAAGAAAATGTATAGCTTCTATTGTCAATCTTTCCGGTATGAAACCAAATTGATTTTCAGTCACTATGGTCTCCTTCCTTAGTCTTTTTTCTATTACTCTTTTTCAAAATTTCATGGTATGATTCATTATTTTAATAACCCTATAATTTGTACAATTTTATGTCTCCTTTGTTTTTATACAAAGGAACTAAAGTACATACCCTACACTAAGACTTTTTTTTTTTTCATTTTTAATATCAAATTAAATAACTTTGTAAATCATTCAATATATTCTTACCTAACCACTTCTATATCTCTATCAAAATATCATATGGTTCAATACCTTTTTCATTTTACATCCCATTTAAAGATTGTTTTTACTTCTGAAAATTAAATTTTATAATAAAAATTTAAATTTTTATACTTTTTTGACCTACTTAAATTATCTAAGTTAAATTGATCACCTACACTTTCATTAAAAAGTCGATGAAAATATATTTTCCATCGTTTTTTCATTTCCTCATTGTCCAATAGTACCCTATTGTATTCTTCTTTAATGCATCTTATTTGGAGAAGATCTTAGAAGAAAATACATCCCCACTATATACATCAGTCAAATGTCATACCTTTGGCACACGCAAGAACATAGCTGCTACTGTCTTTGGTCATCGTTGAGCCTCATATAAAAATGCTTTAACACCTTCTGGATGGTTATTCACGATTCCTGGTTTCTTGGATATCACCTCTGTCAAATACCTGAATAATTCAAAAGATCATCATCCCCACAAATCCAGAAATTTCCAAGACAAATAAAAATGCTACTTTACTCATACCATTCATGTTCAGATGCTAGATCAACTCCCCACTCTACCTTGTTCTCAAACTTCCTGTCTGTCACATTGGATAGAAGTTGCACAGCCTTAGTGTATGAGATGCGCTCAAATGGCATAGAAGAAATAAGGTTCAAACGTTCTATAGCTGTCTTATTATAGTTTTTTACTATAAATTGCATGTCTTCCCAACAATTTTCAAGCAACCGTTGACAAAGAAATTTTACGTCATCCTGCAGTTAAGAAAACTACAATGAGAGAATAACATGGAGTTTCAAAAAATATAGGCCTCAAAATATGTTCTTTTTGTTCAGTCGCCATGATGCAAGCAAAAACCAAATACCAGATTCGCATAAAACGCTACTGACTTGTACTAGGCTGCATCAATGCCAGTCTTGTATTGCTACAATAACAGAATAAGCAATATAGTACCTATAGATTAGCAAATGCTATTTCCGGCTCAACCATCCAAAACTCAGGCAAATGCCGTGATGTGTGGGACTGCTCTGCTTGAAAAGTTGGCCCAAAGGTGTAGACATTGCCGAGGGCCCAAGCATGTCTCAACCTGAATGTCTCAGATACCGTAAGAAAAGCTCGGTGTCAAAAAAAGTCTCGTGCATAGTCAATCTTCCCATCCTTCTGAGGAAGCCCAGGTTTCAAATTAAATCTTTCTTCAAGCTTTGACACATTTTCCTTTGCCTTGTTGAGTTCAGCTAAGGAAGCAACAATCTCATCCTTGCTAGCTCTTGATGTTTTTAGCAGCGAGACAACCTCTCCTTTCTCCTTGACAATAAGCTTAGTAGCCTCCACGTCAGATTCAGATGGTGGAGGTTTCTTTTGCAGCTCTTTCTCCAATTTTTCAGCATCACTAAAGAGTGTGGTAACCTGGAACATCTCTACTGCTCCTTCATAATCACTTGAGTTGAGTATAGGAGCATGTATGTAACGAAATCCATTTTTCCGGAAGAACGTATGGGTTGCATGAGCCAACTCATCTCGAATTCGAGCAATTGCATATATCTGCAACAAGTTTAAGGAGAAAAAAAAACAAGAACAATGAGATACTCTAGTCAGTAAAGAAGAAAATGAAACATTATCAAACGATATCGAAAGAAAGAGGCGATGTGAGGGCAAAAAATGGTGCCTTCCACCGAATACGATAACGAAAACATGCAAAACATGAGTTCAAATCTATGCACTCGAGTGGTTTCCATACTCGAATATAAACTCGAAAGCATATGACAAAGAAAAGATAGACAATTTTTTTAGTACTGTGTTGGGGCGGGCAAGGAGGTGCACGAAGTCCCGAAGGAACTCGAGAGTAAGCCGCGTCTTGGGAAGCCGATACTTCGCCGGATCCACAGGGCCGACCTCGATCGCCTTCTCCACCCTGAGTTCGACGCTCTGCTTGGGGCCCTCAGTCAGCTTCTTGAGATCGCCCTCGACCACACCGCCTCGTCGACGATCACCTGGAGGTTCGCGAGGCAGGAGCCGTCATTGAGCTTGAGAAATGCAAAATAACCCTTTCCCTGCTCTCGCCCCCTCATGACCCACCCGCGTACGACGACCTTCGGGCCAACGAGCTCGTCGGCCGGAACGGCCACGATCGACTCGATGAAGGTGCGGGCGCGGGAGGGCTCCAGGTCGGGATCGGCAGAGAGAGGGAGGCCGTCTCCATCGTCGATCGGAGAAGGGGCGACGACTAGGGTTTGGATCTGCTGCGGGGGATGTTTCGGGTATGTTTGCAATACCAATAAGGACGAACGGGCGAGTTCGCGTGCGCCAACGCCGTCGCCTCTTTCGGAAATTTCTTAAAATTGTTAGATTTATGTGTATTTTAGTTTTGAGTTAATCAGTAATCAAGCTTTTAGCTTTCTGGTCAATCGATGATTTAAATAATCTCACATATATCCGAATTTTAATTTCGTAATTTTTTTTAAAACTTATTTGACTGAAGCCATAGGCTAGTGGCTCCGGCAACCAGTCGACGGCAACTGACGGCGCTGATGAACCGCCGACGTCAAAAAGAGGAAGGCACGCAGAGTAGACCTGGCCACGGTCCGAGTTCGGTCCGGGTCCGGGTCGAAACCGCCGGATCCGGGTTGACAAAATACCGACCCTTAACCGGCCCGCTCGTGGCTGGTTACGGTCCGGGTCATGGAACCGTCGGTTCCAGTCCGGGTCCGGGTCCGGGTCCGGGTCCGGGTCCGAGTCAAGTCCGGGTCGGGTCCGGGTTCGGGTCCGATCCGGTTAATCGTCGTCTTAGTTAAATAAATAAAAAAATAAAAAATGATGTAAATAATTAAAATAAAAAAAAAATCACAATTAAACTTATAAAAACTCTATCAAATATTTCATTATCTCAATACAAAATATATTACATCTTACACTTAAATAAAAAAATCTATTACAATAAAAAAATCAAATACATTTCAGATTCTATTTCTTCCCGCGCCGTGATTCCTAGGATGTTCCTTGCTTCGTCTTGATCTTCTTCGTCACTTTTAATATGTTGGGTTCGACTTACTTTTGATCAATCATTGAGTAAACATTGCTCCAAATTTTAGGCCTTAAGCTAGAACGTCTCTCGTCGATGTATTTCCTCCGATACTAAAAGCTTATTCCACCGCAATCGTTGAAACCTGGACAATAGAATTTCTTTGCCATTATAGATAAGATTGGAAATAATTGAGTTCTTCATGACCACCATTTTAGAATGTCGTTTCTTCATCCGCATCACTAAAATCAAAAGTGGTGAATAATTCTCGAGTTCTGTTTGGAACTTGAGGATCCTCGTAGACGTTTAGTCAGTTGTCTTAATAACAATTGTGTTTTAGTGAGCTTAGAAGTAATAATCTTAGTTGTAGTGGATTGATGTGTTTACGTCCAATAATTTGTTTCACCATATTTAATGTTATATTCATTATAAATATCATGTAAATGTGTTTTAATATTAAACAAAATCAAAGGAATATTAGGGCAGTTTATTAATAGGACTTAAAGATTCATAATATAATGCTAACATATCTTGCAAACCATCTAATTTAAGTCTAGGATCTAAAACAAAAGCACATAAAAATGTTTAAGAAATATTTTTCCCATTTTTCTTTCATTACATAAATACATTGAGATAAATAAGTATCATTTGATTGAATATGTTCATTAAAAATACATGCAATATTACAACAATATATTAAAACTAAATGTGAAGTTGGATAATAAACACCTGATAATTAGTCACTAGCATCACTAAAAACTTTTAGAATTTCACAAATACTAGTGCATATATTCCATTGATTTGAAAACAAATAAATATTACGTGATTGAACATGTTGATGAAAAAACATACATAATAAATCTTTATATTCAAAAGTAGATAACAACAATTTATAAGTAGAATTCCAACGAGTTGAACGTCCACGCTGCAAACCGTTTAGGCTTCATGCCATTTATTTTACAAAATTTTCTCCATTCTTTCATTACTTGAGGATGTGTCCATAAATAATGAATTGCACTCCTAATTGGTTGAATATGTGATCCTAAATTTTTAAGTCCATCTTGAACACACAAATTTAAAATGTGACATGTACACCTAATATGAAAAAATCTTCCACCTATTGATGATTTACATATATCAATAAGTTCACTAATACTAGAGGTATTTGCACTAGCATTATCAAAAGAAATTGAAAAAACTTTAGAAGTTAGACCATATTCTTCTAAAATAATAAAAATAAGTTGTGAAATATTTCAGGCGTGTGTTTCGCTAAAACATCTATATGCTAGCAATCTTTTGAATGTCCCAATTATTATCAATCCAATGACAAGTAATACCCATATATGAACAATTTTCACAACGATCACTCCAAATATCGAACACAAGAAACTTTAATGTTTAAATTAGAAAATTATTTAATAAATTATTGTTTTTTTTATAAGAATAATTTTAAAAGTGTAAGTTTTAGAGTATTTCTTGGGATACGTTTAATAGAAGGATTTGAACTTGTAGAAAGCCAATTTTCAAAAGATAATTTATCACTAAAACTAAAAGAAAGTTGTTGATTATACAAAATTTAGCAGTTTCTTCTCTAAATCTAGTTTAAATCAAATTTAAAGAGTTTAGATTCAAGTTACTGAACTCGATTGAGAAGAGAATGTCGAATTTGAGTTTGAGAACGATCAATACCAATTTCCACCGGGATGATTTCTCTCCACGTGTCGAGTAAGGGTTCCGTAACCTCCTTGTTGAAATTTGTAATATTTCGAACAATATTTGTATTTTGCTTGCATATCACGGAAGGGCGTTACTTTTGAAATGTTTGGTGAAGATATCGGATGCGGCGAGACACTCGAGTTGGTTTTGTAGCCGTAGAACCCGCCATCATACTGGATGTATTGCTCCTACTTTCTTGACTTTGATGATGATGACGTATTTGAAATTCATCACCGGAAATATCAAGATCATAGTCGGCGCCGATATCGAATGGAGGTGAATTCTTCGCCTTGCTCGAACTCGAACTCAAGCGGTGGTGGCATTATGCTCTTTCCTTCTCGCACCGACCGCACCCTTACAACTCGATCCGCTCAGGACATTTGTAAAAATATGACTTGAGAGTTGAGACTTGAAAGCAAATGAGGAATGAAAATTAAAAAAGTTGTGATTTGTGAAAAAATGAAAGGGAATGGAGGTGTATTTATAGGAAAAAACTTAAAAAATTCCAGCAATGACCCAGCGGTCGGGCCGTGACCGCCGGGTCGGTCGTTGCACAACGGCCACGAAATCGGGGTCGTTGATGATCAACGGCCACGAAATCGTGGCCGTCGGTTCTTTTTCTTTAAAAAGAAAAAAAGGTGACAGGTCGACACGCGCGGCTCTACCGTGTCCAAAGCCCGTGTCGTTTAGTCTTGCCGCGGTCGCGTGACGGACAGAGAGCAACACGCCTAGGTGGCGACACGCGGTGTGACGGATAGAGAGCAACACGCTCGCGTACAGCGACACGCCTGTCGTAACGGAAAAACAATGACACGGGCGTGTTTAGACACGGGCGCGTTTGGTCAGGCGACACGCGCGTTTCGGCCAAATTTTTTTTTTTAAATGCCGATTTTTTTGTTTTCCGATTCGGTTTTTTAAAAAACCGAGACCGGACCGCCTAATAGGCGGTCCGGTCACGGGTCTGGGTCAAACCCGTTGACCCGGTTAACCGGACCGTTGACCACGGTCTGGTTCCGGGTCGAGTCCGGGTTTGACCCGGACCTTGGCCAGGTCTAACGCTGAGAAAACACACAGAGCCGTCACATCAGTTACATATACATCACACTACTAAGAGGAATACATCGAACGTCCGATTTCAAAGGTCACAGGTAAGTCAACGCAAGCATTGCGCCGCCGGCGAGGAGAACGAATTGCGGCGAGTCGGCATCGCCGCCGTCGGTCCCTTCGTTGGGGTAGCAGGAGAAGACGACGGCGGCTCCGAGTTTGAGGAAGAGGAAAACGAGCAGCGCGGCTGTGACATCGGGGGCGGCGCCGGTGCGGCCGTCGACGATGCTGACGCGGGCGAACACGGCCGCCACGCCGGCGAGGAAGAGCAGGTAGGCGTGGAAGTAATGGTCCAAGCTGCCGGCGCCATCGAAGAGCACGCCGCAGGTGTCAAACGCGAGGATGAGAGGCACCAGCAGCGCGGAGGCGGCTCGCGCCCTGCGTGCGGGATCGGAGGCCCAAAGCTCTAGGAACAAAAGCGCGGTGAGGAAGATGGCGAAGAGGTCGAAGTAGATTCTCATTCTCTCTGCGTTCCAATCGGAGGAGAAGAAGAAGTAGAAGGCGACGCAAATAGTAAGGAGCGAGAAATTGAGCCGCATGGCTGAAAAGAAGAAGAAGAAGAGAAGAGAAGACGAAGAAGCTAGGATGAAGTATTTGTCCTCCCATCGACCAAATTTATAGTAGGAGGGCGGAGCCACGCTTTGTGCAGCATTTCTTTAAAAAAAAAATTAATTAGATAATTAATTAAAAATTGCGCAGAAGTGGAGCCCGGGTGGGCTCCGCCATTCAGTGGAAGAAAAATTCAACTATTTATTGTTTCTTACGTCATTCTACGATATACGTTCACATATGTCTGGTGCAACACCAGACGTCAATGTACGTTCACATATGGATCCAACGAAAGTTTTCCAGTATTGATCTATCTCGTGAATTTTAATTTTATATACCAGCGTCGGAAGGATTTTTCGCATCCTCATATCATATATAATACGTTTTGTGTCTTGTGTCTCTCTCTCTTTAATAATTCTTTTTATAATTGAAATATTTAAATTTCATTAGATTAATTTGAAAAGTAGAAAATAGTTATTCATGAATAAATCCGAAACACGACTTATACACAATATGAATCTTCAAATTTATCCAATTCCGAAAATATTGGAATTTTGATCCATATATATAGAGAGAATTGATCTCTTGCGCGATCAATTTTTGTGCGCTTCATGTTGACCCTACATCATTGTCGACGTGCCGACTGCCGTCCGACCGTAGCGGCCACGGATCGGATCGATCGACGCAACTGGCGGTCGTGAACTTCGGATTCGACAATCCGACACAAAATCACCGAAAAATACCACATCACGTGGCCGGCAGTGGGCGTGCCACTGTCGGCCGCTATCGGGCCGGATTCCAGCTGGAATCCGACGTCGGACGGATCAGCAGCCGACGCCGGTCCGTCCGGCATAATCGGCCGGATTTCGCCCGATTGGCGACCGACCGATTATACCGGACAAGCAGGCGTCGACTACCGCCCGTGATCTTTGGTAGTTTTCGGTCGGTTAGCGCTGGATTCCGGGTGCTAACCGGCCGATAAACTCCCCTCGTCGGACCGTCGACAAGTGACACGTCGATCGCGCCCGGTCCGGCGATGGCCGGACAGCGCAGCGGCGATGGCGGCAATGCGTGTGGCTCTCACGGTTGATCGGACGGCTGGGAGTACGTCGCGCACGGGCACGCAGGGATCAATCACGCGGTAGATCAATTCTCTATATATATATACAAATTTTTTCACCAGCGCGATAAATTTCTCTGTGCCCGTCTGCTCCACGCCAACCAACGCGCATTACTATCGTCGCTACCGCGTCGTCCGGCCACTACTGCCCTTCGGACCAGGCACGACCAATGCGCAACTCGTCGACGGTCCGACGGGACTCGGATTCCGGCCGATTAGCACCTGAAATCCAATGCAAACTGGTCGGAAATGATCCAATACACAGCCAGCAGTGGCGCGGCCACTGTCAACCGTGATTGGGTCGGATTCCAATCAAATTGCGATCGAAATTCGATGCTCGATGAGTCGACGTCGGCTGTTGGTTTGTCCACCGTTGGATTTCGGCTGCAATTCGATCGAAATCCGGCCCGATCGCGGTCGAAATCGGTCGCCTCCCAATCGCGATCGGTAGCGGTCGTGCCACTGCCGACTGCCTATTTTGGTCATTTCTGATCGATTTGCGCTGAATTTTGAGCGCTAATCGGCCGGAATTTGAACCCCGCCGGCCCGCCGACGAGTTGCGCATTGGTCCGGCGCTCGGCGATGGCCGGACGGTGCAGCGGCGACGCGCATGGCTCACGCGTGGAGTGTACGGACGTGCACGAGAGCGTCGCGCAGGAGAAGAAAACTCACTCTCTCTCTCTCTCTCTCTCTCTCTCTCTATATATATATATATATATATATATATATAGCGTCGTGATTTACACGACTCGTGCGTAACGGTGAAAAATGTACAGTAATTCTCATTTGATGTTGCTCACAACCATCGCCCTCCCACCAGATTTCGGGCGCAATCTGGTCGAAATCGGGCGGCGGTCCGATCGAATTCAGATTGTGATCCGGGCGACACTAGAGTTCGAGCGGATTCCGACTGAATCGCGATCGAAAATGGTCGCGATTGCAGCCGACAGTGGTCACGGCGTTGGCGGTCGCAATCACGGCCTTTTCCGATCATTATCCGGTCAGATTCTTATCGCGATTCGATTGGGCTCTGATACCAGCCGTGATCGTGTCGGAATTCGACGTCGATGGGCCGGCATCGGCCGCCGGTCTGTCCGATATACTCGGGCGATCACAATTCGACCGTCAACCGACTAAATCGCGGCCGAAATCTGCCGCCAAAATCGGGCGCCCGATTTTAGCCACAATTGGGCCAGATTCCGGTCGAATTGTGGCCAAAATCCAACGTCGGACGGGTCGACATTGGCCACCGGTTCGTCCGGTATACTCGGGCGACCGCGATTCGGCTGCCAGAATCGGGCGACCGATTTCGGCCACGATCGGGTCGGATTCCGACCAAATTGCGGTCGGAATCCGGTGTCGGACGGACCGGCACCTGACCCCGCGGCGTCCGTCATCAGCGTCGTTCTCGGGTGTGCCCGTCCGCTCCACGTGTGAGCCACGCTCGTTGCCACCGCATCGTCCGACCGCCGTCGCCCGCCGAACCAGGCGAGATCGATGCGCAACTCGTCGGCGGTCCGACGGGGCTCAGATTTCGGCCGGTTGGCGCTCGGAATCCAATGCAAATCGGTCGGAAATGATCGATCCGCGTCGGTGGCAATTGCGCGCATCCGGACGCACCGGATCGGATTCGATCGACCAGTGTGTCCGAATCCGACGCGTCGACGACCGTGACGTCGGTCTGTCCGGTATTTTCAGTCGGCCAATTCATGGGCAAAATTGCTTGCCCGATTTTGGAGGCCAATTTCGGCTGCGATCAATCGGCGTCGGACGGGCCAAAGTCGGCTGCCGGTCCGTCAGGCGTCGGATTCCGACCATAATTCGACCAGAATCCGGTCCGATTATTGTCGAAATCGACCGCCCGACGCTACGTCGGCTCGACGTCGGATTTCGCCCGATGGCGGCCGACATGGTCGCGCCAGCGCCGATCGTGATCGGTCGGATTCGAATCAGTGCCCCGACGACGGCGGACGGACCGGCCATCATTTATCGCCCGTGTGTTTTGGTCGTTTCCGGCCAATTTGCGTCGGATTCCAAGCACAAATCGATCGGAATATGAGCTCTATCGAACCATCGGCGAGTAGCGCGTCGTTCACGTCCAGTCCGACAGTCGGACGATGCGGCGACGACAACGACAAAGAGTCAGGGCCGTACCTAATGTAAAGCCAAAGAAGCGATCGCCTCGGGCTCATTTTTTAAATAGGTTAAATGTCTCTTTAAAAGGGCCTAAAAATATATATATAAAGGACCCAAATTAATTCACTAATATATTTTCTAAAATTCATTTTTTAAAGAGTATTGATCGGCGTGGAGCAGATGAATATGGATATATATATATATATATATATATATATATATGCCACGATCTTGCACAGTTGATGGTTGCGCATGAAAGCGTCACCGATATATATAGGGTCATCTCCTGCGTATAGATCAAGCGTCCGTTTAAAGCAACATGTGCACAAAAACGCAGTTGATCGGTGCACAAAAGAGCGTTACGGATATATATAAATGATATGGCGGTGGTTCATGCGCGGGTAGCACCCACCACCTGACATGCGTTGACCACGTCCGTTAATCTTTTTCTGTTGTTCTTATGTGTCTGAAGTTGTTAATTTTTATAAAGAGTTCCACCTTCTGAATTCCTAAAATTTAAAATTTCTTTATTTGATTTTAATGTTTCCTATATATGCTGCCCACAACGTCTGGACGCGATGCGCTATCAACTGTTTAATCTTCATTCAATTCATGATATGACATAATAAATATAAAATATAGAGTTCTCTCATCCGTGTCGTCGTCTTATGAATTTTATAGTTTAATCCCTAAACTCTGGTATCGATAATCTCCTTTACTATGATTATGATCGTCAACAATCGCATTGCTAGTGGTCATAATTCGATTAGATTTCGATCACAATTCGATCTTGACTTTGATCCGACCTATATCAGAGTCCTATATGATCGTGATCCAATTGCAACCGGAATAGACTATGATTGTCGTTGGTAGATTCCAATCGAAATGTGATCTCAATTCGATCGGACTCTGACATCGAATGGATCATAACCGAAAAGTCACTCGCTCGACGACGATGTCAAACAGGAGAAATGGTCAGGCGGCATCGGATGGAAAGCGAAGGTGGAATGGTCGGGCATGAAAGTTACTATACATTCTTCGTTATCACATACAAAATACACAACGTGCGTTATTCAATATATCAAAATTATATATATAAATAATTAATTGTAAATTTTAGATTAAAAAGGATTAAAATTATTCATGTTAATTTCCATCGAACCGTGTAATAGATTCGAGTGGTTAAATTTAAAATAGGGCTACCAACGAAAACGTCTCCTCGTCGGCCTTGCCCTCTCATTTTGCGCAAAGGTCAGCGGAAATTTCTCCTCTCCTACGTGGCCGCGTTAACGCGGAGGCGGACAGCAGCTGCATTACCGAACTGCTGCTAAAATTGCAGCTGCTGCTGTGTGTTGGCATGAAAGGCTAAACAGGCAACAGATAGACCAGCCATTGACTGTTTGACAAAACACTTTAGCCGTGAGTGTTTGTTTGTTGTTTCTCCGTGAGGGAAGGAAAAGAGACGAAGGCAAGAAATGTTTTTTTCTATTAATTAAGGACCTTCAAGGGTATTTTTTAACCGATTAAAAGAAATCCTACTGTTTCTATTTTCCTCCTCTCTCTATTATCTTTTTCAATTTTCCTTTCTTTATATTTTTTTTTCTCAAATCACTGGTCCCTAACGTTTCTCAAATTAAACCCTATATCTTATTAATTAATCGAGAGGATTTTAACATTGGATAAGTTATCTTTGGATTTGCGAGCATGATAACTACTTAAAAATAAATTAGCTATTTTAGATAAATAAAATTACAAAGTTTTATTTATTCAAAAGGGGGAAATTTTAGAAAAATTAAAAGTTGGCTCTAATAAATAATTTTAGAGGCGAGGACCCTTAGTTTTATTTGTAGATACTTGGCCGGACCACAGGGGCCACCTCGAGAAACTTCCCCGGCCTGAGCTCGATGCTCTGCTTAGCGCCCGCCCTCAGGCGGCTTCTTGAGCTCGCCCTCAACCAGGACCGAGGTGCCGGTGGCCACGGGTTGCTACTGGGCGAACACAGCCGCGTCGCGTCGACGATCGCCTGGAGGTTCGCGAGGTAGGAGCCGTCGTTGAGTTCGAGAAATGCAAAAGATCCCTTCTTGACCTACCCACCCACCCACGACGAACTTCCGGTCAATGAGGCCGTCGGCCGGGACGGCCCGCGACGGCTAGGGTTTGGATCTGGTGCTTGGGATCTTTCGGGAACGGATGGAATAGGATTCAGGACGATTTTCAGAACATGGGTTCGAATTTCTTTTGTAATTTTTAAAATTTTATTTAATTAAATACATAGGCCAGTGGCTCCGGCGGCCGCCCGGCCGGAGGCGGTGCTCTAGAGGCGGCTCAGCAACGGTGGTGCTACGGAGGCCGACCGAAAGTGGTGCTCCGATGGTCGACGAGTGGCGATGACGGCAACTGACGGCGCTGATCCAGCCGACTGCCCGGTTCCGGCGGTCCTACGACGACCTGCGGGCAAGAGTTGCGTTCCGGCGGATGATCTAGAGATTTTTTTTTTCCCAGCTCACGTGAGAGTCACATGCCAAACATGCGCTATGAGATGGACCCCACAGAAAAAAAATAGCCTGTGTATCGATTAACAAGCTTCGGGGAAGTACACGACGGTGTTTATAAAAATTTCATAGATTAATTTTGGAAGAAGATTATTTTTTTTTTTAAATTCAAATAATTTTTATTTATTTTGATTGTCATATCAAAATTTATAAAATTTTTCATAATTTATTTATTTTTATAATAATCATGAAACATATCAATACTAGTATTTTACGCTAAGTATAACATATAACGCGTTGTAAAACGCTTCGAAAAATACACGTAAAGGACCCAAAAAAAAAACACACAAAAGACACGTAAAGTCGTCATATTCGACCGTCACGTCCCCCTTTTATGAAGAGGAATATTCGACCGTAGGATTTCAAGGTTCAACCGTACGCAAACATGAGCATAGCGCCGGCGGCGAGGAGAATGAATTGCGGCAAGTCGGCATCGCTGCGGACGTCGGTCCCTTCGATACGGTAACAGGAAAAGGCGACAGCGGCTCCAAGTTTGAGGAAGAGGAAAACAAGCAGCGCAGCGGTACTGGCAGAGGGGGCGGCGTAGCCGACGCGGCCTACGTCGTCGTCGACTGCCCGGACGCGAGCGAACACGGCCGTCACTCCGGCGAGGAAGAGCAGGTAGGCGTGGAAGTAGTAGTCCAAACCGCCGTTGCCGTCGTCGAAGAATACGCCGCAGGAGTCGAACGCGAGGATGAGAGGCACCAACAGTGCGGAGGCGGCGCGCGCCCTGCGCGCGGGATCAACGGCCCAAAGCTCTAGGAACAAAAGCGCCACAGCAGTCAGGAAGAGCACGAAGAGGTCGAAGTAGATTCTCGCCGCGTTCCAGCCGGAGGCGGCGGAGAAAAAGAAGAAGTAGAAGGCGATGCAAATGAGAAGGAGCAAGAAATTGGCCTGCATGGCTGCAAAGAAGAAGGAAGACAAACCAAACCAAGGCAGACACTTGAATGAGATTGCTAGTTATCCAGTTAAATAGACGCAGGATTAAATTCCAACCTTTGCGGCATCTGACCGGGCGGTGGGTAGAGTCTCTTTCACTGATGGGCTTGTTTTTCAAAGGAGTACTGTTCGACCATGCAAATTTTCAAATATTAAGGCATACAACCGCCGGAACGCACAGGGGGGGGGGGGGGTTTATATAGTCAAATTTTCTATGCGACTCTCATGTCAAATGAAACCTAAAGATAAGTAATGTTCATTGAAAATGAAATGTCTATAACATTAATAAGTGTTGTTGTGGATCAGAATTAAAATATTCATATTATAATAACTATAAGACTGTTCGCGTTATAATAACAGATTGTAGCTGCTACAAACAAACAAGCTTATTTTAGGAATTAAAATGCGACAATTATAAATAATATTTTATATTTTTCATATTTATCAAATAACATACTTAATTTCTTTTTTATTTCTTCCACCAAATAAATTTACAATACAGTAAAATTCTCGAATATGGTGTTGAAAAGCACTAATGGTCAAACTGCACTACAATTGATAGTCTAGACTATATTCATGATATCAGATTGTATCACCACAGCATGGTCTTAGAATTCAAATTTCGATGTCGCACAAGTAGATCTTTAGTGGGAGAGATAAAAAGGAAAGTAAATACGCTATTTGATAAATATGAAAGTATGAGATACTATTTAGATATTTTTAAACTTCACGTGTGTTGTTTGGTAAATCGCCGAATAAAATGGGATAGAATATTATTTTGATGATAAATAAAGGGGTGCTTTTTTAAGATTTTAATAAAATGGGGTTTTTTTTGTTTTTTTTCCCCCATGATTTGAGTAATCTAGCAATGTCCTAGTCAGCCAGCTCGCCGCATACTTAATAAGTTGTTACATCCCCACCGTGTTATTTCAAACTAGCGGGCAATAACTGGAAATTTATGGCATAGTCTATCGATTTATTTATTTTTGCAAAACGGCTCATCTGTACCTTGAGTTCTGTAAATTTATTAAAGAACCCCACTTTCTAAATTCCTAAAATTAAAAATTCTTTGAATCACTTGGGTTTTAATGCGATAAAATAAATAAATTAAAGTTTATCGAGAGAGAATAATTTTTTTTAATGATGTTAATTTATTGTAAATAACATTAATATAATTCAAATTCATTTGCCTAATCAAACTGCCTTAATTTAATCTAATTAAACCGCCTAATTAACTGGTCTACCTTGTGCGAAACCAACATGTAATTCAGAGGTTAATTTTGAATATACATGTATAAATCGTGATATATATTTATTTGGTAATTGTCTTCCGAATTAGATGGCTGAGATTGCTCAAGAAAAGGAAAATAGAATTGGCTGATTTATACTGCATATAGCAACAGGTGATAAGGCTCAACCGGCAAACCTGCATCTTCTACAAGTAAAAAGTGATTATGTTCGTCCTAGCATTCTCTCGTCGTCAATCTCTCGATGACAATGAAGGACGATAAATCACGAAAGGTTACATCCCTTGATCCGATGGTCAAAAACAGTAAAAGACTTTTGAGTCCGAATGAGAATTCTAGACCTCACATTGAGATTCGATTCCTATCCTATCCATATGTAATAACATATGCACTGTTATAGCCATCGAATCATCCCGAGAGATCTAGCAAACTTGCATCTTCCATTCTAAAGGTACAAATGATGAAATAAGTCAAGATACGCATTAAACAAAAAGAACAAAATATAGAACAAGAATTATGTTCAGAACATAACACTAATTCAGAGCACATCAACCAATCCATTCATAGCTAGAACATTAAACACAGATCTTTAAATTTGTATGCATTTGATGGCACAGACATATATTCTAACTTGGTTTCTCTCATAATTCTGTTAGGCGTTGGAAGGACATGATGGGGAGAAGGAAATTTAGATGTGCATCCTGCATTTAAGCAACCTTTTGAACTTGCAAGAGTACAATTTGTAAAGCCCCCACGAAAAAGACCTAATAGCTACGCATATAGACGTTGCATCATAGGATAACGGGTCAATCCCTCGTAAATGCAAGGGTGTCATCTCTTCATTCGTCAATTACTAATCTCAAGGATCAAAAGTTTATCGTAATTTACCTCTCTTACGATGGTCCAAAAATAGACTAATTGAGACGCTAGATTGACGGATTTCAACCTTTGCATCAAGAGTTCAGTTTACAAGACTAGCAGACGGTGGTAAAATCAAATGCATGCAGCCAGCTCGGTGAACAACCGATGTTGGCTTTTGCAAGGATGAAGGGACACAAGGCTAATCTCGTTCGAGTATCCTTTCTCCACGAACAAGTGTCGCACTAGTTCATCGGCCTGAGCCACTCTCACTTGGTCATTGAGGCCCAAAGTTCTAAACCTTCACTTAATTATTTGTACCTTTTTATGAGAATGTCTAAACGTTCCTCTCTTTGGCTTCCTCCAATCAGCTCACCACCAACCTACAAACAAGAATTTTAAAGGCTGTAGAACAAGATTGCAACAGTTGAACTTTCAGAACTTGAATCGATCACACAGATCAAGAAATAGACAGTGAATCATATAGACGGATGAAACAAGACATCAGAAGAAAATTGCACCCCGACTATACACATCAGTCAAATGCCATACCTTCGGCACAAGCACATCCATAGCTGCTACCAGTCTTTTGGTCAACATTGAGCCTCATATAAAATGCTTTAATACCTTTTGGATAGTTATACACAATTACTGGTTTCTTGAATATCACCTCTGTCAAATACCTGAATAATTCAAAAGATCATCACCCCCTCAAATCCTGAAATTTCCAAGACAAATAAATATGTCTACTTTACTCGTACCTTTCATGTTCAGATGCTAGATCAACTCCCCACTCTACCTTGTTCCCAAACTTCCTGTCTGTCACCTGGAACATCTCACCATCTCCTTCACAATCACTTTGTGGTGATTATAAGAGTATGTATGTAACAAAATCAATTTTTCCTGAAGAACGTATGGGTTGCATAAGCTAACTCATCTCAAATTCGAGCAATTGCAGATATCTACAACAAGTTTAAGGGGAAAAAAATGAGAAGAAGAACGATATACTTCATTATCAAACAATATCAAAAGAATGAGGGGATGTGAGGGGAAAAAATGGTGCCTTAAAGATGTCATTCCAAGTGTCAAAGTCTTAGTGTTCAGTGTAACTGAATTATTACTAGTCTAGTTTATCTTGCCCAAATTATTTCATGCATCTCTTTTAAGTATAAGACATTTGAATCTTACCAGAACAATAGTGTCATCTTCAATTGCATTCTTGACAGATCTTAGGCTATTACGAATGACATCCTTGATTTGAGCAATGGTATGATCATTTCAAAGTAATTATGTAACCTTGGATCAAGATGGTACAAGAGCGAGGGTTTTTCACATTCTCGACAAAGGTATACTTTTCTTCACCAAGAATATGCTCATCAACCGTCAAGTCATCAACAGAATTAACAGCTTCCCCACCACAAGCCAAAACCAGTCTTTCCATATTCCTCCATCTTAGCTCGCTCTCCTAAGTGCAATAATCTAAAGGTGATCAGAAAAAAAAATAATTAAATAAACGCAATGCTCTGTAATGTTTGCAAAGTCTGGATAATTAATAGCAATTGATGATGCAAAAACTAGATCCTTGTTGTTCATAATAAATTAAACACAATATTGTATCTATGGAAGAAAAAAAATCTACAGCAAAATAAACAAAGAATTTAGTCAACCAAAAGGTCAAACAATCAACACCATTAGTGCTCATGTTCCTCCTATACAGAACTAGAAAATAGGAATTTGTGAAATACATTTTAACAAGGCAAAAGTTGAATATTTGTCAAAACCCTCCAATTGACATTTAGCCAAAACATTTGCTTAATTGTAGAATATATTGCAACGTTAATCATCTATTACCATCTCAAAATTTTAACAAATATGTAGTAACCTGTAATGCAGTGATTGAACTGATTTTTGTCAGAGTGAATGTGCATCCTAAACTAGATCATACAAATAAGCTGTTATGAAATATAATCATCTCCACGAGATAAAAAGCATAGCATGTGCAAATATTCAAGCCTGAGGTTGCTCAAGAAAAGGAAAATAGAGTTGGATGGTTTATCCTGCATATAATCTACAATGAATTACAATGACTAGTAGTAGTCGTCGATAACTATGTAAGCGTGAAGGAATAAAACAATTCTGTCAATAAAATGACGGAGCTCCAGGTATCAGTCATAAGGCTCACTCGGCAAACCTGTATCTTTGATTCTAGGGGAACAGATGAAATAAGTCAAGATATGCTTTAAACAAAAAGAACAAAATACAGAACAAGTCAACAAGCCAACTACAATTATGTTCAAAAGATGAGTAACACTAATTCAGAGCATATCAATCAATCCATTCATAGCTAAAACATTAAACACAGATATTTTAATTTGTATGCGTTTGATGGCACAAACATATTTTAACTTGGTTTCTTTCATAATCCTTTTAGGCGTTGGAAGGACATGATGGGGAGAACGAAATTTAGATGTGCATCCTAGATTTAAGCAACCTTTTGAATTTCCAAGAGTTCAGTTTATAAGACTAGCAGATTGTGGCAAAATCAAATGCATGCAGTTAGCTCAGGGAACAACCGATGTTGGCTTTCGCATGGATGAAGGGACACAAAGCTAATCTAGTTCGGGTATTCTTTCTGCTCGAACAAGTGTCGCGCAAGTCCATCAGCCAGAGCCACTCTTCGATTTGGTTATTGACGCTCTGCTCGGCGCCCTCAGGCGGCTTCTTGAGCTCGCCCTCGACCAGGACGGAGGTGCCAGTGGGTACGAGCTGCGACAGTAGGAACACCGCCCTCAGGCAGGAGCCGTCGTTGAGTTCGAGAAATGAAAAAGAACCCTTTCCCTGCTCTCGCCCGTCTTGACCCACCCACCTACGACGACCTTCCGGCCAATGAGGCCGTCCGCCCGCGCGGCCACCATCGATTTGATGAAGGTGCGGGTGAGGGAGGGCTCCAGGGCGGGATCGGCAGAGAGAGAAGCCGTCTCCATCGTTTATCGGAGACAGGGGCGACGGCTAGGGTTTGGATTTCGTGCGGGGAATATTTCGGGAATGTCTGCGAGTTCGCGTGTGCCAACGCGGCTGCCTCTTCCGGAAAATTCGTACCCTTGCTAGATTTATGTGTCTTTTAGTTTTGAGTTAATTATCAATCTTTTTAGCTTTCTCGCTAATTGATTATTTAAATAATTAATCTCAAGAATTAATTTCGTAATTTTTTTAATATTTATTTAATTAAGGCCATAGGCTAGTGGCTCCGGCGACCGGTCGGCGGCAACTGAAGACGCCGCCTGAACTGCCGACACCGAAAAGAGGAAGACACACAGAAACAGAAAAAAAAAGCACACGAAGCAAAAACATCACTCTCTAGCGACCGATTTCAGGGCTAGCTCACATGTACGCCAACGCGAGCATTGCGCCGGCCGCAAGGAGAACGAACCGTAGCAAGTCGCCATCGCCGCCGTCGGTCCCTTCGATGGGGTAACAGGAGAAGACGACGGCGGCTCCGAGTTTGAGGAACAGGAAAACGAGCAGCGCGGCAGCGGAGCCGGTGCCGGCGCGGCCGTCGCCGGCGACACAGACACGAGCGAATACGGCCGCCACGCCGGCCAGAAGGAGCAGGTAGGCGAGGAAGTAATGGTCCAAGCCGCCGGCGCCGTCGAAGAGCACACCGCAGGAGTCAAACGCCAGGATGACAACGATAGGCACCAACGTCAGCTCGGAGACGGCACGCGGCCTGCGCCTGGGATCGGGAGCCCAAATCTCCAGGAACAAAAGCGCCACGGCGGTCAGGAAGATCTCGAAGAGGTCGAGGTAGATTCTGTCTGCGTTCCAGCCGGCCGATGTGGACGAGGAGGAGGAGGAGAAGAAGAAGTAGAAGGCGAAGCAAATGGTAAGGATCAAGAAATTGACCTGCATCGCTGGGAAGGAAGAGGAACAACAGAGAGAGAGAAAGACACAGGAGTAGAATCTAACAAGGTTCATCGGTTCATTTATAGGAGCAGAATCATCCAGTCATGTTATATTAATCTTGCATATGTCTAATTACTACAGCGGGCATAACATACCGTCCTTGATGTGTACCAATTCAACTCAGTCACCATCCTCGTCTCCGTCATATATTATCCTGTATCATGCCATGCAGTCTCTTCCCTCGGTTGAAAATCATGTGAGATCTAGTCGGCTGCTTTAGGATTTGTTGGACTAAAAAATTAGATTAAAAAAAAATAAAGGAAAAATGTCCTCGCCCGGAGAAAAATCATCCACACGTTTCTGGCTGATCATTGCGCCTTTTTTTTTTTTAAATTATTTATTTGTGGGTTCGACTGCATCATCTGCCTTACTCGGTATTTGTTGTATATTGTTTAATGTGTTCCGAGGTCAGTTGGAAAAGGATCGATTGGAATCTATACCGCGATTGTTATATTTTATATACCGGTGCCAGAATACTGAGACAAAAAGTGACGCATTCCCTTTCCCATGTTTTTCATTGTCAATTTTATAGTTAAATGAAAAAAATAAATAAATTATGAAGACTATTTTTACACAATTAAAAATCAATATGATAAGAAAAAAAAATATCTTGAAATATTTTACCATTCTAAAGAATTGATCCTTACTCTTTAAAATAATTTTATCATATTTAATTTTGGTGTGGAGATAAAATTTAGATCAGATTTTACCATTCTAATCTTTTTTGTTGTTGTATCCTTATGTAACATGCTTTATATCTTCTTCTTTTTTTTTATTTTTATTATTATTATTAATAAGAAGGTGTTCGAATTAATTCCTTTTATATATATATATATATAGAATATGGTAAACAAAAGAGAAAGATAAATATTAATTTATTTTTCTTTTTTTTTTAATGACTAGCGAGCAGGTGAGGCTAACGGATGAAAGTGATTTAGACATTTTAGAAGGTTCAAACCTAAAAAATTATAAGAAGCGATGTTTGTGAAGAATAAAATGCGTAAGCATCCTATTATTATTAATTTACTTTTTCTTTTTTTTTTAAATATTTAATTCTTCAATCCGATTAATTAGATGATCGAGTCCATTTTTTTTAATTGTCAAAAATCATTAGAGAAGAATTCGTAGCATTTTAAATTTTATTATTCAAAAATTACTATAGAATTAAAAATATCTATAAAATTAAGTGAGCATCCACTGAAACTGTACGGAGATTTAATTAATTAATTAATTAATTAATTTTGATAATTTAGCATTCTATCCCATAAATTTTTGTATCGATTATCAAAATAAATTAGAGAGCAAGTGTACCAGAAAACTAAAAAATTGAACGTCTTAAAATTTATCAATCCATTAATTTTTTTTTAACAATATGTCGTAGGATGCTTTATTAACAATTAAATTGAATAAGGTCGAAATCCAAATAACTTTTGTCGTCGGACATCAAAGATAAATCAGAGAAGCATTGATAATTTTTTTACGGTTCAATTTGAATTTTATAGTCGTACTATTTTTGAACGACAGTTCAATACTGATAAACTCTTGGATTTTAAGAGTGTTTGAATAATTATTTTTTTTTAAATTTATTATTGAATAATATCGTAACAAAGAATCAAATTATATTTTTCCTTTTTTGCTTTGGGACGAATGGGATTAAAGGTATAAATTTGACAAAATAGATTCGAGTGGTCGAATTGGAAATTGGGTTGCCAACGGAGACGTCATGCCTTGCATCTTGCGCATCGGTCAGCGGAAACTTCTCTGGCACGACGGCGCGTTAACGCGGAGGCGGAGCAGCCGCATTACATCGCTGCGAAAACAACAGGCAACAGATATGCCAGCCATTGACTGTTTGACAATAGACTTTAGCCGTAAGTAGTGTTTGCTGTTTTTTTTTTCTGCGGGGAAAGGAAAAGAGATGAAAATAAATAAAGAAATAGTATCCAAATCCTATTAATTAATTAGGACCTTCGAGGGTGTTTTTGTTAACCCATTACAAGAAACCATTCGGCTATTAAATTAATGCCCTTCTATTTACAAAAAAAAAAAAAAAAAAAAAAAAAAAACCATTCCGCATGTTTAACGGAGCGATTCGGTTCGAAATCGAATCGAAACTAATCTATTAAATTCGAAATCGAATGAATCGATTCTGAAATTAAATCAGAACCGTTCTAGTTTTGATTCGATTCGTTTACGATCGATTTTGAAATCGATTCGAAACCGATTCTGAATCGTTTCGGAATCGATTCAAAACCGATTCTTATTTCAATTTGGATCGGATTCCGATTGCTAATTTAAAAATGAAAATTCTTAATATGGTAATATGTCTATAAGATTATTTTATGATAAAAAAAAATAGAATCATCAACGTAATAGATGAATTTAAAAGTTCAAATTCGAAGAAAATGATCTGAAACCATTTCAAAATCGAGTCGAAATCGTTTCGAAATTCATCCGAATTGTTTCGATTTTAAATTATCGAAATTAGAACGGACAAATAAATAAGCATGCCTAACACCGCCCCCTGTCTCTCCTGCGAACGTGGAAAAGGTCCACGTCTCCAGCGGAGACAACCTCTCGACCATCGTGAAGTCGCCGCCTCGGCTCCCGAGACCCAAACCTGGCCGCCTCCCAAACATTGCGAAGTTGACGCCTTCTCCATCAATAACGGTGACATATCTCCAAAAATTAATCGGCAATATATATATATATATATATAATAATCTACCTCCGGAGAAAAATCATCTACGGGTTCATTGTTGACTGCGTTTTTTTTTTTTTTTCATATTTAATTGTGTTCTCATCCATCTTCTTTGGTATTTATTGTTTATTGCTTCTTACATCGTTACACAATAGACGGTTCGATATAGATCAAAGATTCAAAGGAAAATTGGAAAGGATGGATTAGTTCCAGCGACAGAAGGATCATGTGGCTGCATCATATCCTTACAAAATAAATATTTATTGCTTGTTAAAATTTGTTTGGATTGGCCAAACAGGAAATAAGTGTCACCGTGACAAAAGAAGAACACAAGAGACGGAGAAGAAAGAAAAATATCATTGTTACAAGAGAGAATAAAAAACTTGAGAGGTGATGATAAAAAGAACTCTTGCAATTGATAATACGGAATGGAAGCAGATCCTATAAATAAGCTTTTCCAGTAGAATATTTCAACCACATCTCCTACTTAATAGGAACACACACAACATTAAAACAAATCACTAAACTAAAGACTCAGACAAACTACTGGCTAAAACTTCCAATAGATAAAACTTTTAAATCTTATAAATAATCAAATCAGCTAAGCCAAGCGAGCAATTAAATCATCCAAATTAAAATCTATCTAAATTCATTGGCCTAACCAAACTGCCTTAACTGGTTATATTAATCAATCTAATTAAACCGCATAACTAACTGGTTTACCTAGTGCGAAACCAACTAGGTATCATCATTTTTCTAAAAAAAAAAAATCATGCCAGTCTCATTTAAAACGTTATAGTGCTTGCTTGCTTATCATTTTTACGAGATGGTCATAGTGATTGTTCTTCTAAAGTGCTCCTGTTTATCTGCGTCTTAAAACTTCATTTATCTGTGTTGTTATGTGAAGCATACGCCTCTAATCTATAAAATTTCAGCTATCGGTGTCTGCTCTGATCAGGCATTAGCAAAGACTAACAAGCTGACTTGAAGTGGATGATGCTACATTAGGATGCATTGGAGCACCTGGCAGCTAGCTATGGATCTGCTAAAACTTTGCAATGAAGCAAAAGCTGAGTGTTGTCGAGTGACAAGGGATTTGAGCAGTTGGGGACATTGTGTGCAACATGTGCTCAACTCCTCTTTATGTGAAGAATGCAGTAAGATTAGACGTTATGCTTGCCCAATTTGTAGAAATTTGACGATGAATGCAAACGATGGATCTCGACTGAGTCTTTGTCTCTACTATAAATGCATTGTGGTCGGTCTTATCTCAAAAGAACATGATAATAGAGTGCAAGAGAGGGAAATCAGTAGGGAATATGCATTTGACGATGGCGTTAGAAAACAATTTGGCTTCTTTGGTTTGTCATTGTATCCTCTTAAGACTATTTGTTATCCTTAACTGTGTCATATATCATTTTTCACACATTCACCCGTTGAGGAATTGAAATTTGTGATATTACTTTGATTTAGATTTCAGATGTTACAGATATGTTTGTATGAATGAGACTGCTGTGTCAAGCGAACTCAGTTTTCACTTTTCTTTTAGATGAAGTTGTCATGAAAGACTGGTGCAAATCGACATTTAAACATATCGTGTTCAATCTCCGTGTCATTTAATTTGTATTATAACTTTTCGTTCTTTTGTACCTATCGATTGTTTTGAGGGGCAATCTTGAGTTTATTCCTTAAGAATGTTGCAGATAGTCAGGGATCAGAAGCAATGAATATGATGCAGAAGTTTGTGTTGCATCTAAGTGGTCTTTCAAATGTTCTTGAGGCGATGGCATTGCCATTTAATTTGCTGCTTAACTTGCTGATTTGCATGTTCTTACAGAGAATTAATGATCTGAAAACAATGCAGATTAGTTTGCCTTGATTCTTCCAATTGTAGAATGATTCTTAATTGGCTTCTTATTGAATGATGTATTCATATTTCCTATTGTTTCCTGGAAATATGATCTAGTAGGCAAATATCATATGCAAGAATCTGAGATACTTCTCAATTATTTCTTATGGATCATATTCTTATGAGAAGATCATAGTTGATTATTCATTTAATGCTAGCTCTTCTGTTCATTAGTGTCGTCTTATCAGAGAGTTATTTTGCATTTTGATCACACACATTGTTTTCTTGCCCAGCATTTGGAGGTCATGATTTGTGATGCATATAAACCTAAATAATCTAGGCTAGCTAGGATCTGAATCAGATTAGGATCTTCTGAATCTAGAATCTGTCCTATATATCGCTTCCTCTCCATTTCTATGTATGACCCTGATCCAATAACCTTGACTAGATATGATGGAGTAAATTTACTTTCATATAGACATTTTAAAGCTTGTTGTTTACTAGAAGTATATATTTCTTTGCGTCATGATCATTTGAGAAAAGTTTAAATTATTGGAGATTCTTTTAACTCATGACAAGAAAATGCATGTCTTTTCAAATTCTATCATTGTCATTTGTCATCCATAAAAGAAGCATCATTTATTTTATAAAAAATGCTGCTACTTAGCTTGTTAAATAAAGATACACTACCTCAACATTTCATTTGCATATTTATATTTGCAATATGAATAAATCTAAAATGTTCACACTTCTATTATTATATATATTAAAGGGCAAGATATAAATTCTGATCGTCAAAAAATTGCGTTAATTAAGTCATAGGATCTTGCAATTCTACGTTCCAAACTTAATTAATTATAAACCCCCCTTTGTTTCAGGTAGGATCACTATCCTGACAATGAGAAGAACCATAACCTTGAGGCTGAAAAGAAATAAGAAATCTAAGAATAGACTCTCTCTCTCTCTCTCTCTCTCTCTGTTTTTTTTTTTGATAATCGCTGATGATTTGCTCTTAATTATCTGCATGCATCACAACTGATTTCATTTTTACAGAATACGAGTGCTACACTAATTAAGAGTATGAAGACTAATTTAGATTGTATTAATTATTTCCATAGCGTCATCGATCGTTTGACAGAGGCATTTATAGAATTGAGCAAATGTTTTTGGAGTCTGAAAGAGAGAGGTTGCTTAGCTTCTAGAATTCGTTTGATATCTCTTTTTCAAGAACTTGTTCATGCATTATCTGACTTTTTTTTGTCCAATTAATATTGTTTGTTGCAGTATTAATACTACCAAATTTGACAATTGTCGCGAGTTCATAACCTTGAGAACTAATTAATCAAAGTTAAAAATGCTCTGGATAATGGATCAAATCCCATTTCACTGACTGAATCGAAGCATCTTGTCAGTGAACTCCATAGCGTCATCGTTTCACAGAGGCGGCGTCTCGCGCGCTGCTTTTGATGCATTTAGCAGCGAGACGAGGCTTCCTTTCTCCATGTTGCATCTTGTCAAAATCACATGGTGGAGGATTCAGCCGCGTCTTGGGTCGACCTCGAGCACCTTCTCCACCCTGAGCTGATCGATGCGCTGCTCGGCGCCCTCGGGCGGCCTCGCCCTCGACCAGGACGGAGGTGCCGGAGGGCACGAGCTGCGACAGTGGGAACACCGCCTGCTCGTCGACCATCACCTGGAGGTTCGCGAGGCAGGAGCCGTCGCTGAGCTCGAGAAATGCAAATTAAAAGAACCCTTTCCCTGCTCTCGCCCCGTCTCGATCGACCCACCCACCCAGAACGACCTTCCGGTCAACGAGCTCGTCGGCCGGAGCGGACCCGATCGACTCGATGAAGGTGCCGGCGCGGGAGGGCTCCAGGGCGGGATCGGCAGAGAGAGAGAGAGAGAGAGAGATCAGAGAGGCCGTCTCCATCGTCGATCGGAGAAGGGGCGATGGCTAGGGTTTGGATCTGGTGCGTGGGATTAAGGAAGAACGGGCGAGTTCGCGTTCGCCGACGTCGTCGACTCTTTCGGAAAATTCTTAAAATTTGTTAGATTTATGTGTATTTTAGTTTTGAGTTAATCAATAATCAAGCTTTTAGCTTTCCGGTAAATTGTTTATTTCCTAAAAAAAAAGATACGAGTTAATATAAATATCATAAAAAAGAGGAGAATTGCCTGCATTATAAGATCCATTTATTTAATTAAAGTCATAGGCTTGGCTCCGGCGACCGGAGGCAATTGACGGCGCTGAAGAACCGCCGACACCTAAAAGAGAAAGACACACAAAACCGACATATGAGGAATATATATATCGAGTGAACGATTTCAAGTCAAGGCTCATAGGTATGCCAACGCGAGCATTGCGCCGGCGGCGAGGAGAACGAATTGGGGTGCAACGGCATCGCCGCCGTCGGTCCCTTCGGCAGGCCGGTAAGAGGAGAAGACGACGGCGACTCCGAGTTGGAGGAAGAGGAAAAC
Source organism: Wurfbainia villosa (assembly GCA_025175895.1). NCBI lineage: Eukaryota > Viridiplantae > Streptophyta > Magnoliopsida > Zingiberales > Zingiberaceae > Wurfbainia > Wurfbainia villosa. Next base: position 45,894,460 of record CM045991.1, on the reverse strand, counting down.
GAGCAACGAGGCGGTGGCAGCGGGGGCGGCGCCGGCGCTGGCGAGGCCGTCGGCGACGCAGACGCGAACGAACACGGCCGCCACGCCGGCGAGGAAGAGCAGGTAGGCGTGGAAGTAATGGTCCAAGCCGCCGGTGCCATCGAAGAGCACGCCGCAGAAGTCAAACGCGAGGACGAGAGGCACAAGCAGCGCGGAGGCGACACGTGCCCTGCACGCGGGATCGGGGGCCCAAAGATCTAGGAACAAAAGCGCCACAGCGGTCAAGAAGATCGCGAAGAGATCGAAGTAGATTCTCGTTCTCTCTGCGTTCCAGCCGGAGGAGAAGAAGTAGAAGTAGAAGGCGACGCAAATGGTAAGGAGTGAGAAATTGGCCCTCATGGCTGAAAAGAAGAAGAAGAAAGAGGAGGAGAAGGAAGATGTGAGGGACACTTGAATGAAGTAATTTGTCCTCCATCACTCCTTTTAATCTTTATAGGAGTAGAATCTTAATCATAAATGCCACTTAATCGATAAGCTCTAGAGGTCATCCCGTCAACCTCTGAATTTGCACGAGTCATCGATAGAATCGGATGGAGAAAAGTCCCACGTAGACTTCCGAAAGCCTGGTGGTCGAAAAGTTCCACACCTCCATCAAACCGAAAATGAAAAAAAAAAAAAAAAAAAGGTTAAGTCACCTACCTAAAAATCATTTAGCATTTATTGCTTATTGATTTTATTTTTTTTTCCGTATTTATTTATGGAGCCTGTTAGTTTGGGCGTCGCTCTCATGCACATCCCCGTGCGCACGTGAAGAGGCGACGTCCATATGACACGGCCAACGATGACCGACGCGTGGACACCGGCACACCGCCGTCTCAGAGTATTTGCTTTAAATCAGTGGGGAAAGTAAACGAAAAGACTGGCTATATTTCAACTGAAAAATTCCGCCACCATGCTTAATTTCTAGATTACAGACAACTGAAAAATGGTTAGTTGGACCAAGAGAAGTAGGATTGGAAATTTGTACGAACATGATCTTTGTGAATTGTGTTATATATATATATATATATATTTGACTGGGAGACGACATTGTACCATTAGTTCCTCCTAATCAATACTTGTTGGCTAAGTAACATTTATAATAAAATCTAGTGGCACCTAAAATTAAATATATCATACAATTTTATTGTAACCATAATAGATTTAATTGCACCTATGGATCTCACATGACTATCTCTCACTTAGATTGCGTTGAAATTACATTCACATCCTATTGTTAGATTTATTATTAAATTATCTCCGCGGAATGATGCGTTAAATACACAACAAAATTTATAAAAAAAATAAAATTCAATTCTTGTGTTACCAAACTTATTAATACTCACACAAGTACTATTCTATTCTCCATTGTATTTGTCATCGCACCATCTATAATTTTTGCAGAGGTGATGTAAAAATCGGCATAAAAAAGCAGAGTCAAAACCCTAAAAGGAAAAAAAAAAAAGTGGAACCTGACAAGACTTGCACGATTGCAATAAAGTGGAAGTTTTTTCCAAGAACATTAAAAACAAACAAAGGGCAAAATCTCAGTAAGAATTTCAATATCATGGGCACAAAATTTGCTCTGATAAGTAAAATCTCGTGTGCCCCTTAGAATTACATGAGCATTAAAAAAAAAAAAGGAAACATGTACTTGAGTCTTGCATCGTCACTTCACCAATCCACTACAAAATACCTCAACTTTCTTAACTTGCAAATCTGGGGTCAACATCTCAAGGGATCTATGTAGGTTTTCGCATGTTTCGGCCAGCGCGAATCACTTCATCCACCAGAAGCAATTGAGAAGCAATAACAGGCCTGCAAACAGAATGGAACCAATAACTCAATGGATAGTGAAAATTAAGAAAATGGCTGGCGGAGTCGACTAAGACATACCCTGAGTTTATGAGCTGACGTTTTACAGAGTAGTTATCAAAGATACCCTCCATCTGTGGATCAACAGGTGTACCGGTATGAAGATTCAAACCGACAATGTTGCCTCTGTCATGTTCACCCTTGAAAACATCATAAGTTAAGACTGGGGTTCAAATTTGAATTGTACTGGAATAGTATCAGGGTGGAGTATCGCAAGAGGTCTTTACTGTAATAGAAATGATGGCATCTAAGGTGTCGTGGCCAGCGTTCTCCGCGAGTGTCTTTGGAACCACGAGAAGGGCATCAGCAAAGGCTTCAACTCCAATTTGTGCACGCTGTCAACACCATTCTATTAGATGAACATCATGATACTTGTGTGCCTTACAATTCAGAATAGCTTACCCCTTGAACAGCTTTCTTTACATTGTTGATCAAATGTTGTCTTGCGGCAACCTCAAACGCCCCAGCACCCTGTCAAAATCAAGATAATGAAAATAGTAGTCTTGGAATTTCTTATTTTCTACTCGTTTACAGTGGTTCCCTAATTCACCATTTTGAAAATCAATGCAACTGACGATCACAAAGTAATGCTGCACCATTTGTATGACTAGCAATTCACGTACACAGAAGGATGGTAAGGATCAAACCCATCATCACTTGTCACACAATAGATATGTTCAAATAATATAATAAGGATAAGATTCAGGGAGCAGTTTCAACTTTCTGTAGTTACTGTTGATGTTAAGAGAAAAGATCTTGATAATATTCCTCAAAAACCAAAGTTCTTCATGGATACGGAGACCATTTAGTTCTCTTAAAGATGTTATTCCAAGTCTTAGTTTTCAGTGTACCTAATTATTATTATGTGTAGTTTATCTTGGCCAAATTATTCCATGCGTCTCTTTTAAATATAAGACATTTGAATCTTACCAGAACAACAGCTTCATCTTCGATCGTATTCTTGACAGACCTGAGGCCATCGCGAACGGCATCCTTGATTTGAGCAATGGTATGATCATTTGGTCCTGCAATGAAGAGGACAATACCTTTCCTTAATATTATAATTTATACTGTGGACTAATAAAATTGAAGCTATCAAAGTAAAATTATGTAACCTTTGATCAAGATAGTACAAGATCGAGGGTTTTTCACATTTTCAACAAAGGTATACTTTTCTTCGCCAAGAATATGCTCATAAACAAGCCCAGCCCATCCAAGACAATCAGCCGTCAAGTCATCAACAGAATTAACAGCTTCCCCACCACAAGCCAAAACCAGTCTTTCCATATTCCTCCTCTTAGCTCTTCTAAGTGCAATAATCTAAAGGTGACCAGAAAAAAGTTTATTAATTAAATAAACGTAGCGCTCTGTAATGTTTACAAAGTCTGGATAATTAATAGCGATTGATGATGCAAAAACTAGATCCTTGTTGTTCATAATGAATTAAACAAAATATTGTAACAGTGGGAAAAAAAATCTGCAGCAGCAAAATAAACAAAAGAATTTATCCAACCAAATCGTCAATCAGTCAACACCATTAGTACTCATGTTGCTCCTATTACAGAACTAGAAAATAGGAATTTGTGAAATACATTAGAACAAGGTAAAAGTTGAATATTTGTCAAAATCCTGCAATTGATATATAGTCAAAACATTTGCTTAATTGCAGAATATATTGTAACCTTAATCATCTATTCCCACCTCATAATTTTAACAAATATGCCATAAACTGTGATGCAGTGATTGAACTGAATTCTGTCAGAGTGAAGTTGCAACCTAAACTAGATCATACAAATAATCTGTTAAGAAATATAATCATCCCCATGAGATAAAAAAGCATAGCATGTGCAAATATTCAAGACTGAGGTTGTTCAAGGAAAGGAAAATAGAGTTGGTTGGTTCATATTGCATATCATCTACAAGGAATTACAATAACTAGTAGTAGTCATTGATGACTATGAATGTGTGCAGGATATAAAACAACTCTGGTGAATGCAACTAGGAAAGTTGAAAAGTTTCACCTAGATACAGCTTGAAGCGAAAAAAAAACATCAATAACTAGAGTGATGATATTGTTTACCCCTGCCCTGGCAAGAAGATCTAGAGATGGAGGATCAATGCCCTTCTGATTAATCACAAGAAAGTTTTTGTCATTGTCCGAACAGACCTACATTGGAGAAGGAACTTCAGGAAACAGAAGACATAAGGTAATTGTGATAATTTGAAGTGTTTTAAAAAAATATTGAATTTGCCTTGTTCTTCAACTCAATGATCTTCATAACCCGCTCATCAACCTGACGCCGTTCAGCAGCAACCATTTTTTCTCTCTGCTCGGCATTGGAGTAGAAAAAGCCTGCATTTATTTCACTGGAAAGAGAACCCATCAACCACTTGTATGCAAACAGTAGATGGGTTCTCGGCTACCAACACTATAATTGTAAATAACAGAGCGTCCAACTTGTTGTGACACAGGTGCATAACATATATCAGAAAGGCATCATGACCACAATATTTTGATAAGCAAATAAAACTCGTTCACACCAAGGAATTTAGAGATGAAGTAATTTCAAAGATCCATTAGTACAGATTCTTGGTTATTTTGAGCTATAAAAACTCAATTTGTACATCCAGGAATTTGGAGGTGCAGTAACTTTCAGTTTCAAAATAGCCACAAGAATAAAACAAATGATAACAAACAAAAAATCTACGTGTAGCAAAAACTAAATTGTCTCATGTACGAGTTCCTACGACTTTCTTTTCCATAAAATACTAAATGAAAAAGAAACACATCAAGATTTACCTTTTCTCATATTCCAAGGAGACATTGCAAGTTAAGATATAGCAATTTTCTGCCCTCCGCTTCATATCAGGATGTCGAGATCCATGATCAAGGACAAGGCCTTCGACCTTCAAAAGAAGCAACAATGAGTCAGACTACTAATGGGAAGCAATTAATTAAAGCAATCGCTCGGTATAGATAATAGGCAATTCTTGTGTGCCCCCCAGTAGGTAAAACCTCCAATGCCTAAGAGATAATCCCTAAGTAGGTAAAACCTTCAACGCCCAAGAGATAAATGCAATAGAAGTACCCATGTAAAGATGCTACTTGCCCCTTATAATCTAACCAAAGAATCAGTGAATCCCATATGTCTTTTTTAAACTGTTGTAACAATATTTGCAGTAATAATTTTAAAGAAAGTATCACTTCCATATCCAATATTCCAATTCTAGTTGCAGCCACACTTTTTATATTTGCTAATTTGCAAGTCTATTATAGCTCAGAGCCATTTTGCCAAATCACTTAAGAAACCACCAAAAACTGCAGATTCCAAAGAAGAAAACTGGTTTCATGAATTAACACATCCAAATCCTTAAAAATACAAGAAAAGAGGGGGGACTATGCAACACCACATTCAATGTCAACAACCAACCAAGCAACACAATGTTCTGTAAGATAATGCAACACAATACATATTGCACAAAGATGCTTGGCACTTGCCTAGGTGATTCATGGTGTGCAAATATAGAACATTCTTAATAAATTCACCATACTATTACTAATATCTAATCTCAGTTAATTAATGCACATTAAACAATAATAGTTAATAATCTATATCAATATCATCATAAACAACTCCGCCCACGATGAGTTAACCTTGTCGTGGCCGGTCCCAAGCCCGGATAAAGGAGGAGGGTTGCGTTAGGTTGCCAGCCAGCGTTAAACTAAGGCAAATGTTTCAATGAATGGATCAATCAAACTATTGTGCTAATGCTAGGTTGTTCCCCGGAAGGAACGCGTTACAGGGTCCGACTGTAATGTCTCGGCAAGGACCGCTACATTTTCAGAACTCGGGTGTAGTGAAAAATATGCTAGAGTTCACGTTGCAGGGTCCGACTGCAACGTATCGGCAAGGACCGCTACATCTCCATGAGAACTTGGGTGTAGTGTTAAATAAGCAAGAGTTCTCACACCATAGGTTGGGTAAGAACAAATATTATAGAAAAACTAGTAGTCTAAGATTTGGTACATGGAACATAGGAACCCTCACTGGTAAAACAATGGAGATAGTAGATACGATGATTAGAAGAAAAATTAATATTGTATGTGTACAAGAGACAAAATGGGTTGGTGAGAAGGCAAAGATGATAGAGAACTCGGGTTTTAAGTTATGGTATCTGAGGAAGAGTAAACCAAGAATTGGAGTGTGTATTATTGTTGATAGTTCGTTAAAGGATGAAGTTGTAGGAGTAATTAGAAAAGGGGATAGAATTATAGCTCTCAAAATAGTAGTGGAGAAAGAAACTATAAACGTAATTAGTGTATATGCACCTCAAATAGGATTAGATGAAAATACCAAATTAAGGTTTTGGGAGGACTTGGATGAAGTATTACAAAATATTCCGTCAAATGAGATGATTTTAATAGGAGGTGATTTAAATGGACATGTCGGAGTGAAAAATGACGAATATGAGAGGGTGCATGGGGATTATGGATTTGGAACAAGAAATGAAGAAGGTAAAACTATATTGGATTTTGCAATAGCATATGATCTTATACTAGCTAATACATTTTTTAAGAAAAGAGAAGAACATTTAGTCACGTTCAAAAGTGGAAATAATACATCACAAATTGACTTTCTTATGGTTAGGAAGAGAGATAGAAAGATTTGTAAAGATTGTAAGGTTATTCCTGGAGAAAGTTTAACTACTCAACATAGGTTAGTAGTATTGGATATACGCCTCAAACATAGTATTAATAGAAGAAAAATATACACGACCCCTAGAATTAAGTGGTGGAAATTAAAGATGAGAAACTAAATATATTCAAAGAGAAGGTAAAAGTACAAGTATTAGATAACATATACAGTGACCCTAATACGACATGGGATAAGATGATATCAAAATTGAAAATAGTAGCCAAGAGTGTACTCGATGAGTCAAAGGGACATGCACCACCAAGTAAAGAATCTTGGTGGTGGAATGAAAAAGTGCAAGAGAAAGTCAAGGAAAAACGAATAACATATAAGAAATTAAATATTTGTAAAAATGAGGAAAATTTGAAAAAATATACAATAGCCAAGAAAGAAGCTAAGAAAGCAGTGAATGAAGCTAAGACTGAAACTTTTGAACGGTTATATCGAAAATTAGATACAAAAGAAGGGGAAAGAGACATTTATAGAATAGCTAAAGTGAGAGAGAGGAAGACAAAAGATCTTAATCAAATAAGATGTATTAAAGATGAATGCAATAGGGTACTAGTAAATGATGAAGAAATAAAAGAGCGGTGGAAGAGATATTTTTATCAACTTTTTAATGAAGGTTTAGGAGACCAACTTAATTTAGGTAATTTAAGTAGGTCAAATGAGTATAGAAATTTAAATTTTTATCGTAGAATTCAAATTTCAGAAGTAGAACAAGCTTTAAATTGAATCTGAAAATGGAAAAGCCGTTGGACCGGATGATATTCCGATAGAGTTATGGAAGTGTTCAGGGAAACAACGTATTGAATGGCTTACAAAATTATTTAACATGATATTTAAAACAAAAAAGATGTCTGATCAATGGATGGTAAGTATCCTAATTCCCTTATTTAAGTTTAAGGGAGAATTACAAACTTGTGAAAACTATTGGTGTATTAAACTAATGAGTCATACCATGAAACTTTGGGAAAAAATAATAGAAAAAGATTAAGGAAGGAGACCATGGTTCTCGAAAATCAATTTGGATTCATGCCGGAAGGTCAGATAAGTCTATACATCTTCTCGCATAACTAATTGAAAAGTATAGAGAGCAAAGCGAGAATCTACATGGTATTCATTGATTTAGAAAAACATGATAGAGTTCCAAGAGAAATAATATGGAGAATTTTAGAAAAAGAGGTGTTAGTGTAACATATATATTGAACTAATTAAGGATATGTATAAGAAGTATGACGAGTGAAGACTTGGTGTGGATTAACTGAAGCATTTCAATAAAGATAGGGTTACATCAAGGATCGACTTTAAGTCCCTATCTTTTACACTAATCATGGATTTAACTCATGGACACATTCAAGACACATTCAAGTAGTGCATGTTGTTGCGGATGATATTGTTTTAGTAGATGAGACACGTGAAGGAGTAAATGTTAAACTAGAATCTTGGCGGGAAACACTAGAAGTGAAAGGTTTTAAGCTTAGAGAGGAAAGAGAATATATGGAATTTAAATTTAGCGATATTAGGCGTAATGAGACAAGTGTTAAGATAGGAGATGATGAGTTATGCGGAATTGAGAGCTTTAAATATTTAGGATCATTTTTGCAAGATGATGGAGGATGAGAGAGATGTCTTACATAGAATACAAGGCGGGATGGTTGAAATGGAGGAAAGCATCGGGTATTTTATGTGATCGTAAAGTGCCTCTAAAACTTAAAGGAAGTTCTGCGATTAGACTGCTTTATGTTATATGGAGCTGAATGTTGGGCTACGACTCGAGCATATGAGCAAAAGATGAGAGTTGCAGAGATGAGGATGTTAAGGTGGATGTGCGGACATACGAGGATGGACAGAATAAGAAATGAGAGCATTAGAGAAAAAGTTGGTGTTGCATCTATTGAAGGAAAGCTCCAAGAGACACGTTTAAGGTGGTATGGACATGTACTTAGACGGCCAATAAATGCTCCAGTTAGGCGATGTGAAACGATACCAAATATACACATCAAACGAGGAAGAGGAAGACCAAAAAAGACTTGGATAGCAACAATAAAACAAGATAAAATTTATTTAAATATAGATGATGATATAGTAGGGGATAGAGTCCAATGACGTAGAAGGATCCATATAGCCGACCCCACCTAGTGGGATAAGGCTTTGTTGTTGTTGTTGAATATCATCATAAACCCATGGTTGCCCCAACTATTTTGGGGTTTGCTACATCGATCTTATACCTCAATTGAATCTATGCAGGGCTATATTACTAGCAATATTCTAAACATTTAAAATTTGTATCCCTTATACCATCTACCTAATCTATTGCTCACCTCTAAACATGTTTATACCATCTCAACCTGTTTTCTTTTTCTCTCAACATTTGGAACTACACCTATTTGCTTTAATAGTAGTTGCTTTCATTGTATCCCTTTTTAGTAATCTTGCATATCCTTCATAGGATTCTCATCCTTATAAAATTGAACACTTAATAGTATGAATCCATTACTAGATAACATATAACTACATCTTGTTGATATATCTCAGAAACTTATTTAGATTAGAGGAATTAAACAACTAATATTTATTGATTAATCCATCCAATTCATATTTCCATATATAAAAAACATCAATCACATAATGTACAACGTGTAATATAATAATAACACTTTATAACAAAGTAGAATAGGTCATATTTAAAAATAGCATGCACATAATTATTATCTAAAGTATTTTTTTATTATAACAGAAATGTTTAGGATAACACTTACAATTTACATACAATGATATCAAAAGCTTAGTTTAATTTTTCAAAACCACAGTAATTAAAGATATCATCAAAGGAACCAAGTCATTTGTTCCTTTTCACTGAATATGTGCTTGCCATTTGTTTATTTGGTCCTAGCCTGTAGAAGTGTTCTGCCTAGCTCTCCTAGGTGTTCAACACACTTAAAGGGTCAGTATATCATATATACGATGAAGTCCATTCTCTAAAACAGCATTTCTTTTAAAACAATGGTAGCTTATCTTGCAATCAAGTTTCATTACATTTTAATTGTACAACTAATTTCTATTGTCGACTGAGTTACCCAACAATTCTAACAAAGTTTTTCTTGGAAAGAGAACCGACTATAAGGATCATCACCAGAACAATGTGTAACTCACTGCAGCGTGTAGGATAATTGGGCCACAAAAATTTTGCATCAGAAAAGAGCAAGACTTCACTGGGGTTTTTGTGCTAGGAAGAGGAGCCTCATGGTTTGTCCCGAAGTTAGTGTGCTGTTATGTAATTTTTTTTAATATACATTCCACAAGATTTTTTTTCCTTTTCTTAACCAAGCAGTCAATAGCATAGAAGCAAGCACCTGCCCAGGAAGTATCTATCTGGCTAGGTGTTGAGGCACTTGAGCCTCACCTCGCTTGGGCATCTATGCAGACACTCTACAGACTTTTAACAACATTAGAGCAACAATCACAATAAAACATACCAAGCGCGTGTCAACATCGAATTTATGGCGCATGTGCATTATCTCGACCATGAAAAGATCAATTGGCTCATCTGGTTTTCGTATGCAGAGTACCTGTTAGTGTAAAAAAATGAACATTGATAAATATGAAAGTAGCTAAGACTGAGATTAATAACATCAAGTACATGCTATAAAACATTAACAAATAGGACTCCAAGAAATGGTACAATGATCAAAAATTTATGAATGAGTGTGTAGCTTAGAGCAGAGGTTTGCAGCTTAAGAACCAAGAATGATTTTGATAACAAGAAGTTTTCTGCTGTGCGACACGCGGTGTGTGCCGCATGCACAACGTAATCTCAGTCGTTCATCGTACGGAGATGCACAGTAAATGAAAAATGCACAATATTTCTCTTCCGGTGATCTCCAACCAAATTTTTCTCTGTCGGCCACCATCAACACCATAGCTCAGCTTTTGAACTTGTCGGGGTCACCGCCGCCGTCCGACCAACTGATCTGCGGTCGAATTCCGATCGAATTGGAGCCGCCAATGTCACAACCATTGGCGGCTGCAATCCGACCGAAATTCGACAGCGGTAGAACCGGCGGAGTCCGACCGAATTGCGATCGGATTCCAACTGGATCATAGTCGGATTCTGGTCGATTCCAATCGGATCGCAGCTTGATTTCAGCCGATTTGCGGCCGGATTCCAACCGGATCGCAGTCGGATTCTGGCTGTAAGCGATTACGATTGTGACCGCCAACAGTCGCGATGCTTGATGGCTGCAATTCGTCAGGAATCCAATCAAACTTTGACTCTGGTCGGACCCTGGCCAATTCCGATTGCGATTTGACCGGAATCCAATGGGGCTCATGTGTTGACCGAACCATGGCCGAATTCCGGCTAAGATCGCGGCCAAAATTCGACCGCTCGGCAAAAAACACTCCGACGGGGTGAAATATTATGCATTCCCTGTTACTGTGCGTGCTCGGACGCTCACGAGTCGTACAACATAAAAAATCTCTTTGATAACAGATTCCAAGTAAAGACAAGAATCAAACAGAAATTCTTCCAGGTGATACTGATTCATTTTAACAAAATAGAGCTGACAATTTTCCTTAATCAATAAAAAAAAATCAATTGAGATTTGCAGTCAGTCTGGAGCTTTATCATAAGTGAAGTGCTTTATTCAGACACAATCCATAAGCATTAAAGAAGTTCGATAAAAAATCATGCAAAAAAATATATACTTACTGCATCAGCAACAACATCGGTCAGTTGGTCAGCTAGCGATTCATATAACTATGGCAAAAGAAAATTCAAACAGCATTAAGAGAAACTCATAGAAACAATGACCTTATAAACTATTTCATTAAAAAAAAGAAGATATAGTTTACCTTTGTCCTAAGTGTTGTCCTTGCTACCATTTTCAATATCTCCTTGTCAGGTGAGTCGCCCATTACAACAGGTGTCTTAAACTTCTCTAGAAACTCTAGAGTAGCCCGCTTGGCAATTTCAAAACCATCTACCAATACTCTCGGATGCATTCCTGAAAAAAAAAACAACTTTTAAGTTATTCACCATTTGAAGTAATGAGTTAAGAGGTTCTATATAATGAGATATAATCTTAAACATTGGAAGCACTAAAATAAGTAGCTGAAAGGGCATTGTCTATACGGGCAACTGCTCTAACAAACACCAGAACAAATAACTGTTTCAATCTTCACAAGCTATAAATTTTGAAAATGTTAATAAAAAAAATGGTTATCATAAATGTAAAACTCACATCATGCCTATTTAACTCCAATGGTAACTCCGACCATAAGAATATCAATTGCTACTGATCTTCTTTTGAATGCCTACTGATTATAATCATACATTCATAACCATCTAACTCTTTCAAGTTCAAACTCGCTCTTGTTTAGTAACCCTAAAACCATGAACCTTGGAGTGACAAATACAACAAATTGTCAAACCCCTGAGTCCAAGTAACTGATACTCCACCATAATGATACAGCTAGTGTCAAGTTCCACCCGTGATCCCTTTAGAAAATGCACATACACAAGTAAAGAAGGCTATTATAGTGGAAACTCTAAGACAACAAAGAACGACTCTCCATTATTTCATTTATGGAAAAGTTCTTGGCAAGAGTTATGATTAGTAGGATGTATAGATCGTTTACAGAAAAAATCACTGTTACTAACAATCGTTGAGGATGGAATCACAGAATTAGAATCTATATTCTAATGTGCTACATATCAGTATAAGGCAAATCAAGCATGCACTAAAATCTCAAACTAACATTAAGGCATCGTTTGCATTGGCCAGGCTAAAAATCTCAGGAAGGACAAACAAAAACCTTCACTGATTTTCTGTTCTGACTGCTTCATCAGCTCCCCGATGAAAAGAACAGTGGACGTTGTGCCATCACCACTAGTCTCATCCTGCGCGACTGCTGTCCTTGCGATCATGATCGCAGTGGGGTTTTGGATTTGCTGCAGATCCAATGAAATGCTGAGAAAAACCACACCATTTCTAGGATTTAAAGACTAAAAATCCAGTCCCCTTACCATCTCTTTCAGAAGAGTGTTCCCATCTTTTGTCAGCTTGATGTCCCCGGCCCCTCCGACAAGCCTGCACGCGAAATTGAATACTTGGCGCAGGGAGAGGAGGACGCACATAGGAAAGAAGAAAAAAAGAAGAAGAGAAAATTACATTTTGATGGTGCCCTTGGGGCCGAGGTTTGTCTTTAGCACATCCTGAAGGCCCTTGGCAGCGTTAATGTTCATGTGGAGCGCCGCCGACTTGTTCAGCACCTCGGCTTGAGGATTCAACACTCGGAGCGACATCTTCTCGCACTACCAGTGAGGACGAGCTAGCAGATCGTGGCGGCCGACGGCGACGAGGTGGAGTAGGGTTTTAAACGAGCAAGAAGAGTGGGACTGGGGAATCAAGTCGAGGGGAAGAAGGCCGAATGATGCGCAACGTAATATGATTATATAGGTTGCAAGTTGGGCCGAGCCTCTTGCCTAGGCCGTTATCCACACTGAAGTGTTGTTTGAAAAGCCTGTTTGGAATTAATTTTTTTTATTCTTTTTAAAAAAAAAATTAAAAATTTGATAGGAATAAATAAAAATATTGGATTTAGACTAGATGTATTTTATTGTATTTTATTTTTCGATTCGTCCGTGTTTCATCAATCAAGTGGAGTTCGTTGGTGTTTATTGTGAAGAAACATTTGATCGTGCTTAGCCATGAAATTTTATCAAAACGAATAAATACCAAAAAAAATAAAGTAAAATAAAATACCACATCTGTAGCAGCATAGGTTAGAATAAAGAGAGATAAACCATGGAAAATCATGTCGTCTAACTCAATGGTTAGAAATAATAAAATACTTTTGAGTCCGAATGAAAATTTTAAATCTAATGTCGAAATTCGATTTCTATCCATACGTAACATTTATACTGTGCTAAATCATCAGACGGTCATTCCATACAGTAAAATTTTATTTAATTATCTAAAATTTATTGTTCATCAATATACAAAGATGTCTCCAAAAGTTTAAAGGTGGTTGAAGACGTTAATCTCGACAAAATCTGAGGAAGAGAATGTTTGTCTCCGCCAACGAAGAGTTAGATCGATCAAGCCAAGTATCTGTAAAGACTTAGATCATTTGAGTCTCTCTCTAAATATTCTCTATTTATCAAATCTTCAATCCGGCTCTTAATTAGCTTCATGTCAGGCTGCAAAAAATATAAAATCATGAACAACAAATTAAAGTAACCAAAACTATCAAAAAAATATTTTTTTTTCTTTCAAATTTTACACTTTTCATAAACTATTCGATGATATGTATTAGAATTAGATGAGAGAATAATTGTATGTTTCTTACCTTGAATATTTGACTAAGTTGTTTGACACATTCTGCGATCAACTGTTGATGATTCAAGGCTTTGCGACTTTTCATAATGCGAATTAGGCAAGCATCAACAACAAATTTTCTATCCTTGTCCACGAGTTCAATTATTTTCTTTTTCTCATCCATGATTGGAAGAGGTATCTGCAATTGAGTAGTCGAAGAAAAATGAATACGGAGAAAAATTAGAAGCAACAACTTAACTTATTTGTTGTAAAGAATGCACCTTGATCCTTCTCATTTTGTCGGTGAATTTCGAATTGAATTCAAAGATATCATATGAACAAATAGATTTTGTATTTGGTTCTTTATTCAGAATTTTATACTTCAAGCAACAAAGGGAGTAGAGCAATCTGACTACGTCGTCGTCGGCTAAGTTAAGTTGAGACATGATCTCCGAGTAGCATAGTCGATCTGAGTCATTAAAGAGCATAAGAACTGCAGCCTGTAAATAGCTCAAAACTTTCAGTCAACATACATTTTTATTTTGCATAGAGGAAAAAGGGTTCAATAAATACCTGATATGTTGTCACAATAAGCTCCATGGTTTTCGATTCAAAATTGGCTGTAATGTTGCATGTCCCCAAAGAATATATCCATGTGAGCTTCCTGTTGTTTGTTTTTGTCTGATAGAACTCTTTGAAAGCTTGTACACATTTAGTCTGAAAGCAAAAATTCTTTAGAAATTTAAAAAAATACGGAGCTTACCCCTTTAGGCATATCAAGTTCTTAATTTTTTTAGTAATGCACAAATCACCAATTCAATAGCATCCTATAATAATCCAAATCTATCTGGCTTTAATATAGAATTCTTATTCAATTTCATGATTCAAATTTTGTTGATGCTGATAAGATTTAACTTTGTCGATTAAAGAATTTTTCAATTCGACCAGGTCCGCATCCGTTCTAGATACTTGTATAAATAATTGAGGTTTTATTATCGTTAAGTGTGTAGGCCAATCATGATGTTACCATAAATTCTAATAAAATTTAAATAAAGGTAAAAGTAGAAAATGAATTTGCTAACCATTTCAAAAGGAAGATGGAAATCAGATGATTTATAAGATGGCCAGAATCCAGTTGTCAAAACAGTAACTGATAAATCTATCCCTGGATTTATCTGTGGATTATGTTGAAGATATTCCTTGAAATTAGCTTCAGTTTCTCTAGCGAGGGTCTTATCAGTCATCTGAAAAATGAACCAAACGCGTTCAGTGATTAATTCAAATGCAAAAACACTTGAAATGTAGGTATACGAACCATTCCCTCCATCTTTGAGGTATAACATGCACCATTTTGCTGCTTTAATTTTGTTAACATGCTCCTGTCATGTTCCTCATTAGCACTTTTGTCGAATAACAACCTCCTAGCGAGCTTTTTCCTACAAACATATGTTGATAGACATGATGATAAATAACAGAAAATAAAGTGATGAAAATAAAGACATGGGGGTGATTTTCACCTATAGAACTCAGCAAATAGATCCTTGTCATGGATATAACCAAGCAAATTCACAGCCTGCAAATATAAGAGATTAGTTCAATCATGTTAAGTCCAAAATGTAAAGGTTGATGACAACGTGAGAAGAAGAAAGAGGGCAAGTTAGGAAAAAAAAATATAACTACACAAACAAGCATGTACCTTTTCGAGTATCTCCTCGATTGCTTCATCACTTAGTTTCTCATTTCCACTCTTCTTAAGAATACTTTCACAATAGTTAACTAGTAACTCAGCAGTTGAGCTATTTGCAACAGTCTTATTGAGGAAAATCTCAAATGCCTCTTTGAGTGCCTAAAGAATATAAAAAGATTTAGCAAGGAAAAAAGAAAAATAACATTTGAGTAATACACCGTATTGACATAGCCAAACCTTATGGAAAAAGGTATGATTTTGGAAGCAATCTTTCACAAGTGGCATGTTCTTGTCATGAAGTTCAATAACTTCCATAACAAAAGTCTGAAAACAAGGAAGCATCAAGTAAGGTTCACAAGAAACAACCAACTAAATAGAGTGCAAAAAATCTCGAGCTTTACCTGTTCTTGCACGCCAACAGCATCCTTTTTCTCTGCCTGAAAATTTTCCAGTAAAAACAACATAAAAAAAATGTACATCCAAATGAACAAACAAAACAAAGATTGACTGGCACAAATAAGAATGAAAACCAAAAAAGATAGTAGCACCTACTTTAGCAAACCAAACATATGAGCACAAAATCAAACAATGTTGGCAACCGAAGTAGAGAACCAAAACTATGATTTGTGAAACAAAAGCTAACGTAACACCTTGATGTGACCAGAGAGTGCTTTCAAGTGAACAAGGGTATTGTCTAAGAAGATAATTGATAGTTACCTTCTTGTTACTTGCAGCAGCATCTGCTTTTTTGACTAAAGCTATACCCTCAGCAGTCACATGCTGCACAATAATGTTAGTTCAGAAAAATAATGACAATCAAAACCCAAACTATTTGAGTTAATTTTGTAGTAGAAAACTAATATTGTTGCAACTACTAATTGCAGTACCTTCATATAAATTTGAGAGATAGGACTTAGGCCATCATCAATCTTTGAAAAAAGCCGATACATCCGTGAGAGATCATCCACCTGAAGTGTCAATTAGACATAAGGATTTTCTAACATTATTAGATGCCACAGGAAAAAACTTCTAATTGACAGCATTGACAAGAAAATAGTACCTTGTGTTCTTGAATTAAGACACTGCAACCAGACTTTTCATTTTCCAAAAGTTGGCTTGAATAAACATATATAATCTCATGATGCACTTGCTACAAGTAATGAAAATTCAACAAAACATAAAAAATATGAAACAAATGTAATGAAGATTAGTCACATTTCTATTTCCTCAGTATTATCCTTGAGGTGTACAGAAGTATCTATGATTTCAAAATTCTGTCCTTTTGAGCTCTAAAGAAAGATCATTTGGGAAGAAATAAATCAGGTCATGATGGATCTTCTAACAAAGAATCATATACCTCTACCAATTTCGATTTGCTGGTAGCATGCAAGTAATGGACAACCCTATCCTCCTCCCTCCTTAAGCACTCCTCAGCCTAGTAAAAAAACAAGAATGACCAAACATTCAATAGGAAAAATGAATGTTTCATAAAGATATGTATGTGAAGCACCTTTAACATGTAATCTGGGAATGATTTAATGAGAATCCAATTTGAAGCGTTTCTAGAGTAATAGGCTGTTGTTTCTTTAAGCATTTCATCTTCAAAATCATTTTTATAATAATCCATCTCGCCCATTCCAATTTCAACAAAAATTTCAGTAACATTCTTCAGCAAACCCCTATCAATTCGTTCACCCCGTCGCTCTTGATCAATCTGTAGAAGACAGAGAACCATAAATATTATCTAATAAATGTTGAATGTGAAAAATGGATTACAGAAATAGCATCAAGTTACCAAAGAAATGGCAGCATCTTTAACTTTTACTTTAGTCTTCTGATAAACCTATAACAAAAAAGGGAAAATTGGATCTAGCTATACCATAAACTAAGGATACATGGACAAAAACGCTTGAGCAGAGATCTGAATTCCACACTGTTAATTAAGGAGAAAAATGAACAAGGAGGATGACAATCTACCATGTCTCGGAAACATGTAAGCGCAACTTCCTCAAGTGATGGAAGAAATTTCCTCTTGATGAAAAAGCGACCAAGGTATGAAAAAAAACGTGAAAGCCATCTGATCATAACTTTATGATTTAACCATCTTTTGACCAGTTCCTTTAACAAAGGCTCATCACACTTGTCCTTCAAAGATGGCACTACCTGAGCAAAAGAAGGAAACACTATCAGATTATAAGAATACTTTTTTATTTCCATGTTATACAAAAGGACGTATGATCATGTGATTGAAGAAGTTCCATAATTTATATAAACAGTAATCTCTATATACACAAATAATGCAAGTTCACTTAATTTTTTCATTAGAAAAATATTCTTTCCTTTCTCATGGATATCATCTGCATTGATGATTGTTCATGCGTGGATAATCAACAATTGAAATCAAATCATCAGACTATATCATACAGAAGTTTTTCTCCTTTTATTTAGTAGATTTAGAGTTTAAAAAAAAAGAAGAAAATACAGGGCAAGTAAATTTAGATGCCAAGGCTACTCATAGTTACATGTGTCTCTTGAAGAAAAAGCATAAATATCTGTAGTTTACACTCCTGACATATTTTATTTCTAACAAACAGTAAAAGAGATGCCACAGCAAAAACTTTGACAGAACAAATGCTATACCGTCTTTGTTAATATTAATGGTAATTAATCCTAATGTATCTTTTTGGTTACATGACATTCACAATTTATTCTTGCTCTTGAATTTTGCATTTATTTTAACGTTGCCACAAGCAGGCAATGAGGTACAACGGGGTTTCTTCCATTGCTTATACAATTGATAATTTCCTAATAGTTAGATGGAATTATGTGAATGCAAAGTGAACATACAAGTTCTAGGAATCACTATATAGAGAGAGTTTTAGTTTTTTGGGGTTGGCTGTATCAAATCACATTAACCTGTTTGTATTAGATGGATAATTATGCAACAAACTGTTGCAGTAGCTATTCTAATGCGCCACAAGGTTACTTAGAAATAAAATTCGAGCAGATTATCAATTGGCTGGCTCTATAACTACTTGACTAAGGATAATAAGAACAAATAACATGAACCAGAACAGATAAAACATACCACGGAAGTCATGTACTCCTCGATCACTTCCTTGTGCTTTGAATACAATAGCTCAGCGTGATCGTACGGATGCCTTTGGATACACATATTGTGGATTGTTCTGTTTCACGCGAGGGATTTGGTTAGCCAAAAACAAAGCAGGAGAAACAGATCAAAAATCGCGTAGGAATATTACGTGTAGATCATAATGTGTTTCTCGGATGTGAACGGCGGTTCGGGAAACCCTTCCAAAATCCTCTTCATCTTGGCGATGCCTTCCTCGATGACCTCCCACCCTTCGTCGAAAAGGATCGGCTTCCGATTAAGCTTCGCCATTGGCCCCCCGCTGTATACCCTCTGGATCCTGAGGGAATCGGAACTCTAACACTTTCCTACAGATCGAAGCAACGCAACGCAACGAGGGAACTGAAGCAAAAGCCTAGCGAGGGATCGCGCCAACAAAAAGACGATGAGTGACGACGATCTGCATCGACTCGGTTTACATAGAGAAGGAAGAGAAGCAGCCGCGTTCCGTTAGGAATTTTAAAAAGGACAAAAAAAGGGACAAAAAAGGAGAAAATTTCAAATTAAAATTTTCTTATTTGGAAAAAAACATGAAACAAACAATTACGCAATATTTTTTTCTTTTATTTTCTGTTACTTATAAATTTGTATTTTTATAAAATGATTTCATATTTTAATAATGAAAATAATTTTAGGAACTATTTTCATAGGAATTATAATTTTTGTAATTATATGTTTTTTTTTTATCTATAGTTGTAAGTTTAATTAAATAATTTCAACGGATCAAAGAAAATAAATTTGATTAATTAATATAGGCGGTCAAACATGTTATATCTGCTTGGTTATATAAGGAAAAGAAATATATCACGATAATTAAGTGTGTTGGCTTTATCCGATTAATATTAAAGATAAGCAGTCTTTTTTCTTTTTTTCTTTTTTTTTTTTTTTTGCTGTCAAATAAATTTAGATTGCAATTTATACATATTAAAAAGTTGAATAATTTATTTAGGGTTTAAGATTTCTGTGAACTGATCTTCTTGTCGAGTTTAGTTCCACAACTCAGAATAAATCACTACTCCGATTGAAGGGAACCTCTAGCTTACTAGTCCACTTAACTCCTCTCCAATGGATTAGAAATGATAATGAATTAAATTTGGATCAAATTCTATATCTTTTATCCTTATATTCATCGGATATTTAATTTTCATCTATATTTCAATCTTTATTGGATATTCAATTTTCATTCTCATCCTCATATCATCTACAATTATATTTTTTTTCAAATTTAAATTATTTAGATAAAGCTATGTGTATATTTATCCAATTTTAATAATAAAAAAAATAACAAACTATATGCATATTTATCTAATTATTTAATCAGATTTGAAAAATATCTATATTCTCCTCTATTTGGATTGGATATCAAAACATCTATAAGATAATGATAGGAAATTGTCATCCCTATCGTGGATGCAACAACCCTATTCAAGTCATGATGTAGAAGGAAATAGTCAAGTTACCAAGTCGACAATTGAATGATATTGATTAAGACGGAGGGACTCAGTCAAGAGCTTCTCTATTCATGTCTCGATGGATATGCTTATCTCTTTACCTCGACAAGAGCTTCTTTATTCATGTCTCGATGGATATGTTTATCCCTTTGCCTCAATAGGAGTCTCTCTATTTATGTTTCGAGGAATATGCTTATCTTTAGCAAGAGGCCAAGAGTCTCTCTATTCATGTTTTGGGAGATATGCATGTCTTCGACAAGAGCCTATCTATTCACATCTCAACAAATATACTTATCTTCCTGCCTCGATGAGTTTCTCTTTTTATATCTTGGCGGAGTGCCCTGGGCTTATGAAGCGTAGTCTATCTCAGCAAGGTAATTATTCTAGACTATCGGAGAACAGGATATTTTTATGGGAAGAGATATGTCAAACGTAGCTTCCTCATTAAAGAAAATATGTTTCCCTGCACCGTCACATCGTCCTCTTTAATGAAGTCACGTCAAAATTTTCTCTGTACAACCAACCTGTTGAATTAATAGAGCCTTATCTCATCAGCCACGCGGAGCTGCATTAGTACTGACTAAGGAGCCTGTGTCGATATCCCGCTCTATATAAAGGTAACCAGAGGGGGATAAAAGGATCTTCTTCCTTCCGTGATCTCTAGACCCTCTTTTGACCCCTCTAACATTTTTCTTACAATTCTTTATTTCCGACTTTAACTTCGGAGAGACGTTGCTAATTCCTTTTTCAGGCGCATCGTCCCCTGGGCTCGCATGCATCGGTGGTTGCTATCCGAACTTTTAGATTTAAACTGTGCCATTCTCTTTTTTTAAGTCATCGTCTCTCCACCTCATCACTTATGCCCAACCGAGTCATCATCACTAACTGATTCCTCTCTCATCTCTCGGTCTCAGCCGCAGCAGGTCAGCCCCAAGGCAAAAAGCTCTGTGATCACACCTTATCCATTTTATTCGCATAACCATCTTCACGTTTGTTGGTTCGTGGCAGTTCCACGAACTGCACAGAGGCAGTTCGTGGAACCGCCTCGAGCACGCGCTCCTTCCCTTAAAAGGGAAGGAGCGTGCGTCCAAGTTCGGTTCGGAGGCTGTCGTAGACGAAGGGTTGATCGGCAATCCGCAAAGAGAAACATCGGAAAGATTTGGTTTATGGAAGCGCGAGGTAATTTCCGGATTTTCACCGTGATCTTTCCTCCGACACAAGAAAAACTCCAAACAGGTATAAATTTATCTACAATGGTATCAGAGCGTGTAGTTTACCTGTTCAATTTGTTTCTTTTTCGCCGCAATCTGTTCGATGGCGCGGTCGCGGTCGCCGGCATTCGGTCGCTTGGAAGCGACGCGGAGCCGACGCCCTTCCGACCGCTGCCGTCGAGGCGACGCGCGAGGCGCTGAGACGACAGCGTTAAGCCATTGTCGTCGGCCGGCGGCGACGACGACGCCGGAGGCGGGCGAGGTCACGATGCCTCGCGACACCGAGCGGCGATGCTGGCGGGCGCGAGGCGACGGTGTCGTCAGCCGCCGTCCAGAGATGCGGCCGGTGCTCAAGATTAAGCGGCAGCCACCGGAGTTGATGCGACGGCCCTGGCAGAGGCGACGGCGACGCGGCCGTATTGGCCAGCGAGGTCTCTGCGATTAGGGCGCGGATGGAAAATTTTGCTATTAAATAAAAAAAAAAGTTTTTTTTATTTTATCTGTTTCGTACAGATATAGCATAAAAAAAAATAAAAATAAAATTTTTTTTATTTATTAATCTGTTTCGTACAGATTAAATAGATGGGCCAAATTTGATGGGCCCAAATTGAAATTTTTTTTTTATTAATCTGTTTTTGTACAGAATAATTTTTTTTGTTGTTGGGCTTTATTTGGGTCGAATTAATTGGGCTGCATAATTTGGGCCGAATAATTGAGCTTCAGATTTAATTGGGTCAAATTAATTAGGCAGAATATATGGGCCGAATTAAATGACCATCGAATTTAGCTTGGCTTAATTGGGTCGAATATATGGACCGAATTAATTGGGCCGAATTAATTGGGCAGAATTAAATGAGTTTTGAATTTAGCTTGGCTTAATTAAATGGGTCTTGAATCAAATTTTAATTGGACATGAGTTCAATTAATTTGATTCCAACAAAAGACTTAGTGTCTAATTAAATTTACACAAGAATAGTGTAAGGTTGACTTTGGTTGACTAAACTCATAACTATGGTTAGATGGATTGTTTTTGGAACAATTAGAATCTGACTTGAATGACTTAAGGATAGAACTAGTTTATGACTGTCTATGGGTCAAAATTGATTGATCAATGTGTCAATTGATTATAGCCTAAAAATCAAGGAGTTTAGTTCTTCTTGATATATGTGTATTTGTTCTGTGCCTTGATTAAATTGGAATATACCGGTATTTGTACTGGTTTTGTCGGTTATGTACTGACATGATTTATTTCAATTTTACAGATGGTGCGGATGTATACCACTATGACCCGGCGCGATGTGTTGCGCAATCGGTATAGGGAGGCTATCGAAGATTTGGACTATGACCCTTACCATGGAGTCGTTGGACACATTGGGAAGCTGGACAGACTATTTTGGAAGCTCGAGATGCAGGAGTTTCCAGTGTTAGACAACTACAGGATTTGGGCGTTGATTCGTTCATTGCCCGATAATCTTGACGCGCAAGACGACAATTTTGGGGTTACATGAAGGACATTTCATATACCCGGCCAGCACAGAGTCGATTAACTATCTTGACCGTGAAGAGGATCTCAAGAAGACCCAGTGGAGGATTTTGGTTCTCGATTTGTGGGTCTTTAAAGGACTCAGATCGTATGCAGGCATGTGTTGCGGAGTGTCCCAAACAGAGTATTGTAGTCGAGTCGGAGAGAGGACATGTCATGATTACTGTTGCGCTAGGGCTTGTCCTAGTGGGAGCAGTGATCGCTTATCTAGTCTATTAGGAGTTGTTTTAGTTTATGAGTAGGAAGAATGTAATTTGTTACATTCTAAGTAGACTTTGTTATTTGTTAACATTGTACAGCATGCTTATTTTAATGATGTGTTCATTTAATGATTAGTTCATTTGATGCTGTTAATTCTACATGATGCATGATTACTGAGTATGCCCTTGATTAGTTCAAATGTGTATATAATGATATGTTCATGTGTATCATCAGTAATAATGATTAATATCATTAAGTGGGATGTATGTAATAAAATATATCAATCTAAATCTGATTGGCACATACAAATGATGAGTGATAACGCAGTTGTCACTTGATTTTGTAAACCAAATCAGATTTATCTTGAGTTTATTTTTGAGATTACATACATAAAAGCATACACTGAATAACTAAATAATGTGTTTATTTATGTTAGGTTATGACAACTAAAAATATCATAGCTGAACTGAACAAAGGTGAAAAACTGAATGGGGATAACTATAAGATATGACACCTCAAGATTCAATATGTACTTGAGGAACAAGAAGTTCTAGAGGCTGTTAATCAGGTTTTGATGGAACCTGTTGAGAGTAATACAGCACAGTACAGACGTGACCTTGATACCTATAAGGTATGGAAAAGGAAGGATTCCACTGCTAAGGGAATATTGATAAGTTCAATGGTGGATGACCTAGTGTTAGAGTATGAGCCATATCCTTCGGCTCATGCGATGCAGGTAGCCCTTAGAGAGAATCTGATGGAATAAGTGCAGAGTAAGCGGCGGTGACGATCGGGTTAAACGACTACAAAGCGCCCGAATGCAACGATGGTTCAACATCTCAGGGAGATATCGAATATGATCCGGGAGTTGAAAACTGCCGGTCATGAGTTAACCGATGAACAACAGGTTCAGGCGGTTATTCGTTCTCTTCCCGATTCTTGGGAGACCTGGCGGACCTTAACTCACAGTGAGAGTATTAAGACTTTCGCTGATGTCTCACGGCATGTGGAGCTGGAGGCTGAGAGAGTAGAATCCGCGAGGATTTCCGCCGCCTATTTGGTCAGCAGCTCACCGGATCATCTGGATCCAAGAAAAATGGTACAAGAAGGGAAAGGGAAAGAATAAAACGTTGCTACTAGCTCTGGGGAAGGATCAAATCAAGAAGAAGAAGACAGGGAAGAAACCTAAAAGCAAGTTATCTTGCTTTAATTGTGCAAGAAGGGTCACTTTGCTGGAGTGTCTTCGAGCCTAAGAAGGTAATTTCTAGTCTGTCTTCTGAGCATTTTGTTGCTAGTACTGTGTTGATGTCTGATTCTTATCCTTTGTGGATTATAGATTCGGGAGCAACCAACCATGTAGCTCGAGAGCGGGTTACATATGTGAGCATCACGGGTACTGCAGTAACAAATGGATCTATGTAGGAAACAATGCAAGAGTCGTCAAGGGAGTCGGCACTTGTAAACTCAACCTTCGTGGTGGAAGTACTTTGTTTCTTCATGATGTCCTCAGATGCTCCGAGATTCAAGGAATCTTGTATCTGGCATCTTGTCTTCTTGATTTGGGGGTACTGTAAATTTTTTCATGGTAGAACTTAAGATTGACTCTGTGTCAATCGGATATGGTTATTTATCTAATGATTTTATGGTACTAGATGTGGTGCCTGATGTGAATTGTGCGATTCATAGTTGTTTTTCAAACATTGCTCTTACTAGTAATGCGGATATAATCACGATGAGGTTTGGCATGCTAGATTGGGACATATAGGACAAGATCGCATGAATCGATTAGCTAGAGAGGGTTTATTGGGCTCGTGCTAAGATTAGCTTCTATATGTGAGCATTGTCTTCTTTGGAAAAGCAACTAGGAAACCATTTGGAAAGGCTATTAGAGCAGACTTGCCATTGCAATTGATTCATTCGGATATTTGTGGTCCGATGAGTGTGAAGGCTAGGCATGGAGCTTTCTACTTCATTACATTTATTGATGATTTCACTAGGTATGGTCATGTGTATTTGATTTCTCAAAAATCTGAAGCGTTGGATTATTTCATTCGTTTGAGAATCAAAGTAAGCGTAAGGTTAATGCCTTGCGACCGTGTGGGGTGAATACCTCGATTTGTTCAAGATGACATGTAATGATAAGGGATTATTAGTTAACGATCCTGGGAACTCCACAAAGAAATGGGGTTGCTGAAAGAAGAAATAGGACTCTTCTTGAAATGGTTAGGTCTATGATGGCGCAGACTAATTTGCCAGTCTCCTATTGGGGAGATGCATTACTAGCTGCGGCCTATATACTTAACAAAGTGCCTTCAAAGTCAGTTCCATCAACCCCATATGAACGTTGGACGGACAGAAAACCGGATTTGAGCAATCTAAGACCCTGGGGGTCAGCTGCCTACGTTCAAAGTCAGTTCTCACAAATATGGAAAACTCGGACCTAGAGGTAAGAAGTGTATCTTTATAAGATATTCTAATACCTCAAAAGGTTATGTTTTTATAGGTGAGACGTCAGATGGAACAATCTCTGAGATTGAGTCTAGAGATGCCACTTTCCTAGAAACTGAGTTCCCAACAAAGGGTGAAGTTGATAAGACAGTTCCTCTTTTTGAGGAGGATGAGTCGTTATCAACAAGACAGGTGTCTAGTGGGATACCTGAACCTAGTCAACCGAGTGGGAGTGATGTGCCTGATCACGGGGTGACTTCTCAACAGCCCAACTTACGAAAAAGTGTTCGTAAGATCATACCTAAAAGGAGGTTTGATATTAAGAATGAGGCAATGATGACACTCCCAGTTGACGAAGATGAACCTCAATCAGTTGAGGAAGCGTTGGGATGTAGAGTTAGAGATAAGTGGAAAAGTGCAATGGAAGAAGAGATGGAGTCAATGATTCGGAATCAAGTTTGGGAGTTAGTCGATCTTCCTCCTGGCCGAAGGGCCATTGGGAATAAGTGGATTCTCAAAATAAAGAGGAAGTCTGATGGATCGATTAACCGATACAAGGCTCGTTTGGTTACAAAAGGATTTACCCAAAAAGAGGGTATTGACTTTGAAGAGACATTTTCTCCCGTAGTGAAGTTTGTGTCAATCCGAGTTATTTTGGCCTTTGTGGCACATTATGACTTGGAATTACATCAAATGGATGTTAAAACCGCTTTCCTTAACGGTGAGCTTGACGAGGAAATCTATATGGTTCAGCTAGAAGGTTTCGTTGCTTTAGGTCAAGAGGATAAAGTATGTAGATTGAAGAAATCTATATATGGGCTGAAGCAAGCGTCAAGACAATGGAACATAAGATTTAACAAAGTGGTTTTATCTTATGGTTTCGAAATGATCAATGAGGATCATTGCGTTTTCCTAAAGAAGGAAAAAGGAAAGTATGTCATTTTATCATTATATGTTGATGATATGCTGATAGCAGGAAATAACATAGGTTTTATTGTAGAAGTCAAAAAGTGGTTGTCTTCACAATTTGACACAATAGATATGGGAGAAGCTGAATACATTTTAGGAGTAAAGATCATCCGGGATCGATCTAAGAGACTTTTGGATTTGTCACAAGAGTCTTATATTACTAAGATGTTACAACATTTCAACATGTCCGCAAATAATGTACACTGCTATTAAAGGTACTGTTTTGAGCAAAAGTATGAGTCCCAAGACTCCAGCTGAAATAGTCGACATGAATAAAAAACCATATGCCAGTGCCATAGGTAGTTTAATGTATACTATGTTGTGTACCCGTCCCGATATCAGCTATGCAGTGGGCTTAGTCAGCCGGTTCGCCAAACCTGTGATCGAGACACGGAAGGCGGTGAAAAGGATTTTCGATATCCAAGGCTAGATTATTGTCTCTGTTATCAAGGATCAGATATAAGCCTTAGGGGCTATTCAGATGCAGATTGGGCTGGGGACCTGGATGATAGAAAATCAACATCAGGCTATGCGTTCTTGTTGAATGGTGGCGCCATCTCCTGGAACAGCAAGAAACAGGCCTGTGTGGCCTTATCTACAATGGAAGCTGAATATGTGGCATGTTTAGCAGCTGTACAAGAAGCAGTATGGTTGAGGAGGTTCCTAAAGCATTTGAAGATTGCTGAGAACAGTGGGAGTCCAGTGACTGTCTATTGTGACAGTCAAGCTGCGATAGCTTTTTCCAAGGATCCCAAATATCACAGCAAGGGCAAGCATATAGCTATAAAGTACAACTTTATAAGGGATATTGTTGCTAAAAAGAAGGTGATTCTTGAGTATATCCCTACACGAGCTATGCTTGCAGATCCTTTTACTAAGCCAATGACTAGAGAGTCATTTAATGAGCATGTAAAGTCCATGGGACTTCGTAGAATGTAATAGTCTTGTAATGACAATTGAATATAATGATTTGATTATTTTGAAATGCTAGCCATAATCTATTCAGTGTATGTTATGTTACATTCTAGTGATAAGATCTCGATAAGCATGTTAAGGTGTAGTGATTGGTCCTCTCACATGGACAATCATCTTTATTTGTTGCGTATGAATAGAGGTAAGACCGATGCTTATAGGTCAACTTATGTATTGTTAGCTTGGAAGTCAGAAAATTTGTTACATTCCTATAAGTTAGGGTCGTCTTGATATTTGTATCAAGATAAGATCATTTTGTGATAAATGATCGAAGTAAATGAACCCACCATTTACTATACCTGTTTTTGAGCCAGATTAGGATTCATGTGTTGAATTCTGGATTAGACATTGGGAATGTCTAGATCGAAATCTGTACGATGTTAATTTGAGGAAAACATGCGCTCTTTATTGGTAAAGAGGAAGACATCGTAGCATGTGCATCATATCACATGTGCTAAGACGACAATAAGGGTAGTAGGAGAATGGATCCCTGTTTCTCTACTATGTGAGCCCTTTGAGATTATATGTTGATCTTAAAATTTGCCCTTTGTGACTATTTAGGTGTTTACTTAAAGTTTTGATCAAGGTCTGCTACTTTAGCATGTAAACCTATTGACTATGGATGATTCGGTCTATGGAACATGTCTAGGAAAGCGATTGATTAAAATGAATAGATTCACACTAAAAAGGAAGATTAAATAGATTTACATCTAATGAGTATTATTCACTAGTCGACTCTTTTCTGTTGTGTACAGAAATGTTTGTGAATATTTGAAATATGAGACATGCTCATGACATGATGGTCAATTTAAGGGATTAGAGATGTTCATATTGATGTAAATGAGATTATTTAATCTGGGTAAAAAGCAAGACATGGATGTTTCAGGTAAATGGTTATGTACCACCAGAAATATGATTTTGTATCATCTGGAAAACGCATTGTCACCGGAAAATGGTCTGTGCCATAAGATAAATGGTTTTCAGTACCACCGAGATGACTGCGTCATCGGAGAATGATTATGTATCATTTGTAGAGTGGCTAAGTTAGGCGTAACAACTTCTCTTAGCATGCATCACTCTATGAGCGGCTATGTAAGGTGTAACAACTTTCTTAGCAATTGAACGCTCAATGTGCTTGCTGTCGCACGAATCATTTTCTGATTTGATGTTTTTCATTTAGTCTATGTGACTAAACGCCTCTTCTATAATGGTTTGTGTGATCATTTAGTCTATGTGACTAAACGCCTCTTCTAAAATGGTCTGTGTGATCATTTTGTCTATGTGACATACCTTGGACGAGTGGGAGATGTTGGTTCGTGGCAGTTCCACGAACTGCACAGAGGCAGTTCGTGGAACCGCCTCGAGCACGCGCTCCTTCCCTTAAAAGGGAAGGAGCGTGCGTCCAAGTTCGGTTCGGAGGCTGTCGTAGACGAAGAGTTGATCGGCAATCCGCGAAGAGAAACATCGGAAAGATTTGGTTTGTGGAAGCGCGAGGTAATTTCCGGATTTTCACCGTGATCTTTCCTCCGACACAAGAAAAACTCCAAACAGGTATAAATTTATCTACAACGTTCACATGCGTTTGCACAAATCACAATTTTATACCCATAGGAACTACTAATTTATCCATAAATGAAATTCATATTTTATTTTAAGATTTTTATGGTAAATAGATGTATTACCTATTGATCACCTTTTGTCGCATGACCACACTATTTCTCAGTAGCTTCGATCTGAGTTAAGAGGTGTCTAATTACTTCATTTACTCCACTATTACGTATTAATCATCTCTTTTAGTATATATATATACATCGGTGTGCGATACATCCTTAGCCATCCGATCCATGTGATACAAAGTAATAAAGAATGTATAATATTGTTATCAAGTGCACTATAATCAATTCGTAAATTCGTCGAGGTCGTCAACAGCAGACCCACAGTGATGACCAAACCGTGCCCTTGAGTGACTAGACTAGAATTCAGCCCAATCGTGACCACGACATCATGCCTGATCGCGGTCGATCGCGGGTGCGATCGGGCCAGATTTCGACTGCTAGCGTGGCAGCACAGGTGATTGTAATTTAGCCAGATTTCGACCAAAATCCAATTGTGATCTAGTTGGATTTCAACTGCAATCCAACCGAACTCGATGTTCAACCAGATCGCACCCAAATTGCAATTAGAACCCGACTGAATACCAACAATAATGAAGAGTTCGTGCGAAGAAGAAACATTGTATATTTTCCATCACTATATATATATATATATATATATATATATATATATATATATATATATAGAGAGAGAGAGAGAGAGAGAGAGAGAGGGGAATGATCCCCTACACAACTCATTTGTGAGCATCTTGATTATCCACCATCCGATCGGATGAGCACTATAATCTAATTCTTGAACTCTATGGGATCAGACTGTTCATCAAATAAGTTGCGTATATATAAACGCACATAGCGTCCACCCAACGTGGGCGACTAAGATGAACAGTGAAAACGCTGTTCATTTTCCCTCACTCGCTCATGTTGAACGCGCACTGTGTGCGCCCAACGTATTACCTTTATATATATAGAGAGAAATGATCTATATACAACTCATCCGTAACACCCGTAAACGCCTCTATTATCCATCATCCTATATATATACACGCACCTCTAAGTAACCAACGCATTAAGAACAAATACAATTTCTATAGAAATGTAGTATTATGTTTTATCGGAGAGTGCAATTTAACAAATAACAGCTAACAAATAATTCTTTAATTATTCAAATTGATAGTATAGCATGCCATCACATGTAAAATTTTATTAAAAAAAATAACTAAATTTAATGATTAATGTTTTTTTTATAAAAAAAAGTGCAGTATAGTTTGTGCTAAAATTTAATGGCAAAGGGAGGGACCATGCAAAAATGAAAGGCAAACAAGAAGCTCCAATAGATCTATTCCACCAAACATCAACACAGTGCACCCCAGGCAAAACCATTTACCAGATTATCTAACACACAATTACACTTGCGATATGAAATAAGTTTCACACAATCACAAACAAATGTAAATCTATTGGGAAAAAGCAATCGAATATCTACAGGGCTTGTCGTCTCAATCATATCATCGTCGCTGTCCAGTGCAATTTATATTGTAACAACATCGCTCGCCCGTCCAATTTGTGTAGCAAACAGTGCAGGGTTTAGCTCAATAGGTGAAACTCTATGAAGTAATCCACTCCATTTCTATCTGGATTCGTCCATTTTTTGAGTCGATCAGATGATATATTTCGTTGGTTCTCCTGTTGTGCACCACATCTGCAAGGCTAATGAGGACATATCCCAAGTTTTCCTGAACAAAATATAATACTGATTAATATCGAAGTTGAATTGAACAGATCAGTTGGCAATCTCCCTCTCTATCATGTAATCGATATCAAGCAATGGAAATTGCAATTTCAGGTCCAGTCATAATCTTTCAGAAATTAGATGCAAAACTTAAGTGTGTATCATTTTTTGTTTCCGATTTGTGCTTAAGTTAATCATAACAATTATCACCTCATCTTTGTATGATAAACAACAAACTTTGTTGCAAATCATATCTGGCCAAATATATTTGTAAAGATAAGTAATGTTTGCTGTGTACACTCCAAATGTTTTCCATTATCTTGCTCTGTTCATGATCAAGCCATTTGTGAAATTTATATGTACCCAAATGTGATAGGATTTAAAATAGATATTTTCTGCTTTGCATCTACTTTGGAATATCAATTCAGTAAACTCAAGGCTTACCTTGGAGTGTATGCCAATGCTTGGCGCCTTACTGTACACCTCAACTTGTATTTTCTCATTGATAGGAGGCTCCTCGCATACAAATTGATGCACTTCTTCCCATCTTGGATCTCTGTTTTTCTTTATATGCTGCAATTTAGCAAATCCATAATAATCTCAGCAGCAGATTAAATATTTTCAGAAACAACTTGATTACAATTGAGACGCCTCTAGGAATCTGGTCCACAAAATACCTTAGTTTTTTTCACTTCTCCTCTGAAGGTTAGACACACGTAAGGGTTTGTATGGTGCTTGCCCTCAAGATCTTGAGCTTCATGAATGGTAATAACAAGCAGTCCGCCACCTGAAGGAGTCCCGTTAGGAGCATTTACTACGGTATCCTTCTCACTATCAACCTTTAACAATTTATCTTCCTTAAAAGGTTTGTATGTTGCTTCCACGACAATTTGGCCACGAAATTTGTCATTCTGAACATCAACATTATCGAGACTCTTCAACAAGTCAAGTGTTATAATTTTTGGTTCATCCGGGTTAAGTTCATTTAACCGAATAACGTTCATGCCCATTTTTTCATGTTTTCCCACCTACATAAAAAATGTTCAAAAACAAAACTCACCTCAATATACTAAAGCACTGGAGGCACAAATAATGGCATGGACAAAAGAAAGAAATGCATGTATCAAGAAAATTCATACCTGTTCCCAGTCATAGACAGCGAGGTTCAACTGTTGTTTTTCTGGGTCTCTTATAACAAAGTTGAATTCCTCATTCCACTCAGGGTTTAAATTGCTCTTCTTGACAGTTGTCTTCTTTGATGGAAGCTTATCATCTGAAAGCTTAAGTTTCACATACGGATCTGATTTGCCAAACAAATCTTTCTTTCTTAGTTTTTGAGCACTAATAATCTTCACGTGCAACATTCCAACAGGCTTATTTGAGGCCCTGCGATATCACATAATCTGATTGGCTTAGTTATCAGCAACTTCTCTTCAAACTATTAAAAGTGTGGCATGTAAAATGTAAATATATTGACATGAAATTACGTTGAAGCATCAAGTATAGGCACTTCCAGGTGTCTAGGCCACAGGTACATATTTGCAACTTGTTTTTTAATGGTCTCCTGCAAAAATGGTAACACAAGTCATCAAAGAAAAAAGTGGAAGTCATATAGAAGGCATAAGTTGGCCTGAAGATCTCGGTACAAAATTCAGTGCTAGTCAATGATCACATAGCAATTATACTACTAAAACAAGTTCTATGTCACCTTTTTTTTTTTAGAATAGATAGTTGAGAGATGCTAGACACTCTTGGCAGTCCAAGCTAACAGCAAAAGTTAATTCCCTTTTCAAATTTCATATAAAAAATGGATCATTAACGTCTCTTCTCAACATTACTCTTTGTTGAAATCTCAGTAAAGGAATTCATACATCTGCAATAGAAAACGTCTTTGTAGACATCTGTGAAGGCAAGCCAACTCACTAACGTCAAGTCTTCTCTCAGTAAATGGAATAGTCATGATATTCTCGATTATTATGTGTAGGTTCTCAGTAAATTTTTCTGTCAGCTTCACTTATCATGTGCTCCTCCATGGTGGGTGTGACTCCTCTAGGCACTCTCTTGTGTGGCAGTCTTATGTTGTGATTGAGGTGAAAAGCCTTGGCTAATTTTAGGTGAGAAATTAAATACTAGAGCCAAGCTTAAGAAGAAGCATGTTCCCCTCACAGACTTCTCGTGCATCCTTTGCATTGCTAATATGGAGTTAATGGCTCATCTAGTCAGTGGATGTCCAGTGGCTTGAGGAGGTTGACAAATCATCATGCAATGTTATCCACATCCATGCAGAGTTCAGTAATAAAGGCAGATTAGACTGATGCGCTTGGCTCATTTTCTGGTAGAAAAGAGTGGGTGTTCACATCTGTTCAAGCTTGGCTATATGCAATTTGGTTTAGCTTGATGC
Organism: Wurfbainia villosa; assembly: GCA_025175895.1. Classification (NCBI taxonomy): domain Eukaryota; kingdom Viridiplantae; phylum Streptophyta; class Magnoliopsida; order Zingiberales; family Zingiberaceae; genus Wurfbainia; species Wurfbainia villosa. Next base: position 45,861,172 of record CM045991.1, on the reverse strand, counting down.
GCTGGTATGTTTCATTCAACACATGCAGGTCTTCTGGCCGTTGTTCATTCATGGAAAGAGATATTGTCTTAGTGGAAGGTTCAGGTTCCTGCTACAGCAAAACCAGTTTTCTTTGAATATCTACACCGATTGAAGGGTTGATATCAATTCTGGTTCTCTAATTGGATTACCAGGTTGAGCAGTTTTGTTCTGCTCATCAATCTCAGTGTCAAGAATGTTTTTTGTGTATAGTTGTACTATATTGTTTCTGCCCCTTTATTAATGAAATTGACTGGTGTCACTCACAATCATTGTTTAAAGAAAAAGGTAATCAAACAAAACATTAATGACAGAAACCCTTTGGTATTCACAAAGATATTGTACAATACCTAAAGACAATATTGAACTAGATGGGAAAATAACCACCTGAACAAATCTGTAAAGACCAGGAACAGCCATAAGATCAGCCCCCACAAGTTTTAGACCAAAGTCAACATGTGGCTGTAACAGAGTCATCAAACAACTGAACACTTTGAATGGTTGCATATGATGAGTGTAGCTTACTGATGAGGTTTCAAAGTAAAGAGTAATTTGTATTTCACTAACCTTCTCCATGAGGGACACAAAGATATTTGCAAAACAAGGGAAGCTAGAGACCAATGGTTTTAAAGTAATTCGCGGAGAAGCAAAAATTTGCAAATCTACCACCTGAAAATCTCAAAATGCAGTATGTTACCTTCACACTCCGAATGTAAACTAGAAGAATATCATACCAGTAACAGAATGTAGATATGTGATGAGAGAAAGAATATGCGAATGACCTGTATATATAATTTTAATCCATAGGCTTTGACAACAATGGTTACATTGGGATTCCCAGCCCATTTGAGTGATGGTTCCATAATTATCTCCTTCTCATCTGTAGTGTAAACTTTGATTCCTGGCAGAAGTTGACAGTCGGACGTTATCAGGAAATTAGCAAAAAATATAAAACTAAGATCAGGACTTCAAGTACAGATGAAATCCAAACAAAATAATTGATAGAGTACATACAACAACAATGTGGAGTAGGGACAACAATAAATTGTGAGATTATATTAAAATATCAATGCCCAGACAAGTAAGAAAGCAGAGTGACAGACTGACAGTTGAAGAAGTGGATTGGACGTCCTTTTACAATCTACTGGACTAATGATTTTATCTAATAACAGGGCCAGCTTTTGTGTCCTAGAGCAAAAAAGTTAAGTTTCGAATTTACACAACTCAGTACTTGATGATTTATATGGGACTGAAAATTAAATGGAGAAAAAATTGTTTTTGTTTTTCTTATAAAAGACAATTGAATTGACTGGAGAAGGTAAAAAAAAAAAATGTCACCAATGCAGAAATGATAGGTACTCGTGAAGTAGAATGGATCAGAACAACAATAAAGTTAACCTTGAAAAGTTGGTGGTAGTGAACCAAGAGTGAATTTTCCAAATTCAACAGAATCAATATTGTACTTCGCAGTATTCTCTGCAATAATAGGATCTGCAATTTGTTTTGCAGTCTTGCAGATAGCCTTGTACAGGATAGAAGGCATCAATATGAGATAGTGGAAACCACTACAAATAGAAAGCTTAATATCAAAACATACCTTATCGAGATAGGGCCACATTACTACCAGAAACTTATTCAACCAATCAATCTTCAAAAGAAGAAAAATGTGTTAAATAAGAAAAAATATATTGTTACAAATAATTCAAGCAACTTTATCCAATGTCTGTTAGTAAAAGGCAGGTCCACATACTCGTTCATAATCTGGACTCTTTACCCACAGGGGAATTTCAGGAAATATTCGTTCCAGTGATTGATTATCATGTTCAACAAGTGGTTGAATCTCAGGATCCTGATCAAGTAAATGCAAAATTGGTTAAGCATAAAGCATTGTATGTTAATTCCCACACTAGATTTCATAATGATAAAGAACAGTGTCGAGCATAGAATTGAAGTGGAAACTTTCAATAAGCAATAAAAAAGTCAATCTTTAGACATAAGATGCATAGACCAATTAGATATACGAAGTGGCCATTCTGCACTCACCCAATGCTTGACCATCTACTTGGTAGTTAATTCCTATATGGAAACATACGTAACCTCTGCAGGATCTACAAAATACATTTACTTTACCTATCCAATTAGACCGAGGAGCATTTTCTACATAAATCAAGAGCTAACTCACTTCAGTCACAACTTCAACTGTAAATTGAATGAAAATATTTATAGAATAAACTTGGAATTTCATGAATGTCCATTGTTTTCATAGTGTTATTTTTGTTGTTAGTTATTTTTAATCATAAAAATTAATTATTGACCCCACAATCACTCATCAGAGGAAGCATTTTTTTGTTATTGGCTATCTAGTTGCTAAGAAATACATTATTCAATAAGGATCATTTTCTCTTCGTCTTTGTATTTTTAGTTAATTGTGGATTAATAGGCATAAGTTTTCTTTGATAACTTAAAAATTCTTTCATGTCAAGGGCTAATAGATTTCAAATTTAAAATCAGTTAAATTAATTAGCACATCATAATACAATAACCTTTGGTCTCATAACCTGAAATGGAGATGGAAGTGTCATCAAGGAACCCTAACCATGGCCGTGGCATCATAGTCAAGTTTGAGACCATTTCAACATCAGCATTAAGTGCAAGAATTACAAGAAAATTCCATTTTAGAAATCTTCCAATATAGCTACCACCTCATCACACAAAATTAACACTAGAATGCCAAAGTTTAAGCATTACCATTTGTTGGTGGTGAGCTTGCAAATTTGATATTTTCAAATAACAAAGTGAGAAAAGGCATTGAAAATTTTATTGTAAAATGTGCCTCACCATTTTCATTTGCTCATTAAAATGGCTTTGAATATTTTATGAGAACTTATCTCCAATCTAGATTTAGAAAATTATTTAGGAACACAATATGTTTAGACATAAAAGGTAGTATGATGTATGAAGCTCCCATCAATATGGAGTCTTAAGGCACATATCTCATTGGATCTATTGTAAATAACTTTATCCTATATTGCAAGAGGTTATTCTACAACTTAGACCCGTGACTACAATATGTTCAAACATAATAAAAATATTTAATGAGACATAACAAATTTTAATTAATATTTTTGCATCTCATAGAGTCTTAACTTCTAATATTTTAAGTAATAGTCATACTACAAAATCATATATACATTGCAATACACAATGGATAGACGATAGATAGCATATTTAATAAAGAATAATTAATTTTAAAGATTTTAAATTTATTGATCATGATATTTCTCATCTTTATATTGTTGTTCATTTATACTATATACATAGAAAAAAAAATCAGTTTCATTTGATAAAACATCTAATACTGATGTTGCAATAAATAGTTTAAAATAAAAAATTTAATACTTTCCAGCTAGGCAATTTTTTTATGTATGTTGTATTTGTCACGTGATGAACCCCTACATATAAGATGGGCTTCAAGTAAGTTATGAGAATATTTTACAGTTCAGGAATGCACTTTGATTTGTTCAATCATCACACTCTATCTATGTGTCACGACTTTATTGGAAGTCTTGTAAACATATAATATCAAATATTAAGAAAATATTCTTTGATATATCACCTAATAAGAGGTGGAACTCATCTTACCATGTGTTAAAATTGGCCTTATAATCTCCTTACCAACTCATGAAAGATAGATTTAATGCAAACCCATCAACAGAAGCTTATGATTGGTTATATGTACATACTAAGATTGCATCTAACCTTACAGAAAGTTTTTTATTCTTGTGCATATTCTCCTAATGCTTTATACCTTACATACTATTAGTGATTTATTTTAAAAAATTATAGATATAATAATTTATTCGTATACTTATTAAAGATATCTGTAATTATAATATTGTATCCTAGAATTAAATATATAAGTTTTTATAATGTTATAAGCGAATAATATGAACTTTTAGAATTAGAAAATGTGCAGCAAAAAAATATTTGAAATTAAAAATATATTAACAATTTACATGACAAATATGGTCACCAACCATCCCATAGCCTCTGATACCATCTTTTTGTGGAAGTCAAAGCATAATATCTACATTCCATAGCAATTTCAATTGTGCTAGTGTCGCTCCAAGTCGAACAAGTGAGTCTCAAATATTAAATGCCAAAATGAAGTAAATGAACCAAATGTTTATTTAGTTTCTGATAGATACTCTCAAAACATACAAGAATTTAAAAGGAGTAGCCTGGTGCACCAAGCTCCCGCCAATACAGGATCTCAGGGAAAGGTTTATTGCATTCAATCTTACTTTGCATTGCAAGAGGTTGTTTTCATGACTCGAATCCATGACTTTTAGGTCACACAACAATAACTTTGCTATTGCGCCAAAACTCCTCTTCACAAGGATTTAAATATACTAAATCGCTAGAAACAACATGCTTATATATATCAAATCTTAGTTGCCATGGTATAATACTAGTCATTCCAATCCCTATAGTAGCATTAGAATACCATTTTAGTGTAGGTAACTAGGTATTAAACTACAATAGAAATTGCTTGAAGGAGGATGTCTTGCAAATGTGCATATGCCTTAAAGATTAGTTAGATACAAAGAAATGCCTATGAGATAGAAACAAACTTAGAACTGACAAAGTTGGTCCTAGTTATATAACAAGATCAAGTCAATCATGAAAAGACGTACTCGCATCCGCCTAAGATATGACATGTATAAGGTAAGTAGAACTACATTTGATGTTGATCTTTTTTGAAAGAAGACACTTGATGATCCCATATAGAAGGCTGAAAGGACAAGTTCGAATAATGTTTTAATTTTTTCCCAAATTTGAGATGTGATATTCATGTGCTATTGTATGTCACCTTGTATCAAGTTCTTTATATTTATTAAAATTAAAGTGTAATTATGTAAATATCAAGATTTTAATTAATAAAATTTTATAGTTTTTTCTCTTTTTTTTTTTAATTTTTTTCCTCTTATTTATTTATTTTATTTCTAATGTTTAGATTTTTTAAAATAATTAAATAGTGAATAAGACCACTAGCTCGAGCGTGAGGTGGCACAAGCAAGGGTCACCCGAGCCCAAGTCTGGGCCATGCAGAGGTTAAGGAAATTTTGTGCCCAACCCAAGCATGCCCAATTGACACCTCCACCTTCGAAAATGAAAGTGAAGAACAATTAAGATACTCGTGTGGCAAGTTTTGATTTATGGAATTACAAAAAACAGCTATCTTTACCATAACTATGTCTATAAGATATAGTACTAACTGAGAAGAACACATTATATTTGGCAGGAAGTAATCTGAACGTCATTGCCAACTAGCTTTCATTGCATACACAATAGGAATCATAGCAAAATATTCCATATTACAAGCCTACAAACGATGAATCTGAGAGAGAGTTAATTTCTTAGCCCAAAATTATGACTACCACCTTAACCTATGTCGAACTACTTAAAGCATCCCTGGGTCTGAATTTCTCACTTGTTCATGCCAACCTCTTTATTTCAAAATATATGATGCTGAACCAGACAGTTGACCTTCGAACAAGATTCAGTAAAGCTATTATCTTAGCACAATTCAGTAAAACTATCATCTTAGCACAATTGATATATAGAAACCAGTTCCCGGTCAATCAAGAACCATGCCAAATTCATCTAAAATCAAAATGAATGCTGCACAAACTTCACATTCGCACATTCAGAAACTTCGGGTCAGAGTCAATGCAACTTTTTTTTTATCGGCGATAGAACTGCCTTATAAAAAAGTAACGTTTGTACGAACATATTTCAGATGAATCATCTCGTCAGGAAGCTCCATCTTACAATCTAAATTCTCAGTACCTTGGTGACATAAAACAAAGTCCAAAGCAAGTCATTCCTAGTCAAGCACATCAAAACAATAACAGATCTGAAAATATAAGCCAATGAAAAGATCATCAAGTAGCGCCTACCTGGTCGACATCAGAAGGCTGGAAGTAGATGAAGAGGTAGTATCCGGCAACGATCCCAGACGTCAGCCCCACTCCAAACCCGAAGAAACTCAATACCGTGCTAAAAAATCCCATCTTCCACCACGCCGTTCAGCCTCAACGCCTTCGCATCAAGATGAGAAACCTACAAAAACAAGAAAGAATGGCCACCATCGGAACTGGGGAAAAAAAAACAATTTTCGCCTAGTTGATTCCGCCATGAAAAGGATAAAAAAGGAGAGTAAATCAAAATCTACCTTTCACGAACACACCCAATGCGCCCAAATCTGCCCCCCAATCCTCGACCCCCGAAGAGTAGCAGACTACGCAGGGAAGTGATTTAGAAATGGAAGCGAGTCAAAGCGAAGAACGGAGCGATTGATTATGACGGCAATGCCGACATTAAGCGTGACGCTGCTATTTACTAATATAACGGATATCAACAAAACTAGACGCGTTTTAAGTTCAAATTTATCCATCGTTATCAATTAAATTGATCTAGTTGCTATAATTATTTTAAATAATTACTATTTTAAGTATTCTAATATAATAATTTTTTATTAAATTAAAATAATCGACTATTGAGTATCTTATTATACGTTATAATAGTTACTGACTAAGTGCTGAAATAAAATATTTTTTTGATATAAAATATTTTAAATATAATAATAATTTTAAATAATTTAGAGTGGCGATGACTACAGTTATTATAACATCTTTAAAATAATTTTTTAATAATAAAAAAATAAAATAAAGTATTTTTTTAAAGAGATCCTTTTGATGGTAATAAAAATAAAAAATAATATTTTTTTTTTCTAAAATAAACTTGGCTTCAAAAAATTTAGGATAACTTTTACGGTGATTTACCGAATAGCGCTATTGAAGTTTGAAATTGCTTAAAAAGCATCTCATATTTTTATATTTATCAAATAGTGTACTTAATTCCCTTATTACTTCTTCCGTAAAAAAAATTTGTACCACTATAGTGTTGGAATTTACTGATTCTGTACTAACGTAGTAGTGTTGGAATTATAAATTTAATACCACTATGGTCAGATTTGATTTCAAGATCACGCGTGCAATTCTAGCACCACCACTGTGATGTTGGGATTTGAATTTCCAGCACCACGTTTGGAAATTAAGTGTGTTATTTCTGAAGAGTAAAAAGGAAATTAAGTGCGCTATTTGATAAATATGAAAGTATAGAGAATTTTTTGAGCAATTCAAAAACTTCAAAAGTGTTGTTCGGTAAATTACGGTAACTTTTATTCTTCAATTACATCTTTCATTTAATTGGCTTTTAGGATGATTTTTTTTAAAGCATCCAATATTCATGTCTTTTGATCCGTATCTGAGAGAGCAATCTTATAAATTCATTGTGACAAAAGATCAAATAAAAAATATCTTAAAATTTCACTGAATATTTTATTTAGACTCTGATAATGGATTGAATTCGTGTTTTGATACGATCCAAAAATATTAATCTATATTCAATCCATTTAATTTTCCATGTTGATGGGTTTAATTCGAATACAAATCACTTAATTTCGGATAGATATGACACGATTCATTAGATACGAAAAAATACATATAAAACGGATTGTAAGATACAATTCGAATCAATAAATACGAAACGACACATAATTATACGAAAATATAATAACTTAAATAAAGTATAAAATAAATTACTATACATAATCTAAATCAATATATGCGAAAATACTCATAAGTATATGATAATGTAATAACTTAAACAAATAAATTTAAACAAAATTAACATTCCTCATAATTCACGATATCCAATTAGGATTAAAAGTAGACGACCATAAAATATACACCCTAGAATTATCATAAAAAAAAGAAAATAAATTTCAAAGATTGTCATGAAACTGGTGGAGATTATACAAATGTCATCCATCCAAAAATATATGATCCAAATACGAAAAAATAGATTGTGTTCGTATTGTATTTTCGGGTCGTGTCCAATTTTACCGGATATCATTATCTCACGGGTGATCACATCTCTTGTGATTCTTAATTGTTAATATAAAGATAAAAATAATATTTACATAGTTATACTTGTATTTTATTTAAAATATTATTTATACAAATTTGACTAGTCGAATAAATAATTTTAAAAGAATTTTAAGGTGAATATATTCTTGAATATAAATTATTTTTTTTGACGATCATAAAACTAAAAATTATCCTTTTAATGTTTTCTTCTATTTTCCATCAATCATTCTATCCATATTCTCACCTGAAAAAGGACGCGCGATCTGCTCGGGATTTGACATCTCACCGGTTTGATTGACGATTCTTCTGGAGGGAGTCCGGTTTAGCTGAACCGGGGGTGCTAGGGATCAATCCTGTACTGTCTGATCTAAATCAGAGGTTGGATATCGCTCTTTGTGCCTATCCAACGGCTCATATGTGTCTAGTTAAAGCTATCTTCCATCTCTCTGATTTTTTAACCGTGGGAAATCTTATCTTTCTCTCTCCGTTACCAGCCGCTGCTTTTCGCTCAAAATCGTGTTTTTTTTTTCATGCGATTTCGCCAAAGGTACCATTTTTGGGCCTCTTTCTCTAGGGTTCCGATCGAATCCCGTCCGGATCGCGTTGATTTCCAGTTGTGCCCTTCCAAAATCTCGCCTTGCCTTGTGGGATTTGGGTTTTTGAAGAGAACTCGCTGAGGCAGCACAGGCGCTCTTCCTCTGCCGAGGTGATCGGATCGCTTCCTTGCCAAAATCCCTTATTTTGAGGTAGTTCTTTGGCTCCCCTTTCGTTCAATTCTATGCTCTTTTTTCTCTCGTTCGCCGTTATACAGTTGGTATGTTTCGCTATGGATAGATGTATTTCTCAAATGCATCATTTTTGATCCATTTTTTTTTTCTTTGTAATTTTTGTTTTCGGTGTTCCTGTTCCTCTGCCGAGGTGATCGGATCGCTTCCTTGCCAAAATCCCTTATTTTGAGGTAGTTCTTTGGCTCCCCTTCGTTCACTTCTATGTTTTTTTTTCTCTCGTTCGCCGTTATACAGTTGGTATGTTTCGCTATGGATAGATGTATTTCTCAAATGCATCATGTTTGATCTCTTTTTTTTTTTTTTTCTTTTTTCTTTTTGTTTTCGGTGTTCTGACGAAACTGCGGTTTTCTTCATGTTTTTTTTTTCTCTTGAAATCCTTCCGGAACTAAGTGTTTCAGATTCTTGAAGACAACGCTCGTGGCATTGAACTCTTTTTAAAAATTTCAGTATTTGAAAGTGAAGGTCAAGCCATCGAACCATCTCACGATCTTTCCGCTTAATTGCGTAAGCTATATTCCTTCCATTTGTGATTATGGACGAAGGGGACCTTGATTTCTCAAATCCTGAGGTCTTCTCTGGGTCGAACGCTGGCGAAGATCTTCCTAGCAACTGCTCCATGGATAGTTTCTTTGACAACATCTTCAATGATAGTCAGCAGCATACATGCACCCACACTCATACTTGTAACCCGCCGGGACCAGACCTCTCACACACCCATACTTGTTTCCATGTTCACACTAAAATTGTTTCAGCTTCTCCTGATGAGACTGCTGAGTCAGCTGAGAAGAGCTCTTCGTCAAAGAAAAGATCCTGTGGTAATCGAGAGGCTGTTCGAAAGTACAGGGAGAAGAAGAAGGCCCATGCGGCTTCCCTGGAGGAGGAGGTTGCTCAACTAAGAGCTGTTAACCAGCAACTGATGAAGAAACTTCAAAATCAAGCTGCTCTTGAAGCTGAGGTTACAAGGCTTAGATGTTTGCTTGTGGATGTAAGGGGACGCATTGATGGAGAGATTGGGTGTTTTCCTTATCAAAAGCCATTGAAAGCGAATGGAAATTTGGCTTATAATTTGACCCAATCAAACATGCTAGATGATGTGCAGGTTCTAAACTCATGTGGTTTCCGTTGCGATGATCAGGTTTCTTGCCTTTATCCAGAGATGCAAGGGAAGACTTTTGGAGAAAATGGTTCATATAGTAGTCAAGATCTCAGAGTCTGTGAAATTGGCAATTTGCAGTGCGTGCAGACTCCTACTGCTAGATCCAAGGACCTTTTTGGATGTGAAAATCAAGTTGCAAGACCGGTTGATTGTTCAGCTAAAGCCACAAAAATAAAAGGTCTGATTTTGTTTATTACATAACATTTGTCTATCTGCTTCCATAGTTCTCTTCTTTAGTATTTTTACATAACTTGATACTTTGTTGTCTGTGCGTTGTAAAATTTCATTTGGCATTGTAATTGTTTCTTGCAAATAAAATAATATTCAGTTATGTAAAGAAGGTCCAATTATAGAAGACATCAGCTAGTGTTTCCATTTAATTGTTCAACATCCTTAGGCTCCTCTTTTAGGTCATGAATTTGCACATCTTCTGTAGATATGCAACATTGAATGTTGTGGTTTTCTTGTGAGTTGACCAAATTTGAATGACTTGCTTGGGCACTCAGGCATATCCTGGAAAGAATTTTGGTAGTCGTTTCCTCTCCGGCGAGGTTGTGCAGTTTGCTAGGTGTTTCTTATTCTGTGAATCATTTCAGTGCAATTCATAATTCACTGGCTTGCTCAATTTTAAGTAGTTTTTTTTTTCCTAGTCAATAGAAGCCAGAGCTGGTTTGCTTAACTAACCATTAGCATCACAAAAATGTTTCGGTGGTAGCCATTTCCATTGCAGGTTGTGGTATCTCTAAGCATGACTAAAATTTTATTTTCTATTTGCAGACTCATGTCGATTTCTCGTAGCCAAGACTCAAAGAAGCATGTGTGTTTTTACATGTCGAATATATTTGCAGCAGTACAACTCTTTTCATGAATCTTGTGTTTCTTTTTATCCTTAGACCTTAGTCTGTACTGGTGATTTGTTTTCCGACAATTTCTGTTTAGAAATGAACTTGGAAAAGATAATGTAGTATGAGAGAAAACACTATCCTCATGCGACTTACAAGTTACATGTGTCGAGCCTGATGGATTTCCATCATTTTCTTCATCTTTCTTCATCTTCATGATGATACGATGATATGGTTGGTGATTCAATTTTATCTTATATGACTAGAGAATTTCTCTGCGATCGGTAGAAATTTGCGCTCTGTCCTCCAGTATCTCGGATATATGTCTGGCTAGAAGACTTGGCAAGCATGTTGATAGAATTCTGTGTTTTTGCTTTGTTAAACATGATTTATACAATGTCTGACTATTTGCTATTTCTGACATTGACCCCATAGGTGCTCATGCTGCAAAGAAGGATCCATAAAAATGTTCATGCTGCAAAGAAGGATTCATAAACAGTTCTCAGCATTTCAAATTCGACTCGACTCGACAGGAAGTGCATTGCTGATCTAGTCGATCCATTTCTAGTTTGTGGTTCGGTCAGTTGCTTAAGACTAAATAAGGTGTGGAAAGTAGAAAGCCAACCAAGTATCTGCCTTCAAATTGACTGCCGGCGAAATTTCCCTCTGTTTGTATGGTCTTGAGCAGGATCATGACATAAAATATGCAGGGATTTTGATGTAATTTGCATCCTCCATGAATTTTGTTCGTAAATATCGCAGATATGTGTGTGTGTGTATATTGAGATAATCAACAGTTTTCTGATATCTGAATAATGGTTTGAATCTTCCTGAGCTTTGTGATCTTGATGAAATGGAGAAATCCATGGAAGGTTCAAAAACGAGTTTTTATTTGATATTAGTTGTGAATGATGTCGATATGCACATTCACAGAGGGAAGGGGTAGATTAAAGAAAATTAGGAAGAAATATATTATTTTTTAAATATAGATGAAGATAAATATTTGTATTTCTCTTTTACATGTTGCCTTCTAGTCACCTTATTACATATATCTACTCTACTATCTTTATTATTGTTATTATTAGGATTGTTAATGAATTAAGCTTTGAGTTGTTCAAGTATATTTAGTCAAATGAATTAAGCCATTAAAATAATTGTTCAAACTTAATTTATTTCCAATGATTTTCGAGGACGATTGATTCAGTTCTATAAAAATTATATATGAATCATTATAATAAATTAAAAAATAATAATGAATTGCATTATAGCTCGAGAGAAAATCTATGGGAGGTAAGGAAGCTTGGCTAAGGTCCAAAGCCATTTTAATGGTATATAAAAAAAATATCTTAAAGTTTAATGTTTTTATAGAAATTATTATTTTCGATAATTCAGATGTTCAAACTTTTTGTCTGATTATTTTTAAGGATATATCGGTCCTATCTTATGGATATCATCTACTAGAATAAATCAAGAGAATACAATAAAATCAAAAAATGATCCATAGTTCAATCCAAATTTCTCATGGGACTCACTTGAAGATTGACTAAGGTCCTAAGCCATTTTAATGGTATTTTTAAAAAAATATCTTAAAGTTTAATGTTTTTATAGAAATAATCTCAAGTTTTTTTTTGATAATTTAAATGTCCAAACTTTTGGTATCATCTATCAAAATAAATCAGAAGAATACAATAAGATCAAAAAGCGATCCATAATTCAATTCAAATCTCAACGGAAGGGTAGGATATTTTGGTATTTTTACCTAGTGTTTTTGGCAAACAAAGAATGTTTGAGCAATACTTTAAACTTGTGAGGGTTGGTTTGTCAAAATGGAAAGGAGTAAACTGTTAAATTACTAGGTTTTTCCGGTCCAAAAGTTCCTCCGGTCGATTTTGGGTGAGGGATTCTATTTGTTTGTTATTTGCCTCTTCCTCTCCACGCTGCCGCAGAACTAGGTTTATCTCCATGGACCTCCTCCGCGACTACAAGGACGATGACGGCGACGACGAAATCGAAGAGAAACCACGAGGGGAAGAAACCCTAGAGGAATCTATGGGTGCTTCGGATCCGCCAGCGCTGGTGGCTGAGGAGGTGGAGGCCTCCTCGTCGCCGGACTCGTCCCCTCGCCGCCTTCCTGCGAAGTCATCCGCCCCACGCGTTGACGACACCACCCTCGCTCTCGCGGCTGCCGAATCTTCCAGATCCCTCCATCGGCCCCTCGATCCAGGACACCACGCCGTGGGCTTCAACCCCACCTACGACCAGCTCTGGGCGCCCATCTACGGCCCCGCTCACCCGTTTGCCAAGGACGGCGTCGCCCAGGGCATGCGAAACCATAAGCTAGGGTTCGTCGAGAATGCGTCCATCCAGCCCTTCCACTTCGATGAGCAATACAACACCTTCCACAAGTACGGCTATGCCACTGACCCTTCCGGCCTCTCCTTCGTCGGTGACATCGAAACGTTAACTAAGAATCAGGCCCTTTCTGTCTACAACATGCCCCAGCAAGAGCAGAAGCGGCGCCGCCTCCAGATGAAAACTTCCGACGGTGCGGAAGAAGCTGAGCCTGCAGCTGCTGACCCGGATGTCCAGAATCCAGCGACTGATGAGTGGGTCCTCAAGAATAAGGTCAGCCCCTGGTCCGGCAAGAAGGAGGTTGGCCAGGGTGAGCTCACGGAGGAACAGAAAAAGTATGCTGAGGAATATGCAGAGAAGAAGGCTGAGAAGGAGCGCGGAGAGGGGCGCGGAGACAAGGGCGAGCATGCGGACAAGAGCACATTCCATGGGAAGGAGGAGCGAGATTACCAGGGAAGGTCATGGATCGCGCCACCCAAGGATGCAAAAGCTAAGAACGATCACTGCTACATACCGAAACGGTGGGTGCATACCTGGAGCGGCCACACAAAGGGAGTTGCGGCGATACGGTTCTTTCCCAAGCACGGTCACCTCTTGCTTTCAGCTGGTATGGATTCGAAGATCAAAATTTGGGATGTCTTCAACTCAGGTAAGTGCATGCGAACCTACATGGGCCACTCTAAAGCAGTTCGGGACATCTGTTTCTCGAATGATGGCACCAAGTTCTTGAGTGCTGGATATGACAAGAACATCAAGTATTGGGACACCGAGACGGGGAAGGTCATTTCTACATTCTCCACAGGGAAGATTCCATACGTGGTGAAACTTAATCCTGACGAAGATAAGCAGAGCATCCTTCTAGCAGGGATGAGTGACAAGAAGATTGTTCAGTGGGATATGAATTCTGGCGTGATCACCCAGGAGTATGATCAACATCTAGGTGCTGTTAATACAATTACCTTTGTTGATAATAACCGGAGATTTGTTACTTCAAGCGATGACAAGTCACTTCGTGTTTGGGAATTCGGGATTCCTGTTGTTATCAAATATATCAGTGAGCCTCACATGCATTCCATGCCTTCAATTTCTCTCCATCCTAATTCAAATTGGCTAGCGGCTCAGAGTTTGGATAATCAAATACTTATTTATAGCACAAAAGAGAGATTTCAGTTGAATAAGAAGAAGAGGTTTGCAGGACACATTATAGCAGGGTATGCATGCCAAGTGAACTTTTCACCTGATGGTCGTTTTGTAATGTCCGGAGATGGAGAAGGAAAATGCTGGTTCTGGGACTGGAAGAGTTGCAAAGTCTTCCGGACTTTAAGATGTCATGAAGGGGTGTGCATTGGATGTGAATGGCATCCATTGGAGCAAAGCAAAGTTGCAACTTGCGGATGGGATGGCATGATCAAGTACTGGTGAGTCTTCATTCTACATACTCCTATTAAATTTTCTTTTCGTAGTTGTTTGAAAATAATTTTTTTGTTAATCAGTTCTAAATATGTCTATTTACGTCTGTTAGAACTTTAATTGCATTAGACTCTCACACAGACAGGGATCTAACACCGAATAAAATTCAATGGCTCTGAGTGTGCTTGTTGGTTTTTTTGATTACTGTTTGTATATTTTCATTCATATGCTAGTTTTCTCGAGATACTCTGCCAAATACAAAAAGGTTACTTGAGTATATCTAGAAGTTTTGGAGTTTATCTAGGTATAAGTATGGATCTATTACAATTTTGTTAGAAGGTGTCCTTTCTTTGATATGCATAAGGCTTACTCTGTATGCCGTCTGTTGTAAATATGTGCAACTTATGTATTTTTCTATTATGAGCATTTTATGCGATTGCTATTCTTAATCTTATTACTTCTCTTATTCTTCACTCTTGTTGTGTTTTCTATTATATTTTTGTCCACATGACATTGCTTTCTCTGGAGGTTTGCCAAATTTTTACAAATGAAAAGTATAAAAAAAAACTAAAAATAAAAAACCAAAAGAATCTCATAGCACATCACTTAAGTTGGAGGGTATGAATAAAAAATGTAGGAACGTATTTTCCAAAGGCAAGAGATATACTGTAATGTGAAAAAGAAATATTTTTAAGAGTAAGAAAGTTATTTGATATTAGGTGTAGTGGCTTTAGTCTCACATTGATATCTCTAGCTGCAATATATATATATATATATATATATATATATATATATATTTATTTATTTCTAAATTCTTCATGGTCTCAGAGCCTCTTACTAGGGTTAACACTTTTTAAAAAATTCCTCTTAAAGAGGCCACTTTTCTTCCCTGTGTTTCTACAACACTTTCAGCATGTGCTTCCACCACTGGTAGTTCTGCTTGCCTGAGACACAGACATTATATTGCCTTTTAACTTAGTTGAAACCAGCATCTGTCAATAATCAATTTCACCGGGGCCACATGCACCCCTCTATCATGTATCCCAATAGGATAAACATTGATGTTGGAGGGAAGGCAAGCTTTTTGGCATCTTTTCTGACCTTGATGATTTTGAATCATCTTTTCTATTTCGACTAATCTTAGTAATCCTCTTGAACCCGGATATAGCTTTATGAGGATCATGCCAGACTTCCATTAGTCTCCTCTTTGCATTGACATCTTTGTGTGAGCGTGCCAATTTTTGGCTCGTTCAGATCATTCTTCGTGGGCAGTGGCAAAGGTACATGTAGTAAATGGTTGATCCCCTAGGACATTAAAGAGACTTTTGAAAAGAGTTGAATCCATAGATCACATTTATATATAGCATGAACAATTGCATGCGTTGCATGTTAACCAAGAGACTAAAGTAGTTTCAAAATATGTCTTCAAGAATCATACATACCTTGCATGCCTTTAGAATCGTACATGACTCTTTGGGATTATACCTGGTTGGCATAAAGATTACTTTGCTTTGATTCATACTGAGCAATTCCGAAGCATGATTTCTCAAGCAAGTCAATGGCATTTAGTTTAGAATGAACAAAAAAGAAACCAAATAATAGACAAGATGACAATGAGATGCACCACAAACGAGCTGGGAGGACCTACTAGCATGTTAAAGAAATGTGATATACCACTTCTCTCGTGGGTAATTTTAGGGCATGATTTTTTCTCCAAAATCTGGGTGTTGGACATATCTATTTTAGCATGCAGGAGTTTCTTATCTCCCACGTCAAGCATAATAGAGTATATTTAATTTACTTAATTGAATTGTGATACAAGTAGCAAATAATCAAATCTTATCTATCTATATTTCCTAGGAAAAAGCTTTAAATAGTTAAATGATTTCTTATCATTATATTAGATAAAGAACTAGGACCCCATCATGCCATTGGCATTCACGAGCAATGTAATCGAAACATTTGTCAAGTAGCAGCTGTTCAAATGCACAAACATGCATCTTACTTGTAGAATATGGAGCAATGCTTTTAGATGGTGTTTGCTCATGTTTTCACGTATGTCCTATGCTGTCACCTCTCTTAGTTGCTTAGCTCATGAATGCATCTGATGACCTATTTTTACCTACATCAAGAATCAAACAAGCAGACCCTGATAGCTAATTCATGTGCTGGTTTCGAGGTTAAAAATAATGTTCCATGCTGGAGCTATGCTGGTCAAAATGGTATGCTCTAATACTGTGTTGTGCTGACACTTGAGACACTTCAACATACACTGAAACATACTGAGATGAATCAAAATAAGTTTTATTCCCTTAATACTGTTATCTTATTTACATCTAAAAAATAAATTATATTAATTAGACAATTGTTTGAATTAAAGTTTGGCCATACTATACTATATCATGCTAATTTCATCATCCTTGTAATTACACGTGATGGGCTGAATCAAACGAATTTTATGCATTTAATTACCCTTCAGTGGTTGTGTGTGCATATTAATTTTTATTCCTACATTATTCTTCCACTTAAGTTTGTTTGCAGCTGTATAT
The DNA here is from genome assembly GCA_025175895.1 of Wurfbainia villosa. NCBI lineage: Eukaryota > Viridiplantae > Streptophyta > Magnoliopsida > Zingiberales > Zingiberaceae > Wurfbainia > Wurfbainia villosa. Next base: position 45,844,060 of record CM045991.1, on the reverse strand, counting down.
TCCATTTTCCTCATCTTATTAATTGTTTATATTGATACTGAACTTGTAGGGATTGATTCTCGAGGCAGCATGACAATTTGCATCTAGAGTTCATCTCATGGCCCCCAGGTTTGGAAGACAAAAGCATAAGCTGCGTTAGAAGTTGTGTTGCTCCCCGCTGTCAAACTCAAACCCCCGAGAGTTACTTGGGGGGAATTGGTTGAGCAATGGTTGAGTTAAAATGTAATTGGGATGACCATGAGTCCAGAATCAGCTGCTTAATATTATGGCCAAAGAGATTTTTGTACACTATATTGCTTTGTTTTCAAGGTCTACTCCAAATACAACTCGTTGCAATTTGTGCCCTAATTATAAATGAAGGACTGCCTGGTTTTCTGCAACTGAAGTTCAATGCAGCAATAGTTTTTTTTTTTTATTGGTATAGGGTATTTGAATTTTTTATTCGATTAATCTCTGACAGTGATCGGTCATGTTCCATAGACTTTCGAAATATTTCGTCAACAATTGAATCAGATAAGATTGAAACTTAAGTGGTTTCTGTCAGTCATTAAAGATAAGTCAAAGAAGTTCAATTTAGATTTCGCAGTCGTAGTTTTTTTTTGAACGGTAATTCAATGTTAAAGTTGTATTTTGTTTATCGAGCAAACTCTTGATTTTCAAGATTGTTCGAATGAATTTTTTTAAGATTCTCTTTTAATTTTCATGTAATGTTGCGCTGATAATACAAAGCTGTTCATGATTGTCACTGTAGAAAGGTTACTTTGTCTAGTTTTACAGAATAAAATAAATGAGAATATGTTGTTTTTAAGGAATATATTAGATATCATGATTTGCTTCATAAATTGGAATAGATGCTTATTTTTCTATTTGATTTATAATTTCAAAAAAATAATTTGAGAAGAGAATATTGTATCATGTTAATATTATATGTAGAATGGATTCACGGGTTAAATGCATGTTGCCCTCCTATCCAAGTTATAAAATAATCTCAATTGTTTGTTGTAGTTCTAATAATATAACAATCAATCTTATTCGCAGAAATGAGGAATATAATTTTTTATATAATAAAATTATAAAGACACAAGAGTTAGTCCTATCACACACTTCGACTGCAGCTCACCTAATACCCAACAACCCTGAAAGCAGCGCAGGATCAAAATGATTTCCTCACAATCATATGATGATCATGATCACAATCATTTTTAGCAAACCATGGAGAGGCAGCACAATGTGGCTCCATCAAGATGGGATTGATACCCTTTCAGTTATCCATTGATATCATCAGTCGATTCAAACTTTTCTTGTGCATTTTCTTCAAATTATTCATTCTTCAAGGCATTCAAAGAAAATGATTTGAGCAAAGGGAAGGCTGGCTGCTTTATCCACAGTGGTATGGATGCTATTTCTGAAACCATGCAGTCGCACTGATGGAGAATGAGCTGTTCCGCTCCTGCAGAAGAGTCTAACGGCTAATGTACCAGACGTTGTATTATAAAAATAATGGGTTAATTCTTTATAAACATGAGTGTGTCGTCCTAATGCTAGTTTCAAAGGTTAAAAATTTATTGTGATTCATTTTTTTTACGATGATTCGAAAATGAATTGATAGAGACTACTAGATTAATATATTTCAACCTTTGCATTATCAAAGAATGAACTGTTTCTGATGGTGTCGCGGGAGAACACAAGGAAGGAGGGTTTTGCAAGGTTGACTTGAGCTCACCCATGCCACTCTGACAACCTTCAGAAGCCTGGCCTTGAATGCTTTCAGAGCTCAAGTATGTTATACAAAAACATTATTTTACGATGATCATTAAGATCAATGCAGCATCGAATGCTCGTGATGGCGGGGAGATATCCCTGGCCAGGTGAGATCTAATTAACAATTAAGTTAAGATGGAATCAAAGGTCTAGTCCGGTCCAAACAAAGTGTGAGTCAACATGGATTCGACGGAGGTGAGCCCAATCTTAGTTCGATACATAGATCAGTGAGCATGACTTTCGCAGTTCGAGTGGCATGACCCCTGCAGCTTGGAGGATACAACCGAACCTCCTCAGCTCGTCAAAGGCGACTTGACCTCCGCAGCTCGACGGATATACATCTGAACTCCCTCAGCTGGGTAGATATAACTTGACCTTCGCAACTAGGCAAACAAATTAGTATGATGACAGATAGATCAGTACGGCCTCGACCATCCGAATTTAGTTCAACAGAAGTCCAATTCGAGAGAAGCTCAGCTCGATAGAAGTTCAACTCCATCATCTCTCTATCTCCATGTTTCCACACCGTCATGATCCTCTCTAGAAGGCTTCGTTTCTACGCCGTCATGATCCTTTCTATGAGGCCGCATTTCCGCACCGTCATGATCTTTTCCACGAGGTCATATCTCTGCATCTCTATAATCCTCGTTAAGAAGCCGTGACCCCATGATCTCCTTCAGAAAGGTCTCCATATCACAACTCTTCTATACTTTTTTCTCTTTCTATATAAAGCATGGAAGAAGGGACACAGAGACTCTCACATAATCTCTAAATTTTTAGTCTTGTTCTTGATTATTTTTTTTCTCTCTTATTTTTTTTATTTGAGCATCGAACGGACGAAGTATTCCTCGGTCTTTTTTTATTTGAGTACTTTCAGATTCTAAGTTTTGTCGAATTCAATGACTAATCTGCGCTGCAAAGAATATCCGATTAGTCAATGAAAAAGTCTACTAGCTTAGTGTAGCTACTAAGATCTGATCTGTACTCAGTCTATCGAACCAATTCGACAGTGAACATTGTGGTATCTCTCCATCAAGGATCAACTCACAAACTGTTTGTCTTTTTCCAGGGGAGGAAAGATCCACTAGGGCGAGGAATTTACTGTTCCATATGAAATGAGAGTTGCCTCTGCATGCATTTAATTTGAATGGTTTCTATAATTTTTTTATCAAACAACGTATTTAATTTTTTTTTTACCCTTCAAAAATAGCACACTTAATTTTTCGAACGTGGTGATGAAAATTTAAATCTCAACATGATGAGATCTTGAAATTATCTATTATAAGACTTAAATTAGTCTTTGGAATCGTACCATCATGTAGTGTTGAATTGATAATAAATTTATAATTCCATTATTATAATGGTATAGATTTTTTTGAATAAGAGAGATAAAAAAAAAAAATACTATTTAATAAATATACGAAATGTTTTTTTAGACCATTCTAAATTTCAAAAGCACTTTGATAAATCGCCGTTTTTCTTTTCTTTTTTGTTTTCCCCTCCGCACCATGAAAAATCACAATCAAACAAATCATTCTCCAATTACTAAAAGATTCAGAACGTAAACCAACAAGAATGTAATTCTCCATCTATGGATAAGTCACGCATAGCTATTTTATGGGCACTAAAACTCCTCCATCACTTTTATGGGCCGCCATTGTCGCACACACTTGCAGCGCCACGTGGAGCCCGTCGATTTATCGGTCGAAGGAAAACATGAAAACGAAGGAAGAATCACCACCGCAACCACCATAACAAATTTATTCACGAAGCACCCCGAAGATTATTATATATAATTTCAGGACGAGAATATTAATTTTCGTAGCCGTGATTGATCTGAAATCTGAGTCGGCTTTTTTATTTTTTTACCGGTGAAATATTTGAGAATAGGAGGGGGGAAAAGCGAATGAAATTTGCGATAAGTGTTGGAACATTTGAGGGCAGAATTAAATTTCCGAAAAAGAGAAAGAAAAAAAAAACAAAAAAACTACGCCCACACGACGGAACGCGAGCGCCACCGCGCGAGGGGGCGAGGGCCGAGAGAGATGGGAAGAACCCTAACCGGCGGATCGCAGCCCCCGCTTCCGCCGCCTCCTGCGGCGGTGCGCACGCGACTCTGCGGCGGTGCCTTCACCGCTGCCGACCTGGCCGCGGCAGAGCTGCTGGTGCACCTCAGCGAGAGCAGCGCCGAGACCGCCTCCGCCATCTCCTCCTCCTCCTCCTCCTCCCCCTCCACTCCTCGGTCCGTCAACACGCGGCCGCCCGATGCCGCCGTCCTCGGCGGAATCGACGACGAGGAGGAGATGGGACCCTGGCGGAGGACGAAGCGGTACCGGCCGATGGTGGATCTGTACGCCGCCACGAGACCCGTCGGCGGAGGCGGAGGTGGAGGAGAGGAGCGGCAGTCGCGTCCGCATCGTCGACCGTGATACTAATAATAGTAATGATAATAAAACTAAAAATTAATACTCTGAAATAGTAACAACTGTACATATCGTTTAGGGTTTGTGGCAAAACACAAAGCAATGATATAGCTGTTGTTTGGTGGTGTTGATTGTACTGCTATGTGACTAACTCACCCAAGAAATATTATTCTCTATTTTATAATTATTTTCATCTTCTTTTAATGTGATTGATTTAGCTTAATATTTTTTTTTATTTTCCAGTACGATTATTTTTTATGACTCTAATAATGCCTTGTCATTATTTATATTCAAAGCTTAATGTATAATAAATAAACATCGAGAATGGTAAATAATATATTTTAAGTTATCAAATTCATAAAGGTTTGATATCCGGAGCGCTCATTATTATACGTTTGTACACGACGAATGAAAAATACACAGTAACTATGTCGCGACGTCGCTCAAACTCATCGACGGATGATTGAATTTCGATTACGATTCGGTCGGAATTCGACAGCGGTCCGATCGGAATCCGATCGCGATCTGACTGACATCGGAGTTCAACCCGATCGAGGTTCGATTTCAACTGGAAACGACTGCGATTGCGGCTGCTAGCGGCACGACTATTGGTGGCCGTAATCGTGGCCATTTTTGCCCATAATCCAGTCGAGATCCGATCGACATCGGAGTTCGGTCGGATCGCGGTTGGATTCCGATCGAATTTCAGTCGGCATAGAAGTCTGACTGAATCGCGGTCGGAATCCGATCGGATTACGATATGAAACGGTCGCAATCCGATCGGACTTCGATGCCGATCGCGATCCAGTCAAAATACAATCGATCGTCGATGAATTCGAGTTGCAGACGGATGAAATCGTAGTGGAGAAAGTACTGTATATTTTTTATTTACTGTACAATTACGATTGATCGGATGATAAAAAAATCATCGCGCACAGATTACGCAACGGACAACACTCAAGATATCAAACTCGTCAATTTATATGAGAAGGAGAAGGAAACAAAAGAAGAGGAGTAGCTGAGTAAAAAAAATTATGAGCTCAAGAGAAAAAAAAAAAAAGGGAAGAATTTGCTCAAATAAAAGTAAGACTCAAGTGTTTTTTTTTTTAAATTTGAACGAATTAAATTTTAATAAAAAAATAAAATTATAAATAAGAGATTAGCGCTATTAATTTAAGATTTTAATTTAAAATTATGAATAAGAAAAATAGTAAAGTATTTTTAAAATGCACTATAATATTTTGTGTGTGTGAAAATATCCACTTGACATTTATATAAAAATAACTTTGGGGTAATTTAAAATTATCCTATAAATTAAGGCAAATTTTGGGGCAAATCGAACATTTTTTGTTTTTGTTTTCGGTATCAAATAGAAATCCCCTGAACCGAAACCCTACCTTTGACGCCTCCACTCGCAGACCTGGTAGAGGCCATGGCCTCGATGCTCAAACCAAAGGTTCCACCTTTCTTTCTACGGCGTCTGCTCTTCGATCGCCGCTGCAGCTTTACTCCCTCCGATGCCGTCGATAACGCCGCCACCACCGTCTCCACCGTCGCCACCCCCATCTCTGCTGTGGAGTCCAGGCTCCTCGATAACCTCTATACCCTCATCAGAGACCACCACCGCGCCAATCCCGACGCTTCGCCTTCTCCTCCTCCGCCGGATCTCACCATCTCCTCCCTCTCATCCTCCTTTTCCATACTCTCACCTTCTCCTCCTCCCCCTTCCCTCGCCGCCCTCCTTATCGACCGCTGCGCTTCCCTCCGCCACGGCGCCCCCTTCCACCAAACTCTCGCCTTTTTCAACTGGTGGCTCGCCGCCTCGTCCCTCCCCTCACCAACCTCTCCCTCCGCCGATCCCTTTGTGGAAATGATCGATTTCTGTGGCAAGAACCACCGCTTCGACATCGCCTGGCACCTGCTCGACAAAATGCGCGATTTGGGAATCCCCATCGCCCACCAGACATTCTCCATCCTGTTCCGCCGATATGTTCGCGCCGATCTCCCGGACGCCGCCGCTGAGGCTTTGCGCCGCATGCCGGACTACGGCTGTGAACCCGATCCGACTACATTTTCCTCCCTCCTCGCTGCCCTCTCCAAGAAGCGCCAAGCTGCCAAGGCCCAGTCACTCTTCGACGCCCTCAAGCACCGATTTCCGCCTGACGTCGTGATCTACTCTACCCTCGTCCATGCTTGGTGCCGCGCCGGAAAGCTTGATGAGGCAGAGCGCATCTTTGCTGAGATGACCGCAAGCGGGATTTCGCCGAATGTGTATACTTACACCGCTGTGATCGATGCAATGTGCCGCGCTGAGCAGATTCCTCGCGCCAATGAACTTCTTTGCCAGATGATTGACGCAGGGTGCCCGCCCAATACTGCAACTTTCAATAGTCTGCTGCGCGCGCACGTCAAGGCAAGGCGGCCGGAGCAGGTTCTGCAGGTCAAAAACCAGATGAATCAATTAGGCTGCGAGCCTGACGTTATCACCTACAATCTATTGATTGAGACCCACTGCACCAAGGGCCAGAAGAACCTTGATGCTGCACTCAAACTACTAAACCAAATGACCGCAAGCGGCTGCACTCCAGACTGCCTCTCCTTCAATTCCATGTTCCGCTGCATTATCGAACTCGGAAATATTAATGCAGCGCACAGATTATACGAACGGATGAGGGAGCTTGGCTGCAAGCCCAACACAGTTACTTATAACCTGCTCATGGAGTTATTCAGCAAGGAGAAATCTATGGACATGGTGCTGAGGATGAAGAGGGAGATGGAGAAGGAAGGCGTGGAGCCAAACGCGTATACGTACAGTGTGCTCATTGCAGCATTTTGCGGGAGAGGCAATTGGAAGCGAGTCTATGTGCTGATGAAAGAGATGTTGGAGGAGAAATGCCTCAAGCCAACAGCCCCTGTCTATAAAACAGCAATGGCTTTGCTGAAGAGAGCAGGGAAGCTGACAAAGCATGAAGAAATTGTGGAGAAGATGGTCGAACGCGGATTCATCGCCAGGCCTATTGAATGCTGATTCTTCACTGATATTTTTCCATCATCGTCTGTTTAGTGTTCGAATGCACTGAAGTTCATTCCTTTTCAAATGCACTCTTGACATTTTTCTTAGAGTTTGTTCTGTTCGAACTTGTTTATTTAAGTCTAAGAGTCGAAAGACTTGTGCTAGGCCAACGGGAATGCTCGCGGTTAGCTTGAACATCTTCGAAAGATCTTTCGAATGAGCTGCACTGTCGAAGAAGAAGAAGAAGAAGAAGAAGAAGAAGAAAAGAAGAAGAAGAGCTCAAGAAGGTAAGAAGAAGAAGAGCTCAAGAAGGTAGAGCAAGGAGTCAGTCGTCGACTAAAGAAACCATCTAGTCAATCTTGGGCTCTCTTCATTTTGTGGGCCCAGCGAAATTAACTAACTAACTAACTAACCCTTTCCGTTTTCAAGATTCGTGCTCTGTTCTTGATCAAGAGACGTGCGCGAATCTCCATGCCCGACCGACGGACCGACCGTTACGCTGGTTGCTTCTGCCCCACGGCGCACACTCCGCCGCTTCCCCAAATTTCTTCTTCTTCTTCTTCTTCTAACGCCTTCTTCCCTTCTTCCTCCGCTGCCGCCATGAGCTCCAGCCACCACCACCACGACGCCGTTCTACTCCACGGCGACCTCGACCTCACCGTGCACGCCGCCCGCCACCTCCCCAACATGGACATCGTCGCCGGGTTCCTCCGCTGCTGCTTCTCCCCCTGCGCTTCCGTGCTCCCCAACGGCGGATCGAATCCCGACCCCGACCCCGAAGACCATCATTGCCGCGAGAAGAAGATCGCCACCTCCGACCCTTATGTCATCGCCTCAGTCGCTGGCGCCACCATCGCCCGCACCCGCATCATCCGCAACTCCCAGTCCCCCGTCTGGAGCGAGCACTTCAAGGTTCCCCTCGCCCACACCGCCTCCGCCCTCATCTTCCATGTCAAGGACGACGACCTGTTCGGCGCCCAGATCATCGGTACCGTTACCATTCCCGCCGCGCGAGTCGCTTCAGGCGAGGCGATCGAGGGGTGGTTACCTGTGATTGCCCCAAGTGGAAGGCCGCCGAAGCCCGAAACCGCTCTCCGCGTGTCCCTCCAGTTAACGCCCGTCGAGCTTACCAACGATTACCGCCACGGCATTGCCGGGGACCCCGAGAAGAGCGGGGTCCGGAATGCGTACTTCCCCGTGCGGAGGGGGTGCTCCGCCACGCTTTACCAGGATGCCCATATCAGAGACGGGGAGCTTCCCGAGATCAGGCTTGAAGATGGAACCACCTTTGAGCACGAAAAATGCCGGGAGGACATCTGCCATGCCATTCTCGAGGCGCATCACTTGATTTATCTTGTCGGTTGGTCGATATATCACGAGGTGAAGTTGGTGAGGGAACCGACACGGCCGCTGCCAAATGCGGGGCGGCTCACACTGGGCGATCTGCTCAAGTACAAATCGCAGGAGGGGGTTCGGGTCTGTCTGTTAGTTTGGGACGACAAGACTTCACACCAAAAATTTTGTTTCAAGGTGGTAAGAGCAAGACTGCATTTTCTTTAAGAAATTTAAGCTAACTTCACCATGCATTTTATAGATTTTAGAACGCTAGGTATATTCCTGAACCTTCCACTCAACAATCCGGAACTGACATTATATGTCGTGTGGTTCATTGAAACTGATCAAATGTTGTATGTTAAGTGTCACGCCCCGAGGGTATCAATCTGGTATCCTATTCGGAGACAGTATATGAATAAGGGAATCTAATGACCATATAATACAAGAAACTTCAAAAATTCCATAAAATATTTATATTAATGAAGATAGATTTAGCATAAGCTAGAAATACAACCAAATAGAAAATAAATGAACAAAATAAATAGAAACCAAACCTGAAGACAAGAGGCCGATATCTCGATATCTACGGCGACTAAAGAATGAAAATCAGTGAACTATCAAAAGGGTGCTTGAGCCTACAAAACTGGAGGAAAAAAAAAACAGACATTAGCACAGATTGCTAAGCGGGTAATAAGGAAAGATGTGCATGAATTTAATTTTGTTTAAGAGGTCAAAGGAGCTTGTAAAATTTCAATTTATTCTTTCATTTCTGTTTTAAGTCTTTTAACTTGTTCCAAGTTCTTATACATACATATATATGTATATATCATCTTTATAAACATTATCAATAATGTGAATCTGATAAATCAACTACAATCTGATAGATTATCAATAATCTGATAGATCAATAATAATATGATAAATCAACTAAATATGATAGATCAATAATAATCTGATAAATCAACTAAATAATGAATAACTGGAGCCAATATTATCAGAGTGTATATAACGTCATCTGACGTATAGGCTAAAAGTCTCATCACCGGTGGAATGCAACAAGGGATAACAACAAAGCGCCGAAGCGCAAATAAAATGATCATGAGGCGACAACACGCTACCACAACAAAGATACGGTCAGGTACTCTGGTATCAAGTCAGGCTCAAAGTTTTCACATTTAGTTTTCTCATTCATTTCTTTAATATTCAACTTTAATTCTTTTATCACACTTGTTCAACTATGATAAATCTTACGATAAATCTACATGATCAATGTAATTCAAGTTATTTAATCACCAATATAAGATTTATATGTACAAGTTGTATCATTAAAAGGTACAAGTATCAACAGATCAAATAATCCTGAGTAAGGAAGGTCAAGCAATATAAACAGACAAGTATCAACGGAAGAGTAGGTCAGAGTATCCATTTAAATTTTTAAAACAACCCATCCCCTGTTCACCCCATATAAAACCTATATATGAATAGGAAGTAATATCAATTATTTACCCTCCATCAGTTTAATTATTTATTACCCATTTCGCTATTTTTAAATATCATTTTTATCCCTAATTTTGAAAACAATTATACAAATATAAATAAATCACTTATCTAATTTATTCATACACAAGAAACATATAGAGTCCAAGGATCGAATGTACCTGCCTCTATATACAGCAAAAATCACGAATCTCGGTCGATCACCGAGCTCCGTTCGAGCTAGTATCTACAAAATAATAGGAAAATAATTCAGGAAACGCAAGTAATATCCAGCAATAATAAAACAACATTTAAAAATTTATTCAAAATTTCAAGTCAATGGCTCGATATAAATTTCAAATTCCACTTGATGCCTAATATTATGGTCATTGAACAATATGCCTTGTAAGTTCCGTTTGACTAATGAATATTGAAGGTGTCTCTTTGATATAAGCTGCTCAATTCTTTATTGAAATCAAGAAAGGAAAGTGAAGGATAAAATGACAACTATTAAGCTGTACGAGAAGATGAAGAAGAGCACATTAACTTGATGTTGCTGGAAAAAGGCAACAAATAGGGTTGTTGTTTTGTTGAGAGAGAAACAAAACGAATGACAACCAGTGCTATCATTAGAAATGAAAGAGAGGAAGGTGGAGAAACTCACCCCATAACCTGCTGCAGTTGGTTTGGCAGGAACAAAATAGAGCAACAAGGTTATTTCCGTTGCTTGTGTTGGTGTGGAAGAAGAGCAGCGACTAGGGTTGCTATCGTGGAGGAGAAGAAGATGAGAATGTTGCTGTTGTCGAGGTCATCGGAAGGAGGAGAAGAGGATCAGTTTAAGGTGAAGTCGTGGTTGCGCTCACGAGGGAGAAGAAAATGACCGTGGAAGAGGGAAGGAGGAGAAGAAAAATGAGGTTGCACGTGAGAGGGATGGGTTGAGGGATGACTACAACGTGGGAAGGTAAAGGAAGGGAGAGAAAGTTTTATTTTTTTATTTTCAAACCTAACATTAAGCCTGGAGGAAGCCTGATTCTCGCACTCTTTAGACCACTCCTTGACAATTATATACAGAAGCATGTGCTGGCACACATTTGACCACTTTAAGTCGTCTAAAGCCTTTTTTTTTTTTTTGTAAATAGTACAATCTTTATGTATTCTTTTCTCTTTTTATTTTCCCCTCCTTTGTTAATTCTTTATTTGATTTAAAATCACATGAACGAAGATATTGTTTCTTGATTTCCTAGTTTAAATGAGAGGTTGAAAATGTGCATTCAAGGTTGCCTGTGGTTCGATGCGGATGTGGGGAAGTTGAATAAATTTTAGAAGTCATATGTTTTTGTTCCACAAATTAGCAATGGATGACAGGTAGCTATTATATGAATCAATATAACGATTTATCATATGACTTAAAAGTTATTATCTGGAATTTTGGTGATTCTCGGGTACAATATGCTTCACGTGGCTTTAGTTTGGCAGGAAGGAGTTATGCAAACTCATGACGAAGAAACCCGAAAGTTTTTTAAGCATTCCTCTGTCATTTGCGTCTTGGCACCTCGTTATGCAAGCAGCAAGCTTAGCATTTTCAAACAGCAGGTATGTTCTAGCACCATAAATATGGGGTTCCCCTGAATTAAAAGGATATTTGAGGATGCCCTTTGGTGTTACAAAATGTTTTACTATTGAACTATGATTCTTTTGTCCTCCATTCCTCAATAGAAAGCATAGTCAGTATAACTGTTCAAAATTCAAACATTGATCTCCTGGAGCTATATCATTGTTGACGTGGATGAATTTTATATCTCAATACATTCAGTTTATTTGATTGCAACTGACTAATTTGATAGTAACTGTCGAGATGCAACCAGGTGCTTATACAAAATGGGTACTGATATTCTTACAATTAAGTTTTTGTAAGCTAAAACTTTAACAAAATTAGCGTACTTGTCCTAGGAACTATGCACAATTTAAATCAATCTAGGCTTAGTGTTTTTGAAGTTTTCAACTCTATCAGATGGATAATAAGAAAGAGGAATTGAGATAAATATAGGAATCTAAGAAAAGTCTAAAAGTAACTATAAATATCAGATACAAGCCAACTTTTTTTAACTTTGTATATCAATTTTACAATAATCAGTGTCTTTCTGCAGTTATATTGCATGTGTGGTGTTTAGTTATTTCATTCATTCTTCTGTTTCAATAGGCATGTTTCTTTAATTGGTTCTTTTGTATGTGATCCCCGTACATATTTTTGTTTTTGTTTAAAATTGTTAATGTTTAATTCTATTTCTTTCTAAAACAATTGTTGCATAGACTTGTGGATTAAGTAAACACAATTTAAAATTGACAAGTAGGTTAATAACTGAAAAGTTACATTGGCAAGTTACATTGTTCAAATAAAATTACCTATGCCTGACATGCTCTTTTATTTATTGTGTATTGTTTTTAAATGAAACTTTGGCAAACCCTCTTTTGGATTAGTAAATTTTTTAATTATCTACTTGCATTATGTTACTTCTTCATCAGGTGGTTGGGTCTATCTTTACACACCACCAGAAATGTGTACTTGTTGATACACAGTTTGCAGGGAATAAACGGAAAATAACTGCTTTCCTAGGAGGCTTGGATCTTTGTGATGGGCGTTATGATACACCAGAGCATAAACTTTTTTATGATCTTTGTAGCATCTTCTCTAATGACTTTCATAATCCCACATTTTCTGTGAGTCTATTTTTCATTTTGTTATTTCGATTGAAAACCTCATTGGTTTTGCTACTTCAATATTAAGACCATTTTAGTTCGTTGACTTCGTTGTTGTATGTGTTCTCTTGATAATTCAATATTAAACTTTCAAATGATAATTCGTTTTCAGAAATTATACGTCTATGTCATTGGCAAACTAGCTCAAGGTCAACCTGTATCTCTGTGATTACAACTTGAGTGGCTTTAACATCTTATAACCTTGATGCATATGCTCTCTTGAGATGATATTAGGCTTTAAAATGCTAATTTACTTTCAAATCATGAAGCCCTGAGGTTGTAACAAAGTTAACCTGTATTTGTGTGGTTATCCAGGAAGTGGTTTTATCTTTTACTGTCTCACTCTCCTAACAAATTCGTAAGGGGTAGTACCCGCTGTCCACATGTATATCAGCAGGAAGTTATTTTATTTTGCCACCAATTTTTCTCCATTGTTAGGTTCTGCATGAATACAAACACTTGTCAATGCATATCTGATTATGGGTTCATACTTGTCAGCATGAGAAATATGTTTGTGTGGTACTATAGAAAAAATTTAACATTAGTCACACTGAACAACAAACTTGGGCATTAATGATAGGACTATTCATTGTGGTATTCCATACTTCCATTAGTTGAGTTATAGAAGAAAAGAATTGTTTTCGATCATCTTGAACAAAATGACTGTTGAAAGAATCTCAATATTCTGTATTTTTGTTGTTTCCTTGTTTCCTTGTTTCATTGTATATCAAATTTGGCAATCGCATGCACAAACCCCAGATATACTTTTTTGGGGGAATAATCCCATTGATCATGTACTAGCTTTCCATGTTCCTTTGGTTTGTGCTTCCTAATCCATTTTAATTAGGGGCATCCAGAGGTAGAAACTAAGGGGCCAAGGCAGCCATGGCATGATCAACACTGCAGGATTGAAGGTCCAGCTGCATATGATGTACTGGAAAACTTTGAACAGCGTTGGCGTAAGGCTACTAAGCGGGAATTTGGCCTCCGTATTAAAGAAAAGATGTCACATTGGCATGATGATTCTCTAATCAAGCTTGAAAGGATCTCATGGATAGTTAGTCCTTCAGCTATGGCTCCAAATGATGATCCAAGTTTATGGGTTTCCAGTGCAGAGGATTCTAATCATTGGCATGTTCAGGTTGTATAAATTCAGTTATTTAAGAGTTTTTCTTATGCTGTTAATTGCTGAATTTTAAGTTTCTAGATTTTTCGCTCTATAGACTCTGGATCAGTAAAAGGATTTCCAAAGAATCCCAAGAAAGCCCAAGAACAGGTTATTCTTTTGTCATAGCATATTCTTGAATTCTTTATACTGACACAATTTTTAAAGGTTGGGCTCAAACTATTTTCTGCTTGAATCATCTGGTATTAGTTCTAAATTTCTTGGATGCAAGGTTTTAAATCTCGACTTGTATCGGAATTTCGGTCTGCGACCGGAACGATACGGTTTCGGTATCGTATCGTCCGTACCGATACTATTTCGGTATTTTTTTTAAACATTAATATTAATTATTTGATTTTTTTTTAATTTTAGTTAATTTTTAAAAAAGAATTTAAGATTTAATTTTACCTAAATTATAAATTCAAATTTAGAATTTTAATTAAAATATTTTTTAATTTTTAATTTTTATTTAATATATAAATTAATTAATAATTTATTTAATTAAATTTTACAGTTTAATATATATATATATATATATATATATATATATATATATATATATATATATATATATATATATTTATTTATTTATTTATTATTTTTTTAGATCGGAAGCGCGATCGCCTTCGATCGCCTTCTTCGATCGTATTTCCGCGATCGCTTGTCCGATCGCGATCGCGATCGCGATCGCCGCGATCGGGAATCACGATCGCGCGCGATGATCGCGCCTCGTCGCCGCCGCGCCGCCACGCCGCCTCGGCGTCGTCGCGCCGCGTCTGATGCAGCGTTTCGGTTTCGGTAATTTGTCGGAACGAAAAATTTCGGTGATTTCGTCCGAAACGGCTCGAAATTTAAAACCTTGCTTGGATGAATACTTCATTTCTAAATATAGTGGCATTATCTCATTTCTTTTTCTCAAAGTTGTAGTTCCAACAAATTAGATCTTATCTTACCTATTTTTTACTATTTTTTTTTTCAGAACTTAGTTTATCAAAAAAATTTGATCATTGATAAAAGCATCCACACAGCATATGTGAGGGCAATCAGATCTGCAAAACACTTCATATATATTGAGAATCAGTATTTTCTGGGTTCTTCTTATGCCTGGCCATCTTATAATAATTCAGGTTTGCTTTATTCCAATTTTAGTAGTATTTTCATCCGGTGCATGAGAATCTTACATGTTCCTGAACAATTATTAGAATTAGCAATATTTAAAAATTTTGCATGGCCTATACCTCACATTGGTTTCCATCTGACAACGAGAGGTTTTTGTTTGTTTTTGGTATCCAATATACGGAGCCTCACTCTTCTTGCATGCTTTTTAAGATATATTTCTCAGTAATTACTTTAATAAAGGTTATTAAGAAAATCAAGCACTATGATTAGGCAAGTGATCTGATCCCCACTAATATCAACTTCCCATCTTTTTGATGGCCGTTGAATCCTGCAATCTCAATGAACAATCATTTAGATGTGCAGAATTTTCTGTCAACACTGGATAGGAACTATACATCAAGTTTAACTGCCATGACTTTTATGGCTGAGGATTTTTGTTTTTGGAATTAACAGGTGCTGATAATCTGATACCTATGGAGATGGCATTAAAAATTGCTAGAAAGATTAGAGCCAAAGAACGATTTGCCGTATATGTGGTTATACCTATGTGGCCTGAAGGAGTTCCTACTGCTTTTTCTGTACAAGAAATCCTCTTTTGGCAGGTACTAACCTGATCAAAAAAATGTTTTTGATAGTTTAGTTTTTTGAATTGAAATGATGTATGTTCATATATTGAGCTTCTTTTATACAAAAAAGGTAACTTTGTTCATGAACTGCAAGATTCATGCACAATCATCAGTGTCATATATCGTATTCATCAACTATTCAGATTAATAAAAATGTATTTCTTGCTAGTTTGAGTCGATCGTATTTCCTCCTATTTCTAATTTTTATGACACTTGTTTTTTTTTTATTCCAGGGCCAGACAATGCAGATGATGTATGAAATTATTGCAAAGGAACTTCAAGATGTTAATATTGAAGATGCACATCCACAAGACTATCTTAATTTCTATTGTCTAGGAAAGTGTGAAGAATTGCCAAAGAATAACTTGCAGTCAAATTGTCAATCTTCTGACAAGAGCCCTGTGGTACTGTATAACGACACATTAATGGATTCGATCGAGTATATAGTTATTTATTTGCTTTAAAACTTCTTTTCATTATCCTACACATTTTGACACATTTTGCATGCATTTTGATCTCGGTCTAACATGCGTCGAAGTAAAGGATGTACTTGAAAAGAAACGATGTCAAACATGTTTTTTGTTGATATCTTGTAAACATTTCAATTGTCAACCATTATTAGCCTGTGTCATCCCCATTGTGTCTACTTTGCAAAGACAACAAAAAACAAACTCAGAAAGAAATTAGTGTTTACTTGTGCAACAATTGTTATTCTATTCATTATCTTAGAAGATTGTTACTTACATGTGACATCTTGAATGTGCGCAGGCATTAGCACAAAAATTCCACCGTTTCATGATATATGTTCATGCAAAAGGGATGATTGTAGATGACGAATATGTGATAATTGGTTCAGCTAATATCAATCAGAGATCTATGGCCGGTGCAAGAGACACCGAAATAGCAATGGGTGCATACCAACCTCATTATACGTGGGCTGAGAAGAGAAGGCATCCAAAGGGCCAGGTTGGTGATGATCACATACTTTTTTCTCCCTTTTTCTTTACCTCATCAAATTGGCATCCTGAATTTGGGTGAGATATCCTGAATCTTTCATTTGGAAGAAGATACCAAACCATTAGATTTATAAACATGTGGGCACACTTGTAGCATATGTAAGTTTGCCACTATAAATCTCATATATTAAAATACATATGTTTCCACTTCTCAAACACCTCAATCATCTTGTAGGTATATGGATATAGGATGTCTCTATGGGCAGAGCATCTAGGATCAGTGGATAGTCGCTTTGAGGAGCCGGAGAGCATGGAGTGTGTAAAAGTCATAAACCAAATTGCCGAGGAGAACTGGTCGAGATACACCGCCGACGAAGCTACATTGTTGATGGGCCACCTTCTCAAGTATCCTATCAAGGTGGAGGCTGACGGAAAAGTTGGACCTCTCCCTGACCAAGAGTGTTTTCCAGACGTCGGTGGCAAGATTCTAGGAGCTCCGACAAATCTTCCTGACACACTTACCACATAAATTTTCTCAGATCTACAACGTCACACACACTAACCGGAGAAAAGAAAACAAGAGTTGTATAGTTATATAATGCAAAGTTTTAGAAATAGACTTTTGATCTCTCTGTTGGTCTATTTACTTACTGGAATTAGATTTCTGTGCATTTATTGTGTGCATTAGAAAACAGGAACACTAATAGTATTGGCAAAACAGATACTCGATCTATTGACCAAATCAATCAATAGTAGTTTGCCGGCCTATTTTTGCAATCTTAGGTAACTTAAATGTACTGCACCTATCTAATACTGACTTATCAGGCAATATCCCAAGTTGTCATGACTTATATCCAATTAGATTGCAATCTCAACACCTGAACAATATCAATTTGTCGGAGTCATTCTCTTCTTCTACAAAAGATTAGAACCGTCAATCTAACGGTCTCCATCGATCTGTCCGACGGTTATTGTGAGAGAGGTAAATCACGAAGGATTTTATAGGCCTTAACGTGGTGGTCAAGATACGTGTAAGTCATTCGAATCTAAAAAAGAATTTTAGATCTCCTCCAAAATCAATTCATATCACTTCTACAAATCTTATCGTACCTTAGCTTTTACAAGGAGCCATTCCCTTCTTACTTGAACAATTAGTTGCCCTTGGTCTGAGTGGGAATAGATTTTTCAGTGAAATACCAAAATGAGTGGGAAGGAGCTTTCAGTTGGTTGGTAAACGTTCTGGACCAATGAATACACTAATGCTCTTAGGGATGCGACAAGCATTGACTTGTGAAACAATGAGGTTGCTGGTGAGATTCCAATGGAGATCACAAAGCTACATGGATTGGATTGTGCCTCCTCAATTTATCCATTAACCATTTCACAGTGGAGTCTCACGGCTAGGAAGATATCTCCTGCATATTCCACTGTATTTTTGTTCAACTTCGAGTGTCTGAAGCTCTCTGAGATCTTATATAATAAATATTCCAACAATTCTATTTTGGCTACCTCTAATTGATTGATCGAATAATATCATTGAAAGATAATGTCAGATAGACTGATCGACCAGAATTATATCTAATTGACTACTGTCAAAATATATAAAACTAATTGATTAATTGGTAGAGCTCCTCTCCAATAACAATTTGAGCAATCCCTCCTTTACTAGCTAACACCCCATTAATGTAATCTTATACGAATGTCTAGGATAGGGCTAATCGTCATCCCTCGTTGTATTAGTTACTAGTCTCAAGGGTCAAAGGGCTATCGTGATTTACCTTTCTTACGATGATCCGTAGACGGATTGATAGGGACCACTAGGTTGTCAGATTTTAACCTTTTGTATCATAGGATAGGGCTAATCGTCAGATAATTCAATTTTTTTAACTTGAAATTAACAAAAAAAAACCCACACTGTGGACCTGATAAATTTTTTCCCTAGATCTTTAGCTTAGTTGGAAAATGTCGAAAGAAAAATAAATGAGTTGAATCGGCAATACTTGAGTAAAGCAAAATCATGATAATATATGCCTCCGGAGATGGCACAGTGATAAAATGGAAAAGCATCCCATGAAAGAATACAATTTGATTCTCTACTGAGATAATATTTAATGGTGAATTTAGAAAAAATTTGTTCGGACGACCATGAGCTAGGAGTTTGTCCAGCAGACACAGTACGATTTCAACGTTGGATAATCTTTCAGAAAAGGCACAACTACGAGTTCGAGCTGGACCGTAAAAAAATTGCGAGCGCTTTTTTTATTTATCCTTGGTGGTCGGTGGAGGCTATAGAATTCCGATCTTACCCGACTTAATTGTTGGCGAGACATTCCGAAAATTCACAGAGCAAGATCGATCATCCTAGAAATTAATCGGATCGAAAATTTAGATATCCTCGTGCCAATCAAAAAAAGCATGATAATATATAACCTATAAGATCATTTGAACAACACTTTAATTATTAAGTATTTAGGAATGTATTTGTAAGTAGTCTTTTGCAATAAGTTATTTTTTTGTCTCCATTAGGACGGTGCGATGGTAAGACAGAGTATTGCTTATAGAATGAGCTGAATTCGATGTCGGATGAGGAGTCTAAATTCCTCTTTGATTTCAGATGGATCTCTCCCTGTCTTACTACTGTGTCAAGAAATTTTATCCTCCCCGCAATTTATCTCCCTTTTATTAGTGTTCTGGGACGGATGACAGAGGATTGTTAGTTGGACAGATTCTCAATTTTTACAGTAAGTAGTCTTTTATTTTATTTTATTTATTTTTAAAAATCATTGGGAGTGAAATTTCCGGGGAGATATGAAAAGTCGGTCTGTTTTTCAAATTTCGGTTTCGAATGAAATTTAAAAATTAAACTTTATTTTTACTATATAATTTAAATATTAAATTTCAAAATTTAAATATTTTATGTTAAATTTTTTTGAACCCGAGCGAGATCCGATAACTCTCCCGGAGCCGGCTATAAGATATAAATTATCAGTGTCACATCGCATATTGAAAGTGGAACAAAGACTTGAAGATGACTTGCATTATCGTGATTCTTTTCCTGAGGGTTGGCTTCACTTCTGGTCAATGCCACAGTCAACGGGGTGCACTTGTACTCAATCATATGGCTGAGTTTTGTGAAAGAAGACAAAAGACATATATTCTCAGTCAACATATTTGACTTTCTATAGCTAGCGGCGTATGATCTCTACGGAGATGACATAGTGACTAAAGTACGATAAAATTTATGGATAAAGTAAGAATCAATTTTAGAAGAGGATTAAAATTTTTTTCTGGATTCAAATGACTCTTACGTATTTTGGCCATCATGTCAAGACTTATAGGACCCTTCGTGATTTACCTCTCTGACAATGATCGTAGGACAGGTCAATGAGGATTGCTAGGACGGATTCCAACCTTTTACAAGAATATATTTGCGATATAGCTAGTGGCGTACAATTATAACATATTATTAATAATAATTTTTATGATCCATGTGCACTGCTGATAATAGTATTTTATTTTTATAAATAACAATGCATAAAAAATAATACGTTGTTAAATATTTTTTTCACAACGTGCAAAAATAATACGTTGTTAATATTAAATAGCGCTCGTGGACCTTGGCACACTAGAGGGGGATAAATAGCGCTAGTGACTCGATCGTAGATTGCATTCGTGTACTCGTTTACAAAATATTAATGCAACGGAAACAATATATAAACAAAAGACAAGATAAACCACAAACAAAACACACTAAATTTTATATGGTTCGGAACCTCCGGTTCCTACTCTACGGCCTAACTCCTAAGGATAGATCTACTATCACTTTCTCCTTCTCAGAAATCTTCTGAAGATGGAGAAACCTCTTACAACTTGTTCTTATATAACACAAACAACCAAATACAAAGATAAATAATATAAAGTGAACTACAAATGAAAAATACTTTATATAGGTGAGCTCTTTCTTGATCGTTGTTTGGTTGCTATGAAAAACTCCTTAAAGATTTAGAATGCAGTAGTAAATCTTTTTCAAAGTCTCCAAAAAATCGACATCTTCAAATAATCTCGAAACTCTCTTTTATAGGGTCATCATCATGTTGATTTCATCTTATCAGTCGATTGTCCTTACCTCCAGTCGATTGATTTTTGACTATTACTTGAATGGATACTCTAACGACATGATCCATGTTGGATTACAGTGCAATAGTCGATTGTCTTTGTCTATCAGTCAACTACTCAACTCAATCAGTCATCTGATCATTTATTTTGTGTCCAGTTAAAGCGCCACCAATTGAATGCTTTTGACTAGTAGTCGACTGTC
Source organism: Wurfbainia villosa (assembly GCA_025175895.1). NCBI lineage: Eukaryota > Viridiplantae > Streptophyta > Magnoliopsida > Zingiberales > Zingiberaceae > Wurfbainia > Wurfbainia villosa. The sequence goes on along the minus strand of CM045991.1, from coordinate 45,823,111 downwards.
AACTTTTCTGTGCCTTGCTATAATGTCATCAGTAAACTGATCAATCCATTAGTCGGCTAGTCTTAGTCAGTTGAATTGTAAGTTGAGTTTTGAACTCCACAACTGCTTAAACAGTGACACGAGTTGACTGGTAAACTCCACCAATCTACGATCCCTCATTAGTCGACTAGTAAACCAACTGAATGCTTTTGACTAGCAGTCGACTGTCAACTTTTCTGTGTCTTGCTATAGTGTCATCAGTAAACTGAACAATCCATCGGTCGACTAGCCTTAGTCAGTTGAATTGCAGGTTGAGTTTTGAACTCCACGATTGCTTAAACAGTGACACGAGTTGACTAGTAAACTCCACCAATCTACGATCCCTCACTAGTCGACTAGTAAACCCTACCAGTCGATTGATATCTCAGTCTCAACTTAATTTCAAACTAACTCTCACTTCATTTGATATCCAATTGATTTCAATCTACCATGACCTTTTTCGTCTAGCATCTAGTCAATTTTGATACGTTGAAATCTCTATTGCCTAGCATCTAATCATCTTGATCTGCTTGGACTTCGCTTGTCAAATATTTAGTCACCTTGACCTGTCGAGACTTCTTCTGTCAAACATCTGACCTTGACCTGTCGGGACTTCTCCTGCTAAGCATCTGGTCACCTTAATTTGTCGAGACTTCACTTTGTCAAATATCCGGTCGTCGACCTGCCGAGACTTTGATAAACATTCGATCATCTTAACCAACAAGGACTTCACTTTGCCAAGTATCTGATCATCTTGATCTATCGGGACTTCACCAACACCAAACATTTGATCATTTTTAATTTGCTTGGACTTTTTCAACACCAAACATCTTGTCATCCTTGACCCTTTGAACTTTTTCCTCGGTCTATTTACTCATTAGAAGTATTTTCTCTTTCTTATCTTTTGGAGCTCCGAACCTCTGCTATTAAGATGATCCATTCTTCTATTTCCATTTGGAAGAACATCTCAATTCTAATTCTCCATTGATCAAATCCTTTTAATCCACAGGAAGGTAAAAATCTCGTGTCAAGTCCCTTAAAGGTAATTAAACTACTTGGTAAGAAAGATTACAGGCTGTATTTAAAACATATTCAACCTCTAGGGCTGATAGAGAGTTGGAGCTAATTTAAATCGCAAGTGATAGATTTGTTTTAATTAAAGTGTTTAAACCAAAACAGACATTAATTATATTTCCCCATCAATTGAACAAATGCTCTTCAACTAACAGTCCAACTATCTCATAACCATGCATGTGTAGAGTATTCTTCGATCGGTTTATAAATTGGCAACCTTTCATGTTGCATGGCCATCCTCAAACTTGAAAATTTATCTTTCAGAGATTTCAGAGAAGATGCCGGCGAATTGCAGCAACAATGCTCTCGATCATCTCCGAGACCTTTCTCCTCGCGACCAGCAAATCCTCTTGGAAATATGCACCTGCGCCGTCGCTTTGATATTGACGATGACTTTCCTCTTTGCTGCCTGTCAGAATCGATTATGGAGCGAGAGTAGGCTCGTTAATCTCTTACTCAAGATCATCCAATATCCCCTCACGGAGCTCTTGAGTTATTCAGTCTTCCTCGTCCTCGTATTTCCCTTCCGGAACGACCTCTACTTCGTCTGGGCGGTGCTCCTCTTAATCGGCGTCGAGTCCGCCGATTGCATCTCCGGCTATAGTCTCTCTAACCCCCAGATCGCAAAGATGATGTACTCCATGTTCTTCGTCTACAACCTCATCGTCGGTCTCTTCATCGGGTTGTTCTCCGACGGGTCCAAGTTCCGCGTTCACCTCTGGGTTCTTTGGACCTTAATCACGTTGAAGATGGCAGAGCGGTACCGGAGCTTCGTCTTCGCCAGGCGAGCCTACGGGAAGACCATGATCGGCCTCGTCTCTGACTACATGCAGTACGAGCATGAGCTGAGCTCGGGGAAGACGGATCCAACCACTCTGCAAGGGTACAAATATCTCGTGCACGGAGAAGCAGGGGCCAAGTTCAAGATTAGCAGTACTGATTATCAGGTACGCATCGACGTAGAAAATCAGAGGCTGGTAACCATCGACAAGATTTGGAGATGCAAAACTGGCTTGCCCAGCCACCGGCTCAAGGACTTGTGCCTCTCCTTCGCCTTGTTCAAGCTGCTACGGCGAAGCTTTGCTCGTTCCCCCGCAGCCGAGTTCGAGCAACCCAAGACTCACGACTTGGTGTTTCGTGGGATCCTAACAGAGGACGACGAGGACAGAGCCTTCGAGGTGGTGAAAGCTGAGCTAGGGTTCCTTAGAGACCTCTTTTACACCAAGTACCCCATCATCTTCGGCTGCGGATTCCCAACTGCTGACTTCGTCATATCCTTCACCGTTCTCGGAGTCATGGGGTGGCTTGGAAAGGTAGTTTACCACGACTACCACCATCCTCCTCCAGGCGAGAGGTCGCGTTATGTGGGGAAACACAACGTCGATCTCGACATCACCTACGTACTCACCGGAATGATCATGGCCATGGAGGTCACTGAATTGCTCACTTATTTATTCTCCGACTGGGCCAAGGTGATGCTGGTATGCGGCCATGTCCAAGGTTCTTTCCTTCTCAATCATACTTTTCTATCCAAAATGTTAAGGTTCATCTGCACGCCCACTTTTTCGCAAGGTCTGTGCAGTGAGATCAGCCAATACTCGCTCCTCAGCGACTCCAACTCCCCGGCATGCAGCAGAATCATGGGAAGGCGGCTGCGGCAACGGAAACTGACGCGCGAAGTGAAGATGGCGATTGCTACTTCCCTCCGTCGAAGTCAAGGTAATCTGTCTAATGGCGGATCATCTCTGCAGAGGAACGAGGTTAGTGGGGATTTGGGCTGGGCATGTCAGCTTCCCACTGTCGTCCACACCATAACGGTATGGCATATCGCCACGCACTACTGCGAGATGATGAAACACGATCCATCAGAGAAGAGTGTCAGTTCTTCAACAGATGAGACGCTGCGGCGCAACAAACTGACTGCGAATGCATTGTCTCAGTATTGTGCTTACTTGTTGGTTTCTGCTCCAGATCTGTTGCCGATCAAAGCTAGGCATGATGCAGAGCTCGTGCTCGATAAAATAGTACAGGAGATCAGGACGTTTATGAAGGGAACCATAACAGAGAGAACCAAGTATGGCCGAATGAACGATGATGTCAGTGGAGAAACTATCATCGAGATTGGATCGAGATTAGGAAGGCAGCTCCGATCGATAAGCAAAGAGAGAAGATGGAAGGTTTTGGCAGATTTGTGGGCAGAACTGTTGTTGTATCTTGCTCCCACTGATAACCCTGATGCACACTTGAAGAAACTCGCTGATGGAGGAGAGTTCATCACTCAGGTATGGATTCTTCTGTACCATGCAGGCATTCATAAACAGCCATTAACTACCATTAATATCGATGTGTGAGTGTGTGTATCAGTTGGATTGTTTGCTTAACTTAGCTTGAAGATGTATTGGTGCATATGATAATAAAGAGTCTTTGTTAAAGAATCTAAAAATATTAGTTTTTTTTAATGGCAATTTTTCAAAACTTTTTTTTTATTGGGAAAATCACCTTTTGATAGAAAAAATAAATAAAAATAAAAAAGTGCTCCATTTGAAAATTAGACACCCTTTGATTTCCCCCCTATATATATAGATATATATAAGGTGTTCTACAGCTACAAGATTTTCAAATAGTTCATTTCTACAATGAAATGAGAGATCCTGGAAAATAATTAAGTAAAGTGATGGTTCGGACTGCAGGAGGGTTTTAAAAAAAAATACGAAGCCGTTACATTAGAAATTTAAATGGCAAGTACAAGGGAGAAAGTCGATCGATGATCCAGAATTATAACTTCTTCGAAAATTAATCATGTCTATTTAAAAGTTATCCTTTTATACTTACCAACTAGACTAGTCCTAAAAGCTAAGAGAGGTTTAATACCAGATAATAATTCCCTTTCCCATACGTGTTCATCCTTTTGTTTGGCACCTTGCACATGAAAGGTCAAGGTGGTGGGATTATCTCTCCTTCTAAAAAAACATACCACATGATATGCATCTAGCTACTTCATGCGATGCATAATAAATGATGGAGGTGAAGTGCTTCCAATTGTCACAATGGGCGATAGCATTTCACTGGACCAGTGGATGTATATATAATATATCCCTTTCTCAAAGAGAATAAGAGCTCTTTCACAGATAAGGCAGATGACACAATTCATTTGGGGTTGAAGATTAGATGTGGCTTCGAATTTTATGTAGCGTTACAGGTTGTCTAGCTCGATCGACTTGGCTAATTGGCCATCCTTATGGGTTCGATTTTTGTGGCGCTGTGCCATCCAAAGTCTTTTGAGCGATGACAAAATGACCTGGAATTTTCGTACACAGAAGAAAATACATAAGCCTTGACTGAGTTAATTATTTTGGGCGGAATCAACATACACTTAGCTAGCTTGCAAGCATATCCAGCTCTCCAACTATGATACAAGAGAAACTCAAGAAACCGTTAATTGATCACCTTAATTGTGATGAACATTGCAGCACCACTCGATTCTGCGAGGCAGCCAAACTGGGTGAAAGGTGGAAGCAATTCAAGAATGCATGGATGCATATTATCTGGACTACCATATATATGTGCTTGCAAATTAAGTCAGGGAAACATATATTCTCGACATTGGCGATCTAAATATGTTCCATTAACATGAATTAATGCATAACACAAGATAACACCCAAATTTGTAACTAAACAATGAAGGAACATGAGCGCTAGCTCATTGACACTCTCTCCTCGAAGAATCAACCTTGCACATGTGACAGTTTTGAACAAAGTTAGAACCTGGCATGCTTGTATTCAGTCTATATATACAAGACGAGCATTGATATTAGAATTGATGTATTATCAGTTTTACAATCCTCAACCAAATCACTAGATTTACATGCATATATATTAAAACTTGGCACTATAAATCTCATATATTAAATACATGTGCTTCCGCTTTTCAAGTATCTCAATCATCTTGTAGGTATATGGATATAGGATGTCTCTATGGGCAGAGCATCTAGGATCAGTGGATGATCGCTTCGAGGAGCCTGAGAGCATGGAGTGTGTAAAAGTCATAAACCAAATTGCCGAGGAAAACTAGTTGCGATACACTGCCGACAAAGCTACATTGTTGAGTACGGGCCACCTTCTCAAGTATGATACAAAAGGTTAGAATCTGTCAACCTAATGGCTCCTATCAGTTTATTTCTGGATCATTGTAAAAGAGATAAATCATAATAGATCTTTGATCCTTGAGGCTAATAACTAGCACATGAATAGACGATACTTTGACATTTGCGAAGAATTGACTCGTAAAATGGAGGCTGATGGAAAAATTGGACCTCTCCATAATTAACCAAGAGTGTTTTCCAGACATCGGAGGCAAGATCCTAGGAACTCCTACGAATCTTATCTTCCTGACACACTTGCCACGTAAAGTCTCTAAGATCTACAAGTCTACAACGTCACACACAACAACTGGAGAAAAGAAAACGAGAGTTGTATAGTTAATGCAATTAAAGTTTTAGAAATAGACTTTTGATCTCTCTATTGGTTTATTTAATTGCTTGCTGGAATTAAATTTCTGGGCATTGATTGTGTACGCTAGAAAACAGGAACACCAATATCTTTCGATTAAGAAAGATACTGCTACTCAAAATCTTTCGATTAAGAACCGTTGGAATCAACAAAAAAGGTAATTGGTGTAAAAAAAAGTAATTCGGTCGATTTCTTACGGTCAATATAAAAAAGATAAAAAAAATAAATCATAAAAAATATTTTGTTCAATCATAATCATGCAGCAGAAACAACAAAAAGATAATGATTTTAGTGGAGTGAAATGTGTCAGTTATAATGCTTTTATATTATTCTTTAATTATATAGAGGCCAACTGCCATTGACGATGACAAGGAAGATGTGATGGGATAAAAAAAAAATGTTAATAAAAATTATTAGGGAGTGTTTGATTGGTAGAGAATTTTTTATTTTTTATTTTCATTCTCTTTTTTTTAGAAAATAGAAAATATTTTTTTTTAATTTTTCAGAAAATGCTCTTTTATTTTTTGGAAAACGAAAATGGAAACAAAAAATAATTATTTCTTGTTTTATAGTTTTCCAGAAAACGATCCTTTATTTTCTGAAAAATGGAGATGGAAAATGCGAACCAAACACATTTTTTTATTTTCGTAGAAAATGAAAATAAAAAACGGAGAAGAAAATACTTACCAAACACCCCCTTAATTTTTTTTTTAATATTTTGTCAACCTTTTTCTCCTTGAGTGTAGGGATGACTACAGTTTCGAAATCATCAATTTCAATTTTGGAATTGTCGATTTCGATTTATCATTCAATAAAATCGAAATCGAATCGTTCATCAACGATTCCGATTGTGATTTCGGAACCATCAATTTCGATTTCTTACGGTTCGATTTTGATTTTGGAATCGCCGATTCCAATTCATCATCCATTGAAATTGGAACTGAATCGTTAAATTCAGTTTCAGTTCGAACCGTTTAGAATCGAAATTTAAATTATTAATTTTAAATATCATTTGCGATTTAAGTATATTATTCTCTAATTCATTAATTTGATCAATTTATTTTAATTTAAATTATATTTAAATTTTTATTTTATATATGGACATTTTAAATCTTAAATTTTGAATGTTTTAATTTTTACATGTTGATTGATATGATATAATGATATAAAATATAAATTTTAAATAATTTTAATTTTGATTTGTATGTATATTTATTATTATAATCGTGACACACTAATAGATATTTGAATTTTGAATGAGCTTAATTTTTGTTCAAAAGAAAATATCAAATTATTTTTAAAAATTCAATTCCAATTTTAATAAAAAAATACTCAATTTCGATTCCGGTATGGTTCCGATTCCGATTCTAGTTCGGTTTCGATTTCGATTCAACTTCAATTCGGTTCCGATTCTGGTTCAAAAAATTTAAGAATCCAATTCCGATTTCGATTTCAGAATCGGAATCGAAAAAATGATTTCTATTCAATTTTTGAATCATCGGTTCCTATTCAGTTCACAATTTGAACCGAACCGTGGTCACTCCTTCTAGAGCGTGATGTGATGACAAATTGTGTGATTGGATGTAAGTGCAACTCTCGCTAAAGATTGCAAGAGCTCAAGCGGTTAAGCCCTTGAACTTTCGAGGAGCGGAGAGGGATGACAATAGCTTTGCGTAAAAGGTGTAGTTTGTTTTTGCATGGTGTAATAATGTATTCTTGCTCTACCATAAAATAAAAGATGTACTTCAATATTAACACGTAGAATGGTTTGGTATGACCAAAAAAAAAAAAAAAAAAAAAAGGAAAAAAAGGGTATTATATTACATTAAGTTCAATCCGAAGTACAAAGTCTCAAACGAAAATAAAAAGCTGAACTTAAAACAGGAACAATTGAACGAGTATTTCTGATCATTAATTCCCAACTCGAATCATCTGGTAAGTGTTTTCCACAACCAAGTGTAAATTAATCATGCATTTGTTGGAAGCTTCTATTTTCGATTTTTTTTTTTAAAGAAAAAACACCACCATCACTGATAAGCCATATATATGATCACTGCGATAGATAAGAAACTGCACTTTCAAGGACGCTTATGGCTTTTGTCTGATCGACATAGTGACCATTTTCCATTTCGACGTCTGATCAACACAAGAGATCACAAGATGTCTTCTTCTCTATATTCCAGTACTGTATTTTAATTCGTTCAACTCCAAGTGCTTAAAGCTCTAAGAGATCTTATGTAATAAGTATCGATATTATTGTATCTGTTGTTTATACAAATTGAAATACTAAAAAAAAAAAAATTAAAACATGACTATAAATAAAATTTACAGTGAATCATCAGAATCTTCGAGCTTTTCGGATCTGTAAAGATGACGATTCTGTTCGCAGTCTGAGGATCGATCACGTCGGAAGAATCCTATTCTTCCACGAGTCAAGTTCCAATCGTGCCTCGATGTTTTTGAAACTCTCCGTTCACTCCAACAGCCTCACGATGTCTTACTCCGACAGTGCTTTCGCACACACATACCACTCTAGACCTCTTATTCACGCCCCCCTATATAGGGGCTTGGACGCAGCAAACGCAGCGAAGGCGTGGATACACGCACTCTCCGAGTGCGAGTGCAATTACTGCACAACGCATACAGTAACAGCCTCAACATCTTACATCTCTCACTCGTCCAAGATATGCCACATAGGCAAACAATCATACAGACCAATAAGAGGTATTTAACCACATAAACTGAATAGAGCTGGAGTCAATAGTTACATAGACTAATAGAAGTATCCAGTCGCATAGACCAAAATAGAGTCGGAGATCATAGTTTCAAAAAACTAATAGAACAGAGATTAATAGTCACAAAGATCATTAGAACAACCGATTCATACATCGCAAAATGGTTTGTGCGACAGCAAGCATACTGAGCAATTCAATATTAAAAAAGTTGTTATACCTTACATAACTGCTCATATAGTTATCTATGCTAAGAAAAGTTGTTACGCCTAACTTAGCCGCTCTACAAATGGTACATAACCATTCTCTGAATGACACATAATCATTCACCTGATGGTGCACAACCATCCTCCAGGTGGCACACAACCGTTCTCCAGGTGGTACAAAACCATACTCCTGATGGTACATAATCATTTTTCTGGAAATGATGTCTTACTATTTACCCAGATTAAATAATCTCTATTTACATCAATATGAATATCTCTAATCCCTCATAATGACCATCAAATCAAGAGTATATTACATATTCTCAATATTCACAATCATTTCCATACACAACAGAAATGGGTCGACCAGTGAATAAATCTCAAAAGATGTAAATCTATTTAACCTTCCTTTTTAGCGTGAATCTATTCATTTTAATCAATTGCTTTCCTAGTCATGTTCCATAGACTGAATTATCCATAGTCAATAAGTTTACATATTAAAGTAGCAGACCCTGATTAAAACTTCAAGCAGACAGCTAAATAGTCACAAAGGACAAATACTGAGATTGACATATAATCTCAAAGGGCTCACATAGTAGAGAAGCAGAGATCTATTCTCCCACTACTCTTATTGTCGCCTTAGCACACGTGGTATGAATCACATACTACGATGTTATTCTCTTTACCAATAAAGAGCGCATGTTTTCCTCAACATCGTATATATTTTGATCCAGACATTCCAAATGTCTAATTCTGAATTCAACATATGAATTCTAATCTAGCTCATAAACATGTATAGTAAATGATGGGAACATTTACTTCGACCACTTTTCTTAAATAATCTTATATATCTTGATACACATATCAAGATGACTCCAGCTTATATGTATGTATCTCTATATATATAACTTCCAAAGTTATCCTATAAGTAATGGTATTATCCCTATTCGTACATAACAAACAGAGATGATTGTCCATGTGAGAGGACCAATCACTACCTGTCAACATGCTCACTGAGATCTTATCTGTTGGGTTTCCGGCACCGCGGCGTGTGTGTGTTCGATCATGTTTCGTAAACATGAGCACAGCGGAAGCAATAAAAATAATAAATACTCTTATTTATTACAACACACACAACACACGCATGCTATTACAACAAGTGTAGACATAACCGTAAATTAAAATTGCAATAAAAGGAAATTAAACTACGTTATACCTTCCGTATGACGTGTAGCGGGAACGGCATCAACCGGAACGATCCTCGTAAGAATCGTCTCTATCCGTATCCACGCCGAGCTCCTCGGGATGACTTCGCTAAGTCACGAGCCGTCTTCGTGACGGGTTACTAGCCTCGTGTTGAAGACGGCGTGATCGAAGATGATCACGATCCGAATCCAAATTCGGATCCAAAACGAAGTTCTCAAAACTCGCTTCTCGGAGGTATTCGTCAACCGTTTGGCGAATCCTTCATCCTCCACCTCAGAGGATTACCGGAGATCAAATCCCGGTATGTTAGCGCTGTCGAGCACTAACCGTCGTCAAAGCAGCTCCGACGAGGAGGAGAAGCTGTCCGAGAAAAACTGGACAGCTTGGTGGAGGAGTAGGCGCCGGCCAAAACAAGGAGAAAAGCCTCACCTTGATGCCAAACCTATAGGAGATCACCGGAGGGTCGCGGAGGTTCACCGGCTGAAGCTTGGTCACGGCAATGACTTGACGGCACAAAGGATGGGCGGGCCACTTAGGGTTGGGCACCGAATTCACCAACAAGGGTGGCGACAACTCTATATTTGGGTTTTAGGGTTAGGGTTTAAGCCCTATTTTATAGAGAACTAATTCTCTTAATGGTTAATGGATCATATCCATAAAGCCCGTTAACCCGCTCCATTAAGATAAGTTAAAATAAACCAAACCATGATGGTTTATTTTAAGTTAAAACGAACCGAACCAACCTTTGGTTCATTCGTTTAATATAAACCAAACCCTTTGGTTTATTCTCATCCATTGGATTAGAACCAAACCATTTTGGTCCATCCATTATGTCTTCATAAGACCACGGCCCATCCACGCTTCCATTGCGGTGAAACAATTTCATGCTCGCTTTATGTTTTTGGTCCAACCAAACATAGTTTCTCTCGATACGAGAATCCCATTCTTAAGCTCGTTTTAAATCCTTTGGATTACGCTCGTTGTGCGTGTGACCAAATAGGTTCTCGGTTTATGTTGGCCGTCTATAATTAACCATTAATTATAGAACGATCATGAGTGGTACCTAGTAGTACATCATGATCCCCAATTAACCGAAAAGATCAACGGTTGATCCGAACTATTTCGAAACCCTTCAAGATGCTCGAATGAATCGTGCCCCATTCCCTTCACTCATCTTATACCCACTTGGTTGGGACATGGTCTATTGTGTCGGTCCCACTAGGTCGCACTCGTCACCTAGCCCAGTATCATTTCCTGCCTACAGATTCTAGTTACTCCACATGTATCGAAGAGTACCTTACTCTAAACATGTAATGCTTTGGCCAAAGACTTTAGTAACAATCCGACGAGAGGCCATGGGTATACATCTCCTCGCAAGGAGTGGTGAATTCTTTATAGGCTATTCAAACACCTTCGATCACTTCGACTTATACCCAATCATCCCGGGTCCACATCTCCTTAGAGATGTTTGCTTAAGATGTCAAAGCATAAGTCTCCATGATCAAGATGACTTGAATACCGCAAGTCAAAGGAATATCGCACTTAAGCCACAGTAAGAACTTCATTGACATATCTATATATGCAGAGAACCATATGAAGTCTTACGGCTGGTCACTCCGATGAACTAGTTACCATAACTAGCATCCACGATTAACTCCGGACATCACTATGTCTCCAGCCAGTGAGAATCAGCTGCTTGGATACACCAAGGAGTATACCTCGTGCTAGTCTCGGCAAATTGATGGTGTCCAAATCCATCAATTCATCGATTAGGGATAATTCCGATACATCACAATTACACATGTAGAGATACTCACTAGTTGTGATCCAATCACAAATTCTCTCATGCTGTGAATCGTATCGTGGACATTCAGTAAATGAGTTTAAGATCTAATCAAATACATAAAACATGTATACTCAAATAGTGAATCTTCATTTATCATATAAATGGTTCATACATAAGGCGATTGCCTTAGGACATCTCTCATATATTACTAACAGACTCCCACTTGGCCTAATGCCAATCACTACGGTATCCAATACCATAAGCTCTAACATGACCCTCAAACTTACTTTGAGGTAATGCTTTAGTCAAAGGATCCGCTAAGTTCCTTTCAGTGGGAATTTTCTCGATTTGTATTTCGTTGCTACTTATGATCTCTCTGATAAGATGATAGCGATAATGTTTGGATCATTGATGAGACCACATCAAGTTCATAGATGAACTTATTGATCCAAACCGCTTCCTTTGCTGCTTCCAAAGCTGCAACGTATTCTGCCTTAGTGGCAGAATCCGCTATAGTGTCAAGCTTGGAACCTTTCCAACTTATTGCGCCTCCATTTTAGGTGAATACATACCCAGACTGAGACATGGAATCATCCTTGTCTATCTGGAGCTGGCATCCGTATACCCACGTATCACCATGTACCCTTCTCCATATATTAGGAACGCATCCTTAGTTCTTCTCAAGCACTTAAGGATCGTCTTAACAGCCACCCAATGATCCATTCCTGGATCAGACTGGTATCTGCTCGTGACTCTTAGAGCATACGATACATCGGGCCTTGTACATAACATAGCATACATGATAGATCCTATTGCGGATGCATAGGGAATCTTACTCATGCAAATCCTCTCGTCTTCTGTGCGCGGACACATAGACTTCGAAAGGTGTGCCCCATGCCTGATGGGCAGATAACCTTTCTTGGATTCCAACATGCTAAACCTCTTTAGCACTCGGTCTATATATGTAGACTGCGAAAGACCAAGCAACCGTTTCGATCTATCTCTATAGATCTTAATCCCAAGGATGTAGGTTGCTTCTCACAGGTCTTTCATGGAGAATGTCTTGGACAACCAAACCTTAACTGACTGTAAGATTGACACATCGTTTCCTATAAGTAATATGTCATCGACATATAATACTAGGAACACGACTGCACTCCCACTAACCTTCTTGTACACACAAGGTTAAATGCGGATTTTGTGAGAAATCAAACTTTTTGATCGTCTCATCAAAACGGATATTCCAGCTCCTGGATGCTTGCTTCAATCCATAAATGGACCGTCGCAATTTGCATACCTTGGTTTTATCAACCGATGTGAAACCCTCAGGCTGTATCATATACACGTCCTCGAGCAGGTTTCCATTAAGGACAGTTGTTTTCACATCCATCTGCCATATCTCATAATCATAATGAGCCGCTATGGCCAGGAGCATCCGAATGGATTTAAGCATAGCTACAGGCGAATAGGTTTCGTCATAATCAACACCTTGCTTTTGGCGATATCCTTCGCCACCAATCTAGCCTTATAGGTAATCACATTACCATCCATGTCGGTTTTCTTCTTGAAAACCCACTTGCACCCTATAGGCTTTATGCCTTGGTGGTCGACCAAGTTCCAAACTTGGTTTTCGTACATGGAATCCATTTCGACTTCACGACACCAAGCCACTTATCCCTTTACGAACTTGTCGGCACTTCTTCATAAGCTGGTAGGCTCCTCATCATCAATGAGTAACACGTCGTTCGATTCACTTACGAAATCCATATCTCTCGGGAATATTGCGTGTTCTACGGACCTCTACGAAGATGTGGTGTTACGTCGGTAGATTGCTCATCACTATGAGTTGTTATTTGTTCTTCACCGGTATCTCATCAATGTCTATTTGAGTCTCTCGAGCCTCCTCAAGCTCGGCGACACTCCCTTGTTTTCTTGCAAGAGGAACTCTTTCTCTAGAAACACAGCATGCCTTGAAACAAACACCTTTTGTTCCACAGGATGATAGAATTGGTAACCCCTTGTTTCCTTAGGGTATCCAATAAATAGACATTTATCAGACTTAGCATCCAGTTTGTCTGATACAGTCCGCTTCACATAAGCAGGACAACCCCATATCTTCAAGTAAGATACATGAGGTTTCTTACCATTCCATATCTCATATGGAGTGGTTGAGACTACCTTGGTAGGCATTCTGTTTAACAAGTAAACAGCTGTCTGAAGTGCATAGCCTCAAAAGGACTTGGGAAGAGTTGCATGATTCATCATTGACCTGACCATGTCCAACAAGGTCCGGTTACGCCTCTCAGATACACCATTATGCTGTGGTGTATAGGGCGGAGTCCATTGAGACAATATGTCATTGTCTCTTAGATAATCAAGAAACTCTTGACTTAAGTATTCACCACCTCGATCCGATCGAAGTATTTTAATACTCTTGTCATGTTGTTTCTCTATTTCATTTCTGAATTCTTTGAACCTTTCAAAGGCTTCAGACTTTGTGTTTCATTAAGAACACATACCCAAACCGTGAATGATCATCGGTGAAGGTAATGAAGTAGCTATAGCCTCCTAAAACTTGAGTTGACATAGGTCCACATACATTAGTATGTATTAGACCTAGTAACTCTCCCACTCGTTCACCTTTTCCAGTAAAAGGTAACTTAGTCATCTTGCCTTTTAAGCATGATTCGCATGTATCGTATGAATCCAATTCAAACGATTCCAGAATTCCACATCAGTGTAATTCGGACATGCGTTTCTTGCTTACATGGCCAAGACGACAATGCCACATGTAGGAGTCTATTTGATTATCCTTTTCGAGCACGCTTGTTGCTCGCTTCGATATTGCAAATGTCACTGGATACGTCCAACGTATAAACACCATTGCTTAAAGTTCCAATCCCATAAAGAACTCCATTCAAAGTTATGTAACAACAATTGTTACTAAAAGTCAAATGGAACCCATTTCTATTTAGACAAGAAATAGAAATGATGTTCTTTATCAACGAAGGAACATAAAAGCAATTGTCCAGTTCTAAGACAAGTCCAACAGGGAGTTCCAACAAATACGTTCCGATGGCGAGTGCAGCAACCGTTGCTCCATTCCCAACACATAAATTTGACTCTCCCCTTGACGAGTCTTCTTCTATTCCTTAGCCCATGTATGTCATTACATATATGTGAGCCACACCCAGTATCAAATACCCAAGTGTCTGAGGAAATAGAATGACAATCAATAAAGAAGATTTCTGAAGAAGATGGGGCATCCGATGCCTTATCCTTCTTCATGGACTCAAGATAAATCTTGCACTTTCTTCGCAAATGTCTCTCCATGCCATAATGATGGCAAGTTTCCTTTTGTGCTAGTTCTACCTTCTTAGCCCTTCTCTTCTTTCCCTTCTGCTGTTCCTTTGACTTCCTCTTAGAACCTTTCTTTGAGGAATCAACTAACAGCACCGTCCCCTGCTCATGCTTCTCAGAAGACTTCACAGTCTTCACCATATTGAGCAGTACCACAGATGAACCTCCTAGCATCTCAGAGGTGAAGAGGAGCTTTGAGACTTCGAACCTTTCGAATCTCACTTGCTCATCAACCAACTCACAAAGATGAAGGACTACAATATGAGCATCCATATGCTCATGCTGTTTTCGTAGCTTGGGTTCCATCATGGCTAGCATGATGCAACTCATTTGTTCAGAATCACTCACATGTTTCTGATAGGCCAACAATTGGTCTAGAGTTGCATTGTCACTAGGATGGGCGGGAAGAGGCGCTTCGAAGACATACGCAAGCTTTTCAACCTTGAGAATAATTCTCAAGCTTCTAAGCCAGTCCATGAAGCTCGACCCAGTCAATTTATTCGAATCCAAAATGGAACGCAAATT
The DNA here is from genome assembly GCA_025175895.1 of Wurfbainia villosa. NCBI lineage: Eukaryota > Viridiplantae > Streptophyta > Magnoliopsida > Zingiberales > Zingiberaceae > Wurfbainia > Wurfbainia villosa. The sequence goes on along the minus strand of CM045991.1, from coordinate 45,807,695 downwards.
CAAACACATCATCATCAATCTTAGAAATACAAAACGAGCATATATTAGAAAGATGATTTTAAAAATGCATCAATATACATTTATAAATCCCATTCATTTTTCGAATTTCAAAAACCCCAAAATCACTTCGGGAGATTGTAGGTCCATCTCCGAATGGGCTGATATCCATCATAGTTATGAACAACCTTGGAGAGAGTCCAACAAGTCATTCATAACTACGACGGTAGGTATCATCTATACCGATTGCATATCACGTATATGCAACTATCACAATGTGCTATCAACTAATTGAATGTTCACACATACATCGGGTTGTTAACACATTAACAAGTATGCATCATATGCATAGCACCCAACTTCACCTCCCTTTACATCGACCTTGGAGAGAGTCCAACAAGCCGATGCTCTAGGTTAAAGCCAACCCATTAATCGGGACATAGTTTTAATATGGTTAGAGCGCATTCAACCAATTAGCCCAGCTTGGAGAGAGTCCAACAACCAAAGCTAACGATTGACCTCGGACTCTTACCATATTAGTATTAAACTATTCCATGGTTTGAACATATTCGGGTTCGAGCCGGGCTTGGAGAGAGTCCAACAACCCAAACAAGAAACGGAACTCTGGTTCTAACCATATTAATGGAAGGTGTAGGCTTTAATATTGATTAAGGGTTTTATGTCTCATCCTCTTTGCATGCAAATAACTATTATCTACATGGCATGACATACATGGCATACATCTACATGTCACGACACGCATGGCATAATGTTATGCATCTAATGCAATTACATGGCATACAATTATGTCATGTATATATTTCCTTATATGTCATAACTATTTATAAAAATAAAATATGTTTAAGATTTGATTCTCCAAATCAAATCATAATTAAATTAGGAAACAAATTTCCAAATCTAATCACATATTTTATTCATGGAATTATTTGATTAAGGAAAATCTATTTAGGAAACCAATTTCCTAAATCATTAAAACTACTTATGGAAATAAAATATTTTAAGATTTGATTTCCCAAATCAAATCATGATTAAATTAGGAAACAAATTTCCAGAATCTAATCAAATATTTTATTTATGGAAAATATCAATTTCCATAAATACTTCCAACTTTCCAAAAGTGGAAGATTTCCATAAATACTTCTAGACTTTCCAAAATTGAAAAATTTCCATAAATACTTCTAAATTTCCAAAATTTAGAAAACTTCCAGAAATACATTATGACTATCGCAAAACTATTTTTACGATTATGTCGAAACACAACCTGGGCTCTGATACCACTGTTGGGTTTCCGGCACCGCGGCGTGTGTGTGTTCGATCATGTTTCGTAAACATGAGCACAGCGGAAGTAATAAAAATAATAAATACTCCTATTTATTACAACACACACAACACACGCATGCTATTACAACAAGTGTAGACATAAACGTAAATTAAAATTGCAATAAAAGGAAATTAAACTACGTTATACCTTCCGTATGACGTGTAGCGGGAACGGCATCAACCGGAACGATCCTCGTAAGAATCGTCTCTATCCGTATCCACGCCGAGCTCCTCGGGATGACTTCGCTAAGTCACGAGCTTCGTCTTCGTACGGGTTACTAGCCTCGTGTTGAAGACGACGTGATCGAGAGATGATCACGATCCGAATCCAAATTCGGATCCAAAACGAGTTCTCAAAACTCGCTTCTCCGGAGAGGTATTCGTCAACCGTTTGACGAATCCTTCATCCTCCACCTCAGAGGATTACCGGAGATCAAATCCCCGGTATGTTAGCCACTGTCGGAGCACTAATCGTCGTCCAAACGACGCTCCGACGAGAGGAGGAGAAGCTGTCCAGAAAAACTGGACAGCTTGGTGGAGGAGTAGGCGCCGGCCAAAACAAGGAGAGAAAAGCCTCACCTTGATGCCAAACCTATAGGGGATCACCGGAGGGTCGCGGAGGTTCACCGGCTGAAGCTTGGTCAGGCAATGACTTGGAGCGACACAAAGGATGGGCGGCACCACTTAGGGTTAGGGCGCATTCACCAACAAGGGTGGGCGGGTTAGGGTTTAAGCCCTATTTTATAGAGAACTAATTCTCTTAATGGTTAATGGATCATATCCATAAAGCCCGTTAACCCGCTCCATTAAGATAAGTTAAAATAAACCAAACCATGATGGTTTATTTTAAGTTAAAACGAACCGAACCAACCTTTGGTTCATTCGTTTAATATAAACCAAACCCTTTGGTTTATTCTCATCCATTGGATTAGAACCAAACCATTTTGGTCCATCCATTATGTCTTCATAAGACCACGGCCCATCACGCTTCCATTCAGTGAAACAATTTCATGCTCGCTTTATGTTTTGGTCAACCAAACATAGTTTCTCTCGATGCGAGAATCCCATTCTCAAGCTCGTTTTAAATCCTTTGGATTACACTCGTTGTCGTGTGACCAAATAGGTTCTCGGTTTATGTTGGCCGTCTATAATTAACCATTAATTATAGAGCGATCATGAGTGGCACCTAGTAGTACATCATGATCCCCAATTAGCAGAAAAGATCAGCAGTTGATCGAACTATTTACGAAACCCTTGATGCTTCGAATGAATCGTGCCCCATTCCCTTCACTCATCTTATACCCACTTGGTTGAGGACATGGTCTATTGTGTCGATCCCCACTAAGTGACTCGTCACACCTAGCCCAAGTATCATTTCCTCGTCCTCACAGTTCTAGTTACTCCACATGTATCGAAGAGTACCTTACTCTAAACATGTAATGCTTTGGCCAAAGACTTTAGTAACAATCCGACGAGAGGCCATGGGTATACATCTCCTCGCAAGGAGTGGTGAATCCTTTATAGGCTATTCAAACACCTTCGATCACTTCGACTTATACCCAATCATCCCGGGTCCACATCTCCTTAGAGATGTTTGCTTAAGATGTCAAAGCATAAGTCTCCATGATCAAGATGACTTGAATACCGCAAGTCAAAGGAACATCGCACTTAAGCCACGAAGAACTTCATTGACATATCTATATATGCAGAGAACCATATGAAGTCTTACTACCGTCACTCCAATGAACTAGTTACCATAACTAGCATCCACGATTAACTCCGGACATCACTATGTCTCCAGCCAGTGAGAATCAGCTGCTTGGATACACCAAGGAGTATACCTCGTGCTAGTCTCGACAGAATTGATGGTGTCCAAATCCATCAATTCATCGACTAGGGATAATTCCGATACATCACAATTACACATGTAGAGATACTCACTAGTTGTGATCCAATCACAAATTCTCTCATGCTGTGAATCGTATCGTGGACATTCAGTAAATGAGTTTAAGATCCAATCAAATACATAAAACATGTATACTCAAATAGTGAATCTTTATTTATCATATAAATGGTTCATACATAAGGCGATTGCCTTAGGACATCTCTCATATATTACTAACATTATCAGAATGTAATATCACATACACTGAATAAATTATGGCTAACATTTCAAACAATCAAATTAAAATATCCGATTGTCATTACAAAATCGTTACATACTACGAAATCCCATAGACTTTACATGCTCATTAAATGACTCTCTAGTCATCGGCTTAGTAAAATGATCTACAAGCATAGCACGTGTAGGAATATACTCAAGAATCACCTTCTTTTTAGCAACAATATTCCTAATAAAGTTATACTTAATTTATTGCTATATGCTTGCCCTTGCTGTGATATTTGGGATCATTGGAAAAAGCTATAGCAACTTTACTGTCACAGTAGACGATCACTGAACTCCCACTGTCATCAGCAATTTTTAGATGCTTTAGGAACCTTCTTAACCAGATTGCTTCTTGTACAACTGTTGAACATGTCACATATTCAGCTTCCATAGTTGACAAGGCCATAGGTATGTTTTTTGCTGTTTCAGAAAAGGGCACCACCATTCAACAAGAATGCATAGTCTGATGTAGATTTTCTATCATCCAGGTCCCCAACCCAATTTGCATCTGAATAGTCCTTCAAGCTCATATCTGATCCTTGATAACAGAGACTATAACATATTGTCGCTTTCAAATATCTGAATATCCTTTTCACTGCCTTCCAGTGTCTCGGTCCTGTTGGGTTGATCCGTGAAGGGAAACTTCGCTTCCCACTTCAACTCGATCGCTTGTTCATGGTGATCCCATCGATGTCCCCGGATTAAAAATTTAATCATAGACAAAAGGGAACACTCAAGCAACCTTGTCATCGTCGTGCTATTCGTTTAGAGTGGTCACTTGAACAAACTTGTTGTTCAAGCGACCTACCTCTATTCTACGAGTAGTCGCGGAATAGACGATGTATGGATCGCCGACTTTTGTGTTTATGTTCGGGATCCAAGTATTATTTAGCCACAAAACAGAATATATCATGCACATAATTGAAAAACAAATATAAACATGATATAAGAGAAAATAAAGAATCGATATACCTCTCGATCTTCTATTGTATGACCTTCCTCCTTTCGGACGTCGTGTGAGTGACGATCTACCAAAAATTGAATCTCCTAGATCACCAATCTTCCTTCATTACTCGTTCCGAGCAAGAGGAAGAATAGAAACAAGACTCTTTTCCTTCTTTCAACCAACCACCAATCTCCAAGGATGGAGCTTGCCGCCGGCCAAGAAGGAAGAGGAGATTATGAAGGAAACCGACCAAGACACCAAGGGAAAGCCCTATATCTTGTTACCACCGGCCAAGGAGAAGGAGAAGGGAAGCTTTGGCTGCCGGCCAAGGTGAGGAAGGACCTGTTTGGGCACCGACAAGCTTGAGGAAGAAGGAGATAAGGAAATAGATTCCTTATTTGGTGCCGCCAACCCCTTTTCATCTTGCCGCCCAAAACCCTAGTCCTTTCTCTATTGGAATTCTCCTCCACGCCAACCCCTTGTCCTCTTTTTATAGAGTTAGGGATAAGTCTCCTTTTAATCTCCACCATTGGTTCTAGGAATTTAATCTCAATCGTCGGATCTAGAGATTTAATCTCAACCGTCAGATCTAGAGATTTAATCTCTACCTTTGGATATAGAATTTTGTTTCTATCCATTGGATCTAAGCTTCATGAGGTTTTAATAGGCTACAATATGGACCATGAGGAGGAGTTGGATCTTGGCCACCCATGGATCAATATGGATAGGCTACAATAAAGTCCGATCCATTAATGATAATCCAATCCACTAAAGGATTATCATTGATCTACCTCACCAACTCCCATAAGATAATATGGGCTCCATATATTATTTGTACATTTTCTCCTCATGTTTAAGATCTCGAATGACCGTCGATTAATTAATTTACTAACCATTAATTAATCAACATCTAACTCCATGAGTAGTACCACTCAACTTTTTTATCATGCCGGGCTAAGTCCACCTGCAGGGTTTACATGATGAACCTTATAAGTTCCTCAAGGGGACATCATCATTCTAATATATAGGACACGGTTTCCTCCTATAATCAACGACACACCATATAAATAATATCATCTCCCAACTTACCGAGTCTATCGATTTAATCTATAAATCTCGCCCATTGGTAAATCAAAGAGATGAATACTAAGTATATGTGTCCATTATTATATCAGGATTAAGAATATGTACAATATAATATCTGAGGTCTGATTCGATTATGTAGCCAGTAATAAATCGAATCACCTTTAAGTCGGTCCTGCTCAATACACACAAAGTGTACTAGTGTGATTCTATGATCAAGACAAATCAATCCCAAATCACACTACAACCATTCCAATGGTTTGTCCAAAGTCATCTCGGTTGTGAGCCTTTACTTATACTTTACAAGGAACCGATAACATGATCTCCCGTGTGACACCACACACCATGTTATCTATAATGTAATGTATTAGACAATATGCATAGCCATAAAAATATGCAAACAATGATCATGTGATTCTTATTTCAAAATAAAGATGTTCATACAAAAGGTAGACTTTTCAGTATACATCCCAACAGGTCCTGGGTTTGACTAGAACCGACTGACTAAGCTGACATCATAGCTGATATCGGAACGAGTACACAACATAGTGTACATCAAACTACCAATAGCACTGACATATGATTTTTTATTCATCTCGACTATTTCTTCAGGAGTTTTGGGACTCATACTCTTGTTCAGAATAATACTTTTCACAATATATGTTTGTTCACAGTTGCAATCAGACATGCTGAAATGTTTTAATATCTTATTTATATAAGACTCTTGAGACAAATCCAAAATCCTCTTAGATCGATCCCTGATGATCTTTACTCCTAAGATGTATTCAGCTTCTTCCAAATCTATTGTGTTAAAATATGATGAAAGTCACTCTTTGACTTCTATCACAAAGCCTATGTTATTTTTTACTATCAGTATATCATCAATATACTTTCCTTTTTCCTTTTTCAGGAAAACACAATGATCCTCATTGATCATTTCGAAACCATAAGATAAAATTACTTCGTTAAATCTTATGTTCCATTGTCTTGATGCTTGCTTAAGCTTATATATAGATTTCTTCAATCTATATACTTTATCTTCTTGACCTTCAACAATGAAACATTCTAGTTGAACCATATAGATTTTTTCATCAAGCTCACCGTTAAGGAAAGCAATTTTTATATCCATCTGATGTAACTCCAAGTCATAATACGCTACTAAAGCCAAAATAACTCGGATTGACACAAATTTTACAATAGGAGAAAATGTCTCCTCAAAGTCTATACACTCCAATTGAGTAAATCTTTTTGCAATCAAACAAGCTTTGTATCGGTTAATCGATCCATCTGATTTCCTCTTTATTTTGAAAATCCATTTATTCCCAATAGCCCTTCGACCAGGAGGAAGATCGACTAACTCCTAAACATGATTCTTAATCATTAACTTCATCTCTTCGACCATTGCATTTCTTCACTTTTCTCTAACTCTAAAACCCATAGTTTCCCTAATTGATTGAGGTTTATCATCGTCAACTGGGAGTGTCATCATTGCCTCATTCTCAATATCAAACCTCTTCTTAGGTTTGATCTTACGAACACTTCTTCATAAGTTGGGCTCATGAGAAGTCACCTCGTGACTAGACAAATTACTCCCACTGGGTTAACTAGGTCCAGGTATTTCACTTGACACCTGTCTTATTGATAATGACTCATCATCCTTAAATAGAGGAACTGTCTTATCAACCTCACCTCTAGTTGGGAACTCTATTTCGAGAAAAGTAACATCTCTCGAATCCAATTCGGAGATTGTTCAATTTTGTTGCTCACCTATGAAAATATAACCTTTAGAGGTATTAGAATATCTTATAAAGTATATTTCTTACCTCTATGTCCCAATTTTTCATACTTATGAGAACTATCATGAACATAGACAGCTAACCCCCAAGGTCTCAAATTGCTCAAATATGATTTTGTGTCTGTCCAACGTTCATATGAGATAGATGGAACTGACTTTGAAGGCACTTTGTTAAGTATATAAGCTGCAGCTAGTAATACATCTCCCTAATAGGAGACGAACAAATTTGCCTATGCCATCATAGACCTAACCATTTCTAGAAGAGTTCTATTTCTTCTTTCAGCAACCCCATTTTGCTGTGGAGTTTAGGGATTATCAGCTGTCTAATAATCCCCTTATCATTACATATTAACTTGAACAAATCAGACAAATATTCTCTTCCACGGTCAGTGCGTAAAAGTCTTAACCTTACGTTCCGTTTAATTCTTAACTTCGTTCATATAATGAATGAAGCAATCCAATGCTTCAGATTTATGAGAAATCAAATACACATGACCGAAACGAGAGAAATCATTAATAAATATAATGAAATATGAATTTCATGTCTTGCCTTCACATTCATTGGCCCACAAATATCCGAATAAATTAATTGCAATAGTATCTCATCCCTAATAATCTTACCAAATTGTTTCCTAGTTACTTTTTCATCCAGACAATGCTCACACACAGATAAGCTAATCTTAGCGCAAGAGCCTAAGTAACCCTCTTTAGCTAACTGATTCATGCGATCTTGTCCTATATGTCATAATCTAGCATGCCAAATATCATCAGTTATTTCCGCATTACTAGTAAGAGTAATGTTCGAAAAATAACTATCAATCGCATAATTGACATTTGGTTCCACATCAAGAACCATAAAATCATTTGTTAAAAAATCATATCCGATTGACACGGAGTCAATCTTAAGTTCAACACACCGACTATAAAAATTAATACAATACCCTAAATCAAGAAGACAAGTAATAGAAATAAGATTCATTCGAATCTCAGGAGCATACAAGATATCATGTAGAAACAAAGTATTTCTACCCCGAAGGTTAAGTTTGCAAGTGTCGACTCCTTTGACTTCAACTCTTGCATTTGTTTCTTACATAGATCCATTTGTTACCAGTTGGTACCCTACGATACTCCACATATGTAACTCGCTCCCGAGCTACATGGTTGGTTGCTTCCGAATCTATAATCCATAAATGATAAGAATCAACCAACAACACAGAACTAGCAATAAAATGCTCAGAAGACAAACTTGTAGTTACCTTTCTTGGCTCAGTGCACTCTCGAGCGTAGTGACCCTTTTTATCACAATTAAAGCAAGTCACCTTGCTTTTAGGTTTCTTCCAGTCTTCTTGTTCTTCTTCTTTTTGATTGGGTCTCCCCCACCTACAGCAGCAACTTCCTTTTTCTTTCCCTTTCCCTTCTTAAACCATCTCTTTTTTTTATCCAAATGATCCAGTAGAACCGACAGCCAAATATGTTTGGCCAAAAATCCTCGCGGATTCTACTCTCTCCGCCTCCAGTTCAACATGGCGTGAGACGTCAGTGAAAGTGTTAATACTCTCACTATGAGTTAAGGTCTGCTTTATGGTCTCCCAAGAATTTGAAAGGTAACGAATAACTGTCTGAATCTGTTGTTCATCTGTCAACTCGTAACCAACAGTTTTAAGCTCCCGAATCATATTCGACATCTCTCTGAGATGTTGAACCATTGTAACATTCGGACGCTTCTTGTACCTGTCGAACCTGATCGTTAGCTGCCGAAGCTTGCTCAGACTAATTCCACTGTATCTATCCCTAAGGATAACCCAGACTGCATGAGCCAAAGGATACGACTCATACTCAAATACTAGGTTATCAACCATTGAACTTATCAATATACCCTTAGCAGTAGAATCTTTCTTTTTCCAAACCTTGTAAGCATCAAGGTCACAACTGTGCTGTGTCATGGGACCCTCAATAGGTTCTTTCATAATCTGATTCACAACCTCTAGAACTTCTTGTTCCTTAAGTACATACTAATCTTGAGGTGCTAGATTTTATAGTTTTCACCATTAAGTTTTTTTACCCTTATTCAGTTCAGCTATGATGTTCTTTGTTGCCATAATCTATCATAAATAAATAAATTATTTAGACATTCAGTGTATGTTTTTATACATGTAATCTTTAAATTGACTCAATATAAATCTAATTTGGTTTACAAAATCAAGTGATAACAATGTTACCACTCATCATCTATATGTGCCAATCTGACTTACATTGATCTATTTTATTACATACATCCCAACATAATTCAAACATGATATTTAACATTAAATGAACTTATCATTTAAATTATACTCGCAATGAACAAATCAAAGAGCATAAACAAATATCATGCATCAAGTAGAGTAACAACATAAAATGAACTAATCATTTCGAATGAACATATCATTAACTTAAACATATTGTACAATGTTAACAGATAATAGGACTCTACTAAGAATGTTACACATAACATTCTTCCTACTCATAACTGACTAACAAAAAACAATCATAACAAACTAGATAAGCGATTATTGCTCCCACTAGTACAAACACTAGCGCAGTAATAATATAAACATGCCCACTTTTCTTAGGCTGAACTAGAACACCTTTCGCTGAGATGCTCTCAAGATGATGCCAGGATGTAAAATCCTGTGAAGGGCACTCACGAAGAGATTCCATAGAAAAAATCTCTTCAGGGTCTTCTTCCGGATCTTCTTCTGAATCCTCTTTACAAGCCTCATAGTGAAGTAACTCAGCGCACAACTGAGTGTAGGAAACACGCCCCTTATAGCGCCCCCATATCTAATGTATGATATGACTAAGGAGCTCAGGCAGTGAACAGATCAGTGCCTAGATCTTGTAGTTATCCAGAATTGGAAACTCCTGCATCTCGAGTCTCCAAAATAGCTTGTTCAGTCTCTCAATGTACCACCCGACTCCATGAGCTAAGTCATACTCTATCCCCTGGATAGCTTCTCTCAGCTAATTACGCAACACATCGCATTAAGTCATAGTAATGATCATCCGTGCCATCTGAAAATAAAATTGAAATTAATTAAGTCAGTACAAAACCGACAAATCAATACTTCTACCGGCTTAATTCAATTTATATATAAACACTGAACCTACACAATAAATCAAGAATAAATTTCCTTGATTCTCAGGAGAACAGTCGACTGGAACGCTTAGACCAGTCAACTGATATTTTTACCAATCAATTATCATCTAAGTTCAACTGTTTTAAACTGTTATGACTTGACATGACTATTAACATGTGAAAACCCAAACCCTATCCAATTTTCTCCGAGTACCCCAGGCACTTGAGCAACATGAATGGTAATTTATTTTCTCATCGTCCCTAGCCATCAACTCTAGTTCTTATTAACCTATCTTTAAGTTATTTATGTCGAGTTCTATTTGTTCCAAATAATTACTCGACGATTAAATTATGAGTTTAGTTGACCAAAGTCAACTTTGTCAACAAATGTTGACCAATAGTAGAACTAGCTCTCGTAGAGCTCTTCTGTGGACCGACAGGCAGTTTTGAAAATCGATTGGTTTTCAAAAACGATCGATTAATAATCGGCCGATTATCGGACCGATTTAATTTCTCGAGCATTTTCGGGAATTGCTCAACTGGTCTGTAATCCAGACCGGTCTAAAATTCCAACAGATCTGTAATCCAGATCGGTCTGAAATTTCAACCAGTTTGTAAACCAGACTGGTCTGAAATTCCAACCGTTCTATAAGCTAGATCGGTCTAAAATTTTGAGCAATTTTTAATCCAAACCGATCTATTCTCCAGACTGGTCTGAAATCTCGAGCAGTTTTTAATTGAGACCGGTCTATTCTCCAGACCGATTTGAAATCCTGAGCAGTTTTTAATCCATACCGGTCTGATACCAATGTTGTCCAGACCGATTTGATATCTCGAGCACTTTAGAAAACTGCTCAATCAGTCTGTAATCCAAACCGGTCTGAAATTGCTCGGGAAGCAGTTTCCCACCAGGGACCTGTTCTCACCAGGGAACTGTTCCCACCAGAAAACTGTTCGAAAATCACAACTGATCTGTAAATCTGACCGGTCTTAAATCCCAACCGGTCTGAAAACCAGACCGGTCTTAAACTGCCTGGGAAGCAGTTTCCCACTAAGGAACTGCTCGGTAACTGCTCGACAAAATCACTGTTCTTCGTTCTCACGATGAACTGTCGCGATGAACAGTGATTTTTACGAAACTCTCGAACAGATGCAAACCAACTTTGCTCTAATACCATTGTTGGTATTATTGCATCTGTTTGTACAAATTGAAATGCTGAAAAAAAAAATTAAAGCATGATTATAAATAAAATTTACAGTGAGTCGTCAGAATCTTCGAGCTTCCCGGATCTGTAGGGATGACGATTCTACTCATCGTCTGAGGATCGATCATGTCGGAAGAATCCTATTTTTCCACGAGCCAAGTTCCAGCATGCCTCGATGTTCTTGGAACTCTCTGTTCACTCCAGCAGCCTCACGGCGTCTCACTCTGACAGTGCTTTGCGCGAACACACACCACTCCAAATCTCTTATTCACGCCCCCCCTATATAGGGACTTGGACGCAGCGAATGCAGCGAAGACGTGGATACACGTACTCTCCAAGTGCGTGTGCAATTACTGCACAATGTGTACAGTAATTGCCTCCTCGTCTTACAATAAGGATCACGACAATACTATTTTGACACCCTCTAACTGATCGATTGAATAATACCTTTAATGGATTGAAAAACCAAATTTAATTATTGAGAGCTAACATGTCAGATATATATATTGACCTACCTACCTTCGCATCAGCTAGAATTGTATCTAATTGACTACTCTCAAAATAAAACTAATTTGTTTGCTCAAACCTCTGTTTAATCGACATATCCAATTGATTAGAAAAGACCTTCCCTCCAAAGACAATTTGAGCAATTCCTTTTTTATTAGCTAACCCCCAATTGTAATCTTAATTAATCCACATGCTATAACCAAGCTACTAGATAATTCAATTTGTTAACTTGAAATTAGCAAAAAAATCTTCAAATTGTGGACCTGACAAGTTTTTTTCCCCGCTAAATCTCTATCTCAGTTTGAAAATGTCAAAATGAAAATAGAGGAGCACTTGAGCAAAGCAAAATCAGTAATTTATTTCTTTGAGTAGTTTTTTTATTTTTTTTAAATAAAATTTATCGGGGAGATAGGTCTGACGTCACCGCATCAAGATACATCTGACGTGAAGCATCAAGATAGACAGTTAGTTGTAGATTTCAACTCGATAAATGCGGTCTCATTGTGAGGGAACAACTTAGCAGGTTTCGTACATTCGGTACAAAGACAGGTGATTATATATTCCTGTGTAAAGTCAATGCAACAGTCAACGGGGTCCACTTGTATTCAACCACAAGTGAAAGAAGACAAAGACATATCCTATTCATATTTATCTGTCCTATAGAAAAATATCACTGGCTGTATTTAACCTTTTCTTTTCTAAATAAATATGTCAAATTTTATGTAAAGGTAAACTACTAAAAAAAGAATTACAAACTGCAGGTATTTTAAAAATATTCAACCTCTAATGTTGATTGAGAGTTTGAGCGTATTTAAATCGCAGTGGTAGAGTGTTTAAGGTATTTAAACCAAAACAAACATTATATTTCCCCATCAATGGTCTCACTCTCACACTGACAATCTGGCTCATAACAGGGCAGTCCCAAATGTGGATTCTTCGATTTATAAATTGACAAATATTCATGTTGCATGGAGCATGGTATGGGCATCCTCAAATTTACAAACTTATCTTTCAGAGAGCCGAGAGAAGATGACGAAGAATTGCAGCAACAATAATCCCCAAGATCATTCTCCTGACGGCCGGCAAATCCTCTTGGAAACATTCACCTGCGCCATCGCTTTTTTATTGACTTTGAACTTCCTCATTGGTGCCTGTCAGAATCGATTATGGAGCAAAAATAGGCTCCTAAATCTCTTACTCAAGATCATCGAAGATCCCGTCACGTATCTCTTGAATCAATCACTTTACCTCGTCCTCGTCTTTCCCTTCCGGAACGACCTCTACTTCCTCTGGGCGGTGCTCCTCTTAATTGGCGTCGAGTCCGCCGGTTGCATCTCCGGCTATAGCCTGTCTAACCCCCAGACCGCAAAGATGTACTACATGTTATTCGTCAACAACCTCATTGTCGGTCTCTTCATCGGGTTGTTCTCCGACGGGTCCAAGTTCCGCGTTCACCTCTGGGTTCTTTGGACCTTAATCGTACGTGTTAAAGATGGCAGAGCGTTACTGGAGCTTCTTCCTCGCCAGGCGAGCCTACGGGACGAACACGATCGACCTCGTCTCTAACTACATGCAGTACGAGCATGACCTGAGCTCGGCGGTGGATCCAGGCACTCTGCAAGGGTACAAGTACCTGGTGCATGGAGAAGCAAGGGCCAAGTTCGAGATTAATAGAGAATATCAGGTACGCATCCTTGTAGAAAATCAAAGACCGGTAACCATCGACGAGATTTGGGGATGCAAAACTGGCTTGCTCAGCACGGGCACGGGAAGTGACCGGCTCAAGGACTTGTGCCTCTCCTTCGCCTTGTTCAAGCTGCTACGGCGAAGCTTTGCTCGTTCCCCCGCAGCCGAGTTCGAGCAACCCAAGACTCATGACTTGGTGTTTCGTGGGATCCTAGCAAACGGCAACGAGGACAGAGCCTTCGCGGTGGTGAAGGCTGAGCTAGGGTTCCTTAGAGACCTCTTCCACACCAAGTACCCCATCATCTTCGGCTACGGATTCCCAACTGCTAACTTCATCATATGCTTCGCCGTTCTTGGAGTCGTGGGGTGGCTTAGCAAGGTAGTTTACCACGACTACCACTGTCCCCCAGCAGGTGAGAAGGTGCATTATGTGGGGAAACACAACGTCGATCTCGACATCACCTATGTACTCACCGGAATGATCATGGCCATGGAGGTCACTGAATTGCTCACTTATTTATTCTCCGACTGGGCCAAGGTGATGCTGGTATGCGGCCATGTCCAAGGTTCTTGCCTTCTCAAACATATTTCTCTATCCAAAATGTTAAGGTTCATCTGCACGCCCACTTTTTCACAAGGTCTGTGCAGTGAGATCGGCCAATACTCACTCCTCAGGGACAGAATCATGGGAAGGAAGCTGCGGCAACGGAAACTGACAAGCGAAGTGAAGATGGCGATTGCTACTTCCCTCCGTCGAAGTCAAGGTAATCTGTCTAATGGTATATTTTCTCTGGAGACGAACCGCGTTAATGGAGATTTGGGCTGGGCATGTCAGCTTCCTACTGTTGTCCACACCATAACGGTATGGCATATCGCCACGCACTACTGTGAGATGATGGAATACAATCAAAAAGATCCGAGTGTCAGTGACAACAAACTGACTGCGAATGCATTGTCTCAGTATTGTGCTTACTTGTTGTTTTTTGCTCCATATCTGTTGCCGATCAAAGCTAGGCATGATACAAAGCTCGTGCTCGATAAAATAGTGCAGGAGATTAGGACGTTTATGAAAGGAGCCATAACAGAGAAGGACGAGTATGGCGAAATGAAGAAGGTTGGTAGCGATTCGAGTGGAACAACTATCATCGATTTGGGGTCGAAATTAGGAAGCCAGCTCGGATCGAAACATGAAGAGGAAAGATGGAAGGTGTTGGCAGATTTTTGGGCAGAACACTTGTTGTATCTTGCTCAGACTGATAACCCTGATGCACACTTGAAGAAACTTGCTGATGGAGGAGAGCTTATCACGCAGGTATGGATTCTTCTGTACCATGCAGGCATTCATAAACAGCCAGCTGAAGCTACCACTAATACTGCTGCCACTAATGTTAGTGCGTGAGTATGTGTATCAGTTTGATTGTTTGTTTTCACTTTAGTTGGAGATGTGTGAGTATGTGTATCAGTTGGATTAATGTTCGCTTTCACTTAGCTTGAAGATGTGTTAGTTCATATGACAAGAAAGAGACTTTGTTCCCTACTTGTTTTGTTGTATCCTACTTCACGTTGAGCTCACCATTGTTTGATCTTTTTTTATTATAAGCTAACCTAACCCAACAAGGGAAGCTAAGTTGAAATTGACATTGCTTAATTTCTTTTTCACGAGTTTGAGTTTGGGTTAAATTTGACTTTGAGTTGGATTCAATTCGAGGTTGATTGATTATTTAAAATTTTTATATTTCTTTGATTAATTAATGAATTTGTTATTTATAAATTTGATAAGAACTTTGGTGTGATGAATATGAATTACAATTCTCTCTCTTCTGGAAAAATCAATTGTGTCGCCGTGGCAATTCTTTGTGATAGGGAGAAAATAAATGTATTTATATGACAAGATCAAGTCAGTAGTCAATTTATGCTTCATATTTGGTCAATCAAATTGAGTTCGAGTCGATTCAAATTCATTTCGAGTTACCTCCAAATTCATTTCAAATTCGGCTAGTCAGACGGTTAATATAAATGTAAGGGAAGAAAAAGACATAGATCAAGGAATCTTCTCAAAACTCTACTCCATTTTCTTCATTTCCCCATATTTTATTTGATTTTTAATTTGAATGTCGAAGGGCTACTCCCTTCTCACTTATTTTCAAATTCTTCCGTGTATGAATTGCTTATTACTTAGAGGATCGACCTCTCAAAGGCCGACCTAAGGACGACCGACGACCTCCCAAAGTCCCGTTGAAGCTCGACCTCCCAAAGTGCTATTGAAGCCCGACCTCCCAAAGTCTTGTTCAAGTTTGACCTCTCAAGGGCTAGTGGCGGATCTACGCATGGATGTCCCTTGATTTTCTCTCATATAAAAGTCTCGTTGAAGTTTGACGCCCCTGCAGTCCATGCGTTTTATATAAAAAAAAATATTTACTTTTATAAAAAAATTTATATAGTAATATATATTTTTTAGTAATATAATTATTATATAAAATATTTTCCTTTCCGAAATCCTATACTTATTTTCTCTCTGTAAAAATACTATATAATTAATTACTATATAAAATATAATTACTATATATTTATTTTCTCTCTCTTCCCTCTGCTTTCTTGTTTTCTTCTCCTCCGAAATCCTAAATCTCCTCTTTCTTAATTTTTTCTATCATGTCGCAACTATCATCCGTAGTTTCTCTTTGCACGTTGTTCACACATCGCGATTTGCGAGCTCGCCATTGTACATTGATCTGTCGTTGTCCTTGCCAACTTGGCGTTGTCAGTCGTGTCTCCGATCACCGTCGCCCTCCGCTTCACGCGCACAACCACGTCGCAATCACAATAGTTGTCCCATTGGTATAACACCATGTTTGCAATCGCACGCCACTGCGTCGCTAATTGTCATCGCCCTCCGCCCGACTACGTACGAAATCCATTGAGGTTAGATTAATTAAGATTTTATTTAATCAATTTTGAATTTTGATTAATCGGATCATTTGAATTAATTAATTTGAGTTGGATTTAAATAATTAATTAGATTTAGATTAATTAAACCTGGAGTTTAATGGATGAATTTAGATTAATTAATCTATTTTAACTGATTAATTAGTTTTAGATTGGTTAATCTGTTTTAATTGATTAATTAACTTTAAGATAATTAATTAAATTTTGATTTAATTGATTAATTGGGTTAGATTAATTACTCTATTTAATTAATTAACTAGCGTTCAATTAATTAAATCTAAGTTTAATTAATTTAGATAGAAGAGCAAAAAAATCAAAGCCACATCACGGCCCCTCCAAATTTAAAATTTTGGATCCACCCCTGCTGAGGCCCATGTACACCTGATCTCCCAAAGCCCAGATGACAACCAATCTCCTAAAGCTTAGGCGACGACCGATCTTCCAAAGCCTAGGTGATGCTCGATCTCTCGAAGCCCAGGTGATGACCAATCTCTTTAGGCCCAATTGCAACCCAACCTACCAAAGCTTGAAGACATACCTGATTCGTACTTAGTCAGTTGAAAATATTTGACCGTGAGTACTCTACTGAGTCATCACATCGACTAATCTCAGACCAGATCATTTTGACATCGTGTGTGGGAATTAAGCTGAGACGTTGAGATGGAAGACACGAGAGGAAATTCAGAAATCAAGATTCTACTGGTCGAAGAATGTATATTCTAATGCCTAGTAGGGAGGTTCTGATAAGAGATAATCTGAGTCAGATTGTAGTCGCTACAATCAAAGAAATTCTACAAAGACATGTTACATAATAAAGAATTACTAGCTCCTGTCGAAGTACCTCCGACTCCTATAGAATCACTGTTGCGAATATCAGACCCACAAGAAGTATAGTCTCGAAAGTCTATATCCCAAAAATACCTCAAAAAGAACATAAAAAAGGTAAAACTCCAGTGATCAACACAGAAAGGAAAAATCGAACTACCCCTTTTTCCTTTAACATATTAACTGAGGAGTTATCAAAGCATTTTTGACATTTGCAACTCGAAGAATATAATAGGTTATCATATCCAGAGGATCACATCTGTCATTTTGAAAATACCTCTTTATTAAATCAATACATTGACGGAGTTAACAGTAGAGTCTTCTTGACTACTTTATCTAGATCAGTGCAAAGGTGGTTTAATAGACTATCACCTGGTTCCATACATTTTTTCGAAAATTTAAGTACTGTCTTCTTGCATCAGTTCACCAGTAGTAAAATGTATTACAAAACTGCTATTAATCTTTTTTCAACGAAGCAAAATAACCAAGAAGTTATAAGGGAGTACATTCAACGATTCAATCGAATGACTTTGGATATACCTTTGGCTACCTCTGAAGTCCTTGTTAGTGCCTTCTCACAAGGATTGGTAGACGGAGATTTTTTTAGATCCCCGATGAAAAAGTCTCCATTCGATTATGATAACCTTCTAGGGAGAGTTGAAAAATATATTAATTTAGAAGAAGCTCAGCGAACTCAGAAAGGTGACAGCAACACAACAAGATCATCGCTTACTCGGCAAGAAAGAAAAACTCTTCTTCCTCCCCACAATAGAGAGGATTGACCGATTATCAATTATGCCCCAAGAAGAGTGGGGAAAAATTGTTCAGATATTAGAGGAAACACCTAAATCATTTATCGCTCAACAGAGATCACTTGTAGGAAAGTCTTTATGCTTTTGTACCTTTCATCAAGTTTATGGTCATTTCAACAATGAATGTCATCGATTTACTAAGGAGATCCATCGAACGGTACAATATCATCGACAAAAAGACATCAACACTACACCTGAGTTATCCAATTGATACCTCGGCCCGGTGAAACCAAAAGTGAGTTAGTAAAGATACCAAGGAGATCTTCAGAGTAATTCTGACATAACCGAAGTGCTCAGAGAGACTTTTAAGAAAATACTTCATACTGAATTATGATAAACATAATTTCAAAGGGAACAATATAGAAAGAGATTCAAATTGAGTTCAAAAAACTGATAACAAATTGAGTTCCATAATCAATTTGTTGACAGATTTATAGGCAGAACTGAATTTATGGATTCTTCGGTACCATGCAGGCCTAAACAACCATTAACTTCCATTAATATCGATGTGTGAGTGTGTGTATCAGTTGGATTAATATTTGCTTTCAATTAGCTTGAAGATATTTTGGTGCATATGATAATAAAGAGACTCTGTTGCCTTCTTGCTTTCACTTTTTTTTTTTCTTAAAGAATCTGAAAATATTAGTTTTATTTAATGGCCATTTTTTAAAACTTTTTTTTATTGGGAAAATCACCTTTTGATAGAAAATAAAAATAAATTTAAAAAAAGCTCCATTTGAAA
This sequence comes from Wurfbainia villosa, assembly GCA_025175895.1. Classification (NCBI taxonomy): domain Eukaryota; kingdom Viridiplantae; phylum Streptophyta; class Magnoliopsida; order Zingiberales; family Zingiberaceae; genus Wurfbainia; species Wurfbainia villosa. Next base: position 45,788,528 of record CM045991.1, on the reverse strand, counting down.
ACCAGAGTTTGATTTCCTTCTCTCTCTCTCTCTCTCTCTCTCTATATATATATATATATATATATATATATATCTATATATATATATATATATATATATATATATATATAGAGGGTGAGAGATTTAAAAAAATAAAATGATTTCTTAAAGATTCAAAATTCACATAGTATAAATTAAACGTATATAGTACTTGGACTATATACTAATGATGTTGAATTATTTGTCAAGATCTATTTATACTTTTTGAATTTATCCTAACGATCGATGACAGTCAAGATCTATTTTCACTTTTTGAATTTATCATAACGATCAATGAGAGTTTTTTGTGAAGTCCGATCATCCATCTTTAAAATTTAAATGAATTATAAAATTTAAATACATAAATTATTATATATATATATATTAATTAGGAATACACAGTGCTTCTACTATGACGATCTTCTCCGATAAGCACAATAGTCAATTTCTTGAATCCGTCAGAGTCACCACTGCCGTCTCTTTCGTTGGATCGCAGTCGAATTTCGATCGAACTCCGACTTTGGTTGGATTGCGGATCAAAGTCCATTTGGATTGTAACTACTTCAACGATGATGTCAGTGGCTGGCTCAGTGTAGGTACTCGGCGGAAGTTCTGTCGTTACTCATTACCCATGTTCGCGTTCAGATGCAGACAGACATATAAATATATATATACCTTTCTCAAAGAGAATTAGAGATTTCAAGGATAAGGATAAGAAAGAAGACACAATTCATTTGGGGTTAAAAATTAGATGGAGGCGCCTTGTGGTTTGGATTTGTATGTGGCGTTATAGGTTTTGACTTGGCTAATTGGCCACCCTCGTGGGTTCGGCATTTGTGGCACTGTGCCATCCAAAGTCTTTGGAGTGATGACAAAATGGCCTGGAATTCTTATACACTGAAGAGAAATACAAGTCTTGACTGAGAGTTAATTGTTTTGGCTGGAATCAACACCAAGTGATCATTGCCATACAAAATTACTTATAATTCCTACACACTGTGGTCTCGAGTGAATGTTAGCATACAAAATTATTTAGAAAATATAGATCATGACTTGGCTAATTTGCCACCCTTGTGGCTTTAGTTTTTGTGGCGCTGTGCTATCCAAAGCCTTTTGAGTGATGACAAAGTGAAGGTCTTGACTGGGTTAATTGTTTTGGGCGGAATCAACACCAAGTGAACGTTGACATACGAAATGACTTGAAATTCCTACACACTTGAAAAAAAATACAGGTCTTGACTGAATTAATTGTTTTGGGCGGAATCAACACCAAGTGGATGTTAGCATACAAAATTACTTGGAATTCCTTACACACTGAAGAAAATACAAGTCTTGACTTGGCTAATTAATCAGCCACCCTTGTGGTTCGCCTTTTGTGGCAATGAGCCATCTAAAGTCATTTGAGCTGACTCGAACAATATACGTACACCAAGTCAGCGTTGGCATGCAAGCATATCCAACTATGATACAAGAGAAACTCGAAAAACCACTGATCACCTTGTGATGAGGATTGCAGCACCAGTCCATTCTGCGAGAGGTTAAGCTGTCAAACTGGGTGAAAGATGGAAACCACAGAATCCGAAACATAGCAATTCAAGAATGGACGCATATTATTTGGACTACCATATGTGCTTGCAAATTCAGGGAAGCATATGTTAACTTAATTAGATGCTATGATTCTGAGATGGAAATTTTTATTATCACTGTGGAGCTGCAGAGGCAGACATAAGCCTCTTCGACGTAGTGGGCAGATATATTTCATGCAGCATTTTTATTTTTTATAGAAACGAACATGATGAGAGTTTTGATTCTGTAAACCTGATATAGAAGACGGAGGATATACTCAACATGTATTGGAGCTTATACTCGACGTTGGTGATCTAAATATGTTCCATATAACACAAGTTAACATCCAAATTTGTAATTAAACAATGAAGAGGCTTATACTCGACGTTTTTGTCCACACCTTTTTCTTCTCCTGGTTCCTTTTTGTAAAGATGTACACGTTAATGCATGTTAACTTTGGGGAATCCAATTCAAACAAATTAGTATTGCTACATGAATTTCTTTTATGGTAATGCGAGTACAGACAAACCGAATGTGGGAACCCTACTCCGTAAAATATCAAAGACAAAGAAACAGATTTAAAAAAAAGAAAAAGAAAAAGTATTGAGCACAGCAAAAAGCCTTCGACCATCCTGATCCCTGCCTGTTCTAGTTATTACACCAGAGACTAATCAAGAGGAACGTCTTCAGAGACATCCACTAAAATCCATCAGAACTATGGTTAGAGAACCAAAAACAAAGGATATGGTAAATAACTCTAGTTTATAAATATTAAAATTATATATAAAAGTAAAAGAATATCAACTAAGGGAAATATAGTAAGCTTCCTAAGGTGAAACCAACCAATTAGGATATCATCAACTATTGTATCTTAAATTTTTTTTTTTGAATGGTATCTATTCGAACCTTCGGTCCGATTAATCTCTAGGAGTGATCGGCCCTGCTCCACGGACCTTAGGGATGCCTCGCCAACAGCTGAACCAGATAAGGTCGAAGCCCAAGTGACATTCATCGATCATCAAGGATAAATCAGAGAAGCGCTCACAACTTTTTCACGGTTCAACCCGGACTCCACAGTGGCGTCATCTCTGAACGACGGTCCAATGCCGAAGTCGTACTTTGTCAACTGAGCAAACTTTTGGGCCCCAGGATCGCCCGAATGATTTTTTTTTTAAATTCATCGTCGAACGATATTGTAACGGAGAATCGAACGATATTTTTTTATAAAATATTTCTTCATTTTTACCTGTTACGCAGAAGAGAAGTAGAAGAGAAGAGAGAACAGAGAAAGAAGAAACCGAAATAACGTGGTTCGGTCACACGACCTACGTCCACGGGCAAGAAGAATGATTATCTGAGAGATCGTCTTTACAGCAAGCCTAAAATATCTATTTAACATAGATGTTAAATGGATCCGGGTTACTAACGGGTCGGCCCATGGTCCGAGTCCGCCCAATAATATTCAAGACAAATAACAATTCTCCACCTTGCCTTGAATCTTCCTGCCATCCATGCCTTGAAGGGTCTTATGTTATGCGAACATTCACTAAGTCCAAACTATGCTTGAACTTCTCTGTAGGCAACGACTTTGTCAACATATCTGCTGGATTATCAACTGTGGCCATCTTCTCTATGGAGAATGATTGATCCTCTATGATATCTCGAATGAAATTCAACCCGACATCAATATGTTTTGATCTTTCATGATATACTGGATTTTTCGTCAAACTCAATGCACTTTGACTATCACAATAAATGATAGGTTTCTGCACATCCAAACCCAAGCTATTAATAAGACCATGCAACCACATACCTTCTTTTACTCCTTCTGTCAATGACATGTATTCCGCTTCTGTAGTAGACAAAGCAACTGTAGACTGAAGAGTTGCTTTCCAACTAATAGCACATCCATAAAGAGTAAAGATATAATATGTCAGGGATCTCCTTCTCATAATATCTCCACCATAGTCAGAATCTGCATAGCCAATAAGACTTTTGGTATATCCATTAATACCATAAACCAAACAAATATCACTCGTGCCTTTCAAGTATCGCATAATCCACTTAACTGCTGTCACGCCCGCCCTTTTCGGACCCAGAATCTGGGAGGGGCGGCGCGTGACGCGACCGTACATACATACATTACATACAGCGGAAGACTTTATACATACTTTTTAATTCTTACAGCAGAAGACTTTAGACCTATATATTTTTTTTACTTCTTTAAAACATAAACATGCATTGATATATATATATATATATATATATATATATATATATATATAAATATATATATAAATATATATATATATATATATATATATATATATATATATATATATATTTCTTCTTAACATAGGGCATGTATCATAACATGTGTAGATACTTCTTCTTACTTCTTCTTATTAACATGGAGCATGCATCATAACGTATATAGATACCTAGTGCTTAGTTCAGGTTCATAACCATCGTCGTTATACGGAGACATAAGTAAGGACATCCATAAACATCATCATCATAGGTAAACATATATATATAAACCTAACGGATCTTCTCCACCATGCCACTGCCACACACATTTGGCCCCTCCTGCTGCTCCCTTTAGTTTATCCATCCCTTACCCTTATCTGCAGTACGAGGGAAAGATAAACTATAAGCACATAGGCTTAGTAAGATCCAGTCCTACTCACAAAAACCATATATCGACATTAATCATAGCATGTACCATTCATAACATATAAGCATGTAACATTCATAACATATAAGCCACATAACATGTAACATACATGGCGTAATCAGCTTAACATGTAGCATAAATAACGTGAGTAAACATAACATGTCTCATCCATAGCATGACAGCATAACATGTATCATCTATAACATAGCATCATATCATGTACATTTAGGACTTACTTAAACATAACATATTATAACATACGTAACGTAGCAAATCAACATAACATAAAACATATAGGTATGACCTATCAAACATAACATACATCATATGTAACATAGTGACATAACATGACATATCAAACGTAACATGCATCATATGTAGCATAGTGACATAAACATGGCATATCAAACATAACATGCATCATATGTAGCATAGTGACATAAACATGGCATATCAAATATAACATACTTCATATGTAACATAGGGGCATAAACATGGCATATCAAACATAACATCTAATCATGTAACATATGCAAAATGCTTTTGAAAACATATATTATAGGTACGTAAATATAATCTCAACATATTTGGGTCCGACATTGTACCACTTCTTCATTATCATAGCGCGTATCCCTAAATAGGTCCGAGGTAGCAAGTCTCGAACCTAATAGGTTACTAGGCCCGATCTTAGTCCGTCGACCTAGGGCAATCGTCATAGCGTAGAAGCCCATCCTAGGCCCGAGTCTTACTCCATCGACCTAAGGCATCTTGGAGCCCATCCCGTACTAGGCCCGAGTCTTATTCCATCGACCTAGGGGCAATTATACATAGAAGCCCATCCTAGGCCCGAGTCTTATTCCATCGACCTAGGGCATCTTAGGAGCCCATCCCTTCTTGGACCCTGTTAGGGTCTTGGTACAAGCCATGCAGAAGGTAAAATACTTATATACTTATTTTATAACATAGCTTATTTCATTTTGCAACCATAGCATACTTCATTTCATAACACATCATGCTTCCCTTCATGGACGTATCATCTTTCATTTTGTAAACATGTCATTCTTCATTTCATAACATATCATTCTTCATTTCATCATCATGTCATATTCATGTCGTGAACATATCGTTTTGTTTCATTTCATAATCTTATCTTCTTCCATTTCATAACATATTTTAAATATCGCATACACATAGACATGGCAAAAAGGCATGGCATCAAAAGTAAGTAAACACTAACCTAAGGCATGTTATCTTCATCTAGCATTATTTAATATCACAAGTCAACATGAATTCACCCAACATAAAACACATGTTAACCTATTCATTTAACTTAACAACAACTTCATATGCACATAAGACTTATATTAAAACTTCATCTAATCCCCAAAATGCATGATGGCCGAATGGTCCATAGGGTTTTCTAGGGTTATCCTTTAACCTGATTCATTTTAGCATAACAACAACTTCATTTGCATATAGAACATGAATTAGACTTCATTTAATCACCCAAAATTCATGGTGGCCGAATAGTCCATAGGGTATTCTAGGGTTATATTTTAACCTAATTCATTTTAACATACTACAACTTCATTTGCATATAGAACATGAATTAGACTTCACTTAATCACCCAAAATTCATGGTGCCCGAATAGTCCATAGGGTATTCTAGGGTTATCCTTTAACCTAATTCATTTTAACATAACTACAACTTCATTTGCATATAAAACATGGGTTAAACTTCATGGAGTCATCAAGATAGAGAGGTGGCCGAATGGTCCAAGTAGGTTTTTAGGGCTAGTCTTTTAACCTAATTCAATTAACATACTAACAACTTCATATGCATATAAAACATGGGTTAAACTTCATGGAGTCATCAAGATAGAGAGGTGGCCGAATGGTCCAAGTAGGTTTTTAGGGTTAGCTTCCTAACATCATCATATAGTTACAAAAACATAGCATAGAACTTCATTAAAACCTAGAATCATGGCATGGCCGAATAGGCTTTAGGGGCTATTAGGGTTAACCTTTAACCTAATTCATTTTAAATCCTAGCATCATCATATAGTTCCCAAAAAAAACATAGCATGGAACTCATTGAAACCTAGAATCATGGCATGGCCGAATAGGCTCTAGGGGTTATTAGGGTTAGCTTTTAACCTAATCCCTTTTTTTTTCATGTGAACATCATCATCTACCTCCTAAACATAGCATACAACTTCATTGATAAACTAAAATATAGCTTGGTTAGATATAACATATAGATTTCTTTTACAAACATCAATCGAAGCTACTCGTATGCAGGTGAGGGATACTTACATCCTTTGCTTTGCTTTGGGTGGGGAAGATAACCTAAAGAACCAACCTAGCCTTTGCTTTCTTGCTTGGATGAGGTTCGGCCAAAAGAGGGAAATGGAGAGGGAGAGGCTCTAGGTTTCAGTGAGAAGGAGAAGAAGAGAGGAAGTGGTCAATTAGAACCTTCCCTCTTCTTTATAAAGGGAGGAAGAGAAGTTTCTCTTCTCTTCTTCCATGCCTCTTCATTTACCTTTATTACACTTATCTATAATCCCCCCCTTCCTCTAATGATAATATCCTATTGGGCTTCTGGTTAGTGGGTACATCTATAGGGCTTGGCTATCTCTAGAGGTTTGGGGTTCAATTCCTAGGCCTTGCACCCCTTTTTGGCTTATTTTCTTTTATTTTTGAAAAGGTCCACCTAAGGCCCATGATCATCAAGCCAAAAATTCTTGTAAAATTGCTAGGAATTTTACGGGCGTTACAATCCTTCATACCTTTTAAAAGTTTCGTCCTCGAAACTTAGAACAATTGTGGGTACTTCTGCTTCATGTCCTCCTCGCATTCCCAGGTAGCTTCCTCGTACCGTTGATTCTGACCTTTACTAAGGGCACCTCTTTGTTCCTTAGCCTCTTGATTTCTCGGTCTAGTATTTGGATAGGCCGACTTTCAATACTCAGGTCCTCTTGAACTTGTACTGTTTGTGGCTCGATCACTTGGTCCGTACTGGAAATGCATTTCTTGAGCACAGAGACATGGAACATGTTGTGAATAGCCGACATCTCTTGAGGCAGCTCTAGCTTGTAAGCTACCTTGCCAATCCTCTGCAATATCGGATACGGTCCCACGTAGCGTGGACTCAGTTTACCCTTCCTTTCGAATCTCATCACTCCCTTCATAGGAGCCACTTTGAGTAATACTAGGTCCCCAACTTTGAATTCTAACGGTCTACGTCGCATATCCGCATAGCTCTTTTGTCGGCTCTGAGCAGTTTCAATTCTCTGGCGGATGTTTCGTATAGCTCGGGTGGTGTCGTCGATGAAATCCGTCTGGAGTCCCATCCTCTTCTTTTCACCACCCTCGTACCAGCATATGGAAGATCTACATTTTCTCCCGTATAGAGCCTTGTAGGGTGTCATTCCAATAGTAGCTTGGTAGCTATTATTATAGGTGAATTCTGCCAAACATAAGTATCGACACCAGCTACCTTTGAAATCCAGGGCGCAGGCTCGTAACATATCCTCCAGTACTTGATTTACTCTTTCGGTCCATCTGGTCGTGCTGGGGATGGAAGGCGATCTTGAACAATAATAGCTTCGTGCCTAAGGCCTTCTGAACGCATTCCCAGAAATGGGAAATAAAGCGACCATCTCTATCAGAAATGATGGTCTTAGGAATTCCATGTAGTCTGATAATTTCCCTAGCATATAACTGAGCCAGTTGCTCCGTCGAATATGTCATCTTGATTGCTAAGAAATGGGCGGACTTCGTCAATCTGTCCACAATTACCCATATAGCATCATAACCGTTTGTCGTCTTGGGCAATCCTGAGATGAAATCCATAGAAATGTCCTCCCATTTCCATTCTGGAATCTGGATTGGCTACAGTGTTCCTCTAGGTCTCTGGTGTTCTGCCTTAACCCTCTGGCAGGTCACGCAGGTACTGACATACTGAGCCACATCTCTTTTCATTCCGAACCACCAGAACTTTCGTTTCAGGTCTTGGTACATCTTGGTGGTTCCAGGATGCATCGCATAAGGAGTTCTGTGAGCTTCCTCAAATATCTCCTTCCGCACTCGATCGTCGAATACATAAGCGATCCTCGAGGTAGAGTACTCCACTATCGAGATCCAAACCCGCCGTCCTTTCCTTCTAAGACCTCTTGCTTGATCCTCCAAGGCTTGGGTCACGCTTGCTTTTCCAAAGATATCATCGACGTCGGTGTTATCGTCATGGTCGAGAGCTGTCCGGAGATGATTTCAACCCCGTAACGCATAATCTCTCTTTCTAAGGGCCGAGATAACACTGATAGAGGCATCAAGGTGGCGCATGACTTCCTGCTGAGTGCATTAGCCACCTTGTTAGCTTTCCCCGGATGGTAGAGAATCTCGCAGTCATAATCCTTGACAAGTTCGAGTCATCTGCGCTGTCTCATGTTCAGGTCCTTCTGTGTGAAGAAATATTTCAGACTCTGGTGGTCTGTATAGATCCTACACTGAGCTCCATAGAGATAATGCCTCCATGTTTTGAGAGCAAAGACCACGGCCGCTAGCTCTAAATCGTGGGTGGGATAATTCCTTTCGTGTTCCTTGAGTTGCCTAGAGGCGTAGGCAATGACCTTGCCATTCTGCATAAGTACAGCTCCGAGTCCCAACTTGGAAGCGTCACTGTACATGTCGAAGCCTTCATTACTGTCCGGAAGAGCAAGGATTGGAGCGCTGGTCAGTCTCCTTTTTAATTCTGTGAAACTCCTCTCGCAGGCGTCCGTCCACTCATATTTCTTGTTCTTTCTGGTGAGGATCACATAGGGGCAATCCTGGAGAAGTTCTCTACAAACTTCCGGTAGTAGCTTGCTAGCCCAAGAAAGCTTCTAATTTCGCTGGCATTCTTTGGTCGGTTCCAGTTACTCACGGCTTCAATCTTTATTGGGTCTACCATCACTCCGTGCCTGGATATCACGTGACCCAAAAATGATACTTGTTCAAGCCAGAACTCGCATTTGGAGAACTTTGCGAATAGTCGCTTTTCCCAAGAATCTGCAATACCACATTCAGGTGTTCTGCATGCTCCTCGGGGGTTCTCGAATATATTAGTATGTCGTCTATGAAGACGATCACAAACTTGTCGAGGAATGCCGAGAATACCCGATTCATCAAATCCACGAACAGGGCAGGTGCATTCGTCACTCCGAAGGGCATAACTACGAACTCGTAATGCCCATACCTTGTCCAGAAGGCCGTCTTTGGTATATCATCTGGTTTTACTTTTACTTGATGATAGCCGGACCTCAGGTCAATCTTAGAGAAGACGGCGACACCTTTTAGTTGGTCGAACAGGTCATCAATCCGCGGTAAAGGATATCGGTTCTTGATCGTCACATTGTTCAGCGCTCGGTAGTCTATGCACATTCGCATAGACCCATCTTTCTTCTTCACCAACAAAGACCGAGCTCCCCATGGAGAGCGACTTGGTAATAAGTCCCTTGTCGAGTAACTCCCGATGCCCTCAAGTTCCTTTAATTCATAGGTGCCATACAGAAGGTGCTTTAGAGATTGGGTTAGTACCAGAATCAACTCGATCTCAAATTCAACTTCTCTATCCGGGCTAACCTCGTAGTTCATCCGAATACCTCGGGTAGTTGCATACAACTCGACATTCTCTAGCTTCTCGTCCTCATCTTGACTGTGTATCAACTACGCAGTGCCGAAACCCAGTGCACCCACCGCCTAACATCTTACGTGCTTGTAGGGTCGATAAAATCTTATTGACTCTTCTCCTCGGTTCTCTCGATAAATTCGAACTTAGGCTCGCCTCCTACCGAATACCACTTTCCTTTTTTTCGCACTCGATCAAGCACCGTACTTGCTTAGGAAATCCATGCCCAGTATAATGTCATAATCCTTCATGTCGAGCACTATCAGATCGCAGTAGAGTTCTCTATCTGCAATCCTGATGGGTGCGGCTCGCAGCATATGAGTGGAGGGCATTACCTCTCCCGAGGGTAGAGTGGTTAAGAACTTGTGATCTAGAGCTTGTGGTGGTATGTCTATCTTTCCAGTAAAGTGTGTAGAAACAAACGAATGTGTTGCCCAGTATCAAATAATGCAGTAGCATGCTGACAGAAAATAAATATCTGACCTGTGACAACTGTAGAGGCATTTGCCACATCTTCTTGGGTGAGAGAATACCCTAGCATCTGTCATAGCTGGTGGGGCTTCTAGTCTCCCTTGGTGGATTAGGGTTCCTTCGATTGCGGCATCGATGTAATCGTGGAGGAGCACTCTGGGTGGGCATACTACGAGGAGGTGCTCGAACTGGATAGGGATCCTTGATTCTATGCCCCTGTCAGCCCATTGTAATATCGATTTGTGCCTTGGTAGCATACTCAGATGTATCTTCCCTTGGTAGCACAGAGGATCCCGGTCGCTTGCTCAGACCTCCTTTAGGATTCTCCCATTGTCTTCTCTTGCCAGTGGGGTTCCCTTTCCAAGCACTCTGGTTCCTCTGACCTCCTGACTGGGCCTGACCCCTGCCTTCACTCAGTGCTTTCTTTTGCTGACTAATGTTGTTCAGGTAATGCTCGGTAATTAAGGCACTACTGAACAGCTCCTCATGGCTCGGTCTATGAACTCCGCCGCCACATTCGAGCTATTTCGGCCTGAGCATCTTCGGCATGAGTCCGACCCTTTCTCTTTCCGGTCGACCAACTCGGGCACAGACGCGAAGCCTGAATCTTCACTTAGGTCACCTTGTTGAACTCGTCGTAATGCTTGTTGGTCACCCTCATGTGGAAGAATTCTTCGAAGAACTCGTACTCGAAATCTGTCCATCTCATCTGATTTACTTGTCTCTTTGTTTTAACCCGTTCCCACCACATCCGAGCATCTCCCGAAAGGCAGAATGATGCACACTTAATCTTCTCGCATTCGGGCCAGTCCAGTAGCTCCACGATGCTTTCCACCGTCTTGAACCAGGCTTGGGCATCCCATGGTTCACCAGTACCAGAGAAATTTTCCGGCTTTAGTCTCTGCCACTGGATCAGGTAAGCTTCCTGTCGAACCATCGGGCCGGGGCCCGTCGGTGGGGCAGTAGGGTTTCCTCGCTGATTCATTAGGGTATTTATTACTTGTTGTTGTTCTGTAACTTGTCGTTGGAGTTCTGTGACTACGGGTGTAAGGTCATGCGGGGGTGCTAGCTCATCAGCTCTACTACTGCGTCTTCCAGACATGTTTATCTTCATATATTAAGGTAAAGCTAGTATAAGTTTTCGTTCGTTGTCCTACGCATAATTAGACTGAAGCTAGCATAAAGTTATTTTAAGCTTAAGGCATCATTCATGTTCTCATGCATAGTTTAAGCTTAAGGTATTTTATATCGTACAAGAACAAGCATAAGGGTATCATATATATTTTTTCATGCATATTTAAGCTAGAAGCATTTCCTATCATACATGGAAAACAAGTTCACAAAATTAGAGAAGACATAGAATTCTTACTTGGAGCGGCAGGATTTGGAGCTTGATGTGTGTGTAGTGGAAAGGCAGATCCGCTCTGATACCAACCTGTCACGCCCGCCCTTTTTAGACCCAGACCGGGAGGCTGTGACGTGACCATCATACATACATTACATACAGCGGAAGACTTTATACATACTTCTTAATTCTTACAGCGGAAGACTTTAGAGCTATATTTTTTTTTTCTTGTTTAAAAGATAAACATGAATTGACAAGTAAATATATATATATATAAATATATATATATATATATATATATAGATATATATATATATTTATATATATATATATATATATATATATACGTATATATATTTCTTCTTCTTAACATAGGGCATGTATCATAACATGTGTAGATACTTCTTCTTACTTCTTCTTATTAACATGGAGCATGCATCATAACGTATATAGATACCTAGTGCTTAGTTCAGGTTCATAACCATCGTCGTTATACGGAGACATAAGTAAGGACATCCATAAACATCATCATCATAGGTAAACATATATATATAAACCTAACGGATCTTCTCCACCATGCTACTGCCACACACATTTGGCCCCTCCTGTTGCTCCCTTTAGTTTATCCATCCCTTACCCTTATCTGCAGTACGAGGGAAAGATAAACTATAAGCACATAGGCTTAGTAAGATCCAGTCCTACTCACAAAAACCATATATCGACATTAATCATAGCATGTACCATTCATAACATATAAGCATGTAACATTTATAACATATAAGCCACATAACATGTAACATACATGGCGTGTCGACAACATGTAGCATAAATAACGTGAGTAAACATAACATGTCTCATCCATAGCATGGCAGCATAACATGTATCATCTATAACATATCATCATATCATGTACATTTAGGACTTACTTAAACATAACATATTATAACATACGTAACGTAGCAAATCAACATAACATAAAACATATAGGTATGACCTATCAAACATAACATACATCATATGTAACATAGTGACATAACATGACATATCAAACGTAACATGCATCATATGTAGCATAGTGACATAAACATGACATATCAAACATAACATGCATCATATGTAGCATAGTGACATAAACATGACATATCAAACATAACATGCATCATATGTAGCATAGTGACATAAACATGACATATCAAACATAACATACTTCATATGTAACATAGGGGCATAAACATGACATATCAAACATAACATCTAATCATGTAACATATGCAAGATGCTTTTGAAAACATATATTATATGTACGTAAATATAATCTCAACATATTTGGGCCCGGCATTGTACCACTTCTTCATTATCATAGCGCGCATCCCTAAATAGGTCCGAGATAGCAAGTCTCGAACCTAATAGGTTACTAGGCCCGATCTTAGTCCGTCGACCTAGGGCAATCGTCATAGCGTAGAAGCCCATCCTAGGCCCGAGTCTTACTCCATCGAGCTAAGGCATCTTGGAGCCCATCCCGTACTAGGCCCGAGTCTTATTCCATCGACCTAGGGGCAATTATACATAGAAGCCCATCCTAGGCCCGAGTCTTATTCCATCGACCTAGGGCATCTTAGGAGCCCATCCCTTCTTGGACCCTGTTAGGGTCTTGCACAACCATAAGGTAAAATACTTATATGCTTATTTTATAACATAGCTTATTTCATTTTGTAAACATAGCATACTTCATTTCATAACACATCATGCTTCCCTTCATGGACATATCATCTTTCATTTCGTAAACATGTCATTCTTCATTTCATAACATATCATTCTTCATTTCATCATCATGTCATATTCATGTCGTGAACATATCGTTTTGTTTCATTTCATAATCTTATCTTCTTCCATTTCATAACACATTTTAAATATCGCATACACATAGACATGGCAAAAAGGCATGGCATCAAAAGTAAGTAAACACTAACCTAAGGCATGTTATCTTCATCTAGCATTATTTAATATCACAAGTCAACATGAATTCACCCAACATAAAACACATGTTAACCTATTCATTTAACTTAACAACAACTTCATATGCACATAAGACTTATATTAAAACTTCATCTAATCCCCAAAATGCATGATGGCCGAATGGTCCATAGGGTTTTCTAGGGTTATCCTTTAACCTGATTCATTTTAGCATAACAACAACTTCATTTGCATATAGAACATGAATTAGACTTCATTTAATCACCCAAAATTCATGGTGGCCGAATAGTCCATAGGGTATTCTAGGGTTATCTTTTAACCTAATTCATTTTAACATACTACAACTTCATTTGCATATAGAACATGAATTAGACTTCACTTAATCACCCAAAATTCATGGTGCCCGAATAGTCCATAGGGTATTCTAGGGTTATCCTTTAACCTAATTCATTTTAACATAACTACAACTTCATTTGCATATAAAACATGGGTTAAACTTCATGGAGTCATCAAGATAGAGAGGTGGCCGAATGGTCCAAGTAGGTTTTTAGGGCTAGTCTTTTAACCTAATTCAATTAACATACTAACAACTTCATATGCATATAAAACATGGGTTAAACTTCATGGAGTCATCAAGATAGAGAGGTGGCCGAATGGTCCAAGTAGGTTTTTAGGGTTAGCTTTTGTCCTAATCCATCTTAAATCCTAACATCATCATATAGTTACAAAAACATAGCATAGAACTTCATTTAAACCTAGAATCATGGCATGGCCGAATAGGCTTTAGGGGCTATTAGGGTTAACCTTTAACCTAATTCATTTTAAATCCTAGCATCATCATATAGTTCCCAAAAAAAACATAGCATGGAATTCATTGGAACCTAGAATCATGGCATGGCTGAATAGGCTCTAGGGGCTATTAGGGTTAGCTTTTAACCTAATCCCTTTTTTTTTCATGTGAACATCATCATCTACCTCCTAAACATAGCATATAACTTCATTGATAAACTAAAACATAGCTTGGTTAGATATAACATATAGATTTCTTTTACAAACATCAATCGAAGCTACTCGTATGCAGGTGAGGGATACTTACATCCTTCGCTTTGCTTTGGGTGGGGAAGATAACCTAAAGAACCAACCTAGCCTTTGCTTTCTTGCTTGGATGAGGTTCGGCCAAAAGAGGGAAATGGAGAGGGAGAGGCTCTAGGTTTCGGTGAGAAGGATAAGAAGAGAGGAAGTGGTCAATTAGAACCTTCCCTCTTCTTTATAAAGGGAGGAAGAGAAGTGTCTCTTCTCTTCTTCCATGCCTCTTCATTTACCTTTATCACACTTATCTATAATCCCCCCCCCTTCCTCTAATGATAATATCCTATTGGGCTTCTGGTTAGTGGGTACATCTATAGGGCTTGGCTATCTCTAGAGGTTTGGGGTTCAATTCCTAGGCCTTGCACCCCTTTTTGGCTTATTTTCTTTTATTTTTAAAAAGACCCACCTAAGGCCCATGATCATCAAGCCAAGAATTCTTGTAAAATTGCTAGGAATTTTACGGGCGTTACAACTGCCTCCCAGTGAGTTTTTCCAGGATTACTCATAAACCTGCTTACCACACTAACAGCATGAGCTAAATCTGGTCTAGTGCATACCATGGCATACATCAAGCTTCCAACAGCACTTGAATAAGGAACTCTACTCATGTAATTCCTTTCTTCATCAGTACTAGGTAATGCACTAGCATCAAGTTTAAAGTGTGCTGCCAAGGGAGTACTAACCGGCTTAGATTGTTCCATCTGGAAAAACTGTAGTACCTTCTCAATGTATTTCTGCTGAGATACATACAGTAGGTCTGCTTTCCTGTCTCTCCAAATTTCCATGCCTAAAATTTGTTGGAGGATCGATTGACCGGCTAGAGGGAGGTGAATAGCCCTCTATCGATGGATGTCGTAATTTACTCGTCTACACACAAGATTAGCGCAAGAGAAAATAATAAAACAAAACAAGTAAATATAAAAGACAAGAATCCAAACGCTAACGCAAGATGTAACGTGGTTCACGGCTACGCCGCTAATCCACGGTTCCGATTCGTCCGAGGTGAATCACTCCTTCAAAGCCAATCACTATTGGTCTCTCCTTTGCACCAAGCTAGGTGGAGGTAACCTTTACAATCAATATCACTCTTCTTATAATAAGATTGAAGTAAAAGCAAGTAAGAAGAGTATGGAATCGTGTATGGCACTTTGGGAGAAGTTTAGAGCTCAAGCATTAGCCTCCCAAAGCCCTATCCTCTTCCTTTTTATAGAGGAAGAGGGTTTCTTCCCGTTGACACAGGAGCAGTCGACTAATGCCCTCGATCAGTCGACTGATCCTGTAGCCGTTGCCCAATAACGGTCGCTTTCCACATTGGATTCCATCCAACAGCACTGGCATCAGTCGACTGATATTACCATCAGTCGACTGGTGCTCGATCAGTCGAGTCCTCAACGAGGTCGACTCCATTTTGTGCCCGTGCACAGTGCCATCAGTCGACTGCCGTCCTAGCGGGCTGATCGATGTCGACATATGTGCCGATCCCATGATACCATGTTTGGGCCAAATGCCCATGAGTCAGACACCAGTCGAACTCAATCGACTCAGAGCAATCGACTGTCATTTCATGGCAGTCGACTGGTGCCGTGTGAAGCTCAAACTTAACATTAGTTTGAGCTTCCGGCGGTCGAATAAACCTTAACCCTTGCGGTCAAGTTTCCGACACTCAGCCATTCGGCCAAGTTCACCTAATGAGCTACTTACATTTCACTCATTGTCTCATCTCACTCGAAGTCCCTCGCCGAAGCTCTCTTCGTCCGCGGCCACGTCCCTCGGCAGCATCAGGCGCACGACTCTGCAATGCTCTTTCACGTCTCTTGCCTCCGAAGTCTGCTTCCTTGGCTTCGCTTCAAGTCATCTCGTCCGGCGGTCCCTCGGCAGCATCAAGCGCACGACTCTGCAATGCTCCTTCTCCGACTCAGGCACGAGGTTGTGAGTGGTGAACCCGCCAAGGCTCCATGTGCGAATTACTAAGCTCTGCAAGACTCCAACGCACATATCAAATCAACATAACAAACTAACTTAAACCCTTTGCCACACACATCGAAACCTTATCATGGCAAGAGATTGCCCTAACAATCTCCCCCTTTTTGATGTGTGACAATCCGTTTAAGTTAGGTAAAAACATTTGATATAAATTTCTAAGGTAAGAAAGCATGTAAACATAAACATGATATAGCAACATGCAACTCCCCCTTAATCCATGAAACTCTCTCTACAAATTTCTCCCCCTATCATAATTAACTTAAACATAATTATTTCTCCCCCTTTGACATCATAAAAAAGATTAACACTAAGTTATAAACTCATGGCATCAAGTCTAATAGAAGGAAAATACCAAAAATTATTTTAAAACTTGAATTCGACCTCAACTAGTCTGATTTTCAGGCCACCAGTCGACTGGTTCAGACTACCAGTCGACTGACACGTGTATTTCAGAACTTTCTGATTTTCGGACTGAATTTCAGAAATACATTAAAAATTCTAGAAAATTTGAAAAATCATGAAATTTGGAAGACATATTTATTGTAAGGTTCTTTATCAGTGAAAAATAGTTTTTCATGAAAAATCATTATATTTTCACGTATTTGCCAAAAATCCAAAAGCTTTAAAAACCACTAGGTTTTTGATCATGTGAGTATCAAGTTTAACACCTAGTTTTGATTCCAATTGTTTCAAAACATGAATACATAGATTTTAGATTAAGAAATTGTTTTGAAAACATATGAAATATCCAACCATGATCTTTGGACAATATGTCTATGAATTAAACATAAGTCTTTCCCATGATTGGTCTATTATTGCTATTTTGATACTTCAAATGACCACCTAAATGCCATAGGCATTAGTGGACATTTGTATCATCCTAACATCTCACTCATGCTAAGTTTTCAATCAAGGTAGCCTATTGTGAGTGTGAGATGTATCCTAGAGGGTATTTGTATACACTTAACCATTATATTCATGCAATTCTATCAAGGTTAAGTATCATCCTAACAATCCTCATGATCATAAAGACATATATCAATTAATTCTACATTATGATCATGAAATACATGTATTCATCAATCAATAATCATGCATTAGGTATTATATCATGATAATAAGCAAAGTATCATCTAAAGCATGATTTAACCCTATTTCTCATGATTATGTGCCAAATATCAAAATCATAAATCATGATTGCAAACATACATAGCAATTACATTAATCATCATGATTTAAGCATTATTAACTATTTATAGGCACATTATCATCACCTAACACTATTTCAAAATGTTGTCCCGCCATCCTAAGTCAACCAAAATATAATATAGGTCAATTGCATATGGTTGACTACCCTAGGGTTATCCTAACCCTTAAGGATGGATTTTGGAATCCAAAATAAGTTCTTGCCTATGAGATTCACTAGATACTCCTTAGGAATCCATTTCCTAACTATTACTTTCTTCTTATCTTGTCCCCTAGCAATTAGGCATTTATAGACCTTTTCATTTTTCTTTTCTTTGTATCCTAGGCCTTTTTTGTTGAAGCTAGCTCTTTGGCTCCCTATGATCATGTTCAAGGTGTTGGAGCCTATAGTGAATTTTTCTAGGGCTTTTGTCAAGTAATCTACCTTTTCCCTTAGAGCCCTATTTTCATCCATACATGCATCACTAACATTAAATTGCATATATTCATGTGAGCATGCATCATCATGGCAAGAAGAAATATTTTCATTTTCATTTAAGTATGCTTTTTCTAGTTTATTTTCTAAGTCCTTAATTTGATCTAGCATGCTTTTGTTCTTCTTCTTAGCTCTAAATAAATCCCTAGTTAAGCTAGAAACCATGGAAACTATTTTCTTAGGAGTTAGATTCGTTACCATAGTTTCCATGTCCTCTTCTTCTTCTTCGGATGAGGAGGATGTAGAGGCTCCCCCCTTCACTTGAGTTCTCTCCACTTGAGCTTGATTCTTCATTTTCGGTGGAGGAGCAATCCAAGTCGTCGAAGGCCATCAATGCAAGGTTGGAATAGACTTGTTCCTCTTCTTCGGATGAGGATGAGGAGGAAAGATCATCCCATGTCTTGGCTTTGAATGCTTTGGCCTTTCCTTTTTCCTTGGCCTTCTTTTCTTCTTCCTTCTTTTTACTCCCCTTTTTCTTTTTCTTTTATTCTTTCTTCTTCCTCTCTTCTTTGCTCTTGTTTAGGAGAGGACAATTGTCCCTTATATGTCCCTCTCCTTGGCAATTATAGCATATGACCTTCCCCCTTGGTCTTCTATTCCTATCATTAGACTTATTAAATCTAAAACCTTTTAATGCACGCCTTACCCTCCTTACCATATATGCTTCTTCCGTGCTATCCATGGAGGAGGAGGAAGATGCTTCATCATCATCGGAGGAGGAGATCTCTATCTTCTTCTTCCCCTTGTTTGCCAAAAATGCTACTCCTCTTAAAGGTTGGATTCTTGGCTCTTCTTGTATTCCTTCAAGCCTCGTTTCGTGGAGTTCCATTGTTGAGAAGAACTCCTCCAAGGTGCTCACTTCTAAATTCTTCGAGATATAGAAGGAGTCCACCATGAAGCTCCACTTTGAGGACCGGGGAAAGACATCTATGACCTTCATTACCATATCCCGGTTGGAGAGCTTTTCACCTACACTTGTCAAACCGGTTAGAATTTCCTTAAATCTAGAGTGTAGAGATTTTACCTTCTCTCCCTTTTCGAGTTTGATATTGGACAATTGGGAGCGAAGGACATCTCTCCTTGCTAGCTTCGCCTCGGATGTGCCTTCATGAATCTCTATTAATTTGTCCCACATTTCCTTGGCGCTAGCACACTCTCCTATCCGGTTGATTTCTTGTTGGGGGAGGACATTGTATAGGTGATGCTTGGCATTTGAATTTGCCAAGTATTCTTCTCTTTGCCTCTTGCTCCACCTTGATTTCTCCAATGGCTCCCCATTTTCGTTCCTAGGCAACTCGAAACCGTTTTCCATAATTAAGAGAATTTCAAAGTCGGTTTCGAAGAATACCTCCATTCGCTTCTTCCACCAAGCGAATTCTCCTTCGAACTTCGGCGGATGAATGTTCGAGCCGGCCATCTTTTGATGAAGAGCTTGTTGCGGCGGTTAGTCCGGTGACAAGCAACCTCGCTCTGATACCACTTGTTGGAGGATCAATTGGCCGGATAGAGGGAGGTGAATAGCCTGTTGGGAATTAGACGCCCGCTAGAGGGGGGGTGAATAGCGTGTGACCCGTACGTAGATGGAAATCGTTCGCGTGCTTGTCTACAATTCGTGTTAGCGCAGCGGAATAATAATAATAAACGCAATACACGAAATACAATCACACACGAACATGATGATATAACGTGGTTCGGAACCGTAACGGTTCCTACTCCACGGATCGGGCTCAAACGAGCCCTAGCGATGCCAAACACACACCACTATCAAATAACTCCTTCTCGACACAAGTCGGAGGTGGAGAAACCTCTTACAATAAGATTACAACAATAATCTAAATACAACAAGCAAATATAATAGGAAATACAATAAGAGAAGTAAAGAACACTTTACAAAAACTCTTTAGATCGCTTGCTTGTTGATCGCTTGAATCGTGGTTGAAGACCCTGATTTGCAGCAGCAAATCGCCTCAAAACGCCCAAGAAATCGCTTAAAAATCCTTCTTCCGAGCCGCCTTTATAACCTCGTGACGTGGATTTTCGCCTATCACCGATCGCTATAAGTCACCGGTCCGATCGATGCCATCGTTGTCGTGAGACAACGGATCGATCCACGCTGAAAAACTCCAACGGATCTCTTGGCGCCGATCGCTAACGCCGTAGTCGACTACCCACGGCTACGGAGCGCTTCAGGCTCGACACTGACCGGCAATGATCGCCATCCTTGGCAATGATCGCCAGAGCCATCACCGATCGCTTCCCATGAGCGATCCAGAGCAATCCCATTCTAACCTCGGCAAATAACTCGTCGATCAGGCTTCGAACCGCCATAATGCCGGGCCGACCGCCAACCTCAAGAATGAGGTTTTAACCCAAGTATGGTGCCCCCATACTTGCTAGACCACCCTTAGCCTAGACCTAAGCCTTCTAGCCACCTCCATCAGCCTCACGCCTCTCGGATCCCTCCAAGTCATCCATGACTTGTTCATCCATCGCGCTAGCTTCCAGGTGCTTCCGTCGGCTATATCATGCTAACGGTGTCTACACCGCCAAGGCATATTGGACTTACGCCGCCAAGACTCCGCTTGGACTTTACGCCGCCAACCATTGGACTTATGCTGCCAAGACTCCCGCTTGGACTTTACGCTGCCAATATCAAACCCTTGGACTTCTCAAATGCCAAGACTCAAGCTTGGACTTTCCCTTGCCAACCCATGTTGGACTTTTTATGCCAAGACCATGCTTGGACTTTCCTTGCCAACCAATGTTGGACTTTACATTGCCAAGACCCATGCTTGGACTTTTACATTGCCAAGACCCATGCTTGGACTTTTCCTTGCCAACCCATGTTGGACTTTTCCTTTGCCAACCCATGTTGGACTTTCCATTTGCCAAGACCCATGTTTAGACTTTCCCATAATCACATGGTCAACCCTAGTCAACCATCAAAATCAATTATAACCTGGGTCGATTGTATAAACAATCTCCTCAACATATTAACCGACATCAATGTCCAACATCAATGTCAATCCATTTTGTCAAATCCCTTTGTCAAACATCACTCGAGTCAAACTCGAGTCTGGTCAATCGTGACCTGGGCCGATTGCACCAACAATCTCCCCCTTTTTGATGTTTGACAAAAACCAAATCAAATCATGAGTTAGAACACTAACTCAAATCCCTTACCAATTATCCCAAATTGGTAAATACTCACCAAATGTTCTCCCCCAAACATTCAAGTGAAAATGTAAACCAAATGTTCTCCCAAACATTCTCCCCCTTTTTGACTAACATCAAAAAGGTTATCTCTCCAAGGAGATCAATGTCTCATGTCCCAATGAGATCTTACAATCTCCCCCTTGATTTAAAAATATCTAGGATGCCTACCATCTTCCTAGTGATAAGTCTCATATCACTCAAGAGAGGCAATCCTATTCACTCTCCCAATTTCCAAATTGGGTATCAAAAATCATCAATTTTCCTAATTGATGATACTTTCTAATAACTTCTCCTTTCAAGGAGAAAATACATTCATCATCCCAAGATGGATACCTCCCCTAAAGGCTTGCTCCTTGACCATTGCACCAACAATGTCCTTGGGGAGTCCCTAAGCCAATAGGAACTCTAAACCATCAAAATTAAGGTTGAAAATTCAACATTGAACTTTCCACCACCTCAAATTGATACTTTGACCTAACACCTCTCCAAATCCATATCCAATGAATTTTCACCCTTCATAATGCTTCCCAAAGCATATCCTAGAGTTAGGAGTGGTTAGGGACCTTTACCATGGCTGAAAATGGGCTAAACAACATTGTTAACCCGAATCAGACCTAGCAATGACTCGACAAGAATCGATCGATTACACATACATCACCAACCGCCACCAATGGCGATCAGGTAGTCAATTTTCCGAAATTCAGCTATCAGAATCCAATTTCATAAAATCATAACTAATTATACGTATATCGAAAAATCACGAAATTTGATACGTATAATACTTATGACCAAAACAATGGGTGAAAAATGTTTGAAAAATATTTTACCCATAAAATAGTGAGTTTGATACAAAACTCAAAACCATTGAAATTTTCAATGTTTTGGCTCTATTTTGTATCAACTTCATCAATGGTAATTGCTATCAAAAGATAGACTTCACCAAGGTTTTCTAAATTGATTTTAAAATGATTTCAAAACCTTATTTTGGATCATATTCCTTGGGCTCTAAGTACATGACTTGTACACAAGCTTTCCCAATGATCCACCAATAAAATTAGATGAGTTTTGGTTCAACTAGATGCAAAAACTATGCACCTTGAACTTAACTCATATCCTAGCATCTCACATGTATCTAGGGTGTATAAATACACATACATGTCAATTGGATGTGAGATGTGGGTTTGTTCTCCCTAAACTAGGGTTTCATGCATTTTCTAAAGCAGCTCTACTTGATTCCCTTATAAATGGGACTTCAAGTCATGTCATAGTCCTTAAATCAATTTTAATCAAGTTAATGCATGAATATATGATCATGGCATAAAGATAGCATTATTAAAACATGGCCAATGATCATGATGTCATGGCATATGATAAAATCTAAACGCACATGACATTTAAACCCTTAATCCTAACACATAAACATGACATATAAAAAGATTAAAAGTAAGCATGATGTCATGGCATGTTATATGTCAAACAAAGCATGGCATATAAAATATATAGGTATAATGATACCTAAATTTTAATATTAATTGCCATTTCATATAATTAATTGCATTTTGCCATATTTCTAGTTTTCTCCCAAGTGTGCCAAAACCCAAAATGGCACACCAACCTCTAAACCTAAATTGTGCCAATTTTGATCATTTTATCAAACTTCTCAAGTAATATTGGCACATCCTAACAACTTTTAGGATTAAGACTTAACTGTATTTCCAAGGCAACCATAACCTTGAAAATAACCTAAAATGCCACCTTTATTATGGTTGAGTTAACTACCCATCCAATCAAGGTTGGCACACCCTAAACCCATCTAGCGTGAATCAATCACGCTCTTAGGAACCCAAAACCTATTTGAGTTCCTAGGGTTAATTAGGTATTCCTTAGGGATAACCTCCCTAGATACCTTCCTAATGCCCCTCCTAGGCTTGTTAGCCTTGGTCATTTGGGTCTTACCTAGGTTGACTCTAAGGGTGACTCCCCTTGCAACCTTCTTAGTGGCCACCCTAGGTTTCCTAGAAACCCTAGCCACTAGGCACACCCTTTGGTCAACTCTAGGGATGACTTCCCTATTGACCTTGGTCTTCCTAGACCTAATTTGTGTTCCATAGTCAAATGGAACACTATGGTAAGCCACCTTAGGCTTAGGTTTGTGACCCAAACCTTGCTTGCTCTTGGTTGACTTTTGACTCTTAGGTCCTATATGTTGACTTTGACTTTTAGACCTTTGACTTTGACCATTAGACCCTTTAAATTGGTTTTGTATATCTTTAAGGGTCTTTTCAAGTTTTTCAAGCCTTGACCTCAAGACTTGGTTCTCTAATTATAATTTCCCGATTTTAGAATTTTGATTTAGACCATGGGCATGGGACTTTCTAGGCATATGCCTAGTCCATTTAGGGTTAATACCTAGGTGCTCTTGCACCTTTCTGATGGTCTCCCTAGGTAAAATTGGTCTAGTATTATTTGACCTAGGTTTATCCTTGGATGAATTATTTTTATGGACATTAGTCCCAAATTTCTTCCTATTATCTAAGTGAATATTTTTAGCTCCTAAGCAATATTCATTCCTATTAGCATGCTTTTCATAAATTGCAAGAGAATTAAAATTATTTCTAGCATGCTTTTGCCTATTAAATCTAGAAGGTGCATTAAATCTAGAAGGTGCTTTTGCCTAAAATATACCTTAGGGTTTGCCTTGGAGGCTCCCCCTACATATGATGCTCCTTCTTGCCCCTTCTTCTTCCCCCTAGGGCATTGACTCCGATAATGCCCCTTCGAATTGCACTTGAAGCATATGATGTGCTCCTTGCCTTTAGGTGTTGGGGAACCGGCATCCTTGACTTTTGGTGCCGGTGGAGCCTTCTTAACCCGTTTAGGACACTTACTCTTGTAGTGTCCTTGCTCCCTACACTCAAAGCATATAATATGAATTTTATTATTATTTGAAATGCTCGAGTTACCTAGGTCCGTGGTAGGTGCCGGAGTTGAATTTTGAGCTTCCTCATCTTGACCGGATGTTGAAGGCACTTCGAGGTTGCCCCGTGTAGATGGTCTCTCCTCAATCACGGAGGTGGATGCTTCTCCCACCTCTTCTATTTTCTCTTCCGATCCGGAAGTTGACTCCTCACTTTCTTCCGATTCCTCACTTTCACTTGAGGATGAGCTCTCTTCTTCATCCTCCTTGTCTTCTTGGATTGAATGAGGTTCTTCATGGAATTTCGCCAAAATGTTCCATACCTCTTTGGCGTCTTTACAATCCACATAGTCACCTAGGCTACACAAGATGTCATTAGGTACTAAATCAAATATAAATTTGATTACCTTCTTATTTTTCTCGAATTGCCGGAGTTGCTCCTCACTCCATTTCTTCTTCTTGAGAAACCCTCCCTTTGGTCCCTTAGGATAATCAAATCCTTCCATCAAGGCGGACCATTCCTCAAGGTCTCTCATCATCAAAAACTCTTCAATTCTCGCCTTCCAAGAATTGAAACCTTCTCGTCCATAGAATGAATAAGGGACCGGTGTGTTGATGTCCCATCCTAATTGATCTTGGACTTCCATCTTTTACCCTCTAGCGTCTTGCTCCCGGTTGTTAATCTGTTGAAGAGCCACCAGGCTCTGATACCACTTGTTGGGAATTAGACGCCCGCTAGAGGGGGGGGTGAATAGCGTGTGACCCGTACGTAGATGGAAATCGTTCGCGTGCTTGTCTACAATTCGTGTTAGCGCAGCGGAATAATAATAATAAAAGCAATACACGAAATACAATCACACACGAACACGATGATATAACGTGGTTCGGAACCGTAACGGTTCCTACTCCACGGATCGGGCTCAAACGAGCCCTAGCGATGCCAAACACACACCACTATCAAATAACTCCTTCTCGACACAAGTCGGAGGTGGAGAAACCTCTTACAATAAGATTACAACAATAATCTAAATACAATAAGCAAATATAATAGGAAATACAATAAGAGAAGTAAAGAACACTTTACAAAAACTCTTTAGATCGTTTGCTTGTTGATCGCTTGAATCGTGGTTGAAGACCCTGATTTGCAGCAGCAAATCGCCTCAAAAACGTCCAAGAAATCGCTTCTAAAATCCTTCTTCCGAGCTGCCTTTATAACCTGCGTCGGGCTGGATTTCTGCCTATCAGTCGACTGCCATAAGTCACCAGTCGACTGATGCCACTGTTGTCATGAGACAACGGATCGATCCACGCTGGAAAAACTCCAACGGATCTCTTGGCAGTCGACTGCCAACATTGACTGCCAACATTGGCGCCGATCGCTAACGCCCGTAGTCGATCGCCTACGGCTCTGGAGCGTTTCAGGCTCGACACTGATCGGCAATGATCGCCATCCTTGCGCCGATCGCAGAGCCATCACCGATCGCCCCATGAGCAATGACCGCTGTGAGCAATCCCTAACCTAACTCGGCAATGAACTCAGTCGACTCGGGCGAACCGGCCATAATGCCAGTCGACTGCCAACCTCCAGAATGAGGTTTTAACCCAAGTATGGTGCCCCCATACTTGCTAGACCACCCTTAGCCTAGACCTAAGCCTTCTAGCCACCTCCATCAGCCTCACGCCTCTCGGATCCCTCCAAGTCATCCATGACTTGTTCATCCATCGCGCTAGCTTCCAGGTGCTTCCGTCGGCTATGTCATGCTAACGGTGTCTACACCGCCAAGGCATATTGGACTTACGCCGCCAAGACTCCGCTTGGACTTTACGCCGCCAACCATTGGACTTATGCTGCCAAGACTCCCGCTTGGACTTTACGCTGCCAATATCAAACCCTTGGACTTCTCAAATGCCAAGACTCAAGCTTGGACTTTCCCTTGCCAACCCATGTTGGACTTTTCATGCCAAGACCATGCTTGGACTTTCCTTGCCAACCAATGTTGGACTTTACATTGCCAAGACCCATGCTTGGACTTTTACATTGCCAAGACCCATGCTTGGACTTTTCCTTGCCAACCCATGTTGGACTTTTCCTTTGCCAACCCATGTTGGACTTTCCATTTGCCAAGACTCATGCTTGGACTTTCCCATAATCACATGGTCAACCCTAGTCAACCATCAAAATCAATTATAACCTGGGTCGATTGTATAAACAATCTCCCCAACATATTAACCGACATCAATGTCCAACATCAATGTCAATCCATTTTGTCAAATCCCTTTGTCAAACATCAAAACATCACTCGAGTCAAACTCGAGTTTGGTCAATCGTGACCTGGGCCGATTGCACCAACATAGCCCTCTATCGATAGATGTCGTAATTTACTCGTCTACACACAAGATTAGCACAAGCGGAAATAATAAAACAAAACAAGTAAATATAAAAGACAAGAATCCAAACGCTAACGCAAGATGTAACGTGGTTCACGGCTACGCCGCTAATCCACGGTCCCGATTCGTCCGAGGTGAATCACTCCTTCAAAGCCAATCACTATTGGTCTCTCCTTTGCACCAAGCTAGGTGGAGGTAACCTTTACAATCAAGATCACTCTTCTTACAATAAGATTGAAGTAAAAGCAAGTAAGAAGAGTATGGAATCGTGTATGACACTTTGGGAGAAGTTTAGAGCTCAAGCATTAGCCTCCCAAATCCCTATCCTCTTCCTTTTTATAGAGGAAGAGGGTTTCTTCTCGTTGACACAGGAGCCGATCGATGCCCTCGATCACCGATCGTCCTGTAGCCGCTGCCAATAACGATCGCTTACGCTTGGATTCCATCCAACCAAGACCGCATCACCGACCGGGTGCTCGATCAATCGAGTCCTCAACGACGCGTCGTCGATGCCGGCAACGATGCATTGCCGATCCATGGCGGTCACCGCTGTCGCAAAATGCCCATGAGTCGACACCGGTCGAACCCAATCGATTAGAAGCGATCGCCATTTCATGGCGATCGGTGATGCGTGAAACTCAAACTTAACATTAGTTTGAGCTTCCGACGGTTGGATAAACCTTAACCCTTGCGGTCAAGTTTTCGACACTCAGCCATTCGGCCAAGTTCACCTAATGAGCTACTTACATTTCACTCATTCTCTTATCTCACTCGAAGTCCCTCGCCGAAGCTCTCTTCGTCCGCGGCCACGTCCCTCGGCAGCATCAGGCGCACGACTCTGCAAATGCTCCTTCACGTCTTTTGCCTCCGAAGTCTGCTTCCTTGGCTTCGCTTCAAGTCATCTCGTCCGGCGGTCCCTCGGCAGCATCAAGCGCATGACTCTGCAATGCTCCTTCTCCGACTCAGGCACGAGGTTGTGAGTGGTGAACCCGCCAAGGCTCAATGTGCGAATTACTAAGCCCTGCAAGACTCCAACGCACATATCAAATCGACATAACAAACTAACTTAAATCCTTTGCCACACACATCAAAACCTTATCATGACAAGAGATTGCCCTAACAAAATTTTCTTGGCTGCACCCAAAT
Organism: Wurfbainia villosa; assembly: GCA_025175895.1. Lineage (NCBI taxonomy): Eukaryota > Viridiplantae > Streptophyta > Magnoliopsida > Zingiberales > Zingiberaceae > Wurfbainia > Wurfbainia villosa. Next base: position 45,760,389 of record CM045991.1, on the reverse strand, counting down.
CCTTCATTTCAAACTCACTGCTCAACAAACTCTTCATATTGTTAACATCAATCTTATTTTTCACTGCAATTAACATGTCATCCACATATAACAACAAATAAATAAAGGAACCATCAGACAGTTTTCTAGAGTAAACACAGTTATCAAAGGAATTCCGAACAAACTTCTGGGAGATCATAAATACATCAAACCTCTTGTACCACTGCCTAGGAGACTGTTTCAACCCATATAAGGATTTATTCAGCAAACACACATGGTCTTCTTTTTCAGAATCAAGAAATCCCTCTGGTTGTGACATATAAATCTGCTCCTCTAGATTCCCATGTAAGAAAGCAGTTTTCACATCAAGTTGTTCTAACTCAAGGTTAAATGTACTCACCATGGCTAGAAGAACTCGAATGGTCTTATGCTTCACAACTGGTGAGAACACTTCATGATAATCAATTCCCTCCTTTTGTGAAAAACCTTTCGCCACAAGCCTTGCCTTGAACTGAGCTGGTTCAACCCTAGGAATACCTTCTTTCTTCTTGAATACCCATTTGCATCCCACTGGTTTCACACCCCTTGGTAATGGTACTAGATCTCATGTTTTGTTCTTTGAAAGTGATTGCATCTCCTCATTCATGACAATTAATCATGCCGCTGCTTCTTTACTCTGTACTGCCTCCTTATATGACTTCGGTTCATCGGAATCAATATTCTGAGCAACTGTCAAAGCAAATGCAACAGTATTAGTATCAATACCCTCAACACATTCTGCATATCTTGAAGGCTTTCTGATTTCCCTCCTTGGCCTCCTTATTGCTATATTTTCTGACTCTTCGTCTTGCACATCTCTGGACTGTTCTATAGGATTTGTAGTCATCCTTAGTCATCCTTTTAGGAGTTTCAATCTCAAACTCTACCTTCTGGTCAGCACCCTTATATCTCTTACCTGCAAGATCACCAAGCTCCTCTTTTTGGCCAAACATAGCAGACTCATCAAATGTGACATCTCTGCTAATAATAAATTTTGGAGTTCTATCATTTTCAATACACCATAATTTATACCCTTTAACTCCAGCAGCATACCCTAGAAATATGCATTTCATTGCCCTAGCCTCAAGTTTACCATCATTAACATGGGCATATGCAGGACAACCAAATATACGCAAGCCAGAATAATCAGAGGAAGTACCGTACCATACCTCTTGAGGAGTCTTCAAATCAATTGCAGTTGATGGAGATCTATTTACCAGATAGCAAGCAGTATTAACTGCTTCAGCCCAAAATTGTTTCGAAAGTCCAACATTTAATCGCATGCATCGAGCACGCTGCAACAGTGTTTAGTTCATATGTTCTGCAACTCCATTCTGTTGTGGTGTATGTCGTACAATACGGTGCCTCACTATACCTTCTTTCTTACAGAACTCATCAAACGATGCATTGCAGAATTCTAACCCATTATCGGTTCTGAGTGTCTTGACTTGTTTCCCAGTACGTTTTTCCACCATAGTCTTCCACTCCTTGAACCGCCCAAACACTTCATCCTTTGTCTTCAGAAAATACACCCAAACCTTTCTAGAGTAGTCGTCAATAAAGGTAACAAAGTATTTGCATCTGCCATGTGATTCAACCTGAGAAGGACCCCACAAATCTGAATGAATATACTCAAGGATACTTGTAGAAGTGTGTCCGCAGAATCGAACTTGACCACTACGCTTGCTTATAACACAAGTCTCATGCACTTTCGCCTGCTTTCGCTCCCATCTAACAATCCTTGTTTGCTCAATATTGCAAGTCCTTTCTCACTCATATGACCCAATCTACGATGCCATAACTCTGTACAATCATCATGCTGCTCTAAAGAACGAGATACTGCCACTGTTCCAATCACTGAATTTCCTACCAAGATGTAAATTCCATGCTGCAATTTACCCTTCATTACTGTCAGAGCACCCTTTGAAACTTTAATTTGCCCATCTCCACCAGAATAATTATACCCTTGCTTATCAAGAGCACCCAAGGAAATCAAATTTTCCGTAGGTCAGGTACATGCCAAGCATCGATTGTTCTAACCATCCCATCATACATCTTAATATGCACAGAACCACTGCCCTTAACACTAAACTCCTCATCATCACCCAATTTCACACTACCATTCCATTTCTTAAAGGAAGTAAACAGATTCTTTGAAAAAGTCATGTGATAAGAAACACCTGTGTCCATGACCCAAGTATTTGCATAACCTGAAGTATAGACAGTCAAAACATCACTACCCTCACCTTCATCAGAACTATCGTGCACTACACTTGCACTAGCTTTGCCATTTGATTCCTTCTTTTCGTTTCCTTTCTTCCGCTGTGGGCATTCCCTTCTAATGTGCCCCTTTTCTTTACAGTGATAACACCGAGGTCCATAATTTGACTTCGATTTCGAACGTGACTTACTCTTGTTGCCTCCATCCCTTTTCTTGTTCCTGCCCCTGCTAACAATCAGACTAGAGTCTGCTCCGCCTTCATTAGAACTAGAGACCTTTCTTTTCAATTCTTTAGACTGCATAGCATCCTTCACATCACTAACAGAAATAGTATCTCTTCCATAAAGCATAGTGTCAACAAATTTCTCATATGAATTAGGCAAGGAACATAAAAGAATGATTGCTTGATCCTCATCATTAATTTTAACCCCAACACCTTGCAAGTTTAAGATGATTCGGTTAAAATTATCAACATGATCTTTTACCTGTGTATTTTCTGACATCCGTAAAGTATACAAACGCTGCTTCTGATACAAACGGTTCGTTAAGGATCTCTTCTGATACTTGCTTTTCAGTTTCTTCCATAACGACGCAGCAGTGATTTCATCAACTACCTCTCTCAAGACTTCGTCAGTCAGACTCAACAAAATCGCACTATGCGCTTTTGCTAAAATTTCAATCTTCTCTTCTGCCTTCAAACTTTGAGACAAGTTTTCTTCTCCGTCTAATGCTGCTGCACATCCCTGCTGAACCAGAACAACTTTCATCTTCACCTTCCACAAAGTGAAATCGTTTGATCCATTGAACTTCTCAATATCAAACTTGTGAGATGACATCTTCCAGATCTTGATCAGCAAATGCAATCCCAGATATTTTTCAGATCAAACTTTGACTAGGATGCAAAAAAACCCAAACTTTGACCTTTAAAAAAAAATCTTTTCTTCCCAAAAAAAAACTGTCTCTTCTATTTTTTTTTTCTTTGTTTTTTTTCCTTCGGATTTTTCTTTCTTCCACAGAATCCCAATTTTTTTTTTCAGCTTGACGAAAACAAAAAATCTGTGCGGCTTTCACCTTCGTGTTTTTTTTTCTTTCTCCCTACCGCGCCGGCTTCTTCCTTCGTGGCAGGACGAGGCCTTCGGCCTTACCGCTGCGGCGGATTGAGGCGGTGGCGGCGGACTGAGGTGGCTTCCTCCTGCACGGTGGACCAAGGCGACAGCTTCCTCCTTCTGCGCGACGGACCGAGGCGGCGCTGGGCTTCTTCTTGGCGTCGTTGCTCCTCTCGTCGAATTGACAAGACGAGGAGACAAAGACGAACCTGCTGCTCGCGTCCCTTGGAGATTCTAGCAGCAAATCGACGAGCTGAGGCAACGAAGACGACGCCCCTTCTCAAGCTCCTCCTGGCGGCGAATCAACGAACCAAGGCAGCGAAGACGCCTGTTTGTCTCTTTCAAAAACTCCTCCTGGCAGCAGAACGACGAGCCGACTTCACGCAAATCAGGCTGGAAATTGGACTCCGACGACGTAGAAAGGCTCTGATACCAATTGTTACGCAGAAGAGAAGTAGAAGAGAAGAGAGAACAGAGAAAGAAGAAACCGAAATAACGTGGTTCGGTCACACGACCTACGTCTACGGGCAAGAAGAATGATTATCTGAGAGATCGTTTTTACAGCAAGCCTAAAATCTCTATTTAACATAGATGTTAAATGGATCCGGGTTACTAACGGGCCCGCCCATGATCCGGGTCCGCCCAATAATATTCAAGACAAATAACATTACCGTTGCACACGTCAGCTCGGTTTATAAATTGACAACTATTCATTCATGTTGCATGGGCATCCTCAAACTATAAAAATTATTTTTCAGAGAGTTAAAAGAGAAGATGTCGACGAATTACAGAAACAATACTTTCTATCGTCTCCAAGTTCTTCCTCCTCACACCCAACAAATCCTCTTGGAAACATTCACCTGCGCCATCGTTTTGTTATTGACGTTGACTTTCGTCATTGCTGCCTGTCAGAATCGATTATGGAGCAAAAATTGGCTCATTAATCTCTTACTCAATGATGCGGAACGAGTGAAAACCTGCTCGCTCCGTTTTCAATGCAGTGAAGCATTGAGGGAGGTCTCAGAGGGTCCTCACCGGCCGCAATCAGTAAAGAATAAGAAGATGAAATAGGTGAAACGCAAGAAAACCGACGATAGCAATCAAGACTCAGACACAAGATGTAACGTGGTTCGGAATAAGGATTCCTACTCCACGGAGGTGAACTTTCTCACCGGAGGCAGTGCCTAAGCACTTTCGCTATGAGAGTCCTCCTTTACGGAAGGTCAATTTCCGAAGGTGGAGGTGAGAAGACCTTTTACAGTGATATTGTAAAGCGAGAAAAATACAAGAGATGTGACAATGATAAATCTCCTTCCTTCTTCTCCGGTGAGGTGACTGTGGTTCTCCTCTTCCTCTTGCATCCTCTGCTCCCTTGCTGGGTTGGAATGATTGCCCATCCCCTCCTCCTCCTTGCTTCCTCCCTTTTATCCTCCCCCTTCCTTCATCGTAACGTCGTAGGTTATCTCCATCGTACACGTGGCCACCACCTTCCCCTGGAGAATAATTCTGTTACAGATATAAGGAGTGAAGACTCCTTGGAATATTGTGTGGGGCCTCCCAGGCCGTTGCCTAATACCTTTTCCTCTATTTTTCGGGAAACTAGGCTAGACTATCTCCCTCAATCCTCCGTATTGAGGGAAGCTAGTTTAGGTCTATAGCCCACAGGTGACCTAGCCCTAGGGCTTTTTATCAACCCGAACCAACTCCTCTTTTCCCCATATCAAATTCCCTTTGTATTGATTAGATTGGACCGACCTCTTGGCGAAGCGCCTTCCGTCTCTCCTTTGTCATGTCAATTACTTTCACTAACTCTCCCGTACCAATGGCTTTCAATATTCGCCCGTGTCAATGGCTTCTGATATTCGCCCGTGCCAATGGCTTCTGATATTCGCCCGTGCCAATGACTTCTGATATTCGCTCGTGCTAATAGCTTCTGATATTCGCCCGTGCCAATGACTTCTGATATTCGCCCGTGCCAATCTTCCTTTTCTTCTTTAGCTGAGCCGTGTATTTTGGATCGGATCTTGGGTCACCTGCTAACCCCTCTATCGGGGATTATGTAGGGAAGGTACCAGTAGTATCATTAGTCAACCCCGAAAAATAGTCAAGCGAAGTTATAAGCTTGACTTTCCCAATGTACATAAAGTTTCTGACTTATTCTTCATTTCTCAACTTAAATCCATCCGTTCCCTTATAACTCTCCCAAATATATTAAAGGAGGCCCGCTGGGCTCATGGGCTCCGCTTCTCCTTCTCCTTCCGTGCAGCTGAATCGTCGCGGAAAACCCTATATAAACTCTCGCCTTCTCCTTTTAGATATCGTTTAGTGTGCTTGACAATCCAGCCTGTTCTTCTCCTCCAGTGATTTTCACAGCGCTTTGGCGACCCCTTCCTTTCCCCACACGATTCTTCTTTAACCCCCGAGTAAGTGCTCTGCTTTGTTCACACCCATGGCTCCTAGGACCACCTCTTCACCCGTCTGGTATGAACATACCATAACCCAGTTAGATTGTAACCATTATTTCTTTAATATTAAGAACGACTACATAGACCCCTCTATAAAATGATGTTTCACGACTAAACTGCATCGGCCTCATAATCCTCCTCCCGGTTTGACATGCTTTTTCTCTAAACAATTTCTTAACGGCCTATCCCTGTCGGTACCACCAGTCTATTTGGACCTTCTAAACTTCTACGGACTACCCCTGAACCAATTCACCCCCAACTCCTTCCGAATTCTATCGGAAGCCCACATAGTGTTCCAACACTTGAACCTCTCTTTGACCTCCGAAATATTCCATTGCTTCTTCCAATTAAAGTCTTCTAAGGCAGGTCTCTTTTATTTATCTAGCCGTTCAGACTGCCAATTCCTGGTAAACCTGCCCACTTCCCACAAGGGCTGAGAAGAATTGTATTTCTTTGTACAACTTCCCGAGTCCCTTCCCTATTCTGATACATGGAATGTAGCCCTTCCTGAATTGCCTCTCTTCCGAGAAACGAGGACCAAATGGCCCTTCCCGGAAGTGTATAGAGTATTAAGAGAGCTACATTACTGCTCCAAACATCTAATAGAAACTCCTCTATTAAGCCACTTTGGATTGTCTCCTCTACGGTTCTTTGCATGTAGGGTGATACTGGTCCTGCACTATGACTTCCTTTCCAAATTATTCATCTTTCTTATAAGTATACCTTGCAGACGATCTAATGCAGAAGGTTTTGGTGGAAGGGGAGGCTATTGAGGCTGCCAAGAAAAAGAAGACCTCGACTAAAAGGGACAAGTCAGTAGCAGCTCCGTCATCCCCCCGAAAAAAGCTGCGACTCATCAAGAAAGGAGCCTCAAGTTCATCAGCTCTTCTTCCCTTATCTTTCGACCAGCCGGGAGCTCAACCCCTAACCATTTATGAGCCCAGAAGGGAAGACAGTACCTCCCCTGCCTCTTCTTTATCTCCCCAAGGAGGGGATTCTCCCTCCCAATTTCTTCATTCCTCCCCATCTGCACAAAATTTACCCCTGCCTTCTCGTACAGAATCCCTCCAAGCTCCTATACCTTCCGACTCGAGAACCTCTCCTACCCCTCTTCGTCCTACCAGACCCCCATCTTCCTCGGAAGGAGAGGATCCTTCCCTTCCTGATCCTCCAAAGGCCACGCTGGGATCCTTGGCCAAGATCGCACTTCGGAGGTAAAATTCTTTAATCAGTCGGGCATACAAGGCCCGTGTGAGCAAGTGGGTAAACTGCTGGTAGAGGTATTTACTTTTTCTTTTCCTCCTCTTTGCTATGGGTATTTCCCTATACTGATGTATGCTGATAATTTTCCTTTCCTTTTAGGCCTCCACCCAACATAACAACATGGTGGTTCATCTAGCCCGATTCCAATCTAGTGTGGAGGCTCGCCATTTTGCCACCGTGTCACAATAGAAAGAGCTCGTGCGGCGGTTAAACAAGCAAGAGGCAAAGGAGGCAGACTTTTGGGGCCAGTGCGAAGATGCCACGATGCAACTAGCCTTGGTCCGAAGCGAAAAAGAGGAGCTGCAACGAAAAAATGAAGAACTAGAACAGCGCCTCTTCTTGCAGTCCAGTGAGCTGCAACAGGTAGACATCCTGACTTAGGAACTGAAGGAGTACAAGAGATATCTTATGGACGCCATGATCAAGGATGCTGACTCTTCGGCTACTATCACACAGCTTCAACAAGAACGCCACTATCTTAATCTGGAGCGTCAAGCCTGGGCAATTACCAGGGAATCCTGTGCAAAGAAGTGTCAGGAGTTTTTCTCCATGGTAGCGGCTCTTCCCCGAACCTTATCGTCGGTGGCTCAGCAACAATCTACCCTCCAACAGGAGTATCTTGAAGCTCTTTCAGCCTTAGGACAGCTAGCTATACAGGCAGCCACCGAGAGAGATGCTTTGGCGATTAAATCATGAAAGTCAAGCTGTGTGGTTCAATATCAAGACCAACTAAAGGAGCAGGAAGCCGACCTCAAGGGGCGCTATGTCAAGAAGGGGGTAGATCTCTTTATACTAGGTTTTGAGGGGTCCTCGGCTCAAAATGCCGAACAAGGATACCCGCCTCCTGGCACGGACACTAGCTATTTAGATCCCATGGAGGCGTTAGCTAAATGTCCGCCCGAACTCTTTGAATTGTAATTTCTACTATTCTCCTTTTTTGATAATTTTATCAATAGCCTCTCTTCTGCTTCTGAATGATGAATTTGTCCATAGGCTTAGTTATCATCGTCTTGTCCTACTTCTTGACGGGTCGGGAATTCTGGACCAATTTTAAACTCCTCCTTTTATATACCGTTATCTCTTTTCCCGTATCGGATGGTGCAATCACCTCGTTGGTTCGGGCTTATGGGAGAGATATTGAATAACATTATTCACCTCCGCCCCAGTTTCGGTTCGGGAATCTGCTTGAAGTATTTTGTCTGATATTATTCACACCCGTCCCGATTTTGGTTTGGGGACTTGCTTTAAGTGACTCTGGCCTGTTAGCCTTCCCCATTCCTTTTTACTGCTTCGGAAACTATATCCACCTCCTCGTCTTCTTCCCCTTCCCAAGAACTTCCCCCGTTGCTTTTCTTTCATTATAAATCATCACCCTCCATATCTTCGTCCCTCTATCTCACTATCATGGCTTCAGTAGGGTATCCCATCAAAATTTCTTCAGAGTCAGAATCCTTCGAGTTATGGAACTGGGCTTCGGAAGATACTGGAGACTCAGAGACCCGCTCGACCGCCACTTCAGTCTTTTCGGGCTCCTTTCCCCTCCTTCCGCAACAGGGTGTGGAATCCTCCCTTCACCTGGGAGTATACAGTGGGAGACCCCCGCGCCGTTGACGAACTTCCTCCACTTCTGCCAGCGCTGGCTTTCATCCCAATCCCCCCGGCAGGAGCTCATCCTTCTTCGTTCAACGAAGGTCCATCAGCTCTTCCTTCACCTCAAGTCGAGCGCTTCAAGGTCATCATGGCGCCCTCTCCTCCCAAAGAGACCTCTCCCGCCTCGTCTATGGGGAGTAATCAGAGAAAATCTGTGTAGATCAAATTAATGTAATCATTTCAAATATATGAGTAAAAATGAGAGAGGGAACTTAATGTTTGTTTTTGTCTTTTTCTCGTATAGGTAAGAGTTCTGTCTTCGAAAGGACGATAATCTGATCTGAACATACCTTCTTCTATCATCGCCCGGGGATTCGGACCCTCTTAATTACAGTTATAGTCCCGTTGCCCTTCCCACTACTGCCCCCACGTCTCCTCTCCTTTACTGGCATTTATGGTCCCCCTTTTTTCTACCCATAAATGCACTTTCCCCCTTCGTTGCTATAAAAGTTCCCGATCTTTACCTGATAGCTTCCATCCTTCCCTTTTCTCTTTATTTGTCATGGATGTAATATCCAACAGGCGTAGCCTCTCCTTCATCAAGAAACAGATAAATGACCGCCGATACATAGTTAGCTTGGAGGAGCAAGTGAAGTACTTACAGCAACGACTGAAAGAAACTTCCGCCAGTAATCGCTCCCTACGCCAACAACTGGTCAGGTCCCAAAAGGAATTGGCCAAACAGATTTTCCTGCAGCAGTCTTACCGGCGACAACTATTGTGCCAACCTCAACCATATAAGAAAGCTCCCTCCGTTCCTCCCAACAAAGAACTATAATACTCAAGATGTATAAGGGTTTCTATTTGTCATTTTCCCTCGTAAATGACTTAAAATATGTAATTCCTTTGCATTAATGAACTTTCCCAGTTTATCTCCTTTCTCCAGTGTTTTCTGCATGGTACCACGCTTTACTTCTTTCGTATCCATATAGACTGAGACATATGTCGGCTCTTCCGCCTTTATAATCCGCTTGGGATATAGAACCATTAAATGAATTGACTCTGCTATTTTGCAAGGATAAAACAATATAGGGTTAAACAAGGACTTCAACTTCCCACCCTTTACAAGGACAAACAGTGATATATAACTGAGGGGATCTCAGTTCTTCCGCTCCGCCACCACACGGGGAGATCTTCCGCTTCACAGGGATAGAAATTACAAGTATAATATATAACCGAAAGATTTCGGTTCTTCCGTTCCGTCACCACACGGGGATATCTTCCGCTTCGCGGGGATAGAAATTTATATGTAGAATAAATAATAATAACCGAGGGGTCTCGGTTCTTCCGTTCCACCACCGCACGGGGCCGACGTCGGCTGTCGATCCTTCCGCCGCCAAATTCTGACCGCAATTCGATCAGAATCCAGCCCGATCGCAGTCGACAGTGGACACGCCACTGCCGGGCGCGTGACGCGATGAATTTCTGGTCGTTAGCACCGGATTCCGGCGCTAACCGATCGGAAGCCGAGCTCCATCAGACTGTCAACGAGTTTCACGTCGATCGCGCCCGGTCCGACGACGATCGGACGACGCAACAACGACATCGACAGTGGCACGGGATCGACGTGGAGCGAATGAGCGCAAAGAAATCCATCGCGCAGGTAATCAATCTAGTGTATATATATATATATATATATATCCCTTTCTCAAAGAGAAATAGAGCTCTTTCAAGGATAAGGATAAGAAAGAAGACACAATTCATTTGGGGTTAAAAATTAGATGGAGCCGCCTTGTGGCTTGGATTTGTATGTGGCGTTATGGGTTTTGACTTGGCTAATTGGCCACCCTCGCTGGTTCAGCATTTGGGGCACTGTGCCATCCAAAGTCTTTGGAGTGATGACAAAATGGCCTGGAATTCTTATACACTGAAGAGAAATACAAGTCTTGACTGAGTTAATTGTTTTGGCTGGAATCAACACCAAGTGATCATTGCCATACAAAATTACATATAATTCCTACACACAGTGGCCTCGAGTGAATGTTAGCATACAAAATTATTTAGAATCCCTACACACTGAAGAAAATATAGATCTTGACTTGGCTAATTGACCACCCTTATGGCTTTAGTTTTTGTGGCGATGTGCCATCCAAAGCCTTTTGAGCGATGACAAAGTGAAGGACTGGGTTAATTGTTTTGGGCGGAATCAACACCAAGTGAACGTTGACATACAAAATGACTTGAAATTCCTACACACTTGAAAAAAAAAAGTACAGGTCTTGACTCACAGGTTTGGACTGAATTAATTGTTTTGGGCGGAATCAACTCCAAGCGGATGTTAACATACAAAATTACTTGGAATTCCTTACACACTGAAGAAAATACAAGTCTTGACTTGGCTAATTAATTAGCCACCCTTGTGGTTTCGCCTTTTCTGGCAATGTGCCATCCAAAGTCATTTGAGTGATGACAATTCATGTACGCTGAACAAAATACAGATCTTGACTTGAACAAAATACACCAAGTCAACGTTGGCATGCAAGCATAACCAACTATTATACAAGAGAAACTCGAAAAACCACTGATCACCTTGTGATGAGGATTGCAGCACCAGTCCATTCTGCGAGAGGTTAAGCTGTCAAACTGGGTGAAAGATGAAAACCACAGAATCCGAAACATAGCAATTCAAGAATGGACGCATATTATTTGGACTACCATATGTGCTTGCAAATTCAGGGAAGCATATGTTAACTTAAATGCTATGATTCTGAGATGGAAATTTTTATAATCACTGTGGAGCTGCAGAGTCAGACATAAGCCTCTTCGACGTAGTGGGCAGATATATTTCATGCAGCATTTTTATTTTTTATAGAAACGAACATGATGTGAGTTTTGATTCTGTAAACCTGAGATAGAAGACAGAGTATATAATCAACATGTATTGGAGCTTATACTCGACGTTGGTGATCTAAATATGTTCCATATAACACAAGTTAACATCCAAATTTGTAACTAAACAATGAAGGAACATGAGCGCTAGCTCACTGAAACTCTCTCCTCGAAGAATCAACCTTACACATGAGACAGTTTTAATTTAGCCGAACAAAGTTAGAACCTGGCAGTCTATACAAGACAAGCTTTGATATTACAATTGATGTATTATCAGTTTTACACAGAAAAATTTAGTACAATCCTCAACCTTGTCTAATCACACACTTCCTTTCTTCTACCTTAAATTACTGACCATAGCGTAGGCAATACAGGATCTCATCCATTTGTCACTGATGGAATGGACTCTAATCATATTGCAGCAGCAAGTACATTGGGGTCTAGCTACCTCAATGTCTGGTTCTATATAAAATATTTTGGATGCTCAATAGATAACCAATACTTACCTTCTTTTGCCCACACCTTTATCTTCTCCTGGTTCCTTTTTGTAAAGACGTACACGTTAATGCATGTTAACTTTGGAGAATCCAATTCAAACAAATTAGTATTGCTACATGAATTTCTTTTATGGTAATGCGAGTACAGACAAACCGAATATGGGACCCCTAGTCCGTAAAATATTAAAGACAAAGAAACAGATTTAAAAAAAGAAAAAGAAAAAGTATTAACCACAGCAAAAAGCCTTCAACCATCCTGATCCCTGCCTGTTCTAGTTATTACACCAGAGACTAAACAAAAGGAACTTCTTCTGAGACATCCACTAAAAACACAACAGAACTACGGTTAGAGAACCAAAACAAAGGATATGGGAAATAACTCTAGTTTATAAATATTAAGATTATACATAAAAGTAAAAGAATATCAACTAAGGGAAATAGAAAATAATAACAAAAAAATGTGGTTTTATAATGTTTCAAAATGCAGAATTTGTGTAAGCTTCCTAAGGTGAAACCAACCAATTAGGATATCATCAACTATTGTGTCTTAACTGCTCCTTGCAAAAGAATCAATCATATATTCAATTTTTGGATAGAATGGCTTTGTTCTTGTTTTTCATAGCGACTGCAATAGATTGAAAGGATATCACATATCCAACTAAATCTTTTAGGAAAAAGTGTCTTTGATTACATGTTTAGTTTCCAAATCATATTAAACATGCCACCTTTTTAACACAGATTATCTGTATGAAAAAGCAACTTCACTTTATGGCATCTTGGGACAAGCAGGAAATGTATGTGAAGGATTGGGATAAAAGGAATAGAAAGATGGTTCAAATATTGGACTAAGTCCAGCAACTATCCTTATGCACCAAATTTTAATCTTGAATCAAACATTAGTCGTGTATTTTGAATTTTAACTACTGAGAAAAAGACATGCCGAGCAATTGTCGGCATATTTAATCAATGTTCTAGGCATGTCAAACATTCCTGTGCTTGCTATTTCATTTGGACCAAACTCCAATGACAATTTTCTATTAGAAAGGTGAAAAGTAAAGATAGTAAGTAATCCAGTATAAGCGGTACCTGACTTGCCCATACTAAACACTCTTTTCTATAATACCAAGTTGAACCTGTGAACCCCAGAGTGATTGGAACCTTCTAATCTCAAATAGTTTTAACTCATTCGAAGCTGCCCTTATAAACCATCCATGACTAATGTGAAATCATCAATAATTCCAAAAAATTTGGCTTTTTCTATACTGTTTTTTCAGATAAATAGCTAGTAGTTTTGAATATGTCCATTCTCTGTGATTTGCAGACTGCAATAGAGCCTCAGAGCTTGAATGAAAATCACCCTTACCAAAGGCCTTGAAAACTATGGGATCTGTTAACAGAAGTGGGATGTTGCTAATATTTAAATTTCTTAACCCAAAATGAATGTTTCTTGCAAGCCTTCTACCCACATAGGCATCCACTATGCATCCGTAAGTCACAATGTCTGGGGTAACACCCTCACGACTCATGTGCTCAATGCTCAGATGGAGATCCCAAAACATGGACATTCTCGAAAATGTCAAAGCTCTGATATTGAAGGTGGTTATATCAGGTGAGAAACCAGCTTCCAACATGCTTAAAAACTCTCTTTGCAAACTTTTCATTTTGAAATTGGCTGCATAAGATAGCAAAAGCAGATTCCATAGTAGATTACCTAAATTACGCCTCCCAAGACCCACATCCCGTAAAAACTCACTGAATTTATAGAATTCCCTTTGCTTTATGTATGTGGAAGCCATTGCACGGACAGCATCTTTTTCTATTAGAATTCCTGATTTCTTCAAGCGCTGATAAGCTTCTTCCATCTCTTCTACTGAACCATAGATGCTATAATACTTGACAAACGAATTTCCAGTCAAAGAGTCAATCTTGAAACCTCTCAAAACCATTTGCTTTATAGTTTCTTCCATCAATTGAAGTTGACCGGCCTTCCCGAAACAAGAGATAGCCATTGAGTAAACCTGCGGTGTGAAGTCAAAATCTCTTACGGCAATCTCATTAACAATCCTATTTATCTCATCAAATTGGTCCATCCGGCCATAGGCCTTCATCAAACCCCAGATAACCTCAACACTTGGGACAAATGAACTATTGATGATCTCCGTCCACAAAGTCTGAGCTTGCATAAAAAAGCCATTTTTAGCAAAGGAAAGCATCAAGTCGGAGAGAATATCACAACCAATCTTAAAACCTCTGGATTCCATTTCATGTAGGAGTTGTAGTGCACCCTCAGGCTTTTCGTTTCTTATGGCAGATTTAAGTACATAGGCTAATTCCTGGCTGCTAAGATTTCGAGCGTTCCAGTGCGCCCCACAGATTATCTGCTGCCATTGCATGTGATGAGGGTTTTAATTCAACTATTAAACTAATATATTCAAGAAAAAGAAACAATTTTCAGTTGACTTCAGATATTATCGACAGATTTTGCTTCAATGAGGCATGGAAAGAGTAAAAAAAAAAATAGAGAGAGAGAGAGAGAGAGAGAGAGAGAGCGTGACTGTACCTTCCGATCAAGTGATCCTGGACGCGGTAGTGGAGTCCAAGAGCGGTGTAACGAGGCTCGAGGAAGGGAAATAGAAGGATGCGCGATGGTGAAGCGGGGATTCAGGGTTCTGCGTGCCATCGGCCGTAATGGATGAATCGAGAAGGGATCAGCAAAGTATACCTCTCCACAAACCCCTTTTTTTGTGAGTCCTCCTAACTCAACGAGAGAGGGAAAATGAACCCACTGATACCCTAGACTAGGCCACTCTCCGTTCCACTGATAGTCAAAGACCTGCAGGCAGCCCAAGATGAAGAGTGGACTCCGTTCCAATACACGGTAGCAAGACTTTTCGCAAAGGAATACACGATCTCACCAAAACTGGATACAACTCACGGCTTCCCCAATCTCCACAGGTAGCACGACGGAAGGCGACTACTCGATCGCTGCTCATAGGAAGAAGAGGAAGGGAGGGATGCCGAAGCTGCAATACCTAACAACGGGACGAACGTCGACATCCGCGCGCTGCCTCCCGATGAGGTTGACAAGACGAGTGGCGACAGCAGCGACGTACTGCGGCGAGCGACGGCCGGCGACGACTGTAGAGAGAAAGAGAGCGACGAAGGAGAAATTGGAATAAAGGGGGGAAAAAATCCTTCCTTATCCTGATTGAACCCATTCAGAACGATTTCACTCGGTCCAAAATTAATCCCTTATTAAAATAATTTAATTTTAAATTCAATTCTAACAGAAAAATTAAATGGTTTAAAATTAAAATAAAGACATTTTATTTAAAAATTAAAAGAAAAAAAAAAGTATTTTTGAAACCATTTTATTGTTTTTTTTCATTATTAATTTTTCACGGATCTTCAGAATACTTTATCAATAACTCAGAATACTTTATCAATAACTGAATCAAATCATTAAGAATAAATTAAAAAAGTATTCGTAATATTTTTATGATTTTATCGATAATCATATTATTCTTTAATAACGATTTAATGTCGAAATCGTATTTTATCAATTAAATAAATTCTTAGATTTTTTGAATAGACTTTTTTTTAAATATTTATTGTCGAATAATATTATATTATAAAATTAAACAATAATATTTTATAAAATATTTTTTATTTTTATCATGAACTTATTCGATTAGACATGTAAAAAAAGTATTTAATAAATTATGAGTTTTAGATTGAAAATTTGAAGATTAAAAAAAAAAATCTAAATTTTTTAAGGTTCATTGGACACGATCGCCGACGTCGGATTCCAAAGTAACAAATTCCCTCTCTCTCTCTCTCTCTCTCTCAAGCATTCTTCTTTTTCTTTTTCACCTCGTCAGTAATGGCGATCCCCAACCCTAGCAACTTTGCTTGCAGGAGAGGCAAGAATCTCTCGACCATCAAGGAACACAGAGAACCAGAGGAAGGAGATAAAGCCTCCAGTTTGTGCCTCTTTCTTGCTCGCAATCCATGGCTGCCTTCCCGGTTAATGTCTACTGCGCGAGGCCTCTCCTCCCTGATGTGTCTAGGGTTCTTGCGTGCCTCTACGAGAAGGAGATCGAGTTCGAGCTTGTGGACATGCATGCGGGCCAGCAAACGCATCTGGATTTCCTCAAACTCCAGGTAATCAATTGATCTGCTGAATGTGAAATACGGATCTGTCGATTTCGTTGGATGTATTTTTGCCTCTGTGAAGAACAATTATGTGCGATTCTCTTGTCCGATAATCCCCCGATCATTATTCTATATGACCACCGCACACTAAAAAACCGAATGCAGCTAATATTTTCCGTCATTTTCCTTCGATTCGCAGTTCCATGGCAGAGCTCCAGTTCCTGCATTTGAAGATGGAAGCACATTCTTACTCGGTGAAGCTTCTATTTTTCGGTTTGAGAATCAGGAAAGAAAGAACAATCAAATATTTTGTAAACTTTTTTTCTCTCCCATTTCTTTTGTGCGAATGCAGAATCCAGAGCTATTTGCCGGTATGCATCAGAGAAGTACCAAGACCACGGAAACAGGTATTTACTAGGAAGAGACCTCCTTGAGAGAGGCTCCATCGAGCAATGGCTGAAGACAGAGGAGCACAGTTTCAACCCTCCAAGCCTCGAACTGGTCTTCCACTTGGCCTTTGATCCTTCTACAAGTGCACCATCCCTTGGTTTGAACCAGCCTTCGCTTGTCCAGAGTGAGCAAGCACTGGCCAAAGTCCTCGATGTGTATGAGCACAGGCTGAGCGAGAGCAAGTACCTCGCCGGCGACGAGTTCACCCTTGCAGACCTCTCCCACCTCTCCAACTCCCACTACATTGCCAATTCCAAGCAGTGGTGCGGCTTGTTCGAGTCAAGGAAGAATGTGCTGCGGTGGTGGGAGACGGTGTCTTGCAGGCCTTCATGGGCAAAAGTGGTGCAGACAATGAGTGAATTTGAAGCCGGTAATGGCTCCACGACCAAAGAGATTGTTTCTGCACCGGCCGACGTCAGTCACACTGGTAGAAGCTCCACCAGAGCTCTACTCGTTCCTCAATCATCAATTTGGCTCGAGAATGACCCCAAGAAAACCTCACCTAAGTCCACTGCTGCTCAATCACCCGCAACTTCTGCCAATCTTAGTTCTGAAGCTGCTAAATCCAGTCCCTCAATGGTATCCACTGTCAAAAATGGTTCAAAAGCTCCAAATTCTAAGCCTGAGCCAGAAAATGTCGCGGAGGACAAAACTAAAAGCCAACATGGTGTAGCTTCTTCATCAACTGCCTCGAGCAGAGTTAGCCCTTCTATGGCATCCACTGTCAAAAATGGTTCAAAAGCTCCAAATTCTAAGCCTGAGCCAGAAAATGTCGCGGAGGACAAAACTAAACGCCAACCTGGCATAGCTTCTTCATAGCTTCTTCATCAACTGCTTCGAGCAGAGTTAATCCTCCAGCCTCTGGTACTACTAGACAGGCATCTTAGAAATTTTGGAATTTGCAAATTTTCTTACCGAGACAATGAAGTCAGTCTGTTTGTTAATCAAATATGTTATCGTTTACTGTTGTTACTAAGTTCTGTCCAGGCTTCCAACCATAACTGCAATTGTGACAGCATAATTTATAGCGTGCAGAAGCATTAAAAGGGATCGGCATCAAAACAGAGGGATGAATTTCAGAAATTGTGTTCCTTCTAATGAATACAAAGGCAAGGTTAAACTGTTCAGTTTCATCTCGTCACAACATTCAAAAGCCTTTCACAGTAGTGCATGAACCAGAAAGAAGATGAATGTTTACTCTCTTTTTTTTTACCCCCCAGATCTTCTAACACACTACAGTTAATAACCACAACCTAAAACTATTTGTGAGTTTAATGGCGAAGCAACTTTCTGGTATACTGTTAGACATTCCAATCGAAACAGCATTCATTTAAGCCTCTTCAGCAGCAACAACCTTTGAAGGCTCCATTTTTGCAGCTTCCTCAAGTTGAGCAAGCTTCAGTCTTTCCTTGTATTCCTGCATTTCTCTCTTGTATCTCTCCTTGTCCTTGCTTCCAAAATCCTGATAAACCTAAATGGAAAGGGAAGGAGAAAGCGAATCAGATTCACAAAGCGCTATCACACATGCAATTGGCTTTTGCCAGGCCAACCTCACCATTCTTTCTTCTTCGCTGAGCTTGCTCCATGACTCTCCTATCATCTTACTGAACTCTCTTTCCCTGTGAGGGTACAGAGCTTTCAGCTTGGAATGCTTCTCGGCGAAGAAGAAATTGTAGGCGCTCCTGTTTGGCTTCGGGTGGGCAGGGTCGCGTCGCCGCCATCCCCTCCTCCGTCGCCGCCTTGTCCTTGCCATGCCAGCACCTGGCACACTCGAGCTCTCAGGAGTTGCAGATGCCAAATTGGATGCAGCAGGCGATGGCTGCTGCTGAACGTGATAAAGCACGCCTCTGAGCGTCTCGTTGCCAATCTTCACCGTCACCATGTAGCCATATTCGAACTTGCCGTCGATCGATCCCGTAACCGTGAAGTTGTGAGGTCCTGCTGAAGGACGATGAGTTCGTGCTTCTCTATCAAGTTGAAGTGATCGTGCACAATGGGACGAAGTTTCACCTCTGTTCTGTGGTTCACCCAAGGGCCTTTTCCGAGATTTGGGCGTCTGCATGGTGGAATCGGAGACCACCACGCTGTGCTCGAGCCTGCAGGGAGGTGCTCTGGTTTGCGAGGAAGCTGTGGCAACATCTCAAGATCATGATCGAGGTAATCGCAAATCGGAAGAAAGGTCGAAAAAAGGCACCTGCAGGAGGAATCAAGGAGCCCCTTGTCCGGAAGAAGTAGACCTGCTCGTAATGGTGGAGCAGGCTCAAGTAGTACCTCCGCAGCACAAAGGAAGCGCTGGTGGTGGTCGGAGGGAACTTGAACGCCGCGATCACTTCCCTCCATTTCTTCTCCTCGATCACCTGCTCTTCTCCTCCGTTTTCGTTAGGAAGACGATATATACATTTGCCCCTCAAATCATAAACGAAGCAGTAAAAACCAGACCTTTGTAAGCCCTCCCCTCTGTGTCACCTCCACGTACAAGAGATGCAGGTCCAGCTCCTTCCCCCCGATCACAGGAATCCTTCGCCAAGGAAGAATTTTGATGAGACAAATCGATTGCAATAGTGGAAATAGACACCCAGATGTGGAAAAAGATGATGGAACTTTACATGAACTTGGTGTTCATGGCGGAGTGGAAGCGGCGCAAGCTCTCCATGAACGCCGACCTGTCTCTGATCACGTCCTCGTGTGAATGAAGTGGAGAAGGGTAGACCTTATCATCTTCTTCCACCTCTTTGACCACTGCAACTGCAAACTTGACTTGCCCTTGCTCCTCCACTTCCATCTCCTCTTCATCCTTCACCTGTTGCTCCTCTTCCTCCTTCACCTGTTGCTCCTCTTCCGCCTTCCCCTGCTGCTCCTTCATCACCACAACCTCCTCCGCCTTCGTCTTCTCCTGCTCCATCAAACGGCTTGGACAAGCGCAGCAGCAGCAGCAGCAGCAGCTAATGTGAACCAAATGGGGGAGTATTAGGGCGGAGAAGAAAGGCTGTTTTACGCAAAGCCAAAGGGAGGTTCAAGTAGGACAAAGCTTAGGCGGAGGGGCAGCTTAATTAATGGCGGACGCGTGGATTTGTAACGGCTACATTCCGGAGCAAACTTTATGGCTTTGCATGAACGGAGATTGAACACCTCCCAGCGACCATTAATACCTTGGACATGGCGTGTAATTATGAAGGTCGATTCCCCTACCTTCATAATGCCATCCATCCATCAATCTGCAGGTTGAGCAGCTACGGAGCTTGATGCGCAATGGTGCGCTGCCATTTGTGTGATGATGATGCTCGAATCCTCGAGTTAATAAGCTCTGAGTCATCGCGGATCTCTGTGCGATGGCGAGGTTATGATGGCAGAGGCGGTGTCAGTGTATCTCGGCCGTAGCACAACCCAATCGCTGCCGTATCTTTTGCCCGACGCAGGCGATTTTACGCTGTTGCATGAGGGCTTTGCTTTTCCGTAGCTGCACCGAGAAGATCATTGGATAAAGTCGGACAAAATTGAGGGGCATCTCCGTTTGGACACCGAATCGGAGGGCAAAGCAGAGTTCCCAGCTAGTTTTGGAATGGTCAGGTGGATCCATGGAACAGAGACGAGTGCAGCTCACAGTGATCAAGACCTCATTTTATTTTATTTTATTTTATTTTATTTTTTTTGCAGTTTAGGGTTTGAAATTTGGAGTTTAAGATTTAGGGAATGAAGTTTGAGGTTTAAGGTTTAAAGTTGTGGTTTAGGATTTGAATTTTGATGTTTAAGATTTAGGGAATAAAATTTGAGGTTTAAGGTTTGAAGTTTGTGGTTTAGGAACAGTGATCGAGACTTGTTGTGGTTTAGGATTTGAAATTGAGTTTAAGATTTATGGAATGAAGTTTGAGGTTTAAGGTTCAAAGTTTGTGGTTTAGGGTTGTTTAGGGTTTGAAATTTGATGTTTAAGATTTAGGGAATAAAGTTTGAGGTTTAAGATTCGAAGTTTGTGGTTTAGGGACAACGATCGAGACTTGTGGGTTAGGATTTGAAATATGGAATTTAAGATATAGGGAATGAAGTTTGAGGTTTAAGGTTCAAAGTTTGTGGTTTAGGGTTGTTTAGGGTTTGAAATTTGATGTTTAAGATTTAAGGAATAAATTTGAGGTTTAAGATTCGAAGTTTGTGGTTTAGAGACCGTGATCGAGACTTGTTGTGGTTTTGGATTTAAAATTTAGAGTTTAAGATTTAGCGAATGAAGTTTGAGATTTAAGGTTCGAAGTTAGAGTGAGCAGTCGATGCGGAGTTGATCGCTTATGGTTTAGTCATAAATGAGTTAGCACGATGTCAATTTGGATTCGACCAAGGATAGAGTTAGGCAACTTGGCTAGATCAAATTTCAATAAATCAAAATGACTAAAATATATTTATAATGATAAAATGTGGTAAACATTAATAATGTAATAGTAGTTTGATTATAATAACTTTGTAGAAAAATTATTTAAATATACTTCTTTTAAAAAATTAATTTCTATTGAGAAGTTTTCTCTTCTTTTTTTTTTAATTAACACCCAATTCTAGAATTTTGGTGTTAAAATACTTAAATTCGAAGGATTTGTGCTTTGAAAAAATAAGATAAAACGAAACATGAATTGATTTATATTTTTTTTTTGTCTAATTATTCATTAAAACATTAAAAAAATTGATAGCCTTTTACTTAAAGGCTACGTTTGGTACAGGGTAATGTAATCAACCTTGTAATGTAATCAAGTTTGTAATGTAATGTGTATACATTACTGTGTTTGGTTAGTGATTGGTGTGGGAATCTTTGATTACAAAAGTGATTACATTCGTTTGTTTGGTATCCATATTTGTTATAAGGAATGTAATTCATATTATTATAAAATGACAAAAATAGCCTTTGTCTAGTATTATGTTCGCATTATCGCCGGTCGCGTCAAATCGGCCGGCATCGAGAAGCAATTAGAAAAAATAAAAGAAGGACATATTTGTAAAGACAAATATTGAGTCCGTAATGTAATCGGATTACATCGCTTTTCCTTCGTAATCGAGATTACGGATCTTGGCTCTTATTTTGTAATGCGATTACATTACATTACATCTTTGAAATGTTAACAAACAAAGTAAATCATCTTGTAATGTAATCCGATTACATTACAAGCTTGATTACTCCGTACCAAACGTAGCCAAAGTGTCTAAAAGATTATAATGGGCAAAATTGATGGTCACAAAGTACATTTAGACTAGTTGAATGAGAATATTATGATCGAATGAATGAATTAAATAGACTAAGTAAGTTAGCTAAGCAACTTTCCAAAAAAGTAAAATGAGTTATGATGTGTAGCAAAAGAAGATTATGTTTGTCTCAGTATTTTTCATCGTCGGTCCCTTAATGATAGTATAAAATGAACAATGATAAATCTTAAGATTGCGAGGATATTAAAATGATATGCATAAATAAATTTTTTTTCAAAAAGCTTTCTATATCATTGTCAAAGATAATAATGATACAAAAGGTTGAAATCCACCAACCTAGCAGTCCCTATCAGTTCGTTCTCAGACCATCGTAAGGGAGGTAAATCACAGTAGCCCTTTGACCTTTGAAATTAGTAACTAGCGCATGGAAGGACGACACCCTCATATTTGCGAAGGATTGTCAAAGATAATAATGAAAATATATAAGGTTAATTAGAAATATAGAAAATTTTATATAAAAATAAAATGTATTTAATTAAACGAGCACCTCTTTTTGATTTATTCGTTTTTTTTGTCAAATTTACTTTTATAATAACCCCATGATATCTAACTCCATGTTATAGTTCAGTCAAAATTATTATATGAATGATAGGCTTTTAGAAAAATTAACAAAGAATATATATATATATTAAAATAATATAAACTAAAATGATAATAATTTTTTTGTAAATATCAAATTTATTTTTTAAAAAAAATATAAAATTAACAAAAGTAATTGTATTGTAATTTTGACAAAACTATAGGTAATCACTTTTTATTTTTTTAAAAAATATAAATATAAATATATAAATCTATTATGTGAGACCTTGAGTTCAGTACACTTTAAAATGACAAAAACAATTAAAATTTGGCAATGTACCAGTTTTAGTAACAATTACGATTTGACCATGTGCCAATTTTAGTATGTAAATGTGCTTAAGAATCCGAAGTTTTAACTACCGTGTTTGGTTGATAGAAATTTTTTTATTTTTTATTTTTATTTTTTAAAAAAATAAAAAAATATGTTTGTTGGTGTTTTTCATCTCTATTTTCTAGAAAATAAAAAAAGTATTTCCTGATAACTAAAAATTATAAAAAAAT
The DNA here is from genome assembly GCA_025175895.1 of Wurfbainia villosa. Classification (NCBI taxonomy): domain Eukaryota; kingdom Viridiplantae; phylum Streptophyta; class Magnoliopsida; order Zingiberales; family Zingiberaceae; genus Wurfbainia; species Wurfbainia villosa. The sequence continues at coordinate 45,737,420 of CM045991.1, read as the reverse complement.
TATTTTTTATTTCTATTTTTATTTTCTAAAAAATAAAAGAGTATTTTTTGAAAAACTAAAAAAACACAAAGTTTTTTATTTTCTAGAAAAGAAAATAGAAAAATAAAAAATAAAAAAATCTCTACGAATCAAACGCTAGAAAATTTAAAAAAAATTACTGTATAAATTTAAATAAAATAAAATTGAAAAAAAAAATTCTGAACTATTGCTCTCCCTAGGCCCATGTAAACTCTATCTCTAGGTGAAGTAATAAAAATTATATTATTTTATATATAAAAATATTATTTTTGATAAAAAAAATGAATTCTTTTATATGTATTTTATTCAGCAGTCTTTTCAGAGTTGGCTTTGATTATTTTTTTTTTAAATAATATAAATAATTTTGACTAAATATATAATAATTTTAATTAATTACAACTGTTAGATTTAGCAGATTTGGAAAATTACAACGTAAATATAACCGTTTTGACCGGCTAATTAAAACGACTGGACATAGTTTTTGGAACAGTTAAATATAACAATTTTGATTAAAATTGGTATATTTACTTAATAGTTGCAACTTAATCTAGTAATTTTGGAACAATATTATATAATTATTTTATTATTTTTTTTATATGGACATATAAGGATGAAAGGATATTGTAAAAAAAAATTAAGAATATTAAAATTATATCTATTGAGGAAAATTTTAAGAGATGTATTAAAATGGTATGGATATGTAATTATATGATCAATAAATATTTCAATTAAGTGGAGTAAAAATAATAATAAATACACATATCAAAATGAAAAAGAGAAAGATAAAAAAAATCGATTAGTAATAATAAAATAAAATATAATTAAGTATAGATAATGATATAGTATAGTATAAAATTTAATGAAGAATTCTTATAGTAGATTGACCTAGTGTAATAAGTTTGATTATTGGAGTAGTATTTATTTTATTGTTTTTAAAACACAAATTAACTCCAATAATCCTGTAAATTGCATTTATATTTTAAGATTTTTTTTAATAAATAATAATAATTTAGATTAAATTTTGAATCGTTTGATTATTTTAAAAGTGATTGACTTCAGCTATGTTCAATTGGGTAAATCTACTCTGGGCACCGCTAAATGAGCGCCTGTAGACGCTCGTCTTTGTATGTGCACAGTGATTTCACAATACAAAATCACTGTGCACAGAGATAAGCGCTCATTTTTCCGACGCTCAGGATAGAATTCTCGTGTGTATATATATCGTGAATAGTTTTTTTACTGTTCACTTGAACAGTGAAAACACTGTTCAGTGGCTCACTCTTATATATACATATATAGTGTAAATCTACTCCGGGCACCGCTAAATGAGCGCCTGTGGGCGCTCATCTCTGCATGTGCACAGTGATTTCACAGTGCAAAATCACTGTGCGCAGAGATAAGCGCTCATAGGCGCTCATTTTTCCGACGTTCAGGGTAGAATTCCCGTGTGTATATATATCGTGAACAGTATTTTCACTGTTCACTTGAACAGTGAAAACACTGTTCATTGGCTCTCACTCGCACAAGCTAAGCGCGCGGTCAGCAAAAAATCTGCCTATATATATATATATATATATATATATATTTTTTTTTTTTTTTTTTTTTTTTTTTTTTTGTTGGGTGCCTGGCCTCACGTGTGCACGTCAATGTGCATATGTATGTCTTCTCACATGAACAGTGAATTCGCTGTTCACCTCCGCTGCACGAGCACAAGCACGCAATTGACTAACGTGCAGGTGATCAGATTATATATATATATATATATATATAGATTTGATCTGCTTTGCGTCTTACGTTGCTCGACTCGTGTGCAACAGTGTATTCGTCGTCCGATCAATCGCGATGACACAGTAATGAGGAATGCACAGTATTTCTTCCGTTCGAGATTCACCGTCGCCCGCCTGTAATCCGACCAAAATTTGATCGCGATCTGGTCGACACAGGAGTCCGGCCGGAAACGATCGCGATTGCGCCCACCAGTGGCACAGTCGGATTTTGACCGGATTGCAATTGCCAGTGGCGCACCCATTGATAGCGGCATTCACAGTAGTTTTCGGCCGCGATTCAATCAAAATCTGGTCGGACTCCGGTGCCGATCGAATCGCGGTCAGATTCTGGCTGAACCGCTGTCGGATTCCGATCGGATCGTGGTCAGAATCTGACCTTCCGGCGGTGAGATCGACGATGTCGAGGCGCGCGGTTATTTGCATTTCCTCGTCGCACACGAGTCAGGTAGGAAAACGACACACACTCTCTCTCTATATATAAGTTGTCATGTGCTAGTCCAAGGTGTACGATGCAACGGTAAAAAGTAGAGAGATATTTCATAGGAGAATGCAGTTCGATCCTCTGTTGTGATATTGTTCAACGATGAATTTAAGAAAAATTCATTTGGGCGACTTTGGAGCTCAGGAGTTTGTCCGGTGGAAAGAGTACGACTTCGACGTTCAATTATCGTTCAAAGATGACACGATAATGGAGTCCGAGTTGAACCGTGGAAAGCTACAAACGCTTTTCTGATTTATCTTTGGTAGCCGGTCAAGGCTATTTGAGCTCCAATCTTATTCGACTCGGTTGTTGACGAGACATCTCGAAAGTCCATAGAACAAGATCGATCATTCTCAGAGAGTTTAATCAGACCGAAAGTTAATAAAAAAAAAGTTATCATGTGGTAATTTTGTGCCGTCCAATTTCTACCCGGCGAGTATTTATATATTCAAATTAAATTTTAAAATAATAAATATTTATCAATTAAAATATAATTATTTCTATATTATCTTTTAAAAAAAATTAATTTACAATTAATTTAGTAATTTTTTAAAAAATCATAATATAATTTATATCACTTTGCTTTATATCATTTATTTTGAAAATTATATAATTTTATATTTAATTCTTAAAATATTTTATAATTTATATAAAAATTTTAACAAAAAGAGGTGGAAGTCTATAAAAATATATCATTCTTTATTTTTGTCTAAAAAAATTTATATTGAAAATATTTCCGGCGAAACAAACCAACTTTTTATAAATGAATTAGCTATCTCTTATTCATTGTTTCAAATATTTTTTATAGGGAACACCAATTTTAATCATATTTTTTCAGCGAAACAACTTTTTATATATTTTTTTAAAAAATATTATTTATATAGCATTTAAAATATTTTAAATATACACAATATTTGTTTTTTTTTCTTTTCTAATTTAACAATATATAGAACATATATAATCAACTCCGTTCAGCTTAGAATCGAATCCTCTGCACTGCGACGACTGCAACGGCCATGCAACCGTTCTACGTCTGTTCAACCGGCGCATGCAACCGCCAGCCGCCCCATGGCGAAGAGACGTACTCTATCACTTCCTTTTTCCATTCCTCCTCTCGCTTCCCTCCTCCCCACTTCCACCTCTCCATCGATCTTCCACGACGATGAGCGCCGCGGCGACTTCCCCCGCTCCTCCTCCCTCCCTATACGCTGCTGGTGCAGGAGGCGACGGCGGAGACGGCGACGGCGATGATCCCTCCCGTCGCCGTCCCTTCGAAGCGTTTCACAGAGTTGGCACCGGCCCCATTGTCCCTGAAGAAGGAGAGGAGGAGGATGAATCAGAGGAGGCAGAGGCAGAGGATCAGGCGCCGGTCATCGGCGGGGAAGGAAAAGGTGAACCTTCTCGCCGGGCTAAGGGACAGGGAAGGAGTGCTCCTGCGGGTCCACAGCAGTGCGGGACGTGCTACAAGGTGTTCCCCTCCATCAAGGCCCTGCACGGCCACATGCGGAAGCACCCGGCGATGTTCCGCCGCGCCGCGATCTCCTTGATGGAGAAGGATTCAATCCCGGAGGACCGGCGGTTCGTGTGCCGCAACTGTGGGCGCGAGTTTCAGAGCCGGCAGTCCCTCGGCGGACACTCCGCCAGCCACAAGGGCGAGAACGGGTGCTACCAGAAAGCGAAGGAGGAGCGGGAGTATGGCCCGGCCAAAGGCCGAAGGAAGAAGAAGAGAGGAATCAGCGAGGAGGAAGAGGCAGCGGAAGCGCGGCGGTCGACCGCAGCTATGCTGTCGTTTGTGTTCACCAAACAACCGCGTCCGGCGCTGATTCCGCCTGCGGAGGTTCCTTCTCCCAGCGCTCCGGCACCAGAGCCACCGCAAATTGCGACCGAGCCGAGTACAATGAGAAAAGAGGCGGATGAGGAGGAGCTGGACTTGAATAAACTTCCCGACGAGTACTATCCTTCTTCGCCCTCGCCAACGGAGATGACGACGGAGAAGAACAGCTTGGAGTTTGACCTGAACGAATCGCCAGACGAGACGAGAAACACGAAGAAGAAGAGGCCGAAAGTAGACTTGAACGAATCCCCGGAATCGACGAACTCAAACTGGAATTGGAATAGCAACGATGGTGGTTCCGTCACTGCACCGGAGACGTCGAGGAACCGGAATGAGAGGAAGAAGAAGAGGTCGAAGCTGGACTTGAACGAGTCGCCGGAGGAGAAATAGCGGGAATGGCAGTTGGACCTCTTCCCGCGGTTCAAAGACAGACCAAGGAGAGAAGAGAGAGAGAGAGAGAGCTTTGCTTAATATCTGAATTATATTATTTTTCTAAATAAATACAAAAGATTTCTTAATTTCTAAAAATCTCTTTGAAATACATTATTTTTTTATGCATTTCCAAATGCAATATATCTATTTTCTCTTGTCATAGAATTAATTTTTCTCAAATAAATTTCATTAAAAATATTCTATTCAAGGGCATATTTATAAATTTATATAATTTTCATCCTAATCGGTGATAGTGCATGTTCTTATATAGTCTCTCTCTCTGTGTCTCTCTGTCTCTCTCTCTCTCATGGGGTTTGGGCGAAAAATTCCACCTTTGTTGGTAGCTCTACATTCGAATCTCCCGTCCGGAAAACCCTAATCGCCACTTCCGCGGAACTAGGTAGTTATTCGTGTCGATCCTTCCACTGAATCTGCAATTTGTTGGTTTTGTGATGCTTCCACTGAATTTGTGATCTATTGGTTTTGGCATAATCCTTACCGGAAACTACGATTCGTTTAGTCTGTTGTTTCGTTTTAGTTGTTTATTGCGGATTAGTTTTATTGGATTCAGTTTGTTTTTGGCTCAAATTTTCTTTCTTGATCTTAATTCTGTGTCAGCAATGGAAAGATCTCTGGGCGACGATCAAATTTTGATCCTAAATCCGATCTCGAAGCTTATTGCGTTCTTTCCTCGTGATTAATCATCTGCGAATGATGAATTCAATCCCCGAGGTTATCGATCAAGATTGGATTTTGATACGATAGCCGGATTGATACATAATCGTTGAACCGTAAGGGTTAATTGGATGGAGTCTTTCGATGCTAATAATTTTTTGCCTCCCCGTAAGCGTCTGCTTGCTGAACTTAGGAGGGAGAATTCCGAATTTGATTACCTGCCGCCAGTTCCTTTTGTTTCGGGTGATCTCGGTGCTCGGCTTAGGGATATTATTAATTCCCCAGATTCGACTCCGGAAAAGATCATCGAGGTTTCCAAATCTGTGGCTTTGGCAGCAACTGAACTTGCTGTGGTAGCAAGAAAAACTGCAATTGAGAAAGCTGCAGCAGCTACAAAAGCTAAAGCTGATGCCAAGGATGCATTGATATTTCTGGATTCCATCACGATGAATAGCAAATGCAGAAAAGTCTTTTCAAACAAAATTAAAATGAGGCAAAAACGTATCCCAATAAAGCTCCTATATAAGACTTACCATCCTTCTGGAAGCCTAAAAACTGATGAAGAACTAACAAGGAAGCTGCATCATGCAATGAATAGTTCACCTATAATCTCCAATCATAGGGAAAAGCTGATTTGGAATTCTGGGAAAGAAGTTCCATGTAACAGTGATGATGTCTACAATGAAACTGCACATGATTTTAATGCAGAGAGTATCACAAGTAACTATTCCGAAGGGAAAACTGTTGTATGTTCCAAAGCTGACAATTTTGAGGAAGAAGAATTCTGTCGCCGCACAAAGAAACAAAAAAATGAGTTGTTCGGATCAGTAGCTGGTAGTAGGAAAGTGAGACTTAAGCAAAAGAAGTTGCTTTTGAGTCAATGCAACCTTAGAGATATATTAGAGCCAAAAAAATCATCGCCATCTGAAAATCTTTCTTCTTTCAAGAAAGAATCAGATTTGGATTCTGCAGAAAGTAATATGTCTTCAGATGATACAGAAGTGGTTCCTGATGGTGGAGTCTCAATGAAGATTACTTCGGCATGGAAATGCAAAAAGGTCAGGGCATCACAGTGCTCATCGGATAGTAACATATTGAAAGGTTTATGTTAACAATCCTTCAGCAGCCACTCTCTACTGGGTACCTGTACGATAACTGTGCCCACAAGATGAGTTTTGGAGCATAATTGGTATTCTCATAATTTGGAACCGGTTTTCATTCATATCCAATGTGGAAGGGACTCAAACAGATCCTTTGCTGAATAGTAGTTTATTTTCAGTTTTTCTTCTACCAGGTGCTTGCTTCATAATTTATGTGCAATAGTGGCTTGCTTTTGTTTCTTCCAATGCTTCACTTCATGTTATTATTTCTAGTACAGGACATTTGTGTTATTCATATTTCAAAATCAATGATAAATCTATTACTAGTACTAATCAATGGCTTGTCGAGAGTGATAATACTACTACTATGTTAGGAATTTGTATCTATTAATAAACCTGCCACAAAAAATGTGTTCAAAGTAATTGTAGATTCATGCTCCAAATATTGAAATTATACTTGCTGATGCTATTTTTTTCACAGTGATGATGCATTACCATAGTTTTAAAAAGTGGTTGCCTATACCAATGCCTAGGTGGATTTTCTAGGAGACTGCATAGTGGCCGCATATGACATTCAACCTACATATACAGTTGAAAAAAGAAATTTTATTCGGTTCATTTGGACCATTTTATGTTTAATGAAATTGAGTTATACCCTAAGCTACTCTATTTAGTTGCTTATAAGTTGTAAGTATAAACTTAAACTCTAGTTTTGCAAGTTCCAATCACTTCAGATATTGGTTATATGCATGCCACTCAAGTATATTATCTATTCAACAATTTTAGCTGACATTGTTTGTTTTATTTCATGTGTTGCCATTGTATGACCAACATATATTTTTCTATGTGTACGTATGAATTGGGTACTTTGATGAATGTATTTATCGTATATGTTACTCATTTTTAAAAATAAAAATGTTATTTTATTTTATTTTTCATACTAATTGCACTGCTGTTGCATATTGCATACGTTCATTTTCTTGAAAACTTTGGAATGGAGTAAGCATATATAACTCCATTTTCTTGTAGCAAAAGATCATCCTGACCAAGCATTTTAGCTTCACAGATAGCAAATCATTGATTACTTGATCCTGCAAAGTGCATCCATGCGTCTAGTTCAATCAGACACTAGCCAATTAAGTCACAAATGGTGGTTATATTAGAAATAAACCAGGGTTCTGAGTTTTGGTCTCTGCACCTGCAATGATTAATGATAAAACATATTAGATTGTTAGTACAATACAATCAATCAATAGCTGATCCCATCTAGTGGGATAAAACTTTGTTGTAGTTGTTGTATTAGATTGTTAGTAATGTGCCACCCATATTACGTGTTTAATTCTGTCTGTTCTCAGTTGCATGGTTTTGTCTAAGTAGGAAATAGTATCCCAAAACTAGAAACCAATTTAGGGTGGTATGGAGAAAATAATCGGAAAGTACACTAGATGGTTGACTTATGGACATCAAAAAGAATGAATTTTTATCGACTATGAGGTTCAGACTCAATACAAGATATCAGCCACCTTTCCATCAGTATAAGAAGGATAAAACATATTGATTACTGCAGGAAAACATTCAAAATTAGGCAGCAAATGTAGAAAGGTTGTGTCTCGCTTCTTTGCTGTTAAATCAGCAGCCTTATAGTTATAGAATCTGCTTTTCCAATGGCTTCCTCCTCTGGCTCCAAATACTGAGAAATTCTTTCGACTTTGATAGCATGCCTTCAATCTCTCTGACCACATTTCTGAAGATCTTTATGCACCTTAGGATTTTCTACCCCTCTCAATCCATTTTACAGTTGAAGAAGTGTTCTTACTGTCTCCATGACAACCACTGAGCAAAGGGCATGGTTGATATCTGGAATTTGAGTATGTCCTCATGTTTGACTCTAACCCTTATTAACAACCAAGCCAGGATCTGGCTTTCCTTGCAGTCTAATCACGGAATTAGATCATCTTGAGAGCTATAAAAAGTCCCGAGAAGACCAAGCCAGAAGGGAGAGAGGATTCCCGGCGACAGAGAATCCTAGGAGAGTCGATTTCAAAAAGACGATGGAGTTTCCATCCATATGAAGAATTGACAGTTTCTCTGAAGATAAAAAGCTTGCACAACTATAAGCTTTCTCTCATAGATGCCTGAGACAGACAGATTCATAGTAATGATTGTTTCACTATTTTGATATGTTTCTGTGCTACAGTCTACTGCCATATTTTTGTTCAAGAATCTATGCGAATTTATCTTGCAATCAACATCCTTGTTTTATATGCTACTCACATTTTCAATTGATTGAACAATCTTCCTTCCTTTTCTACTTTTCAATAAAGTAACAAAGTTTAACAAGCATGTATAGCAGATTTGCAGAGTACATGGTAAACTGATGCATATTGCTATCCATATTTTTTAAAAGATATTTGAATTATATTGACAGTAATGCATGCACTATGTTAACTGGAAAAATTGGTTTATCTGATTGATATTAATTTAGTAATTATCTGATAATTTTCTTCTTCGATCAATTTTCTTGTATTCGGTAAAGTCTGTGACCCTTCAACCAATCTTGCTGAGAAAGTTTGCATTGACGAACTCTTCTGTTGACAAAGAAACCTCCATCTTCAAATCTCATTAATTGAAGTAGTCATTAGGGAAGACAATGACACATCAATTAATATGATCAACTTATTGTTCAATGTTTCTTTCAGCCATCTTCTCTTAATGTTTCTTTCAGCCATCTTCTCTTAAACACGTGTGGAGCCCAAACTTTTGGAATGAAGAACATCCTGCATTATTTCTTGAACTTCAATAAGTCCTTTACGTTGTTTCTTATGAAAATGGCTGAATTTTTTTTTTTAAATGGAATGCTGAGAAGCTCACAATATATAGAAGAAAGAGGGGATGTAGGACTTGTGGAATATCTAGGTCAAATTTTCTTTTTTTTCTCAGCCCCTAATTTGTAAATGCCCAATAGCTGCACATCCATGTCAAGTTTAAACAAATAGTTTTCCTCATTTCGTTGGCCATCCAAGTACGTGTCAAGTACAAGGGTGACGTTGATTTTTTTTTCTTCTAATTTTTATATAGTGCATACATAGTTGAAGTCACACCCGAAGGTAGAAAACTTCGTTTCCTATTTTAACTCGATCGCTTATTCATGACGATCCCTTCTATGTTCCCGGATAAAAAAAATTTATCCCTGACAAGAGGGATTACCCAAGCTACTGTTTCATCGTCGTATTATTCGATTAGAGTAGTCACTTGAACAAATTTATTGTTCAAGCTACCAACCTCTATTCTACGAATAACCGCAGAATAGACGATTTACGGATCGTCGATTTTTGTGTTTGTATTCGGGGTCCAAATTAATTTAACCACAAAATAGAATATACAACATGTATATGATTGAAAAACAATTATAGACTTGTTACAAAAGAAAATAAACAAGTGTTATACCTCTCGATCTTCTATTGTATGTCCTTCTTCCTTTTGGACGTCGTGTGGGCGACGATATTTCAAAAGTCGAAGCCTCCTAGATCATCAATCTTCCTTTCTTGCTCACTCCGAACAAGAGGAAGTCTAGAAACAAAACTCTTCTCCTTCCTTTAACCAACCACCAAGCACCAATCTTGATGTTTGCCGCCGGCCAAGAGGAGAAGAAGGATGGTGGACACCGGCCAAAACTCCAAGGGAAGAGACCCTAGGCTTTGTTTCCATCGGCCAAGGAGAAGAGATGAGGAGGTTGGACGCCGACAAAGGAAAGAAAAGAGGAGAATAGGCGTCAGCCATCTAAGGAAGAAGAAGAAAAGAAGTTTCCTTATTTGTGGCCGCCCAACCTCTTTGCCCTTGCCGCCCAAACCCTAGCCCCTCTTCTATTTCTCTTGCCGCCCACCCCCTTGCCTCCTTTTATAGAGTTAGGCTTAAGCCTCCTTTAATCTCCACCGTCGGTTCTAGAGATTTAGTCTCAACCGTCGGATCTAGAGATTTAATCTCAACTGTCGGATCTAGAGATTTAATCTCCACCGTCGGATCTAGAGTTTTATTTTCAACCATTGGATCTAGGCTCCATGAGGTTTTAATAGGCTACAATAGGGACCATGAGGAGGAGTTGGATCTTGACCACCCAATGGATCAAGCCCACATAAAGTCTGATCCATTAATGATAATTCATTCCACTAGAGGATTATCATTGATCTACCTCACCAACTCCCATAAGTTAATATGAGCTCCATATATTATTTGTACATTTTTCTCTCCGTATTTAAGATCTCGAATGTTCGTCAATTAATTAATTTACTGACAATTAATTAATCAACATCTAACTCCATAAGTAGTACCACTCAACCTTATCATCATGCCGGACCAAGTCCACCTGCAGGGTTTACATGATGAACCTTATGAGCTCCTCAAGGGGACATCATCATCCTAATATATAGGACACAGTTTCCTCCTATAATCAACGACACACCATATAAATAATATCATTTCTCAACTTACCGAGCCTATCGATTTACTCTATAAATCTCGCCCATTGGTAAATCAAAGAAATGAATACTAAGTATATGTGTCCGTTATTATATCGGGATTTAGAGCATGTACAATATAATATCTGAGGTCCGATTCGATTATGTAGTCAGCAATAAATCGAATCACCTCTAAATCGGTCATGCTCAATACACACAAAGTGTACTAGTGTGATTCTATGGTCAAGACAAACCAATACCAAATCACACTATAATCATTTCAATGGTTTGTCCATAACCATCTCGGTTGTGAGCCTTTACTTATACTTTACAATGAACCGATAACATGATCTCCTGTGTGACACTATACACCATGTTATCTACAATGTAATGTATCAGACAATATGCATAACCATAAATATGCAAACAATGATCATGTGATTCTTATTTCAAAAATAAAGATGTTCATACAAAAGCTAAACTTTTCAGTATACATCCCAACAATCTCCCACTTATACTAAAAGACTATGCTGTCATCAAACTGTCATACATTTGATTCCCATTCCCTCCACATGCCTATCAAAAGCTCTCGCCGGAAGGGCCTTAGTGAAAGGATCTGTTAGGTTATCCTCCGATGCAATATTGGCCACAACAACTTCTCCTCTCTTTACGATTTCTCGTATCAGGTGGTGCTTGCGCTCTATGTGTTTACTTGCCTTATGAGCTCGTAGTTCCTTCGAGTTTGCAACTGCACCACTATTATCACAATAAATTGTGATAGTTCTGGGCAAACCAGGAATCACATCCAAGTCCATTAAGAAGTTCCTGAGCCACACAGCTTCTTTGGCCGCCTCAGAGGCTGCCACATACCCAGCTTCCATGGTAGAGTCCGCCACGCATTTCTGCTTGACACTCCTCCATACAATGACTCCACCTCCCAAAGTAAATACAAAACCTGAGGTAGATTTACTATTATCCCCGTCTGATTGGAAGTCGGAATCTGTGTAACCCACATGGAGTAATTGGTCTGCCTGGTAAACTATCATATAATCTCTAGTCCTTCTCAGGTACTTCAATATATGCTTTACCGCAGTCCAATGTCTATGTCCTGGATTACTCTGATATCTGCTAACCATGTCAACGACAAAGCAGATATCCGGTCTCGTACACAACATAATATACATGAGGCTTCCTACTACCGAAGCATAAGGAATTACCTTCATCTCCTCTATCTCCTCAGATGTTCTAGGACACATCTCCTTAGATAAAGGAACTCCATGCCTGAAAGGTAGAAAATCCTTCTTGGAGTTCTGCATGCTAAAATGAGCCAAAATGGTGTATATGTATGAAGCTTGAGATAAGCACAACATCTTTTTCCTGCGATCCCTTATAGCCTTTATCCCAAGGATGTGTCCCACTTCTCCCAAGTCATTCATATCAAACTGTTTGGACAACCATACCCTTACGTCCGATAACACCTTGACATTATTGTCAATTAACAAAATGTCATCTACGTATAGTACAAGAAATATCATTACGTTTCCATCACATCTCTTGTATACACAAGACTCATCCGAACTTTGAATAAATCCATAAGACTGGATTACCTCATCAAAGCGGATGTTCCAAGACCTCGAAGCTTGCTTCAATCCATAAATGAACCGATTAAGCTTGCACACAAGATGCTCTTTGCCCTTTGCAATGAATCCCTCTGGTTGCTTCCTATAAGATGTTTTCCTCAAAACTTCTATTAAAGAAAGCCGTCTTGATATCCATCTGACATACCTCATAATCCATATGAGCAACAATACATAAAAGAATCCGGATAGACTTAAGCATGACTACCGACGAAAATGTCTCCTCATAATTGATACCTTCTTTCTGAGTATATCCTTTCGCAACAAGCCTTGCTTTGAAGGTCTCAACCTTCCCGTCTATTTCTCTCTTTCTTTTGTAGATCCACTTGCAACCAATGGTTTTTACACCATCGGGTGGTTCTACTAGCTCCCAGACCTGATTTGAATTCATAGATTCAATCTCAGTATTCATTGCACTTTACCAAGATACCGCATCTTTATCTTGGATTGCCTCGTCATATGTCCAGGGATCAGGATCATGTTCGCCAGGGACCAAATCAGAAGATTCTCCAAAGAACATGAATCTATCAGGCTGTCTCACAACCCTCCCACTACGACGAGGTATCACGTGAGTATCCTCTGTGACACGCGGTGCAATGACTTGTGGTATATCCTTTTGTACCGGTGGTACTGAAGTAGTGATTTTCCCTTTCAATTCCTCCAGAACAATCTTACTCATGGGCTTGTGGTTCATCACATAGTATTCCTCTAGAAATCTGGCGTTCGTGCTAATGATCACCCTCTAATCTCTAGGACTATAAAATAAATCACCTTTCGTTCCTCTAGAATAGCCAATGAACATGCACACTTCTGTACGAGGTTCCAACTTACCAGCATCTGCCTTCAGCACATGTGTTGGACTCCCCCAAATTCGAATATGTCTTAGACTAGGCTTTCGCTCAGTCCACAATTCTGTGAGAGTAGAAGGCACTGATTTAGATGGTACTAAATTCAGAATATACACTGTCGTAGCTAGAGCATATCCCCAGAACGAATCTGACAACTCAGAATAACTCATCATCGATCTAACCATCTCCATAAGAGTCCTATTCCTTCGCTCTGCTATACCATTCTACGTCCCACTTCAACTCGGTCGCTTGTTCATGGCGATCCCTTCTACATCCCTGGATAAAAAAAATTTATCCCTGACAAGAGGGATTACCCAAACTATCGTTTTATCGTCATGCTATTCGATTATAGTAGTCACTTGAACAAATTTGTTGTTCAAGCCACCAACCTTTATTCTACGAATAGCCGCGGAATAGACGATGTACAGATCACCGACTTTTGTGTTTGTATTCGGGGTCCAAGTTAATTTAATCACAAAACAGAATATACAACATGTATATGATTGAAAAATAATTATAGATGGCTAAGTAATAAATTTATATATAAGGCTATGAATTAGTATGTAGCCCATTGGCTAAGTAATAAATGTGCAAGGGTTGAACTTGGATGTGGAGTTTAAAATTTTCATTCGTGTTCAAAAGTCTTTCGTTGTTTTTGACCAATGAATCAAGAAGTATAATCTTATTCTCTATGATTTATTTTTCTTCATCATCATCGAATAATCGATGATGAGAGATATTGAAGATGAACATAATCATTTTTTGCTACTGTAAATATATAAATATATAGCAATGCCATGAACCTATTTACAATCTCAGGCTTATATTTAGACCTATAAAAATTGATTTATCTATTATAGGTAAATCTCTTTATATTTACCAATTTGATTCGCCATGCAACTTTGAAATCCTCTTATCAAGATTCTATGGAGTTGATCCTTTGCAGTTTCATGAAAATTAATGCTTTTATTGTCCGTAAAAGATTAGAATTTGTCAACTTAACAACCCTCATCGATTGTTTCATGACCATTATAAGAGAGAAAAATTACGAAGAATTTTATGAACTTTGACGTGATGACTACGATACGTAGAGATCATTTAAATTCAAAAAAAAAGATTTTAATTCTCCTTCGAAATCAATCCTTATTTTATTTGTAAACTTCATCGTATCTTAGTTACCACACTATCCTCGTGGGGACAATGCTTCCATTGTTGGTATGACTAAAAGTAGAGTAATAAAGCTCCGAAAGTGGTAAGTGTCCATATAATTTTTTAATCATCTTTAATTAAATTCTCAACTATAATAACTATAAAAAAATTTCTTTTATTAGATTGATGATTTAATTTATTTTAATAATCGATAATTTTTTTTTATAGAACTGAATTGTTCGCTAATTAATATAACGTTATTTGATATCAACTAAAAAAATGAAGACATTAATTAAAGATGACCAGGGCAACATTTGATCTTCAATTATCATGTCAATTTTAAAACTGTGGGTTTTTCGGCAACTGGTGTGTGCGTGTTGAGAGGATTGGAAAATCGAATTAATTAGAAATGTTAAAAATGATATAATTGTACCCCTGCTGGGGTAATTAATAACTATATAAACAATTTTACTCTTAACACAGACAAGAACTTTAACAACAAATAAATATATAATTGAAAAAGAGAAAAAACGCTAGACGAGATTCTCTTCATATAGCAAATAAAATAGCTATAAAATTCCCAGTTTTTAAGGGAAGCTGAGCTAATTATCATTTTATAATTGACACCCTTAAAGGAGAAAGAGAGACAATGGCATTTGGACATCTCATCTTGATAAAGGATAGTAACAGAAAAATATTAGAAAAGAGAGAAAATAAACTTTGGCATTTACTTTGTGAAAATGAACAACATGACTCGAGGATGAGAAAAATAACATGATAGATCCCACTGATGAGGATCAGACCTACACAGTTTAGGAGTTATTGAGTGCAATATGACATAATTACATTAAAAAATCATCATAGACAAGTGGAATTAGCATCATGACCTAAGACAACATGCCTTTGCAACTGTTGTCAACAAGGGGAAGGTAGAGAAATAGCCATGCACAAATTGGTAAGAATGGAATATGACCAAAGCTGAGGCATGAAGAGGCAAGGTAAAGACTTCACTACACTTACCTAATGTTGGAGGCTCAGGTTGAGACAAAAAACAACAGTTTACTTTGTATGTAAGCTCCTAACCCAGCAATTAATAATTCAATGTCGTATCCTCTGTTGCAATGGCTTGGGGCGTTCCTTGCCTTCCTGGTGGTCCTAGCTGCTCTTTGCTTTCTGTCTTGTAGGGCAAACCAACACCAGCCTAATGCTAAACCACTTTGTAGTTAATATTAAACCACTTTAGATACCTTTCAAAAAACTACCAATTCATTTGTTGAAGAACGAAATAATATAAGAAAGCATAACTACTGTTTTACAGATTACAAAAGCAATAAAATTAAACTAGCCTTTTGGTTCAGTGTGCATGCTAATAGCATAACTACTGTTGCTAGAGAACAAATCCAACGACTTTGCAGCCATCACAATACACAGACTAGAAAATCGTTACAAGATTGTAATATTCCAGAAAAATTTGCAATCGACCTCAACTTGCAGAAAGAAAGCGAGAGAGAGCTGGTTGCACTATTACTTATTTTTGGATGGTTGATCCTTCTTGGGGCCACCAAGGATACGAAATATTTGCAGACCTCTGCTGAAGGCCTGGTTGAAAAGCATCCTCGTTTGGAACTCTGAAACGAATGGGAACCAAGCTAAGAAAGCAATTGGAGTGAACAGCAACAAGCCCATGATGATTTCATAGCCTCTCGCTAGTGCCTTAACCGACCCCCAGAGACTAGCAGGAACAACAGGTTTACAAGCTTGTGCAATCTGATGAAAAAATAAACGGTTCCAGAACTCAGAAGGTGATCCAAGATTGAGTTAGCATAGGAAAATTACAGGTTGCTTACCAAGAGCAATCCCCATCCAGTGGGCATGAATGCAAGAATACAAACAAAAATGTCTCGGGCTGTCATGTGGGGGATGGCTATCAGGATTATTAGAATGGAAAGGAAGGTTATGAAGATAAGGCCCTTTATCAGACGGAAAACAAGCTGAAAATCTGCACTGAATTTTCTCCGTCCAAGTGATACAGTCTGTAGAAGTAAATCAGATGCAAATTTCAAACTAATCAGAATCATGCAGCAGTACACAGATTAGAAGAAAATAGACAGTAATTTTCTAAGTCTTTATGCAACAAAAAGACAGATTTTTTTTTTTTGGGTACAATTAATAGTGACAAATGGTCACTACTAAGTAAACAAACTTCCTCAAAAATCCATCTAAGAAAAAAATAAAAAATTATTATAGAAAAAGTAACTAACTATTTGAACCAAAGTGCTCTGAATAAATAGTAGACTTATTTGTGAAAATAACTCTATTGGATTTAGATCTAGAGGTATGGGTTCGAGTTCTAAAAATAATCTCTTGCAAAACAAAGTAAGGCTAAATCCAATAGACTCTTCTCTGGGACTCCACATAGGGAGAGTTTCATGCACCGAATTGCCTTTTAGCTCTATTGGATTTAGACCCAGGGCAATTTATATACAATACACACTAATTTTATAAGCAGTCATACTAAAAATTGCAATTTATACACAATTTATATACAATATGCACTAGTACATTATAAAACATCCATATATGTGGTCATAATACAAATTGCAATGAAGAGTACAAGCGGCACTAGTTTTATATGTTTTATGTTAAGCGGGGTTATCCTCAAAGTATTGCATGCTTTGCTTGTAGTTTATTTAGGGTTCATCAGATATGATTGGGGGTAATTGCATTTTAAAGAGATAAATTAGGGGATTTATAGCTCAACAAGTTGGATAGGTGCTTATTACTGTTCTTTGGTTCAGTTTGGAGCTTAATAGTGGGATCAGTGCGATTTGATTTAATTTCACATTAGGCTCAAATTGAACTTATGTCCTAGGTTTTACTGTTGAATGGAGTTCGAATCAGCTCAAGCTAAACTAGATAGGGTTGTAAACAAGCCAAGCCAAACCAAGCTTGTTTGATACGGGAATTGAGTCTAGCCAAGCCAAGCCCCAAAATGAACTAAACAATTGAAATGGTTGTTCAAGTTTTACTTCGTTTCTTTTTTATAAGCTTGAGCTTGATTCAAGCTTGACTTGAGCTTGGTTTGTTTAGATGTTATCGAGCTCTCAATTCAAGCTTCTTTGAAACTTTTACATTTTAAATCATGTTTGGTTGGTTATTGAGCTTCATAATAGAAGCTTGATAATTCATTTTGAAAGTTTTTTTAAAATTTATTTACCATGTTGATGAGAGTTTGTTGATGAGCATGGTTCACAAACTTTGTTCATGAATATTGTTTACGAACAACCTATAATCTTTGTTCATAAATATTAATGGGTTGAACACGTGTATTCACACTTGTTCATTTAGTTTAATATGTTATTCAAACTTGTTCATTTAATTAACCTTGTGTATATTGAACAAACTCTTACCACGCAGTCTCCCAGACATCTCCAGTTCAATCCCTAGCTCGGCGCATTTTTAGGAATTTTCCTCCAAATAGAGTGATAAACCCTAGAACGCTGGCTTGTTAGGCCGCCCGATGCGAGTGCTTTCCGATTTACCATGACAGTCGGTGAAAAACTTTCATGGGGTCGGACCAATCACCCTCGGGATTAGTCGGGCCAAAAATCTAGATACCTAGTGCCATTTAAAAAATAAAAAATAAAAACTCTTACCAAGTCGAAAATCAAGCTTGCTCATGAATGTTTGATTCGTTTACAGCTCTAAAAGATTTAGTTTCTTTGAGTATGAAAACTTATTTTTCCTTCGAAAAAGATACTATCCCTTGCAATGGTGTGAAATTATTCTGTATGGTAGTCATATCACATTCACTCATCATCCTTGTTCTTCTATAGTTCTGGATGAGCGAGGATGGCTTGTAGTGGCTAGAGAGCCTTTTTCTCCTACTTGGTAGTTTGTTCGCTGCCATTTTAGTAAACCACGATGTAGGTTGGTTCTTATCCTTGTTGACTCAATAGAATATGAAATGAACATTATTATAGGTCAAAATACCTAATCTTGAGAAAAATCCCGCTGCTACTTTATTTGCTCATTTGCTTGTAATTTCTCATATTACCCTAGGCGTTTTGTTGGTCATCTACAGCATGTGGATAGCCTCATTAGTTATTTTTCGTATTAATTATTCATGTGCATGCTATTTATGTGTTATACATATATATTGTGTTATCGTGAAGTTGCCTTTATCATTTAGTGTGATTTTACAGTTAATTATGATTTATGAAAGATGAATTTCCTTAAGTGCCAAGAAAATTGTTGCAATACTGTCATAGGTGTCATGTCATGTCTTTGGTGTGAAGACCCACATAGGGGGCACAAGATGCACTAGCCGTCACAGTATTACATGATTCCGATTTTCAGTTATATATTGAGGAAAAATACTAAATATCAAATGCTTCTTATGTACCTTCATGATAAGCAAAATCGCAAAGATCACAAGCCACGAAACTCCATAAACCTGAAAAATATACAAAATTTCATGTTATGGATTCAGTCTATGCAGTTATGGTAAGTGCTACTATAAATTTACTTGAATAAAGAATGAATGAACTGCATATGATATGGAATAAGTACCAGCACACTCTGTGTATGTTCCGTTATACTCAATTGATAGACAAGCCCATATTGGTAGATAAAAAACCGCAATGCCAGTACTATTTCAGCAATGATACCACGCTTCCCAGTGTACCTAAGATGTTCTTGTTCCATTTCCCACCATGATTCCCAACTTTTTATTGGTGGCACACCAATTCCCCCACTGTTGCTGATCCACTTATTCCAGTCGGTCCAGTCATCTACAATCTTTTGCCACTCAAAGCCAGAAGGATTAAATAAGAAGGGTGCAAAAAGCCAGGTGCCAACCATAAACCACATAGAAGCAGTTATGAAAATGTATGCCACTGTGCCTCTGTATGATGACGCAAGGATCTCATACACCACAAGTAAAATCATCAATTCCAAACCCTTAACAAAATGGCTACGTGAATATAACCTATAATTATCAGCAAACTTTGCATGGAAGACAACAAACCCACGCCCTGTAGCTCTATATTCTGCACCACCATGGAGCAATGTCCTCCCATAATAATGTGTTTTGGTCCCCAGGGAAAAGGTAAAGAATACTGAGGCTAGTTGTAACTGCATTAGTATGAAATCACTAAGTGCAGTGCGGAATCCCCTTTCTAGACCAATTTCCATCACCATTGGAAGAGCCATCAGAATACCAAGTTGCACAAAGGACTGGGAAGCAAGGGCAACCTGAAGAGGTTCATTGTGCACGAACCTCTGGCCAGTGGAAAGAAATTTATCAAGCCCACTGAGGACAAGGTATAGTCGTCCATATAAAAATACATATACTGTCCACACCGTTACCTGCAAGTGGAAAAGGATAAATTTCAGCTACCTAGCATCAAGCAACAGATAAGGACAAAATCAATGAAACATAGGAGGCATACCATTGTACTGAAATAAAAGCCAACAGTTGTAAAATAACACGACAACATTCTAAAGAAATCAAAGCGGTGTCCGAGCCTATATATGTCTCGGCTCAATGTCTGCTCGCCATTCCCATTTGCTATCTTTGCCTCAAAGAGTGAGATCTGGTTAAGACCCACATCTCTTCCTTTACCAACTTGCATGTATTCATGATGCGTAACATTGCCTTCACGAAGTGTGGAGTTAAACCCTGCCAACAAAATGCCAAGTCATTGTGATGAATCTCTTATTTATAAAGATCATAATATCAAAAGCAAATTTCAGACCTGCAAAGATATCTTCACTTAAATTAATAATCTTGGATGCCTTGCTTATGCCACCCCTTGTTAAGTGGAAAAGTCTATCAAAGACATCTGGATGACCATAATGAAACCGTACCCTAGCATCAAAAAATCCATATATACAAGGAAGAACTTATAAAACTGAGATATATGATGAAAGAAG
This sequence comes from Wurfbainia villosa, assembly GCA_025175895.1. Taxonomy (NCBI): domain Eukaryota; kingdom Viridiplantae; phylum Streptophyta; class Magnoliopsida; order Zingiberales; family Zingiberaceae; genus Wurfbainia; species Wurfbainia villosa. Next base: position 45,717,068 of record CM045991.1, on the reverse strand, counting down.
AAGAAAAGGGAATATACTTGCTTGCATGAAAACAGTTAAGAGAATTTTTTTTTTAGCTTGTTATAGAATGTCTACAGGAGATTCACAAAAGTTCTCCATACAATAATTCTTATCATTCATGAGAATAGAAAATATTGTCAGCTTTGACCATATAACCTATTTAATAGAGGTACGTTAAATAACACTATGGTAGATAATCAATAAGAGCAGCCTAATGCACGAATCTTCTGCCAATGCAGAGCCCTGGGAAAAAGTTTATTGTATGCAACTTTACCCCGTTTTGCAAGAGGTTATTTCCGTGACTCAAACCCGCAACCTCTAGGTCATATGACGACAACTTTACCATTGCATCAAAGCTCTCCTCCAACAAGAATAGTAAATAAATTTTGAAACAATGAGGTAGGGGAGTAATTTACAAAATAATATAACACTGATTCCAAAATTATCTCAACAATTAGATTTCGAAGAGTAAAAACTATGATGTAAGGAGATCAACTTAGCACCATATGGAGATTACTGCAGCTTACACAATAAGAGGTAAACAACTTTGGGTAACAATATTCAGCCATAACGTCAATTTCATCTTTACTACCTATTAACTAGGAGAGAAATAGGTTAAAAAAATTACAATGCACTTATCCTGTCACGCATAGCCTCTTTATCTTGCGCCAGTATATTCTTCAACAAAAGAGAGCAAGTATCATTTGTGTAATTGGTAAAATTAGTCAACCGACATCTACAATAAACACAAAGAACACCACAATATAATGTGTTTTTATTTACATCCTAGATATATTCAGGAATCAACCATTACCAGAGGTAGAGATTTTGATACACAATGCATAATTGGATAGATAGGAGTATTCACATTTCACGAACTACAACAGAGTAATAGTGAAGTCTCACAACAATGAAGTGATGATTCAAAAACAAACCAACATAGTGACCATAGTTAGTAACCATTTTGCTTGAGAACAAAGAAAGTGATCATAAAAACCCACCTCAAAGGATTGGCAAGTATACGCTGTCCTATAGTCACAAAACTGGTCTCCTGGTTTGACATAAACCAAGCAAGAGAAGAAACACTGCCAAATTTACTCAGTTAATACCATTCCTTCTGTGAGAAAAGCTTATGAGGCAGAAAATGTAAGTTGGATGCACCTTCCAGTAAATATATGCTCCCTAACTCCAAGTATCGATGGATACCTTACCCCGTCATGTTTTTTTAAAAACTCTTGCAATAAATTTCTCATTTTCAAAGCCTCCTCAAGGTAATGTTCCTGTAACAAATAATATAAGAATGGGTGCCCTAGCCCAAACAATGAAAATGCAAAAAAAAAAAACACCTATCCATGAGAAAGTAAAAGCAAGGAGGAAGTCTACCACCTGGTTCATATCAATAGTCTGCAAACCTTCACCACGTGTAAAAATGATGGCATGATTTTGATTTTCAGGCTTTCCCTCCCCCAAGATGGCAGGACCAGGAAGTTTGATGCGATATATTACCTGTCCAAGAAAATTTACATTAAGCCAAAAAAGTGAGTGACTGAATTCAAGGTTCTAAATCTCGACACGTATAGAGATTTCGGTCAGCGACCGGAACAATACGATTTCGGTACCATATCATCCGTGTCGATACTATTTCGGTATTTTTTTTTCTTTTTTTTTAAACATTAATATTTAATTATTTGATTTTTTTAAAATTTTAGTTAATTTTTAAAAAAGAATTTAAGATTTAATTTTAAATAAATTATAAATTCGAATTTAGAATTTTAATTAAAATATCTTTTATTCTTTAAATTTTTATATTTTTAAATAAAAATATAAATTTATATAATTATATAAATTAATTAATAATTTATTTAATTAAATTTTACAGCTAATTAATTTATATTATATATATAATTTTAATTAATAAAATTTTTAATTATATTTTATAGATTTTTTAATTTTAGAAAATTTCCCATTCGCGATCGCGCTGCGCGATCGCGTTCCTGATCATGCTGTACAATCGCATTCGAACTGCCGCCGATTGCGCCGTTGCCGATCGCTATTGCCACCGCCGTCGCCGTCGCCATCTCGCATATGTGCCGGTGCCGGTTTCACGTCGGAACTAAAAATTTCGTTCGTTTCGTGCGGAACGAGTCGGTATTGTGAATCTTGACTGAATTATTAGCAACAGTCTCATTAGTTCTAGGATTCTTGTGTTTCTACAATATAAAGTTTTACAAGATTCACATGCTAATTTTCTGATTGAAATTTTTGCTGTTGGGAGACAGCACAATCTATGATAAATAGTTTAAGTTTCATATGGAAGGACTTCTATTTTATGAGTTGGCTCATGTCTCATCATAGCTATCATTAGTAAATTTCCTCATATGAACTTGAGATGAAGGAAAGATAAACATTAAAGCATAGATGTGGTTCTTCAATCACAGAATTACTTCCAAAGAAAATATAGTACCACCACACAAATCTTAGCATGCAAAAAATGGAAAAAAAAAAATGCAATCAAGATCCACTATGGCCTTCAATTATTAGGATAACGCATTCAAGAATAGAGAGGGAAAAAGATGTAGTGGCATTCAATTAGTAAAGAGTTTTGGGATTATTCATGTGATACACAATTAGTATACCAACTTACCTTGTGATTACTAGAGACTGGAGTTTTGGGGACAATAACGTGCATGCTGCTATCATGCATCTCAAAATTACTGATTGGGCCCAAACTTACGTGATGAGGTCAAAAATTTACTTTATTAAAAGTTATTTGAATTGTTAATTTTTATAATTAGTTGAGAATTTTTAAAAGGTTTATTTTTTTTTAAAATCTATTAGGTTTTTATTAGAAAAGTTAATATTGTTTTTATTATTTTGCAAAAAATAAGTCAAATCCTCAAACTATAAAAAAAAGATAAGGATCTCATCTATTTACTAAAAAAGTTTCTAATTTCCTTTTCTCCGAGTAAAAATTGATAAACTTCCCTCTAGATGAGGATCGTATTCTTGTTCGCCCGTTATAGTGCATTAAATGGTTGTTAGTAGTAAAGTCCTAGAGTCAATTATGTGATGATTGACTAGGGACTTATGTATCATATTCTATTAATAATAAAGACAAAGTTTGATTATTATATTTACTTCTTACTTGTGTCAGCCGAATAAATATAATAATGCCCTAGAAAGTAGGTTCTTATCTATAGCACATCAATTGGTAGAATTGATTGTGAGAGGCTACAGAGAACACTATTCTTAAATATTCCTAGTCAAACATTAATATATAAGAGCAATATTAATGCATTGAGACTAACATGTAGGTCAATTGATTACTTGATCTCGCAAGTCATAGATATGTGATATCACGTTAACACATGAGTATATATTAGAGAATATATACTGAATTGACCCGCCGTGAGAAAGTTTTATGGATTGTCATATGAGTGTCATAAACTTTCTCATAGTGACTATTGGTATGATTAGTCCTTAGACCTGAAATCACTATGGTTCCCTACATAAGAGGTTATGTGCTTTGATATCGTCAAACGTCACCTGTAACAGGGTGGACTATAAAGGCAATCACTGGGTATTTAACAAATTATGCGGAGGGATGTGAGTGATGTAAATGGGATCTATCCCTTCCATATGACGAGAGTGATATCTTTAGGCCTCTTTATAGAGTAGGGCCACGAAATGCATGGTCATGCTCAAATGAATCAATATGAAATATTGAGCTCATTTATTTGAGTCTACTTGGAGATCAAGAGCACAAAGATTGATAAGAGGACGACACGATCTATGCCTCATTGATCGATCTAGATATCGAGGATAGAAGAACAAGGTTATATATTATAGTAACGATTAGAATATTGTAAATATGTTAGGGATAATTATTTGTTTTCTAGGATAGAGTTTGATTTATTCTTAGGATAGAGTTTTGATTTATCCCTTTGAATAGGCCTTAATTTTGGATATAAATAAGGCTGCTTTCATGTAATAAGTTGATTCGTATTTTTTACGAAATAACATGGTATCAGAGTTCTAGGTTTTCGGTTCCCAACTTCCGCATTTTTTTTCCCCGCCGTTGCTCGCGTTACTCCTCGACAGAATGGAGTTGCAGAACGCAAGAATCGCCATCTTTTCAAGACCACCCGGACTCTTCTCCATCACTCTCATGTTCCTCTTCGTTTTTGGGGTGAAGTTGTACTTACTGCATGTTATCTTATCAATTGCATGCCTTCCTCTACTCTACAGGGTCAAATACCTCATCATGTACTTTATCCAAATCAGTCCCTTCATCCTTTACCACCTAAGGTCTTTGGTTCTACATGTTTTGCTCATGTTTTTGATCCTGGCATTGATAAACTCTCTCCTCGGTCGCATAAATGTGTTTTTCTTGGGTACCCACGGTCTCAGAAAGAGTACAAGTGTTATTCTCCTACTCTCCGTCGGTATTTCATCTCTGCTGATGTCACGTTCTTTGATTCGGTTCCTTTCTTTGGACCTTCAGAGTCGTCGTCCGAGTTTCCTCCTTCTGTGCCTACGTCAGTCTTTTATCCTCCGGAGGACTCTCTATCACCCACAGCTTCAATTTCTCCTCCGTTGCAGGTTTATCAGCGTCGTCTTGACCTGTCTGCGCCGACACTAATTCTCACAGTGGAATCATGCGGGCCGGATCCTCACACTTCCTTGGTACAATCTTACGAATCGATATTCCCATTGCACTTGTGAAGTATCGTTGACTCGTAATCCTTCTCCTCATTATGTGTCTTTGAGTTATCGTCTTTCATTTTCCTATTATTCTTGTCTTTCCTCCTTGTCGTCTGTTTCTCTTCCGAAAACTGCAGGAGATGCATTTGCCCATCCAGGATGGAAATAGGCTATGCTCGACGAAATGAGTGTCTTACAGAGCTGTGGGACTTGGGACATCGTCCCTCTACCACCAGGAAAATCAGTTGTTGGCTGTCGATGGGTATATACGGTGAAGGTTGGTCCAGACGGAATGGTTGAAAGGCTTAAGGCTCGTCTTGTTGCTAAAGGCTATACTCAGATCTTTGGATTGGATTATGGGGATACTTTTTCCCCTGTTGCTAAGATGTCTTCGATATGCCTATTCATGTCCATTGCTGCGATTCAACACTGACCTCTTTATCAGTTAGACATCAAGAATGCATTCTTACATGGTGACCTGCTCGAAGAAGTCTACATGGAGCAACCTCCGTGTTTTGTTGCTCAGGGGGAGTCTTTCAGTCTTGTATACCGCTTGCGAAAATCTTTATATGGTCTCAAGCAGTCACTCAGAGCATGGTTCGGTAGATTCAGTATTGTAATTCAACAGTTCGGCATGACTCAGAGCGAGGTTGACCATTCTATTTTTTATCGCCACTCATCTACTGGTTGCATCTATCTAGTGGTTTATGTTGATGATATTGTCATCACAGGCAGTGATCATCTTGGAATTTCACAAGTGAAACATCTTTTCAAACATTTCCAGACAAAAGATCTCGGCAAACTCAAATATTTCTTGGGGATAGAAGTAGCATAGTCCAGAAATGGGATCATTATATCCCAAAGGAAGTATACAATAGATATTCTAGAAGAAACAGGAATGTTAAACTCAAAGACAGTTGACAACCCTATAGATCCTAATGTTAAACTCCTGTCAAATCAGGGGGAGTCTCTACCAGATCCCGAACGATACAGGCGATTAGTAGGGAGACTAAGCTACCTTACTATTACTCGTCCAGATATCTCGTTTGCCGTAAGTGTAGTAAGACAGTTTCTCAACTCTCCGTGTAAAGAACATTGGGATGCTGTGATTCGCATTGTTCGATATATCAAAGGCGCTCCAGGAAAAGGTCTTTTATTCGAAAACAAAGGATATACTCGAGTCATAGGGTATTCTGATGCAGATTGGGCAGGATCTCCAATTGATAGGAGATCCACCTCTGATTTTTGTATATTTGTCGGAGGTAACCTTGTTTCTTAGAAAAGCAAAAAGCAGAATGTTGTGGCGAGATCCAGTGCGGAGGCAGAGTATCGAGCTATGGCTATAGCCAGTCAAGAGCTTATATGGCTCAAACAATTGCTTCGGAAGCTCAGGTTTGGAGATGTTACATAAATGTTACTCATATGTGATAACCAGGCCGCCATGCATATCGCGTCAAATCCAGTTTTTTATGAGAGGACAAAGCATATTGAAGTCGACTGTCACTTTATCAGAGAGAAAGTCATATCTAGAGAAATATCTACTAGTTTTGTTAACTCGCATGATCAACTAGCAGATATGTTTACTAAGTCTCTGAGAGGTCCCCGAATTGACTACATATGTAACAAGCTGGGTGTATATAATTTATATGCTCCCGCTTGAGGGGGAGTGTTAGAATATTGTAAATATGTTAGGGATAATTATTTGTTTTCTAGGATAGAGTTTGATTTATTCTTAGGATAGAATTTTGATTTATCCCTTTGAATAGACCCTAATTTTGAATATAAATAGGGATGCTTTCATGTAATAAGTTGATTTGTATTTTTTACGAAATAACAGTAACCACAGTAAGGTTATGTCGGATCTTGACATTCTTACCACTTGGGCAGCAATAATGCATTGCTAGATGTCACTCATTGCTTATGTTTCTAAAAGGGCTTTAGAAACATTGTCAACGTTACAAGAATCTATTAGATCACACACAAAGAACATGTTATTTTGGAAATACGATCATCTTAGTTTAACTAAATGAATCATTAATTAATTAAATGGACTAGAATGAGTTAGACTAATTGCTTAGCCAAACTTGAATTGGACTCAAATTGGTTTAATTTGAGTTAAATAAAACTAATTAAAGAAGGCAAATGAGAAGGGATTTATTGCATGCAAATAGGATTTGAGAAAAATGCCTCACCGTTGCATGCATGCATGCAAATGGGATTTATTGCATGCAATGGGATTTAAAAGGACACATTAACATAGCATGCAAATGGGATTAATGCATGCAATTGGAATTTGAAAAGTTTTCTCAACCTTGCATGCAAAGGGGATTAATACATGAAATGGGATTTAATACATGAAAATCCTCAACGTTGCATAATGCATGAAATGTGATTTAATCGTCAAACGTTGCATGCAAAAGGGTTAATACATGAAATGAGATTTAATGCTCAACGTTGCATGCAAAGGGGTCAATGCATGAAATGTGATTTAATGTATGAGAATTGGGATTTAAGCTCTCCTCAACGTGAGTGAGGGTAAGTGAACTTTTCTTGGTCGTGTGTTTTTTTTCCCATTCCCTTCTCTTTTCTTCTTGGCCAAAAGCTAGTCTTTGGTAGAGAACCTTGGTGTGGTTGCTAGCACAACCAAAGATTTTGCCTCCTTCTCCAAGATAGTGTTCGTGTGGATACTGTAGAAATGCGACCATTCTGATCGCACTAAGATCCGTCATCAAGGAGTTGCTGTCGGGATTGCGAAGGGCTACGCTACAAGGGTAGCTTCTCAACTAAAGTGTATTTAAAAGATATGATTTCCTTTATGTATACACATGGATCTCTGGAGGAGTCAAGTTTTTTCTGCTGCGTTTGCAATTATTTTCGCAATAGATCCCAACATTCTCTGATACCAATTGTTAGTACCTATAAAAATCACATATCTCCACAATGACATGATATTGTCCACTTTGGGCTTAAGCCCTCATGATTTTGTTTTTGAATTTTACCTAAAAGGCCTAATGACAATAGAGATATCTTTTTATCTTGTAAGCACATGATCTTTTCCATATCTTACCAATGTGAGACTTTGATTGTATTTCTCATACTCCCAACAATGGTATCAAAGTTGAATTCATGATTCGATACTCAATTCACTATCCATCTTCAATGTTATTTTTTTCCAATCATACTTTACCTCACCATCGTCATCCCTATCTTCACTTTCATTACTATTATTATTAAACACACTTTGTTTTTTTTTTTTGCTATTAATCCATTTACCACAATCTCATCACCAAGCAATATTGCTCCATCCTCTCCATCATCATGTTTATTGAATTTTCTTCTCTCATTGGCATCACACGTCATTTCTTCCATCGCATCCTCCACACATCTACTATCATCTTCAATTTTCATCGTTTTGTTCCACCACCACCATCGATAATTTCTTATTTTCACCCATTCTTTGATATTACTATATAGCTAGATTGTCTAATCATTTTTGCATCATTTTTGCAGATCATCAAATTCATCATCGTCTAAGATTGTCACCTCTCGATCTCTATTGTTACTATCATCATTATTTCCTCATGACAACCATCTATATATAAGTGATCACAAGCAAAGGAAATCAATCTTGCCTAACTTTCATATTTTGCAATATTATTCCTTGTTTAAAAATTATTATTGTTTAATTGAGTAAATTAATTACTTCATATGCATTATCTAATTTTCTCATTATTCCCACTTCTTTTATCATCTTATTACCAACTTTTCCTGACGTTATTTTTTAATTGAATTTACTACTTGCTCATCTTCATTCATAGATTCAACAAAAAAATACTTACAGAATATTCAAAATCAATACACGAAAAGGAAAGAACCAATCATACATTGAGTAGAGATAAAACAGATTCTAAAAAGACAATCCGATGCACGAAGTTCTTGCCAATGCAAGGTCCCGAAAAATAAATTCTAACTAGAAAATATATTCCACCATACTTTAAAAAACAACAATACATTTTGTGGATCAATTTAAAACAATCAAACAAGTGTAAACGAATATCTAAACAAATTTAAAAGTTTACAAATGCATTGTAACCCCAAATTAGACCCCAGTTAAATTCTAATTTATTCATTGATGGATTAAGATTTGAAATTCAAAGATAAGTAAAATTATTTGTCCTGACTATGATTGAAGAGGCTTGCCAAAAGGCTGAAAATATTTAGCGCTTTATGAAACCTCTTTACATGCATTTAATAAGCCCCTCAACAAGTAACAATCCCACTTATAGAGCATCATCACAATCTAGCAAGCATTCTAGGCCAACTCATCTTGAATCTACGATAAATATGAAAGTCATTAAAATTTTAAAAATTATAATATTTAACATTTTAATTGTCACAACAAAAGTCATATAACATCCAAAATGTCCACACGGTCCAGGCCATAGTACAAGAACACAACAAAGAAATTAAGAGGGCATTTGGTTATAGCATTTTTCGTTTTCATTTTCCATGGAAAATGGGAAAATGCGGCAAATATGTTTGGTTGGACATTTTCCATTTCTGTTTTATGGAAAACACAACTTATATTTGATTGGAAAACGGCCATTTTCCGGAAAAGGGAAAATGCGGGGAAAAGAGAGAATAAAAAAGGATAACCAAACATAGTCTAACCCTCTTGACAAGCACCAAGAAAATGAGAAAACTAAAAAATAGACCAAAGGAACTAAAATAGTAAGGTGTATCCTTTCAATGTACGCAACAAATTACACACAGAAACACACTAGTGTCTTCCACACATATACAAAATATAAGCAAGTCTTACAAAATTATAGTCGACGGCAAGAATTGCATGAACATAATTTCCACATAGGCCCTCCATAAGATTCGAGTCACCTTAGAACCACACTTGAACCCCTATAAAGTGGCATGGATAAATCAAACTTCTCTTCCATTACACAACAGTGTTTAGTTATAAAAGAGATAGACCCATATAAAGATAATATCTAGTGCGTCACATTTCCTTTTTGATGCAGGTGCATCTAACATCTTGATCATCTTTTATCATAAGATGCAATCTCGCCTTCCTCTAAATCACGATAAGGAGAAATTGAGCCATAAAATGAAGATTTCAATGCCTTCATGACCCCCTGACATGGATATCCTTCATTTTGGATCAGAACGAGATGTAAAATAGTTCTTAGAGACTACCATGACCTATCCATGGTCACCACCACGAGCGTGGATTATTCCATGGCTTGACACAGTGATGTAGGGGCATCTAATAGTAAACGCGACCTAGATGCACTAAAATAAGATTTTGACTTTTTCTATTAAAATTTGTTTATTTTTCGATCTAGATAGGGTTGACTTTTTCTATTAAAGTTTGTTTATTTTTTTTATTATTCGATGTAGATAGAGTTTTGACTTTTTTTTGTTAACATTTATTTATTTTTCGATCTAGATAGGGTTTTGACTTTTTCTATTAGAATTTGTTTTTTTTTATTATTCGATCTAAATAGGGTTTTGACTTTTTCTATTAAAGTTTGTTTATTTTTCGATCTAGATAGGGTTTTGACTTTTTCTATTAAAGTTTATTTATTTCTTTATTTTTTTATTTTTTGTTTTCTTGCTTGTAAAGAAATTTATGTTAAATCTTTTCGTTTAAACTAAGAAGTGTCCCTCTTTTGTTTACGAATTCCCCCTTCGCTTTCGATTCTCTCTGCCCCCCCCCCCCCCCTCTATCATAACTTCACACATGGAAGGTTTTTAGCACCGCCCCGCTACCCCACCTGCGTCAGTTGGTATCAGAGCCTTGGATCCATGGAAGGTCGACGAGGACATGATTATGGTCGTGATCAATAAGTTCTGATTGAGGAAACCACACCCCAGGATCAAAGTACCCGTGAGTTCATCGATTTACAGAGACCAATCACGGAGTTATCTCGGCGATCCATGAATGGTTATTATGATCATGGTTATGGGGGTAATCAGCAAGTTCTAATTGAGGAAGCCGCACCTCAAGATCGATGTTCCCAAGAAACCATCTCGGATCTACAGAGACAAGTCGTAGAGTTATCTCGGCGCCTAAATTTGAAAGATCGTAAAGTATTTAATCGACACACTACTTTGAATTTTTAACAACCGCATCATCAGGATCACCGTAATCGTGAAGAACGGTATGAAGACCTTGGTTTTCGCATCAAGCTTCATGAGTTTTCCCGTGCATTACACAAAAAAAAATTTATTGATTGGATTGACAAAGTCGAATATATTTTTTATTTCGAAGAAGTTCCCGATCATGTTAAAGTAAAGTTGGTAGCCATGATGCTTAAGGGAGAAGCCTTCGCTTGGTGGTTACAATTGAAGCACTCCTACAAGAAATAGTGCAAGACTAAGATTATAGATTAGGAGAAGATGAAAGGTTATTTCCTTCCTCTTAGCTATACACAGTCATTATTTCATCTTCCTATCTTAAGACAAGACACCCAAACAATCAAGGAGCAATCTCTATCGATTAATGAAGCAAGAGGTCATGCACAGATAATGACCCCGACTCGAACTCGAGGTCGAGTTCTTTCCAAAATTAGGCGAAGGATGGAGGAGCATTACTTGAATAAAGAAGACATGGGAGATGATGATGAAGACATTGAAGATTGTCTATGAGGAGGAAATTAAAGAAGACATAGAAGACCCGTCTACGATGATAATAACATAGATGAGGTGATTGAAGAAAATCTGGAAGACTCCATCAACGACGACTACGATATTGATGAAATAATAAAAGACCCCATCTATGATGACTATGATGTTGATGAGGTAATAGAAGACTCTATCTACGACGATAATAATGTTAACAAGATAATTGAAGATGTGGAAGACCCCATCTACGACGATGAAGATGAAGTGATTGAAGAAAATATGGAAGACTCCATCTATGATAAGGATAATATTGACACGGTCAAATACGAAGATGGACATGAAAACACCAAGAGCAAGATTCAGTTGATTGGAGAAGTCATGGTCAACATCATCAGCAATGATGACGAGTTACTTTACAGAGAGATAACTATAATACGATGATTGTTCAAAAGAATCTTCTCCTCCCTAAGATTGAAGCAATGATTGCATGTTGCATATTATTGGAACCACCTTGGCCGCTTGATCACGAAGTTATACATGATGGACAGAAAAATACCTATATCAAACAACAGAAGATTATACTCCAGCGAAAGGATCTCACTCTTATTTTAGTATCTTCTACCTCTCATTTCCTTTCTATGTCAAGGTATTTGGAGATGATCACACAAGATGTCCTACTACTTCTCCCGAGCAACATTTTAGATTTAAAAGCAAAGCGATCGGTGATGGAGCTAGTGGTCGAAAACTATAACCCGGTGCACGAAGCTCCCGCCACGCGGGGTGCCGGAGAAGGAATCCATTGTACACAGCCTTACCTTGCTTTTTTTGCAAGAGGTTGTTTCTAAGATTTGAACCCGTGACCTCTTGGTAACAAGGCAGTAACCTTACCGTTGTGCCAAAGCTCCCTTCTAGCTAGTGGTTGAAAGAGAAAGCATAATTCCTTATTCCAAAGAAGAGAATGACACTGGTTCAAGCTCGAGGTCGAGTTCTTTTCGACCCCGGGTGACTGGTGCAGACGCATCCAACATCTTGATCACCTTTTACCATAAGATGCGATCCCGCCTTCCTCTAAATCATGACAAGGAGAAATTGAACCCTAAAATGAAAATTTCAACTCCTCTATGGCCCCCTTGACATGGATATCCTTTATTTTGGATTAAAATGAGGCGTAAAGGAGTTCTTAGAGGCTACCACGGCCTACTCGTGATCACCACCACGAGCGTGGATTATTTCATGGCTTGACACGGTGATGCAGGGGCATCTAACAGTAAATGCAATCTAGATGCACTAAAATAGGATTTTGACATTTTCTATTAAAGTTTGTTTATATTTCGATCTAGATAGGGTTTTGACCTTTTCTATTAAGGTTTGTTTATTTTTCGATCTAAATAGGATTTTGATTTTTTCTATTAAAATTTATTTATTTATTTTATTATTCAATCTAGATAGGATTTTGACTTTTTCTATTAAAATTTTTTTATTTGTTTATTTTTTTATTTTTTGTTTTCTTGCTTGTTAAGAAATTTCTATTAAAGTTAGTTTATTTTATTTTATTTTTAAGAAACTTTCTCTTTCTCTAAGCCTATTTAAATATAGGCTTAGGCTGGATTCAATTTTGATTAATAATATTTCTTTTCGTTTAAACTAAGAGGCGTCCCTCTTTTGTTTACGAATTCCCCTTTCTCCTTCGATTCTATCTACCCCCTCCCCCCTCTATCATAACTTTACGCATGGAAGGTTTTTGACGTCGCCCCGCTATCTCGCCTGCGTCACTATTAATGTGGCCTATGTTATCCTTAGTCAACATTGACTTCATGATTGTTTTGTTACTTATGATCGACAAAAGAATAGTTACTATTTTAGATACAATGGCAAGACAATCAAGATGTACCCAACTAAATCTAACAAACTAGAGCCCAAACCTAATTTGCTCACTAAAATGACTCAACTTGTGAAACAACCCCGCCATCTTCTCACACAATGCACATTTGAAAAGAAAAAAGAAATGATACCATTAAAAACCTATGGCATCAAATCAGACCCTCCAAACTTAAGAATATAAATTGGCCAAAGTTACCTCATAGACCCCCACATATGTGTATGACTAATCACACCAAAAATCTAATCCCAAATCTCAATTGTCTAGCTTACCACTTGTTGACTTCACTCTCAACAAACCAATCTATCGGTCATAATACATTCAAGATCGCATATGGTTTGAAAACTCGTCAACCTATGACTTGATTCGCTTACCTGCCACTTCTTCTAAGCCAACTCAAAGTTTTATTAAGCGAATCAAAGAAATCCATATTGATGTCGATAGGAAAATTGCATTGAGTAATGAGACTTATAAATTTCAAGCTAATGCACACAGGATATTTAAAGAAAATAATATAGGAGATTATGTACTTATTAGCATTTACCCCAATGTCCTTAAAAACTCCTCAAAAAAGCTTGATAACTCCTCTTTTGATCTTTTTCAAATTATGAAAAAAATTAGTGCTAATGCATATGTTGTTAATTTTACTTATTTAAACATTAATTTAATTTTCAATGTTGAAGATTTACTACCATATCAGAGAACATTCAAGCCTTTCTTTGTTGAATTGACTACTAGGCACATGTCGATGGTTTTAACTCCAACACTTCCATCAGTGACAATATTCTCAACATGAGGTTAAATTATTAAAGAAATTATTCCATACACTAAAAAAAAATGATCCAAGAGGATAAGTTAACGATTCGTCGGGCATCAAGTTCTCCGTAGAGGAGAATAATGCAAATAAAGAATCATATTAGAAGAAAAAGGCAATGCTTAAGGAAATAAATGAATAATTATCAAATTTGATTAAAAAGACACCTCCGCTTCACAACTATGCTACCTTCCCACTTGACAAAAAAAACAAATTAACATCAAAAAGATAAATTTTGAAGGAATAAACCAATAATCATTTGATTCGATCAAAAAGGTGCCTCCACTTCATAACTGCTCCACTTTCCCACTTGATGGAGTCAAGTTCTTCTTTGTATGGTGATTTACCTATGAGTTGTATACCTACAATGTCAATTCTAACACTTCCACTCATAACATCACCTTTTTATCAAATTGAGAGTATTATATACCATAAAATAGTGATCTCTTAAAAATGAAAATACTCATCGATACTTAGTTCATTGGAAAGGGCTTTAGAGATTGATAACATGCAAATCTCTAAAGATGAACTTCGAAATCTCTCCCTTGAGCTTCTTGACGAAATGGAATAAAAATTACTTCATCTAGCTAGAGAGGAGACGTCACCTTGCACCAATATATTGCATTAACATCTTGTTTTGTCAGTTCATCCCCCCATTTGATGGATTTGAGTTTTCTTCAGTTGAGGAGAATGACGCTGTTAAAAATTTAATTTATTAAAAGTTATTTGAATTATTAATTATTATAATTAGTTGAGACCTTTAAAAAAGTCGTTTAGTTTTTTAAAAAAAGTCTATTAGGTTTTTATTTTAAAAAATTAGGATTTTTTTAGTTATGTCTTCAAGCTATAAAAAGATATTAAAATCTCATATATTCTTCATGTTTGAATTAATAAAGTTTCTAATTTCCTTTTCTTTGAGCAAGAATGGATATAACCTGCCCTCTAAGTAAAGATCGTATCCTTGTCCGCTCTGTTGTACTCCATTATTATCTTAGTTAAGTATAAGCGTCTTCCATATCACTATAATATAAAAACAAATTAACAACTAACATATTTAAAAAATCTGAAAATGAGTTCAAAACACTAAATCCATTTACACTTTATCATTACGACAAAATTATTATAAAACTTGACATTTAAAAATTTAAGCGGAAAATAAATCCATTTGTGCATCTGGTCATTAAGATGTAATATTGCAAAACTGGACGCTGTCCTTTTTTTTTATCAAACTAGTGATTACCTGATCAAGATTCTGCACTGGCTCTGTAGTGTTACCAGCCTTCGCTAAAGCAGCCTTAACCAATGAAGAATAGTAAACATTTCTTTTCTTTTTAGATCCATCACTGCTAGTTTCTTCAACCTCGTCAATATAAGCAACACGAAGAGAGGGATATCTGTCATCCGAGCAATTTATATTAAAATATTAAACTCCTGTAGCCGTATAAATTAGTATACTAATGGAAATGCATCCAGATTAAGAAAATGTAGCAAACCATGTGTATATTTTATTATTCATCATTTAGGAAAGTAATTTGAGAGATTAAAAAAGCAGTGTGAAAAAATGAAAAAGAAGATGAAACAGGATGCCATGATCATACATGAACAATACCATCCTACATGTAACTACTACCAATACACTGAACTGTAAAATTAGACGTACTTGGTCATAAGTCTTAGAATATCCTGAGCCTCTTGGTCGCCTGACCGTTTCTGAATTCCATAGTGCTGGCAAGACACCACATAAGTAAACTTCATATCTGCTACAGCTTGGCATTGTGCCCACAAGGATCTTCCAACTTTTGAATTGTCCTCAGATGTTAATTCAATGGCCTTGTAACCCTCCATAAGGTCTGAGAGAAACATAATATGGTATTTTCTAATGCACCATCATCATCCATAATAATTGGAGGCAATAGATGCAAATAGAAAACTAATCATTGGAGTACCTTGATCTTTAGCCATGTCAAGAAAGGCTTGAAGTTCTAGAGCTCTCCGGTAATACATCATACCTCTCACTAAAATTCAATGACAGAGTTAAATTAAGTGAAATATTAGGAAATATAACAAAGCTAGGTAGGAATAGCCACCATCTCATAATAGTGAAAAGGAACAAGAAATCATAATTCATTGAACTCCAATAGCTTCACAAGAAAATAATGGCATCATTTCATATTAGTGTGAACAAAAAACAAATCATAATAGCGAAAAAGAACAAGGACACTACCGGTCCTTGTCAAGGTCTGGCCCCGATAAGATGCCCAAAGCCGTAGCTCCTCTTCCAAATCATCATACCTCCTATGCAGTTCTTCTTCTGTTTTGCAATTTTTTCGCTCAAGGAAATTGGTCCATTCGTCTGCAAAACAAAGATGCAAGCAGCATCTCAACTAGTAAAACAACCATGGATAACACACTCCAAAATGTGCACTGTATAACCAAGCCAAAACATTGAAAAACCTGGGTAAATTTTCTGCAGGTAGAAAAGTATGGAAACACCATCCTCGTTCAGTTCTTCAATTCCTTTTAAGGAGAAAAGAACGTCCTCCTTATAATAAGGGGTCAAGACACTAAGGCAAAAATGCTCAAACATCAACATAATTATAAAATTCAACAATATCAAGTAACAATGCATCAATAAAAAATGTTAGGGAAAAGATGCTAGAAAACACAAATGTGAACCCTAGAACACAGATTTTAGGCAACTTTTCCGATCCAAAAACACAGGGGAAAAAAAGGCGCATTGCATACCAACTTTTCCATCAAGCACAAGGGATACAATATCAAGAGAATGAAATAAAAAAATATGCAAATTACAGACAATAATATGATGCATTTTCGTCTCCATTTCCAACTTAAAGTTGATGCACTAATTAAGATCAAAGAAGACTGAGAGAAGAAATATGTATACAAGATGTGGAATGCCAAAAATTGGGGGAGAAAGATTAACAGTGTTACTCCCATAGGCCATAGGCAGCACTCTCTACTTGTACATATAATTTATTTTCATTTTAAATACACATGGCATAATCATTTTGGGAAAATTAGAAACAAGCAGGACATTAAGAGTATTAAATGGCAACTCTGTGAACTTAATACTAGCAACATCGGTTTTAAGGGAAAAATAATTAAACCTAATAAAATTCCCTCACAATCAATCTTTCATCTTTGGTTGCATCACATTTGAAGATGTATTCTTTGCCCACTCTCCTTCAACCTCTTCCCCTATCACATACCCTCTCTTTCATCTGCCTCTCGTCCTCCTATGTTTCCCATCTTCCCTTCCAATACTACATCAACTATGTGGTGCTCCATTGGCAAACCATAACCTTTTGAGGGAGTAGAGATAAGCCCCTCTTCCCCTTTCTCAATTGAGGGATCTCTTCATGAACATCCCCATCATGAGATGATTCAATGGGTGTGCCACCAAAGGTGGGAACATCATAGGCGTAGTTCCTGGAGGCAAGGGGAATGGACTTGATGTCCACAAATTGACTTGATTCAACGGGTGCGCATACAATAAATCGCAAATTGAATTTTCTTATAATTAGAAAGAGAGAAAAAACTTTAAAAAGATTACAAGATCCCTAAAACATCAAGTATCATGTCAGTAGAAGTAAAATGTACATGGCTCTTAGGATGCATTTGGTTCAAATTATAATATATAACCTTGGTAATGTGATTACTAGTTCATCACATTATCAAGGTTATGGGAAATGAAACATTACCAAGTATTATTTGGTTTAATCCGAGGTAATGCAACTAAAACTTATTTGTTTGGAGGTTTTAAAGTATCATCTAATTTAACATTTTACCATATTATCCATTCGATTGTTCGACGACAGTCGACCGACGGCCGACGGCTAGCAGCAACGATCGACGACTAGCAACGATGACCGACGGCTAGCAACGACGGCCAATCGGCGACGCGGCGCGACGCACGGCAGCGGCGAGACGGTCGGCCCGACGCCGGCATTGCGGCGTGCGATGCGCAAAGGATTGGCGTAGCGTCTTGATGGCGACCGACGCCCACGCCCGACTGGTGACCGACCGACTGACAATCGGCTAGACTGTTATTTGATAAATTGATAAGGATAGTTTTGTTCTAAATGGTAAAAATCAAAGGGTATTTTTGGAAGAAAAATTCCATAACCAAAGGAATCAAGAAAAACCAAGCTTCTTAGAAGTTTTTCAATTCCCCCATGCATAACCCTTTTGTTGACGTGGCATGACGTGTCGAGCATCTATCATGACTTGGTAATCGTTCAGATCCTAAACTAAACAAGATTTTTATTGATAACCTTGGATGGATAACCAAGGTTATGGAGAATAACCCCGAACCAAACGCACCCTTAAAATCAGGTGGTGAAAATTAAAGAATGAGAAGTATCTTTAAGGAGAGGATAGGAGCATAGTATTAAAAAAAAAATAATACATAGCAACTCGAGTACAACATAGAATAAGATGATGTCGAATTTGAAAACAATTGCCAAGAACGTACTTGGTGAGTCAAAGATAAAGAATTTTAATAGTGGAATGAGAAAGTACATGACAAATTGAAAAAAAAAAGAACCTATAAATTATTGTACACTTGCAAAATAAAGAAAACATTAAAAAGTATGCAATAGCCAAGAAAGCAATGAGTGAAACCTAGAATAAAAGAACATTTATAGAATAACTAAAGCGAGAAAAAAAAGCAAGAGATCTTAATCAAATAAGACACTTTAAAGATGGATCTAATAGGTACTAGTAAACGTTAAGGAAATAAAGAAATAATGGGATAGATATTTTCATTAGCTTTTAATGAAAGTTTATGTGCCCAACTTAGCTTAGGAAACTTAAGTTGTAGCTCAGAGAAGTATAGAAATTTAAATTTCTATCAAAAAATTAAAAGTTTAAAAATAGAATAGATGTTATGAAAATTATAAAGAAGACATACAAATGTGTGAAAATTATAAAGTTATGAACCACTCAACCATACCATGAAACTTTAAGAAAAGATGATAAAAAAAGATTAAAAAAAGCGACCAAGGTAGTTGAAAATTAATTTAAATTTATGCCTTAAAGTTCGATAATAAAAATTATATATCTTCTCACATAATTGATTGAAAAGTATCGAAAAAAAGACAAGACTTATATATAATATTTATTGACCTACAAAATTTTTTACAAATTATTACATGGAAAAACATTTTAAAAAAAAGTCTAAGCCTAACATATATTGAAAGAATTAAGAATATTTATGAGAATGTCATAATAAAAGTGAAGACTTCATATGGATTAACCGAAGTATTTTTTATAAAAATAGAGTTATATCAAGATTGACTCTGATGCAGGGGCGTCCGACAATACGACTAATTTTTATCTTATGATGTGATCCTGTCTCCTTTTGAGTCATTACAAAGAGCATTGAGACCTCCAACAAGGATTTCAACGCCCCCATAGACCCCTGGCGTGATCACACTCCATTCCGAGCCTTATTGAGAAAATTTTGAGCCCTCCAGCAACCAACATGGCCTGCCAGTGCCCCTAGTACGGGTGTGTTTCATTCTGGATCCGAACGAAGCAAAAACGAAGTTTAAAGGCCGACACGACTTAGTCGTGCTCAAGGGCACAGTCGTGTCCCGTTCTGTGACTTAACGAAGCAAAAGGAGTTGTTCCAACAGGCAGCGTTCCTTGGCACAGTCGTGCCCACGGGAATAACCTTGTGGTGAAGCTTGGTTTACCTAAACTAGGTTGCCACGACTTAGTTTAGGATTTGTTACTTCCTCTTATTTGTTACGATTTTTTCTCATTTCTTAGGCTATTTAAACAAGAGTTAGGACTCTTGTAAAGAGATCTTATTTTGGTTTAATAAAGTTTCCATTTCGTTTAAACCCAGAGGCGGCTCCTCTTTATTTGTGAATTCTCTCGTCCTTCGATTTCTCTACAACCCTCTATTCGAACGTCGCAAATAGAAGGATTTCCATCTCGCTTGCCCCCATGTTAGTTTGCATCAGGGCTATAGATCCATGGATGATCATCGTGATGGTGACAAGCTAGTTCCGACAAAGGAAGTTTCGCACCAAGATTGAAGTATACTATATGAGCTCATCGAGGATCTACAAACACAAGTCGCAAAGTTATCTTAGTGTCTAGGAGTGCGAGATCTTGAAGATTGTAAGGTATTTAATAGACGCTTTACTTCTAATTTTAAAAACCCGTATCAACATGATCACGTAGAAGAGTATGAAGATCTTGATTTTCAAGTTGAGCTTCTTGAGTTTTTCGACACGTTACAAGCAGAAAATTTTATTGATTAGATTAATGAGTTGAACGAATTTTTTATTTCAAAGAATTCCTGATCGTGCCAAAGTGAAATTAGTCGCCATTAAACTCAAGGGTCGAGCATCCGCTTAGTGGGAATAATTACTGTTATTTCGTAATAACTAATACAACTATTACATGAAAGAAGCCCTATTTATATACAAGATTATGACCTATTCAAAAGAATAAATCAAATCCTATCCTAGGAATAAATCAAATTCTATCCTAAAAAATAATTATTCCTAATGATATTTAGGGATAATAAATTATCCCTAATCATATCTACAATATTCTAACACTCCCTCTCAAGCTAAACAATATAAATTATATGCACCCAGCTTGTTATATATGTAGTCAATTCGGGGACCTCTCAGTAACTTAGTAAATATATCTGCTAGTTGATCATGTGAGTTAACAAAACTAGTAGATATTTCTCCAGATATGACTTTCTCTCTGACAAAGTGACAGTCGACTTCAATATGCTTTATCCTCTCATGAAAAACTGAATTTGAGGCAAAATACATGGCGGCCTAGTTATCACATATAAGTGACATTTGTGTAACGTCTCCAAACCTTAACTCCTGAAGCAACTGTTTGACCCATATAAGTTCTTCACTGACTATGATCATAGCTCGATACTCTGCCTCTGCACTGGATCTTGCACTGACATTACATTTTTGCTTTTCGAAAGCAAGGTTATCTCAAACGAATATCTGAAAAAACCGAAGTAGATCTCATCGATGGGAGATCTGCTCGATCTAACGTCGAGAATATCCTATGACTCAGTATGTCCTTTGTCTTCATATAAAAGACCCTTTCTAGGCGCCTCGATATATCGAGCAATCACCGAATTCTGTCCGATGTTCTTTACGGAGAGTTGAAAGCGACTTACTACACTTCTTGAATGAGATATCGAGATGAGTAAAAGGTAACTTAGTCTTCCTCTTAATTGCTTGTATCGTTCGGGATCTAGTAGAGACTCACGATTTGGTAGGAGCTTGACATTGGGATCCATAGGGTTGTCATTGTCTTTGAGTTTAACATTCGTATTTCTTACAGAATATCCATTCGTACTTCCTTTGAGATATAATGATCCATTTTTTGGTTGTCTTATCCCCAGTATTTAAGTTTCGAGATCCTTTGTTTGGAAATGTTTGAAAAGATGTTTCACTGTGAGATCATGATGATCACTACTGTGATGTCGATATATCATCAGCATAGACCACTAAGTAGATGAGATGAGTGGCGATAAAAAGCGAGAATGGTCGACCTCGCTCAGTCATGCGCATTGTATTCTGATATTGAATCTACAGAACCATGCTCTGGGTATTGCTTGAGATCGTATAACGATTTTTTGGCGGCACAAGACCGAAGACTCCCCTGACGGCAATAAACACGGAGGTTGCTCCGTGTAGACTTCTCGGCGGATCACCATGTAAGAATGCATTCTTGATGTCGGTGATAAGAGACGGTGTTGCATCGCGTGATGGGCGTGAATAAGCGTATAGAGGGCGTCTTAGCGAGGAGAAAATGTGTCCCTATAATCCGATCAGAAGATCGAGTATAACCTTTAGCAACGAGGCGAGCCTTAAACCGTCAGCCGTTAAAATGCGGACGACCTTCATTGTATATACCTATCGTGACCACAATGGCTTTCCTGGTGGTAGAGGCGAGATCCCAAGTCCTGACTACGTAAGGCACTCATTTAAATCTAGCATGCTTTGTTTCCCGTCTGGATGAACAAATGCATCTCCTGCGGTCTTTGGAAGAGAAGCGGGCAGAGAGGAAAAAGAATAATAAAAGGAGAAAGGCGATGGTAACTCGAAAAGCGTAATGTGGAGAAGGATTACGAGTGGAGCGTATACCTTTCAGAAGAGCGATGGGAATATCAGTTGAATTGAGTGGAGGAGGAGCGGAGGACTGGCTCGAGATGATTCCATGTGGTCGGATGTTATGGCCGAGCGAGCGAGGGCCTGATAAACTGCAGCGGAGGAGGAGGAATTGAGTGGGGGTGATAGAGAATCCTCGGAGGATCAGGTAATCTGAACATAGAAAGATGAAAGTCGGACGATGACTCGTAGACCCGAAGAAAGGCGAATCGAAGAGCGTGACATCGGCGGAGATGAAATCTGAAGCGAGAGTAGGGAATAACACTTATACCCTTTACGAGGCCGTGGATACCCGAAAAACACATTTATGCGTAGGAGAGAGTTTATCAATGTCGGGATCGAGCGTAGCATGAAACATGTATAACAGACCACTAGGTGGAAGGATGAAGGCTGCTTTGGATAAAGTCGTGATGAGGTATTTGACCTGTAAAGTAGAGGAAAGGCATGCGATTAATGAGATAACATGCGATAAGTCTGACGTCACCCAGCGAAGAGGAGCGTGAAGTGGAGGAGAAGAGTTCGGGTGGTCTCGAGAAGATGGCGATTCTTGCGTTCTGCGACTCCGTTACTGTTGGGGGTTATGAGACGAGACTTAGATGTAATATCCGTGAGATGCGAAGGTTTGAAGCGGGTAGATAGATATTAGCGTGCGTTATCACTCTGCGAGGATCGAAGAGGATGCAATTGTGTTTTGACCGTTAAAAAGATTGAAAAATAGAAAACAATTTGAGCGATCCTTCGTGGATATAACCTCTGTGGGAAAAATCGTCTACTGAAAGTAACAAAATATCGTGACTGATGTAAAAGCAACCGACTCGGACCCCGAATATCGAGAATGAACAAGCGAGGAGGCGTGGCCGACTTATAATGCGTGGAAAAGCAGAACTACGTCGTGCTTGCTGGCGGTATGACTTAGAGCCAAGACTTTAAGTAAGGCTTGTTTTAACTTATCGAGACTAGGATGTCCCAGTGAGCATGGATAACAAGTGGAATCTTTGTTGCCGCACAATGAGAGAGTTTTGGGGTAGTTGATATAGACCGTAGACTCGCGTTCAGACGATCATCAGATTTAGTGAAATAGATGACCTGATGAAATAGAAGATTTAGTGAATGAGATAGCCTTGATCGAGGGCCAAGTGAGTTGGCTTATTGATAATAAATTAAAGGAGCTCAGGGAGCATAAAGAACATTACGAATGGGAAGAGATGGAAGAATGAGCAATCTCACACCTTGGGGTGAGTTTGAGAACCATTTGCCTGGTAATGAAGGGTAAATAGCAGGAAGTAGATAGTGATGAAAAAGAGATCTATTACGGTGATATGATCGGTGGCCCAGTCAATGCCGAGGACCGAAGAAGCGAGATATGTGAAGGAATTGCGGCTTGTGTAATGGCGTGAGAATTAGACTCCTGTCGACCCTTGTACCACTTCAGAAAGTCATCATAGGAAGGCAGTGGAGTTGGGTGGTGTGGTAGGCGGTGGAGTTAGGTGGTGTCATTGTGAGTAGGCGGAACTACAGCGTCTCGATCTCGAGCAAGCGACGAGGAGGTCGACCATGGAGACTCCAACATTTATCAATCGTGTGTCCTAGTCGGTGACAATGATTACACTAAGGACGTCCTTTGCCATTCTTACGCGGTGGAGGTTTGTTATTGTTTCCAGAGACCAATGCTGAAGAGTCAACCGGAACAGAAGATGGTAATGTCAAGACTTTGGTAGGGACACGGAGGAGAGTCGCCCAGGTAGAGTCCATGGTTATCTCTATGGGGCTGCCCAAGATCTGATCACGAACATGAGAATAATCTGTGGGCAGACCATATAACGCCAGAGACATAAAAAATTTCTTCCGATTTTCAAGCTCTGCAACAGGAGTAGCCGTAGGTGGGAGCGGGTCATTGAACTCACACAGAAGGCTAGAGACTGATCCCAAATAAGTTGACAGACTCCTTGATCTGACAGGCATTAAGAATGGTCATGAAGTCGTCACAAACTTGATAGAGTCGCCGAGAAGTGTTCGTAAAAAGTTGTTGAGCTTGTATCCAAACATCCTTACAGGTCTTATGAGTCCAGAAGACATCCCGGAGAGATGAATGGATGGTGGGTCGGATAATGCAACACAACTGAGCATCAACTTTTCTCCATAAACAACGATCGGCCACTTGAATATCCTCTTTAGTTTGTGTGAGATGTTTTTCATAACCCTGTCCAACAAGCCAAAGCTTAATGTAAGAGGCCCAAGAGGAGTAGTTCTTACCATCCAAGAGCTCAGACGAGAGCGGTGTCGTCACATGGTTGGTAAAAATCGAAAACTCCGGCTTCGAAGTGTTGGAGGTAGTCATGACGAATAGCAGCGGTATTATCGTCGATCTCGTGAGTTACATAGCGGATTGGACGGCCAAGAAGGCGTCTTTGTGGAGATACCTGCGAAGAAAACAAGGCGATGACGATTCGCGATCATGGTGCCGCCGTCTCCAAATCCTCCAGACAAATCGAACAGGATTCCCCTTCCGTTACACTCACTGTCTTTGGGGCCTTCCACCGGAGTCGAAATCGTCGGCTTCGTCGAAGTCGTCGCGTAGTCCCCATCAAATAGAGGATCTCGGCACTGGGTTAATTCGCCTGGCCGTCGCCGGCGATTAGGGATTGCGACCTAAGAGCAGGAGGGAAAACTCGCAACGGAGAAGAAGCGGTCGTCGTCAGAAATGAACGGGCGGAGCAGCTCAAAGCGGCGATCGAAGAGTTGTGCGAGACGCAGATCGTGAGAGGAAGAGTCGTCTTGCGGCGTTCTTTGGCGTCGGGGCGTCGGCCAGGCGTCGCGAGAATAAGACACGGAAGCTTGCGGAAGAGTCGGCGTCGGCGGCCACGCGGTGGCGAGACTTGTTGAGACCCTCGGCACGACGACCGGATCTGTGACGGCGAGCGCACGATGGCGGCTCGCGGCCTAAAAGAGAAACAACGCAGGGAAGAAGGACGCTCGCGTGAGGCTGCGTCGCGAGAAAGATATCACGACGTGGAAGCGCGCTCGGTCGATGCATCCAGAAAAAAGCGGCGGCGAAACCTAATAATGCTCGATACCGTTATTTCGTAATAACTAATACAACTATTACATGAAAACGCGGTATTGTCGATCACAGCGAGTTACGTAAGCGGATTGGCGGGCGAGAGGCGCAGCGTGTGGAGATGCGGCGGAAGAAAACGAGGCGATGACGATTCGCGATCATGGTGCCGCCGTCTCCAAATCCTCCAGACAAATCGAACAGGATCCCCCTTCCGTTACACTCACTGTCTTTGGGGACTCCACGACCGCAGCAGACGGCCGTATGCCTTCCACCGAGTCGAAATCGTCGGCTTCGTCAAGTCGTCGGCCGTCCTCGAATCGAAATAGGATCTCGGATCTCGGCACTGCATTGTGGCCACCAAGTCGCCGCCGGCGATTAGGGATTGCGACCTAAGAGCAGGAGGGAAAACTCGCAATGGAGAAGAAGCGGTCGTCGTCAGAAACGAACGGGCAGAGCAGCTCAAAGCGGCGATCGAAGAGTTGTGCGAGACGCAGATCGCGAGAGGAAGAGTCGTGCGCAGGCGTTGCTGGCGTCGCTGGCGTCGCTGAGAATAAGACACGGAAAGCTTGCGGAAGAGCTGGCGTCGGGGCGCTGGCCACGCGGGTGGCGGAGACTTGTTGGAGACCCTCGGCGCTGACGACGGATGTGCGACGACGGACGCACGGTGGCGGCTCGCGGCCTAAAAGAGAAACGGCGCAGGGAAGAAGGACGCTCGCGTGAGGCTGCGTCGCGAGAAAGATATCACGACGTGGAAGTGCGCTCGGTCGGTGCATCCAGAAGAGAAAAAAAAAACGAGCGACAGAAACCTAATAATGCTCTGATACCATGTTATTTCGTAATAACTAATACAACTATTACATGAAAGACGCAGGTATTGTCTGATCTGTGAGTTACGTAGCGGATTGACGGCGGACAGCAAGGCGTGCTGTGGAGATGCACGAACTGGAAGAAAACAAGGCGATGACGATTCGCGATCATGGTGTCGCCGTCTCCAAATCCTCCAGACAAATCGAACAGGATCCCCCTTCCGTTACACTCACTGTCTTTGGGGCCTCCACGACCGCAGCAGACGCCGGTCTGTGCCTTCCACCGGAGTCGAAATCGTCGGCTTCGTCGAAGTCGTCGGCCTGGTCCCCGGAACTGAAATAGAGGATCTCGGCACTCTGGGGCTGGCGTTGTTACTGCCGCAGCCGAAGTCGCCGAAGCTGATTAGGGATTGCGACCTAAGAGCAGGAGGGAAAACTCGCAACGGAGAAGAAGCGGTCGTCGTCAGAAACGAACAGGCGGAGCAGCTCAAAGCGGCGATCGAAGAGTTGTGCGAGACGCAGATCGCGAGAGGAAGAGTCGTGCGTAGGCGTTGCTAGCGTCGATGGCGTCGCTGAGAATAAGACACAGAAAGCTTGCGGAAGAGCTGGCGTCGGGGCGCTGGCCACGCGGGTGGCGGAGACTTGTTAGAGACCCTCGGCGCTGACGACGGATGCGCGACGACGGACGCACGGTGGCGGCTCACGGCCTAAAAGAGAAACAACGCAGGGAAGGACGCTCGCGTGAGGCTGCGTCGCGAGAAAGATATCACGACATGGAAGCGCGCTCGGTCGGTGCATCCAGAAGAGAAAAAAAAAAGCGAGCGATAGAAACCTAATAATGCTCTGATACCATGTTATTTCGTAATAACTAATACAACTATTACATGAAAGAAACCCTATTTATATACAAGATTAGGACCTATTCAAAAGAATAAATCAAACCCTATCTTAGAAATAAATCAAATTCTATCCTAAGAAATAATTATTCATAATGATATTTAGGGATAATAAATTATCCCTAATCATATTTACAATATTCTAACAATTACAATGCTCATGCGAGAGACAGGACAAAGTTAAGATTACTGATTGGGAAAAGATGAAACAGAAAATAAAAGGTCATTTTCTTCCTTTTGGTTATACTCAATTGTCATTTGAACATCTTCATACTTTGAGTTAGGACACCCGATTAGTCAGGAAGAGTTTTACCAATTACTCACCTGAAACAATCTATACGAGACGAAGGAGCAATTGGTAGCCCAATATTTGGGAGGTTTGTGATAGTCTTTTCGGGATATTCTCCATTTGCATTCCCTTTGGATTGTTTCAGAGCTTTATCAACGTGCATTGGTGATTGAAAAGCAACAGAGTCAGAAACCCACACTTCGAAGCAATTAAAGCAGTCGACCAGTTCACACCCAAGGATCATGTACTATCCAATCGACACCCAAAGTTCTTACTAAATCTACTATGAAGTGTTTTCGATGGGGTGAACCAGGACGTAAGGCCATCAAGTACAAAAGATTCGCCAGCCAAAAGAGCAAAACTTTGTTGATTGAAGAAGACATGGACGAAGACGTTGAATCGATCAATAACCCAGTATATGGCGAGGACTACGTTGAAGAGGTACTTTGCGGGGATGGTTATGAGACAAAGTGAGGGATGATTGGTTGAGGATGAATATCTTTCACACAATATGCATCACTGCGGATAAGGTATGCAAAATGATTAAAGATGAAAATATTATCTAAGCCGTGCAAAAATTACAATGATAGACAGATCATCATCTAAAGGCATACAAGTTATATTGACTTAACAGGAAAAACGAGGTAACAATGGATCAGAGATGTGTTGTTTCTTTTTCTACATGCAGCAGGGATTATGATGGTGCTTGGTGTGACATTGTGACGATAGATGCATGTCACGTATTATTGGGACAACCTTGGCAGTACGATCGCAAAGCTATCCACGATCACAAAATGGTTGTGATCTTCTCCATCTAATGAATGTGAATGAGTTCATTTAGAAATCGTCCGACCGCACCCACCTCCAGAGGATATGATTCAAGAGGAATCACAAGAGTAAATTGATAAAAACATATGGTAAAATACCCACTATTACCCATAACCCAGCAGATAAAGTATATAACATAATCCATTTTAGGAATTGGTGACTTACGCATTCAGTGACTGCCATTGGACGCTCCCAAAACAGATCAGGGGCGAATAAATTAGAGAATAGACAGACGTCTATTAGCATTCCAACCTTCCTTCTCCTTTCAGAGCCTATCCGAAAGAGAATCTAGTACCCCTTGGTCATGAATATCTAAATAGAATGAACTAGCCTCTGTGGATATCTTTGCTTCAGAAAAAAACAATTAGAATTAGGCTCGATCAACTGGAATATGTATTATCCATATGGGGCATCCTCCAATTGAGAAGATCCCTTAACCTGAGACAAAAAGAAAGGTCTATTTATTTTCTTTAATTATTCAATTAAACCAATGATTTGTTATTGTGACATATAACGAATTAGACTGCGTATTTTTCATTTTCCAATGGATTTCCTTGGTTTCATTAATGGAAATTGTTTGATGAAAGAACATTTATACTTTTCATATCAAAGGGAAGAAGATTGTACTAGCACCCCGATGAGAGGATCTCACTCCTATTCCAGTATCTTATAGTTCTACTCTCTTTTTTATATTCATATTTTTAGATGTGGTAGCACAAGAGAAAGTTGTCTATGCTTTACTACCTCGCCCGAATAACGTTTTAGGTTCAGGTCCAGATTTATCAGCAAGGTACAATGATTACTTAAAGAGTTTACGAATTTAATGCCAAAGGATCTTCCTCCAGGACTACCACCTATGAGGGACATTCAACACTAAATTGATCTTATTTCGGGACCGAGTCTACCTAATTAACTTATCGTCTTAGTCCGAAGGAGGCCGAAGAGTTGCAACAACAGATGGTGGAGCCAGTGGCCAAAGTATACATCTGTGAGAGCATTGAGTCCTTGCGTAATTCCTGCCTTGCTTGTTCCGAAGGGCAGATCTTGGCATATGTGTGTGGATAGCCAAGCTATCAACAAGATCATCGTGAAGTATAGATTTTTGATTTATCAATTGGATGATATGTTGGATTAGCTATCAAGTTCAAGGATCTTTTCTAAAATTGATCTCAAGAACGACTATCATCATATTCAGATGAGACTGGGAGATGAATGGAAGACAATACTTAAGACACAACACGGATTATATGAGTGGATAGACATGCCTTTTGGACTATCCAATGTGGCGAGCACTTTCATGAGATACATGCATCAAGTACTACAGCCTTTCATGGGCAAGTTTATCGTGGTTTACTTCAACGATATTCTTGTTTATAGCTCGATTTGGACTTTGCATTTTGATCACCAATAAGCGATTTTTGGAAAATTGATGACGGAACACTTATTTATCAACTAAAAGAAATGTTCTTTCTTATCCTGGTCAATGGCTTTTCTTAAATATATTATGTCTACGGAGGGCATACATGTAGATCCATCAAAAATAGATGTAATCTTAAAGTGGCCGAAGCCGACGAGCATGCACGATATTCGGAGTTTATGATTAGTTTTTTTCTATCATCGATTTATCCAGCACTTTAGTACTTTGATTGCCTATCATCGTCTAAAGGGAAAAAAATTTCAAGTGGTCCGAAGAAGCAGAAGCCAATCTTCAATTAGTCAAGCAAAAGATGACTGAGGCACCGATTCTAGCACTTCCTAATTTCGAAAAGGCATTTAAGGTACATTGTGATGCACCGGGCGTTGGCATTGGCGGTGTTCTTAGTCAATTCAAATGGTTCGTTGTCCTTTTCCGTGAGAAATTATCGGATTCTAAATGGAATTTTTCTACTTATACCGTAAAGTTCTATGTTATCATTCAGTCTTTGAAGCATTAGTGACACTATCTCATAGAAAGAAAATTCATCTTATTTACGAATCACGAGGCTTTGAAGCACATCAATGGACAGTTTAAGTTGAGCAAATGATATGCTAAGCAGGTGGCTTATTTACATGAGTTCATTTTTACATTGAGACACCAGACAAAGACCCTGAATCATGTCGCGGATGCTTTTAGTCAACGATCTTCCTTACCACCATGCAAGGCAGAGTTACCAATTTCGAGTCTTTTATGGAGTTATATGCCCATCCTTTGGCATGATCTTTCAAGTGACACAGAGTCTTCGCCATAACTTTGTAATGCATAACTTTCTATTTCGAGGATTACAACTATGCATTCCAGATTGCTGATTGAGAGTTGAGACAATAGATTTTGGAAGAGTTGCATAATAAGGGGCACTTCAGTCGTGACAAAACATTAGCCCTCATATTGTCTGACTTATATTGGCCTAAGCTGAGCAGTGATGTAGCGCATTTTGTAGATAGAAATCATATATGCCAACAATCCAAAGGAACCCTCGCTAATGTTGATTTATATACTCTCTTATTGACTCCCGAAGCTTTATGGATTAACGTCAACATGAATTTTGTGTTTGGACTGCCTCGCACCCAGCGAACATTAGATTATATCTTAGTGGTGGTCGATAGATTCTCCAAGATGACACATTTTGTGGCTTGCAAAAAAACTATGGACATAGTGCAGATTGCACACTTGTATTTCAGAGACATTATTCGATTACATGATATTCTGCATTCCATCACTTCAGATCGAGACGCAATTCTCAATTTTGGAAGAGTTTGTCAAGTAAAGTGGGGACCCAGTTGAATTTTATCAACTTAGGCTAGACAAATGGGCAAACTGAGATAGTCAATTGGAGTTTGGACAACTTATTGAAGTGTTTAACAGGCTCTAAGCCAAAGCAATAGATTTGACCCTACCTCAGACGAAATTCACTTACAACAGATCGAAGAATAGAACCACCGAACTTACCCCTTTTGAGATAGTCTATAGACGAAACCCATTCGGAATACTGGATTTAGCCCCCATCCCACGCACGAGACAGTCTTATCCCAAGGTGAATGAGATGACAAAGCACCTTTAGAGCATCCATAAGTAGGTCAAGCAAGCTATTTGGGAGAGTAACACCAAGTTCAAGGAACGAGCTGATAATCATCGTCATCAAGTGCTTTTCGATGTTGGAGATTTAATGTGGACAGTATTGACCTGTGACTGCTTTCCTATTGGAGAACACAGCAAGCTTAAGGAGAAAATGATTGAACCTTGTGAGATCTTGCAGAAGATCAACAACGCCTACAGGTTGCATCTCCCTAGTCTCTTGAAGACATCTGACGTATTCAATGTCAAACACAAGACTTCTATGCCTAGAAGTTGATATTCATATAAGTTTTAAATCTAATAATTGTTTAATGTGCATTTTACATTCTTCTGTTTCTCAATTTGTGTATTTAAAATCTTGAGCCTTAATTGTCAAGTTTGGGTTAATAATATCTAACTTACAATATGTTTTGTTTAAGTCCCAGTATTTTACAGGATTGTCTTCTAAAATTTCTAATTTCTCAAGTTTAGAGATTATAGTGTCCAGATCTTCCTGTGTTTTTAGTAAATTCAGTAAGTGGTTACTACCAGATTTTTTAGTATATCAATTTCTAATTCCTCAAGATTGTTAATAATTTCTCAAAATTCTGGGATTTTACAATCAAGTTCTAGTAGTTTACCGACTCCCATTTGCAATTGCATTTGATCTTTTTTACATTTACATTGACTTCCTATTGCTTCAGAGGCTGAGGCTCTAGAGGGTTCACCACGCTCCGAGGCACGGAAAGATAAAGGATACTCAGAGAGAATTGGTGATATGATAGGAGTGGTCATAATAAAGATGGCATAGTCTTGGGTGAGGAGAAGGGCTCTACCAGGATTGAGAAGAAAATTGAGTCCTAGAATAAGTTGTAATTTAGCTTGTTTCAAGGAGGTTACCCAAAGTTGAGGCACGGTTAATGGGGTGCCATTAGTACCACAATTAGTGAAGAATTTTATGTATGCATTAGGGATATATTTATGAATTGCTTGTTTTGAACCATCAAATAAAGTACTAATTTGTGGTGTATTTGTAAATTTAACTAAATGTTGTGGAAGAAACAACATCGGTAGAGCTAGAAGCTCCAGTGTCAAGGCTTGAGTCTAATTTATAACCCTGAATATTCAGAGTGCATTGTATTCAAATATCAACAGATAGTCCTATGTTACAAATGCTAGGGGTTTTTACAAAAACCATATTAGTATTATGATCGTGTGAATTTTGTTGTAACATTAGAGGGTTTTTACATTCCTCATTGTCTTGATTGTTGAATTATTGTCTTAACGTGTTTAATTCATTTTCTAGTAAGTCAAGCCTAGTTTCTAGAACTGAAACCCTGACTTCCAGTAATTGGTTTCGAGTAGTACTCTGGTATTTTTGTCTCCGGGATCTCAATGTTATAATCATCCTTAAGACAGGAATTACATATTTGTCATTTACAATATTTACATGTTCCTCTTTTGTTAATAGTTGGATAAAATATGCAGGAGAAACATGATATATGAGTGGCTCCTTCTTTGAGTTGCCATTCATGTGTACAAGGGACAGGAGATTTGTTTTTATCAGGCAAATATCGATTTGTAATAACAACAACAAAGCTTTATCCCACTAGGTGGGTTCGGCTAATCGATTTGTAATGTGCATGTAATTTATTTCCATGGGCTTTGATGTATCTAGGAGTTCTAATTCGTCCCATTCCTATTCCAAGAATTGGGTATGGTGACTCCATACTTTTCTGCGTACCCATAGGGCGATGATAATGAATTTATCAAAGAGTAATCAGATGTAGATGGAAGTTCTTCCATGTCATCCACAGACATAATTGAATATAATGAGGATGTATCGAATATGCCCGACTGTACTTCTAGAAGGTCAAGGTTAGTACAGTCTGCTACCGTTGATTCTCTTATATACAAATTTTTCCAATTTAGACAGGCTGATGATAAATGGCCTGCAACCTTCTTACATGTTTATCCTTGTTTAAGTATGGTTTCCAAGCCATACTTTTCCTAAGATAATAGCTTTTCTTAGGCTTCGGGATGTATTGCATTCTTCTTTGTGTTTTTGTATCAGGAATCCTTCTAGAGGTAGCTCCATATTGTTGAGGTATATATATTTGATTGCAAAAACCATATTGTTAGTTTTTAAGTTGTTTGTATCTATATATAGGTATATTTTTCTTTTAGTTTCATAATGATATGTTGTATTCTTACCCCTATATTATCATATATGGGTGTTATGTTTATAGTTGTTCATGTCTTATGTATTTCTTTTCCTAATTCACCTGGTAATTTACTAAAAAGTCTCTCTCCCAAGTCTAGATTGTAATAATTCCCTGATACAGCTGTTAATGCAAAGAAATCATTATAAAAAAGTTTAATATATGCCCAGTTATTTATTTGTAATTGTTCTAAGTCTCTCATAGCTTCCTTTTGTCTTAAATCTAATCCTATATTTATATCTCTTACAGTTAATATTCTATGCATTACATATCAAAAGTTTAGGATATTATTTTCTTGATTAGCTATTTTTGTAACTTCTTTTGGGAATTTTGCCTTAAAGGCTTCCCAGGCCGCTCTGGCTACTTTTCCTAAATAATTTTCTCTAATCCTAATCATGGCTTCGCATGTTTCGACGTCTAATTCATGTTTTGCTTGATAGTCTCTTTTTACAAATACTATGCATTATTCTAGATAGTTGTCATATAATTGTGGATCACATTCTGTTATGTTTAAAAGTATTGCTTGTTTACCAAAAAAATATTACTTCTGATAGTTTCTGTTTTCCTAAAGTTCTTAGAAAAGGATTATTATTCATATATGGCTCTACTAGTTTCCTAGGCAGATGCCCATGGCCATAGTCCATTGTTCTCATGTGACTCTCTGGATAAGAAATTTCGTATGCCTTATTTGTAGTTGATTATTCTGTTGTGTTTACTAAATTTGGATTTTGCAATAGCATATGATCTTATACTAGCTAATACATTTTTTAAGAAAAGAGAAGAACACTTAGTCATATTCAAAAGTGGAAATAATAAATCACAAATTGACTTTCTTATGGTTAGGAAGAGAGATAGAAAGATTTGTAAAGATTGTAAGGTTATTCCTGGAGAAAATTTAACTATTCAACATAGGTTAGTAGTATTGGATATACGTCTCAAACATAGTATTAATAGAAGGAAAATATACACGACCCCTAGAATTAAGTGGTGGAAGTTAAAGGATGAGAAACTAAATATATTCAAAGAGAAGGTAGGAGTACAAGATGATATCAAAATTGAAAATAGTAGCTAAGAGTGTACTCGGTGAGTCAAAGGGATATGCACCACCAAGTAAAGAATCTTGGT
Source organism: Wurfbainia villosa (assembly GCA_025175895.1). Lineage (NCBI taxonomy): Eukaryota > Viridiplantae > Streptophyta > Magnoliopsida > Zingiberales > Zingiberaceae > Wurfbainia > Wurfbainia villosa. The sequence continues at coordinate 45,682,588 of CM045991.1, read as the reverse complement.
GGTGGAATAAAAAAGTACAAGAGAAAGTCAAGGAAAAACGAATAGCATATAAGAAATTAAATATTTGTAAAAATGAGGAAAATTTGAAAAAATATACAATAGCCAAGAAAGAAGCTAAGAAAGCAATGAATGAAGCTAACACTGAAACTTTTGAACGGTTATATCGAAAATTAGATACAAAAGAAGGGGAAGAGACATTTATAGAATAGCTAAAGTGAGAGAGAGGAAGACAAAAGATCTTAATCAAATAAGATGTATTAAAGATGAATGCAATAGGGTACTAGTAAATGATGAAGAAATAAAAGAGCGGTGGAAGATATATTTTTATCAACTTTTTAATGAAGGTTTAGGAGACCAACTTAATTTAGGTAATTTAAGTATGTCAAATGAGTATAGAAATTTAAATTTTTATCGTAGAATTCAAATTTCAGAAGTAGAACAAGCTTTAAATGGAATGCAAAATGGAAAAGCCGTTGGACCAGATGATATTCCGATAGAGGTATGGAAGTGTCTAGGGAAACAAGGTATTGAATGGCTTACAAAATTATTTAACATGATATTGAAAACAAAAAGGAATGCCTGATCAATGGAGGGTAAGTATCCTAATTCCCTTATATAAGAATAAGGGAGACATACAAACTTGTGAAAATTATAGGGGTATTAAACTAATGAGTCATACCATGAAACTTTGGGAAAAAGTAATAGAAAACAGATTAAGGAAGGAGACCATGGTTCTCGAAAATCAATTTGGATTCATACCAGGAAAGTCGACAATAGAAGTTATACATCTTCTCAGACAACTAATTGAAAAGTATAGAGAGCAAAAGCAGGATCTACACATGGTATTCATTGATTTAGAAAAAGCTTATGATAGAGTTCCAAGAGAAATAATATGGAGAAATTTAGAAAAAAAAGGTGTTAGTGTAACATATATTGAACTAATTAAGGATATATATAAGGAAGTAACGACCAGAGTGAAGACTTCAGGTGGATTAACTGAAGCATTTCCAATAAAGATAGGGTTACATCAAGGATCAATTTAAGTCCCTATCTTTTTACACTAATCATGGATGAACTCACTGGACACATTCAAGACACATTACCGTGGTGCATGTTGTTTGCAGATGATATTGTTTTAGTAGATGAGACTCGTGAAGGAGTAAATGCTAAATTAGAATCTTGGCGGAAAACACTAGAAGTGAAAGGTTTTAAGCTTAGTAGAGTAAAGACAGAATATATGGAATTTAAATTTAGTAATATTAGACGTAATGAGACAAGTGTTAAGATAGGAGATGATGAGTTGTCTGGAATTGAGAGCTTTAAATATTTAGGATCATTTTTGCAAGATGATGGAGGGATTGAGAGAGATGTCTTACATAGAATACAAGCAGGATGGTTGAAATGGAGGAAAGCATCGGGTATTTTATGTGATCGTAAAGTGCCTCTAAAACTTAAAAGGAAGTTCTACAAAACGGCAATTAGACCTGCTATGTTATATGGAGCTGAATGTTGGGCTACGACTCGAGCATATGAGCAAAAGATGAGAGTTGCAGAGATGAGAATGTTAAGGTGGATGTGTGGACATACGAGGATGGACAGAATAAAAAATGAGAGCATTAGAGAAAAAGTTGGTGTTGCATCTATTGAAGGAAAGCTCCGAGAGACACGTTTAAGGTGGTACGGACATGTACTTAGACGGCCAATAAATGTTCCAGTTAGGCGATGTGAAACGATACCAAATATACACATCAAACGAGGAAGACCAAAAAAGACTTGGTTAGCAAAATAAAAAAAGATAAAATTTATTTAAATATAGATGATGATATAGTAGGGGATAGAGTCCAATGGCGTAGAAGGATCCATATAGCCGACCCCACCTAGTGGGATAAGGCTTTGTTGTTGTTGTTGTTGTTGTTTACTAAATTTTTGTTTTGAATGCAAGTATTTTATATTTTTTTGGCTATTATGTTTTTTATCTTCATCCATGTATAAATTCATGTATTCCGGTAATTTCTTATGTTTCTTGTCAAATTCCTCTAATTCTTTTACTTCTTATGGAGTTATGATAATCGCTATTTCTTTTGATACATATACGTATTCTTCTAAATCATAAAAAACTCCCCCTGTATTCATTAAATTCATTTGTCTAGTTATCCCTCTTAATCTTTGCATTTTTGCTAGTTGTAAATGTTTTTGTCCTAGATATTTCAATTGTTCAGTTATCCTTGCCATGTTGTTTTCCTCTCGAAATACTAAGTTTATTTCTCTATTATTTTCCAGTTCTTCCCCTGGTTCTGTTGCAGATGTAGATGGGAGATAACCTACAAATCTAATATTTAGATTTCCTTTCGTATCTTTATATGAGATAGAGTCTATTGGTTGTAAAAGTGGTCATGAGTCTTCTAGACTCGCCAAGTCTTCAGAGTTGTATTGTCTAGGTTTTAAAAATTTTGTACCCCTAGAACTAAAGACTTTGATGATATCATCTACCTGTACCTTAAAATTGTTATTTATATTATTCATTGTTTTTCCTAAAAATATCTTTCTAATTGTATATTACTCTGGAAATTTCCATAACCTCTGTCTTGTACCACTATTTTTATATGTTTAGTGAAATCCTTAATTGTCATATTATAATTCGGACATAAATATGTTATGCCTAAATTGTTATTCATGTCTATTTCAACTAACCATATTATAGATTTTTCTTTGTCTTGGAATATGGAGTCATATAGTATAACTAATACTTTCCCTCTAGTATGTTTCCTTGTAAGTCCTCTAAGACCAAATACTATTAATCCTAAATGTATGTAATTATGTCTTCGTGTTAATATTTATCTAGCAGATTGTACTGTTATCAGAGTTGATCGTTCTTCTCTTCCTTCTAGAAGATGCAATGCTTTTGTTCTGTGATGTTGTATACCAAAGTTGTATAATCTCCTTGGGTTGAGAATATTTAATTGTCCGTTTGAAAAAAAATTCAAATTTCTATCTATGTCTACTATTTCTTCTAAATGTTGGCTTAGATCTGAATTATTCCTGATGTTATCTTGCGAAGATGTACTAGCTATAGATCTTCTACCTTCTAGTGTTCTAGAAGGTTCACTGAATGATTCAGTTTGAGTTCGTGTATTCATTTTGAAATCTCTTTGGCTTCTGTATATGTTATAAAAGAGTAAGTTTGAGGTATGTGCTTAATAATTTTGCCTGTAAATATACTTTTTAAGTCTCTATTGATATTCTCCAAAGTCTGTTGCCAATCCTAAGGTTTCTCGGTTCCCAATACTGTTCGTTCTGTGCTTAATATTTTTGTCTCTAGCAAAGTAATTCTGTGATGTAGAGAGGCTAATAATGCTATTATTGTATTATTCCATTGGGTCTGAATTTGGTCGCTTTTTCCGATTAAATCAATTTTATAATATCCATCCTCTTTTGTCCTTATATATTATTGTATGTAGTCTAAAGCTTCTTCGTAATAATTGTTTTCAAATTTGACATGGTTCATTTATACTTAATATCTTCTAATATTTTTCTGTAATCCTTGTATTTCTGTATTAATCTGTTCTCCAGTAGAAAGTACTATAGCTTTTACGGAGTTGGTATCAAAGCCTAAAGGTCTGGACCATGTATGTCTTCGATAAATAGGCTAGATTACTTAGATCTTGCTTCACAATATCCTCCTAGACAAATAATAACAGTATATTAAAATAAACATCTGTGCTATTTCAGAACTAGAAATACTTCTTGTTAAGATTAGTCAATAATAGACCTATTCAAATCATTTAATCTACCAGTAAGCAAAATCTACATTTGATATATGCATTATTACACCCCACTTATGTGTATTTATAGATGGGTTCATAATAGATCCATTCCAATAACTTAATCCACTTGTTACAAATTCCATGTTTGATAATTCAACATTTGGTTTAGTCTCTCAAAGACTCATCCTTTAAAGTGTTATTTTATGTTAATCCGTTCTTGCATGCTTATTTTATGTTCTTCCATATTACACGAGACCGTGGTAGATGCACCTTAGCTCTCCCTAAATAATAGGCAACATAAAAAGGTAACATTTATCATTTAAATCATGAAAGCCACTCATAGTCGCTAATTAAATATCAATATTATGTTAATATAGTTAGTAGATGGGATAGCCAAAAATATGGCCAAATAGTGACCATTTGGTAGATATGCATTTTTTTAATAATAATAAAATTTAAATATAGATTATTGATAATGATACATATTTGACTATTTTATGTTATCATCTTAATCTGAATATCAATATTGACACAGTGTAGTCACAAATAATAATCTCTTGGCGACCTTCAAATTAACTACGAAGACTATTAATAAGAGTTGAGTATTTATATAGACATGTCCCTTTTGGCGATGTTTCTATTGTGTCATGCAGAGACAAGTTAGATGATAATAAATATAAATAATTTATTACTAGTCATTATCAAAATAGAAATATCAACACAGAAAGATTATTTTAATTTTATTGTTATTTATCTTACAGTTAAATAGTGGTGGTTACAATATGAAAAATCAATCTCATCTAAAAAAGATTGTAGTACAACTACTTTTGCACGATGTCCTTGAATGATTGCGAAAGAAAATGATAAAATTTCACCCTCAATTCATAAGAAAATGTGAAATTTTCTCTCTTATCATCTCTAGCAGAAGATAAGATGATGAGAATTCAACTAAGTTGACAATACATAGATCTCCCTTCCCATATAAGCATAAGAGAGGTGAGGATTTTGAGCCATTGCATCATTCAAAGGAAGATGGGACTGGTTAATGTCAAAAAGACTGTCGGGGGTTGAATGACGAGGATGAGCATCAGCAGGTTGCTCTAATTCCATGTCAAAATTTTAGGGAAAAAAATTAGTAGCGCTTATTCCTTAGGTAATCCCATTTACAAATTATATATTATCATATTATTATATTATATCAACAACCATATAATTTAGCCTTTAACTATCCACAATCAGGTGATCAAACAAGGTGACAATCAAATGGTTAACCAAATTGAAGTGGAGAACAAACAAAGAGAGCATAAAATCAACAACTTACGAGAATGACAACATGTTCCGAACTTTGGGTGCATTAGGCATATTCATAAACAAAGAGTTGCAGAAGAAGGATATCCGCCTTCTGGCATCTAGATTAGATGGTACATCCATTGCAGATTCCTTCACAGTAAACAGTAAATGTAGCCTTTTGATCTGCAATAAACATGACAAAAAAAAAGTAAGAGGACAAGCAAGCAGAGATAAACTGGAAGCAAACAAAATCATACATTGACCAAAAGAACAAACCTTTTCTGTCCAAGCATCTGATTCTGGTAAAGGAAATTTTATTGCTCCTCTTTTTGCGAATAACTGAACTTGTTGTTCCAATGGTGTAATCCCCTCATGCCTCTGACCACCATGATTGGAGTCCAGATTACTGCAGATAAAGATACCAGTCTCAATTAAGAATTGATTGGAAAGCTAACATTGAAGAGTCAAGACCGTAGAGAAGGTTACCTTATCGGTAATACTAAATAAGGTAAAGAGGAAGCAAGAGGAATTACAATTGCACATATGATCTTGCAACCAAAAGGAAGCTTACATGATATGTACTCCATAATATCTATGAATATGCATGTCAACCTCACCATCAGCTAGCTGTGCTAAAATGACATCTTAATCGCCAAGAAATTTTACATTCTCAATCGTCATGATTCAAAAAATCGCTGCAGCTATTGACCTCCCTAGATCATTAAAAAAAAAATCTTCTACAGAAAATCGCTGCAGCTATTGTCATGATTCTTCTACAGCTGAATTATTTCAGAAATACAACAGAGGATGTTATTTAGGTGTGTATCTACTCACTTGCCATCTAAACAGGGTCTTATAGGCCTTCTATTTTATTTTATTTTAAATGCATACTAGTGTCCAAGCATCTTGGTGCCTCACAATTAGAATAAAATAGTTATTTGACTGTTAATTAGTTTGTTGTGGTTTTATATAGGGTGTAGCTATTTACATTTCTAATCAATTAAGGTGCCTCTTTCCTCTCATTATGCTATCAAAAAGCAAAAGAAAAGTGGCACCAGGGCTACGGTAGGCCGTCCAGCTCGGCTCCTAGGTACCCACAATTCGATCCTCAGCCATGGAGCATTTGCAAGAGTTTCCTCCAAATGGGGTGACAAACCAAGGACACTGCAGCTGCCCACGTGAACACTTTCTGATTTACCTTGGTAGTCGATAGAGCATATCTCACCTAGAGATTACTTAGCACCTCATTAGAGATCCGTGAAACAGGGTCAGTCATCCCCAAGATTAGTCGAGCCGAAGGTTTGAATACCTGATGCTAGTAAAAAAAAAAAAAATTTATATTTCCTTTTGATGTTTTCTTGGTCATCAGTTGAGGAACAAAGTCTAGCGATGTACCTATAAGAGATTGTAAAATATCTGAAATATAATGAATATATATGTAGGTAGTAGAAACAGCTAGCAAGGATTTGGTCTGTTTAGCTCTTCTCTCATTCAACAGGGTAACAAAGACCTATAAGTTCCCATTTGCCATCACACCATTTTCAACCACCTTATCCTTCTGCATCATCCTATATCTCTCATCAATTTCTAGATATAATGCTCAGATACTTATCGTCAATCTAACTCCAAAAATGGATCATCTTCAACGTCCAAATCAACTTGCAACCTCCTGAGGCTCCACACTCTGCATGTGCACACATTGACACAGAATCCAAGCAGAATATGCCTTACAGCCCAGGATTCCTGCAGATCAATTTACAGAAGAACAAGCCACTCTGCAGCTCATCTTTTCCTGATTATATTATAGTCACATTCTGCTCACCCTCACATTTTGACAACTCTCATTGTCACAGTGCCTCCAGCAACCCAGCTCACATGCATCTTCCGAATCTAAGCGGCTTTCTCTCAACAGATCTGTTCTCTGTATAGAACTATTTAATTTATACCAAGAACCACCAGACTTATCTCTTTGAGGACTCATGCTTCCCATGATTGATCTCTTTTCACCTCACTGATGCCCTCATAACAGATATTTGTGACCCACAACACTTGCTCGATATACGCTCTAACAGGATCTTCATCAGAAGCAGATCTCTTCCTCGATGTCCTTTCACGGTCCACTTTCTATCATTCTCTCCGTATCATCTGGAACCGTTTAGATAAGTTTATATTCCCATCACTGTATTCAGTGGAGAACTCTGCAGTGGCCCCTCCACAAATCTGCATAAAGACATCCCACTAGTGGCGGTTAATGATCCATTTGCAGCAGGGGCAACAAAAAATCAACAATAATGGCCCAATCTAAGCATAGCACTTAGGATGATCTTCTCGACAATAAACTTGCTGATACTATACCTGCTACGCATATAGTAATTCAGGAGAATTTAGCTTACTCCAGTTGTAGACTACTCACAATGCAACATCTTAACCCTCAGCATTCTTGTTTGATGAGGTACTAGTCGCCTAATGCACACCGCCTCAGAGTCCAAAGCCCAAATTCTCAATCAGGAGGTTTTGAGTGCATGTGATGCAGCATGAAGATGGTGCGATATCACCAATAACAATCTCACACAAATTTCACAAAAAGAAACAAACAAAGAGGGAGTTTTTCATATATAAAAGAACTAATTTACATGAGGGATCCAAAAATCCCTTTATAGACAAAAAAAAAAATAAAGACCAATTCACCTTTATTAGGTCTAACTTGCTTTTTAACAAATACAAAAAACTTTTTAACACTTGAAAGTTGAAACATCTTTTAGAATTTAGCAAACTTGTAAAAATTTACAAACAGAGATATGTTAAAATAATTCAGAGATTAAGCCCTCAATTTCAAACAGCAACATAGGCTTGCATTTACCCTTTTTCCCAATATTACCCCAGTATTTTATCCTCCCAATATCACTCTAGCCAATTGAATGGCCACGTTGAAAAAGAGCCTTACTATGTAACTCGTACTGCATTTGTAACATTTTTTTTTATTTTCTATAACTGAGGTTTCCATATGTTTTTGCACCTTTTTTATATCTAATGTATGGGATCCTTGCCACGTGACTTCAAAATTGGGTTTTAGAGACTGCAATTTTATACGATACAGGGTTTGTAACGAATAAACTTCATAAAATTTCTGTATTTTCCTCATCTTGTACAGAGATAAAAAGTGTCAGGCATCCTCATGTAAAAACCACGCTTGACCACCCACAACTCTTCATATGGAATTAATGATGTGGGTGATTCGTGTCTATATTTCCAAACTTATTTTGCATCAATCTTAGGCATTTCATTATCATATTTGCATTTTTCTTATGTTGTTTTTATGTATTTTCATCTTTTTTTGTTTGATGATTATGATTTTCTTGTTTATCATTGACAGAAAGACAAAACCCAAACAACGTATGGAACGAAAAGATATCCTCGAGAAGGATCAAAGGCAACCCACAGAATGATCCACAGTCACAGTCCCTAAAAATTCTATTACAGAAATCCTATTTTTTGGGAACTATTTTTCCGAACTCCTATTTTTTTAGAACTCCTATTTTTTAGGAACTTTTTTTTTTAACTCCAACTATAAAAAGAGGTCAAGGCAAGCATCAAAAGGGCACCACGAAATAGGAGATACAAATGCATCGAAAGCAAGAGCTGAAGAGAGGAGACTTCGCTGCCGCTCCAAGCGATCAAAGATTCAAAGCATAAGCTACATTGGATTCCTTCTAAACTTTATTTCAATGTCTTTGCTTTGTAATTTCATTATGGAGTAGTCTCCCTAATTAAGGATTAGGGAGTAACTTGGTGTATTGTTTAACAGTTTTAATACATTAATCCTCGTTTTCATTTATGACACATCATTTGTGATTGATTTTAGCGAACTATGTTCACTCTATTCAACCATGTATTAGTGGACTCGATTTAACCAGGTATCTTTCTCCGAGTTAGACCAAGAGGAAAATCCTGAGTTATTACATAGAAATATACAACCGGAACATATCTGAAAGACGAAGTCCTACTTATCGGCAAACGCCAATTTTCAACCTCTAAACCAACTTGAGAGCTCGATCTACATACGGTGGATGGTATCCCGAGTGATACAGAAGGAAGTCAATAAGGACTGCCTACAAAAGTAGATCAGGCATCATGAAATAGGGTGATCACTAAATATTCGTGGAGCTTTCGTGAAAGGAGTTATCCCTAAAAGCGATTTTCATATTATCCCAAAGTTTGATTTCCTCCTTGATGCTTTCATGATTCATCATGGAACTTAAAGCGTCTACCCTACTTCACTTTCTAAGTTGTGAGTAGGGTAGACACATCGGTGTTTTTATTTTTTTCTTTATCCCATAGACACATCGACTATCTTAGAGCAAGTCTCTTTGCATTCATATGTTGAAACAAGAGGATCCACATTCGTCGATACCACCAAGTGAAATCAAAATCCTAGAATTCCTCTCCTAAATAATTTTCCAAATTGTCTCTCTTCGATCGACCTCGGCTTCAATGATGCACATCTCTTTTAACAATTTTTCTGAATAATCTGCTTTGCAGATAAAGTGGTACTCAACAATGCAGTCCCAATGGACGATATGTTATTACATAACGACAAGTCATGCACTTGCAAAACGCACATCAATTAACTTGGGTATATCACGTGTGCTATCACAGCTGTGATTTGTCCATTATGCCAAGGAAATGAATGGATGGCGTGAGAGAATCAAGGAGCAAGATAGCACATCCAAATTTTAGGTATTGAATTATAGGAATTGTTGGCCTGGGCTTTTCAATCGATCAATTGCATTGATTATATAAGGGGCCTCTGCACCTTCTTTAAGTCTTAGTTTTCCCTCAAGAGAGAGAGAGAGAGAGAGAGTCGCACCAGTACTCACCCGTACTCAACTGCATCTTACTTTCTGAGACGAGAAACAACAAATCATATGCACTTTATCATACATAATGTTAGGAACAAATTTTCTCCACTATAAAGAGAGAGGATGATTAATTTGATATATTAAAAATTTATTTATATTGTCCAAGGTAAATAATATAACTCTTAAAAATTATGTTAGTACTTTGTGAAAAGGGAACGATCCTCCCTAAAAGTATATCCTAAGTGAAATGGCCAGAGAATCTTACATAGATTCAGCCTAAGACTTTCACTCCTCACAATGCTTCCATGTCATCCAAGACTACAAAGCACAAGTTTTATCAGATCAACATCACATCAGAGAGTTTAATGTCATAGTGGGCCATAGGAAAAACCAAACCCCGTAATTCTCATCACTGTGAGGGTCATATGATCCAGGAACAAGATCTCTCTCTCTAGTGATGACATTGGCATGATCTAGTTCAAAGACTATCAAGCAAAGAAGGGTCTAGATCCACAAAAGGGAAACAAAAGAGGAGGTTTGTGTAAGATCACCCAGTCCACCCAAGAGATCTAGAAAATCATCAAGATCACTTTAAAAAGGCAAATGCTTCTTTAGTTATATTCATCAAATCCTCGGGGGGACTCATTTTTCCATTGTATAGCACACAAGAATCTAACAAGGCAAAAATGAAGCACAAAGAAAAAAAAATACTCACGAGCATCCAGAGACAATTAATTTCATACAACTAAAACACATTGAAAAGAAACTACCCAGGGAGCTCTTCTTCCAAGATATCTCTCGTCACCACCTCAAGCATATCTTGAAAAAGAATAATCACCTGTCCTCTGTCATCTTTTGTATTAGTCATCTGGCAAAATAACCCATTAAACAAATATCGCAATATCAGAAATTTAAAAATAAAAATAAAAAAAGAAACAAGTAATACCAGTAACTTAATCAGCTCAATAAATTTGTTGCACAAAACAGGAAGATGGCTCAATTTGAGTTCACCCAAGCTGTCATTTTTTATGCAATCACCAACCTTGGAGAAAATACCATTTACGACCCTAATACAAATCAATTAAATATAAATGAAAAAGTTAGACAAACATATGGAAATAAGAGATTTTTATCAAAGTAATAAAAGAAACGATTAAACAATTCGTGTGGTTACTATCCTAATACAAGTGTATGAAAAAATTACACATACTGAGCAAGAGATTTTTGCCAAAATAATAGTAGAAAAAAATTAACAAATCATGTGGTGCAAATAGCTTACTCGCTTTCACGTTGACCATCGACTAAATGCTTAATGATGCTCATAAATGATGCATAGCACTCTTTAACAGCACAAATCATATAAGTTTCTGCATGAATTCTCTTCTTCAATTCATGATATTTTCCATCACTATCTTTTGCCATATCAAGTGCAATAGGAATCTGCAAAACGATATTATCAATGCTTTAGTGAATTCTAATTTTAACTCAGCTTAGTGTTGGTGTATATAAGATTCACATATCTCCACAATGGTATGATATTGTCCACTTTGAACCTAAGCCCTCATGGTTTTGTTTTTGGGCTTTACCCAAAAGGTCTCATTTCAATAGAGATATTTTTTCATCTTATAAGCACATGATCTTTTTCATATTTTACCAATATGAGACTTTGATTGTATTCTCAATACTCTCAACAATCCCTCCCCCTAACGAAGGACCACATTGGTCTTCCCTCAAGCATATCCCTCCACGAAGGACTTCTTCTACTTGATGTCCGATCTTCAACCCACAAGGATTTCCTATCATCTGTCTGGTCCTCCTGATCCAACTGGACTTCCTGTCAATTGTCTGGTCATTCTGACCCAACTGGACTTCCTACCTGGTATCTGGTTCTCTTGATCCGAAGATGGAATCTCACTTTCTTCATTCAAGATGTTTGGCTTGACATGGACCATGACTCTGATACCAATTGTTAGTGCCTATAAGATTCACATATCTCCACAATAGTATGATATTATCCACTTTGGACCTAAGCCCTCATGGTTTTGTTTTTGGGTTTTACCCAAAAGATCTCATTCCAATAGAGATATCTTTTCATCTTATAAGCACATGATCTTTTCAATATCTTACCAATGTGGGACTTTGATGGTATTCCCAATACTCTCAACACTTAGTTGGTATGTATTATAATACCACTCTCACTACCACCACCTGAAGATATATATAAAGAAACAAAAATTGTTGAGAGCCAGTTTACCTTGCTAGCGAGCAAAAAAGGTGGCCACTGGATTATATTTAAACCAGTCAGATCCTTATCAGACGTGTATGGAACAAGCAGCAAATTCATTTCCCTATATAAAATAACAGACTATCAACAACCTGAGCGTACAATAGCTTCACATACTACCAGAACTTGAGATAATACTTGTTGCTTATGAGATCTTCTTCCCGGAAACTAGTGATTATTTGATTCCACATTTGAGCAAATCGTGCTGCCTCCTTCTCAGTAGCACTACTTGAAGACTAAAATGACCAACAAATAAATATTTATTTTTGCACACAAACTGCATAACAATATACATTTTTTCACATGGTAGTAGGAAAGCATTTAAACCTGCTCAAATTTGCTAGATAAGGCAGCCCGAAAACCGCTACTTTTGCTTGCTTCAGATTTTTCAGGCGGAATTAAACAGGCATTAAGAGCGATCGGCAGAGACAGAAACCTTGATCTTAACATTCCCAATGTGCGAATCTGGGATAGTAAGAACAATAGTATCATAGAAAAGAAACTATTATTTCCTTTAATAGTCCAGTTTAAACTAGTCATCCATTCACTAAAATGTAAGCTGCAACAAAGATTTAGACAAAGTATTCCACACAACTAATTTGCTAAAACCAAGGTGCAGAATTAGACCAACAACCAGGAGCCAAGTTAAACTAAGATTTACAATCATATCCAGGAATGCTATAAACAGGCAAGTCATAAACAATGTCAACTTTCAGCATGCAAGATGACAAAACAACCTCGCCTACAAACAAAACAGAATAAAAAATTAGATGATCTATCATTTTGTCATGTGTAATTAGTTATGTTATTCTGCAACCTAGAGCACTTCCTAAACAATTAGCAAATGATTTGTCAAATTCAGGTCTTAAAACCCAAGGAAAGGTTACATGAAAGCACAATCTATCATCTACATCTCTCAATGCATTAAAGATACATACATACAATCCTTAACGTGAACATGAAAAAACATCAATAGAAACTGACAAGATCAGTAGTATAATAGCCAAGTATAAATCCAGACCTCTCCTAGACGGCGACAAGCTCCATAAATACCACCAACCAATGTAGAAAAAATTGCATACCAAATCTGGGTATCCATGAAGTAAACCTAAGGACGAAACAATAATAGCATGAACAAACCACTGGAGAAAAAAAAAGATACATAATGAATTACAGTCAAGAAGCATACAAGCATAATTGGAGCCCAAAGAGCAATCACAACGCCAATGTTATTATTGGCTGCAGAAAAAACAAGTCATAAACTTCCTAATAAAAACTTAGACTCTTTAGTAAGTATTACCATGCGGGAAAAACTCATGCCATTTGTAGGTATATATATGCTCGTTCATGATATCTCTTGTTGGCCTTACAAGAGGCTTTATCTACATTAAACAAAGTAGTACAGTTCAAACTCATTAGTCACAAGAAGAGTAAGCAAAAAAAGGTTGGGACGAGTGGGAACCTCAATATAGTAACTAAAAGCCAACTTTGTAGCTAGAAGAAGCACCCAGAACATGGTGTACCTGATATTGAGAAATTAATACTTTTGTAAACAAGAAGCCATGTGCACTACTGGCATTTTTTAAATTATGAAAAAATAATTAAATCATACTTAAAAAGTGACCATGAGCTCTCATGCATCCCTCTTCCAACATAAAGACGTGGCTGCCAAAATAACTTATTTACAAAGGAAAGCATTTGATTTTAAGCAATAAATGATCGCTATCAAGAAAAAGCAAAAATACCTGAGACCACCACATCACGAGGGTAATTATCTTATAGTTAGAACGTTCTAGAAATCGTCTTAAGAATGGAAATAAAAACAGCAATGCAGCAAGCATATTGGGTGATAGATAAATGACAACAGCCAGAATGTAGAGTGAAGGCTGATTTTGACCGTCCCCAAGCCAACTCTTGATTGTCCTTGCCAATCCCGTAGGATGTTTAAAAGAATACGCATAAGTTACTGACAAGATTATCACCCATGTTGCCGATGAAATGACCTTCAAGATATATCTCAGTTTAACAGGAAAAGACATCCTCCTCCTTGCTTTCCAGCCAAAGATAACATCAAGCACGGCTGCAATAAGCCATTCAATAAATGCTCTAATAGAGTGGATTACTGTGTAATTTACGTGTTATAAATGCTCTAATGTTATTTGTTGAATAGCCATTACATCAACATTAGTGTAAAAGCTTCTGAACACTTTGAAAATTTGAGTTGTAAGATATCAAACGATGCAACCTACAAAGAAATTCACTAAAACCAACAGAACTTCAAAACTACCTGAAGGATACTGACAGAAAAAATCACGCTTGTACTTGTATCAACATTAAACATGAATCCTATATTACATGCAAGTAATTTATTTCTTTGCATAGTTTTCCAATAAAACAAATAAAAAAAATAGGAAATGAGTGTTAATACAATTGGCCAGGTGAGTGTAAATAACAGTTTTCAACATAGCAGATGAAAACAACAAAGTTACAGGAGGGGTAAATATGTATTGCAACACATAAAAGCTAGCTTATTTCCAGTAGGGTCTGAAGGCACACATCAAAAAGAATGATATAGAACTAGCTTATTTCAGAAACATAACAATAAAGTCAAGGTTAAGCCATGATGTATATCCTGCAAGAGATCACTCTGACAACTTAGGAATAGTCAGAAGAACCACAAAATGGTAGGTAGTTTGCATAAAGCAAAGGATGATACAACACATACAAGTTAGAGAAGAAATTGGTTTCTATTCCAATGATAGAATATGCAAAGAAAGGAGGAATTTCTGCAACCAAAGTATATTTATATTCGCAACATGCAACAGATCACTTCCATTGAAAAAAGATCACAGTTTCTTGAAGTAGATCATGAATGCAAAAGGTAAGACACTAGAGAGAAGGGAATATAAAGCAGGAAACAATCCCTGTGGAATGCAAAACCTAACAGGAAAATTGGAAATGAATACAAACGAATCATAGAGATTTGATTAACTTTTCCAACTATTCTTCAATTTGTTTTCTTACTTTTTCTGTATAATGGTGGCATTTGAGAAAAATCTATAGAAAGGCTCCATTTATATTCGTTGTGTTAAAGTAGGGCAGACAAAAGAATGCTATAAGAAAGTAAATAGGTAAACAGATTATTAATACATCGGAACACTTGTATTTGTTGGCCATCCTTCCAGTATTGGTTTTGGCCCTAATGTCCTAGTTTATTTTAAGCCCAATGAATGATTTTGTTCCTGCCTCAGAGAATCGAAAGTTCTCCTAATTAGTGAAATTGGAGGACTTCCCAGGGCTTAGTTGATTTTTTTTTTTTTTGCAAACTTGTAGATGAGACATCGGTTAACCCCGCCATGGTCAGTCCCAAACCCGGATGAGAAAGGGAGAGGGTTGCATTAGGTTGTCAACTAGCGTTGAACTTCAACAAATCTCAATGAATGAATCCATCGAGATATTATGCTAATGCTAGATTGTTCCCCGAAAAAAATGCGTTGTCGGGTCCGACTGTAACATTAAATATGCAAGGATGGCAACATCTCCATGATAATTTAGTTGTATTAAATATACAAGAATTCTTGCATTATAGGTTGGATAAAAATAAATATTATAAGAAATTGATTATTTACGATTTGGATCATGGAATATAGAAACGCTTACTAGTAAAATAATGGAAGTAGTAGATACTATAATTAGAAGAAGAGCCTTGACACAGCGGTAAGGTTGTTGCCTTATGATCAAGAAGTCACAGGTGCAAATCCTGGAAACAGCCTCTTGCAAAAATGCAAGGTAAGATTGCGTACAACGATTTCCTTCTCCAGTACCCCATGTAGCGGGAGCTTCGTGCACCAGATTGTAGTAGTTTTTTTTATTTACAAGTGACAAAGTGGATAGGAAAAAAGACAAAGATGATTGAGAACACAGGTTTTAAGTTATGATACACAAGAAAATATAGAACACGAAATGGAGTAGCTATTGTTGATAGTTCATTAAAGGATGAAGTAGTAGAAGTAATTAGAAAGATGATGATAATGAGAGAAACTATTAATATAATTAACTTATATGCACCTCAGATAGAATTAGATGAAAATATTAAAATTTAATTTTGGAAAGATTTAGATGAGATATTACAAAGAATTTTGCCAAACAAAATGATTCTAATAGGAGGAGATTTAAATGGGCACATAGGAGTAAAAAATATAAAATATAATAGGGTACATGGGAGTTATGGATTTGGGACAAATAATAAAAAAGGAAAAATTATATTAGATTTTGCAGTAGCATATGAACTTATATTAGCTAATACATTTTTTAAGAAACGAGAAAAATATTCGATCACGTTTAAAAGTGAGAATAATATGTTGCAAATTGAATTTCTTATGATGAGGAAGAAGGATAGAAAAATTTGTAAAGATTAATTTATTCCTCGAGAAAACTTAACTACCAATATAGGTTGGTAATGTTGGATATGAACCTTAAGTACAATATTCATAAAAAAAAACATGTATGATTCCTATGATTAAATAGTGGAATTTAAAAGATTAAAAGAAAAACATATTTAAAGAGAGACGAGTACAAGTATTAAAAGAAATACATAATGACTCAAATATAATATGGGATAAGGTGACATTAAAATTAAAAATGATAGTCAAAGGTCTAGGTTAGTCAAAAGGATATGCACCATCAAATAAAGAATCTCGGTGGTGGAATGAAAAAAAGAAAACTTAAAAAAATATATATATAATGGCCAAACAGGAAGCCCAAAAAATAGCAAGTGAGACTAAAAATGAAACTTTTAAATGCTTATATCAACAACTAGATACAAAAGGAGAAAAAGATATTTATAGAATAACTAAAGCTAGAGAAAGAAGGACTAGAGATCTTGCCCAAATAAGATACATTAAAGATAAATACAATAGAGTACTAGTGGACAATGTAGAAATAAAAGAGTAATATAATAGATTTTCATCAACTTTTCAATGAAAGTTTAGGTGATCAAATTAACTTAGGTACTTTAAGTAGACCAAATGAGTATAAAAATTTAAATTTTTATCGTAGAATCTAACTTTCAAAAGTAGAGCAAACTTTAAATGGAATAGAAAATTGAAAAGTAGTTGAACTAGATGATATTCCGATAGAGATATGAAAGTGTCTAGGTAAGCAAGGTATTGAATGACTTACAATGTTATTCAACTTGATATTTAAAACGAAAAAAATGTCTGATCAGTGGAGGATAGGTTCTCTAATTCCTTTATATAAAAATAAAGAGACATACAAAATTATATAAATTATAGGGGCATTAAACTAATGAGTCATACCATAAAACTATGGAAAAAAGTAATAGAAGAAAGATTAAGAAAGGAGACCATGATAACCAAAAATCAATTTGGATTTATGTCGAAAAGATCGACAATAGAAGCTATACATCTTCTCAAATAACTAATTGAAAAGTATGAGGAGCGAAAACAAGATTTATACATGGTATTTATTGATTTGAAAAAGCTTATATTAGAGTCTCAAGAAAAATTATGTGGAGAATTCTAGAAAAGAAAAGGATTAGTGTAGCATATATTGAAATAATTAAGGATATGCATAAGGAGACAATGACAAGTGAAAATGTCAGGAGGATTAACTAAAGTATTTTCTATAAAAATTGAGTTGCATTAAGGATCAACTTTAAGTCACTACACATATCCAATACATGATACCATGGTGTTTGTTATTTGCAGATGATATTATTTTAACAAATGAGACACATGAAAGAATAAATACTAAACTTGAATCTTGGAGAGAAACACTAGAAGTAAAAAGTCTTACACTTACTAGAATAAAGGCAAAATATATTGTTAGAATATTGTAGATATGATTAGGGATAATTTACTATCCCTAAATATCATTAAGAATAATTATTTCTTAGGATATAATTTGATTTATTCCTAGGATAGGGTTTGATTTATTCTTTCGAATAGGTCCTAATCTTGTATATAAATAGGGCTTCTTTCATGTAATAAGTGTATTAGTTATTACAAAATAACATGGTATTAGAGCCCTAATTTTTCACCGTTCGCAATCTTTCGCCGCATCTTTCTCTCCAAGCGCGCGTCTCCTCTACGGTCTTCCACTGCATTTCCCTTCCCAAGCGAGCGCGTGTCTCTTCTTCCTCACGCGCGGCGAACGGCAGCTTCCTCACGTGCGGCGATCGGCGACTAGGGTTCAAATCTCACAAACCAGCAGCGGCTTCGCCTGCCTCGAGCGCCTCCGCATCCGTCGTCTTCTCCGTCGTCTTCTCTCCGACGCCAACGACGCCAGCGACAACCTCCGCATCCGTCGTCTCCTCAGCGACGCCTGCGAGCTGCGTCTCTCACGGCTCTTCTTCATCGCCGCAGAGAGAGCGAAGGGAATCACCGAAACCGCAGCGATCAACTGCGGTCGTTCGGATCACCACGACCAGATTCGCGAATCAACGGGCAGGATCTTACCAATGGACACAGGATCGACTTCGAGCGTCATGCGTTATATAGTGCGCGATTACTCTCATGTTCGTGATCGGATCGATCGGCGGCCCATGCGAGGCAACCATGGACTCTACCTGGGAGACTCTCCTCCGTGTCCCTACCAAAGTCTTGACATTACCATCTTCCGTTCCGGTTGACTCTTCAACATTGGTCTCTGGAAACAACAACCAATCTCCACCGCGTAAGAATGGCAAAGGACGTCCTTGGTGTAATCATTGTCACCGACCAGGACACATGATTGATAAATGTTGGAGTCTCCATGGTCGACCTCCTCGTACTGCTCAGATCGCTCAGAGTTCTGTCACGTCTTCGGCTTCCAGTTCACAGTTGACACCAGCTCTAACTCCACCGCCTCAATTGACACCAGCTCCAACTCCACCGCCTTACTATGATAACTTTCTGAAGTGGTATTAGGGTCGACAAGAATCTAATTCCCTTGCTGGCATATCTCGCTCTTCGGGTCCTTGGGTACTTGACTCTGGGGCCACCGATCATATCACTGGTAATAGATCTCTTTTTTCATCACTATCTACTTTCAGTTATTTACCCTTTGTCACCATGGCAAATGATTCTCAAACTCAGTCCCAAGGTGTTGGTATTGTTCATTCTTCTCCATCTCTTCCCATTCAGAATGTTCTTTATGTTCCTGGAGCTCCCTTTAATTTATTATCAATAAGCCAGCTCACTCGGTCTCTTGATTGTGTAATCTCATTCACTAAATCTTCTGTTTATCATAGGACCGAGTACGGGAGGATGATTAGCTCGGATGTGAGTCTCTACGGTCTATATCAACTATACCAAAACTCTCATGGTGCAAGATCTCCACTTGTTATCCATGCTCGGTTGGGACATCCTAGTCTTGATAAGTTAAAACAATTACATCCTTGCCTCACTTGTAGTCTTTCTCATGAGTGCTGCCAGTAAAAGCACGACGTAGTTCGTTTTCTCCACGCATTATAAGTCGGGCTACATCTCCCTTTGCTTTGGTTCATTCTGATATTTGGGGTCCGAGTCGTGTTGCCTCTACATTGGGGTCACGATATTTTGTTACTTTTGTAGACGATTTTTCCCGTTGTACTTGGTTATATCTGATGAAGGATCGCTCGGAATTGTTTTCTATTTTTCAACCTTTTTTTAATGAAGTCAAAACACAATTTGGTATCCCTCTTCGATCCTTGCAGAGTGATAATGCACGTGAATATCTATCTACTCCGTTTCAAACCTTCTTGGCATCTCACGGCATATTACATCGGAAGTCTTGTCCTCATAACCCCCCAACAGAATGGAGTTACAAAACGCAAGAATCGCCATCTTCTCAAGACCACCCGAACTCTTCTCCTCCACTTCACGTTCCTCTTCGTTTTTAGGGTGATGTCGTACTTACTGCATGTTATCTCATTAATCGCATGCCTTCCTCTACTTTACAGGGTCAAATACCTCATCATGTACTTTATCCAAAGCAGTCCCTTCATCCTTTGCCACCTAGGGTCTTTGGTTCTACATGTTTGCTCATGCTCTTGATCCTGACATTGATAAACTCTCTCCTCGGTCGCATAAATGTGTTTTTCTTGGATACCCACGGTCTCAGAAAGGGTATAAGTGTTATTCCCCTACTCTCCGTCGGTATTTCATCTCTGCCGATGTCACGTTCTTTGATTCAGTTCCTTTCTTTGGGTCTTCAGAGTCATCGTCTGACTTTCATCCTTCTATGTTTGTATCAGTCTTTGATCCTCCGGAGGATTCTCTATCACCCCCAGCCTCAATTCCTCCTCCGTTGCAGGTTTATCAGCATCGTCCTCGTCCCCGCTCATTGCCGCCATCGACTCTGCCATGGAATCATCTCTGGAGCTAGGTCCTCCGCTCCCTCCTCCGGTCCAGTCTTCTGAATCTGATATTCTCATTGCCCTTCGGAAAGGTATACGTTCCACTCGTAATCCTTCTCCACATTATGTTTCTTTGAGTTACTATCATCTTTCTCCTTCCTATTATTCTTATTTTTTCTCCTTGTCGTCTGTCTCTCTTCCAAAGACTGCAAAAGATGCATTTGTCCATCCAGGATGGAAACAGGCTATGCTAGACGAAATGAGTGCCTTACAGAGTTGTGGGACTTGGGATCTCGTTCTTCTACCACCAGGAAAGTCAGTTGTTGGTTGTCGATGGGTATATACAATGAAGGTTGGTCCAGACGGAACGGTTGATCGGCTTAAGGCTCGTCTCGTTGCTAAAGGTTATACTCAGATCTTCGGATTGGATTATGGGGACACATTTTCTCCTGTTGCCAAGATGTCCTCTATACGTTTATTCATGTTCATTGCTACGATGCAACACTGGTCTCCTTATCAGTTGGACATCAAGAATGCATTCTTGCATGGTGATCTGCTCGAGGAAGTCTACATGGAGCAACCTCCGTGTTTTGTTGCTCAGGGGGAGTCTTCTGGTCTTGTGCGCCATAAAATCGTTATACGATCTCAAGCAATACCGCAGCATGGTTCGGTAGATTCAATATTGTAATATAATAGTTCCGCATGACTCGGAGCGAGGCTGACCATTCTGTCTTTTATCGCCACTCATCTACTGGTTGCATCGCGGGATCTCACAGGTGGTCTATGTTGATGATATTGTCATCACAGGTAGTGATCATCGCGGGATCTCACAGGTGAAACATCTTTTCAAACATTTCCAGACAAAGGATCTCGGCAAACTTAAATACTTCTTGGGGATAGAAGTAGCACAGTCCAAAAATGGGATCATTATATCTCAAAGGAAATATGCAATGGATATTCTAGAAGAAACAGGAATGTTAAACATAAAGACAGTTGACAACCCTATGGATCCCAATGTCAAGCTTCTACCAAATCAGGGGGAGCCTCTACTAGATCCTGAACGATACAAGCAATTAGTAGGAAGACTAAGTTACTCATCAAGTACTCGTCCGTATATCTCATTCAGTAGTAGTGTAGTAAGTCGCTTTCAACTCTCCATGTAAAGAACATCGACGCCGTGATTCGCATTGCTCGATATATCGAGGCGCCCACGAATGGGTCTTTATATACGAAGACAAAGGACATACTCGAGTCATGATATTCGATGCAGATCGGGCAAGATCTCCATCGATAGAGATCTACTTCGTTTTATATATTCATTTGAGATAACCTTGTTTCTTTGCTTTCGATAAGCAAAAAATGTAATGTCAGGGCAAGATCCAAAGGCAGGCAAAATATCGAGCTACCATATAGTCAACAAGAATTTATACGGCTTAAAAATAAATTCTTGGAGCTAAGGTTTGGAGACGTTACACAAATGTCACTTATATGTGATAACCAGGTCGTCATGCATATCGCCTTAAATCCAGTTTTTCATGAGAGGACAAAGCATATCGAAGTCAACTGTCACTTTGTCAGAG
The DNA here is from genome assembly GCA_025175895.1 of Wurfbainia villosa. NCBI lineage: Eukaryota > Viridiplantae > Streptophyta > Magnoliopsida > Zingiberales > Zingiberaceae > Wurfbainia > Wurfbainia villosa. The sequence goes on along the minus strand of CM045991.1, from coordinate 45,660,473 downwards.
AGAAAGTCATATCTGGAGAAATATCTACTAGTTTTGTTAACTCACATTATCAACTAGCAGATATATTTACCAAGTCACTGAGAGGTCCCCGAATTGACTACATATGTAACAAACTGAGTGCATATAATTTATATTCTTCAGCTTGAGGGGGAGTGTTAGAATATTGTAGATATGATTAGGGATAATTTATTATCCCTAAATATCATTAGGAATAATTATTTCTTAGGAAAGAATTTGATTTATTCCTAGGATAGGGTTTGATTTATTCTTTTGAATAGGTCCTAATCTTGTATATAAATAGGGCTTCTTTCATGTAATAGGTGTATTAGTTATTACAAAATAACATATATGAAATTTAAATTTAATAATATTAGATATAACAAGACAATTGTTACATTAGGAGATAATGAGTTGTTTGTAATCGAAAGTTTTAAATGCTTAGGATCGATTTTGCAAAAAAATTGAGGGGTTGAAAGAGATGTCTTACATAAAATACAAAATTGAAATGGAAAGCATCAAATTTTCTTTGTAATCGTAAAGTACCTTTAAAACAAAGAAAAATTTTCAAAATGACAATTAAACCTACTATGTTATATATAGTTGAATGTTGAACTATAACACAAGCACGAGTAAAAAATAAGAGTTGCAGAAATGAGAATGTTAAGATGGATGTGTAGACATACAAAGATAGATAAAATAAAAAATAAAAATACTAGAGCAAAAGTTAGGGTTGTATCTATTGAGGAAAAACTTCGAGAGGCACGTTTAAAATAGTATGAACATGTACTTAGATAATAAATGCTCCAGTTAGACGATGTAAAACTATTACAAATATACAAATCAAATGAGAAAAAGGAAGACCAAAGAACACTTGGTTAGCAACAATAAAACAAAATAAAATTTATTTAAATATAGATGATGATATAGTAGGGAATAGAATTCAATGGCATAGGAAAATCTATATAGCTTACTCCACCTAATGGGATAAGATTTGATTGTTATTGTTGTTTTAGAAGAGAGATTGATTTCCATTCATTCAACAACGTAATCAATCTGGTAAGGCTGATTTTATATCAAGGTTCAATAATTGATTAATTATGATTTTGAGCAATGCATTGGCATAAATAGTTGTGGAGCTGAATTGATATATTTAAGGGTTGATATTGTAGTGATCAATTAATTGGGAGTTAATTTGATTATCAGGCTATTTAGTGGTTGAAGCAAATAATCATTGATTTGTTACAAGTCCAAGTAAAACTCAATTCAGACCCAAATTGGATGAACAATAGTTGTATGGTGTTGAACCTTCCTGAACTAGTTCAGTTCAGTGGTTCATCAGATTAGAGCTTTGAGGATAGTAATAACCTTGTTCTCACCCCCTTCCTACATAGCATGAAGTGCTCCTACCCTCTTTTTTTATGTGATGCCTATTACTGCTCATCCATCAGAAGCCATCCATGTGCCTCACTTCCGCCATTCAAAGCCAGCAGTAGTACTCTCCAACCGAGAAAATCAAACAATCAATTCACTTGCTTGTAATCATTTGGTGGGTATAAGACATTCTTCTGGAGTAGATAAATCTTAGCCAGTATGGTATCCTTGTGTTATTACAGGATTACAAGTTGTCAAGGGATTCTTGACAAATTTAGAGAGGTTTGTTACATCCTAAGCAAAAATTAATTAATTAATTGACAAACTCTTAGACGTTTTGGGGATAATTTAAATAAATATTAGCTAAAGTTTAAAATTTTGAGTTGTATAGCCGATCCCACCTAATGGGATAAAACTTTGATCATTGCCGTTCTAGCCAAAGATTTAGTTCATGACCGAAACAATTCAATTCGGCACCATATTGTGCCTACCGATACCATTTCAATATTTTAAAAAAATATATGAATAAATTAATTAAAAAATATTTTTATTTAATTATCATAGATATATTATTGAGTTACCTTTGAAATATTAAAAGTTGAGATTAAATTTTGATATTATCTAGTAAAATATGTAATACTTATTGTGTAAAAGTTATTTTAGGATTAATTAAAATTCAGCAAGTAGACATGGCTCGATTAAGTAGACTTAAATTAAACAATTTATATTTTTGATCAATTTAAAATTAAACTAAATTTATATATAATAATTTAATCTATAATAGTATACTTTATAAGATTGGAGAGGAGCCTTGGTGCAATAAAATTATTGTCATGTGGTCTAGAGGTCATGAATAAGAGTCATAGAAATAACTTCTTACAAAGCAAAGTTGAGTACAATAGTCCCTTTCTCGGTACCGCACATTGGTGAAAGTTTCATGCATCAAACTGCTCTTTATATTTTATAAGATTAAAAATTATATTTTTTTATTTTTTAATAATCTATTTTTATCTTTAAAAGGTTTGGTTTTTTCTAGTTACCTTGTCGATAGAAAGAGGAAAAAAGTTCAACCATCCTTTAAGAGAGATTTTTTTCTTGGATAAATAGTAGAAAAAAATTAACCATTTTTAAAGAGGTAAAGAAGTTTTTTTCCTTATTGTTTACCCTCATGGATGAATGAAAAAGAAAAAAAATTAACAACAAAGAAGAAAATTAATAAATTTTAAAATTTTAAAAAAAAAAATAAATTAATGGTTATAAATAAAAAATAATAGATAAATAAATTTTAAAAAAATATAAAATGTAAAATAAATAAATAAATTTAGAAAAAAAAAACAGAGGTGGGCTACCTCCATGTTAGGATTCCATATTTTGATTAAATTTAGGATGAATTCAACTTGTGAAGGGTTCCAACTAAACTAACATTGGAGTTAAGTGAGAGAGTTAGACTTGAAATAAAATAAATTCAGAATAAATAAATTTTAGTGGTTCTAACAAGTGGATTTTGCGATTAGTATCATCTAGTTTGAACCAAGCTCGATTTGGACCCTACGAGCTACCACCCTCCTAGGAGATGAATGGAATTCCTTAAGGACTGTAATTGACTATCAGCAACCACCCTATGAAAGTAAATGTGGTGGCAAATGCAATTCAAAGGAACGTTACCAAGCCATAAAATTGGACTTACTGACCTGATCCAGCGTTTTCATAGTTAGAGTTGGTTGAAGTGGGGCACATTTAGCTGCATTCTAGGCTCATTAATGGATCAGTCACCCATATCTGAACGGATAGGGGTGGAGGGATGGAGGATCAGCTTCTTGGATCTTTCAATAAAAGAGTTGATGGAGCTAGGCCCGAACTAGGAATTCTTTCGAGGTAGTGATTGATATTTACAATTCCAAGGCAGGTTGTGCATTCCTAAAACACCCTATCAAGGAAGAGCTCAAGTGAGCGATTCAATCATGACTTGTGGTACATCCAAGCAGTAGTTCGATGTTGAGAGATCTGAAGCAATCATATCAGTGGGGAAGCATGAATAGAGATATTAAACAGGTTTTGTCAGTAAACTATGGCGTCGCATTAGAGATTTGTTGGTTTGCTTCAGGAGATAAGGATACTACTATGGATTTCATTACAAGATTATTGAGCTCCTGAAAGGGACATGAAATATATGGATGTTGTGCAAGTTTAATTGACTTGATTGTTGCACAAAGCTCCCGCCAATATAGGATCGTGGGAAAGGATTGGACCACATTGGGTCTATTGCACATAGTCTTACTTTGCATTATAAGAGACCATTTTCACAACTCAAACCTATGACCACAAGGTCATGTGGTAGTAACTTTACTATTGCATCAATACTCCCCTTCCACATATGATGTAAACTAAGCATAAATTTATGTGGGTCAAACAAGTAAACTAACTAGATCCTAGGATTATACAGGTTTGTCAAATTTGTAGCAAAATTGAAAGAAGGTGCACAAGTTTATGGTTTGGAAAGGTCAGACTATATTCAGCAACTAAACATTTTTTTTTGTTAGTGGTAACTAAACCAATTTAAAATGCATTGGTTCTTCAAAAAGAGTAACTAAACTTATGAAATGAAGAATAGAGCATATAAACATAACAACATTTTCATAGACAATATGGATGCTCAAAAGCTTGTCCAAGCTTCCATATATACATAATGAAATAGAAAAGGAAACAACATATAAACATAACGGACCTTGTCCCAGCTTCATTACTGCAGCAGTTATAAAAATGCTCAAAACTTTTTTGAATACTTCAGCATCAAAAATAGCGCTTGGTGAACCACCATCCCAAGCAAGTATGATCATGGCCTTAGGAAAAGAAAATACATCGGTAAAAGGAAATTCAAAAGAAAGAAGAAAAATGTATTGCAATTTGTAAAATATAACAAAAATCACCTGTAAACACAAAATGAGAAAGATCCACATTCTATCAAAACTTCGAAAAACATGCCAAAATGACCGTATCTCAACAAAATTAATCTTTCCAGTCCAGAAATCTGTCCTTGGCTGATGATTTTCCTGTATAATGAAAATGAAAAAGTATGTTACCATAGCATTCCATTAGATTTCAAACAAGTGCAATTACATCAAGTTTTTCTCAGTATACTTCTGTGTTTTTTTTTTCGTAAATGAACTAATAGCAGAACTCATAAAGAAATAGCAACTCAATAGTCGACAGCATTCAAACAATAATAAGAAAAAGCATCTTTGCACATAGCCAACTTGGGTAAGCTACATGACAATGACAATGTCCAATATGCAAAAACCTAGTATTTGCAGAATCTGAAGAAAGGACAAGAAATGTGTATGTGGAAAAGGCAGACAGCAAAAGGGCATAATTATATCTTATAAAATAAGAAAAGATTGACTGATCATGGAATCTACCCCATTTTTATTATAAGACAAAGATCCAGGTGGTTGACAAAAGAAATCAGCATCAGGTCTCATAGGCCAACCTAATCGGAAACAATCTACAGACCTGTAAAATACAGAATAATAATTATTTGCAAAATTAACAAATCAATGTTATGCAACTTCAGTAAATCTTTTAGAGTTACCAAAAATATTCATTCAAATCATCATAATTCCTCCATTGTGAATGTTTTGATTTTTGTTCCCTGCTCTTTTTAGCTTCCTGCATTTGAATGATGAATTAAGAACAAGAAGAAGGTTAAATACCACAACAAAAGGGGCCAACATATTCGTACCATAGAAATAACATTATATATTGGAGTCACAACTTTAGTTAGAAAAGCTTCTTCATCACCACCATATGCTGGCTTTATATGTTCACGTGTCATAGGGCTTATGTTCCCTGCTAGCATACCATATAGCTCAAATGCCATCTGGAGAAAGAGAAGGAAAAAAAAAACAGAACCATTAGGAGGAAATAGACTGTGGCTTCCTTAAATTGTGGAACCTAAATATCACACTTTTATGCGACAGAATATCAACAATATGGCTAGCCATCTGTCAAACATCAAAAGAATTATTTTAAAGCAGAAATGTAAATTTTCTGATCAGGAAGGGACACAGCTCTGGGCCTTAGAACAACAATAATCCAATTATTTTAAACTAATAAAACAGTATTATAATATTTCTTAGTCTAAGATAATTATTTTAAAGCAGAAATGCAAATTCTCGTTTGATCAGCAAGGGACACAGCTCTGAGACATAGAATAACAACAATCCAAGTGTATTTTAAATTAATATACCACTATTATAATATTAATCAGTCAAAAATCACTGCATGTTCATTTATAACTAACCTATGGTGGAATTTCTAGGAAAATTTGATGTCCAAAAATCAAATATTTTACAAACCTTGGGCCAATAGGCCCCATTATAGAGACATATCATACAAATATCAAATTTTTTTGCTAAGAAAAGAACTTGTTTTGGTAAAAGAATTCCACCACAAAATGCTTTGTAAACAACTTGCAAGCATTCGCTAATTTTTGTTGGTGCAAATTGTGCCTCAAATGGTCCAATGTGATATTGGGTTTTGAAATTTGAGCAAAAGGTTTAAGTTAAGCCTTACATTGTGATTTGATGTGTTTGAGTGTGCAAGGTCTTACAGAAACGTACATGGAACTTGGGAAGTTCGAGACTGGAAAGATGGCATGAGACATCCGACACACACATGATGAGAAGCAATAAGATGGCAATTGAAGCGACTCTAGAATAATCACTTGGCACGGCCAAGTTGGAGGCTCAGTGGCTTGAAGTTTAAAGAAATCGAAGAAGGTTGCATGAGGCAACTGAGGAATCACATAGTGAGGAAGATCGACAGCCAATGGAGGTGGAATACATAGGTGACACCATGAAGGATCGCATGTGAAAGAGTTGAGCGATCATGCATATTTAAGGGACATAAGAGATGACCAACGAACAAACTCAAGTTACGAATAGCTAGTATGAGCTATGAGTGTTTATTGTCTTGTATGAATAGGGAAAGGGTAGAACTCAACGTCCAACCATTGAGCTAGTTGTCGAGTTCCCAGCTGGTAGACCAATGGGAAAACCCAAAACCCCAAAGATTCAGTATTTGGGATCTAACTATTAGTGTAGAATATAGTCAACTGGTGGATCGATCAAACAATCAATCAGGCAACTAAGGGAGGAGGCAACCAACAAAAAGTTCTATTCAGGTGACTAGTCAAGTGAATGGTCGGCTGAAGGCACATGAGTCAACTGATGGTAAATTACCAGTCAACCAATGTTGAGATGGAAAGCAAAAAAGAGTTATTGCTCAACAATGATTAGATCAGGTAAAGCAATTGACCAATTGATACAGATTAGTCACCTGATTGATGGGTAATCAAATTATCTGATGGTTATAAAAGGAAAGATTGGGTAGGTTTTGGGACTAGCAAAATAGGAATGGCAAAACCATATTAGAAGCATTTTTCCTCGTGTCCAAGCTTTGTTGTAATCTCTCTGTGTGCGTGATCTTCTAAGAAATTTATCAATCTCTAATAGTTGACAGAGGAAAAAGATAATGGCTTTTCAGGAGTGATCCACCGACGAAATATTAGTAGGATAGGAATCTGAGGGACTATCAAACCATGTAAAAGGCTAGCATTTGATTGATTTGTTTATATTTCCACAGCATAACAAGTGTTGTAGGAACTGAACAAATTGTGAAAGATGTTATTCAACCCCTCCCCTTCTAGCATATCCATTACCTCGTGGTTCTAACAATTTTATGTTAGTTTACAAATCAGCTTGCAAACTAAAATTTGAACTAAAAATTAACCACTTTGAGTTTACCAAGAACACTAAGGACATTAGAATTTTCTTTGCTAGAAAGAGTTTATTTTGATTGAACATTCCATCACAAGCTGAGCTTGTGAGCATTCTGTAGCAATTTCATGTTTGTTCTGATGGTGGAATCTCATTCGCAAATTATGTGTTGACTAAAAGTCAAAGACTTTAGTCGTTATAATATAGTCAACACCACTAGAAAGACATTCAAAATATTTTTACTCCAAAAGGTTAATTTTGACGAAAATTTGTTTTTATCTAAACAGTAGAATGGAATTATAAAAGAACAATTCATTCTGATTTCATTCGTTCATGTATACAAAATGCAACCTAAGAGTTGTTGTACACTCATATGTGGTGGCGGCTACATTAAGGTTCTGCCATTGTGCGCTCAGTAGTGTTGGTAGTTTAGTAGTTCTACTCAGTACTTGCTTCAGACTTTAAACTTGGATTTGTATAATTAGTAGTTCCTGATGATTTTGTTCTGTAAGATTTCCAGCGTCGTGGTTAGGCTATCAGCATAAAGGTGTTGCCAAAAAGCATGGGTAACATTCTAAATAATAGAATAAGGTCCAAGTAAATCAACAAATGGAAGTTTCTGTAAAAATTTCTGCAACCTAACTTCTGGTGACCAAAGTCAGATGTTATTGAAACCATGTGATTCAAGTAAATGTGGTCCACACATCAATTTTCAAAAATAAAAAAAGGCAAATATAATAATAAAAGAACTATGAAGCAGTACAAAAAAAGAAATACTGCAAAATAGCTGATAAGCAATAGAAGCTATAAAATTATATGAATCAGACAGAATATCTGGTGCTAAATCATACATGATGATAGATGTAGCAAAGGCATTCTGGCATAAATCTTAAATTTGCAGCTTCGCCCCAAATAAGAAGATAAAGGCCCATGTATAGAAGCTTCCGCTGTTGCACTTCCTGCTGTATAGTAGGCAACCTGAAATTTTAATCCCTCTTATTCTGATAGCAGGTCATGAGTTGTGCAGGGAACCTCTGATTCCACAAAAAAAAAAAGGAGAGAACTGACATACAAATGAAAAGTGCATATCTTGCATGCTTATCCTTACCACAAACTACTCTTCCGATTCAAGTACTTGCACCACTTCTTGTAGTTCTTAAACAATTTCTTCATGACCTCAGTCAATGCGCGTTCATCCAACTAACGAGCAAGCATCACAAAATATTAGTGCTGTCCCAAAAAAGGTAAAACACGCATGCATTTGTTATCAACTTATTGCTAAAAAAGGTGTGTAAAGGGCTGAGAGAACCTTGGGTTGCTGATCGGGCTTTGGAATTTGACGTATATGAACATTTGCAAGTAACAAAATCAGGTGTTCCCTTTGATTAGACACATTATCTTCCTGCATGAATATACAAACATAGAATATTACCAAGAGAGACGGAATGCAGGGAAGAAAAATTAATCAAATACCATTGAGAAGTAGTGCTTACCTGAAAGCCAAACATAACTTGCAGCCAATCCAGAAGATCTTTGTTAGGCTTCTTATGGTTCTTAGGCCATGGAAGACCCCTTGTGTTTCGAAGGGCATATACAGCAGCTTGAATCTGTGAAATAGAAGATAGTGTTTTAGGTAGTAGTAATTAAAATACATCAAAGAACCATACTAAAAGGGAAGGAAAACCTCTGGATAACGCATGATAGCTTGGTTTGCACTGTCAGGATCAAGAGGAAGGATGTTATATGGACCAAGAGTCTTGGTCTTCTCCTTAACCTCATCGTGAGCTCGCAATATCTGCATTAACAGAGCCACAAGAAAAAATCAAGAAAGAAAACTTAAATAGAACTATGATGTATGGCAACATGAAATTCATAAACCAGATGAAAAGAGGAATAATGATGAACAAATATGAAAGAAAATTCTGGAAAGATTTACCTCAGGTTCAAGTGCTTGGGTCTGGTTAACAGCTTTTAAAACCTCAAATAAGACAGCAGCTGTCTGATAGGCTTTGGTAAGTTGTGCACTGGTTGGAATAAATTAATAAGTCAAGAGGTGGATATCATAAACTTCCACGAATTAGATAATTATGCTTCATAAGTAGCCTGCCCACCGATCAGCTTTTTCAGTATTTTGAAGTGCTTGAATGTACTTCTTAAAGTACTCTCGGTAGAAGGTTTGCATCTCCCGTGTGTCACTTGTTTGATCTCTTCCCTTCAGGGTAGGATCATTGTCCTAATCATGGGAGACACCAATATATGAAGTATTCCCATTATGTTGAAAGAACTAGACTGTACTAGAATAGCAACGCCTCCCAGTTAGTGTTGGATGGTAGGAAAAAACAAAAGCTACTATAAGAGATATAGAAATATTGTAGTGGAAATGCAGGGTTTAGTAAGAAGGATAAAGTAAAAAACTGCATTATCCCTGCTGTATTGGGTCAAAATAATAAAAATAACACAAATAATTGAGATCATAAAGGCAAGTTCAAAGACAATTCCTAGGCTCCAAATAGCTAGTTGAACTATATTTTTATCTTGGAAAAGATCAAGCAACGTTGAAGCAAAAAATAAATTTTACTCCATGATTTTTTTCCGATTACCAAATTCTTGTTTGGAAATCAGTTAGATTAATCTTTTTGATTAGTTATATCTCAAAAAAACTGTAAATTCCTCTTACAAATGAGAGCATAATAAAGATCATGCAATCACACACCAAAAAATTCAAGGAGAACTCCAACCATTAACATTTTTTTGAAATTAGTGAAAGTTTTTCTATCTTGCAACATTATCCAAGATTTAAAATTTTGAGTACCATATCGTGTAATGTTGATAAAGTTTCAATGCTTATTTAATTAAATTATCAATAAAAATAATTAACTTTTTTTCTTAACGATGTAATAAACAATGGGAAAATGAGTTTTTCTGTCCTTCACAAATTGAGGGGCATATTTTGTTTTCAAATTCGACAATATTGGAGTTCAAAGACACGAAAGTTTGAATTGTTAAGGATGTAAATTTATTGGAAACAAACATATATTTCTATATAATTATGCTTTGAAATTTATTCATGAGCAAGTGTTAAGATATTTGATATTAAACACCATGGGATTTACTGTATTTTGTTTGACAAAGTGTAAATAAAAGTTTTGGATGAAGTGAAATAATTAAAATTTTATCGTTTTGATTTTAAGTTGGTTTTCTTTTAACTATAATTATTAGAGTGGGCAAAAAAAGAGAAAAAATTCTAAATTTTAAATGTAAAATATTATATTTTAGACTTAAATTAGATTTTAAATATACTTAATTTTATAAATATAAAATTTCTAAAAAATAAAAATTTGACTCAAGTCAATCAAATTTAAAGATATTGGATTCAAGATTTGTTTAATAAAATTAAATTTTCTAGGTTCAATCATATTTCATTTAAATAAGTTTTAAAAATAAAATTAAATAAATTATTGTTTAACTTAATAAAATAAATTTTCATTTAATCAAAGCATTATGTCACACAATATGAAAGTCATAACATAAAAAAATCTTTGTTAATGTTAAATACTAAGTTTTATCATATTTACTTTTGTCATTTTAAATTTTTTATTTTAAATATCTAATTAGTTAAATCGAACTAGTAGGAGTAGCCTATTGAGCAACCCATCGTTGACATAATAATTAGACTCAAATAAGTTCAACCTCGATTTGAATTTATTTTAATCAATTTAAAATTAAAATAGATTTATAAATAGTATACGTTAGTTTAAGGTTAAGGATTTATTGGTATTTAATTAGGTTATGATATTATTTAAAATAAGTTAGCAAATTACTTTAAACCCAAAATGTTTTTCCATCTTTCTTTTTTTCTCATCCAGAATAGTTACTCGCCGAGAGACACTTTTAAAGTGGCACGGATATATACTTAGACGGCCAATAAATAATTCAATTAGACGATGTGAAACGATGACAAATACACACATTAAACAAGGATGAGAAAGACCAAAAAAAAAAACTTGATTAGCGACAATAAAATAAGATAAAATTTATTTAAGTATAGATGATGATATAGTAGGAGATAAAGCTCAATGACGTAGAAGAATTCATATAGTCGATCTCACCTAGTGGGATAAAACTTGATCGATAATGTATACTGAGAACCATACCGAGAGGAGGATAGCGCCCCGATGGAGGAAACCATAGTGGGAACTCAGATTGGCTTGGCTCGGAGCAATTGTCTCATTCCAACAAGAGTGTAGTGTGTAAATGGTTAATTCCAGTAGTGTAGAATAGTTGTTGTTGTTATAACAGTCGCTCGCCCACCCACACTGCACGACCTACTTGGTGTCGCCGCTTGTCACCCACATTCTCCTAATATTCCTCACATCTCTTATTTTCTCTTCCTCTCTTTCCCAACTACTTTCCCATCCTCTCTTCTCACTTTCGTTGCTCCCTCTCTTGCTGCATGCTTTCGGTGTCGAGATCATCTCACATGTGGGTCAGCAGGCTAAACAATATAATTTGCTAGTGTCAAACAGGATGGCTCAACACTAGAAACCATGGAATTATCATTAATAAGGCTCACTTGTTTTTCATAATGAAATATTTTTGCTTCCATTATAAGTTGAACATGCAAAGCCTCAACCCAACGAGAGCTTGTGGCAAAAATACAGGAAAGTTTATTGTTCATGTAACTAAATATCTTTATAGTGAAGGATCATGCTTTATATGTTCCCATTATATACATGCAAAATATAAAAAAATTAAAAAAGAAATAGCATGACCTGGTAACTGCAACTTTGCTATCCCTAGGTACTCAGATGTGGGGAAGCACATAGGGAGTGGTGGTTCACTAATCACTATCACATCACACTGAACTCACCTTCAGGAAAACTCACAAACTGATGAAATAAAGAACAAAAGGTTTTATTGGAAAGCACAGTGAATATGACCAGAGATTTGATTCGAAGCTGAAAGAACATCTTGCAAGGGAGCATGACATCATCATCAAAGGTTGTTGTCAATAGGCAGGATGGTTGTTTTCAGTCTGCTTATTCCTCAAAATGTTGGAGGGTTGCGTTAACCCTGTTATAGCCGGTCCCAAGGCCAGATAAAGGAGGAGGGTTACGTTAGAATTTCAGCCAATGTTAAACTAAGACAAATATTCAATGAATAGATTCACTATACTATTGTATTAGTGCTAGATTTTTCTTCGGAATGAATGCAATGTAAGATCCGACTGTAACGTCTCGGCAATGACCACTATATCTTTAGAACTCAGGTATAATGATAAATATGCAAAACTTCGCATTGCAGAGTCCGATTATAACGTATCAACAATGACCGCTACATCTCTATAAGAACTTGAATATGGTGTTAAATAAGTAAAAGTTTTCACACTATAGGTTAAATAAGAAAAAAATATTATAGAAAAATTAATAGTCTAAAATTTGGAACATAGAATATAAGAACCCTCACTGATAAAACAATGAAGGCAGTAGATACGATAATTAAAAGAAAAATTAATATTTTATATGTACAAGAGACAAAATCAATAGACGAGAAGTCAAAGATGATAGAGAACTCGAATTTTAAATTATGGTACATAGGAAATAGCAAAATAAGAAATGGAGTGGATATTATTGTAAATAATTCGTTAAAGGATGAAACTAAAGGAGTAGTTAGAAAGAGAGATAGAATTATAGTTTTTAAAATAGCCGTGGAGAAAGAAACTATAAACGTAATTAGCGTATATACACCTCAAACAGGATTAGATGAAGATACCAAATTAAAATTTTGGGATGACCTAAATGAAGCATTACAAAATATTTCATCAAATGAAATGAATTTAATATGAGACAATTTACATGGACATGTCGAAGTGAAAAATGAGGAATATTAGAGGGTGCATAAGTGTTATGAGTTTGAAATAAGAAATGAAGAAGGTAAAACGATATAACCTTATAGTAGCTAATACGTTTTTTAAGAAAAGAGAAAAACACTTAGTCGCGTTCAAAAGTGTGAATAATAAATCGCAAATTGACTTTCTTATTATTAGGAAAAGAGATAGAAAGATTTGTAAAAATTACAATGTCATCTCTAGAGAAAACTTAACTATTCAACATCTGTTAATAGTATTGATATACGCCTCAAGCATAGTATCATTAAAAGAAAAATATATACGACTCCTAGAATTAAGTGGTGAAAGTTAAAGGATGAAAAATTAAACATATTTAAGGAGAAAATAGGAGTACAAGTATTAAGTGCAATATACGATGACCTTAATATGACATGAGATAAGATGATATAAAAATTTAATATAATAGCCAAGAGTATATTCGGTGAGTTAAAAGGGCATGCACCACTAAGTAAGAAATTTTGATGATGCAATGAGAAAGTACAAGAGAAAGTGAAGGGAAAAATGAATAGCCAATAAGGAATTATATATTTGTAAGAACGAGGAAAATTTAAAAAAATATACAATTGCCAACAAAGAATCTAAGAAAGCAGTGAATAAATCTAAGAATGAAATTTTTAAATGGTTATCGAAAATTGGACACAAAAGAAAGAAAAAGTGACATTTATAGAATAGTTAAAGTGAGAGAGAGGAAGACAAAAGATTTTATCCAAATAAGATGTATTAAAGATGAATACAATAGAGTACTAGTAAATGATAGAGAAATAAAAGAGCAATTGAAGAGGTATTTTTATCAACTTTTTAATGAAGATTTAAATGACCAATTTAACTTAAATAATTTAAGTAGATCAAATGAAGATAAAAATTTAAATTTTTATCCTAGAATTTAAATTTCAGAAGTAAAATAAGCTTTAAATGAGATGCAAAATGGAAAATCTATTGGACCAGATGACATTTCAAATATATATGAAAGTGTCTAAGGAAACAAAGTATTGAATGGCTTACAAAATTATTTAACATGATATTGAAAATAAAAAAAAAGTCTGATCAATAGAGAATAAGTACTCTAATTTCCTTATATAAGAATAAGAGGGGGCGTACAAACTTGTGCAAACTATAGGACTATTAAACTAATGAATCATGTTATAAAACTTTAGAAAATAGTAATAGAAAAAGGATTAAGGAAGGAGACCACAGTTTTCAAAAATCAATTTGGGTTCATGTTTAGAAGATTGACAATAGAAGTTATACATCTTCTCATACAATTAATTGAAAAATATCAAAAGCAAAAGCAAAATCTACACGTTATTCATTGACTTAAAAAAAAACTTATGATAGAGTCCCCAGAGAAATTATATAGAGAATTCTAGAAAAGAAATGTCTTAGCGCAGCATATATTAGGTAATTAAGAATATATATGAGGAAGTAACGACCAGATTGAAAGCTTCAGACGAAACTGAAGCATTTCCAATAAAGATACATTAAGGATCACTCTAAATCACTATCTTTTTACAATAATCATGAACGTACTCACCGGACACATTTAAAACATAGTATTGTCATGCATGTTATTTACATATTATATTGTTTTGATAGATGAGATGCGTGGAGTAAATGTTAAATTAGAATCTTGACAGAAAAAACTAAAAGTGAAAGGTTTTTAAGTTAGTAGAGTAAAAACAAAATATATAGAATTTAAATTTAACAATATTAGACGTAATGAGACAAGTGTTAATATAGGAGATGAGGAATTATCTGGAACTGAAAGTTTTAAGTATTTAGGATTATTTTTGCAAGACGATAGAGGGATTAAGAGAGATGTCTTACATAGAATACAAGTAAAATAATTGAAATGAAGGAGAGTGTCAAGTATTTTATGTGATCGTAAAGTACCTCTAAAACTTTAAGGAAAATTCGACAAACCAACGATTAGACCTGCTATGTTATATGACGTTATGTTGGGCTACGAATCTAATGCATTAGCAAAAGATGAGAGTTGCAGAGATAAAGATGTTAAGGTGGATGTGTGAACATACGAGGATAGACAAAATAAGAAATGAGAGCATTAGAGAGAGTCAAAATTATATCTATTGAGAGAAATCTCTGAAAGACATTTAAAGTGGTACAAACATGTACTTGGACGACCAATAAATGCTCCAATTAGGCGATGTAAAACTATGACAAATAGGCATAGCAAACGAGGAAGAAGACCAAAAAAAATTTGATTAGAAACAATAAAACAAAATAAAATGTATTTAAATATAAATGATGACATAGTAGATGATAGAGTCCAATGGCATAGAAGGATCCATATAGTCAACCCCACCTAGTGGAATATGTATTGGTTGTTGTTGTTGTTGTTGTTATTCTTCAAAATGTTGGGGCACAAGATCCTGGCAATGGTCTTACAAACCAGGTCAACACAAAATATCTAATTGCAAAGCCAATGAGAACTTAGTATGAGCAAAGGGAAGAGGTTATGGTGGTCTAGCATACTATTAAAGCTAGGATGCTCCATGTCCGATAGTTATACCATATGAATAAGCTTGGTGGTTCATTATGTAAAATACCACAGTGAGAAAATAAAATAGTGATAAATAACACAGGTTAATTGAGAAAAATACCTCATAGAATTTTGAAAATTTTTCCGGTATTCATTTCCACATGATATGGTTGATTTTATAAAAATAAAATAAAATATTGAGTGGGAGTTATAAAGTTTATTTGGATTAATGGGATTAATGCAGATTTTAATTAAGCATTAATTAAAACTAACACTAGGTTTAAGTTGCTTATTAAAATCTAAATCACAGCCGGCTATTAATCCTTTAATCTTTCATTTCCTTCTTCCAAATCTGATTTCCCCAACCTCACGTCGCGACTTTTCCTTTCCCCCGATCCCGATCTCCTCTTTCCCTGCTTCATTTCTTCACCGTGAAGGGTCGCGATTTTGGGTGAAGCCGACAGCACCGATCTCCTCTGCCCCTTGCATCTTCCCCCCTCTCGATTTCTCGTCGTCATCGCCTCTCCTCTTGGCCTCCCACGATCACTGGTGTGTCCTCGCCGCAAGCTCAGCCGCGACGGAGCTGCTACTCCATTCCGCTGGTGCCTTCTTCTCTTCCGATTGTGGTCGTTGCCCCATCACCGTCGACCGAATCAGATCACGTGACGTCGACTATCCCTCGGCTAATGTCGATCGCAGATGGTTTTGCCTTGTTCCGCGATGTTGCTGCCGGTCGACGATCACTTGATCGGCTAGCCACCACTTTCCCCCACATGTGGCAGGATTGGGGATCGAGACCAATAGTACCTTTGCGACCTTGATTTGGACGCGAGCAACATGGTGGTTGGATTACCTTCATTGTGGCCGGTGGTCTTCTCTGATATGGAGTCCAGTTTTCTTCATCATGGTTAATTTGGGATTAGGTTGTTGTTGTTGTCGTTGGAGAAGGGAGGTAAGGCTGTGGAATCGATTTTGGGTTAAATTAGTTGGATTTATGAGTTTGGTTGATGTATTGTACAGGGCCAAGATACCGGATCCAGAAGTTCAATTGATGCTGAGCGGGGTTAGTAAGGTTGGAATTGGATTGATGATACTATATAATTGTATTAAGAGGTTGCTGTGATTTCAGGTGAAGGAGTTGGGTTGTTATTTTTGTTCACTTGAATTGTATAGGTCGGTGTTGTTTCCGCAGTGGATCAAGAAGTTGCAACTGATTGATGTAGGGAGAGGCAAGGATTTTGTATGTTAATTAAGTTAACATATTCCTATAGGATGAACAGATCTCCTATAGCAAATCCAGGAGTTGTGCAACTGCGATTGTGCAAGGTAAGTTGGGTTGGATTAATTTATAATTAATACCATTACCCTTGTGATTTAATTGATCTAGTGATAGTTGATGTCAAAAGTTGACCTGGATTTGGATATGGTTATTGATTCGATATGATATGTTACAGTAGTATTTTTTTGTGAAGTAATCATAGATCAAATATGATTAGTAAATGAAGTGTAGAGGAGTACACTACTACATGATTAAATTGACTAATCAAGGATTAAGATGTGATTTAGAGAATTATTCTAGCATTAGAGTTATGCTAGCATTTAGTTACTCTTTATGTTTTGTAACTGCAGGACCTTGATTCGGAATAGTCTTTTAGACGTGAAGACAGTTACGGTTTACATAGCAGGTGGGTAATTTCCTACCCTGGTCAGGTAGTTGTAGTTGCATTCAGATTTAGACATAGATATGATCATATTATATGTTCATATTATCTTGACCCTGCTCTTATTTATCCTATGCTTGATACTTGTCGTTGGCTATATATGCTCAAATGTTGATATCACATTTTCCTTTATCATGATTTAGGAGTTACAGATCTGATGTAAATAGATCTATAAATGTTTAGTAGAATGTAGATGTTAGAGTACGGATGATAACCTGATTTGTAAATTGGGTAAAAGGTCATCTGTGGGTAGGTAATGCCTAAATGTAGGATTTATTCCAATACCCGTATGTTGCATACTTATTACCAACCATGTGTTGTGTAATGGTCAGGTGAATCGTGATTAATGTGTCGCTACGGACTGGTGGTTCTAGCTTGTTATGATCAGTTGAGTACGGCTCTCTACAGGATAGAGAGTCCGTCGATCAGTTGAGTACGACTCTCTACAGGATAGAGAGTGCGTCGATCAATTGAGTACGACTCTCTGCAGGATAGAGAGTGCATTGATCGGATTGGTATGACTCTCTGTAGAATAGAGAGTATGTGGTGGATGTTTGTATGCGTGATTGTGCATTCATATCATTTGCATGCATACTGACGATATAGTCTCCCTTGTGGTTGAGAGAATCGTCAGTCATCCTGCCTCCCGGGTTACTCATGGAGGAGTAACTGGTGTGAGGGCAGAGCATTTATTGTGCCGCACTCTACCACTATATACAGTGGTAGTTGGAGTTGCGTGTAGTTGTCCTGGGTGCGTGGCACTCGACCACTCATGAGTAGTGTTAGTCGGAGTGGCCAGCAGCAGGGACCCCCGTTGTGTAGCGAGCTCTTTACGCTCATATGCTACTCGATCATACTGCCCACTCGGCCACTCTAGAGCAGTGGTTGGTGTTGAATTGGGACAGTTGTCATGTCGTGTCACCTAGGCCACATTGGGATCGTGGTAGCGAGTAGGGGTGCGCAGGCATGACCATGCATGCTACATTGTCATATCTTATGGCGCTTTGCATATTACCATATATATACATATATGCATGTATATATATATATATATATATATATATATATATATATAGATGGTTGTGATTAGTATATATATAGATGCAGTCTATATATATATGCTTATTATGATGTTGCATTTGATTGTACTATGTTTGCTGCATTTGGTTGTGCATCATCTTCATACATGCTACTCGCATTTGTTATATGGTTATGTCAGATACATGTATATTTATTGGTCGGACCATTAGATACCTTTGACCAGTATTTATGATGTTGGATGGTTTAGACCAGATTTCCTGTGATATATACATATATATTGTGGATATGTCCTCAGGTTGGATAGGTGTAGCGTAGCGGACTTTCAGGTATGTCTGCATTTTACACTGTTCATTTGGTTAGAAGGTATATGCATGTATATGATTATCATGCTGGTGTTTACCTGATGTACCTATAGATTTTACTGTTGAATGACATGTGATATTTGATATATATACATATTCTCCTTTATTACCTGCTGAGTTATACTCACCACCACGGACCCTGGGTTTTTCTATCGCCCAGGTAACAGGTAGAAGTCTTCGTGACGGCTTAGAGCACCGCTAGCTGGCAACATCTCATCTCACCTCCGAGGCTCCTGTGGTCGTTTTGGGCTTTCCGTATGTTGTGTTATGTATTTGGAGTTTTTTCGTGGTGTACTGTGTTGTGGACTTATCATGTGATGTACACACTTGTAGATTCGATTTTATTGATGTTCCGTTATGTTGTGATGTTGTCAATCATACAGGTATGCATTGTGTGTAGGTTGTATTTAGTTTCCACTATGTTTTGTTATGTTGTTATGTTTTTATTTGTATATGTTATTATTATTGTGGGCCCAAGGGCCTTGTATTAATACGATATGTTGTCACGTACAGGGGAGATGTCGTCCGTTTGATTTTCGGCACGGTATACTCTCGAGGCGTGACACATTACATAAACCAGTCCCTTATCAATTACTTTGAAAATGTGGAACCACCACATTAGCAGTCCCCCTACAACTGTCCTACACATGAAGGAAGGAGGTGAATCGAGAAGTGTTCACACGGACAGCCTCAACTTCCTTGGTTTGTCACCCCATTTGGAAAAAAATCCTACAAATTCGCCGTAGTTGGGGATTGAACCGTGGGTGTCTGAGAGTCGAGTTGGACATCCTACCATTGCACCGTAGCCCCGAGGGCCCTTATCAATTACTCTAAGCTTATGTGATAAGTGGTTAATCAATCAACTCTGCCACACTTAGGAAAGGATAAATAGAGGAGAAAACTTGAAGGGTGGAATCAAAGAAGTGCTAATTTTGGGAAGAGATTCCAAATTGAGATAAGTGGTTTAGGAATTTTACAATTTAACAGCCCGGATATTAATAGACAACCGAAAGGATAGCATCCATATATGGGATTACAACGTAACAATACTAGCGTACTAGAACAGTATCCCATGTGAGGTAATTTTATATATTCCTAAAAAAACATGCGGAACAAAATGTGAACAAATATCTAATGTTGAATATACATAATCTTTCACGTATAGTCTGAAATATAATAGCATAAATAAAAGTCTCAGTAGAGAACAAATTGTAAGGCATCAAAAGCCAAACAAATTTAAGGTGGATTCTGGCAGTGTAAAAGACATACCCTTTCTAACCTCTGAAGCAGTGCAGTCTTAAATTGGCGAACACCACGACCACTCGAAGTAGGATCCAAACGATGAGCTTTCTCAAAAGCATAGAAACGACCTAATCCATTAAAAAAATATCATACATTCAAACAAATACGATAGAGTATGATAACAGGATGAAATGTAGATGTAGAAAGCTTGAATAATTATTGTAAAAAGCTATAAATCAAGAATGAAAGAAGGAAATTGATTTCTACAAATTTGATCAGTCTAACACAGATCCAAGGTAGAGAGAGAAAGAATCAATAAATAGATCTCCACTGCAATTTTTAAATTTTACTAGCTCACTTAGAATAACTGCAAATACTTTCATGATGAGCAGAAAGATACAAGATTAAAATCTTCTGTATTGTCTTAAGTAAAGAAAGACAGAGATTATAATTGTCCTAAGAATCAACCAGTTTATAATTGTCTTTCAAATGTCTGACAAAAGCTACTTGACTCAGAAAAAATTTGTATCCTGATTCTTGACTATCATAGATAATAAGAAACTTGGCTTAATATCTAAGGAGCAAAATAATCAACCCTTATATACTAACAATTGTGGTGTTGTGTGATAAATTTCAGTGACATTGCTCACGATTGATAAATGCATTAAGCATGTAAAAATTTTAACACACTAGTCTTCAACTTAATAGTGAGGAGAGGAATTCAAGAAATCTGATCAGTGAGGCTCATACTCAAAATCAGATGAACCAAGAGTCAATCTTATACAGTCCATTTGGTTTTCTCGTGCTAACCGAGCTAGACAAACTATAAATAAAAAGCAACAAAATTGGAACATCACAAAGAAGATTAGCATGACCCTTGAGCAAGGATGGCTTGCATAAATTGAGAAATTGTCCAAATTTTTAAATGAGCATCACCCATCGCAGCAAGTGCTTGGCCTCCCCTTTTCAAGATCTATCCTTAACTCTGACTTCGTGTTGCTTCAACAACATCTCGGGCAAGTGCCAACAGACTTAAGCAGCAAATAATGCTTGAGCAGGAATCCTAAAGGGGACTGTTTTCAGCTTCCAGTGCTTATGATCAGCTTTCAATCTCAGGAGTGATTTTTGAAATTTCAGATGCCAAATGGCATTCGTTTGCTCCAGGCAAAGCCAAACTTGTTGCTTGGCTGATTAGAAATGCAACTGTCTAAAGGTGGTTCTGGGGCAATTGGCAGGCAAGATGTTGAAAAACCTTTATAGGTGAATCTGAATCAAAATTCAACCTGCTTCATAAATGGAAGATTATGATTAGGCTTTGGAAGCGGTGACCAGAGGTTAGAAGAGCTCTACATTCACTGATGCAGGGCTGAATCTTCTTCTTTTGTTGGACAGGAGGGTTCTTATCTTAGGCCTATATGGTGTATGTTATGGGGCTTCGAATGAGGCCTAATGGGGAACAATGTTTGACTTATCTGCTGGATATTATATCCTTGTGATTCTACTGCTTTTGGGCCCCTTTCTTAACTACTGCATACTTGTTCTCTTCGTTCCTACAAGTGTATAATAACTTATAGATTTTATCATTTTTCTCCATTTTCTTTCTTACTTTATCATTTCACCGCCAAAACTCTATACTTAATAGTGATGTCTTTTTAACTCATTGAGTATGCTCTTGGCCACCATTTTCATCCCGTATGCTCTTGGCCACCATTTTCATCTTTAATATCATCTTATTCTATGTCGTAATCAAGCCCTTACCTTAAGGGGGTCTTAAAATTATATGTTTACTTACGGAGTATTAGGAAGTATTGGCTAACTAGTCTTTAGGAGAATTGTCTAATTACCTATGTTTATAAATAGGTGGTTTGTAATTCTTTTTTGAAAATACAAAATACATAAATTTTCCTCACGACTAAAACAATTTTACAATCCAAAAACAAAATCAAGTGCAAACATATCACAATAATTAGCTAACCAATCTGAGTTAGTTCATCAAATATTAATAAAAAACTTATCATGAAGTAACCTGTGTTTAGGGTTGTACTGAAGACTATATCAGTTTAATTGAAGTTGAATTGTAGTGTTAGGGCTGATTTTGGTTAATTGGGATTAATTGCGATTCAATTTGAGGCTTTCTTGGCCCTTTGAAATTGTGATTAGATGAGTTGAGGTTGTGCCTTGGGCTCAAATTAGGCTTCAATTGAACCAAACTAGGTGTTATATGATTGAACCAGTACGGCATTGATTTGGTCCAGTGGTTAAGTCAGGTCTTAGATGGTGTTTGTTCTATTAAAATCCCTCAAGCTTCTGATGCTTTCTTCATAACAAGTCACCCTCACTCCCCATCTTGATCTCCCCTTCTCTAATCGATGTCAATCATAGTCCCTATCCCAATAATGAGCTTCTTAGTCTATGATGATATCATCAGTTAGTCGTCCCCTCTCCTACTGTCATGAGCCCATCTCTTCTCCTCTTCATGAGGCTATCAGTCAGCGAGGGGAGCCCTCCTCTCTCACAGATATAGGCAATAGATTGATCCGTTGTTGATCTGGGGTAATGAGATCATGCCTGGTTTGTTACTCCACCAATCAACCCTCTTTCTCAAAATATTTGGCATCTGATAGACTTTAACGATGTCAAGCTCAGCGCGGTAGCAAGAAGGTTTCTTCCCTCCTTGGGCAAGTAGATTTGCATTCTAGGTAATGGTTTTAGGTAGCCTTTCTCCTTGTTCAAGCAAAAACTATAGGAAAATTTCAATAACCTTCTTTTAATTGTGGACGCTGAATCTGTTCCCCTATAGTTTATATTATGCTTGATCTTGAGTAAGGGCTTTTGTTTCATATTGTTATGAATGATAGGATATATAAGATTGTGTTCTTTTCATCAGACTTTCGAATTTTGACTAGGAGGGCTTCGCAATCAATTGTTTTTGTGATACAGGAACAAGACAAGTTCTTTATGTTGTGATATAAGTTTGGCTTCTGTAGCATTGAAGTTAAAAGTTATTTTTGGTATATATTTTTTCGACCTAGCATTTGGTGGAGTTTAGGTGTGTTATTAGAGGCGAATTGGTTGTGAGTTGGAGTCGTTTCAAAAGTGGGTAATTCTTGTTTGGTATCTCTCAATGTTTTGAAAACCAGACTTCAGATTAGACCGGTAAGCCAGTAATTGTTTTGACTAGTTAACCAGTGGTTGCTGTTATTGTTATTGTTGTTTAATAAACATATGGATATATAATAATAAATTGACTAATTAAACTAATATAAATAGAAATTATATTTGATAGCTATAGAATAGTTTAATTAATAATTAATTATCAAAGAATGACAAAATTTCACTATTATTAAATCTAGTCACACATTTAAATATATATAGTAATAGATAAGAAAAAAATTGACATGTGCATATACAATTAATAGAAAGAAAAATTAAAAATCAAAATAACAATAACTTTATTCCACTAGGTGAGATCAGCCATATGGATCCTTCTACATCATTAGATTATATCCCCTATTATATCACTCTCCATATTTAAAAAAAAAATATCTTATGTTATCATTGCTAATCAAGTTTTCTTTAATTTTCCTTTTTCTAATTGGATTTGCATATTTATAATAGTTTCACATCGTTTAGTTGAAGTATTTACCGATCATCTAAGTACGTGTTCATGTCATTTTAAACGTGTCTTCTAAATTTTTTCCTCGATAGCTACAATCTTAACTTCTATTTTAATGTTCTCATTTCTTATCTTTTCCATCCTCGTATATTCACATATCCACCTTAACATCCTCATCACTACAACTCTCGTCTTCTGTTCATGTACTCGAGTTATAGCTCAATATTAAACTTCATGTAACATAACAAACCTAACTATCATTCTCTTTAAGTTTTAAAGCTACTTTACGATCACAAAAGACACCTGATACTTTCCACCATTTCAATCATATTGCTTGTATTCTACGTAAAACATCTCTTTCAATCCTCCATCCTTTTGCAAAAATGATCTTAAATATTTAAAACTCAATTACAAACAATTCATTATCTCCATCTTAACAATTATTTCATTAGGTCTAATATTGCTAAATTTAAATTCCATATATTCTATCTTTACTCTACTAAAAGTAAAGTCTTTCACTTTCAGTGTTTCTCTCTCCGGCTCAACTTTAACATTTACTCTTTCACATGTGTCATCTACCAAAACAATATTATCTACAAATAACACGCATCATGGTACTGTATCTTGGACTATCAAGTGAGTTTATTCATGATTAATGTAAAAAAATAAAAACTTTGATCTTTGATGCAACTATATTTTTATAAGAAACACTTCGATTAAACCTCCTAACGTTTTCACTCATCATTACATCCTTATACATATCCTTAATTATTTTAATATACACAATGCTATCATTTTTTTTCTAGAATTTTTCATATAATTTCTCTAGAGACTCTATCATAAATTTTTTCAAGATCAAGATATATCATGTATAAGCCTTTCCTTTTTTCTGAATACTTTTTAATTAATTGTTAGCTTCTATTATCAACCTTCCTAACATAAATCCAAATTGATTTTAGGCCACCGTAGTCTCCTTCCTTGATCTTTTCTCTATTACTATTTCTAAAAGTTTCATAGTATAGCTTATTAGTTTAATACTTTTATAATTTGTACAATTTTATATGTCTCCTTTATTTTTATATAAAAGAATTAGAGTACTTATCACCTATTGATCATGCATTTTTTTATTTTCAATAATAGGTTGAATAACTTGCTTGTCTAGACACTTCTATACCACTATCAGAATATCATCTAGTCCAACTACTTTTATATCTTACTTGATGATACACATTCCTTTGACTCACCTAGTAGACCTTTGGCTATCATTTTAACTATAATGTTATTTTATTCCATATTGTATTCGAGTTATCATATATCTCTCCTAATATTTATACTCCTACCCTCTCTTTAAATATATTTTGTTTCTTATTTTTTAACTTTTATCATTTAATTCTAGAAGTGATATACGTTTTTCTTATATTAATATTGTGCTTAAAGTGAATATTCAACGCTACCAGCTTATATTGAATAGTCAAATTTTCTCAAAAAAAAAAAAATAATAATAATAATAACTTTATAATCTTTACATATATTTCTATCATTCTTCCTCACCATAAAGAAATTAATTTGTGATTTATTATTTCCGCTTTTGAATGTGACCAAGTGTTCCAAATCCATAACCCCATACATCCTATTATATTCTTCATTTTTTACTCTACATGTCTATCTAAATCTTCTCCAATAAACTCATTTCGTTTAGCATAATTTTTTGTAATACCCTATCTAGGTCTTCCTAAATCCTAACTTTAGTGTCTTCATCAATCTTACTTGAGGTGTATATATACTATTTATATTAATAGTTTTTTTCATCACCGCTATCTCGAGAGTTATCATCTTTATCCCTTTTTATAATTACTCCTACTACTTCCTCATTGAATGAACTATCTACTTAAATGAACTATCTAAACAATGTCTGCTCTATTTTTTTATTACTCTTTCCTGTATATCATAACTTAAAGTCTGAATTTTTATCATCTTTGTCTTATCTTCTACTAACTCCGCTCATGATGAGTTAACTTTGTCGTGACCGGTTCAAAGCCCGAATAAAGGAGGAGGGATGCATTAAGTTACGGTCAGTATTAAACTAAGACAAATGTTCAATGAATGGATCAATCAAACTATTTTGTTAATGCTAGGTTGTTCCCCAAAAGAAACGCGTTACAGAATCCGACTGTAACGTCTCGGCAAGGACTGCTACATTTTCATAATTCGAGTGTAGTGAAAAATATGCAAGAGCTCGCCTTGCAGGGTCCGACTGCAACGTATCAACAATGACTACTACATCTCCATGAGAACTTGGGTGTAGTGTTAAATAAACAAGAGTTCTAGTAAGAACAAATATTATAGAAAAACTAATAGTCTAAAATTTGATACATGGAGCATACGAACCCTCACCGGTAAAACAATGGAGATAGTAGATATGATGATTAGAAGAAAAATTAATATTATGTGTGTTATGTGTGTACAAGAGAAAAAATGAGTAGGTGAGAAGGCAAAGATGATAGAGAACTCGAGTTTTAAATTATAGTATACAGGAAAGAGTAAAACAAGAAATGAAGTGGGTATTATTGTAGATAGTTCGTTAAAGAATGAAGTTGTGTGAGTGATTAGAAAGGGAGATAGAATTATAAATCTCAAAATAGTAGTGGAGAAAAAAACTATGAACGTAATTAGTGCATATACACCTCAAATAGGATTAGATGAAAATATCAAATTAAGGTTTTGGGATGACTTAGACGAAGTATTACAAAATATTCCGTCAAATGAGATGATTTTAATAGGAGGCAATTTAAATGGACATGTTGGAGTGAAAATTGACGAATATGAGAGGGTGCAGGAGGGTTATGGGTTTGGAACAAGAAATGAAGAAGGTAAAACTATATTGGATTTTGCAATAGCATATGATCTTATACTAGCTAATACATTTTTTAATAAAAGAGAAAAACACTTGGTCACGTTTAAAAGTGAAAATAAAAAATCACAAATTGACTTTTTTATGTTTAGGAAGAGAGATAGAAAGATTTGTAAAAATTATAAGATCATCCCTGGAGAAAGTTTAACTACTCAATATAGATTAGTAATATTAGATATATGTCTCAAACATAATATCAATAGAAGGAAAATATGCATGATTCTTAGAATTAAGTAGTGAAAGTTGAAGAATGAGAAATTAAATATATTTAAAAAGAAGATAGGAGTACAAGTATTAGATGAAATATACAGTGATCCTAATATAACATGAGATAAGATGGTATCAAAGTTGAAAATAATAGCCAAGAGTGTACTCGGTAAGTCAAAGGGGCATGCACCACTAAGTAAAGAATCTTGATGGTGGAATGAGAAAATGCAAGAGAAAGTCAAGGAAAAACGAACAGTCTATAAGAAATTATATATTTATGAAAACGAGGAAAACTTAAAAAAAATATGCAATAGCCAAGAAAGAAGCTAAGAAAACAGTGAATGAAGCTAAGACTGAAACTTTTGAACGGTTATATCGAAAATTAGATACAAAAGAAGGGGAAAGAGACATTTATAGAATAGCTAAAGTGAGAGGGGAAAACAAAAGATCTTAATCAAATAAGATGTATTGAACATGAATGCAATAGGGTACTAGTAAATGATGAAGAAATAAAAGAGCGGTGGAAGAGATACTTTCATCAACTTTTTAATGAAGGTTTAGGAAACCAACTTAATTTAAATAATTTAAGTATGTCAAATGAATATAGAAATTTAAATTTTTATTATATAATTCAAATTTCAGAAGTAGAACAAACTTTAAATGGAATGCAAAATGGAAAAGTCGTTGGACCAAATGATATTCCGATAGAGATATGGAAATGTCTAGAGAAACAAGGTATTGAATAGCTTACAAAATTATTTAATATGATATTGAAAATAAAAGGATGTCTGGTCAGTGGAGGGTAACTATCCTAATTCCCTTATATAAGAATAAGGGAGACATACAAACTTGTAAAAATTATAGGGATATTAAACTAATGAGTCATACCATGAAACTTTGAAAAAAAAAATAATAGAAAAAATATTAAGGAAGGAGACCATGGTTCTCGAAAATCAATTTGGATTTATGTCAGGAAGGTCGACAATAGAAATTATACATCTTCTCAAATAACTAATTGAAAAGTATTGAGAGCAAAAGCAGGATCTACACATGATATTCATTGACTTAGAAAAAACTTATAATAGAGTTTTTAGAGAAATTATATGGAGAATTTTAGAAAAAAGATGTGTTAGTGTAACATATATTGAACTAATTAAGGATATGTATGATGAAATAACGACCAGAGTGAAGACTTCAGACGGATTAACTGAAGCATTTCCAATAAAGATAGGGTTATATAAAGGATCAGTTTTAAGTCTCTATCTTTTTACACTAATCATGAACGAACTCACTGGACACATTCAAGACACAGTACCGTGGTGCATGTTATTTGCAGCTGATATTGTTTTGGTAGATGAGACACGTGAAGGAGTAAATGCTAAACTAGAATCTTAACGGAAAACACTAAAAGTGAAAGGTTTTAAGTTTAGTAAAATAAAGACAGAATATATGGAATTTAAGTTTAGAAATATTAGACGTAATGAGACAAGTGTTAAGATATGATATGACGAGTTGTCTGGAACTGAAAGCTTCAAATATTTAGGATCATTTTTGCAAGATGATGTAGAGATTAAGAGAGAAGTCTTACATAGATTACAAGCAGGATGGTTGAAATGGAGGAAAGCGTCGGGTGTTTTATGTGATTGTAAAGTACCTCTAAAACATAAAGGGAAGTTCTATAAAATGGTGATTAGACCTGCTATGTTATATGGTGTTGAATGTTGGACTACGACTCGAGCACATGAGCAAAAAATGAGAGTTATAGAGATGAGGATGTTAAGGTGGATGTGTAGACATACAGGGATGGAAGAATAAAAAATGAGAGCATTAGAAAAAAAAAAGTCGGTATTGCATCTATTGAAAGAAAGCTCCGAGAGACACATTTAAAATGGTACAAACATGTACTTAGAC
Source organism: Wurfbainia villosa (assembly GCA_025175895.1). NCBI lineage: Eukaryota > Viridiplantae > Streptophyta > Magnoliopsida > Zingiberales > Zingiberaceae > Wurfbainia > Wurfbainia villosa. Next base: position 45,631,906 of record CM045991.1, on the reverse strand, counting down.
GGTCAATAAATATTCCAGTTAGGCGATGTGAAACAATGACAAATATACACATCAAACGAGGAAGAGGACGACCAAAAAATGTTTGGTTAGCAATAATAAAACAAGATAAAATTTATTTAAATATAGATGATGATATAGTAGAGGATAAAGTCCAATGGTGTAGAAGGATCCATATAGCCAACCCCACTCAGTGGGATAAGGCTTTATTGTTGTTGTTTATCTTATCTTCTACTGAAGGAGAGCTTTGGCACAACGGTAAAGTTGTTGTCTTGTGACCTAGATGTCACAGGTTTGAATCCTGGAAATAACCTCTTGCAAAGCAAGATAAGGCTGCGTACAATGGATCCTTACTCGGGACCCCGTATGGCAAGAGCTTTGTGCACTGGACTGTCCTTTTTATCTTCTCTTCTACTCATTTTGTTTCTTGTAAACACAAAATATTAACTATTCTTCTAATCATTATATCTACTACTTCCATTGTTTTAATAGTAAGTGTTTCTATGTTTCTTATTCCAAACCTTAAACAATTAATTTTTCTATAATATTTATTTGTATCCAACCTATGGTATGAGAACTCTTACATATTTAATACTACATTCAAATTCTCATGAAAATATGTCAGTCTTTGCCAAGACACTACAATCGAACCTTACAATGCATTTCTTCTGAAGAATAACCTAGCATTAGCACAATAACTTGATGGATCTATTCATTGAAATTTATCTAAATGCAACGCTAACTACCAACCTAACGCAGTCATCACCCTTTTTCATCCGAGCTTCTGATCGACATCGACGGGCTTAAAAAAAACATCAGAATAGAATTACGATTAAAAATAATAATAATAATTAATATATATTTGAAGTTAATGAAAACAACTCAAAGAAAGAAAAATGGCTTAAGTTGGATTTAAACAATGGTAAGCCATGTTAAGAAATGGAAACTTCCCTAGGATAAAACTCAGTTTGTCGCATAGGATTCCAGTTTTATACCCAGTTTATCCAGTCTTTATTAGTCTCCATTCCAACCAGTTGTTAAGATAAATCAACCTGATTTATCGCAGATTACCAGCCGGTCAAGTCCACTTTTCAAAATGCTAGTTTCTCTAGTAGCATCAGTTGTGCATGATTAGCAATTAACTAATCATTAAATTTCAAGATCATTATACGCTATTCTGTTTTGCGAAGAGGTTAAAAGTGACCCTTTAAAGGGTGGAATAGGGGGAAGCCAGAAAAAATAGGGAAATAATTGATAACCTTCTTCTTTATCATATATGTTTATATAGGGCTATCTATAAAAATAAAAAATAAAAAACAATCCGGTGCACAAATCTCCCACCAATGTGGGGTCCTAAAAAAGAGTCCATCGTATGCAGCCTCACCTTACTTTTGCATGAGGCAATTTTTGTGACTTGAACCCATGACCCCTAGGTCATATATCAAGGGCTATCTATATATCGAGTAAACTTGAGAAGAGTTTACTTTGAAGATAATTCACATCGCTCTTACCTACTGGCACTTGTCCTTTTATCTCTTTAATTTACTCGTGTTGGCACTCTTTCTGGATACTTAGGCTGCGTTTGGCAGCAGTCGCATTTTCCGTTTTCCAGAAAACGGAAAACAGTTTTTTTTTGTTTTCCAGTTTTCCAGAAAATTCTCTCTCAGAAAACAAAATAGAAAATGCCAACCAAACGTTATTTTCTCATAAAATGAAAATAGAAAATAGAAAATTTTCTACAAACCAAACGCCCCCTTATTTTCTTGTGAAATGAATTTTGCATTAATGGATCGCTTAATTCGTATAATCAAAGTGATTGGAACCGGGATTAGTCCCTAATGACTATAGGAGCATAACACATTTCAACCTTAAAGCGAGACAGTAAAAGTGTATCAAATGGTGATTGATACACGAGATTTATAAAAATAAATTAAGTGGAAATAACAAAAACTAATGTCAAGATATGTATTCTAATTAAGGATACAACCCTGATGGTTTTAATGAAGGCTTTGCACATTAGTGAGTCAGTTCGGGTTTCAACGCATTTTGATATTCCATCAGGGCATCAGCAACTCGTGTTTAGGGTTGGGGCTTCAACCAATAAGCACATTAACTGGAAGCTTGGGCTCATTCATCTAATTTTACATTAACACATCTACCCATGCTTTTGAGGATACTATTATAATCAATGGATATGTCTCTAGATTTTCAACATAAGAGGTCAATTAGAACCAAAGCTTGTCAAATTGGTGATCATTTAAAACTTGCCAAGTTGTGAATGTGAAAACTCAAAGTTTGATAATGAATTGTAACAAAAAAGCTTGCCAAGTAGTGATATCATAAAGACAGCAATTGGCAATATCTAAAAGCTTGATAAACAATCACATCATAATTTTTTAAATAATTTAAAGTTTGTTAAATTCTTACTTTTGGCCTCCAATTGCAGATTGATTATCTAAACGATTTTTTTGTTAATTGCGATCTCTCATTGAGATATGATCTATCAATAGAGATATGTTCTTTAACTTGTTTGCCCTAAACTTAATGGAGCTTTCACATGTCAAATGAATTGTAATTTGATGGACTGAACTAGTGCAAAGCATGGCAATATGCAAACACAAAAAATGTGCATGCATTTTAGTAACTAGAATAGTAAAAAACATCAAACACATGGCCAATCCCCAAAATGAACTCAAAAAATAAACATAGTTGATTTCTAGAACTTCATTTCTCTGACAAACTAATTAAGGGCATAATGACTAATTATTAAAAAGCTGAGATTAAGAAAGATTTCTCACACACCTTCAACAGTACAGGAATTATAGTAAACCAAGAACCAGCAAATGGCAGATAAGAAGCGAAATGCACGAACTGTTAGTAACTAGAATTATAGGAACAAAGGAGAATTGTAGGTAAAAAATGGTCAAACATGTACAACCCAAAATGAACCGAAGAGATAAGCATCAGCGATTCATATGACTCTTACAAACACGAATCAGAAGCAGGAAATTGAGGCCTTGATTCCCAGCAGACAAAAGCCAAAACTAGAAAAAATATCTCATAAGCACATTCAGCGGCAGGGAATCATATAAACCCAAGAATTAAATCATGTAAAACCCAATAATCAAAAACATGGCAGACGAAGGAACGCGCAGAAGAAACTCACAAAGATAAGCGACGCGGGGGTTCTGGCTCTCGACCTCGTTGGCGACTCGAAGGATGGGGGCGATCTCGACGAGCGACGAAGGCACGATCTCGCTGTTGAAGATCGAATCCCCAAGGTTCCCCGCCGTTTGTGTACGCAGAATCCGCCGGGCCGGCGGCTGATCCGGCGCCCGTCTAGACGAAGACATTTCCCTCGAACAAACTCCTAGACGACGACGACAGCATACGATGAGCCGCCGACTGTGGAGATCGTGCAGGGCATTGACAAGGGAGAAAGCTTAACCTGAGCTAGGGATCTATGAGCACCGCATGACAGAGATCGCAGAGCTAGAGAGAGATAGCTGCAAAATAAACCCTAAAAACGCAGCAGCGACAGGCGGAGGGAAGCAAGCGGCTGCTTGACGCAACCATTGCGATGGGCGCCGGGTTGTGGGGTGAGAGATAGAAGCAGTGACGGTACAGTGGACCAGAAGTGAAGGCAAAATAAAATGGGAGCTCCTGTTAATAGTAACGGGTCCCTCGTCGGTATTTGGGCAGAACCTTGCATTTAATTACCAGTCGACCATTAGCTGTTGGATTGCCTCCGTTCGTTCCGTGCCAAGCGCCAATGCAGACGCATTCGAATTTTGAAAGTGGAGGATAAAATGGTCATTTTCTTCCTTCCCCTTTCTTGCAAAATTAATTAATTTAAAGCTTTCTTTTTGCAGTGTAAATGACGTATGTATCCAGTCAAGTGTATATACGATCTGTCGGGAATATACGGTGCTAATTTTCAGAATCTATTGAAGCAAAGTACTGTTAGTACATGCTCAAACATGTAAATATTTCATTTATACATTCATGAAATTCTCTCGATATCTATTGTCCCTTCTAAAAAATAATATAATTTGTAGTATTTAATCAAAATCAAGATTTTATTCCCTCAATAATATTGTCTGAGCATATATATATACGTCCCTTTAGTGACCCGTTCATTATATCAGTATAAATATTATTACAAATAAGTAGGGATTAAATTTTAACATAAAATTTAAAATTTTTATCCAGACTCAAAAATCTTTTGTTATTTCTGACCAACGAATTAAGAAATATAATCTCCATAATTTATTTTTCTTCATCATCATCGAAAAATCACCAACGAAAACTATTGGGATGAACATAATCATCTTAATTTTACTGCTACAAATACTACAAGAATATCCATCTATACATAGATATCTTTGATGTATATATACAAAATCATTCCTACTCTCCTTCGTAGCTCTTGGATAAGTGGGCATTTAAAAAATGAATGTTCATGTATCTTATCAATTTATCTAGAGAAGATGCATGATTTATTCCCCAACTAATTCAATTGGTCTCTAGTGAAAAATCATCCATGGTTCAAAGGATAATTGTATAACTTGAATGTAGGTATGTCTTCCACAATATTATTGTTCATAATTTTTTAAGATTAAGTCGTTCAAAAAGTCATAAACTTTGATTATTTCATCGTGTCCGATATAAAATTTCATATTTACAAATATATCTTAATCGTAAGAGAGTCCAATTATTTAACTTATGATCTATCTTTTTTAATTCATATTATATTTTCTTTATTCGTTTGAGTATTTTAGTCAATAACATTAAATAATTATATATTGATTGATATATTATTTTAAAAATTAAACTCACTTGAAAACTTTTTTAAAATATGATTAGTAGTTTTCTAAATGGTTTTTTATTTTTTATTTTTTTCAAAGCTCAACAAAAGATAAAATAAGAATTTAGTGGTAAAAGAATTATTACATATTATATTTCATTATAAGTTAAATTTTCATTCACTTCTCGAAGTCATCCAATAAGCTATTGTATTACTTTTCTAATCCCATCAAATTACATGCCGCGGGTAGCAGCGTAATTACGTGGAGGGTAATTCCGTCCACAAAAAATGAGAGAGCATTCCTTTACATGTCAGCCGGCCTGCTCACGTGCATCAAAAGCTGCGCCACTTTCCGCAGGGGACCCACAGCACGTAAGCTTTATAGGCGCGTATAGTTTTTATGCGGTACTCGCCAAGTTCATTTTCTAAAGCTTCTTCGTAGGCCCATCTAATTCAAAATCCTGGCTTAGTATTTTAAGGTGTGTTTGATACTTTGTAATATAATTTAGATTATATTATAAAATTGATTTATTTTAATTATTATTATTTTAAAATAAATTATAATGTAATGTAATTTGGATAAATATACTATAATTTTATAATATGAATTACAAAACAAAACATATATAATTCGATTACATTTCAAATCGTGATCTGAAAAAGTATCAGATACTCAACAATCGAAGTCGATCGACGTCGTTCATTGGCATCACCAATTGATCGGTCATCGGTCGATCGTCATCGTTGTCACAGTCGCCGTCGACTGACCGCTATCGTCGACCGATCACCGGTCAATCAACCCTTATAGTCGATCGATCACTGATCAATCGCCTCTCGTGGTCGCCGACCGACCCCCACCACAGTCGGTCGAGCCCCACCGTTGACGGGCCAACCCCTGCCATTAGTCGCCCGATCGACCAATCATTTATCGCCATCGTCATCCAATTTTTACCGTTTTTGTAATGAATATCAAATAAAAAAATATAATTATTTTTTAATTTAAAATTATATATAATTTTTATTTAAATATAATAATGTAAACTTGATTACATTATTATAAATATGATTATATTACACAGCCTCCCATGCATAAAATATTCTGTAACAGACATTTTGTTTGATGAGCATAATTCTTTTTATGCCACCGACGGACTTAATTTTTTAAATAAATAGTAAACTAATTTGTCGAACTGATATTAATATAATAAAAATTAATAAAATTAAAAATATAATTTATAATATATTGTTATAAATATGGAATGATTCGTAAAAATCAATTAATATAAAAATATTTAACCAATGTTAAAAAAAAATTCTTAAAATATATCGTAGACGACGTTTAGCGCGCTGATATCGATGTCGCCGCTTCTCTATATAATGTACGAACCTCCCCGGGGTTTTCTCGTTGCGCTCCCTTCCCCGTTCCGATCGCGCTCTCGACTTCGCCGATTGCGTACCTCGTCGAGACTTCTCGATCCGGGTGGACAATGGAGACTCTCCCATCGGCGGCAGAGCGACAGCAGCTTGTGTCCCTCTTCCTCGAGGTCGCCGCTGGCCAGACCATCGATGTCGCCGCACAATTTCTTGAGGTTTTACCTTATCGTCCTCTCGCTCTTGATTAATGTTCGTGCATAGCAGTTGTCCTAGAGCGATGGTTCAGCCGCCCCTTCTCCTCTTGTTTTAATTACATTAACCTACAATTGCCGAGGATTGCTGTTTGAGCTGGGGCAATTCTGAGTTTTAGGGTTGTTATATGGTACTGTAATAGTAAGTGCTTAATTGTGGGTGTATTCCACAGGCTACAGGTTGGAAGCTTGACGAGGCTCTACAACTCTTCTATGTTAGCAATGAAGGTGGTAGAGTGCAGTCATCTTTCTTATCTCAACAGACTAATGGAATTACTAGGTGGTCTTCGACTAAACCTGTGAAAATTATAGTGTTTTTGTTGGATATATATAGCTTGTGATGATTCTTTTTCTTATATATATATGTTTTAAATTTCTGTTTCTTCAGTGAGGGAAATATTCTTGCCAGTGGTAGTTCAGTGCAAGGTGCCCTTGCAGATGAAGTGCGCGCACCTTTGCCTGTCATAAGAGACACCCTTTATGATGATCCTGCTTTTTACAGGTCTGATTTTTTTTTATGATGCAACAATTTTGCAAAATCTGTACACTTCCATTAACTTAATTTGCATAATTCTATATATTGATGCGCGCTGATACATTTTCAAAGTTCAGTTATTTGATGGTTCCTTTATTGCCATTGAATTTTATTTAATACCAAACACCACAGGTTTCAACCGAGTTCAGATGTTCCCTTCGGCTTATCAAGACATTCTGCTGTTTGGGAATCAAGTGAGAGCAGTGCGTCAACATCAAATGGTACCCGTGGCAATCTTGCTTCGTTATATGCTCCACCTTTTGCCTCGATGTTCCAAGGGCGCTTTGACCAGGTGCAAAGATTATGCACACATCTCTTTTTATTGAAGTCACACAGTTATCCTTTTGCAGAGCAAATTTGTAAAATATGAATTCACCATCACCTTTTCTATATCAATCTAAATCTTTACATAGAGTTCAATGGCCGCAGGAGATCCATAATACTAACTACTCATTCGTTTGTGTAGGCAAAGTTTGAGGGATCCCTTCACGGCAAGTGGTTGCTAGTCAATTTGCAGTCTCATGAAGAATTTAGCTCGCACACGGTAGGTGGACTTGAACTGCTTTTCTTTGATATCACTTTTACAAAATGGTGACCTTGGAAGTCTTTCATGTTAAAGCTCAACCGTGATGCATGGGCAAATGAAGTTGTTGCAGAAACTATTCGTTCTAATTTCATTTTCTGGCAGGTTAGTTGATTATCTGGTATTGCATTTTTGTAGCTCATATGCATTGATTTTTTCTCACATTTCTTTAAGATGTTGAGCACTGTGCTTATTTGCTCATGTCTGTGTAATTTATTTCTTTATATGTCACATTGTCGTTGCAATTTTAGGCATATCATGACACTATTGAAGGGAAGAAGGTTTGCACTTACTACAATTTGTTTACGCTTCCTGCTGTATTACTCATTGATCCCATCACTGGACAAAAGATGCGTGCATGGACTGGCATGGTTCAACCAGAGAGCTTGCTGGAGGTAAGAGAAATATAGCCCTAGATTAAAATAGTTATATTTTCAATTGGCTGTTTGTCAGTGTGTCACTGTTAAATTATTTGCACGCAATTAACATTGTTTTAGCATAGCATTGGTATTCCCTTCATTTCCTAGTTGGCTGAGCAGAATCAGCAAGACCCATTGGCCATTGCAGACATTCTTTTACCTCGCCAATTTGGTGAAAAAGGATGAGAAAAATCTTTTTGGCTGACTAGGCTGTGGAGACTGATTAGTGATGGTGTTCATGTTAGTGGATGTTGATTTTATTTCAAGTTAGACACCTAGAAGGGGCTCCTGGGTGATAAACCTTTCTGAGATGCGTGGCACTGTAATTAGTCTGATATTTAGTGTTTTTTTAATCCAGGAGTTACTTCCCTTCCTCGAAAAAGGTCCAAAGGAGCACCATGCTTTTCTTCTTCAAAAAAGGCAAAGAACTGCACATGATTCTGCCGTCGTTGATGAAGCAGGTGAGTTATAAGATGGTTAATGAAGAAACTAGAATTAACTAATACTTTCATTTACTTTATGCATCTAAATCAATACACACCCTGAGAAAGCATACAATTTTGGTTCATCGTCTGTTGTTCACAAGGCATTCCAATCAGTAATGAGTACTGAACCAATTGTACATGTTGTTTGTATGAAGAACAAAGGAAAAAACTAGTGTGATATTGTGTTAATTGTTAACAATTATTAAAACAGTGAGCTCCAAATGCAACAGAACTTTTGTATTAAACGTCGTAGAGAAGTTATGTACAAGTCAAACATGAAAACTATTAGGGAAGTCTTTATAATTTGAATTTACTAACGTCAGCTGATATTTTAGGCAAAGAGGCTGTGAAGGATGATGCAGAGACGGTGCAGGCCGCAGCTGCGTTCCTGGAGGACACAAGAGGTCCTAGGCCATTGGTGATGGATGAAGAATCCAGGCCAGAGACATCTCGCGAAACCAATCCAAATGAAAAGCTGACCTACCCTCCACTTCTCGAAGAACCAGAAGGCAGCACAGAAGTATGCAGAGTCGCGATTCGTCTTCCCGACGGGCGCAGACTCCAAAGAAAGTTTCTTCTCGCCGATTCAATCGAGGTTTTTAGTTTATGCAATGAAATTTAATATTTTTCAGCTATTTTTAACTGTGCACAAGCTCAATGTCTGTGATTACGATGCAGCAATTATGGTCTTTCTGCTCTTCGAAATTAGAGGATGGACTAAAACGACCCTTCCACTTCATCCAATTCATCCTTGGCGCATGGAGAAGTCTTGAATACGGGAGCGGCTTGACTTTTGAAGCTGCCAATTTGTCGAACTCAATGATCAGCTTAGTTTGGGACTGAAGTTTGAGGAAGACCCCAACCCCAATTGTTTGGTCGGGCATGGTATTTTAGCAGTTTTTTTTTGTAGTTCAAGAGCATCTGCACAGGCAAAGTTATGCATTGCTAATTATCAGTTAGTGCGACAATTCTACATTGGTGTTAATTCTACATGGATTCTATACACGCCTGTAACCCATGAAACACCCAGGGCATTTGATAGTATTCTCATTTTCTATTTTCTGAAAAATAGAAAATAGTTTTTTTTTTTTTTTCAATTTTCTAAAAAATTCTCTCTCAGAAAACGAAGATGGAAAACGTCAATCAAACATGTTTTTTCATTTTCTCAAAAAATAAAAATAAAAAATAAAAAAATTTCTCTCTATCAAACACCGCCTAACATTGCTCAGTAACTACGTTATTGATTTCCAGTAATAGTTTTTTTCACCTTTTTTTTAATTTATTTTCAGTGCTAGTGCTTCTTTGGGTTGGAAAAGGTGTGGATCTTTTATTTATTTATTCATTTTTTTATGGGCGAGACCCAAAGGCTGACTGATGCCTGCAATGTGATGCAATGCCTCCTTTACAAACACTGCCTTCGTAACCAGTAGCTCGTCCAAGTTTGCTCCATGTCATTTGACCAATGTTCATACCATTAGGTCTTCAACTTTTTCAACCCAAGTCGCCCGTCGAGTGCATTAAGCTCCATGTCGCTCGACAAATATTCACTGCAAGAAAATCAATCACTAATTAGAATTTTAAAAAATCGATCATTAGTTAAAGACCAATTAAAATCGATCTTTATTTAGAAATTAATTTTGAAATCGATCTCTAATTTAGAGACTGATTCTCAAATCGATTTTTAATTAGAGATCGAATCTATATTGATCTCTAATTTAGAGATCGATTTTGAAATCGATATTTAATTACAGATCGAATCTAAATCGATCTCTAATTAGAAATCGAATCTAATTTAGAGATTGATTCTCAAATCGGTCTAGAGACCAATTTCAAAATTGATCTTTATATTTTTATGTTAATTTTTTTTCACAATCGTGAGTGATTATAACTGTGTATCAATTTGCACAAAGTCGCGGTTATAACCTGGGTTGTAGGAGGTCCTGCTTGCGTCTATTATTGTGGCGACCTAGTTCACTGAGTTGTTCTTGAGTCGCTCTTGAGTTTTTCGATCGCCTAAATTACAACACCAACTTATCTCTACGCCCTATAGTTCCCTCATCTACTCCAAAGTTACATCACAATTTGTTAGAGAGCATTAAATAGGTGATCACATGATCTCCATGATTGTCAAATTCACAACTCAATCCGATCGAGTTACCAAACTCCATGTATAAAAATATTTTTAAAAAGTCTAACTTAAATTATATTGTCGATACATCAAAATAATATTATTTAGCCTAACAAAATACATGATTAATTTCCCCAATATCCTTTTCTCCATGACCTTTACGAAATCAAATACCAAGATTGCTAGAAAGAAAGAAAACAATCAGAGAAGTTTAATTTGTCTGTACATTCTTAAAGGCATTTGTATGTTTTCAAGAATTTCCATGTTATTATGCAACTCCAAATTCATCACACATGACTAGGAATCAAAGTTGGTTGTTCAAGGCATCTCAAGAGATAAAATGGCTATCAACTAGTATCTTAATCATGCTAATTATTCTTCAATGAATAATAATTTCTTTTAAGATTTAAACTTTTAAGGTTTTTTATTCACTTTTTTTTTCCTAAATTTTTTTTTGACCTAATCGAATATGTAAGTGCCTATAAGATTTACATATATCCACAATAATATAATATTATTCATTTTGAATCTAAATTCTTATAATTTTATTTTTGAGTTTTACCAAAAAGATCTCATCTCTATGAAGATATTTTTTCATCTTATAAACACATGATATTTTCCATATCTTATCAATATGAATCTTTGATTGTATTCCTAATATTCTCAATAATCCCTCCGAACTAAGGATCGCATTGAGTCTCACTCTGAGTTTATTCGTCTTCGAAGGACTTCTTCTGCTCGATATTTCATCCTCAATCTATCAGGACTTCCTACCAACTGTTTGGTCCTCCTGACTCCAACTAAATTTCTTGTCAATTGTTGTTCGACCCTTTTAATTTAATTGAACTTCCTATCAATTATTCGGTACATAATCTTTTTCATATTTTATCAATATAAAATTTTAATTGTATTTCTGATACTTTAAACACAATTTTGTTAATTAGGATGGGTCTAGTATCCCACAATTGTCATACATCATTATTTTGTGAGGCTAAAAGGATAATTGAGATGTTTAGAGATATTATACTAAGAAAAATCAATTTTATCATTAAGTAGTAAAGGGAAAAAAAATTTAAAGAGATGCAGTCTATTTCTATATCCACTATTGCTATATTTTAGAGTCGAGCAATTTAGTGGCAAGACAAAAAAGGCAAACAAATGAGAAAAATAATAAACAATAATTAGTTCTCAGACCAAAAGGTTTAAAGAAATTAAGCGAATGAGAAAAATAATAATCAATGCCAGTTTGCCTATTTTTCATAAATTTTATTTTGGAAATAAATAAAACAAGTGAAAACTAGTCCATTCCAAGAAAATAGCTCCCAGCGAGGATCGAACTCGCGACCTTTCGCTTACGAAGCGAACGCACTACCACTATGCTATGGAAGCAATAGCCACAGTTAACCTTAGATGTTGTTTACTGATTTAATAACAACTTATTTAACAACTTTTTTTGGGCCAAAGAAAAAACAGACCAAATTCGCACCTATTTGTCGAAAATAACTTGGAATTTAAATTTCGATTGGATATTGATTTACAATTTAACTTTATTATAGCCTAAGAAGTCTCTATTTAACCGTAAAGCTAGTCACATTTGAACTATGAACTACTGATATAAAAAATTTGAAAGTAAGTGTAAGTATAACATTTATTTTTTATTTTTGTTAGGATTACGGTGCATTTAATCTCTAATTTCAATTCATTTCCAAGGAGTTTTTTTTAATGAAATGATAAATTTCAAAATATTAGACCGTTGAATTGTCCGTCGTAAATATTTTTCGATTTACTCTGGCGAAAAATTTTCTTACTGAACTCTCAAAGTACATATAGTTATGCATATATGGGAGGAAAATGATAATATCCTCACTCCAAGAGTCTAATCGATCTCACAATCAATACGAACAAAATAAATTATAATATCTTTAAGACTATCACAAAGGAGAGATAAAGGACCTACAAAGTACAAACTACCTCCTACTAACTACATGGGATTGTCCCGTAAGAACACATAGAGAAGGTCATGACCAAGACTGTTCAACTCTTGTGAACCCTTTACTGGCTTAATATCCACAACATACTTACAGGACAAACTACATAACTTTACTCTATTGATTTCCTTTTTTTTTATTAATTTATTTATCATTTTAAAAATCTTTTTTCATGTGTGTTTCTCTATTGATACCTTGTATTCAGTCCCATTGTCAGACAATGCAAGGAGCTATGAACTTAGCCAGCGGATCCTGGTCCTGAACTACAAGTAAGAGAGTCTTGATAACTCAAACGAGGATTCGACCTTCCTGATGTGAGATAACAACAAACACAAGCTCCGAAGAAGCATCAGCAATCATCAGAACAACAAACACAAAGCCATCTGACCATTTCTTAGTCCACATTTCATAACAAAACACTATTTTCACTTATCCACACTTTTTCAGGATCGAATGACTGACTCGGTAAGCGATTGACGACACACAGATACCATTGTTCTTTTGTGCCCAAATGAGCCCCCAACTATCCAGCAAAAACATACAAAATTTAGACCGGAAACTGAGTCAGTCTTCATTAGAGAATTTGTTGCCAAATGCCATTCCATGCTTTGGCAGCGTTGCAGTCTACGACGGGGCCGTCTCGTCGGAAGATGAATGTAGATAGCTGAGAGCTTCTGGTGTGTCCCCAGAGCTTTATGTGTGCTCTCTGAATCCTCCTCTGTTCGGTCTGATACTCGTTCTGTCCAACTGATAGCTTTTTCTGAGAGCAGGGCTGGTAATATTCTGAAATGAAAAATGTGTCAGTGAGTCAGTTCCGATGTTTTCGTCGTATGAAAGTTCATGCTGAAACTTGTTCAAACCATAAAACTCCATGCCAGATTCAGCATTGATGATACTATGTAAACACAAAATAGGATCTTACATTTCCGGTGCGACGGATAAGACTCACGAGAAGCTTGTCGTTTACGAACACCGGCAGAGTAGGCATCTGTCTCATAGACCCAGGAAATTTGTCCATTGTCGAAGACATTACACTTATTCTGTAGGTAGTACGGTGACACTTTACGACTTATCGTAATTCTTGATTCTTGCATATAATCTCATGCGATGAAAGCGATCGAAGAAGAGGGGCAGCTTACCCATTATTGATGAACGAGATGTTATTTTCCACATAACGAAATAGATTAAAGTTCTGCTCTAACTGCAATGTCAAGAATGTACACACTCAGTGACCATGAATTACGACATCGCGGTAACGATGAATTGCGACTACGGAGAGTTTACATTTTAACAATTTTAAGCATATAATAAATAATAGACAATAAACAAACAAGGACCACAAAGAACTAAAGTTTCTCGATCGATATCCTTTGGCAAATCAACTAATTAGCTAGGTACCAAGGGATTAAACCATAAAATCTCAAATATCACCATGATTAAGTACCTTAATTAAATGCCTAATTAAGTTCCAACCTATCTGGGAGCATCTCTAAAAAATACAAATTTCTGTAGTCATTTGTTTACTTAGGTGGATGAGTAGGATGGAAGAGGAAAGGGGGGTAAGGAAACAATGAAAAGAAAAATGCTTGTCCATGTGCTTTCGTGATCCTTTCCCCTATCCTCTTCCCTTATATTCACCTCTCAAGTAAACAGACCACACCACCTAATCATTCTCATGCTAATTAAAGAAAAATAATGAACAAATCAATTTCGAGCTAAACCTCCTCGAAGATTAACGCGCAGGGAATTTCAAATTTTGCTCGTAACGGAAAAAGGAAGAAGCTTACATGTATTTCTCATCGTATTAGTTCAACCATTCAAAATCTAGTCACAAAAACAACTCGAGACATAAAAAAGGAACAATTACCAAAGGATAAGAAAACACACCGTGCCTCGGTTAATATTTCTTGCAATTTGGTCCATAACTCGATCATTTTCATCCAAAATATGCTCTAAAGACCGAGAAGCTGTAAGCCAAGGAAGAAACATATAATGACAAACTAAAACAAGAGAGACAACAAAGAGCACTTGTTAAGAAAAAGAAAGAGAATCAAAACACATGAATAGCTTATTCAATTCCTTATGAATTTTCATTGTACAAGTATTACTATATTGGTTAATAAAAATGAACACCGAACATCAATTTCCATGGAATTATTCTCTAACTATTGCTCACTCCCAGTCCAAGGATTACCTATACCTTCTCTATGTTGTCCTTCAAGAATACATATTTTGAACACACACGATGGACCAATCGGGCTATTTAGCTAGATGGATAGGGAAACTAGCCTATCAAACTAGGTCGGACCAAACAAACCAAGCAAGTTGGCTAAGCCTATGCATGCATCTGAATCTTTACCGACCAAACATCGAAATGAAATGATCCAGTTAATTCTATTCAATGAATCAAACTAAATATTACAATGTTCCTATAATGTCTCTTATCAATTTCATTCTGTCAAGTATGAATCCAACGTACCATTACTAGATAACTAGAGGGAAGTATGGAATGAGGCATAGCATTTTCAAAATGGCATAACGCGATCAACTAAAGCTAACCGGAGTTCAAGAAAATTATGCATTCTAAGGGCATATTAAATCGTAGTGAATTATGTTTGATATATAGGAACTTCTATGCATTCTCATAATTTGGATGTTGCTGGTCGGGGTAATATGTCTAACTTAGAATGATTAATATTACTAGAGATTCAAAAAAAGCTCCAATACAAAACTCGCATCATTAATGTGGAAATAAGCACCCTATAGTATCAAAAGAAGAAACAAGTGAATCCGGTACAAGGTTGAAACAATCGGCAAAAGTATATTCACAAGCTATTCAGAGTAAATAAAAAAGAGCCAAAAGCAGCAAGTCTTAGTATGTCGTGCAAAAATTTCAACATATAACTCAAGTGTCTCAAAATCAACCTTCAGATAGTGTACTATCATGGATCTTCATACGATTCCCTATAAGTGATCTAGGAGCCCTGGAGATATTGGTCGTTGAGGAAGCGCTGCCCATCTTATCCTAAAGTGTTAGAAGATCACAGATAAAAACCATAAATTGTTCAAGGAACCAACAAGCTAAAACTAATTTTAGGAATGCAAACAAGCTTATAAACTTAATAACGAAACCACTATCGAGATAAAGTTGAAGGAATTCTCTCCTAATGTTTGTACACTTTATGAATAAAAACATTTTACCTAAAGGCATAATCACATAACATTTCGATCACATGTAAATAAGTGGGAGGGATACTGATGGCAGCGTAAATCACATTGGATTAAATATAAAAGGGAGTCTTGGCGCAACGATAAAGTTGCTGTCTTGCGACCTAGAGGTCACTGGTTTGAGTTCTGGAAACAATCTTTTGCAAAGCATGATAAGGTTGCGTACAATAAATCCTTCATTGGGACAACGTATAACGAGAGCTTCGTGCACCGGAGCATCCCTTTTTTACATTGGATTAAATATATGCCACTAAACATGTTTGATACCTGCTTTGGATGATAAATGCGTACATTGACCCACAAGTACCTATCACAGATACTTATAATTGTAAACAAACATAAACAAGACCCGAACCTGATTATTAAGCATGATTTGGTACCCAAACCCGACTTAAATAGCTCAGGTATGCATGAATACCAGATTATCGTGTTTCCATTGGCATCCCTAGGTGGGCAGTGACTGAACTGAGTCTTCTGTTTTATTAAAAGCGTCTAACACAATTCCTATGACCGATATATGTAAACTGGAAAACAAGAGACTAGATTATTGGAAAACAATTATCAGACGAAAACAACATATCAAAGGGTTACCTGCATATCTTTTGTCTTTCTTGCTGAGTGACATTCTCTAGTCTTCTGTCTTTTTCCATTTTCCTTGTGCTGAAAGAAAGACCAATGTGTTGATGAGAGATAAAATGAATAAAAAGGATAATGATCTTTTAGCACTAATAACAATAACTTGTCTTTGATCGCATGGTCTCTAAGTTGATACCACCAAGCTTGAGGATTCATCGATCAACTCAAGCCAAAGGAAAGTGTATTCGACTTTATTTTATTGTTGTATTAAAGCAGATAATTACTCGAAGCCTGGCTTTCGGCTTTCGCCATTCTCAAGTGATTTACTACGCAACTATTTTTTGAGCAAATTTCTATGTCCCTTTGTTTTAACTCGTCGTTAAATGGAAGGACAACTGATCACTCATTTGATAAGGTGTAAGGACTTGAATTAAATAAAAAAAAAAATTGAGCCCATCCGATCAACTTTACGTTTTTAAAAGTCTCAAACCCATTCGTACTGGAATTTAACGATACTCATAGTACAACTCTGCATCTCTGATAATATAGTAGGTATATTATCCAATGAGTTTTTGACAAATAAAGAACTAGGCATATTACTTCATCGCTTCCGTAAGAAAGTCACTAGAAACTCGTGAACAAAAAACTCCAACAGTAACGCAAGAGTTGGATGTATATGCAATTATGCACCAAGTTAAACATTGGCAAAATGTTTATCAAAAATGAAAAAGTTTAATGAACATAGAAAATGAACCAAATTATGAATTTCTTGTGTTCACCGTTATCTGTGTTTCACCATATTTATGGACGGCAAATGAACTTAGACATTAGATATTTGTTGTTGTTAATAAATACATTTTGTTGCTGAAAAAGATGATTGAACTAACAATCTATATCAAGCATAGACAAAGAAAGCAAATTTTAACTGATCACTATGATCCATGCATTGATATATCAATATTTAGTAGATTCACTGGAGAACACACTCATAAATCTAAAATTATGTGAAAAGTTTTAAAGAAAAGAAAGAACAATTAGACCTTTTTTGGTTCATACAAACCTTCCCAGATTCTCACTTCAGTGAAACAAAAAGTATGAAAAACCAAAATCCTCTTTCCAATTTCACATTATTGAAAACTTGAAAAATCGTCTGTTATACTAAAGTAAAAAAAACAATTTTTATAGAAATAAAGATTATGAATATTTGTTTGGTCGGACAGTTTTAATAACCAGTCTGCAGTGAACTAGTACATGTGTATTTAATAAAATCTAATTTTCATAAGAAAGTGGGAAGGGAAAATTGCAATAGAACTCCTAACTGCCGGTGATCTATAGCAGTGCACCCCGCCTCAGCTTCGGCAGACAACTCGAACTTCCAACCAATTTTCTCTACCCACAATAAGGACAAGAAACATGCTCAGTAGCTTCACCTCTATCACTGCCATACTCCTCAACGTCCAAGAGAATCTACCACATCACTGAGGCCCAACTAAGCAAATGTTGGCGTTTTGTTTGAAAGCAAAATTCGATGAAGCTTGGCCGAGATTTGAGATCAAGCAGATTTAATGAATCCACTTACTGTTATAACCTAGTGGGAAAAAGTTTAGTTGTTGTTGTTGTTGTTACTGTTATAAGAACAAAAATAGCACATGGTTGTTCTTTGTAGCAAAAGAAAGAAAAGGAAGGGAGAAGGAATTTTAATGGACAAAATGGATAGCTAATATGGGATTGGTTTCATTATGAAATCTGCCACTGCTTTATCACCTTTCCAAAAAAAAAAAGTGAAAAGAACTATTTTTCATGTTTCAGCTTTTCAAAATCTCTAAATTTTAAGATCGTATTTAAAAATAAAAATATCCAACCAAACACTTTCTTAGATATTCATTTCTACTTTTATGAAAATGAAAACATGAAAAAGGATAAAGATCATCCAAGCAAACATAGTATCATAACTATATGCTTCACTTCTTAAAAGCTTGGGTTCTGAGTTAGCAATAAGCTAAGTGAGGCAGACTGGTCACTAATTGCATATTGCTTTATTTCTATAGTTGATAATTTTTTTCCAATGGAAAAAGATCGATTAAACAGGTAAAACTCTTTGAATCACAAAAGAAGAATGGTTATGTTTGTGAGCAGATGCCATTGCCCAGACTTGCTAAGTCCAGTATAAGTTAAGGCAACAATTTTAGGGGACTCTGCGATTAGAGATATCTTCTCAAAGGAATTATATTTTAACGTACCGACAATATGTGTTACATATGGAATGATAAAAAATGGGGAAGCAAAGCATGCTGCTGGTCAGAAGTTGAGCATAAGTCGGTCTGGTAGAGAGTATACAATTCCACATGTTAAACTCAACATGAAGGAAAGGACAATTGGAATATCGAATGAAAGTTAGGCACAAACATCAAAACTGAGTTCTCAGTAAGAAGGGCCAGAGGCAGCAACCACAAGCAGCACTAGTGAAAGAACCCTAAGCAGGATGCAAGTTATAGAAAAAAAAAATTGAATAAGAGAATATGCAATCAGCATCACTATTTTAGTTGCATGCTGTCCAAGATAATAATTGAACAAGAGAATATGAAATAAAGCGGGGAAAAATCCAAAAGGAAAGATCATTTTAGGAATTCAAGGCAGCTAACGATATGGCTACAAAATAGAAAACATAAATGAAACCCAGAGTTTTACATTGTGAACAAGGAACTTACTGTGATCCATTGGCACCTCAATGCGACATCCCTTATAGTCTTCTTAGGCAACATAAAAGAAATCATTGAGTACTTTCGAATTCCCATGAGATGAGAATATCTGTCTTTCACTAACACAAATTAATATCGATGCAACATAATATGCGAAAAATCCTGGCATGATGAAAGATCAAGAGAAAGTAGGTTGAAAAAAAAAATTGACTAGAGGAACCAACATCATATTGATATCCGTACATACTTGATAAGGCCTATGTGCAAAATTTCAATTTCTTCTTGTGACCAGTCTGCAGGCGACCCTGACACATGTGTAAACCCTGGCAATGGTTCACCAAGCAAAGATCCTGCAGAATACTGAGCTGAAGTCGTTGCATCCATATGATTGATGAAGCCTGAACCCAGAGAATTAAACATGCCAACCATGCTGTTGTTCCCACCCAAACTGCAGACTTCATCAACATCCATGCCACTCGAGCTATTTCTTGCACCTGACTGGAAAGAAACCATGCGAGGATGATGGAAAGATGAAGAAGGCAGGTTGGCTTGGTAGGAACCCATGTTAGAATCAGCTTCCATCTCTACCAGCTGAACTCCAAAATAACCTATGACACTTTACACTTTTATCATAGCATACTCAACATAACTCAGAAAAGTCTCGAGTTACTCTTCATTGCTTTCTGAAGAATCTCTGAAATCTAGCTTAAAATGGAACAAAGTTCCAAACTGGAGGAGCTCAACTATGGTTGATCGGAGTGGCATGGCCCATGGACACAAGGATAAAAGTCATTTCCTGCAGAAGAACAGTGAGAAGACTCGGTTAACTTCAATCAAAGATGACAACTTTTTTACGATTCAAAGAGTTTCAGATCAAGAAGCCCGAGAGGGAAGAAAAAACATTTTCATATTTTTTTTTACGCGAGTTAAAACCCTAGCCTTGACCAGCAAGATACCGATGACGACAATCAAATGCCCGAGCAAAGGCATGATAGGAAACAGACAGTAGCGGAGAATCACCTGCCTTTGGCAGCATCCTCCTCCTTCAAAGGGAAAAGAGGGCGGCTCTACGAGAGAGCGGAAGAACTGCGAGATTCCCGCTTTCGTTCTTTCACCGCACCGCCGCTGCTTTTCCCTTCCACAATGGGAAAGCAAACGAAAAGGCGCTTCGTTCCCAAGCACAGCGGTCGGCAAAAACGGAGTCTTGGAGCTTGAAAGCGCAGATATGAATCCCGCAGACGGAATAAGATGCCGATACCGCCTCCTCGAACGGGCACCGCCCTTTTCCCCCTCCGACCCTTTCTCCCCGATTCCCTTAATCGCTGTCAACCAACAAGAGGAATTCCCACTCGCCAGCTCCCCCAATGTCGATCGCCCGCTCCTTTCCTCTACGAAAGATTGGACTTTGGGCAGCCAGCAGCAAGTTGGGGGTTAGTGCCCGTCCCGTCCCACTTCCGCCCCCCTCGACTAGTTTAGTCGGCGACGAGGCACTCGGACAATTGACCCTGGAATTGGAGCTTAATCACGCGATTGCCATTTCGCGGCAAAGATTCTCGCGGCCGATGGGGACGGCCGGCCGTTGGATGCCGGATTCTGGCCACGCGTTGGTCGGGCTACGTCGACACGTGGATCTGGCGGCGATGGGGATGGCGATTTCCTACAGCACACATCATGCGCTGGGCCTTGGATACGGTACTGCCGGAGAATTTAAAATTGCGGCGTCAACTCTCATGATGGTGTTCGAGCAAGATTCCAAACGGAAGCAATGGGAAAGGGGCCTGTTCAATCTGACACAAGCTGACCTTTTTTCCGTTTCTTCCAAGAATACTGGAACTCCGCTGGCATCTCGCGTTGTGATCTTGCCTAGATCGCGTCCCCCTCGACGTGGACTTCTGAGATTGTCGATCAAAATTCACAATATTTAAAAAAGTGTTTTTTTGTTTGATTTATAAAGTGAAAGAATATATACATTCAATAGTTATTATATTTAAGTTGATATCAAACATAGATATTATTATAGAGGGACTGAGAGATCGATAGAGAATTCGATGGTTAAAATAGTATAGATATTGTTATAGATAGACTAAGATCAAATTTCGATATGAAATCTAAAATCATTATCTGAATAAATCCTCTGTTGTTTCTAACTATCGGATAAATAATATAATTCTCTTGTGATTTATCTATCTTTATTATCATTAAAGAATCAACCATAAAAAACATTAGAATGTGATCGTCTTTATATAGATATCAATATTATTATAAATTATTTTTTAAAATGGTTTTTTTCATTATTTTAAATATTTAGTTGACTTGTTTATCTCCAGCGATTAGGATTATAACTGAATTAAGAAGGAATTTAAGGTTCCACTTCATAAAGATTTATTAATGTCCGTCTTAAACGAATATATAAAATAAATAAATTTAAATATTACTAAATTTGATTTGTTAATAGGAATAAACAATAATTTATACAAATGTATTGATTAACATATATATAATTTAATTATAAAATTAGTATTATTTTATAAAATAATGTTAAATTATTTCTAATATATTGAAAATAGGAAAACAATATAAAATTCATATGTTAGATAACAATTTTAATCTAATTCATAAAAAATAATAATACTTTTAATTAAGCAAAAAAAAAACTTGAATTTCCCTTTAGAAAATGCTTCAATCCAACTTATTCATTCTTACACGCGTTACTCATAACATTTTGTTTTAATACCATCGTTGCAGCAGTACTGTAATTTTTTTTTTAATACGTCCCCGAGCTATAATGCAATAGTAAAGTATTCATGCAAATTCCTATAAACCCCTGGGTCGATCCCTTGATACGGTATATTTATATAGACTTTTTCTCAAATGAGAATCGATTCCTTGATATGTTTAATTTGTTGAGACAATCTATGCTAGCACAATTTCTCTCTTTAATAGGAGCAAATAAGTATAGCTGAGAGAGACGCTAATGTGATGGTTCTATTAATTTTTTTTTAATAACTCATATGTCTAAATTTTTGATCTAATTATTCCTAAAGTAGATGGAGGGACTCAACGAAAAAATTTCTATTGATCATCAGAGTAAATTTGAATAGTATAAATGGGATTAACCAATGAACGGTGTAAATAGTTAATTTGAAAAAATTCAAAAGAAAGATCTTCGAAATGGATCGAATCTTTATTGTATGAAAAATCATTTTTATATTTTAGTGTGCCTCGGGGGCATAATGAAATGAAATTAGGGTGTCGTTGCGTATTGGTAAAATTAGTGTGATGGATGTCTCCATGGAAATGACGCGATGGTAAGAAAGGGTGATCTCTTTGGAAATGGGGTTCGATTAGGATGAAGTCTAAAATTCTCCCGGTGTCGATGACCCTCATTTGCTCACATCGTGTTCAGGACAAAGTCCCCCTCGTGATTTACCCTCCCCCTCATTTGCCGCAGCCCTGGGACGAATGATAGAGGGTTACTAGTTGGGTAGATTCCCAACTTTTTGGAAAATCAGTGTGATGGATGTTTTTCAACTCATTTAGCATGCTCGTATTGTGGAGCTAATCAACTTACTCGACCCATTCGATTGAATTTATTTGTCTAATTTTTCGACCCATTCGATTGAATTTATTTATCTAATTTTTCCACTCATCGAGCTCATAGACCTATTCTTGATTGATTGTTCCACAGGAATAAGGTGTCGATAAAATCATGTGATAGTTTACGGATGAGACACAAATCAAATCCCAGAGAGATATAAAATCTTTCCTCGGATTCAGAATGATCCTCCATGACTTTGTCAATCGCATTAAGATCTAAAGGATCTTCATGATTTATCTCCTTCATAATGATCCTGAGACGAACCGATAAAAGCCGTTAAATTGACAGTTATAATCTTTTGCAGATGATAAATCATAAACCTATTCTGGCCCAAGTGATTCGATGAGTTTACCCGTCGAGTCGACTGCTTCGTAAGGTTTCACTGATCTACACAAAAGTCGATGGATGAATCATACGACGTAATTATTTTTTTTAATCTTAATCTGGATTTAACCGATTCACACAATCTAGTTATCCAACATATGATAAGCTCCCACAACCCACAAATGCACCTACAACAAAATAGTTAATTTAAACTAAAAATACATAAATAAATAAATACCATTGATATATTTTTATAGAGAAAAAAAAAAGAGTCTATTTAAGTACAAATTTTACCCTGAAGTTTTGGGCGATGAGGTCATCGCGATCAGAAGGATCCATAAAGGCACAAACCATAAAAAAAGACAAAATAAAAAAAAGGAGAAAGAAATTTAAAAAAAAATGTGACCAAAAAATGGACCCATACCAAAAAGCAAGGCTGTCTATGTCATATTAAGATGCAAAAGAATCCAAAGCTTTTAGGTTGGAAAAAGGGAGCTTTGAATCTTTTACTTAAACAATGTGATTAAAGGAGTAAATGTTAAGGGATGATTGGTCTTTTATTTTATATTTATATTTATTTATAAATTACTAATTAACTTTCTTTAATGTTGGTTTATTTATTTAACTGTAGTATCCATGAGCATTTTTATTATATATCGTCCGATCTTTTAGGGTTCAAGAATTGAATTATAATGGACATCCGATCGGATGATGGATAATGGAGGTGCTCATGGGTGCTCACGGATATATTATATAGTATAATATATTTCTCTCTCTCTCTATATATATATATACACATGTGACTCATCCTTGCGTTGTCCATGCCTTTGTTGTTGACTGTCGTTCATGCTATAACCACCGCCTAAACCCTAGCGGACGCTTGTGCAGTCTAATTATGGTCGGATTCCGATCAGAATTCAAATTGATCGCAGATGGAATCCGACTAGATCATGATCGTCGGATTCAGATTCTGACTGAATTGCAGTTGAATTTCAATGCGATCGCAATCAAAATTCGACCCAATCATAGCCGCCACATCGCGATTGATGGTATCCATGATCCAATCGAATTTCGATTCCGATAAGATCACGATCGGATTCCAATCAAATCGCAACCGAATCACAGTCGAAATCTGATCGATCGCCAACGATGTCAAGCTACGAGCACATAGAAAAGAAATACTATGTATTTTCAAGTACTATGCATTTTCATTGTCGCACAGAATAAAGCCGACATGATATCAATCCCGTGTGTGTATATATCAAATTCTAAATTTCTTCGTGAAAAATGTCAATAGGTACTTTGGGAAAAAAAACTTAAAACCAAAAGCAACTTTTTTTTTTCATTCTGCCCCTCATATTTATGTATGTTATTTTAAAATATCTCTCATAGTTTTGAGATTGTCAAAATACCCCCCCAACAACGCTTAATTGAATGGTAACATGAAAATTTTCGCCTTCAAAGAAACAATAGGATGACCTCAGAACTCCGGAAGAATCATCGCCTAGAAAAGAAAAACTTAGAAACCTTAGGTGGCAAATGAAATTTCCCCCTAAGCTTTAGACTTATTCCTAATTCCCTGCCCGAATCATTGAGTTTTGCACAGACCTGTTTCTCTAGACTTGAAATTCTACAAAAACTCAAACCTAATTTGATTGTTCATCAAGCAACATGAGCAAAGTGACTAATAATAATAATAATAAAGGGCAAAGAAAGAAAGAAAGAAGAAGAAAAAAGTAGTACAGTAGGAGAAAAGGGAATGGACAGTGACAAAACATGAGGGAAAAATAAAAGAAAAGAAAAAGAGGGACAGTGACACATTGCAGCAATGGAGGCAAAGCACCAAGACAAAAGCAACTTGCAGAAGGAGCTCAAGTGGAGTTGGGTGGCCACAAACAATGGAGCCACGGTTGCTGAGTCACCTTCCATGCATGTCGTTGCGCAGCAGAAGCCATGGCATGGCCACATTTCCTTGACTGAAACTCTGCACAGAGCTTCCAAAAGCTCTCTTTCAATGCACTCAGCCCCTACCGCCCAAATTAAACCTCTCCTGGGCTCCACCTGGATCCGGTACCACGAAAGGAATCCATAGATTCCTGCAAAAGTCGCGCACTGATGTGATTCGGCTGAGAAATGCACTGGCTGTAGACACCACAAGGTAGGAAGAAAGTTAGATAGGCTGACTAAGGCACTACCACTCAGAGGAAGGAGATTACAACTCTTGGATTCCATCGGTAAAGCAAACACAGATGACTACTTGCATTCAGAATCAGACATTCCTTGGGCAAAAAAGTTAATCTTTAATCCAAAATTCATTGATAAATCAAATGGAGAACCAACACCCTACACAAATGGAGAATTGAGTCTTGCTTCTTGGATAAATTCTACATGTATTTACCATCCAAATTAGCTCGCAGGGCAAAATCAGACATTCCAAATTCATTTGTAAGGGGAATCGAATCCTAATATTTTGGGCGCAACAAGGGGAGGATGGTGGTGGGGGAACAAAAGCAATATTCAAAAATGTAAAAGCGCCACATTAATAGCCCCCGTCGCTGCCCCTACGTGTGGAGGAGAATAAATCAGATCCCAGACGACGGCTAGCGCAGAAAAACAAAAGCAATATTCAAGCTGGGATGGCAGCGGGATCTTATTCAAACTAGGTACCATTAAAAGGATGACTAATTGAAGATGTTCACAATTCGTCTAAAGTCAAATTCTAGTTAAGAATCATTCGAGCATACAAACGAATCAAACCATGAACCTTTTGCAAAATTGACTTTGCAAATTGTCCAAAGAAGAGTTAAGAATCTAATTTAGTTGAAATGAACTGTTGGGCCGTGTATTCAAGAGTTGGGATTTAACATGTGAATACCACTCAATAGCAACTGAGGAAATAACGTGTCCTATTATACACACGATTGAAAACTTCTGTCTTGGTCCAGTAACAATGACATCCACAATTATGGTGAAAAAGAAAGAAAGAACGAACGAAAGAAATAAGGGAAAAAAACAACAAACCCAATCAACTAATCTCGAAATTACATTCTTTATGCATGGATGTTTAAACTCGAGCTAAAAAAAGGCACATCTACAAATTGCAGTAGAAAAAGCTGCATCTGAGTAGGGTCATATTTGATTCTCGATGCCGCCTTCACAGAATTTCCATGAACCATCTTCATGCCTTCTTAGAATATAGAGAACTTTGTAAGAGCTGGGCATGTATTAGCAGAAAAGAGTAATCAGCTCTCAAGTACTCCACATGTCTAACATATATGCAAAATGTAACTTGCCAAAATAAAAGAAAATTGAAGAGACGAATGGACCAAAAAATATGAGAACATGTTCGATGACAGGGATAGTAAATTAAACTGCAAAAATGGGGACGAAATGCCACCAAGAAAATATATCGATAAACAACCCCAAAGTTTAATTTTTCAAAAGGTTTCATTAATGTCAAAAATTTCCCCTCTGAGATCCAATTGTGGATTTTGCCTTTTTAAATTGTCACTCAAATTGAATCAGTTGTTAACCAGAGAAAGCATTTAGACAGCAAAACGAAAATAACTTGGGAGCATTTAACAATAATGAACCCTTCAGGGGCATTTTAAAAAGCAATTAAATCTTGGGAGGCATTTTGAAGCTTACCCTATCAATGAAGACGTGTGGGTTGAAATAAAGCACAAAGAAGGTTTGTGTAATTGTTATGTGCCCGTACAGGTTTAAAATAAAAATTGTGACGTTCTGGTAATGACACTTTGTGGTGCGAGGATTTCATAAATAAAAAAAATAATGGGTAAGCTACAAAGAGGTATCTACTAAAGCCTAAGTACACTTGGACACCCACATTGAGTTTCACTTAGATAGGAGATCCCTTGGAACTTAAGCATGTGAGGAGGGACTCAATCATGTCCCAGAACAAGTTATCGTTTATTACCTCATACCTCCTCAGTTTAAACATTGCACAAGGTAATGGACTAGGTTTGATATTAAGATTCCATGAGAAACCCAATGTCACTCAAAATACCAAAGCATTTAAGAGTGAGGAGCACAATACCTAAAGAGGCCTCACCTAACCATGAGAGACCAACAGGAGTTTGTCTCTTATACCGTAACTTATATTTTCCTGGTCAGGCTATTTTTCTCTTAGGCGTTTTTTTAGTTGAACCCCTTCCCACATTGGAGTTCTAGTTGTGTTGGTGAATGTGAAACCAATGGAACCAAAATAGACGTTGTATGTGCAGTATTGAAAACCAAAGGGCATAAATATATTCTTATGCCATTAATAAAAAATATTGACTACAAAGCTTTGATGTAGCATAGATAAAAATGTTGAGATGGCCATAGCAAATTAATAAAATAAAATTACAAAAATATGCACATGCAAGTGTACTATTCTAGCTCTTACAGCCAGAAGACCTTTAAGTACCGATAATATGAAATTCCAGATATGGCAAATCAAAGACAAGCACAAGTAAGCAAGATCTAGTAGTTTAGGTGCTTAAATCATTGACATAGTATACATTTAAATTTAGCACAAATCTAATTGTTGATTTTGATTTCAGATTTTTAATTCCATTGGAGGTAATATATAACAGGTTGTAGATTATACTGGTTAGAGGAAGAACCTGTAATAACTTGGCCTTTCGGCCTCAGTACCATCAATAAGCTCAGCAGCTTCCTCAAGCAAAGCCTCAATCTCAGCCATCTCACTATCAATTCCGTCTGATGAGATCTCAGCACGAACAATAGAAGTTTGTAATAAGACAAACCTCCAAAAACAGGATCTGACTTTTGCCGACGAGGCTAAATCTTGCCACTATCATGTATCCAAAGAAGATAAATGATGTTGAGATATCAAAGGGAAATAACGATAACAAACTGAACATGTACTTCAAATTTTACCTTCATGAGCATGGTTCCAGAAAGAATACTGGGAAGCAACTGAATTTGATGTTCAGGGCCTAAAGCCTCAGCTTTTATATATTGCCATTGTTTCACCAGTGTTTCTGCTTCCTTGATTGGCATTTCCTGCTTATTAATTGCTACACAGGCTGAAACAGGGGATGAAACATCCTGACTCGGCCACGTCTGTTGCAAACTTCGAACATTAATTTTATTCTGAAAGTTTTCGCTGAACATTACCCAGAACTTCCACATTTGACTCATAATATCCAAACTTATAGAGCCAGGTTTGCCATATTTAATAGCAGCAGCTTCACTAACAATGCGAGGTTGATACGTTTTCACTCTATGTGGAATTCTAGAATAAGTAAATTGCAAAGCAAACAGCTTAAACGAACCAAGTAATATACATCCAAAAAGGGTCATATAGGCAATCTTTCCAGCTGTATCTCCTTTCACAAACCAGCTTTCCCAGAATCTTTTACGTTGTGACTCAAAAAGTTTCAGCTGAGATCGCAAGGAAGCAGTACCAGCTGTGCCGCCTTCTGCCTTTTGCATCTGCAAGTTAACTGGTGCAAGTTGCTTGACAGCTTCGCCCAGATGGTTCGTTGGACTAACATGCAAGGTTTGCCCGTGAAAAGCTCCACGCTCAGGTAAAAGATCAAATGATGTGACAGAATGGATGGTAGAAGCAAGTGCTTTCTTAGCTATTTGCTGATTGCCGCCTATAAGGATTCGCTTTGGGCTCCCAAAGAAGTTGGTCTATGTTGTACACTTAAAACTTAGATATTTGTGCAAACACCTTACCACTATAGTACATCAGTCCACTCCAAAGACTTACCAAAGAAGCGGAGCAATCTTGTGTATCTGGAAAGAGACAAAGAACTTCGTCCTTCAACCAATTTTCCTGGTAAATTTCAGTAGTTCGTCTGGCATAAGACAATTTCAACCTTAATGAAAGCTCTCTGACCAGCAACTAATATGCTTATACACAACAGTTCATGAAAGCTATTATGCCAAATCACGTCTACCATTTCCCTCACAAATTTCAGCTAAATTTATAGTGCTTAAAATGCTAACATGACCTTGACCTGAAAAGGTCCAGTTTTACATATGCAGAAAATTCAAGAATCAGCAACAATCATCTGAATGTGCTTTTCACTTTTACTACAATAATATTTAAAAGACAAACTTTCATAATTCCAAGAAGTTACACGTAGTTATTTGAAACATGAGAAAAAATCATAGAATCAAACATTGCAATTAAGACTGCAAAATTAAACCTTTTATCAGAAACAATTAAACTAAAGATACATGTATACAGCACATTAACCAAATAATGTATACCATAGATGTATCATTGGACCGACTTAGATGCTTGCTTTAGCAATTATCATAGATATAAATTATTCTGAAAGTATTACTATTTTTTAGGTAGCAATTCACACATAACTCAAACACCTAAAACTACTTCAATTACCAAAGTGGACAAGAAATTTAGCTTGACAGTGATCTTTAGCTCAATAGAGATAAAATGTAACAGATTAACACACACATACCAGTGCTTGATTGGGAGAGCCTGTGTCCTTGTTCTTGTCCATTACACTTGCACTCGACAGTGAATTCTGTGTGGTAGAATTTCTAATAGCTAGAAGTTGCTTAAGCTTTTCGATAGCCTCCATCCTCCCATGCTGAAGACAGCAACTCATATACATATAAATGAACAATGACGATGTTTAACCCAGAATAAAATACCTGCCCAAGAAGAAATGAACAAAAAGCTTCCTCAAACTTCAAGTCTGTTGCTCCCTCTGATGTACTTAAACACTCGCATATGTTTTTTGCTCTAGTGATCTGCATAAATATAAGTATGAAATTTGAATTACATAATAGCGTAAAACGGTAACAAACCATTGACACCAGCAAAAGGATAATACCATCTCAGTATTTCTGGTTGAGAACCCAAGAGCAATATGAGCGATCATGGCCAAATAGAAACAGCCAAAATCAATTATTGCTTTTTGACTCTGAGACTCAATTGATTTTTTGTTCTTGCGAATGACAGCCAAAGTATCCCAAGAAAGCAAATCTACTATCTCAAGCGCCATTAACTTATTCATAGCCTGACTTAAGAAACAAGGCCAATCTTGAACTCTACACGAAGGTTCAACATCCAGACCCTGTCTAACCAATTCTTGCAATGCAGCTAATGCTCCACGCCTACGCTCAGCACACTCAGGAGCATGTGGCAAACTCAAAAGCTCCAATGTGCAAGCAGGTGCAAGATCCTCTAAGGATTCTTCAATCTGAGAATGCTCCAACAAAAACAGTCATTTCATGCAGAACTCATCAGGAAAGTCATTAAGAAGGAAAATTACCTGTGATAATAATGGTATTTTATGCAAAGAGTTGCTACTCCTTAACAGATACTGACCACGTGCAAGTGCTTCAAAACCTTCAGAAATCTTGTTTTTTTCAAAACAAACCTTGGCGATTGAACACTGTCAAAGAGACACAAAATAATCAAACACAATAAAACAATTGTAAAAAAACAATTCAATTTATCCATTGGCTAATACATTACTTCGGCTAAAGCCATTGAGAAAAGCAAATCATGGCTGTGTGCCTTAGCATTAGGAAGTTTCAAAGCTGCTTGGCCAATTTCCAAAACCAGCTTTTCTTCACCTACCTGCATCAGATTATGAATTACCTGTCAAACTTTTCTAAAGAAAATAATGCAAAGTAGGCAAGATTACAGAAGAATTTCATCTCCTGCTTTGACATAATGAAGAAGTTGGTAAGTTCTTGATCAATAACAGTTCAAATTTATGAAGCTGTAGATAGAAGTTTGGAGATGCCAACTATACCAATTGGGAAGAACAGTTTGAACGCTCATAGCATGCTGAACTTGGTTTACTTTTGAAGCATCTATTATGGCCCTTCTTGTAAATAGTTAAAGGCCTATTTGTAACTATATAAATCAAATAGGCAAATGTAAATGGAACTCAAAATAACATATACATGTAGAACACTAGGGAAACAACTCATAAAAATTTCCAATTGACATGGAGTCAACTCCCATTCCTAGGATTTCCAATGCATGATTTTGTTGTCTTCTCCACCAGTTGTCTGTGCTGCACAATGAGCCTTGATGCACCTGGATTATTCCCTCTCATCTTCACCATGCATGCTATTGTACACACCACATTCAATTCACCAGCTTCATCTCACATCAAATCTTTACAAATTTCTGCATAACAAACACACGCATCATCTTTATCATCATTTTCTCTTCCTTTGTTGCAGCTTCTTCATAGCACCATGCCACCTTCAATTTGGCAGGTCATTTACTCAGTCCGTCCTTCACTGTAGATAGAGAGGAGATTGATTGGGTTTTGAAATCACAGATTTGTTGCTCATTATTATTTCTTGGTAGTGTGTCCTAGTTTCTCCTCCACTGCAGAAAATATCAGTGCCCTCCTACATATACAAATTGTCTACTGCACTCTCATAGTGTTTTTCCTACTTCTGCCACAAATTCGTTTGCACACTATTCTTCTTCTGGGAGGACTAATGTCATCTGCTTCTGCATCTCTCTACAGGCACAAAATACAGCAAATTGCAGATTCTTCAATTCATCTTCCGTTAGCTTTCTCTTATCATCTCAGCTTCCTTCAAGAGTAATATCTGGGTCTCTGCAGATTGAAGATTCTAGATATCTTTATTTTTGCTTTTGGGTTGATCCAACAACCCCAAGCTTGATCCTTTAGCTGATTTGGTCGTCTTCCTCCTTCAGAAGCCTAAGGGCCTATAATCATCAACAAGCAAATCTCACAACATAGCAAAATGATGTACTCTAACCAAAATTTTCATGGTGATCTTAGTAAGCCCTCTAGTGTTAGACACATCATCCATCTATTGGTTGAGGAGTCTTTTGTTCAGAAGCATGTCTATGGGGCAAAAACTTGAGATCTAGATTCAAGAACCTCTGAGCATGTTTGGTGATACTTCCCTTTCCTCTAGCCTTGCCCCAAAATCTTGTCCAACCAACATCACTCTAGCAGATGGGTCCACATATCTGCAGAAGGCATTGCTTAAGTCACACCCACTTTATCTTTATCAATGTTCTACATATGTCTAAATTTCCTCCGAATTTGCCATCTATAATCAAACTTACAAGGTCACTGAATTGTTTAATAACCTTTACTATTAAGATTTGTGGACTAAAAGGGTGAATGGGCAGAGGACATGGATGTGAAGAATTGTTTCAGTTAGCAACTTTTATAGATTCATTTGCTCCAGTGTCTGACTATTAACTAGAAAACACATTATTGCCTAGGTCATCCTTAGCTTACAGAATCTAGAAAGATAACCCCTAGTTTATATAATCTTTGGATGGGAGTCTTTCAAATTAGGATACAATGTTCGAACACCCATGATTGTCAAAATCCATATCAATATGTAAATTGGAATATTAGAAAACCTAAATATCTGTCATACTGAATCAGTAGGATCTTATTCAAAATTATTGAGGAATCATATATGATACAATAATGATGTTCAATCATAATAAAAATTAATATTGTTTTTCATTAAATATCATATATTAATAACATACTATAAACAAGAGCATTAATAAATTGTTATAATTTATTCAAAAAATAACAATATTACATTATTAATATAAAGTTAATAAGTAATATTAGATTATTAAAATGTAGGAAGGGATCTTTCAGTCAATCCATCTAGAACCAATCAAGAAGGGAAGGTTCTCTTCCCATGAAGAGAGAAAACACAATAATAAAGAGGTAAAGGAAAGAGGAGAAACACTGATTCGAGCACCATGGGCACCAGAAATAGTAAAGAGCAGTAAAGCCAGACAAGGTAGTCAAGATTGCGTTCAAGGCTCAGGATTTTAAATCCAAACTAACCTAAGTGATCTAAATCTTAAGAAAGACCAGAACTGGATTAGGATCTTATGAGCATATGATCCAATCTGATGATTATCATTCCAAAGTAAGATCTTGATCCCATATACCCTGACCAGATAGATGTACATGCATTCAGTACGCATTTGAAAATTTGATATTTAGCAAATAATTTTTCTTGTCATATAACTTGAAATATATTTTTTAATTATACCAGATTCTTTTGCCTTTCAAATAGATTTTAATCATTGTCATTATTATCCTTCTTATCGCTATTGCTCATCTTATGAAGTTGTTTCTTGCAATAAAAAAATGGAACATTAGGAATTATATTGCATTTTTCATGTTTATATTAATACCATATATTAGTTAATACATATGATATATATATCTAATATAATTCTAAATTTTTTTAATAAAATTATAGAATTTTACATTCTTAAACTCTGATGCTATGATTCAAACCTATGGAAACTCTTCCTGTTCCTAGGTAGTATCTCAATCCTCACAACCTTGAAGTCAAAATCCAAATTGAACTCCACCAATGTCCTCCTTTCCAATTCTAATTGCGACAATCAAAATCCAACTCCAGATAGCAAATATATATTTGTGGACAATTGAAGAAAGTAGTTATACTACCAGAAGTTCTAGGAGCATTATTTAATCTAGATCTTATTGATCAAACTAGGAAAGAAAAATCCAAGAATCAATATTCTCATTTGATGCATGACACATATTTCACCACTATAAATAATAATTATTAATTGAGATGTCTATTACAATTTTAATTTGACTTTTTATTGTAATAGGCTTATATTTGGAAGTAAGCTAATGCAAAGGGATTACAATTAAAACTTATTAATTGATCTACAGTGCGAACTGAAGGGTGTCAAAGCATGTTGAGTGTCAACATGGCAGGATGCCATAATTGTAGCGTTCTGCTATACATCTAAATTCAATTACAAAATGATACTTTAAAGCTTAGTTTGAGAAACTAGTCATGTTTTCCCAATATTTAGAACCTACCAAATTAAAGTGCTTCAAAGCCACTTATCTTGTTGGTTCTCACATGCTATAATTATATTTGGAAATATTAACATATGATGTCCATTTTTCTTCAAAATTTTTATTAGTTTCTTATGGCATGCAAACATATATATGGCGTAGATATTAGCTAGGATATCACATTATCAAAGATTCATGTTAACCTAAGCAGGTGACAAAGGACTGTATTGCAAGAATAAGAGTGATTTCAGCAACTGAACATGGATAACAATCTCAGTTGTGAAGCCTACAATGAAACAGCAGCAATACACCTTCCATTCTTCTTGCAACATGATACACATAAATTTCCTACAAGAATATTTGAATGTCAACAATGTCTGGCGACATAAAGATGTTCCAAATGGTTCATTTAGTAGTAACAAATAACTAAAATCCTAATATCTTTCTTGTGATACACCAAGGAATTAGCTCACCAGCTGCATATAGAACATGATTAAACTAACTGACGATAGATTTAATAAAGCAATGAATGCCTAAGAGTATCTGTATGTCAATTTAAAAAATGATCTACAACTGCATATAGTTAATGGTTACTAAAAACCAAACTTCTAACACCCTCATTTATCATATGGAAGAAATCTAAATACATAAAGCTTACCTCTTGTAAAAGGCACAGAGCACCAGGCAACCAACACCAAGGAACTCGAAGAGAAGACTTTGGAGGAACTTTTTCTTTAATATCTCCACCATATTCAGGTTCAAATAGAAGTTTATCCCTAATATCCATCAAGAGCTCCTATACATACACATTGAACTTTCATACTACCACAAAATTCTCATTAAGCTTCTATATTGCAAAAACTATTCAAAAACACCATTATGCACCTGTCGAGAAACAACTACGTCAGTTGTATAACCATCCTCAATTGCTGAATTCTTCAACTCCATTGCTGCTTTAACAATCTCATCCTTTTCGGCTTTCACTGTAACACCTAGAAGCTGCAAATTTGTTGATACTTATTAGAACTATATCAAAGCCCATAGAGTGCATAAACAAAATCAAAATAGTCAATTGTTGCATGTTGGTTGAATCAATAGGCTCAATCAGGCAATAAATCGTTGTTTCTTTTTGTTACTATGATAGTAGCTATTTCAGCTTCAGCCATGATTCTCATCAAACGAATGACATCTTCTTCTGGAAACTCTATCTATTCTTTGCATGATATTGGGGCTATTACTCAAACAAGCATGAAACTTGTGCTTAGCCTCTAGGGTTGTCCCAGTTGGTAAGTGCAAAGGGGTAACTCTTAAGTGGGCACGTGTCAATTCCCGGAGATTTTACCGCCCTGGGCTATCGACCGACCCCCTCATTTGCATTTGTCACTTAGGATCCTGATTTACCTCCTCCGCCAATAAAGGCAGTCGGAGGGGGCCGCTAATGTGGCGATTCCACATTTTTTATGAAACTTGTGCTTGCATATTCGCCCATTGGTCAAACAGGATATGAAATTATTGGAATAATTGTTGGAAACACAAATGGTGGATATGCAAGCATGATAACTTATATGCTGTTGATTGAACTCAAACAGGCAATATCAGAACTCGCCAGTAAAACATTTAATTATAAGAAAAAACAAGTAAAATGAGGTAAAAAGAAAAACTTAGAAATAGAAAAATAGAATTTGTCATCCTCACTGAATATTAAGATAATAGTAGATAGTTTATAGTATCTCACGAGCATGGTCATTTGAAAATTCCACTGTTTATGTATTAGACTATGGGTATACAAGCATATCATGTAACTTGCATTTAATTATGTTTGAATATTCAAAACAAATTTTAATGTTATTTCATTTCATATTTTTAATAATACTGCACAAAAAAAAATCCATTTATTTGGTGGACATAATTCACTGTTAATTTACTCTTTTTTTTTACTATTTGTAATTTTGGCATTTTGGAAACAATCTTGAAAGTTAATGATTTTAAGAATTTGGTCATTTATTGTTTTATAATCCCATTATAAATTGTGATTAGCACTTTTATATTTGTATTTGTATCCATGTATTTATTTCACTTTTTATGTTTTCATTTAACTCATTTTTATTTTGCGAAGATATTTTGATTATTTACTGAGAAATTTGATATAGCATTTCTACTATCTAAATTTTTAGAAACTTTTATCATTTTGATAGTCACAGTCCTTATCATTTCAACATCATGAATTCTAATCTGATTCGTTACAAAAGATATCTTCGGTTTTCTTAATATAGTTCAGTAAAATACTCATCTTATTCTGATACGTTCTACACTTCCTATGGTATAGCTTATTAATTAGAATACTAACTGATAATTTTAAGTTACTAAGGGGCCCATATGAATGCAAGTGTCATTCACTATCATAAACCTACAGATGCTCTTTCTCAACCCCACACATCTCACGAACAGACACATTACGCCCACGATGGTGCTTCTTTGAAGCATGCAAACTATGGATCCTACTGGACAAAGACAATTAAGTGCTAATCAAATGATATACCTCTCTTTCTAAATCGCTTCTCTCTCTCTCTCTCTCTCTCTCTCTCTCTCTCTCTCAAACAAACAAACAATTCATATCAACCAACTTCTTCAGTAGGCCTTACATAGACGGATTTATTTGTTGCCAGTCAAAGCATAACTCCATATGCCTCACATTCATTTTGATGGGTTTTGGAAGATCTTAAGCCAATAAAAGATTACAATAAACTTCTCAGTAGAAAATTATTTTGGAATCAACTTATTCAGAGTCATTTCAGCTGATCCTGCTTGGCATTGGCCATTCGTGAAAAATATGCTTTCGTGGAATCACCCTTCAGTTGAAGTTCTGAACCAAAGAGTTCTACTACCACTAGCCAAATAAGCAACAAAACTAGGAAATAAAGACAAACTATGATGGTATCAATATTGAAAATTGTAGCATTAGGCTACCACAGACACATAGAATGCTTTACATTCCTGCAACTGCACAATGTCTATCTATCTTCCAGATTTTCCAGGAAAACGACTAATACTTACTCCTGCCAAGAACAACATGGTCGTAAAACATGCGGCATTCAGTCTTAGTATGGGAACAAATGAGCAAGTATGTGTCCTACGAGGATCCTAACGTACCAAATACAAGACCTACACAGATTAAGTTATACAAAATGCATAGTGGTGACAACTGATGAACCAAAACAAACGAATAAGATCAATGAACTAAACTAAACCAAACGAAGAGATCTTAAGGAGTAACGAACACGGTAACAAAAATTAAGTTGATGTCTCACCTGAAAGCAAGTCACAGGAATCTCTACCTCGTCTCGAACCTTCCCACTGTCTACGTTGGTCATCTCGAGAATCTTCATCTTCCCCTGTCCAGCGACCTCCATCCGGCCGGGAAGCGACTTGGTCTCTGGAGTTGACTCCCGGTGGAGCCTTCTTTCCCCAAGAGAGGCGGCGCCGGAAAAAGCCAAGAGCCTCCTTCTCTCAGCAGTGTGCAGACAGCTCCGCCACTGAACCGGTAAGCCGGACACCGCAGGAGACAATGCCATCGCAAGCACGTAAATCTAAGAAATCACCTTCATGGAAGGCAACCGATCTGCAGAAGATGGCTACGCCATCATGGAGCTCAGAGATCAAGGTTACGGATTAGGGTTTCGCCGAGCTCCATCCAAGGGAAATGGGACGAAAGAGGCCGGCAGTAAATAGGTCGAAGTCGAGGTGGCCAGGTGGTAATGGGTTCCTTTTTTAATTTTTTAATTTTTAAAAAGGAGAGAAAACTAATTCTGCTTACCTACTTTAAGGTTGCTTTTACAATTATATCCTTCCAAAGTGTTAAATTTACATATTCCTCTATTTTGTTTCTTTTTATTTATTTATTTATTAGCACGATTATCAAGAGACCTTACTAATTCGGGAGATAATTGATCGATCATGTGGATTTTTAATTGAGCACGCATTAATTCTTAGACAAGATATATTCAATCAATCAGCAAAATAAATAAAA
The DNA here is from genome assembly GCA_025175895.1 of Wurfbainia villosa. Classification (NCBI taxonomy): domain Eukaryota; kingdom Viridiplantae; phylum Streptophyta; class Magnoliopsida; order Zingiberales; family Zingiberaceae; genus Wurfbainia; species Wurfbainia villosa. The sequence continues at coordinate 45,594,049 of CM045991.1, read as the reverse complement.
AAATACTCACATCTTAATAGCTAAATTAGATGATAGATACCGTCCCTAAAAGATAAATTTGAAGCTGAAAATATACTAAACTCTTGCTCTTATCCGACTCAAAATTGTCTACATAATTTTTTTTAAAATTTAAAACTAAATTTATTCCAATAAAAATCGAACTGTACTAACATGAGATGTCGCCCAACTTTATCACTGTATTGTCCCCCGGAGACTTCTTTTATTTATTTTCATTTATAATATATCAACAGTTAAATCTAACAATACGATCGTATTATCTTCGTAAGATAAATCTAACATCGAAAATATACTCTATTCGAAAAAATAAACTCTTAATTCGTATCATTTTTATCCTAATAAAGAATCAAATCACCTGAGATGTCAACTCCCGCTTTATTACTGTATCATGCCCCTGCAACTTCTTTTTATTTATTTTCATTTATAGCGTTGCAATTTCAAATCACACGAAGTAATTAAGATTAATCACTAAAATTTAAATTATTTAATCCAAATGTCAATAATAGATCGTACCCATGACAAATTTAAAGCCCTATGCTGTCATTATGAGTCACATGACAATACAAATGATTAGTCCATTATATTTTTAAAACATACTAATAAAACTGACTAGTCCATGATAAAGATTTTGTAGAAACATATTTATAGGAAGATTAAGGGATTATAAACCTCGTATAAAAGTCTCAGATGAAATCAGTCATAAGAATAATGTAAACGATGTCAATCGTTTTATTAACTAAAAATTGTATTTAATGGCTTTCATTTTAAATTAAACCCTGCATTATTCAGGTCGAATTAAATCAGAATGATTTGGTATATCATTTAGATGTTATAAAAAAAAATACCATTAAACATTCATCCCCTTCTTTAAATTTAAAGAGTGGCAGATTTCCATGGACAATTATAATTCCGTAAAAAATTAAAATCGTCAATCTAACGATTCCTATCGACTTGTCTCGCAATCATTATGAAAGAGATAAATCATAAAAAATCCTATAAATCTTGACATAATAATCAAAATAAATAGAGATCTGAATAAAAAAAAATATCATCCCCGTAGAGAAGACAATGATAATTCCAATCAACAAAATTGAATGTTTCAAGTACAAATTTGACCATTTACTAGTCAGGAATTCTTATTTTATCACACTCAATTTGATAACTTCTTGTAAAAATTTTCTGTTAAATCAAACGAAATCAAATATCCCTATATACAATACATAAAAAAAATATCAATCTCTAAAATCATAAAACTGGATAGTAATGTACAAAAGAAAAGAAAAGGAAAAAAGAAAACAAGAGGTAAATAAAAAGGGGAATGCAACAACCTTCTCAAACTTTTCAATTGTTTACCAAAGCAACACGAAAAGCATTGATGAACATTTCTGAACCCATTTATAAGATACGAAGAAGAAACTTGAGGGAGAAGGAATGAAGAATTTCGTCTAGAAGATTTGAAGCAAAAAAAAAAGCGCATTTCACAGAGAGAATATGACAATATTAAACTGAGAATGTAATAGTTATTTAAATTACTAACTGAGTGTTACCCTAGGCCAATCTGATCGACATGTAAATATTAACTAAATATTTATATATTTATTTTAAAATTTTTTGCAAATTGTTGTGACATTATTGTCCGCTATGCTCCTAAGAATTTAAGGTGAAATGTGACATTTCCTCACCTGATAAGAAATTGAAGAGCACGACCACGCCCTCAAAAATCTCCACTGCATATGGATGTAAGATTAACCCAGGCACAGGCATATAAACATGGATAGTTTGAAGAATACGTTGCGGGTATAAGACAACATATGAAAGTTAGAACAAGAAAATTAAATTTGCTAAATATAACATACATAAGCCAAAAATAACACAGGATGTTCTATGTTTTGGCGCCATTCAGTCATAAAATAATACAAATTAATCCCCACCAGTTTAGACTTCAGATACTCATCATGATAGCAAAAATAATAATAATAATAAGAGAATGCAAAAATATGAATAATTCCGAACAAAGTTTAAATTGCTAATGTAACTGTAACCAGAAAACTCATGTTTAGCATAGATGTGAATCTTGAACTGTTACTTGGGCAACAAAGCTTCAGGGTTCATCCTACAAAAAGAAGGGAACAGAAATCACGTAAGAAGGTGGTAATTAACTCAAAAAGAAGTCATTAGTCCATAATTCACTCAGAGCAGAAGGTTAATTACATGGTAGTACAACTAATTAAACGGAATTAAATCATCATCTCCATGTTTGTGGTAGGTCAGGTGAGTTTAGTTTCGATTTATATACCTTAGTCACATCCTGTTTTACTGACGAGATTAATGTATACAAATTGGTGGTATGATAGCCCACAAGCAAGCAATTTTGGAATCAAGTACATAGGTTCTCTCTCCATTGATAAATGAACACACACATTCACATACTTTTTTTTTTGGAAATGAAGGTCTCGGACGGCCAATTGGCTAGAACAGCACAAATACTGCTTCAGATGGACAGGTGTCGAATCTCGATATAAGGTCTAAAATCCTCACTCTAACTCAGAAGTCCTCCGCCATTTCTGGTCAATGGATCAAGGGACATAGTCCCCCCCCTCCCCTCCCCCATGATTTATCTCTCTTCATCATCACTAAAGGACCGACGGTGAGGGGCATTGGAGGTGAACGTAATCGCCTTGTGCTGCTATAGTTGGAAATGAATGTACAATTAAATTAAGCAAACACCTTTCCGTGGATATCTTTTTATGTTTTTTTGTCTTCAAAAGCATGTTGACCTCAAATATATTTCCCATGGATAGGGAAGCTGCGCCAAATTTGTAGGGTAGCTCAAGAGGGAGGAAAAGGAAGGTGTAATGCAAAACAACATTGTCCAAAAGAATCAACATTTTTGGCACTACAAACCTAAATATAAAAGTGTATGAAAGTTTAATTTGGGTTCTAAAGGAAGAGATGTGGCCCAAAAATACAAACAAACAGAAGGAAAAAAGCTAATAAATACAAAAGAAAGAATTCAAAGCACATTCACACGCTATTGAAAGAGTTGTATGTGACAACCTCTTGATACAACACAAGCACAGCTCTGCTATGCAGCATACAGAAAAGGTAGACGTAGGACGGATCAGTTTCAAACCTCAGCTAACATGTCAGAGTTCCTAAAGCCAAAGAACCCAAGAGTCACTCTTGTAAGCATTACTTACAAGGACAGGTTCGACATAATCATTATTGTCCGCGACCAATGGTTGTAGCTCTAATAAACAATAAAATAAGGGAAAATAAAATGAGATAGCATGCACATATTCAGAGGCAGCCTCAAAAAAGTTGAATCAAATAGGCCGAGAAGTGTAAGATTAAAGGAGGATCAAAGAAAACATTGTCAATCAATGTAATAAAAAATGAGTTAATTAGGTTGAATATTACTGATGATATAGATTTGCATAAAGCTCAACATAGAGAAAAATACCATACAGCCCACGACAAAAAATGGAGGAAAGGATGATATCAATGAAAGTAGAACCACAAATTCAAGTCACAGCCATGCCTCAAGCCACCGGAACATTCTTCAATCAGATCCAATGTGGAGAAGTGGCCCAATTCTAGTACATTAGATGTACTGGAGTCAAAGACCCACCTTAGGCACTTCTCTATGCATTTATGTGAGTTTGTGGAGCTTGATCCAAGGGAAAGAAGGTGATACTGCCACCATTGGATGATCATAACAATAGCCTACAAAGAGCTATGTTCTCCTTTTCTCTCAACTTGAATCAAAGGAATATAGATCAGAGCAGAAAGAACAGCAGGAAAAAGAGGAAGAATGGATGAAGAAGATGAAGGTGCAGGAGAAGGCATAGGAAGACAAGGTGTCAGAAGGAAAGTGGGACACAATGAAGAGGAAGTGGGAGATTGGATCATCTTAGATTCGCAAAATTTGGTCTTATTCTGACCAGGCACTGAGATTAACAGGAGACTGTAAACTCAATGTTGGATAGAACATTTAACATGCCCATTAAAGATCTCTCATTAGTTTAATTCAACACTTCACAAATAATAAGGATCAATTTCGTTCAAGTTATGCATTACAGTTCTAGGCCTAAAGGAAGCAAACTATCTGACAATTTACTATGCATGAGAAGACTAAATGAGTAAGATACATATAAACAAAAATAACAGTTGAAATTTGGAGCTAATATAATAATATGTATCTCAGGTTTCATTAAAATTAAGTCAACTCCAGTTTATTCACTTAGCTTCACCTATTAGTCATAGAAGGGAAACCTGACACATTGTGTGGTTCACATTGCACCTCTTTCAACTGGCTCTAGTAGGCTACGACATCTTTGGTAACACTATCATCATCATCATAGGGTCCTCCTGTTAGATGTAATGTTTGCAAGCTACAACGTACTCAAATGGGATATTTAGTTATTGGAGTTCTTTATTATATCAGTATATATCTTCTCAATTTAATAACATATTTTTATCTCTCAATGAACAAATCTATAGTTGGGATTTCTTTTCTTTTCGAGAGGGAGAATTCATCTACAAGATTGATGTGATGGCACCTTTCTCTGCATCCCAATTCTAAACAAATCATCTTCCTTCGCAGAAAATTCTTTTCCACACTTCTGCTCAACTCCAAGTTAGAAGCAATTCTTCATTAGATCATCCCCACTATGGCTCTACAAGATAATGGTATTGCCTTCACCTAAAAAGAGAGATTTTCCCTTGTCAAAACTTCTCCTTCACCTCAATCTGACAGTATTGACAGACTCCTCAAAACCCCTTTGGATCCTGCAGCTCCCTCCTCTCCGTCTAACCAAGTTGACTACATCATTTGGACCATCAGATTCATTGAAAATGGCATCACTGGATTAAGACTCTTAGTGTCCCGCATTATAAGTCGACAACCAACTCAACAAGGCAAAGCTTTGTCTTTGTCTACACCACACAAATCTTCAACTAAGCTCCCTCCTCACTCTTCCTCTTGGCCATCATCATTATCACCTTCTCCGATGGAACTCTTGCTATTGATGCATTCAACCTTGTCGTAATGCCAAGATCCTACATCAGAGAAGAAATTTCCATTAATTGTTGACTGGATGAATTATTGACATCCACCACTATGAACCTTTCCCTTCTAGTTCTACCTCTTTCCCCAAGACGAGCAAACTTCTCTCTCATTCAGTATATCTGCTACATTGTTACTCCAAATATAGTAGGCCCAAGCCCATGTGAGCTTCGCTTCCCACTCAAAAAGATATCAGAGATTCCTATAGAAAAGGGAGGCAATGGTACTGAAAAAGATGATACCAGCAATCTAAAATATCTACTGTCAGCATTATGTATCAGGTCTTCTGCTCTTGTATTCTTTATCTCAAGTTCACACACAATAATCTCTTTGTTTTACCATCAATTTTCATCTTGCATTTTTTTTGCTGACATTATGAGTGCATGCTTGAAGATGAGACTAAATTTCTATTTGCCACTTACAGCATCTCCCTTCTGAGTTCACGCTGTTCTGTCTCTCTATACATCATTTACCATAAACTGATCTAGGTTCCTTTTTTTTAAATTCATTATATAAAAAATGTTAAACCAAATTAGAACCAAAATACTTGGAACCCAAAACCGAAATTGGAACCTTAGAAAATTGGTTTTTCCAAATTGGGTTCATTTTGGACCGAGTGTGTGCTAGTTTTTTGCCCACCAACCCTAATTGGATGCAATCCTTCAATAGAAAAAATATGAGTTCCAAGTATGGTATAGGTCTTGTATGAAGAAAGTAAATTATGAGATGTGTAAAAAGTGTAAAATAATATGTGGGATGCTTAACTAATCAACCTTGACTAAGTGTAGGATATAGGTCACGAAAAATGCAAGAAGAGAAAATTTTGTTTAAATTCTAAACCTAGAAGATAGTAAAATTTTAAGAAACAATAATATCAAATTTTTCAAAAATAAAATAAAGAAAAAAGATTTGGAATGAAACGTTTGATGATGTTGATCTTATGAGAACTTTGAAGGCAAAAAAAAAACAAAAATAGAGCAAGATAAATTCTTGGAGAATCTAAAAGTGAAGGTGTAACATGTAAAAACAAATTGGCAGCGGTGCAGGGAACACAAAAGTATATTACTTTAAACAAACATTTTTAAAGATGAGAAAAATTGTAGAAATGTGTATGCAATAGATAAAATTAAGGCAATGAAAAAGTTACAAGCATAACATTTTTTAAAAGATATAATAAGTTCTGCAGTCGTCTTAAGACCTAAGAATAAGAAGAGAAATTTGTAGGACTGTAAACATAGAAAGAAATGTAGAGGCTCAGAGGCGCTCAGGTAGTATTAAATGAATAAAAGATGAAAAGTGAAAAGGTAAAAGATTCTTGTTAATGATAATGCAATTAAGGAAAGATGAAAGTTTTCATTTTATAAAATATTTAATGAGCACTGCATAGAAATTTGGTTTTAGATGTTGAAAATCATGGTAAGTGCAAGAATCATAATTTTTCATTTTATCAGATTAAGATTAAAGAAGCTTTAAAGTATGGGCAGCAATGAGGGCATGGATCATATCCCTATTGAAGTTTATGTTTAGGAGATCAAGGTACAAGTTGGCTAATTAAATTACTCATTAAAATTTGATAATTAAGACAACGTCAGATGAATGGAGTAAAGTTATTTAGCAACTGTGTAAAATGTTGTTCAGATTATAACATTCCATCAAACATGAAACTTTGGGAAAGAATATTGAAAGTAAAATTAAACATTTCTTAAACCAATTTTGAAAAGAAGATCAACCATAGAAACCTGTATTGTTTACTAGATACAGTTAATGGAAAAATAACAAGGATTTGCATATGATTTTCATTAACTTTGAAATATCTATATAATGAAGACCCTACGCATTTAGCATTGTGGGTTTTAGCAAAGAAAGGAATATCTAGTAATTATGTTGATGTGAGAAAAGGTATCAAAGAGTTGCTATGTGTGACAAATCATTTTCACATAACTTTTGCTTTACATAGGCATTAACAGTCCCTATCTTTTTCTGTTAATATTAGATGAACTTACTAACCACATTCAAGATACATTTCTTAGATTATTCTATTTGTAGTGTGTAGATAATATTTTGTTAAATTAGAGAGATTAAATCCGAATATGCAACTGTAGAGAAAAACTTTAGAAAGAAAATCTGCCATGCTTTGTTGATAAGACGGATGACATGTTGGAAGCAACATATGTAGAAAAGAAATTTAGTAAAGAATAAGCATGCTAAGATGAGTGCGAAGGGTTACAAGAAAGTATAAAATAAAAAAATAGAAAAATTTAGATAATAAATAGATGTAGCACCGAAGAATGAGCATGCTAGTTTGATGTATGTTCAAAGTTGATAGATATTTTGTATAGTTAGAAGAAATCTATTAGAGTAAAGGCTGCAACGCATAAAATAAGATTAAGGAATAGTTAACGTAACAAAAAGTAACTTGGTTGACTTGTACATTATGTGATATAAATTGCATATAGCTCAATAGATAGATAAGATTCATGTAGCAACATCAAATACTTAGAACAACCACAGCTTTGTAAAATGTTCAAGTCTGACAATCTAAAAGAAAAGCATCAAACATTGGTACAAATTTAAAAGTATATATACATATATATTTTCAACCCATTTTATAAGGTGAGCTGACAATGTCTAATCTCACTTGTGTACTTGACACAATCAATTTTCTTTCCCAAAGAGGGTACTCGTGCACTCACTATCTTGGACATCTTAACAAACAAATTAGACATTTTAGTCCTGTGGCTCCTCATTTCAAAACAGCAGAGTTACACAAAGAACCATACAGCGGACAAACGTATCATTATCAGCATTAGCCCAACTTATATGTTAGAAGCACCAACATACCAATGTGTGAATGAGCTTATCGACTTGAATTTTAAAAGAAAAGAGAGACAATTATCATGCAAAGTTCCATCCTAAAGTGCATGCTAACAGATTGCTTCATGCTTCGAATGCCTGAATAGGATTAAGAGAAAAAGGAGGTTATATTTATGTAACAATTTAATGTCAACCTATAAGCACGCCGTTAGAGCTATGTCCCTGACTCAAAAGCCTGTTTGATAGAATTAACTGCCAAATTACCAAGTAACCTCAATGTCATTAAAAAATCAACTACCAGTTATCCCGGTGCAGGAAGCTCCTACCAATACGAAGTCTTGAGGAAGAATCGAACCATATTAGGTCTATTGTACGTAATCTTATCCTGCATTGCAAAAGATTGTTTCTTTGACTCAAATCCATGACCACAAAGTCAAACGGCAGCAACTTTACTATTGTGCCAAGACTCCCCTTCTACTACCACGAATCCAAAACCAAATAATTGACATAGAAACTGAAGAGAAAAAAAAACAATTTGTAGAAGATATACCTTTATACCTTACCTCCACCATTCAAATCTTCTGATGGTTTTTTAGCGTCCATCTTCTTGCCGACCAGGATGCGGATTGGTGCTGTTGTTCCCGTCATTTCCTCCACCATCAGCATTGCTGCCTTCTGCTGGCGTCTCAAACATTCTAAATGGCCATGGTAGTGAAATCCTAAACCTTCTCTCAATCATTCTAGGGCTAGTGGAATCCCCTTCAGTGAAGGCTCCAGCTGCTGCCCCAACACCACTAGAATCCCTTGTTCCAGTAGTTGTCCGTGGTGAAGGGACTGCTGGTGTCCCCCTGCGTTGCTCATAATCCGGATCATCAGTGGGAAGCTCATAGCGACACACTGGGCATGAATTATGCAACTCGAGCCATGGCAAGATGCAGTCTTTGTGAAAGATATGCTTGCAAGGCATCTGCTTGGCGTCGTATCCCATTTCAAAAGTGTCCATGCAGACAGAGCATTGCGCTTCGTCAGATGCAAGCAATTCTCTGCAAATTTGGATGTCTGGAAGGTTTGCGACGACAGACTTGGCAGCAGGTGGGGTGCCATAACGATTGGGATCATTCTCAGTAAGCTGCTGTATAAGCTGCTCGAGGCCGGGGCCAATAAAGTAATCCCCTAGGTTCCCAATTCCACCGCCAGGTCCACCCTCGACTACGACTTGGATATTGGCACCTCCGGACACTAATTGCTGGAGGTAATCCTGCAGGAAGACCATCGGATTGAAGGGAACCGCACTAGTAGCGCTAGTGGGGCCGCCAGGTCCGGAGCGGGAGACGAAAAGCTCAGGGCCGAGGAGATCGGCAAGGTCAGTAGGCTGCCTGAGGTCGAAGTTAGCAGGGGCGGGGGAAGACGAAGAGGAAGAGAAGAAGAAGGAGGGGCCAAAGGGTTGGAGGAGAATAGGATTTCCGGAGGAGGCGTAAGAGAAGGTATTTGGGCTGGGACTAGGGTTAGGGGATTCTACCTCTTCGAGGAAGCTTTCGTGGCAGATGGGGCAGACGATCTCGAAGGCTGCGGTGGAGAGGGCGACAGTACGCTGGCACCGGTAGCAGTAGTAGTTCTGGTACTCAGAGGCAGAGACGGCGGCGGCGGCGGCACCACCTCCATGGCTACCGGCGGAAGACATCGGCGGGGTAGGAGAAGGAAAGGGTCGAAAAATTGGGAATGGATAGATTTGGAGAAGACCTGCGAATGGGGCAGGTATCAGAACCGATCGAGTTCTCACGAGTCCGCCCGCCGCCATCACGAATCTTGAAGCCTGTTTGCGGTCGATAACGTATCAGCGCCTTCCGGCCCCCACGTGGCTGCGGAAGAAGAATCTAGAATCACGATCCTCGGTTTGGTCTTGGTGGAAGGTGCTTTTATTCGATTGATAAGAAATCTTCGGAGGCATTTCACCAAAAGCTTGCTTTGATTATGTAATTTATCTATTTTTATACTTTTTTATTTTAAATATTATTAGCATCTTTTTTTATTAAATCAAAATCAAATAAATTAAAAAAAAAATTAATTAATTGAACCGACTGAAAATTTCAATCAAATCGAATTGATTAGAATAAAACAATCGATTAATTCAGTATAAAATCAAAAAATCAATTTTTTTTATACTAGTGTTGATGATCTAATATTTTAAAATTTATTATTATATTTAAAAAAAATCTATAAATATACTAAAATTGAGAATCATATCTAAAATATACAATAAATTATATATATATAACAGATCTCCTGCGCGTCGAAGTCCTCCGCGTTCGTGTGCTCCGCGCAATTTACCATTCGACCCATGAGCAGTGTCAACATCATTGTTGTACCGTCCGGCCACCGTCGATCGTCGGACCGGCCACGATCGACGTGCAACTCGTCGGCGGTCCAACGGAGGCTCGACTTCCGGTCGATTAGCGCTCGAAATCCGGTGCAAAATGATCGAAAATGACCAAATCACGCGGTCACTATCGACCGCGATGGGGCCGGATTCCGACCGCAATTCGGGCGGGAATCTAGTGGTGTGACGGCCAAAGTATAAGACGACGGACCGGCGTCGGATTCTGTCGATCTGTTGTCGTCGGTCTGATCGCGATTCGATCGGAATCGGCCGATCGCGACCGCAAACGATGTCATTTTCGACCATTTTTCGTCAAATTTCGGGCGCTAACCGGTCAGAAATCGAACCCCACCGGATCGTCAGCGAGTTGCGAGTTGATTGCGCTCGGTCCGGCGGCCAGACGACACAACGACGACGTCGACACTACATGTGGATCAGACAATAAATCACGCGGAGCACATGGGCATGTAGGATTTCGACACGCAAGAGATCATAATCGTGTGTATATATATATATAATCACCGTCAATTGCACCACAACTATGAAGTAACACTCTTTTAAGTAAAATATGACTACGTTTGCTCTTAGTGTTTCCACTGTCGATTATTTAGTGATGATAAAGAAAGATAAATCATAGAAAGTTATACCTCTTCACCTGTTGGTCATAAACAATAGAAAATTTTTAAATCCAAATAAAATTTTTAATTCACACGTTGAAATTTAATCTTTACCCACTTATAACAACATCTATACTACTCTAACCAATGGATCATCTCGAGAGAACTAAAGTAACACCTTTAAACAATATATTATTTATCATGAGTTTTAATGTATAGCTATGTTTGATTTTGCAAAAGGTTGAAATCGCCAATTTAGTATCTCTCATCGGTCTATTTCACGATCATTATGAGAGAGGTAAATCACGGAGGGTCCCTATGAGTCTTGATGTGGTGGTCAAGACACGTGGAGGTCATCTGAATTCAGAAAAAAAAATTATATTTTTTTCAAAATCGATCAATATCACTTCTATAAATATCGTCGTATCTTAATCATCACTCCATCTCCGTGCGACATCTATGTTTGATTCAAATTTATGAATGGGGGAGCAAGTTATAATTTTTTAACAAGTTTAAGCAACTAAAGTCAAACCTTTATTTGAATGCAGGGATTTATAAAATAAAATATTTCAATTCAAATTTTAATTGACTAACTTTGATGTGATTAATTGTTAATTTAAGTTAGTCCACTGTCAATATAGTTGTTGGTTGTGCAATGAAGTATTCACGGAGATAATAGATAGAGCTTGCGAATAAGATATTGGTCAATTTAGAAGGAGATCTAAAGTTTTTTTTTAAGTCATATTATCTCTATGTATTTTGTCCATCACATCAATATTCAAAGAGTCTTCTATGATTTATTTTTTTCATAATGATAATAGATAGATCGATGAAAAACTGCTATATTGACGGTCGAGGTGGTTGTGCAATGAATGCTTTTGCTCGATCGATTTATTGGAAATAGGCGCATTATGTAAATGGTTTTCCAAGGGATTAGACAAATTTAAAGACATTAACTCCAATTCTCTAGTAACCTCCTTTTTAGTTGTGCATTTTGTGAACTCATGCCGTGGAAAAAAAAAACGATATCTTAGGGATAGAATGCAGCGGTAAAATGGAATGAAATGCGAAACTCTAATAGATGAGTCGTAGTAAGTCAATTTCAATAGATCAAAATTGTTGGCCTGTATACAAGGTTCAAATTTTTATTAGAATAAGTTCGATTATGAATTTCGTCAAAATTTGGATAGACAACTCTGAGTCAAATATGGATCAAAAATTTATATTCTTTCGAACAGAGTACATCTTCGACATTGAACATGTCTTACAAGAACGATATTATCACGTCGTTGGTCTTAGCAATTAAACTGTGAATACTTTTGATTTATCTTGATAGTTAATAGAATATATTTCACCTACAAATTATTTAGAGTTTTATCATACATCCATGGAATTGAATCGTCAAATCGTTGTCCTCACGGGGATGACGTGGTGGTTAAGGCACGATAGTGCTTGCAAAAGTGACATAGATCGATTCCGGAAAAGATCTAAAAAGTTCTTTCCTAAATTCAGATGATCCCTACATGTCTTGGCCACCACGTCGAAGCCCATAAGACCCTTCGTGATTTACCTCTCTCACAATAGTCGTGAGACAAGTCGATGAGGACTGCTAGGTTGACGATTCCGACATTTGTTAAATCGAAAATGTAAATACATGGTAATAAAAAAAAAGGTCTATAAATACTATTAGTGAGTTTATCGAGGAGCGTTTGGTTCGTGGAGAATTTTTTATTTTTTATTTTATGTTTTTCTTTTTTAGAAAATAGAAAATGATTTTGTATGTGTTTTTCAGTTTTCCAAAAAAACACTCTTTTATTTTTTAAAAACGAAAATGAAAATAGAAAACATTTTTTTTTTATTTTTCAGTTTTCAAAAAACGTTCATTTATTTTTTTAGAAAACGGAGATGAAAAATATCAACCAAATATATTTTCTTATTTTTTTCAAAAAATAAAAATGAAAAATAAAAAAATTTCCGCATTTTTGCATTTTATATTATCATTGTATACTTTTAATACAAAGTACGTAACACCTCCAAATGTTAATCACTTAATCTTCTTCAATTGTCTCCGTTGTTATAAAACAAATGATATATATAGAGAGTTGATCTGTTATACAGAGAGTTGATCCGTTGAACATTGAAATACGTTCGACTGTGCGCGATGCATAGTAATCGCATGCCCAACGCTCTTGATCGTCGGCGGAAGATCGAATGCCGACCTCGATTCGATCGGAATTCGACGGCGATTCGATCAGAATCCGACCGCGATCCGATCGACATCGGTCCGATCAGCCGTCGGGCCGAGTCCGTGGATCCGTCGGTTTCCAACCGTTCGGGAAATGGGAAACCGGTCGGGATCCGACCAGAAATCGATGCCAACCAAATTGCGATGGGGCGACGGTGAATTGCGGCGACAACGATAAAAATCCCATGGAAAAAAAAACACTGTGCGTTTTTGATCCAACGATTGAAATGCTGTCGTACACGAGTCACGCAGCATAAGGTGCGCAGCAGATCAACGCTCTATATGTATATATATATAAAAGAAGTTATTTTTTTTTATAAAAAATTATAAATAAAAAAATATAGAAACTAAAAGGAAGAATTAAATGACGGAATAAAGGAATTAGCCGGGAGCTTGAACCGGTCCGATCTCATAAACCCCGGTTTCCTCAGTTGGGCGTGTTCGCTCATCAATTATAAACCTTTCGCCGCTGGCAATTCGTTGGATCCATCGATACAAATCCAACGGGGCAAGCTCGACGAATCCCTTGCATTTGCTTTGGTTCGAGCTTTCCTCTCGTCTCCGGTTGCGAGATTCCCTCCACTGCAGCGTCTTCTGGCGTCGTCAATCGATGGCGGCTAGGTTTTGGAGGAGCTCCGCGAGGAATGAGTTGGTCAACAAGTTCAAGTTCGCGGATGGCAGCGCGACGAGGTGGCTCAGCACAGCTCATGGGGCCGCTGGCGGCCCGAAGCTAGCACACTCTTCGAAGAAGGTATGACGGGTTTCTTTACCCTCTCGAGCATTTGGAAGAAAGGGTGCCGTGATTCGTTCGCTTCACGTGGATTGCCGAGACGAATGCACAGGATTTATGTTTTTTTTAACCATTGTTTGATATCGATTTTCTAGTTCTGACCTTACCTGTCTTGAAGCAGTCGATGTTTCTTCAGTGCCTTCACTTTGTAGCATGGTTCGTCGGAACGGGAACGGTCGCGGTCGCGGTCTCTACCGTTCCAGTTCCAAAATTATTTCGCGGAACGGTCACGGAACGGATTTATAAATAAAAAATAAAAAATAAAGAATTAGTAAAAAAATTCAAATAAATACATAAATAACATTAGTAATAAAAAAACACAAGGTTATAACAAAAAATCAAGACATAAGTAATAACATAATAAAAAACATACAATGAATATTATATCTCTAATACCACGAAGAATGACGAGGAGGAACCAAATCTTCATGATATTCTCCTTGAGTCTCATGTCAATTAACTTGATCTCCAACATATGGATGTCCATATAAATTAGCATTAAATTGTCATATGCATATTCATTTGATTGAATTGATGAAAGATGTTCAGAATATGATGATTGACTTTGTAATAATGTTTCATCACGACGATTATAATATCCAGCAGAACTACCAGTAGCACTTGATAATTCACGATCACCACCATAGTGTCCAATATTTCTCCAAAGAGATGTCGAATAATCAGGAATTACATTCTGTGCATTATCAAAATGACCCTCAAATTCATGATGTCTACTTTCACTTGTATAATATGATGAATAATTAGATGATCCATCAAATGAATCATATTTGGGTTGATCATTGCCACAATATTCATATCCACTTGATTGATATCCAATTGGACCATGTCCAATATTTTGAGACTCCCAATTATAACTTTTTGATCCATAATCATTTCTCATTGGAATTCTTTGGTTCCCTCTCAAAACCAAATATTTCATATGTTCTTCAACACTCATATGTTGTCGTGAAGATCCAATCAAATGTTTTTTACCATCAACATCAGGAGATTTTGATAAACTTGCCAAAAAGTTACGTTGTTCCTCAGTCCCAGAGCGATACCCATGATTATTATCTTGTGTTGCATAATAATTTTCACGATCTTGTGCCCATGTCATACTCGTGTCATGTTGATCATCTTGATGACTTTGATGACTATGATGCTCACCATGACTTTGTTGATTATTTCCATCATTTGAATCATCACTGTCATCACTTTCATCAGTATCTTCACTATTATCATTTGATAAAACCCTTTTTCCTTTCAATTGTGTTGATTTTTCTAAATTATTCTTTCTTGAATGCCTTTGAACTCTTGTTGTTGTATTGTATTCTTCAGCATCTGATGCTTGAAGTGCTTGATCTAACCATGTCAAGTCATCATCTTCTAAAACGACGGTTCATTATCTCTTGTCCATTCATTTAAGATGTCATCGTCATGAAAAATATGATTGAGGTCAATCGGACTGTAAAAATTATCATCTTCTTTTCTACACATCATGTTTCGTACCCTGAGCCGCATATTGTAGTGAACATAAACTAATTTATGCAAATTTTCAATAGCCAAGCGATTACGGAGCTTTGTGTGTATAAGAGACCATGTGCTCCAATTTCTTTCACATTCGGAAGATGAGCATGTTTGACTTAGAACTTTTATTGCAATTTTTTGAAGGTGTGGCGCATCTTCACCGTAATTATTCCACCATTCAGCTGATATAAACAAATCAATATCATATTTTTATAATTATAAATATTTGTAAAATTTAAATTCAAAACCTGGAAGACTTTTTTTAACTGCCATTTTCGCTAGTGGAGATCCAAATTCACCTATTTGGTCTGTGAATAATTTAATCTAAAAAAGAGAAGAAAAAATAAATAATTATTGTTCGTGTTTGAAAAAAAATATAGGAACAAAAAAAAAAACCTCACTAATTGCTGAAGCTTGTGCATTTAAGTTTGGCTCCAATCTCTTGATTACAATCTTTAATTCTCGTTTAACTTCATTATTATAAATACATGTTCCAGAATATTAAAGTAACGGATTTAGAAAATACGCTGAAATATCAAAAAATAAGAAATTAGAAATGAGGAATTTATAAATGATTTTGATAACATACTTTATAATCTATAATTTAAGCAAATAAATTATATTGTCACATGCAACATTTTACAAATTCATATAAATTATATAGTTATCTGCCGCATGTAGATGTTGGTGTAATTGATTGTACCATCGTTTATCAATAATTTCCCAATATGATTGTCAATCTTCAGCATTTTCTTTTATTGCCATTTTTGCTCTATCCATTGCTTCATAGATAATTGACATTGTTGGTTTTTGATCTTGGTCAACTAATTTCAAAACTCTTACCAATGGTTCAACTGCAGCACAAATATCACGAGCTCTTTTCCAAAATCTTCCATCCATTATGATGTTCGCAATTTTTTCTGCATCTTTCCTTCATTTGCTTGTGTTATTGTATGCTTCCCAATCACCAGAGTTGCACATTCTTTTTAAATCTGAAGAATGTCGAACAAGACTTTCAATTGAAATAAATTCTGTTGCAAATCTAGTTATTCCTGGTCTCAATAATTCTCGATCATTTGTAAATGTTTTCATCAAGTTCACAACTTTATCGCTATTATATATGAAGCTTGTTATTTGCTTGACTTTCTCAACACAACTTTTTACTTTCTTCGTCTTGCCAATATCTTCTAACATGAGATCAATACAATGTGCTGCACAAGGAGACCAAAATAAATATGGTTTTTCTATCATCAATCTAGCACCAGCAGCCTTATTTGCACCTTCACTGTCTGTGACCACATGCACAACATTTTCCTCTCCAATTTCTTCAATAACTTTATTTAACAAAGATAAAATAAAATCTGCTGTCTTTGCTTTGTTGGTGCAATCAACAAAACTATGAAAAACCATATGGCGATCACAGTATATCATAAAATTTATGATTGAATGTTTGTTGTGTGTGCTCCAACCATCGCACATTATTGTGCATCCATACTTTGGCCATTTTGATTTTAAAGTGTTCAGATATCCATTTATCTCATCTACCTCCTCTTGTAAATAAACACCACCAATTTGGCGTCCTGTGGGACCTTTGATTCCTGTTCCAGCCTCAGCAATAGTATTGATCATTGATTGATAATAAGGCCCACTATCTGCTGCATTAAATGGAATAGCATTATATATAAACCATTTTGATACTGCCTTGCCAACATCTTTCACTTTTTCAGCATTAAACCAGTTTTTGATACTCTTGCGTTTCGTGGAAAACATAAAAGAGTCAATTTCTTTTGATGGTAATCGAGAATCCTCTCTTACACTAAAGCTTCGAGACATTTTTTTTCTCAAACCAGGATCTAAGCCAGAGGAAGAACCAGCACCAGAAAATCCTACGATTATAAAATTTAGAATAGTTAAGTTAATTAAATTGATAAGAAATATACATGTGAATTTAAAATATTATTTAGATATTGTTTACCTTGACCATAGCGATGACGCATCTCCTCTTCAATGGCTCTTGTTTTACGACTTTCTTTGATGACTTTTTGTAATTCTCGATTTTCAATATCTTCAATGTTATCTTCACCACTACTGTCACTTTCTGATACACATATATTTTGTGTAATTGACTCTAAAGCTATTTGTTTTTTTCTTTGCATTAAATTTCTACTTGTCTTAGAGTCTTGAAGATGTTTTTGTAACATCGATGATATTTCCTTAGGAGCTTTGTGACATGCTTCGACATTTCCAATAACATGTGCAATATGCTGTTTTAATCTCGTAATTCCTCCCGTTATAACTTTTCCACAAAATTTACATCGTATTGTTTTACGATTATCACCCACCATTTGACCAATTTGCCAACCAATATTAGGATTTGGTGCCATTCTAAACAAATAAATAATGATACATAATTTTAACTCATAAGTTTTTTAAAAAATTCACATAATAAACTATTATCTATTCATAATTAAATCTTTAAGCTTATACTTGATGTACTAATAATTCAAGAATCATAATAATAAAACCAAATGAGAATACATATTGCACATATAAATATAGTATGAAGATGAAAAAAATCTAATGGTATTGCAATCTATACTGTTATAATGCATAAGAACATGTCAAAGCTAACTCAACAGATAAGCTCTTGTATAGTTATTGACAAAGTCTTGGAATATATTTCCATATTTACCAATAGAATATATATATAGCAAATTCGTTATTCCAAATAAGAAATGCATCGTAAGAATTATATGTGAGTTCCAACTCCAAATTCGCCCACCCCTACTAAAATATGGATTGAAATGTTTGATCATTCTAACGAGAGGAAAAAAAAGTACTTAAAAAAGAATTGAACAATTAGAAAAGAAAAAGAGAATACTAAAATATGAGGAACATTAACATGTACAGATATGTAATTTCTAAATTAATAAAAAATAAGCAAAGCATGTGTGTCATACTCAACTATCCCAAAGGTTGTAAATTAGGACATATAATACTTAAGGACACCTTTTTTTTATTGGATTTTTTAAAAAAAAAATCTTCAGTTGCATAATACATACAAAAATACCAACTTTGCTAGAATAAAGGTTGGATAATAAAACTATTTTTTAGTAAAAAAAAACTAAAGAAATTTGAATTGAGACTTTAGTTTATCTTGTTTAGGCATGCAATTTATCTTGTTTAGGCATGCAATTTATTTTGAAAAGATTTATTTTATTTTATTCTTTACTGTTAGTGGAGTAGTGGGGTACGAAATGTAATTGAAGTTGAATTGGAAGATAAAATAGATGGATTAATTAGAAGAAGCCTAGAAAATCTTGACAGGAAGAATTAATATGTATTTTGATGATTTTAGTTTAACAAAGAGTCTGCTCCAAATTGAAACAGAAAAATATCAAATTCATCTAAATCGAAAGTATTTGATTCATAAAACTCTCACTGTAATGACAAAACACTCAGCTAAGCAATTAAACAAATTGGAAAAAAATAATTACGAGATATGAAAGATAAATTTAATGACAAGTGCTACTGACATCAATTTCAAACATATCAATCTCAAAATTCAATTAAAGTATACATGGATCATATCAAATTAAATTATATAAATAAAAATTAAAAACTTGTTACCTGATAGAAAGTGGAATTTTAATTAATCGGAAATAATTGAAGCTAGGAAGATGGACGGATTAATAGATAAGAAGACTCCACGAAATAAAATGGACAAGAGATTTTAATTGAATCTAAGACGATGGACAGATTACTCGCTCAAGACGATGGACAGATTACTCGTTCGTTCTACGAAATAATATAGACAAGGGATTGAATTATTTATTAATTAAAAAAACGAATCTATTAAATCAGATCTACCAGCTTAGATTTGTCGGCGTCCTTTTGTATCTTCTAATTGATTCTTTTGATTTGTGAGCTGTAATTGAAAAAAAAAAAACGATTAAAGCTTGTGAATGACATTTTCTGAACTGTAATAAAAAAAATCAATTAAATAGAATCAAATCACTGTGAACAATTTTATTTTCCTCGTAAATGATGTACTTTTGTAAAGCTGTCGGCCAATAATTTCTCTCCAAAGCCGTTCCGATCCACCGTTCCGATCCATTTTTTCCCCCGTTATAACGCTCGCGAACGGCGTTCCACGACAACCTCCGTTCTTCACCGTAAAAGTGGCACGGAGCACGCCGTTCCGGTTCCGAATCGCCCGTTCCGGCCGTTCCACGACCGTTCCGACGAACTATGCTTTGTAGTGTATGAGCAGATTTGGAGATCGTAGGTCAGATGACTTTAACTTTCTTTTGAAGCGATCGAAGGCCAATAGAAGTATTGAACTGATATTCCTTAGAAGTATGGAAGAGTTTTAGAAGATTGCATATTTGACCGTCCATCTTATGCAGTAAAAACTAATTTTAAGAAAATCATAAATGTTGTTAAGAATTATTTAATACAAATGGCTATAACTATAGCTGATTAGTTCAACATTGGTCGCGCCATGGAATTTTTGAGAAAGAGGTAAAACAAAATTTTCTAGAAACTTTGAGAAAGAGTGATTGGGAAACACAAAACTTTCCGAATCAATATAGTTTGTGTTTGAAAGTTGAAATATAAATGGTATTTACTCAATAATGCATGACAAAATTTCTGAACAATTACTATGTTGGGTTTGAGAAAAGAAAGGAAAATGTAATACTTGTATCAGCGTTACAAAAGACTAGAATGATATATCAGTTACTATTGTTACTGTTACTAGATGCCTTGCAAATGATTCTTTGCATATAGATTTACATCAGGTGTTAATTCTTAACTCTTTATCCTTTTTTACATTATACTAGATGATCTTTTCAATCATATTCTCAATAAATCTTGATGTCTTTTCTAGACTGAGGAATTTATCTTAACTCCTAATTAATGGGAATCTAATAAAGAAGTTTGAATTGTGGAGAAAATTTATAGAAATTAAAGTTTTTTTTATTATATGAGCATTATTTTGATAATAAGAAAAAAAAGTATCAAAATATTAGTTAATTTAAATGGACATGAATCCCTTCAAGAGTTTGCATATTTGAATTCATATATCAAAGAGGGATCAATGGTGATGGCAACAACAATAACAACCCAGTCTTATCTCACTGGATGAGATCGGCTATATGGATCATCCTACGCCATTAGTCTCTATCCCCTACTATATCATCATTTATATTTAAATGAATTTTATCTTGTTTTATCATTGCTAACCAAGTATTTTTTAGTCATTCTCTTTCTCGTTTGATTTGTATATTTATAACCGTTTCACATCGCCCAACTGGAGTATTTACTAGTTGTCTAAGTACATGCCCATGTCATCTCAAACATGTCTCCCGAAGTTCTCTCTCAATAGGTGTAATCCTAGCTTTTGCTTTAATGTTCTCATTTATTATTTTATCCATTTTTGTATGTCCATACATCCATCTTGACATTCTCATCTCTACAACTCTCATCTTCTTTCCATGTGCTCGAGTTATAATCTAACATTCAACTCCATATAACATAGCAGGTCTAACTGTCGTTTTGTAATTTTTTTTTAAGTTTTAAAGGTATTTTACGATCACAAAAAATACCTGATGCTCTATTCCATTTTAATCATTCTGCTTGTATTATACATAAGACATCTCTCTTAACCCTTCCATCATGATCCTAAATATTTAAAAATTTTAGTTACCGACAACTCATTATCTTCTAACTTAACAATTGTCTCATTGTATCAAACATTGCTAAATTTAAATTCCTTATGTCTTTACTCTACTAGTTTCCTTCCAAGATTCAAATTTACCATTTACTTCTTCACGTGACCCATCTACCAAGACAATATTATTTGCAAATAATAGATACTATAGTACCATATCTTGGATATGTTTAGTGAGTTCATCTATGATTAGTGTAAAAGATAGAGATTTAAAGTTGATCATTTATGTAACTCTATTTTATAAAAAAAGCTTTGGTTAATCCTCCTAGCATTTTCACTCTTGTCATTGTATCCTCATACATATTCTTAATTATTTCAATATATGTACACTAACACTTTTCTTTTCTAAAATTCTTCGGATAATTTTCCTTGGGTTTTTATCATAAGCTTTTTCAAGATCAAGAAATACCATATGTAAGTCTTGCGTTCGTTTTTGATACTTTTCAATTAGTTGTCTGAGAAGATGTATAACTTCTATTGTCGATTTTTTCGGCATAAATCCAAATTGATTTTAAGTCACTGTGGTCTCCTTCTTTAATCTTTTTATATTACTTTTTCCATAGTTTCATAGTATAACTCATTATTTTAATACTCTTATAATTTGCACAATTTTGTATGTCTCCTTTATTTTTATATAAAGAAACTAGAGAACTTATTCTCCGCTATTTTTTCATTTTGCATCTCATTTAATGCATGTTCTAATTCTAAAGGTTGAATTTTACGATAACAATTTAAATTTCTATACTCCTTTATTCTATTTAAATTACCTAAGTTAATTTGATCACCTAAATCTTCATTGAAAAGTTGATAAAAATATTTCTTCCATCGCTCTTTTATTTTCTCTTTTATTTGGACAAGAACTTTAGGGGGCGTTTGGTAGGCAAATTTTTTTTCATTTTATGTTTTCATTTTCTGGGAAAACGAGAAAACGCGTTTGGTTGGTGTTTTCCATCTTCATTTTCCAGAAAATAAAGGAGCGTTTTTTGGAAAACTGGAAAACACAAAAAAATCGTTTTCTGTTTTCATTTTCGTTTTTCAAAAAAATAAAAGAGTGTTTTCTGGAAAACACAAAAAAATCGTTTTCTGTTTTTTGGAAAAGGAAAACAGAAAATCGAAAATGAAAAATTCTCCATGAACCAAACGCTCCCTTAATCTTTCTTTCTCTAATTTTAGCTATACTATAAATTTCTTTTCCTTTTGTATCCATTTTTTGATATAAGCGTTCAAAAATTTCATTTTTAATCTCACTTACTACTCCTTTGACTTTCTTCTTAGCTATTATATGTTTTTTTTTAAATTTTTCTCGTTTTTATGAATGTATAATACCTTATAAGCTTTTTATTTTTCTTTTATTTCCTCTTATACTTTCTCTTTCCACCACCAAGATTCTTTATTTGGTGTTGTACATCCTTTTAACTCACGTATGAGACCTTTAGCTACCATTTTTAATTTTATTGTCATTTTATCCCATGCTATATTTGAGTCATCCTATATCTCTTCTAATATTTGTAATTCTACCCTCTCTTTAAATATGTTTTGTTTCTCATCTTTTAACATCCACCATTTAATAATAAGTCATATATGTTTTTCTTTTTTTTTAATATTATGCTTAAGGCGCATATCTAGCACTACCAATCCACGTTGGGTAGTTAAGTTTTCTCCAAGAATAATTTTATAATCTTTACAAATCTTTCTATCATTTTTCCTCACTGAGAAAGTCAATTTGTGATTTATTATTCTCACTTTTAAACGTGACCTAATGTTCTTCTTTTTTCTTAAAAAATATATTAACTAGCATAAGTTCATATATTATTGCAAAATCTAATATAATATTTCTTTCTTCGTTACTTGTTCCAAATCCATAATCCCCATGCACTTTATTACATTTCATTTTTCTTACTCCTATGTGCTCATTCAAATCTCCTTCTATTAAAATCATTTCGTTTGACGGAATTCTTTATAATACCTCATCTAAATCTTTCCAAAATCTAATTTTAGTGGTTTCATCTAATCTTACTTGTTATATTTATAGTTTCCTTTGTTATCAATATCTCGAGAGCTATAATTCTATCATATTTTCTAATTACTTCTGCCACTTCATTTTTTAACGAACTACTACAACAATAGCTACTCCATTTTGCATTCTACTCTTTTCCATGTACCATAATTTAAAATTTGAGTTATCTATCATCTTTGCCTTCTCTCTTACTCATTTTGTCTTTTGTCAACACAAAATATTAATTTTTCTTCTAATCATAGTATCTACTACTTCTATTGTTTAACCAGTGAGCGTTCTTATAATATTTATTTTTATCCAAACTATGGTGTGAAAACTCTTGCATATTTAGCGTTACACTCAAGTTATCATAGAGATGTAACGGTCCTTACTGAGACATTACAATCGGACCTTGCAACGCGTTCCTTCCGGAGAACATCCTAGCATTAACACAATATCTTGATGAATCAATTCATTGAGATTTGTTGAAGTTCAACAGTGACTGGCAATCTAATATAATCCTTCCCTTTTCTCATTCGGGCTTGACACTGACCACGGCGGGGTTATCAATGGTGATGTCAATAGTAGGATAAAAAAATGGGTTGTTTAATTGGAGAGTAACTTTCGAAGTCTTTTGGAATCATCATAGGTCCTTGGTAATAATATTTTTTTTTATTGATACAAACGATCATGTTGTATGGTCAGTGCTGATCAATTAAGAAA
The DNA here is from genome assembly GCA_025175895.1 of Wurfbainia villosa. NCBI lineage: Eukaryota > Viridiplantae > Streptophyta > Magnoliopsida > Zingiberales > Zingiberaceae > Wurfbainia > Wurfbainia villosa. Next base: position 45,570,140 of record CM045991.1, on the reverse strand, counting down.
TAACATGAAGGAAAAATTAGTGCAACAAAAATGAGAATTTTGGGATAAATGTGCACATAAATAAGCAAATGGAAACATATAAATAAAAAATATTATTGTTCGAGAATAGTTAAGCCTTTCTCAATTGGAAGATAAAAGATAAATTACATGTAGCCGATTCTAAATAATGGGTACCATGGTTGTCAAAGTTAATTGATCTCATTCAGATCAACCAAGTTAGATTGGAATTAGAGAATGTCAATCTGATATTCGTTGATGAACTCAAGAATATGATCAAGAACAAGGGAAAAAAAGGTTTTGAAGAATAAGTTGAAAATTAGATGGATTTCAATGGAAATTCAATGAAATTAATTTGAAAAAATTCAGTGAAGTTTGAAAAAATGTTCAATCTAATTGACATTCTGTTGATTTTAATTTGAAGCTGTTTCTTACTTATCGTTTAACTTCTCTGGTTGCCCATGTATCTAGATCACAAGGTGAGGATCCTGTATTTGGCCTAAAAGGATTGTTTTTGTTGCGGACTCATTGTGGATAAGTGCTTGTTGAATTGCTAGGTCCTTGTTTGAGGGAAGAAAGCTTTTTGAATTGTCAATGAAATGAAAAATATCCAATAGTTGAATGAAATTTACAACTAGCACCCAACCAAAGCCTTTACCTAAAATTGATGAACCTTTAATTGAACTACAAATCTCGACATTATAATAGCCTTTTGATGACATGTTAGATGTGCCCCTCGATCATACAAGACAGATTATAACTCATTGTGTTACCCTGACATAACCTTGCCATTCTTCTCCATTATTTTTTGTAATCCTGACTATTCATTGGACAATGACAATCACTCATGGTTGGTGTGGCTATCTTTTTTTTCTGTTTGTGATTTGAACCTTTTCCATCAGTCCTCATTGATTTACCTATTTCATGCATCATATAGTTAATGTGATTCAATTATTCTTCTGTCACAAAAAAGTCTTGGATCTGATGAGCAGAAGTCTAGTTATATAAGTAAAAGAAATATATGACGTATATCTAAAAGTGACGGTAAGGTTGCTGTCTTGTAACCAAGAGGTTACGGGTTCAAATTCTGGAAATAACCTCTTGCAAAAAGCAAGGTAAGACTGCGTACAATGGATTCTTCTCCGGGACCCCACATGGTGGGGGCTTCGTGCACCGGATTATTTTTTTTTTATATCTAAAAGTGACCATCCTTTCCTGTAGTTATGTGATCTGGTGAAGGTTATACTTTGTTTGCTAATTTGTCACATATAATTGGTTTGTATTTTAGATTATAGTTTCATAAGCATCTGATTGGTCATTGTGTCAATTTGATGTCTTCTAGCTTTTCCATTACTACTTAATGATCTGATGCTATCTTTACAGGGAAGATTATTAACTGGAGCAATGATAGGTTTGGTTATAGCTGGAGGAGCTTATGTTAGTACCATAGATGAAGCCACATATTGGTATGCAGCTCAATATTGTGGCGAACATTACTACGTTACCAAATACAGCTTTTATTTAGTTGAATATATGTCACAGCAATTGTTAATTTATCTGGGATTTGATTGTTAGTGGTTTTCTTTATTGCAATAGCTTGTTGATTTAGTTGTGCCTTTATGAAAAGTATACCACCTAAGATGTCAGATTGTTGATTTTGTTTTGTAATGCTTCCTGTTTTTGTCTTCTATCAAACCAAATTTCTTTCCTTTTGATATCTGGATATGTCACGCTGGGAAGAAATATTGTAGGATTGTTAGTTTTCCTTTCTACATATATTTTCTTGCCTTTTTTTTTTTTTGTCGATAATAGCTTTGTCTTTTAAGTGACTAATCAAAGGTGAGACTAGTTATAGATGGCCAATCCATGGGTATCTCATTTCCTGTACAAACATTATACAGTTAGTAAACTTTCACCTACTGATACTTGACTGAATTTGGGGTTTATATATTGTTATTAGTTAATTACAGACTGCCTGTAATAATCTGGTGCCTAAACTCAGACGTTGTCTTGTCATATTAGAATGCACATTAGCAATGTATTTCCAGTAGACTTAAATACAAATTAAGTCATTTCTGAATATTCCTTTCGGTCTTGGACACTGAAGAAGATGAATAAGTGGAGGGCAGACGAGAAAAGGATGATGAGGAAGAAGGGGAACCCATCACTTTACTATCATTTTCTCGTCACTATTGCTTCAACTTGTCAATTATTGCTGTATACTTACTGGTTCAAAGAATTCATATCATGTTGTGTTAAAGATGCCATAAGTTGGCAGTATTAGAATGCACTTTAGCAATGTATTTGCAGTAGACTTAAATACAAGTCAAGTCATTTCTGAATATTCCTTTCGGTCTTGGACACTGAAGAAGATGAATAAGTGGAGGGCAGAGAAGAAAAGGATGATGAGGAAGAAGGGAAACCCATCACTTTACTATCATTTTCTCATCACTATTGCTTCAACTTGTCAATTATTGCTGTATACTTACTAGTGCGAATAATTCATATCATGTTGTGTTAAAGGTTCCATAAGTTGGCAGTGTTATTCATATTCATGTAAAAACAAATAAAATACTATAAACAATAATTTTGATGATAATTTTTGTCATGTAAGATTAGATAAGTTTATGTGAATTTGTATGTCATAGGTTTAAAAGTTCTTTTATTAAATATTTTTTGTGTGTCTACCCATTTATCGTAATAGTGTTGTATCATTTTTATCTTTACTTTTTGCGAGTCATGCTTTGTGTTGAGTCATGTAGGTCAGGCTATTATATCATGGTCCAAGATTGCTAGCCTTAATACTTATTACCCATCTTGACTTCAATGCTACATGTTGTAAATGTAGTAACTAATCCTTATCTTTCTTCTCGTTGCTAGTGTCCATATGTGAGGGTAGTTTAGATAATTTAACACATACTTTTGAACTTGTTGCAATATTTTAGATAATTCATCGCCTTTTAGCTTGTACAATTCATGCAATAGCAATTAATTGCTGTTCTGCTATCCTCTTGTTTTTTTTGGTTTTTTCTTGGTTATATTTTAGATTTTCCCTATAGCTTCTTACTTCCCTACTGTAGATTCTTCAAGAATTTGCTTATTTTTTATAATATGCAAGTTTCCACATCCAGTTTTTGCTCTTTAACTAGGAGAATGTACTTGACATCCTTCTCCACATTGTCTACACAATTTACCCACCAAAACTTGTAGTGTTAGAAACGAAGTATCATTGACTTGGTTACCAATACATTGTTGTCTCAAGGATTTTGTATTTATGGACGATGGATTTTTCTTGGTGATAATTGATAAGTATTTTGATGGATCCATTCATTGAAATTTATTGAAGTTCAATGTGACAATCTAACGCAACTCTTTCCCTTTCTCATCCGGGCTTGGGACCGGCTGGCCACGTTGGTTAATTGATCAGTATGCCTATTTTATTTTTGTGAACTATTTTGCTTCAATAATACAGATTTAAATTGACAATTTTAGTGAAATTTCCCTGCTTAGTATAACAGTTTGTTTAAACTGTTCCTAATGAAATGTTGCGAACACTTTACTGTTAAATGTACTGATTATCTTATATTGTCTAGACCTTGTAGTTCCATAGATCAATTGAATACTTATCACATTTTAGGACTAAGTTTTTGTAAGTCTTGATATCTCTGAATTTGAATTTGCAGTGGGTGGTTGTTCAAAGCTACTAGGATCGTCAACCCTTTCTTTGCATTGCTAGATGAAGAACTTGCTCATCGTCTTGCAGTGTCTGCTGCTGCCCATGGTTTTGTTCCTCGTGAAAAACGTCCTGATCCTGCAATATTAGGAGTTGATGTATGGGGTCGAAGGTTTACAAATCCCATTGGTTTAGCTGCTGGTTTTGATAAAAATGCAGAAGCAGTTGAAAGTTTATTGGGACTAGGGTTTGGATTTGTTGAAGTTGGCTCAGTCACCCCAATGCCACAAGAGGGAAATCCTAAGCCACGCATTTTCAGATTGCCAAAGGAGGGGTAAGCATTTGTGTTGCATTTACTTCGATGTTAGGTTCACATCTGTTATTTGAATTTTTTTTGCATATACTATTTTTTGTAATTAGTTTGTATTTAAGCATTTGCATCTTGGACATGTATCTGATCGTAATACAGTTTTGTGCTTGTTGCTGTTGCAGTGCCATTATAAATCGCTGTGGGTTTAATAGTGAGGGGATTGTGGTGGTTGCAAAGCGTCTTGGTGCGCAACATGGTAAGAGGAAAATGGAAGAAACTTCAAGCACTTCACCCTCATTAGGTGAAGAAGGCAAGCATGGAGGAAAAGCTGGTCCTGGCATTTTGGGTGTCAATCTTGGCAAGAACAAGATAAGCGAAGATGCAGCTTCTGATTATGTTCAAGGTGTTCATACGTTATCACAGTATGCTGATTACTTGGTATTTTCCTTATTCACTCTATTTGCTTTTAAGATCATATAATTTATTTACTTGTATTTGAATACCATGAGTTTCAAGCGATTCCTCATTTCTATTTTTATCAATTTAGTTGATGTAACTCGTGTGTCATTTGACCACTTCATTCATACATTTACTGTTCAGCCCTACATGTTTAGCTTTTATTTATAGTATTAATATCTGAAAAAAAAGAGAAATTATTGCTAGGGTTTGCTAATTTTTCACCATACACAACCTCAATCATATATTAGCAAGATGACCTCAAGCAGAAAAAGCTTAATTATGATAATTTGGGGAATTTCCTCCTTTGATTTTAACCAAAACCTACAAATCTGAGGGCAATATGCTATGAGCTGAGGAACAGTTTTAATATTCTTGTATTTCTTATTCCACTAGAAGGAGATGTTAATTACAAGATGTTAATGTAGGTATCATTTGCGAGTGGATTGTTGAAACTAAGAGGAACTTTAGAATTTTGTGTGATTGTCACTGGCCTTTGAGCTAAAAGAGAATTTATGAACAGACTGTTGCTTTGTTAGGGAATAACACAAACAAATTATTTAATTGAGATATTACTATTGAGACAAAACCTAACTTGATGATGGTGATGGACCAATGGTGATATAATACAAATTATTTAATTGATTCGATATTATTATCGAGAATGTAACCTTGCACAAAGCTTTATGGCGAAGTAAGCTCCGAATGCCTGATCCTAAATTGTTGGAACAAAACCCAACTTGATGATGGTGATACGTCATGAACTCTCTTCCTAGTAATATCAGATTTAATTTGGTAGATTAAACTTTTAGAAACATATAAATCAGGAGTCCTTTATATTATGAATAATGATGTCTGTTGTATATGCTTGTTTTGGTCATAGAGGTTCTGTCCAATGCTATCGAGCAACATGATGGATAATTACTCCTGGTTGTTGGATATCTCGCTGCAGAGAAACTCTCTGGGACAGAGTTTTAAATCTTCAAAGAGTTTGTAGAGGAATTCTTTGTTAAGTTATAGTAGCACCAACTGCAGATGAATGATTAATGAAGATTTTGAGACTGTAAGTTAGATTCATTCTTAGGAGAGTTTGATCCACTAAATGCTCACGGTGAGACAATATAGAGTATGCATTTGGAATGTTGAGCTATCAAGATGATGAATGGGCACTTTTTGCTACTATTACTTCTATGGTATTACTCAAACTTGGTGTAGTCCAAGCCAACTATTCTACAAAGTATGGACTAGATCGACACATATCTCATGGCAGACATTCTTAATACGTAGACATATTGTAGTGTCCAGAAGCATTGAGTTCACACATTTAATAAAGTATTCACATTGTGGCAGTGTATGCATCAAAATTTTAGATGTTGAAAATGTTCTTTCCCTAGGTGGTAGCTATAAATGGGGATAAGCGATGACTCTGTATAAATTTGGACCATGCCACTTAGGGTCAGATGCCAATTACAAAGTATTCACTTATAATCATGTAATAGCCATGATTATGTTGATCAAGGCCACTAACACTTGGATTTCTCAAGATCTGAATCAACTCATTCAAAGCTGCCATTGCGTAATACCTCTTAATTCAATTTTGTTACCTACTTTAAGGCCCAAATTGACTTTATTATAACTTTATTGATTATCAATATATTAAATCCTATTTACAGTTTTTAGGCTTTTAACCTACTACTTAACTATTTAACTCATTGATTAGGCATAGGTATAGCAGTTTGGATTATGTGATATCCTTTTAAATTTATATTCAAGAGAGCAATTTAATTTCTGTCATTGCTATCTATCTTTTAAAGGTTCCACTTGCTACATAAAATGCAATAGCATTGCAGTCATCTACAATGAATATTTACCTAAGTCATGACTCTTATAAACAATACCTATAGAGATCTCCTGGATTTTTTTCAAGTGAATGGATATATTTCATTTGTATGTCATACTCGCTTATAAGTTTTACAGTTCTTCAGAAGTTATTCCACTTGCTACATAAAAATGCAATACCCTTGCAGTTATATAATGAATATTTTTCTATGCCATCACTCTCTTATAAATAATGCCATTAAAGGTCGGTGAATGGATATATTTTTGTTTGTTTGCCATTGCTCTTATAATTTACAGTGTTTTACAGACATTATCATTTTCACTTGTTTGTTTGTTTTATCTAGATATATTACTTAATGATGCTAAAGTTTAGAGTAACCTTGAATTAATTTTCTAAGTAGTCTTAGAAAAATTGTTGCTAATCATATTTATAACATCAGGTTATAAACATTTCTTCACCCAATACTCCTGGTCTGCGCAAACTTCAGGGAAGAAAACAGCTAAAGGATCTTGTTAGAAAGGTTACAAATTCTTGACCTCTTATGTATCCATTTAGATTTGGGATTTTTCTTTGTTCATTGCTATTGGCATGTAGGTGCAAGCTGCTCGGGATGAGATGCAGTGGGCAGAGGAGGGCCCACCACCCTTGGTGGTAAAAATTGCTCCAGACTTGTCTAAAGAAGATCTCGAGGATATTGCTGCTGTAAGATCTTTGATGACACTGCACCTTCATTTGCTACAGGTTTTCTTATGTTTTCATATTTGTCGATTCTTAGGTTGCCCTTGCTCTGCACCTTGATGGACTGGTACACTTCTGTCTCCTGAACTATTGCTTTTAGTTTCATTTTAGACTGTAGTAAATTGCATTGGTGTCATTCCTTTATCACCTATCTGCTACAGAATGCAGGTGGAACTGGGTGGGTCTAGACTTTTATGTTTATTCAATTCTTTTGCACAGTATTTCGGTTAATTTTTTTCCCAAGTATTTGATTCCATTGTTGAAAGAATGCATGGTGATTGAGTTACTGTCAATTGTGCTCCTTATTCTCTCAGGTCTGTTTGATTCTTTTAGGGCTATATTACAAATACTTTGTCCTTGTTGCCTCAATGTTAGAACTAGGAGTGTTAATGGGCTATGTGTAGGCCGGGCATAGCCCAGGCCTGTTTTAGCCTAGATTAAAGCAGGCCGTGCTCGGCGAGAACGACAAGATGGACCATGCCAAGCATAACTTGGGGAAGCTTTTCCCTAGGCCCAACACATGCTATAGCGTGGTTGCCTCATGACGTCTACCCGGCGCAGTGGAGCCCATAAGACTTCAAAGGAATTAAAAAGAAAAATAATTAACATCGGGAAAATTTGGGGAGTATTTCAGGTCCACACTAGATTTTTGACTTTTTAATATTATATTTAAATTTTCATAGAAATGTAACAGTCCATTACATTCTTGCTGCAGTACAAAAGAAAAGGGCTTCTTACTTATCATCTGAATTTTATCTAGAAGACACAATCAGGAACTGTCTAATTCAATATTTGCTGGAACTGTGATTCCATGCCTATAGTTACTGAAGTATGATAGTGAAAGAAACTATACTGCCCTTATTGTGCTGCAATCTTATTGCAAGGCATGTTCATTATGCTGCAATTTGCAGAATACTGGTCTTTCTCTTCATTTTTCCTCTTTTTTTTTGGTGTTTAAGTCTGGGTGGCAGTAATCATAAGTTCATAACTATTTTCACACTTACTATTATACATGATGCACCTCCAGATCATATCAAATACGACAGTCTCCAGGCCAGAGCCAATAAATAGTCATCCGTTAGCAGAAGAACCTGGTGGATTAAGTGGAAAGCCACTCTTTGAGATGTCCACCAACATTCTCAAGGAAATGTATATTCTTACCCAGGTACTTCCACAAATTTTTTCTTTATGGGTCTTGGCATCAAATAATTGGCCCTTGATTTTCCTTTTGAACAATTTCATACAATCGTTTTCCAATGATCTATTCTGATATTTTTTGTATGTTCCCTTTTTTTTTTTTTGGCAGGGAAAGATTCCACTCATTGGCGTTGGGGGCATAAGTAGGTAATATGGCAATCTATTTCTAAGTTAAGATGCTATTTGTTGGAAAAATCACTTTCTAATCTTGAGCTCTGTATTTGAATTCAGCGGTGAAGATGCATACAAGAAGATTCGTTCTGGAGCGACACTGGTCCAATTGTATACAGCTTTTGCTTATGGTGGACCAGCATTAATTCCAGAAATAAAGGTTTTCACTTAACCAAAGGACTTTGTGGTGCTCTAATAAAACATAAAAATGAAGTTTTTTTTTCTTACCTTATTAATGCTAAAACTAGATAAATTTTCTTTAGATTTTAGTTCTGCAATAAAGGAGAGTTTTGGCGCAATGGTAAAGTTGTTGCTGTGTAACCTATAGGTCACGGGTTCGAGTCATAGAAACAATCTCTTGTAAAACAGGATAAAACTGCATACAATAAATTCTTCTCCAAGACCTTGTATTAACGGGAGTTTTGTACATTGGGTTGTACTTTTTTAGTTCTGCAATTTCAACATATTATCTGCTTGTATATAGGAGCATATTCTTAACCTAGGTTGTAGATTTTCTTGACCTAAAGCGCCTTATTCTGTGCGAACCTAATTACGGATTAGTGTCTTTATCCATTTCCCTTATGGATGCACCCAGAAGCAGAAGCCGCTCTTGATTCGTGGTGGCCGGTGGGGAGACCAAAATGAATTCCACCCGGGAACATTATTGTTCTTATTTGTCGGGCACTGACGTAGGAGCCGTTCAAGTAGATTCTGACCAAAAAGACAATCTCCAGTCTCAACAATCTATCCACCGCCAGTAGGACCTGAGTCATGGTTGGCGATGGGCATAATATGCCTGTATGCCAATAATGCTCTCATTATATTTTCTGCCATGATTTTGATCAATCCAAAGTTTAAAGAACCTGATTCTAGTCCCGGGTCATTTGCTGAGCAGTGTAGATATTGCTACAAGTGAGTAGGAGTCAAATCTCGACGTAGGATCTAAAACTCTCATCCGGATTCAAAAGCTCTCTGCTGTTTCTGACCAACGGATTAAGGGATATAATCTCCTGTGATTTACCTCCCTTTACTATCATCGAGGGACCGGTGGTGAGGAGTACTGGGGGCGAGCATAATCGTCTTTTACTGCTACAAAAGAACTTGATTCTAGTTAGAAAATTTCCTGTTGCATTTAACTGGCTGTTCGTGTAACAAAGTTAGGTTTGTTAGAAAACAAACAAGAATTGAGGGGAAAAAGGTGTCTGCTTTACTTGAAAAGGCCGATGCTATTAAGCTTTAACTTTTTTTTTTCATACTATTTAGTATATAAATTTAGCCAATGCTGCGTTTTCCATTTGTGGAAGTGGTATCCTGATGCAATCTTATTACCAGGCTGAACTGGCCGAGTGCTTAGAACGAGACGGTTTCAAATCTACACAAGAAGCAGTCGGTGCAGATTGTAAATAACTACCAGAATTCCTCAAGTACACCCCTTTCATCTTGAATGTAATTTGCAGATTTGAAACACCTCCAGTCCATTTTTGATCTTTTAAACCAGCAATCTTAACCTTATCTCAACCAGATCCAAGTTATTATATTGCCCCTAAAGGAGTAACATCCCATCGCTATTCGCTGTTGCTCGCACAATGTTAATATATTATGTTAGACTGCCATGAAATTTGGCCGTTGCCGCTGCCGCCGCCGCTGCCACCCCCGCCGCTGAGCTTTTCATAAGCTGAGGATTTAAATTTTGTAATGCTTCTTTTCACAATCATTTAGTAGGTAACAAAGATAACTTATTTCTCCTTGCACTAGATTTTGACTGTCATCGTGTTTATCGTAATTCTATTTATTACTATGATTGAGTTACCAATTGCAATCCATGCGACAGTTTAAACATTATTATTCACGATTTTTTGATAGAATTACTTGATCGATAGTTTATATAGTTAATTCTGAATAGTTGAGAGTAGCGTGGCTTGTTCAAGATGGCATGTATATTTTTTCTCTGAAGATGTGGTGCTACTTTTCAAGTAATGAATTTGGTATATATATATATATATATATATATATATATATATATATATTTGCATGCAAGTTAACTGGGTGGTTATAAAGAATTGTATGCTATAAGCATATGTGGTGTATATCAAAAGTGATTTGTAAAAAATGATTATTCTATTGCAGAGACCGGATCAAATTCAAATCCAGATGATTTTATCCAGGTTAGCTATTTCTTTCAAAGAGAATAATTTAGATGACGGTTGGAAATTTATTTTTCCATGCCATTGTTTTGGTTAGTGAGAGTGGCACTCGGACTTATTAAAAGTTTGAATTTTTTTTATTTAAAATTTTTTAAATTTGAATTCCCAAATCAGTTTAAATTATTTGCATCGTTGCATTACCCATTGATTCATTTGAGATATTCGAATTTATTTCGATGGTCCATAATTTTTTTTTTTGAATTGAATTGTTCATTTCAGGAATAGTCAGATCAAAGATCTAGTTGATCTGGTCATTTAGATTATAAAATATAAAAAATTGTAATTATTTTTTCTAGTTTGATAAATATTTGAGGTTGTAAAAATAAGATCTAGATTTTTTTTTAAAAAAAATTGATTTATAGCACATAAAAACGCTCTTGGGAAAAATATTCTTCATTAAGTTTGGAAAAGGAAAATATATGTATATAGATGAATTCAAGATCACTGAATTCAGTATAAATTTAATTTTTTAACATCAAGTTATTGACGACCAGTAGAGTTTTATTTTATTTTTTAAAATATAGTGTAATTGTGTTTATTTATCATGAATTTAATAACTTTTAGAGTCAATCGATATGTGTCTTTTGTTAAAGGTTATGGATTACTTTTGTTCAAAAGTTATCAATAGTCTTGGAGGGTTTTATTTTTTATTTTTTAAATATATGAATAAAAGTAAAAAAAGCAAATCAAGAGTGCAAGTTAAAAATTTAAATAAAACTCGAGTTTTTAAGAGCATTAATGATTTTGAAAAAAAAATCATTGATAGTTGACAAAAATATGAAAAAATTTAGGAAGTTTGATAATATTAATTGGATACAAATTTAATATTTTAATCATCAAACAATAAATGAATGTGAAATATTCAAATTGTTTACTTTTTATGCGATCTAGTAAAAAATCATTTGAGTTTATACAAGTCGAAGGGTATTTTGAAGAATAAATTGCATTCCTTAATAAATTTTAATATATATACTCGTGTGCGACAATGTCTCTATCGTCCGATCAAATCGTGATTGTATAGTAATGGAGAATACATAGTGTTTTTTTTGCATGAGATTTCACGATTGTGACCATTGATTCACCGTTGGTCGGTCGTAATCCGATCGAATTTTGACCGTGATTTGATCGACATCGGAGTTTGATCGTAATTGCGGTCGTTTTCGATCATAATCAGGTCATAATTTGGTCGGATTTTGATTTTTTAATATATCGAAAAAGATTGGAACCGTCAATCTAGCAATTCCTATCGACTTGTTCCACGATCATTGTGAAAGAGATAAATCGCAAGGGGTCTTTGGCTTTGATGTGATTGACCAGGGCAGATGAGAGTCATCTGACATCGGGAAGAAATTTTAGATCCTCTTTCGGAATCAATCCGTACTTATTTCATAAGTGTCGTTCTGTCTTGACTAACGCTATCCCAACGAGGACTAATAATTTTTAATATCGAATGTCTGATTTATGGTAATTTAAAATAATACTTAGGGTGCAAATGGGACACAATATTTTTAATTTAATACACTTATTTCATGATTTTTATGCAAATTTAATTATTTAATCAATTTTATTTCGAACATAATATCATAATGAAAATTGAACTTTTTCATATTCGAATCCAAATAACGATCAGATTTCGATCGAGTTACAGTGTCGTAATCATTGGTGACTACAATCTCATTGAATTCTGATTACAATCCAATTGAAATTTACTATAGTCTGATCGGATTCTGACTCTGATTAAATTGCGATTGAATTTCAATCAGAAGATATTGACGATGATAAATAAGGACGCATGATTGAGAATGCATTGTGCATTACTTATCGCGCATAGGTGCATGGAAGCGGGGTGTGTAGGGTATAAGCCTTCAGGGCTAGTCCAATTGATAAGTACAAAGGGTAACTCTTAAGTGGATAGCAATAGAGCTGTCAAGTTGGGTTAGGCCCGCCGGGTTGGCCCGCCCCGCCAAACAATTTAAGCGGGTTGGGTTGAACTTTTATCAACCCGCCATTTTGGCGGGCCTAACGAGCGACCGCAGTGGGTTCAGACGGGTTGAAACAGACAAATTTTTCACCATTACAATCTTCTTCTATCACACATACACCTCAACAAAGTATAAAAGAAGTTAAGAGTAAAGAACAAAAGAATATTTTTTATACTCTAATTATTTTTTATTATCTTGTCACTACTATTCTAATCAATATAGAAAATAATAACATATCAAAATCAAATAATTATCCAAGTTAAAAAATCTCAATTGAATCTCTATTTGAAAGAGTAAAAATTTACATTTACATATTATCAAGATTTAAATATTTTAGAACATTGGAAAGGAATCAAAAATATCGGTACTTAATTTTGTAAGTCGATAATTGAATCACAATTATAAGATTTTAGTTACTTCAAATATTTATTTTTTTAATCATGGTACTCTATCTGTCTTACAAATCATTACCTCAAGCACTCAACACCTTAGTAATTTTAAATATATTTTTAAAATTTGTGTGGCCCGCGGGTTGACCCGCCTAACCCGCAACCCGCCTTGGGTTGGGTTGGGTTGGAAATTTCTCAACCCGCCGAGATGGCGGGTCGGCCCGCCCCTCTCCGCTAAATATTGAGTTTACGACGGGTTGTCCCGCCCCGCCATGGGTCGGCCCGTTTGACAGCTCTAGATAGCAATCAATTTCTAGGGAGGTCATGACTCTGGGCTATCGATGACCCCTCTCTTTGCACTTGTCATCTAGGTCATAATTTACCTCCTCTACCGGTAGGGACAGTCGGAGGAGATCACTAATGTAACGATTCCATATTTATAGAAGCGGGGTGTGTAGGGTATCATGTCGTTCTAGTATAATAATGTAAAATGAATTTGTTATAACAATTTAAAAATAACTATGATTATAGTTTGTTAAAAGGCCTTTTTAAAAAAAAAAAGAAATGACGCAATCAAACCTTTTATTTCTAAAATATCAACTTGTTTCAATTAGTAAAAAATATAATTGAGCACTAAGATATGAATAATTATTTGTAAATTCTCTTCAACGTTCACATAATTATAGTAGAGATTAACGATATTAAGTACGCATTTAGCGTCCCATTATAATTAAGGGCATGAAAGACCTAAACTCACGGACTGCCCGAGACGAGAACGCCATGCTTCAGATTCGGCTGAGCAAAGGATCGTCGGCGGACGACGGGAGAGGGGCGGCGGCGAAGCCTCTCCCGACCCTGGATACGGTGACGGTGGCCTGCCCCGACCACCTTGAGATCGCCGACCTCCCCGTGGCGAAGAGCGTCGGCGCCGTCATCTCCTCTACCGCCACCGTCAGGACGGTCGGACGTCGCTCCCGACGAAGTCCCGGTGATCGGGTTCACTTCTGCATCCGATGCGACTTCCCCGTCGCCATTTACGGACGCCTGGTACGGATTCCCCCTTCTCATATACTCCGTTTCCTTCTCGAATCAATTTAATGTTGGTCTGTTTGCTTTGTTTCTTTGGTTTTTATCTTTCTGGACTCTCGCAATCATGGTCGAAAGACGGCCATGATCAGGTCTCCTAACACTTCTGATGTTTGGCCCTTTTTGAATTTTGAGAAGCATATACAGTTCATTGGATAACTCATGTGAATGCCTATTTCTCTTTGAAGATTTTCAATCCATTGCTAAGATAGATCGTGAAGGCGAGAAGTTGAGAAGTTTCTTCCTTTCATAAGTTAGGGCGTCAGCTTATTCTTCTCGGTATTGCATTTCTGGTGTTGGTTTAATGCCGAGGAATATGTTACACCGCTATGATATGTGGAGCATGAATTAGTCCTTGGGAATTAAGAATGGTAGGGTTGGGCATCTTTAATGAGAAACTGACACCAAATCAAACTGAAAATTTTGGTTTATTGGTTTCTCAGACTTGTATCCATTTGTATCCTAGGTAAGTTTTCAATTACGGTTTGGTTTAGGTTGGACTTATGCAAAACTGTTAAAACTGTACCAAACCATTAACACACACACACACACACACACACACACACACACATGGATAGATAAATTAGTATGCTAATAATCATAGTTCTTATTTACTTAGATAGATAGATAAATTGGTATGCTAATAATAATAGTTCTTATTTACTTTTTATTTTCCTTTAACCAACATAAACCTTAAATCATAATAATTTTTAATATTAGTATCAATATTTATTTTTTTTGAAGAGGAATCTTGGCACAACGGTAAAGTTGTTATCTTGTGACCTATAGGTCACAGGTTTGAATCTTGGAAACAATTTCTTGCAAAGCAAGACAAGGCTATGCACAATGGATTCTTTTCCAGGATCCCATATGGCGGGAGCTTTGTGCACCGGACTGTCCTTTTTATCAATACAATTTTTGTTTCTAAACCTAGTTTTACATTGGCTTTTAGTCAACTTATTTAATTTTTTTAATTAACGATTTTAAACCGAGCCAAATAAAAAATTACAAGGGTGACCATGATAGCCTTTATTCAGTAAGTTGAAGGGGGGATGACTGTGTCTTATATTAGTTACATACTATTTATGGCTTCTAGAGGATACCATAAGGTGTCAATTTTTGTAGTAATTAATGCCATTTTTTTTTTAAATAGATCATGGCTCACTAGAAGATTTAAGTTGTTTTACAAGTTGGGAATAACATCTGCAACTTTGCCCCTATCTTTTGCTTTCATGGTATCTACATTTAGTTGGCTGTGGCTTAAATTGTTTTTATTGATTATGCATTCGTGTAATGCTGTGAGTATTTCGTCATTAAGAACACAGAGGTGTCATCTAATGGATACATTGTGCTTGTGTAAAGTCTCGAGTTCCCTCTAACAAGTTTACTCCTCTCTCCATCTTTCATCACTCTTAGATTCCACTATAGGCTACAGGAGAAAGATAATGGTATCCATATTTTGAGTTCTTTCATTTGGTTTTAAATGGGTTTGATATTGATACCAGTTTTGCCTGTGGCATGATCTTTTACTCGAGCACTTGCATGGTATCAATGCACAACATGCAAGATGGTACTACCCAACTTGAAGTTTGAAGGTTTTTATGACCCGACACATCAAAGATCACAAATAGACCTTGGTGCAGCAACATGATCTGATCGACCACTTGGAAGCATGGCCAGGCGACATGAGTTGAAAGCTTTGCAAGTGTCCCCAACCACGTCAAAAAAGTGACATAAACTGTCCATTGATACCCAACAATAGAAATGATGTATCCAATGACCAAGGAAAACAACTTGACAAATAATGGTCACAGATAAGATTACGGCTATGTCACATTTAATTTGCCTTGCTATAGTGGTTCTGTATAAACGCTGGGATGACTCAAGCAATGTGATCATCTCATCCAAAATCATCAAACTATGGGCCAAGAACATTGTGCCAACCTTTTTTTATCTTATATTCTAGCGTGCATAGGGTCTTGTCAATATGTCATCTATCTTGATTTAAAATGACTGGAAACTTCATCTACTTTTTGTCAACAGGGACATGGCAAGTGCTTGGGCAAGTTTTGCAAACTGTACTTGTTCGACATAGTTGACTGTCAACACTATTCAATACTATGCCCATGATATAAGGTCACTGTCTTGCTGACGCCATACAAATCTTCCAACTCTTTATAAGTGGCTTGCATTCTCTACTTTAAGTTCGTGTAGACACAATTCGGCCATCAACTTTTGTGAATGTCATAAATTTACTGGCTATATGAGCAACAGATGTAGTTGCATGCCAAGAACTATTCTACTCCTACTTTGGCTGCGATGCTTGTGCCCTTGGTCATTGGCGTATCTCCACCTCTTATTGTTGTGCTTATTGGGACTAAGATGGTAGAATTTTCTCACGTGGGGTCTATGTTTCTATTATGAGGAGCAGTTAAAAGCCAATACCTTCTAGAACATCTGTGCTTGACTACCTCAAAATAAGAAGATGAAATGGATAATTAACTCGAGCTTTTAGAGACACTTGAGGTGTTGCTACTTGCCAGTGTCAGTTCTGGAATCTGGATTCTGGACAGTCTCTGATTCTTCGTGCATACCATAGCAGCCGCTCTCTCAAAGCTGCTTCACTTAGGAGGCATTGCTCATAATTTTATTGACGTGGATGCATTGTTAATTACTTACTTAGTTGCACCCTTAAAGATGACATCTATAGAAATACAATTAATACAATACAACAAGTCATGTGAGTTACCCATGACTAATTTTTTTTTAAAAAAGGAGCGGTCCGGTGTAGGAAGCTCCTACCATGTGAGGTCTTGGAGAAGGGTCTATTGAATACAATTTTACTCTGCTTTGCAAGATGCTATTTTTAGGGTTCAAACCCGTGACTTCTAGGTCACAAGATAACAATTTTATTGTTGTACCAAAACTTCCCTTCTTATCCATGACTAATTACATGCAATTGGTTTTTCAAATTGTCCTAATTGAGAAAAGGCGAAATTATAAGAAGTATTTTCAAATTGCAAGATTAATTGGTTTTTCAAGTAATTCAACATATTCGATTCCTCCTTACATCTTAGTCACTATCCGCATGTGTTTGATCCTATTGTGCAAATATGTGATTAGTGCAGTCTCAAGTCTCTTTTACAAGCACTACTTGGCTGTGATGGAGAAACATGATCGTCTCTCCTTCTTGCTTGCATTCGGTTGTGCCCACCTACATGACCTGGTTATACCTGTGAGCCTTGTAGCTGCTGCTCAAACTTTCAATTGTCATCTGCAATCTCATGCCATTTTAAAGAAGTTATCACTTGCCCTCTCTCTTTCTGTTTCCATACAAATTTCAGTTCTTCAGATTCTTGTAGCTGTTAGGTTTTTGGATCAATAAATCATGATCTTTTTTTTTATTATGTCTATTTCATAATTATAAAGTAATTCAATAGGCCATTCTTAGCATTCTTGACACTGCTATTAGTCGACCTACGTATTGTTCACAAGGGGAAGCTGAGGAGGCACACAATTGAATATCAATAATTATTATGAGAAAAAGAAAACTGATTTTTTTATATATAAAAAATGATTACAGGATATACTAACTCTTGCTAGTGCACGATTAAGACATTGTTCCATATATTGCAAGTCCATGTAGAAACTCATTATCAGTCCATTTTATTGAGAAACATAGACATTCTCACTCTGAGCATGGTATATCTTCGATATGAATAATATGCAGTCATGTTACAATTAAGACATAATAGAAATTAAACTTAGTGGTGTTCTTTTTGTTTAGCTATAGCGATTGACTGGCCATTAGTTGGCTTTTTGTTAAATTTCTGACTGTATCTTTTATAAATTCTGATGAGCAAATTAACATATCATGCGTCACTGTTAATCTTCTTATTCTACTAAGAAATCCGATGAGCTTCTCAATGTATGGTGCTTTTAACATTCAAATATTCTTGCTATGCTACTCATTTATTAATAAGGTAACTGAAAGTTGTGTTTTTACCGCAAGAATTAATTCTAAATTTGTAAAGAGCTTCTAAAATTTGAATGACCTGTGTACAGCTATAGATGACTATTCGATATATGCACAATAAGCTAACTTTTGTCGAACTACATCTGTTTCATCATAAACACATATTCCATTTTATAACTCTTCTAAAATGGTTGCAGGTACCTTGTGAACATGTTTTTTGTTTGGCATGCGCAAGAAGTGATGCTAGCTGCTACCTGTAAGATCTCTTGATTTTTGTTCATCAACCTCGTATCTTTTCTATTCACTTTCCCATCTACGAGAGCTTTTCTTCTGCGTACAACAATTAGACTGTTTGATTGTTGTCACTTGATACTTTTCCTTCATTGCCTGATTCCCAACCATGAATCCACAATTTATAATATTTCTTATTATTGGATGTGGACAGTAAATCTGAAAGTACACATTTGCTAATTGTATCATAATGCATTGAAATGCTTCCAATACTGTGTTTTTTGCTTTTACTTTTTGGCTAATCAAATTTACCGTTGTAATTTATTCATCAACAGACTTAAATGAGATTTAATTTTCTTTTGGATCTTTATCCTTGTTCCTCTTGTTGGAATTCGGTTGCGGTCCGGCCGACATCGGAGTCTAGTCAGATCACGGTCGGATTGTGGCCGAAATCAGTCGTGATTGCGGCCACCAGTGGTCGCGGCACTGGCGATCGCAATTCTGCCAGATTCCTATCGAAATCCGGTCGCGATCCAGCTGTCATCGGAGTCTAGTCGGATTGTGGCGCTGGTGGCTGCAATTCGGTCGAGTTTTGGATGCAATCCGATCACAAATCAATCGCAGAGTCGGTCCGGATTGCGGTCGGCGCGGTTGAATCGCGCGACAAGCGGCCGCAATCCGACCGGAATTCAATTGGTCGGACGGCGACTCGGACAGGTCCAGGGGTTGGCTATATCACTGACCAAAGAAGAAGATGTTGCAGGAGAAACACTGTGCATTCCTCATTACTGTGCAACCACATGAAATTGCGGCTCACGGCGCATCATGCACGAGCGCACACTGATCCCCTCGCGCAACATAAGAAAACTCTGCTAAACTAATAGGGACTTGGGAAGTCGATCATACAGTGAACCTTCTACACAGCTAACAGTTTTGAGAGATCTGTTAAACCATATTATCAAATAAACGTTGAAGTCTCTATACATCTAATTTTAGGTGTACCATGCGCATTGGGTCTAATCTGGTTGGTTTTTATAGTTGGGACCTTCCTTTGATAAAAGGAGATGCTTCAGTCCTAAATGAGCAAAGTCTCTTAACATAAGATAAGATTAACAATTAAAAATCTTTCTATATTTAGTACATTGCATTCTAAATATGTTTAAATTTGTGTTTATCCATGATTCTTTTTCATCATAAGGTTTGATGCTGTTGCTATTTTATTTTCCTTTGTAGCTGTGACGAACGTATTCAGAAGATCCAATCCATAAAATTGCTGGAGGGTATATTTATATGTGCAGCTCTTCACTGTCTCAAATCTTTTATCAAGGAAACGGACTTAGTGGCTCACATCCATGAAGTTCATCCTGATCTTATTCAATCCGATACCAAGAAAGAAGCAATCCACAGTCATTCATCCACAGACACTCATAAGGAATCAATAACGCAAGAGACTTCCACTGCACGTGCCCCACCCCAGGCAGGGTTGTCGGTCGGTACAAATTCTCGGCAACAGAATCGAGATGAGAGAATCCATACCCAACAGTTTAATGATTATCCATCCACAGTGGAGCTACAACATTTGAGGTTTATGCAGGCAGACAACCTTCCTCAAGGCTTCGACATGTCAAATGCCTGGACGAATCTATCTCAAGACATGTCCCAGGCTGGTCCTCAAATCCAGCAAGTCTCGAACCAATCTTTTGCTCAGAATCATGGAGTTAATCCTTTGCAACCAAACTATCAATTGCCTATAAATCCCAACCAGGCCGTACTCCCCCCTGCAGCAGTTAGTTATCCCCTTTCCACAGATGGGTCTCAGCAATTTTACAGTATGCCCTATCAACTTCCTAATCCAGAGCAACTACCGACCGGCGGGCCAGTGCAGGGATCAGCTTTGGGGTTTTCACCAGCTCCCGGAGGTATTGCAACTTTCGCAGGCAATGGGCCGCGGACATGGCTTAGTAGTCAGATGGTTGTACCCATGGATCCTTCGGTCATACTGGCTCAAGGGAGTTTGCAAGGATACACAAATCTGACCGATGAACAGAGAAACAACCAGATTTCGGGAGGATGGCTGCTGAATCAACCTCAAATCAGTCAGGACTCAAAGCTCCATGGTGTTTCAGCTGTTAATAGCGACAGCAACGGTGTCTTTGCTCAGCAACTCCAGCAACCAGGATCGCGACAAATTCAACTCCGCCGCTAGCTTTGCCAGTGACTCAGCAGCAGCTCGACGCAGAGAATTTCTCCGGTTTCAGCTCGGTAAATCAAGAAGGGCCTAGGGTAGGGTTAAATGAAGTGCCAATGGTTACAACAATACCTAGTGCTTGTATCCTGGCCAAGGAAGGGTAGGGTTAAATGAAGTGCCAATGGTTACAACAATACCCAGTGCTTGTATCCTGGCCTCGCCATTGTTTGTGAACTCCTTGTTGCTCTGTTCCATCTCAGGCCACCAATGCAGTGGTTTCTTTAATTGTGTCAATAATTTTCCAGCACCGTGTATTATTATTATTATTATTTTCGATTTGTAGATTTTCTATTGTATAAGTTGCGACCAATTGATTTTAATTTTCTCATGAATTTTTCACAAATTCCACTTGGTTTGTAGATTATGATGTTTAGTTGTTCTCAAGAAGCAATAGGTTCAAGATGAGCAGGGCCATAAATGAATAGAATATTTCTTGATGAGAGTTTTTATATTTTTATTTTGCATAAAATAATAATATAAAAAAATTGAACATTTAGAGCTCGGATTTGTTCATTAATAAAGAGTTTATTTAATCTTAGACTTTTTAAAACATTTTTCCTAAAAAATACATATAATTGAAATAAGTTTAAGCATGATAAAACTTAAATTTAAATAAATTTATGAATTAAATTAGCAACTCGAGTAATTTTAATGTGGCAAAAATTAAAAAAAAATCCATTGTTTTTAGGACTATATATATATAGAGAGAGAGAGAAAGGGGAGGGAGGGTAGGATCTACTGTGCGTCGAAAATTTCTGCGCTCGTTCGCGCCTCTTCACGTGAGCAGTTATTTCAGTAGAATATATATATATATATATATATATATAAGTGATCTCCTGTATGTCCGTGCGCTCCACGTGAGATCCACGCGCAGTGTCATCGTCGTCGTCGTGCCATTCGGCTACCGTCAGTCGCTGGACTGGGCGCGATCGACGCGAAACTCGCCGACGGTCCGACAAGGCTCGGATTCCGACCGGTTAGCACTCGGAATCTGACACAAACTGATCGGAAATGACCAAATCACGCGGTCGGCAGTGGTGCATCCGGTTCATCCACCGTCGAATTCTGATCGCAATTCGGTTGGAATCCGGCCCAATCGCGGTCGGCAGTGGGCGCGCCACTGCCGGCCGTGTGATTTGGTATTTTTCGACGGGTTTGAGTCGGATTCCGAGCGCTAACCGACCAGAAGGCAAGCCCCACCGAACCGTTGGCGAGTTGCACGTCGATCGCGCCCGGTCCGGCAGTAGGATGGCGCAGCGGTGACGTCGCCGACGCCGACACCGTGCATGGGTCGACGTGTAACACACGGGCACGCAGGAGATCAAATTCCTATATATATATATATATATATATATATATATATATATATAATATTTTTTTATTACCTTACTCAAAATTATGTTAAATTTGATCATAACATCCTAATAGTATTATGCAAAATTGAAATAGTCAATTAACAGTTTCCATCCATGTGTCCCACAATCATTGTGAGGAAGATAAATCACGGAGGACTTTATGAATCTTGACGTGATGATCAAGATATGTGAAGGACATCTGAATTCAAAAAAATTTTTTAGACCTCATCCGAAATCAATCTATGTCACTGTAAGTACCGTAATATTTTAACTGTACTACACATTTCCGTGGAGACAACATCCTAATAGTATTGATTTTATATAAAGTAAAAAATTTTATATTTTCTTTTGTTCACTAACAAAATACTTCCTTTTGTTGTACCATCGGAAATTGTTTAGGCGACTCATTCCTGTGGCTAATTCTAGGTTAGTAAACAAAAGCACGGTTTTTCTTGTTCGTGACTTAAATCGTGTACTTGCAGAAATAAAACACCCACCCCCTCGATGATAAGAGGGTTTTCGTCGCCCGCAGAACCTTCTCTCTTGAAACCCTCGGCCGGCGCGCGCCCGTTGCCGGTGGGCGGCTCTCTCGGCGAATTCTTTCGAGGGGATTTTGAGGTTCTTCTGTGCTTGCTTGGGTCCTTGTATTGGAGCGAGCAATGGAGAAGCTCCGGATTAACCGAAGCAGGTCAGTCGAGTGGAAGCCTTCGGCGGTGGTGGCCCTTGCCACCAGTGCAGACGGATCACGGGTGGCGGCGGCACGGGAGGACGGGTCCTTGGAGATTTGGCTCGTCTCCCCTGGCTCCATTGGATGGCATTGCCAGCTCGTATGCTTCATGACCTCTGAGTTATCGGATCGATATGAATATAACTAGGATCTAATTGTTCGTTTTTGCTTGAAGACGATGCAAGGAGATCCTAGTTCGAGAGTATCTTCGCTGTTGTGGTGCCGTCCGAGCCCGAGGAATGCAGGCCTTGGGCGCTTGTTGTCTTCTAGCATAGACGGGTCTATATATGAGTGGGATCTCTACTCCTTAAATAAAAAGGTGTGATTTTTCTTCTTTCTTGCTGTCTTTTCCCTCTCTGTTAAAAAAAAAAAATCCTGCCTTTTCCTGCCAATCTTATTTGGCCTCTAATTTCATGCTTCGATAGTCTGGTTTTTTAGTGCACTGAATCTTGAGTCCTAAATTAAGGTTCTTAAATTCCTCAATCTACGCTTACAAAAAACATTACTTCCATTGAAGTGAGGTTTAGCAAATTCATGTAGCTCATAGCGGGAAATGTACCTGAAAGCTAGCTAAACACGCACATTTTGGTATATACCAAACAAGGAAACTCGCTGATGAAAGGGCCTTGTTGTGGTCCTGAGATATCTTGGGAAAAATAACCCTGAGAGTTCATTTACACAGAGGAGAAAAGGCAGAGAGAAAGGAGGCAAATGACAGAAGGGAAAACAGGGGAAATTAGATGGGGTCAAGAGGCCAAAGTTTCATTACTTGGGTAAAGGGAAGAGGAGGAGTTTGGTGAGGTGGGAACAAAGACATTGACCAAGTAATTCTTTCCCCTTTCCCAGCCAATGACACTGCCAAGCCAACTGGCCATGTCATCTGCCACTGTCACTGACCTCCAGGCAGATCTCTGTTGCCATGTTTGTTGATGTCCACCTCAATCTCTTTGTTGCACTGAGCTTTCTACTTGTGCTCAACCTTAGTGCAAGGAGACACAAGCTCGCACAAACACTTGTCCTGTTGCCTCCTCGGGCTCCTCCACTTGATCTTTGCACTGACCTGACCTCTGTTTGCCACTACCTTGCTCGTTACTCATCGCCGATCAAACTCTGCCTAACCTTCATTCTTTTCCTTGTTGCTTGCTGCCAGAGGAGAGTGAGGGCATTGTGGCATTTCCTTCCTCGGAAGCCGCCAAAGGTAGGGAGGCCTTCTCCTCCTCCCTTCTGCGCCCTCTTCTGCTTGATTTATAGGGAAGTAGTGTTTGGGCACAAAAAGCATTCCACAGAAAGGGCTTTGGGCCCTTTCACCATTGCGTTGGTGCAGGTAAGTGGAGGAGAATGTGCTCAAGTGTCTTGAAAGCCATGTCCTTCTGCATAAGTATTTTCATTGGGTGACAAAAATATACCCCAACTCTCATTCATAATTGTCATTTTTGAAACCCAACCTAGAATTTTGAAGGTTATATCCACTAAATATTAGCATCTGGTTGTTGGCGACTTATCTTTAGCAATCTACTAGTTAATGTTGTGACACTGTATTGTTCTTGTGCATGAAAAGTTGGAGAAGTTGCATTTACATCCTTGAACTGAGAATTAAGCAGCTGGTTTAGTTGCTATCAAATCAAAACGAACAAATGAGTCTCATGAAGAAGATAAAATGGGGCATTGTTGGGGTTGAAAGGCACTGGACATTTAGCTTTGCCATAGGAAACTAATGGTCGCACAAAGAAATGCAAAAAAAAAAAAAAAAAAAAAAAAAAAAATCAGAAACATCAAATTGTATGTGATTTCATCTTATAGTCAAGGCCAACTCAGAATGTTTTTGAGATATTATGAAGGCTACAAGCTTCTTGAGTACACACCAGTTTGTGGTCCTGGATGATGATTATGGGTCCAAACTCACCCTTCTGTTCTATTTAATTCACCAAAGGACTCCTAAACACACACTAGCAATCAAAACAAAGAAAAGCACCTAACTCATGTTACCACATTTCAATAATAAGAAAGTGTCACAATGGCTCAGCACTATCGGTCCATGTTGTACACTCTTTCCATATGCTTCTGGATCAACACACGAATAGAAAATTAAACCATCAAAAATTTCAAAATTCAAAATGTTGTTTCTCTTAATGAATGTTTGTTTCCATTTTTTTTTTCTTTTGATTTTTTATTGTTTTTCGTGGCTTAGTTTTCTCATATTTGCCAACTGTTTTCCAGACATGTAGTCCAGGCACCAAAGTGTTTGCACTGTTAACTACTGATAAATCCTTCAAGGATATTCAAAGTTCTCATATATGTTATCCATATACATTTAATGATTTGTTATAAAAATATGGGCTATCTACTCTTCCTATTTAGATCTAGATGCAATTTTCCAGAAACTTCAAATTTCTTTTTGTTTTGATGTCACTTTTCTCAATGCTCCTTCCATTTACAAAATTCTCTTTGTTCTTTGTTGTCTTGATATATCTTCTATAGAGATTGGACTTGATAGTGAGGATATAGATGACAATGATTTTCCTAATATTGCAATCATTTGATGGTAAAATTTTCAATTGCCATGTCATTTCAACTTTCAATGTGATGAAAATAACCTGCACATTTTCATCAATATAAAATATGAACCTATATATTTTTGTTATAAATCAATATCAATTTTCTCTATTAATAATGGTATTAAATATAATATTATGTTATTTTATGTGTTTTAGCCTTTTAGGATCTAACAAATGCACAAAGGCATTTTTTTAAACCTATTTTGTATTTTTGGTCTGAGCTTTACGATTCATGATTCAATACCCATTCAAAAGTACATGTACACAATTCATGGAGAGAACCTCACCTACAACTTATAATCATTAAGAGGATTAATTTCATAGTTTATATACTATACTTGATTTTGTTTATACTGATACCATCATGGATTAACAAAAATTATTATCTGATAGTTACAAAATTTCCTCAAATACTAAGGTTATCTTCCACATGTTTCCTACAGGTTGTTTTACATTCAGTTGGAGTGTCTATCTGGCAGATGGCTTTAGAAACTTTTGATGATTCAATGCATTCAGATAAAACTAACAATGAGCCTGTTTCAAATGGTCGCTCAAATCATCACATTGAAAGTGATTCTGAATCTAGTTTTAGTGATAATGAAGGTAACAATGATAGTGATGGTGAATTCCATGCGGCAACCACTCTGACCGCTAATCAACGTTTAGCTGTTGCTTGTGATGATGGTTGCATACGCATGTATCATGTCTTTGATAAGGATGAATTGACTTACAATAGATCTTTTCCAAGAGTTAGCGGTTAGATTCAGAACCTTTCACTCTGTTTTTAAGGCTTTTTCTTTGCTTTTGTCATTCCAAACATTTCCAACTACTGTTACAGGACGCATTTTAAGTCTTGCATGGAGCCATGATGCAAGGTTGATATTTTCAGGAAGCAGTGATGGGTATGTTTGTACGTTTTTATCAGTTGCATCATGAGATATCATGGCAGAAATTACTCATTATTTTTTGTTTTGTCACCAAAGACAAATTGATTGTTCATCATAGCTGCATCTTTCCTTGGCCTTCTCATGCATGTATTCTAAAACTTAAATATGCTGTATCTTCACATCCATCAATTGTTGATACATGCAGATTAATAAGATGTTGGTCTGTTGAATCTTTCCAAGAAAATTATCGCATTACAGCTGGTCTTGGAGGCTTGGGCAGTGGACCCGAACTTTGTATATGGTCCTTGATCTTCTTAAGGTGACATCTGTTAATATTAATTCTTGTTTCATATCTGTCCTTATTGTTCAACAAACTACTATGTCAGATGTGGCACACTGGTCAGTGGAGATAGTAGTGGAAGTGTTCAGTTTTGGGACAGTCAACATGGGACACTTCTGCAAGCCCACACTTATCACAAGGGTGATGTGAAAGCTTTAACTGCCAGTCAAGACAATGTATTTTCTGCTGGTTCAGATGGACAGGTGCTTAGTTCCCAGATCTTCTAAAATTGAATTTCCAGTTATTCTACAATGCAAACACACCAATTTTGTCAGAGTAATCAAGTGATTATTGGCCTATTTTATTTGGGTTATTATGACAGCTGGAATTTTTTAAGTTGAATTCTATATTAATCTGGAATGGTCTACATGATAACTCCCTGTTTTCTGTAAACGTGTATTCTAAAATGTGACCTAATGATTTCAGGTTGTTCTGTATAAGCTTTCTAAGCTTACTGGAGAACAAATGGTGAAATGGGTCTATGTTGGATATGTAAGAGCTCACACTCATGATGTAACAGCCTTAGCAATGGCGAGGCCAATTAGAAGAGAAGGTTTGCTTATATAAACCACTAATGGAGCTCAGTTTTTCCGAGTTACTTACATTTTGAAAGTTGTATTTTTCAACTTTTGGGCTCATACATGATTACAATCTCTCTGCTAGATCAATTCCATGATAAAAAGGCATGCAAGATTCGCCGACAGGAAAAACCCATAAATTTTAGTTATTGCAAATGGGCACGTTCAGGAGTCCCTATGCTCATTTCTGGCGGTGATGATGCTAAACTATTTGCATACTCTGCAAAGGAGTTCACCCAATTTTCACCTCATGACATGTGCCCTGCACCCCAACGTCCATTGCTCAAGTTGGCAAATACTACAGCAAACCATGGAGTGCCAGTGATGCTTTTTCAATCCTCTCACTATTTGGATGTCTTGGATGTGAAAATAGATGGTAAATTGGTGGTTATGCCACTTCTTGCTCGAGTCAAAAGCAAAGGTTCTAGAAAAATAATTTGTAGTGCTATATCTACTTCGGGTATGCTCTTTGCATACTCCAATCAAGTAAAGCCCTTCCTATTTGAACTAAAGAAGCCTAAAGCTCAGAAAACTAAGTGGATGATTGAAAAAATACAACTTCCAAATAAACTGCCTTATGCACATTCTTTGCTCTTTAGTGCAGATTCCTCGTGCTTGATGCTAGCTGGTCACGATAGAAAAATATATGTAAGTTTCTTACTTTTGTCATTTATAATTAGGATTAGGGTGATTTAATTACATTGCTAGGGAAATTGTTGAATTATTGTCTTTATTGCTCTGTAGTGCTTCCATTTATTCTCAGTGCATTATGCTGACTTTGCATGTTAGCGCCTATTTTACATGCTATTGACTGTTTATGTTGGTTCTTTTTTTTGAGGACAGATTGTGGACATAAAAAAATCAGAGATAGTGCAGACTTTTATTCCTCAAAGGAAGTTGGATCATGTGAATGTTGCAGCTAACGAGCCTCCTATAACACAAATGTTTACCAGTGTGGATGGACAGTGGTTAGCTGCTATTAATTCCTTTGGCGACATTTATATATTTGATTTGGAGATAAAAAGGTGAGCTGATGATAGCTATGACTCTACTAGTCACTAATCTATGTCCAATCAGTGGTATATGCTCGTCATCTTATTTTGTATGATTTTTTGGTGAAATATTAGCAAGGGCTAGAAAATAAATTTTTTATCTGCGTTATTTTGAACAATCAATTATGTCATTTATTCTTCCAAGGGGTGTTCTAGTGGTTATATATTTGAATTGATTAAAGTACCCATGATCCTTATATGCTTCTGCTGGACTATTTTCTATGCATACACAGTAAATTTTTGTCTGGAGGTTTTGCTCAATGGAAATATTATTTTTTTGGACACCTTGTAGAAAAGCAACATGTGCTTCCTTTATGCATATCTTGGTTTATTCAATGATAAGATTCCTGTTCAAATTATTTGGCAGACAACATTGGTTCGTGTCCAGGTTGAATGATGCTTCTGTCACTGCTGGTGGTTTTCCTCCTAAGAACAGTAATACGTTTGTTGTCACCACAGCTTCTAATGAAATCTTTGAGTTGAATTTGAAAGCCAAAAAGCTGGGGGAATGGTCAAAGCACCACCGTGCCCATCTACCTCGTGCGTTTCAAGAATTTCCCGGGCAAATTATTGGTCTATCCTTCTTGCCTTTCTCCTCATCAACTTCAGCCATCGTGTACAGTGCAAGGTATGACTATTCAAAATCTTTTAGCTCTTTTTTTAAACTCTGCTTAATATTTTGATTTATGCATACTTGCATGATTTGAAGACGAGTCTTGGCACAATGGTAAAGTTGTTGCCATGTGATCTTGTGGTAACGGATTTGAGTCGTGGAAACAACCTCTTACAACACAGGATAAGACCTGGGTACAATAAATTCAATGTGATCCAACTCTTCTTCGGAACCCTGTGTCAGCAAGAGCTTCGTGCTCCAGGTCACCCTTTATGCATAATTGCATAATTTGTGAGTATAATGTTATCTAAGCACTGCACCTGTATGGCCTTTGTGAGTGTCTATTCTTAGTTATCTAAGTGATCTGTTCTCTTTATCTTGGTTGCAATGACTCCAATTTATTTTCTGATTGTTGTTTTTATGACCACTGACCCACCTAGTGGGATAAGGCTTGGTCGTCATTGTTGTTTTTATGACAGATGCAATTTGTAGATGTTCAGACATCTTTTCTCGTTTCAGGATTTCTTAAACAGTTGCATATAATTTAGTTAGCATTCAAGAACATTTGTTAGGGTTCTGACTGCAAAGCAGATGTCAACTAGATCTACCTGCTTGTACCTGTAATGTGAAGCTACATCTGAGGGATTGCGATGCAGCGCTTGCAAGAATTTTGTCTAACCAGACTAATTTTCAGATGCCTCTTGAAATTTTAGCCTTTTGTGAATTTCATTTTTGTTTTCTAGGCGTTATTCTTTGTGAAAAAAGGTGGATAATGTCTTTTCGTATCCGAAACTGAAAGTACAATTTCTCAGCTCCGGTCATTTGTTTTATTCATGCAGGGCAATGTGCATGATTAACTTTGCGATACCAGCCGATCAAGACGTCAAATTCCAGAATCGTTCAGATCAACCGCTAGAGAATCACGGTCTTAAAAACTCCAACGGGGCAATGCGAAAGCGGAAGTTTCAGGATCATGAATCGAGAACCAACGAAAATGACTTCGACTTGTTTGTATTCAGAGATCCCACCCTATTTGTGAGTCACTTCTCAGAAAATTCTCTTTTGATAGTAGAGAAACAGTGGAAGGAAGTTGTCAGAAACTTTGAAGCTCCAGTTCATAGACATATTTTTGGAACATAAACATACTACATTCATCGAAGAATGTTTCAGAAACAAATTCGATCCCCCGACGGCCGAGATGTGTTTAAAAGCCAGGCTTCCATAAAGAATGTAACATGGAAAGTTCGATCCGCCGACTGAAGAAAGTTCCGCGAGGTGGTCACTGATTGGATTTTCCTAGAAGGAGGGTACTAAGGAATTAGCAGATGCAAAACTTACAATGGATTTTAGTTTTCTGTGGACTCATCAAACTCATTAGGTCAAGTAACTAGTTAGCTGGTACTCAAAAGAGAAATGTTTCTTCTTCTACAGTAAACCTACAATGTGGAACTTTACCTTTTCAAGATTGATCGTTGTCAACATTATCAGTATTTTGTCTTTTAATTATTTTATGAACCTTCCTATTGCTTGACTCAGAGGTTTCTTCTATTTGCAGCATTATCAGTTTTCGGATTGCTAGATGATGCCAAATCTGTTATGGTTGAGTCTCTAAGTGACATGACTAAGTTTGTTAGTTGTGACTTACTTTCATTTACTTGGATCAAAGTGAATACAGTTGAGATTCTACTACCATAATAACGGCAATCAAATTTTAAATTTCAATAAATTTATTTAATTCAATCGAACGAATGAATTTGAACGGTTCATAAATAATATATTATCAACAAAATTTATGGACGATATATCTTTTTTTTGAACTTGTAAATAGATAAAAGAAACACTTAAACGAATAGATAAATTTATAATATCAAATTCAATCGTTTTAAAATGTAAAAATTTTAAATAATCAAATATATTCAAATTGAATGGTCAATGATAACATTTAAACGAATTAAACTGAAGTTTATAGAAAAGGAATGATAGTTAAGTCTATTAGAGTTAATGTTAAGCAAAAAGTTGGAATCGTCAATCTAGTTGTCCCCATCGGTTAGTCTCATGACTATTGTGAGGGAGGTAACACGGAGAGTCCTATGTACCTTGACGTGGTGGTCGAGATATGCAAGGGTCATCTGAATTCAGAAAGAGACTTTAGACCTCTTCCGGAATCGACCATTGTCTTATCCGTAAACTCCGTCGTGCCTTAACCACCACGCCATTTTCGTGGGGATGTATTAGAGCTAATGTTGAACTATGATCTGAGCACATGATCAAAAAATAATAAGAGTTACAGAGATAAAGATATTAAATAAGAATATTACAATAAAAATTGAAATTGTATTTATTAAGGAAAAATTTTAAAAAATACAATTAAGATGGTATAGATATGTACTGATTGATTGATATGCTCCAATTAAATGATGTAAAATTATTATAAATATATAAATTAAATGAGAAAAAAGAAGATGAAAGAAAATTTAATTAACAATAATAAAATAAAATTTATTTAAATATAAATGATAATATAATATGGGATACTGTCAGACACAGAAGAAGACACAGAAAGATCTAGGTGTCTGGTTTTTATTATTAAAAAAAACATGTAAACTTAAATAACTGTTACGATGACTTAATTTATTTCAAGTAGACTCAGTTGTTTTATCAAAAAAGTTTGAGTAATGACTTCGTTTGGTTTAACAATATAAATGTACCGTGTATTTTTAATTTTTTTAAAAATTAAATATTATTTCAATAATTAATAAATATCTATGTATACATAAAAATAAAGTTGGAATATATTAATCCAATAACTTTTATCAATTCTCTTTCGAATTCTCATAAGAAAGATAAATATCTATCTATGCTAGCCACTAAACTCTTCTGATTGGGGAATAAAATTCTATATTAAATTTATATAAATACATGATAATCATTTCGTAAAAATTGCAACCATCAATCTAGCGATTTTCATCGGACCGTCTTAGGATCATCATGAGAGAGATAAATCATAAGTGGTCTTTGACCTTAATTCGATTGGCAAAACAGTAGAAGATCATTTTAAACTCGAGAGAGGATTTTAAATCTTTAAATCTACCCTTAAATATCGATCCATATTTATTTTATAATTATCACATTGTCTTATCAACGCGCCATCTGCGACAAGTGGATTAGTAATATATGTGCTTATGTTGGATGGGCTCAGGGGTGATCATAGAATTGAATCGGAATTGATCACTCAAAAATCAAACCGAAATTGCTTTTTCGTTTTCAGTTTTGGTTCTTAAATTTTTGAAATCGAAATCGAAGTAGAACCGAACTAAAATCGGAATTGGAACCGAATATTTTTTTTATTAAAATCGGAATTGATTTTTTTTTAAAAAATTAATATTTGCTTTTGAAAAAAATTAAACTCATTTAAAATTCAAATTTTTAATCGTACTTCATAATTATAAAAATAAATATGTATAAAAATTAAAATTAAAATCATTTAAAATTTATATTTTTATTTTTATATGAAAAGAACAATTTAATTTATATAAATTTAGTTTAATATTTTTTAAGAATTAAATCAAAGAACTAGAGATATAATTTATTGTAATAATAATAATAATATATTTTTTATTGTTAATTTATTAATTAAATATATTTAAATGATAATTTTTTATAATAAATATTTAATTTAAAAAATTATAAATTGACATATATTAAATCTATATCTATAAAAATTTAAATTTAAATATAATTTAAATTAAAATAAATGAACCGAATTAATAAATTAAAAAATAATATATTTATAAAAATAAAAATTTTAAAATTAAATAATTTAAATTTCGCTTTTAAATGGTTTGAATTGAATTGAATCGAATCGAATCATAAGAAATTGAAATCGTGATTAATCGTTCGATTTAAATTTTAGTAGATTATCAATCAAAATTGGTGGTTTGAAAATCAAAATTAAATCATAAAAAATCGGAATCGGAATCGGAATCGAAATCGACATTTTCAAGATCGGAATCGAAATCGTTGATGAACAATTCGATTTCGATTCTATTGGATAATAAATTGGAATCGATAGTTTCAAAATCGAAATCGTAGTTTCGGTTAAATCGGATTTAATCGAAACGGTTCAATCGATTATAAGATTTGAATGTGCAACCTAAATGCTTCTCCTTCTCAACGACACCGCCGCCTCCTCCATCGAACCGGTTCAATCGGTTATAAGACGTCGCCTCCTCCATCGAACCCATTCAATCGGTTATAAGATTTCAGTGCAGTCGGTGTTGCCCCTTCATAGCAGCGCCGGTTACCGTCCTCCTTGGCAATCTCCGACACCCTTCACAGCTTCCTCTCGTGATCTCGGAGACACCAGCCGTCGCCGCTTGCCAGAAACCCTCGTCGTCGACCTGCAGCCTCTGGAAACATTGTAGCCTTTCCTCCCTCCTTTTTCGACAGTGGTCGACCATAATTTAAATTAAAATAAATTGACCGAATCAATGAATTAAAAAATAATATACTTATATCGTCTATTAAAAAAAATAAAAAAATTAAAATTAAATAATTTAAATTTCGATTTTAAATGATTTGAATCAAATCGAATCATAATAAACTAAAACCGTCGATTAATAATTCAGTTTCAATTTCAGTGGATTATGAATCAAAATCGGTGGTTTCAAAATCAAAATCTAATTGTAAAAAATCGAAATCGAAATCGATGGTTTCGAAATTGGAACCGAAACTGTTGATGAGCAGTTCGGTTTCGATTCCATTAGATAATAAATCAGAATCGATGGTTCCAAAATAGAAATAGACAGTTTTGAAATCGTGGTCATCTAGATGGGCTTTCGGTTAAATCGGATTTGAATCGAACCGATTCAATCGGTTA
The DNA here is from genome assembly GCA_025175895.1 of Wurfbainia villosa. Taxonomy (NCBI): domain Eukaryota; kingdom Viridiplantae; phylum Streptophyta; class Magnoliopsida; order Zingiberales; family Zingiberaceae; genus Wurfbainia; species Wurfbainia villosa. The sequence goes on along the minus strand of CM045991.1, from coordinate 45,536,656 downwards.
TAGAATTTGGATGGGCAACCTAAACGCTTCTCCTTCTCATCGTTCGTCGCCACCTCCTCCACTAGCCATCGCCCGAGCGATAGTGGTGTCCCTTGGTGCAACCGGTGTCACCCCTTCGTAGCAGCACCGCTTACCGTCCTCCTTTGCAATCTTCGATGCCCTTCACAACTTCCTCTTGTGATCTCGGAGACACCAGCTGTTGCCGCTTGCCAGAAACCCTCGTCGTTGACTTTCGCTGCGGCCTCCAAAAAACTGTAGCGGTAGTGACTGCACTTTCTCTTTCCTCTCTCCTTTTTTCGATAGCGACTGACCATGGATTTTTCAGACGATCGATAGATGCTTCAATTAAATGATGTAAAATTATTATAAATATATAAATTAAATGAGAAAAAGAAAGATTAAAGAAAAATTTAATTAGCAATAATAAAATAAAATTTATTTAAATATAAATAATAATATAATATGGGATAGAGTCTTATAATATAGAAAGATCTACCTAGTCGACTGATTTTTATTTAAAAAAAATACATGTAAAATTAAATAATTATTAAAATGATTTAATTTATTTCAATTAGACGTAGTTGCTTTATCAAAAAAGTTCGAGTAATACAAAGCTTCAATTAACTTCGTTTGATTTAACTCGTTTAACAATATAAATAACTGTGTTTTTTTAAATTTTTTAAAATAAAATTTAATATTATTTCAATAATTAATAAAGTATATGTATATATAAAAATAAAGTTGGAATACATCAATCCAACAACTCTTATCAATTCACTTTCGGATAATTATAAAAAAGATAAATCATCTGTATAATATCTGTCTATGTTAGCCATTAAACTTTTCTAGTTATGGAATAAAATTTTATATTAAATTCATATAAATAAATTATTATAATTTCGTAAAAATTGTAACGATCAATTTAGCGATTTTCATCGGTTCGTTTCAGGACCATCATGAGAGAAATAAATCGTAAGTGATTTTTGACCTTGATTTGATTATTAAGACAATGGAAGGTCATTTTAAACTCGAGAGAGGATTTTAAATTTTCCCTTGAATATCGATCCGTATTTATTTTGTAATTATCAAGTTGTCTTATCAACACGCCATCTGCGACAAGTTGATTAGTAATAAGTGTGTTTATATTAGATGGTCTAGGGGTGATCACAGAATCAAATCAGAACTCATGGTCTAAAAATCGAACTGAACTCGCTTTTTCGATTTCGATTTCGGTTCTTAAATTTTTTAAATCGAAATCGAAGTGGAACCGAACTGAAATCGAAATCGAAATCAGAATCGGAATTGAATATTTTTTTTGTTAAATCGGAATTTAATTTTTAAAAATGATTTTATATTTACTTTTGAAAAAATTAAACTCATTAAAAATTTAAATTTTTATTAGTGCGTTACAATTATAATAATAAATATGTATAAAAATTAAAATTAAAATTATTTAAAATTCATATTTTATATCATTGCATCATAACAAATAACAACGTGTATAAAAATTAAAATATTCAAAATTTAAAATTTTTATTGCTATATATGAAATGAATATGTAGATAATTTAATTTATATAAATTAAGTTTAAGTTTTTTTAAGGGTTAAATGAGAGATATAATTTATTGGTGTAATAATAATAATAATAATAATATATTTTTATCTTTTTAATTTATTAATGTGAATTTATTAATTAAATATATTTCCATGATAATTTTTTATAATAAATATTTAATTTAAAAAATTATATAAAATAAATAAATTGGCATATATTAAATCACTATCTATAAAAATTTAAATTTAAATATAATTTAAATTAAAATAAATCGACCGAATTAAAAAATAATATATTTATACCGTCTATTAAAAAAATAAAAAAATTTAAAATTAAATAATTTAAATTTTGAATTTAAATGGTTTGACTCAAATTGAATAGTAAGAAATTGAAATTGTCAATTAATAGTTTGGTTTCAATTTCAGTGGATTATGAATGGAAACCAATGGTTTCAAAATCAAAATCAAACTGTAAAAAATTGGGACCGGAGTCAATGATTACGAAATCGAAATCGAAATCGTTGATTAGCAGTTCGCTTTCGATTCGATTGGATAGTAAATCTGAATCGATAGTTCCAAAATCGAAATCGATAGTTTTGAAATCGTAGTCATCTAGATGGGCTTTCGGTTAAATCGGATTTGAATCGAACTGGTTCAATCGGTTATAGGATTTGGATGGGCAACCTAAACTCTTCTCCTTCTCAATGTTCGATGTTTCCTCCTCCACTGGCCATTGCCTGAGCGACTGCAATACCCCTTGGTGCAACCGGCGTCACACTATAAAAAAAATAGTAATTAGCGACGAATTTTTAAAAAAAATTCGTTGCAAAATAAATTAGCAACGAATTTAGCGACAAAAATATTTTTGTTGCGGATAAAGCGTCACAAATATTAGCGACAAAAATAGCGACGAATTTTTGCGACGAAAATTAGGGACGAATTTAAATTTTCGTCGCTAATTTTGTTGCAGAAGTTACGAAGAATTCAAAAATTCGTCGCAATTTTCGTCGCAAATTTGCGACGAATTAATTTTTTCGTTGCGAATTTTCGCGAAGAAATAAGAAATTCGTCGCAAAACTTTACGACAAAAAATAAATTCATCGCAGAAAATTCACAACGAAATAATGATTTCGTTGGTAAATTTGCGACAGATACAAATTCGTCGCAAATTTCGTCGCAAAAAACCATATTTTGCGATGAATTATTTTTTCGTTGCAAAAATTTGCGACGAATTAAATTTAAATCATAAAATTAGTTTGTAATTTATCGCGAGTTAGTTTCGTTGCTAAATTAAATCGCTAATTTGCGTGAAAATTAAATTGTCGCAGTAAATCATGAATTCTCAGAATTTAGCAACGAATTTGTATTTTTGTCGCTAAATTTGTCGTTAAATAAAATTTTTTTTAACAGATTTCATTCGTTTCGATATTCTATCGTATATACAAATTTTCACACACAAAACAAAACACAATAAGTTCTAATATCCAAATAAATACATTCAATACAAACAAAACACACACACATTCAATACAACAAAATAATATTCAATAATATCCAAAAATATTTCATATCCAAATAAATACAAAGTAACACAATAAGTTAAGAAAAATACAACATTTCAAATAAAAAGTTATATCCTACAACATTTCAAACATCAACATAGTTCTGATATCCAAATAACAATGTCCACACAAAAGATCTCAACACATGCGTAAGAAAAAAGAAAAGAGAATCTGGTAAGCAATCGTCGACATTCTTCTACCTGCATTAGAAAAGAAACAAACAAAAAGTATTATACATTAAAAAAAAACTATATACTAACACGAAAATAAATATGCAAAGACTTACAATGATGTGCATTTTCAACCGCCATAAGGATTGACTTCATCGATCATTCCTGTTTAAAGCAAAATAAAAAGTACTAATCAAAAATTAAAAAAATGAAGTATTAACAAACTCAATAAACTAAAAAAATTTAAAAGTACTAATTACAAACATGCATACAATATCATCATCATCGCCACCATCATCGTCATTACTCGGAGGAATATGACTTGGACCAAAACTAAATTGCTGAAACTGTCGCATAAGAAAGGCTTGTTGTCGTCGCATTTCTATCATTTCTTGATCCCTTTGTGAGTTTTGTTGTTGTATTTCTAGAATTTGCTGATCTCTTTCATGTATTATGCCCTTCAAATTGCTAACCTCCTCAGTTAAGTTATGTATCTGCCGCTACTGCTGGTGGAGTAGAAGAAATAGATCTACGAGGAGCATTATGCATTCTGCTCAGAGAACCCATACCTAATATCCTTCCCCCTTTTGATCCTCCACTCGCCTCAAGCCATAAATCCAAATTATTACTAACAGATGGGTCAGATCCCTCAGTATCACCGTCATCTCCTGAAATTCTCTGAGATGAGGATAATTGATCATATCTCTTCTACACAAAATTAAAATTTTAATCAGAGCATTTACATAACTAACAGAATTAAAGTTATAAAGTAAGTTTAAAGATTAATTCAAACCTTAATTCCTCTAGCTCTATCTCCACTCCAAGTCTTATTTTTTTTTTGGAAAGTGCGGACGAAAGTATCTATAAATTCCGGCTCCTTTCCCAATTCCTTAGACTAAATATAAGAATGTTAGAAATAAAATAATAATCTGAAATAAATTTAAAAACTAATTGTAGAATTAAAAAATTACCAATCTACGTGAATGCTCCTCGATATTTATAGATCCTCCCGCATATGTTGCAGATAAGTCTTCAGAATTACATGCTTGATTTAATTTATTCTGTTGACTCCTTTTTTTGCTCTCATCAGATTGCCAATAATTAGAGATTTTACTCCAATTTTCCGACGTGACACAGGCTGGGTTTTTTCCAGTACTTTTGGCATGACTCAATACATGCCGAATATGATCGCCACATTTTTTTTTTAAAATTCTTTTAACTTCCAAGTCTTGAGTAGGGTCCCAAATAAATGTCCGCTGAGATGGGAAAAAAACAATTGATTATATAATCACTTATTTAATATATAAAATGAATCAATTATACCTTAAACTCGCACCACCATAGTTCTTTTGTAGGTCCTGGCGTACTTGAGTATGACAAAGAGTCTCCTCTCCAATAGTTATTCACGATTTTATTGATCTCGCGAATAACAGTGCAAACCAATTTTCAAACCTACAATAAAGTGAAAAAAAATTGAATAAATAATTAAGATAGTTTAAAAATTATAATATTTATATTACTTACGAATCTCCAATCGGAAATATATACGGTCGACTTTCGATGTTCTCAGTAGAGGAGTCTCTGGCGGGTACAGGTGAATCAGAATGGGAAGGTCGTGCCGCCGAATGAGATAGTACTGCCGACTGATTGTGTGAAGGTCCAGCCTGATCAAGGGGGCATGTAGGTATAGTGCTGGCAGGCAGTGAATCAGTCTGGCCAGTACTAGTACTCTGTCGTCTCTGGCCACCACGTCGAAACTATCAATCAAAATCAAAATTAGAATAAAACAAATAAAACTTTTATGCTTAATGAAGAACATGAAAAACTTACAATATTCATAATGAAGATATGAGAGACTGCGAGAAGCTACGATGATGTCACCTCTGATAACCTATAAGAATAAAATATACACAACATACAGAGACAAAAGATATAAATTTAACAATGAGACATTATATAAACAAATAATTGAGCTAAGAAATTTGGTAAAATTATAGTTTAAAACTAAAATTATATATAAAAAAACTTACCCTAGACGTCAAAATTCAAAGTCCTCATTATCATCTTCCTCATCCTCATCAGTCTCCTCATCCTCGGTCTCCTCCTCCTCTTCCTCCTCGTCCCCCTCCTCGTCCTCATCATTATCATCAATTTCAGTTGCATCCACGTTTATCACTACTCCGCTGGGATCTCGTAATGTTGGAATAATATATTCCTCGGTATGAAACATATTTGTAACTTTGTCTTGTTGATATGCAATGTCTTGCCAGCGCTCTTCAATTTTTTTTCCGTGCTTTTGTTTTACAAACAACCCACCATTCATTTTTGTCACGCCTCAAACTAGGATATGGAGCATAGAAAACTTGAATCGCTTGTTGTGCCAAAATAAATGGTTCATATATATTATACAATCTTTTATGATTTATTTCAACCAAATTATACTGTGGATACACCTTCATCCCTCTGACGGGGTCAAACCAGCGACACATAAATAAGATAACTCGCATTTCTGGACCAGGATATTCAATCTCTATAATTTCATCCAGCAAACCATAAAATTCATTGCTTGCACCTCCATCATTGGAAGACTGAATACATACTCCACTATTCATTGTACTCTTTCCATTTCCATATTCTTGAGTATGGAAATTATAGCCGTTTATGAAATATGCTGGCCAAGTGCGTACCATTGCTTTTAGACCCCATGATAGATGGATTAGCAATTCTTGCTGAACGTGAGTTTGATTAGCATAAACCTATACTCAAATGAAAATGATATTTATTTAAAAGCTAAGATATGTGTAAACAAAAATGAGGTAATTAAAACTGCTTACACATGATTTGAACCATGGTGCAAATTCTTGATCGCAGAAGTGATCAAACTCACGTGTCGGGATTTCAGAATATAAGTTTTGGAAAATCCTATAATAAAAAATTGAATTATAACATAAAAAAATTAACACTTAACGAAGAAATAGAAAATATATACTAACTCGAAATATGACGATACTTCTGGACAATTAAGTAAAACATATGTCTGGGCTGCTCGCCATTCTTGATCAGTTAAGTATCGTTGCTTACACGGTCCACTTGGTCGACCAAGATAATTAAAAATTGAGAATGAATTCAAATTGAGATCGACATGACCTTCATCATTCCTTCCGGATTTCCGTCTTTTGGTCTGAACGTGAGGCTCAAAATAATATGATGCAAAAGTTATTACTTCCTCCACAATATATGCATTCACAATAGAGGCTTCAACATGTGCCTTATTTTTCACTTTTTTTTTTTCAAATGATATAAGAATCTGATTGTAATATAACAAATTGTATTAGAAATGAATATATAAAAAAATTATATATTCTTATGCAATAATAACAAAGTATAGAATATACGAATTATACCTTTCAAAAGGATACATCCATTGATAATGAACTGGTCCTCCAACTTTGGCCTCATATGGCAAGTGAACCAAAAGATGTTCCATTGAATCAAAAAATACTGACGGAAAAATCCTTTCTAAATTGCACAAAATTATTGGAATGTCTCTCTCTAACTTCTCCATGTGTGAATATCCCAAAACTGTTGAGCATATATCATGAAGAAAAATACTTAACTCTGTAATGGCACCCCATACAAAATTCGGTAAGAGTTCATTAAAGGCAATAGGAATTAGTCTTTCCATGAATATATGACAATCATAGCTTTTCAAACCCATCAATTTGCATTCCTTCATATCGACACATCTCCCAAGATTAGAAACATACCCATCAGGAAATCTCAATGACTTCAACCATTCACAAACAACACGTCTATGTGTTGGTGCAGTGGGCACCAAAGTCGAACCGGTATTTTGATTATGGCAAAAGGCTCAATAGTTAAGGGTATATTTGTTATCTTACGAGCTCAATTAAGTGTGCAGAAATGCTAAAGTTGAGCGGAAGGTCTGCGACACCCGGTGGGAACCGAGGTGGTCGGGCAACGCCAGAGGGACTTCGGAGGAAGCCGAGGTACTCGGGTGAAGACCGGAAGCGAGGCTACAAGGTAAGCTCGTGTGAAAGCGAAGCAAGGTCGTTAAGCGTAGATCCGACCCAATACCTCCAATGGAAGGTCTAGGTCGAGATCAGATGGTTAGAACCATCGTACTTTATATTTTAAGCTAACTTGTATCATGCCCAAAACCCTTTGACTACGATCCAATTGCTAGTCAAGTTCCACTCGAGAAGAGCTCGAATTTCAAGGGGTGAATTTGGACTTGACTCGTGTTTTGGTACAAAGGGTGATGTGGCATCAAGGTGGACATCCAAACCATCACCAAGCTTCCTCAAGGTGACGCCCAAAATAAGGTGAGTTGGCACAAGATGGTTGGCTCCCATGATGTGGCACAAGTTGAATGGCTCCAACAAGTTGGCGCCAAGGAGGTTGGAGGTGGCACAAGGTGGTTGGATGAAACACCTCATCCTCAAGTTGGCGCCCAAGGAGGTTGGAGGTGGCACAAGGTGGTTGGATGAAACACCTCATCCTTGAGTTGGCGACAAGAAGGTTGGAGGTGGCACAAGGTGGTTGGATGAAACACCTCATCCTTGAGTTGGGATAAGAACCTCACCTTGGACACTACCTATGTCTAAATTCATAGATCAATATCCATAAATAGACATGTTCAAGCCAAGCAAATAACAAGAATTCAAGAGCTCTCAACACGCTCGAACGCCATACTACTACTCACATTTGCTACGACGGCGCCACAACGAAAGCTACATCTTCTACTTATAAGAGTTGTCGGTATATTTATTTAAGTTCTACTTCTTTAAATTGTCTTTGTGCTTTAATCGTAACAAGGAAAGGGGGAGTGTCCCTTTGCCTTGATTTCTTTTTGTAATCGTTGCTCCTACCTCCAACGAGGAGTGGTTTTAGTGAATTGCCCTCCGTGCGTGATCAAGGATCACTAGGGCCGTGGATTAGCAATCGAAGATTGTGAACCACGTAAAAATATCTTGTCTACTTTATATTTCAATTCTCTACTTGCTTTTTACTTATTGCAAAAGTTTTTAACGACATCGTATCGCTATTCACCCCCTCTAGCGACACTTTCGATCCAACAATTGGTATCGAGTCGGGCGCTAAGATTCGTGAAACCACCAATCTAGCTTTGTTTTTCTTTTTTTACAGATTTTTATTTATTTATTTCTGTTTTCGTATAATTATTTCACTTGCTTATCTTCTCCTACATATAGAATTGCATTAGAGGCTTTAGGATCCGGATAAGGTTGTCCTTCGGGTTAGATCCCGAGTAAGGTTGTCCTCCGGAACTTCAACGACATTCGCATTTGATTGTTTATTTCTTTTTGCAAGTTACATTTTATATATCTTTTTTACTTCGCACTACTAATCCAAGACGAAAGTCTTGGAATATTCTTCCGTGTGTGTTTTGCAAGATTCTTTTTCGCGTTCTTCTTCTTGTTTTAAATGGCCCATCTCGAAGGGTTTAGCACTGCCTGACCCCGTTTTACAACGGTAATGACTTTCGTTATTGGAAGGGTCGGATGGAATGTTGTCTTAAAACCCAAATCGAGATGTGGATCGTAATCCAAACCGGGTTCACACTTCCTATTAATGAAGATGGTGAATCTTTGGGTTACGATCAATGGTCAAATTCCATGAAAAAACAAGTAGAAGCCGATGCCAAGGCAACTCAAATCTTGCAATGTGGGTTGTCCAAGGAAGAGCTCAACCGCGGCCCTTCATTAGTGCAAAGGACTTATGGACCAAGCTAGTGGAACTACACGAAGGCACCATTTACACGAAAGGTATGTAAAAGAGATTTACTTTTAAATAAATTGTATAACTTGAAAATGCAGGAAAACGAGACCACAACTCAACTACAGGCTCGTATCCAAGACATCGTCCACCAACTCCATGCCCTCGGACAAAAGGTCGAGAATCGCGACCTTCTCAGGTCTTCTGTTTACTCTTTTCCTAGGACCACCTTGTGGGCAGCCATGGTCGATGCCTACAAGGTCTCCAAGGACCTTTCTAAAATTAGGTTAGACGAATTGTTTGAACTTGAATTACATGAGCAAACTAACGTGGTCCGTGCCGAGAAGAGTATTGCGTTAGTTGCGAGTTCCAAGAAGAAGAAGCCCGCAAGCAAGCCACCCCAAGGAAGAAGACGAGTCCGAATCGGAAGTAGACTCGAATAGAATCCAACTAGTCAATCTAGTTCTAAGATGATCAAGAGACGAAACGACCAACACCGCAAGGGAAGCCTAAACCGAATTCAAATACTTCTAATTTTAGATGCTATGAGTGTAAACAGTGTTCGGCCACATCAAGTCCGAAAGTGCCCAAAGCTAAAGAATAACGCATCAAAGACCAAGAAAGCGCTAAACGCTACTTGGGAGGAGTTGTCGGAGGAAGAAGACGATATCCAAGCTCTAATGGACAAGCCGATGAGCACGACTCAAACCAAGAAGAGTCCGAGTCCGAATCCGCGATGAGCTTCCATTCAAGATAAGCCACGGATCCGTGATCCGGTTCAAAAGAATCATTAAGGGTAAGTCGTTACTTAATACTTTGTATGGTGCAATTAAATTTTTAAATAAGAAACTAGCTAAGTCCGAGTCCAAGGTCGAGACCCTAATTGAGGAGGTTAACCTTCTCAAACATGAGATCTCCCTAACCTCTTCGACTACTCGTATTCAAGAGGAGGACTCAACTCAAGTTGAAAAGCTTGAAGTTGAGAACTCGCTTTTGAAAACACAAGTCGAAGACCTTAGGAACACGTTGGAAAGGTTCACTTTGGGATCCAAGGGACTTGACCTCTTACTTGGATCACAAAGGGCCGTGTACAACAAGGCCGGACTCGGGTTTAACTCAAATACAATCAATAAGTCATATATGTCTATAGTAAACCAACATAAGAAAAATGTCCAAGCATGGGTCCCTAAGACCACTTTGATTTCAACTTTAGGATCTAACATGTATTGGGTTCCCAAGGACCAAATTCACTATGTGAATAGACCCACTCGATTCAATGGTCCAGGGGGAGCCAATACAAAATGTATTTTTGTTAAGTCTTAGAAATTGCATGCTTAGTTTTTCCTTTATTTTTAGAATGGTTAGATAGGACTCATAACCAACTAAAATCCTCGAAAAGATTGAGCCTCGGGAGCCTCTTTCAAAAATAAACCAACTAAAATCCTACGAAAGATTGAGCCTCGGGAGCCTCTTTTCAAAAATAACTAGTTAGACCAAGACGTAGTCTCAAGTAAGTCGAGTTATCAATTTCTTGAAATTAGCTTTGTCTAAGGAAGTGGTCGTTGTTCCGATCAAAGAAGGCCTCTGTGCCTCGCCACGACCTAGAAGCTAATCTCTTGAAAAGATTACTTGATGAGCTTAGACTAAATCCGAATCTAACCTAATGTTGGTTAATTTAAATTCATTAAAATTAATCAAGTAAAATTGAAAGTCATCTCACAATAACACATAGGAATAACATGTTTTGATCATGTAGATATTGGTGAGATGATTTAGGTTTAAAAACTTACAAACAACCCTTTAGTAATTCCAATATCCGATCCAACTACCTTATGTGTAGGATCAATGGATGTTAGACGATGGTTACTCGGAGCACATGACCGGGATCAACTCAAATTTTCTTGGTTACGATTCAAACGACAAGGATCGGTAGCCTTCGGAAATAACGGCAAGCTCAAAATCATCGGATCAGGTGATATTGAGCTCAACTCTAACTTTACAATTCAAAATGTCTTATTAGTAGAAAACTTTCAATATAATTTACTTAGTGTAAGCCAATTGTGTGATAACAATTATAAGGTCATATTTCTAGAAAATGAATGCGTAATCAAAATAAATGCAACATCTAAAATAATACTTAAAGGAACTAGGAGTAGCAACATCTACACAATAAATTTAACCAACTCCTCAACCAAGTGTCATAAGACACAGCAAGAGGAATCTTGTTTAAGGCACCTAAGACTCCGACACTCGCACCAAAGACTCGACCACAACATGAGTCAGAGTGGCTTGGTTATAGGTTTGCCTAAACTAAACAACTTGGATAATAAAATATGTAATGCTTGTCAACAAGGTAAACAATCTAGGACACAACATCAATTAACTAATCAAGAACGAACCAAAAGTGTTCTTGAGCTCCTACACATGGATCTATTTGATTCACATGGAGCTAAGTCACTCAATGGTAGTCAATTTTGCTTAGTCATAATTGACGACTATTCTAGATTTACTTGGGTTAGGTTTATCAAACATAAAAATGATACTCTAGACCAACTAATCAATCTTTGTAGGTTAATCGAAAATCAAAAGAACCTTAAGATTAAAAGACTTAGAAGCGATCATGGTGGTGAATTCGAAAACCACAGGTTTACAGATTTCTGTAACCTAAACGGATACCACCATGAGTTTTCATGTCCTAGAACCCCACAACAAAATGGGTTAGTCGAACGGAAAAATAGAACCCTACAAGAAGCCGCTAGGACAATGTTAAACGAGTATAACCTACCAGATAGATTTTGGGCAGAGGCCGTTAGTACGGCTTGCTATGTCCAAAATAGGATCCTTATGGTAAAGAGGCACCAAAAGACCTCGTACGAGATTTATCACGATAAAATACCGAACATCAAGTACTTTAGGGTATTTGGATGCAAGGTACATATCTTAAACACTAAGGATTACCTAGGGAAATTCAAATCCAAAACCTCTCGAACCTTTCTAGGATACTCAACCACCAAGAGAGCTTATAGGGTATACAATCGACACTCTTAGAGTCGAAGAAACCATTAATATAGTTTTCGACGAAGGACACGAACCCGTTCAATCCTTAACAAAACCAACTAGCAAATCAACTTATAGCGAACCCGACTCTGATCTTGAACTTGAATCTCGTCCTAACCCAAGTCATCCTATCTACCAAGTGATAGATGACTCTAACCCAAGTCAAACTAGAACTCACCCAAGTCATCCTATCGACCAAGTGATAGATGACCCTAACCCGAGTCACACTAAGACTCAAACAAATCATCCTATCAATCAAGTTATAGGTGATCCAAATTTAGGGTTCAACTAGAGCTTCATATCGAAACCTTAGTCAAATCTCGTTAATTTCCAAAATCGAACCCAAAACTATTGAACAAGCACTTCTTGATCCCGACCGATTATTGCTATGCAAGAAGAGCTAGCTCAATTCACTAGAAATGAAGTCCGGAATTAGTACCACCACCTAAAGAAAAATCAATTATTGGAACAAGGTGGGTATTTCAAATAAACTTGATGATAAAGGTGAAGTAGTTAGAAATAAAGCTAGGTTAGTCGCAAAGGGTTTAGTCAAGTCGAAGGTTTAGATTACGATGAGACCTACGCCCCAGTAGCGGACTAGAGTCCATCCGAATATTGTTAGCATATCGCATCGAGGTTTTAAATTGTTTCAAATGGATGTCAAGTCGGCATTTTTGAATGGATACATTAAGGAAGAAGTTTACGCTACCAACCTCCGGATTCAAAATCTAGATAAACTGACCATGTCCTTAGACTTAAGAAAGCCCTATATGGACTCAAACAAGCCCCAAGAGCTTGATACGAAAGGCTTCGATCTATCTTAAGTCCAAAGGATTCAACCAAGGTTTAGTCGACCCAACCTTATTCGTTAAAACCGTAGGAAAAGAAATCTTTATAGCCCAAATCTATGTAGATGATATAATTTTGGAACTACCAACTCGATCCTCGCTAAACGAATTCATCTCACTTATGGAAAGTGAATTTGAAATGAATTTAGTGGGAGAGTTAAGTTTTTCTTAGGTTTACAAATTAAACAAACTAAAGATGGAATATATTTACATCAACAAAAATATACTAAGGACTTAATAAATCGATTTGGAATGCAAGATGCTAAAATAATCAATACACCTATGGCAACTAATGTTAATATAAACGAAGATGTAGAAGGAAAACCCGTTGACCTAAAATACTATAGAGCAATAGGAAGTCTCCTATACTTAACCGCGAGCCGAAGACATTTTATTCGCGGTAAGTATGTGCGCAAGGTTACAAACTGCGCGAAGGAGTCTCACCTAACCCTAGTCAAGCGTATCCTTAGATATCTAAAGGGCACGCTAAACGTAGGTATTTGGTACCTAGATCTACCGAGTTTAATCTAATCGGCTACTCCTCGACTACGCCAGAGTAAACTCGATAGAAAGAGCACGAGTGGTTGTTGTCAAATCCTCGGCTCGAGTCTAGTAAGTTAGTGCAGAGGAAGCAAAGATTCGTTGCCTTATCTACCACCGAAGCCGAATACGTTGCGATGGGTGAGTGTGTCTCTCAGCTCATGTGGATGAAGCACACTCTCCAAGACTTTAGCTTAATCTTTAACAACATTAAAACCTACATAGATAACATTAGTTCAATTAACTAAAAATCCAATATGTCATTCTAGGACAAAACATATAGAAGTTAAACACCACTTCATTAGGGAACATGTAACTAATGGAACTATACAACTAGAGTATGTTGAGTCCAAATCACCTAGACATCTTCACCAAACCACTACCCGCCAAATTTAGTTTATTAAGACGAAAGTTAGGTATGTGCGTAATAGAGTAGGATTTAAATTTTTCTATATATGTACTCTACTTTTGCTTCTTTTTATGAAATTAGCCTAAGTCTTACCTTAGAAATCATATACCTATAGATTTAAGGAGCCAACACATCTCACAACACATAGGACTAATGTGTTTGTGTACTTAGCCACGTAGACGGGCGTGAGATGTTAGGACCTTACTCCTGGTTCCAGATGTAGATTCAGTGCATCGACATGAACCATGGAGTATAATTATTTAAAATTAATCAACTCCTTCAAGACTTATTGATCATTCTATATCAATCAAGTCCAACCGGAGTTGTACATTTTAGATGAACATATTTTCAAGCTTATTATTATTTTAAAAAAAAAAATATATTTATATTGGGAACTTGCTTGGACTTACAAACCTTAAAATATATTTACAAACTTTTTGAGTTAAGGCAAAAGGGGGAGAAAGTCACAAAAGTAAGGAAGAAAGTAAACAAAATTATTACCTTTTATATTAAGTAATTCCGTTTACTTAAGCAACTATTAAGGGGGAGTAAAAATTATTTTTCAAGAACTCACCTTCGGTCAAGGGGGAGGTTACCTCAAAGGGGAGAACTTGAAACAATAATATTTCTCACTCATGCTTAATCTTTATGCTAGCTCACTCATGCTTAATCATTATGCTAGCTCATTCATATTTAATCATTATGCTAGCTCATTCATATTTAATCTTTATGCTAGCTCATTCATATTTAATCTTTATGCTAGCTCATTCATGCTTAATCATTATGCTAGCTCATTCATATTTAATCTTTATGCTAGCTCATTCATGCTTAATCATTATGCTAGCTTACTATTATGCTTAATTTTTCCTTAACTTTTGTGTCGGTTTGCCATGAATCAAAAAGGGGGAGATTGTTGCGTAAAGTGGGCACCAAAGTCGAACCCAGATTTTGATTATGGCAAAAGGCTCAATAGTTAAGGGTATATTTGTTATCTTACGAGCTCAATTATGTGCGTAAATGCTAAAGTTGAGCGGAAGGTTCATGGCATCTGGTGGGAACCGAGGTGGGGGCAACGCCAGAGGGACTGAGGAAGCCGAGGTACTGGGTGAAGACCTAAGCGAGGCTACAAGGTAAGCTCGTGTGAAAGCGGTGGCAAGGTCGTTAGCGTAGATCCACCCAATACCTCCAATGGAAGGTCTAGGTCGAGATCGATGGTTAGAACCATCGATTTATATTTTTACCCAAAACCCTTCGACTAAGCCAACTGCTAGTCAAGTTCCACCGAGAAGAGCTCGAATTTCAAGGGGGTGAATTTGGACTTGACTCGTGTTTTGGTACAAAGGGTGATGTGGCATCAAGGTGGACATCCAAACCATCACCAAGCTTCCTCAAGGTGGACGCCCAAAATAAGGTGAGTTGGCACAAGATGGTTGGCTCCCATGATGTGGCACAAGTTGAATGACTCCAACAAGTTGGCGCCCAAGGAGGTTGGAGGTGGCACAAGGTGGTTGGATGAAACACCTCATCCTCAAGTTGGCGCCCAAGGAGGTTGGAGGTGGCACAAGGTGGTTGGATGAAACACCTCATCCTGGAGTTGGCGCACAAGGAGGTTGGAGGTGGCACAAGGTGGTTGGATGAAACACCTCATCCTTGAGTTGGGATAAGAACCTCACCTTGGACACTACCTATGTCTAAATTCATAGATCAATATCCATAAATAGACATGTTCAAGCCAAGCAAATAACAAGAATTCAAGAGCTCTCAACACGCCGTCGTAACGCCGCTACTACTACTCACATTTGCTACGACGAAGTGCCGCCGACAACGAAAGCTACATCTTCTACTTATAAGAGTTGTCGGTATATTTATTTAAGTTCTACTTCTTTAAATTGTCTTTGTGCTTTAATCGTAACAAGGAAAGGGGGAGTGTCCCTTTGCCTTGATTTCTTTTTGTAATCGTTGCTCCTACCTCCAACGAGGAGGAGTGGTTTTAGTGAATTGCCCTCCGTACGTGATCAAGGATCACTAGGGCCGTGGATTAGCAATCGAAAGATTGTGAACCACGTAAAAATATCTTGTCTACTTTATATTTCCGCTGTGCATTCTCTACTTGCTTTTTACTTATTGCAAAAGTTTTTTAACGACATCGTATCGCTATTCACCCCCCCCCCTCTAGCGACACTTTCGATCCAACACTATGTTCCTTATTCAATGTATAAACTGCCTTTGGTTTTGGTCCCCTACTATTTTCATCAACATCAAGGGTGGGTCGTTTACAAATGAGTCGCATATCTTTTCTTGCATTCAGATTATCTTTTGTTTTTCCGGTGATATCCATCACTGTATTTATCAGATTATCAAAAATATTCTTCTCAATATGCATAACATCGAGATTATGATGAATCAAATTACTAAACCAATACGGTAACTCCCAAAATATACTTCGTTTGGTCCATTTATGGTTGCTTCCATATTCATAAGTTGTACCATGTGGCTCTTCAATAACAAATGGAAAGTGAAGAACTCTGTACCAAATATCTTGACCTGTCAATCTCAATGGTGGAGGTGTTCTTTCAATTCGATTCCTAGTGAATTCATCTTTATTCCTTCTGAAATTATGATTTAGTGGTAAAAATTGTCTATGACAATCAAAATAACTCGGCTTCTTACCATGTTTCAATCTAATCGACTTTGATCTCTCCATACATATTGGGCATCCTAAGATCCCTGTAGTACTCCAACCTGATAGCATACCATGTTTGAAAGTCATTTATGGTCCAAAGAAGAGCACCTTCATTACAAACATCCGATTAGTATGAACGCAGATGTAGGAAAACCTTCATCCCATAGTTGTTTTAGCTCGCAATCAATGGTTGCATATAAACATCTATTAACTTCTTCGGATTTTTGGGCTGCACAACCAATGTTAAAAATATATACTGTTTTCATGCACATCCCAGCGGAAGATTATACGGAGTTAATATAATCGCCAACAAGAATAGTGTCTTCCTCGATTTACAAATGGAGCAACCACAAAGACAGAGACCTAACCTAATATTTCGAGTCTCTTTCGCAAAATCATGATATGTTCTATCAAAATTTTTCCACACCTCTGCATCTGATGGATGACACATTAGTCCCTCTTCTGTTCGATGATTTGCATGTCAAGTCATGTGTTCAGCAGTTGTCTTTGATGCATAAAGCCTTTGTAACCTAGGAGTTAAAGGCAAATAAAACAATTGATTATATGATTTACGTCGTTGCTGCCTCCTACTAGTGCTCTTGTACCTATCTTGATTACAGAATTTACAAACATCTACATCTGCATCATCTCCCCAATATAACATACAACCATCTCTGCACACATCAATTCTTTCCACTGGGAAACCTAATTCTTTCATCAGTTTTTTCATACTGTACAAATCATTGGGCAGTATATGATCACGCGGCAATGCCTCTTCAAAAGCTTGAACAAAATTATTAAAATAATCTTCAGACACATTATGCTCTGCCTTGACATTCAACAGTCTTGCGGTGAACGATAGTTTAGTGTGAGTCTCACAACCAAATTTATAAAGGTTCATCTGCAAAGACTCAACACCTCCCTCAAATTTGAGATATGCTTCATTATTCATATTCGACCGAGCATCTCATTTCATTTGTACCTCTTCCAAAGGTGATGCATTAGTAAACATTTGCTCAATGCTTGAGGACAACTTGAAGTTGCACCTTGTGATTGGGGAATCAAATTCGGGCCCGCTACATCATATATCATCCTCTGATATGGATTTAATTGATTATAATCACTTTGATCCCTAGAGACTTGTGTGTTGTATCTATGATAATCTTCATCAGATATAAATGGTTCACCATGACATGTCCAGTTATAGTAATTTGCAACGAATCCAAATCTACAAAGATGCTCTAAAACTTTGCTAGACGGTAAAAATCTACCATTGTGACACTTTCTGCACGGACACCTTATCTGATTACCATCCATAAACTCAACATTACTAGTCTAAATTTAAAACTCTTTCAACCCACTCATAAATTCATCAGTTAAACCCCGACATTCAGGTAAATTCCTATTATACATCCAACTCCTTTCACGCTGCATTATGTATGTTTTCAATCAATTATATTAATATAAACTCCTAGAAAATACAATAATACGAATATACAGTTAGTTCACATATGAATTCACTATGTTTAACTATCTTTAAACAGAAAGGAAGAAAGACAATAGCCTGTAATCATAGTGTGACCTCCTCGCAAACTAACAACATTTAGGATAACTAACACGTGAATAGTGCAATAATGTAACTGAACGACATGGGGATGAGAGGACACACACAAAACCATGTTGTTGAATGTCATTGTCAACAGATTTTGCGATGCATAGGACCATAGACGCAACAAATCAATATCACAAATTTGAATGTAATTAAGGTATTTTGCATTTCGAGAATGCATAACGCGCAAAAATATAAAATAGTTGTAATGGGTTGCATTCGATGGTGTATGTGAATGTTTATGAAATGGTTATGTGTCATATCCTTGAATTTTATCATGCTTGAAAACTTATATTATATATGATACATGAGTTGCATGTTTGCAAAATGTTTCAAAAAACATATAATATGTTTCCATGTATTACTGCATTTAGTATACATTATCCTTTGTTATAAAAAGGCATATCACAATCTTATGCTAACCACCATGACATTAAGGTGTCAAATGAATCGGGCCTGCATAAAAATCGCAAGACTATGGTAATATCACGGAGTCCCAGATGATTTTGAATAGAATGCATCAAGCAACCTATACCATACCACTCTAATACCACTCTAGATCAACAAAAATTAATAATAATATAAATTTCAATATAAAAATAACACTGATTTAAAACGGCGCACGGTCGGTCGCGGTGGTCGCGGCGCCGAATCGCTGGACACCGGCGGGGAGGCTCGCGATCACCGGGCAGGGAGGCGGGCGCCGATACCGGCAGGAGGTGGGCGATCGCTGAGTGTCGACAAGACGGCGAGGCTCGCGGCGCCGGGCAGGGAGGCGGCGCCGACACCGGGCAGGTGAGGCAGCGGTGGCGGCGAGGCGACCGGGCGGCTCGCGGCCACCGGGGGCACGCGATCGACGAGGGTGGCGGCGAAGCCAGCGGCGCCGGCTCTGGGGCGGCGGCGATCGGCGCGGTCGCCGGCGGCGCTGGGGCACGCGGCCGACGAGGGGCGGCGACTTACCGCGGCCGCAGTCACGCGCGGCGGCGATCGGTGAATGGGCCGGCCGACGAAGGCCACGCCGGCTGGGCGGCCGGCGAAGCTTGGGCGCGGTGGTCTTAGGGCCGGACGACGGCGTCCAGGGTCGGACGGCGCGGCAAAAGGGCGCGGCGGAAGGAAGAGCGGCGACCGCGAGGGCGACGCGCGAGGGAAGAAAGGAAGGGAATTAGGGTTTCGGGTAAGTTAAAAAAAAATTGCAACGAATCTTTGGATTCGTTGCAAATTTAAAAAAAAATAGAAAAATTTTAAAAGTTTGCAACGAATCTGTGATTCGTTGCAAATTTGCAACGAATCACAGATTCGTTGCAAATTTTAAAAAAAAATTTAAACATTTGAAAACTTTAACTGATTTTTTTAATATTTTTTTTTAAATTGCAACGAATCCACTGATTCGTTGTAAAATTTTGCAACGAATCCGTGGATTCGTTGCAAATTTAAAAAAAAAATAGAAAATTTTTAAAAGTTTGCAACGAATCTGTGATTCGTTGCAAATTTCCAACGAATCACAGATTCGTTGCAAATTAAAAAAAAAAATTTAAACATTTGAAAACACTAACGGTTTTTTTTAATATTTTTTTTTAAATTTAAAAAATTGCAACGAATCCACGGATTCGTTGCAAAAATATTGCAACGAATCCAGGATTCGTTGCAATTTTGCAACGAATCCAGGATTCGTTGCAATAATTTTGCAACGAATCTGTGGATTCGTTGCAATTTTTTAAATTTAAAAAAAAATATTAAAAAAATTAAAATTTAAAATCATTTTTGAACGTTGCAAATCATTTTTGAAAAAAATTTAAAAACTTTAAAATCGTTAAATGAATTTTTTAATTTTTTTTTATAAAATTAAGAGTTTTCAACGAATCTATGGATTCGTTGCAAATTTAGTACAGATTCGTTGTAAATAATTTTTTATTTTAAATTAAATAAAATACTCGAAACTCGTTAACTAACTTACAGATCTCCGAATGAGATAAAATCAGTGTTAATATGTTCGTCTAGGTCTCCTCATTATATAAACATCGTCAAAAATATTTTAATCCGCGAATTTTCGAATATCGGTCTTTTTAAGAAATCTAATTCACGTTAAAAAAATCACATATCGCAATATTTTTGGTAAAATTTATTTTTAAAAATATATATATAATCAAGGGAACTAGACGAACACATAGAACTTGTTTCATCTAATTCCGAACTCTCTAAGTCACTTAATCGGGTTCGACGAATTTTTAATTTTTTTTTCTAAAAATAAGAGTTTGCAACGAATCCTCGGATTCGCTAGAAAAATCAAAGAACGAATTCTCGGATTCGTTGCAAAATAGCAACGAATCCACGAATTCGTTGCAAAATATTTAAAAATAAACTCGTTCACGAGAACTCGTTTTCTATTTTTTTTTTAATAAAATAAATATCTGCGACGAATTCTGAATTCGTCGCTAAATTATGCAACGAAAATTATTTCCGTCACAAATTGACGACGGAAAAAAAATTCGTCGCAAATATGTGCGACGAATTTTGAATTCGTCGCAGACATTTGCGACGAATTTATTTTTTCGTCGCAAATTGGCGACGAAAGTTATTTTCCGTCGCCAATTTGCGACGAATTTCGCAACAAAATTTGAATGTTGGAATTTTTTTAATTTTTTCAACAAATTTTTGTCCGTCGAAAAATTCGTTATAAATTTGCAACGAAACATAAAATTCGTCGCTATTTTTTGTTGCAGATTTGCAACGAAAATAATTCGTTGCCAAAGTTCGTCGCCAAAAAGCTGTTTTTTTGTAGTGTCACACCTTCGTAGCAGCGCCGCTTACCGTCCTCGTTCGCAATATTCAACTCCCTTCACAACTTCCTCTCATGATCTCGGAGGCACCAACCACCCTCGCTTGCCAGAAATCCTCATCGTCGACTTTCGCTGCGCCTCCGAAAACACTGTAGCGACAGTGGTGACACTTTCCCTTTCCTCCCTCCTTTTTTCGATAACGACTTACCATTAACTTCTCAGACGACTGATAGATCCTCTAATTAAATGATATAAAATTATTATAAATATATAAATTAAATGAGAAAAAGGAAGATGAAAGAAAATTTAATTAGCAATAATAAAATAAAATTTATTTAAATATAAATGATAATATAATATAGGATAGAGTTGGATGACAAGGAAGATCTACATAGTCGATTGATTTTTATTATAAAAAAAATACATGTAAATTAAAATAATTGTTACGGTGACTTAATTTATTTCAAGTAGACTCAATTGTTTTATCAAAAAAGTTTGAGTAATACAAAGTTTCAATTGACTTCTTTTGTTTTAACTCGTTTAACAATATAAATGTACGGTGTTTTTTTAATTTTTTTAATAAAATTAAATATTATTTTAATAATTAATAAATATTTATGTATACATAAAAATAAAGTTGGAATACGTAAATCCAATAACTTTTATCAATTCACTCTCAGATCGTTATAAGAAAGATAAATCATCCTGTAGCGTAATATCTGTTTATGCTAGCTACTAAACTATTTTAATTGAGGAATAAATTTATATTAAATTCATATAAATATATGATGATAAAAGTTAGATCGTCAATCTAGCAATTTTCATCGGTCCATCTTATGACCATCATGAGAGAAGTAAATCATAAGTTATCTTTGACCTTGATTCGATTGATAAAACAGTAAAAGGTCATTTTAAACTCGAGAGAGAATTTTAAATCTCCTCTTGAATATATATCCATATTTATTTTGTAATTGTCACGTTGTTTTATCAACGCGCCATCTTCGACAAGTGGATTAGTAATATGTGTGCTTATGTTAAATGGGCTTAGGGGTGACCACATAATCGAATAAGAATTGATGACCCAAAAATCGAATAGTTTTCGATTCCAGTTCAGGTTTTTAAATTTTTGAAATCGAATCGTTTTAACCGAATCAAATCGAGATCGGAGTATTTTTTATTAAAATCAGAATTGAATTTTTAAAAATAATTAAATATTTACTTTTAAAAAAAAATAAAGTTATTTAAAATTTAAATTTTTATTAGTAGATAATAATTATAATAATAAATATGCATAAAAATTAAAATTAAAATTATTTAAAATTTATATTTTTATTTTTATATGAAATGAATACGTAAAAAATTTAATTTATATAAATTAAGTTTAAATATTTTTTTAAGGGTTAAATTAAAGAATGAGAGATATAGTTTATTATTGTAATAATAATAATAATAATAATATATTATTCTTTTTAATTTTTTATTGTGAATTTATTAAATAAATATATTCCAATGTTAATTTTTTATAATAAATATTTAATTTTAAAAATTATATAAAATAAATAAATTGCTATATATTAAATCTCTATTTATAAAAATTTAAATTAAAATAAATTGATCGAATTAATAAATTTAAAAATAATATATTTATATCGTTTAATAAAAAAATAAAAAAATTTAAAATTAAATAATTTAAATTCCGATTTTAAATGATTTAAAACAATCGTAAAAAATTGAAATCATGATTAATAATTCAGTTTAGATTTGAGTGGATTATGAATCGAAATTAATGATTTAAAAATAAAAATTAAATAGTAAAAAATCGGAATCAGAATCAACGCTTTGAAAATTGAAATCGAAATCTCTCATGAACAATTCGATTTCAATTTTATTGGATAATAAATCGATGATTTCAAAATTGAAATCGATAATTTTAAAATCGTGATCATCTAGATAGGCTTTCGGTTAAATCGGATTTTAATCAGACCTAAATGTCCACCGCCTCCTTCATCCAACCGGTCCGCCGCCTCCTTCATCCAGCCGGCGTCGCCCTTTTATAGCAGCGCCGGTTACGCCGGTTACTGCCCTCCTTACAATCTCCGACGACAGGTTCCTCTCGTGATCTCGGAGACCCGTCGCTTGCCAAAAACTCTCGTCGCCGACCTGCGGCCTTCGACGGCTGGCGGTCCCTACAGCGGCTGACCATGGACTTCTCCGACGATTGGCGGTCTCTATGGCCAATTTCCTCCGTATTCTCCGCTCCCAATCTCATCTCCGGATCTACTGCTTCTGTTGGGCCGCTTCTCTTCTCCCCCGCCTCGTCTCCACCCCTCCGCCTTCTTTCCTCCGCTTCTCTCGCCCTTAACGTTCCCCACCCGCTCCCCGCCTCCTCCTTCGTGCACGGGCTGCGCTCCTTCTTCAAATGCCCCGAGAACGAAGCCTTCCTCTCCACCTCCGCCATCGACATCATGGCTGCTGACGCTGCTCTCTCTGCCGCCGACTCATCAGCCTCCGACTACCTTCCCTTCAATAACCTTGCAGCTCTCCGCTGCCTAGACAGCTCCTTGGTCCTTTTCTTCCCCACTGGTCCGAATGCAAATTTAATCGGTTATATTGGCCTTTCTTTTCGTGGCCCTCGGTCGCCGGAGCTCAGAACCGACCAGGACGGCGACATATTTAGGGTAAAGGAAGGTTATAAACACCCCTATCATCGGATATTGAAGATATCAGTGGCTCCTGTGGCTCCATCTTCCTGGTCGACAGAGTTGAATTCGGTGACCCCAGGAAATCCCCTGGTAGAGGGGTTCTTGATCGCGACGACTATGTACTCAGTTAACTGGTTCAGGGTCGAGACTAAGGTTTCAGATTCAGCCGACGAAAGGCCAAGGCCTCTTGTGGTTCCGCTGGCAACACAGGGGTTTGAGAGTGTTGTTGTGCACGCATGCTGGAGTCCACATTTTGTGGAGGAGAGTGCTGCATTGCTAGAAACTGGCGAACTTTGTTGGTTCAATCTGCAGAGCAAGCGTGGTGGTGTCGCGAAGCTTTCTTTGGATGGGGACGACTGTTCTGTACAGTGGTTGAGCTGTGAGTTTGGCTGTCAGCCATGGACTGTTATCGTTGCTTGTTCAAAGGCAGTTCTTTTGGTTGATCTGAGATCCAGAAGAGGCACTGGACGCAAGTTTTTGGCTAAGATTGAGATGCCAAGTTCTCTAAATGTTACCCCTTTCATGGACACGAATGAGAGGTTCCTAGCTTTTTGCAAGGCCCCTTACAATGATCTGCACTTTGCAGTTGCGACGGAATGTCGACTGCTCCTGTTTGACGTTAGGAAACCTTCAGTTCCTCTATTAACGTGGAACCATGGTCTGAATTATCCAAGCTACATTGCCATGTTTAGGTTGTCAGAGTTGAGGCCGTCAAATGAGTTCGAGTGGGCTTCGGAATCTGGTTTTGTCATCTTGATTGGTTCCTTTTCCCATAATGTGTTCACTTTGTTTTGCTATGGGCCTAGACTTGGTGAAACTGTTGATAGTCCTTCACTTTATGCTTGGGATCTTCCTTCAACCCTTGTTTTATGTGATGGTGGCATATCTGGTGATTATTATTTGAGAGAAATTTTCTCAGAGGAGGGTTCTCTATATTCGCTGACACAGAAGCAGATGGACCACATGGTTGCTGGTTTTTGCATCATACCAAGTGACTTATTTGCCACTGATTCAGGGCCTGGTGGATTTTCTTTAATCAGACTTACCTTGACTGGGAAGCTGGAGATGCAGAGATATAATGCATCAACAAAATTGAATTGTCAGGAAGAAATTGAGTACAACGGAGAAGATCAGTTTGGAACAAAGGTCACAGTCTCTAGTGAGGGTTTTCAAGCTACAGTGTCCAACACATTTAAGTTTTATAGGATGTGCCATCTTCATGAGTACATGAATGGCAATCTTTTGAATACTATACTTAAGCGCGATACCAATAAACTCACAAGTGGCAACCTGGCTTCTTCTGTTCTTCCTATTTCATATTTGCTAAATGAAATTAGCACACCCACCAGTGTATTTGAAGTTGCATGCAAGAAGATTTTAAATTCTCTTGGATCAGATCTTTTTCCATTTACTTTTTCAAAATACTCAGATCTGTTTACAGTCGATAACAGTGGGTCTACATTTGAGTTCCTAGAAACTCCTCCTTCATTTCCTGAGAAAAGGTTTCTACCATTCTTTTTTGCTAAACCTTCAAGAAGGGGTGAGAAATGGTGGGGCAAATCATCCCCTGGGCAGTCTCTTGTCGGTCCATTAATTCCTATTCCTGTTCTTCTTGCATTGCAGCAAATTGAAAAAGACATGCCTTCAACAGGCAAAGAAGAAGCAGATCATGATTTGCTGGATAATCAGTGTAGAACAGTTTTGAATGAAGTTTTCCCTGAAATTTCCATTGCTGATACTACAAACGACAATTGTTTTGGTGCCACAGATGATCTCCAAGCTGAGAAGTCTTATTTTGTTTATGAACCACAGACATGTACTAGGTCTACTAACAGAACAAGCATTGAAGCAGCTATTCATACAAAACAAGAATTTGATGAATTTGATGAAAGGAAGCCGGCCTGCTTGGTGTCCCCTAAAGATGAAAATTTTTCTACATTTCTATGCGGAGTTGAAAACAAAGGATCTGTTCCTGACTCTAAATATGGAAATGTTGGGGGTGAATTGTTTGATTTAAGTCCAGTGAGATTGGACTTTGATAGAACAAAAGTAGAACTTAATCCAGCAGAGCAGAAAATTTTTAATTGCATGAGTAGACAGTTCTCAAAATGGAAGGAAAATTACAAGCCATACCAGGATTTTTGTGCTCAGTATCCCAGAAAGCAAGTATACTAAAAGGTGGTGCTTTGGATAGCAGGTACAGGATCCATTTGCTTTCTAATATATGTAATATGAGGTTTAGCTGATTTCCTCATACTAAAGCTTTGAAGAAAAGTTTTTATCTTTGGTTAACGTGTGTTAAATGTAGTTCAAAGTTGATATTAATATCTTGAAACATGACTTAATAGTATGAGTCATTGAGTCGCCTGATTTTTCTTAATTGAAGCAAGCTTGATGTATTATTTAATCATATTTTCTTGTATGTTTGTACCCTTTCTTCATGTGGCTTCGACTGTAATGGAGCTAATTATGCCTGAAGAATCTGAGTATCAAGCTTTATATAAACAGGAAACATAAAGAATAACTAAAGAAACATAATATCAACACTAACAATGATTTAAAGTGCTTCACCCCAATCTTTTACTCTACTCAATCTATGATCTGAAGTCAAAATTTTGTTCTTGTTAATTGCTTAGTATACAATTTCACTAGAATTCTTTAGCGCTTGAGTTTGAGCATTGGACTACATTTTGCACTTTGCTCTTTCCACTGTACCAGTTATTGAGCACCGATGTTACACTCAGCTTTGTGAAGCATCCTTATGACCAATTCAACTACCCCTTTGTTCTTGCTACAACCAATGAATCAAAAGTTGGTTCTGGAAAAGAGAACACTTGTCTTGTACTTAAGACATGCTCCTCAAAAAAATGTGGAATCGCCATATTAGCCGCCCCCTCCGGCTGCCCCTATTGGTGGAGGAGGTAAATCAGGACCCAAGTGGCACGTGCAAAGGAGGGAGTCCATCGATAGCTCAGAGTCATGATCTCTCTGGAAATTGACCCCTGTCCACTTAAGGCATGCTCCTCAAGCTTGATACCAAGGTTACACAACCTTATCATTGTAATCCAACACTTTCCACCGTACTAGCTGGTCAGCATCAAGGTTTTACTTAACTTCACAATGTCTAGCATCCTTATGACAAATTCAACTATTATCCTACCTACAATCAACTGACCCAGAGAACTCATATCTTGTACCGAAGACATGCTCCCCAGGCTTCATACTGTGTCTAATGAACCTAAAGTTGTGCTTTTAGTCCAACACTCTTTTCAATCGCAAGAGAACAAGGAACAGATACAAAAAAAAAAAAAAAGAAGAAGAAGAAGAAGAAGAGGAATTAGGAAATGCTCAATAATAGAGTTTTTTTCTCTTGAATAATCCTAAAGTGCCTTGATCACTTGCTGATGAGGGCTGATTCTTGATGGCTTAGGGATAAAGAATTCTCTTGAAGGATAACTATATTAGAGGTTTGATCTCTCACGAATAATGGAATTTTGAATGGAATGGCCAAATAACTCAATCAGTTCAGTATAAACTTAATTGTGGTGCGTACTTTGCAGTGGGCACTATGGTGAGAACCTTGCCATTTTTTTAAGAATTTAGTCTTCTCATTTGTTCCTGCTTCCTCTTTGAAATCTTTTAATTTTTATCTATAAACTTTCACAGATGTTTAATTGTCGAGATTTGATTATGACTAAAAAAGCTGAAGCTGTTACGAAAGGACCAAATTATATATTTGTGATCTTGTAATCTAGGATATAATTTTACACAACCCTAAAGCCAGGCAAACTTGGATCGTGGACCAACAACAAAACCAAGAGAATTACTATAAATTAGAGCATAATCATACACAACCCTAAAGCCAGGCAAACTTGGATCATGGACCAAGGACAGAACCAAGAGAATTACTATAAATTAGAACCACTAAAAAAGGGAAAAAACAACTATAAAGAAAAACCAGAAATGTAACTAAACATAATCAGTAGTGCAGAAATTTCAGATAGAAGATTTCAAAATATTTTAATTGATTGCATGAGCTATTAGCAAAAATAGCTATGGGTTTCCTTAATTGCCTGAGAGATCTGTGATGGAACAAATTTGATAGCAGATTTGCTATCACAGTTCTGCTTCATCAAATTTTAAATCTGTGTTGTTCTGTTGGTAGAAGATTTAGGATTGCAAACTCGTTTTTGGATCACCACAATTGATTTCTTTGTTTTAATTGATTGCACGAGCTATTAGAAAAAATATCAATTCATTTATTTTTGTTGCTAATACTACCACTTCATATGACGGTAAGTATTTGATTTGATTGGTCTTGGCCTCCCATTATTTGAATTTAGTATCTCTTGTTTTGATACAATTGGCTAATTACTTATCCCTAATGTTCTGACCATTAGTCAATGTTCCGTTGTTATGTCATGATAGTTGCATGGATAGGTATCATGTCTTTGATAATGGCGGATGAACTGACAAAGCAGTAACCAGCTGTTAATACTACATATTTTCAATGATCAGCTGTAAGATTCACAACCTTTTGCTCCTTCTGTAGGTTTTTTTTTCTGCCTTGTTTTTGTCATTCCAAATCTCTCTACCTAATGTTTTACAGGAATTACGTTAACTGTTACATGGAGTCATGATGCAATGTTGATATCTTTCATCAATTGCCACTAAAGCCAAATTCATTCTTGGTAGTAGCTGCAATTACCCTTTGTCTTCGCACGCATGCACTTTAAACTTAAAAAATGCTGTATCTTCACGTCCATCTTTTATTTGATACATGCAGTTTGATAGGATGTTGGGCAGTGGACGAGAACTTGTCTCTGGTCATTAATCTTCATAAGGTGACAGATATGTTTCTTTTCGATCCTTTTCTGTTCGAACAATCTACTATTAGATCTGGCAAGATGGAGAGTTTTAATGATACTCTAGAGTAATCGTGTGATCATAATCACTGTGTCTAATCTAAGGGTGTTTATGACAGCTGAAAAAAGTTCAATTCGATGAAAGTCTCTCTGAACGTGTATTCTAATGCCCTCCCAATGGTTTCGAGTTGTTCTGTATGAGCTTTCTACTGCTACTGACGAGCAAATGGCGAAATGGGTCTGCATTTGGATGTGTAAGAGCTCACGCATGCCGTAGCAGCCTTAGCAATGGCAAGGCCAATTAAAGAAAAGGTTTGCTATGTTAGATTTTCTTACAAATCGCAAGTTGCTTTTCTCACCTCCCTTTGAACTTGTATGTCGTTGTGGTCTGTCTGCTAGATCGATTACATGATGAAGATCAAGATTGTCTGAAGGAAACTCATCAGTTTCAGTCATCACAAATGGGTTCCCATGCTCAATTTATCCCAAAGCACAGCTTCCACTGATTACAGCCAGGCATAGGGTTTCAGCGATGCTTCTTTAGCAATGAGCTGGTGGTTTGGCGATTCAAAACTAGCAACTCGAATAAGATAACAATGGGCTTCGACGAGATTTCAAACGAGAGCTTATGGTTGCTTTTGCAAACATTTTGAAGAGGTACCTTTTTAGGGCATTTTAGCAAACTAGTTCTTCATTTGTGATTTTCTTTTTTTTTTTTTTAAATAGAGAGATGCTTGAGGTTGTAGATCTGGCTCAATTAAGTTGATATTTACTGGATCCCTTCATCATGTTCTGTTCGATACTTTACATTAGTACATCCAAGGGCAATGTTACGCTGGGTGTGCACCGTGCTCATTCACTCTCGGAGTCGCGTGCACACAGTGCACGCCTAATGCAATATTTTTTATTAGAGCTGTCAATTTGAATTGAATGAGACGGATTGATTTTGGATTGAAATTTTATCAATTCATTATTTGATGAATTTAAATAGATCAATCTGTACAAATTGTGGATCAAGATTGATCGGCCAATGAATTGGCCCAGTTGAGAAAGTTAAAAGATTCCTTAACATATTTTTAGTTTGATATTGTATTAAGTGAATAGTGTATTTGGTTAAACTTTTATTTTTTAAAAATTAAATTATATTACTTATGTACAAGTGACACTCTAAGATAATATTTTTAGAAAAAATGATCAAGTAATTTTAATTTTTTATTTTTATTTTTATGGCATTTGGCCTGTTTCAATTAATTGTATTCCGTCTTGAATTGGAAATTTCTTGATCTATTAAGGTGGTGGGTTGATCCGTCTATTTATGGTACATCCAATCTATTTGATTGCACTAGGTCAAATTGGTTGGACCAGTTAGGATGGCTCGATTAACACTACTAGTTGTGTTGGCCAATTAGCATGCTACCAGTACGAACTCTGTCGCTTAGCCTCATCGATTTATTGGGTCACACATGTTCAACCTATTAGTCACATTTGGTATAATTGATTTTCTTCTTTTATATTTATCAATTGAGATTTTGATCTACTTTTTTTTTTTTATCTATCGATAGAAAAGACCATTAGAATGATGATTATATATATATATATATAAATTTTGATTTACTTTTTCTATCTATCAATAGAAGAGACCGTTAATATATATATATATATATATAATTATAATTGATCTTCTCCACCTTATCAGTTTGTTCAACTTGATAGTTTTGCCAAACTGCCCGACTTATCTTCTTAGATTCGATCGATTTGTTTGATGATCAATTTGCACGACCTGATCGAGTTGACCAATCTGCTTGCCTCATTCAACATATTTATTTATTTATTTTTCCAAATTGCACACGAAACCTCCTCCAAAACTATTAAATAAATCCCTGAAATATTATTAGACTCGATGATTGTTAAATCATGCCGGCCTGCTCGTATGTATATTTATAGATATTGATGAATGTATGTGATCGAGCAGAAGAAATTAATTAAATTGGGGGAAATGAGGCAGGCGGGGAGCTTCTCGTCGATGCTGGTGGGCGGCATCTCGGGGCGGACAGGGCCGCACGCGCTGCCGCTGGCGAGGATCAAGCGGATCATGAAGCGGAACAGTGCGGCGGCGGCGGCGGCGGCGGGGGAGGCGGCGACGACGACGACGACGACGATGATTTCCGGCGAGGCGCCGGTGGTCTTCTCCAAGGCCTGCGAGATGCTGATCCAGGAGCTTGCTCGCCGAGCCTGGGAGGCGGCGCTCCGGGCCAGGCGCCGGACGATGAATAAGGAGGACGTTGCCACCGCGGTCGCCTGCACCGACGTGTTCGATTTTCTCCTCCCGGTGGTGGAGCCAGAAGATGCCTCGCCGCCGCCGTCGCAGCATTTAAAATAGAGAAAATCTGCTTTGCTACTACTTTTTCAAAATGCAGCCTATAACTTTGCTATTACCGTTTTGCCCCCTCTTGACCCCATTTTGCAAGTCTTGTTGACATTTCCTTGTGTAATTTCACGAACAAAACTGCCATGAAGGGTCTAGAGCATTCTATTTGATTCACTAAATGGATAACCGTTTATTTTTCATAATGGAATTGGATTGAAGATAGAGTCATTATTATTTTTTTATTGGAAGTAGAATATTTGAAATCCGATTAATCTTTGAATCGATCCTATTCTACAAACCTTCTTCGAAACGCTTTGTCAACAACTAAACCGAATAAAATTGAAACTCGAGTGACCTCTATCGGCCACCAAAAATAAATCAGAAAAACACTCACAATTTTTTCACGATTAAACTCAGACTCCATAGTCGTATTATCCTTAAATGACGATCCACCGGACAAACTCCTAAGCTCCAAGACCATCCGAATAGATTTTCTCTAAATTCACTATCGAACAATATCACAATAAAAAATCATTTTTAATAATTGTAACTATCAAACTTGAACCAACCTCAGCAGTTCTCTTATTAAAAACAGTGAAGCACATAAACAAAAATAATTTTAAAAACCAACATAACTAGTAGATACAAATTTATAAGCTAAATAAGGGTCAGCCATAAAAAAAAACATGCACAGGCTTCCTGACAACAGATCTTATAAACCTTAAACATCGCCTAAAAAGCGAGAAATTAGCATAGAATCTACCACATGCCTACTCATCAACAGTTGTGATTGCTAACCTATAAATCCCAGAAACGAGCAGCAAAACCACCACTGAGAGAACCAGATAGATCATATGAGCAACAACTGAATGATTTATCAATCCCATCGAATTTGAAGACTGATTTACTGACTTATCACAGTCATTTGCTGATTTCTCCCTTAGCCTCATCATAGATTCAGGGTTTTGGTGGTTACTTGAAGAACTAGTTGTTTCATCTGCATCGAAAAGCTGTAGTCAGTGGGAGTGTACCAATTAGACGAACCTAACAAAATGGCCGCTAATTGTTTACCGTGTAAAGAAAACTCCTCGAGCTTATTGGGAGTAGGCAAAGGATCTCCAGCATGCTGCTGCTGAAATAAAAGAAAAGAAAAGCTGAGAAGAATAAGCCAAGTGCATAATATTAAAAAAAAAGAAAGAAGATATTTCTTACCTTTATATTTTCCACTTCCTCTTTATCGTTATCTCTGACTTGTGATTCACTATGAGAAGTTGATTGCAGCAGAATCTTGCAACTGGAAAGCTCATCCTGTGGGGGAAAAGCATTTGGAGAATGTTGCACTCCTTGATCTCTCATCTTGTTTCCGATCTCCATGCTCTCATCAAGTATATCAGTTATATTCTTATCAGAAGATTCTTTGATGCTGTCGCACAAAGTTTGTGTTTCTTTTGAAATTGAATTCTTGTCTTCATCTTCAACCCTATGGTTACTTTTAATACCAGCACCAGTAGACGATACCTTCCTTATGTGACATTGCAAACGGGCCCTTCTTTTTGCTATGCCCTGCTTCGAGGAGAAATTGCTCGAGGGTGGTTCATGATTATTTGACTGAGGACTCCTGATCTTGATTCCAGACATTTCGAAATCTTCCATAGTAACAGATATTTTGCTTGGGTTATAAAATTCCAGAACACCGTTGAAGAATTCGTCCATAGATTCTGCGCCGGCATTAACTGAATACACATCTGGCCCAGCAATGCCATAAGGAAATACACTAGCATTTTCATATAGGGTGCTTAACTGAGTTGTTGATTCAGGATATAGAGAAGTAGCACCCTAAATTATGGGGCAAAAAAGGAAATGAGAACGAAAATGCATGATTTGTTTTTTAGTAGTCGATTAATTATAACAAATGTTACCTGAGTTGAACACGGTTCGACATCTATTTCGCTGTTTGATCCACTATCCTTGCAAGATGCAGAATCCCAGGGTGCCTGTTTCACCAAACTCTCAGCAGGCAATTCTTTTGGAACGGTGCATGCACCAAAAGAACAACCATCGGAATCAAGTACTGAGTTCAAGAATGCATCCAGGTCGTCATCATTATCAAATGGTTCTAATCCTATATGGAATTCCTGGTTCATGCCGCTGCTGCTCGAAGGATTGCCTGGAATTTGCAGCATTGGAGAACTGATATTGGAAAAACCATGGCCTACTCGCTCATCCTCACCATCACAAAATTGGAACAAAACATCTTGCAGAGAGTCAGCCTGCAATTTTGTGCTTACATCAAAATAAAGATGGTAAAACAAGGAAAAAGAAAATTCTTGCATAGACAATTCATCCTCACCGTTTCTCCCAATTTAGTCTCTTCATTGGGCAAAACCATACTACAATGATCTGTCTGTGGTTTTACAGTGGCTCTAGTAGAACACTGACCTTTATCGGCCAACCACATCCCAATGCCCGCAGGCTGCTTTTTAGCAGAACCAGGACTCTGTATCGGCGCTTCTTGCAAGTCAGACTTTGGAGATTCATGGTTTGACAGAATTTCAATTTCTTCTACACCATCAGCACAGTTCTGCATTCCATCAGGAGAAAAATCATGGATCTCCGAGCCATCAGTCTTGGAGCCGGGACTTTTCTCTTCAGCCTTTTTGTTAAATAAGCGATAAAGGACATAACTGCCCTGTTAAAAACGAAACTACACGCTCAATATTTGAGAATAAGAACAATGTAAGCAAAGAACAAAATCTGAAGGAATTGTAAATCGAGATGAAGTCCAACTGCCAAAAAAACTGACATATTTTGGTGTCAGTGAAAAAAATATCAAGTTGCCACAGATTTACCTTCGTTGGATAACTAAAATTAGAACGGGAACTAGTTCAGACACTTTTCTGCAATCTAAATAGGAACGGGGGAAATAGAACAAGAATGAAAATAATCGAGCATGAACAGATATGTGCAAACCTGATCACCAGATTCAAACTCCGGCTCAGTTGTGCGGTACTCGTGCATGATCCAGTGAGTCCGGACGCCCTTTGGAGCTCGTCCTTCATGGAAAACCAGCGTCTTTTTCATGCCGATAACCAAACCCTTCCCCGCAGAAGAACGTATCACCCGGTCCCTTCCAGTGGCCTTCCAATAGCCGTGCTTGGTCGCGCGATTGGACCTGTGACCACTCGGATACTTCCGATCCTTTGGAGAAAAGAAGAACCACTCGGGATCCTCCGACTTGATCAGGGATTTCCCTACGCCACCCAACAACATCGAACAAAATAACCGAGTAAAGAAATCACAGTTTTATCAAATAAATACATCACCGGAGATCAAATTTACAGAAACTGCAGTACCCGGAAGCTCCCCCGGCTCGAACTTGCAGACATCAATCTCTGGGATGACTTCCATTTCGGACTTGATCCGGCCGGTGATCTTATTCTTGAGGTAGTGATCCACGAGCTCCTCGTCCTTAGGGTGGAACCGATACCCCAGAGGCAAAGACTGCAACGCAATCGCAGCCATCGCTCGGTCTCCTCTCCTGCTGCAACCAACTAAAGAGCACCGATCTCCCAAACGAAATAAAGAGCTTTTACTCCTCAAATCTGCCGAACAAGTACAGGAAACCGAGGGATCGAAGAAGGAAGCCCACTCAAATCTTCGGCTTCTGCGATTGCTCTAGGGTTTTTAGGAAGAAGAAGGAAGCCCCTTTTTTTCTTTTTTGCCCAAGGAAGAGAAGGCGTTCAAGCAGCTTTGCCTTTGTGGCTTTATTACACCGATGCGTCCTGGAGAAGTCGGAGCCGGATCATACGAACCTTTAAAACGAGGTTAATGTACAATACTGCCCTTGGATTAAGGGGAGCCTTGTAGGCATTTTAGTAATTTCAAGAGCAAGGTAGAGACCTTTGGCCGCGTTTGTCAACAGGAACCCAATAGAATTGCGAAACGTGGCAGCAGCGTCAGTCCGACGCGTAGAAGCCTGAGACGAGGGAAATCGATACGTAACTCTGTCACCGTTCGATCGTTGATCTACGGTAAATAGGCGCTGTATATATGCCCGCCTTGGTGGGTTGTCTTTACTCTTTAGGCACAGGGATTTTCTTTACCCGAGTTTCTCCTTCGAATCAAAGAACTAGTGGATCTGGGACCCAAATTAGGAGCTATGCATAGAGGAGGTAAAATCCGAGGGTGCGCCTGAGCAGGGTTTTTTTTCAGTGAGAATAATAAATTAATTTGTGATCATGATGAAAATAGTACATAAACATTTATTAACTTTTTTATAAAAAAATTATTTTACTTCGTGAGCAAGTTTTGTTTCACTTGTTTATATCTTCAAATGCAGCTTAACTTTTAGATTTTAACTGTGTTAATCAAATCATAATATGTAAATGTGTAGCATCCAATATTATAAATTTTAGGAGATTCGATGAATCAATTTAACAAATTGTTTTAAGTGGAAGAAGTCAAGCAAATCATAAGTATACAAAGTTACTTTTGCCAATTAAATATAAACATAATTATTTTATTTGTTTAATTTATAAAAAAAAATATGTATTCATCTACTTTTTAAATGAACTTAGGTACGATCAAAGTGGTCAAGTTTGATTGAGACTCGATGAATCGATTTAGCAAATTGTTCAAGTGGAACTCAAATATAAAAATAATTATTTTATGTGTCTAATTTATAAATAATATTTATTCATCTATTTTTTAAATTTCTATTCTACAAATCAAACACCCCATTAGTCTCTTGATTCGATCGTTTAGAAGACATCACCGAAATATTAAAAGGAATTTGTCGAAAAATACTCAGAACTTTGCAAGAATTTGACTCTGCACGACCCTAGCCTTTAACTCATTGCACCTATTTTCAATCAAAAATAAAATGATAACATTATTTACTTAACAACATCATATGACAAATCACAATCAAATGCACACACAAAAAACCTACTAAAGAAAATTAAAAAAAAAAAGTCATTTAAATACATATTAATATCATCTTAAATTAATCTTCCAAACTTTTTTTTTTTTACTTTCTTTCTAATATTTTTATTTTTCATTCAATTCATTTTCATATGTTTATCCATCTTAACATTTTTATTACTACAATTTTCATCTTCCATTCTAGTGCTCAAACTCAATATTCAACTTTATAATAATTATCATTCGTAAAATTTCTCTTTAAATTTTAAATTATTTTATGATCACACAGAGTTTTTTTTTTTTTTTCATTTTAATCATCCTATATGTATCCTTCCCAAAACATCTCCATTAATCCTTCTATTCTTTTAAAAAATAAATCTACATACTTAAAACTCTTAATTACAAATAATTTATTATCTTCCATCTTAGCAATTAACTTATTCATGTTCCCCTTTTTCTCGCCAAAATTTCAATAAGTCTAAAAGCATACAATACATAAAATAAAAGAGTAAGGGCCATAATTTTTCCTACACTCCAAAATAGGTCATTTCTTGCCATAAATCATTTTTCAAATGGTAGAAATTTCGTGCATCGAATTATTTTTTTCTAAAATAAATCATTTATATTCAAATTTATTAAATCAATAAAACAAAAAAAAAAATCTCCGACTGAGTCAGTAATAAAATAATAATTTGTCCTTAAAAAACAAGATAAACACCGGAAGAGACAACTTAGGAAATAAGAAGGGAAAATTGATAGGAATTAACTTATTGAGTTGTCCTCATTAATTTATTTTTTTTTCCATAACACAATTGAGAGAGCTATGATAAAAATGTCTCAAGACTTAGATTTTAAAGATAGACCTACTATTGTGGCCATGAGAAATAGTTACTTGGAGAGCTATCCATTTTAGTTAACCAACACAACTAAACTGATTTACAAGTAACTTAAACAAAAAACAATGAATTTCTAGACAATCAAATTCCTACGCTTAAGAATCCCAACTTACGGTCATTATAAAGTTCAATGTGGTCGAACGAGACAAAGCTACACCACCAACAATAAAACCAATTGTCTATGACAAACTTTTACACCTTGATTGATTCAAAGTAATCAACGATTCCCAAGTAATAAAGAATATCTGTCACATCAACAAAGATAACATATAATTCAGAATCTGATTACCTTAGAAGTATAAGATTTTTGTTGATTCAAAGTTAATAAAAGATAATGCAGTCAATTATTTGAAATTTTCAAAAATCTCTTGCATGAGTTAACACATACTTAATATCATTCAAGGGTTTCTGATTAAAATATTAAACTATGTTATAAATCAAAACCTCCAAATAAATAAATTTTTATCGTATTATTTAAGATTGAACCAAACAACATAAATTATGTTTTATTCTCCATAATCTTGATTATGTGATTACTCGAACCAAATACACTCTTAGAGTTTGGAATCCATCAACTTGAAGATCTAATAAGCACATCACAGCAATATAATTTCAGCATACTATTCTTTATATGGTCTACGAAAAATCAAGCAAAAAAATCAGTTAAAATTTGTCGCATGCAAAATAAGTGTCATCTCTAGATATATTTTTGTTTCGAGTAAATGATTGCAAGGGTATGAGCCTTTAGTAAGTCTAGAGTTGTCACACTCTTTCCATGCACACCAAACCAAAACTTAGCTTGCAAACTTCTTAAAGCTCAGTTCCTGCCTTACAAGCTATAGATGAGCATATTTTTCTTCTCTTTTAATCAATGCATCCATTGATTGTGATGGAAAATATATCAATCACATTCAAACTCAGAATAAGTTAGATATTCCTATACTCCGAAAAGCCCGACAAATTTAGAGGTTATTTATCAAGTAGAAGGTAGAAAATTAGCAACCAGAAAATCCGAAAAAGAGAGTTTAAATTTAGCGAAGAGCCTTTGTTCTTAAAAATTGGATCACATATATTTGAACTTGAAAAGCAAATTAAATGAATTGAGAAATCTACGTAATGCACCAATAGGTATCAAAACTTACTAACACCCGACCTCTCAAAATTATATTTAATGATAGCTAAAACTGAGATATCAATTTTAGCATCGAAAGCTAAATTTCACTTGAGCATCGATCATTTGCTAGTCTTAGCAATACTAGAAGATCATTGAAACTATTGTGCCTAAAATGTCAAAATGCGTTTGTAACTGAGAAGATTTCATCTCCTGTAGAATATTTATCCAATGAATGATGATAAATATTCTAACATAGTTTCATCAAACGAAAAAAAAAAGAAAAAAAGAGAAGAACCTCCAACATAGAATGATGATAAATAAAAACATACCAAGGACAAAGACAATTCCTCATAAGTTTTCTCTATTAAGAAACTCTACATTTAACATAAAGAAATCTTGCCAAGTTGATACTCACATTATTCAATATTCTTATCACTCAAGAAATCACACTTTTCAACATAATTTTTGAGACATAAACAAGCAATTTAGCCCCTCCAGTAAGCATAGTTTTATATTTTTCTCTAGGTCCATTACTTCTAAAATTGTTTTCACATATAAACCAATTTAGAATTCAAGTTGAATTGTATGTATTTTAAGCTACTATACATAGTCTACATATAAATAAATATTTTTATCATATAATTGATACTATTTAATATAAACTGTAATTTTTTAAAACTTAGATTGCCTGATAAAATTCAGATTTGTAGAGTTGCAATGCAGTAGTAGTTTTATAATTAAGCTTAGATTTAATTATTTTTTGTTTTAGTAGTTTCATTTGATGTTTACGCATAACCATGTACGTTAAGTTTACCCACTCCCCTTTTCTATATAAGCATGCAATTTGCACGAAGAACTCATAATACAAGTTAGAAAAGCACCTTACCGTTCGGTTGCTTCAAGATTCGTGCACTATGATACGGCTGATGAGGCCGCAACCCTATTTCCGATCCCTCTTCCTGCTCCTCTGCCTCCTCCGGCACGCCTCGTCGGACCTCGTCGGCGACGCTTGCGGCCAGATCGCGGCCGAAGACCCCAACGTGGACTACGCCTTCTGCGTGGCGTCCCTTCGCCCATCGGTTGGCGCAACGGCGCGGGACCTCCGCGGCCTCGCGGCGGCCGCGGCCCGGCTGGCGGCTGCCAACGCGACGAGCGCGGACGCCGCGGCGGCGGAGGCGATGAAGGGGCGGGAGGAGAAGATGGGCCGCTACGAGCAGTCGTGCCTCGAGAGCTGCCGAGAGCTATTCGCAGGCGCGGCGGAGGACCTCGCGGAGGCGGCGAGGATGGTGGAGGGCGGGCGGTTTGAGGACGCCGCCGTGCGGATGAGCGCAGCAGTGGACGCGCCGGTGACGTGCGAGGAAGGGTTCCGGGAGGGCGAGATCGCTTCGCCGCTCGCGGCGGCGGACGGTGATCTGTTCCGGCTGGCGGTCATCGCCCTCGCCATCAATGCTCGCCTCAAATAATGAAAATATTAATTTATGCTTGAGTCCATGAGGCTATATATATACACAGTAAATTTTGGTCAAAATATCGACTTCGATCTATTTGTTAAAATCTATATACATGCATGTCTCTATCGATCTGTCCCATAATTATTCTGAAAAAAATAAATCATGAAAAATTTTATAAATTTTGACGTGATAATTAAAATACATAGGAATCATCAGAAAAAAAATTTAGATCACCTCCGAAATCAATCATTATCTTATCCGTAAATTCTATTATGTCTTACTCACCGCGCAATCTCCGTGGGTAAAATCCAATGGCTATGTGGATGATCTTGAATTCTAGAGGGGTAAATTGCAACAATATTT
The DNA here is from genome assembly GCA_025175895.1 of Wurfbainia villosa. NCBI lineage: Eukaryota > Viridiplantae > Streptophyta > Magnoliopsida > Zingiberales > Zingiberaceae > Wurfbainia > Wurfbainia villosa. The sequence continues at coordinate 45,497,008 of CM045991.1, read as the reverse complement.
CAACTGGGAAATTAAAAAAAGTATTAATTATCAAATTGAAAATTTAAAAATAGGAGCAAAATATTGTTGCTGCATCCCATTAAAAGAGAATTTAAAAGTCAGAAAATTCAAACAATTCCAGAAGCAGAGTAAAACTATCGAAAATAAAAATAATATTTGCCCGTATGAAAAAATTATCGAGAGTAAATTGTAATTTTACAGTAAGAATAATTTAGAATTATATAAAGGGTAAAAATAAGAATTATGGAATTTCTATGTGGTAATTTACAAATATCAAACAATTTGAGGTCCAATGATAATATGGCCTATAAATAAAAGGAATGTTTGTGATTAATAAATTTTAACGAAAACTGAAATAAAGTTTATTTATCGATAAAATTTTTATTAAGTTTATAAAAAAATGAAAAATAAGTTTATAATATTAAATTTATTAACCCATTAAATAAATTTAAAAATAAAAAACACAATCAAATAAATTTTATATGAGACCTTAATAATATTTAAACGAATCAATTTTAAGTTTTAAGTCAAATTTAACCGATTAATTTATTTCGTATCGAAGTTTTGCAAATGCAAATTATAAAATTATTAGGAATGAAGTGTAACAATACCAAATTACATGGACCATATATCTGATTCAGATTATACTTTGATTAACTCCTTTATTTATTGATAATCCATATCAATTGGTCGATAAATATGGTCTCAATACTACCATATTTAACAAAGACTTTGAAGAATTATACTTCTTAACGCATCAAGATCAATGATTATCCATAATTTACTTTCTCTCCTATTAATGGACTGAAATAAGAGGTCGACGACGATGATGAGATTTTGAAGAATTAAAAAATCAATTATAAGTCTTTCTTTCTGAGTATACTTATAATGCACAAGAAGAGATTGAATCTATCACTACAAGAAAAGGATAAAATAACGACGAAATTAGTTACAGAATATAAATTCCATCGCTAATTAATGATCAATTAGCGATCGAAATCTAATTTCGTCGCTAATTAGCGTCGGAATTGATTTTCGATCGCTAATTATCGATCGAATTAATAATGGTCGCTAAACTACCGACGAATATTACTAATTCTGTCGTTATTTTAGAAATCGATCGCAAAATTACCGACCGATTTAGAAATCGATCGCAAATTAGCAACCGTTTAGGAATTCGGTCGCAAAATACCGATCGATTTCTAAATCGATCGGTAATTACCGACCAATTTAGAAATCAGTCACAAATTAGCGACCGATTTGAAATCGGTCGTTAATTACCGACCGTTTAGGAATTCGGTCGCAAAATAGCGATCGATTTCTAAATCGGTCAGTAATTACCGATCGAATTTTTAAACGGTCGGTAATTAGCTACCGTTTAGGAATTCGGTCGCAAAATAGTGGCCGATTTAGAAATCGATCGCAAATTAGCGACCGATTTGAAATCGGTTGGTAACCGACCGTTTAGGAATTCGGTCGCAAAGTAGCGACCGATTTCTAAATCGGTCGGTAATTGCCGACCAAATTTTTAAACGGTCACTAATTATCGACCGGTAAAAATTTCTGTCGATAGTTTAGCGACGGAATTTATATTCCGTGGCTAATTCCGTCATTATTTTTCCTTTTATACTGCATCAACATTTGATGGTACTTTCTCAACTAAATGGGAAGAATCAAAGGGAGCCAAAGGTAGATCAATGTAGTTGAGAAATTAGGATTGTAGGTTAAACTTCACTAATATGTCACAACTTGGTTTGTAATAGTAGTTTCTTTCCTAAGAGAATTACACTGGACCCGTGACTAACCATTTTCGAATTTATTTTCTTAAAACTAACTTGATTGGTTCCATCAATTAAATTCTTCAGGATGTTGGCTCATTTATAAAGTTCCCCATGAGCAAATGCACGAGCTTATAGTCAAACTTAGTTCTGAAAGGTTTTTAGAGGGAAGCGAAATGGAAGTTCTGCATCGATTCTCTCGGATGAACAAAAGTCCTCAAATATTTGAGAACCATCGTAAACGGAAAGCTTTGATAGTAGAAAATAAATTTGCGTGCTAACTTCACAATCCTGATTCTCGATTTGATAGATTCGAATACCCATGTTTTATATTCGAGCTAAATCACCTGGAGCTGGAAAGTATCAAAACATAAGAAAGTTAACAAGAGATGATGATTCTTCAGCAGAAAACAAGGGAAACAGATCTGTTTCCCTTGTTTTCTCTAGAGAAAAATGTATACATTTATATGCCAAACCAAATTGAAATTTACATTCTACTTTTTTTTTCATCCTTTCTTAAGCCACAAATTCACAAGATTGGTGGCATTTCGCTGCCTTTCCACCAAACATTCGAGCTAGTTACACAAACACAAACTTAAACAGAAGAAAAGCACTACAGATTGTTTGGGGGAGAACATTTGGAGAGTGCTTATCAATTTGGGATAATTGGTAAGGGATTTGAGTTAGTGGTCTAAGTCAAATGATTTGTTTGGTTTTTGTCAAACATCAAAAAGGGGGAGATTGTTGGTGCAATCGGCCTAGGTCACGATTGACCAGAACTCGAGTTTGACTCGAGTGATGTTTTGATGTTTGACAAAGTGGTTTGACATTGATGTCAGTTAATATGTTGGGGAGATTGTTTATACAATCGATCCAGGTTATAATTGACTAGACTCGAGTTTGACTCGAGGGAGACTTTGATGGTCGACTGGGGTTGACCATGTGATTATGGGAAAGTCCAAGCATGGGTCTTGGCAAGGTAAAGTCCAAGTCATGGGTACTTGACATGGAAAGTCCAAATGGGACACTTGGCAATTGGGAAGGTCCAAGTCTTGTGTACTTGGCATGAGAAGTCCAAGCATGGGTCTTGGCAAATGGAAAGTCCAAGCATGGGTCTTGGCATGGAAAGTCCAACATGGGTTGGCAAGGGAAAGTCCAAGCTTGAGTCTTGGCATTTGGAAGTCCAAGGGGATTGATATTGGCAGCGTAAAGTCCAAGCGGAGTCTTGGCGGCGTAAGTCCAATGTGCCTTGGTGGTGTAGACACCGTTAGCATGACATAGTGAGGAAGCACACGGAGGCTAAGCGCGATGGATGAACAAGTCATGGATGACTTGGAGGATCCGAGAGGCGTGAGGTCGATGGAGGTAGCTAGAAGGCTTAGTCAGGCTAAGGGTGGTCTAGCGCATGGGAGCACCATATTTGGGTTTAAACCTCATGTTTGAGGTCGCAATGACGCGACATTATGGCCGACCGCCATGAGTCGACTTTGAGTTCGACCGATAGCTGAGCCGATCGCTGGCGATCGCCATCGGAAGCCGATCGCGTAGTACGCCGATCGCCAAGGGACGATACGATCGCTAGTTCAGCGAGACGAGAATGCTCCGTAGAGCCGATTAAGGGCCGATTACGCTGCGGGCGAGATCGCCAATATTGATACGATCGCCAAGAGATCCGTTGGAGTTTTTCCAGCGTGGATCGAGCCGTTGCCTCACGACAACAGTGGCATCAGTCGATTGATGACTTATGGCAGTCGACTGATGGGCGGAAATTCAGGTCGCGCGCAAGGATAAAAGGAGCTCGACGGGAGGGTTTTTGCAACCGATTTTCTTGGACGTTTTGAAGCGATTTGCTACTGCAAATCAGGGCTTTTAAGTGCTAGTCTAAGGCAATCAACAAGCAAGCTTCTAAAGAGTTTTTGTAAAGTGTTCTTTACTTCTCTTGTTGTATTTCCTCTTATATTTGCTTATTGTATTTAGATTATTGTTGTAATCTATTGTAAGAGGTTTCTCCACCTCCGACTTATGTCGAGAAGGAGTATTTATCATAGTGGTGTGTGATTGGCATCGCTAGGGTTCGTACGAACCTAATCCGTGAAGTAGGAACCGTTTCGGTTTCGAACCACGTTATATCGTGCGTGTTGTGATCGTATCTTGTGTTTGTATTTGTTATTGTTTATTTCGCTGCGTACTAACAAGATTGTAGACAAGCAACACGAACGAATTCCATCTACGTACGGGCAACGTGCTATTCACCCCCCCCCTCTAGCGGCGTCAAATCTCCAACACAGATTACTACATGGGCAAGGAAAGCAATTGCTTGCTTCTTATTAAACTCCTCCACACATGCAATTATGGAATCTCCTTCCCTAGCATTCCTATCATTGGATTTGAGAAAAAGAAAGAAAGAACACTCTTGACAACCATGTTACACAAGTGGTCACAGCTCAATAGATGAACAAATACAAGATCAGCTGACTTATGGTATCATCCAACAACAATATTTAACTGAGATTGTAAATTGATGATCATATAACAAATACCAGATAGGTCAAGCAAAAAATTCCCAAGTTATTTTTATCCTCTATTCTCCTCCTATTTACCTCAGCGGCACTTATCTGTGGTAGTGTACCATTGTTGGGAATCGGTACGGCCGGCTAGAGGGGGGGGTGAATAGCGGGTGACCCGTACGTAGATGGAAATCGTTCGCGTTTGTCTACAAGATTCGTTATGCGCAGCGGAATAGAAATAATAGCAGTAACGAAATACAACAATCACACGAACACAAAGATATTACGTGGTTCGGAACCGTAACGGTTCCTACTCCATGGATCGGGCTCAAACGAGCCCTAGCGATGCCAAACACACACCACTATCAAATAACTCCTTCTCGACACAAGTCGGAGGTGGAGAAACCTCGTACAACAGTTTACAACAATAAACTAAGTACAACAAGCAATTACAATGAAATACAATGCAATACAAGTAAAAAGATCACTTTACAAATGCCTTTAGATCGCTTGCCTTTGGTTGCCTTTCGACTAGCCTCAAGGACCGGAAGAGCACCAACTATTCCCTTCAAATCGCCTAAGAGAACACTTGCTTCAATCCTCCCACGAACAGCTCCTTTTAACTCAAGGCCGGGCCGATTTCCGCCATCACATCGCCGCCATAAGTCCCGGGCCGATCGATGCCATCGTTGTCGTGAGACAACGGATCGATCCACGCCGAAAACTCCAATGGATCTTGTCACCGCCAACATTGGCAGCCGATCGCTAACGCTAGTCGATTGCCCACGGCCACGGAGCGTTATGTGCTCGACACTGACCGGCAATGATCGCTAAGGATGGCAATGATCGCAGAGCATTTTCACCGCCCGCAAATAACTCAAGTCGACTCACGGCAATGAACCGCCATAATGCCCGACCGCCAACCTCAAGAATGAGGTTTTAACCCAAGTATGGTGCCCCATACTTGCTAGACCACCCTTAGCCTAGACCTAAGCCTTCTAGCCACCTCCATCACCTCACGCCTCTGATCCTCCAAGTCATCCATGACTTGTTCATCCATCACGCTTAGCCTCCGTGTGCTTCCTCTATGTCATGCTAATCTGTTCTACACCGCCAAGGCACATTGGACTTACGCCGCCAACCATTGGACTTATGCTGCCAAGACTCTCGCTTGGACTTTACGCTGCCAATATCAAACCCTTGGACTTCTCAAATGCCAAGACTCAAGCTTGGACTTTCCCTTGCCAACCCATGTTGGACTTTTCATGCCAAGACCATGCTTGGACTTTCCTTGCCAACCAATGTTGGACTTTACATTGCCAAGACCCATGCTTGGACTTTTACATTGCCAAGACCCATGCTTGGACTTTTCCTTGCCAACCCATGTTGGACTTTTCCTTTGCCAACCCATGTTGGACTTTCCATTTGCCAAGACCCATGCTTGGACTTTCCTTGCCAACCCATGTTGGACTTTTCCTTTGCCAACCCATGTTGGACTTTCCATTTGCCAAGACCCATGCTTGGACTTTCCCATAATCACATGGTCAACCCTAGTCAACCATCAAAGTCAATTATAACCTGGGTCAATTGTATAAACAATATCCCCAACATATTAACCGACATCAATGTCCAACATCAATGTCAATCCATTTTGTCAAATCCCTTTGTCAAACATCAAAACATCACTCGAGTCAAACTCGAGTCTGGTCAATCGTGACCTGGGCCGATTGCACCAACATCCATTACATGCATTCTCAAGACACAAATACAAAAATACAACAAATGAGATAACTGAACAATATACACAATTAGAATACATTATCTAACTTCAGTTCGGTACAACAAAATGATCAAACTTACGGTTTTCATAATCAACCTACTCATCGGGAGCTCTAGGATCTTGAGTCTCCTGGGAAGTAAAACCATGGGGGGGTTGGAAAAGCAGAAGGACTAGTTAACGAATGAGACATCTCAAAACGATCAAAAAATTGTTGCATCGACTGCTCTAATGTCGTCACCCGATCTCTTAATGTTGCATTCTCCTCCTCTAATGCTTGAATTCTTGCAGATGAAGAACCCGAACGCCCCTTAATTTTAGAAGTGCACATCTGATGATCAAAAATAACCTTTGCTTGAGAACTAAGACCGTAGACAGAGTTCTTTTTTGCTCCACCAACAACATCATAATATATTTCATTAATTTCCTCATGTGATGGAGTATATGGCTCCTCCCCTTCTATAGTAGGTTGAGATGCTAGTGTTATTCTAGCACTCATATCATCCTATGAAAAAACATACAATTAACAGTTAATACAACAAATAAATGGTTAAATCAAAGAGGTAATAAAATTTAGATATTTACATCTATAATTTTGGATCGAGTATCAACAAAAGAGTCATCCTTTCTTAGATGTGTACTACGAAATAACTCTCATGAATTGGATGACATTTGTAAAGTTTCTTTCTGCATAATACAATTAAGTAAATAAAAATACCACAGTTCATTGATAATTATAAATAAGCAATATTCCGTAAACACATTAATAGGTACTCACATTGTCAACATTAAATGTCATGGGAATTATAACAACATTAAGGATCATTGAAATGAAGCAATTATTAAATATTGACAACTACTACTCTCTATCATAATTATAAGATCTAGAGACACATAATAATAAACCTCATTGGGGTAAAGGAAAACTAATAAATATTTTTTGTAAACTCACCAAGTGTATTGTATGCTCTACATTAGAGCGTGATCCAGAAGTATGTTTTGAGAGTCCTATACCTGGGCCAACAATCTCAGAACTTCTATTATTTCGAGCAATTATTGAATTTTTTTTTCCATTTATCCCTACTCCAAATGGTTTGCCAAGAATTCCAAACATCGTCTAGTACATGTGATGGTTTTGATTCAAGTTGTCTCCAGTTATATAATAGATCCTTGTATTGTTTTTGGTAATACAAGTTCCATATTGCTTTAAATTCAATCTCATGACCAAGCTCCCAAATATATTTTTTCTGTAACAATTAACTTAGAAAATTAGTATAAGGATACATTATGCAATATAAAAAATAAATTCAATAATTACCAAAAACTCTTTATAATAGAACTCTTTCATTTCAAAATCTACATGTTTCTATGTATAATCAGAACTGCATTGTCGTTCTTTAAATTTATCAGTAATATATACCGATACACCGTGTCCATTTTGAGTAAATCTACAAGAAAAAATCTCTTGTTTATTTGGAACTAAATTATATGACAAAGAAGTTTTAATAACATAAATTAAACAACTTACTTATCACCAATAATTCGAAGCATTATCTGACTATTATGTGTCGATGTCTGATCTGTCATTATATTATCTATAAAACTCATAAATATTATCAACAAACTGTTGTATGTTATAAACCAGTTTTAAAACATATAATTAAATCTTTCACTAATCACAATCATAGACAATAATCACAAACATACCATCGTACCCACACAACTATACCATTGTTGCAGGTGTGGCTATCACGACAAGTAGCATGCTCACGATCGTCACATCACCGATGCGATGAGTCAGCGACGCCGCGACGTCGCGCGGTGAAGTGGAATGTTGCGATTGGTCGCTGTCGCCGCCAAGATCGTCGCGCCATCGCCGACGATCGGGCACATAGCCGCCGCCGATCGGGTCGCGGCCGCAGTCGTGATCGCCGCCGCCAGCCGCTGCCGCCGCCAGCCACGCTCGCCGCGACCGCTAAGTCGCTGGCTCGCTCACGGAGTCGCCAAAGCCGCTGTTCGTCAAGGCATACGCTGACGATCGACGCGCCACGCAGCCGACATGTCTTCTTCCGACCGCAGAATCAAGACATCTTCTTTCCGCCGCAGGCGATTTCTTAAAGATGAGGACTTACCGACGATGGCCGAAGGGGAGCAGCGTCGCTACCGTGAAAAAGGGAAAGTGACGGTGAAAAGGGGAAAGTGCCCACTGACGCGACAGACGCAAACGCTAAATAATCGGTCATGTATTTCCGAGGGAATAATTATTCCGTCGGTAATTCGCGACCGAATTTTTTCCCGTCGCAGATTACCGACAGATTTAGCTTAAAAATTCGTCGCTACATATTTATTCAGCGATGGATCTTATTTTTATAGCCTCTAATCGTTCTTCCTCCCGAACTTCCTCCTTATTTCCTCCCCAAACCCTAACTGGAACTGCTTCCACTACGTAGTGCCTCCGAAGCGAAGTCGCCACGATAGTGAGGTGCTTCTCCTACTCTCGTTCATTTTCGTAACAATTAACCTCCTCGATCTTACCTACAACAACGAGAGAGGCGGCCTTGCAGTGCCTCCGAAGCGAAGTCGCCACGACAGTGAGGTGACTTCGAAATTTTATCCTGCGAAAAAATTTCTTTGGTTAATTAATTTAATTCCAAATTTAGTGTCTTATTTAGTTAATTTGGTAACACGCTTTTTGTAATAGAAAGATCATACACTTTTGGTAATATTGAAATTTTATTCTTATTTAGGTTATAATGAACATGGATAAATCTTGGATGTACAATAGGCTAGTAAATGGATTTATAACTGAAGAATATTATGATAAAGTTGAAGAGTTTGTCAATTTCGCTAAGTGTCATCCAAATTGTATGGATGGTGATAAACTACGGTGTCCATGTTCTCAACGCAAATGTAGAAATACAACTTTTCGTGATGAGATAACTGTGAAAGTACATTTGGATAAATATGGTTTTGTTCCAAATTATTATAATTGGTATTGTCATGGTGAACCTTATTTGTACGAGGCAATTGGACATGGTGGTGCATCTTCATCTACCCCTATTACTACAGAATTACCATCAAATGACAATGGTATGCAATCAATGGTTCACGATGCAATAATTGCACTTGATCATTCTAACATGGATGAAATACCAACACCAGTTATTCAGAAACTATATGACATGTTAAAGGTCAGTGAAAAAGAAGTATGGGAGGGTAATCCTTCAGGTCATTCTCAACTATCAGCTATTGCAAGACTATTGAACATTAAAGCAGAACATCATTTCTCAGAACGTTGTTATGATGATATTTGTCAGTTGATGTCAGAGCTACTCCCTGCTGATAACATAATGACTGATAGTTTCTATAGTACAAAGAAATTAATTAGGGGATTAGGTTTGCCTGTGGAAAAAATAGATTGTTGCATAAACAACTGCATGATCTTTTGGAATGATGATGTCGAACTTACTGAATGCAAAATCTATGATCATCCTCGATATAGGCACCGTAGTCGCATATCAAGGAAAAAAACAAAGAATATAGCATGGAAAGTGATGTATTACTTCTCATTAACTCCTAGACTTCAACGCTTGTATGCATCTGCTGTAATTGCAAGTCACATGAGGTGGCATCATGAGCATGCACACGAAGGAGACATAATGTGTCATCCTTCTGACTCCACTGCATGGAAGCATCTTGATACAAAATTCTCTTTTTTTGCAATGGATCCACGTAATGTCATGTTAGGGCTTTCAACCGATGGATTTCAACCATTTGGCCAATCAGGACAACAATATTCATCTTGGCCTGTCATATTAACACCATATAACTTACCACCATGGATGTGCATGAAAGACGAATATATGTTTCTTACTGTGCTTATTCCAGGTCCAAAGAACCGGAAAGACAAGATAGATATTTTTTTGCAATCTCTGATTTTTGAGTTGAAAGAGTTATGGAATGTAGGGTCAGAGACTTATGATATTGCTAGTAAAACTAATTTCATCTTGCATGCTGCTTTATTATGGACGATTAGTGATTTTTCGGCATACTCAATGTTGTCAGGATGGAGCACGACTGGTAAGTTAGCATGCCCGCATTGCATGCATGAGTCTGATGCATTTACATTACCTTGCAGTGGAAAAATATCTTGGTTTGATAATTATCGTAAATTCTTACCTATTTGGCACCCTTTCAGGAGAAATAAAAAAGATTTTCTAAAGAATACAGTTGTCACAAAACTTCCGCCAATTGTCAAGTCTAGGGAAGAGATCATTCAAGAAATAGATAACTATGAATTTGTACCAATAACTAAGCTTGATTATGATGATATAAATAAACACATTGGTAGAGTATGCAAATGTGGTTGGAAGAAATAGAGCATATTCTGGGAATTGCCACATTGGAAGCATTTGCTCATTCGACATAATATTGATGTGATGCATGTTGAGAAAAGCTTTTTTGATAATATTTTCAATACTGTGATGAATGTTTCAGGAAAAACTAAAGACATAATAAAATCTCGTGAGGAATTGAAAGAATTAGTTAGTAGACCTGAGTTGCATCAGAATGAAAAAACCCATCAATTTCCAAAGGCTTGTTATACACTTGACAGAGAAAGTAAGCAGTTACTATGTAGTTGGTTGAAAGAAATCAGGTTTCCTGATGGGTATGCTCCGAATATGGCTCGATGCGTTGATATCACCAAATTAAAAATATTTGGAATGAAAAGTCATGATTGTCATGTGTTCATGCAAAGACTTATTCCAATAGCCTTTCATGACCTACTTCCTATTAATATTTGGCGACCGAGCCTGTTTTTCAGAGATTTGACATCAAGGGTTATTACCAGAGTTGAAATGCTTCAGTTAGAAAGTAATATACCTCTTATACTTTGTAAACTTGAGCGTATTTTTCCACCTAGCTTTTTTGATTCAATGGAACATCTACCTGTTCATTTAGCTTATGAGGCATTGCTAGCTGGTCCTGTGCAGTATAGATGGATGTATCCATTTGAACGTTTTTTGAAGAAATTAAAGAATAATGTGCGTAACAAAGCAAGAGTAGAGGGATCAATATGTAATGCTTATTTGGTTGAAGAAGCATATTCCTTTTGTGCATATTACTTTGCTGACAACATTAAAATCAGACATCGCAAGTGTCCTCGAAACTTTGATGATACTCAATCTTTAGACCCGGGGATGCTTTCTATATTCAAGTTTCCTAGTAGGCCAATTGGCGACTTTGTTTGTAGATGGTTAGATCTAAAAGAATACCATGCAACAACTACGTATATACTTCTGAACTGTGAGGAGGTCAAACCTTATATAAAGTGAGTTATTTTCTATATTCAGTTATTTATCATCTTACTTTAATTGTTTATACCATCCTTAATTAAATTTGATTCCTTGGTAGTTTGTATGAACAAGAGCTACACCTTCAAAGTCCAATGATACAGGGTAGTGAGGTGGAGAAACAGTTAAAAACGGAATTTGCATCATGGTTTGCAAACTACGTAAGTTAGATAGTTTATTTATTTTTATTTTGTATTTTATAATCGATACATTAATTGACAACTACTTTTATCAGGTGAAGGACCGACGATCAAATGTTCATGATCAAATGATAAAGGATCTTGCAGCAGGACCTCAGCATAATATAAGAGTTTACTATGGTTACTATGTTAATGGATTCAAATTTCATGTGGCACACCGTGATTCAAATACCATAACGTATAATTCAGGTGTTTGTGTAAAAGGATCTAACAATAACACTAGTTCTCAATTTGATTATTATGGTATACTTGATGAAATTATTGAGGTGAAATATCCTGGTTTACCCATAAAAAGATTAGTGATGTTCAAATGTTTATGGTATGATCCGACTCCAAGAACTGGAACTAGAGTGCATTCCAACTATAATTTAGTTGAAGTTAATGCAACAAAATTTTTTAAGAAATTTGAACCTTTCATTTTTGTGGTACAAGCAAGTCAGGTTTTTTATACTGCATACCCGACGAAGAGAAGATCTAATGAGTGACTAGCAGTTTGTCAGATAAAGTCTCGATCTACCATAGAAATGCCTAACACTATACAGAGTACTCAAAATCATGAAGCATTTCAAAACGAAGAGGTGGAAATTCAATTGATTCACAAATTCAATTGATACCTCAGTTACTTGTAGATGTAAATCTTAATTATGAGGAATTAGATGATAGATATATTTCCAGCAGCGAGGAGCTTGATTTTAGAGATTCTGACACTATTAATATTAATGACTCAGATGATGATGCTGATTAAATTGTAAGATTTAAACCTTTAGCAAGACTATTTGTTATTCAATATAAGGAATTATCGTAGTTAATTGTTAATTATATTTGAACCTTATATAATATTTTATAGATATTTTTTATGACAGATCATATGGCAATAACCATAGTATGTTCAGATGTATCGGTGATAAGTAAGCATTTATATTATAATCATTTAAATGATTGATGTTGATACTTCACCACTTGATCATTGCTCATTGGGTAACATTCATTATTTTATAGGTACTAAAAGCACAACCTACATAAGATGGAAGAGGAGGAGCAACTATACAGGTATTGAAGCTGACATTCTTTGTTAATTTTGGTCCTTGACAATATTAATGCATCGCTGCAGTAATTTCATGTTATGCTCAATACTGTAAAGCTCAACATGAATATTGGCAAGGATTTATAGACCTATCATTCCATGATTATTTGATATTATCCATATATATTACAAGTTACTTGAATTGCATGACAAATAAATATTATCCATAAATGTTCATTATCTATTCTATTCCCAGCAAAGCTCAACATGAGCATTTGAATTGCAGGATCCAACCACAAGCACAATGCATGTTCTACATGTAATCCAAATAAGTATAACTTTTTAATAAATACTTCAATAATTGGATGAGACCTGTTTTGCAATAATAAATGTTTATTATCGATTTTGTAATATGATTGCAATAATAAGTGTTATTACTCGTTTCAATTATAGCTTTATAAAAGATTTTGTATACTTCAATAATAAATGTTCATTATCGATTTTGCAATATGATTGTGCAGACCTGTTTTTATGCCATATTCGATATCAACCAGTAATAAATGGCATTCAAGTTCTTAGTTTGATTTTGTAAAATTCTTTATACTCGGATAGTTTTGTTATACTTCATATCGCTTGTCACATTTGATATCTTCCTTTGTTTTCTATGAAGAAATATTGGATGAGACTGATGAGTATGTTAATGTTCACAACAAGTACGTATACGTTGAGTTCATGCATTCTGTATTTTACTGTTTTTCAGGTGACCATAAGTAGATTTATTTGATCAAATATTTTGTAGGATTAAGATAAATATGCTACCAACAAGAAGGTCTTCACCTAGATCTTTTGGAATTGTACCCATTTCTCAGTTCCTCCGTCGAACTCCAACAACCTCTCCTCTATTTCCATGTCATGAATCTTCTGTACTACATTCATCTGTTACTCAAGAAATATTTTGCAAGAAACATAAGTCTATTTTGTATTAGTTTGAATTGTATTTTTTTTTATTTTGTATTGTGAAATCTAAAATTTGAATATGATTATTTTTGATATTTTAATAGTGTATTTTGCAGGAAACATAAGTCTATTATAAATTGTTTGCAGGTTTATTTCATTAAATAATTTAATTGTAATTATATGTATAAATATAAAAATTTTCGCTGATTATGAGCGACCGAATAAGGTTTCGGTTGCTAAATTAGCGACCGAATAATAAATCGGTCGCTAATTATTAGAGACAGAATGAATAATCGGTCGCTAAAATTTAGCGACCGAATAATGTTTCGGTCACTAAGTTTAGCGACCAGTTAATTATTGACTGAATTATTTGGTCATTAAAACGGTCACTAATTGGCATTAGTGATCGAATAGTGACCGAAAATTCCGTCGGTATTTTATGTTTTTTTTTGTAGTGTATCTTATGTTTTAATTGTAGATATTATATTTAAAAGAGGAATATATAAACAGTAGAAAATAAATCAGGAATTTATGTCTAAAAGATCTATTTGTTTTCCACCAAATTTAAATATTGTATAAAAAAAATTGTTGATTGAAGGTGATATTTGTTTTCCACTAAGAGCTTTTGGGAGGAGATGAGGGAAGTGTAAATAATGGAAAGAGAAGGGAAGGTAAGAGAGGGGAAGGGAAGGAAAAGAGAGTTAAAACTTACCCTTCAAATTGGTATGTAAGAAAATCCTTCTTCTAATGGATAAGGAAAGTTAAAATTTATCCTTCCTTCTTAATCTCTCACTTCTTCCCAAACAACATTTAAAATTCCCTTCTCCTTACTTACACTTTTCTCACTCTCTCCCAAACAGGTTAAAAATTCTCTTCTTTTATTTTTCCTTCCTTCCCCTCCCTTCCCCTCCCTTCGCCCCCTCCTAAACAAGCCATAAATGTGTAGTACTAGAGCAGCACAAATGTCGTTATATATGGATAGGGATCAATTCTCAATGTAGGATCTAAAATTTTCATCCGGATTCAGAAGTCTTCCGTTGATTTGGCTAACGGTTAAAGGGCATAGTCCCTCTGTGATTTACCTTCCTTCACTGTCACCGAGGGATCGACGGTGAGGAACGCTGAAAGCGAACGTAATCGTTTTTTTTTGAATGGTAATATATATATATATATATATATATATATATATATATATATATATCAATGATTATTAATAATTTACTTCCTCTCATATCGATGGGACCGAAATAAGAGGCCAATAATAATAAGATTTTGAAGAATTAAAAAATCAATTATAAACCTTTCTTTCTGAGTATACTACTCAAGAAGAGATTGAAACTATCTCATGTATCTATTTAAAAGAGGAATATATAAACAGTAGAAAATAAATTTGGAATTTATATCTAAAATATCTATTTGTTTCCCACCAAATTAGAAAAAAATTTGTTGATTGAAGGTGCTATTTGTTTTCCACTAAGGGCTTTTGGGAGGAGACGAGGGAAGTGTAAATAATGGAAAGGGAAGGAAAGGTAAGAGAGGGAAAGGGAAAGAAAAGAGAGTTAAAACTTACACTTCAAATTGGTATGTAAGAAAATCTTTCTTTTTTATGAATAAGGAAAGTTAAAATTTATCTTTCCTTCTTATTCTCTCACTTCTTCCCAAACAACGTTTAAAATTTCCTTCCTCTTACTTACACTTTTCTCACTCTCTCCCAAACCGATTAAAAATTCTCTTCTTTTATTTTCCCTTCCTTCCCCTCCCCTCACCCCCTCCTAAACAAGCCATAAATGTGTAGTACTAGAGCAGCACAGATGTCGTTACATATGGACAGGAATCAATTCTCGATATATAATCTAAAATTTTCATCCAGATTTAGAGGTCCTTCATTGATTTGGCTAACGGTTAAGGGGCATAGTCCCTCTGTGATTTACCTTCCTTAATCATCACCGAGGGATCAACGGTGAGGAACGCTGAAAGCGAACGTAATCGTGTTTTTTTTTTGGAATGGTAAAATATATATATATATATATATAATGAGAACTATATGAGTATATAGGACTTAAACATCTATATATGAAGTGGTACACATGAGCCTGTATTTTGAGGAACAACCTCTCAATACTAGACTTGATACCCTCAAAACGACTCTTATTACGAGCCTGCTATATAAGAAAAATCAAACATGAAATTGCTGCTAGAGAAGCATAAGACCATAACCCTTAGAATATAACACTTACAATTTTTATCAATCATCCATGCATTGGATCTCCTTTTCTTTCGTAGTTTATCTAACATAATTGGGGCTTTAACTAATTGTCTTTTTCTGATAAAAAAGCTTATGGAGGAGGATGGATGCTAAATAGCTGAATTGTCAAATTATTAAGCTTCTTCGAATATTATGTTTCTAATAACTCCTAGGACAATAATGTATTTATTTTTCCTTCTTCATGTGCATGTTTACTGCAAGTCAGAGATGGACACTCAGCCCTGAACTATGGTACAGTTGTAGGGTGTTCATGTAGGTAACTAAGAATTTCTGAGTCGACTCTTAACTACGACGTATTTACAGGCTTTTCTCCAATTGGGGGTTGATCTCTTGGGACACTCAAGTCTGTTGAAACAATGCACGTCACACTCATTTGATTTATCTCCCTCTTCGGTTAAGGGCAGCTGAAGGGAACCGTTAATGTGACAATTTCTTTTTTTTTTTTTTAGAGATGGACACTCAACAAATAGCCAAATTGTTGCAAACCTTCTTGTGACATTCTGTTTGTTTTTGCCTAAATCTTATGTTTTGCATATCTATGAAGAAGTTTTATAACATCCAAGTTAGACTTATGTGTTGTGGTGATGATCAAGTCTACTGTGTTTTTCTAAAAAATTATATGGAGAATTCTAAAAAAAGATATGTTAACATAATATATATTGAACTAATTAAAGATATATATATATAAATAATGATCAAAGTGAAGACTTTAAGCAGATTAACTAAAATATTTTCAATAAAGATAGGGTTACGTATGAATCAACTCTAAATTATTATCCTTTTTACATTAATCATGGATGAATTTACTAAACACATTCAAGATATAGTACCCTAGTATATATTATTTACATATATTATTTTGATAGATGAGATACGTAAAAGAGTAATGTTAAATTAAAATTTTGATGGAAAACGCTAGATGTGAAAGGTTTTTGACATAATAAAGACAGAATATATAAAATTTAAATTTATTAATATTAAACATAAGGAGTGTTAAGATAAAGATGACAAGTTGTCTGAACTGAGAGTTTTAAATATTTAAGATTATATTTGCAAGATAATGGAGAGATTGAGAGAGATGTCTTATATAAAATACAAATAGGATTATTGAAATGAATGAGAGTGTTGGGTGTTTTATGTGATCGTAAAATACCTCTAAAACTCAAAGAGAAGTTCTACAAAATAACGGTTAGACTTATTATGTTATATGACGTTGAATGTTAGACAACGACTCGAGCACATGAGTAGAAGATGAGAGTTACAGAGATGAAGATGTTAAGATGGATGAGTAGACATAAGAGAATGAACAGAATAAGAAATGAGAATATTAGAGAGAAAATTAGAATTGTATCTATTAAAAAAAAATTTTGATAGACACATTTAAAGTGGTACGAATATGTACTTAGACGATCAATAAATACTCATGTTTAGCAATGTGAAAAATAATGACAAATACATACATTAAACGAGTAAGATGGAGATCAAAAAGACTTAGTTAGTAATAATAATAATAAAAGATAAAATTTATTATCGTTCTTTTTGCTATTTCTTATAAGGAATATAGTCTAATGATATAGAAGAATTCATATAACTGACTCCAACTAATATAATAAAATTTGATTATCGTTCTTTTTGCTATTTTTTGTATTGTAGGTCTCGACTACTACTTGTGAGGAACTTTCTCCTGATGGGATCATGTTGGTATACCTCTCAACTGTAGGTTAATCGTGTCTTTTATCTGAAGATATTTTTTTGCTCTCTAAATTTTTTTTATTAGAAATTTTACATGAAGCTAAGGCAAGTAGGGTTAAATGATCCTGTATCATTAACTACTGAAACTTCCTTGGATACTGCTGAGAAGATTATAAGAAATTTTTATAATCTAGGGATACCCTCTCCACTGAGATGTCTGCATGGTAGGCCAACTCGTCCATCTGTTCAGAACAAGGATGATAGCAAAGTCAGTGTTAACCAAGAAACTTCTTTATGTTAGGACAATCAACCCATGTGATGTGGTTTTGATGTGTGTGGCAAAGGATTAAGTTAAATTGTTATGGATTTGATATGTGCGTTGAAATAATGCAGAACTTAGTAATTCGCACATGAATGACTTGACAATAGCATTGGCAAGATTCATCATCTCATGACTCGGTCCTTGAGTCGGTGAAAGATGCATTGTGGAAGCCGTGCGCTTGGTGCATCCGAGGGACCACCGGATGAGGAGCATTAGAGTGAAGCTGAAGGAAGTAGACTTCAGGGCGAGATGCGAAGGATGTCCCTACGAAGCCGTGTGCTTGGCGCATCCGAGGGACGTGGCCAGACGAAGAGAACTTCAAATGCGAGGGACTCCAGGGGAGATGAGAGTGAGCGATTGTAACCCAGAACATGATAGCTCTTAGGTGAATTTGGCCAAATGACTAAGTGTCGGATGAGTTTTTCCGACATCAGTCGACTGCCATATCATGGCATCGCCCAAGTCGATCGAGACTCGACCGGTGTTCAAGTTTGTTCGTTCGGCAGCCGACCGACAAGGATTGGCAATGACCGTCGCCGCAAGGTTTCAGGCATAGAACATTGGAGAGTCGACTGATCGGCCTGATTACTCAACTATTGGCTCCATCAGTCGACTGATGGGAAGATCAGTCGATTGATGTGGAAGCCGTTGGTTGGAATCCAACGTGGAAGAAGCCGTTGCGAGGCAACGACTACAGCAGCAATCGATTGATGGCTCGATCAGTCGACTGCTAGCTGTCCAACGGAAAGAAATGCTTCTTCTCTATAAAAAGGAGCCTTGGGTCACCTTGGGGAGTTAATGCTTAACCTCTAAACATCTCTCAAGTGTCAAATATGATTTTTCCTCCTCTTCCTTGTGTTTAATTTAATCTTATTGTAATAGGAGAGATTCTTGTAAGAAAGGTTACATTCACCTTGCTTTGTGCAAAGGATAGATTAGTTAAGGAGTGATTTAACTTGAACGAATTGGGTCGTTGACTAGCGGCAAGGACTGTGAACCACGTTATATCAGTTTGTTAGCATTGTCTTCTTAATTGTCTTTATTACTTGTATTTTCGTTGCGCTAACCATTGATTGTAGACAATTAAGCAAGCGACTACCACCTACGATAAAGAGGGCTATTTACCCCCCCCCCCCCCTCTAGCCGACCACCGATCAATCCAACACTTTATGGTTGGGTTTCTGGAGAAATTGGAGGTACTCTATCTATATGTGGCCATCCAGATGTTTTTCTATTCGAGCATTGATAGTTAGATCTGCATCTAGGAATTTAGAGTCGTTAGCATTGATCTGGTTGAGATCTAGATGGATTGATGGCGGGCAGAGAGCTCGAATAAGTTAGCAATATAGGTTGACAGCGAGATAGAAGTTCTATTTTGAACCAGGATCAAGGTGGTGTTGTTCGGATTATTGATGTCCTTTGCTCAAAAGAAGAATGCGAGAAGGGAGGCAAGGCAGAGACAGAATTCTTTCGATGTTCAAGTCATACACAAAAGAGAAAATGACTAAATGACAAGTATCAAAGAAGAACATGCGGTACCAATATAAGGCAGACAATACAAGTGGAATTTATCATTATGTTCGTCACTCGACATGGCACCTATACGGGCGATACTGATAGCCTCTTGTGTGGTTGTGGTGGCATTTACGAGGCCTTGGACCAAGCTGTGACATCACACTAAGTCGTGAGGGTCATGGCAGTGGTCGCAGGCGACCTCCGCAGGGTTGATGGGGCCTTGTGCGAGGCTGCGAACAACCTCCGCGAGGCTCGTACGACAACAAACAATCTTCCGAGGCTTGCACTACCGCAGATGACCTCCGCATGGCTCACATAGGGCCACGAGCAACCTTCATAAGTCGCGATAGTGAAACTGCAAGGAACCAGCTCATGGACACAATGAAATTTTAATTAAATATTAGATTAATAATTTCAATCAATCTTGGAATATAATTTAAATAAAACAAATAAAATCAATTAAAATTTAATAAAACTATCTAATTGATTTAAAAATATGTCATCAATAATTTTAAAATTTATTATTAGTAAAATTTATTTATTTTTTAATCCAATCTAATCTAAATTAATTAAAATAATTTTACTATTATAATTAATTTTGTGGGTATCTTTTTTTTTCTTTTTGAAAATTATTTCTTATTTTATTTTTTTAATATTTATTTTATCTAATTGCAATGCTCTAAAAGCTATTTATTTATTAGATAAGCAAAATAATTAAAGGGGCCCTTGGCATTAAACAATGATAGATCCATTGCAAGGTGGACTCCACATCGACACCCTCTCTCCGCTGCCTTCCCACCTGTATTTTTGCATTATTAATTATTATAAAAATAAATTCAATTTCGCCCCTAGACTTTGCCTTATCTCGATCGACTTCCATATATACATTCTTCTTAATAATAATAATATCATTGAGAAACAAAGGCTTAATCTATGATAATTAAAATCCTTATCGACTAGCTGCTACTCAGCTTTGATTTACACTCTTGGCTCTGAGTCATATATTTTGCTAAGTAGAATTAGTTATTATATCATTATTTATATTTAAATAAAATTTTGAATTTAGATTATTTAATTGGGAATATTTTTGGCATATATTCATATATATCATCATTTAATGTTTTCATTGTTTTTTTATCATATTATATTCATCCTCTTCCCCGGCCCCCGTGTTCCATGTGTCCAAAACAAAGAGATGAAAACTAAGATCGAAGATTATTTTGTTTTTGTTCATAATATTTTAAGTCATGGGAGCTCTAATTAGCAAGCTTTGAAGGACCACAGAGATTAAATTGTATGGGGAGTTCAATTATTTATGCGTACTTTGCAACACTTTTTGTCAATATTCGTGTACTTTTTCTTCGAATAATCAAATCCTTGGGAATGGTTAAGTTTGATAGTGATGATGCTCACCGAACGAATGTGAAGCAGCACCAGCACTCGATTGCTCTCTCAAATAATGTTTTTCGTCGTTGGACGGTGCAGCCATAAAAGTAAAAAGATATTTCATAGAAGATGTAATTTGATCTTTTAAAGATGTGATTGTAAAGTCCAAACAGTTTAGATCGTCAAATTGTGAATACTTCTCAGATGTATTTAGGTGGTTATTGAAGATCCATAGAAGTTTTAATCTTTTTTCGGATCAGATATCCCTATAAAAATTATAAGATCGAAACACTAATAAAAAAAAACTGAAACAATGCTTTCCATCGTATTTTCTTTTTTTTATCAAAAAAGATTTTTTTTTTTTGTGATAGAATAAACAATAAACAAAAAAAAAAAAATGCTGCTTTAGGTACCCTGTCACAGGGCGTGTGATGTTACTCATACAACCACCAGCTACCTCAACAATGATCATAGCAACCGGAGAGAATTCTGAAAAAAGAAAGAAATAAATAAAGAAAAAAAGCAATTGTCTTCTTCTCCTCCTTTTTTTTTTTTTGGGAACATAAGGAATCTTTTATGTTGGCTTTAGAACTGGTTTGGGTCAACCTTTCACAGCTTGAGAGTGAGCTGGTAACCTCTAAATCTGTCCCTTGTGTTCTTGCTGCATGCAAGTAAAAGTTGTTTCTTAAGGAAGAAGAAGAAAAGAAGAAAAAAAAAAATGCCAAACATGAGAATTTAGGTGTCAGTGAGGCCCATAAAGAGATTCAGCAGCGACCGGAGACAGCTCGGTTCTTCCAAGTGCTGAATCCTTCGTATCGCAGCTCTCTCTTGGATCAAAGATGATGCCCTCCAGAACCAAGTGAGTGTTCATCAATTTTGTTCTTGTTCGTTTGTTTTTCTGTTCTTTCCTTGAGAATTTAGCGTTTCGTAGAGGTTCTTCGTAATTCGGATAGAGATCTTTTGTTGTTTTAATTTACTCGTTGAGGATCTGAAACTGGTATTTGGAGCAGATCTGGTCGGTCGGCGAACTCGAATACGAACTCTCAGGGAGTGCTCAAGGCAAGCAGATGCAACA
The DNA here is from genome assembly GCA_025175895.1 of Wurfbainia villosa. Classification (NCBI taxonomy): domain Eukaryota; kingdom Viridiplantae; phylum Streptophyta; class Magnoliopsida; order Zingiberales; family Zingiberaceae; genus Wurfbainia; species Wurfbainia villosa. The sequence goes on along the minus strand of CM045991.1, from coordinate 45,475,155 downwards.
GGAACGGATCCGCGCCGCCGCAGGAGAAACACTCTCTGCCCCCTTCGAAGCCGCGCGTTTCAGTCGATCGGCCGACGAAATCAGTCGAGTCGAAAGTCTCGAACAAGAACAGCACCAGTCCTACTGTATGCACGGTTCGTTTCCGAGCAACTGTTTGATTCAGTTTTGCGCCAATTCTCATTCTCGTCGTCGGTTTGGTCTCAGAAATCAGAATTGCAGGAGAAGTCGGAAGCAGTCGAGATGGAGCTGAAGAAAACAAGGGAGGAACTTCGCGTTCTCGAGCGAGAAAGGATCGAGGCTGTCGAGGAACTGAGCGAAGCCAAGAGGTCGGCAGACGAGATGAATGAAGAATTGCAGAAAGCTACGGTTGCTCGAGCGAGAGCAGAAGAGATCTTGGATACCGAAAAACTCAGGGCCGTCGAATTGGAAGAGACATTGCACAAGGAACTCGAGAATCTTCGAATCCGGCACGAGCAAGATGTGTCTTCCCTGAATTCCATGGCCGATGAGCTCCAGAAGGCCGAGGGAGAGCTCAGAGATGCCAGGGCCGACAAGGAGCTGGCATGCCGGGAAGCAGAAGGCGCGAAGACAGCCGCAAAACTACACGAAGAGAAGGTCGAAAAGCTGGAAGCTGAAACAGTCCTGCTGAAACTCGAACTCGAAAGAGCAAGAATAGCCGAGGAGAAGTTGATCCACATGGAATTGTTGGTCGAAAAGCTTCAGATCGAGGCGACCGATGCCCGGAACGGGGAATCGGATGTTTGTGCATTGGCCGATGAGTGGAGGAACAAGGCGGAGAGGCTGAAGGCAGATCTCGAAGAAGCTTATCAGTCTGAGAAATCTGCATCGGATTCTCTCGCAGACATGATGGTGAAGCTAGAAGAGACTGAATCCCTCTTCGAAGACGCGAAAAGGGAGATATCGATTCTCGAGGCGAGGATAGACTCATCGGAGATCGAATCGGAGAGGCAGAAGATTGATCTCGAAGAATCAAATATGCACCTTGATTTGGCACGGCAAGATGCATTGAACATCGGGAAGACAGTCGAGTTACTGAAATTGGAGCTCGAGAGATTGGAGGAGGAAAAGTCGGCGGCAGTCAACGGCGAAAAGGTCGCCGCCGAGGAGAACCGTAAACTCACCGATGAGCTCGAGCTCAGCAAAGACGAAGGGGAGAAGACGAGCAAGGCGATGGAGTGTTTAGCTTCGAAAGTCAAGTCTATGTCGATAGAAGCCGGAGAGAAAGAAGAAAGGCTCGCGCGAATGCAATCTGAAATCGAAGAATCTCACAAGGAGAGAGACCATTTGAGCAGAGTTCTGAGGAACACCGAAGAGAGGTACGAGGTGATGCTCGACGAAGCACGGTATGAGCTCGTCTGCCTCCAAAACAGGTGCAAAGGCAACGAATGGGATGCGAAAGAGAAGAACTTCATCGACGCCATTAGAGGTTTGGAAGAAGAAGTTGCCTCCTTGAAAGCCAAAACGGCGACGATGACAGTCGAGTCGCATGAAATGGCTGAGCACGAAAAGAATCAGTCAGCTGAGATGATAAGCGAGAATTCTAGTCTCGACGACGAAGAAGAAGAAGAACAATCTAAGAATGAGAATTTGCAGGCGAATGAAACAACGATGGCTGAGGATCGTGAAGTATTATCATCGATCGCTGAAATGGAATGCAGCGAGGAAAATGGAAGAGGATCAGAGATACCTTTCAAAGAGCAGGAGGATGATCAGTTCCAGGAAGATCAGAAACAGAAAAAGGAGGAGGAAGATCCAGAATCGAAGACGAACTGCGATGGCGGCGATCGGATGAATGGAACTGAGCAACTGGAGCTCCAAAGGAGGAGGAAGAAGAAGAAGGCATTGATCTACAACTTTGGGAATCTACTGAAGAAGGGAAATCATTAGTTGGATCGTCTCCAATCCATGTATTTTATCTTATACGATGCGATTAGTTTGTGATTCTTTATTACAGTTACATATTTCGCAAATTGTATCGACACATCTCTTGTTACTTTGGATGTTCATTTCATGGTGCAATTACTTCGATCATAATAGTTTTGTTTCTTTTTTATGATAAAATTACTATTAATGTGTGATCCGAAAATTATAAATAAAATTATGTATAATGGATCTTTTTCGGAATCCCACTGTGATAGGAGTTAAGTACACTTAGCTGTCTTTTAATAGTTTTTTCCTTTCCTCTTAATCTCTGCATTTTTATTGATCTATTTCATGATCATTAATTCTATGAGTTTTAACGTGATGATCAAAATAGGTAAGAATTATTTGAATTTAAAAATAAATTTTAGATCTCTTCCGAAATCGATCTACGTCACTTTTGAAATATTGTTATACTTTAATCACTATATCATCTCCCGGGAAACAATCTTCTTAATCTCACGTGAGGTTTTTCATTGTTGATGTGATGTGATAATAAAATATTTAAAGAAATAATAAAGAAAATCGATGTTTGAATTTCAAATTGGATGAATAGTCCGAAGGTCAATTTTTAAATATGTATAAATTATATTTTAAATTTAATTTATCGATAAATTAATGTGCAATTGATGTTCAATGTGAGAGTACTGTAAAATATTGGAATCATCAATTTAGTGGTCTTTAGCGATCTGTCCCATGATCATAATGAAAGAGATAAATTATGGAGGATCCTATGCGTCTTGACACAGTAGCAAAGATACATGACGGACATCTGAATTCACAAAAAAAAAGTTTAGATTTCTTCTAAAATCGATCCATATTATTTTTACAAGTACAATAGTATTTTAGCTACTACATTATCCCATGGAGATTCAATGTGAGAGTGCGAGATAGAGATGGAGATGTTTTAGTTTTGGAATCTCCTATTTGCAATGTAACCGATGGATGCCCATCGCTTTATCTAAATAGGCCTCTACCATTCAAAGCAGTACGATAACGATGGAGGTTAGAAGTGGACTATTTTTATGATATAAAGAAATTCTAAAAAATAAAATGATAATTTTAAAAGTACCGATGAAATTATATTATATAAGAAACAATTAATAAACTTAAATAAAGCATTTAACACTTAATTAATGGACGAAAAGAAAAAAAAACAAATATTGGATTAATAATAAAAAAACAAATATTGGATTAATAATACACTTGGCCAAATATAGACCAAATAAATGGTTATCCAAAAGAGAGCATAAAATCTCATCCATCTCCGCGCTCGACACCTCGCCGCTGTCGCTTCGTCGTCCGACCCCCTCTGGCCGTCGGACCGGGTGCGTTGGAAGCGTACCTCGTCGGCGGTCCGGTCGAGCTTGGCTTCCGGCCGGATTGCGGTCGGAAGCTGGCGCAAATGGTCGTGATTGTGCCGAATCACGACCGCAAATCGGTCGGGAAAGGATCGTCGCCGCTGGGCGATCCTTTCCCCACCGGGTGTGGCTGCGATTCGCGGCCGGCAGTGGCCGCGCCACTGTCGATCACGATGCGCCCGAATTGCGACTGATTTGCGCCGGCCGTACGCAATCCGCCGGCCGAGCCCATTCGGATGTCGTGAGGTGCGCTAACCAGGGGTCAGCGCCCAGCAGCTGCATTCCTCGATGCGGACGGATGCGCAGGAGATCAAATCCGTATATATATGCACGAAATGAGTGGAGTGAACAGTGAAATTATTATTCACAGAACAATGATTTTACTATTCACAATAAGAAATACACAGGCACACATATCAGAGACGTACAGTATATATATATATATATATATCGTTCAATCGGATGTACATTATAGTTCAATCCTTGAACTTTAGATGATAGATAATAGATATATTCATAGATACTCACGGATGAATTATATAAGGTAATATTATATATATATATGAAATGCATCGGAGCGTTTGCATGCTTATCAAATGGATGAACACTGTAGGTCAGTATCTCAATTCGTCGGGATTGTTGATGTCGTCTGTCCGATCGAATCACGGTCGGATTTCAATCGGATTGTAGTCAGCATCTGATCGTATTCCAGTCGCCAATGTCGCATGAATTGCGACTGCTAGTGTCGTGGGTATTAGTGATTGTAATTCGGTCAGAATTCGATCGCTCAACGACAATGTCGAGCACATGGGGAGAGACGTTCGAGCGGAGTTACTGTGCTCGCTCATGCATAGATGTACAAATGGATTTTGACGATTCAATCAGAATTTGATCATGAAATTTGATTGTGGTTCGATCCGATCGGCACCGGAGTCCGCTCGGATTGCAGTCGAGCTCCAATCAAATTGCGGTCGCAGGGTTGGCAAGCACAATTCGACTGAAATATTATCCAAATTCGACTGTGATTCTGTTGGTCGGACTGTATTGACCTCTACGAGTTCAGATGTTGATTATAATGATCATCAAAGAAGAACGTCATGGATAGGAGCACTGTACAATCTGTACAATTTCATGTGCATCCATACACAACTCATTCGTAATAGTTTAATTTTTAGAATTATCATAACAAAGAAAATGTACAATTCTTTTATCATTATGATTGAAAATGATGAACATTATAATTCAATCCTTGAATTCGTAGGAATCACCGTCACACTGCATTCGACGGAGATACAGACGAAACCACCACGATATATCCGAGCAATTAAATTATATATATTTTAAGAGAGAGAGAGAGGGGAAGAACTTGGACAACTGATCCATGCACTCGTGAATCATTCGCTCGAACTTCACAAAAGATAAAACCAAAAAATAAAATAAAAAATTGCACTTTTAATTTTTATTCTCATTTATATATTTTTGAACATAAAATAGCTGTTGTTGTCCCCTTCAAGAAGCTTGTCCTTTGCCATGGCTTTCGAGGAAGAAAAACTCGAGTAGAATTGAGAATCTACATAACTTTTGTCAAAAAAAATTGACATCCTAAAAAAGGCACTCGCAAATTGGATGTTTAATTAGGTTTTCGGATTAGTATATAATGTCGACTAGCGATGTTCTATCATTGTCAATAGTCTATATATATCAAAGTGATATTCAATATGATCCTAATTCAAGATTTTTTGTTTTAATCATGTTTAATATGAATCACGATTTCAAATTAAGACTTGTTTTCTTTCGCTCTTTATTCAAAAGAAATTATTTTGAAAATAATTTATTTATGAGTAATTGTATTATTTAATGATAATATCAAGGTAAAAGTTTTTTATTCCTAATTTTTAAATTGGAATTTATTAAAAATAATAATAATTTTGTAATGCATGAAATATATAAATTGGTTGCTTTTGTGATATCTACATCACAAGTTGAAGTTTTAAAAACAACCTTAATAAATTTTTCTTCGAAATCTCACACGGTGAGAGTTTCCGTGAATTGGAATATCTATTTTTTTTAAAATAAAATATATAAATATGAGTTAATATTCTAATTTAGTAAAGTTAAAAAAATTATATTCTAGCAGTCAAAGACGATTACGTTCGCATCCAGTGTCCATCTTCGACGGTTCCTCGGTGATGATTAAAAGAGGTAAATAATAAGAGAACTATATCTCTTATCCGTTGATCAGAAACGATAAAGAATTTCTGAGCACAAATGAAAAATTTAGATTCTATGTCAAGAATCGAATTCTTCTCGTTCTAGTAGCATACGGATCATCTTGAAAAGATAAAAAAAAATTATTTTGATGTTGTATTTAAATAATACGTAACCCCTATTTTACTAATTATAATCATAGAGTTATTATCTACTCGTATTATAAGTGACCAATGAGGTAAGTCAAAGATAGAGAACATATATATTTTTTTCTTTGTCTTATTTCGATTTCTACCCCTTTTTATACGGGGGAAGGTTAAAATAATAAAATTTGTGATGTCTGATTGTCATATCTATTGGTGAAGTATAATCTTATCCATGACAATATATTAATTTTGGTCATCGTAACCGCGTGCAAAATTAACATTTTGCCTCACATATTTTTGTAAATCTTGTTATGTCCCGCATAGTTTCACTATTATCATTTAACCACTCTCTATGCACTCCTCGTTTGACCTTGAAATCTCGATACTTATAAAAATGCTACAGATAAAAACAATGTTATAGTTTAGGACAGTAAACGAACCAACTCAAGCTAATATTTACGGTGTTCGATCTTATTTGATATGATAATTAAATTGAGCCCTAAAATTAATTAAGCTAGTGAAATATTTGTTTAAGTTTGATTTTTTTTTTAGCTTGAGTTTGGTTTGTTTAATCGATAACAAACTTCTAATCAATATTATCAAATTCTTAAGTCAAATTTGTTGTTTATTTATTTGAAATTTTAATATTTTTATTATTTATTTAATTGGTTAGTACAGATAATTCAAGTGAATATAAATAAGTTTATAAACGAACATGATCATGAATACTCTTTACGAATAGTGTTCATAAAATACTATTCGGGAATATTATTCATGAATATTATTTACGAATATTGTTCATAAATATTGACAAATAGAATATATATGTGTTCAAATTTATTCACTTAATTTATTAAGATATTTAAATTTATTTATTTAATTGACTTATATATATTGAACGAATATAAATGAACTCTTATTAAATTTGTTTAAAAATACTTGATTTGTTTGCATCCCTGAGCGTAGGGAAACATAAATCCGGTAAATTTACAAGGGCAATTCCAAAAAAATTTACTGAATCTAGTTCACAAAACTACATGGTTTAAATGTATATTTGTAAATTCTGAGGGCTAAAGTGCAATATTGTCAACCAATATTTAGCCACTTCCCGATGCCAACAAAATTACGGTCGCTATCACGTACAAGTCACGGAGTCAGTATCTTTTACACTCCCGACATATCTCCCGTCATATTCGTCTCTCTTTCCCTTCCTCTCCCGATATGACGCCGCTCCATCGGACGTACCAGAGTGCATCTCCCGCAATCCGACGGTCGGAAATAGGCTCCCGAGTCGCGACGGTTTTCGTCCCCGTTCCGTATCGCGACACGACCGATCCGATTTGTTTATTATCACAGCGGCGACTTCTGTCGTCGTCGCGTCGCGTCGCGTTCGTTTTCGCTCTCGGGCTTTCGGATCGCGACGCGAAGGGGCAGTTACGTAATTAAAGCCCCGGAATCGATTGCTTATCCGTTTCGATTTCCGGTTCTGACCCCCTGGCCGAGGTAGAATGACGCATGTGCCCTTGTCGCCCGCACCGGTCAGACGGAACTGGGTTCTCTGGTCGCATCATTCCTTTTTGAAATTATTATTATTATTATTATTATTATTATTATTATTATTATGCGGTTGTTGCCGTCGTCGTCGCGTCTGTGCGGGGGCCACCAAATGTGAGGCAGCAAAATTAAAGTCCCTTGTCGGTAGTTGAATTTGAATAGGAACGTACAATATTTAATTAGATTTGGGTTCGCATTAATGTAAATAAATGCGTTTCGTATTAAAAAAAAAAAAGAAGCCATGTGGATAATTTCCTGCGTTAATATTTTAAACAATGCTAATATTTTTTTTCGATTTTTGCATCTTTAATCGACTTTCTTTTATTTGGTTGGATGTGCGAAATTTAGAAGGGGTCGGTTCTCATTTATGAAATGTTGCTTTATTTAGGGATTCCACGTACCCGATCTATTACTAGAGATCAGTATGGGCCCGGCATTTTTTTGTCCTTTTGGCGGCCAATCAAGACGCGGGTGATCAGGAAAATTGGAATTAAAGGATATTTTACTCCACGTGCTTCCATAACGTGACGAAGAGAATTACCGTGTTTGATAGTTTTGTAAAAATATTCTTCAATGTTTACTAATATCAAAATGACCTTCGGCCCTCCATAATTTTATTTATGGACACTACGTAAAGTCATAAATTTTGAATTTTTTTTACTATTTATGATGATTTAATAAGGTAATTAAATTAAACTAAGTTGAACCTAAAATGATTATTTAAGTTTGAGGTTTTAATAAGATTGATATTACAAATTTATTGAGATCCTCTTTATTTACAAACATAAACATTTCTACGAGCGTCATTTAGAAATAAATCATTAGGGGGTGTAATTGTGATTTTGCTGAAAAATTAGGGCATTGGGAAAAAGTCCTTCAATATAAAAGGTCGTTTGGAAATTATTCAATAATAACTTCCGAAAGCTGTCGACTGTAGACACGTGATTGTGGTGGGTCCCACGGCGACCCGGTTCCCGATCCGCAGTGACATGCATAAATAATTAAATATGAGAGATAAGCCAATTGGCTTATAGATAAGTACATTGACAAACAAAACCCGATGATAGGTAGATCGACTTATCCTGATACGTAGAGTACATTCCTTCTATTCTCACTCCTTTTTTCAACATCGACGGGCTTTAATTCCGCTGGCGAAGCGTGCGGGTTGCAGACGTGCGAGCGTGTTTTTATCATCCTCCACAAATTGAGTGCGGATTTTTCAATTAATCGGGTACGAGGTGGAAGACGTGGCGGAATCTGAAAGCTTCGGTTGGAAATGACCAATCTGCCCTCGGAGGTCGACCTGTGGAATCGGGAGATCTGGAGACGCCTCTGCCCTCGTATCGAATGACGGTTTTACCCCTGTTTTTTGAACCCCAACAAAACCGACGCCCAATCACTTTCCCAGAAAGCCCCTTCCAACGTGACGGGCGGTTCCGTCTTTTCAGGAAAAATGCCAATCGAGCCCCGGCGAGCAGTGGCTGTTCCCGGAAAGGAGAGGGGTAATTTGGGAAAGCGTGGGGCACTTTACTTCCAGGGTTTCGCAGGTATAAATGGAGGGGAGTGCGGAGTCGATGCCAGTCGCGGATATAAAAAAAGGCAGAAAGGGAATGCGCAAGAGAGAGGAGGAGAAGACTCGGCGGCTGGAGCAAGGCAGAGAAGGAACGAAACGGAGATAGGGCGGAGCGCGAGAGCCGCCGCCGGACAGCGAGAAATTTCCGGAGGGCTTGCGGAGTTGCGGATCTCCTCGTCTCGAAGCTACTTCGGTCGTGGTAAATTCCGAACTTGTTGGTTTCTCGCTGGGATCCGTCGCAGGACCGAGTGGCTGGAGCTTCTTCGTGGTTTGGCCCGGAGTCGTCGACGCGAGCGCTGTATTCTTTCTGGCGGTGGTCGGTAGGGTTTTCCTCCTCCTGCTGCTTCTGGGAGGTGGATTTCGGGTTAGGTAGTGCGTAACGAGGGGGGTTATTAGGGGTTTCTTGGGGGGGGTCCGGTTGATTATGTTTGTGATTTTGTCACTGGATGATTCGTTGTGAGATCTTGTTGCCTGTTTTGTGATCTCAGCAACTTCCTTTCAGGTGCCAGTTGTGGAGGAATTTTGTTTTTTTTTGTTCATCTTGTTCGGGTTGGATTCAAATGTCGGGTTTTGGGTATTGAGATAGTTGTTGAACAAGCGCGAAGATAATTTTTTTTTAATAAGTTCATTTTGTCGTTTTGAGGTTCTTTTTGTGTGCCTTGTCTTTTACCTATTGGTGCTCGGCGTTCATCCTGGAGCATTTGTGATTTAGGAGCTCGGCGAGGGCAATATGTCTTATTTGAGCAGAGAACTGATTTTCCTGATACTGCAATTCCTGGATGAGGAAAAATTCAAGGACGCAGTTCATAAGTATGCTAATTTTCCTCATTTAAAGTCTAAAGCTCTGTGTTTTTATTAAGTTTATTTTTGAAATGGTTAAATTATAGGTTGGAACAAGAGTCCGGATTTTACTTTAATATGAAACACTTCGAGGATCTAATTCAGGCAGGGGAATGGGATGAGGTCGAGAAGTATCTTAGTGGCTTCACTAAGGTCGAAGACAATCGTTACTCTATGAAAATATTCTTTGAAATTAGGAAACAGAAATATCTGGAAGCACTTGACAGGTCAGACTTTTTTTTTCTCTTCTTTACTTTTTCTTTTTTGATAAAATTGCTTGGGGCTTGTATCAATTTTAGCTTTTTTTGCTTGTGGTAAACACCTATAACCTTTCTCCCCACCTCTCTCAGCCAAGACAGAGCCAAGGCTGTGGAGCTACTGGTTAAGGATCTTAAGGTGTTTGCTTCTTTCAATGAGGAGCTTTACAAGGAGATCACTCAACTTATTACCTTGGAAAATTTCAGGTATTTGAATTTATAGAGTTTTGAATTATGAAGATGCTACTGTCATGATAAATGCCATAATTCACTACCACCATCTTCTTCATTTTTATTTCCAATCATGCAGGCAAAATGAGCAACTTTCCAAGTACGGGGACACAAAATCAGCACGGAACATAATGCTTTTGGAACTTAAGAAGCTTATTGAAGCCAATCCTTTATTTCGTGATAAGCTAACATTTCCTCCTTTTAAAACTTCACGCCTGCGAACTCTAATAAACCAAAGGTATCTTTATTTAGATTCTTTGTGGTAGGTAACTTGTTCTGTTTAACCTGCATTACTTCAGCTCCTCTAGTTCTATTGGGTAATGAACAAAGTAAACAAAATACTCACAGTTTGCAACAATATTCTATACAATTTTCTCAATGTAATTCTGCATAATAAATGCATTCCATAGATTGCAGTGATAATGACTTACAGAACTGCAGAAACAAATTTAATCCTAGCCATTTGTAGAATAGGAATTTATTTATAATATTTGGGATTTGTTCAATTTTGGAACTATGGAGTATGAAAACGTGATGCATAATTCTTTGTTTCCATTTATTGTTTATGTAATTATTTCTATTTTGTACATTACTATGTTTGAAGTATCATAAACTCATATTTCTGTTGCATCTTTTATTCAGCTTAAATTGGCAACATCAACTTTGCAAGAATCCGCGCCCCAACCCTGATATCAAAACACTCTTTACTGATCACTCTTGTGCTGTTCCTGCTAATAGTGCACGTGGACCACCAACAAATGGGCCGCTTGTGGGTTCTATTCCTAAATCTGGAGCATTTCCTCAACTTGCTGCTCATAGTGTATGTGGAATTGGATGCCACCTTCTAAAGCCTTGACTTGTTTCCAATTTTGGACTAATATGGTATCGTCTTCTGGTCCAGCCATTCCAGCCAGTTGTCTCTCCACCTGGAAGTGCCATTGCAGGATGGATGACAAATGCTAACCCATCATTACCACATGCTGCGGTGGCACAAGGCCCTCCAGGTCTGATTCAGCCTCAAAGCACAGGTGCTTTTTGAATACCTATATTCACTGTTTTAAAGATATTACTTGTCTTATACATGAGCTATGAGTTTTACATCTGCAGCTGCATTCTTGAAGCACCCAAGGACACCAGCAAGTGCCCCTACTGTGGAATACCAAACTGCTGATTCTGAACACTTGGTGAAGAGACTACGAACTGGACAATCAGATGAGGTATCAAAAATATGCATTGTAAAGGATTTGTAAAAATCTTTTCTACAACTTGTTTCTATTATGATAACAACACATAATTTTCCATATATGACAGTTAATGTTTTCCACTATAGGTATCATTTCCTAGTGTAAGCCATCAGCCCAACATCATTTACTCTCAAGATGATATTCCAAAGACTCTAGTGCGGACTATTAATCAGAGTTCCAGTGTCCAGAGCCTGGATTTCCATCCAATCCAACAGACAATTCTTCTAGGTAGATTACTTGCAGCCCTGTTTGTTTACTGATGCCTATACAATTTGCTCGTAACACTTTTTGGTATGGAACATGGCTATGTTACATCTCAATTTTTTTTTCTGTGCAGTTGGAACAAATGTTGGGGATATTGCCATATGGGAGATTGGATCTAAAGAAAGGCTAGCACACAAGACCTTCAAGGTTTGGGATATCAGCTCTTGTTCTTTGCCATTACAGGTGCTCCCTTCATATTTTCAGTTGTCTCTGTCATTGATCTCCATTTAGCATCAAACTCAATCCGGTCCAATTTCTAAGTATTCCTTGTATATTCTACTTGTAGGCAGCTTTGATGAAAGATACTAATGTATCCGTTAATCGATGCTTATGGAGTCCTGACGGTTCTATTCTTGGTATAGCTATTATGTTTAATTTCTTTTTAGTCAAATTTCTCATCCACGTTTCCTGATGTGTGCATCCTAACAATTTTTTTTTTATTTGTAAACTTATTTTGTGATTTCTTATTCCTGCAGGTGTTGCATTTTCCAAGCATATTGTACAGACTTATGTTTTTACCTTAAATGGAGAGTTGAGGCAACAATTGGAGGTAAAGTAACTAAATAATTCATTTTTTCATACAATAGTAATGCCTAACGCTTTGCTTGTCTGTAGATTGATGCACATGCAGGTGGAGTTAATGATATTGCCTTCTCCCATCCAAATAAGAGTCTATCTATAATCACATGTGGTGACGACAAGACTATTAGAGTGAGCATCAGTGGATGTGCTTTTGACTTATTTAAAATATATTAACAAAATAATAATAATATGCCCTTGCTTTACTATTATCTTTATGGCTTAATGGCAGGTATGGGATGCTGCGTCTGGGCATAAGCAGTACACGTTTGATGGCCATGAAGCTCCTGTATACTCTGTATGCCCTCATTATAAGGAGTCTATTCAGGTTTATTTCTCACTGCCACTTTATTTATTTTCTTGGCGAAGCTTTCTTAATTTTAGAAGTTTAAGTTTTAACTATCACACTGGTCCACTGTTCCTCTTTATGCAGTTTATCTTCTCAACTGCAATTGATGGAAAAATCAAAGCGTGGTTGTATGATTGTTTGGGATCCAGAGTTGACTATGATGCCCCTGGAAAATGGTGCACAACAATGTCTTACAGTTCAGATGGGACTAGGTGAGTTCCATTTACTCCACCTATCATTGTCACTAGTTAGTTGCTAGCCTTCATCATACACTAATCTTTAAGATAATAAAGAAGGTAGTTTGCTACATGTGTGTGCTCTAATTAAACTTCTGTATGTAATGGGCCTTGGGTAGGTGATCTTTGGGCATGTGATTAGATATATAACAATATTCAAGTATTAAGAAACAGTTGGTGCATCATGGCATCCACATACATGTTACATTTTGAATATTCTAACACCTATTGCCGGAATATTATCCATACTCTTCTCTATTCACTGCTAATTTTATTAAGTTAAAACATGTTGCAGGCTTTTCTCCTGTGGAACCAGTAAAGAGGGTGAGTCTCATCTTGTAGAGTGGAATGAAACTGAAGGAGCTATTAAGAGGACGTACTCTGGTTTTAGAAAACACTCATTAGGAGTTGTCCAATTCGACACTACTAGAAACCGATTCTTAGCAGCTGGAGATGAATTTATGATAAAGTTTTGGGATATGGATAATACTAATATGCTAACTACTACAGATGCAGATGGTGGATTGCCTGTTAGTATTTTTTTTTTTTTGGTGGTCAACTAGTATGCTTTTAATTTGTCCTATACAAAACTGCAACTCAAAATGACTTTTCCTTCTCTTGCACCACAGGCAAGTCCACGCCTAAGATTCAACCATGATGGCTCATTGCTTGCAGTGACAACAGCTGACAACGGAATCAAGATCTTAGCTAATTCAGATGGCCAGAGGTTGGTAAGGATGCTTGAGAATAGGGGATTTGAAGGGTCTCGAGGTCCTCAACAGATAAGTGCTAATATGAAGGTAACTTTTGCATCATTTCTTCATGATTCAAATAGATGGAGTTTTTCATATTATAAATTTAGGAGTAATAATAATTCTATGAGAACTCTAGGAAAAAAAAGAAAAATAATTTTATTCATACTTGTATTCATTTCTATTTACTTGGAACTCTAATTTTATATAATTTAATGCTTCTTCTATGCCTGAATTATTATGATAATTTGGTCATCTAAATCTAGTAAGTATAAGCATATAATTAATTTGAGTTTTGAAATGGTTCACTTTCGTCTTCAAAGTTTCACTAATGCTACTACATGATAATCTAATGTCTGATTGGAGTTCCTTGATGATTATTTTGTTATGTTTTTCGGATATATACGTTGGTGTTTTTAATAGATCTCTACATCGTGCAGCCACCACTTGTCAACGCATTAGGGTCTGTCTCGAATGTTTCTAGCCCCATTGTACCTACTGCTGAGCGACCTGATCGACTCATACCTGCTGTATCAATGAGTAGCTTGGTAAGCCAATATTGACTTTAGTGTTACTGATCTTATTTATCAGGTTTGACAATTACAGTGTTAAATGAGTTGTGCAGGCAGTTGTGGATAGTAACAGGAACGTTGATGTTAAGCCGAGAATTCTAGAGGATACTGAAAAGACAAAAGGCTGGAAACTAGTTGACATTCTTGACTCTTCTCACCTTAAAGCCTTGCGATTGCCAGATACATTGACAGCAAGCAAGGTTTGTTGGTCTTGCTACCTGAGAAGTTAATCAACCAATTTGTGGTGTGACACTCTAATCAGTTAATTATCTCCTATTTGGCCCATAGGAATAACTATTAGATTTTCTATGAATTACCATGAAATAGGTAAGTTATGTGCTTTGTTAAAAGATGAATTCAAAATACTAATTCATATGTAATTTTGATTCCCTAATCATGAGGGATAACTATTCTTTCTCTATTTGAGAAATAACTATTCTTCATCTATTGCTTCCAAAAATACCTATTTATTCAACATTCCAAAGAATATACATGTATTATGATCTTGCAAAGTGGGCCAGTTGGATTGGTCCAACCTGATTGGTCAAGATGGCTGGGCTACTCTAGTTGGTAATTTTCTCATTAATGCAAGAGATTGCATGCATTTCTCACATTGGATGCTCAAATTCTAAAGTAGATTGTAACCAAGGGTTGCATATTTCCTTCCTGTAGCAACTTGCAGGCATTTTGGTCTCAGGAACACTTTGTGATATGGAATAACAAAGCTTGGGAACTGCAAATTTATTGCAACATATTCTTTTATCTTTTAATAATATCTATAGTACACATCTCGGCAAAGAGATAACTTGGATCCCTGTTTCTATGTACCAAAGGTTATGATAAAAAAGAAATAAGATATTGTAAGGATGATGCTTCAAGACAAAGCTATCTGCAATCAACAACAACCAAGCCTTATCCCACTAGGTAGGGTTGACTAAAAGTTACATGTAATCAACAACAACTAAGCCTTATCCCATTAGGTGGGATCCGCTTCAGTTATGAAATTGATTTCGCTATGGTGGTTGCAATTGATACTTCTACTGGGGTAATTTAGAACTTTACTAGTCTAACAAGGTCATAATTGTGTTGCAACAAGCATAGATCTTGTGTTTGAGATTTGGACCATTGGCTTCCTTACTATCATGATGGCATAATCGAGGCGTCCATTTTGATGGACTGCATATGGCTCTAGACCACACCATAAATGACCTCAAAATTGACTAATATGATAGGGCAACAATAATACATTTATCTCACATGTCAACCAACATTTGTACTATCTGGAAGAAATCAATGCATATATCTTGGTCATAGATGTGTGAAAACACTAAAAAATATAGACAACTTTAGTTGATACTAGTTATTTGCTTCCTATTTCAATCATGGTTGTGCTTGTGAACTCAGTGTGCATTTCCTTTATTTTCATACTTTCATAATGGGAGCCCTAGGCCTTTTCTCTTATTGATTATTTGCCTATTCAGGGAACATAATTTTCTTTACTACAGGTGGTGCGTCTGTTATATACAAACTCTGGGCTAGCTATTCTAGCTCTCGGCTCCAATGCTGTTCATAAGCTGTGGAAATGGCCACGTAATGAGCGGAATCCATCTATCAAAGTAACAAAAGTTTTGTTTGCAGTTTCTTACTAGATGCCAATACATTTTCTGATGTATTATTTTGTTGTTTCTTCAGTCAAATGCAACAACTATTCCTCAGTTGTGGCAACCATCAAATGGTGCTCTTATGACTAATGAAACAACTGATGCCAATCCAGACGAAGTGACAGCATGTATTGCTTTGTCAAAGAATGATTCCTATGTAATGTCTGCCTCGGGTGGCAAAGTTTCCTTGTTTAACATGATGACCTTTAAGGTGCACAACCTTCCATTCTCATGAGAAATGATTTTTAGCTCATTTAAGTGGCAGATCATATTATTTTTAATGTTGCAATTTGTATGATATTTCACAGGTAATGACAACTTTTATGGCACCGCCACCTGCTGCTACCTTTCTGGCATTTCATCCTCAAGACAACAACTTCATTGCTATTGGAATGGATGATTCCAGTATTTTAATATATAATGTTCGAGTTGACGAGGTTAGTGTGGTCATACTTGCTCATCCTCTACGAGAAGCCAAATGATCCTTTTTTTTTTTCCCTTTGTGGAAGTTAAGCCAAAAACTCCTCTCTTACTAAAAAACCAAATTGAAAATTTCTTTATTATGCTCATGCCCAATGCTATTTTCATTGTCATTTTCAGGTGAAAACCAAGCTCAAAGGTCACCAAAAAAAGATTACAGGCCTTGCATTTTCACAGTCACTGAATGTCCTTGTGTCGTCAGGTGCCGACGCCCAGGTATTTAGGTCTACGTCTACTATTTAGATATCTTTATCAGATCATTACATGGACCTGAATAATCATGAAGTCCAATTGTTTACAAATTGAGATTCCTGCATGTTATTTATACTTGAGTGCTAATGTCTTAATACTTTCTAGTTTTAACTCCTTCAAGGTTCTGTTTTGGTGAATCCAATTGCAGTTATGCATGTGGAGTATTGATGGGTGGGAGAAGAAGAAGTCCAGATCTATCCAGGTGTCACCCTCCCGTGCAGCCCCATTAGTTGGGGACACTAAAGTTCAATTTCATAATGACCAGGCACATCTCTTGGTTGTCCATGAAAGTCAATTAGCAATCTATGACAGCAAACTCGAGTCTTCGCGCTCAGTAAGTTCTGATCTTAACATGCTTTTCTGCTCTCCTTGTTGGTTATTTTGGAATATTTTTCAGTAAATTTGGTATAATTTTTCCACTCCCTCAACATGATAATTATCAGAACAAAAACGACCTTAATTAAGTTATTCTCCTAGATAAAGGAATCTACCAAAATAGATTTTTATGAAGTCCCAAACTTTAAAAAATTAAATTCCTTATTTGCGTTATTCTTTTTAACCAAGAAATGCAATTCTCAGTAAGTTGTATCTTTCTTAGTTCATCATTTTCAAATAAGAATCAATCTCTCTAGTCAACTGGATTGTGAAACACTTCATTTCTTAGTTGAGTCTATGCCTAAATCAGAATGTACCTGAACTTTAAAATATAATTCACTCAACTCTTACAACTCAAAAGTTTAGCTGACAACAGTAATCTCTTGTGAGGTTTTCAATCCATCAGATACACCAAGCCCTCGGCTTGATCCATGTGTCATCCTTCACTTGTTCACTTGCATAGTCCACCTCTTGTGGCTCTCGTCAAAGTTGCCAACTCAATGCTCCTCATCTTATGGTCCATACCATCCTTCTCCTATCTCCGACAGACTTTCTAGCTATCGACCTAAGCCATCGTAAGCTCCATGAGCTTTCATTGCATCCAACCAAGTCTCGGCTAGTCATACAAGCAAGTCTAACTTAAACCCTTTGACAAATACATCAAAACAACTTAGTTGAACATAACTTTTTAAGGCATAAATGTCCTTCCATCCTTCCATATCATAACAAATCCTCTGCATTGAAATTAGACTAATACTAAATAAGCGGTAGTATTAATTTTTCTCACAGTACAAGGGCAACCAATAGAGCAAACATGAAATTTGTTTGAGCGTTTGGAAAGCCATTGAGGACAAATAAAGATGAGAACCAAATCTAATGCTTTGTAATATTTATATGCATTTTATTAAATTTGTAACTTAATGCAACTTTCCTATTGACATTAACATAAATCTTTAAAATACGTTTAATATTTATCCGATAAACGAACCATGGAGAAGGTTGTCTACCTTCGGGATTAACAAAATTCTCAACATGCTCAGTTTGAGTAGGAAGTGGCAGGTACTGGATCAAATTAACTAGTTGATGAATTTTGGGCTCCCATAGAGAACACATATGAAGACAATATTATTATTGAATTGAAGAAACAATGCATGCATTAGTGTCCCTCTTAAATGACTTTTATCCAAATAAGTGAAATAACTTTAAATATTTTAGGAAAGGAATAAAAGAATTTTATATCTAAAAGAATTTATAACCTGGAATAACTCATTCTCTAAATCATATATTATTAAATCAATATTTTCTTAATTAATTGTATTAAAATAAACTTTTTTGAAAAGTTTTAAGTTCTTAAAAATTATTATTTTTTTCAGTGGTCAGTTCAAAATAGAAGCTTAACTATGATGGTTTATTTGTTGGATGTGGTAAAATCAGTCTTGCTGAAGAATGCAAAATTTCCTTATTCTTTCTAAATGCTGTTTGAACTGTCCTTTGCAGATTCTCTCTTTCTTGCTTTGATATATGTCTCCTAGGAATTCTTCCTCTGTATGATCATACATTATCTGCTTTGATACAGTGGTCTCCTAGAGACTTGCTCTCGGCGCCAATTTCACATGCAATCTACTCTTGTGACGGCTTGTCAGTATACACCGGTTTCGCCGATGGTGCCATTGGAGTCTTCGAAGCTGACAGTCTGCGGCTTCGATGCCGGATCGCACCATCTGCTTATTTACCAGCATCCATTCAAAGGTACACCTGAAAGAGTTTCACAAGATTACCTATACATCTCTTCTCTCTCATTTGCATTGTAACTATTTCCTTTCTGGAATCTCTGAAACTGAATCTTCCTCTTTCAACTCCTGGTTTCCACTTTTCAGTGCTGGGTCTACACATCCTGTGGTGATCGCTGCTCACCCGACCGAATCCAACCAGATTGCGCTCGGCATGAGTGATGGCGCCGTCTATGTTCTCGAGCCATCAGACATAGATCCAAAGTGGGGATTGGCCCCCCCTCAGGAAAATGGCTCTCATCCTTCGGCCTCAAGTCTGGTTTCCAGCAATAACCTGACGCCAGAGCAACCCCCTCAGAGGTGACGACTTCGACTTGGCTTTCTATAAGCAGAGTAGATGTTTTGTGCAACTGGCTTCAAAGGGATGAGTAACTTTTGAATACAACCTTTGTGCTGTTCTTTTTTTTTTTTTTTGTTTTTTTTTTAAAATTTTTATGGCAACGTGTCTCTCATTGTAAAGCTCGTTATCTTCTTAATCTTTGTGATGCATAGAAATGTTGTAAATTGTGCTGATGCAATTAATTGTGCTAGAATTCCTTCTTTTCTTTATCTTATTTTATACGGTTTTAGCACTGACAAATGAACAGGTTTTATCTCTTACGTTAAAATTAAGTTTTAGTAAATGCGGTTTTTTAAGAATCAAGGATTTCTGTAAGAAATTAAAAGTTTATTCTTAATTCGCTTTTGCTAAGGTAGAAATCTTTTAGATTTACTAATATATTTTTTTATTAGAATTAAATTTATATTTATTTGGTAAAGGTGAATAGTTAAATTGAAACTTTTATTTCTTTAATAAATATGATAAAGATGGATAATAACGATCTATAGTTTTTGAAATTAAGAGATTTGTTCTGATTTTCCAAAAAAATGATACCTTTTATTTTTGTTATACAGCCCATATTTCATTTTTTTTTATTTTCATTGGTATAGCAACTTTATTGAAAATTGCACAATTAAAGTAATTTTAATTAAAAATTATTACAATGGTAGCAACTTTAGTTAAAATTACTTGAATATACGATTAAAATCAATAGTTTTATTTTATTTTATTTAATTAAAAATAATTTTAATCAATATTTAAATAAATTAAAAAATATTAAAATAATTTTGATTATAATTATTTAATAATTTCGAGTTTATGGTTGGTTAAAATTATATTTATGATATAATTGCTGTAACGTGTAAAAATAAAATTAATTCAACTTTATAATTTAATTATACAAAGAATATATATATATATATATATATATAGAGAATTGATTTACTTAGCGTCCTTTCGTTGTCCGACTCTGTGCGACGAGGAAATACACAGTAATCGTGCATCCGACACTGTCGATCTCGCCGGTGGAAGGTTGGATTCCGGCCAGGATCCGACCGGAATCCGATCGGATTACGGTCGGCCGACGGTGAATCGGCACCCAAAG
This sequence comes from Wurfbainia villosa, assembly GCA_025175895.1. Lineage (NCBI taxonomy): Eukaryota > Viridiplantae > Streptophyta > Magnoliopsida > Zingiberales > Zingiberaceae > Wurfbainia > Wurfbainia villosa. The sequence goes on along the minus strand of CM045991.1, from coordinate 45,455,066 downwards.
CCGTGAAAATTTGCGTGGAAGAAATACTGTGCATTCTTTGTTACTGTGTAATGGCGATTTAATCGACGAGCGGAGACCTTTGTGTATACATTCGCCATAAGATAAGGCGGAGATCAAAACTATATATATATATATATATATATATATATATATATATATATATATATATATATATATATATATATATATATATATATATATAATTACTGTTGGGCCAAAGCGTTGCGCGTCACGTATGCGTGCGATGCTATAAACAATGATTTCATCGTTTATTCATCTACGGTGAAGCGGTGAAATCCCCTGCTCACCGCATGATGATTCGCGACAAAGCGCGCACAACTTTGACACCCAGTTGATCACCCTCATATATATATATATATATATAGCCCTCGGGGCGCGGCGCACTGGTAACCACAGCTCCTCTCTTCGCAGCTATCCAGGGTTCGATTCCTCCGGGGCGCACCCCGCTAGGTTTAATACCTAGGGTGTGCAGTAATTGCGCTGATCGGCTCTGAGGCGGGACATCTGTCCAAGTCGGACTATAGGTGTCAGTGCGTCCTCCTGATTTATCCTTGCTAATCGGTGGGGACTCTCGTTGAAGGCCTTGGGGCGGGGCCGGCCAGCCAAGTGGATTAGTTGGTGCCAATTGTTCAGATATCACTTGTAAATCAACGAGCGACGGTTGTTCAGTCGTTCGATTTATTGCGATTCCATAGTAATAAAAAATGTAGAGTATTTTCGTCCGTGACTTTTTTCTCCAGTGAATATTATAATTCAACTCTTGAATCCATCGGAATTACTGGCATCGTCTTCACCACCAACAACAAACTCGTGGTCACGACAAGACCATGGCCGCCCGAAATCGGGCTAGAATTCGATCCGATTGTGACCGCAATATCGCAGCCACTGACTGCCGCAATCGCCCAAATACTCTGGACAAGCCCAACTAAAAATGTTATTGCGACCTTCCTGTAACCGCGATCGACGACGAATGCTGCATACGATACAAAGACTTTCAAGGTGCTTCCGTCTACAAAATAGATCGAAATAAAAATCCATAGATCGAAATAAAAGGCACAGTGTTGGGTTCTAGCAATTAGCAAATGTCTGAACAAGAACGAAATGTTGGGAAATCTTAATCTTGATCTTGTCTCCATACATTTAGAATGCATTTTTTGCGTGTATACCTCTCTTTACTAACTCTGTTAGTTCATCTATCCTCTTTAGATAAACAATAAGTTTTACGCTGCTGCTGCTGCTTATCGAACCCGTGTCTCAGCCAAAATCAATTCCTTGTTCAAATCGTCTATTATAAACCTAAATATGACTCGCTAAACAATTTGTAACTGCAACTTTGTGTTTGTGTGGCTGACGACATGAAACATATGTTGGTATACGAATTTAAATATTAAGAAATAAAAGTAGATTGTAAATAAAATTTAGAGTGAATCGTCAGAATCTTTTCACTTTCTGAATTTATAAGGATAACGATCTCTATTCACCATCCGAGGATCGATCACGATTATCAAATCGGAAGATTGAATTGTGCAATCGGTTAAAATCGAATCGATCGAACCGATTACGACCGAAATCGAATAAATTAAAATTTTTTTAACTAAACCAAACCGACTGAAATTTTTCACCGAACCGAACCGATTTGGAAAAAAAAATCGGTTTTTTCGGTTAAAAACCAAAAAAATCGATTTTTTATGAACAGTCGACTGATATTATATAACAGTCAACTGCTTATTTACATCAATTCACTGCTTCAACTAAAATCGATCGGTTTGATTAAACTGAATTTTTCGATTCAAATCCGAAACCAAACCGAAAAGCTCGAATAAACGGATACTTTTTTACTAAACAAATTGAATTTTCAATTGGACCGAACCGAACTTTCAAGTTCAGTCGGTTCGGTCGGTTTTTTCGATTTAATCGACCGATTGCACACCTATATCGAAAGGATCCTACTTTTCCACGAATCAAGTTCCGACCGCGCTTCGTCGTTCTCAAAACTCTTCGACAAAACCTCCGCAGCAATCCACAGATCATGCACACACCACTCTAGCTTCCCTCACTTTTCTCTTTAACTTTTGACACAAACTCTTGGATCCTCACATCACATGCCTCTTCTTACAGGAGGAAAGGCTTGGACACTAAGACTGTATTTGGTATGCTGTAATTTACTTTGTAATGTAATCCAGATTACTTTACAAGGTATATTCCTTTGTTTGTTACCGTCTTAAAATTGTAATGTAATATAATCTGAATTACAAAAGACACTAAAGTTTTGTAATTTGGATTATAAAGCAAAACCTATGTAATCCAAATTACATTACAAGTTTAAATCTCATTTGCATAGCCGGTGACGACCGGGGCCGGCCGGTCGGCCGACGACCGGCGACGGCCGGCCGTCGCCGGCCACCAAATGCAGCCTAAGTGTGTACATCGCTTTGGCAACAACGTGCACACGTCTGTGTATGCCTTCAATATGAATCAATCAGATGTGTTCTAGAGGGTATAGACATTTCTGGCGGCTCCTAAAATGCTAGCGACCGTTGCCAAAACTAACATCGATAATGATATCGACATTTTCGCCGAGATTTAAATTCCTTTCTTGTTTATCTAACCTCAACAATGCAATCAGAGCTGGAAATATAAACCCCAATGACATCCCTGTTGCAGCATCACTGAACTTGAAAGCCACCCAGATTCTCAGCGTCGTCGTAGAACACAGATGAATAACAACAAGTAGAACAACTGTCAAAGCCGACATGGATCTTGTGAACACCTGAGAATTTACAGTCTGCACGAGTGAAAAGTGAATGACAGGAAAAAAAAAACAAAAAAAAAAGTAAATGAAGAACATATCCAATCCTCACTGCATAATTTAAACTCGAACCGAACTGAATACCGAGATCCTTATCGAAATTCGTCAACACTTCTGAATCAGTGTCATCCCCAACTAACGGAAACTCTGATATGGCAGTTGATATTGACATAATACTGTCCATGAAGACTCATGAAGACTCATATTTCAATATGCTCATGTCTCAGTAGGTATCTTCACATGTCCCGACGAATAAATTTTGATAGACATACTTATCTTAATCGACGTGTACCTCAGTCATCAAAGTCAAGACACTAAAAAAGACACCACGTGATAAGTGTACCATGAGATAAATAAACATCTCCTCATGTCTACGTCGAGCGGACACATTCGCCACATTAATCAATGGAGTCATATCTTTTATCAACCACACGAACTGTATTAATTAAACCTCTATGCGTTTGTTATATTTATTGAGATAATGTTTCTTATCATTTTTGAACATGATAGACTACTACTTTACTAGACACCTTAAAAAGCTCATGTCTTCCACACCTCCCGTACAATTACGTAGGAATTGACGTGTCTATATAAAGGTAACATGAGAAGATCCTTAGATATTCGAACTCTCCACTCCTCTCTTTGCATTCTTTTTTCCTTCACGAGTTTTGATTTGAGCGTCAAAGGGGTGGGGCGTGATCGAGATCCCTCTCAACGTCTTCCTTAATTGTATTCACTTCTCAGGCTTCCCTCTCTAATTGTTTCGGTAATCCTTTTCAGTAGAAGATTCCGATCATTCAAGACGAATCAACCGTCTTCATTCGAAATAAATCAACAGTCTTTCATCCGAAATGAGTCATCAATTCATTTGAGTCCGCGGACGTCTTCCGATTCAGAGGATGCAGAATCACTTTCGCAGCCATAAAACCCTAAAACATCAGTGGAAGCACAGACTGCAATATAAAATCATCAAGTTTTTTCATAAATTCATAACCATATCGCAATATAAAATCGAACTATATTATTACATAAAATACTTCTTCTTTTTGCCGCTGCTCTGTCCCTTGGGGCCCGCAGATTTGCTCGGATGCTGTGACGGATGGTTGATGGATCGATGAGGATTAACGCCGTCAAGATTAGACATTGTAGAAACTGCTCAACCATTTGCATCAAAAAGATAAACAAATTTGAAAGGCTTTCTGAGAAGTTTAGTCCATCGATAAATCTTAATTTTTTTTTAAAAAAAATAATATTTTAAAATTTTATCATTCATTAAAAAATCTGCATCTTTAATTATTATTCTAATTTAGAAGTGATTTTTGCTGTTTCACCATCGCATTTTCAGGTATCTTACCGATTTGCGCTTCTTCTGTTAACAGAAATGTCCATGCGAACGAACCGGTAACGCTTACCGAATTTGTGGAAGCAAATTGGAAAAATAGTGAGTTATAGGGGTGTTTTGAAAAAGTGAGCCGAATTAAGAGGGCGATGCGAGTGTTACTCTCGAGTTGAGCGGTGGAGCCTGCCGGACCGCTGTAGGGCCGCGGCGACGCCGCCCGTCGCCGGCGAGAATCGCGCTTGGAGTTGGAGCCGAATCTGGTGATGTGAGTTCGTAGCGATCGCCAGGCAACGAGAGCGATAGAGCCGCTTCTTTTCCCACCTTTCTCCTTTTTCTTTTTTCACCGCTTGTGCGCGCTTCCCTTTGCCTTGACGCCCTGCTTCTGCTCCATTTCTAGATGCCGAGAAGCCACTGTGAGATGGGAGAGGACAGAGCGACAGTTGGTGGTGCTGGCGCTACCGAATCGACGGCGGCGAGCCCTACCTGCTCGATTTCTGCGGCGGCGTCGCTGGGCGGGAGCAAAAGGGGGAGGGATCCCGGGGACGAGGTCTACCTCGACAACTTCCATTCGCACAAACGTTATCTCGGCGAGGTATGACCCTTTCTGCCATTTCCCCTCCTCAGCGGGTGTTTCTTGGCTAAAAGATCGTGCAATACGTGATCTTTTCTATCGGATTTCTTCCTGAACTTTATTCCCCATCCTCGGAAATCTTCGTGAAAAGAGAACGCCGACCTAGTTTTGCATTTCGGTTCTAACTTCTCGTGGCTGGAGACGATTCTCTCCAAATCGGATCTCTTGTTATCCTCTCCACCTCTGCACCAACGCCGGCGATCAGATCAGACACCGGCGGCCTCGGCCGATGTAATCAAAAGAAGTGTGGTTTGACAATGCAATCGGGCCTAGTTTTGCACAGTCACCCTGTTTCAGGAGATCGGTTCATAGGCAAACACATTCTGATTACAATTCTACTTAGTCAGATCATTCTTTCCCATTGAGAATTTCGATTACTAATTACCATTCTGATCTTATTTTTTTCTTCTCATTTTTGTAGTTTATTTTCATATTGTCACTGCTATGAAATGAAGGATTAATTGTTTATGCTTGCTCTATGAGTTCCTCCTACCTTTCTTACATTTCAGATAATGGCTTCGAGCCTCAATGGGTTATCAGTGGGAGACCCCCTTGCTCCTGATAACCTTGCGGAATCCCCTGCCAGGTCTGAAAGTGCTTGCTACCTCAGGTACTCTTCGTATCTTTAACTAGAAAACTATTCCATAGTTTGGCAATCAATGACTTTCTCTGCATTCATAAAATCTAATTTAAGGATTTAGCAGAAGAAGCAGATGTTTTTATTTTAGTTGAAAACTAAATTGAAACAGTTGCGCACAGAATGAAAATATAGTATCTTAGGTCAAATAATTTGTCACATCATGGATGATTGAGAACTTGGTCTCTGGTTTAGATTTTCCACGAGGTACTTACGAGTCGATGTCAGATCAAGTATAATTTTGTTTAAATGAAGCTGAAGCTGATCTTCTTTACAGAGGTGGAACCTATCTCTGACAACACTGTTTCATGTCATATTAAAACTCTTCCCAAGAAACTCAAACACCTTTTTAGTCACTGAGACCAACATGCTTAATGAATGCTTTTTATTATTAAGTTCTTATGCACGTCTTGTAAGCTTTTTAGCTTTAGATTTTGTTCAAAACCTCAATGAGTTCAATTTTCTTTGTTTGTCCTAACCCTCTTAGTTGTCAGTCCTGAGTAGACATATTTTGCCCCTTTGGAAGCAATTTATGTAATTGCATACTAAAGTGTTTGGTGCCAGCCAACATGCCATTTGAATGTATCTATCGGAAGGATAAACTTAAAGCTCACTTAGGTATAGTATCCAATGTGGAATTGTGTTACTATATCCATATCCAGCACTAAATATTGTGTTATGTGCTTTTCAAACTCTGTTATCCCTCTTAATAGCCTACTTATGTCATTAGACAAGTTCATTTGAACTCAAATGAAGCCATCAACCAGAAGTCTAGCAGAAGGAAGCTGCCATATCCAACAATTGCAGTGGTAGAATATAATTTGAATCTTAATGTTGAATTAGCCAACTTAGTTATTTTGGTAAATTGGTAAACAGTAATTCTGTTTTACCTTTTCTATCTCACTAGGATGATTGGCTTTTTCTAACTTTTTCAGTCATATTTATCTAGAAATTAAGATTAATACCACTTTGGTTAAAGGTAATGGTAACTGTTTTACTTATAACTACCACTCCAGCTAAAAGTCCATCCTTGCTTCCTGTTTCTGTCATTTTATTTCTGGAACTAAATATTATCTCTTTTTCATTTTTATCAGGGATGAGATTGCCTCACAGTATTCACCCATGTCCGAAGAATCGGACGATTGCCGCTGCTGCGAAAACCCATTGAGTACCACAGTTCCACAGTCTGATGTCGCGAGCACTCCGACTAGTCCAGTCTCACCCCACAGGCATCAAAATCCATTTACAAGTGTAGCTACAGGCGGCCAATACCCGTTGAATCCACACCACACTGCCGGCCCTGCATATTCCCATCCACGCCAACGTGGATCTGACTCAGAAGGCAGATTCCCTTCATCGCCGAACGACATGTGCCACACAATAGACCTGCGAAGAGCTGCCCTTTTACGGTCAGTGCAGATGCGGACACAGCCTCATTGTCCGGCGGCGCACGAGCTGTCATTCAGCAGCGGGCAAGAGAACTCGCAGGGTGTGGAAGAGGGCGAAGGCCGATCTTTCTCGTGTGTAAAAGGTCTCTACGATGAGGCAGGTTATCAAAGAACAGAGAATGAAGCAGAATGTATCGAGCATTACACATCATTGGAGCATATTACAGATCCCAAGCATGTTCAAAAACATGATTGAGCATATCTCCCTGTCTTTAACTACTAATCATGATCGAGGATATGACTAGAGATCTATTCTATTCCTTTGTTCAACTTACTAAGGGTCGACACAACATTCTAATGGGGTAAAATAGATCCAGAATTCCTTTGTTTGGTCAAGCCGATTGTAACAATGCCGCCCATTCTGATTTAGTCGACAAGTTTCTTCTTAATGAACATTTAGCACATAGAATTGAAGTTGAGTCAGTCAAAATCCACTTGAATCCATATTTTGGAATTAATTGATGTTTACTCTGACTCTCTGTTTCCGGTTGTGTTCTTGGACGCGAGAAATTTCTTTTTAGATTTTTCCTATAATTTTATCGGTTACAAGGAAAAGTGAGTATAAATGAAGTAGATTCAACAAGTTCCAGAGCATAAAATCAACTAATTCCGAAACTACTTGCAGTAGATTCAACAAATGCATAATTAACTCATTTGATTCAACAAATTCCAGAACATAAAATCAACTAATTGAGCGTGCAAAAACCCATATTTGATTGCCGGGGAACGAATCCAGCACAAGAACCAGGAACAGGATTACTCTACTAAAGCAAATGACGAGAATCATTGAGCAGGTAAGAAAGAAACCTAATGTTTCAGAAAGATAGAGCGCGTCCTCAAAATCCTAACTTTGTGCGGCGCCAGTGCCTGCGCTTGGCGTTATACCTAGAAACGAGGTTTCGAAAAGAGAGGGGGAAAAAAAGGTACGACGAGGATATTAGAACTAAATAGATTGGGAAAATGTCGATCAGAACAAAGAGAGAAGAGAAGGGAAGGCGGGAAGGAACCTGATGGTGTTGTCCGTCCTCAAGCGGATCCAGTGGGGGATGGGGCGATTCTGCCGCATCTTCTTCGCCAGCTTCTGCTTGATCTTGAACGTCTTGTGCGACGGCTGCAAGTAACGAAAGTGAAGCGAGGGTTAGAGGCTGGAGGAAACGAAGGATGTCGCCGTGACCTAACAGAAGGCGAGAAGAGCACCATTTTTCCACCTCCGCAGCAGCTCCCTGTGCTCGATCGATCCGGTGCAACTACGAACCCTAGGCAGGCACCGCATTACGTAGTAGATCGGGAAAGACTGGGCTTTAACTGGGCTAATGCCTATTGGGCTTTAACTAAGCCCATAACATAACGGCTTCTGGATCGCGGGGATTCAGTCCATCGCGTGTATCTATAAAAGCTCTTCATGGCATGCCCACTTCGTGAGCCTTGTCCGCCGGAACCCTAGGAAGGAGCAGCGCCGGAGCCAGAGGCTAGAGGGCAGAAGATATGGCTGTCGGGTTAGACTCTTCGACCTCAAGTTCGCGTTTTTTTTTTTTTTTTTTTTTGGGGTGGGCGGGGTGGGATTTCATCTGCCCTATTTGCTTGCTTACTCTTTTACCGATCATGTCTGCAGAAAAAATAAACGAATCTCTAAAGGGAAAAAAGGTGGCAAGAAGAAGGCGTATGTTTAGATCCGTAGCTTATCTGCTTGTTTAGTTTTGACGAATTTGGCTTCCGATCTTAGTGACACGCGATGTGTGTTGCGGTTTAACTTTTTCAGGGTGGATCCCTTCGCCAAAAAAGATTGGTACGACATCAAGGCCCCATCGGTGTTCAGCGTCAGGAATGTGGGGAAGACGCTTGTGTCGAGGACACAAGGAACTAAGGTCTGTATGTTGCCTCGGTAGTTGTTTGAGTAGTTCTTCCAATTGCACCGGCTTCTATCCTGGTTTGGCTCTTGTTGCCCGCTAAATATTCATTGACTTTTGTCTTGTTAATTATTTGGTATGTTGACTAAAATTCGGTGCTGAATTTCTTATTCTTTTCTTCAGCAAGAATCCTTTGAGTGTAAGATTTTGTTCAAATGTTAAAATTAGTAAATCATGCCGTACAAAAAGAAAATTCCAGTGATACTCCAGTGTTTGCTTGTTCATTTCCTAGATGAAGATGAGGATTGCAATAGTTTTAGCATCTATTTGACCGTTGTGAGAATGGAGCAATTCTTTTAGTCATACTAATATAAATAGATGTGAAACATGGAAAAGTCTCACCATTGTAGCCGTTTCGGCTGAGTGGATTGAACCAATGAGAGTCATTTTGGTCTGCTTGGAAGCAATTACTAGTAATTTGGAGAATTGTCACTGACTTGCATATTGATTCTTAGATTATATGAATTTAACATTCTTATGATAATTGTACTTATTTTACTGTGTAACAGAACCAATTCTGGAAATGTTTGAAACATCTAAAAAATTTGTTTGCCTTATTTCTTTTTAGCTTGGCATAGATCTCTGCTTTGTGTTTATTATACCAAGCAAGAACCAGGATTGAATATCTCTAGACGAGGGGAGCCTAGTCAGCTCTGTTTTGTTTATCTCTCCTGCTATTCTCTTTTCCAGTTGATATCCAAATTAGCCACATTATATTATGCAGCGAAGTGAACTAGAAGAATGGAAAAGTTTGTCAGCTTTGTTTTGCTTGCTTTTCCTGGCATTCTAGCTTCAAGCAAAAATAGCTGCATTGTATTATAGAGTGGAAAATGAACTAGAAAACATGGAGATTGATATTAGAGAGTCCATAAATATCAGTAATTATGTAGATTGCCCAGCGAGTGATCTTGAAGATTGTCATGGAAATAACTGGTGTTGAGAAAGATAAGTTCTGCATGCACATTTAATTTAATTGAATTTGTGATCGAGGGACACTGCGTGTAGTGTTTATAGTACACAATTTGGTTACCCATGGATGGTAGCGGCTACTACTATATGAAATCTGACGGTTGTATCTGAAGCCAAAAATTTGTGTATGGACTTGTATGATTGAGTGTAGAGTTGTAATATATCTATTTTGTAGCGAATAAATGCATATTTGGCCATTTATCTCCTTTGCCAGGTCTGGCATTTGCATATGCACCATTCTTGACATGTCTTATTTGCAATGCATTTTACCATCCAAAGATTCTCGTTTTAGTAGCTAGCTTCAAGAGTATTTTTCTTCGATGATTTAGATTGCATCGGAGGGCCTTAAACACAGAGTATTTGAAGTCTCATTAGCTGACCTCCAAAATGATGAGGACCAAGCATACCGGAAGATCCGGCTTCGTGCTGAGGACGTTCAAGGAAAAAATGTTCTAACAAACTTTTGGGTACGTCTCATTTATGTTCAATTTACTGAATCCTATTTTCTTTGTAGTTACATGTTTTTCTTCTTTCAGGGCATGAATTTCACTACAGACAAGCTCAGATCCTTAGTAAGGAAATGGCAAACTCTAATAGAGGCACATGTCGATGTGAAGACCACCGACAATTATACTTTGCGTCTGTTTTGTATAGCCTTCACCAAGAGGCGTCCGAATCAGGTCAAGCGCACTTGCTATGCGCAATCCAGCCAGATTAGACAGGTGATTTACTCAACGATGCGCCTCCTTGATGGCCAATTATACGACGACATAGAATTACTGTTTGAAGTGTTTATGCAGATACGGCGCAAGATGATGGAAATTATGGTAAATCAGGCTTCATCGTGTGATCTGAAGGATCTAGTCCAAAAGTTCATACCCGAAGTGATCGGGAAGGAAATTGAGAAAGCGACGACGAGCATATTCCCGTTGCAAAATGTGTTCATTCGCAAAGTGAAAATCTTAAAGGCCCCTAAGTTTGATTTGGGGAAGCTCATGGAGGTACATCTTTCTCTTTGGTCTACTTGCTTTGGATGTCTTAAGCTCAAAGGCTCTTCGGTCTTGCAGGTTCATGGAGACTACAAGGAGGATGTCGGAGTCAAGTTGGATCGACCTGCCGAGGATGTCCAGATGGAAGGAGAATCTGAAGCTATCGCTGCCTAAATAGTTGTTACTTTAACCTTTTTGTGTAGCCTACAAATATGATATTTTGTCGAACAGAAGTTCGATCCGAACATTTTAAATTTCCTTATTTTCTAGTAGTTGTTTAGAACTTTTTTATTTGTTAGTACAGGAACTTGAAGTTTTTATAGTAGATGCTTAGAACTATTTTACAACTTAAATAGCATTTTATGGCCATTGCCTTGCTTCCAACAGTTCTTTTCTTTGATGAATTCATCATAATTTTTATGCTTATGCTAGTATTTATAATGTCTAGAATGATCATTTAGGATGACAACGAGTTGGTTAAGTGGTTAGTACAATTATTCTAAGAAGTAAGAATTAATTTTCGAAAATTATAAATTTTTTTTTGGATATATTCATTTAATATTTATTTTAGTTTAATATTGCCTAGCAATTTTCTTTTTTTTTATTCGGAATTGAAATCGACCACAACAAGATTAATTTATTATGGGCGGAGGAAGATAAAAAAAGACTTAAGTTGATAATAATAAAATATGATAAAATTTATTTAAGTATAGATGATGATATAGTAGGATATAAAATTCTTGATTGGGTAAAAATATCCTTTATGATTTATCTCTTTTCATTTAGTTGTGGGATCAACGATGAAGAACATTGGGTGAGCGCATTACATTTTTGCCAAGAATAATCATTTAGAGTCAGATCGTTGATAAATTTGATATAATAAATAAGAATCGATTTCTAAAAATTATAAAAATTTTCAAAGACATTTGTTCTTTAATTTGGTACAATAAATAAGAATCGATTTCTAAAAATTATAAAAATTTTCAAAGACATTTGTTCTTTAATTTGGTATAATAAATAAGAATCGATTTCTAAAAATTATAAAAGTTTTCAAAGACATTTGTTCTTTTGTTAGACGATAAATTTGCAAGGATCGATCTATGGGAACTATAAAATTAAATATTTTTTTTGCTCATTTTTTTTTACACTCAATAATATTTCAATTAAAATTGTAATTGAATGTGAAAATAAGTTTAATCAAAAGTATAACTATTGAATGTCTAAATAAATTATATAATTTTTATTGATTATATAGCAGGTTATAAGAGTCACAAATATATTATTTTTTACCACTCAATAAACTACTTATTTATTTAAAAAATTAAATATCAGTTAAAATAGATTTTACATATTATTATCCTTTTTATAACATGCCCATTGTTTTCACATTCGACTTAAAAGGTAATTAAGTGTTAAAAATCTTTATAAATCGTTGTTATAAATCCCTTTTTTTTTTTGACAAATTTTAATTTAATTTGTTTTCCCGTTGTGGATTTATAAATTTACACTCCTATTTTTGACAATTATATTTGGGTATAAATTAGAAAATATGAATACTGCTTTTATTTTGTGTAAGTATTAGGAGTTTATATACATATTTCATATATATTAGCACTTTTTTTTCAACTTTTATATACATGAATACATCCACCTTTTTTTAAAAAAAAAATCTTCTAAAAAAATTATATATTTTTATTAACGCAAAAAAAATAAAATCGTCTCCCTAAACTGAGAGAGAAAAAATCCTCAATTTTTTTAAAAAATATATATTTTACGAAGCTTATAAGTCTTTGATTTTTTTTTTCCCTTTACATCTCAAAAGCTAAATTAATTTCTTAATTCCAACTATTAATTAAAAAATGAAACAACAAGCACAATTTGGTTCGTGAAGCAAATTATTTAATTGTTATTTGCACCAGAGCCAATAGCCTTTGCTATTTTGAGATTTTATTTACTAAAAATACAATAACGAAGAAAAAATGAACAAAAATTAAAAGTGACTATTTTTTATCTATTTTTTTTTAACATCATAATAAAAATTACTATAATATATAACATGGAGTAATTTTAAGTCAAAACAATTTCAACTACTATTAAAATAGTTTTAATAGAAAAATAGAATTTAGTTTTAAAACAAAATTTTGCAATTCAGTTTAATAATTCTTCATAATGTATTCCGCGAAACAATTATAACTTCTTTTTTTAAAAAAAAAAAGAATAATATTTTTTTTGAAATATTAGAAATTGGCAAAAATCTACGGTAGATTCGGTTTGACCTCCTCCTCCTCTTTTCCGGGAGATTGCATGGAATTTCCTCCTCACTGCGCTTCCGATTATCCCCGCCATGAACCTGCTTCTTCACCTTCCTCCCCTCGCAGTGACAAAAAAATTTCGAACTTTCGCGCTACTTCTTCCGGGCATCGATCCATCGTTTTGAGGAGGAACTGCATATCGAGGCGTAGGCGCTGACGAACAGCGATCGAGTGAGGGAGGATGGAGACCTACCTGATTTGAACGAGAAATTTTTCGGCGGGGTGAGGTCCAAGAACCCGTCGGAGAAGACGCTGCGTCGGTGGAGGGACGGGACCTCGTCGGCGTCGTCAAGAACCCTAAGCGCCGAATCCGATTCCGCTTCACCGCCATGAATTGCGCTCCAATCCCGTACTCAACTGAACTCCTCTTTCTCCCTTTTGCTCCATCGATTTGCTTGGATCTCCAATCAGATCGTTATAGCGAAGGCAGTGTGCTCCTGAAGTCCGGGAAGCTCGTGATCCTCGGGAACAGTACCGATGGGGACCGCTAGCTCTCCTCTCGAATTCGGCTTGTCCGTAGGTGGCGGGGACTTCCAGGAGGCCGTGCGCCGAGACACAGAGATCGATTGTGAAAGTGGAGCCTTTTGATTCGGAGAAGAAGAGAATGGGAGTGATTCTTGAGCTTCCTAAGAGAGGATTCCGGGCACACTGTAAAAGGAGCTTCAGAAATCATTTTGGCTGCTAGTGGCAAAGTATTCGACTCCGAAGGAAACGCCGTCCTGCTCAGGGAAGCAGCGGCGGCGCAGCTCAGGACCGCCATTGAAACTTGAAAGCTTACCCTACGAAGCTCTTCGCACCCTGTGCCTCGCCGACATGGACGTGGAGAGCAGCTTCGCATCATCTTGACTGCTGACTTGATTGTTTATGGTTCTCTTGGGATGCCCATTAATGCTGCTCTTGTCGACATGGTTCAGGTAGGAAAAAAAAAAAACAAAAACGATTATGTTAGTTTACGATGAAAAAAAAAATAGTAGAAGACTTCTAAATTCGGGTGAGAATTTTAAGTTTCACGTCAAAATTTGATCTCTGTCCATTTGTAACATCTGTACTGTCCTAATCATCGAGCTATCATGAAGGGATAAGTTCAGGTCCGACTCGAATTGATATTTGGATTATAGAATTGACACAAATAAAGGGTCGATTGACTCCATTTTTGTCTAAGAAATTGTTTGGTATCGTAATTTATTTTTCTTTCGACTTTGTAATGAATAGTGAAGAAGTTTCTGAGCGAGAGTTTCACCTTTTTATTTTAGATTATTTAATCGGATATACAAAGAGAGTATAATTTAAGTCTTGTAGTCTATTTGTGACTATTTTGAGGTTGATGTTTGAGATTCTCCTCCTCTTCACGTGAATTCAAGAAAATACATACATGACTCCCCTCCATCTTAGAGAGAGAGGCTCTTCCTTCTCTCTAGAATCTCTAGAGAGGGGGTGGTTAGAGGTTGGTCAGGAGGATAGTCTAGCTCGCGTGGTCTCCGGCGGTGGACTAGCGGAGGCAAGCGACATGCTGTCTGCGGTGTGGCGCAAGGGGTGTGGTGCGGTGCGGGGAGGTCTGCACAGGCTTTGCGTGGTGCGTATTGTACTGCGAGGAGTGGGCGGTGTGTGTGTTGTGCGGTGTGCGACGATACGAGGCGGTGCGTGTTGCGGCGGCTTGTTGTGTGCGTGTGGCACGGCAAGACAGCAGACGCACGCGCACGTTGTTAAATATGGAAAATTTAAAATATAAATTTTTAATGGCCAAAAATTTAGAGAAATAATCCTAGAAATTTTTCGGGATTTTTAGGAAATTTTGAGAGTTTTTCTGGAATTAAACAGAGCCTGTACGAGATAATTACGGGGATAGAGAAAACAGGCTTTTAAAGGGCATGTTTAGATGAGTAAATAGGATAAATTATAAGTTTAGGTTTTTTTTATTTTCTTTTTTTCTTTTCCCCGCCGCACCGCGACCCCTCTTTCCCCTTCGGCAGTTTTCTTCCGCACGATCATCTCGCCGCTGCCGACAGTGCCGTCCTCCTCATCTCTAACCGCAGCGGCCGATGACCAGGCCGTCGCTCTTCTTCGCCACCTCTCCTTCGGTCGTTGTTGCCGCTCGAGCCGCACTCGCCGACGGCCAGTCCGTAGCCGCCACCGCTGCCTCTTCTTCCCCGCGCCTGCAGCCGCAGGATGCCGACTTCTCTTCCTCGTTGTTCACAGCCGCACGCGCCGGCCATCCTCTGCCACAGGACTGCTGCCGCGAGCCTCTTCTCTTCCTTGCGTCCGCAGCCAATAGCCCTATGCCACCGGCCTGACGTCTGACCTCCGACACCTCTGATACATCCCAACGGGCGATGCGACAAGAAGGGGTCAGCACCGCACTGTCGCCACCTCCGTTGAGGAGTGTGGTCTCTCCGGTGGTTGTCGGAGCTTGCTATTAGGGCATCGGCAGGTCTTCTTCTCCGGTGAACTGAGCGGCTTGGAGGGGTGATTTACCCTTCTCTGTTTCTTATGTGGTGGTTGTATATTGTGGGGAATTGATGGATCTGGGAGTGGTTCATGGCGCTGTGAGCGTGTTGTTGGTTGTGAGAGACGTAAGAGTCCATTTGGGCTGATTATGGAGTTTGAGCCGGCTGTGCCGACTATGCACAACCAGGAGTTTGGAGGTTGGTTCTTGATTGTGGGGTTTTGTTTGGGAATGGGCGGATGTGTTGATGTCGACTGTGAATTGAAGGTTTGGTTGAGATGTGTATATGTCACCTAGGGTTAGGTTGGATTTATACTTCTGATCGGTGAGATGTTCTGTATATTGTTGTGGAGTTGTGAATTAGGCTTGAGGAAAATGAAGGATGTATTTAGGATATTGTTAAATTCCATTGTTGCAATGGGGATGACTGTGATTGATTGGTTGGATTACATACAGGATGAATTTTAATTTAATTACAGGTTATTGACAGTGGTTGTCTGTACTTTGGTCATATGATTTGGGTGTGAGTTAATTCTTAGTGATCTATGGTTGATTGGATTGTTGAGTTCGGTGTGATGTTGATCGGTTCTGTAATTATGTATGGAGGATTGATTAGGTTGAATAAGATAATTAAATCAATCTAGTAGATCGGATATGAGGTCGATGTAGGATTCGATTCGATCATTTGTTGTATACTTGGATAATATTTTCATATGATGAGTATTGATCATGGTGAGATTAATTGCAAGGATATATTCTTGGATTGAAGAGTTAATCACAATTTGTGACCTAGGGGTTGAGGGTCTACTTGGGGATACATAGTAGTAATTTAGAACGTTGTCGTGTGCTTGGATTTGATGGATTTACTTTGGATTATTTGGTTACGGAAGGAATCGATTAAGTATTCGATTTGTCGGTGAATGATATTTTGTGCTTAACAATAGTTATGCATTATGAGTTTTGATCCGCGGCGGTTCACGATGCGTGACGATCTGGTTCTTTTTGCGGACATTTTGGCAGGCGGGTATTTTGACTTATCTTTTAGATATAGTCAAGTTGATATGCTAGTTAGGATAGCTTGCAATAATTTTCATGTTTATATGCCTAGTATGTTTTTGGTGCCTACTTGATACATGCATGTGATAGGTTATGATTATACCTTCCCTGTTTTATTTGGATCATAGTTACTTGGATTATGGATATGTACATATTGATTGTGCATATTGTTCGGATAGGTGTATTTAGTTGGATTTACATGCTTTAGTATCATGCACCATCTTGCATAATTGCATGTTGGCTGGACGGAGTTCCTTTATTGTTGAGCTCGCAGCCAGTTACATGGCTTGCACACACTGTCACTCATGGGTTAGTGGTACATCAGGAGGGTGTTTGCAGTTGCTCTGTCAGACTCCGCTGGTCCGCTCATGGGTAGCGATGAGGCAGCGTGGTAGTGGGCAGGGATCCCTCCTCTGGTCTATGACACCGGGAGATGAGAGCTTAGCTCCCCCACTCTGTTTGGGACAGGAGGATAGGTGTACTCCGACAACATCCTGTCCACTCGGTCACTCAGGAGAAGTAATGACAGAGTGCACAGTTGTCATAGTCCTACCCACTCGGCTTCACCATCGCGTGTGAGGCGCTTGACTGGCGTCAGGGGTGACCATGTCATTTGCACGGCATGCACTTTGCATGGATCGCATTTGTATTGTGTTTGCTGTATTATTTTATTGATGCCTTGGATGTTGCATATGATTGTCATGCATACAAGATTCATATTCGTATATGGTGATGACTTTATCTCTTATAGTAGGGCACATGTTCCTATATCAGGGTAGGAGATTCAGGTGAGTACAGTCCTTTTGCATTTATTTCTTGCTTACCCTATATGTGAGACTGTACTGTCATGATTTTTATTGTTAGCTATATCTTACTTTGCATATCGACTATACCCGCTGAGTTCTTTGAACTTACCCCGTTGATTTATATCTATTTCAGGATGAAGCTGTCAGGATAGTCCAGCTGCCAAACCCCACTCGTCGTGAAAGTTCTATTTGTTATTTGTATTTACGATTTTGGATATTTTGATTAGAATATATGTTTAGGACAGGAGTTGGATATTTGTACCTGTGGATGTTTTGGTATGTCCTTAGGGACCTTTGATCGGATTTATTTCGATTGGTTTTGGTTGGGTATTCCTTCCCAGATGGCAGAAGGGGTAAGTCTAGTTATGTAGATTGTTTACCTTTTTCTTTGATAGTTGGCCAGAGGCCTAATTTATTATCTGCGTGGGTTGTTTGGATTCTGGTCGTGTTGACCGATGTATAGTGGTCGTGTAGGCCTTGTATGTAAATTGGCATTGTCACCCATACAGGGGAGATGCTGTCGGATTTTCGTTTGGCGGGGACTCTATCGGGGCATGACAATTTATTTGGTATCAGAGTGCCTAGGTTTACGAGTTCCTAGGAGTTTTTGGATTTTTCGGAGTTCGCCACGTTTGGCAGGTTTTACGAGGCAATCTGGAAATTTTGGATTGGTATGGATTTCTGACGATTTTTATGTTTCGGAAATTCGAGGATTTATGACGAGGTCAATATGGGGATTTGGCGGCGATGGGACCTCTCCTGCAGCGAAATAGGTATGCTGAAATTTTTTTATATATTTTTACTTCTAGTAACATCTGTTCTAGTAACATCTGTAATAATTTAACAGATATGAGACGAGGTGAGCGTGCTCTTGCTTCGAGACGTGGTGCAGGGTAACCATGCAAGAGGACAGTGAGATCTCTAGCTAAGGAGTTGCTAGAAGGGTCTATAGAGTTTTGACTCATGTGCAGACTCGTAGTAGGGGTCGCCCACTAAGGCGACCAGCCGGAGTTGTCGTAGTGTTTATACTCTTGGTTAGATTGGCTATGTGTTTAGTGGATAACAGGAAATAACATTTAGAGTGTTGGTCACTATTCGTAATCGTAGATGGAGTGACCTCGTGAACAATCTGTTCAGTTTGTGAGTCTTGAACCTGTGTCGAAAAGATGAATTTCCTTTGAGAGCTGACTGATACCGAGTCAGAAAGCAGGGGTCAAGTCGTCACATTGGTTGTGGAAATCAAGGACTACAGTGTTAGGGATTTTCACTAATTATGCTAGGCAGATTATTACCCTGGTGGGTAATGGACAAGGAATGTATACTATTGGTGATACAGACCATGGAGGTTTAAGTTATGAAGTTCCATAGGGATTTTGATCCTTGAGTTGCTTGAGCTTAGATCGATAACATTGAAGGTATTGTTAAGTACCTAACTGGTATTTATATAGGGGGAGTGGAGTTAGTTTCTTACTATGGTAATGATCAAGTTGTTACTTGGTGGAATATGTAGAGGAATTTTGAGGGAAATAACCCATTACGGGATCACGGGTTCAGGATGTTTTCGAGAGACGGTATTTCCCCATGTTATTTTGTATGACTCATTGTTGGAGAATTCTTGAGTCTTAAGTTGAGTGATCAATAGTTAATGGAGTTTCACTATAGAGTTTACCCCCATTTAAGGGCTCAAGATAGTGATTGAGTTGTTTTCGATCACCTACGATTTATTGGCTTACATTTGGATTAGGATAGTTGGATCTTCCATCAGTTCCTATCGGGAGGCATTAGGGTGAGTTATATTTATGAAAATGACACTGCAGCAAGTGTCTCCAGATAATAGTGTAGTCAACCTAGTGATAATAACCTACACTTCTGATAAGGCAACCGTAGAAGTCGTGAACGTGCTCTTCTAGCGGGATTCATGTGGTATTATTTCGTTCCCATGTTGATGTTCGATATTGATTATGTCGGTTGCTAGAGATGGTAACTTGATGTTGATGATGGAGGTTTACAACCTCTTGAGTGATTGAGGGTTTAGTTGAAATTTTAGTTTATTTTGGTGGTGATTAAGGCTCTGTCCCGGGAATGAAAGATTGATGAAACACCTCATTTCCCAACGGAAAATAGGAATATCGATTAAAGCTTTCTTCTCAGATTTATGTGGCTATCAGAAGTGGTTTGTGCACTTGTGGAGATATGAGGCTGGTTGTATGGTTCTTAGAGAACATGATAGGAAGAGGTGTACACCTAGATGCATACAGTTACCACCTAGATGCATACAGTTACCGAATTCTTATTCTAGGTCACTGTGAAATAGGGAATCCGTTAAGAGCAGAACTTGGATGAGTTTGCATCTTTACTCGAAAGGAATTGTAGATGGTTGAAGGATTGATCATTAAGGTATTACTATAGTTTACCTTACTTAATGATATATTGAGAGATACAGGTGTTTACAGATATCTGTGGTTAAAATATGTATAGATAGGATTAAAAGGATTTCTATATTTGGATTATGTGGATTAATAGTGTTTCCACCGACAGGTGAGATGTTGAGATGATTACTGTGATGATTATCCTTCATGGTGGATCGAGGATCTATTTAGATCAACTATAGGACACCTATGTATACTCTAGGATTGATTTATGATTGGTGTGTTGATATTGTAGTGACAGGGTATCATACAATTATCAAAATCGTAAGGATGATTGATATATCATCAGCTTAGAGTAAGGAGGATGCAGGTGTATAGTGGTGACAATTTCATACTTGGTATGAATTGTATGAGGTTTGATTATCTTGTTAGACTTATGACGACTTTGTCGTCCAGGGATTTGGGAAATCGTGTATTCTGGACACGATTGGATCATTTGTGATGGTGACAGTTGGAGTTGAGCACTCGGCCACCGTAGATGATGGTTTTATGGTATTGATTTGATTATTACCATAGATATGGATAGGATGCTCTAGTGGTTCTACACCGCTAATTGGTGATGGAATTTACTTGGTCTGAAGCTTGTGAAACTAGTTTCAGGGCTCAGACGATGATTGACATTTACACCAGTGTTGTTTGATCATTCTCGGGTGGAAGGAAGGGTATTGTATGCGGATGCAATGTTTCACAAAATGGAGCATTTCTGATGTAGTTGATCAAGACGTATCCTGTGTTTACGTCAAATGAGGAACTACGAGATGAGTTGTCATATATATGACGTGGATGTATCAGTGTTATGTTGTTTTGTATAGGTGAGGAGCCAGAATGCTCATGGGGTTTTGACTAGCTACTGGGTAGCTGCACAGAGTTGTTAGAACACGGATAGTTACAACTAGGGAGATCAGTCATAATAGTCTCCCAGTCATCTCCCGTTTTTGTGCAATAGAGTGGATTTTTGAAAGTAGGTTTCTCTTGTGAGGAAATATTTCTCCGTCTCCGAGAAGAATGGTGGGTTATATAGTTGCATTCGAATTTAGGAAGAGTTACTATTGATTCAGGAACAACAGATAGATTTCTGTTGGGATGATAGAGAGCATCTACCATAGAGTTGTACTCTTGCTCTACCGGTTCGGAATTAGTGATAGTGGAATTTGTATGTCGTAGGTGGCTAGATAGCTACCTGACATCTTGACTGGCTACGAGTCCCGGTCGTGGTAGCACGTCGTTGCCCGTAAGTAGTGCCTTTTGCATTACCCCGAGAGCCACGAGGCTTGGTCACAATATTTTGATAAGTATTGCTGAAGATTGCAATAGGTTCTATATGTTGCAGGTGTATTCGGATTGTATTCGGAAAATAGTAAGTATTGAAACGTTCTTCGTGGTGGGACGTCATGCGGAACTTAGTTGACTTGGTAGTCTGGTGTTTAGTGTGTCAACTAGTAAAGGTTGAATACTAATAATCAGCAAGGTTCTGTACTGAGATAGACGTGATAGTCAAGTATGATGGACATTATTGGGAGATTATTTAGAATTCGGAAAGGACTTAGTATGATTAGCTAAGTCCGCTCATTTTCGTACGATCCATACGATGAGTTTGTTGGATCGCTGGATAGGTTATACTGTGGAGATTTTCAGTTCATGGAGTATCTTTGAGTATCGTATGCGATAACGATTCAGGATTTACCTTAGGATTATGGTAAAGTCTTTAACAGGTCACGGATATAGAGCTCCACTCTGGTACAGTTAGGTACTTATGATAGATGGGTAGATATGAAGATACTATTCATACTTTGGAAGGGCTGCTGGAAGCAAGTGTGATAGAATTGAGGGGATATCAGTAACCCCACTTGGTCACTTGAGGTGTGACTTGTCTCTAGATGCTTGAGATGATTGTTGTGACATCTCGTACTAATACAAGTAGAAAATTTGGGGACCAAATTTTTATTAGTGGGGGAGAATGTTAAATACGGAAAATTTAAAATATAAATTTTTAATGGCCAAAAATTTAGAGAAATAATCCTAGAAATTTTTTGGGATTTTTAGGAAATTTTGAGAATTTTTCTGGAATTAAACAGAGCCCGTACGAGATAATTACGGGGATAGAGAAAACAGACTTTTAAAGGGCATGTTTAGATGAGTAAATAGGATAAATTATAAGTTTAGGTTTTTCTATTTTCTTTTTTCTTTTCGACCTCTTTCCCCTTGGCGATTTCTTCTTACGATCATCTCGCCACGCGAAACGCGCCGTCCTCCTCTCTAATCAAGACGGTACGGACCGGCCGTCGCTCTTCTTCGCCACCTCGTCTTCAGTCGTTGTTGCCGCTCAAGCCGCACTCGTCGATGGCCAGTCCACAGCCGCCACCGTTGCCTCTTCTTCCCCGTGCCTGCAGCCGCAGGATGCCGACTTCTCTTCCTCGCCGTTCACAGCCGCACACACCGGCCATCCTCTGCCACAGGACCGCTGCCGCGAGCCTCTTCTCTTCCTCACGTCCGCAGTAGCCCTACGCCGCCGACCTGGCGTCTGACCTCCGACACCTCTGCTACATCCCAACGGGCGATGCGACAAGAAGGGGTCAACATCGCGCTATCGCCACCTCCGTTGAGGGGTGTGGTCTCTCCGGTGGTTGTCGGAGCTTGCTATTAGGGCATCGACATGTCTTCTTCTCCGGTGAACCGAGCGGCTGGGAGGGAAGTGTCACCGGTGTAGCAGTGCTGGTATAACTTGATCTACTCTTTTTGCATATGTTAGTTATAGATTCTATTGGGTGAGTGATTTGATCTGGTCATTGGATGTTCTGTCGTTGAATTTGATCGGTGGTTTTGGGCAGTGATCGCGATCGTCGTTTGCTTCGACGAACAGCAGATAAAGGAAGGTTGTTGTCGAAGGATTTCTAAGGCCGGTAAGTGGTGATTTACCCTTCTCTGTTTCTTATGTGGTGGCTGTATATTGTGGGGAATTGATGGATCTGGGAGTGGTTCTTGGCGCTGTGAGCGTGTTGTTGGTTGTGAGAGACATAAGAGTCCATTTGGGCTGATTATGGAGTTTGAGTCGGCTGTGCCGACTATGCACAACCAGGAGTTTGGAGGTTGGTTCTTGATTGTGGGGTTTTGTTTGGGAATGGGCGGATGTGTTGATGTCGACTGTGAATTGAAGGTTTGGTTGAGCTATGTATATGTCACCTAGGGTTAGGTTGGATTTATACTTCTGATCGGTGAGATGTTCTGTATATTGTTGTGGAGTTGTGAATTAGGCTTGAGGAAAATGAAGGATGTATTTAGGATATTGTTAAATTTCATTGCTGCAATGGGGATGACTGTGATTGATTGGTTGGATTACATACAGGATGAATTTTAATTTAATTACAGGTTATTGACAGTGGTTGTCTGTACTTTGGTCATATGATTTGGGTGTGAGTTAATTCTTAGTGATCTATGGTTGGTTGGATTATTGAGTTCGGTGTGATATTGATCAGTTCTGTAATTATGTATGGAGGATTGATTAGGTTGAATAAGATAATTAAATAAATCTAGTGGATCGGATATGAGGTCGATGTAGGATTCGATTCGATCATTTGTTGTGTACTTGGATAATATTTTCATATGATGAGTATTGATCATGGTGAGATTAATTGCAAGGATATATTCTTGGATTGAAGAGTTAATCACAATTTGTGACCTAGGGGTTGAGGGTCTACTTGGGGATACATAGTAGTAATTTAGCACGTTGTCGTGTGCTTGGATTTTATGGATTTACTTTGGATTATTTGGTTACGGAAGGAATCGATTAAGTATTCGATTTGTCGGTGAATGATATTTTGTGCTTAACAATAGTTATGCATTATGAAGGTTTCGGTCACGAGGCAAGTTCACGGTCGTGACGATCTGGTTCTTTTTGCGGACATTTTGGCAAGCGAGTATTTTGACTTATCTTTTAGATATAGTCAAGTTGATATACTAGTTAGGATAGCTTACAATAATTTTCATGTTTATATGCCTAGTATGTTTTTTGTGCCTACTTGATACATGCATGTGATAGGTTATGATTATACCTTTTCTGTTTTATTTGGATCATAGTTACTTGGATTATGGATATGTACATATTGATTGTGCATATTGTTCAGATATGTGTATTTAGTTGGATTTACATGCTTTAGTATCATGCACCATCTTGCATGATTGCATGCTGGCTGGACGAAATTCCTTTATTGTTGAGCCCGCAGCCAGTTACATGGCTTGCACACACTGCCACTCATAGGTTAGTGGTACATCAGGAGGGTGTGTGCAGTTGCTCTGTCAGGCTCCGCTGGTCCGCTCATTGGTAGCGATGAGGCAGCGTGGTAGCAGGCAGGGATCCCTCCTCTGGTCTATAACACCGAGAGATGAGAGCTTAGCTCCCCCACTCTGTTTGGGGCAGGAGGATAGGTGTACTCCGACAACATCCTGTCCACTCGGTCACTCAGGAGAAGTAATGACAGAGTGCACAGTTGTCATAGCCCTACCCACTCGGCTTCACCATTACGTGTGAGGCGGCTGACTGGCGTCAGGGGTGACCATGTCATTTGCACGGCATGCACTTTGCACGGATCACATTTGTATTGTGTTTGCTGCATTATTTTATTGATGTCTTGGATGTTGCATATGATTGTCATGCATACAGGATTCATATTCGTATATGGTGATGATTTTATCTCTTATAGTAGGGCACATGCTCCTATATCAGGGTAGGAGATTCAGGTGAGTACAGTCCTTTTGCATTTATTTCTTGCTTACCCTATATGTGAGACTGTACTGGCATGATTTTTATTGTTAGCTATATCTTACTTTGCATATCGACTATACCCGCTGAGTTCTTTGAACTTACCCCGTTGATTTATATCTATTTCAGAATGAAGCTGTCAGGAGAGTCCAACTGTCAAACCCCACTCGTCGTGAAAGTTCTATTTG
Source organism: Wurfbainia villosa (assembly GCA_025175895.1). Classification (NCBI taxonomy): domain Eukaryota; kingdom Viridiplantae; phylum Streptophyta; class Magnoliopsida; order Zingiberales; family Zingiberaceae; genus Wurfbainia; species Wurfbainia villosa. The sequence goes on along the minus strand of CM045991.1, from coordinate 45,430,326 downwards.
TTATTTGTGTTTACGGTTTTGGATATTTTGATTAGAATATATGTTTAGGATAGGAGTTGGATATTTGTACCTGTGGATGTTTTGGTATGTCCTTAGGAACCTTTGATCGGATTTATTTCGATTGATTTTGGTTGGGTATTCCTGCCCAGATGGCAAAAGGGGTAAGTATAGTTATGTAGACTGTTTACCTTTTTCTTTGATAGTTGGCCAGAGGCCTAATTTATTATCTGCGTGGGTTGTTTGGATTCCGGTCGTGTTGACCGATGTATAGTGGTCGTGTAGACCTTGTATGTAAATTGACATTGTCACCCGTACAGGGGAGATGCTGCCGGATTTTCGTCTGGCGGGGACTCTAGCGGGGCGTGACACGCGTGGCACAAGGTGTTGTAGATGGGGCTTGCTTACAACGCGAGGTGCGGGCTCGGGTGCAAGGTGAGTGGCGAAGGTGCTTGCAGCGTGCGGTGCAGGCTCCGGAGCTTCTTTCGGTGATCAACGGTACAATACTTGGCTGGTTGCTGGAGGAAGAAGAAGGCACTAGAGGACAAATTGTTAGGTGGTTGGTGCAGCTTTTTGGAGACAGTTGGTGAAGGTGTAGGGCTCAAGGGTAGAGGTTTACCATTTTTGGTAGGCGCAAACTGGGAGCAAGCTGCGGCAGGGGTGATCTTTCACAGGAATGGCAAAAAATCGGCATCATCACACACGAAACACCCAGGGCACCCAATCACTGGTGGACAGCTAGGCTTTGAAAGGTCCTAATGGGCAGGAACGTGCAGTGTTCGATGGAAGCAAAGGTGACAAAGGGAAAGGCGTGGTGTGAGATGTAGGTACTGATGTGGAGCCCCAGAACAGCGTGGTGAGGGCTGCTGAGGTGGAAGCTAAGGTGCATGAGGGTGTTGAGGTGGACGGTGACAAGAGAGATGACGTGACACGTGGGCAGGGTAGTAGTGTAATGAAAACTGGGCAAACGGCTTGCTCTTCTCAGAGGGCGAAGGGCGCTACACGCAGCCAGGCAAGGCCATGGACGAACCTATTCCGTGACAACTGAAATGCAGCGACCGCAACAAAGTTGGATTAGTTTGAGCGCATAGGTTCGACAATTCAGATTGGATACGGTGACATTGACGCGGTGGAGATGGTGTTGGGGCTGTGTTTGGTGGGATATTTCATTGGCAAACATTAGGGATGGCAGGGAGTGGAAATGGTGATAAAACGGTGGGGGGGGGGGCCTGCAGTTTTCATCTACATTCAAGCGGCTAGGTGGTTTTTAAGTTCGATTGTGAGGAGGATCGCGAGAAGGTGCTAATTGGGGGACCTTACTTTGTCTTCGGGACTCCACTATTATTAAAGATAATGTCGAGATGTTTTCTCTTTGCAGAAGATGGAAGGCATGTACCGACTTGGGTACAAATACACGGACTCCCTCCGGATTGTTAGACACATAGAGTACTTAGTTGGATTGGATCGGAAATTGGGAAGCCACTTTACACGGACAAGCTAACGAGGACTCGGGAACACATATCTTTTGCTCGGACACTTGTTGAGGTGGATGTCCAAGGACCAAGGGTCCGGCGGATCCCGATAGAGCTGCCAACGGGTGCCAAAGTTGAGCTCCGAGTCTACTATGAGGTGGTCCCTGGTTTCTATGACATTTGTAGGCGGTTGGGGTACAAAACAACGCGCTGCAAACCTATCACAACCCCTATGGAATAACAACCAGCAGGTGTGGAGCAAATGTCGCAAGATGCACAGCAGCGTCCAGCCCCTGCCTAGCTTGCACAGGGTGAGGCAGCTGTTGGGAGTATGGGGAATACAATCAAAGTCCCACATTGGTAAGACATGGAAAAGATCATGTGCTTATAAGAAAAAAGATATCTCCATTGGCATGAGGCCTTTTGGGTAAAGCCCAAAAATAAAACCATGAGGGCTTAGGCCCAAAGTGGACAATATCATGTCATTGTGGAGATATGTGGAGCTTATAAGCACTAACAATTGGTATCAGAGCCATGGTCCATGTCAAGCCATGAACCTCGAACGAAGAAAGTTGAGCTCTCACGTCCGGATCAAGAGAACCAGACATCAGGAAGGAAGTCTAGTTGGGTCGGGGGGACCGAACAACTGGCAGGAAGTCCTGGTGGGTTGAAGATCGGACATCAAGCAGAGAAAATCCTTCGAGGAGGGATAGGCTTGAGGGGGGGCCCAATGTGGTCCTTCGTTTGAGGGGGGGATTGTTGGGAGTATGGGGAATACAATCAAAGTCCCACATTGGTAAGACATGGAAAAGATCATGTGCTTATAAGAAAAAAGATATCTCCATTGGCATGAGGCCTTTTGGGTAAAGCTCAAAAATAAAACCATGAGGGCTTAGGCCCAAAGTGGACAATATCATGTCATTGTGGAGATATGTGGAGCTTATAAGCACTAACTGTGGCCTTGATGTGCTGGGCCTGTGCGTGGGGAGGTCGCGCTCGAGCGCTATCGCCGCACGCGTTCCGCGTAGCGTCTTTGGGCCAGAGACGGAATCGGATGTCCAAGAAGAAGCGGTGCAGCCTGGTGTGGCACGAGCAGAGGCGGGCCAGGCAGAACCAAATGCAGGTGCGACACAAGCAGGTGTGCAGACGGTGCAGGGCCCTTCGGCGGATGTGCGAGGCAAGCAACCTGCAGGTGGGGGTAGCAGCTTGGGTGTGCAGCAAACTTCAAGTGGTGTGGCACAGGAAAGCACAGCGGCTAGCCAAACATTAGACTCGGTGGACACCGTCGAGCAGAATGAGGGGATTAGCAACGGATAAGGTGTGCCTCCTACAGCGGAAGAGTAGTTGGCTGATGCAGCCTGGATCCCGGTGGAGCAGAGGAAAGTGGGCAATCGACGGGTTAGAGCAGCCTGGGCACGGTGCTCATGAAGATCGCAGCTTGGAACATCAGGGGCTTCCATAAACCCCTAAAACAGGGGGGGGTTCAGCATCTCCTCAGGAGCAGAGGGATTCAGGTGATGGCCCTCCTTGAGACCAAAATTTCAGCGGAGCGACTGGGCGGCATTGGGCAGTGGTATGCAAATGACATACAATTTCAATACTTCTAATCGTGGGCATATATTGGTGCTATGAGATTCACAGCGGACTTCTTTGGAGATACTAGAGACGGAGGAACAATTCATACACTATCGAGCAACATGCAACACTACACATTGGAGGTTCATGGTCACCTTTGTGTACGAGCTGCACTCGATTTGTCACGCACAGGCCGCTGTGGAGTGCTCTCCAACACCTTTTCAAGCAGATGGTGGACCCTTGGATCGTCATGGGGGACCTCAATTTCGTGCTAACCATTGGGGACCGCTCCGGGGGCCAGCCGATGACGAATTAAAAGATGAGGGATCTCAGTCAGCTTGTGCACACAACGGGGTTGGTTGACTTGCACTCCATTGGATGTCAACACACGTGGACCAATGGTATTGTCTCGAGCAAGGTTGATAGGGTTTTGGTGAACTCATACTGGCTTATGCAGGATTATGAGAGCTTTGCGGAGTTCACGCCATCGGGATGTTTGTCGGATCACTCCTGTGCAATTGTCACCACCGCGGCTAGGGAACGTGGAGGCAAAAGGACATTCAAGTTTTATAACATGTGGATCCTGCACAGTGGTTACCAAACAATGGTGGAAGAGGCATGGAAGGAACCGGTGGAGGGATTTGCACAGTTTGTATTGAAGATGAAGATGGGCAGGCTCTAGGGGCAGTTGCGAGCTCTTGATCAACAGCATTTCCAACACATTGCAGAGAAGGCTAAGCAGGCAAATGAAGAGCTGGAGGCTGCTCAGTAGAGCATTCTAGGCGCTGCAGGTGATAGGGCTACTGTGCGGGCGGAGGATGGTGCTTATGCTGACCTTCGTCGGAGGGCTACACTTCTTGCAGAAGAAGAAAAAATGTTCTACCAACAACGGGCTAAGGCGGCATATATCAAGGGGAGTGATCGACCTACCAAGTTCTTCCATGATCTAGTGAAACGCAACAACAAATGCAATGCAATCATCACCATAGCTAGAAGGTCAGGGGAGCAAACCTCAGGACTGGATGAAGTTACGGAAGAGTTCGTCCGTTACTATCAGGGGTTGTTGGGTAGTGCAGAGCAGTGTCATTCGCTGGATAGTGCAGCAATTCCTGGCGCCCGGCTAGATGATACACAGGTTGCAGATTTGGTACAGTCGATCAGTGCCAAAGATATTCATGACGTGTTGTTCAGTATTGGGAAGGATAAAGCACCGGGACTTGATGGATTCAATGTGACCTTCTACTGGACAGCTTAGGAGACGGTTCAGGCAGATTTTGTCGCAATTGCACGGGAGTTTTTCAGGACCAGCAAACTGCTCAAGGAGTGGGACCACACGATAATAGTGTTGGTTCCGAAGGCGGACCATGCATCGAAGGTCACGAACTATAGACCGATATCATGTTGTACGGTGTTTTACAAAATCATCGCCAAGATCCTAGCCGAAAGGTTATCAAAGGTGCTGGACAAACTTCTAGACCCGGCACAAGCGACTTTTGTCACGGGGCAGAGCATTAGGGATAACATTAACTTGGCTCAGGAGCTACTCAGGAAATATGCATGAAAGAGGATATCTCCCCGCTACATGATCAAGGTGGACCTCCGAAAAGCATTTGATACGGTGGACTGGGGATTTCTTAGTGTGGTACTTGTCGGTTATGGATTTCCCCGACAGTTCTGTGCATGAATTTCAGAGTGCATATCGACAGTTACATATTCTGTGAGCATCAATGGGGGTATGCATGGCTTCTTCAGAGGACAGTGTGGACTGAGGCAGGGAGACCCTCTCTCACCGTTGCTATTCGGGTTATGTCTGGAGGTTTTCTCGAGATCTATGAGGGTAGTGGCGCAGTAGGCCTCATTTCACTACCACCCCATGTGCGAGGAGGTGCAGCTGACACACTTAGCATATGCGGATGACCTGCTCATGTTTGCCAGGGCGGACACTACCTCACTCAGGATTGTATTGGAGTGCCTTCGTGACTTTGGGGATATGGCTGGGCTGCGGGCCAATCCACTAAAGTCCAGCATGTATGTGGCGGGAGTAGATGCGCGGACATGGGCAGAATTGCTACAGATCATAGGATTTCAACAGGGATCATTTCCATTCTAGTATTTAGGCATCCCACTGGCTGCGAAGAAGCTACGTATTGTCGACTACACCCCACTTCTGGAGGCAGTTAGTTGGCGGATAAGCACATGACCAAAGCATACGCTATCCTATGTCGGACGGTTAGAGCTTGTGAGATCAGTATTACAGAGCATTGAGTGTTATTGGCTATCTATCCTCCCAATCTCATATGAGGTGATAGATAAGTTATATAGCATATGTCGGGCTTTCGTGTGGACCACGAAGCATCCGGTGGCTTCTTGGCGCTCCCTTTGCTTGTCCAAGGAGGAGGGAGGGTATGTGCTTCGAGATTTGAGGGCATGGAATTCGACATTGTTGTGTTGCACCTTATGGAACATCTATGTCAAGACGGATTCACTTTGGGTACGATGGGTTCATCACAAATACCTACAGCAGCAAAACATTTGGCATTGGACGCCTAAGCATGGAGACTCGCTAATGTTGAAATGACTTGGGCAGATAAAGGAGCAGATTGTGCAGCAAGCAGGGGGGTCAGCATCAGCAACCTCTTTGCTCGGAAAGTGGCACACGCAATAGGCTAGCAGGCGCACGGGAGCTGCTGTAGCGTATGAGTTCTTCAGGTCGCGTGCAGAAGTGGTGCGGTGGGTGGCTACAGTGTGGAGATCGGACATCCTGCCCAAGCACCGGTTTACATTTTGGCTCATGGCTAGGGGCAAGCTTCAGACGGTTGACATTGTCCCATACGAGCTACAGAAGACATGTTGCCTGTGTAAGGTGGCGGAGGAGTCAAATGAGCACCTATTCTTCCGATGCACTTGGACAAGGCACCTATGGGACCTTGTTCGGGAATGACTCCAAATTCGAGTGCAAATTTTCACCGTTGGCCAACTCTTCCGGGCGTTTGGAGAGGAATTGCGAGGCAAAGAGTGTGTGAGGAAAAGGAGAGATTTAGTTATATTATGTATGATGTTTTTTGGTGTGGCAAGCGTGCAATTGATGTCGTTTTGAGGGTTGTGAGCCATCGATTGAGAGGATATTTCTCAAGATCCAGACTCATGTCTACTGTTTTGTAGACATCTAGATTGTATACATATACATTCATCTATACACATTTTTACCATTCCCAAAAAAAAAAAAAAATACATGCATGATAGATAGAAGCCTAAAACTCATCCAAACTAATTTTGTAAATAGTATTGTACTTGAGATTTTGATGGTCTTAATCGAACTTCAAAGTGCTCTTTAATTTCAATATCTTATTTTTGATATTTTTTAGAAATGATAAATTAATTTTTAGATATTTCTAAAAGTGATGAATTAACTTTGAAGCCTTTTAAAAATGATGAACTAATTTTTAAACCTCACTATAAAGTGAGCTTGAGACAATTAGAAAATTGGTCCAAGACGAAAGCACCTCTTAGGTTTCACTTCATATTCGGATTTGCTTGTAAATGTACTCTCCCCTCGACTTTCAACTTCATTGAATTCAAATCATCGATCATCTTGCTCTAGAAGAAAATCATTGTCCTTGTCGTCGTACAATCAAGTATGGGCATTCTAAGAGATCGAGCTCTACCATCTTCTTTAAAAAATGTGGAATCATTATATTAGCGCCCCCTCCAACTATCTCTACTGATGAAGGAGGTAAATCAAGATCTCAGATGACAAGTACAAAGGAGGAGGTCGATCGATAGTCCAGGATGATAAAACCCTCTAGAATTGATTCCTGCTCATTTAAAAATTATAATTTTATATTTACCAATTAAGACAATCTTGAGAGCTGAGCTCTAACACTTTCCCACCTTCTTCCATCGCACTCCACTTGCATCGACTTCTCGATGCTTAAGTCCTTTGTAATATAATCAAGTTCTTGATTGTAATTTTAGGGAGGAGAATTTTATAACTTGGAAAAAAAATCAAGAATAATTCAATCAATAGAATTAAAAAAACTAAAAAATCAAAATGACACTTTAATATCGAAAATAAGTAACGTGTAAGATTAAATTATTTTAAAATAATTTTAATTAAATTTAAGTGATTTTGATATAATTTTTAAAGAGTTATTTATATATAAAAATATTTTCTATGTAGATTTTTTTTTTAAACTATAATGAATCGGTACTGCTACAATAGCCTTAAAAATTTTAAGATAATTTTTTTATTAAAAAAAGAAGTAATGGAGTACTTTATTGACTTTTTGAAAGTAAAAGTTTACGTTGCATATATAAGTGAGAAAATCCAAACCCACGTGGGAAATACCAATGTCAAAATAACCCAAAAATAGCACCCTTGACTAGCCTGCCCGAGGTCAAGCTAGTTGACCCTAGAGGTCAAGCTACTTCCGACAAGCTGTCAAGGCTGTTTAGGTCTGTCCCGTAAAAGGTTAAGTTGGGATCCGACAAAACAAATACTAATGTCATTATGTCCCGAAGGAGATTAACTTTGAAAGTAAGAGGACATACCGATCAAATAGGTCCTAATAGATCGATTGATCCTAAGTTGAGTGAAATAAAAAAAAAATGAATTTTTTTATAAGTGAAAAATTTATTTTTGATAAAAATTAAATCTTTTTATATGTGATATTTTAAAGAATAATTTTTTTTATATTGGACAGACTGGCCCAAGGGTTGACCTTGCACAGCGAGTTATTTGAGCCTGAACATCAAATAATAGAGTTGTAAAGGAATCGAATATTTATAAATAAATTTGATGTACGATTTAATAAGAATTCATTTATACATTAAAAACAATTAAATAAATAAACTCATAAATTTAAATATATATAAGTGTTTAATTTGTTAATGTTCGTGAATAATATTTATAAATAAAATTGATCAAATTCATTTATAAAATTATTTATATTCGATTGAATTGTTTATATTGACAAATCAAATAAAAATTTAAATATTAAAATTTCACCCGTCAAATTCAATTCAAGCTTGAACTAAAGTCGAACTAAAAAAACATATTAAACTTGAACGATTATTTCAATAGCTTAGTTAAATATATGATTAACTTAGCTCGGTTTGATTCTTTTATCAAATAATCCTGAATAATATATGGTACCAAAGAAATCGAACCACATCTACAATTTAACTGGATTCGATCCATTTACAATCCTACCAAGTAAGAAGGATGGTGGCCCCCAGGGTAACGACGCGTCGGTAAGAGCTTGGGGGGTCCCTGGAGCAAGTCATGGCTCGATCCCTGCCGGCTGCAGCTTGCGGAGGGAATTCCGCCGTTTTCCACTCGCTTGCAGGTTGCGGAGGCGGGTTCCCGTTTATCAGCGGGTTGATGTGAGGTGCGGATCCTGATTGACATCAAACCCCTCACGGCGACTTAGTGGCGCGTCTTTCTGATTTATTCTTGTGGGCCGGTGGAGACTCTTCGGAGGCCATGGGGCAGGGCCGGTTCGCCAAGTGGACTAGTCGGGCGAAGCTTGGATACCACTTGTAAAGCAAAAAAAAAAAAAAAAAGGATGGTAGGTCGATCATTTTACATATTAATACGTTCGATTCTTTATTAGGGAAAAAGTTCGATTCTAAATTTCAAAAAAACTTAGACAAACGACTTTGAACGAGTGCAGATTGGAAGTTTATTTTCTTGGACAGAGTATATCGATATTGTTCCTGTCTTACGAGAACAACACAATAACTTCGTCGGATTTAATTATTGAATCGTGAATATTTTTTTGATTTTGATAGTCGATTGAGAATATTTCACCTAAATATTATTTAGTATTCTATAAAAAATTCATGGACCGAATTAATCATCAACGCCGTCTTATTCTTGACTAATTTAAAACCTTAGGACAATAAATAGATAATTTGGACTATTCTGTAAGATTGTTTGACAGCTCGACGTTTATATATATATATTCATGAAAAATACCGATAAAATAACTTTCCATCTGAGCCACAGGAATTATGATGAACGGTCCTCCCGTGTCCTCGTATCCATCGATGGGAATTGGAGATCTCGAAATCGACGGTAAGCAAACAAATCCAGAGCCCTCGCCAAACCTCGCTTTGGTCTCTCCGCCATTTTCATCTTAAGATCTTCGAGCTCTTCGCTGCCAAATCCACACACAGACTCTCTCTCTCCCTCTCTTTCATCTTGGTCGATCCGACTTCCTGAAACGGTTCTGTTGTTGATAGGCTTCTCCTCTTGCAAGCCGCATCTGATTGGTTGGTCGGAGTAGCACTGATCGATGGCGTCCATCTCTGTGCCGTGCCCCAAGTGCTCTGCGGTCACCTTGAATGGCGTTTGGACCCATCGTCCTCGGTCAAAGATGAACTTTTTGGATCTGAGAACTTCGCCGATTCTTTCATGTCAGGTGATCTATTTATCTTTTTTTTCCCCCTATATTTTGCAAGGTTACGAAGAAAGTCAGCATTCTGAAAAATTCTGGATTTGAAGCTTTTTTTGTGCTAATTCCTGCTGTCGATGAAATATATTACTAAAAAATTAAAATTACCAATCATTGTTTACTATCTCGATGAGTGAGGAACAACTACTGACTAATTTGGCAAATAGCATAGCTATAATAAGGTGGAATCCTGATTAGTCTCATTCAGACTGAGAATGGAAAACATAGAGCACTATGTTGTACGTGTGCAATCTAAAGGTAAGAATGCTTCATCAAGTGACAGTTCTATTCGGTACCAGATTACATCACATTCTGGTTTGGAAATCCTGTATCATTCTTATGTATGTTTTGGAATTCAGTTGTGGTTTCACAAGAACTCTTGGTTGGGTCTTGTTTGTTATGTTATGTAAATTTGTAGGCTGCCTTTCCAAAAATCCGTTCTTATTTTGTGGAGAAAACGATAAGAACCTTTTTTGTTATCTCATGTATGAGAAAATTTATTTAAAATTTCAAGTCTTATGCAGAACATTGGTCGTAGACATTTTCCCATTCTACGTGCCCAATCTCCTGAGGTACCTGTTTGTATTCTAGTGGTTTCCAAGTGAAAGTTGAAAAACAAAACCTTATTTTGTTTTATGAACGTATTGTTTCCAAGGTTGCCATGAAGGATCGATCAAATTCTTCCCCTTTGGTAGCAACAGAGTCAGAAACTTTACCAGTGAAGAATAAAGAGGTGGATATAGTGGATAAATCAACTGAACAAGAACCCTTACCAGATTCAACTATATCTGTATTCATGAGTGAAGTTTCAAGTCTTATTGAGTAAGATTGTTCGGCTTATTTTAAGTTTTATGTGAATTTGCTATGAATGTCAACAAGTCACATCATACCACGATGACTCTACTGCAAATGCTAACAAAAAAGTTTTCTTTTCCCTCTTTTGTTTAATGCTTAAATTTAATGGGTTGGATCCTCACTCCAGCTTATATTGGTACTTGAATTTTAAACAAATAAAATCTAATGACAGATTCACTTATCCAACAAGTGATTGCTAAGATAATCATCTTGTAATTGAGTTAGCATTATTCCAAAAGCTTAACCCATTATGAAAGGACTGCCTTAAGTATTTACTATTTACCACCCACCAGTATACTCTTGTACCCCATAACAATCAGGCTAGCTCAGGTGTAAGCCATGATCAAAGCACAAGGAAACAGCATAGCATGCTCAATAGATCAAAATAGATACCGTAAATAAATAGCAGATTACAATTATATGATTTGGTTGGGCTGCCATTATCCCAAAAACTAAGCTGTCATGAAAGGAGCTGATTTAAATATTTATGAAATCACAATCCCTGACTATATTCTAATATCTCTAATTCTTGTACATTTTCAAATAAGGGAAGCTTTATTGACCTTGATATTTTTCACTTCTATTACTTCAAATATTTGCACATAGCTAGGATCACAACCAAAGACTTGTACTTCATAAAAATAATTTAGTTCTTAGGTCGATCCATTCTGCAAGAACTTTGTTTTTTCTTTTCGTTTTTGACATTTTAAGATAGAGCATGTGAGAATCATAACATTATATTGACAGAGTTTATCTTTATTCTGAACAGGCTTGTGGATTCAAAAGACATAACAGAATTGCATCTAAAGAAAGGAGATTGTGAGTTCACTATAAAGAAAAAGAGTGCCTTTCCCCAATCGTTAGTGGCTGCTGCTCCTACACTGATACCATATCCTCAAACTATGCTTCAGCCTCAATTTGCTGTACCTCATGATCCTCCTGCTCCAGCAAATCCTGTTGTAGCAGCTCCTGCACCTGCACTACCTCCTCCATCAACTGCTGGAAGCAAGTCACCAATTCCACCTCTTAAATGCCCAATGTCAGGGACATTTTATCAATGCCCAGCTCCAGGAGAGCCTCCATTTGTCAAGGTGACCCTCTCTAAAGAAATTTGTTGTCCTACGCTGTGATTTATGATTGATTTAAATATTGAAAGCCTTTCATTTAGAGCCTGTTTTTGCAATACCCATTTTTGATGTGTCGCTTCTAGCCTGTTTTAATGCTTGAATCTATCACGTAGGTTGGTGACAAAGTTCAGAAAGGACAAGTTGTTTGCATCATTGAGGCTATGAAACTGATGAATGAGATTGAGGTATCGCCTTTCCACAACTTCGATGATTAACCTTTTTACTATTTTTTTATGAATGATATTGTGTTCGCTTTTGTATTATTCTATTGTTTGCATATCGAATAGTTGATTGAAACGTCTGTTACAGGAACCTTAATCGGTCATATGTTGCTAAATAAATAGATTCATGTGGGATCAGAATTTGATGAAGCACCTTTCATCAAACGAGGCATGTCTTAATCGATATGCAGTATGCTACTGACTACTGAATATGCAAATGCATACGCGATCCCTTTTATGAAATTATTTCATTAATTACACTTACAAATGCAACTAATATAGTTGTTTGTTGAGTCGATAATAATAATAATAATAATAATAATAAAATATAAAATTTATTTGGTCCTACCAAGTATTATTAATATAACAAGTTTTCTGCGCATAAAAAAAAAATTAGACAAATCATATAGTGCCTTTGTAATTTTTCTATACTAAAACATTAATTAATCTTTTGTTTTATGCTTGTCATATTATTTACCCAAGGGATCTCTTTCTTTCTCAGTTATTTGATGGCTTGTGTTTGACTTAAATTAAACATAAGCTAGATCAATAATCTTCTTTTCATGTGGCCTACATATAGTAAGATATGATGTTTGGTTGAACCAATGAACTAGTTTCTTTTTTGTCAAAATATAATGGACTAGTTTAATCTTGATGGAAGCACATAGTTTGCAAGCGTGTATTGGTACTTATGTTGCTTTGACATATTGCACATGCAGTCACATTGTACCCTTTTTATAGGACAATACTGAACTAATCACTAAACATTATGACCTTTCTCTCCCGTAAGAAAATTATGTGAAGTTAATCAGGGTAATTATTGAAAGAGAAGTAGGTTTGAAGTGATAGTTCTGCTGGATTTCTCAAATGAATAAACAATTCTCTTATTGTTTTCTCTCTCTCTTTTAAGTTTTATCGTGTAAAGGAAATTTTGTTCAAGGATTTATTTTGGTCAAATGTTTCAAGGATTTTGAGATTTCTTGTGGGGTAATACCAAGGTTTAAGGTATTTGGGCTTCCAAGTTGCTATGTGCATATTTGTTATTTACTTCTTTGTATCTTAATCAAACTGAGCTAGGTCCTACTTTACATGTTCCAATACCAAGAATCTATTTTTTTTAGTAAAAGAACCTCTTTAGATGAGTCAAGTCAGGGCTTTTGGTCTAGTAAAGTCAAACGACTTCCTTTAGCATGCCTAGTCAAACTTGAAAGTGGTATAATTTAAATGTATGGATGGCAAAAGGTTAAGGAAGCATTTCGAGGTAATAAAAAATTTGTTCTTATATTTTCCCCAACACCAAAGCAACACCTGTAGCGTAGCAAAAACAGATTACTTAGCCATCGTTTTAAGTATTCCATTTTTTGACTTCCTTTAATAGTCTAATAAGTCTTGAAAATTTCAAATATCAAGTAACCAAACAAGAGAAAGCTCTCGAGTTTAGTTTACTTGATCAGTGTTCTTCAAATTGGCCCGAGCTAGTTTAACCGCTTCAACTTGAAATGGAAAGCCATCCTTTTTTTATCAAATGCGGATCCGTTCCTGTTCCATGGAAACACAATATATAATTGACCAATAGTTCTCACAGTTTTTGAACCAAATGCACGAAAAGCTAATAAATTGTTAAAAAAAATAGGAGCGAAAAGCTCGAAGTCTGCGAGAGTAATTTATGCAGTGCTCATGGTTAGATAATCTACATAACCTTGTTTTCCACTGTCCACTGCAGGCTGATAAATCAGGGACTGTAGTGGAGATACTCGCTGAAGATGCCAAGCCAGTTAGCTTTGACATGGTAGTCCATCTTTTTAACTTAATTCCGAAACCTTGTACCTTTTCCCCTCCTGTCCGACTAAAATTCTTATATTTTATTTGTTTTTCTTTCCTGCAGCCTTTACTAGTCATTCAACCCTGACAGGTCAGTGTCTGGATGCAAGTCCAATTTCAATGCCGGGTGATAATGAATCAATCTGGTGATACACTCATTCTTAGTGATGTCTTGTTTAAAATAACCTATCTGGTGGTTGCTGCGTTTTACGAGGTTGAAGAAAATAGAATAGAAATCATTTATGTCGAGGGGAAGAAAAAAAAAAACTGGATATGCTGCACCCATGCATTTTCTGATCGATATGTACTTAGGACAAAGCTAAGTTTGCAGGTACCATGATAAATGAACCTTCTGTAAGCAAACCAGTGCGCCATTATCCAGTATATGTTGTTTCATGGAACTTGCATTATCTTTTTTAGCTACACATAATCTTTTATGTTATTTCCAAGGGAAAAAGTGAAGCTTTAAAACTTATGTGTGCTAGGGATCTATTTGTAAGGGTTCATTGTTTAAATAGAGAACAAGGTGGTCATCCTCATCAGAGGGAATGACATTGCAGGAATGATCAGCCTCTACATCCTCATTAGAAGCAATGAGAGGTATTTTAGATATCTATTTTTAAATATGTGTAAATTGTGCTTTCAATTTATCTGAGAGATGAATCAGAGGGAAGGTTTTATCAGAAGAAGTTTGGACAGGTATAAAGAAGTTTTCACCATAATCTGCATCAGCTTTTGAAAGCTTGTTTTGTAGTAGTCATACCATACTTGATTATGTGATGTTAAAAATACCTTTAATATTTGTAATATTTATTATAATAGATGTCTCCTTTATAATTTATAAATTATCACTTTTATTTTATTATTCAACCAAATACTTTTGATAAATGTTTTCTTTTTCTCACTCTTTCCCTCTTCCTCCTTTATCCTTATTTCTCCAAGTACAAAAACATAACCATTATTCAAATTTTTTAAATCAAGTTGATTTTTTTATTCTTAAATTAAATTATTTTTTTCTTTTCTGAACATATATTTGGTATTGATGTTGATAAAACCCAATATCAATTGTGGTATTATTTATCGGTATTAATATCAAATGAGAAAAAAAATTAACTTAAGAGAAATAGGATGTAATTTATTGAAAATTTAATTAATTTAACATTTGTTTTATTAATATTCAAATGATTCATGTGACAATAATATTAATTTTAATAATAAAATAAAATTTTTAAAGGACACTTTTGAAAGGGCTGTTTCGGCATACTTATCGGTTCCGCGGTTCCGGTTCGGTTCTGATCGGTTTCGGATCCATCAACGTTGAAATCGATTCGAATCGTTTCGGAATCGGTTCCGGACCGATTCCGAAACGGTTCCGGATCATCTTCTTCAAATTTGAGCTTCTAAATTCATCTAACGTGTTGGTAATCATATTCTTTTTTTCTATCGCAAAATAATTTTGTAGAGATGTTAACATGCTAAGAATTTTCATCTTTAAATTAGCAACCGGAACTAGATTCGAATCGGAATCTGAATCGGTTTCACATCGATTGAAATCGAACCAAATTGGAATCGGAACGGTTCCAATTCGGTTTTGGAACTGTTTCATCCGAATCGATTTCGATTTTGAATTTAACGAATTGGTTCTGATTCGGTTCCGGATTGATTCAATTCGTTAAGCATGGCTAGAGCGGTTAAATGGAGAGAGAGAAAAAAAAGAAAAGAAAAGTAACAATGGCGCATTAACCAACACAAGTCTGCCATTTTCTTCCTCGTGCTTGGTGGCTTCTCAGCCCTGGCTGGCTACTTCCTGTCCCTTCTTTTGCACTCACAAGTGGCCAAGTCCCAGCAGTGGCTTTGTTCTTCGTTTTGCTGTGAGCTGAACAAATTCGTTAACTCTTATTCTTTACTTTATGCTATTCTTCTTAAATTCTACTGGCTAAAAGCCTCAGTTCAAACTCAGCCAATTCAATTGCAACAGGCCAGAAAAGAAAGATTATTTTTGGCTGGGCTTAGAGTACAATGGTATTGAGTTTAAATGATTACGAGATTCTTAAGGTCAAATTTTTTACATTGTTTTGAATCATGAAAGTTCTAAGAATCTTTTGATGGTGTTGATTAGTAAATGTGATAGACATAGACTATTTTATGACTTTCATGTAAATTGTGTCAAAGATATGAACATTTCAAAAAATTTTACTTCTCAATTTAGATCGTGAGATTTAGATTTGAAGGCGTAGTTGCACTCATGAGTTTTTCATGAATATAACGATCTTAATTTAGAATGATTCTGAAATTTTTATGATCAAAATTCACTAATAACTTTATATATCTTAACGATATTTCAAACTAAATTCATTATACTTTTTTACATCAAAATAACAAGTGTAACTTTGTATTTAGATATAAATTTCATATTTACATTAAAAAACTATGAGTTTTTTTAAAATTAATAAAATATTTAATAGTCGATTGATAATTAAAAATCAATCGTGTTATATATCAATAAGTACAATTATTTAGATATAAAATTAAATATAAGAAATAATAAATCTAAAAAATGGTCCTTTGGTATTGTTGGTGCAACTGTTTTCGTGTTTTGAACTAAATTCATCTCCACATATATGGCGTAATGATTAATATACGACAGAGTTGATAAATAAGATAAAAATTAATTTTAAAGAAGATCTAAATTTTTTTTCTAGATTCAAATAATTTTCATAAATTTGGATCACTATTATAAGATCCATACAATTATTTATGATTTATCTTTTTTTATAATAATCATATAATAAATTAATAGAAATTATTAAATTGAACTAGAAATTCCAACCTTCTACGAGAACAACATAAATTCCCTACTTGTCAGAATTCGTTTACGAGCAAGAGAAGAGAGAGACCTACAATTTTTTTTTTTTCAGACTCCATTAAAACCATCCAAAGTTTCTCTGCCTCTCTCCTCTAAGCCAACCTCCATCCATGGCCACTGTTTTGCTGCTGCTGGTCATGCTCGCTGTGCCCATGCTCGATGTTTCAGGTGTGAGTACTGCTAGGTTTGCTCTTGTAGTTCTTGCTCAACTTTCCAGATTGCAGTTGTTACAGACATGATATTTGCTTGCTTACGGTGTCTGAATAAATGATGCATTAGCCTCTTGTCGATCATTTTTGGGCAGATGCTGCTGCATGGTGTGTTTGTAGGTCTGATGTGAGCTCGACTGCACTGCAAAAGACACTGGACTATGCTTGCGGAGCTGGGGCTGACTGCAACCCTATTCTGCAAGTTGGGGCATGTTACAACCCTAACACAGTGCTTGCCCACTGCTCGTATGCTACCAACAGCTACTACCAAAGAAATGGGCAGGCACAAACGGCTTGTGACTTCTCAGGAACAGCCATGCTGACCTCCTCAGATCCAGGTAAGGAGCCTTTCTCAGTTCTCAGATCAGTGAAGAAGACATAGAAGAACAGGACACTCATCTGTGGTTTTGTTATTGCAGGTTCCAATGGCTGTGTCTATCCTGCAACTCCTAGGTAACCATTTCTTTGGATTGTTTGTATCTATAGCTAGCTAGTCATTGCAATTTATGATGTTCTTGACTACTGTGTCGGATTTTTAACAAATGTCATGTCAAAATTTTACTAGTTCCTTTCCTTGTTCTAAAGGACTACAGAAGAATCTAACCCTGTAAATTATGATTGAACATGTTTCCAACTCGGCACAAGGTTAAAAGTATTTAGAAGATTCCTTTATGTGGAATTCTACAGAAGAGACAAACAATGAGGAAGTTTTCTTGCATTGAGATTAAGCCATTCACATGGCCATTACAAGTAGGCACATACAACTTGGAAACTGGATTCCATTCCAGTTGCTAAAATCTTAGAAACGATCGATGATTAAGCAAATCGCTGTGAAGCTGACCGCATATAGGCCTTAACATTTGGGGCTACACTATGGAATCGAAGCACTTATTTACGAAATAGAGGTTTGGGCTCATAACAGGCAAATGCAGACATACAATGGAAACTGCTGCATCCATGAAGCTTTTTTAGCTCATTGATCACTGAAGTTTATTATTTGCATTATATCCACTTATAATCTTCTTCTTTTTTTCTTTTTTTGTTTGTATATGATTCTTTAACAGAAGAAATGGGAAGAATAATAGTTATATTCAGCTATCATCACCTTTTCACACTTTACTGAACCTACAGGACAATTGAACCTTACAATTTTGGGGAGAATGTACCAAGTGTGTAGTTTTTTTTTTCCTTACTAATCCTAGAAGTAGATATTCTTTCTCTCTGGTTCACCTATCAGATAAATCCGAAATACAACTTATGTACACTTAAAGGCCGATCTCCAAAATATTCATCCCGTTTGAAATTCGAACTTTGATCCTCTTATTTGTTCGGTCGAGTACAGTGGGGCTAGAAATATTAACTTTATGGATGGTGACAGATATTTTAACCGGTGTAAAGAAAATTTCTCTTCCTAACTCATCAGTAGTCTGTGTGGATTGTGCTTTTAAAATGATGCTAATGTGCTTTAATCCTAATCTCATGGCCAATTTGAGTTGGATTTTCATTTCCATTTCCATAATTTAAGTGACCGTGTTCTTCTCTATTTCATTTTTTGCACCAGTGTTGCAGGAACCTCGAGCACGCCGAGAAGCACCACTCCACCGAATTCTGTGACCCCTAGCACCTTCAGCCCGACGACGACCAACTCAACAAATGGAGTTCTCGGAGGAATAGGCCCTACAGACACAAGCAGTGGAATCGATACGAGCCATGGGAGTTCTCTTCGAAAGGCAGGGAGATGCTCTCTCTTAATTCTTATTCCAACCATCGTTTCCCTGACGATGTGATCGATCGAAGACGATTTGAGGAAGGAAAAAAACCAAGTTAGAATGGTTGAGGTTGTGCCATGTAGTGACATCTTAATTTGGTTGGTGATTCTCAATGGAATATCACTCGTTAGCTAGCATTCATTTTGTAATGTGTGGCAATGCAAAGTGGCTGTGAGAATTCCTTGCGTTTGGTAGGAAGGCTGTCCCTTTTGTTCATGGACCCTTTGTGTTTACTTTGCTTGCTCATTTTCTGTATATCCATCCCTTTCTAGAGTTTTAAGGCTGTCATTTTCTTTAGATCTTTAGACATGAATGAGTGTTGTTCATAAGATTCACAGCCTTGCCTTAGAGAGTCTTTATCTGCCCTCAATCTAGTGTCCTCTCTCCCTCGAGTTGTTTGAATATCTATCTCCTAGACTCGAGCTCCTTCCAGCCATCAAATCCACAAAGCTCCATTTAGTGTCCCTGAGAGGCTGTTTGGTAGAGAGAAAAATTTTCATTTTCTGTTTTCATTTTCTGAGAAAACGAGAAAACACGTTTGGTTGGCGGTTTCCATCTCCGTTTTCTAGAAAATAAAGGAACGTTTTATGGAAAACTGGAAAACTCCAGAAAATCGTTTTTTGTTTTCATTTTCATTTTTCAAAAAATAAAAAAATATTTTCTAAAAAATTAGAAAACACTAAAAAATTATTTTCTATTTTCTGAAAAAAGAAAACAAAAAATGAAAAATGAAAACTTTTCTCTTTACCAGACGCTACCTTATACTATCTAAAGCTCATATCTCCATCCTCTCTGAGTTCACAAATTCCAAGTCATCTCAATGTAGAGTATCCACTCTGTTGCGGTTGAAACGAGGAGACGAGATACGATTCGGCTTGGGTCCGACTTGATGACTCGGCAAGGTGAGGATGAGTCGATCTATGCTGCTGAAGTGGGAGAGGTTGACCTCAAACTTAAACGCTCTCAGAGAGGGATTGGATAGTAATCACTGATGAAATTAGGGTCAGGGTCGATTTGGCTTGGGTTCGAATGAAGAGCCTCGGTGGCAAGTCTTGATGACTCGATAAGGTGATGATGAGTCAATCTACATTGCTGAAGTGGGAGAGGTCGACCTCAAGCTTAAACGCTCTCCAAGAGGGACTGGATGGTATGAAGACGTCGAGATATGTTTGTCGAGACATAGATGGAGACGACGAGATATGTCTGTCGAGACATATATGAAGACGTCGAGATATGTTTGCTGAGACATAGATGGAGACGTCGAGATATGTGCAATCGATTAAAACCGAACCGATTAAGATCAAATCCGAATAAACCAATTTTTTTTTAACTAAACTGAACCGACCGAAATTTTTCACTGAACCGAACTGATTTGGCAAAAAAAAAATCGGTTTTTTCGGTTAAAAATCGAAAAAACTGATTTTTTACATCCAGTCGATTGATTTGAGCCATCAGTCGATTGATTTGAGCCATCAATCGACTGATGGTCCAATCAGTCGATTGCTTCAGTTAAAATCGGTCGGTTCGGTTAAATCGATTTTTTTTGTTCAAACCCGAAATTGAACCGAATAAACTAAATAAACTGATATTTTTTAATAAAAAAACCGATTTTTCGATTAGACCAAACCGAACTTTTAAGTTCGGTCGGTTCGGTCGATTTTTTCGGTTTAACCGACCGATTGCACACCCCTAGATATATCTACCGAGACCTATGTAGTGACGCCGAAATATATCTATCAAGACATAGATGCAGACGCCAAGATATGTTTGTCGAGACATATATGAAGACATCGAGATATGTCTGCCGAGACATATATAGAGACGTCAAGATATGTCTAACGAGACATAGATAAAGCGCCGAGATATGATATATAGATACCCAAATTAGATCCAAACCTAACCTAATTTGATCCGGTTAAATCTAGGGGCTCATGATATTTCTCCACGTCACACTCAAAATCCCATATCTATCATTGTGGCACGACCAATTGACACACTAGCTCGATCGAAGTCGCATTGTCAACCCATATTATTCAGCATATATATCTAAGAGTGTTGCTCTAAAGAACTTAGGATTGCGATCAAGGTTCATCTTGAGCAATCAAATAAGGTATTAAGCAGGCTAAACACAAAGACTCGACGATGAGAGTGTCGCTGAGTAATCGAAAGGCCTTAAGTAAGTTTGTATCGGAGAGTGGCTCCTAATAAATGACTTATAGCTCATGTGAGCAAAGGATGAGGGTGTCCTAAGGATGAAGACAAGATGCCATATGTTTGTGCTCTATCATTGGAGATGACAATGAGAGTTTATAAAGGGCAAGGGAATTAGTTAGCTCCCCTTACGGCCGAATAACTAAAGTTTTAATAAAGCCTATTGTGTTATTTGGCAATACATTTGTCGCGAATATAATAGTCGATGTGGTGAGATGTATTCTTTTATGATCAATGATGCGGTGGAAATATTCCTCGTCCAGTTGTAAGGTCATATCAATGGTCAAGTTGAGATGGAATATGGATCAATTCA
The DNA here is from genome assembly GCA_025175895.1 of Wurfbainia villosa. Classification (NCBI taxonomy): domain Eukaryota; kingdom Viridiplantae; phylum Streptophyta; class Magnoliopsida; order Zingiberales; family Zingiberaceae; genus Wurfbainia; species Wurfbainia villosa. The sequence continues at coordinate 45,409,432 of CM045991.1, read as the reverse complement.
AGTTCATCCGAAGTACATTCGAGCTCAGTTCGACAGTTGACCTCTCGAGCTTAGACGATCACTCGAACTCAGTTCGGCAATTTAACCTCTTGAGCTAAGACGATCACCCGAGCCTAGTCTGACAGTTTGACCTTCCGAGCTTAGACGATCGTCCAAGTTCAATTCGATAGTTGGATTGACAGGTCTCCACGCCACATCACAAGAAACCCCGTCTCCATGATCCCCTTCAGGAAGTCACATCTCATGATCTCCTTCAGGAAGTTATGTTCCCCCTCAAAAAAGACACGTTCTTCTCGATTTTCTTATATAAAAGTAGGATGAGAGGAACCCGAAGGGATCAAATAATCTCTAATTTTTTTTTTTTGACTCTTTCTTTATATTTTTCGTAGCTTCCTTTCATTTTTCTCTATTTTTTAATTTGAGCGTCGAAGGGGCTTCGTCGAGGTACTCTTCGACTCCTTTTCATCTGTTTTTGAATTCTCTCATGCTCGAAGTACTTTCCATTCCGACGACTAACCTGAGGAAAGTTGATCTTGCAAAGGCAAATCTACAAGCACTTGACTTTCGACCTCTCGAAGTCACTCATATGTCATACTTGACCGAACTCCGAAGAAGACCAATTTGATTAGCTCGACGTCTCAAAGATAAATCTGATTTATACTTAGTCAGTCGAAAAAGTTCGATCGTGAATACTTAATTGAGTCTTCCCATCCATTAATTTAGGACTGGATCAACCAACAAATGACCAAGTCAACCAATTTAACAAGAGAACACAGTTTAATCCTCTGTTGCGATATCGTTCGGTGGCGAATTTAAGAAAAATTCATTCGGACAGCTCTAGGGCCTAAGAGTTTGTCCGATAGATAGAGTACGACTTTGGTATTAGACCGTCATTCAGGGATAATGTGACTTGCGGAATTCAGACTAAACCGTAAAAAGCTACGAGTGCTTCCTTGATTAACCCTCGTGGCCGGTGGAGATCACTTGGACTCCGACCTTATCTGACTCAGCTATTGGCGAGACGTCTCAAAAATCCATAGGATAAGATCGATCACTCCCAGTAATTAATCGGATCGAACGTTCAGATACTATGGTGCCAATAAAAAAAAATCAACCAATTCCATCTAATTCTTGCATATTTTTTTTTGTTTTCCACTTCAATTTTTTTTCTTCAATTTCATTCTTTTTTTTTTTTACCTCTTAATTTCCTCCCATTTAGCAAAATGGACGGATGATCAGAAATAGAAGACCTCTAGAAATGGTGAGAGAAGTTGAAGCCGCTGGTGGCGGGAGACCGAGCAACAAGTCATCACCTCTGGCCTCCCCGCCCAACGCCCCCATTCCCCTCTGCAGAGCTCCAACGACCAAAAACAGGAGGTCCTCTTCCTCCTCCTCCTCCTCCTTCACCTTGTTCTTATTCTTTTGATCATCAAAATTTGATGATTTAGAAATGAATTCTAGCAAAATTTTGATCGTCTGTGTGCTTAGCTGATTGCCGTAACAAGTTGATGAAGATGGTTTTGATTTCTTCTTTTTGTTGTTTCAATGTCGTTTGTTGCGGATCGATGTGCAGGTTGCAGTCGCCGTTGACCGGCGGTCGCAGGGAGGGAGCGCGAAGGTCGCCGCAGTCGAAGTAACTTGCGAAATGGCTTCGTCCCCTGCGACTGCTCCGGCGGAAGACGATGAGAACAGCAGCAACTCTTCTCCCTCCCTCGATGCGCCGGTACCGCCGTTATTGTCGTTGGATCCACCGGAAGCTTCGCCGTTACCTGAAGGATCCACGTCGCTCTTCTCGCCTCCCGCGGATGGGGACGCCGACGCCGACGCCGACGCCGATGACACCCCGAATAGTGCTCCGCCGCCTAAAGCAGGTGGCTCCAAGAGCACGCCGTCGGAATCCTCCCCGGAGGCGTCCTCCAAGACGCCGACGTCGCGGGGCGGATCTTCCTCGGAGAAATCGTCCCCCGAGTCCGACGGCGGCGGCGGCTTATCGCCCCCGTCCGTCCCTTCTTCGTCCGGAAATCGGTCGTCCCGGGACGGGGGAAGCCAATCGAAGTCGCTGCCGTCGCCGCAGTCCGGTGACCCCGACGCGGCGACGCGGAGCGACAGCTCGAACGTCCATCTTCCCCTCGTGCTCGGGATCACCGCCGGCGTCGGGCTCTTCTTGGTCCTGATGATCGTGTCGCTCGTGCTCTGCTCCAGGAAGAAGAAGAAATCCACGCAGTATTACGATAACGCCGGGACGAAAGGTGCTTTCATTAATTGCACGAATCTTTGTCGATTTGCTTAAGATCTAGAAATTTTATCGATCCAAATGCGGCGCGCAGGAGGGTACTACAACGGCGGATCGCTGCCACGGTGGCAAAACGGAGGCGAGTACGGCGGGAGCAATAGGCCGCCTCCGGGAGCCGGTTGGCGCTCGCCTCCGCCGGCGGGGACCATGCCGAGCGAGGACATGATCAGCGGGCCCTTCTCGGGGGGCTACCACGGCCCGCCGCTGCCGCCGCCGTCGCCCGGGGTGATGCCGATGGGCTTCAACCAGAGCAGCTTCACCTACGACGACCTCGCGGCGGCCACCAACGGCTTCTCCCAGGACAACCTCCTCGGGCAGGGCGGCTTCGGGTACGTCTACAAGGGCGTTCTCCCCAACCGGAAGGAGGTGGCGGTGAAGCAGCTCAAGTCCGGCAGCGGCCAGGGCGAGCGCGAGTTCCAGGCCGAGGTGGAGATCATCAGCCGCGTCCACCACCGCCACTTGGTCTCCCTCGTCGGCTACTGCATCGCCGGCCCTCAGCGCCTTCTGGTCTACGAGTTCGTCCCCAACAACACCCTCGAGTACCATCTCCACGGTACTAACTAGCTAACACTCACCCAATTCCATGAACAATGATCTTAAAAACTCCATTAATGGCAGCCAAAGGTCTTCCGACGATGGAGTGGCAGATCAGGCTCAAGATCGCCATTGGATCCGCCAAGGGCCTTGCCTATCTGCACGAAGACTGTAAACTCCGACTCTCCTTCTTCTTCCCTTCTTCTTCTTCTATTCGATCTTTCTTTCTTATGAATTTCATGGCGCAGGCCACCCTCGAATCATCCACCGCGACATCAAGACCGCCAACATCCTCCTCGACAACAAGTTCGAAGCCATGGTACGTAAACTCCCGACCGATCGACTCGACGTACTCTCACCGTATTTGTCTCCTCCCGATCTCCGGCGACAATAAGTCAGCACTGTATATACTTTCCAGGTCGCCGACTTTGGACTGGCGAAGCTGTCGTCGGACACCAACACCCACGTTTCGACTCGAGTGATGGGGACTTTCGGGTGAAGATCCATTGATCAGTTCATGAATTCGATCAGTTTTGGATTCTGAAATATTAAATCGTCGTCTCATTTTGATCGATTGGTTCGTGATCCAGTTACTTAGCTCCGGAGTACGCGTCCAGTGGGAAGCTGACGGAGAAGTCCGACGTGTTCTCCTTCGGCGTCATGCTCCTGGAGCTGGTCACGGGGCGACGCCCGGTCGACAACTTCTCGGACATGGACGACAGCCTCGTCGATTGGGTCAGTCTTTTTTATTATTATTTATATTATTATTATTATTATTACTGCAATTATAATCTCATCGCATTCTTTTTTTTTATTATTATTATTATTATTATTATCAGAATTATTTTAAAAAAATTTAGAGCATTTACCGTATTGTTACTTTTTATGACTATCCTATTGCTTTGAAATTAGAGGTGAGCAACAAATCCATTAAACAGAACCAATTAAGGGCTAGAAAAAAAAATTGATTAAATCGAATAAATTGATGGAACTGACCTAATCGAATTTTTGGATTCGATTTATTTATTTATTTTAAATATCAATTTAATCGATTATTCAATTCAATTTCGAAACGAAAATAATCGATTAAATTGAATTAGAGTCTATCAATCGATTGATTTATCTTATACATCGATGAACTTCAATCGATTGATTAATATAAATTAATCGATTGATTTGTCATATATGTCGACCGATGAATTTGAGTAGATTGATTAATATAAATAAGTTGAATGATTACTTCGAATCTCACGGTCTTTATTATTATCACAGTCGATTGATATTTCACATTAGTCAATTGATATGAAAATATCAATCGATTGATAATAAAAAAATTCGATTTATTCAATTTTCAACTTAATTAATTAATTTTTTTATTAATTCGATTTGTTCAATTTTATTGAAAAATTCATTCGATTTAGTTTGTTAAAAAAATTTGATTTAATCAGTTCGTATTAATCGGTTTAAATCCTGTTTCACATGAATTTTCCAATCAAATAGTAAACTTATTATTAAAACACTTAATTTTAAACTATTTTTTAAAAAATAAATCCTCCTGTTTATTTTGATGGTGGAACAGGCAAGGCCGCTTCTTGGGCGAGCGCTGGGCGACGGCAACTTCGACGAGCTCGTGGATCCCAAACTGGACGACAAGTACAACGCCAACGAGATGGCACGCATGGTCGCGTGCGCCGCTGCCAGCGTTCGACACTCCGCCAGAAGGCGTCCAAAAATGAGCCAAGTTCGTATTCTTATTTCTTCTTTAATTCTCATTCCGAAAACAAAAAACAAAAAAAACAAAAAACAAAAAACAAAAACATTTAATTCATTGATCGCAACAGATTGTGCGAGCATTGGAGGGAGATGTGTCGCTCGACGATTTGAACGAGGGGGTGAAGCCCGGACAAAGCTCAGTGTTCAGCGGCGGGTCGGGTTCGGACTTGGACTCTAGCACGTACTCGACCAACATGAGGCGGTTCAGGGAGATCGCGCTGGGGAGCAATGACGACTATACTAATGACTACAACAGCGGCATGACGAGTGAATACGGTGCTAATCTTTCGGAGTCGAGTAGCTCGGAAGAGATGACTTACGGCGAAGGCCGGAGAAAGAATTCTTCTCTCTATGGAGCGTGAAGATAGATGAAATCGAATCGAATTTGGCGCAAAGAAAGAAGATCAAAGAAGTGTTGAATAGAAAAAAAATAAAAATAAAAAAAAAATGATTTGTTTTTCATGGTGTTCTACTGGTTTCGATATTTTTTAAATGAGTGGAATAAATAATTTGGTAACGAAGTATATTTAGAGGCAAGGAAAATCATGAATTTTCTTTTTAAAAATTATATTCCCTTTGCCACTTACTTTAGAACGATAATTCAAAAAAAAAATATTAAACTTAATAAATTCGGAAGAGGTAATTTAAATAAAAAATATATAAGTGAAATATTATTTTATTTTTTTTTAAAAAAAATCTGAATAAAAATTGCCCATTTATCAAACTTAATAAATTTGTTGATTTTCATGGATTGTTTATTTGTACACACACATAAAAAAATGTGTAATAATAATAATAATAATAATAATTTACGGGTTTAATTGATGTATATCAAATCACATTACCTTTGTTCGTAGCAACATCGCCGCACCATACACCAAAAAGAGGAATCCACTCCCGCACGGCGCCGGCGATTCGCCGGCGCCGGAGGGATAGCATTCCACCGCAGTCTGCTGCGCAGTCTCCGCAGACGTGCATGACCCCACCGGTTGCACCAGCCCTATCGACGACGTGTTCCCCTGCTATCGCCAAGCATCGACCGATTCAGCTGCTTTGTCCGTAAAATTGAACTGCTCAATGGGCATACTCACCGGCGATGAGGTGGCGGTGGAGCCTGACTTTGCTAGTCCGGCGTCGTAGTTGCTGGTCCCGTCGGGGCGGTATAGGCCAAACGACCGCTCCGACGTCGGCCCGGTCTTGAGGTCCTCGTCGTAGAGCGCGAAGATGTAGGTCTCCACCGGGCGCCCGGGCATCCGCGGCGTCCCCGCCATGGACCTCAGGTGCGCCACCAGGTTGCCGTTGAAGGCCATGGCGTTATCCACCGTCGCCCCTGCCTCGTCCGGGTCTCCCCTGTATGGCCACCCGGTCTCCGCCACCACGATCTCCACCTCCGGGAAGCCCAGCCCGTCCAACGCCGCCCGCACCGCGTCCACCTGCGCGTCGAACATGTTGTTGTACGTCATCCCGGAGGCCGGGTCGACCCTGCCGGCGTTAGGCTGGAAAAGGCAGAAGGCCAGCGTTTCCGGCTGCGGATCGCTCCGGTACGCGAAGAACGGGTACGGGTTCACCATGAAGGGCGACCCGGATTCCCGGAGGAAGCCGACCACCCCGGTGAGCCCGCCGGCGAGGTCGGGGTGGAAGGCCCCGGAGGACGGGGGGTCCGACTGCGCCATCACGGCCATGGAGTGCACTGTCGTGACCTTGATACCGGCGGCGGCAGGGGCCGCGGCGAGGGCGGCACGGAGGTTCTGCATGGCGGGAAGGAGGTTTCCTGCAAGCGAGGGGTCGCCGGAGTTAAGAGCCTCGTTGCCGACGGAGACGGCAGAGATGGAAGAAGCGGGGACGAAGGGGAGCACGTTGGAAGCGGCCCAGGAAGCGGCGGCGGAGGGGTCGGAGGCGAGGGAGGGGACGTCGGTATTTAAGACGCCGAGGACAAGGGAGATGCCGGTGCCGGCGAGGGACTGGATGATGGCGTGATCGGCGCCGTAGAGGCGCAGCTTGGAGATGGTGGTCGACTGCAGGATGCTCGCCGTCGTCGACGCCGGCGGGAGGTTGTCGGCATCCTCGCCGTAGTTCACCCCGACGAATGATTGAGACTCTACGAATCAAATCGAACTCACTTAAAGAAGACAATTAAAAGAAGGAAAAAACAATCAAAGTTTAAAAGACCGACTCGAAGGGCAGACGAAGGCTTGGAAGAGTAAAAGAATGGAAAGCAGTCGAGACTTCTCCATGGCAACAAGGAAAGTTTGAGAAGGTAGAAGAGAAGGTCTATACATTTATACATAAATTGATAAATTATCTATTTATTTTTATTTTTTGTTTATTTGTTTCCTCGTCTTTCCATCTTCCAGTTCCATCCATCCTAAGAAACACTGGAGTCACTATGATCCATACCTAATAACATTAGGCCGCAAGGGAAGGAATCAGGCTTTGCGATGACATGGGTTTGAATCAACAGTAGCTTGGTCTTGTAACAGATGAACTATGGGTTTAGTCTTAACTCGACGACTCGATCGAGTTCACTTGAGTCTACAAGGCACTCTGGTTTGCACTGGCCCGTGCCATCCCTGGACATTTATCATAAATTCATTGAGGGAAGGAGGAGCCATGGAGTGAAGGGTGTGCAGGAAGGTCATCAGTTTCTTTTTCCTCCCAATTAATTCGAAAGGGATGGTGGAACAATGAGAGGGGAATTAATTGCAGAGGCAAATTATTCATGGACTGAAAGATTAGCTCGAAGAAGGCAGAATCACAAACAAAAGAGTGGACAATTGAAACACTAAATGAGTGAGTGAATGAATGCATTTGGCAAACAATTCTAAAAGAACTGGCTGAGAAAACTCATATCATTGAGCAACATGATGAGAAATGGATGCCTCAACCATTACAACTAAACAATTGACATGCCGAAATCAGAGGAAAAAGGGAAAATTCTTGAGAGGTGTGCTGGTAAATTGAGGGTGGTGGTCCATGCCTCCAATAATTCTAATTTAGAATGTGATTGGGCAAATTATAAATAAATTATCATGTCTAAATTGATTGAGTCGATGATTTTGTTAAACTGATGTAAAAGTGTCAAAATGGTTCAGTTGGATTAAGCATGAGATGTCATGTTAAATTGAACACAACACGACTCATCGCGAGTCGAGCACAACTCATGATGAGTGATCTTTGATCAAGAATTGAACTATCAAATGTCCACTTCAGTTTGATTCTAAACGGCAAAACAAAAAAAAAAAAAAAAAAAAAAACTTATATATAACTTAACTTCTTCAGAATTGTTAAAATTTTACATTTCATAAACGAATAAGTTAAAGGTTCCATCTTGAATGTATAGCCTACATATCCCTAAAGTCTGATATAAATCAAATCAAGAACTGCTACATATTCCTACAGTTGGAACTCCAATTTCTTGTCAGATTGTGACCTGCTCGGGGAAGTCAGGCTCCCCATCGACATAACATAACTCAAGAGCACCAGTGGTCGGTGGTGGTGGTGGCGGTGCAAGCCAAGCATATGCTGTGAATAGTTGCTCATGGATTTTCGGCATTCTCCCGCACTGCTCATCGTCTCTATCCATGTCGATGAAGTCCTGCAATTGCCAGACTTATCCAATATGAATCAGACCTTGCTACTACTGAAACATGATCAAGTAAATTAAGGACTTGCTACTGGAGCTACTGAAACAAAAAAAAAAAAAAAAAGAAACAAACCTGAGCAGAGAGATCTCTGAATATGGGATAGAAGTGTTTCTTGCAGTATTCACTGAAGAGAAGTGTGATGATCAGAAGTGGAATAGTGAAAGCTGAAGCCATCTGGGATTCTTTTATTCCAAAAACTCCAAGTGCTATTATCTGCGTTAGCACCAAAGAGAACACTGTAGTGTTGTGCACAATGGGCCACATCCGCCCGCCGGAATCATAACTTGTGCTGTAAACGTTTAGAATCTGCAAATTTGAAGGTGTGAAGCAGTTTGATGTATTACAAGACATAGGCTTGTTTGGCATGCATAAAACTAAGCACTTGCCTGGTTGCGATACACCAGATAACCCAGAAAAAAGTAAACCAGTAAGAATGGTAATATAAGAGGTGCCAATATTGAACATGTGAAGCCAAGTAAACCGAACAAGAGGACTTTTGGAACTTCAGTATGATATGGAAATGATGGTACTAAACTTGGATCATCCTTGCATCTGAATATATACTTCCGGGTCAGATGATATAATAGTGAGAAACTTTGCAGCACTTCAGATGATAAACTTGTCCAACCTAATGCAAGCACATAAGTAATGAAGAAGGTTGCCTGAAAATGTGGAAGGATAAAACATCAGCCTCATTTTATCCTTTGACTAATGCATAAGATAAATAATTCACAGCAAATGTTCTAGGAAATAAATGATCCTTGAAACACAATAATGTTGAAGTAGAAGGTAAATGTTACCAAGCCTATAGCAGATCCAGAGACATGGAAATCGATGAATAAAATAAAAGCAAAATACAAGATCTACCTGCCTTGGTACATCTTTAGCAAGTTGAGCTGGAATGTCTTTCGGTCTAGTAATGAGACTCAGCTGGGTGATGAGAGATCCAGATAAAACATTCACAAAAAATATGTTCCATATAGTGAAATATAATACTTTGCACAATGCACTTTTCTTCCTGACACTGCGTGAAACAGGCCCTTCCAAGGTAGAAAACAGCATCATCGTTGGGGGTACAGTATATAGGAAAAGCTGCAAAATGACACTGGGGAGGTAACCGGACACGAACTGGATTACAAAGGCCCTGTATATTTGCAGCAAACTTCATTTTCATTTTAAGGGAAACAAAAAAAAAAAAACACTAACTCGGATGATACTTTTAACAGTTAAGATTACATGAAAAGAAGATGCCCGAAGTTACACTATGCTGTGACACATGTTTCCAGAAACAAGGCTACTCAAGGAAGCACAAATGAAGAACTCGAGTATAAGAATGCATAAGAAACTTCTCAGTAGTGTATAGCTGTCAGAATTTATATGATTTAAACAGTAATCCTTTAATTAAAAAAAGTACTGCAAGTTCTCTTGAAAGATCACATAAATCAAATAGCTGAAATAATACACAAAATTCATACTAATGTCTAGGGAAATGGTCAGACCATATCATGTCTATTTTAAGCAGTCTTTTCTTGTATTGTAAGAGATTATTTTTATGACTCAAATCTGTATCACACAATAATAATTTTATCGTTGTACCAAGACTCTCCTTTATAAATGTAAATTGATTAAAACTGAAAAATTTTGCCCTTAAGTTTGTTGCTTTTCTTGAAATGACACGGAACAAAATCGTTGCTTTATCCCCAGAGTTTCAATTAGTTGTCAAAACACACAGCAATTCATTAATTCCCTTACCGCCTATTATCTTTCCATTATCTCCACGTGGCAAGATAATTTACAAATCACCTTGTGCTACATAAATTCAAGTTTTTTTTTTTTAACGTTTATGGAATTAGAAACTCATGTTACTACTTGTGTTAAAGGCCAAGAACCTAAAAAGATATTCACTGTCTCAAATTTTGGCCACATGCTGAGCTTAGTGCTAAGTTCCAGGGTGCAAGCTATTTATCAGCTTGCACTCCATAAATTTAATTTAATTTTCCATTTATCATTTTTAGAGTTGTCAACCCATGTCATGAGTTGTGTTAAAGACATGAACTAAGAAGTGTTCACTGTATCTCAACTTTTGACCAGAAGCTTTCAAGTGTAAGTTGTTGTACAAATCAACTTGTGCCCCATAAATTCAAAATTTCTAACATTTTTAAGCATGGCATTGTGCAGAATTGAATGGCCGCAAGCTCATTTGCAGGTTGCAATAAAATTTTGAGAGACCCTGAGCTTTTTGAGTTTCTAGTTGTCACACAAGTTGTAACATAGGTTTGTAAATTAAAAAATGTTAGAAACCTTTTGTGCCAAAATAAAATGGACGCAAATTGATTTCTAAACTGCTAAAATTTTGCGATAAAACTTGTTTAAGTTTGCAGTTTTACTGCAAAATGATTTGTAAATCAACTTGCAATCTGAAGATAATGGAAAAATAAGGGGGGCAGATCTTTCAACGATAGATCAAAACTATAAGGGGTAAAACAACGATTTGAGAAGTTTGAGGACCAATTTGGAAAACACAACAAACTATAGAGGGCAAAATGAAATTTTATCATCAAAATTAAACGTTCTAAAATTCCATATATAGAAGAAGCTCCAGCGGCCAAGCCATAGGGAAATACACTACGTTAAAAGGGCAGAGATACGGGGGCCCTAGAGGGGTAAATCGGGAGCACATTTAACATAGTTACTTTCCCAGGAGGACCTAATCCTATAGAGTATAAGAGGCTATGGCTGGTCCCTTATAGGAGGGGGTCCATGTCCATTCACCTCTTATACTTTTACTGATCAAACTCGGACTTCATTGTAAAATAGTAAAACTGGCCAACCATAATGATGATAAATTCATATGAGCTTTGAATTCTTCAAGAAAGAAAATTTCCCAATAATGTGAAAATGAGCAGCAAGCGGTCTTTCATCACTATAAAATGTTAATAAGACAGGTATGTAGTATTGTAGTAGTGAAGCATGGAATTACATACTTCAAAAATATCATTTACTCTGTCAACAGATGAAAGCCATCCATTTTGAATGAAAAGTATATAACAAGTAAAAAGGAAAACAATGTTTAATTTTCACTATATCTGTCCCAGTTTCTAGCAAATTTGATGGGGAGAAATAGCAACAAATCCTGTGATGTCTAAAGAACTAGAGGACCTAAGGGGAAGTTGTTGAATCTATTGGATAATGAACTTGTTCATCCCAGCATGTCCCTTTGAATGTCTAAAGAATCAGAAGATGGAATCATCGGCCTCGATTTGGGTTTTACAATGGCTAATGTATAGATTGAGCATATACTCATCCCATTTGGTCCTCTGCGATTCTATCCTATTTTGTACAATGAATTACTAGGGAATGTATCTTACTGCTTGGTTGCTGAAAAAAATAATAATACGTAATGCAAACAAGGAATCAAATTACGCAGAAAAGGAAATACTTTTGGAAGAAATTAAATTGATAATAAATTTCAAATTGGTTCATCGATGATAAAAGAAAATAAAATGGAAAATATACGAGATTGATGCATTTGCGACAATGGAAATAAATTGAAAAAATATTAAACATTGATGCATCTGCAATAAATAAAAATAAATTGAAAAATATTCAATATCGACGGATCTGCAATAAATTAGAGATTTAATTTGATTGTTATTGGTCATTAGTATTTTCTATTTAGTCTGTAGTCCTTTAACAGATGAAAAATAAATAAATAAATAATAAAGTGAAAGCAAAATTATCAGAAAAGTGACAATCTAACATTCTCAATGGACAAAATCAGTTCGTCCAATGATTCGAAGGTATCTACTCGCTAAGATCAGGATCTGGACATGCATCTTACTACCGGCTTCAAGACGTGTAGAGTAGGGGAATAAGGGGTTACTAGTAAAAAAGGTTGCCTACATGTAGAAGTGTCGTACATGTCCCACCCTTCCATTAGATTTCTGAACAAATGACTAGTGGATCAAAATTTAAGGATTACAAAAGAAAATTTTGGATGGACACTAGCCCCCTATCATTCCCATAGGAATTTAGTACAAGATGACAAGATACTAAAATAATGTCAAACAATACGCCTAAGCTTCTGACCATTTTTCCTGTATTTGCTTCAGTACAGACGTTTTAAAAATCTTGCAGTGAACTTGTGCTAATGGAATTGAAGAAGCAATAACACTAGAAAAATGAACCATTAGATAGGTTCCTAAATACAAACTTTAATTACTGAATGTTTGGTCGATCTTACAGTGAGTGCACCTTCTAGAAAATTTGGGAATTGTGAAAGATATAAAAAATAGAGTAAATAAAATTATATTATCAGATTGATATAATCACCTAGTTTGAAATAAGGTGGAAAAAGGAGTACTTACTTGTTAGGTATACCTTTTAAAAATGATAGCATATGTTGCATCTGCTCTAGTTGAGTTAAACCTTGTACAAAAGTCACTGGGATAAGAAACAAAAACATGAAGATGATACTCGCCAAGAGAGTTGCTATTTTTCGAATCCAAAGCTGTCGATATGGTATCCATAAGTTTCTCCAATAAACATCATTTGGTTCAGGAGCAAGGTCTGTTACCCATAACATGGGATTTGAAGTCTGCAGGACCTTTGAAGCAACAATTGCTGCATAACGAGTCTTGAAAAAGACAAATGCAGATGAGCATTCCTGATCAAGAAGCAATAGTTAATCCAACTTCAGTATTGATAGCATGCTATTCTTCTTATATGTATTGGGATCACAATCAACCGATATAGATTGTCCTATTCAAGTTGATTTGGCAGAGACTAAACCCTAGTATCTCAAGAAGTGAAGTTAAATTTACATGATTATTGAGAGAATATTATTGGAGTATTACCTTTTGGTGCCTACTTATATCTATGCGGTGCAAGTCAGTCCTCCTTTCAAAAAAATTATCAGGGTAAAAGCGAAAAGAATTGGACACTCCTCCACAAAGACCACATCTACAGAGGCCAGATCTGCAAGTATTATCCAGAGCAGTGACTTCCAAGCAGAAAAACTTTTTGTAAGCCTTCTTCGCATTAGACTGCAACAGAGATTTCATGGAATAAAAAAGTTTGTAACAGACTTTTTGTGTCAAAAGGATATCTCTAAATTATACAAGCATTTCTGTAACCTTCTATCATATCGGATCTGCCTCACATGAACTTCCCTCAAAACTGTTAGAAATTGGTCTTTGTAACCAACATAATCAAGTAGGGACAAGGACAATCTATATCACAAGTGTCATAAAACTGATTTCAATGTGAATTAATGAAAACTAAGGTTTTGGTTCGAATTGATTATGCTCATCATTCCTGAGCTGAAAATGTTTGATAATGGCCAAATATGTGAGTGCAAAAAGAACTATAAATTTTCCAAAATAGTATATCATTGTACAAAGAATAAAGATTTTCAATGCAACAGTAAAGAAAAAAGAAAAACAAAGCTACAGAGTACATTCATTATGAATCCGTTACATTCAAATAACTCTCAAGCAAGATATGTCACATGCCGATATACATGTAACAAAGTATAACATCTCAACTGACCATTAAAAACCTCTGAAAAAAATAGTGAATAAAGAGTAAATATACTCACAAAAAAATTCTGCAGTTTTCCCCTTCGACAAATTATTTGATGTCCCAAGTAACTTGATCCATGATAGTGTAGGAAGAAGTTTCTAATAGTATCACCCAAAGGTTCCCCTATAGTCTTTGGAATACCACGGACAAGGACTGTAAAATGACTAGGCTTTGGTGGTGATCCAGTGATATAATCTAGCTTCATTTTTGAAATACTTTTATACTCCTAAAAACGACAACAAAAAGTAAGTCAATAACTATGTTACAATAAATTAATCTGAGAAAACAACACTCACAAAAGCTTCTTACGAAGTAAAGAAGACTACAAGCTGAACAGGTTATAACATATAAAGCGGCACAGTGGACCCAAAGCCTGCAAAATTTCAAGATGCAGAAACCTTTGTTAAAGTTGAAAAGTGAATGATGTAAAAACATACAATTTTATTTCAAAATTCAATTTCACCTAGTAAATTAATTCATTTTTGTATATAGTTAGTTGAACTATACTTACACACAAGTAAGAATTGAGTAAAGGAGAAATAAGATAATATTCACATATCACAAGCGACAACAGGTAGAAACAAACAAATATGGTAAGGATTCTTGCCTCTTCCTTCCTATCATTTAGCTAAATAAAGGCAATTATTTCAATAAAGGGGTTAGAATTATTTACCTCTTCCTTTCCTATCAAAAAGCTAAACAAAGATAACACCATCACAGTAATAATCAATATAAAAAAATCAATCAATCACCCTTTATTTTTTTTACATAAATTTTTCCAGGTGCACCTCTAATTCCATAAAAATCACCAATTTGGCGAATTCACATTATGAAAGAGGAGAATCTATCTCTTCCAAACATTTGAATGCCATTAAAGCATTTTCTATTGTGATAATGTTGATCTTATGTCATCTGCTGAAGCACAGGAACATTAATGTCTTCCATTGGAGTTATTTTTTTGAGCTGAAAAATATTTTTTTTAACCTTTAAATTATTTAATTTGCTTATTGTGTGCTATTTCCATTTCCATTGATATACCATGGATAAATTTTGAAAGCATGTATTTCTTGTGCCAACATTGACTGATAAGTTTTTTTTTCATCATTCAAAGGTTAATTATTGATATCCATAACGTCAGGCTGAAGTATTGAAAAATTGTAGGCAATGGGATTCATGAGAGAAAAACACTGTGCAATTTATATTCTAGAGATGGTATTTAAGACCACTTTTACAAAGCAATGTTTTAGCATTCTTGATAAAAGTAGTGTGCGTTCAGTTATATCAAAGATCATTGGACATGTCTAAAGGTAAATAAAAGCTGGGCAGTGTTTACCAGCGGGATCCTTCTTTGACATTTGCAATTGTAAATACTTCTAATGATTCTGCAGATATCCTTGTGTGCTGCATTTCTTGGCCAAAATAATTAACGGGAAGCACTCCAAACACACAAACAAAAGCAGCAATGGAGAAGATACGCACGCTGTGGAGTAATATATATAGATAGAGAACAGAAAGCGCAACTTAACTTCAGGATTTCAGTATACAAATGACAAAAAGAAAATCTCTTATTGAAGTGAAATAGAGATATGATACTCATAATAGCACAATGGATAGATAGCATTACATGTTGGTGGTATCATGATAAGAACTCTGAAATACTTAATCATGTTCATGGATTGAGCAAAATAGCTAAGTTTATCTAAGGAATTAACTTCAAGGGGCAATCAACATTAGGAATATGCTACATCTAATAGTCATATATACATTGAAATTCATATCTGATGAACTTGACCAAATTTTAAGTTATAGGCATTGGTTTTCAAATTTGTATGTTTTTATCCAAAAACAAAACAAGTGGCATACACTCACCTGATATACATAAAGAGAGCTTAAAAAAGCCATACTCAAGTAGTTACCAAGTCATAAGAAAAAGTTGTTAGAGAGAAGAAGTAAAATGATTTGCTGGAGAGCATAAACTAAAAGACAACTGCAGTACTTCTCTATATCAGACTATGAGAGACCTGCACCTCTAGAAGTTACCCCAAAAAGGTAAGTTTTGGGATTTCCCAAGTTAGTTACCAAGGCATTGTCCATAACGGAGTTCATCTCTCATGACACAAGCATTTTGGACCTTTCCAGTTCCACCTATGATAAAAATTTGGGCTTGGATTGTTCTCTTAGGCAAACATCATAACAAGTTCGTGTGTTTCGCTAAATACCATTTCTTACAAAGCTAGCAAATTTTATGGATAATACTCTAATACATTCACATCTTCTTTTTGCAATATGTCACAATCTTGGTAACACATATAACACACTTCAAAATTAAGAACAATTTAGAAATTTCATTTTAAATTTTAAAGTATATATTGAAATTTCTAAGAGTTGCTAAAAGTTTTCTTATAGTTTTAGAGATAAATGGACCCTTTAAAAGTTAGTTATAATTTTAGTGATAAAATGCATTTCTTATATGACTTGATTTAATTTTGAGTCTATAAAAAGGATTAGGATCTTATGATACGTCCAGTTTAATAATATCATTATTCCTTCTTGTTTGAGAGTTGAGTTTTAAGCAGCATAATTTATTAGTTCTGCATCAACATAACACTTGACTAAATATAAATGTTGAATGAGGAGGTTCTTCATGGTATATTTTCATGAGGTTTAGTTAAGAATCATATTTGAATCAAGAAGGCATTCATCTTGGATCAACTTGGTCCCTAAGAAACATATGAAATTGTTAACTCATTTTAGGAGAAAGGTAAACTAGAATATATAAATTCATATACTTTTCATTCCACAAACTTGAAAAAATCCCAAAAATACAGGATTATCTACTATGTAAAGTAATGTTCAAAATCTCATGTCATGCTGGTTATCACAAAAGAAACTTTTTGTTTCATCCCCCAATTGGCACATGAGATCCTCAATACAACAAGCAATGACAACTCGGGAGAAGCTCCTCCTTTGCATCGTGATTATTCTGCATTAGCCCATCCGCTACACTAGAAGTCGCGATGCAAGAGTCTCCACACCCAAACCTCCTCTGTGTTGAAGCCCTATCTTCCTCCTCCTCTAGTATTGGCATGTGTGTTGTGACTTGCACAATGGACAAGAATCAATTCCCCATGGGTGTGGTGCATTGGTAAGTCAATGGGTAAACTTGCACAATGGACAAGGGTTGATTCCGAAGACAATCTAAAACCCTGCCCCGGGCTCAGATAGTCACCCATTGCATTACCAATTGTGTTTACAGGCATAGCCCTCCCGTGATTTACTCCCTCTCGAATTCTGGAGGGGTCGGGGCGAGGGGGTCGCTAGGTTGGCAATTCCAATCTTTTGCACAATGTGTGTTGTAACTCACTTTTCCCAGCACTACGTTTCTCCACAACAAATAAGCTTTCTCATCTCTTATCCCTCTTCTTCCTCTTCATCCAACACTAACTTTCTTCCTCGACTTCTTCCCCCATCTTCTCATTAGGTACACCTTTGACACCGATACTTGGTGCCAACGGCATGTTTTAAGCCGAACAAGGACCAAAACCCATCTCAATATTTCAATCCTTGATGTAAAATAATAATTTGCAATAATCACCAAAAAATTTAGAAAGTGCAGTTAGAGTCACCTGAAAACAAAAATTCTAAGGAATACCACAGCATCCAGGCCACCAATAGAGAGGATTTCTTCTTCTGTAAGTCCCCAAGCTTTCACAATCCAGCTAGGAGATGGCACAAATCTTTCCAAATTGAAAGCATCCAGATAATTATTATTTCGCCGTGTGAGGCGCCGGCCAAAGTACACATAGACAAAACTATGTTGTTTTCTCAAGATTGAATATAGTGACAAGTAAAGTGTACAGAGACCAATGTTTATGCCTGCGGATGTCAGCAGGGCAGAGAGATTCATCACTGCCTTGTGATCATGACAGCATCCAAGAATTGCCCAACACCACAGTAGCTTCTAGAGAAACCTATATCATCCTGTAAAAAGACATTGATTTTGTCAACCAATTATCTTGTCAACATTATTTTGATGGAAAATAATTGTCAGCATGCACGGTCAATCAAATAATTTAACATCTTCCTTCAAACTAGAGTGGTTTCATGAGCTACAGATTAATCTAATGGGATAGGAGCTTTAATCATGTGATCGTACGACACCAAATTGAAAATTGATTCCTTTAGCCTATCCTATTACATTTGAAAAGCATATAAAAGAAAAAAGGTCCAACAACTCAAACTACACTTTTGGCAGAACTAGTCAGTTATTACAACAATTAGTTAATCAGCAAATGAAGATCACCAATCATAGCAACAAAATCATATTTTCAGTAAAAAGGAAAATCAACATTTTCAAAGTTTCAAGTATTAGAATTTGTTCGAAAAAGAAAGCGACACCTGTTCTGGTTACCAACGAGCGCTAGAATTAAATTAAACGCTATCTTACCCAACAAAACCTGCATATCCCCCAAAAGGACCGATCACACAATGCTCGCTCAGGGAAAACCTTTTCTTCTCCAAGGAGAGCGCGCTCAGGTCTCGATCGCCACCAGAACAACAACCCTAAACACACATCAAGGTGCTAGAAGCGAGAGAATCAGGCGTATCGACGCACGCCGATTAATTCGCGAGGCAAAGATGCGAAAGGCGAAAGAAGGGCCGGGGAAGAGGAAACGGGAAGATCGGAAGAGAATGGGGCGACGCGAAGGGAAAACGAGACGTGGGGCGACAAGGAAACGAGCGACGCCACTTGAGTTGGCGCGCTCTCGCGCATACGAAGCGATGCAAAAAATAACTGGCGGTCGTTTCGTTCTACCGATTTAGTTACATCAGACAGGTGACCGTTACGGTACGTTGGTGGCCCACATTAATCCCGCCCAATATTCCTGATGACGAATTGTTGGTGGGGCCCACTTTTTTATTTAAAAGTGTCCAGCTTTACTTCTGAATTTATTATTAGTGTTAAAAAATTTAGACCCTTGCGATCCTAATTTTGAAAATCTACATCACTACTGGGCATACTTAACGGATTGAATCAATCCGGAATCGAATCGAAATCAATCCATTAAATTCAGAATCGAACGGTTCGGTTCGGTTTCAATCGATTTGAAATCGATTCAGAACCGTTTCGGAACCGATTCTGATTTCGATTTGGATCTAGTTTCGGTTGCTAATTTAAAGGTAGAAATTCTTAGCATGTTAAAATCTCTACGAGATTATTTTGTGATAGAAAAAAAAATAAGATTACCAATACGTTAGATGAATTTGGAAGCTCAGGTTTAAGAAAATGATCTGGAACCGTTTCAGAATCGGTCCGGAATCGATTCAAAACCGGTTCAGAATTGATTCGGAATCGGAACCGGTTCGGAATCAGTTTTGAACCGATTCAGATCGGTTCCAACGTTGACGAATCCGAAATCGATCAGAATCGAACCGGAACCGATAAACATGTCCGATCACTACTACGAGGCTGATTTTTTTTTAAAAAAAAAATAATACTAAAAATAAAATAAAATGGAAATCATAGTTGATAGAAAGGGTATTTTTAAAATTAAATATATTTTTTGATAAAATATAAAGTATAGTGTGTCTTTTAAAAATTTCCAAACTTTGAAGGTGACTTTTGGTAGAATATGTCCACGTCATCTCGCGTGGACAAAATTAATATCTCAACGACGGTTAACGGAGGGAATCGCGACTCTCTCTTGATATTATTCCTTTCACACGAGGTACATAAATATTTGATGCATTTGCAACGACACGAGTGCATATTTTAAGCTCTTGAAGTTCCATAGACATTCATTTGGAGACTACTGCGCCTCTTTATATTCTCAAGCGAAAGCTGCAGAGAGATTCACGAAGAGGCCACGCTTGATCAAATAATAATGCCTTCGCTCCGATCGCCGTCTCTAACCCTAATCCACCTCCTCCGGCCATGTCTCCTCCTCCTCCTCTGCTCGCTTTCCTCTCCCTCTGCTGCCTCGGTCGTCACCCACCTCCCCGGCTATGAAGGACCGTTGCCCTTCCATTTGGAGACAGGGTATGCCGTATGCGAACGCCTTCGTATTTGCCTTTTGACTACTGCGTACGTTCTCCTTAAGCGACGACCTCTTTGGTTACGTAGCTATGTCTCAGTGGACGGAGAAAGGGGAGCGGAGCTGTTCTACTATTTCGTCAGGTCGGAGGGGAAGCCGGAGGACGACCCCCTCCTTCTATGGCTTTCGGGTGGCCCCGGATGCTCTTCCTTCTCTGCTTTAGCCTTTGAAGTAGGTAACTCTCTAACTCCGCGTGTGAGAAAGAGTTCTTCTAATTATTATGGTTTTTGGTATAGGCATTAAATCAACGATGGAAATAATTATCCTTCTCTGCCATTTTGAACGATCATGCATATCAATACTAATGTGCTTAGAATGTTGAATGCATCTCATCGCAACGCCATGTAGTAGAATCTTTATCTTGTGCTGTGAAAATAGTATGAACGAGGGCAATCTCATCCAACACAAAAAAAAAAAAAAAAAAAAAAAATGGCAAGCACACACACCACAATAATTGAATGCAAGAGCAATATCACGCGATTCAACTTAAGTTTAAGTCATGAATTTCTATGGTATGAGAAAAACAGTATAAAGATTTTAGATACCTACATAAGTTTAAAGACACTATGTATAACAAAGCTCTCTCTCCATTAACAATTGTCACTTAGCGGCGATTGAGAAATATCAGCAAAACCTCTCCTAACTCTCCAGATTTCAAAAGTTTACCATAAGAAGAAATTACTCAATTAATTTTCGTCCACAATAGCCACTGCATATGTCTGTTAGTGTCATGCCAACTCTAGGACAGAAACTGAGTTAAAGAATCATAGCCATGAAAAATCAGGTTGAAAAACACTGTTTACTTCATTGTTAGAGTGGTTTTTGAGTTTGTGTGGATATATATGTAAATACTTTTGTCTCATTTTGACTTTTCATGAGTGGTAAAAAGAACATCGTACTCAAGCTGTTCCAGATGTTCTACATTTTCTGCATCTGCACGTGAGAGCATCGTGCCTTTTTGGTAATTGAGTTCTTTTCCCCCTTTTAAAGAGCAAATCTTTTGTCCTAGTGATCAAATACTATAATGCAATGGGTGATTCAGAAAAGAATCAGTTGATATATTCATTGCATTAGAGCTCAATAAAAGTACATTTTTATATAACATTGAACCCAAGGTCTTAGTTATTTGGAAATTGATTCAATTAGTTCCTTCCTAGCTATGCACTCCTTTAATATTTAGTTGGTCGTCACTTGTTCAAAATCTTTATTTTTTTCTGAGAGAACAAATGGCAACTTGCCTACTGAAAATATTAGATATAATGAACATCTATTTCTTAGCAAACAAATTGATTAAAAACGGTATGGCTTTGTGCAATCAGCCAATAGTGATGACATCTTAGGTAACCATTGGATGACATTACAGTAATACTTATCTCCCATGTCAAATAATTGGGAATTTCTCTTATATCATCCAAGCCAAATTTGGCACAGGCAAATACCCTTTGTAGCTCAAGAGATTGTTGTTTGCGTGCATGAACCAAGGAGTTCTCCTATGAAAGAAAAGGGAAGCTAGGAAGGGAGTTATTAGTTGCCAACCTAAAGAGTCAAACATACAAATGTCCATTTGCCACTCTCAGAATATGTTGGATTGTTGAGTGTTTTCTCCGATGAAACTTTAATGACCCTAGAAGCCATCCTATTCCACACTATGCGAACAAATATCAATAATGAGCTTTGGAAGAATGAAGGTGCCATGGGCTAAGCATATATTGTTAAATCCTTCCAAGAAGAGGCTGTTCACCGAAGACTACTTGCATGCTTGCAGTGCAATCTCTGAAAAGTTGCACGCCCAAAATTTTTGAAGCACGATCAAAGTCTTTCTTGTTTTTTTTTAATTAATTTCAATCTTTATACGTTTTTTCTGAGCCTCTACAGGTTATCTTTGTAGGTCCGGTAACATTTACAACTAAGGAATATGATGGAAATTTGCCTAAACTAGAACAACGTCCATATGCTTGGACCAAAGTGAGATGTTTACCTCCCATCACTTTCCTCATTATTTGTTCTTCCACACGTTATATCTCTTTAAAACTTATTTGGTTGCAGATTGCAAATATCATTTTTGTAGATTCCCCTGTTGGGACTGGTTTCTCCTTCATTGAAAACCCTGGAGTTGCTTATGGCGTGGGGGAGAGGACTTCTACAGCATATCTCTATGATTTCCTTATAAAGGTAGGACACCCCTACGGAGATGAACAAGAAAATTTACACCTGTTTCTCAAGTTTTGATGCACTCTTTTATGTAGTGGTTGATCGACCGCCCCCAATTCCTCTCTTGTCCTCTCTACATTGTTGGAGAATCACATGCAGGGAAGATTGCTCCAGCTGTTGCTCAATTAATAGCTGAAGGTGAGTTTATTTCATTTCAAACGACACGAAAAGAAATCCCATGACAAAGAATTTCATGTGTGCTAGCATTTATGTAATGACATTTTTCAATTGACTCTATGTTTGACCTTATTATGGAGCCACTAAGCCATAAAACAAATTATACTTCACCATGTGACAAATCTAGCTCCATATTGACAAATAACACTTTATTTTTTAACTGTCGTCCGGAAAGAAATTTTTGTTGCTCATTCAATCTCCCTCCATGTTGTCGTTGGTTATTATTGCCTTAAAAATTGATTGAACACGATACGTGAGTGAGAGCCAACACAATTCTTGGTACGATGTAGGCAAAGGGTTTAACTGGATCGGGATGCTCATGGCTTAGGTTGACATTATACTCCATTGGTTGTTCATTGAGTAACCTAGCCTTAGATAGGTTGGCCATGCCAAGCTTGAGACAAGAATCATGCTCCATGAATTGCGCTTGGCTCAACCTAAAATTGTTCCATATTGGGCTTGCTAGATGATTTCATGCTCGACCAAAAGGTCAAACTGTGCACTTTTGTGTGTGGGGTCAATTATGACCCACTAAACTATTTTTTCCATAAATTTCCATATAAAATGTAGATACCTTCTACCCCTTGAATAATTTTAAGAAATTTTAGATATTACTTTCAACATGCTATTGATATTTAATTTAACATTTTGTTTTGTTTTGAAATTTGGCATATATTTTTTATTATTAAATTTTCAACCCAACAAGCTTGCCTTAGCACAACCATGCCCGAGTTCATGCAAGTCTTGGGATAGCATTATTTGGGTTGTGCCAGCTAGGGAAATCCATCGAACAACCCATTGACATCTCTAGTAGTAAGGAGGGAAAGAAGAAAGACGTGGAGAGGAGAAAGAAAAGGAGTGTGTGGTGGGTAGGAGCAAGAAAGGAAAGGAGGGAAAATAGAAAGTAAACTCTCATTTTGTCTGTCTATGATTTAGGCATATTTTTGTAATATACCATTGGACAATGGCAAAGACACAAAGGTTGGTAACAAATATGGCTTAGTGCTAGCATCAGATCTTTGGGGAATTCTCATGCGTTGATATGAAAATGGACCTTACCACGTGCGAGTATGCTTTGATTTTCACTTTAACTTACATATGGTCTTTTGCCTCATTTTTTCCCCAAATGTTGGATGCCACTCATGTTCGGATCAACATGGGACACACCTTTGCCTACAACAAGTGCAAATGGGCCAAAATATTTTGTGTATCTGCGTTTTTTTTTACCTGTAGTAACTAGGAAAAAGAAACTTGTGATTATGTGCCATCCAAATCATGGATGCACATGTTTTATTTCAGGTATATAGTAAATCGAGGATCCTTTGATTGAATTGATGGAATAAAAAAACATCAAAGTCATGAGTCAAATTGGCTTTTATGAGTTTTAACACTCAAACCAATAGCAAATGCAATTTGAAAATGTACTCTTTAGCTATACAGTCATTGCTTGGACTTTTACTTCTATCTGCAAGATCTCCAAATTTATGATGTCAATATGTTGCTTGTATTTAATTAGGTATTGCTTCTGGAAAACAGCCACTTCTCAATCTCAAGGTATGCCAATAAGGAAGAATCAAGTCTTTATCAAGAAGAAAAAAAAAGTAACAAGGTTCCTGATCAGGTGTTTCCTCATCATATATTAGCTATGAATTAGTACTTCTTGAGTTTTGAATTATGATGAATTTGTTTCCAAAATATAAATATTGTTTCTCGTACAACCATTTAATAGTTAGATTTGTAGACATTTTTGAACGTGCTTTAGATAGTCAACATAAAGAAACATCTAAAAAAATTTAACAATGCATCTATCTACAGGACTGAGAATCTGATACAAAATAATATCAATTTTCCATGGGAAATGAAAAGTCAAATCACATGATTGTCAAACTATAGCGTTGCCGTTTGAGATCATAAACATAAATTCATATATTGGTCCTTTTCCAGAATACTTAAACCATTGTAATTATGGTAACCGAACCAAGTACTATCATAGTAGCCTAGATGTCGATCTTGCAATTAAAAGAATAGAATTCATATTGGGTCAACATTTAGTCTTTTCTTTTCGTAGGGTTACCTTCTTGGCAATCCATTCACCGGGGAAAGTATCGACATAAATTCTCGTGTGCCATTTGCTCATGGAATGGGGATCATATCCAATGAGTTCTACAAGGTATAGATTCTCTTGTTTACAAGTTCCAATTTCCAATGTAAATCTTATACATATATAGTCTATCCATGTTTTCTGCATAGGAGGTTTCAAACCTTGTCTTCCGTGGATTCTTGCCAGGAAATAATCATAACAATATCTGTTTCTTGCAGATGTTACAAAAAAATTGCCGAGGCCAAGACCACAGATATCCTACAACTGCAGGATGTGCTACCAGTATAAAAACTTTCGAAGAGGTTTATTTATGAGCTTATTTGTTATGACCTGATCCACTCATAATTTGCAAACAAAGACTTGACGTATCTCTTTGGTCATATAGATTTGCACTGAGATTAGTATGTTCTATATATTGGACCCTCTCTGCGGTGATGATTCCCCAACGCAACTTTCAGTAGGCAAGAATACAAAATCATTGCTGGAGGAGCATATGGGTTTACTTAACCCACCATCTCCTCCTGATTTTACATGCAGGGTAAGGGTTTCTCTCTCTGGTCTATTAATCCCTAATTCTGTAAAAGAAAATTGCTTATTGATCCTTTAGTCATTATTTTTAGAACCTTATATACATTCGTTTATTCTTCTCTAGAAGTGATCATTGATTTAGCCGTGTCCTTTTTTCAGAGTTATGCTTATTATCTCTCCTACTTTTGGGTGAACAACAATCTAACACAAGAGGCGCTACATGTCAAGAAGGTAATTAACCCTTCTCCTATTTCCGTAACTTCTATCACTTTCTTTTTTTGTTGGCTGCAAACTAATTATAATCAAGGAAATGTTCTCTCTGTTGCAGGGAACCGTGGCAGAATGGTTTAGGTGCAACCATTATCTCAGAGATAACTTGTTCAAATATGACCTCCCAAGTGGCTTGCAGTATCACCTTAATCTTACTCGTGCAGGTTATCGTGCTTTGGTTTTCAGGTGAATCATGCAATTTATTATCATTATTAGCCTCTGCCATTCATCACCACTATAATCTATCATGGATCTCTAAATTGCCATTTTCTATCTACTCAAACAGTGGGGATCATGACATGTATGTGCCATTTCTTGGGACTTCTGCATGGATAAAATCTCTCAGTTACCCTGTTGTGGAAGAATGGAGATCATGGCATGTTGGAGGACAAGTTGTTGGGTGAGCTTTCTATTACTTTCACATTAATATGTAATATGTTTATCTTAATTATTTTTTCCCTCTCCACAGGTACACAAAATCATATTCCAACAATTTGACATTTGCAACTATTAAGGTATTATTTAATCAATCCACATGAATAGAATAGGAAAAACATGCAATAATATGATCAAAGTTGTGGGGTTTATTGTTTTTTGGCAGGCTGCTGGGCACGAAGTTTGCTCATACAAGCCCAAGGAGTGTTTTGCCATGTTCCAGAGGTGGATTTCTGACCAGTCTCTATGATGATGATGAAGAGGTAGCTTATATTTTGAATTTGAATATTGATGTGTAAAATTGATTTCATTAAAATAAAATATTGAGATATATTGGCATTTAAAAGATACTGTAGGGAAAAGATATTTTAAATTCAATTTGTAATTTTATCATTGAGTCTCCTATTATTGCATATGGTGGAAAAGATGTTTAACAATATATTCTATGACATTAATAAAAGGAAATAAAATAACTTTGTTTGCAGCAATGCAAGTCAATTTATTAGGACCTTGGGTACATTTCATTTTTCTAGTACCGTACCTTGCATGTATTGTAAGGTTTTGAGTATAGAGTTGTGCTACCTAACACAAAAAATACATTTCACTGCGATGGAACACCGGCACCAAGCATTCAATTCGGCTCTTAGATATCTATATTTCGATCTTCAACTACGATGAATTTATAGAATTTTTCTCCAAATGGAATGACAAATTATTAATGTTGAAATTGTTGAGGTTGTCCATGCGAGTGTCTTCCGATTTATTTTGATGGTCGGTAGAAAACTTTCGTAAGGTCGAATCAGTCATCCTTAGGATTAATCAGATCGAAAGTTTGGATCAAAAAATCAAATGCACAAAAGCAACAATCCACACTATAGGGAAAAATAAAATGAATGGACACTAATAAAATAATCTCCAATCTTTGAGCATGACTATTTGAGTAAGATTATCTTGTAATACTATCCAAACCTCGAAGATCACCTTAAATCTAGTGGTATAGAGGTCAAAGGAAAAAGAGGGAGTGAAAGTGCAAAGTTGGGTAAGAAAAGATATGCACGATATCATATAGTAAAAGCAATATTCTTTTGACATCGCGACATCATTATTCATCCCTCGTTATTCTTCTTGATTCTCTTTTTCAATAATTTCAGCACTCTCATCTGTTTCTTCTTTCACAATGTTACAATTTTCCAGCTTTATTTTACACAAAAATCAATATAAATTATAAAAAGAATGAACGATCCGCTTAATACAAGAGCGCATCATATATAATTAATATAAAATCAAGATAAACAACCTACAATCCATCCATTTATAAGGATGCATTATAAATAAATAATAGTGAATGATCTACAATTCACTCATATCAAAGTACACTATATGGGAAAATAAAGGAGAAAGCGAAAGCATTTGAGGATTTTCTCCCCTACTTGAAGATTGCATGTGAGGAAAGGGATTGGCCGAAGTTGCTAGCTGTGGGCGATGATAGCTTCGATTGCGAGAAGGCAAAGCTTTGTGGTTCCTAAGAAGGATCAAGTAAGAAAAGGGGAGATCATCATCCACTAGTGGAGGGAGATGGGCGACAGTGGCAACAACTATATGGGCAGTGATTGTGGCATCGATGCAGATGACAACTACATGGGCGGTGGCATGGTGGGAGAGGTTTGGTTTTTAGGGTGGGAACAGGCGGAAAATACATGAGAGAAACATTTCCAGAAATCACAATGAGGTCTTTTAAAAATTTAAATAATATAATATGTACCTTGTGCAATATAAATTTTCTATCGGTCGAATCATGTGTGGCATTGATTAGTCCCCGCGGGTGAACCTTGTGGCTAGTGTGGTAGTAAAGTTGTACTAATGAGCAAGGATCAATTCCCGAGGACTGCAAGTCTTTTGAATGTCTTCTCTCCTGTCATGCTAGCCTTGGGTTGGGCAATATGTTCTTCATGATTTATCTCCTTCGTATTGGTTGTGGGATCGACTGGTGGAGGTGCTGAGGGCGAGTGAATCATCTTTTGCACCAACGTGTGACATTGATTAACACGCTCTATGATTGAAGGAATGAACACTGCCCCAGCGGCACGATGCAACAACGAAAGCGGAGAGCCATGAGAGAACGCAATTCGATTCTTTGCTGCAATATCATTCGGCAGCGAATTTAGGAAAAATTCATTCGGACGATCCTAGGGCCCAGAAGTTTGTTCGGTGGACAGAGTACGATTTCAGCGTTGGACCGTCATTCAAGGATGTCACGACTGCGGAGTCCAGACTGAACAATGAAAAAACTGAGAGTGCTTTCCTGATTTATCTTTGGTGGCCGGTAGAGGTCATTTGGGCTCTGACCTTACTTGACTCAGCTGTTGGCGAGACGTCTTAAAGGTATATGAGGCAAGGTCGGTCACTCCTAAGGATTAGTCGAACCAAAGGTTCGGATACCCTAGTGCTAATCAAAAAAAAAAAAAGAAGGAATGAACACTGGGGTGACCGATTCGATCCCATAAAAATTTTTCATCGACCATCAGAGTAAATCCGAATAATCCTCGTGGCCCAACAGTGAAACCCGACTTCGGCAGTCACACTATCTCTACAAAATCATTCAATGTTAAAGTCATACTCGGTCTACAAAGATAAACTCTTGACACAACCCATTTGATCTAGGACTGCCAAGTACATGGAGAGAGGAAAGAAATCAATCGTGGAGGGTAGTAGTAGTTAATGGAATCGTGATCAGGGGTGGGAGAGCTCATCTTTGCGTTGCTCGTGTTGGGGAGGAGTGACATTGCAATTACTCACGATTGAGGGACAGATGAGGAAAGTGAGGCTGCCTCAATTAGGTCGATCGGTTGTGGTAGGTCTTAATAAGCATGTTGAAAGAGTTGTTGAGAGACCTGATACTTCTATCCTGCATAACAAATCCTCCTTTGTTTTCGAATCATCTCATTATATATTAATTCTCTAATATCTGATCACTCAAAATATTTGTCATTCAAATATTCAAAACCCAAATTAAAAGCATAATTAAATAGAGGGACAAATTGAGAATCCCAAAGGACGAGAATTGAATGATACCTTTGGCATGGTTTGAGCTACACCAATGTCTTGTTAAAATTAGCAAGGTGATGAAATAGGGATTTGACTAAAGAAATGATAATTAATAAATAAAACACAACAATGAAAGAGAACACAAACACTATAATAATAGGCCACGGTTTAGCCTACAGTTTATCCAACTTAACCACCACAAAAGTGGCATGGTTGGAGTTAGAGCAAGGTCTTGTAAAATTAGCAGGAAATTAACAAGTGATGAAAACATTTAGATTTTAGCCTTGCAGTTTCAACACTGACTTAACAAAACCACCACATCGTATAAAAACTAGCAGAGTCATCAGCTTCTTGCTCCATCACCCACCTTTGGCACTGCTCGGAAGATACTAACCTTGAACACTAAGTTCACATTATCAACGAGCTCAAAATGACACACATCATCCACTTCTAACTCATTGCCCTCTGCAAACTTCTTCCATCCTCCTCCAAACCTTGCTGAATTGCAATGCCAAAGATAGTTTAACTTCCAAATATCGTCATTCTCTGCCAACAACACTGCACTTCTTTCACATTGAGGGAGATTTTCAGCTGCAAATTTAATTGGAAGCAGCTGAATGTTTTCGTGAAGGTTAACTGTTAGTAGGAGAAACAAAGAACAATTAAGTTATTCATGAGTTGAAGATATCAATATCAACTCACCAGAAAGAAGTGTTTGTGAACATTTGTGTGCCTCATCACTGCTATGAAGGCTGGACTTGTTGGTTTGAGATGCTTGGCCAAACTTAGAGCTTTCTCTTTCTCTTTAGCAGTTGCTGGCCTCCGGTTTGAAGGGTCATACATCGAATGGGGTCTTTTCTTGCTTAGCCCTGCAACACAAATTTCCTGCTGCTCAAGATTTGAAGGCTCCGCTGCTGCTGTTTCTGCATCTTCACTGCTGCACTTGACTAGGTGGAGGAAACAAAGCAAGTGAAAAATATAGACAGGTATAATGAACTATCAATTTTCCTGTAAAACTTACTCGAATCATTCGTCTGATGCATTGTTGGAGCAGTTCTCATGTTTCTCTCAAGCATTTTCTTGATCGATGTTGCAAGCATTGGTTTATGGCTTGAAACATTTGGAACATCAGTAGTGTAATGTGCCCCCGGGGAGCTGCCTTCAGTATCTTCATTAGATATTAGTTCTACTTCTACGGATTCATCACTTACTCCTCTATGAGTTCTCAGAGGATGGTTGTCTCCAACAAAGTAAGCACTATTCTTCTCGCAGCCACTCATGTCAAAAATCATCACTTTGAAAGTTGCCTCACCAGTGAAATGGAAGACTAGAAAATCACCACTTTCTAGCGAATGGTCATTTACAAATTTGTTCCAGCCATCTGTGAGAAATGCATCAAGATCATTCCTCATCCATTTGACATTCCATGTACGATCACTTGGTGCTACTAGTTTGATCACTTGTTCTTGGTCCTTCAATTGTTTGAAGTTCATTGCAAACTTCCTTGGAATCTTCTGAAAAGTTCAAGTGTAGTATTATAAATTTATAACACTAGAGAATATCATAACTGAGAAAGAATACTTTAATGTCCTAAACTCTTGACTTTTTTAACAGCAGGGTAGCAACTTGTTAAACAATACATGCAACTGAATTAGCTTTTATAAAACTACACTAATGAATATAATCAATGGGATAAAAGAATTATAGATGTAAGAACTTGTATCTTCTACTACAGATCTAGCAAATTAGATATAGACAATGTAACCTCATCAGAAAGAACAAACTAGAATTTTGTTTTCTTTATATCCCTGAAACATATTAATTCTTTGAAGAGGACTATACTCGTTCCTATTTGAGATTAACTTTGCATGCAATACCAAGGGAAATGTGACAGGAACCAAATAGAACTGCAACAATATTGTGAGAAGAATGGAACACCTAAACTAAATCTATAATTTTTAAGAGTAATAGATGATGTTAACCTTACTTTTAAATAAAATTAAATTAGTAATACGTTATAATTTCTTGTACTTCATTTACTGTTTTCAGATTTTATGCATAATTAAATACTGTTTTAGTTATCTATGTTTTTTTTTATAATCAATTATTCCTGCTTCATTATGATACTGTGTACTCTTGTATCCCATGAGTATTGACTACAGATACACTACGAGCATTGTTTAGCATCTTAGTAGCAGTCCTTGAACCCACAAGAGAGATGCTGATGAAATTATTGCATCATCCGAGTGAACATTATTAGTTATGGGAAGACGATTCACTTGCTGCACGGAAACTGGAAGGTAAGAGAGTATCCAAACAATGAAATCTTTTATATGTCAGAACACATTCTAGAATTGTAGCTATCCAATCTTGGATCAGTAGCTGCCACTTCAACCATGCATAAAGATAAAAGTCAAAAGTTACTTATAATTTAAACTTCTACACAAGTTCTTTCAGTCTAATTAATTACGATAAATTAATTTCCCAAAGGATCATCTTCCATATTTTGCTTATGAGAAGTGGGAAAAGTTAATTCAATTTTTCTATAACGATCGCATCTACCAAGAGTTAGGCTGTGTAATGCATGGGTTAGTCTTTCTGGCTTACAACTCAGTAATTTTTTCCCCTACATAAAAGAAATTCTCTTTGGGGCTCATCTCTGTAATCAGCTTATTGTTTCCTATTTGCTGCTTCAATTAATCTAAAAGCTAAAGAAAACAAGTGGGATTAGAATGTGAAGTATATTTTCTCTTCCAGCAACATGTCAAACTGCATCAGTCGAATAATAAAATAAAAGGGGCAAAAGTTGAAGTCCCTTTTTATTGGAATTATTAAAAGGGCGGCCCTTTTTCATATACTATCAGAACATTGTGTTAATTATCTTGTTTCTGAAAATACTCTTGTTGTTGTTTTTAGTAATGTTATATCAACTATGAGATCATATCTACTATACAGTGATAACAGTTACAATCCCATAATTACTACAACTACACAATTATAACTGATATGATTCTATAACTATTACAACATAATACTGACTTGACCAAAAAATAAACTATTTATGTTGCGATTTATAACTGTTATAACATAATACTGATTAGTATTACCAAAGATAAATTATTTAAAATGTAGCAGCTATATGATTCGTAGCCGTTTCAATATAGTGTTATTAGTGTTGATCAGATTTGTCCTGGTCCTGTTTAATGTCTTTCATACTGGTAGAGACGAGCATTATTGCTCAATGGAAAACACATCTGATTATGCCCAACCTTTAATACTGTAGTTTAAAAGATCTCAGTGTTCTTGATCTAATCTAACTAGTAAATGTAAATATATGAACCTGGCTTTTTCTCCTTGAATGAGATCATCTACATTGAAATCAAACATGAATGCACAGTGAACACAAAAGAACTTAATGAAATTTGATTTTTCTTCTCGAACGAGAACATCTACAGTGAAATGAAACACGAAGATCACATGGTTCTATAGTGATTGAAACAGTAAAATTGCTGAACATTGAGAGAGTAGGGAAAAAAAAACAAACAGTTTGACAATTACTCACAAGGCTGTTTGAGAAATCATCTTGGAGAATCTTAAAAAAACATTTTCTCGTGTCCTCAAGATATTTCCAGTAGACGCGCTCCTCTAACTTTCTGCAGTTTTGGCATCCTTGCATCATGTTCCTCCAGGAACCAAGACGAGGGCTGCAACTATCTTCGCTTCGCGACTTTCTTCACCAGGTACGAAGAAGATTGAGGGCAATTAATGCATACTGTTCACCTCACTTCTTCATCTTCTTCTTCCGGAAATAATAATAATAATAATAATAATAATAACATTTCTTATTTCTTGTGTCTCTGACAAAACTGGGTCAATTGATGCTTTGACAGGAAACAGTGGTCGGGAATAGGGCATTGCCCTCGATCTCAGTAGTTGGTCTTTCTATTTTATGTCGGGATTTCAAATTCTCACCTAACCTAACTCTGCTGCATAAAGTTGTTTGTTCTACGTCACGTTTCAGAAATGGAGCTGAGTTCTCAGCGTTTTTTTGCTCTTACCAAACCTCCTTCCTTCCTTCCTGAGAAGTAAAGGAACCCTTGTCCCTAGGGGCGCGGTGCAACGGTTAAGGACGGTAGGGTGCTCTTGTGCTGCAGATTTTTGTGTGTGGATATTCCTGCTTGAAAATTATCAGTTGAAGAATCAAGTGTGAATCTCTGTTGGCAGGATTTGATCATCCACTGATTTCATTTGTCGATCTTCTGATTTATTTGATATGGATATTTGGATTATAAAAAAAAAAAACCTCTTTTATGGTCGACTGTAGTTGTACTTTGATTTATCCGGTGGATAAATCAGAGGAACTCTCTCTGCCTTCAAAGCTGATAATATTTTGGGTATGGACGGATTTTCTGTTTTACACTTTTGATTTAACATCTTCATCGGTAGGACAATCGAAATGAGTTATTAATACGACGATTTTATATTTATTTTTAATAATGCAATGAAATTTTATTAATTATTTATATACAGTGTTAATTGTTAATATCTGTGATTTGATTTAAGCTGCGGGGGAATCCCTCTTTTGTCGTTCACTCTAGCAATAATCAATTGATCTTTCAACTTTGATTCAAAAGTATACTCTATAAAATTAGAATTTGTCAATTTCGATCTTAACGATTTGTTCCATAATTATTATCTAAAATTTGAATAGTCTGGGTCAAAGACATAAAAAAAAATAATTATTAAAGATCAAAAATTAAACAACAGGATAAAAGGTAAAACAAAATAAAATCCGGATGTAGAGCGATGATGAAATTGCATCATCGAGAATCACAAATGTCAATCCAACTAAGATTTTTAAAGAAATATCGAAGTCGAGATCTGTACTGCTGATAGGAAGCATGTCACATTGCATTTATTGCACTTAATTATCCAATGCGATCCGTGCACCAGCTGAGAAGATCATACTTACAAGTGAGCTGTCAAACGGCGGATGCACAGTGGATGTGGAACGGTTTAATTTATCGTAAATTTAATATTTAATAGGAGAGGATGGATTGATTCATCATTTTGATGGGTTGAAAAATCTTCAATCCTATTTAAAATTAACTGCAGATTAGACGAGTCATCCAGTGACAAAAAAAAATATAAAAAAATTAAAATTACTGAGACGTTAAAGACTTGAAAAGATGACAAATAAAACGGAAAGAATATCATGATAAGAAAGTATATATTTAAAACAAATAAAATCTTGTAATTGAGTTCCAATTATTGATCGACAATGTTATATATCGATGTTTTTGATTTTTTCAATACTCCAAAATATTCAAATCTTGATAATATGTAAATTCAAGTTTTGACTTTTCCCAATAGAGATTTCACTTATAATTGGTTGACTCTGATATGTCATCGTTTTCTATATTAATTGAAATAATAGTGAGAAAATAATTATAAACTAACTAGAGTATAACAACAAAAATTATTAGAGTACTTACATCAAATATTCTTTTATTATTTTCTCTAACTAACTTACTTCTGTATTTTATCAAGGTGTATATGTGATAAAAGAAGATTATGATTATGAAAAATTTACCTTTTAATATTAAAATATTGATAAAAAATTTAAATAATTTTTTTTATAAATTTTATTTTCTTTAAATATTTCTTAATTCGTGGATCAATCCATCTAGATCCGTAATTCGTACGAATTGATTTATTTAGATCCATCAAAATGATGGATTAATAAAATTTCAATCTAATTTATTTAAATTACTTAGTGGGTGGACTAATCTAAAGGATCTAAATTAATTTGACATTTATTAGACCAAAATTGGCCCTTCATGTTGTTGTATGGAAGTCATAAACATAGATTTTTCTATAATTATTATTAGATATATCCAATGGAAGATCAAACTGTCTATTCCTGGCCTCTCCTTTCCGTAAAGAGGTATGAAATGTCAATTTTAGGAGATTATAAAGAGATTAGAAAGGGATGTAACAGTGACATAATCGGATGTAATAATTTTTATTTATACTCATTTAATATTAAATAAATAATTTAAATAAAGTTCATAAACAATTTATAATTTTTTTACATTTTTATTAATATATGAAAATATTATAATTTATAAAATTTATTAGGCTCCAATCAACTTGTTCAAATTTGTCAAAATTGCTTTTATATATATATATATATATATAGCTTATATAATTTATCCATGTGCATCTCTATTATTTATCGTCCGATTTTTCAAGTTTAAAGATTGAATTATAATACACAAATGATCAGATGATGGATAATAAAAATGTACACAAATATTCACATATATATATATATATATATATTTATATACTTTAGGTCAAGACACGTAAGAATCATCTAAATCTAAAAAAAATTTAAATTTCCTTCGGATTCGATCCATATCACTTCTGCAAGTACCACTGTATCTTAACCACCATATCATCTCCGTAAAAATATATTAAAATTATCTATCGATCAGCAAGAAAGTTGCATTATTTCCATCTCTAAATGCGACGTTAATATATATGTTGTTGTCAATTAACAAATGATAATTTATTTTTTTAATTATTTATTTTTAGCTGACACCAAGTATCCAGATTTTTGATCCGACTTTAATTTTGGGGCGATTGGTCCGGTCCGACGAAAGTTTCTCATTGGTCATTAAGAGAAATCGAGAAGTGTTCACAATGGATAACCCAAATACCCAACTTTCTTCGGCTCAACATCCCATTTAGAGGAAATTCCTATAAATATGAGCTCGAACTTTGGATGTCTGAAAATTGCATGAGCATCCTATCATTGCACCACCTGGGGCAACAAATGATAATTTATTAGTGCAAAAAGATCGATTTGCTCGTCCTCAGTATCCTTGTTAGCCGATCTCACAGTCAATACAGAGGAGATAAATCATAAAAAATATATTGTCCAATCCAAAACTAGTACGATAGGAAGACATGCACCCGAAAAATTTATAGCCCCGAAAATTAATTCTTATTTACCGATTTAATTTTAGCTAAAGGTCCTCTTCCGAGGACAACAACGATAATTTATTGCAATTAGGCATGCTTTCTGAATGATGAATTTTATTTATTCATTTATTTATTTCGGATATTACATCGTTTTATCGCAATCCAACAATTCATTCTTCATATTTCTCAGTTATCTCCAAGATGAGCTGGCTCAGCTTCTCCGGCGCCGACAGCATCGGCATATGGTCAGCCTCCTCCATCACCTTCACCTCCTCCACCGGGCAATTCTCGATCATCCACCGCTGGAAGGACTCCGGCAACGCCTCGTCCTTCGCGCACACGATGTACACCTTCGCCACCGAGCCGTACCCCGACTCGGAGACCGGCGGCGCCGACGACAAATCCTTCGCGAACAGGGAAGATGGCCTCGCCAGCGCCATGCCCAGAGTCAAGTCCTTTATCAAAATCCGATCTCGTTAGGAATATATATAATTATGCATATATCCACGCCGGCCGCCGCGCAAACGATCGATCGATCGATTTAGAATCTCTAAGCAAACGGAGACTGACCTCCGGCGAACAGCCGCTGTAAAGAACGGACATGAACTTGGGGCCGAATATCACTGACAGAGGACCCTTCTGCTCGTTCCCAAATCGCGTGTCCAACCAAAACGGCAGGGTTGGATCATCCAGTTTCGTCTTCACGTACACGATCAGCAGAATTGAATTTAATCGATCGTATGAAGCAAAGCAGAGTACGATATGCGTGTAAAGGTGTCACCTTGCCGTAGACGTAAGAGGGGGGATGAAGAGTGTCCGGAAGAAAGGCGGTGACGAAGACGCCGGCGGCCACCTTGTCGGGGAACTCGTCCATGGCCAAGGCGACGTTTAGGCCCCCGAGACTGTGGCCGACGAGGACGACGCGCTCGCGCGGAGGGAGCGAGGCGAGGAGGTCGAGAAGCGGCCGGTTGTAGTCCGCGAAGCTGCTGAGATCGGCGAAGCTGCGCTCGTCGACGCCGGCGGCGGCGAGGTCAAGAGCAGTGACGCGGTGGCCGGCGCCACGGAGGCGGGTGGTGACCCTGTGCCACGACCAGGCGCCGTGGCAAGCGCCGTGAACCAGGACGATGTGGCGGCTGCTACGGTCGGAGGCGGCGTCGGCCATGGCTGCGAGTCTGCGACTTGGACTTGTCGCTATTGGTGAGGCTCCGGTGTCTAATTTATAGAAAGAAAAAAAAAATAAAAGAGAGAGAATTTATCGCATATAAACCAATAATACTCTTTTCTCTATTTACTAATTGAGAAAAAAAAATCGATCAATAAAAAATATATTTACTAATTTTTCCACTTGATGTAACACTCAAACAAGCACATGGTCGGCGAGGACAAAGGAGAAGCGATCAAGGCAATCACAACCCCGTAAAAGCCGATCAATCTAGTGGTTGTTTTATCGCTGCTCTGTTTTAGCCCGTCAGATGTTATCCTATTACGGTAGTAGGTAGCAGAGCTTTCCATCCAATTGATCCACCAAAGTCAAACAGTTAAAAAAATTTAAATTATTTAAAGAAATTAAAATATGAATGTGTATATTATTAAGATTTGATATTTTGGATCATTCAAAATATTAAAAACATCGATAATTAAATTTTAATTTATAAAATTTTAATTATTTCAAATGATTATTTTTTTATCATCATACCTAATCCATCTTATCAGTCGTCATTTCAAGCTCTCAATGTCTCCATAATTTTAGAGATTTTTTTATAATATTTGTGGCTCACAGACTGACCCGTCTAATTCGTAACTCGTCTTGGATTGGAGCGGATTGAGGATTTCTTAACCTGTCGAGATGTCGGACATGTCTGTTTTTCCCTACTAAATATTAGATTTACAACGAATTGATGCGCTCCATCATGGATATTTGATAACTCTGCTTGGTAGAACGAAAAGATATTTTAAAGAATAATAAATTCGATTGTTTTTAAATATATCTGATGATAAATATAGAAAAATCGACGGTGATTTATCAAACAACGCTCCTGAAGTTTAAAAATACCCAAACAACGTTTCATACTTTCATATTTATCAAATAGCATACTTAATTTTATTTTTACCCCTCCCGTCAAAAGATCTGCACCACTGTGGTGCTGAGATTACATCAAGTGGTGTTGGAATTTGAATTCCCAGCACCACATTTGAAAATTTTACTGTGTTGTAGGTCTGTTTGGCGGGAGGGGTAAAAAGGAAACTAAATGTGTCATTTGGTAAATCTGAAAGTATTAGGTGTTTT
Organism: Wurfbainia villosa; assembly: GCA_025175895.1. Taxonomy (NCBI): domain Eukaryota; kingdom Viridiplantae; phylum Streptophyta; class Magnoliopsida; order Zingiberales; family Zingiberaceae; genus Wurfbainia; species Wurfbainia villosa. The sequence continues at coordinate 45,371,466 of CM045991.1, read as the reverse complement.
TTGAGCAATTCCAAACTTCAGGAGCGTTGTTTGATAATTTACCGTAAAAAAATTTATATTAGACGATTATGAGTAAATGAATTGGATAAAAATTTATTTTCAGCGACTGAATATGACTTCTACTTTGAACGATCTTACCAGGACAATACAATTGGAAAAATCATATTTTATCTGTAAAAATTGGAATCCATCAACCTAGTGACTTTCATCGACCTGTCCTATGATCATTGTGAGGGAGATAAATCACAAAGAATTTTATGAACTTTGATATGATGATCAAAATATATAAAAATCATCTGAATTAAAAAAAAAAAATCCTCCCAAATTGATTTTTATTTTATCCATAAACTTCATCGTATTTTATCGCATTATCTTCGTCGTTCCCATAGAGACGAAGTCTGTGTCATCGTCAGAGAGCATGGAGACAACTATCAATCTTTCTTGTTAGCCTCATAAGTCAGATTCCGATTGATTCAATAAATTTAGATATATTTTTTTTAAAAAAAAATATATGTTATTTTTTTTTATTTTTAAAAATCGATTAAACCAATTCGATTGATATGTTATGAATAATTTAGTGCTATTTTTAAAAATCAAATAGTCGATTATTCGATTAAAAAATCGAATGGAAGACCTCATGGAAAAATTTAATCGGTTTAATTTATAAAAAAAATAATTTAATCACTCTCCCCTATTCACCTTCAATTATACACATTAATCACAATCAAAGGTACTTTTGATCATAAGTAAGACATACAATTAGGCCTCTTCAAATAGGATGATAAACAAATGTTTTTATACATGTCAATGTGTACTTTTTTAGTTAGTATTAGAAATTCAACTCAGCTGACTAATCCTAAAGATAATCGATTTAATTTTATAAAAATTTTCATTAATTATCAGAATAAATTCGAAAATACTCACAACTACCTGTCTAACCAATAAATCAATATTCCAAAGCTTTTTCATTCTATCAGAGAAAAACATTTTACAATATGCGAAAATCAAATTAAAAATATTTAAAAAATTATATAAATATTTTCTCGTCTTGAAGGCAAATTAGTATATTTTTTATCTCTACGTTCATACGATCTAAAATCATATTATTATGTTATGTTTAAAATAAAACTAACATATTGCACTAGATTTAGAAATAAAAAAGAAGATTTATTGACTGTGTTAAATTAATTAGTTGGCCCTAGTTTTATTAATCACATGATTTTATGTGTCTGAAAGTACAACTCAAAACGCGAGGTGAAAAATTAAGTTAAATCTAATAAATTAGTCGAATCGAATTTTTTGATTCGATTTATTCGAAAATTCAATTTTTTTAAAAAAATATTAGTTTAATCCATTCAATTTTGATTTGAAAATTAAAATAATCGATTAAATCGAACTGAAATCTATCGATCGACTGATGAACTTCAATCGATTAATTAATACAAATTACCAATTGATTATCTCGAACTTCACAATATCTATCAATATCAATTAATAGTTCACATCAATTGATTGAATATAATTAATCGACTAATATAAAAATATCAATTAATTGATAATAAATTTTTTAATTTAATCGATTTTCAATTTAATTAATTCGATTTATTCAATTTTTATTAAAAAATTTGATCGATTCAATTTTGTTTTAAAAAGAAAATCAATTTATTAGATTTTAATTTAATCATTATCAATCGATGGTCTTAACGCAGAGGACGGGGCATCTTAATTTGATGCATATCATGGCCGAAACTTTTAATATCTATAATATATAGAGAAAATGTTATTTCTTTCCTCTCCAGAAAGCACTGCAATATTATGTTTGTTCATATATCCAAAACACTCCTATATTCATTTCCACCTTTTTGTCTTCCCCTGAAACAACGTCGAGGGAAAGAAAAATGATAATTCATCACATGAAATTTAGAATTGTTCAAATAATATTCCATATTTTTATATCTAATAAATAATATATTTAATTTTTTTTTTACGTCTCCCACTAAACATATCTATACTATTGTGGTGCTGAAATTTACAATTCTAGCACCACTGTGGTGCTAGAATTTAAATTTTCAGCACCACTGTAATGTTAGAATTGTAAATTCTAGAATTGCAATACCACTGTGGTGCTGGAATTTGAATTCTCAATACCACGTTTAGATTGTTCGGAATTTTCAGTTGTGGCTTGAATACATACAAATTCTCTATCAGCATTAAATTGCAGATCTGTTTTGACGGGAGGAATAAAAAGAGAATTAAGTACGCTATTTGATAAATATGAAAGTATGGAGATATTGTTTGAACAATTTTAAACTTCACGTACGCTGTTTGATAAATCACTGGAAAAAAAAAACTTAGGAAAATTTACCAGGATGCAGTACATGGGATTAAACCAGAAATTAGTACAAATACAAATAAATGCACAAGCAGAGAAGTTTATTAGAGCATTTCCAATGGTGAAATTCATTGGAGAGTTACTTTGTGAATTTTCATCGTGTCATGTCAAAAGGAAAAAATCTCATTCATCTCTCCACTATAAAAAAATCTTCCAACAACTTCTTTATGAATCCCACTATTTATCTATGTTTTACATTATATATATTTATTATATAATATAAAAAATAATCGTTGAACAACGGCTAAAAAAATTAACCGTTGTTCAACGAATACATCCGCATCTTTGATTTTATTTTTTTCATTAATTAGATTTTTTTTTTCATAAAAAATAAAAAAATAAAATAAAAATAAGAAGGAGTGAAAAATTGCTCCCGCTTGAAAATTAAAATGGGAGGGAGCAATCCCTCCCAATATCACATCACCGATGAGAGCTCCTTTGCTCTTAGTCCCCATCTAAACTTTTCAAGGTCGACACCATTCTCCACGAGAATGCTTGTTGCTCCCATTTTGGAGACCTGAAAAAATGTCACAGAGAGCATAGCAGTAGTGAGAAACTGTATGGTTGTCAGTCATGAAGAAATTACTTGTAAATACAAAATAACCTTGCATTTAGTATAAACTATATTTAGATAAATTTATGCGAGTTTAAAAAAAAAGAAAAAAAAAAAAGTTGAATTCGGCGTGCAGAAACTTCTCGGAAACGATGTCAGTAGATGGAGGCATTTTTTGAGGATAAATAAAGAAGATTAAAATTGCAGTCGTATTAGAAGATAATAGAGTTCTTTGATGTCGGTATTCAGATTTTTTTTTTAATATTTACTGTTAGATATATTCTAATAGAAGATCAATGGTGGATAATAAAAATATATATAAATTTTCATGAATAATTTGTATAAGATAATATTATATATATATATATATATATATATATATATATATATATATATATATATATATATATATATATAATCTAAGTATTCAGATCTTTAATTTGACTATTTCTTAAAATGTATCGATCTTATTCTGTATGTATCGTATGCATCGTCCATCAAAATAAATCAAAAGAATACGATAAAATATATACACTACAAAAAAAACAGAAATTTGGGACGAATTTAGCGACGAATTTTTAAAAAAAATTCGTTGCAAAAAAAATTTGCGACGAATTTAGCGACAAACATTTTTTGGTTGGGAATAAAGCGTCGCAAATATTAGCGACAAAAATAGCGACGAATTTTTGCGACGAAAATTAGGGACGAATTTTAAAATTCGTCCCTAATTTTGTTGCAAAAGTTACCCCGATTTCCAAAATTCGTCGCAGAATTCGTCGCTAAATTTTGCAACGAATTACAAATTCGTTGCAAATTTGCGACGAATTTGTAATTCGTTGCAAAATTTTGCGACGAATAAATTTTTTCGTCGGAAAATTTCGCAAGGAAATAAGGAATTCGTTGGTAAATTTGCGTAGCTTCCAAATTCGTCGCAAAATTCGTTGCAAAATATTTGCGACGAATTCGTTTTTCGTTGCAAATATTTGCGACGAAATAATTTTTGTTGCAAAGTTCGTCGCAAATTTCGTTGCAAAATTTGTCGCAGAATGGATTCGTTGCTAATTTCGTCGCAAACTTTGCGACGAATTCGTTTTTCGTTGCAAATATTTGCGACGAAATAATTTTTGTTGCAAAGTTCGTCGCAAATTTCGTTGCAAAATTTGTCGCAGATTGGATTCGTTGCTAATTTATGCAATTTTGCGGCGAATTGCTTGCAGTTGCAAATATTTGCGACGAAATAATTTTCGTTGGAAAATTCGTCGCAAAATTCGTTGCAAAAGTTGTCGCAGATTGGATTCGTTGCTAATTTCGTCGCAAATTTGCGACGAAATTTAAATTCGTCGCAAAGTTCGTCGCAGATTTATCGGGATTTAGCAACGAATTGATATATTTGTCGCTAAATTTGTCGCAAAATTAAAAAAAAATTGACAGATTTATTCCGTTTCGATATTCTATCGTATATACAAATGATCACACACACACAACAAAAAACAATAAGTTCTAATATCCAAATAAATACTTTCAATACAACCAAAACACACACACATTCAATATAACAAAATAATAAGCAACATTCCAACAAAAGATATCCAAATAAAAAGTTATATCCTACTAAAATTCAAACATCAACATAGTTAATTATGATATCCAAATAACAATGTTTACAAAAGATCTAAACACATGAGGGAAAAAAGAAAATCTAGTAAGCAATCGCGCGCCGACATTCTTCTACCTGCATTAGAAAAGAAACAAACAGCAAAAAGTAACATACATTAAAAAAAACTATATATTAACGCGAAAATAAATATGCAAAGACTTACAATGATGTGCATTTTCAACCGCCATAAGGATTGACTTCATAGATCATTCCTGTTTAAAGCAAAATAAAAAGAACTAATAAAAAATGTAAAAAATGAAGGAGTAACAAACTAAATAAACTAAATAATTTTAAAGGTACTAATTAAAAACATGCATACAATATCATCATCGTCGCCACCATCATCGCCTTGACTGAGGAATATGACTTGGACCGTAAGTAAATTGTCAAACCGCGATAAGAAAGGCTTGTTGTCGTCGCCGTGATTCTATCATTTCTGATCCTTGTGAGTTTGATGTTGTATTTCTAAAATTTGCTGATCTCTTTCATGTATTATGCCCTTCAAATTGCTAACCTCCTCAGTCAAGTTGTGTATCTGTGCCGCTACTGCTGGTGGAGTAGAAGAAATAGATCTACGAGGAGCATTATGCAGTCTGCTCAGAGAACCCATACCTAGTATCCTTCCCCCTTTGGATCCTCCACTGCGCCTCAAGCCATAAATCCATATTATTACTAACAGATGGCTCGGATCCTCATATCACCGTCGTCTCTCAAATTCTCTCGAGATGAGGATAATCGATCATATCTCTCCTACACAAAATTAAAAATTTAATCGAGCATTTACATAACTAATGTAATTAAAGTTATAAAGTAAGTTTAAAGATTATTTCAAACCTTAATAGCTCGAGCTCTATCTCCACTCCAAGTCTTATCTTTTTTTTGGAAAGTGCGAACGAAAGTATCTATAAATTCTGGCTCCTTTCCCAATTCCTTAGACTAAATATAAGAATGTTAGAAATAAATTAATAATCTGAAATAAATTTAAAAACTAATTGTAGAATTTAAAATTACCAATCTACGTGAATGCTCCTCGATATTTATAGATCCGCCCGTATATTTGCGATAAGTCTCGAATTACAGTGCTTGATTTAATTTATTCGTTGACTTCTTTTTGCTCTCATCCGATTGCCAATAATTGGAGATTTTACTCCAATTTTGACGTGAGTGCGGATTTTTTCCGATAGATTTGGCATGACTCAATATGCCGGATATGATCGCCACATTTTTTTTTTAAAAATTCTTTTAATTTCTAAGTCTTGACTAGGGTCCCAAATAAATCTCCGCTGAGATGGAAAAAAAACAATTGATTATATAATCACTTATTTAATATATAAAATGAATCAATTATACATGAAACTCGCACCACCATAATTCTTTTGTAGGTCTGGCGTGCTCGAGTATGACAAAGAATCTCTCTCCAATAGTTATTCACGATTTTATTGATCTCGCGAATAAGTGCAGTAATTTTCAAACCTACGATCAAGTGAAAAAATTTGAATAAATAATTAAGATATTTTAAAAATTATAATACTTATATTACTTAAGAATCTCCCATAGTAAATATATATGGTCGACATTCGATGTTCTCAGTGGAGGAGTGTCTGTCGGGTACAGGTGAATCAGAATGCGAATGACGTGCCGGGGAATGAGATGGTACTGGCGGCTGATCATGTGAAGGTCCAGGAAGATCAGGAGGGCAAGTAGGTATAGTGCTGGCAGGCGGTGGATCACTCTGGCCACTGCTAGTACTCTGTCGTCTCTGTCCACCACGTCGAAACTATCAACCAAAAACAAAATTAGAATAAAGAAAATAAAAATTTTATGCTTAATGAAGAACATGAAAAACTTACAATATGCATAATGAAGATATATGAGATACTGGCATTAAGCTACGATGATTTCACCACTGATAACCTATAAGAACAAATTATACAAAACATACAGAGACAAAAGATATAAATTTAACAATCAGACATTATATAAACATATAATTGAGCTAAGAAATTTTGTAAAATTATAGTTTAAAAAAATAATTATATATATAAAAACTTACCATAGACGTAAAATTTAAAAGTCCTCATTATCATCTTCCTCATCCTCATCAGTATCCTCCTCCTCGGTCTCCTCCTCCTCTTCCTCCTCGTCCCCCTCCTCCTCTTCATCATTATCATCAATTTTGATTTGCATCCACGTTTATCACTACTCCATTTGGGATCTCGTAGCGTTGGAATTATATATTCCTCGGTATGAAACATATTTGTAACTTTGTCTTGTTGATATGCAATGTCTTGCGCTCTTCAATTTTTTAGTGCTTTTGTTTTTAAACAAACCCACCATTCATTTTGTCACGCCTCAAACTAGGATATGGAGCATAGAAAACTTGAATCGCTTGTTGTGCCAAAATAAATGGTTCATATCTCTTATAAAATCTTTTATGATTTACTTCAACCAAATTATCTTTGTGGATGCACCTTCATCCCCCTGACGGGGTCAAACCAGCGACACATAAATAAGATAACTCGCATCTCTGGACCAGGATAATCAATCTCTATAATTTCATCCAGCAAACCATAAAATTCATTGCTTGCACCTCCATCATTGGAAGATCGAACACATACTCCACTATTCATTGTACTCTTTCCATTTCCATATTCTTGAGTGTGGAAATTATATCCGTTATGAAATATCTTTGGCCAGTGCGTACCATTGATTTTGGACCCCATGATAGATGGATTAGCAATTCTTGCTGAACGTGAGTTTGATTAGCATAAACCTATACTCAAATGAAAATGATATTTATTTAAAAGTTAAGATATGTCTAAACAAAAATGAGGTAATTAAAACTGCTTACATATGATTTGAACCAAGGTGCAAATTCCTGATCATAGTGATCAAAGTCACGTGTCGGGATTTCAGAGTATAAGTTTTGGAAAATCCTATAATAAAAAATTGTATTATAACACAAACAAATTAACACTTGACGAAGAAATAGGAAATATATACTAACTCGAAATATGGCGATACTTCTGGACAATTAAGTAAAACATATGTCTGGGCTGCCCGCCATTCTTGATCAGTTAAGTATAGTTGCTTACAGTCCACTTGGTCGACCAAGATAATTAAAAATTGAGAAAGAATTTAAATTGGGATCGACAGACCTTCATCATTCCTTCCGGATTTCCGCCTTTTAGTGCAGGCGTGAGGCTCAAAATAATATGATGCAAAGTTGTTACTTCCTCCACAATATATGCATTCACAATAGAGGCTTCAATATGTGCCTTATTTTTCACCTTTTCTTCAAATGATATAAGAATCGATTGTAATATAACAAATTGTATTAGAAATGAATATATAAAAAAATTAACATTTTTATGCAATATTAACGAAATATAGAATATGTGAATTATACCTTTCAAAAGGATACATCCATCGATAATGAATCGTCCTCCAACTTTGGCCTCATAGTGCGAGTGAACCAAAAGATGTTCCATCAATCAAAAATCGCAGCGGAAAAATCCTTTCTAAATTGCACAAAATAATTGGAATGTCTCTCTAACTTCTCCATGTGTGAATATCCCAAAATCTGAGCATATATCATGAAGAAAAATACTTAACTCGTAATGGCACCCTGCATAAAATTAGGTAAGAGTTCTTTAAAGGCAATAGGAATAATTCTTTCCATGAATATATGGCAATCATGGCTTTTCAAAACCATCACTATGCATTCCTTCATATCGACACATCAACCAACATTAGAAACATAGCCATCGAAATCTCAATGACTTCAACCATTCACAAACAACACGTCTCTGTTCCTTATTCAATGTATAAACTGCCTTTGGTTTTGGTCCTCTACTATTTTCATCAACATCAAGGCTGGGTCGTTTGCAAATGAGTCGCATATCTTTTCTTGCATTCAGATTATCTTTTGTTTTTCCGGTGATATCCATCACTGTATTTATCAGATTATCAAAAACATTCTTCTCAATATGCATAACATCGAGATTATGATGAATCAAATTACTAAACCAATACGGTAACTCCCAAAATATACTTCGTTTGGTCCATTTATGGTTGCTTCCATATCCATAAGTTGTATCGTGTGGCTCTTCTATAACAGATGGAAAGTGAAGAACTCTGTACCAAATATCTTGGCCTGTCAATCTCAATGGCGGAGGTGTTCTTTCAATTCGATTCCTAGTGAATTCATCTTTATTCCTTCTGAAATTATGATTTAGTGGTAAATCAAAATAACTCGGCTTCTTACCATGCTTCAATCTAATCGACTTTGATCTCTCCATACATATTGGGCATCCTAAGATCCCCTGATTCTCAACCCGATAGCATACCATGTTTGGAAAGTCATTAATGGTCCAAAGAAGAGCAGCCTTCATTACAAACATCTGATTAGTATGAACGTCGTATGTAGGAAAACCTTCATCCCATAGTTGTTTTAGCTCTGCAATCAATGGTTGCATATAAACATCTATTAACTTCTTCGGATTTTTTGGGCCAGGCACAACCAATGTTAAAAACATATACGGTGTTTTCATGCACATCCCAGGCGGAAGATTATACGGAGTTAATATAACTGGCCAACAAGAATAGTGTCTTCATGATTTACCAAATGGAGCAAACCCGTCGAGAGACCTAACCTAATATTTCGAGTCTCCTTCGCAAAATCAGGATATGTTCTATCAAAATTTTTCCACGCCTCTGCATCTGATGGATGACACATTAGTCCCTCTTCTGTTCGATGATTTGCATGCCAAGTCATGTGTTCAGCAGTTGTCTTCGATGCATAAAGCCTTTGTAACCTAGGAGTTAAAGGCAAATAAAACAACTGACTATATGATTTACGTCGTTGCTGCCTCCTACTAGTGCTCTTGTACCTATCTTGATTACAGAATTTACAAACATCCACATCTGCATCATCTCCCCAATATAACATACAACTATCTCTGCACACATCAATTCTTTCCACTGGGAGACCTAATTCTTTCATCAGTTTTTTCATACTGTACAAATCATTGAGATATTATCACAGCAATGCCTCTTCAAAAGCTTGAACAAAATTATTAAAACACTCTTGATACACATTGTGCTCTCGCTTGACATTCAACATTCTTGCGGTGAACGATAGTTTAGTGTGAGTCTCACATCCAAATTTCATAAAGGTGCATCTGCGGCCTCAACACCTCCTCAAATTTGAGATATGCTTCATTATTCATATTCGACCGATATCATTACGTGCACCTCTTCCAAGGGTGATCGTTAGTAAACATTTGCTCAACTATTGGAGGACAACTTGAAGTTGCACCTTGTGATTGGGAATCAAATTCGGCCCGCTACATCATATATCATCCTCCGATATGGATTTAATTGATTATAATCACTTTGATCCCTAGAGACTTGTGTGTTGTGTCTATCATGACTTCATCGATATAAATGGTTCACCATGACATGTCCACGATATAGTAATGCAACGAATCCAAACTCTGAGATGCTCAAACTTTGCTAGACGGTAAAAATCTACCATTGTGACACTTCGCACGGACACCTTATCCGATTACCATCCATAAACTCAACATTACTAGTTCTGCGAAATTTAAAAACTCTTGCAACCCACTCATAAATTCATCGATTAAACCCCGACGTTGTGTAAATTCCTATTATACATCCAACTCCTTTCACTGCATTTTGTCCTGCTTTCAATCAATTATATTAATATAAACCATATCACTCTAATACCATTCTAGATCAACACAAAATTAACAATAATATAAATTTCAATTTAAAAATTAATCTTGATTTAAGAAAATTTAAATATTATACCACTAGTGGGCGCGTCAAGGCCTCCGAAGTGGCGATTCGGTACGCTCCCTTACGTGGTCGCAGCGCATCCTGACAATTGGTGCGGCGTAGTCGTGGTCGACGGACACCGGCGGCGAGGTCAATGCGCACGACGACAAGTCTCACGGCACCGCAGGAGGCAGGTGCCGCGGCCGCGGTGGAGGCGTGTCGCAGGAGGCAATTAAGGCAAGCGGCTACCGGGTGGAGGCGATCGCCGGAGCCGGTGCCGGCAGGAGGCTACCGGAAGGCAATGCCCTGAGGTCGGCAGGAGGCGGCCGTGCGAGGCGGGTCGGCAGGAGGCCGGAGGTCGGCGCGGCAGGAGGCGGCACGGGCAGAGGCGGGCGGCAGGAGGCGGCCGGAGGCGTCTGCCATAGGCAGGAGGCAGTCCAGCGGCAGCCGGAAGCGCGGCAACGTGGCCAGGAGGGAGGCGGAGCGATGGCAGGAGCGCGCCGAGGTCGGGCAGGAGGCCGGGCGCCGATGCGGGCCGGGGAGGCAAAAGCCGCGGCCAGCGAGGCGCGGCCGGCGCTCACGGCTGGGGCACGCGACCTCGACGGGCGCCGCCGGCGAGCTAGCGCACGGCCGCTCGGGCGGCAGGTGGCGCGGCCGGGTCACTCATGGCGCTGGGTCGTCGGCCGGACGAGAGGGCGCGGCGATCGCCACGGCCGCCCGTCGCTACGGCCGCGGCGACTCGTGTGGCGGCGGCCGGTCGACCGAAGGCGGCGCGGCGGATCGGGCGCGAGGGGAAGAAAAATTAGAGGCAATGATTCGTTGCTAAAATTTTTAAACTTTTTAAATTTTTCCAACGAATCGAGAATTCGTTGGAAAAATTTCCAACGAATTCAGGATTCGTTGGAAAATTTCCAACGAATCATGAATTGCTGGAAAGTTTCAACGAATTCTTGATTCGTTGGAAATTTCCAACGAATCAAGAAATCGCGTTGGAAAAATTTCCAACAAATTCTCGATTCGTTGGAAAATTTCCAACGAATCAAGAATTCGTTGGAAATTTTTCCAACGATTTCTTGATTCGTTGGAAATTTTCCAACGAATCCTGAATTTGTTGCAAATTATTTTTCCAACAAATAACAAGATTCGTTGCAAAATTAATATTACAATTTTAAAAAGTTTATTTTTTTTTTTAATTTGCAACGAATCCAGGATTCGTTGCAAATATTTCCAACGAATCCTTTTTTCGTTGCAAATATTTCCAACGAATCCAAGATTCGTTGCAAATATTTGCAACGAAAAATGGATTCGTTGGAAATATTTGCAACGAATACATTTTCGTCGCTAATTTGCGACAAATCAGAAAATTCGTCGCTAAATTGGTTGCAGATTTCCAACGAAAATAATTCGTTGCCAAAATTCGTCGCTAAAAAACAGTTTTTTTGTAGTGATAGTTCAATTCATGAAGAGTTTGCACTTGAAATTCAAAGAACAAATTCAATTTAAAATTTCAAAAAACAATGTCCAAAGAGAAAGAATGAATCGCAACAATATAATTATCATTTTTCCATCTTAATTATCGCACCGAGTCCATCGGGACAAAAAAAAATTGCTTATACTTTGCAACTATTGTGGGGTGCTTTGTATTCTAATACAGAATACGAATACAACAAAATGCATGCAGAGCTTCTAAAGAGTATCAAATAATTTATCACCGCATTTGTAAAAACTCTATTGTTCTAGCACAAACTCTATTGTTCTAATATTGTGCAAGATGTCTAGACTAAGACATGCTATAACAATGCATTAAAATTATCTATATATATATATAAAAGATTGGAACCATCAATTTAATAGCTCTTATCGATCTATTTTACGGTCATTATGAGAAAGGTAAATTACGAAGAATTCTATGGACTTTGATGTGATGGTCACGATATGTGAGAGCCATCTGAATCCAAAAAATAATTTGACTTTTTTTGAAATCGATTCATATCATTTCTACAAGCAACACTATGTCTTAACGGCAATTTACCGAACACAGCAGCCGAAGTTCGGATTTGTCCAAAACGCGCACTATAGTTTCATAATGACCAAATCACGCACGTAATTCCCAAAATACCCCTCCCGCCAAACAACTTTGGAATTTAATGCAGAGAAAGGTTTGCATCCATCCGAGGCACATCTGGAAATCCCGAGCCATCCAAACGTCTCTTCCAACCACGTGGGAGCGCCATCCCCATGCTGTTGATGAGCACCACATGCAGCTTTCCTCCGCAAACCAACTGAGCAACACCATTTTTGATGAAACCCTAGTAGTTATCAACGACATCACTGCTCCCACGAATTTATCAGCAGTTAATCCAGAAGTTGGCGCAACTCACTTACCAGCCGCTTCACATAGTATTATAATGTATGTATGTGTTTTTATTCTTGAGACTACTATGAGGTTAATAAAATGCATTGTAGGTGGTTGTATAACCAAGTTTGCCACACACCCATAAATACGATGTAGGCATATCATACCAAAGTAGACCAATGCACCTATAATTGCGATACAGGAGATTCATAACCAAGTTTTGTCCCCACCTAAACAAATGCCACCTAACTTAAAAGGTGATCCTTCCAATTAAATCCCACGATTACTGAAGTTCCCTGATTGATATTTCCGGCACTAGGAGATTCAATCTGTCTGAGAGAGTAGGTGGTGCTGACAATGAAATTTCCAGCACCACCGTATCCCTAAAATTTAAAATCCCAACACCATGGGAGAGTAGGTGGTGCTGGCAATGAAATTCCCAGCACCACCGTATCCCTAAAATTTAAAATCCCAGCACCATGGGAGAGTAGGTGTAGTCTGATGAAATTCCCGGCTCATTTGTCCTGGATAAAAGTGATCTTTGGGAATTTAAATCCCGAATATCGTATACGTGGCTTCAAATTCTCAGCACCATTAAGGTTCAACAAATTCGGGATAAAATATGGTGCTGGGAATTTAAATCTCGTCACCACCGTGGTGCTGAGTTTAATACTCCCAGCACCATGGGGAATGAACTTGTCGAGATAAATTATGGTGCTGGTGATTTATATTCCAGCACCACGATGATAATGAGATTCAAACTCCCAGCAACACCTTGGTGCTGGGAATTTAATTCACTAGACCAGGGAGATATAAGTGGTCGACATTAAGGGTGGTGCTGGGATTAGAAACCTCAGCAACACTATGGTCCTGCGAATAAGACTCGGCACCATTGACATTGGGATCGTCGAGATAAATGGTGGTCTTTGAGAATTTATATCCCGACCACTGGTAATGGGATTAAAACCCCAAGAACACCATGGTGCTTTGGGAATGTAATTTCCACACCATGTACATATAAGTTAAGTGAAATGTCGGTGGTGCTTTGAACTAAAACCCCAAAGAACACGTAGTTCTGCGTTTAAATATCCCAAAGACGGAGATGGAACTAGTCCAGATAAATGGTGGTGCTGGGAATTTATATCCCAGCACCACCGTGGTAATGAGATTAAAACCCCCAGCAACACAAGGATGCTTGGAATGTAATTTCCAGCACCATGTACATATAAATTGCCGGAATTGTTGGTGGTGCTGGGAACTAAAACCCCAGCAACACAGTGGTTCTGCGTTTAAATATCCCAAAGACTGTGAGATGGAACTAGTCCAGATAAATAGTGGTCTTTGAATTTATATCCCAAAGACTACCGTGATAATGGGATTAAAACCCCAAAGAACACCATGGTGTTGGGAATGAAATTTCGGCACCATGTACATAAAATTCACGAATTGTTGGTGGTCTTTGAACTAAAACCCCAAAGAACACGGTGGTTCTGCGTTTAAAAATCCCGGCACTGTGAGATGGAACTGTCGAGATAAATGGTGGTGCTTTGAAATTTATATCCCAAAGACCACCGTGGGCTCGATATAAATTTCGACACCGTGGAGAGGGAACTGGTGAGAAAAAGAGTGGTCAATTTATATTGGAGATAAATAAAGTCGTCTAGGCGGGTCGAGTCCAAGCGTGACCTATACTATCATTCTCCACCTTTCCTTATGCTTCCAAACAGTAATTATGAAAATTAATGCTCTGTGCCAACATTCATGCTGCGTGCCAATTGGCACGCACCCATAACTGCCTGTAGGAGTGTGGGAACTAAGTATCCCTCTGCGCATAAACCCGGTAAATGTCTTCCTCTTCCATTCCATATAAACCGTTCATAATTTCAACATTGAAAGGTCCATCAATGGGTTTCGGTAAAAACCCATTAATGGTCCTATCTATCAACATCAAATGTTATAATTAGTTAAGTGCATAATTGGGAAACCTAACCATAAACTCTCATCCTCCACTTGTCTTCAGACTTCTAAAGCCTAGTTAAAAAAATTCAGCCTACTTTCATAGCACACTACATATAACAATGTTGATTTTAAAAACATTTGCAGGGACGACCCCCTTCCTGATGAAGTGTTAACATTTTTGGAAACAATTGAATCAAATTTGAAGGATAGAGAGTTAGATGATCAAGATTCCATAAATCTGTGCCCAAGTAATATTCCATCTTCATCTCGGTTCTTGATGTGGGCAATAAATTACCGATGATCAACACCTTGATATAAATAGAGGCGCTTCTTCCATACTCAAGAAGAGTTTGTCACTGCTACCACAGTAGATCATGAATATTTTGAACAAACTTGGAGTGAAGAGGAGGTAAGTGATATACATGGGATAGAAGAGTTAGAATATACAAATTCTTCGGAAGAATTCTTCGCTGATGATATCCAACATGAAGAAGGTGAGTTAAATCCAGATCAGTACAGTGACTTAGAGGAAGTGTTCCCAATTGCTGATGATCCCTATGTTTTAAATCCACAAATAAGACTATTGGCAGATGTCGGTTCATCAGATCCAAATGAATTTTTCACTGGACAAGTTTTTTCCTCTCGACAAGAGTTTAAAGATGCACTAGTAAGGCATGCGATGCTAAAAAACTTCAGATACAAGCCAGTTGACACCAGACTCAATAGAATTAAAGTTATTTGCTTTAGTCAGCCTTGTTCATGGAGTCTAGTTGCAAGTGGAGACGTGGAGTTCACTGTCACAAAATATGTAAAGCAGCATGAATGATGTGCGGTGTTAGAAACAATGAGATCACCATGCTTGCACATCCACATTTGTAGCAAAGCAGTTGTAGGGACGGTTAGCTACCTCACGATGATTACAAACCAAGTTCAATTGAGAAATGCAAGCTAGGTTTGGTGTTCACATTTCATACAAGAAAGCATACACGAGACGAAGCATTAAAAAGAGTGGTAGGTGATTTTGATCAGGCCTATATTGATCTTTCAATGTACTTGCGTGAGTTAAGAGTTAGAGATCCTGATACATATGTTGCAGTACTAAGAAATGGTGAAAATCAATTCCAGCGATGTTTTTGGGCATTTGGTGTTTGTCGAAGAGTATTCAGGTTGTATTTGCGAAAACTAATTGGAATTGATGCTACACATATGACTGACAAGTATCTTGGTGTTTTGCTAATGGCTACTGCCGTTGACGGTAATGCAAAAATTATGCCAGTTGCATTTGGAATTGCTGAAGTTGAATGTGGATCTGCTTGGGAGTGGTTTTTGGATCATGTAAAGACATTCCTTGATGTCATGTCAGAGTCATTGAGCATTGTATCAAATAGACATCGGGGGATTATATCAGCAGTTAACAAACTGTATCCATCTGCCCATCATGGTTTTTGTTGCTATCACTTGTCTTGTAACATGGTGACAGATACCCGGGATAGATCCTCATTAGGTTTATTTTGGGCAGCAGCAAGAGCAAATACAAGAGTTGACTTTGATCGATTAATGCAGAACATGCATGACAAACACAAGGAAGCATATACGTGGCTACAAAAGATCGATCTAAAAAGATGGGTCAATGCACACTTTCCTGGCAGGAGGTACACAATGTTAACCACTAATTGTTCCGAGAGTTTAAATGCATTATTCAAGGAGGCACGTGAACTCCCCATCACCAGTTTAATTGACAACACTAGAAGAAAGCTTGCTCAATGGTTCTATAACCGTAGGGAAGAATCTTCAAAAAGGTCAGGTTTTCTAACACCTTATGCCATTAAAGAGATTGATGAAAGGAGAGAGAACTCGATTATATTCGGTATTCCCATATTCACAAACGGAAATGGAAGTACAGACAATAGCATCTTCGTATATTGTTGATTTGGATAGGCGAAGTTGCATCTGCGGTGAGTTTCAAATTTCAGGAATTCCTTGCTCGCATGCTATTGCAGTCATCATATATCGGAACATGGATCCATACCGTTACTGCGAGCATTATTTGTTGGAATGTATACTGAAAGTCTAGCTCTTTTTGTATGAACATTTTATTTTGAAATAAGAATCACATGATCATTATTTGTATTTTATATATTCATTATATATGTGTGCATATTGTCTAATATTTTACATTGTAGATAACATGGTGCTTGGTGTGGCATGGAAGATCATGTTATCAGTACCTTGTAAAATATAAGTAAAGGCTCACAACCAAGATGGTTTTGGACAAACCATTGGCATGGTTGTAGTGTAGCTTGGTATTGTTTTATCTTGAACATAGAGTTACACTAGTACACTTAGGTGTATTGAGTAGGACCGACATAGAGGTGATTCAATTTAGTACTGACTACATAATTGAATCGGACCTCGGATATTATGTTGTACATGCTCTTAATCCCGATCTAATAACGGGCACATGTACTTAGTATTTATTTCTTTGATTTACCAGAGGGTGAGATTTAGATGGATTAAATCAATATGCCCGGTAAGTTGGGAAATAATATTATTTACATGGTGTGCCATTGATTATAGGAGGAAACCGTGTCCTATATATTAGGTTGATGATGTCCCCTTGAGGAGCTCATAAGGTTCATCATGTAAACCCAGCTGGTTGACTTAGTCAACATGATGATAAGGTTGAGTGGTACTACTTGAGGAATTAGATGTTAATTAATTGATGGTCAGTAAATCAATTAATTGACGGACATTCGATATCTTAAACACGGGGAGATTAATGTACAAATAATAAATGGAGCCCATATTAATTTATGGGGGTTGGTGAGGTAGTTCAATGATGATCCTCTAGTGGAATGAAACATCATTGATAGATCAAGTTTGTGTGGTTCCGATCCATCGGGTGGCCAAGACCCAACTCCTCCTTATGGTCCCTATCGTAGCCTAATATAATCCTTGTGAAGTCTAGATCTAAGAATGTAAAACAAAATCTAGAACCAACGGTTGGGATTAAATCCCTAGATCCGATGGTTGGATGAAACCCTAGAACCAACGGTTGAGATTAAACCCCTAGATCCGATGGTTAGGATGAAATCCTAGAATCGACGGTTGAGATTAAATCCCTAAATCCGACGGTTGGGATAAAACCCTAGATCCGACGGTTGGGATGAAACCTTAGATCCGACGGTTGAGATGAAATCCTAGATCCGACGGTTGAGATTAAACCCTAGATCCAACGGTGGAGATTAAAGGAGGCTTAAGCCCTATTCTATAAATAGATGCTTAGGGTTGGGCGGCAAGAATAATCAAGGATTTGATTTAGAGAATTAGGGTTTGGCTTTTGGAGAAGTGGGCAGCTAGGGTTTGGAGCAAAAGTGGGCGGCAACTTTCTTCTTCCTTCTAGTTGTTGCCGGCGCCCAATTTCCTCCATCAATACTTGGCCGGCGCCCATCATTAAGGCCTTTCTCTTCTTCCTTAGCCGGCGGTTCTCCTCCCATTGGTGGCCGGTTCTCATCCTCCTCCCTATTCTCCTCGGTGGCTGGCGGTTCTCCTTCATTTGGTGGCCGGCGCATCATCCATTGCTCCTTGGCCGGCGGTTGCACCAAATTCCCTAATTTGGTGGCCGGTTCTAGATAGGAAGGTATTTGTGGTTTCTTCTCTTTGTTCGCAGCGGACAAGGTAGAGAAGAAAGTGATCTAGAAGGCTTCTACTCGTGGAGCATCTTCGTCCACACGTCGTCCACGAGAAGGATAGGACATACGGTAGAAGATCGTATGGTATAAAGTTATTTTAACTTTATATACAGATCTGAGCATGTTCTTATTTGTTTTGATTATGCATGTGTGTGTATGAATATATATTGTATAATCATGGACCCCGAAGACAAACACAAAAACCGGCGATCCGTCCGTCGTCTCTTCCGCGGCTAACCAACGGAAGAGTTGTGTTGCTTGAACAACTAGTTTGTTCAAGCGACCACTCAAGTTGTTAGCACGATGACGAATTGGTTGTGCTAAGGAAGCTCATCCCATCCGGATTAATT
Source organism: Wurfbainia villosa (assembly GCA_025175895.1). NCBI lineage: Eukaryota > Viridiplantae > Streptophyta > Magnoliopsida > Zingiberales > Zingiberaceae > Wurfbainia > Wurfbainia villosa. Next base: position 45,352,705 of record CM045991.1, on the reverse strand, counting down.
CTTTCATTAGTGAAAATTTTAATCCGGGGACATGGGAGCCAATGGGCCTCCGAAGCAACTCCCTACAATTGGTATCAGAGCCACGGTTTCCGATTTTGTGTGTTTTGGATTCGGTTAATTTTTTATGCACTTTTTCATATATTATATGTGCCGGATAATAGTAGGATAGGCGTAGTTTAACTCTTTGGTTGCAGGCATAAGATCTGACTATTATGGCCATGTGTGTGTATGTGAATGGATGTGTGTAAAAAAATAAATAAATTATTATTTGAATCCTCGGGGTTGACGAGGCTAGATTAGTATTTAATTTTTGTAATTAAATACGGCATTGTTTAGCCGATCATTTTAGTTTACTTTCGATCTAGATTATTTGTACACTCCTTCGTGGAGTATAGGATCGATAGATGTAAATAAAATGATTTATCTCGGCTCGGAACTCTTTGGTGACTTGCGCACGGGAAAAGGTGGAGCGGACGAGGTGGCGACACGACGGGATGCATATTGGAGGACAATGCCATAATAGTTGAAAAAATTCTATTTTTTTTCCATATTTATTGCTTATTTGTTTTATATGCATGTTGTGTATGATTTAAAATTCCTCATTTGCAATTTACTAAGTGGGAGAGGGACATTTTAATTAATTCCCGCGGCCTCCATTACAATTTGACGTGTGATGCAACAAACTTTTGTGTCGGCTCTGAGTGCCTTCCTCCCTGAGGACGGGTTTGTTTGCGGATCACTAGGTCAAATAATGGTTATAGGAAATTATCTAGGAGCATGTGTACTTCCACAGAGGTAAGGCACATAATCCAAAATAATTCCCTTAGTATCGTGTAATGGTGCACACTTAGATACAAATACAAGTATCCTCCCCATAGGAGTCACTGCTTTTATTTGTAGGGCCAAAGAGGAACCAACTATTAATTTTATTTGTCAAAAAGTAAGGTTGACAAGATAATAAAATTAATGGGTAAAAGCTCCTCTTACAAATGTAGAATTCGTATACTTCCACACAGAGTGGCATGCGACATTCTCGGTGATTTGAGGTGTTGGTTGATTTCGGGATTTTATTGTTTTGAGGAATCAATAATTTTTGAAATCTAATATTTTGATCATTGTGATTTTTAGGATTTTCAAATGGCTTTCAACCCACTTGCTGTGATTTTAAAAGAAAACAAACTTACTGGTCCAAACTACATTGATTGGAAAAGAAACCTGGATATTGTCTTAACTGCGGAAGAGTACAAATTTGTACTCTTCGAGGTCTGTCCTCCTAAGCCCACCGATGACTCTGATGAAAAGGAGAAAGAACGTTATAAGAAATGGGTTAAGGCAGATGAGATGACGCGGTGTTACATTTTGGCATTTATGTCAAATGTCGCAACATCGAAGATCGTGCCATAGCCATCGCTTATGACATGATGTTCAATCTCAAGGAACTTTCGGACATCGAGTAGGGTGGCTAGCGAGGGGCAATGAGAAACTTGATGGCGACCACCATGGTCGAGGGAACACCGTTAGGGATCATGTTCTCAAGATGATGACTCATCTTAATGAGATGGAAGTCCCTGAGTGAGATCGATGGGAAACCAGTCGATATCATTCTCCGATCTACGCCTAGGAGTTTGGCGATTCGCCTCAACTACAACATGAACAAGAGGTTGTATTCGTTGGCGGAGCTTCTGACAGAACTCCAGGCGGCAGAGGGGCTTTTTCGTCAGAGTTCTCAAGCCATGGTCGCTCAGAAGGTTTCTTCCTCTAAACCGAAAGGTAAGAAGAAGAAGAAACAAGGTGGAGCGAAGAAAGTGGCAGTGGGACCGCAGGCAGGAGTGAAGAAGCCGAAAGGCAAGTGCTTCACTTGCAAGCAGACTGGACATTGGAAGGCGGACTGTCCTCGCCGAAAGAACAAAGGTATATCTTCTTGTTTAGTTGTTGAAACATGTTTAGCGGTGTTATCTACCAGTGCCTGGTGTGTAGATACAGGAGCCACTAATCATATCTACAATACTTTGTAGGGGTTCCAGGAAACCCGACGACTAGCTGAGGGAGAGATTACCGTCTTCATGGGCAATGCTTCAAAGGTGGCGGCTATTGCAGTGGGAGACGTTTATTTATCTTTTGATAGGAATAAAGTTTTGGTTTTGAGAAATTGTTTTTATGTACCTACTTTTAAAAAGAATTTAATTTCAGTTTCTAAATTGTTTATGGATGGGTATTCTGTTTCTTTTAATGACAAAGTGGTTATAAAAAGAAATAGGGAGATTATTTGTTCTGGTACATTGGTTGACAATTTATATACTCTTGAACCAAAAACTCCCACGATGCATATAGAAATCAATAACTCATCTTCTAAGTCTAATAAGAGAAAAGAACCTTCGCAAATGAACCAAACATATCTTTGGCATCTAAGGCTTGGTCATATTAACCTAAGCAGAATTCAAAGGTTGATAGCTGATGGACCTTTGGGTTCATTAGTGGTGGAGGATCTCCCAACCTGTGAATCTTGCTTGGAAGGTAAAATGACCAAGAGGCCTTTCAAGGCCAAGGGGTATAGAGCCAAAGATATGTTAGAATTGGTTCATTCTGATTTGTGCGGTCCTATGTCTATCCAGGCAAGAGGTGGCTTTGAATACTTCGTCTCATTTATAGACGATTATTCAAGGTATGGATACATTTACTTGATGCGCCGCAAGTCTGAATGCTTTGACAAGTTCAAAGAATTCAAGGCTGATGTGGAGAACCGTCAAGGTAAAAGTATCAAGACATTACGATCTGATCGTGGTGGCGAGTACCTCTTGGGAGAGTTTAGGAGTTACTTATCAGAGGCTGGGATTCAATCCCAATTGTCTGCACCTGGCACACCCCAGCAGAATGGTGTAGCAGAGCGAAGGAATAGGACTCTTATGGAGATGGTCAGATCGATGATGAGTTATTCTGAGTTACCTATTTCGTTCTGGGGGTATGCACTGGATACGACAATGTACACTCTGAACTTAGTTCCATCTAAATCAGTACCTTCTACCCCTGTAGAATTGTGGACTGGGCGAAAGCCTAGTCTAAGACATATTCGGATATGGAGGAGTCCAGCACATGTGCTGAAGGCTGATGCTGGTAAGTTGGAACCTCGTACAGAAGTGTGCATGTTTGTTGGCTACCCTAAGGGAACGAAAGCTGGTTTGTTTTATAATCCTAGAGATCAGAGGGTGATCGTTAGCTAACGCCTTGATTTCTAGAGGAGGATTATGTAATGAACCACAAGCCCAAGAGTAGGATTGTTCTTGAGGAGTTGACAGGGGAAGTCCCGACTTCAGTACCACCGGTACAAGAGGAGACACCACAAGTCACTGCACCGCGTGTCACAGAGCATACATAGGAGGCACCTCGTCGTAGTGGGAGGGTTGTTAGACAACCCGAGAGATTCATGTTTTTGGGAGAGTCTTCGGACTTAGTCCCTGGTGAACATGAACCTGATCCCTGGACATATGACGAGGCAATCCAAGATAGAGATGTGGTATCTTGGCAAAGTGCGATGAATTCAGAGATAGAATCTATGGATTCTAATCAGGTCTGGGAGCTAGTAGAGTCACCCGATGGTGTAAAAACCATTGGATGCAAGTAGATCTACAAGAGAAAGAGAGGAGTAGACGGGAAGGTTGAGACCTTCAAAGCTAGGCTTGTTGCGAAAGGGTATACTCAGAAAGAGGGTATCGATTATGAGGAGACCTTTTCGCCGGTAACTATGCTTAAGTCTATCCGGATTCTCTTATCTATAGCTGCTCATATGGATTATGAGATTTGGCAGATGGATGTCAAGATAGCTTTCCTTAACGGAAGTTTTGAGGAGAACATCTATATGCGGCAACCAGAGGGATTCATTGCTAAAGGCAAAGAGCATCTTGTATGTAAGCTTAATCGGTCCATTTATGGATTGAAGCAAGCTTCTAGATCTTGGAACATCCGCTTTGATGAGGTAATCCAGTCATATGGATTTATTCAAAGTCCGGATGAGCCTTGTGTATACAAGAGATGTGACGGAAACGTAGTGGTGTTTCTTGTACTATACGTAGATGACATTTTGTTAGTTGGCAACAATATCAAAGTGTTATCAGACGTAAGGGTATGGTTGTCCAAACAGTTTGATATGAAGGACTTGGGTGAAGTGGGACACATCCTTGGGATCAAAGTTATAAGGGATCGCAAGAAAAGGATGTTGTGCTTATCTCAAGCTTCATACATTGACACTATCCTTGCTCGTTTTAGCATGCAGAACTCCAAGAAAGGTTTTCTACCTTTTAGGCATGGAGTTCCTTTATCTAAAGAGATGTGTCCCAAAACATCAAAGGAGATAGAGGACATGAAGGCGGTTTCTTATGCTTCGACAGTAGGAAGCCTTATGTATGCTATGCTATGTACGAGACCGGATATCCGCTTGCGTGGCATGGTTAGTGATATCGAGTAATCTGGACGAGGACATTGATCGCTGAGAAAGCATATATTGAACTACGAGAAGGACTAGGGATTATATCTTTGGTTTAAGGCGGATCAATTAGTCACGTGGGTTATCTGATTGGATTTCCAATCAGATAGGGACAAGAGTAAGTCTACCTCGGGGTTTGTGTTTACTTTTGGAGGTGGAGCCATAGTATGGAGGAGTGTCAAGCAGAAATGCGTGGCGGACTCTACCATGGAAGCTGAGTATGTGGCAGCCTCTGAGGCAGCCAAGGAAGCTGTATGGCTCAGGAACTTCTTGATGGACTTGGATGTGATTCCTGGTTTGCCCAGAACTATCACAATTTATTGTGATAACAGTGGTGCAGTTGCAAACTCGAAGGAACCACGAGCCCATAAGGCGAGTAAACACATAGAGCGCAAGTACCACCTCATACGAGAGATCATAAAGCGAGGAGAAGTTGCTGTCGCCAAGATTGCATCAGAGGATAACCTAGCGGATCCATTCACTAAGGTCCTTCCAGCGAAAGCGTTTGATAAGCATGTAGAGGACATGGGGATCAGATGTATGGCAGAGTGATGACAGCATAGTCTTTTAGTATAAGTGGGAGATTGTTGGAATGTATACTGAAAGCCTAGCTCTTTTTGTATGAACATTTTATTTTGAAATAAGAATCACATTATCATTATTTGCATTTTATATATTCATTATATATGTATGCATATTGTTTAATATTTTACATTGTAGATAACATGGTGCTTGGTGTGACACAGAAGATCATGTTATCAGTACCTTGTAAAATATAAGTAAAGGCTCACAACCAAGATGGTTTTGGACAAACCATTGGCATGGTTGTAGTGTAGCTTGGTATTGTTTTATCTTGAACATAGAGTTACACTAGTACACTTAGGTGTATTGAGTAGGACCGACATAGAGGTGATTCAATTTAGTACTGACTACATAATTGAATCGGACCTTGGATATTATGTTGTACATGCTCTTAATCCCGATATAATAACGGGCACATGTACTTAGTATTTATTTCTTTGATTTACCAGAGGGTGAGATTTAGATGGATTAAATCAATATGCCCGGTAAGTTAGGAAATAATATTATTTACATTGTGTGCCATTGATTATAGGAGGAAACCGTATCCTATATATTAGGTTGATGATGTCCCCTTGAGGAGCTCATAAGGTTCATCATTTAAACCCAGCTGGTTGACTTAGTCAACATGATGATAAGGTTGAGTGGTACTACTCGAGGAATTAGATATTAATTAATTGATGGTCAGTAAATCAATTAATTGACGGACATTCGATATCTTAAACACGGGGAGATTAATGTACAAATAATAAATGGAGCCCATATTAATTTATGGGGGTTGGTGAGGTAGTTCAATGATGATCCTCTAGTGGAATGGAACATCATTGATGGATCAAATTTGTGTGGTTCCGATCCATCGGGTGGCCAAGACCCAACTCCTCCTTATGGTCCCTATCGTAGCCTAATATAATCCTTGTGAAGTCTAAATCCAAGAATGTAAAACAAAACCTAGAACCAACGGTTGGGATTAAATCCCTAGATCCGATGGTTGGATGAAACCCTAGAACCAACGGTTGGGATTAAACCCCTAGATCCGATGGTTAGGATGAAATCCTAGAATCGACGGTTGGGATTAAATCCCTAAATCCGACGGTTGGGATAAAACCCTAGATCCGACGGTTGGGATGAAACCTTAGATCCGACGGTTGGGATGAAATCCTAGATCCGACGGTTGGGATTAAACCCTAGATCCGACGGTTGGGATAAAACCCTAAATCCGACGGTGGAGATTAAATCCCTAGATCCGACGGTGGAGATTAAAGGAGGCTTAAGCCCTATTCTATAAATAGATGCTTAGGGTTGGGCGGCAAGAATAATCAAGGATTTGAATTAGAGAATTAGGGTTTGGCTTTTGGAGAAGTGGGCGGCTAGGGTTTGGAGCAAAAGTGGGCGGCAACTTTCTTCTTCCTTCTAATTGTTGCCGGCGCCCAATTTCCTCCATCAATACTTGGCCGGCGCCCATCATTAAGCCCTTTCTCTTCTTCCTTAGCCGGCGGTTCTCCTCCCATTGGTGGCCGGTTCTCATCCTCCTCCCTATTCTCCTCGGTGGCCGGCGGTTCTCCTTCATTTGGTGGCCGGCGCATCATCCATTGCTCCTTGGCCGGCGGTTGCACCAAATTCCCTAATTTGGTGGCCGGTTCTAGATAGAAAGGTATTTGTGGTTTCTTCTCTTTGTTCGCAGTGGACAAGGTAGAGAAGAAAGTGATCTAGAAGGCTTCTTCTCGTGGAGGATCTTCGTCCACACGTCGTCCACGAGAAGGATAGGACATACGATAGAAGATCGTAAGGTATAAAGTTATTTTAACTTTATGTACAGATCTGAGCATGTTCTTATTTGTTTTGATTATGCATGTGTGTGTATGAATATATATTGTATAATCATGGACCCCGAAGACAAACACAAAAATCGGCGATCCGTCCGTCGTCTCTTCCGCGATTAACCAACGGAAGAGTTGTGTTGCTTGAACAACTAGTTTGTTCGAGCGACCACTCAAGTTGTTAGCACGACGATGAATTGGTTGTGCTAAGGAAGCTCATCCCATCCGGATTAATTCTTTCATTAGTGAAAATTTTATTCCGGGGACATGGGAGCCAATGGGCCTCCGAAGCAACTCCCTACATTATTTTCTAAGGGAAACCTTGGAGGCCACTTACATGGATCGTATTTACCCATGTCGAAGTAAGAAATTTTGGCCTAATGGTGACAAAATTTTCGGAGTTCTACCTCCTCGTAGCCTTGTGCAGCCTGGGCGAAGAAAAAAGGCACGCATAGAGTCCAAACATACTGGGAGGGTGAAAAATAAATACAGCATATGCAAACAGCTTGTGCATAATAGGAGGTCTTGTAGAATGCCACCGACTACTAATTCCTAAGTATGTTTATTGTGGTTGTGTAAATATTTTTAAAGGAAACAATGTTAATGTCAATGTCAATGTCAATATTAATGTTAATGTTAAGCTATTTTGCAGAATTGTAATGGAAATTTTTGTTACGTTAGTTTGCAAAATTGTAATCTCAATATCTCTGTGTATCGTGTCCAAAATTTCCGATATTCAAGGCATGATCGAGGCCATTGCGTGCCAAGTGGCCTTGTGGTAAAACATGGAGGTAGGAGGATCAGAAGGAAGTTTTCTCGATGCAACAACATGTGAAGTCGTTAGGTCTTTCAGTCGATGCAAAGATTTCGGAATTTGGACTCCTGTAGGTCCATCAATGAGTTTTGGCCAAAATCCATTGATGGCCTGACAGACCGTGTTCTGGAATTTAAATTGCGGCACCACCTTATTTCCTATTTGAAAGTGTACGTGGTGCTGAATTAAAATCCAGACCCTGTGTTCCCGCAGTTCTAAATTGTACGTGGTCCTGGGAATTGAAATCTCAGCACCACCTTATTTCCGGCCTGTTTGAAAGTGTACGTGGTACTGGGAATTGAAATCCCATGACCACTGTGTGTTCCCCGGCCAGTTCTAAATTGTACGTGGTCATGGGAATTGAAATACCAGGACAACTGTGTGTTCCCCGACCACTTCTAAATTGTACGTGGTCCTGGGAATTGAAATCCCAGCACCACCTTATTTTCGGCCTGTTTGAAAGTGTATGTGGTACTGGAAATTGAAATCCCAGGACCACTGTGTGTTCCCCGGCGATTCAAATTATGCGTAGTCCTCGAATGAAATCGGACCACATGTGTTCCCGGCCAGTTCTAAATTGTACGTGGTACTGGGATATGAAATCTCAGCACCATCTTATTCCTTAGCCATTTCGAAATTGTACGTGGTGCTGGGAAATAAATTCCCAGGACCACTTTGTTTTTGGGATTATAATTACCAGCACCAAAGTATTCTAAATCCGTCCGACCGCACCCGACCCGTTAATATAAAACTCCCCGGTGGAAGTTCAAACATCTCAACACCACATTTCATTTCTCTATCGCTCCTTGCGCTGCCTCTGGAATTCCGCCTGTTCCCTACGGCCGTTCAAACTCTCTTGGTTCGATTCAAACTCCCTGCACGGCCAAAACCCCGTGTCAGTTAAACCTCCCCGGTTCGAGTTAAAACATCTCAACACCAGCTCAACACCATCTCAACGCGATTTTCGACCTAAGTAAGTTTTGTAGATTTCTTAAATTACGTGTCGCTTCTCGTTTCTTCCGATCTATCTAGGGTTTTGCCTTTTAGTTCACGATCTCGTTTAAACTCGGGCTGATAGGGTTTAGGGTTTTAGGGTTTACCATTTAAGCGAGGTAACGCTTTGTTTGTATCATCACACATGCTTCAATCCATTTCATCTATCGATTTAAAATCGCCAGACATAATGCATTTGGTTGTTAACCTAGGGAAATTTTGATTAACGATGACTTTGGTGAATCATCAGCGATACTGCAAGAACCCGATGCGTTGATGCGAGGAAGAACCAAGAGAATGAAGCTGGAAAAACAAAGTTTCCCAGTTTAAAATTTATTGCAAGTGTGCCGAGTGTGGAAGAAGAAACGCTTATTGAGCTCCCTTTGCGTGGGTTTTGGACATTCGGATATTACCCATGTCGGACCCTCGCTTGAGAATATGTTTGATAATTGGGACCGCAGGAGAAATGTTTTATATTCCAAGACAAGAAATTGCATTTCACAAAGGCGGATGTCTCCCTCATCCTTAGTCTACGGATGATGGACTCGAAGTTCTATGAATAATGAAGCTCTGTGCGACAGCTATATATTCAATATTTCGTGGAAGTGATTGCTCTAACAAGCATCTGGAGGATTTATTGAAGACTTCGGATCTCCGGATAATTTAGGATCCGCAAAACTTTATTATCGATTTGTTTATTTTATATTTTTCTCTTGTGTGTTTTTACTACCACCAGTGAAGCCTAGAATAGCTATGCGATCACTTATAGATTGTGTAGAGGATTTTGATAACTTAGGCAGTACAATTGGTGCGAAGCACTTTATCGATACATGACTCCTCAAATGGAGTCAATTGGTATGGGAGTCACATTGCGACCAAAAGCGCGTCGTAGGTGGATCCACGAGACCATGCTTAAGGGTTTCGCACACTTATTGGCCGTAGTGAATATATTTTATGTCTTCCGCAAATAGTATAGATAAATCCGTCTATTAACAACTAATCTTGTCATTCCGGTATGGATGTGCGAGCATTTGTGTATCCTACCTCCACACGTCCCTCATTTGCGAAGAATCTTTGAGATGGAGGTGGAGTTCCACAAATGTAAGTCGTTAAGAAGATGATAGATGGTCTCGCACGACAAAATAATTGTCGATCTAATTCCAAAGACATCGATCCGTACATACCGCTTCCCCACCTAGATTTTCCAGATCAACCTCAACCCAAACTCAGGTCGACGCAAGAGGAATGACCTGTCCAGTATGCCAGGAGAATGCAGAAATTGTATCTACTCTAAGCACCAAGCTAGTTGAAGCAAGGTGTGATTTTGAAAGCACCTCCCTACTTAAGGAAGCGACCATCAAACAACAAGAAAAGACAATACAGGAGCTTCTTCAAGAGTTAGAGGAGGTCAGGAACAGGAATGACAACGAGATAAGTGAAAGGGATGATATAATTACTGAAAAAGAAGCATTAATCGCTGAAAAGGACAATTTAATACTGGAGCTTCAACTCAATTTACAATCCCGGGATGTAGAGGGGTTACAATCACAGCCTATACAAGCTGTACAAACCCAACAACCTTCTTCTGCATACACTAGGCGGAAGGTTTGTGTGAGGAAGAAGGCTCTTGACGGTCTATCACCCCCTAGCCTTAGAAGCCTCCCTCTTGCATGGTTTTCAAACATCCCTAAAAGAAGGAGAGTTGAAACTCAAATTGTCCCCAGCAAGGCTATTGAGTATCCCTTAGTAGACCCTAATATCTCTCCTGCAGAGCCAAACATTGAGCAGGAGTCAGGCCAGGATAAAAAAGGGAAATCAATTGCCGAGGAGGGTGAACCCGAAATATCAGATACCGGCACACAAGTCTCCACAGAAAAACAACCAACACTCGACGACGTCAAGCAGAGGATATTGGAGGTGAGCATAAGTTATCCTGTCCAGTCCTATTTTTCAGACAAAATATTTCTGAAACTCAACAGTTTTATTTTGTATACAGCAAGCTTATAAAGAATTCGTCGGTAAGATGGATCCAAACGTCGGGGAGTCTTTATTGAAACTAAAAAAAATAGAGTAAGACAATCTTATATTCTTTGTATATACCTTTCATCTTATGTTTTGAGAGTTGCTAATAACCCTTTCCTTGTGTAGTGTGACAGTATCAGGACCAGTGTGGAAGACCGATGCTATTAACTTATACATGGACTCTTTCCTTACAATATTTGATTGGAATGTTTTGACACATGGGGATTGCATAAGCGCATATTTTTCAGTCTTAGCTGAGCAGTGCAAGGTGACTGATAAGCCGTACTATAACTCAATTTTCTGTGGGGCTGGATTCCCGGTAAGTTTTTGGCCCTTTTGCAAGGAATTGTAAACTTTACGGCTTCGGTGTTTTGACAGATTTTTTTATACACAGGATATGTTTAATATTATGTACGCCCAAGCATTCGAGCAAACTTTTAAAACCCCAGGCAATCCAATCAGATACATATTTTGTTCAATAATCGCGATTTATCACTGCCACCTACTAGTGGCCGACTTGGAAATTTCAGAGTTCATCCACTACAACTCCTTGTCCGTCAGGAAGGCTTACACTACTCAATTTGAAGAAACAGTAAGCATTAGATTAGATTTCAGCTAAATAAACCGTTTGTGTATGGAGGATTCATAGCATTTATTTTGGTCCCAGGTTGAATTCTTTAAAAAGATGCACTCTTCGTATTATGATAACTGGCATCCTGGCCTGGCTGAAAAAATTTGTAATGCAAACTTTTTCGTGCGTCGAGTCCAGGGTCCCAGACAAAGCTCTTCGTAAGACATCTAATAATCTTTGTAAATACCATATTTTATAAGCTAGCATTGGACTAATAATTTTTAATTTTTTACAGCTATGATTGCGCATTTTTTATAATACGATACATTGAGAGCCTACTATTTTGGGTACCCTAAAAGATTCATATAGCAGGATATGAGGAGCTTCAGATTCGTGGTGGGGAATAAAATAATGCGCAGCTCACAATTTTATTTGCAATTATGACTGTATTGTATAGTGGGATATGTTGTAAGACTATACAGAGTTTTAGATATGTAACTACACCAAGGTGCCTGCCTGTAAAAGTCATTAGTCAGCTGCAAAGGTGTTTGCAATCTGTGTAGTATCTGTACAATTATGGAATATATATACTTTGTTAAATATTTCAACCACTTCGACTTTATGATTTTGTGATGTGATTTCTACGTGGTGCTGGGAATTAAATTTCCAGGACCACCGTGTTCCTGGGATTAAGATTCCCAGCACCACCTTATTTCTCGGCCAGTTCGCAAATGGACGTGGTCCTGAGAATTATATTTCGGAGACCACCGTGTTTCGGGAGTTACATTCGACCACCGTATTCCTCGGGAATCGAGCATGCGTGGTCTTTGAGAATTCACTTTCGGCACCAGCGTGTTCTGGGATTAAGATTCCCGACCACCTTTTCTCGGCGATTCGCGAATGGGCGTGGTGGGAATTAAATTTTGAGACCAGGCTGTGTTCTGGATTTAATTCCCGGCACTACATTTTATCTCGTCGATTCGATCTCATGCGTGGTCTTTGGGAATTCACTTACCAGCACCATGGTGTTCCTGGGGTTTAGATGTCCAGCACCACCTTATTTCTCGGCCAGGTCGCAAACGGACGTGGTCCTGGGAATTAAATTTCTAGGACCACTGTGTTCCTGGGATTTAATTCCCAGCACCACATTTTCAGAAATCAGGCTCCGTGCCAAGTGGCACAAGGCCGAAACTGGGAGGCAGGAGGATCACAACGAAGTTTGCTCGACGCAACAACATGTGAAGCCATTAGGTCTTTCAGTCGATGTAAAGAATTCGGAATTTGGACTCCTGTAGGTCCATGATGGTTTGGCCAAAACCTATTTGAGCCTAGTCACCTCAACTTCGGTCCAAACCAACTCCAGTGGCTTTGGGACTTGCCCCTCTGTGTATCGTGTCCAAAATTTCTGATTTTCAAGGCATGATTAATTCCCAGCACCATATTTTATCTCGTCTAGTTCGATACTGTACGTGGTGCTGGGAATTCACTTACCAGCACCACGGTGTTCCTGGGGTTTAGATGCCCAGCACCACCTTATTTCTCGGCCAGGTCGCAAACGGACGTGGTCCTGGGAATTAAATTTCCAGGACCACTGTGTTCCTGGGATTTAATTCCCAGCACCATATTTTCAGAAATCAGGCCCCGTGTCAAGTGGCACGAGGCCGAAACTGGGAGTCAGGAAGATCACAACGAAGTTTGCTCGATGCAACAACATGTGAAGCCATTAGGTCTTTCAGTCGATGTAAAGAATTCAGAATTTGGACTCCTGTAGGTCCATCAATGGGTTTCAGTCAAAACCCATTGATGGCCCTACACAGGACCACTGTGTTCCTGGAATTTAAATTGCCAGCACCACCTTATTTCCGGCCTGTTTGAAAGTGTATGTGATGCGGAATTGAAATCAGACCACCGCGTGTTTCCGGCCATTCTAAATTATGCGTGGTCCCGAATTGAAATCCCGGTGACCAACTGTGTTCTCTACCAATTCTAAATTCAGACGTGGTCACGGGAATTGAAATCCCGGACCACCTTATTTCCTACTGTTTGAAAGTGTACGCGGTATGGGAATGAAATCCATGACCACCGAGTTCGGGATTATAATTACAGCGCCACCGTATTCCTCGGCGATTCGAAATTGTTCGTGGTCCCGGGAATTAGAATCCCAGACCATTGTGTTCTGGGATTTTAATTCCAAGACCACCTTATTTCTTGGCGATTTAAAGCAGACGTGGTCTTTGGGACTTTTTCCCATCACCCTTGTGTTCCTGGGAGTTAAATTCCCAGCACCACCGTATTCCTGAACCAGTTCGAAATTGTACATGGTCATGGGAATTAAAATCCCAGGATCATTGAGTTCTTGGGATTTTAATTCCCAGCACCACATTATTTCTCGCCCAGTTCGAATTGTACATGGTGCTGGGGCTTTAATTCCCACCACCACTGTGTTCCTGGGAGTTAAATTCCCGACCGCCCGTATTTCGGTGAGTTCGAAATTATGCGTGGTCTTTGTGAATTAAAATCAGAACCACCGCGGTTCTTTGGAAAATTTAATCCCTGGGCCATTGTGTTCTTGGAATTTCATTGTCAGCACCAGCAAAGTATTGAACAATATATTATATAACATTTATTAAAGCTCAAACACAAACAATAAACATATTTACAGTCACTGTTGATTTATGGGAAGCAGTACCATTTACAAATTAGCAAATTTCATTAATTACAACAATGCATTGTCATACTGCCACCTGAACACTTCTAAAATTACATCAGGAAGAACTCATCCCTTAAAATTGAGATAGAGACATCTATTCTGAATTTGGTCATGTCTGCTTGTTTGAAGTCAATCTTCACATGCGGACATCTCATGTATGCATCACAAAGAAGGCACAATCATTCTTTGTAAACATGCAAAGAAAAATTTTATATTTCAATTCAAAAGTATAATTTTCACGTTCAGTATTTTTCTTTTAGTACCTTGCCACTTGTTGGGGACAATCAGTTGTAACAGAAACCCAGCTGTCGATGGGGTAATAGCCTTGTAAACATGGATGAATTGTTGCAAGCTCCTTAGGTGAATATCCTTTAAATTGGGATACCTATAATTACACGATGACTAAGTTAACATAACTATTCATTAACAGATAACAAAGTTAAATTGATGGAATATCTATATTTAAAATATTTAACTACTCACCACTGCTTCAAAATCGACCTGATCTTCCACCATATGAAATGGAGTTGTAATGATTGAAACTCATTGCTTTTGTGTCGATACTAACAGGTGAAAGTGAGTTTGGTCAGTATTTAGAGGTATAAAAATATATCTAACCTCTCCATCATTCATGTCTGTGTTTATGATTTGTCTTCTGGCAGTCTTCCACGATAATCTTAATGCTGACTGAAATTGTGTGTAGAGGAAAAAATATTTAAACAGTTAGTATAACATCAAATGTCGTGAAAATACAAGATAATTTAACTCCCTTACAATGAGCGAGGGATGAGCAATACGCGAGACTTGTTATATGACCTACATGAAGAGGAGACCCCTAAAAGAATTGAGCAAAATGTATCGATAACCTCCCATCTCGCGAAAGCAGATCCATTAACTCAGTATAAAGAATTGAGTTAATGAAAAGGACCTTCCTCCCAAACATAACCTGTTATCGGCCTACAAAAAAATTTAATCGTAAATAAATATTTGCACTTTATAATATTGTAATAAAATTTTTGAATGTAATGGTGGATGTAACTACCATACTTTATTTTTTCTAAACTTTTTAGCAAGTAGGTCACATCAAAGATCTTGTTTACAGTTCTTTCTTTGTCTTACACTTTTTCTTGACATACTATAATACAAAAATAATATTAGTTATTTAAATAAAATAACACAAACTAATTTTGGGAAGTATTCTGACTAACCGCAATGGCTTCCATTCTCATTTGGTTGAGTTTATCAATTATTGCTTCATCCCTGTCAAGATCTTTTTCATCTTCTTCCAAAATACAGATAGTATCCCTCGCTTGCAATTCATCCATACCAATTTTTTGTTTGCCTTTCTTGTCAAACACTTCTACTACTTTACTGACTTTATCAGGTTGCCTTCTAATAACTCAACATCAAAATTTCTTCTTTTTCTTTTGCTTTGAGGTACCAATTTTGCCATGATGGACTATCAACGGGAGTATCCCTGTAATCATAGCGGGTTCTATCTCGTTGTCTTGTTCTGCTGGCAATTGGTTCCGGTTGAGGTTGAGGGTCAACTTCAGGCTTATTTGGTTCAGGCTCCATACCTTCTCTTCCTATAATTTCCATTAGTTCTTTTATCCTTTCAGTTAGTATCATGTTTTCCATTCTTAACTCTTTGAGTTGTCTCTGATAAACTAAACACTCATGGCATTCACTAGTAGGGTATTTTTCTTGTATAGTTTGTGATGATGATGTCTCTATTGGATGAGGAGTATTTTCAATATAATAGTCAACCTTATCAAGCAATATATTTTCACTACGGGTACATACTAGATCAACAATGACCTATCAAAAAATCAACAATTATTTAGATAACGAAAATGAAAAACTGCTAAGTTGTGGTCTTCTATTTACCTGTTCAGGGGAGACTTGCTCCAATAAATTCCTGACCTTGCTAATATGTGAAGGAGTTGCCCTCCACTTATTTATTCGTGGGCCTTCAGTATTGTATGGTCTCTGGATTGGGACATGTTTCAGAAATCAAGCCTGCTCATATCGAAAGTGTTACATACTTAAGTAAATATAAAAGAAAAAATTATTTAGTAAGAAAGAACTTACAGCCAAAAGGCCGGCAAACCCCTTTAGATAAGGAATTCTCTTACTTTTAAGAATGTATTATTAGATGAACATATATCTCCAATAGTAGGCAATTGTGGAGCCATAAATTGATGGATGACTTCGACCCAATTGAAACTACCTATGTTGTCAAAATCATCTACAATATCTACAAGACATATGGGGACCTTATATGTAGTAGTACAGAACAACATACAAGCAAATATATACAATACATACAACTTACAAAATATCAAAATATCTTCATCTACTTCTACTCTAGTAGAAAAGGTTTTAAGTAAAAACTCTAACCTCGATCTAGTTGGTTCTTTTTTGGAGAATTGAGAATTGAAAATAGCACCTGATGCATTAGTTGAATTCATAGGAACATAAGCCCCTCTATCTGCAATACTGAGCAAAAGGGACACATCTCTTCTGGTGAAAGCAACTGGCACAGTTGAAAACTTAAAGCTTTGACTTGTCGAATCCCAACTTTGAAATATATTGACCAATATTCTACGGATTTGTGGAATGTCTTGTATATTCAAAAAAACAACAAATGGGGTTTGTTTAATTATCTCTCTGTGCCTTTCATGTAAACAAACTGACGGACGTTGCTTCCCTTTAGCACTTGGACCTCCAAAAAATTCAATAAAGTGGCCTAAAACGCTGATTCATTGCAGTTTCTTCGCACACTCATTATTTCCCTAACAATTACAAAATACATAATTTATTCCTTCATTTTGTAATTGTAAAAAACAAATTTGAGATTCGCCTATTCTTTGCAATAATCCTGTAAAAAAATCGACAAAGATCACTCTTTTCTCGGCCAGTTCCTCTCCGTAGTCTTTGAAATTTATATCCCAGGCCCACGGTGGTGCTGGGATATAAATTCCCAACACTACCATTTATCTCGACAGCCATCTCAGTCTTTGGGATATTTAAACGCAGAACCAGTGTTCTTTGGGGTTTTAGTTCGACCACCAACAATTAACTTTTATGTACATGGTCTTTGAAATAATATTCGCACCATGGTGTTCTTTGGGAGTTTTAATCCTATTACCACGCAGTGTCTTTGGGATATAAATTCCCCATTTTTCTTGACTGGTTCATCTCTCTGGTGCTGGAATTTTTAAACGCAGAACCACTGTGTTGCTGGGGTTTTAATTTCCAGCACCACCAACAAATCCGGCAACTTATATGTACATGGTGTCTTTGAAATTACATTCGACCATGGTGTTCTTTGGGAGTTTTAATCTCATTACCGCGGTGGTCTTTGGGATATACATTCCCAAAGACCACCTTTTCTTGACTAGTTCATCTCACGGTCTTTGAGATTTTTAAACGCAGAACCACTGTGTTGCTGGGGTTTTAATTCCCAGCACCACCAACAAATCCGGCAACTTATATGTACATGGTGCTGGAAATTACATTCCCAGCACCATGGTGTTGCTGGAGTTTTAATCTCATTACCACGATGGTGCTGGGATATAAATTCCCAGCACCACCATTTTTCTTGACTAGTTCATCTCCCTGGTGCTGGGAGTTTTAATCCATTACCACGGTGCTAGGAATTTACGGCTCTATTTATCTAATTCATATACAGATTGAAGAGATCGTCCATTTGTATTTGAATGTTTGAAACCATTCCAAAACCATAACGGAGAAATCATTTTAAACATATGACATACTTCATATTGGACTAAAGCAAGGAATGCGACACATACCTTGGCCGGTGAAGGAGAGGTTGAACCGGATGCTTGACTCATTCTGCAACACGAAATGGTAGAAAAAAACCCAATGAGATGTACGTCTTTCAACGGAAACCCTAAAACCGAGTAAGAAATGGGTAAAACTCTAGTTAAATGAGAGGACGACACCATATTACCTCGAAGCGTCTCGACGAAATTCTAAGAACTCGGAAACTAACGTAATGAAGCAGAAGGAAAAATGGAGTCTAAGCTTTTCTAAGTTTTTGTGCGCTCGAAGATTTCCCGGAAGCTGAAGACACGAAGACGGTAATGTGGTGATTTGTTTGGACGGGACGTTTCGATGGCTCGGAATTTGGAAATGTGTCTCGGATGCATGCGGGATCTTTGCATTAAAAACGATGTTTGACGGGAGGGGTATTTTGGAAATTACGCGCGCGATTTGGTCATTATGAAACTATAGTGCCTAATTTGGACAAATCCGAACTTCGGCTGCTGTGTTTGATAAATTGCCGATGTCTTAACCACTACGTCATCCCAACGCATTAAAATTATCTATCGATCAGCAAGAAAGTTGCATTATTTCCATCGTTTTTCGTTAACCTGCGGTGTTAATATATATGCTGTTGTAAATTAATAAACGATAATTTATTGCCATTAGACATGCTTTCCGAATGATGATTTTATTTATTCATTTATTTATTTCGGATATTACGTCGTTTTATCGCAATCCAACAATTCATTCTTCATATTTCTCAGTGATCTCCAAGATGAGCTGGCTCAGCTTCTCCGGCGCCGACAGCATCGGCATATGGTCAGCCTCCTCCATCACCTTCACCTCCTCCACCGGGCAATTCTCGATCATCCACCGCTGGAAGGACTCCGGCAACGCCTCGTCCTTCGCGCACACGATGTACACCTTCGCCACCGAGCCGTACCCCGACTCGGAGACCGGCGGCGCCGACGACAAATCCTTCGCGAACAGGGAAGATGGCCTCGCCAGCGCCATGCCCAGAGTCAAGTCCTTTATCAAAATCCGATCTCTTTAGGAATATAATTATGCATATATCCGCGCCGGCCGCCGCGCAAACGATCGATCGATCGATTTAGAATCTCTAAGCAAACGGAGACTGACCTCCGGCGAACAGCCGCTGTAAAGGACGGACATGAACTTGGGGCCGAATATCACTGACAGAGGACCCTTCTGCTCGTTCCCAAATCGCGCGTCCAACCAAAACGGCATGGTTGGATCATCCAGTTTCGTCTTCACGTACACGATCAGCAGAATTGAATTTAATCGATCGTATGGAGCAAAACAGAGTACGATATGCGTGTAAAGGTGTCACCTTGCTGTAGACGTAAGAGGGGGGATGAAGAGTGTCCGGAAGCAAGGCGGTGACGAAGACGCCGACGGCCACCTTGTCTGGGAACTCGTCCATGGCCAAGGCGACGTTGAGGCCCCCGAGACTGTGGCCGACGAGGATGACCCGCTCGAGCGGAGGGAGCGAGGCGAGGAGGTCGAGCAGCGGCTGGTTGTAGTCCGCGAAGCTGCTGAGATCGGCGAAGCTGCGCTCGTCGACGCCGGCGGCGGCGAGGTCAAGAGCAGTGACGCGGTGGCCAGCGCCACGGAGGCGGGTGGTGACCCTGTGCCACGACCAGCCGCCGTGGCAAGCGCCGTGAACCAGGACGATGTGGCGGCTGCTACGGTCGGAGGCGGCGTCGGCCATGGCTGCGACTTGGACTTGTCGCTATGCGGTGAGGCTCCGGTGTCTAATTTATATTTTATAGAAAGAAAAAAAAAATCAAAGAGAAAAGATGTATCGCATATAAACCAATAATACTCTTTTCTCTATTTACTAATCGAGAAAAAAAAAATCTATCGATAAAAAAATATATATACTAATTCTTCCACTTTAAGTGAGACTTCGAAGTCAAAGAAGCACATGGGAAGCACATGGGAGGAGGACAAAGCAGAAGGGATCAGGGCAACGACAACCCTGTAAAAGCCGAGCAATCTAGTGATTTGTTTTATCTCTGCTCTGTTTAGACCGTCAAATATATTATCCAAAAGTTGGGAATCTGTCCAATTAGTAATCCCTTGTTATCCGTCCCAGAGCTGCAACGAGAGGGAGGTAAATCACAGGGGGACTATGTCCCTTGACACGGTGACAAGACAATGGAAGATCATCTGAGCTCAGGAGGAATTTTAGATCCCCTCCGAAATCGATCTCACTTCGTATCCAAAACAACCACACGACTTTACCACCGCGACATCCCCATGGAGACAATCAGATATATTATCCTACTACGGTAGTAGGTGGCAGAGCTTGGATCCATCCAATTCATCTACCCTATTAAATAATTTAAACGGATTAAAATAAAATTTTATCAATTCATCGTCATCAATCGACACAAATTGCGACAAGTCGACCCGCAAATAGAATATATATATATAAATTATTAATATTTTAATATTAACAATGTAAGTTAGTCGCCCTTGTAATTTTTTTTATCATATATAAATTTTTTCTCTGGTACGTGTTTCGATCCAATGTATTGTACAGTGATTTCATTATGTTGTGTAGCACAGCCCCTTATGAACATCGTGGATTTGATATCGCGAAAAAACCTATATATATTGGTCTGCTGCACGACTCATGTGCGATAGCGTCTTCATCGTCCGATCAAAATCGCGATTGTACAGTAATAAAGAATGGATAGTATTTTTTTGACACGATTTCATCGGCTGTGAGCATCGATTCACCACTGACCGATTGGATTTTCGGTTGGAATCCGATCGCGATCCGATCGGACTCCGGTACCGACAGATCACGATCGGATTCCGATCAAATTGCCATTGGATTCCGATTAAACTGCCATCGGATTCCAATCGGACAGTGGACAAAATCTGACTTTCCGTCAACTAGATCGATGGCGTCGGGTGTGTGATTATTGTGTATTTCCTCATCGTGCAGAGTCGGACAGTGAAACGATGCTCAAAAGATCGATTATATATATATATGAGTTTTTTTCTCCTGCGTGACCATTTCGTCCACACCATGCGCGAGCCGCACGTGTTGTCGCCGCGCCGACTGTCGGACCAGGTGCGATCAACACGCGACTCGTCGGCAGTCCGACGGGGCTGGGATTTCGGCCGATTAGCGCCCAGAATCCGGCGCAAACCTGTCGAAAACGACCGATTCATGTGGCCGATAGTGGGACGGCCACTGCCGGCCGTAATGGGGCCGGATTCTGGCCGAATTGTGATCGGAATCTGGCGTCGGACGGACCAGCATCCGACGCCGGTCCGTCAGGTATACTCGACCTGTCGGGATTCGGCCGTTGGCCGGCCAGGATTCGGTCGCTGGTCGGCCGAATCGAGGCCGAAATCGGCCGCCAGTGGTTGCGCCATTGTCGACTGCGTGAACCGGTCGTTTTCTGTTGGTTTGCATCGGATTCCGACCACTAACCGGTCGGAATCCGATCCCCGCCGGACCGTCGGCAAGTCGCGCGTCGATCGCGCTCGGTCCGATCGGCGGTACGGCCGGATGGCGCGTGCTGGAGCGACAGCACGGCCTGGAGTGGAGTGGACGGGCGCAGATAATTTCGTCGCGCAGTAGAAATTTTTTCTATATATATATAATTTGATGCAATTTTTTTTTTTCATTATGATTTCAATTAATATAGAAAATGATTACATATCAAAGTCAAACAATTATACGTGTTAAAAAATCTCAATTTATTTGGAGAAGTTAAAATATGAATTTATATATTATCAAGATTTAATATTTTGGATCATTAAAAAAATAAAAAAACATTCATACGTATTCAATTTTTTCGGTCGATAATTGAATCTTAATTTATGAGATTTTAATTTCTTTAAATGGTTGTTTTTTTATCACGATACTTTATCCATCTTATCAATCGTCATCTCATGTTTTCAATGTCTCAATAATTTTAATAATTTTAGAGATTTTTTTATAATGTTTATGGTTCACGAAGTGACTCATCTAATTCGTAATTCATTTTGGATCGAAGTGGATTGAGGATTTCTTAATTCGTCTGAATGGCAGAATGGCAGATAGGATAACTCTACTCGATAGAACGAAAAGATATTTTAAAGAATAATAAGTTTGATTTATTTTAGATATATTTGATGATAAATATAGAAAAATTTATATTAGATGATTCTGAGTAAATGGACTTGATAAAAATTTATTTTCAGCCACCGAATATGATTTCGACTTTGAACGAACAATCTGAGTTGGACAGTACTATTGGAAAAAATCATATTGTCATTGAAAATGCGAGTACTTTTCGAATGTGATGAATTTTTTTTTATAAAATCGAATTCATCTATGTAGAGTAAATTTGATCGAATACTCCAAAATTTGGTACGAATAAAAAAAAACTATGCGATTGTCTTTTTTTTTTTATTAAATTTGTCAACTTAGTAATCTTCATTAGTCTATTCTACGGTAACTATGAAGAAGATAAATTATAGATAATCTTATAAATCTTAACGTAATAGTCAATATAAATAAGAATCATCTGAATTAAAAAAAAATAAATATCTTTTAAAATTAATCTTTATTTTATTCGTAAATTTTACTGTATTTTAGTCACCATGTCATCCTCGCAAAGAAGAGTTAGAGTCATTGCCAGAGAGCATAGAGATAACCATCAATCTTTCTCATTTCATAAGTCAGATCTATATCGAATCTGGAACAATTTGCATCACGGGACTTGACAAAACATAGATTAAAAAGGGAATTAACCTACCGAATAGATTCTGATTGATTCGATAAATTTAGATATATTTATTATATATATATATATATATATATATATATATATATATATATATATATATATATATATATATATATATGTTAATTTTTTTATTTTTAAACAACAATTAAACCAATTCGATTGATGTATTATGAATAATTTAGTGATATAGTCGATTATTCGATTAAAAAAATCGAATGGGAGACCTCATGGAAAAATTTAATCGGTTTAATTTATTAAAAAAAAAATTTAATCACTCTCCCTTATGCATCTTCAATTATATATTAATCAGTTCCCACGGGAATGACGTGATGGTAAGACAGGGATTACTTGCAGAATAAACAGGGATCGATTCCGAAGAGGGATCTAAAATCTCCCTGGCTTCAGATGACCTCCTCTCTGTCTTGTCACCGTGTTAAGGGACCTTATCCCTCCACGATTTACCCTGTCTCTCGTCGCAGCTCTGGGACGGATGACAGGGAACTGCTAGTGGGACAGATTCTCAACTTTTATAGAATTATACATTAATCACAGTCAAAGGTATCTTTGATCATAAGTAAGACATACAATTAGGCCTCTTCATATAGGATGATAAACAAATGTTTTTATACACGTCAATGTGTATTTTTTTTTAGTTAGTATTAGATATCCAACTGAGCCGACTAATCCTAAAGATAATCGATTTAATTCTAAAATCATATTATTATGTTATGTTCAAAATAAAACTAACATATGGCACTAGATTTAGAAATAAAAAAGAAGATTTATTGACTGTGCTAAATTAATTAGTTGGCCCTAGTTTTATTAATCGCATGATTTTAAGTGTCTGAAAGTACAAGTCAAAACGCAGAGGTGAGCAAAAATTCAATTAAACAAAATAAATCGATTTTTCAGTTTTATTTATTCAAAAATTCAATTTAAAAAAATATTAATTTAATCTGTTCAATTTCAATTTCAAAATAAAAATAATTGATTAGACTGATTAAATTTAACTAGAGTCCATCAATCGACTGATTAATATAAATCAATCGATTGATTATCTCAAGCTCCATAATCTACATCATTATCAGTCAATTGATATTTCACATCGATTATATTGAACATAATCAATTGACAGATATAAAAATATCAATTGACTAATGATAAAAAAAAATAAAGTTGTTCAATTTTCAATTTAATTAATTAATTTTTTATTAATTCAATTCTATTAAAAAATTCGATTGATTCAATTTGTTAAAAAAATTCTATTTATTCGATTTTAATTTAATTAAACTTTTAATATCTATAATATCTAGAGAAAATGTTTTTTCTTTCCTCTCTAGAAAGCACTACAATTTTATGTTTGTTCATATATCCAAAACACTCCTATATTCATTTCCACTTTTTTTTTTTTTTTTTTTTTTTTGTCTTCCCCTAAAATAACGTCGAGGGGAAAAAAACTTAGGAAAATTTGTCTCGTACCATTAGTCTTTCTTTCTTCTATTTAGTTACAAGCCCAGGATGCAGTGCATGGGATTAAATCAGAAATCAGTACAAATACAATCAAATGCACAAGCCGTTGAGCAGAGACTCAAGGGAATAGAATCTGCTAGCAAATTGGAAACTTTGGCTCCGCCCACATTCAGTCGAATGAAATTTAAGAGCACATAATTCAGAAAAAATGAGTCCTGGTAGATGAGTTTTCCAAACCACTGTAGGTCAACCTTTCTTATGTAGATCAGCCTGATCTATGTCGGCTGAAGTAGAAGAAGCACTAGAGAAGTTTCTTAGTCCCCATCTTAACTTTTCAAGGTTGACACCATTCTCCACGAGAATGCTTGTTGCTCCCATTTTTGAGACCTGAAAAAATGTCACAGAGAGCATAGTAGTAGTGAGAAACTGGATGGTGGTTAGTCATGAAGAAATTACTTATAAATACAAAATAACCTTGCATTTAGTATAAACTAGATTTAGATAAATTTATGCGAGTTTAAAAAAAAAAAAAAAAAAAGTTGAATTCGGCGTGCAGAAACTTCTCGGAAACGATGTCAGTAGATGGAGGCATTTTTTGAGGATAAATAAAGAAGATTAAAATTGCAGTCGTATTAGAAGATAATAGAGTTCTTTGATGTCGGTATATCATAAAATACCTTCCTCTTGGTATGCACAAGTTTACCTGTTTCACTCGTGCTTAAGTTTAGGATCTACTTGGCAATGAACCAAGGCAAATAAATGAATAATATCGTCAAAAAACTACAAAAAAAAAAAAAAAAAAAAAAAAAAAGATATATAAACCTGATGCATACAGAAACGGAATGGTGAAATGCAGCATAAATCGTGCATAAGACTAGGTATACTTTAAACTCACTTAAGCTAAGTTATATATCATATTTTTATCTAACAACTTTGAAAGCAAGAGGATCACAGGAAACATCAGCAGACAAAATAGCATAAAGAGAGTAACAGGAAGCTGCAAGGTGAAAACAAAATTTGTTGTACATTGACGGATAGTAGTCAGTCAATCAAGCTTAGCATGATTTCAACAGAGCGAATATTTGAAAACAAAATTGTTAATATTTAGAGTGAATATTATCCAAATATATGGATAATATTCTTATTATCAACCAAATATTTTAATATTTGATTTCTAAATGTTATCCGAATATCTTTGAACATGAAGACATGATAAGATGTTCATTCTACTTTTTTTTTTTTTTTACAAACATAAAAATATTTACCTATCAAAAAGATTTATTTAATTCAATAAAGGTAATTAATATTATCAAAATATTTTTAAATTTGATTCCGAATTAATGATATATTCTCTGTCAGTTTACATGTTGAGTTTGTACTTAAATCCTGTCAAGCTTTTGAATAAATTAATAAACCAAGTTTAATTATTAATATACAATTATGCAGCATTTCAGATTGATTAGTTAAGAGCCACACATAGGGTTGAGGCAAAAAGAAAAACAAAGAACAACATGTATGGCTTGTTTACTTCAGAGAAGTTGATTGGCAATAGAATAGGGAGAATGCAAAATATCCGTATCTTCTCAGAAAAGTAACTATTTTTTTTGTCATCCAATTTTCTTCCCTCCATTTTCTTTCCAAGTAAAACTTCCATTAGGGTCCAAGTTTTCTTGAATACAAATGAATGGCAGACATTATCTTGCAAATGAACTTAATAAAATATTATTAGAGGTTATGAACATCACAAGAATACAAGTAACGATATACTTAAAATCGGGGATAATTTTGTCTATGCTTCGTCTGAGTATCCAATATTAGCTAGGTTAGATAGCCAAGATATTTTTGATGATTATCAAGCCTACATGGAATATCAGATGAAACTAGCAAACTACATGAGCTGATTAAAAAAAAAAACTATCTTGTATAGTTATATAGATTTTCTGACACCCTCGCTATTACTTAAAACTTTACATGCAAAACAGAAGAAAAGTCGAATGAAGTTACCGCTTCGATATTTCTGTATTCATCGTCAAAGAAAAGCATTGATTTAAATGGTATTCCAGTTCTTCTTTGAATCCTCTGAAAATGCTCAGTCTTGGGAGTCCAGCTAGAGAATATTTCCTGAAACAGAAATAAATACATTCTGGTTTGTTAGCATAAAATTTCTACTATAAAGTAGTCTTCTTATTATCCTAAAGTTCAATGTTCCTTTGTTATTGAATATAAGTGTACTAACTTGCTGATATAAATTTGAAGAAAGATTAATCTTTCTTCAGAAATCTGAAAAGTTAGCATTTTAATCCAGTGAATACCCTATCGAACCTTTAAAAGTCATATGCATATAAGCAACGAACACAACTTGATCATGATGATGATAGCAAATATAGGCTATTTGATGCATAGAGCATATGCTAACATGGAGTGGATATGTAGCTGCTGGATAACTTTTCTCAAACAGTGTTAGGCAGTTTTAAAAAACAGTATCTTCCACCTAAAACCCAAATGAGTTAACAAATCAAGCAAAATACAACGACAATTGGTCGTATGGTGAGAAATGCTATGATGAATCACACATGCTATGCATCTCCCTCACTTCAAATATATTATAACCAGAGGAATTCCAACACAATAATACAAAAAACAAATGGATTGACTAAAATATTAATGTCCCTAATGTCAATCTATCTACTAATATCATGTTTTCTGCAATCTTGATATCAATTCAGACAAATTAAAAATTATACACTTAAAAATTGAACTGCTATGAGCTAGATCATCGTCTATTTATACTTATGTACAAAATACAGTTTTGTCATGTAGATCATGAATTAATTTTTGATGGCTAACCTGAGCAACAAACATGGATTGGATGCCCAACTTTTGAAGGAATGTTTTAGCTATATCAGGAGTCGGAGATCGAGAGGCAATTGCCACATCAATGCCTTTATCCTTGAGTGCATATAAGATACCCTTAGCCTGTGGATAGAGAGACGGCATTTCATTTTTGGAGCGGCATTCACTGGAAAATAATCAGAAAGTGAACATGAGAATGATTTCATCTAAATCCCAATCACAGTAGATAGAACATATAAAATGCTGTTGATCTTATTCAGACCAGTCCAACCTCAATTTTGAATTGCCTATTTGGTAAATCCACTAACAATGTTGCAAGCACACTTTCCCTTAAAAGTATTTGGTTTGAGCAAAGGTTATTATATAGAAAAATACTGGTGAGAAGAAATTCCAAGTGATTAAATGCATATGCAGACTGGCTTATCCTGCATGATTAACATATTGCTAGGTCATCTGTTTGACAAATTTTGTATAATATTTTTTCTTTGGGCTTCTTTCCATTCTCTGGAGTATCTCTCATTAAAGCCAGGCAACCAACACAGCATTGCATTATCAAAGAAGAGTCCCTAATGATGACAGATTTTAGATAACACTGAAACTGACATACAGTAAAGTCAATCAAGTAAATGAAACCATCACAGATTAGGAAATCTCTATATGCACGGAAACATGTTTGAGTACAGGAGGGAATATTATAACAAAGACTGGATGAAGTTACATGGTTAACTGAAGTCTTACAATTCTTGTCACTTAAGTCTTAACAAAAGCATCATTTCTAGATACAATTTGGGACATTGCTTGATGCAAACAACATAGCATACAAATCAAATAATTTCCTGAAAAGGAAATTATAAGAATTTCTGTTACAAACAAATTTGAAGGGTTTCTTATCATAAGAGATAGCATGGACCTAACCAAATGAGTTGGATACAGAAGAATCCACATGCTTGAGCATGCTCTAAATTTAGCATTAGACTAAATAAACGAGGAGAGATAATGTTCTCAGCCCAGTTTGGTCCATATTAGGTAAGAGATGGAATGAACAGGGCCGAGATTCCATGGATGACCTCAACCCAACACAAGCACGGTCCTAGTGCCTAGGCCAGCCCTAATGGTTCAGAAAAAATACTATAAAAATTAAAAATATAAAATTAGAATAAAATAATTAATTTTAAAAAGTTACATGATTTAAAAATATATTTTTTTTAAAAAAAAAGTTACATATGAACACGAACACAAAGATTGGCAGATGGTGCTTCAATCTTCATGCTTGAGCACTGTCAAGAAAAGGTGTTGCTGCCGTGGAACCCCATCATACATGGAATTTGATGTTGTGGGAATGACTAATAGCCAAAAGATAATCCAATAAAAGGATTAGTGTTGCCTAGTGAGCGCTTGACAGTCACTAAAAAGACACATCAACAAACTCTTAAACTCTGGTCAACAAGATACTACCCCCATAGAAGCACTATCTAGATAGCACGATAGATCATTATCAATGCAACTCCAAGTAAAGAGGTAAGAGAGAATGTCTTTGATCAAACACTTGGTTCTATTGTACAATGAGTGTTGATATTTGAGGATCACGAAACTATGGTGTTAACCATAATTTGCAATATAACCTTAGCTTTAGGCTCCACCCACCATGATCCTTCATTGTCCTGGCATTGTAGGCAACATACTCATGCCCTTGTCCATGATGTCGACTTAACTTCAGATCTCCAACAGCATGGTAAGGTATGAGAAAATGAGGAATCAATAATTGACATTAGAAATGTAGAATCTATAGATTAGAGAATGAGAAAAACACTCAAGAATTGAGATATGAACAATGAGAAGTGAAAAATCAAAAATAAATTTGGACAAATAATGGAGTGGAAAGAGAACTATCTGTATGAGGATTTTAATTATTCTAAATATGTTATTAATGGAAGACTCAGATACTGCCATGATTTTATTAAAAAGTAGGGACTATGGATATTTGAGGCAAAATAGTACTTTGGGCATGAGCTTGGGCCATTCCGAGCACACAAATTGAACTCGTCCCGATCCAAGGTGTGTGCCTGACTCGTCCCAAAATTGAGCCAAGTTGAGCCCGCATCTCAAGCCCACCCATGTCTGTGTCATGCCAAACCGGGCCTGGCATCGAGCAATGCCGAGCCTAACACATTGACTGGCGAGCAACCACCCAGCCTAGGCCACAGTCCGGTTGCCTGCCGTTATTCGGATTCAGTCATGCCTGTCAAGGCTCATTTCGTGATCACCGCTTCTACATGCAAGTTGTCGACCTCTGAACAAACCTCATCTCCATCAGAATTTCCTGAGGAACCCCAAGGAACTTCTAGATCAATCTCTTTGGCACATGCCCACTATAGCAAAGTTTCTGCTCAAACTTGCCAGGAACCCTCAAATCGCCTCTCTAACTTCGTCAAAGATCAGGCCGCCGCTGCGTCAGATCGCCACAACAGCGACTCTTCCCTCTCTCAAAAATAACTTCTAAATTTACACGTTATTTTAAGAAACAAGATCATTACTTGCGATCGATAGCATAAAGAACTAGGAGATCGACAACCAACGATCGCAATCGCGCATCTCGAAGAAACAGATTAAATGGACCAGAAGCAACAAGGTTGGGATTGCGGAAGCAACCAATCGGGTAGGGATGCGTGGCTCTCTTACCAATAGAAAGGCCAGAGGGTGTAATCGAGATCGAAGACGACCAGTTTGGGGAGCGCTTGGAAGAGGCCGAGGGTTCCAAGAGCCTCCTCCTTCGCCCGCTCTTCTCCCATGGTTTCTTCTGCTCAGGGAGATGCTTGTGAAGGACGGCAACAGGGCCCCAAATCTATTGGTCGCTGGTGGCTAGGAAATCCAATGATACTTTTCCTTCTTTTTAATCAAGCAAATTTTATTAAATCCTTTTTTTTAAAAAAAAAAAAAATTGTTTTCGGTAAATTGACCCTACTTTAAAAAATAAACTTGCTACCAAACAGTTCGGTTCGATTTTCAAATATTTATGATTCAATATTTAATTATAATATATTTATAAGATTTTTTTTAAAATAAAATAATAAACTAAGAACATTGTAGTTAATGAAATTGTCTATACAAATACTTCTTGATTTATCTTGGTGGTCAGTAGAGTATATTTCGTCTAGAGATTATTTATCGTCTCATTAAAAATCCATAGGATAGGATCAAACATCTCTAGGATTAATCGGACTAAAAATTTAAATATCTGATACTAGTAAAAAAAAAATATATTTTGAAAGAATATTTGGTGTTCATTGTATACATAAGCTTGAATTGAATCAATTGTAAGCCCCTATGATTAACTCAATTAGTAAGTACAAAAAAAAAAAAAACACTTATATGTAATGGACAAGGATCAATTCTCGTAGAAGTCCTGATTTTGAGAGACTCCTCTTCTTTACATTGAATCAATTGTGCCACCTGAACACGATACTACAACAAGGCAATTCAATGGTGGATTTCAAAAAATCTATACGGATAACTCTCGTTGCAAGAATTTATCTTCGCAAATAAAATACAATCTCAATATTGAACAATCTTACAGATACACGACTGCAAAAGCCAAATTACATCATTGAACTACGAACACTTCTAGATTTATCCTAGCAGTCAATAGAGACTTTTCTTAGGAAAATTATGAACTTTCCGAAAAAGATTCGTAATTAATCGAGCCAGAAGCTCGGATTCCTAATGCTACTAAAAATAATAATAATTTAAATCGATTCAATTGTCGATGGCATGGAGGATCTACGGTGCCGAAACAATGCTTTAAACCGAATTCACCCTGAAGGAATTTAAAGAGACAAGGCTCAGCAAGGCTACAAGGCACACTCATCTGAATCCAAACACTCTCGACAGCCTTTCTAATTGTTTATTTGGATTCAATTCGCCTCCTTTTGGCTTCCTGTTACAAAGCTGATGATTCACTACATTTCAAATGAAGAGAGGCCACCCTAGAAAGATTGCATCTAACACAATCATCAGAACATCTGGACAACAAATTCTCACACACACACACACCCCATCATTCTTCACATGGATCAGTACCACCGCCATGACCATGCCTTAGAAAAGATGACACTTCGCCGTCGAATCATACAGCACGAGCAATTCAACTTTACCTCATTTCTAGCACTTCTACCACTCTCGATACACAAAGAATACAGACGTAAAAAAAAAAAAAAAAAAGGGGAAAGGAAAAAGGAATCTCAATCAAGCAACAGCAATCGACAATGTCGAAACATCAGCATGGACTCTTCATTAAGGGGCCTGGTTTCTTGTCATGAATCACATCCACACCAATAGCAACCCCCCTAAAGCCCTATCTTTCTGATGACATCGATATATGAACACTGCTTTGTTTTCGCTTCGACGAGTGTAAACTTCTATGGGAAGGTAAATCGATCACGCGGCAACGACTGGATCCTGCAGTTGAAAGGGAAACGAAGGCCACAGTTAGGGAAGATAATGGTGGCAAAAACAACAAAATTAAATCTGCAGAGTATAGTTTTCTTGTGAAGATGCAAAGGAATGGAGTTTTTGTGTTACTAAAGAAAGGAACGGTATAGTAGTCGTCGGATTCATTCGGGTTGATGCTACTAAAAGAAAATGATGCATCAAATCAGGCATGCATTTTCTCATGCCTGATCGATCAAATCTATGAGAACCTTAGTAACCTTATCCATTTATTTCTATAAGCAAAAGGCATTGCAATGCAAATACTGAATCAAACAGACAAATTCCTACTAGACAAACTGCTACGAAGTTACTTCTGATGTAAATTTCAGCTATCAAGTAATGAACCAACAGCATGCTGATGTCTAATATCGCACCCAACAAGTTCATTAGGTACTTAATCTCATTCAAGGTTATTTATTACTAGAGGACACGAGAAACAAGTAAACGATTGGGCTATTATTTAGTCTCCTCTCATTGATGCTATTATTGATAGATTGGGCAAAAGTGATTCTAGAGTAACATCAGTAACCGATTAGGGTAGAATTATTAAAAGGCATCAAAATTGATACTACAAGGTGCAAGAGACATCGGTTTGAAGTAATGAGGACATATTAGGAAACAATAATTCTTATCTCTCACAATGAAATCGCCTAACAAATCCTAAGGTTCCTCTCTCAAACAATGAAATGAGATTATATTTTGAAATAGTTTAAAGTAACCCAACTGTCAACATCATCTTCCATAAACGATTTTAGTTATCAGCTATAGCAAGACTATTCAGGTATTGATGTTCAAGAGGAGTGCAAATTAATAGTTATAAACTTTAAACTTTAAATATGAAACAAGTAGGATACATTACCTTTGCTGTTAAATTTGAGACTGCCAATTGAAACTTTTCCTTCGTTCTAGCGCCTGCTATATGACCAGCCTTTGCTACCTTTCCAAAAGCACCATTCAACCAAGATGTTCCTGCAGATACGTACCTGGACTCTCAGGCAAAATACATCAGCAAATGAATGATAATTTAAGACCCACTTTCCACTACATCCATGAGAAGAAATAACACTTAAAATATAGAAGCAATGCACATGGCATTCAACATAAAATTAAGCCTAATTCCAGAAATTTGAATGGAACTATCTTCTGAAGATGGTTCCCTACCGTATAATATACTAAAAACAACGCACCAAAATAAGACTTGAATTAGTCTTGCTAGTACCAGACAAGATGCTCAACACTGAAGTATGGATTAAATTTGCCAACATTTTGGACATTGAATAACAGCAATGAAACATTAGTCAATGTTATTATTAGAAGATGATTAATAGATTCTATAGATAGAAGAGTTGAATTTATTGGAGGGGCCCAGTGAGTTGTAGAGGGAGGCCAAAATCCATGATATAACAAATGATTTATTTAATTTGCACACTACTACTGCAAAAGGTTGGAACCGCCAACCTAATGGCTACCATCGGCCTATCTCACGACCATTGTGAGATACGTACCTGGACTCTCAGGCAAAATACATCAGCAAATGAATGATAATTTAAGACCCACTTTCCACTACATCCATGAGAAGAAATAACACTTAAAATATAGAAGCAATGCACATGGCATTCAACATAAAATTAAGCCTAATTCCAGAAATTTGAATGGAACTATCTTCTGAAGATGGTTCCCTACCGTATAATATACTAAAAACAACGCACCAAAATAAGACTTGAATTAGTCTTGCTAGTACCAGACAAGATGCTCAACACTGAAGTATGGATTAAATTTGCCAACATTTTGGACATTGAATAACAGCAATGAAACATTAGTCAATGTTATTATTAGAAGATGATTAATAGATTCTATAGATAGAAGAGTTGAATTTATTGGAGGGGCCCAGTGAGTTGTAGAGGGAGGCCAAAATCCATGATATAACAAATGATTTATTTAATTTGCACACTACTACTGCAAAAGGTTGGAACCGCCAACCTAATGGCTACCATCGGCCTATCTCACGACCATTGTGAGATACGTACCTGGACTCTCAGGCAAAATACATCAGCAAATGAATGATAATTTAAGACCCACTTTCCACTACATCCATGAGAAGAAATAACACTTAAAATATAGAAGCAATGCACATGGCATTCAACATAAAATTAAGCCTAATTCCAGAAATTTGAATGGAACTATCTTCTGAAGATGGTTCCCTACCGTATAATATACTAAAAACAACGCACCAAAATAAGACTTGAATTAGTCTTGCTAGTACCAGACAAGATGCTCAACACTGAAGTATGGATTAAATTTGCCAACATTTTGGACATTGAATAACAGCAATGAAACATTAGTCAATGTTATTATTAGAAGATGATTAATAGATTCTATAGATAGAAGAGTTGAATTTATTGGAGGGGCCCAGTGAGTTGTAGAGGGAGGCCAAAATCCATGATATAACAAATGATTTATTTAATTTGCACACTACTACTGCAAAAGGTTGGAACCGCCAACCTAATGGCTACCATCGGCCTATCTCACGACCATTGTGAGGGAGGTAAATCACGGAGGATCCTATGAGCCTTAACATGGTGGCTAAGACACGTGGGGGTCATCTGAATCTAAAAAAGGGCTTTAGACCTTCTCTGGAATCGACCCATATCACTTCTACAAGCACCGCCGTGCCTTAGCCACTACACCATCCCCATGGGGACAATTTGCACACTACTGAAGTTATAGCATTGGAGTGATAAGATTTATGTAGCCAATCCCAAATAGTTGGGACTGACATGGTTTGAAGATGAATAGCAGAAAATAGTAACAAATGGATAATGAAACACCTAAGATAAATGAAGAATGAGATGTAATCAAGGTTCTAAAAGCAAAGTATGTAAATAGCACGCAACTGTGTGATCATCTGATGCATATATACATTATTAGATAGGCAACAGGGCTAAGTATATGCAAATGGAAATAGTTATATAAAAGAAATATATAATTTAAATAGTTGTCAAGCACATAAACAATAAAAAGAATCATCCAAAGAAGCTTTAGATAATAGAACATAAATAAGTTTTAAGCTTCTAGCAGTTGCCAATATATAAACAATTTGTTAATGCCTATGCAAAAAAATTCTAGAAGTCAAGAGCAAAGAAGACATGAAAAAGGGTAAAGTACTGGTAAAGTGGAGCCTCGATGCACTACATAATATGTTGGATCAGTATTCATGGATATCTGTTACAGCTATCCAATTTCTATTGTAATCTGATTTGGTTTTGTATGCTGTAGACTGACTAAAAGATGGGGCGAATCTTCTTGTGTTTGTACTGATGACAATAAAATATTTTGTGTGATTGTGGACGATGTAAATTTTCAAACCCATGAAAAAACCATGTCAAGTTATCTTGTTCGATCTAGTTTGTACAAAATTTTCTTGTTCTCTCTCATATATGCCATGGAACTGACTGATTCTGAAAGAAAGGATTCAAAAGGTTGAGAAAGCAAAGACCAATTAAATAAAAAGGTCACAAAAAATATGTTATTTTGTAAGGATAATTCAGCCAAACCCTTTCTCCAATCGTAAAGAAGTTGCATGATGCTGTAATCGCAGGAGAACGAATAACAATATCCCTTCTACCAGAAAGAAGAAAATATAATTACTTGTTCCACTAGACCATAAATATCTCTCAATTTTTTTATTTTTATTTTTCAAAGAAGAATTTATTTTTTCTTCCTTTTGCTGTAATCTTTAGTTTATAAGAAAGTGCGGCAAAAACTAATGCTGCAGATAACACAATTAGTTTATAAGAAAATATAATTACCTGTTGGCCTTCACCGCTGTGCCTGTGTCATTCAGCTTGCGCTCTGCTGCAATTATTGCAGCCATTGTCTTATCAGAAACATGTAGCTTTTGATCCACAGACTTTACTTTCTCATTGACAATAGATATTCCAACATTAAATTTCTCTGAAAGGCCAACACGCCTATCAAAAGAAATAACCCTTTCAGATGCAGTAGCTGATAATCTATGCTTTTCGTCAAATGCCTTAGCCTTGCTGAAAGCATCTTGTTTGAGGGCTGAACCCTTTGCTAGAACAGTCGATACAACAACATGAGCTTTATTTACATAGTCTCGTCCAGGACTTGGACTACTTCTACCACCCTACATGGAGACAACCAGGTTACTCGTTACAATAATATCATATAAATTAGAGCTTTGAGTAAAACATTGTATTGTTTTTTTACAGACACCTCAATATTTGTCATAGAATCAGGGATTGCAATTTCTGACTCATTTAATGCAACTTGCCGCTGAAAGGAAATTAACAAGTGAAACAGCCACAGAAATAACTATGTACCTATAAAGTCTTCAAAAGAAACAAACATGAAACAATACCTCCTCAATTGTAGGAACATAATTTTCAACAGAAGCTATGTTGACAACTCGGTCAACAATAGTGGCCCCCTACAGACAAACAACAAGCATAACAGACCATTAATTTGATGAAGAATCAATATTTTAACAGCTGTAAATGATTAAATGAATAGAATTTGCAATCAAAGCAATAGCACTCAAAATACCATGTGTTCAATTATTTCACAAGGAAGAAACTCAAAAGTCAATCTTTAAACATGCTGTCACAAGTTAGACACATCAAAACAACTTTCAACTTTATTGCATTGTTTCTTTGTCCAAATTCTGATTCTCAGAATCTTTTTTCAGACCCTAGAAAATTTTTACATGCTAAAATACACAATTGTTCTATTTAATTGAGAATAGGTGCAAGGTTGTCAAAGTAAGGTGAATAATGAATCACTTTAAATAAATTTTGAACCATGAACCTTATTAAATCATAAGGTTAAGATAAACTTACAGATATGTTTTAAAAAAAAAAAAAAAACAGATCTATCTCACTTGGAATTATGTTTACATCTTAAAATATATAAAATAGTATAATATGCTACTTCATATCGTAGTATAATTAGTAAAGCAAACTAATACCGATTCATACAACAATGTATAGGTTCATATCTATATTAATTACAATATACAAATTATCTTATTTCTTTATGAAAATAAACAGGAAGGGAAGCCTTAGTGCAACGGTAAAGTTGTTGTCGTATGACCTAGAGGTCAAGGATTTGAGTCACGAAAATAGCCTCTTGCAAAGTAAGATAAGACTACATACAATAGACTTTTCCTTGGGACCCTACGTTAGCAAGAGCTTCGTGCGCCGTATTGTTCTTTTTTTTTATGAAATAAATAGGCAATATGACATTTTTGCTTGATAGTGGAAGTTAATCTACGCAAAGGATGTAATCATAGTCTGGCAAAAATGTTGAGATGACCAGTAGCAATAGTGGATGTGTAACAATCATCACCTTCGCCTACCACTTCATCATTATTCTTTTGAAGGAATTGATTTGCTGGAAGTATTAAGTACCTCTTAACTAGCTTTTTCACTTGATATCATTTTGTTGCTTTACAATTTTCCTCCTCAACTCCATTTCATTAACACTATAGAAGTTACTTCATGAAAGCAACATCACCTACTAAGGGAAATGAAAGTTTTGCACATTGTGAGTGTTTCAATGTGTCTAAGTAAATCGCCTAGCTTATGCAAATGAAGTTTCAAATTGACATAACATGCAACTAAATGAAAGTGTTCAAAAATAATGCAATCATGTCTAAAGTGATAATTCCAAGCCTTTATAATCCAACCATAGTCTAGGATATAGCACTGGATGCTCTTACCGATTGCACCATTTTTACACACATTTCCAATTTAGTCAGCACAAAACTTATGAGACAAATGAAGGTCGATAGTATCAGTAAGCTTTCCCAATTAAGAAGATACTTCATGGAACTAAACTCAGTATTCAGAATAAGAAGCAAAATTGTGAATCTTTGCCTCCAATGAGACACACGATACAAAACGGAGAGAAAATATATAAATGATAACCACATAACTAGCTAAGATCACCAATGTTTCCCCTCCTCCAGCAATTTTTTGAGTCTTTAAGAACAAAAATTTGAAGTATTTTAAGTCATCGGCCAGAAAATGTTCTACTTTTTACCCTTTTTTCTATTAAAAAAAATATCCAGGCAAAATTAGTGAGTTGTGCAACCACATGGTTGGAAAAATGGGGAAAGCGAAGGTACCGATAGTAACAATGCGATCTCCAGAGCTCTTGGTTCTTTAAATGTTACAAACGCGACCCGCTCACTACCAGCGTCCCTGCCGCTGCCGAAACAAAAATAGGCATTTTTAGCGAAAATAAAACGAATACAAACAATTCAAGAAAGAGAGGTCTGAAGAGTGTTTCAATCGATAAGAGATCAAATCGACCAGGCGAAAGGAAAATCAACAAAGATAGCGTTAACAAAACAAGAAACGCTTACCCACGGATCTCGATTTGTTCGATATCTCCCGAAAAAGAGAAAAATTCCCGGATCTCCCTTTCTCCAGCTAGATCCGAGATATTCCGAACTCGAACCGTTCTCGTCTAGAAGAAAAATGCCGAACCGCACACGCACCGTAATCGAGTCATTCATCACAACACAATTCAAAATAATAGCCAAAAATAACCAAACTAGAACTTTTTATTGCTCAAATCTCTGGCTATTACCTCCATCTCCTCGTCAGAAATAGGGGGGAAAAAGTACTTTTTTCAGTGATCTCTGCGTCGTCTCCCAGAATCTTTCCGACTTGCGGCGTTGGAGGAAGAAAAGAACCGATGTATTGCCAATACCCTTCCACGTTTAAAATATATCGAGAAAACCACTCAGCCAATTGGGCGATAAATATGCGAAAGGGCATGATGGTTGATATGGCAAACGTCAGGGGTAAATTTTGGATCAGGTTACCAGTTGCATTTCGGCTGGCGGCGCCCCACTGGCTGTTGCTTATCGAACTGGAAAACATCTGATCCGTCGGATGGAGATCTGACGGTACATATCTGTGAACCAGTGGTGCGAGATTTGACGTGCATGTGGGCGTCTAAATTCCGTACAGCTCCATCACCTTCACACCCATTCTGCGTGGGACCGCGATAATATTTGAATGATAACCCATAATAAACTAAAATAATTCACTAATATTTTTATCATTAATTTTATTTAAAATTGATAAATATAATGTCCAAGAAAATCATTTTGCCTGATTAGCCAGTATTCTAAAAATCGTCGATTTTATCCGATTAGACGGTGCGTAGGCGATGGATGCTAAATCGTCCCGCCGGAAATATTTATAAATGGCGTCGCGCATTAATCGGCAGCATCCGCTTTGTCGATGCAGGCGATTAATCGGCGATAATCAGCGATCGGCCAGGTGTCGGGAGTTCAGCGTTCAACGGCAGCAAACCGCCCATGCCAAATGAGAGCCGCGGGCATGTCGCCCGGTGAAATGTCAATAGCGCCACATGCCAAATGAGGACACAGGCGTGTCGCGTCGGTGAGAAATGTACGACACGCCCATGCCAAATGAGGGCACAGGCATGTCGCGTCGGTGAGAAATGTGCGACACGCACATGCCAAATGAGGGCACAGGCGTGTCTCGGTGAGAAATATACGACACGCTCATACCAAATGAGGGCACAGGCGTGTCGCGTCGGTGAGAAATGTACGACATGCCCATGCCAAATGAGAGCACAGGCGTGTCCCGTCGGTGAGAAATGTACGATACGCCCATGCTAAATGAGGGCACAGGCATGGACGTGTCGCAGATTTTTAATATTGTTTGATTTTTAATTCTTATATTTTACAATTTTTATTGTTTATCATCTTAAACGTTTTTAATATATTGTTATTTGTTGAGTTGTTATTTGTTACTTGCATGTGAAAACTATAAAGTAAATTTTGACTTTTAAGTGTCTTTAATATATTAATTTTTTTATATATTATTATATTTAAAATATTAAAACTATATTGCTTTTTAAAATAATTAGCACAATTATTATTTTTCCGGAAAAATACAAGCAGATAGGCGGTCGCATTTCGCAATAAACTTTTCGCGACAATTGCCTTGATTTTTTTAATTTATTTTATTAACGGAAAACGTATTCCAATATTTAAACTTGTAATTTAAAAAAGTTTTAACTCAAATTTTAGCAGGGGCCGCGCAGGCGCGTACCCCCTCTATCACAAATTATGACGTCCACTCTCCCGCTTGGGGAGATGGTAAACCAACGCTCCTCCAGCGTGCAATGGAGGCCGTTGATTTAGGCCACGGACCATCTTGTTCGCCCGTCGACCCCGTCCAGGTAAGTATGGTGTAACGAAGAACACGGTCTCCTTCTTAAAGGCTTCGGCCTGCTACCTCCGTTCACTATGTCTTGATGTGGGACTAAAAGGCTGAATGCCATGACCATCTCCAACCAACCGTCCACCGAGCGGATCACTGTCTCAAATGCTACGTAAAGTCGAAAACCTTCCTCCTCCTCCGTGTCGGAGAAGCCGAAGCCCAGCGACTTTGATCGATCTTCTTCCTCGACCTCGTGTTAGAAGGAGGCTCTGAGTTGTAGCTTCGCCTTCGGTCTTTCAAGCTCGCCTTTTTGGCGTCAGTTGGAGCTTCATCTCTTGGTCGATCCTCTTTTCTTCTTTTTTTTTTTTCGTGTGAAAATGGCGCCGCCGCCGGATCAGATCGCCGGCGTCCGAGTTCTACTGTGCGAAGCGGATTTGGGCCTGGATGGGAGGATCAATGGTACAGAGTCAGAGGGATCGCGTTTGCCGAGACATGCTCTGGCTCAGGGACTGCTAAATTTTATATATCAATTTGTAGTTGATCTTTTGATCCATTCTGGTTCGAGTTGCCGCGCTGGAGGAAGAAGAGAACCGATGAATTGTCAATACCCTTCCATGTTAACAAAATATCGAGAAACCCACCGAGCTAATTGGCCGAAAAAAATCTGAAAGGGCATGATGATATGGACGACCTGTAGGGGTAAATTTGGGATCAGGTTACCAGTTGCATTTCGGATGGCGGCGCCCCACTGGCTGTTGCCTCTCAAACTCGAAAATATCTGATCCGTCGGATGGAGAACTAACGGTGTATATTGAACCGAGATTTGATGTGTATGTGGGCTTTTAAATTCTCTATAATTTCCTAATTCCGTTGACACGTAAAAGTTCTGCGTGGGTCCGGTAATATTTGAATGATAATACGTATTAATAAAGCTAAATATTATAATTTAATATCATTCTAAATAAAATCATTCACAATACTTTTATTATTAATTTATTTAAAAATGATAACTATATTGTCCAAGAAGATGCCTTCCAACCACAATTAACTTTACAGAAATATGCAGGTACGCCGTCCCGTCTCGCACTAATTATTACCGGCAACAATTGTTTTGCAGATAATTTTCATTTTACGTAGGCAAAGTCCATATATTATTATACTTATTACTGGCAGTTTTAAAAAATTTAATTAAAATTTTTGACGGGGGCCGCGCAGGCGCGTACCCCCTCTATCACAAATTATGACGTCCACTCTCCCGCTTGGGGAGATGGTAAACCACCGCTCCTCCGGCGTGCAATGGAGGCCGTTGATTTAGACCACGGACCTTCTTGGTCGCCCGTTGACCCCGTCCAGGTAAGTATGGAGTAATGGGGAACACGGTCTCCATCTTAATGACTTCGGCCTGCTGCCTCCGTTCACTATTTTTTGATGTGGGACTAAAAGGCTGAATGGCATCTCCAACCGTCCACCGAGCGGATCGCTGTCTCAAATGCCAACGGAAAGTCGAAAACCGTCCTCCTCCTTCGTGTCGGAGAAGCCGAAGTCCAGCGACTTTGATCGATCTTCTTCCTCGACCTCGTGCGAGAAGGTGGCTCTGAGTTGTAGCTTCGCCTTTCGGTCTTTCAAGCTCGCTTTTTTGGCGTCAGTTGGAGCTTCATCTATGGGTCGATCCCCCTTTTGGTTGATGGCGGCGCCACCGGATCAGATCGCCGACACGCCGGCGCCCGAGTCCTACTGTACGAAAGCGGATTTGGACCTGGATGGGAGGATCTCTGGTACTGCTTAATTCTATACATCAATTTGTAGTTTATCTCCATTTTGGTTAGAGTTGCCGCGTTGGAGGAAGAAAAGAACCGATGGATTGTCAATTCCAAAGATCATTTTGCCTAATTGTCACAATTTGTCAGATAAGCCGTCCCCGCCCATCAATAAAGCTTGTGCGTCAATTGTTGTGCAGATAATTCTCATTTATAAACGCATAGGATAGAAATTATTACATTTTTCCTACTAGTTTAAAAAAAATTAAATTAAACTTTTGGCGGGGGCCGCGCAGGCGCGTACCCCCTCTATCACAAATTATGACGTCCACTCTCCCGCTTAGGGAGATGGTAAACCAACGCTCCTCCGGCGTGCAATGAAGGCCGTTGATTTAGACCACGGACCTTCTTGGTCGCCCGTTGACCCCGTCCAGGTAAGTATGGAACAACGAGGAACACGGTCTCCTTCTTAATGACTTCGGTCTGCTGCCTCCGTTGGCTATTTCTTGATGTGGGACTAACCGGCTGAATGCGATCTCCAACAATCCACCGAGCGGATCGCTGTCTCAAATGCTAACGAAAATTCCAAAACCCTCCTCCTCCTTCGTGTCGGAGAAGACGAAGCCCAGCGACTTCGATCGATCTTCTTCCTCTCGGGCTCCTTTTCCTCGACCTCGCGCGAAAAGGCGACTCTGAGTTGTAGCTTCGCGTTCAGTCTTTCAAGCTCGCCTTGTTGGCGTCAGTTGGAGCTTCATCTCTGGATCGCCGACACGCCGGCATCCGAGTCCTACTGTACGAAAGCGAATTTGGACCTGGATGGGAGGATCAATGGCACAGAGGCAGAGGGATCGAGTTTGCCAAGACGTGCTCTGATTCAGGTACTGCTAAATTCTATACATCGATTTGTAGTTGATCTTTTGAGCCATTCTGGTTCGAGTTGTCTTTGATTCAATTCCTTCAGTGACTCGTGAAACAACTTGTGATCAGGGAAGATCTTCTTTAACATGTTTTGACTTAGTAGTTGAAGAAATTTGTTTGGAAAATATGTTCTTGTAGGATAGGAAACAAAATGGTGAACCATTCTATGTGCAATGTATCTATCGCATTAACTAAACTACAGAGTCTGCTCCCGTAGCACTTCATACATGAAGCAGTTTATTATCGATTTTTTCCAAAAGAAATCGATACACAATTGAACCCAACAAACTTCTGTTAATACTGATATCATAAATTTGAATAACAATGACAAATTACAGTTTGTAATGCATATCCAATGTATCTTAACAAGGGAAAAAAAGAATAGAATGGAATAGAGGCTCTGTTTCGGTGCGATGTCTTATTCCTATAGCAATTCCCTGCAGTCCTTGTAATGAATGAAACAATATGTATCTTGCTTCCAACTGATGAAGATGAACATCACAATCAAGTCTCCTTGCCAGACTATTTACGTTGTCAAGAGATGAATTGATTAGTCCAACTGATGGCAATATAATTTTCACCAATAATCGCCGCAAGAGCACTGATAATCTTTAAAGTAATGGAACCTGTTGTTATCCCTCATGACAATCTCTCGAGCGACAATGCCTGAGATAAACTTAATATACTGGTGGCAATCCCCACATACTCGCAGGTTTTTGGTGATTCTTATGGGGAGGCCAGGAGGAATGCAAATGAGCCCAAAGGCGAGCGCAAGCTTCTCGCTGTGTTGGAGCACCTCAGTCTCCTTCTCTTCTTCTTCTATATCATAAAGGGCATATCGTGTATCAGGCATATACCCAGCTGCCTGCATCTCCTTAGTTAGTTTACACAACATCGCTCGGATTTCATTGTTCATCTCATGGGTTGTGTCCTTTGCTTGAAAAACATGTACTGCATTCTTCCATGTGATCCAACTGCATCCTGGGTCTTTCTTGATCATGACATCTTTCATTTCCGTTCGCACTTCTGTTGCTTCTGCCCACCTAGAAAGAAGATGCATAAATCCTAGGAGGTGAGAATTCAATGAAACTAAACTACAATCAGGTTTCAAGACTTCAAATTGGGGATTTATTGGTAGAGACATAAAGTCACTTGCTTTTGGAGATTTGTTTTAGTAAGTTATCCTGTGAACCAAGAGCATTTTCTTCATGCATTTGTTGAATCAGTATGAAACACAATGAACTTTAGAGTGGTGCATGAAGAAAGATTCCAAATAAAATTCATCTTCCTTCAACAAAGCATATCTATTCGATGCGAGAACATATATAATCTAACAAAGTAGATCTATTACACGAGATATCATAGTTCGAAACTTGCACTGTATGTAAGATTATGGAACCTACCTTCCAGCTGAAGCAAACATGTTGGAGAGCAGCACATGGTTCCCAGAGTCTTCGGGGTCAATCTCAAACAGCTTCTGTGCGGCGATCTTTCCCAATTCAGTCTTCCCATGAATTTTGCAGGATCCCAGAAGAGCTCCCCACATGGGGATTGATGGTCTAACTGGCACTGCTTTGATGAACTCGTAAGCGCGTTCCTCCATCCCTGCACGTCCAAGCAAATCGACCACACAAGCATAGTGCTCTGTTCTTGGTTCAATCCCAAACCTTTCTTTCATCGTCTCAAACAAGCATAATCCTTCCTTTGCCAGTCCTCCCCTTCCACAAGCAGTGATCACATTCACTAATGTAATGTAGTTGGGTGCTACCTGACCACATCTGATCATGTCATCGAACACAGAAAGAGCCATACGTGCATCACCAAGCTGAGTGTACCCTCCTATCAGAGCA
The DNA here is from genome assembly GCA_025175895.1 of Wurfbainia villosa. Taxonomy (NCBI): domain Eukaryota; kingdom Viridiplantae; phylum Streptophyta; class Magnoliopsida; order Zingiberales; family Zingiberaceae; genus Wurfbainia; species Wurfbainia villosa. The sequence goes on along the minus strand of CM045991.1, from coordinate 45,308,582 downwards.
TTCCAAGAGATGAGATTTGGCTGCTCCAATTCTTCAAATGCCTGCTCAGCCTCCCTGATGCTCCCACATTTACCATACATGTCAACAAGAGCACTCCCAACAAATATGTTGCCGGCGATACACGAACGGACGGCAACAGCATGCAACGAGCGACCAAGGTCGAGCCCTGAGACACCAGCACAAGTGGTGAGGACACTGGAGACAATGAAGTCGGTGGGCAGAATGCCTTCTCTCCTTGCAACCAAATACGCTCTAAAAGCCTCTTCTTCAGCATCATTCTGGGCATATACAACTATCAAGGAGCACCATGAGACATCGTTCCTAATGCGCATTTCGTCGAACACTTCCCGTGCCTCGAAAACCAAACGGCATTTACCGTAGAAATCAATGAGCCCGTTGCGGACTGATACATCATCTAGGAAACCAGATTGGATGGCGAAGGCATGAAGCTGGACTCCGAGGGACGAGTAAGAAGCACCAGCGCAGGCATTTAAGAAGGCACACAGAGAGATAGCGTTTGGGTTTTCTCCATCCAAGCGAAGCTTGACGAAGGCGTCGATTGCCTCAATTGGCCGCCCGTCTTGCACAGCATTGGTCATCACCGCGTTCCAAGCTACAACATTTCTTTGTGGCATCTCTTCAAACAGGCGTCGGCCATAGAGAGGGAGCCCAGTTTTGTAGTACATATCCAGGGCGCCGCAGGCCACGAAGACGTCGGCAAGGAAGCCGGACTTCAAGGCGGCAGCGTGAATCTGACGGCCAGCAAGGGGCATCCGGGCGGAGGCGGCGGCCTTGAAGGCGGAAGGAAAGGTGAAGTCGTTGGGGCGGGCAGAGGAGCGGAGCATGGCGGCGAAGTGGGCCAGAGCGGAGAGGGGGCGGCCGTTCTGGGAGGCTCCGGAGATGAGAGCGGTCCAGGTGACGACGGAGGGGTCAGGGTCAAGAGAGAGTAGGGCGGCGGCCGCCGAGGGGAGGTCAAGCTTGGAGTACATGTTGACGAAGTGGTTGGAGAGGAAGGCAGGGAGCGGTCGAGGGGACAGGTGCTTGACGGCGACGGCATGGGCGGCGCGTCCGAGGAGGGAGGAGTGGGTGGCGATGGCGAGCTCGACGGCCGCGGCAAGAGACTGGGGGTCGAGAGAAAAAGGCATGTAGCGGCGCAGCGGCGAGACATGGCGCGGCCAGGGCCAACGCAGAAGAGAGCGTTTGATCTGAAATAACATCCGTTACGACTTCATAGCGGCCGTTACAATGTTCTGGCATGGCGCGGCGATTTCTTCTTTGTCTATATCTGCCATCCTCATGCCTCATGGTTCTTATTTACCGGAAGAAGAACGCCACACACCGGCGACAGATCGTCCTTTCCCATCCACAACAATCTCGTAGTTTCCAATCGTCTTCGACGAGATCTTTCCATCGCTTCAGATTCAAGCACACTAACTCAAGCGTCGCCGCCCTGTTCATCAGCGACATAATTCCCATCCGATGGCTCCAGAGGTGCGCAATCTTCCCCTAAAGCCGAACCCCTAAAAATGAATCCGCCTGCAAATCTTCGATCCCTTGCATTTGCGATCTAAGACTTGGCTAGTTTTGCTGATCGTTCGTGTTTGTGGCTAGGCTTGGCTGATTGATGAAAGCGTTGAAGATCAGAGGCTTCCTCACCACAGGAATCCCAAAGAGTTTGTTCCCTTGAGCAAGCTGCAAGGTACCAAATTCGAGTAGGTCTTTACATAGGACAGTAGGGTTCGCTTGGTTCTCTTGCCAGTTTTGCAAGCTTAGTTTTCTATTCGAGCATCAACTATCTTGCCGATGGTGTTTGAGCATCTCGATACACTTTTCGGATTCTTGCAGTTTATTTCAAATTGAGTTATATCGATGATGTAAGGGAAAGTTTGCATCTTAATTCTCATTCTACCCATACTTATTTAAGGATCGGCAGCGGCCGTTGTTGCCGTCCGACGGCCGATGACCGACTAGCGACCGGCGATGGGCAATGAACGATTGGCGATTGACAATCGGCGACCGGCGACAGCAGGTGACCGATCGTCGGTCGTCATCATCAAGCGCCAACCACTGTCATCGATTGTCGATCGCGGCCACCGATATCAATTGTCGACATAGTTATCGTAATTATTATTGATCACTCGCTGCCATCTCATTGGACGACAAGACGGTCGTCTCGATCGGCATAATCATAAACAAATATATTTCATAGTAAATAGAATTTTATAATTGAATGAGTAATATAGTAAAATGTTAAATTAGATAATACTTTAAAATCTCCCAACAAATAAAGTTTGATTGTATTATTTTGGATTATACCAAACAACATAAGTTATGTTTCATTCTCCATATCTTTAATAATGTGATTACTTAATAATTACATAACCAAAATTATGTATTATAATTTGAACCAAGCGCGCCCTCAAACAAATTGTAGGTTTTTAACATATTCCCTGGTTGGTTGCAAAATATGACCCTCAAACAAATTGGAGATTTGACAATAAATAAGTTTAATTAGTTATTGTTTGCATTTCATTTACTTTTTTCTTTTATCTATATACTGTCTAACGCATGCCCACTGAATCTTCTTCTTTTGAAAAAACTATTAGTTAAACTCATTATTTTATTACGTTGTTGTTAATCAAAAATATTAAAATGTAATGAATGCTACGGAATTCATTTAGTGATGTTATAATAAATTAATATTTTTTATATTGTTAAATTTATCTTATTATCTCATCCTCATATGTCATATACTTCTAATTATAAAAGTTAAGATATTTAGCTAAGACTAGATTTGAGGTCTTTATATCACTTATAAAAATAAATTGGTAAAAAGATGTTATTTACTTTATTATGCAATTAATTTGTAGATTGTTTGTTTATGGTCTATATAGAACAATCTCTTCTCTTGAGCTAAAAGTGAGTGGCAAAATTTTATAATTGTATTGTCTAGGAATTGAAAAAAGGATACTCATTCTAGTTAAATTTTGTGCTTCATATTTATATATTTATTTAAAAATATTTTATTAGATAAACAAGTTAAGTATTATGCTTATTTTGCAAACTGCCAAACCATCACCTACTTATGTTGATAAATAAATGTATTCCTCTAATTCATATTGTGGTTAATTTGTGATTTCACTATCTTTTCATGAATAAACCATTTATATTGTGCAGAAATTGGGGTTCTCTACTGGTACTTGGATCCCAAAAACTATGAGAGCAATGAAGAACTGAAGAAAATCCGGGAAGAAAGAGGATACACTTACATGGTTTTCATTTTTCTATCTTATTAAACTGGCATGGGAATCCAAGTCACTCTATTCTAGTTCTTTAACATTTCCTTATGCTGGGGCTGTGGGGCATGCCATATGAAATCAAAAATGCATTTTTTTTTAACTTGTACTCATCTAGCATGTGCATTTTGTCTGACCATTGCAGGACCTTCTTGAGTTATCTCCTGGGAAAGTTGAGAACTACGAAGAGAAAATAAAGAATTTTTACAGAGAACACATCCATGCAGATGAAGAGATCCGTTACTGTTTGGAAGGCAGTGGCTATTTTGATGTTCGTGACAAAGACGATACATGGATACGAATTTGGATCAAAGAGGGTGACATGATTGTCTTACCTGCTGGCATCTATCATCGCTTCACCCTAGACACATCAAACTATGTTAAGGTACCTAAAATATGCATAGTTCAGCAATATTTATTGAAACCGGTTCATCTTCTTCCCCCTCATTAACCGTTTGTTTTTCTCAAGTGAACTATACAAACCACTATAAGCACGCATAGTGCAATCTTGATCTAGTAGAAGAACACATTGGTTTTCTTTTACCAATATGAATTCCGCCAGAAACAAAGCAAATATAATACATTTTGCGGCATGAAGAAATCATCATCGTGTTTGTTTTAAACTAGAGACAGTTGCAGACAGTAAGAGGAAGCCATTGATTTTTATGCTGAATTTCTACATGCCTGTTGTGGTGTATGCACAGCTGATGAGGTTGTTCATTGGAGAACCTATTTGGACTGCTTACAATCGCCCTCAAGAGGAAAATCCTGCCAGACAAGGCTACCTCAAGTCTCTGATGAAAGGTTCAGGAGTTGTTGTGGAGGCCCACTGAGACAGGTTACCACTCCAAATACTTACATGTGGATCATTAAGTATCTATTATACTGGAGTGTTCCCATAAACTCAGTTTCTTCTGATATTTACTCCTGATATATATGCATGTATTCAAGAAAGTATTGATGTCGAATAGAATACTATTATTTCGACATTCTAGTAGAATTGGCAGCTTATAATGTATAACTGCTCTGTTTAGAACATGTCAAAAAATACGGCAACAAAAGGAAGATTCATATTTCAGTGTTAAATTGAGAAGCAAAACCAAATATACAGAGGAGAAGCAAGCAAAGTCCCTCTCAAAGGAAACAAGAACAGCATCTGAAATGACTAAGCTACACTAAGCAAAGCCGTAAAGCCTTTTCGCAGAGTCAAGGGTGTTCGCGAGAAGCATGGCAACCGTCACCGGCCCTACGCCGCCAGGAACTGGTGTTATTGCCGAGGCCAACTGCAATGCTTCCTCATAGCACACATCGCCTTGAAGGTAGTAACCCTGCTCTGAATTAGGATCCTGAAAGTTAAAAAGATCACAAGAGAGTGTTGATATCAGCAATGTAAACACACCCACCACTCCTGTGCAGCTGCATGCATCAGTGACTATCTATCTATCAGGTGCCAACTTACTATAGTTTCTACACTGGAATTGAACAAAAGTAGGTTTTGCACCATTGGTAGAACTTTACCTCGACTGGATTCGTCCCCACATCGATGACGACCGACCCCCTCTTCAACCAATGTCCACGCACAAGGTCGGGAACTCCGGCCGCCGATATCACAATATCAGCTTCGCGAGTCACGTCTTGCGGATTGTTTGTGAAAGCATGAAGAACACTGACTGTCGCATGGTGTCTCTGGAAATGAATCCCCCTGGTTTATTCAACTGGCCGAGACACTGGAAATATCTAGGACTCAGATGGTTATACCTGCAACAGCAAGGAAGTGGGCAGTCCTACTACATTGCTCCTTCCAATCACTGCCACATGTTTGCCCTTCAGCTGGACGCCCAGCCGGAGCAGCAACTCGACGCAAGCTTTTGCAGCACAGGGGATGAACAGCGGCTCCCTGCCACTCAAAGCGAGGTTCCCTATGTTCAGCGGATGGAAGCCATCGACGTCCTTTTCCAGACTCACAGCGCCCAAAATTCTCTCTTCGTCCAAGTGCTGCAACCAATTCGAAGAGAAACGTTACCGATGCGACTGAATTTCTAAGCTCTCTCGAGTATTGAACTTGGGCTATCGGGAATTACTTTCGGCAAAGGTAGCTGCACGAGGACGCCATGGACCGATGGATCTCGATTGAAGTCGGATACGACGTCGAGTACATCTTCTTCTCCACAATCTTCAGGAAACTCGGCCATCAATGATCTCATTCCGACCTCCTCGCAAGCCTTGATTTTATTGCGAACGTACGCTTGGGAATCCCTTCTCTGACCCACGAGCACCACGGCTAATCCAGGAACTTCGTCGATCGTCGCCTTCATTCGGAGCACTTCTTTGGAAAGGCCTAGCCTTATTTCTTCCGCGATGGACTTTCCATCGATGATCACCGGTGCCGGCTCTTCATCGCCTATCGAAGTTTTGATCACGAAGAGACACACAAAAGAAGATTTGTAATCAGTGATTGCGGCCTACAAAGCCAATGACCACACAAAATGTTCGTGATCGTTCCCAAAATCCAAAGACGACGAGCTGTTCGCGATTATTCCTCAGCGAATCTAGACGGGATAGAGGATTACCGAAACTGGATTGAGGTTCCGGTGGAGGGAGGAGGGGAGAGGTGGAGCTGGGAGCGGCCCAGATGTCGGGGAGGTCGCGGCCGAGGATGTAGCTATCGTGCCTCTGCTCGGCCGGATCGCTGCTTTGGCAGCGGTGGAGATGGAAGTCGAGGCATTTGGACGCTACGCGAGGTCGGAGAGCGGTTTCCGCCGCCGTGAATGCTGTCTTCAGCGTCGCTGCCAGCGCTGCCCTCATCTCTCGTCCCAGTCCGCTCCCCGCCGCATCAACTGCCGAGTCGTTCGCTTGGGCGCGGGGGAACGGGAGGGCGAGATGGGAGGCGACATAGAGGCCCAATTTTATCGTCTTTATAGACGCGAGCATGGGCCGGCCCAAATTTATTGAACCCCATCGCTGGGCTTCGCCGACTATTTCTCGTATAATGTTTTAAGAAATTAGCAAATAATGCATTTGTTTTCCAAATTATTTTTTATTTCTTTTTTTTATTAATACCAAATATTCAGTTATACGTACTAATTGTGATCGGTCTATTTCTATGAAATTTTTTATCTCTATCAAAATAAATTCAGAAGTATTTATGGCGAACAATTCATTAGTTAAAATTTTTTATCTCATTAAAAAAAAAATAGTTAGTAGTTAAGAATTAAATCATGTTGTATTAGTGTAACATGGTAGTTAAGATGTCTCATTTTTTTTCTATTGATATCAGAATATTCGAATCTTCGATTCAATTAATCTTTGAGAGTGATCGATTTTCATCTTCGGAACACTTCGTCAACAGCTCAATCGGGTAAAATCGAAATCTAAATAATAGTGTCCACCATGTACTAAAAGTAAATCAAAAAAACACTCAATTTTTCTATAATTCAGTTTGGATTTCACATTCGCATCATCCTTAAATGACGATTCAATATCGAAGTCATACTCTATTCATTGAGCAAACTTTTAGATCCCAAGATTGCCCGAATGAATTAATGATATCATAATAGAGGATCGAATTATGTTTCGATTATGAAATATCTTTCCATTTTTAGTTGCACTATGCTTCTGAGTAAGATAGGCTCACTTGAATGTTATGTTAGTTGGTGATCAATGAATTAAAAATGATTTACTGTTGGTGGATTAGTTAGTCAATTATTAAAACGTACAAGAAACCTATTTAAGATGAATCTGAAACTGCCAAGAGTCCCTTAATCACTTTTAATCAAAGGTGCTTAATGCTGACTAATTTACTAAAATAACATCTTTTTTATATTAACAGACAATTGACAGTCGACTTACATCGCACTTCTAGTTCGATTGGCAAAAACAAGTTGAACGAAAAAAACAAATAGCAAACAGATCATACCTCCTTCGCTTACAAAACTCTTATAATTTATTCTTGAATTTGTCAAGATTGTCGATGTGGTCTTACCATCGGCAACAGGTCCACGAGCAATCAGATCGGAATTCTGTCCGATCATCATCATGACATTGCGATGGCAGCCACTAAGAATCACATTCTAATTATCCGATTAAATTTCGATTTCAATCAAATTGTGATCAATCGTGACCAAAATTCAATCGTCGATGCCGAATGATATGGACACAAGGAGTCAAATAAAATTACTATGCATATACTATCTTACGGAGCATAAAAAATGGATGAATCGTCCCCTCGGAGATGGTGCGATGATAAGATAGGGTGGTCGCTTTGGAAACGAACTGGGATCAATTTCTGATAAGGGGTCTAAAATCTCCTTTGACGTCAAATGACATCCCTCTGTCTTACTACCGTGTCCAAAGACAAAGTCTCTCCGTGACTTATCCTCCTTCTCATCGTAGTCCTGAGACGGATGACAGGGAGCTACTAATTGAACAGATTTCTAATTTTTTTTTTTGGGATAAAAAATGGACGAATCAAAATCACTATTTAAATATAGAAATTACGTACGACCGTCGCCTTTCTACTTGAAAACTATTGTCCTACTTGAAAATCCTGACTATCACTGCTGACAGGTAAACTCATTCTCCGTTTCAAACATTGAATCGATCAACCATTCATAATTCAACACTAAATAGCAGCGCTGTTTATTGTGCGTACCAATTAAAAGATTACAAAGCAAGCATCAGACAACCAGACACCGGAGATTCTCTCTCTCTCTCTCTCTCTCTCTCTCTCTCTCTCTCTCTAATTAAGCCAAAAGAATCACCTGCCCATTCGACTCGGCTCCTCTTTGCTCACTTACCTCCGACGCCACGGTCTTCTGCTTCTGCTGCTGCTGCTGCTGCTGCTGCGGCTCCACAGTCTGCAATGGCAGAAGCTGCTTCTCCAGGCACGCTTGGACGGCAGAATCAAACATGTCCTCCACGCTGTACTTGAACTCGAACCCGAGACCCGTCAACTTCTTGGACGAGAAGTGCACCCTCTCGATCTTCTCGTCGATCCCTTCAAACCTACACAAAAATCGATCGAAATGTTAAAAGAGGAGGAGAGTCGATCGCCAGAACTATCTATCTATCTATCTATCTATCTATGATCTATCTATATGCGCTGGGGCTGTTTAATTACTTTTGGGGGATGATGTACTGGGGGTATCTGTCCCTGAACATCTTCGCCAGTTCGTAGATTGTGCGCTCGTGCGAGGAGCAAATGAACCGCCCCTCTGCGTCGGGGTGCTCGTACAGGAAGATGTGGGCGTCGCAGAGGTCGTCCAGGTGCACCAGCTGCACTTGCTTGAGGATCGAGTAGTGAGCTTCGTTGCCTGCAGCGCATGCATGCAATGCATCAGTCGTCGTTAATTTTGAGTTACGAGCTAGATTTTAACTAGAAATTAAGAACTGCTTCAAAATAGATAGATCGATCGATAGATATGCCTGTGATGAGTGAAAGCGCAGTGATCATGCTGGGAGGCATGGTGGTGGTGATGAAAGGCCCGACGACGAGGGTGGGGACGATGCTGATGAAGTGAATGCCATGCTCCTGTGCGAACTCCATAGCTGCCTTCTCAGCGAGGGTTTTGGACACGAAGTACATCTGCGTTGATTGGGCAAACAGATCGAGTTAAGCATCGCATGGTTATTCATTTTCTAGAATTTCAAAGCAATGTTTTTATAATCGGTGATTAGGCTCAATCCACTACTTTAAGTTCTTAGTTGTGTTCATATATTCGAGTTAGTCATGGGGATTTATACATTTGGTTAATTATAATTCTAAAGTTAGTCAGGGACTACACTAATTCAGAAATCAGAATCATCATCTAACTGACTTAGCTATAAACATCGAATCCCGATTTATTGAAAATTGCACAAAATTATATAAATAAAAGGGAAGGCCATGGAGAGATCTTCGGGATGAACGCACAATTTTATAAAAGGGATCTACCATCCTATTGAAAATTAATTTATAAGCTGGAACAGGAGGTAGGTGACACCGAACCTACTCCCTCTCCTCCCTCTTCAATGCTACAAATTTTGTTATTTCTACGGGGATGACTTAGTGGCTAAAACACGACTATAATTACAGAAATGACATAAGTCAATTTCGGAAGAGGTATAAAATTCTTTTCTGAATTCAGATGATCTCATATATCTTGGCTACTACGTCAAGATTCATAAGACCCTCCGTGATTTACCTCCTTCACAATGTCCGTGGGATAAACCGATAGAGACCGATGGATTAGCTGTTCCAACCTTTTGCAGGAATACTACAAGTTTTGTTGCCCCCGTGGGTGCAGTACGTTGACAAGTCAATGGAAAAATGTGTACAATGGACAAGGATCGATTTCGGAGACGGTCTAAAACTCTATCTTAGACTCATATGACTATTTACTGTCTTACTAATCGCGTCTAGAATATAATTCTTCCGTGATTTACTCTCTCTCAAATCCTGAAAGATCGAGACGAAGGAGTCACTAAATTGACGATTTCAACCTTTGCTATAAGTTTTGTTAGCCTAAATAAAGGATCAGGTCTTCAACTGTTCTATTTCAATGTTCCTTTCGTTGCCTTTTAAGTAAATTTAAAGGGAATCGATCAAAAATTACCTTCGAATTTGTTCTAATCTAACGGGACTCTGCAAATTGCGTCACTGATTAGTTTTGTCCCTGAAATACTGATACATACCCATCCGGTCATCTTGACGCGGCGGCAGAACTCCATATCGCTCCACGACTCCTCGTCGTACTCCGCCATCTGGTGCTCCTGCACGTTGACGGTGCCGGCGGAGGAGGTGAACACCACCTGCTTCACCGTCCCGGCCTCCTTGCACGACTTCATGATGCTCAGCATTCCGCTCACCGTAGGCTTGATAATCTCATTCTGCATTGGCATCCACCGATCGCTCAATTCGATCGTCGACCGAAATCTAATTCGTTAAAGAAGGACTGCGTCGTCTCTCCGACGCCAATCCACACGGCGATATGGGTACCTCGGGATCTTTGGAATCGAAATCCATGGGAGTCGCCACATGAAACACTCCCTCGCATCCCTTCACCACCTCGTCGAAGCTGCCTTCTGCGTCCAGGTCTGCCTTCCATAGCGTCAGCCGTTCGTCCGATCCCGGCAGCTCCAGCAGCGGCCTAGTCTTCCTCTCATTTGCTGCATTCATTCGATAAAACATTAACAACAATATTCATCTATCTATCCATCTATACGAAGCGCAGTGACTGACAAGGGTCTCTGACGGTGGCTCTGACGGTGTAGCCCCCCCGGAGCAGCTTCATGACCAGCCACGAACCCACGTAGCCGGAGGCTCCGGTCACTGCCACGGTACCTTTCATCGCTTAATCGTTGTCTGTGGTTACGCAGCAACTGTTGTCCGAAGCCTCTGTTTCTTTGCGGACGCAGTGACTGCAATAGCTGGATGAATATATGCACATATATAAAAGGCAATGCAAGAAGAAGAAGAAGAAGAGCGATGAGTAGATTTGTGAGGTAGTTGAAACAGGAGCAGCCTTATCTAACGGTCTCGTTTGGCATTAAACGTCGCGCGAGCGATTGGAAGTCTGCACGCAGCGGATGGAAAGTTCGGTAGGTGGTGGACACGCGAGGCATCTAACGTTCTGCCTGCTTTGGGGCTAGCTAACCAACGTTGTGCAAAAGGTTTTTGGGGCTCCTCATAAATAAAAAAAAGTAAATCATAAAGAATTATATTTTGAACGCGATTAATAAGATAGTAAATAAGTATTTGAATTTATAATAAGATTTTAAACTGTCTTCCAAATCAACCTTTATTCAAGATATGAATTTTTTCACTACTTATCAACATGCACCTGCAGGGTCTTTTAGAAAACTTTGGGGCTAGCCAAGGAGCAAACAAGTGGTGGGCGCAGGTGAACGACTGCGCAGTGGCGTTGGACTTGGGTTTCAGAGAGAGGATTGGCAGGCACAAATGCAACTAGGCAAGGCATGCTTACCGTCCCTTGCTAAAGGATGACAATGGGTCGGAGGGAGGATGATCACCTACACTGCCGGAGAAATGAAAGAAGAAAATTTTGTAAAAGTCAAAATTTTGATTTTAGCCTTTTGAGCGTCTAAAATGGATGACTCTCTCATCAAAATTTTGTAGTATAGTGAAAATACTATTTACACTACTCAGTCGCCCTTTTTCTAGCGCCCAGATTGAAAATTCCCTCGTCCAATCTTCATTGTACATCGTCCAATCTTCTAAAATTCAAAGATTAAACTATAATAGACAATCAATCTGATAATGGATAATATAAATACTCCCGAATTAAATAGGATAACATTTTTATACATATATATATAGAGAGAGAAAAATATTATATTATATAACACATCCGTGAACATCTTCGTTATTCACCGTCCAATCGCTTACGTACTATAATTTAATCCTTGAATCCTAGAGGATCGAACGATAAATAATAAAAATATTCACAGATAAATTAAATAGGATAATATATACATATATATTAAATTCTCCATTCCATTGAGAGGAAATTGCCATCCTTATCTTTGTCCATTTAACTTTGTTTTTAGGAAAAAGTTTTATAGCGGGGGGACCATCAAGGGAAAGCAACACCAGCATTCATCAATGGCCCTTCTGATTCTGGCCACCTTGGCCTACTCAATTAGTTGTGAACGATTGCACATGTTTAGACGGCCAATACAACAATCATGGGTCATTTTCTAGAGCGATTGGGAAGCTCCACGTTCAACCAATCGACTTATAGACAATAGCCACTGGTGGAGCTTTAAGTGACTTGATTCCGACCAAGGGAAAGGTTGACTTGAAAGGTAAGGTCCAGGGTGCCTTGGTAGCAAATTAAGCAGCCGTACTCAATTAGAAAGCGTGTCAAAGAGAAGCAACAAGTTTGCAAGACAGTGGCTTGTTTTGCTCACTACACCAAGCTTTGCTTGGTTTGTTGACCCACAGCATGCCTGAGCTCCAAACCTCTGCCGCCAGCATGCCTTTTCTTTTCCAAATCATAAAAACCTCCACCCAATCTGTCATCATCTTCATCTGCAAAAGGAGAAACTGTAAGTTCCTCCCTCCCTCATGGAGTCGTCAACCTCAAACCAATCCCACTAATGAATTCAATGAACTTTACATTGTAGTATTATCCTGCCTTTGGGTCTCTACACCCAACATTTTGTTTCCCATAGATTATAGAAAGCCTATTAGAATCAAAGATCTGGATCTGATCATGACATGGAACAAGATAAGGAACTACGCACCTATTAGAATCAAAGATCTGGATCTGATCATGACATGGAACAAGATAGGAACTACGCATCAAATGTCTATTATCATCTTTTGGGTTTGAGAACTAATAAATAAAAGAGAATATCTGTCAAGACTACATTCTTAAGGGAAAAATATTATTGGAAGCCAGTAGCCAAAAAATTGCCAGAAAAAAAAACTACTGAAAATATATATATATGCATATACCAATTGAATGTCTACGACTTTGAGGAACTTTTCTGTCTTTGGATTGCAGCAAGACATTAATAACTAATAGCTTTGCAGAAAGGAATTAATTAGAAGTTCCATTCTAGATCACTGTTTCATCCTTGTTAGTGGCATTTTCAAAACTATTGTGATTCCAGATTTTATGTAGAAGCCTCTGCCCGATCGATCAGCCTCTTTACGCCCTGTGCCATGAATAGCACGTTGTGTTATTTAGCCTAGATAAGTTTTTTATAACAGAGATTTAGGTACAAACATGTGTATATATGCAAACATCTTTGTTAGCAATGACCACATCTTTGCGTATCCCTCATGCTCATGTCAATAATGCAGTTCCCAAAAAACAAATTTTATATTGTTAAAGTAACCTTCAATTATTCTCAAATAATTCACAAAAAAATATGAGTTTACCTTATTTTTGTGTTTTATCCTACTCCACGAGGAACCCTACCCTTTTCCAATAGAGAAGCAGTTTCGTCTTCGGTCTCATACGTATTCACACCAAACATCTATGTATCCTGAGAAGATTCACCAGAGATAGTATATGCTAACAGAAGTTCATGTCAAATAACAACTTGTATCTATCAAGAATTCAGCTATCAGTTTTATGTTTGAAACTAGTTTTGCTAACCTTGAGTTCGGCAACACAACCAACATGGCAAAACACATGCAGATGTATTCGATTGCACACTTACAAGAAGCATCCATGAGAAATAACTGCTGGCTCTGGGCTCCTAATGGCACCGCTTGAAAAAACTGCAAAGCATGCTTCTAGTACTAGCAATGTAGCAATGCCTATTTATCCGACATTGTAGTATTGTGCAATGTCTTGGGCCAAGTGTCAACCTGTGGTCGATTCCATCTTTTTCACCATATCATTGTGTAATTTAGAGTTTATCCACCAGAAATTCATTAAGAGTATATTCAGTATCTGCAATGTAGACTTTTGCATGGGGATATTGAAATTTCGCAATTTGTTTTTGGCACAGAAAAAATGAAAGAAAGAGTTCCAGACAAGAGTTGTCATACATAAAAAAAATGGTGGAAAGTCACAACATGCAACCCTGAATGCCAATCAACATCAACCTAAGATTATTAATAGCAAACCTAGAAGATACCGTACATTTCCACCCAAAGTAGACGCATTGTATGTTTGGATTGGCTACATGTATGTTTCATGTAATTCAAGATCTGCTAATTCAACATGAATATCTCAAGAAGCAAATATGAAACAAAGATGTGGGTTGGTTAATATAACTCACAGCCATTGTCAAAACTGCTTTCTCTTGCTCTTGAATATCTTGTCCTTCTTGGCATAGACATAAGAGAAACCAACAAGAAACATGCCAAACAGGGACAGTGAGGCCCATGGGAAGGGTGGATCCTGGAAACATACAAGTGAAGCCTCCAGCTTTTGCGATGCCTCATAAACTAGTGTGTGGATGGCATATAAATCATGATCCGACGACCGCATGAAGTACATGGCTTTGTCAAAATCAAAGTGGGAGACAGCAGAAACAACCTTTTCCAGCTTGTACTTGAGCAAGTTCCACCTTTGAACAAACTTGATATATTCATTTTCCTTAAGCAGCCTACTATGTCCACCATGTGCAGCCAAAGATTGCAATACATCAATGGCACTTGTAATTGTGTAATTCAATGAGGTAAGAAGAACATTCCTACGTGCTGCATCTCTCTGAGCAAATGACAGAGATAAAGAACTGGCGAAGGGGCCAAATGGAGTTTGACCAACACTCCAAGTGTAATCAACCAATGTATTGTTATGTTGTTGGCTCCATGACTGGTGAGTAGGCGAAACTCCCCACATACTCTGAAGCACAGAGCCCACAACTGGACGGTCTAGGTTGCGCGTTTGTGTAAGCACATGCCGACCATTGCAGCTGTAGTCACTTACTGTTTGTGCACTCTTGGTTCTCACAGCAACAACCATGTTTCTAAATGCAACTGACTGGTGATACCGATCGAGCAAAAGGAGCTTGTCATAATCCAAATCGAAAACATATACCGGAAGGATTTTTCCATAATCTTCCTCATCAGGAATTTTTGCAGTGCGGTGCACTTCTTCAACAGAGTCTGAAAGAATCTGATGCAAGCGCTTTGAGTCCAAATATTCACTCACAATTAGAGTGTAATTTTCAAAAAGGAAGCGTGAAGTGTATGAACTCATAGATCGGCTAATTGCAAAAGAGCAAATTGGGCAATCTGAAAACTTCACACTATATGATTTGAACAACAAAGATTGCCCTTTGTAAGCAAGCTCACTTTCTAGTAGTGTCTGTTTGATAATGCTCCAGTCAAATCCACTGGCGTCTGCAATAGCTCCATGAACATGGATCAATTGAATCAAGAGGGAGTTCTCGTATACGACAGGAATTCTCAGAGAAGGAACCCCCAGGGCTCGGTACGCACTAAGGACCACAGAGGCTAGGTCTGATAGGAGGGCCCTTTCAGGTCTCGGTCGCCCATGGAGTGAGGCCAGAGGGTGGAATTCACCTCGGGGGATCACACCCTCGCCAGATATTGCCGGCCCATAGTCCACCGGTCCTGCAGCGAGGTCAATCCACACATACCTTTCTTTCCCAGTCCATAGAGTTCCCAAACACTTCGTGAAGGCCAAAGAGGGATCACTGGAGTCTGCGGAATAGGCATAGGGTTTGGATTGAGGCCCGAGATTCAGAAAGTAAATATAGATCCCTGGGGCAAAATTCGAATTTTCTTTCTGAAAATCCTGCTCGATAATGCGGTCGACCGTGGAGTACGGAACAGAGAGAAGGGCCGTTCGGTAGAGTGGTGAGGTGGAGGATTCAATGTGAGATCGGATCGCGTCCGAAATCTTCGATCCCAGTAGTGAAAGATCGGCTTCCAGGTGAAGAGTGTGCCCTACTGCGAGATGGTGGGGGGTGGCGCCGATGACGTTGAAGCGGTCTGAGATGATGGCTTCTGCAGCGAAGGATTTGAGGAGAACAGGGGCGCCCGCAGAAAAGGTGCCCACGAGCTTCACATAGACAGGAACCGAGACGTTGTATGAAAGGAGCTCGGAGATGAGGTCGGAGGAGGGTATGTCGGCCGCGAGCGACCGCTTGAGGGACGTGGGAAGGGCGACAAAAGAATCGTTGGCGGCGGAAGGGTCACGGCGGACCTCCGAGTCGAGGAAGGTGTTCAGACCGCGGGTGGCCCCTTCCGCCGCAAAGGAGGCGATCGCGACCAAGAAGAAAACGGAGACTAGGATTTGGCACATCGCCCGAGTCGATCGGCTCCGAAGCAGGCGATCGTTAGGGTTTCGATGGAATCATTGACGCCGGAGAGAAAAGGGAGTAATAGCCATGACTCGGCCGAGTCGAGCTCATTTGTGGCAGTCTAACTCAATGTGACTGGATGCACAAATTGAACCGTTCAGATTTAACGTCGCACGTTTTTTTTTACCGTTTTAAATAAATCTATTATTATTATTCTAAATGAAGAGTTCTAACATGTGTGTGGATCTGGTTATCCTTTCTACTGTGCACGATACTCGTCCGATCGTATAAAAATGTATAATAAATGAGAATATATAGTATTTTTCACCTATACCTCATTCATAAATTGATCAGGTCACTTGGGTCGTTTTCATTACGTGTGTGATCTGATCGAATTATATTCGTGTATGATTGAAATTTAACTGATCAATACCGATGTCAAACTCTCAGTTCACAATGGTAAAGAGCTAAGGGGGCAGGATGCTCGAGCTGATGAAGAAATACTATATATTCTCATCCGATGCGATCGAACAACGAATCTATTTCGTACACAAGTATGTATATCCAGAGTCGACCCTGAGCTTTCGTCCAAGACAAAAAAAAAATCATAAAAAGGATCAAATTTTTTAATATAAAATGAGATTAATTTTTAAATTTTATTCGGAACTCAATTTAAATTCTAAAATTAAGACGTGCAGGATATAGATTCGTCTAAATCAATACTTAAAAAAACTCAATATAATTCAGTTAAATTTGGTTCATCTTAATTTTGGTCTATAATTTATTGGTTTAATTATTTCTATATATATATTGTATTACAAAATGCGGACAAAATTTGTCTTGATGCAATAATGTCTTTTTTTAATAATAAAAAAATTGACCATTTTATAATTGTAATAATTGAAGCATTTTGTAATTTTATTTGTTGGAATAATACTTTTCGTGATTTATCTTTTTTTATTATAATTAAGAGGCTATTAGGATGACAAATTTCCTTACAATGATTATGAGACTAATCGATAGATTATCAGAATGATAAATTTCATTCGAGGATCATTTTGCCGGGATGAAAGAATTAGAGAGTTTTATAGGAATTATTATTACTTTTTTTGTTTTAAGATCCCTTATTTATATGCCATCAAACCTAAATATAAAATTAAGAAATTTAAATGTATTTCTTTTAATAAATAATTTCATGAACGGACGACTAACTATTAATCGGCTCAAAAATCAAATTTAGCTAATTAAAATAGCTAAAAAGTAAACTTATCTGATAATTTCTAATTTATTATTTAATTCAAAATTATTTTTCAGTCAAATGCTTAAATTTTTACTTTCCTTAAAAATCATTTTTAACCAACTCTAATGACATCATAATACATCCTTTCCACGGATAATTTTCTAATCGCTTAAAAACCACTCAAACTCAACTAACATCGTCCTATTTCAAAAAAGATTAATTATCTAGTCAACTGACTATTTTTCAATATTCTACTGAATTTAAAATAATATCTAAATTTAAATTTAAATTATCAACTACAAGAAAAAACAAGAACAAGAATTTTTTTTAAATAAAGTTGTGAATGATAAAATGGAATCGAAACATTTTTTTAAAAGAAGGTATAGAAACCGCCACTTCAAATAATTAATATAAAAAATATCCATGGTTTATAAAATATTGGCGTTAATTATTTTATAAAATATTTGTGATTAATTATATTTGACAATTTATAAGTGGTGCCCGATTTTCATTTCCTCAATTTGCATGCTGGAATAAAATAATATAATAAATTTCCTAATCTGGATTGGAGGTTTTTTTTTTCAATCTACCCTCCTATTTTCATTTTTTTTCTAGAACCGCCTGCGAGTCGAAAATCAAGTTTTTGCCCGATATTTCAAGCTCAAAAGCCTCCTCCTACTTTCCTTTACTCTCAAACAATATCATCTTCCCATGTGTCAACAGTGTAGTCGGGCGAAACTTGGATATCACTTATAAATCAAAGAAAAAAAAAACAAACAGTGTAGTCGATGTATCACCTTATTTTCGATGAAAATCAACTCATCACTGATATGGTAAAAATAAGCGATCACGTTGCGGTGTCAAAAATGGAGAGATATTTTATAAAAAATACAATTCGATTTTTATGGTGATATTATTCGATGACTAATTTTAAAAAAATGATTCGAATGGTCATGAGACTTAGGATTTGTTCGATGGACGGAATACGACTTTGACATTTGATCATCGTTCAAAAATGATGCGACTGTGAAGTCTGGACTGAACCTTAAAAAAACTATTAGCGTTTTCTTAATTTATTCTTGATGGGCGATGGAGGCTACTTGAGTTCCGATCTTATCCGAGTCGACTGTGATAAGACGTTCTGAAGATCCGTAGAGCGGGGCTAATCACTCTTAGGGATTAATCAGATCGAAAATTCGAATATCATAGTGTCAATCAAAAAATAATAATTATGTCTGAATCACTCAAAATTTAGTCATATTCGAATTTATTCAAATTGAAATTTAGATTCGACTCAATAATTATTTAAGTCGGCAATCAAATAAAAAAATTTAGTGCTCTAAAAAATATCTCTTTGGCAAAGAGACTTGCCATTTAGGATGTAGTTATCCCTTCATATTGAAAAGATGTGTCTATTAGAAAAAAGAAAATCAAATTCTACTTACTTTATTTTCTTTATGCTTTCTCAGATCTTTTATTTGAGCATCAGAGAGAATATGTCGAGATACCCTTCAGACCCTTCTCACTTGTTTCAAATCCTTCTACGTTCGAAGTACTTAGTGTTCCAAAGATCGATCAAAAGAAAGTCAACTCCTTCGAAGGTCGAAATAAGGGCGTCCGATCTCTTGAGCTCTCGGTGATACTTGATCTTTCAAACTTCTAGTTACTCGATTTCTTGAGGATCAATTGCAACTCAATCTAGCATCAATTATATCTCGATCTGTCGAAATTATGTAGAAGAAAATTGATCTAATAAGATCGACATATTGAATACCAACCTGATTTGTATCCCGAAAAATTGAAAGTATTTGATCGTAAATATTCAATAGAGTCACTATCTACGGATCTCGGACCGGATCAATTGTATTTCTAAAATTATCAATTTTATATCGAAAGTTAGATAATTCGTTTATCGATTGTGATTGTTATGTCGAAAAACTAGTTCATTTCACATGAGCATCAAGTGATTAACAAGAATAGTAAAAATTTTTAGGATACCTATCTTCCTGTAGTACTAATTTTTGTATGGAAAGAAATATCATTCGTGATTTATCTCTCTTCATTTAATTATGAGACCGACCATAAAATATGGATATGATGAACACATCACCTTTTATCTAAAAAATCAATTGTAAATAACCCAAATTAGGAGGACTAACCTGCTAAAGGAGGATGTGCCAAACAATTATTTAAGCCCTCTATTTTTCGGTAAAAGCCAATTTCACCTCGCCGTCGGACTTCTCCGACCGACTCCCGCCGACCGAAATCGTAGCCTTCGGCATCGTGCCGTCCTCTCCCTGACATCGCACTGCCCTCTCTCGACGTCGCCCTGCCTCCGACCTCGACCTCTCTTTTTCCACTATAGGGAGCGTCTGTCCATCCGCCTGCCGTAGCCAGCGTCGCCCCCTTCCGCTGCCGCTAAGACAGAAGACCTTTGATCTTCCTCTGGTTCTCAGATACTGTTCAGATTCGCGATCTCTGCTGTTCTTCTTGCCTTTCTCTGCTGCTCAAGGTATGAATTTGCAGTGGCCTCTAGGGTTTTTTTTCCTCGTCGGACTGTATAGATGCTCTGGTACCTCTATCCTTAATGTTATATTTCGGGTTCTTTGATTTTACCTGCTAGTTGATTTGTTGTTCGTAATTAATTATCTCGCTCTTTAGCAGCAATAATGGTTTGGTGCGGGCGTCTAGATATAGTAGCTAGCCTCCTTGCTGCTTAATAGTATCAAGGTGCCAATGCACTTTCTGTTTCCTGTCAAGAGTTCGAGTTTTCTTCCTGTAGAGTCTCTTTTTTGTTCGGCGATCAAGGGATCACACAGATTGGCAAGAATATCTAGAACCTTAATCTAGAACTAAACTGCACTTCTCCACCGAATTGATTGCTCATGACGGGAGCCACTCTTATTGAGCTGCTAGATCATCCATACTTTCACAAGAAAAGGCAATGGAGATTAAAAAAACAGCAAAATATCAAATTATTACACATCAAAACACAAAATCCATGTCAATAGATAAGAAAAGTGTGGTTTTGGTGGTGGAGGTGGCCCATGAAAACATTCATTTCACAGGAAGTAGATTAAGCAAAAAATCCTAAGAAATTGGGGAAGAAAGAAATTTAACTACCTCAAGGAACATACTATTGATTAGGCATCCGCATTATGTGGGTGTGGTAACTCATAAAAAATGAGAAGAGAGATATTAACTCACTTTTTGTTGATGAATTTGACCGTGAAGGAAGATATTAGATGATGATTTATCCCTTATTTTGTAGATCAAAGAATCTAGAACAAACATGCAAACTGGATCCTATAAAAATCAGATAACATAGATGAAGGGCCCTTAAAATTCAGCTCTGCATTAGGCTCTGGTATGAATGAAGATTGAGTCAATTTGACTTGGATTGGGAACTCATGGTCACAAAGGTAAATACTGTCTTGCAAGGCATCACTGTCAGTGATGAAAGGGAACCACAAATGACTTTGTGGAAGCTGGAAATGTGCAAAACATTAAGCTAAAGATATAATAGATATGGGGATGTTGGGTGAAATGGCAAAGAATCCTCGTGATGAGGCCAAGTAGATGAACTCCAGCCTGATTTGGGTTGGTGAGATCAAGTAGATGAGGTTGAGTAGACGAAGTTGGCAAAGAAGATATAAGAGTAGGGGTTGGCAAAGTGAAGACTTGGCAGGAGGGGTGATAATGAAGGCTTGGTGGGGATTGGCGATGGCAGAGTCTCAGCAAAGGTTGAAGATAATTAGGCTCAATAATGGTCAAAGCTTAGCAGGTATGGGTGGAGGGGCATGCAATCTGCAGAGAGGGCATGATTAATGGGGTTAAAATTGCCTATTGGCGCTCAATCCCTTCTCTTCCATCAAACAAGTAGACAACAATAGATCCTCTCCTTTCCTTCCACCCTGTCCTTTCCTTCCTCTACTTCCCCTTAGGTTTCCCTCCCTTGGAGTAAACAGAATGTAAGGGGACAATTCGTTGTTGGATCTGGGTTATGCTGTGAATGTGACCATCAATTTTATATTATAGCTTCTATTGATTGCGGTTTTATAACAGTCTAGTAGTTGCCTTTTAAATTTTCAGAAGTGTTTGTCATGTTACATTACTATACTATTGTATATTTTCAATTTATATCTTTGATGGTTTGAATTAATTGATAACGCTAGAAATGGAATTCGAAGATTATACTAGAAAAATTATGCTGAATAGTATGAACATATATTTAGACAATTAATAAATGTTCCAATTAGGTAATGTGAAAGTATGACAAATATGCATATTAAATGAAGAAAAAAAAAGATCAAAGATGACTAGATTAACAATAACGAAACAAGATAAAATTTATTTAAATATAGATGATGATATAGTAGTGGATAGAGCTTAATGACGTAAGAGAATCTATATAGTCAATCCCATTCCCACCTAATGGGATAAAACTTGATTGTTGTCATTATTGTATACTAGAAAAGTTATCTGAATTACAATCTTTTAGCATACATTGTTATCTTCTATACAATCCTCTTAACTCATTTGAATGCTACTCTTAACATATATGAAGCAGGTAGTTTAAGGCAGATAAAGAAGTTGATTATAACTGACTTACAGAACTTCGTGCGATCATGGAGCAAGGTAGTGTCTTCCTTCAGTGTTATCTCTGAATATTTTCCTTAAGGTTACTATTTTCTTGTCTCTAGTGCAAAACTATAAATAAATGGACACCATATCATATATAATGCCACTATTTTTCTTAATAGAATTAAACTTATCATCATCATTGTCATCCAGCTGTGTAGATTTGAAGAAGGAAAACCTTGATATAATGGTAAAGTTATTGTCGTGTGACCTTGTAGTCACGAGTTTGAGTTGTGTAAATAACCTTTTGCAATGCAAGATAACACTGCGTACAATATATCCGATGTAGGATAACTCTTCCTTGAGATCCCATATTGGCGGGAGCTTCGTGCATCGAACTGTCGTTTATATGGATCTGAACTCTACACAACACTTGTAGTATTATCATTGTTGGTATATTGTGAAAATTGATTGGTTCAAAAGTTGTAATTTTCCTATTTGGTAAGAATAAGGGTGGCTATTATCTTCAGAGAAATGTATTGCAGCCTTGTAGGTTTTGTTCAAACTTTATATGTTCAGTGTAGACTAATGATAGTTGACGTGCTAAGTTAACCAAAGCGTCCTAATAAACCAATACACACACATTTGATCCAAGGATGAACTTTGCATCTGATGCTGAATTTAGATTACCGATAATTGATGTGCTAAGTTCACCAAAGTGAAATCTTAATGTTTAGCAAGTCTCTTGCGGTTCCAAATGCCTGCATTCATCACTTGATAGTTTTTTTTTGGAAGCCTATTCTGAATGGTTAGTTAAGAAATGGCTTGGACATCAAGCCTTTCTATTTGTTTCCACTTAAAATATGTGAAATAAGCATTCTATCAACTATCATATCGTGACTTCTAAATGGGGTGTTAGCTTTCTAGTTGTAAATTTGTGAACCTTGTAAGATAAGCCAATTGTGTTATTATTCTAAGGATTCAGAATATATATATTTTTCAAACAATTTACCATGATTGATAAAATTCTCTTGTCTGATTACAGGCGGATCTCATGATTGTAGGAACCATGGTGGAAACTATATTTTGTTAAAAGATGAAGATCCTCGAATGACAAAGTTTGACAAGCGTCTTCCATGCTATGGCTGTGGTATAGGGTGGTCCTGGTTAGTATACTTCTTCCTATTTCTCATATACTCTGCTGTGTTCTTATTTTTGACCCATTCTCTGCAGTTTGCTTTTGGGATTTTTGTGCCCGTTGATTTGGTACTGTGCTGCAATTCTCTAT
Organism: Wurfbainia villosa; assembly: GCA_025175895.1. Taxonomy (NCBI): domain Eukaryota; kingdom Viridiplantae; phylum Streptophyta; class Magnoliopsida; order Zingiberales; family Zingiberaceae; genus Wurfbainia; species Wurfbainia villosa. The sequence continues at coordinate 45,285,442 of CM045991.1, read as the reverse complement.
CTGTGCAAATACTACGACAAGGATCCACGTGAACGAAGTGGGCTTGCTGCTTGCACAATAGCTGTCAGTTGCCTCTCCCTTTCTTATTTTCTTTGACTTCGTAGAATCCTTTATAAAATTTTAGATTCTCTTCGCTATAAACACAATCTGACCACTTACTCCAGCATCTATAATGAAATTACTTAAAGAGTGGACGATCCCTCTTTTTTGCACTCATCAATTAGGGTCTTGATTTACCCCCCTATAGTAGGGGCAGCAATGGAGAGCCGCTAATTTGACAGTTCCATGTTTTTTATAAAGAAATTACTTAAGCCTGCATTAATTTGAATGCTAAAACACTCGAGGATCATGTTAGATGGACAAGTTTTAACAAATTTCTTACCATATAATCTTGGAGATTCATGTGAAGATACTGCAATTCTGAGAGTTTTTTATTTTATAAGTTGATAACAGTTGCATATTCCGGTTAAGTTGGAATACATCACTTTCAGGACTGGGAGTATGTTTTGCATCCAATTCTTTATGTGATAATTGCTGATGCAAAGTGATGCCTGCCTTTTTGGTTTCTGCAGGCATTATTCTGTACAATTCTAGCCTTTATTGTGGTAGCTGTATTCTTCCTCTAGTCGATCTCCAATTTTCGATCAAATTTGGGCTGCATTACTTCTCTAGACTCACCTGAATGGGAAGATAAAGGCACTGCCAATCTGCGAGTTTCCCCATCATTCAACATATGTTCATTTGTTTTTTTTGTTCTATATACCCTATGTTAGTATCGCTGTAGGAAACTGCATTTACATCTGTGTGTGTGTGTGTGTTTTCTCATTGTATCAATACTGACATTTTGAGCCAAGGCAAACAAGAAATTGCAGCAATGATTCTACTATTGGCTTGTACTCTATATAACGATGTCCTCTATCTCAGATAAAACTCTCTTTTTCCAGTTTAAAACCTTTAAATGATGCTCATTGCTCAGTTCTTGTACCTGCTGTTCTATATATGCTTTTTAGAATTTATATGAACACCAAACTTTGTCAGCTCTCCTAATTTGCATATGAAAAGAGTGAATGAAAGATAAAACCAGGTGGGTAATTGTCACCTTACCTGTAATAAATGATCATCTGACTATCCAGTACAGAATTTTCGAATCTGAAATGGGACAAATATTTTGGAATTTGACTTTTGAATGTGCTTAACATATATTTTGGATTTATTCGATCTGCGAATTAGGAGAAGACGTCTACTTTTAGGGTGTATTTGATTTAAATTATCATATATAAATTTGGTATAATCAAAATTATAGAAAATAAAATATAATTTAAGAAGTTGTTTGATTTAATTTTAAGTGATGTGATAAAAATTTATTTATTTGAAGATTTTAATTTATAATCTAATTTAATATTTTATTGTATTATTCTGGAATGATATTAATTGGATGTTAATTTGTACGAGAGGTTTTAAAAAAAAATCGAATAATTGATTGTATTATTATTTTTATTAATTTCGGAATCAATGCAAAATTTATACTTATAAGATAATTAGATTTTGAGTTATCTATTTCCTTTGTTGATGTGTCAGATTTCTTTTATTATTTAGAAATCATTGATTATTTTTGAATAAATAAAATGAAATAATATAATTATATATGAATAAAAATCTTGAATCAAATGCATTGCGAGATCTTGAATATAAAAATAAAAGTTCACTACTTTCCATCTCGTTGAAAATGTTAGACATTGACTTTTGAAAATTCTCACATTCTACCGAGCTACTTGAAGTTTTTAAAAGCTGAAAGAACCGATTGATTTACATCAGGTATGATTTTTTTTTTCTATTAATTTTGATGACCAATCGTCTCCATCGTATGGAAGTTTTCCAACGATTGATGTGGATAAATAAAGATGACAAATGATCATAATACATTTGAACCTATGCTATATTAGGAAGGACGATCACGTTGGAACGAGAGCATCGTGCATTACCATCCGCGCAGCGTGTGCAGTCAAGGCAAAATCAACCCTGAAATACATAGGGAAGCCTTGTGAGTTACCACCAGGTCGTTGCCCAATATAAAAGCGAATTGTTTTTTTCTTATGGTATGGACAAAATTTGATAATTGATATCTTATGATGTAATTTTTAATAAAGTTTAATCCAATTAGTTATTAGTGTACAAGCAAATCTTACAAATTATGTAAATTTTTTGTAATTTTATTTTTGGCTATGAACTCTCTGTCTAAAGGGAAAGGTAGAGAGAGGTCGATTAAGGGTTTAAGGAGTGATATAGTGATTAAGATATGAAAATGTTTGTAAAAATATCATATATCAATTTTAAAGGAGATCTAATTTTTTTTCCTGAATTTAAATGTTCTTTATGTATCTTCATCATCATATCAAAATTTATAAGATTCTTAGTGATTTATCTTTTCTCATTGTGATCGTGGAAGAGATATTAACTTACAGTTCTCATTTGTACAGGAGTTGTCTCTTGCAGATGGAAAAAAAATATATTAATATTTTATATTTACTCGAAAGTAATTCGAGAGGATAAATAATTTAATTTAATTTAATTTCGTTCCATCTGAATAACAGTGAAAAATAAATAAAACATATTATCTAATGTAAATGTGTTCGCCGTTCGCAACACAGTCAAACCCTCCGCTGTGTTTCTTAGATTCCGAACTAAAGCGATCAGTTGCTTGTTTCATCGAATCGCGATGGCCGCCGCAGCCGCTAGGTCGGTTCTTCGCTCGTCTTCGCTTAGGGGCCGGACGCCGCGGGTCGGCGTCATGCCTGCAGCACCTTCTCGTCCTCCGGTTCGGCATCTGCTCAACCAGCGGCCGCCCGTCGCCGAACGTTACCTCAGGTAGCAACCAGACCAAGTGGTGGAAAGCGTTTGTTCTTTGAATAGGGCTTCGATTCAGGATGCCTTATTTTCAGTGGTGAATCTTGATCCCTTTCCACTTCGTATTTGAAAAAAAATTAATCTCGTAGGTCGCCTCTAGCTGCGAGCTTCTGCGTAGAATCGTTGATGCCTCTGCACAGCGCGACGGCAGCGGCCCTTATGACATCGATGCTCGGAGTTTCGCGTAGGAACTACGGGGGGCTCTCGGAAGGTAGGATCTCTTCTGCTGTTTTTTTTTTTAATCATTTGTGAGTGGATTTTGTGATTGTTCAAAGCAAATATTTTATTTGAAAACTTTGTTCTATCAGTGTGCATTTTATCTCCCTATAGTTATCCATTTTAGATGATAATTTTCATTAGAGAAAGCTGTGTATGAGTTATTTCTTTTTTTTTTTTTTTCGTTATAGTCGTTCAAATGACTTCTTGTTGGTTTCCTTGAGTGATCGAGAGTAAGAAATAGAACACATTGCTCTTATCTAAGGAGCTTGTATTGGTATGGCCTTAGATGTGTGTAGTGCCTTGATTAGGAGATTAAACATGGGCTCTTCATACTCAAGTATATGGATTGTACTTCAGAATTAGCGATATATGTCCAACCACATTAGTTTTTAAATGTGTCCTCTTGTTTTAAGTTCTTGTTTGCAATTGTACAGTTTCATCCAGATGTCAGAAAACATGTTCTTGATTTATGCTGTAATGAAACATGACATGCATTTCCCATAATAATACTGTTTGGGTTTTTCTTCAGTTTTTACTATGTCTAACTTTTGTATTCATTTTTCATATTTGCTGCTGTTAATTCAATTAACTTAGTGAGGTAGTGAACTATATAGGTGGAGACTGTAGACTATAATGTTTGTTCGATTTTACTTAACTAAGATTTGTTGACAATTACTGATACCAGTAGCTTGGTCATTGTCTATTAGTGTAGGTTATGAACAGCTCTAGCGATCACAAACAACATGAATAAGCCATATGAGTACAGAGGGTGTCTTTACAGAGTATTTTTAGTTTTCTTATGCATTCTTGCTCTTTTGTGAATCAAACTTATTTGGCGTCGTGTTCTTTTCTTTTCTGGTTTTCCCCTTTTTGTAGGGCAAGATGAAACTAGATGAAGGGCACATTACCAAAAGGTGATAACATGAACATTTATCAAGTTCATCTCGATTTAACAATGTGCCTTTAATGGGATAGTTTAGTCCTTTCAAAGCTTCCATAGTTATGGAAAATAAAGTTTCTGAAATTACAATGCTTATACTGTTTGTGTGTATCATACATATAGCAAATTTATTGCTTTTGATCAATTCTTGCTCTCTATCACAATTTATGTGGAATTCATGTTGTGGCTTCCAATTGCTCAAGCTCTATATATACCCTCGTGTCATATGGTAGCATGGTTATTTGTAATGCATCCCACTTTTAATGTTCACAATTTCCGTACATGGTACATAAAATAAAAAGTGTGAACCTATGGATTCAACCAACAATTTTGGGGATATGTGGATATTGAAAATTGCTATGCTCTCCACAATCACTTGTGTGTACAATCAACTTTTTTGGTACTTGCATCAAATACAGATGCTTGTTTACTCACAATCTGTGTGGTTCAACATATAATCTAATTATGGGTATTTATTACAACTTTCTTTCGGTGTAAGTTAAATTTGATTAGCAATTAGGAGTTTGATACTAGATGTGCGACAATGTTTTTCCTCCTGGACCTTAATGGTAAGAAATAGAATGGATAAGAAATAGTATATGAATAACTATTTCGTTCACAGACTGGAATAAATTATGTTCGATTTGTAGGAATGTTACAAGGAATATATAAAATTTTTGTTTGACTCACCTAATCTAGTCTGGTGTGACCGATCTACCTTACTCTCCTAGCCCACCCTACTTGATTAGGTTGGTTAGCTAATTGGTCCACCTAAATTAGATTGTCTAATCTCAGCTGGTTGGCTCTTCTTCTCGATTAGTCTGTTTAACTCTCTCGACTCACCCTGCTTGATCAGACCACCTGCTTAGGCAGACTCAATTTGTCCTAGCTCACTCAGATTATTTCACTAGTTATCCAACTTAATTGGCTAGCCCATTTTCCAGTCAAACTGGCTTGCTCGGACCACTTGAATCAGTAGACCCTTTTGGATTGTCTAGTTGCACTTGCTAGTCATATTTATTCACTTGTATCGTTTGGCCATATTAGCTTGCCTGGATCATTTGACCTTATCCAGCTTGTATGATTCATTGGGATTATGTATCCTACCGCAATCAATATGCTCAACATTGCGTTACCTCTTGGGCTTGCCATTGAAATATTTAGTAGGTTCATAATATATTGCAGGAATATGGCACAGTAATTAATTTTTTTTAGTCATAAATTATTAGAGCAAAGAGATAAGTATACAAAGGAGAAATCTTCATTTCAATTTTTACCATCTTTTACTAGCAGTTTTCTTTGCTCACATATGGAACAAAACCTTAGCAGCCTTATTTGGGGCTTGCCCCCATTTTAAAGGCGATGGAGATGAGTACCTGCCGTTTCTAGCTAGAAACCAATTTTGCATACCTGATGGGGAGGAGATATTTGTGTGTGTCTTCTAAAGGTGATAAGTCGATTATTAGCAAATAACTTCGAGCGGGTAATTGTTAACTAATTTTGCATCCATCTTTATGTCTTCTCAATGTCTGTCTGTAAAATAATTTTTTTGACATTGTGTTTTAATGCTTACAACAAGTGTTTAACCCTCCGACCACAAAACTATAGATTACTTCTCTTTTGGTACTTGTCATGAAATTGCTCATCACTGCCCGAACTTTATACTAGAGCTAAAAGCTAGGCTCATAAAATTATCTTTTTATTTGGTAATATATGAATCAAATTGGATTCTATGACTCAACCATATGGAGTCTGTATGTAATCTTTTGCAGCATCACTTCGTGTTGCATGTCTTGCTATGTATAAAAGGCAGTTCGGTACGTAAAATTCTTATCCATGCACGATCTTGGAGGTCTGATTACACACAGGCTTATTTTGCATTGCGAGAGAGGTTATTTTTGCTACTTGAACCCGTGATCAAAAGATTTGATCACACGACAATAATTTTACTGTCATACCTATGCTCCCTTTCTATTCTTGCTATGTATATGCATCCAAATAAAGGCACAGAAAATTTCTTTAAACAGAATTAGTCATTGATGATACCATCGAACCTATAACTCAAATACCAGGGGTGATCCATTAGACAACATTAAACATTGGGACTTCACTTGTTTTGTAACCAAGAACCATCCCTATGATTTCCTACCATGTTTTTGTTTTTCCTTCTAAATTTGATGATAAATTTAAACTGCTATTCTAATCTATTGTATTTAAATCAGCCGGCAGAGGCGATCCATGAAAGTGTCTCATCAGGCCGACTCAAGCTGTACTTGTGGTTTAGAACTCTGTAAGGATTTTTTATTATTTTTGCTAAAGAAGCAAATGACTGTTTTGTCATTGAAGAATCCTCTCACTGATCATCCAGAAAGCTCATTTGTTTTGCTTTTGCCCTCTTTTGATACATTCCCTTCATGCTTCTTGAAATGTTGGAATTATGTTGTTGGATATTTTGGGGTTTATATGCTCTATCAAACTTGATCAGGGTTTAATTGTCTTTTACCAGTAACTTATACCACTGCCATTGGTGTGATTACATTAAGCTCAGTTCATTTTCACTTCCATTACAGTAGAATCTTGAGGATAACGTTATGCTTAGTTAGTGTCAATTTATCTAAACTTTATGGGTTTAATTTTGTTTTATCTTATTTAACTCCATTTAGGTGTAATTAGCCTTTTTCAGGTGTCTATTTTTTTTAGGGTAAACAGATCAATTGTACCTTATCAATATACAGTGATAAAATACTCAGAGCAATAATAAACAAAGAAAACGAAGTTTAACTTCTAAGTGGGCAAAAATTATTTTTTGAATTTATTTGATAGGTTAGCAACATACGTGTTACTTAAAAAAGAAATAAATTGGATACGAGGAGCCATACGGTAAACACACTGCTTAAAATTCAAAGACTTTTAAAATTTAAAATAAATTTTAAATTCGGAAAATTATTTTCAAATATTTTCCTTCCAAAAAAACATACAAATCTTTTAAAAAATATAAACGTTTGTAAACCAATCTCTCCAAAGTAAATTTTCAAGAACGAGAAATACCATACAACAATTTAAAAATAAAAAAGTAAAAAACAAAAAACATTATTCGTAGGTTTTCAAATGAAGGAAAGTTGCAATGTAATAGTAAAATTAAAAAAAGTAAAAAACAAAAAACATTATTCGTAGGTTTTCAAATGAAGGAAAGTTGCAATGTAATAGTAAAATTATTATCGTATGAGGTTATGAGTTTAAGTATTAAGAATAGTTTCTTGTAAAAAAAATGGAGAAATATTTCATAGAAGAATGTAATTCGATCTTTTGTTGTGATATTGTTCGACGAGCGATTTTGAGTCCAGAAGTTTGTCAGGTGAGCAGAGTACGATTTTAATATTGAACCGTCATTCAGAGATGATGTGACTGCGGAGTTCGAGCTAAATTATGAAAAAATCGTGAGTGTTTTTTTTATTTATCTTTGATGGTTAATGGAGGTCACTTGGTCTTCAATCTTATTTTGTTGGTGAGACGTTTCGAAAGTTTATGGAGTAGAGCCGATTACTTCTAGGCAGAGACAAATTTAGAGGGGGGTTGTGATCTCCAAATTTTATTTATTTTTTTAATTAACGTTATTATATTTTAATATGACGATTTTCCCGATATAAAATTCTGGATTTGCCTATGCTTTCAAAGATTAGTCGGATCGAAGATTGAGATACCATAGTGCAAATAAAAAAAAGAATAGTTTATTAATAAACGGATAGAATTGCATATAATAAATCATTCTTCAATATTCCGTATCGAACATATATTATTCTTTATTCATATATTTTCAGATGTCAGTCTCAAAATTCTTAGACATTCTAAATTGATTTCGAAACATTTTTTACATTTTAAGGTCGCAAAATTTAAAAAATTCCAATTAAAAAATCCCCAAACCCTAAGAACCAGAATAAATTTAAGAAAACATTTTCAAACACTTGCAAAATATGTATTAAAAAAAAATGAATATAATGGGCCTGTTTCCTTCTACTAAAATTTGGCCCATTTGAAGTTCATTGTTATTCTTCGGTCCTATTAAAGTCCAATTCGTTTCGGCCTCTTATCTCAACCCTAATTGCACTCTATAAAATTCTGCCGCTGGTGGCACTGGTTGTTTTCGCAAGAGTGGAGTAGCGGCGGCGATTGGCGAGAGTCGTTTCGGATCGTAGCCGGCGGCGAGACTGAAAAGAAGTGGAAGATGGTGAAGTTTCTGAAGCCCAACAAGGCGGTCATCATCCTCCAGGGCCGCTTCGCCGGTCGGAAGGCGGTTATCGTACGGGCTTTCGACGACGGCACGCGGGAGCGCCCTTACAGCCACTGCCTAGTGGCCGGCATCGCCAAGTACCCTAAGAAGGTCATTCGCAAGGACTCGGCTAAAAAGACGGCCAAAAAGTCGCGGGTGAAGCCCTTTCTGAAGCTGGTCAACTACAACCACATCATGCCCACCCGCTACACCCTCGACGTGGACCTGAAGGACATTGTCACCCTCGATGCGCTCCAGACCCGGGACAAGAAGGTTTCTGCCTCCAAGGAGACGAAGGCCCGCTTAGAGGAACGGTTCAAGACCGGAAAGAACAGGTGGTTTTTCACCAAGCTCAGGTTTTAATCAAATGACGCACCTTTTGCTCCATTTGCATAATCAGTTCTATCGCGATTAGCGTTTTTAAAGATCTGTTAGATGTCATGTCGATCTTCCGACTGTCGAATCGCTTTGATTCCTAAATAGATCGACATTTAATATCGTTTGTCGCTTAGACTGTTATTGACTATCGTTCGACTTTAATTTATTTGCGACTGCATCCCTATTGCTTTCTTCATTCTACCTGGAAACCATGTCTGCAAATTCACAATTCTAAATTTCTCAATGTTTCTTGTCCAATTAATTTATGTTTGATACAATTGATATGGTTCATTGTTTTGGATCTCATGGCCTTCCTACCAATCTTTGTGATAGGAAGTTTTCAAAATGAGTTGCATCCTGAGATTCAATCATACCAATAATGCAAATCAGGGTCGATTTTAAATCTAATCTAGCAAATTGAGGAGTTGCAGACTGATCTCTATCTCAGATATTTGTATATTCCTGTTTCTGAGTTTGATTGTCATGTTTTAGTTATTACAATCTTCATACGCTGGTTGAACCTTTAAAGAACCCTATGAACAAGGGTGAATTACAAATAAGATAGTTTACAAACAGAACTTCCAAGTAAAATTTTCTCAGGTACTTTGCGCTTGTGAATAACTTCATCAAAAAGTTCTTCATAAGCCTTGTTTTATTGTTTATGACTAGCCATCTTAGTTAACAAACGCATTATATATTATTATGTTAAATTTGCTATAAGGATACTTCCCGACTAGATACAAGGTATTCATTTGTGTAAGTGTTTCATCATTATCATGATTGCCAAGACCATCTTTAATTTTAATGCTCATTCATAAAACTCTATTCTAGTAGACATTGGGTCATTCAATTCCTTTATTCTTCCATTTCGCGAAACGATCTGAACTTCCTATCGGAATCGACTCACTCCGATATCGGGTGGATGTCAGTATAAATATGCTTTGGGTCAATGTGACTTAGGGTGTGGGGATCCAATGTGGCTTACTAATTTGTGTGCATCTCTCAGACAAGGTGGCTGCTGCTGTTGTTAACGACTATTTGTTTACCATAGTCGCCTAATTATTGTGCACTAGAACTTACTATCCCTTTTTTCCTTTTTGTTTGCATCTTCAAAATCTGGTTACTAGTGCTAAACTGCAACTGCTTCCAGTGTATTGCCATCTACTGGATAAACTATAAGCAGCTATAGGTTCGGTCTAACGTGACAAAAATGTGATAATACTCATGCAAAATGTTGATCAGTTCTCTGGCTTAATAAAGAATGATAAATCATGGAGAATTTCATGGAGGAGGTTAGGAATCTAGCGATTGATTTTAAGATCTCATGTGATAAGTATCCTTGCAGGTATTAACTGTGTCAAACTGTAGGTTCGCTCTAAGCTCATGTAGCCCCAGGCTGTAAGTTAAACTAATTTGTGTCAAACTGTAGCCTTGCATTTGTTTTAGCTTTCGAGGTAAGGATTCATGAATGTAAGTAATGCCGCTACAATTAACCTTTGAGACCGACTCATAGAGCCTTGCGATTGGCTCTACAAGGAGAGAAATGATGAGGTATATCATCTTATAGGGTGACATACCAAGGCAAGTTCACCTCCCCTATCGCCCCTTCTCTATGATCAAACCCCTGCTAGATCCATTTGGCTCTTCTGAACCAATAAAATCACCTTGCTTGCCTAAATTGGTCAACCCTACTGTCTCCAGACATCATGTTTGGATAAACTGACCGAAGGTGAAAAAGTGGGTGTCAGATGAAGATTGGGGTTTCACAGTTACAAACCTGCTCCTGAATCAATCATCTTAAGAGTTTTTGTCCAGAATCGATAAATTGCATGGAGAGTTGGCATCTGAAAGAAAAAAAAAATTTGAGCCTACACAAAGTTAATTTAACGGTTCTATCGATTTATTTTACGGTCAAAAGATAAATCACGGAGAATTTTATGAGTTTTAATGTGATGATCAAGATATGAGGAGATTTTGGAAAAAATTTTAGACCTCTTTCAAAATTGATCTACGTCATATCTGTAAACACCGCTGTGTCTTAACTATTATATCATTTCTGTGGGAATAAGAATTGAGATATTTTTACAAAAGATTTGAATCGACAATCTAGCGGTCTTTATCAACTTGTCTAGGAGGTAAATTATAGAGGGTTTTATAGACTTTGACGTGGTGGTCAAGACATATGGAGATTGAATTTTTAAAAAAAATTTAGACATTCTCTTGAATCAATTTCATCGTGTTTTAGTCACCACGTCCCCTCGATATTTTCATTTCTTAACTTGGGCGATCAATGCACACGATGATACATAAAATCAAATGAAAAATAAAACATGATATTAATTGCCAGATTGCTCCTTTTTTTTTAACTCAAAAAATCGAAGAGCAACTATCAGACTTTGAAGTTACCGGCTTGCAACGGTCGGCAAGGATGGTGTCGCAGCCGTGACAGTGGAACAATCGGCGGAGTTATCCTCTGCATCAAATTTGTTTTTTATACCCATTCAAAAAAGGGGGGAGACTCTTTGGATTCCAAGGAAAGAAAGTGGGACACTCATAGGCTACGTTTGGTACGGAGTAATGTAATCAAGTTTGTAATGTTATAATATGTATTATATTATTGTGTTTGGTTAGCGATTGATGTGTAATCTTTGATTACAAAAGTGATTACATTTGTTTGTTTGGTGTCCATATTTGTTATAAAGAATGTAATTCATATTATTATAAAATAATAAAAATACCCTTATAAGGTTGTCGCCGATCGCCGATGGACACCGGTCGATTGTCGCCCGGTCGTCGGCCACCACCGGTCGGTCGCCGATCGTCGGTCGGTCGCCGACCATCGGTCGTCGGCCGCTGGTCGCCGGTCGGTCGACCATCGGACGTCGATTGTCGGTCACCGCCCATCGCCCGTCGGTCGTCGGCGATCGTCGACGGTCGGTTGTCGATCGTCGGCCCCGAGCGATCGCCGCCCAGTCGTCGACCGGCAACCGTTGTCGGTGGTTGTCGTCGACGAGCATCGGGAAGCAATAAAAAAAATAAAAGAAGGATATATTTGTCATGATAAATATTAAGTCCGTAATGTAATTGGATTACATAGTTTTTCCTTCGTAATCGAGATTACGGATCTTGACTCTTATTTTGTAATGCGATTACATTACATTACACTTTTGAAATGTTACCAAACAAAGTAAATCATCTTGTAATGTAATCCTGATTATATTACAAACTTGATTACCTCGTATCAAACGTAGCCTAAAAGAAAAGGAATTGCTCGAAATCTCACTTAATAACAGAGGAATGCCCTTGTGTTATTACTCAGGATGGGATGATTTGTAAGTACAGTGTGTGCCATGCAGGAGGATCTCTTCGCGTAGCAATTTAGCCAGGGGACTTGTTTGGGCTCGCGTAGTGAATGGTGCCGCGCGGAGCCCATAAAAGGCCCAAGAGGTAAAATCTACGAATTAGGGTTCGAAGCTCTCCGGATCATGAGCTCTATATTATGGCTCGGTAGTTTAGAACTTGCGAAGCGAGCTCCTCTGGCTTCCAAACCGAGCGGCGCCGGCGGTGTCGGCAGCATCAGCGGCGTTCTCCATTTCTTCTCGTTTCTCTAATATTTGATCTCGAAGCAATTCTTTTCTCGTAGCTCAGTTTTCCTAGTGGAGGGATGAGACCGTGACGAAGAAATTTGCACTTGTGTAGACGCTCTCTGCGAATGATTTGTCTTATCAATCGCTACGTTCTTGCTGAGCCTTCCCTCTCTTTTCTATCTGTGTTTTTGCGATCTGCCTTTGCTCTTCCCCCTGCATTGTTTTTCTTTATGATCCGCACGTGTTTTCTGGCGATTCAGTGTTCTTGCTAGGTTTTGCTCTTCTCGATTCCTGAATCGGCTGCATCGACAGAGAATTAGCGAGGAAGAAGACCTTCATTAATCCCAGATAAGCGATGCTACTAGTGCTTATCTGATTCATAGGAGGTCGACATTAATCAATGGCAGTTTCGCCGATAGCATCTTCTGTTTCCCTCTCATGAAGGTGTTTCATTAGTAGCTCGCCATACACACAAAAGGTTTGATCATTCTACTTCTTCCCAGTCGTCATCGTACTTTGATTCCTGAATGCTTTGTGAATCTTACGAATTCTCGGATTCATTTCGCCAATTTCTGTTTCAAAATGGCACCTTTTGGTAGTCCAAGCACAGATCGAAGGCTTGTAGGCGCGTTGACAACGCTTGAAAATGCCTAGGGAGCTCAAAAACTGTGCGAAATAACGCATGCCTGCTTGTCTTACAGTATCCGGCCTCCATTTTTCTTGTTGGAGCCCGATGAAAGGGAGGCGAAAATATTGTTCAAAGTTGAAAATTACTGTGATTATTTCAGAAGCTTTATACCGTTTAAATTTCGGTTGATAAGATGGTCTGATGTAGTCACTAATTCTGTCATTTTTAACGGCAATTTTGTGACGGTAGAGAGAGCTTGTCGATTTGGGTTGGTTTTTGACGTGGATGAGAATCACCCACCAGGATGGCTGAGTCAGCGGTCAAGCTGACAGGGAGGACAGTCCTGATTGAATGCGAGATGGACCAGCTCTAGCTTTTCAGGAAAAATTTCTCCTGCGTCTCCCTCATAATCTTGTAGGACTCCTAAATCCAGAGTTATCAAGTTGTTTGGATCCATCTAATTAATCTGTTCTATCAAATAATTTAACGCATATCTGCTCTACCAGTTCGTTATTTTGGCGAGCTTAAATGTTATGTTTGAGAAGAGTTCTTTATTTTATTTATTTGAGTGTACATATCATGTGTTTGATTGAATTTTAAATTTATTTATGAACGATTAACATAGATCGAGAATCTATTGGATCACACTCACTACGAATTCTTCGAAAAGATTTAAAAGAAGTTTGAGAATTAGATTTTCAAAATCGAGAGAGATCAAGTTTGGTTGGATCGAACACATGACAAATATAGAAATATTTGTCAAGTCGGAAACGCAAAAGGAAACGCAAAAGGAGCACTTAAAATGACGGATTGGACTTTAAAAGTTTTAATTATAAATCAAATCCATTTGATTTTAATTAAAAAAAAGTCCTCTTTTGATTAAGGGTTTAATTACAATTTATATAACCTATCAGGATGAGTGCCTATATAAAGGATTATAAAGACTAAACTTAAAGAATAGAAGTCCTTGAGACCCTCTTCCTCAACCTAGCTGAACTCTCTACCTTCTTTTTCTTTGCAACTGACCCTAGCAAGGCATCCTCTTGTTTAGGTTTAGTTAACAGGGTTCTTTCCACCTCTTTAGAGGTCAGCTACTTTAGGTTTTTTGGGATGTTATTATTGACGCTTATTGAAGCTTCAAAAAAGCGGCTAATTTTGACACAAATCGATAACTTTACGAAGGTTGTTCGAGGACTCATTTGTGTCGCAAAATGAGTCGGTGATTGTTCTCCGATCACTCAACCTTCTTCCTTTGTATAGTAGCGAAGAGAAGATCAAACTCGTGGCTTTGAGAAATCATCCCTCCGAAGATTTGGCGTGAATACGAATAGAAACGAAGCTTCGCAAGTGTCATACTATTGATGTCTTTCTGGCTCGCCATCATTCGAAATGTATACCTAGAGTAAAATTTATTTTATTCTTGTTGTGTGTAAAATTTTATTTGACGGATATGTTCGCACGTGTTGTAATCTTGCATGTGTGAGTGTGAGTGTTGTAATAATTTAAAAAATTATTACATTTTTCTTACGTTGCGTTCGTTTGTGAAACGACAAAAACACATCTATGTGTCGGTCGTAACCCAACACTAAACGGATCTACTTGCACGGGTTGCGAGTCTAGACAGGTCGGCCCGCGGTGGGCTCGGGTTGGCCCGCGGGTTGAGAAATATCAAAAGATAGAACATATAAAAATAAAATTGTATAAGTTTTTTTTACTTATATTCTAATATTAACAAGATAAATTTTTCACCATCAAAATTCTCTTTTATCATATATACACCTGATGAATTACTCTATTTTTTTTTGTATACTCTAATTGTTTTATATTATTTTGTCACTATTATTTTAATTAATGTAGAAAATAATGATATATCAAAATCAAATAATTACAAGGGCTAGAAAATCTCAATTGAATCTCTATTTTGAAGAGTAAAAATTTACATTTATATATTATTAAGATTTAGATATTTTGGAATATTAAAAGAATCAAAAATATCGGTACTCAACTTTGTAGGTCGATAATTAAATTTCAATTATAATATTTTAGTTATTTCAAATATTTATTTTTTTAATCATTGCACCTCAATTGCTTTACCGATCATTGTCTCAAGCCCTCAACGCTTTGGTAATTTTAGATATTTTTTTTAAATTTTTGTGGCTCGCTGGTTGACCCGCCTAATCTGCAACTCGTCTTGGGTTGGGTTGAGTTAGAGATTTCTCAACCCGCCAATATGGTGGGTCGGCTCGTCCCTCCCCACTAAATATTGAGTTTACGATGGGTTGACCCACCCTGTCATGGGTCGACCCTTTTGATAACTCTACTTATATCTCGGCTCAGTAAATTTATTTTGGTAGAACTCATATGTCTCGGCTCAGTAAGTTTGTCTCAATAGAATTTTCATGTCTTGGTTAAGTGGAACCTTTTCCATGTTTCAGCTTGCTGGGAAAAGCCGATTATCTAGTTTGGTTCAGCTCACCGGATCAATTTTACCAGATGAGTCAGATTAGTCAGAATTTCTTTAATAGAAGTGCTTCTAATCAGATAGATCATCCTTATTAACAAAGTCACATTCTCTTTAAGATCTTGTTTGGACAGTCACAACCCCTTTAGCTACGCCTACATTTATGGAGGTCGATCTCTTATCAACGACGTTGATTATCTCTCATAGAGTTCACTTATCACACGTGCTCATATATTAATGAGGTTATGCCTCTTTGGATTTCTCGATACGCCTGTGTCATTTTTCTTTAAAGGAAGTCTTGCCATGGCCTCATCGTATAAATAGAGTCTTGTTTTCCATCACCCCTCTCATTGTTGCTTGGGTCAGTACGTTAGCTCCGCTAATAATGTGCACGTACAACATCCAAGTGTTATCTCTTGAAATCCTCATCGAATTCATCTTCTATATAAAGGTAATCAAGGAAGTTCTTAGATCATCTTCACTTTTTACTTTTGGCCATTTCTAACTTGAACGTCGAAAGAGCATTGCCGAGACACATCTCGGTGCCTAGGGCTGTAAACCAGCTAAGCCAAGTTTTGTAGTGTTAATGCTTGTTTGATAAGATAATCAAGTTGAGTCAAGTCTAGTCTAAAATTAATCAAGCTTTTGAAAAAACATGTTCAAGCTTGATTTGATTTTTTTTTTTTTTAAGATTAAGCTTGAATTGAACTTGACTTATTTAATGGGTATCGAGTTTCTAATTAAGTTCGATTAAAGTTGGAATCGAATTTAATTTAAACTTATTTAAATTTGACTTATTTAAACATTTATTTATTCAAAATTTTAATAATTTAATCATGATTTATAAATGAGCATAAATAAATTTATAAATAATTTTTAAATTAGTCTAATTAAAAATATTGTTAAATGAATACTATTCATGCATATTATTCATAAACATTAACAAACTGAATATATACGTACTTAAGCTTGTTTATTTAGTTTATCAAACTGTTCAAATTTATTCATTAATTGATTTTAATGTATATTTTGTAAAAGATTGGAATATATGCATATTATTCATTAATCGTCAACTTAACGGTTCCCATCGATCTGTCTCACGGTCATTATGAAAGAGATAAATTATCTGGCTATAATATGGTGTCCAAAATAGTTAGAGTCATTTGAATTCAAAAAAGACAACTTTAATATACATTGAATGAACATAAATGAATACAATTCTATTGACGCCCTTAGTAACTCGTGTGCCAGGTACTTTTCAGCTCCCGGAAGACCTCTCATCGGGAGCAGTCTGCTTCTATAGAGGTGGTCTGCAGGCAGAGCAGAGTGGTGCAGAGACAATGAAGCCGACGGTGGTGCTTTATTCCCTTTCCGTCATGGGGCACGTCGTCCCCATGGTCGAGCTCGCCAAGCTCTTCCTCCTCCATGACCTCGCCGTCACCGTCGTCCTCATGGACTCACTCATTCACAACCCGTCCTTGGACCCGTTCCTCGCCCGTGTCTCCGCTGCCTACCCTTCCATGTCCTTCCACTGCCTACAACCGCCTCCCGCTGCCGAGCCCCCCGCTGCCGAGCCCTCCGCCGACAGCGCCATATTCGTCACATTAATATTGGATAACACTCGACTCAACAACCCGCAGTTACTCGACTTCCTCGTCGCCCACCGCCGCACGGCCGATGTCCACGCCGTCGTCCTCGACTTATTCTGCGTCGCAGCCCTCGATGTCACCGTCGAGCTCCGCCTCCGGACTCACATCTTCTACTCCTCCAACGCCGCCAGCCTTGCCATCTATCTTTACCTGCCTACCATCGTGTCCACCACCGAGCTCAGCCTCTGCGAGCTCGGAGACGCACCGGTCCACTTCCCGGGACTGCCACCGATCGCCGCGTCTAATCTGCCCGATTACTTGGTGGACCGTGCCGGAGAAACATATAAAAGGATTGTTACATCGAACCAGCGTATGCTTGAGATCGCCGACTCGATCTTTATCAACTCGTTTGAAACCCTAGAATTGGAGGCCGTCAAGGCTCTGCGCGCCGGGGCGTGCGTTCCCAGTCGCCGGATGCCGGAAGTGTATTGTATCGGGCCGTTGATCGGCGGTTGCGGTGATGGAAATGAAAGGGCGGAGTGCCTGAAATGGTTGGACGCGCAGCCACGTGGCAGCGTGGTGTTCCTCTGTTTCGGGAGCATGGGCACCTTCTCGGTGGCGCAGTTGGAGCAGATCGCCGCCGGCCTAGAAAGGAGCGGGCAGCGGTTTCTTTGGGTGGTGCGGACGCCCAAATACTCGTCGGTGGAGCCGAACCAACCTCCAAGCCGTGAACTGGAAGCTTTCTTGCCGGCAGGCTTCTTGGAGCGGACGAAGCAGAGGGGGATGGTGGTGGAGTCTTGGGCGCCGCAGGTGGAGGTGCTGAACCACGAGGCGGTGGCGGCGTTCGTGACGCACTGCGGGTGGAACTCGACGCTGGAGGCGATCTCCGCCGGAGTGGCGATGGTAGCGTGGCCGCTGTACGCGGAGCAGCCGCTGAACAAGGTGTTGCTGGTGGAGCGGACGGGGCTGGCGGTGGCGATGGAGGGTTACGAGAAGGGAATGGTGACGGCCGAGGAGGTGGAGGCGAAAGTGAGGTGGGTGATGGATTCG
This sequence comes from Wurfbainia villosa, assembly GCA_025175895.1. Taxonomy (NCBI): domain Eukaryota; kingdom Viridiplantae; phylum Streptophyta; class Magnoliopsida; order Zingiberales; family Zingiberaceae; genus Wurfbainia; species Wurfbainia villosa. The sequence goes on along the minus strand of CM045991.1, from coordinate 45,267,419 downwards.
GGAGGAGGAAGGGAGTTGAAAGAGCGGGCGGCGGCAATGAAGGCGAGGGTGGCGGCGGCAATGGCGGAAGGGGGTCCGTCGCGACAGGCGTTCTTCGAAATAGTCAAATCGTTAAGGAATTTCAAGCCCCAGGTGTCCTAACTCTTGTGCAATTTATGTTTTACCGATCCGTCCTTCAGTGTAATAAATATAATTTTATGGATGAAGTTTCAATTAGACGTCAGAAAAAAAAAGTTGAACTACAATGAAATAGTATAAAATTTATTAAAATATAAAAAATATAATAGAGTAATAGACGATATCTTATTTTTGTTATGGTTTAAGATTAATTGTAGTTCAGTTGTCCTACTGCTCTAGCGAACTGTTCAATAGTATATTGAATATACTTTAGTAAATTAATCCATTTTATATCGGTTAAAAAAATTTGTTTAATCCGATTTATTTGGATTTTTTTGATCGAATGCAAATGGATTAAATGCATTAAAAATAATATAGAACAGTGTTACCAAAAGGCCCTCAAATAATTGAATTCGATTAAATCATTTAAATATCTTTATCAATCTATTTCACATTCATAGTAAAGAGAATAATTCATGATAACGAAGGACAGATTCAATAAATGTATTCATGGTAAAGAAAATAAATCACGATCTTTATCAATCTTTAAGTTCAGGATTTGAGAGGATTATATTCTAAGCTGATTGATAAAATAATAGATAATTATCTAAATTTTAGATCGTTTTCAAAATCAAATAAATTTTTTAAAATAAACATGAATAATAAACATATTTTAAAAAATAGATAAATCTTAAACTAATTATGAAAATAAATGAGAGGATTAATTGTCAGGATTTAAATTCCGAATTATTATTTTTTTAATTTTTTATTATCGAAATTTAAATTCATGATTGAATAAAAAATTAAAATCGTCAATTTAACGATCCTTTTGCTTCGGTCATTCAAAATTCGAGAGGTAATAAATCACGAAAAAATTATATCTTATATGAGATTGATAAGATAGTGAATAATTATTTGAGTCTGTGATGAAATTTTAAACTCTCTTCAAAATCGATTATTATCTATTATATAAATTTTTATATTGATTTATCAATACGTCCCATCCTTGAGAGCAATAACACCCTCTTATGATCATGGAGAGCCACAATATTTTTATTCACGGTGGAAAAAACAATAACTTTATGTTTGTTTTACTTTTAAAAAATGGAAACATTTAGATAGCATTTGGTTCGTGGAAGAATTTTTTATTTTTTATTTTTTATTTTCTTTTTTTAGAAAATAGAAAATAATTTTTTAATATTTTCTAATTTTTCAGAAAATATTTTTTTTATTTTTTGAAAAACGAAAATAAAAAAAAATATTTTTATAGAGTTTTTCCGAAAACGCTTCTTTATTTTTTAGAAAACAGAAATCAAAAATATTAATCGAACACGTTTTCTTATTTTTTTCAAAAAATAAAAATAAAAAATAAAAAAAATTCTCACTACCAAACGCCCCTAATCTTCCGGGGAAGAATAAAGCAATGAGTCTCCAGCGAAGCTAATTCAATAAATGCCTCGCCCACATTAAATTGTAGGGAATAATAAACTATCTCCAAAACTGTAGCTTTGACCGATCACCGGACTTATTTGAAAAACGAAATTCACTGGCGAAAAGGGTAGAGCGTCGTACCGAAGAAGTCAGTGATCAAGCAACTATTTGATTGAAAAGATGCTTCCGGATCTGCATCAGAGACACAGGCAGATGTTTCTCTTGGTAAGCTGAAGTCCAATTATGTGTAATTATCTTAAAAGGAAAATCCACCGGAGTGCTAAAAACATGAACTACACATCAAACCTTAATAGAACGCTTAATAAAAAAAAATATACTTCTCAAATTTGAAGATTATCTAGTAGTATGTAACAACAAACAAAACTAGCTAGGCCCAGTTAAGTTTGCGGTGGATTTATATTTAATGAAACAAGAGAAATAAAGGGCCAAAAGAAATTAGAGAGAAAATTTTTCATTTTCGATTTTTTAGTATTTTTTAATTTTTCAGAAAATACTTTTTAATTTTTTGGAAAACGAAAATGAAAATAAAAAATAATTTTCTTGAGTTTTCTAATTTTCCATAAAACGCTTCTTTATTTTTTAGAAAACAGAGATGAAAAACGTCAACCAAATACATTTTTTCATTTTCTCAAAAAATGAAACAAAAAATAGAAAATTTTCTCTCTACCAAACGCCCATCCCCTTTAACTTTTCCTTTTATTGAAAAAGTGTATTCAAATGATGATCCTAGTGAATTTGGTAGACACTGGCGAGTTATCTTGATGAACAACTATATTGTTTCTATCTCTGAACTCGATCATCAATTAATTTGGCCCAAATATATTCACTAGATTTAATCGTTCGGGTCTAAGTATGTCTTCATTTTATCTGTCTCTCAACGTAACTTGGTTCTAAGAAAATAAGGGAGTGAAGAATGTGAGTACCTCGGGGAGTTTCTTCCGGAAGACAACATCGAGTCTTGCATCTAGTGTGTTCTCACAGACAATTTTACCATCTCTAGATGCCAAGACAACACCTCCAGAGCTGAAGCACCGAAAATATTTCGTCAGTGGAGACTCGAGTTAATAGTATCAAGTAAAAAGGAACAAGTTTCAAATTTGGAATTTTAAATATTTAAAATGTTGGCAAAAACTTTAAAATGAATGTTAGCTATTGGAAAAAGTCATAGAAATATACGCCCATTACTTTCACTAAAGAAGATTTAGTTAAGAAGGCACAGTCATGAAGCTAAAATCTAAACTACTAAAATGGATTATCAAGCATAACTTCCATGGTTCATGGCATGTGCAATCCAACCAAGAAGTGGAGTGGATTGAACACAATTTTGGAGGAAAGTACTTGAATGTCATTGTAAATCTCTATAGAGTCGGCTTTGGACGATTATTTTAACTTGAGTGGATATCAGGATCCAAAGGTCTATCAGGCATCAGGATCTCAATCATATGGAGTATAAAACCTCAATTATGTAATAAAGAGTTTAAGCATGTTATAGAATGCTGTTTATCCCAGCTGTTATCCAGGATTTGCTGCAGGCACAAAATAACCATCAAAAAACAGGCACCATAATAACTTAAATTAACTGAAAGACACATATGTTACTAAGAATTAATGAGTGCTTTACAAATTCATGACATAATATAATTGATCATTTTAATCAGTATATTTCTTCTTCTTTTTTTCTTTGAAAGCTTTAACTTGCACAACACATCATATGGAATCCACCTAAGCAGGATGCCTTGATTTTATATATTTGACATTGGGTTTTATGCGTCAGTTCTTAGAATTGGTTAACAAAAGAAAAAACGAAAGCTTCTAGATTCATTAAGATCAAGTTGCAAAATAATAGTAATAATAATAACAGAGGAATTATATTAGGGCCTGAATTCCATGTAGCATTCGGGTAAAAAAAGGATAAGCAGCTCCATGATTTATAATACTTGAGTCTCAGCATAAGATGGAAGGAAAAATATACCAATAGGAGCCATGAACATTCTTAGGATTTAGAGGTGGTGGCAAGAAAGTGTTCTTGTCTATGACAATATCAGGAGGATTTGCACTTGATTTTTCAGCATATTCTTTCTTTGCCACGATCACAACAGATTCCACAAGGTCAAGGTCATCTTTGCGACAACGCAATACAACGGCTGGTTCTTTCAGTCGGAGCAAGCTCTGCATGGCAAAACATTAGTGGGCTATCTACCCCCCAAAACTTGTAAAATGCAAAAAAGGAACAAAAGAAGTCAACTTATTTTCATGCTAATCAGTAAGTATGGCCTTTAGGTTAAAAAAAAAAAACTGATGCACATTTTGAATATTTGTTAACATCTAATTTAGATATTGTTTTTTAGAATAGTTATATTTCTAAATGATTGATCAGATAAGAATCAGAAAGAAATGTCTTAATTGCATCTGTCCTAAAGCAACCTGGACTATCAGATCTTTCAGGAGCTTTGCATAAGCTTTCCGGTTGTTGCTTACAAGCAGGAGCTCTTTTGCTGCCGCTTCTTTCATGGAGCTAACCAAGTCATCCTGTGCTTGGAGAACTTTTATACGAGAAGCATTAAGCTGCATGGAGTATTCGCTGTAAAGAACAATATATAACAACGTCAAATGGAGATTGAAATCAGATAAATGTAAATATTAAGGAATTCAGCAATTTTCAAGTAACATCTGCGCAGAAAATTTCAACAGGATGATCGCTAGTTTCCATGTAAAACATCCAATTGTTTAAACAATGCCTATATCATTCAGAATTGTTTGACAAACATAAGCCCTATTATTCATTGAACTCCAATACTTCGGCAATGTGTGCAGAGTAGAGAAGCGGCACCTTTAAAAAGAATAGAATTTTTAGGGGTGGGGTCATAGCATATGAGAAGTTCCACATGAGCCATCGTGTATGACTGATCCAATAAATTTTCATTACCACACTAAAACTACAAAGTGGATATTTTTGAACTGATAGGCTATGGTAATTTGACGTCGTATATCATTACAAAGGCACAATAAGTGGGTGTATGAATGTATGATTGCAGCAACTTAACCGTCATTTAGAAATTTACAAATCTTAGCAGGATCAATACAAAAATAGAAAGAAAGACAATGTTAGAGTATCACTCAGTACTCTTATATTTTTCTTTAATGGCATATACTTACTTTTGAGTTCCATCTATTTACTACAAGATTTTAGTTAGATTTCAATAGCATTGACAGGAGTTTTATGCACTGAGCTGTCCTTGTTTATTTTAGTTAGATTTAGCTGTTTGTAACATACGCCGAGTATTTTTATTTAAGTTAACATATGGTCTATTAGGTTACAGCTTTCAACAATTACCAGGATACCTACCAGACAAATCCAGCTCTGTATTATATGCCCACTATACTTATTTTAGATAAAAGATGATTCATTAATACATGGTTGAGATTACTACATCAGTACACACGTTCCTACCCCTCATATCCTGCCAATGGCCACTGTGGATCAGCAGCACACAAGTATTTTCCCTTAGTTTTTGCCCCTAGTTAGAAGCATATGGAAATGGTCACCTCTCTCTCTCTCTCTCTCTCTCTCTCTCTCTGGGTAATCCAGATGTCAGAACTAATCCCTTCAGGCTTTGCCCGACGGGAACTAACCATATTGATTGAACTGGACATTGCGCATCAAATTGATTTGTAATGGAGAAGTACCAGAATGAATATTGAATATCTTGCTCCAAACAAGAATTTCATATTGTTTCAAAACCCACTGACTTAGAATCACCAGGATGTGTGTGTGTGTGTGTGATAAGCAGCAGCTCTTCTCATCAATGTTTTTAGAAAAAACGAAGGACAACTTGTAGGCTGTCATGAAAACAAAATGAATATTCATAGTAAAAACAGGGCAAGCCACAGTGAGAAGCCATTTAGAGAAGGAATGCCAACACGAGAAAAAAAAAAAGATTGTGCATTAAGGGAAGATTAAGCCACAGTGAGATACCAAGTATAACTGTCTGCCCCTTACCCGCATGATGATGACAACTGGACAAGCCAAGTCACTCCATCACGGAAGGGTACCCGATCCATTCACTTGGCACTTCACGCTCGCGCCTCGCCCGCCCATATTTATATCATCACGCCGACGCCGCGATCTCGCCTGCATTTCTATCATCATGACCGAACGCCCGCTGCCTCAGAGATTATCATCACGACGCACGCTGCCTCGCCCGACTTCTATCATCATGACCGAACGCTCCGCGTCTCAGCCCAGATTTATATCATCACGCCGGACGCTTCGCGTCTCGGCCCGGACTTCTATCATCATGACCGGACACTCCGCGTCTCGGTCCAGATTTATATCATCACACTGGACGCTTCGCGTCTCGGCCCGGACTTCTATCATCATGACTGGACGCTCCGCGTCTCGACGCCGGACGCTTCGCGTCTTGGCCCGGACTTCTATCATCGTGACCGGACGCTCCACGTCTCGGTCCATATTTATATCATCACGCCGGACGCTTCGCGCCTCGGCCCGAACTTCTATCATCACATCAAACGTTTCACGTCTCGGCCCGGACTTCTCAATTATGCTGAAGGTTTTTCGTCCCATCTATTTTATCTCACAGCAAGGATACGTCTTCTCTGATACACCGTTTCTCTACCTGATCTATTTTATTGTAAGTTGACTTGACAATCCTCGTCATCCCCTCTCTCTGACAGAAAGCTAGATCCTCTGACAAGGCACAAATAAGTATCTACGACATTAATTGAGATTTGCCTCCTATCAACCGCGCGACGTGTATTAATGGCTGCCCACGCACAAAAGCAGATTTCCCTGCTGAAGTTTCAGAAGATTGGCGGCAGCATTAATTAAGATTTGTCTCCTATCAACCGCGCATTAATGACAATCCACGCGCTGGATGCGGCTTTAGATAGCAATGATCATAAGGTACGATCCCTGAAGTCATATCATCTCCGCAGGCAAAATCCACCAACGAGGTGATTCCCCCTCCCCCTATATATATGGCCCTCCTTGAGAAGGAGAGGGGGGCTCTCATACTCTTAATCTCGCTCTCCTCTGTTTTTCCTTACCTCTTCAATCTAATTTCCTGCCTTGAGCGTCGGAGGGGCGTAGCCGAGATCCCTCTCGGCGCCCTTAACCGTTTGCTACTGTGCAGGATCTCATTCAGCTCGGCCTCATCATTCGACCCGGCCATCTAGCGACGTCACCTTTCAGATGTTTTGAACTGCTCTTTCAGATCATCTTTCCACACTGTAGCTGTCGGCTGTTGCCATCTTCGCTATTCAGACACCTCACCATCCACCATCTCAGCGGGTAACAGTAATGGAGAAGTACCAGAATGAATATTGAATATCTTGCTCCAAACAAGAATTTCATATTGTTTCAAAACCCACTGACTTAGAATCACCAGGATGTGTGTGTGTGTGTGATAAGCAGCAGCTCTTCTCATCAATGTTTTTAGAAAAAACGAAGGACAACTTGTAGGCTGTCATGAAAACAAAATGAATATTCATAGTAAAAACAGGGCAAGCCACAGTGAGAAGCCATTTAGAGAAGGAATGCCAACACGAGAAAAAAAAAAGATTGTGCATTAAGGGAAGATTAAGGCACAATACATTTTCTTACGAATCTCAACTTGCTTCTGCTTTCGTTCATATTCTTGCCTGATCTTCTTTTTATCAGCCTCAAGAAGTTGCAGTTTTTCAATGTTAAATTCCTAAGACAACCAAAGAAGTATGAAAATATTAATCTAATAAAGGAAAACATTTTACCAAGTACCGCACCACCAAGATAAAATGGAACAAACTAGAGCAGGCATGCCACAATATTATGAGATAGAAGGAGAGTACCAAGTGAAGGGAATTAAACTATAACGCTACTGTCTCCTGGCATTGTTCTTGGCATGATAAATGAGTCTATAATTTATTTAAAATGCAAATTTTACAACTGCAGCCTGAAATTGAATACAAATGTTGGTATATACAATACAATGTCTATGTATGCAAGATGAATCTCAATTGCATCTCAAAACATGTAGTATTGCTCCCCGGATTCACACATAAAGCATGAATATAAAGTTTTTTTCAATTATAAAATAAACAAATATTGCATAGATTAAGAACAAAATGTCAACCAAATCCCTATCTTCGAGCAAGATTAGGATTACGTATCACTAGGAGTTGTTGATGCTGGAAATAAACCTGCATGGATCATCGGCAACATCAATTCGAAAAAACTAAAGCAATATCCACTTTTTTAGCAACGGGATGCTGAGTGCCCTTTTTCTATATACAACAGGGATCGGAGACCCTTTCAATCCAAAGAAGGGAAAAAGAAATTTGACGCCCGAAACACTTAAGATGTAAGATCTTAATGAATCTAAAACAATTAGAACCTCGCGGAGGAATGATCATACCTCCTCGGCGGCAACGTTGATTTCGTTGGCCTTCTCCTCCGCCTCCTGACGGATGAACCGCACCATCTGCTGGATCTGCTTGGAGACATCCGCGTCGTTCATCTTTTCAAACAGCAATCCCCTCGATTGAGGAGGAGGAAGAAGAGTGGATGCGAGGGCACGATGAAACGGAATGCCTCCTCGCGGCCTAAAATGGCTATATATAGTTCGCCGGATTTGCGAGGACAACCCGGGTCGTAATTCGATCCGATCCATTTGCGTTTTTCATTCTGGTTCTTAGAAGGCCAGTAGGATGCGACCTGGTTGGGTCTCCAACCCCTGGACGAAACGGAAAATCCCGGGTCGGCCAACTCTCCACCGTCCGATGGTCCGATTTGATTCGGACTTTTAAAACACGCCAGTGAGCACCTGGCACATTTTCGGAAGCTAATTTTGACCAGTTAAAATTACAGGAAAAAAAATCATTTTGCCTCTGACTTTACATCATATATTTCACTTTGTAAATTATAGAGGAATTTTAGTAATATCGAAAATTATATAAATAAAATATAATATTTTTTAAATTATTAAATATGAAGTAAAAATAAATAATAATAATAATATGGGAAGTAAAATAAGAATTTTTTTTTTTTTTTTAAAACGTCGCCGTCGACTGCTCTGATTCCTCTTCCGCCAACCGCATCAGGAGAGAGAACAGAAATGGCAAGGAATCCAGGCATCCGGGCAACAGTTCGCGTGTTGTTTTTCTCCTATTCTACGTTTCTTCTTGCATCCGCCGATCTCGTCCCCTTCGCGCGTGTTGACCTCTCAGGTGCAGAAGGTCGTCGGCGATGGCGTCCAAACGGATCCCGAAGGAGCTCAAGGATCTCCTGAAGGAATTCCACGTCTTGCAGTGCAGGTATCCTGTTTTGTGGCGCTTTCCGATTGCTACCTCTTCCGCGTAGGGTCTCCTCCTTGAAATTTTGCCACTAGTTTGTGGTGCAGTTTGGTCTCAGATCTTCATTGGGTTGTTTCATTCTCTTTTGGGCCTTTGCCTTTGTTTCGGTTTTTGTGCTTGTGGCTTGATCTCATTGGTCCTTAGTTTAGAAGAAAATTTAATGAATTAGTTTTATGCTGGATTTTCCATGTTAGCAATTTTTTGTTAACCAAGATTTTGTTTGTTTGTTTTCATGTACGGAAGGACGAATTCCTAGGACATCGACAGTTTTAGGCATTTGTTTGTTTGGCACATACACGGTGTGCGTTGTTTTCATCGTTTTTTTTTTTTTTGAGAAATTGGCTATTTGCATTTTTATCTAAGCTGTTGATGCTAGGAGAGAAACGGTATGCCCATGATAACAGGTCTAATGCTCTAGACAATTTGGATTGGATGCATGAAGATTATCCTACAATTAACTCTGTAAAATCCATGTCCTTGGAAACCTCTCTTAATTATGTTGGGTAAAGTTGTTTTTCTATTCTTCACACCTTTGATTCTATTGCCGGAAAAGAGGAGGGAAACCCCACCGCATGCGTTATATGAGAATGATCATGAGAGTAGTAGAAGATTGTCTGATTGTGTTGCAAGTCGATGGTATTGCAGTTTAGGCCTATTGCCAAGACTGGTGTAGAAGTTATAATTACAAGTCGATGTGATGGATTGGATCCATTAATAGTTAAGCATCTTGATACGGAATCATAAGAGTTGTAAAGTTGGTGGGAAGGATCATGAGAGTAAAAGAGGCAATGGGAAGAGTGAGAATTGGGTTGGGCAAGGACGAGGAATTGGGCGAAGCAAGATGTATGACCATGGGATTAGAGAGAGTTTAAGGAGGCAGACATGGTAGGTGTTTGGAAAAGAGTGATGGAAGGTTTACTACTGAGCCAGTTTATCATTCGAAAATGATGTCATCTAGACCTATGCGGAAATGAATGAAGTAGAGAAAAGAGGAATATGTCGCAGAGAATGCAAGGGCCTAAAAGATTGTTTCCAGAGGTGGAAGGGGAGACAAAAGGATTGTCTGGTGAGGTGGTGTTTTCAGTTTTGATTAGTTTACCGGTGAGGTTGCAAGTAATTATTGTGTGCATAAGCAAATGATGTAAGTAGGTGTTGTGCAATTAGTTGTATGTGGTATGTGTGCAAAAGCATGTAGAATCTAAATGGGTTGTCTATACCTAAGGTTTTTAGACTCAAAAGTGGCCATATAAATTTCAACTTCCATCCTTGATAATCCTGAATCTGAATAGATTATGCAATTGGGTGTAACTCTTCCTTAAGTATGCCTTGATCATATTTTTCATAACCTAACTAGGGTTGCTTGGAATTTATAGGGTTTTTTTCTTTATGGGATAGGAAGTTCTTACATGAAATGAATATGTTTCATTGGCAAGCAACAATAATGGATCCACCAGGCAATCCCTACGCAGGGAGACTCTTTTTAGTCACTATACACTTCCCTTCAAATTATATGTTTATATGTTCAAACCACCTAAGATATCATCAATATGAATACTGAATTTGAGGTATTTCAGAGGTCGACTTCTAAATGTGCATAAGTTATGTTTCGAATTTACTTGGTAGGTGAATCAGGAGAAAACCATCTACCTCCTGGATTGGTTGAGCAAAGCTCAAACACATATATCACCAAAAAAGAAAAAAGCTACTGAATTTGTAGGGTTAAATTTACCTTTTAGTTCTATCCTAACATCTTTTCACTCTGAATGTGCTTGCTATTGCACTTTCTAAAGCATTATCCAATATGTCAAATATCTTCACAAACTTAAGGCCAAACACACAGCAGTGGGTTAAAACTTTTATCCTGAATGAAGTATGATGCACATTTAACTAGTAGGGATTAACCTACTTTTTTTTTTTCCCTAAAGTTAAGCATTAGGACTTCATACTTAATGATCAGAAAAATACATAGCTAAGATCTAATTAGTATTGTAGTAAATTTAGATACTTTTTTTTGCCTTTGATATGTCAATTATTCACATTGTTTTTCAACTTAAGGTATCGGTATTCTTCAGGTTGCTTTCAGGACGAAAGTTTTCCATCCAAACATACACAGCAATGCAGCATTTGCCTTGACATGTTAAAGGAACAATGGAGTCCAGTTCTGACGATTTTAAAGCTGAGCTTCCTTTGCGCTGTCATTTTTTAGCTTTTTAACTCGTACCTCTGCGGCTTCTTCGGAATCAAGGGAAGTCAATGGTATGTTAAGCCAGGGGTACTGCTATTTTCCTTCATATTATTGTGTCCAAACAAAATAACGTGAACGTAACATCGCTGTCATCTCAATTCGCTTCTTTTCCTATTTGTTTCTCTGCAGTTACTGCTGTCAATCTGCTCCCCGCTAACAGACCCAAACCCAGACGACCCACTGGTTCCAGAAATTGCCCATATGTACAAGACAGGCAGAGCTAAGTACGAGTCCACTGCCAGGAGCAGGACCCAGAAGTACGCAATGGGCTAGTGCTGGCAAGCCCAGGTGTGGTCTTCCACTTAAGTCATTTGTCAATATGTTAATCACGTATGTAAACACCTCCTGTGGTTTGTCAGAAAGGGGAATTACTCACACCTGTCACTTAACTTACCGAGGACTGAAGAACCAGTAAGAAAAGCATCTTAACAAAAAATATAAATCATTACATTAGTGATCTTTTCCGGTGACCGATCGACGAAGAAGATAAATTAGAAATCTAAGTGATAATTACAAAGGAGAGTATTAGTCGATACTCCAAAAAGAAAAGTATCTTTAAACTTCTAGGGTTGATGATCCAAGGTGGCTGTATGGTCATCCGTCTGCAAGGGTGTTAAGATCTGAACCTTCAAAATCGCATGTCCTTCCATTGATTAGATTTTGGATAATTAATTGTTTATCATGAATTTACTAGTCTTCTTTCAAGTGAGCAGGGCGGTGAACACTTGTTTCCCAATGGACCTACAGAATCGTCAGTAGCACAGGCGTCAGAATACAAATCAACCACTTGCCAACGAAGGTAAGTCACTTGCATTTGTTAGATAGGTCGTCAATCAAGATATTGAGTAGCATATAACATATTTTGCCGTAGTCTACAAGTTTTTATTCATCATCATTTGCTTTCTAAATCATTGTTTTTCTAAATTTTTAATGAGAACAATGAGCCTTAGGGTTTGTTTGGGAGGAGGTGAGGGGAGTGTAAATAATGGAAGGGAAATGAAGGGGAGGGTAAAGGAGATTTACATCTTAAATTGGAGTGTAAGAAATGTCCAGTTTTTATGAGGAGGAGGAGTATAAATTCATCCTCATTTCCCTCCCTTTCTCTTCCCTTTCTCCTTCCCTCACTTCTTTTCAAACAAGGATAATTTTTTTTCTTTCTTATTTATCTTTACCCTTCCATTACTTGCATCTCCTTCATCTCCTTCCAAACAAACCCTTGTGAGAAGGTGACGCCTCCCTTCCAGACTAGCAGTAGCCTCCTGAACTATAGGTTCATGTGGTTCTGGAGAGAAGCAAAGCATGGTGCTCTGATATGTTTAATTTTGAACTGATGGCACAGTTTTCCAGCTACACTTTCGATTTGGACTTGCACTTGGAAAAGGCAAGGTTCATTGCACGCTGGTTTTTTTTGTTTTTTGTTTTTAACATCGTGAGCTTCTCTGGTCAAGTCATGCCAAATAAATAGAAGACATAAACTGAAATTGCGTGATCTCTTGTGCACTAGGCCCCAGGTTCATTGATTAGAGTGGAGGGAGAGGTTCATTGATTAGAGTGGAGGGAGGTGTGAATGATATGGTGCTTCCCAGGCACAGTTCAAACCCCAGCGAGTAACACGAGTTAGTTTGTATACAAAGCACCTGAACACTGTAAATGCCTGAAACGTGCCCATGCAGCTCTTGAATGTCTTCTATCAGAGAAACATCATGGTGGGTGACAGTCACCCTCAGCTCAGTTTGAGATTGATTAATAACGATGCCAATCATAGTGAATATTCATTTTGATCAAATCGATTTGGAGATTAGTGAATCCACTATAGCTTTGAATGTGCAAGGTGCAGGCGATACGTTAACAGAGGAACTCGAGGAAGGACTAACAGACTGTTTGTATGTTTTTCAGTACATAATTTGCTCTCATATGTTATGTGCTTGAATTCTGTGAAGTCAACTAAGGATGGTTAGCTTATCTTGCTCTTTGTGTTCATATATGTTTCTTGTTGTGTTGGGATGGTCGCAGAAAACCAAGTCACTGTTGGTTGGATCAAAGGCCATTATCGTGCTGTTGGTAAGTTCGGTTCTTGCACCGCTTGATCCACGTAAAGTTGTCGAGTGCAGCGGTGCAGCCTTAGAGTCCCCTTGACGATTCCCTGCGGCACAGCGCATAAATATCACTGACTCATCACGCTTAATTTACAGGCGACTCGCTACAAGCACAAGGTTAGTGCCGCATTGAATCTTGCCTTTTTTTTGTTTTTTTTTTAATTATCGTCTTCACTTAGCTAAGCATAGTTACATTGCTGCCCCGGTCGCAGAGCAGAGCTGCCCATCCCCATGCGGTCAGAGCTGCCGCGGTTCTCCACCCTAGGATTTGACCGCATTTTTATTATGCGCCCGAGTCCCAACCACGGCGCGGTGGCGCAACAGCTTCTCCCGCTAACACCACCGACGGTCCCACCCCACGCCGCCTCGTCACGTGACACCACGCTACCTCCGCCACGTGGATCTGCGAAACCCGAGGCCGGAGGATCCGCGTCATCGCTCCGCCACCGCGGGTCCCGCTCCTCGGCTTCCTGCCCGACACGCGTCCACGGGCAACATCGAGCTGTCATGTTCCGAACAGCGAATGGCGTCTCTTTCCCTCCTAATTCCGTAGCACAGGAGGTAGGGATCCGCACTCAGGCGGAGTCCGGGCCTATCACAGGCGTCCACGTTGAATAAGCCCTGGCCGTCTGTTCCTCTATACATTGCAGAGCGAAGGTTGGAACCGACTTTACCGTCCCTTTCGCACGCCGCGCCACTCGACGGTCGCACTCAGGGAAAGGGAAGATCGTGAGCTTTGTTCCCTCGTCTTTCTCTCTGCTTTTATCGGCATAAATTTCTGGGCCTCCTCCGGGAACGGATAGCCGTTAGCAGAACAGGGTCATTCAACGAGGAAGCTTTCCCTTGCATCGATCCTCTCTCTCTAGTTTGTCCTATCTTCTTCTGCTAGCCTCTGGAATGGCCGTCTCTCTGATGCTCCGGTCTTGAAAAGGTTTGGTCTCGCTGCTGGGTTGGTGCTCTTGCGATTCCTCCTTTACGGGACCGACGGCGGAGATAAGGCTCGAGGTTGACGGGCCATGGGGAAAGCTCGCTACTTGCGCATCTTCTGGAACGACCCGGATGCCACTGATTGCTCCGGCGACGATGAGGATCGCTGCTTTATTCCCGGGCGCAGCGGGGTGCTGAGGGATATTGGACCGCTTCCTTGCTCCGAAGCGAGCAGGCTTCCGAACCGGATCGGGTCCACCCCCAGGCCGCGGAAGAAGGCTTCGTCGGGGATCGGGAATGGTAAGGTGGCGTCGTCGCCGGCAGGGAGCATTAAATTCCGGGGCGTGCGGCGGCGTCCGTGGGGGAAGTACGCGGCGGAGATCCGCGACCCGTCGAGGGGCGTGCGCGTGTGGCTGGGCACCTTCGACACCGCTGAGGAAGCTGCACTGGTGTACGACGCCGCCGCCATCCAGCTACGCGGCCCTGGCACCACCACCAACTTCTCGCCTTCCGCCGCCGCCGCCAAGTCTCGGGAGAATAACCCCACTTATGTGTCCGCCGGCTACGAGTCGGACTCCGAGTCGCACACGCTCCCATCTCCGACGTCCGTGCTCCGGGTTTTCTCCTCCTGCACCGCGGTAGCAGAGGCGGCGGAGGAAGGGTGGACAGAAGGCGGAATATGGCTGCCGGAAAGCACGGAGGAGCTGCTGGTATCCTTCGGAGTCACGCCGTTATGTAACGACGTGTGGGATCTCAGGATGCCGGAATCGAGTTTCACAAATGAGGTGGCGGTGGGATCGGCGTCCTCGTCGGATTGGGGGTTGGGATCGTCGACGTGGAAGGAAGACGATTGGTTCGGAGAGATCGGCGATCTCTTCCCCATCCCTGCTCTTCTTTAACAACAGCTCGTCGTTAAGTATGTATCGTATCGGATGTGATTAATACGCTGCAAAACCGGTTTAAATCTTTCACCAAAACGGTTTTAAAACCCTATCGTCTTTGTCTGCAAATTTTGTTGTAGAAGTTTTTGGGCATATTTCGTTTATAAACGCAACTAAATATTTATCAAAATATTCCAGAAATGAATGTGCGAAAGTTCTTTTACACCTCATTTTTCTACGGCTAAATTCTTCTCTATCCTCGCCATTTTACTCTCTATATGCGACAGCTCATAAATCGAACATTTATAAGCATATTTAATATTTAATAAAAATAAATTAAATTAAGATTAAATAATCATTTCAACCGTTTGAATTAAATTTAATTTGACTCGACTTATTTTTATATATTATTCACTAAGATAAAATTTGAGGAGTATGATGAGATTACAGGGTGCCTTATGATTCGGCTCAAATCTCTTTCGTATTTGGAAGAGCAAATTCAATTTGAAATTTTAAAAAATAATGTAAAAAAAACAGTGATGATATAATTGTCACTTTTCTATTTTAATCATTGAACAGAGCCACTGGGACGACTTTAACTTATTTATAGCTCTATCACTAGATGCAATCTTTTTTATTACTGTTGCCACCTCTGGTCCAAAGCACTCCATTGTGATCGAGACATATAAATGCCAAAAAAAAATATATATATATTTATTGCCGGTTAAAAGAGAGAGGGGCATGTTGAAGAGAAGATGAAAAATCTCATAGTTCGATGAATATCAAGTGTCAGAGCAGAATCGATCCTGATTTTAAAAAATAATTTTAGAGCCTAGACGAAAATAAAAAATTTGCTTCATTTTCACTGTAAATTTTAAAAATTAAGTTCTATAAAATACTAAAAAAAGTTTGGATTTGGATGAGATTTGCACCGTTTAAGAATTTTATAATATTTTATTTGGATGGGGCGGAGGAAAGATTTATATTATTTTTATTTGGGAGGAAAGGAAGATTCATTAACGTAATATATATTATTTTGATTGGAAAAATGAATAGAAATTAAATATATAAAATTACAAAAATACCTTCACAAATGTTGAATTAGACTGATTTATTTGTTTATAATATTAATATTTATTTTATAAATACAAAAAAAAATACTTTTGAATAAAAAATTAATTCTTTTATATTACCATTTAAAAATAATTATTTTTTGAGATAGACGAACAGAGATTTCGACAAAGATACTTTCTTCAGAGACAGCAACAAGAAGGAAAGAGCGGAGTTCGACGAACAAAAATTTCGACAAAAAATGAGAGAACAAATAGTGTTCAATTGGAAAATTTATATTAAATAAATTAAAGAATTTTGATAAATTTATCTGTTTGAAAATTTATATTTTAAAAGAGGAATAAAATTGAAATAATAAATATTTGAAATTATGTTCCCCTTCCTTACACCCCAAATTCAATGTAAAAAAAATCTAAAGAAAGTTAAATCTCACCTTTTTATTTCTTCACTCATTTTCAAACAAAGTTAAAAATTTCCTTCCTCTTTTTTATTCTTCCTTTACCTCATTTGCTCTCAAACAAAAGTGGAGTATACAAACACTGAAGTTCACATTGGGCCTAGAAGGCCGGTCCATTCCAATCTGGGCTGGATCCATTTCCGATGGAATTAAAGGGGTGCTAGTCGCCTGGACAAAGAGGCAGCTCTGCGTCTTCGTCGCTCTTCGTTAGGGTTCGGTCGGAAATCTCTGGGATCCTCAGTCCGTTGCCTCGCGATGTCCAAATTTGCGATGTCCAAATTATTTTGGATGGAGGCCATCATTCCGCTGGGAATCATCGGCGTGATGCTCTGCGTGATGGGAAACGGGCAGTACTACATCCACAAGGCTTACCATGGGAGAGTGAGATCTCGATTTTTTTTTTTCCTTTCTTTTTTTCATTCTACTTTTGTATTTGTTCGGTAGATGACATTGTTTTTCTTGCGGATCGAGTTGCAGCCGAAGCATATCGGTAACGATATGTGGGATGTCGAGATGGAGAGGAGGGACAAGAAGATCATGGAGCAGCACAGCGACGATGCAAATTAGGTGTGTTTTGGTTTCGCGGGGGTTTTTTTGTTTGTTTGTTTTATATTTTTTCAGTACGATGTTAACTTTACAGCGTCTGTCCTAGTGCGAGAGGAAATATCTTTTTGGGATCATAACTCTATTTGATTTGTCATGGTAGTTTGATTTCGTGTATTTGGCATCTTCTGGAATTTAAATTGATGCCCAATTGTACGATTGTAGTTATCCTGATTCCAAATCCTTTTATATGCTTCACACAATAGTAGTAGTGCTCAACTAGGATTTACGGTTGAAATAAGGGATTTTCTTGGTTGCAAACACAATGGCGAACTATAAAAGTTTGAAGAAGTTGGATTTGGATATTAGATGGGCAAAATTGGAACTATATTCAAAGGAAAATCTAATGCAAATGACTCTATTAATACTATCTAGTAAGTACTAACTAACTAGATATGTCTGTTACTTGGACTCAAGTGCATAGTATCGAGTACAAGTATCGATCTAGGTGCATGAATAATGTTTCTATTTTTTTAATGGTTGGTGGTTGGTCAATGAAGATGTTGGTGTTTGATTCAAGAGTGTTAGACACAAGAGTGGTCAAGGGTACATGAAAAATCAAGAGGACGGAAGCTATTTCCTTGACTTATTCTTATTATCAAATTTGTAACCAGTTACGAGAATGGTTGGACAATATCTTAGATGTTTTAGTCAAAATTAGTTTAATTGTTACCTTGAAATTTTCTAGATCTTGTCTGGGAGGATTTTAATCTTTCATCTCTGAATTGTTTTTTCACCTCTGTATTGTTCTCCTGTTTGTGCAAGAATCTATAAGAAATTAAAGAAATAAAAAAAAAAACTAGGTCTCTAGCAAGTAGCATAGGATTTGAATCAAGTAATCTTGTTGTGAAGATCAGATTCCATATTCACTTTTTCTAGTCCTTTCCTGAATGTGTCAAAAAAAAAGGAAAATAACTCTTTTCCAGATGTTTCGTTACATCTTAGATCTTTATGCAGTTTTCTTATTCTAATTTGGAAAGATTGACTGTAATGATAGTCAGCTTGAGTGTGTAGCTCCATCAGCTTTGTGAATTTGGCAGCATCATTCTGATGATTGTATCAAGTTCAGTAAAAGTTTGGTTTTATCCTTAACATACCTGTTGCAAACATATAAGAGAAACATATTGCTCAATGTTTTCTAATGGTTGTGAGGTTAGCATTAATGTCAATGTACTCTAATGGGTAGAAATGACTTGTACATTGCTCAACTTGTCCAAGATGCTCAGTCTATTCAGCTCGCTAAATTCACCTAGTTTGGTTGGTTTATTAGGTTTGCTTAACACACCTGATTGGCTTGGTTCTTGTTTACTTGGGCCAATCATCCCCTTTGGACGACCTATCTTGCTCGACTTCTTTGGACTACTTAGCCGGATCGGCTTGTGCGGAATAAATGACTTGTTCAAACCATCTAGCCCACTCGGTTTGACAGTCCTGCTTGGCTAGCTTAGCCCAATCGGCTTGCCTTGCCTGCACAATCTAATTGGCTTGCCTAGCCTGCCCAACCAAATTGGACCACCCATCTCATCGACCAATGAAACTGCCTGGATCAATTGAATTGCTCGATCCATCTGGTCTGACTTAACCATATTGCCAACCCACTTTGACCACTCTACAAGATGAACCTGACCAGATTATCCAGGTGCCAAGCCCAGTCAGCCTGTATAGCCCAATGAGAGCGGTTAATCCACTGGACACCCTCAAGAATTCAACATTTGGGCTCGATGATGAGGTCCAATTCTTACAATTCCAACTCGTGTGAGGTCAATTAACATTTTGGAATCGAATGGGTATTATTTCACGAGGAGTGCAAGTATGGTTTTGTAAGGAGTCATAGGGTACATATTTTGATGAGAATGAGAATCAGTTTATGCTCAATTTGTATGGAACCAAAATGGATGAATTGGTGCGATATCTCATCCATTCACTTTTCTATTTTTCTAAATATTCATGTACACAGGAGGAAGGGTGAAAAATTTTAGAGTTTTCAGTCCTAAGTCCTTTTTACCTCTTGTGAAAAATTTTAGAGTAAAAAAGGCTCTTAGATTCATACATCCACCCTTAAGTCCTTTTTACCTCTTGTGAAGGAAAAGAAGTGGAACTGGGGGGACTCTTGTTTTCATTATCCATGATTACTTCGACAGGTGGAAAGAAGGAAAAAGATGGGAAAGAGATAAGAAGATTAGAAAATTTCTTGGATTCCCGTCTTCCTTAATCCTCTCATTCAAATGTTCAATTGCCATCAATAACCATCAAAATGCTTGGCGCAACCAACCTACTCATTTGCATGAATTGACTGCTCGATCAGTCTCCTGTGTTTAATGACGATACCAGCTGGATTACCACTGCTGTTGCCAATGTTATCACTCAGCCACTCAAGACTTGACATTCATGCTAGCCAAATTGACGACGCCATCGACAGTGTTATGCGGGGCCTCCTACACTTGATGAACAACAGTCAAATTTATGGATGTTGCTGCCAACGGTGTGGTAGAGCCTCCTAGAGTTGATAATGATGTCAGCCAAATTGATTCATGGCGCAAGGAACTTTTTTGTGAGGTTGGTGTGCGAGCACTGTATGTCAATTGGGGCTTGAGGTAACCAAGCCTCATCTATTGTGGGAGGAGACAAGGGTTGGTTTGTAGGGATGCTTCATCAAGGTTATGTGTCAAGAACTGTTGCTTCCTAACTTCCTTATAGATAATTGAGGGAGAGGTACATAAATCTGCCTCATTCTGATGCCTTTCAACCGAATTCATTTCTTTCTTCCTGATTTTGTATGCGATCTTTAGTTGAATTTGTGCTTAAGTTCTGTAATTCAATCTGCCCCATTTTTTTTTACTGACACTGCTTCCAGTTTCCTGATTGCAGGAGGTGATCTCACTCGAGATGTCCATCTAATTTGCATAATAAGCTTTCGAGACCTTTCTTGCGCTTTGCTTCTGCTTATAATGTGGGTACCAAGAGCCCTTGTCGATAATAAGGATACAACTTAACTAAACCATCATTGATCTTGTTTGTTAATGCTTCCATGACTCTGCTTGCTTGTTGCATGTAAAACTTCACAATTTGATGGCCATGTGAAACTTTATTTCTTCTATTGTTCAAGTCGGATTTATTAGCATTGTGAAGTCAGTATTGGGATTGGCAAGGAATAAATAGTTAAATCAGTCAAATAAATGTATTCTTTTGGTTCGCGGTAGCAATTTTAATTCATTAGAGAATATTGTAAAATATTGAGAGAAAATAATATCATGAAGGAAATAGCTATGGAACTAAAAATCCAAGAATGAAATTGTTATTCATGTGAATCAAATGTATTGTTTGACCCCTGTTTAAAAATAATAATTAAATACAAACATCCAAACATAAGCACCAATGGGATTTTAAATCAATTTTAATTTGAAACTAGTTTTTAAGTTACTATATGTCGGTGTAAATAAAATTCATGTATTTTTATTATGGTATGATATTATTTATTTTGGGTTCACATTTTTGTTTTTTTGAGTTCTATTTGAAAGGTCTCATTTTAATGGATATCTATTAAGTCTTTTTGTTTTTTTATCAATTTTCGATCCAGTTGAATTTTTTTTGTCAATTATTTAGTTCTTTTAATGCAATTAGGTTTTTTTGTTAACTGTTCAGCCCTCTTAATTTAGTAAATTAATGTTTTTTTTATATTTTTTTAATGCGGAACTTTATAATTATTCTATCTTGAGCGTGTAATTGTGGAGAGTGATAACGTGGCAGGGTACTGTCATGTGACCTCTCTATAGTCGCACATTGCTTAAACATCCATGTGATTTAATTTTCATTTAAAATTTAAAATTAAGTTACTTAATTTTGATTTATTTATTATTACTAATTAATTTAATTTATATAATTAATCTTTATATCATATATATACAAAGCTTTTATTATATGACTTCCATTTCGAGTGCTTTTACATATCCAGATGAAGTACATAACCTGGTCCATAGACAGTTAAATAGTACCACAACATTGCTGCTGTTGTACAAATATTTAGAATAAAATGATGAAACAAAGTGCAGAGAGAAAAAAAAAAGGAAAAAGGGACAGGAATGAAGAAAAACTCAACCTGCGCTCTGAACTACACGAGCAGAGCACACAAATGCTATTGTGGGATGAGCTGCCACTGAGCTGAACCATCAACAGCAGGAGATGGACCCAAATTTTTGTGTGAAAGTGTGTCAAATGAGGCAGAGGGCGATGAGCTTCTGGAAAGGACATGGCAGGGTACCTCAGAATCTGGATGTGACAAAGAATAGTTCAAAATTTTATCGATGGGGTAGGCCTCTGAGTCGTCGTCTTCTTCTTCTTCTTCTTCGTTCCTATCATCCAAGTAGAGGATACCCTGCTCGGTGAGTTGATGGTACTCCACCATCTCCCTGAGGAGCATGTTCTCCCGTGCGTTAATGTCGTTCTCATTTGCTAGTCTGGATTTCTCAGCCAGTAACGTCTCCAACTGGAGTCGTACCTGCATCATCGCCACACATTGGACTCCAAGAACGTCAAATTCTTCTGCAGTGCTCGGCTCACTCGGACAAATCAAATGCAGCAAAAAGAGTAACGAACCAGGTCATCGTCGGCTGGGGTGTCTCCTTTCTGACGACTCTCCCTCAAGGTCTTGTTCTCCTCTTCAAGCCGAGCACATCTTTCCTTTGCAAAAGCTAATTCTTCCTTGACAGTCTTTAGTTCTAGCACAAGAATCTTGGCCTTAGCAGTCATTGCATTGGCAACCTACAGGGATGAAGAACAGACACTGCTCTTCGCATGAAGAATGACATCTCCAAAATAAACAATTGCTGAAGTTCTATGACATCCAATCTTATCAAAGTAGATGCAACATTCAAAGATGATGTAAAACTAATGAAAAGGAAGACATCTACCAATGACACTTAAAAACATTATGATCCGTTTCAAAAGTGTGGAGATTTCAAACCCATGTCCTTATTTTAGCAGAGGTACTCTGAGAACGAGATGCTTGACCATTTATTTAGCAATGCACAGTTAATGGCTCCAAACCAGTGTTGTTATCCTACGAAAACCAAGCGATACGCCATTGCCACCTTACGTCGCGAGAAGCCTTCAGTTGGACCTCGTATCCAGTCGGATTGTGGGAGAGATTGGTTGGGAGCTTTGTTTTTGTAGATTGACTCGATGCGTCACAGGTTTCAGGTTTTCCTTTTACTTGCAGCTTCCTTTGTTCTTGGGCTGTATCATTCCCCTAGCAAATTATAGGAGGTTAAAGCAAAACCATTAGGAATTCGATGTTCGATTAACATGCTATTAGAAGTTATTTAATGGCATGAAACTAAAGAAGAACATAATTAGATAGTTCAATCAAACAAAACAAGTTTTCTTTTCTTTTTTCCTTTTTTTGTCTCAAATGATGCATGTACTATTAAGATGCTCTAGAACTGAAACTGCCAAATGAAATACCAAAATTGAGCTTGTTAAACGAAAGCTGAATTCATCAGCGAAAACCATATTGTTCATGTTATTTTGTCGATCATTTTGCATCTAATCAATCGATAAACTAGTGCCTGGAAAATTAATCTCTCTTTCTCGCATTGTTGTATGAATACTTTGTCACTTCAAATAGCCAATCCACGATGATCAAGCTGTTCTTGTAGATCAAGAGCAATCTCTCGATCTACCTAAATTAAGGTCCAGGCATCAAGCGCTTCGGCCAAATTCTAATTTTGAAGGCAATTTACCATCAGCGATCGAAACTTATTCATAAGATCCAACAGGTCCTCAGAGTTTCTGGCAAAAAGGGAGAAAAAAAAAGGAAGAAGAAAAATCGAATCCATCCTCTACGAAACACATTGCGATGAGCAAATGGATCAGGGCGACAAAAGCAATCCTAAATCGCGTATCTTAAATCGCCGAAAAGCACAAAGGAAGAACAGATTGGGAGAAGGCAGGATTGGGGTTGACGAACCAGTGAATGTCTCTGGCGAGCGAGCCCGCTCTGGACGACGACATAGGAAGAAGAGGAGGCGGCGGGAGCCGGCGATTCCCCAGGGAACGGCCGGAAATCCTCCGAGGTACTCGACCACGGCGCACTGTTCCTTCTCCGGCAAGCCATCACCTCACCGCGAGCGCGAGCCGAAGGAGGAAGCCTTTTATTTGGTTCTTCGTCCACGCGATGCGGGAGGCCACCCGCACAAATGGCACCGGAAGCAGACCCAGCCTTCCTTCTTCCCCGACCCAAATTCGTCGCGGGCCCCGGCTCTTTCGCCAATCAGCACCCCGGTTCGTTTTTGTGTACGTAAAGACGTCGCTCGCTTCGTCGAAATGAAGTGCGACCGTTGTTGCTATCGTATGGCGGTTAGTTTGCATTTCGATGAGGGGGTTCGATCCTATGGTTTCTTTTTAACGGTGAAGATTGATCTATTTTGAATCGGACGGCCATATTGGGCAAATTGCACGCAGCGCTTTCACTGATTTAAGTATAAAAAGAAAGTGTTTGTTTTGATGAATTAAAATCAGAGATATATTTTTAATTTTTCACAGTTGGAGATTAAAAATATTTAACTTAATTATTTTTTAGTTAAAATGGAATAAATGTAGCCCCAATTTTAACTAAAAAATACTGTTTTTTCTTCAATATATCCACTCAATAAAAGACCTATAATATTGAAATACACTGTCCAATGATAAATGATAAAGTTGATATTGTATTATGGTAGTAAAGGTGATATCTTCGTTCCAAGAGTTCTCGTCAATCGTCAATCAATCTCACGATCAATACAAAAGAAGTTAACACGGTATCTTTTAGACTAACAGAATAGAGAAGTAATAAAAGATCCACAAGTTTCGCACAGTGAAATTCGATCTTTATTTTCTTAGTAGCAATCTGTCTTTTGATAACCATTAGGATTATCTCGGAGGGATTGATATTGTATTAACTTAGCAATTATTATTCAATGGCAGTACTATTTCTAATTTTAGGATAATATTTTAGAATATTCAAATTTGAACTCCCAGAAGGATAATTCCTTTAATTTTTTTTTTATTATTGACATCAAGTATTTGAATTTTCGATTCGATTAAATTTATGATTGTCGGAATAATTTTTTTTAAAATTTATCATCGAATGATATCGTAATAGATGATCAAAATACATTTTTATCATTGTACGGTGTCTAGAGGCAATTCCTTTAAACTATATTCCTCATTTATCAAGTCACAAAGCTATAATTGATACAGTTCTAGAACATTCAAATTGATAACGTTTTGGAATATTCAAATTCGAGCTTTTGCCTTTTGGAAAGATAGTTCCTTAAACTTTTGGATCACGAGTAGGATTGAACTATGCTCCTCGTTTATGCGGTGGATAAATCAA
Organism: Wurfbainia villosa; assembly: GCA_025175895.1. Lineage (NCBI taxonomy): Eukaryota > Viridiplantae > Streptophyta > Magnoliopsida > Zingiberales > Zingiberaceae > Wurfbainia > Wurfbainia villosa. Next base: position 45,242,848 of record CM045991.1, on the reverse strand, counting down.
AGAGATGCTAAAATTAAGCAGATGAAGTTGGAAGAGAGATTAGTTAGGACGGAAATGATCTAATGCGCTATGAATTTCTCTGCGCCCGCACGCTCCACGTCGATCAATGCGTGTTGTCATCATCGTCGTCGCACCGTCCGACCACCGTCGATCGCTGGATCGGACGCAATAGATGCGCAACTCGCTGGCGGTCCGACGGAAACTCGGATTCCAACCGGTTAGCGTCCGAAATCCGATGCAAATCGGTCGAAAATAATCAAAACATGCGGTCGGAATCTGGCGGAGGATGGACCGGCGGCACATTTCGATTATTTTCGACCGATTTACACCGGATTCCGAACGCTAATCAGTCGAAATTCGAGCCTCGTCGAACCGTCGACGAGTTACGTATCGATCACGCCCGGTCCAACGGTTAGTAGTGGTCGGACAACGCGGCGGCAACGGCGGCAATGCCCGTGCCTCACACGTGGAGTGTACGAGTGCGCACGAGATTGTCGCGCAGGAGATCGTTTCTCGGATATTTGAATTATCAAAAATAAAAAATTGATGTTGCGCTTGTAGTTAGCTTCTTGCCCCCCAACTATATTTTATTTACGTTTTTTTTAATATGGTTTGCTATTATTGGATTTATTTGTCTAATTAAGCAACCGAGGGGTTAGATTGAATTAAATAGTCAGTTGGGGAGGAAATTGCAAGTTCTTTGCTATATGACCTTTGTTAAAGTGGATACCTAATGGTCCGATCCATCGAGCGTTGCATCCCACCAACGAACCAAAAGGAATTCAAAAGAAGAGAGAAGCGAAGAAAGAGAGCCGATTCGCTCAATTTTCTGGAAGAATTGTTCAATTTCAGCTGTTTCTTCGGTGTCAGATCGGATCCTTGAAACATCGCGTTCCGAGAAGTTCCTCTTTACGATGCGCTGGTCTTCTCCGTGCCTCGGATCAAGAATTCGATCCTGGCTTGGCGACTACGACTGCCTGCTATTCGTCGCCGTTGTTCTCATCTACATCCAGGTGAGCTATCTAGCCGCCCGCCGTCGTTTTCGTGGTCCCTTTTTTGAGGTAGGACTTGATTAGGTTAAAATGCAAGGGAGTGTTTTCAGAATGGGGTTGGAACGGATGATGTAAGACGTTTTGATCTGCATGTTGCAATACTAGATCGGTTGCGCTCTGGTGGGATCGCTTGGCGCATTGTTCAATGGAGTTTTGCTGATCAATCTGGCGGTGGCCCTCTTTGCGCTCGTTGCAATTGAGAGCAGTAGTCAGAGCCTGGGAAGGACTTATGCTGTGCTTCTCTTCTTCTCTATTGTTCTTGACATTGCCTGGTTCATACTTTTCTCGCACACTATATGGTGAGGTCCCAATGAATCTATTTTGCATTCATGCTTGTAGGTGGTAATAGCAGTCTGCAATAGGTGTGTTAAATGTGAAAGTAGATGAAGATTGCACTGTTGGTTGAGTACAGAGAATAACGTATTCGACTATCTGTTGCATGGCTGAGTCGCATCTAGTGGAACTTTTGTCTTCTTCGGAAGCTAACTGTTGAAGTGGAATGTTAAATAGAATATAGAAAATTCAAATGGAGTTCACGACGTAAGAAGCCATCTTCACTATTAAATCTTGAAAGTGAGCAATATACAGGGAGAGGATCAAGTAAGGTTGATAAACAGTGAGTGACTACTTTTGATGTGTAGTCAAACTGCTTCTTAAGGGCTTCAGTCTACCAAAGGAAGACCTAAATAGCTAGGAGAAGACCAAGAAGCCAATTTGTTATGAAAGGACCATATGCCACTTAATGACTTGAATTTAGTTATATCTCATATAATTCTTGATCAATTGTCTAATCAATTGATTAGCAAGTGAGACGGAGTGAGTTGAATGTACATATGATACCATGAGATTGACACATATGACACACCATGAGATTGACAACTCAAGGTAGAATGATAACAAAACCAAGTATCTCGAATCATTCTTATTGCTTATAATGCATGAATTCATTTTGAACAATACATTGTCTTTCTTGGTTGTTGCCATTTCAACCATCTCGCATGATTACATAATGGGTTATTGATTGACTTCGAAATTTATTTACATGAAGCTTTATTACCCACATGCTTTATGCATTATGGGCATTCACTATTTCCTTTGTGTAATGTTACATTCTATAGGAACTTCAATCCTGATCAGAAGTTGGGGCCAGTATTTGTCTTCTCAATCAGACTTGCGTTGTCGATGGAAATCATTGGCTTTTCAGTGAGGTTTTTGTCCTCATTTTTATGGGTTCAAATGTACAGATTGGGGGTTTCAACAATGGACAATACGATACACCGTGCAGATTGCAATGTTAGAGATAGCTTTGTGAACCCTCCAACAAATGAAGTAGCTAGGCAGACTTCCAATGCTGATGAGATTTTGGGAGGTTCTGTTTATGATCCAGCCTATTATTCCTCCCTTTTTGAGGATATTCAAGAGACACAGCACATGACTGAGGTATCTGCACCTGTTTCAACTTGAAAACTGTCGTGTTCAATTATCAGTAAGCAGCCTAGTTTTCTCATGTTGTTCCTCTTCTAGAATTCTTCTTTATCTCACTATTGGCCTTTATTACATCAGAGCTTGTGCCTCATACCTTCTGGTCTCTATTATAACTTCTTATATATGATATCAGTGAAGTGTCATGGCATTTTCTTGTATTATACCTTCCTAGATGAACTAAGAATGAAACTAAACATGCACTCGAAAATAATTTGCATTAACATAGGTGCATGTAAGTATTTGTCTGGATATCTTTATGGTATTGCTTGGTATCCAGGGCGTTGTCCATATAGTTGAAAGGTGAATTATGTGCAAGTAAAATATTACCTAATGGGCTTGAGTGTGATGTTTATTCAATCTAAATATTCAAGTGTGTAAGTCATATTGGGCGACTTATCAAGAGTGTTTGTTTCTAACTTCAATTTATGTTTGTGAATATGCCAAAAATGAATGAAGAATGTTATTTAATGATAGATACGTGCCAATTTATTTTAATACTCAATTAGTTGCTTCAATACACCACCTAAACACTATCGATAAAATATTTAGAAATTAGAATATGCATCCAATTCTCAATGACACTTTAGATAAGCATAAAAAGGGCAATCTAGTGCATGAAGCTCCCGTTAATGTAGGGTCCTGGGGAAGAGTCTATTGTACGCAACTTTAACCTGCTTTGCAAGAGGTTATTTTTGTGACTCAAATCTATGACCTCTAGTCTTTAGGTCAAGTAACAACAACTTTACCATTGCGCCAAAGTACCCCTTTACACTTCAAATAACCATGTAATGAAAAATTTAGAAATTCTAGAAACATAAATGTTTACATGAGAGTTTAGGTAGACTCTTTTACCCTAGATGAACCCCTTTATATAAGTTTTGTTCCATGAACAACTTAGAACATTTGCCAATTAATTTTTTTATATAATTATTGTAAGAAAATTCAGCAATTGGGAAACTAGACTCCTAAATCATTAGTTTTTTTTTACCTAATTGACCCCTAAACAACTTCATTTTCCTTGTATGTCAGTTTTTCAATAGGTCGTGCTTCTTCAACTTTGTTATCTTCACTTCCCTCTATGACACACTTTAGGTTGAGAGCATAGTTAATGTTACGATGGTGCTAACTCCCCTTTGAAGCACTCAATGATACTCTATTGGAAAAGAAGTATTTATAGATTATATTTAGATCACAAAAGATGAGCTTTATCAGATAATACTAGAAATATTCTTTGAATTCCAATGTCAAATGTCAATGATCGACCCTAGAGGCGCTTTTTGACCGCCCATTTTAAACTTATGCTCAACATGGAAAGCTTGATCGTGATTTCCTAGTCCTCTCAATTTGCATAGTTGAGTTCTTCTCATTGGAGAAACTTTTAGGAATTAGGGTTTCCTTCTAAAATTAGGTTTAAGTTGATAAATTTGATTTTTTTTTATTACTCGTATAAAATTAGGAACTTCTGTCCATGTTTGATAGTGTTATTTTAGGGATAGGCTAACTATTACCATGTTTAAGGGAAATTGGTCATGGTTAGGACCTTTAAAAGGAATCCTGTATCTCTTGTTATTTACTCTTTCTACTTAATAAAATTTTGATATCCTCTTTGTGAGGCACTACATCACTTCTTGCTTACAGATTGAGTTGCAGTAAGCAAATAACATTTTACAGAACTGTCTACTATATCGTAAGGAGTGAGGACATTTTGGAAATTTGGTTGTAGAAAAAATTATCACAATCATGGTGTGTATAGAGTATGTGAATGAAATTCAACTGGATTTCTCAACATATTTGTGTGTGTAATTTCAAACATGAATTTACAAGTGACTTCACTTGGTATCTTACATGCAGAAACGCATTGCCACTTTCCATGATTTATCTTACACATGGATATTTGTCTTGTATCTTTAAACTCTGACATGAATAAACAATAAATATTTAATCTTGACCATTTGATGGTTGCCTTTATCACTATCTATATTATAATCCTTTTAGTTTTTTACTTAATTCGACATGCAATTGCAACCCAATGCCAAGTTGTCTATGCAACTAAGTAATTATCTAAAAGAATCTTAGTGATAGAAAAACTTATGGATTAAATTTTTGTTTTTCATGTGTATTTTTTACTGTGTTCATTGCTTTGAATATATTTAATACTTAGTTGGTCACTTTGTTATATGTCGTGTATAGGTGCATGTATAAATTGAATCAGTTCCAACCACTGATATTCTCTCTATATCTGTGACATGTGTAAAAGACATAAATTTTGGTTGTTTAATTGCTTTTGACAGAGCGGGAAACAGATTCTTTACAATGGTAACTCATCTTTGGTAGTTGAATCTCCAAAACTCAAGTCATTCGTGAGTAAACTTTTTCAGGTTAGAGGTCCAATTCCTTTTGTTAGTAATTTTTATTTTATGTTTGGTTCCCAATATGTTTTTTCTTCCCTTTATAATACATTCATGCAAATGAAATGTTGAAATGTAAGTACCTGAGTTGATGTTTCATTACGCATCAGCAATATTGAGAAACTTCTGCAATATCTTGTTTTTTAGGCTTGGCATTGGAACATAGATTCAAATCAGATGCATATGTAGCTCAAGTTAGCACTTGATGACTATTTTGCCTTTTAATTATTTTGTCAATCAGTTAGGTTGTAGCCACTATTTCGGTCTTGTTGGCATTGGAAAATTATGTTTCTTGTATTTAGGCTAACATAGTATAGTTTTGCAAACTTCAACTGTTTACTTAAATGGCATAAAAATGATAAGCTGAAGAGGTTGTCGAATTCAAATGCTGAGCATATCAAGACTTCACTGCCATTCTGCCAATCCATCTTATTTGACAAATAAAACTAATCAAATTTGGCTATATTTTCATTGCTATTGCTCTATCCAATCCTGTACTATTATACTATGATGTTGTCTCCTATTCAGAAAACATTATAACTAAGTATTTCGATTGCATAGAAGTTTGTATGCTGAAGTGAGTTGACTGATGTGACTATTGAGAACAACACAACTTGGGTTTGTATTCTCTGTCTGCCCTATTTGCCAAACATAACATGAGAATTTAATTTCTTTTTCTAATCTGATGTCTATCTCCGACTGACTTATGTGAGTTATGAAGTTGGCTAGCTTTCTTGATGATGCTAAGAGGCTATCCTACAGGTAGTTTTGGTTACACATTAGAGGAATTGTTTATAGGTAACTACTGCAGCTGCATACAAATAAAGTCCCAACTGTCTCAACACCTAATACAATTTTGTAATTAAATTTGCTTGTGCATCACATTTATAGACCGAAGATGAATTCAGACACCAGCCTTACATTTAAATGTAGCTCCCTTTTTTCCCTTCTCTGGTCATTGACATCTCTCACATCTCCCATGATTTTTTGGTGTCAAAGTATCATCTCTGACAACATTGACCATCGTTTTCGATGTTCAGTTATCCATCTGTCATATCCACTCAGCACCATGCCCTCCCATGCTCATGTTGTCTTTGCTGAAATTATTTGTAGGCCTTGAGAATTGATAGGATTGAAATCCTAGTGCTTTTTTACTTCAACCAAACATAAGTTCATGTTCATGCAAGTGCCCCATAGTCCATGCAATTTATGTTCCACAATTCTCCAATTCCATTTTGCCAATCATATAAGCACAATGTGTCTCAGGAATCAAATGGTACAATCTGCTGCTGTCCAGTCTTGCACATTTTGTTAAAACAATAAGCTCTTTCGTGCCTGTTGTTTTTTCCCTGTGAAATTTCATCAGTATTTTAATCAGAAAATCATTTGTATGTTTTAAAGTTTTGGTTTCATTGAATAGTTTTGCCTGTATTGTTTTCACCTTTTCTTTTTTTGAAAATTTTGATATTCTCTTTCTTCTCCCCTATCATGGAACTCAAATATCATGTTTGCGCAACATTAAAATGAAATGAGAGACTCTGCCAGTCAAGAACAAGCTCGCTGCATTTCTGGAAATCTCAGCTTCAGCATCTTAGAATAGGGAAGATACCAGTATTCCAAACAGTTGGAGATTCGTAGAAAATTTTTCATTTTTTATTTTTATTTTTTCTTTTTCAAAAAATAAAAAATAATTATTTTTTATATTTTTCAATTTTTCAGAAAACGTTGTTTTATTTTTTAAAAAAAACGAAAATAAAAATAGAAATTTTTTTTTTCAATTAATCAAAAAATATTTTTTTATTTTTTAGAAAATGAAAATGAAAAATATTAATCAAATATATTTTTTCAAAAAATAAAAATAAAAAATAAAAAATTTTCTACGAATCCAATGACCTCTTAGTATGCATCTTTCGTTGTTTGGTTGCTGGGTCATCTTACTTTTGTTGCTCGGCAACATGGCCATCTTACTTCTGTTGTTTGCTAGCATGGCCATCTTACTTTTGAATTACATGTATATGACCACCTGATTCAGGATTATATAGCTAAAAAATATCGCAATGCATCTATTATTTGTATTAATAACTTGATCTTGCCAGTGTTGGATCCTGTTCTAAGTTCGGTTTCCTGAGAGAGTGCCATAAGTTATTCTTTGAGGCCGTGAACTTGTTAATGATGGATTTTTTTTTTTTTTAAAGGATCAGTTGAAATGTTCATTATCCAGTAAACATCAACTTTCTACTCAATTATATGAACCTCTTATAGAAATAGCTTTTGGCAATTTTTTGTAATGGTATTCTAATTATGATTCCATTACATCTGTGCAGGCTGATAGAGATTCAAGAAACCCACAATTGCAATGATTTATAGTGCTTCCATAAGTTTCTTGTAATCTGGCTTTCATGTCACGTTGCTCGACTACATTGTGCCCCCAAGCACCAATTTTGGCATGAAGGTTTATTATCGTCATAGAATGCAGCCAGCTCTTGCAAATTCATTGGTGCTGTTCTATGGATTCCTTCGGCACTTCACTCTTCCTTCCAACCGTTCAACTTTGAAATCCTGTGCCAATGGCAAAAGCACATTCTTTACGTGGAGATGAGGTTGCTGAACATAAACTTCAAACAAACACCATTGTTGGAAACACATGTCGAGGTGCTTGAAATCATTGAAGAAGGAAGCCACCAGAAAGATAGAGATGCCTTGATGTCAGATTTTAGGTAAATCTGCATTGTTGGTTTATCATCTGTGTGTCTTGCTGCATCTTCTTCTTTAGAGCTCTTGATCCAATTGTGGCAACGTAGTAGGTGTTTCAATCGGATTTCTCTACTAAAATTTGTTCCTCCTTGGTTTGGAAACATCATTGCTAATGTTTTTGATTTCTATTCCGGGGATTCATGACTTTGTAAAAGCATTAGAGTGTCATCAAGATGTACTGCTTCATATCTCAGCTTTTCTGATGATAATATGAAACAACCAACCATTAACTTATACTTAGGATAGCCCCTCACTTCAAATTCTAGTAAATAGATATGCAAATGGAATTGATCCCCTCTATACAAATTAGAGCCAAGTCATATCACAATTTACTGTTTGCTTAAGTGAAACCAAGAGCTTGAATATTTGATTAGTTATTTTCTTTTATTCGGATGAAAACGATAGAAAAATAATGAAATTATATGTATAAACAAATACGGGTCGATGCGCCTTGAAGGTTCTAGTTTTGAAACTTGTTCATAATGACCAAAGAATCTCTTTCTCATGAAAATTCAAAACCGATGGTTATTGACTGAACATAGGTACACGTATGTTTTATATATATATATATATAGAGAGAGTTCCACCGTCGTTCTTGCCATAAATCGTTCTTGCCGTCAAGCCAGGCCGGACCTGGCGCGATCGACGCCCAAGTCACCGACGGTCCAAAGGGACTCGTGCGGCGTCGGATTCTGGCCACGAATCGGCCAAAATTCAACGATTTCGTGGCCGACAGTGGTCGCCGGCGACCTGGGCGTTGATTGCACCAGGTCTGGCGACCGAAGGTGGTCGGACGGCGTGGCGATGATGGCGGCAACGACGGTGGCTCGACGCGTCGCGGACGGTCACGGATGTTTCAGTCGCGCGACAGAACAAAATCGTATATATATATATATATATATATACACACACACACACAATTGTCTTCTCCATCTGGATTACATAGTAACAAAAAATATATAATATTTTCATCTATCTCTTCTTCTCTTATAAGCACTATAATTCAACTCTTGAATTCGTCGGGATCGTCATAATTATCCGATCGATCAATCAAAGCTAGATGAATTGTGATCAAAATCCGATCGAATTGTGATTGTCAACATCACAATCAATTCCGATCGCAATTTAACTGAGCATGAATTCTAATCAAATCGCGATCAAATTTCGACCACAATTCGATCATAATCCGACCAAACTTCAACATCGATCAGACCATAATTGAATTTCGATTGGATCGCGATCGAAATCTGATCACTCGACAACGATGTTGAACATCAATGGGTGCTCGAGCCGATGGGAAGCGATGATGCTCGAGCGCAGAGAGATATTGCAATTACGGAGTTACTATGTCGTACCAGTTATCGCGCACGAAACGTGCATCACGTGTCGTCTAATATATCAAATCCGTATATATAATATCAATAATATATAAAAGTTCGGATTTAATAAATTTATAAATAAATATTTCAGTAATATTTTAAATAAGAAAACGACTCACACCCAGATATGCCTTCCACCTCATGATGCCGACCTTTATTAAATAGTAAATTCTCTAGAAGATTTGGGCACGTGACAAAAATAAAAAGTCAAGGAAAAGAACAGACCACTGTGCTTGTTTTACTAAACACCTTTGTCGTGGTCCACTCCTGTCATAGCTTGCTCGCCGCCACCGCTATGTTTTGCTCGCATCTCATGCAGATCACTGCTCTCTCTCTCTCTCTTTTCGCCGCCCGCCGCTCGCCGCCTTACGCGCGCGCGCACGCACGACAGAACACAACGTTTGAGTCGAGCAGCGGCAGAGAGTCAGGTGCCGACTGGCCCCGACTCGCATGCCTCGCCCGCTCAACCTACCCGTTGAACCGGTAAAACTCCCGCAGTCGCCGAAGGCCAGTTGCGTGCCAACAAAGAAAGTGACTAGCAGTGGAAACACGCACGAGCCCGCGGGCAGGCCAGTGCCCGGCCACATGCAACGCACCGGGACAGGTGGATCTGGTGCAGTCGCAACCAGCGCAGCGACTGTCACGATTCGATTCGGGGGACGTTGGCTTTTCCAACTCCACGAAAGGTACGTGACGATTCTGTCCCCCCGCCATCGGTTTCAACATTCCTTCTCCCTTCTATTTATTAACCTTTTTCTCCACGTTCAATGGACCTGATCCACCACGTCCCATCGGCAGATGAGTCCAGATCCAGGATTAACGTCTTATCTCGTCGACATGCCTCGGTGTTAACGAGGGCAGGAGGTGGATACCTTTTTCTTTCAGAAGGTAAAAACTAAAAAGTGACCGTCGTATATAAAAAATCATGATCTCGCGGAATATGTGTACAGTAAAAATAATGAGTGAACAATTTTGGGATCTGGTCGTCGACCTTTTATCCTCTTTGGCTCCCTTATGTAACCCAACTCATTGCGCCTCCCACTCTCGCGTCCACTCTCCTACCTCTACATCTACCACTGCCTCTACTTTTACCTCAGTCGCGGCAATGCCAAGGGCAACATTGTGATAGTCGACGATGGACAAAGAATCAACCGTCTTGCCCTACAAAAGGTGTCCGATTGGTGGTCCACTAAAGCATCGTGAAATATTTTTTTTTCTCTCAAAGAATAAAAAGATAATAATTTAAATGGCATAAAAGTTTTCATGAGAGATTACTTCCAAGTGTGTTTATAGATTACCTCAAGACTGCATTGTAATTTTCTTCATGGAGGTAGGTCTCTGTGGAATCCCAGCACGGTGGTCTCCACCACATTTCCCGTGGTTTGGATGATAGTCAGCCGCCTTTGACTAAGGAAAGCGCAGGAAGCTGCCTGGATCCCAGGGCCAGCTCCTCGTGGACCCACCTGAAAAACACACCACCTGCGACTATAAAACGACACATTGCATGTCCTAAAAATCTGACCAGGCTAAGCAGCTACACAATCGTAGGTTTGTCGACGAGCAGCGACGGAGACGGAGAGAGCAGAGAGCTTACTCAGCCTTGGCATCCATTTACGAAGGGCACATCTGACTTGAAGACGTCCGAGAGGAACGATGGCAAGGAAACGAGACGCAGAAGCCGAGCTCAACTTGCCACCAGGGTTCAGGTTCCACCCCACCGACGAGGAGCTCCTCGTGCACTACCTCTGCCGGAAGGCCGCCGGCCAGTACCTGCCTGTTCCTATCATCGCAGAGATCGATCTTTACAAGTATGACCCGTGGGAGCTTCCAGGTACAAAACTAATTAACGCAACATAAAATGATAGAACAAACACTCGATGCTTAGCTTATGGACGTCCAACTAATGTTGTCATGGCTTTTGGTGGTTGTGGGGCGAGCAGACAAGGCGTTGTTTGGCCAAAAGGAATGGTACTTCTTCACCCCTCGCGACCGGAAGTACCCGAATGGCTCGAGGCCGAATAGAGCCGCCGGGAAAGGCTACTGGAAGGCAACCGGGGCGGATAAGCCGGTGTTGCCAAAGGGCAGCAACACGACGGTTGGGATCAAGAAAGCTTTGGTCTTTTACTCTGGGAAGGCACCGCAAGGAACGAAGACAGATTGGATCATGCATGAGTACAGACTAGCTGATGCAAAACGCTGCCACAACAAAGGAAGTTTAAGGGTATGCAATCACCAAACCATGCATGTAGTTACAATGCGATAATAAAACTGAGTGGAGTGTATTTCCCATGCTGATTGAATGAATTCTGTGGATGCAGTTAGATGATTGGGTTCTTTGCCGATTGTACAACAAGAAGAATACCTGGGAGAAGCTGCAGAGCAAAGAGAAGACGTCATCTGTAGAGACTGTGGATTCGGTGGACGACACAGCGTCGGACAGCATCGTAACACCAGAATCAGACGTCGAAAACGACGATGTGCTGCCAAATATCAATGATCTTATCAGCACAGCCCAAGTTGCTACTGGACCACAGGCACTGGCCGCTTGCAATGCAGACGGACTTCAGATGATTCACAGAAGCCAGAAAGAAGACAGTGAATGGTTTACGGATTTGAAACTGGAAGACCTGCAGACCTCTTGCATGAGTTTTGGATTCCCAGTGGCCATGATGGATGCAATCAACCAAGATTATAACTTGCAACCTTTTGCAGCTTCGGTTCTGAGACCAAGTTACACCAACCTGCAGCCATTCTGAATCAAAAAAAGACTCATTTTCTGTAAATAGCTTAGACTTACATGGTAGTAAGGATGGCAGAGCAAATATAGGAACTTTAGGATTTGTGTGCTTGATTATATTTGAGTGTTTCATTTTGGTGCATTATGTACAAAAATAGGTTTTCCTGAATGGAGGACTGCATTTAAATCCATATTTTATGGAACAAACGTCTCGGTTTCTCTAATAGGAACGTCTAACAACATGAGATTTTGCTAAACAAATTCTTTAGAGCGAGAAGAAACATAAAAACTAGCTATTTGCTTTTGATTCAGGAGTGTACATAGATCCAAGAATAAAAAAAGTTGTTTCATCTTAGATAATTCATCCAGTATATAAATCAGTAGATGTCGTTTTACTTCAACATATTTGAACAAGTAGGGCTTCACAGCTATCCTTACCCATAGAAAACACGTACATAAAACAAGAAAAAAAATATAAGCGATTAATATTGAACAAGAATAAATTTGATCTGTTGGAAAGAAAATGTCTGGCAGGCGAAGTTCATCCAGAAATCCAAGAGGAGACTAACCAAAGCCATTAATGAAAACCACACGTTCTGAATGAAGTGAAAATCAACGCCGGGGATAAAAGCTGCCAGGTAATTCATCGTTTTCTATTGTATGGAATCGGAAATTACATTGAATTCTTATGGAGCATAGAACAGTAGAAGAAAACATGATAACAGTGGCTGCAGTAAATAAAAGAGAAAAAAATTACCCAGATGCACATAGCCAGCCAAAAGACCAGATATTGCAGGACACTGACAACTTGTAAATTTATATGTTTTTTATGTGAATCAAAATTGCCTAAGCAATCAACACAGATGGCAACAACCACATGAAGAGGAGCTGAACAAAGATTGGTTTGATTGTTTTCTGATCGAAGAAAAACCAATACATGTGTTCGTAAGTCATGAATACTCCGACGGCTAATTGGGAGCCATAGACAACTTTAGACACTAGGGACAACAGTAATGACTAATGATCCTACTTATTTGAAATGAGGCCAAGTATCACGGAACACAATGGCCTGGTTGTAACCACCAACAGACACCATCAATATACTGGACAAACACATTATCAACTCTGTCAGATACTGCTGTTATTGTTGATCTATTCCTATCACCTTTTGTGGTGATCATACACCTACAAGTACTACCACTTCAGCGTCTCTTTTGCACTGTGTAATCATAGGCAATAACAAGGTTCGGCAGGCTGACCAAATGGGATGCAATAGACATAGTGACAATGGGAGCGATGGGAAAGGATAAGGAAGTGCAATGCCAGAGTTACTGAAATGATTGGTTGTTCATGTGACACATCAGTCATACATGATTGGTGCGCTACACCAAATCCTGCAATCATCAGATAGTGGGCAATATAATATGGAAAATAGCTAATCAGTCGTGTGGCGCACGTCCAACCCTAAACAATTACAAGGTGCACTGATGGAGCCAAGATGTCAATCAAATACATAATTGACAGATGTTGAATAGAAAACCGCCAATGAGGATGTGACTACAAGGTTTTGTTGAATTTATAATTTTGAATTTAAGTTTCACCCTCATGATTCCTGTCAACAATATTCTCATATATTTTGTTATATATGTGAATCATGATTCTTTGCTAGACAGGACTACCCACTACAAAGAATAGGAGCAAAGTCTACCTTAGATGTCAAATAAGCATCAGTACTAACTTGATATTGAAAAGGAAATCTATCTAGTCATACAAGTTTCTCAGAATCCTCCATCAATGATAACTACCATCTGGGATGGACCATAAAAGACTGCTTTTGAGCTCAATACATAGTGGCTTGAGAAAACCATGTACAGTGGAAATTACTGATGCAAGTGGATTTCATGATTCATCGTGATATTTGGCTGACCAATTCGGAACCCCTTATTAGCTTCTCAACCATAAGTCTTCAATCAAGCTTCAGATTGAAATAGAGATATTTTTTTTCTTTCCTATATATATTCAAATATTTGAAGGGGAGCCTTGCGCAAGGTAAAATTAGTGTCACGGATTCGAATCACGAAAAAAACCTCCTGCAAAGTAAGGTAACATACAATAGATCCTTCCTCGAGACCCTGCATTGGCAAGAGCTTCGTGCACCGGACTATCCTTTTTATATGTATTCAAATTTTTCATTATATACCAAGATATTGTTTGGCTAGATTGTGGGACTTACAAAAGAACGATGCCTACAATGGATACTGAAATGCACTATCATTAAAAAAATATGTGCATGATTTGTAGTGATGAAGAACCTCTTGACCAGCAACATTCATGGATCGCTAGCATAATTGGAATTATTATACAAGGAGGCATATTTTGGGAAGGTACCAAGCACATCATATCTAAAATCTCATATAAAGTATGTTTTATCTGGCTTAAGTAAAATAAAGAATTTTGGTTGGTTCTTGGTAGATTGTTAGGACCAATGTGTGGATGGCAGGAAGCTATACGGTGAATAGCTTGTAATCTGCAAATTAAAATATTCTCTTTCTCTTGCACATGCAAGAACAAATAAACTTGTTAGATAAGTGTGGCGCTTGTATATGTCGTGTAAGAATTATATGCATACAGAAAAAAGATAACAAAATACATACAAAAATAAGACTATGCTAGCAGTGGTTTTTTCGTGATTCGAACCCTTGCTGCATGGTCTACTAATTCAATGGTGAATTATTCCAAAATCTGATGTATTTTCTTTATACAAAATAGAACGATAAGTAAAAAGAGAAGATTTACCAACAATTCATAGAAAAATCCTTCATAAATCATTGGACAACGTTTTTCTTGATCACTTAATAGTTAGAATGTTACAGATCAATTCATGCACTATAACCAAGACAAAACACGTTTAACACACATAAAATGATCTACAATGGCTAGTTTGGGACCAACTCTAGTTGACTGAAATCTACTTCAGTCAATTGAAATCATTGAGATAGCGCTAACAGTAAAAAATTCAATCGTCTGGACAAATCTTTCAATCAACTAGAACCCTCTTCAATAACTCAAGTCCAGGTTCAATCACCTCAAACACAATAGAGACTTTAAAGTTGAATCAGCGGTAAAAACTTCAATCAAAAAGCATCACCTACAGTTGACTTAATTGGCTTGGTGATCTGATTTCACTCAGTTTATGCCTTTGTAAGCCTACACAGAGCTTAGGTTCGAGCTTTACCACAAAGAACACCCAGACTTCTTTTGTCGTGATATAGTTTTGATATGTATGGCAAAGGATTTAAGTTAGGTTGTTATTATGATTTGATATGTGCGTTGAAGTCGTGCATGACTTAGTAATTCACACATGGAGCCTTGGCGAGTTTCACGTCTCATGACTCGGTCTTTGAATCGGTGAAGGATGCCTTTGCGGAAGCCGTGCGCTTAGAGCATCCGAGGGACCGCCGGAGGAGGAGCTTGGAGTGAAGCCGAAGGAAGTAGACTTCAGGGCGAGACGCGAAGGATGGCGCTGCAGAGCCGTGCGCTTGGCGCATCCGAGGGATCTGGTCAGACGAAGACAACTTTAAAGGCGAGGGACTCGGAGGGATGAGAGTGAGCGAATGTAATCCGGGAAGGGGTAGTAACTCTTAGGTGAAACTTGGCTATTTGGCTAAGTGTCGGATGAGATTTTCCGACACCAGTCGACTGCCATGGAATGACAGTCAACTGCTCTGAGTCGAACGGGTTCGACTGGTATCCGACTGAGTGATTTTTGGGTCAGCAATCGACTGTCATATGTTGGCGCGAATGATCAAGATTATCGATCGGCGCGAAAGCCGATCGGTAGAAGAGGTTTGGGCTATTAGACCGCTCGTAGCCGATCGGCGCTGACTACGAGCAGGGCATCGATTGATGGATACATCAGTCGACTACCAAGGGTTCCGTTGGACTACAACGGTCGGGATCCGACGTGTTCGGAGGTCGTTGTAGTGGCGGCAGTCGACTGCCAAGGGCAGCAGTCGACTGGTGGCGGCCAACGGGAAGAAATCAGCCCTCTCTATAAAAAGAGAGGGTGTGGGCTTTTGGATGGCTAATGCTTATGCTCTAAGTGATCATCCAAGTGCTCCACAAGATTCAAACTCCTTCTCTTGGTTTTCTTTCACATCTATTGTAAAAGAAGGAGTATTCTTGAGTTGTAAGGGTTACCTCCACCTAACTTAGTGCAAAGGAGAGACCGATAGTGAATTGGTTGCGGAGTGATTCACCGAGGACGAATCGGAGACCGTGGATTAGCAGCATAGCCGTGAACCACGTTACATTTCGGTGTTAGCATTGTTTGTATTCTTATTTCTATTTGCTTGTCTTGTTTTGTTTCCGTTGCGCTAATTTCTTTGTAGACGAACAAATTCCGTCATCCAACGAAAGAAGGCTATTCATCCCCCTCTAGCCGGCCAACCGCTTCCACGAACGACCCTACAAGTGGTATCAGAGCCAAGGAAAGCTTGTCGAAGACTAACCGCCACAACAAGTACATTCAAGAATGGCCGGCTCAAACATTCACCCACTAAAATTCGAAGGCGAATTCTCTTGGTGGAAAAAGAGAATGGAGGTATTTTTCGAAACCGATTTCGAAATTCTCTTAATTATGGAAAACGATTTCGAATTGCCTAGGAATGAAGATGGGGAGCTATTAGAGAAATCAAGATGGAGTAAAAGACAAAGAGAGGAGTACTTGGCGAATTCAAAGGCCAAGCACCACCTCTATAATGTACTCCCCCAACAAGAAGTTAACCGGATTGGGGAGTGTGCTAGCGCCAAGGAGATGTGGGAGAAGCTTATAGAAATTCATGAAGGTACATCCGAGGCGAAGCTAGCAAGGAGAGACGTTCTTCGCTCCCAACTATCCAATATTAAACTCGAAAAGGGAGAGAAGGCAAAATCCCTACACTCTAGATTTAAGGAAATTCTAACCGGTTTTACAAGTGTAGGTGAAAAACTCTCCAACCGGGATATGCTCATGAAGGCTATAGATGTCTTTCCCCGGTCCTCAAGATGGAGCTCAATGGTGGACTCCTTCTACATGTCAAAGAACTTAGAAGTGAGCACCTTTGAGGAGTTCTTCTCAACCATGGAGCTCCATGAAACAAGACTTGAAGGAAAAGTAGAAGAGCCTAGAATTCAACCTTCAAGAGGAGTAGCTTTGATGGCCAACAAAGGGAAAAAGAAGATGGAGACTCCCTCCTCCTCCGACGAAGCATCTTCCTCCTCCTCCATAGATAGCACGGAAGAAGCCTATATGGTAAGGAGGGTAAGACGTGTATTAAAAGATTTCAAATTTAATAAATCTAATGATAGGAGGAGAAGACCAAGGGGGAAGGTGATTTGTTATAATTGCCAAGGAGAGGGACACATAAGGGACAATTGTCTCCTCTTGAACAAGAGCAAGGAGGAGAAAAGAAAGAAAGAAGAAAAGAAGAAGAAAAAGGGGAGCAAGAAGAAAAAGGAAGAAGAGAAGAAGGCAAAGGAAAAGGGGAAGACCAAAGCTCTCAAGGCAAGGACTTGGGATGATCCTTCATCATCATCATCATCATCATCATCATCCGAAGAAGAAGAACATGTCTACTCCAACCTTGCCCTAATGACGTTTGATGATCTCTCCACCTCCTCCTCCGATGGTGAAGAAGCAAGCTCAAGTGGAGAGAGCTCAAGTGAAGGGGGAGCCTCCTCTACATCCTCATCATCGGAAGAGGATTTGGTAAGTGAGGTAACGAATCTACCCCCTAAGCAAATAATGTCCATGATTTCTAGCCTCTCCAAGGATTTATTTAGGGCAAAGAAAAAGAATAAATGCATGCTACATCAAATTAAGGATTTAGAAGAAAAATTAGAAAAAACATGCTTAAATGTAAATGAAAATATTTCTTCTAGTCATGATGATGCATGCTCACATGATCATTATATGTCATTTAATGTTAATGATGCATGCATAGAGGAAAATAGGGCTTTAAGAGAGAAAGTAGATTATTTAACCAAAGCCCTAGAAAAGTTTATCATAGGCTCAAATACCTTTAACATGATCATAGGGAGCCAAAGGGCAAGTTTCAATAAGAAAGGCCTGGGATATAAGAAAAAGAAAAATGAAAAGGCCTATAAATGTCTAATTGCTAGGGGTTAAGATAAAAAGAAGATAATAGCTAGAAAATGGATCCCTAAGGAGTATTTAGTGAACCCAATAGGAAAGAACTTATTTTGGGTTCCTAAATCCATCCTAAAGGGTTAGGAAAACCCTAGGATAGTCAACCAAATGGATTTTATTTATATCATATTTTGGTTGACTTAGGATGGTGGGACAATAATTTTGAAATAGTGTTGGGTGGTGATAATGTGCCCATAAATTGATAATAATGCTTAAATCATGATAATTAATATATTTGATACACATGTTTACAATCATGATTTATGATTTTGATATTTGACACATAATCATGAAAAATAGGATTAAATCATGCTTTAGGTGATATTTGCCTTATTATTATGTTTCATACCTAATGCATGATTATTATTTGATGAATACATGTGTTTCATGATCATAATATAGAATCAATTCATATATATTTAAGGAAATTCTAACCGGTTTGACAAGTGTAGGTGAAAAACTCTCCAACCGGGATATGCTCATGAAGGCTATAGATGTCTTTCCCCGGTCCTCAAGATGAAGCTCAATAGTGGACTCCTTCTACATGTCAAAGAACTCAGAAGTGAGCACCTTTGAGGAGTTCTTCTCAACCATGGAGCTCCATGAAACAAGACTTGAAGGAATAGTAGAAGAGCCTAGAATTCAACCTTCAAGAGGAGTAGCTTTGATGGCCAATAAAGGGAAAAAGAAGATGGAGACTCCCTCCTCCTCCGACGAAGCATCTTCCTCCTCCTCCATGGATAGCACGGAAGAAGCCTATATGGTAAGGAGGGTAAGACGTGTATTAAAAGATTTCAAATTTAATAAATCTAATGATAGAAGGAGAAGACCAAGGGGGAAGGTGATTTGTTATAATTGCCAAGGAGAGGGACACATAAGGGACAATTGTCTCCTCTTGAACAAGAGCAAGGAGGAGAAAAGAAAGAAAGAAGAAAAGAAGAAAAAGGGGAGCAAGAAGAAAAAGGAAGAAGAGAAGAAGGCCAAGGAAAAGGGGAAGACCAAAGCTCTCAAGGCAAGGACTTGGGATGATCCTTCTT
Source organism: Wurfbainia villosa (assembly GCA_025175895.1). Lineage (NCBI taxonomy): Eukaryota > Viridiplantae > Streptophyta > Magnoliopsida > Zingiberales > Zingiberaceae > Wurfbainia > Wurfbainia villosa. Next base: position 45,223,806 of record CM045991.1, on the reverse strand, counting down.
CATCATCATCATCATCATCATCATCTGAAGAAGAAGAACATGTCTACTCCAACCTTGCCCTAATGGCGTTTGATGATCTCTCCACCTCCTCCTCCGATGGTGAAGAAGCAAGCTCAAGTGGAGAGAGCTCAAGTGAAGGGGGAGCCTCCTCTACATCCTCATCATCGGAAGAGGATTTGGTAAGTGAGGTAACGAATCTACCCCCTAAGCAAATAATGTCCATGATTTCTAGCCTCACCAAGGATTTATTTAGGGCAAAGAAAAAGAATAAATGCATGCTAGATCAAATTAAAGATTTAGAAGAAAAATTAGAAAAAACATGCTTAAATGTAAATGAAAATATTTCTTCTAGTCATGATGATGCATGCTCACATGATCTTTATATGTCATTTAATGTTAATGATGCATGCATAGAGGAAAATAGGGCTTTAAGAGAGAAAGTAGATTATTTAACCAAAGCCCTAGAAAAGTTTATCATAGGCTCAAATACCCTTAACATGATCATAGGGAGCCAAAGGGCAAGTTTATTTTTAATTCATAGACATATTGCCCAAAGATCATGGTTAAATATTTCATATGTTTTCAAAACGATTTCTTACTTTAAAATCTGCATGTTTATGTTTTGAAACAATCCAAAGCAAAACTAGATGTTAAAATGGATACAAATTTGATCAAAACATTAGTTGTTTTCGAAGCTTTTGGATTTTTGGCAAATCTTTGAGAATATAATGTTTTTTCATGAAAAACTATTTTTCATTAATAAAGAACCCTAAAATAAATGTGTTCCCCAAATTTCACTATTTTTTGAATTTTCTGGAATTTATAGTGCATTTCTGAAATTGGCCCGTAAAATCGAAATTGATTTCATTGCGCTACCGACCGCCATACCGATAGAATCGATCACCACTCAGAAATCGCCTGCAACCTCTGATACACGGTTTTAAGGCATGTTTTTGGTTTATGTTTCTCTCTAGACTTGATGTCATGCTGAATAAACTTTGTTAATTATTTTTGATGGTGTCAAAGGGGGAGAAATATATATGTTTAAGTAAAGGGGGAATGCATTTAGGGGGAGTTTCATGTATTAAGGGGGAGAGTTGCTAATCATGTTATTTACATGCTTTCCTTCCTTAATATTTTATCAAAAAGTTTTACCTAACTTAAACGGATTGCCACACATAAAAAAGGGGGAGATTGTTAAGACAATCTCTTGCCGTGATATGATTTTGATGTGTATAGCAAAGGGTTTAAGTTAGGTTGTTATTATGATTTGATATGTGCGTTGAAGTCGTGCATGACTTAGTAATTCGCACATGGAGCCTTGGCGAGTTTCACATCTCATGACTCCCTCGAGTCTGAAGGATGGCTTCATAAGCCGCGGCACTCGAGCATCCGAGGGGACCGCGGACGAGGAGCTTGGAGTGGCCGGAGAAGTAGACTTCGTGGCGACGCCGCGAAGGATGACGCAGAGCCGCGGCGCGCATCCGAGGGACGTGGCCGGACGAAGACAACTTCAAAGGCGAGGGACTCCGAGGGATGAGAGTGAGCGAATATAATCCGGGAAGGGGTAGTAGCTCTTAGGTGAAACTTAGTCATTTGACTAAGTGTCGAATGAGATTTCCCGACACCGCCGATCGCTCGAATCGAGCGGGTTCGACCGTATCCGACCGAGTGGTTTTGGGCCAGCCAATGATCATCGTATGTTGGCGATCGTATCATTATCGTATGCTGCTGATCGCCAAGACTATCGATCATTCGGCGCGGATGATCGTCAAGAGGGTTTAGGGCGCGTAACCGCCAGAGCCGATCGGGGTCGACTACGAAGGCATCACATCAGTCGACTGCTAAGGGTTCCGTTGGACTACAACGGTCGAGATCCGATGTGTTCGGAGGTCGTTGTAGTGGCGGTAGCCGACTGCCAAGGGCAGCAGTCGACTGGTGGCGGCCAACGGGAAGAAATCAACCCTCTCTATAAAAAGAGAGGGTGTAGGCTTTTGGATGGCTAATGCTTATGCTCTAAGTGATCATCCAAGTGCTCCACAAGATTCAAACTCCTTCTCTTAGTTTTCTTTCACATCTATTGTAAAAGAAGGAGTTTTCTTAAGTTGTAAGGGTTACCTCCACCTAGCTTAGTGCAAAGGAGAGACCGATAGTGAATTGGTTGCGGAGTGATTCACCGAGGACGAATCGGGGACCGTGGATTAGCGGCGTAGCCGTGAACCACGTTACATTTCGGTGTTAGCATTGTTTGTATTCTTATTTCTATTTGTTTGTCTTGTTTTGTTTCCGTTGCGCTAATTTCTTTGTAGACGAGCAAATTCCGTCATCCAACGAAAGAGGGCTATTCACCCCCCTCTAGCCGACCCTCTTCCACGAACGACCCTACAGACTTGTTGTTCCTTGGTTGAAGTCTCTCTGTAATCTTATTAGGTAGCTCCTATATACACAATATTCACTAATAATATTGCCTAAAAATGTAACCCTAGATTACATTTTCATAAGTATTTTTTCGCATTTCACCATCTCCACATTATCCTCGATGACATTGCCCAAAGCTCTACACTCTAGGTCTTTAACCCCAGATTACATTTCATATATGTAATCTTTTGCAATTCACCATCTTCCAGATTTTCAACCTCAACATCATCCTTAATGAAGTTGCCCAAAGCGCCATACTCCAACTCTTTAGCCTACATATCCTCTGTAACAATATTGCCCAAAGATCCGTACTCTAAGTCTTCACATGCCAAAGGTGCCTTGAAGTCTTCACCACTTGCCTAAAGGCCTCACCTTCAATTCTTCATTAGACCCATGCTCCATGTCTTCTAGTCCACCGCGCTATACCACGTTATGAATTTTCGATCCCTCATATGTCTCATCTCATCCTTGCTAATCACCATCCATCTTGTACCAGACCTCTAAGCTATCAAGCTAAACCAATCTGATTCAACTTTGTTGAGTCACTTTATGTGCAACCTATTAAGTCCTTACTAAATGCACATAAATTAGTGCTACAACCAAACCTAACTTAAGCCATCTGTCAAACATATTTATTCCAAGGTAATGTGGTTGAAATCAACCACTTATGAGCATTATTATATCAACAATCTCCCCAAACCATTAAGGAGGATTGTAGCAGCGACATAAATCTCTAAACTCATCATGTGTTGCTTGCGGCTTGCAAATCTTTTTCCTTTCAGACTTGGTTTATGCAGTTAATATGCAGTTAAATATCAATTTCTCCTTAACCAAATTACATATTTATCTAGCCATTTATTCAAGTTGCAATTCATTGTCCTTGGATGATCTGATGAGTTTTATTCCCCTTGAGATATTTAATAGGAATAGATGATAGGATACCTACTATTGTACTTTGCTTTGGTGTGAAGTATTTCTGTACGAGCCTATATCAATTCATTCAGCAGTTCATGTAAGAATACAGTTACCTTAGACTTTATGCAGGTGAGAATCGTAATTGGCTAACTACCAACACACCAGAAATGATGATTTCCATCCATGTACTATTGATGCAATGCATAAGCTAGATACTTATTGTGCAAGAAGAGAGATCCATATATAAAGTAATCAATATTATCTAATATTTCCTAATGTAATTCAATTGAAAATCACATTATTATCATCATAATTATTCTCAACAACAATAACAACAACAAAGCTTTATCCCACTAGGTGGGGTCGGCTATATGGATCCTTCTACGCCATTGAACTCTGTCCCCTACTATATCATCATTAATATTTAAATAAATTTTATCTTGTTTTATTGTTGCTAACCAAGTCTTTTTTGGTCTTCCTGTTCCTCGTTTGATGTATATATTTGGCATCATTTCACATCGCCTAACTGGAGCATTTATTGACCGTCTAAGTACATGACCATACCACCTTAAACGTGTCTCTCGAAGCTTTCCTTCAATAGATGCAACACCAACTTTTTCTCTAATGCTCTCATTTCTTATCTTGTCCATCCTCGTATATCCGCACATCCACCTTAACATCCTCATCTCTGCAACTCTCATTTTTTGCTCATGTGCTCGAGTCATAGCCCAACATTCAACTCCATATAACATAGCAGGTCTAATCGCCGTTTTGTAGAACTTTCCTTTAAGTTTTAGAGGCACTTTACGATCACATAAAACACCCGACGCTTTTCTCCATTTCAACCATCCTGCTTGTATTCTATGTAAGACATCTCTCTCAATCCCTCCATCTTCTTGTAAATATGATCCCAAATATTTAAAGCTCTCAGTTCCAGATAACTCATCATCTCCTATCTTAACACTTGCCTCATTACGCCTAATATTGCTAAATTTAAATTTCATATATTTTGTCTTTACTCTACTAAGCTTAAAACCTTTCACTTCTAGTGTTTCCCGCCAAGATTCTAGTTTAACACTTACTCCTTCACGTGTCTCATCTACCAAAACAATATCATCTGCAAACAAAATACACCACGGTACTGTGTCTTGAATGTGTCCAGTGAGTTCGTCCATGATTAGTGTAAAAAGATAGGGACTTAAAGTTGATCCTTGATGTAACCCTTTCTTTATTGAAAATGCTTCAGTTAATCCACCTGAAGTCTTCACTCTGGTCGTTATTTCCTCATACATATCCTTAATTAGTTCAATATATGTTACACTAACACCTCTTTTTTCTAAAATTCTCCATATTATTTCTCTTGGAACTCTATCATAAGCCTTTTCTAAATCAATGAATACCATGTGTAGATCCTGCTTTTGCTCTATATACTTTTCAATTAGTTGTCTAAGAAGATGTATAGCTTCTATTGTCGACCTTCCTAGCATAAATCCAAATTGATTTTCGAGAACCGTAGTCTCTTTCCTTACTCTTTTTTCTATTACTCTTTCCCAAAGCTTCATGGTATGACTCATTAATTTAATACCCCTATAGTTTTCACAAGTTTATATGTCTCCCTTATTCTTATATAAGGGAATTAGGATACTTACCCTCCATTGATCAGACATCCTTTTTGTTTTCAATATCATGTTAAATAATTTTGTAAGTCATTCAACTTGTTTCCTGACACTTCCATACCTCTACCTAATATCATGTCAACAATGACTTTTCCATTTTGCATTCCATTTAAAGCTTGTTATACTTCTGAAATTTGAATTCTACGGTAAAAATTTAAACTTCTATACTCATTTGACCTACTTAAATTACCTAAATTAAGTTGGTCTCCTAAACCTTCATTAAAAAGTTGATGAAAATATCTCTTCCACCGCTCTTTTATTTCCTCATCATGTACTAATACCCTATTACATTCATCTTTAATACAACTTATTTGATTAAGATCTTTTGTCTTCCTCTCTCTCACTTTAGCTATTCTATAAATGTCTTTTTCCCCTTCTTTTGTATCTAATTTTCGATATAATCGTTCAAAAATTTCAGACTTAGCTTCATTCACTGCTTTCTTAGCTTCTTTCTTGGCAATTGTATATTTTTTCAAATTTTCCTCATTTTTACAAATATATAATTTCTTATATGCTGTTCGTTTTTCCTTGACTTTCTCTTGCACTTTTTCATTCCACCACCAAGATTCTTTACTTGGTGGTGCATGCCCCTTTGACTCACCGAGTACATTCTTGGCTACTATTTTCAATTTTGATACCATCTTATCCCACATCGTATTAGGATCACTGTATATTTCATCTAATATTTGTACTCCTACCTTCTCTTTGAATACATTTAGTTTCTCATCCTTTAATTTCCACCACTTAATTCTAGGAGCCGTGTATATTTTCCTTCTATTAATATTATATTTGAGGCGTATATCCAATACTACTAATCTATGTTGAGTAGTTAAACTTTCTCCAGGGATGACCTTACAATCTTTACAAACTTTTCTATCTCTCTTCCTAACCATAAGAAAGTCAATTTGTGATTTATTATTTCCACTTTTGAACGTAACCAAGTGTTCTTCCCTTTTCTTAAAAAATGTATTAGCTAATATAAGATCATATGCTATTGCAAAATCCAATATAGTTTTACCTTTCTCATTTCTTGTTCCAAACTCATAACCCCCATGCACCCTCTCATATTCATCATTTTTCACTCCGACATGCCCATTTAAATCGCCTCCCATTATAATCATCTCATTTGACAGAATATTTTGTAATACTTCATCCAAGTCCTCCCAAAACCTTAATTTGGTATTTTCATCTAACCCTATTTGAGGTGCATATACACTAATTACGTTCATAGTTTCTTTCTCCACTACTATTTTGAGAGCTATAATTCTATCCCCCTTTCTAATTACTCCTACAACTTCATTTTTTAACGAACTATCAACAATAATACCCACTCCATTTCTTGTTTTACTCTTTCCTGTATACCATAACTTAAAACCCGAGTTCTCTATCATCTTTGCCTTCTCACCTACCCATTTTGTCTCTTGTACACATACAATATTAATTTTTCTCCTAATCATCGTATCTACTATCTCCATCGTTTTACCAGTGAGGGTTCCTATATTCCACGTACCAAATCTTAGATTATTAGTTTTTCTATAATATTTGTTCTTATCTAACCTATGGTGTGAGAACTCTTGCTTATTTAACACTACACTCAAGTTCTCATGGAGATGTAGCGGTCCTTGCCGATACGTTGCAGTTGGACCCTGCAACGCGAACTCTAGCATATTTTTCACTACACCCGAGTTCTGAAAATATAACGGTCCTTGCCGAGACGTTACAGTCGGACCCTGTAACGCGTTCCTTCCGGGGAACAATCTAGCATTAGCACAATAGTTTGATTGATCCATACATTGAATATTTGACTTAGTTTAACGTTGGCTGGCAACCTAACGCAACCCTCCTCCTTTATCCGGGCTTGGGACCGGCCACGACAAGATTAACTTATCATGGGCGGAGTTATCATAATTATTCTCAATGGTTTAAAAATATACCCACTCTAGAGTGGGGGGGGGGGGGGGGTGGTTAGGGGTGGAGAATAGCGCAACAAATTGACCATAATTGACATTTCCATAGGATCTTATATTGCCACCCTAGTTAAAGAAAGGTGATGAAGTTAAACTCCCTCTAACCTCAAAATGCTAACGATCATATATAAGCCCCGCCAACTAGCCTGTCGAATTAAGAATTTGAGAAGATGACAAAACAACCACAAGTGACATTTCCATTGGATCTCCCATTGTCATCCCAGTTAAGGCAAGGTGATGAACCATTAAACTCCTTCTAGCTACAAAATGTTGACGAGATAATATTTGAGCTCCACCAACTAATCTGTCAAGTTAAGAATTTAAGATTATTGCTTACGACATCTCCACTCTGAATCATCTGTGCAAGACAAACAGCAAAATATGGATAGTGTTGCTTGTGAACAAACGTTAAAAACGGAATAAAACACCCATCATGAGGAAATTACATCAAAACTGGAAATTTCTGATAACAAAGATTATTTTCATAAGCTACATAGATTGTGCACCTTGACAGAGATGCCAATATACAATTTAACCATAAATTTTAAATCAAATCTTTGAAGATAACTATAGATAGAAATGCTGCATCAGATTGTCACCATTTCCAAAAAAAAAAATCTCTCGCTATGAAAGATTAAAAAGGATCAGACAAGTTGAAAAAGAGAAATATCTACTGCATCTCCTAGTCATCTAAAATTTGGAGTGGTAACTCAATAGTTCCTAAGATGTCACCATTTGATTACAGCTGACTCACAAGGAATAAGTGGTAGGATCTTGCAGATGTAATCTTTCTTCCCACTTCTATTGATGGATATATATCGAACACGATCATCTGAGGGGCTAGTTTGTGCATAGGTAAGAGCTGCATAGTTGGTATAGATTAGGCAAGGCAGGCATGGGAAGGAGACAAATAGAAGGGTTGTGAAATAGATACTGAACTAGGTGTTCAACTTTAATCATGACCTATTCCCAACTAAGCTCAGTGTACTATCTCGATTCCCAGGCCACATCTCAAATTTTCATTCTCAGTGTACTATCTCGATTCCCAGGCCACATCTCAAATTTTCATTTAAGTGTGGAACAGCCAATCGATTTTTTTTCCATTATTTAGTTTCTTACAGAAGGCCATGTCCCACACAATTGGACAGCTGCTCCTGAAACATGTTATCGCCAAGGAAGCTGCATGATTCATGTCACCTTCTAGCACAAAACAACAAGAGGGAAGAAGGACATGGAACTTGCAGATCTCCACATAATTAATAACCGCGGGAATACATTGAAAGCGTGTATCAAGCATGGAATCTAGCTCCAATGTGTCTCTCGTTCAACTCAAATCAAGTTCATTGTGCCACTACAGCACAGGATTTTGTGCCTAGGCCAGACCCATCCACTTCAGTTTGCTCTTGAATTTTATATTAAAAAAATTAATAGAAAGAAGGCAGACATCTCTGAAGCATACCACCAGAGAGTTCATCTGCATAAACGATTTATCAGCCCTTCAACAAACAGGACGAATTGAAGAAGCCATGGAATTCGAGAAACTCTATTCCGACAACAATAACCTAACTGAAACCCCTTTATTCACTCATGTGATCGCCCTTGTCTCCCTCATAAGCACCCTAGAACGATTTGAGATGGAACAGGGAGGAGTACCTGATAGAGAAAGGTGTAACCCTCTGCCTCCAGAAAACTACGCCTGTTCCCAAGTCCTGGAAGGTTGGCCAAAGCCGGCCGAGGACTCACTCTATCTTCGCCGGCGCTCGAAGAGATCGATACGAACGAAGAACGGCATCGCCGATCGAGGTGCAGAGGGCGGATCTTTCTGGATGAGAGGCTAGAACTTGGCCGCGGCGGATTGGTGCGAATCAGGCCGCTGTAAATGTAAGGGAAATTTCATTCTGCTCCCCGTACTTTTCTTTCTTTTCTTGAAGTGCTCCTCTTACTAGCTAAAAGTGTGGAGATATTTTGAAAAGCTTATAAATTAAAGGGTAAAATGAATTTTTTAAGTTATATCAGAAAATGCACCTTTAAAAAAAATAAAATAACACTCCAAAATACTATTTTCCAGTAATATATTTAGCAATTTTGATTATAACATGCGTATAGTTATAAACGTCAAGGCTACGTTTAGTACGGGATAATGTAATCAAATTTGTAATATAATGTGTATTATATTACATTTGTTTTGTTAGTGATTGGTGTATAATCTTTGATTAAAAAAATGATTATATTTCTTTATTTAATATCCATATTTATTATAAGGAATGTAATTCATATTATTATAAAATAACAAAAATACTCTTATAATTTCTTCTCGAGATAATATAATTCTTAGTCACCGATCGTCGATTGTTGGCCATCGATCGGTCGTTGATCGTCGGCCATCGTCGGTCAGTCGTCGTCGATCGATCGTCGATCGTCGGTCGTCGGTCGTCGGCCATCGTGCCGGCCGATCGTCGGATCGTCGGGCGGCGGTGCCGTCGATCGTTTGCCGTCGATCCGGCCGTTTGCCGTCGGCCACGGCCGGTCGATTTAATCGCCGATCGGTCATCGGTCGATCGGTCGGCGGGCGCCATTGGTCGGCTGATTGCCGATCATCGCTGCGTCGATCTCGATCGGCTGAATGAGAAAAATAAAAGAATAATATATTTGTCATGATAAATATTGAGTCCGTAATGTAATCGGATTACATAATTTTTCCTTCATAATCGAAATTACGAATCTTGACTCTTATTTTGTAATACAATTACATTACATTACATCTTTGAAATGTTACAAAACAAAGTAAATTATCTTGTAATGTAATCCTGATTACATTACAAGTCTAATTACCTCGTATCAAACGTAGCCTAAATCTAAAATTGCTCTAATATCAATTAAAATTTTTTGTAATATTAATTAGAATTATTTTAACTTAACCAAAAATTATTGGATTAAAACTATTGGCTCAAATGTTTATATATTATTAAAGCTATAAATCAACTTAGCAAATTTCGAGTTGATAAATATTTATTTTATGTTTGTACACTATATAAATATTGATTAAATAAATAAGTTTAATTGACTCATTCAATTATATATATATATATATATATATATATATATATATATATATATATATATATATATATATATATATATATATATATAGTTTGAATCCCTTAGCATCTTTATTATTCATTGTCAAGTCTCTTAAAGTTCAAGTGTTCATACATGAATTATGTAGAATAAGAAAAATAAATATTATCTTATATAATTCATCCGTGAGCATTTGTACACACTCTTATTATGTAGAATAAGAACGATAAATAATAAAAGTGTATACGGATGCTACGAATGAGTTAAGGAAATTGATATATATATATATATATATATATATATATATATATCAGACGGTAGATAATAGGGGTGTTCATTGATACTCAGATGAATTGTGTAGGGAATTATTTCTCTCTATATAATATAAATATTATACTACACAACTCATCCGTGAGATCATGAATATATATATATATATATATATATATATATAATTTTATTAAATTTTAATTTATTTTTTTTAATTTGCACTAAGTTTTTGAGTCTTCGAACTGACTAATTTTTGGAGTGATAGTCCGATTCTACGAAATTTTTCTGTCAACCACTAAGATAAATTTGGATAATGTTTATGGCCCAATGACGAAGTCCAATTTTTACAATCGCATCGTCCTTATAAAATTGTCCAACGTCGAAGTTACATTGTACTCTATCTATGAAAGTGAACTCCTATCTCAACTCATTTGGCCAAGTTTGTTAAACATAAGTTTTTCTATATTCACTGTCGGATATATTTCAGTAGAAAATCAAACTATATATATCATTATGTGAGATGTCTTACCGCTGCATCGTATTATAGAAATAGTTTTATTTATTTTAGTGAAACTATAATTAAAAGTCAATTGAAATTATTAATCAAAATATTAATTAAAATTTTATCGTGCTAGTGTGCATGTTCCTTGGTGAAGGCTATTACAGCAGTCCTTATTGTCACGTGGTGCGATATTATATTGATGTCGGAAGATAATGAATGAAATAGTAAATTTTATCTATATTATTCGATACTAATCGAGATTTAAAATTATAGCATATTGTATAAGCTTTAATTAAAATTATTATTAAAAAAATTTGGGAAGAAATAAAAAAAAAGGACATTTTTTAAGAAAACAAAAAAAGACGGGGCACTTTTTAAATTTTTGCTAGAAACTGTACCATGTATTGTATAAAAAAAATGATTATATTGATCGACGATCAAACATACTGAAAGGAATATAATCATTTTTTACTCTGCATAAAAAAAAATGTATTGCTTCTTTCCTAATTTACGTCCTGTTGAATATCTTGCCGTTTATTGCTCCTCAAAAGGCGGGAAATTCAAATTTCAAACCAGTAATATATGCCGCCTCGCCTCCGCTCCTTGTGGATGACGTCCCATCTCTTCCCGTGACACTCCGTCGATCAGCTATCGCACGGAGCTCACGGGCGGCCATGGCGTCCCTCGCGCCCGGCGTCCTCCTGAAGCTGCTTCAGTCCATGAACACCGACGCCCGTGTGGCCGGCGAGCACCGCTCCGCCGTGCTCCAGATCATCGGCATCGTCCCCGCCCTCTCCGTCCCCGCTAGTGACAGCTTCTTGCCCTCCCACGGTTTCTACCTCCAGCTATCCGACTCCGCCAACTCCACCTACGTCTCCCTCTCCGACGCTGATGCCGACGCCGTCCTCTCCAGCCGGCCCCAATTGGGCCAGCTCGTCCACGTCGAACGTCTCCGGTTCGCCCAACCCGCTCCCCGCGCCGTTGGCCTCCGACCGGTTCCCAGTGCCCGCCCCCACCCCTTCGTAGGATCCCCTGACCCTCTCATCGCTCGCTCCTCCCCCGGAAACCGCGGCTTCGTCATCCAGCCGGCCACCGCCGCCGACGCTGGTCCTCCGCTCTTCCCCTCCTTTCTCGGGGCCAATCAATCCCACCAAGTAGAAAAAAGATTCGTATTTGCTTCAAAGGAGAATGTTGTCGTCGGATTAAGCAAGAACCAGGGAGACAGCTCAGGAAAGACAACGCGATTCTCCTCCCCCGTATCCGCGAAATTGTCCGTCGGGAAGAGTGATGCCGCCAGCGCTGATACAAAAGTGGAGCTTTCACGTGGGCCATCTCCTGCCTTGAAGGCAAACTCGCGGGATTCGTCTCCGGCAATGGTGGGGAAGGCCAAGTCGAGGCAATCGTCCCCGATCCCATCCAAGTGTGAGGTGCCTAGCCTTGTGGCGGCCAATGACGAAAATTGGAGATCTGTGAGAGAGCCTGCCATCGTCGTCCCATCAAGGTACCGTCAGCCATCACCGGCAGGGCGGAAGTCATCTGCCTCCCAGATAGGAAGGCGCAGCTCCGTGTCCCCAGCACGAAGGCTGTCGATAGGATTGAAAGTTCCATCACCAACAACTGGGGACAGCAGCGGGAAGAAGAAATTCGGAGCGGTTGTTACTGGGATTTCTAGGGGGTCTGATGCACTCATGGGTTCTGCGAAGTCCACAAGAAAGAGCTGGGATGATTCAGCCATGACTAGTTTGGCTCTGCCTTCCGAACCCAAGGAGAAGGTAGGATCGAAGAGAAAAGTGGATAAAGAATCTATTTTACGAACTCAGGTACCTGTCGAAAACTTTACTTTTTTTTTATGTTCAATTCTGATTGAAAGCATGAAAGAATAAACTCGAAGTTAATTGGATCAGAGAAACTTATAAAAATAAATTTTTTAGTTTTAATAGATCTAAGATTGAATATGTATAACATAATTTTAACGTGTAGCAGAAGTGAGAATGCTATGATGCCATGTAATACTACTAAACAAGATAAGTGGCTTTGTTAGATGGCAAAAAGTAAGAGAATGCATTAATATGATTGAACATATTTGAAGAACAATAATAGATTTTTTATTTAGACAAGTTAAACAATTTAAGACGAGATGGAGAAATAGATAGCAGTATTAACAAGTATTGGATAGGTAGAACTGGCAAAATCAAAATTTTTGGGAAAACTCAATAAAGTGAGAAATTAAATAATTTTAACACAAAGAAGGTAAATGCTATTCAATCAAAATAAAGATGTATATTATGTGTCATATTAATGAACAGTAGATTAATTAATAAACTAGTCATGTTGAAAAAATTCCTTTTAAATTATAGATAATAAAAATTAATTATTAAAAAATATGTCAAGAAATACTGCCACTTTATTCAATAGCATTTGATATTAATGAAATACATTATTATTTAATGTTCCATTTTGTTTTGATTGATAAGGGATTTAGAACAATGCGGGTTGAGAGAGGTAATGAAGGTGCTTGATCAACGTAGTGGTATATCACAAGCAACATCACATCTCGTGACAAATCTTAGGTGATGAGAATGCAAGGATTTAACTTAGAAGTCACTGAGAGCAACGAAAAGTATTTCCCTCTTATGTATCACACAAAATTTTTGAGACATTTTAAGTAAGTTGTTTGTTTTGTAATGCTATAATCAGGTAAATAATGGAGTGATTATGTTATCTTTATTATTTTTAGGTCACAGTAAGTTTGTGAGTATACACCAATTCCAATTGAAGTTTAAGAGAAGTTGCTGCTAAATTAATGGCTTGTTAGTTTCTTAACCCAGAGATTCAGTTAAGACTCAGTGGTAATTCAACATCTCCACTAGGTTAGGCAATTCGAGCATCATCTCGTATGTTGGGTTTTCAAACCCCAAATTGTTCATCTATGTGTTTTAATTAAAAAGAAATGGCCAATCTTCCCTAAGCTGATTTTCATTTCTACCATTTGAGCATGTGATTTGGGCATCATTCACTAAGGTTTATTCATATGCCAGATTATAGTGGCCATTTTTCAAGTTAAAGAAAGTTGATTGCCCTTTTATATTTGTGCACTATGTCTGTTCATTAGGACTTTCTTTTTTCTTAGTAGCCATCTCATTCACTGTTTTTGTTTGCCATTTTGATTGTTTTTCTTCCATGTCTTATGTTCTAAATTACGATATCTTAGGTTGCAATTTCAAGGCGACTGAGTGATGCTGAAACAATAGAAATGAGTGCTATGGAGTCGTGTTCCATGCAAACGCCAAGAGCAAGTAACAAGTCTGACTCCTCAACCTCGTCAGAGAAGTCAAGCAACATGTCCACAGGAATTACACTTCATGATAAGAAGTGGACTGATGGCAGCATATCTTATGACTCCATCCCTGATCACCTTGCAAGATTAGGAAAAGTATGCCTTGATCATTCTTTGCTTTTTCTTGATGAACAATCATTAAGCCAGTAGTTGCTTTCTTCCATGTTTTTTGCTTTTTTGTTCTGATTGTGCATTGGCACATTCAGGAGGCTTTTCAAAGAAGAAATGTTGCCTCCATAGCTGCAGCAGAGGCTCTGGAAGAGGCCTTGGTCGCTGAATCTCTTGTCAGGAATCTCAGGTAACCTTTTGTTTATGTTTTTGATAAAAATGGAGAAAACATTATCTCAAACCATTGATTAACTTGCTCCTAATTCCCATTTGCAGCATGTTTTCTGAACTCTGTTCATTGTCCCAAGCCAACAATCCTGTGCCAACAATCAACCGATTTCTATCGACCTACGACGACATTCTAAGGTGTAAAGCTGTCGCTAAATCTCTCTCGGCAAGCCGCAAGAACGATGCAACACCAACCGAGCAAGGCAGATTGGCCTCTCTCTGGGTCGAGGCAGCATTAGCCACTGACCTCAAAGCTGTCCATTTGCTGAACACTGATATGGAATGCCCACCAAATCAAAGGGCTTCTGAAAAACCTGCAACCCCACAAGTGGATCATCCTCAGAGAAAGAATGGGTCAAAGAAGCAATCATCAGCCAAAAAATGTCACTCAAAGGTTCTGCCCATTACCTCGACTGGCACTTGGACTCGTGGAAACGGTGCACATGAAGCTGTGAATTTTGCAAATATGTTCAGGCATGAAATGCAAACTTGGTTCCTGAAGTTCGTAGAGGAAGCCATTGAGGTTGGATTTCGTCTTTTCAGTGAGAACTCTGACGACAACAAAGTTGCAGCAGTTTTGTCACAGTTGAAAAGGATAAATGATTGGTTGGATGAGGTCGCGAAGACATCCGATGGGGAAGCCCTGAAGGAAAAGATTGAGAGATTGAAGTGCAAGATATATGGTTTTGTTATCGGCCACTTAGAGTCCGCATTCGATACAACGATTTCACTTGCAAAAGTTTAATTAAGATTTTAGGCGATTTGCCTTGTGTTTATGGACTGTTTGTTAGTTGTCGATAGATTATGGTGACTGATCTTCTCGAAAGATGCAATTTCTTGTTTATGTATAATTGTTTTAGTTCTATTTTATGTTAATCGAGAATAGACAATAGACTCATTCTTTGTTTGTTGTTTTGGTCATCGTGTGATCGTTTCACAGTTTATAATTGAAGGTATCCGGAATCTCCGATGGTTTTCTTGAGCATCTATTCATCCGAGCCCCTACTTATCCAACTGCCAATGCTGTCCTCTTGTTTCTATGAGGATGATACGATGGTTAAAGTACGTATCTTAGTTATCATGTTAAGAGTTCATAAAATTTTTCATGATTTATTTTTTTCATAATGATTATGAGATAAGTCGATAAAGTCATTAAATTACGGATTCAATCTTTTACTATCAATACTGTCCTCTTAACACCCAAGCCGAACACTTGCCTATTTGAGCGTTGACATTATTTCTCTTTGACGGCAATCTGTCTCTGTCTGAGCGTCATAAAACATTGAGAATATCATTGAGGCCCTAGAGTAGTACTAAATGCAACCTCCTTACGTGGCTATTCACATATATTTTTATCTCCATGACGTGTAACAAATAAGGAGAACTATAACAAATGGATGTTCCTCTTGGCACATATCTTCATTGTCCATAATAGTTGTTTATTTAACATCCATATAAAAGGTATTGCGGTCAATTGAGCTTGTTCGGAAAGGCGATGTCTATCGCCTGTATAAAGAACTTGAAAGTAAAGAGTAGGTGATAGTTGTTTCTATATTTTGATACGGAAAATAATTCTTTTTCTTCTTTGAACTTTCTTCCTTACTGTGTTATTCTTTGTTTTTACAATAATTTATCAAACGGCACATATAAAGTTTAAAATTATTCAAACAGTACTCTATACTTTTATATTTATTAAATAACACATTTAATTTTCTTTTTACCCCTTTCGTCAAATAGACCTGCACGGCTGCACCGCAGTGAAAATTCCGAAGGTGATACTGAGAATTCAAATTCCAACACCACAATTGTGTTACAATTCCAACACCACAATTGTCGTGCTGGAATTTATAATCTCGACCAAATCTTTGGAATTGTAATTTCCAAAGATCACTATAAGATCTTGAGATTCGCACCACCTTGTGATCGATTTAAATTTTTAACACTATAGTGGTGCAGATCTATTTGACGGGAAAGATAAAAAGGAAATTAAATATAATATTTAATAAATATGAAAATATAAGGTGTTGTTTGAGTAATTCTAAACTTTACATGCTCTTGTTGATAAATCACGTTGTTTTTTTACTATGCTTTCTTTCTTTCTTCTAAACAAATAGTAATTTGATGAGCGTCGAGCCTCATCGATAAAGTCTACCTATCCTTAACGTTTTTCTATTGCAGGCTAGGATCCTCGTCCCAAACCCCTGGACTAAGAAACAAACAATAAATGAATATGCTGAAAAAAAAAAGGAACACCATTAATAATAATGATGATCTTTGTTTGCGGTTTATATCGATCTATGTTTATGGTTTATTCAAACTTAATATAAAAAATAGTATAAACATATATAATTGATTTAGTTAATTTTTCATATAATAAATGTTGATAAAAATTTCAAGAGCAGTAAGTAATTGGTATATAATTTATTATATTAAAATTTAATAATCATTGATAATTATTTAAGATAAAAAATTTTATTAATGTGACTATTAATAATTATTTTACAGTATTTATAAACAAAATTTTATCTTTATAATGAAAACCAAAATCTTATGGTATCATCAAAATAATATTTTATCTATAATTTGATACTTAAAATATTATTTTGTGCACCATATTAAAATTATTTTAATTAAATCTATTTTATTTTGGAGTTATTTTTTTTAATAATTCATATATTCAAATCTTATATGTTCCGATTTTAGACGATCGATTCAATTTTATAAAAAAAATTTAGCAACCATCAAAATAAATTTAAAAAACACAAATAAATCGTGATAGATGATCCAACATCATCCATGATTCGAACACTAGACATAATATATCTAATATGAATCTTTTAAAAAATCTCAATCGATATAAAATATTTTATTAGATTCTTGATCTTCTCCATGTAAAATGACCATTACATCATGAAACCTCCGTGATTTATTATTCTTCCTCATTGAAAAGTCGGCTATAAAAAAAAATTAGCATGGGCATTATTATATTATAATCACATCTTATTATAAGAGCAACAAACAGTGTTGATCAAAATTATATTATTTTAGAGTAACTTTAATATTTCTAATATTAAATTATAAATAGGATACTATTTTAATAATTAACAAAATTAGAGTCTAAAACAAAATAATTAAACCTTTCGTTTTAATTTCGTAACTATAATTAAAAGACTCCACGACAAAATCATCTTTTAAAAAAAAAAAAAAAAAAAAAAAAAGCCAAACAGTGGTGTCGTTTCATTCATCAGAATCACAAGATCACACACTGCCACTGTCACCATCACCATCAGGCCTAAAATGCCATGTTCACCAGTCCCCGAGGCAACTCATTTTCAACGGACGCACTAAACCCAAAGCTAGCGCCCATGCCACTGTGCCTCCCCGAGCTAATCAAACCCTAAAAATCCCCCCATTTTAATTCCCCTACCTTCGTATCTCCGCGGAAATGACGCAGTGATTAAGATATATATTTATGCTTACAAAAATAGTTAGGTCAATTTCAGAGAAAGATCTAAATTATTTTTGAATTCAGATGATCCTTACATATCTTAATCACGACATCAAAATCCGTAGAGATCTCTATAATTTATCTCCTTCATAATAATCGTAAAATAGATCGGTGAAAATCGT
The DNA here is from genome assembly GCA_025175895.1 of Wurfbainia villosa. Lineage (NCBI taxonomy): Eukaryota > Viridiplantae > Streptophyta > Magnoliopsida > Zingiberales > Zingiberaceae > Wurfbainia > Wurfbainia villosa. The sequence continues at coordinate 45,205,677 of CM045991.1, read as the reverse complement.
TAGATTAACGGTTCTAATATTTTACAAGTATCTCTCATGGAGACGGTGTATTGATTGAGACAAAACGACACTTACAAAATGAATATGGATCGATTTTGAAAAAAGATCTAAAATCTCTCTCTTGCATCAGATGACCCTTCTATGTCTTGATCAATCGCGTCAAAATTAAAGGTTCAATGTGACTTACTTCCCTCCTAATGACGGTGGGATAAGTCGACAAGAGCCGCTAAATTAATGATTAATCCAATTTTTTACGAAATACGAAATGAGCCGTATTTTCATACTTCCGTGGCGAGTACAATAACAGAATTTATATCAATGAAAAAAAAATAATTTTCAAAAATTATAAATTTTTCAAAATATCTATCTAATTTTGAATTAAATAATATATTCCCGTGAAATTATCGATCGACGGAAGCACTGTGGACGAATAAATCATTTTCTTGGACGAATAAATCATTTTCTGCACCAATGAACTGTACTTTCACTGTTGATGCACGAGAGGAGCATTCTGAATCCACTTGTGCCTGTTTTCTAAGCCTTAAACAAATAACAATGGCACAAGTACTGGCTGCAACAGGTCGTGCAATGGATCTAAAGCTAAAGACAGGCACCTGGCCACTTTTATTTCCCCTCTCTCTCTCTCTCTCTCTCTCTCTCTCTTCTTCTTCTTCTTCTTCTGCACATGAACTGTACTTTCACTACTGTTGATGCACGAGAGGAGCATCCTGTACCTTGCAGATCTGTTCTGTTCGCGTCCATTTCTTCTCTGTGCCTTTGAAGGACTGCGCCATGGCCACTTTCTTAATCAATACTCCCTCCCTCCCTCCCTCTCCCTCTCTCTCTCTCTCTCTCTCTCTCTCACACACACACACACAAAAAACACCCACACGCAGAGTTCAAGGTGAGTGGGGGAAATCAAGTGCCAAAAAGGAGTGCAGTTAAAGGCTCGATTGATTTAATTTCTCATATGGAATGGTTGCATATTTCTAGAAAGCTAGCAACTGCATGAGCCAACAACATGTTTACTTCAAGTTCCAAGCAATCAGGAACACTGAAGCTCGCCATTAAGCTGAATTCATGGAGTGCTGCCTCCTTATCTTTTATGCTGTTCTACTCATATAAAATTTATTGAGAAATTATTCAAGTTACTAAATTGTTGAGTTTAGGGTTTAGCTTAGGAAGGATTATATTGATGTAGGGTTAGTTGTAAAATTTGGAAGGGGAGAAAGAAGGAGCTCCCTTCAGTCCAAGTGTGGAATGGAAGGGAGGGAATAGGCTCCCGCATCATTCACTCATTCACATAGTAGCTTCAGTTCTCTTTTTGCTACTGTGTTTGAATGAATGAGTCGACAGCTAATTCAACCCCTAGCCATGCATAAGTGGACTGAAGAAAGCTCTTTCACAAACACTTTTCGATTTTATTTTATTTTTCCTTTACTTACCATATAATAATTAAGCTAAATAGAAAATGTGTTAAAAGAAACTCCCTATCAAGAAATAACAACAAAAGAACCAATATTCAATTGAAAAACATATATTAGCAAAATATGCATGCAAATATTTGCATGTAATAAATAACACAAATTGCTTGAATATATACGAGTGAGGAGATCATAATGGAGCTAAAAATCAGAATAAAATGACATAATAGAGCATCGAGTTATATAATTAACTAGTCTCTGCTTAAAGTTTCTAACGACTAAGGAAACAATTGAAGTTCCATAAGAAACTGAAAGCATAGGAATGCAAATTAATGGATAGTTTTCAAGTACATGAAAGCAGCAATATATATATATATATATATATATATATATATATATATATATATATATATATATATATATATATATATATATATATATATATATATATATATAACTCAACTAAATAGTGAGATAAAGTCTATATAAATATAAAAGGGCACTTTCTATTATTCTCTAGGAAAATTGGAGATTGGAGATCCACCAGAATCATATATATTGAACTCAAAAGATGTCGATCAAAACCCTAGATCATAGAAAAGAAATATGAGGTGAAGAACATACCTAAAGATCACAGTATTTGCTGTGCAGATCTGGCTATTTATCAGAAGCAAACCTCTTGATCAGAAGCATAGTTAGTCCTTTGTTGTAGGTCCTATTTGGTCTGCTGGAAGAACAAAAAAAAACTCTAGGGTTTTGATCTAGAGGAAGAGTTCCTCACAGTAACAGGAGACCTGAAAGGCTGAAAGCCCTAGCAGGGTGCATGCTTCAGGTTCTCCTTGGAGTATGCTGAAGAGTCGGCCATTAATTCCCTACCCTAACCCTAATCCTTACACAACTTCCCCTCCGGCCAAACCTGCACAGGTGCTATATAGAAAGAACCACATCTAAGTTTCTAAAGCAAGGAAAGCAGTTGTATATATCGAAGAGAAATATATCAAAGGACAAAGCTGAAGGTTTCATGTAGAAGAAGTAGAAGAAAGGATCAGAAACATTTTCTGCGAGTAGGAAGGGTGAAACCCCTCAGGAGATATAGGCCATGCTCATCTGAGAACTGGAGAGAAAGAGAGAGAGAGAGAATAAAATAGAGAAAATGAAGAAGACATGTGAGGTGGTTTCATGATTGGTCGTTTTGGGTTTATCCTGGAGATCGATGAGACGCAGTGATGGATGGATTGTTGTGTGTCCAAAGTCTACTATGAGACAGGGGGTGGTACTGTACATGTGTGCTGCCATTGTTGACTGTCTTTTGCACAGTAGAAGGTGGAGGTGAAGTCTCTTCCCATGCATCATGGTCATCAGTGCCATGCTCCACTGCACAGCATGAAGAATACATATGTGCATGTTTATTGTAGAAAGGGAATTGAAATAATTGGTGAGTGATGATGGAGTTGGAAGCAATAAGATTAAACTTTTGTGTTTTTTGGACACTTTTGTGTCTATCCTTTTTTGTAAATATAATGAAAGGTAGTGAGCATGAGTAGAGATAATGAATAAGACGATCGAGTTGATTGAGTGGATCGATCGAGTTAAGTTAGTCTCACGTGAGTCGTCCGAGTGGATCGATATATACATTGAGCTTAGATGAAATTGGACTAGTTGTTGGGTGATTTGCCTAGCTATAGCCAAGTAAGTCAAACATGAGAGAGCTAAGTAAGTTGATTGGATATGGCAAACATTGTGGATTAGGTAAGTTAGCTAATTGATTAAGGCAAGACCATATGAGAGTTCAATTTGCAAGTTGCAATCACTCAAAATAACATTGTAAATTAATACATGTTGTGCAATCTTAACACCTCTTTAGTCTCTCATAGTGACCATTAAAGGAATCTAGCAAATCTTTTTTTTATTAAAAAAAAAATTGAGTTGTTGTGGATATCTTTTCTCAAATGGGGACATGCATGATCTAGAAAATAAATTATTCCTTGTGGTAGGTAGATTGGTAAGAGTTCTTTCACTTTTCTTTTTGGTGTTGTCTTTCTATTCTCTACGTTCTTCTTTTTTAGATTGAATTTTAAGAGGCCATATGAAATAAACTTTCTAATATATGGACACAATTAGTCAAATATATCCTCAACTATAGGAATTAAGAAGACTCCTAATGCTCCTATAGGGTATGGTGCTATGATAAAGATGAAATGAGTTTTCAAACAATAAAAATTCGAGATTTATGCAGTATATATAAATTAGACATCTACTATATGACTATCAATTTATTAGTGATGTCATTTGTATTTTTTTTAATTTATCCAGATGATTTGTGAAAGTTTTTTATAGACTGATCGATCATCTTTAGAATTTAATCAGATTGAAAAACTTGATGTATGAATTATATATAAAAAAAAGAATCATTATATTTAAGTGGGAATAGATAAAGGATATTGAAAGAAAAAAAGAAACTTTGGAGTATTAATATCGATTGGAATTTTTGAAAGCGAATTTAAAGATTATAATTCACGAATCTGATTAATTAATTTTCAGCCCTAATTTAATCGAAATGGCAGAAATGGATAGAAAAGAAAAAGGTTTATTGATCGTCTAACTCGGTTTAGATATTTACGGTTTGATCTCTAATCATAATATATTTATAAAAAAAAAAATTCTAAATGAGCTGACAAACCAAGGACACTATAACTACTGAAATTATTCACGCAAACACTTCATAATTTCTCTTGACAGTCAATAGAATATATCCCGTCCAAAAATTACTTAATATTTCATTAAAAATTTATAGGACAGAATTGACTGTTGTTAAAATTAATCAGATCGAAAATCTGAACACTTTAATAAAAAAAATATAATGGGCCATTTTTGGAGTGCTTTATATTAGACTGCACTGTGAAACAGAACAAATGGAACGATCTGTTCCTATTTTTTTAGAACTTTACTTCGCTTCTAATGAGTTTATGGTATTGTTAATTTAAGTCTGGCACTTCGGGTTTGCACTTGCAAATTAAGCTGAATAAGAAACAGAGTTTTCATAATATCATAAATCTTGGGACACTATTATTTCCATCATTGAACTGTAATAAATACCTCATTCGGATGAGTGTATATCTATATCTATAGTATCATTGTTAAATAACATTCTCATCATGATCTATCATCAAATTTGATCCGAGTTACAAAGATGAATATGGAGTCAGCTCAGCCCGAACACAACCCTTTTATAGCAATATAATCTCTCCCAAGGATCCCTCTGAAAAAGATTCAATAGTTGTCTGGCTACTTATCTACTGAGGATGAAACAGAAGAGAGACCTTTAATCGAAAACTGTGGGATGGGGCAATGGCAAATGGATCCAACAATCACTCTGATTCAAGCCAGTAATTTGTTAGCCGAAACACAGGATCGGTAGAGGCTTGGTAACAGCAGCAGCACGCCTCGTATCGTCGCCTCATATGATCAAACAACACTTGTGTGTGTGTGTGTGTGTTTTGTCGAAAAGCTTTTGGTAGGTAGCTTTGAGGCGAAAGCTGATACATGATCTTTAAGCTGTAAGTAGTCCTGCAAAGAAGCTGTCGATCGGAATCAAAGATGGAATACTATAGAACATGCAGCATACCAAGTGAGCTTAATCAGGAGCTCTGCTCTGCCTTTTCTTGTTCGTCCCATTCGAGAGCAGCACTCGCAAGCTTCGCTGCGACATAAACTTAGACTGCCGATTCAGAAATGAAAAATAGATATGACAAAGAACAGTTATGAATTGTCACGATCCTCAATTGAATGGCTTAACTTGCATGAAAATTTAACTTCAGAAAATGTGAATCTCTACCTTATTTATACACTGATTCACAATATCTTCTCTTAATATTATTGTCATTAAGCCATGTTTTGTTTCAATTATTTGAAATTGGCCGTATGAATCTTGTCATCCACTGAGTTTTATGCAACCCTATATCATTAGTAACAATTGAACACAATAAATCAATTTTCATTACAATGACTAATATCTCCTTTAACCGCTACGCCTTAGACTTTAAATAATTCCACTATAACTACAAAAATCTATTGGTCTAGTATCCTCTTGTGTATATTATTAGGGCATTTTTCTGAACATGTCAAAAACAAAGCCATGGAGACAATTTACGAATAGGCATATTTGCATCAGTGAGATCTAACCATGAAGACAGATGTATGCTCAATCTCAACAAGTAGTGTTTACCAAATCATAATCCATTTTTCCTTCAAATCTAGAAATATTGATCATGCACAAGTTCTCTTGTTAACGAATAGTTTCAAATAAAATAAATAACAATTGTTCATACACAGTTTCATGGTTTCACCTTCCATCCCTTGCCACACTTGCCAGATTCAAGGCACGCAAAAACAACACTCCCTCTTAAATAACTCCCATGGATAAGTTTTCTCGACTCGTGGCAATTAAATACCGTATGGTCTCTACTTAGTTTCTTATCATCCCTTACTGTCGTGAGATATGTTGTTCATCCTTGTTTTCCTATTTATCTTGCTTTTTTTTTTAATTCTCCACAATCCAAAGATCAAAAAGCATCAAGCTAAACATTCAAGAAATGTGACTTACAATCACTACTTAGCTCCAGTCTTTTCCTTTTATTAGAATGACTGGTGGTTGAATTAAAATGGCTTTGTAGTGGATGATATTCCAGCAATGCCAATGCCTGTTTGTGCTTCCCCAATTTTTTCTTCTCTTCCTCCTGTCAAACATAAAGATAAGTTACATAATATAAACGACGAGCTACAACAATGCAACATATATAGAACAAGAATATCAGAGTCATACATAAGCCTTGTTAAAATTAGCAATCTGTAGCTTACAGACTTGAACCTCCATCTTTAGAGCAGAGACACGAGATTCAATTGGTACAGTGCACTGCTCAACTATCTGCTTCTGTCTCCCACGAACGACTTCTGGCTGCCATACGTTTAGAGCAACAGATGCAGTCCTGAAATATTAAATTAATAGAACATCGACAACAGTAACAATTAGAATGCTAAGCATTCACCTAGTGACAATAACCTAGGGCTTGGATTACTAATGTCCAAATCATAGCAATCTAGCTGAAAGAAAGTGATAAAACAATGAAAAACATAAGGTTTCTTCAGGTATCTCAAGAGTCTAAATGAAATAACATGCACAAGGATGACCTCATCGCATATCCCGCATTCAACTTTCTATTGTATGTGGTCGGCTTGCTTGAAATTGGACTCCACCAAGTGTTATGCAGCTAATGTGTTCAATATTATGTTTGTTGTAACTTCAGTATGTATTTCATGGGGCAGATGTAAAATTAGAAATTTTGGTTACACATATTTAAGCATTTGTTATGACTACAATTAGTGTTAAATATTACTTTAATATGAACAATAAATATAATTGCATACCACATGAGCTTTATGAAATAACAATCGCATGTCGTTTGGAACCTTGATCTTACGTATTCACGTATCCTATGATCGGTATTTTGAAATTGCAAACATCCATACATATGTGAACTTCATGTTAAACAATCCCAAAGTTGTCAAAATCTCTCTACTGTCCTTAGTATCATGAACTAGCTCCCTTGATTTAGCACACAAAACATAGGCATTTCGATCTATTCTATTATCTAATTCATGGGAAGTTGGGAATTAATGTCATCAGTATGCTCAAACTTTTCGCCAAAAGATGCGCAGCAAAGAAACCAGCAACATAAAGAAATGTTAATGTCCAGGAAAAAAGCCAATGAGTTTTAGTAGCAATTGAAGTAGTTAATTTGTGATCTATCCAGAATGAACTCTTGCAGATTTAATTCAAACAATAAAGCACCTGGCTCTCTCCAAATTTCTCAACTCTTCGACAGTGGCCTTGAGCCTGTCGCCTTCCCGGGCCGCCTTCAACTTCAACTCCTGCAGCCTCTTCCGAGAAACAGCCACCTTACTCTGTGCGAAGAGCATCTTCGCCCTCTGAAGAGCGACCCTCTTTTCCTTGTCTAACTTGAATCTGAATCAAAACTCAAATCCCGCATCAAAGACGGAGTGGACGAGGAAGGCAGGCAGGGGCGCCCCGCTTACCTAGTCTGGTAGAGGGCTTTGGGTGACGGGGAGACGTTGCCTCCGTCAGGAAAGTCTTTGGCGAGGAGGGTAGACCATAGGGCGGGGTCGGCGGAGAGGCGGCTGAGGCGGCGGCAGGCCATGGCGAGGGCGCAGAGGTCGCGGCAGGTGAGTCGGGCCGAGTCGGTGCCGATCTCCAAGATACAAGTCCATATCTCGTCCGGCAACATCGCCATGCTCTCGCCGCCGCCGCCACCACCGACAACACGAAGATGAATTAAAGGCAGCGCCAGCCGGAGAAGGATCGAGAGAAATCGTAGGAAGATTTTCTGCCTTATTATTTGCTTAATTTATTTATTCATTTTCACATCAGATTCAGTATATCTATTGAAATATTTGCCCTTTAATAATAAATAAATAAATCACGAATCAGCTCCACCGTCGCTTCGTAATTACGAGAATGATTCATCGTAATTTATTTTTTTTACGATGATTTAAAGATGAATTGATAGGAGCCACTAAATTGACGGATTTCGATATTTTATATCATCAGAGAATGAAATTGTCAACATAGCAATCTTATCGATCTGTTCCATGATTATTATGAGGAAGATAAATTAAACCTTTAAATTTAACGTGATTGGTTAGGATAGAAGATGATCATCTGAGTTTAGAAAGGAGTTTTAGATTCTTCTCCGAAATCGATCTATGTTCATTTCATAAATACCGTTTTATTCCAATCAATACACTATTTTCATAAGAACTATCATCCATCGTTATGGTTTAAGAGAGAGACAATGATCAATTTCAAAAAAGATCTAAATTTTTTTTTTGATTTAAATGATCTCTATGTATCTTGGTCATTATGTCAAGGTCTATATAATTCTCTATGATTTATCTTTCTGATTGTGAAAAAGATCGATGGGATGATAAATTGATGGATTCCAAGGTTTAAGAGAGAGAAATTGTTTCCGTAAATATGCATCAATTCTTACTTCTTTAATACAAATTTACTTTGTAATGACCATCCCACCCAAGAAATATTTGCAATTAGTTTATTGATTTGCTCAAATAAGGTTAAGTCTCAAATGATTATGGTGAGATTCAAATATCTCTTTAGTTTTTAGCATCGCTCATGTTCTCACCTAAAACTCACCTCTAAAGTTTGTTTATTTATTTATTTTCAGTTTTTATAATTTTGATTTTGAACACATCCTTTATCTTGGGATGTTATATTATTCGTCAAAATTCATCTATATTTTTCAAATTCGATAAAAACTTTTCATAAAAATGAATCATCTAATTTTAAAATTTAATCGATGGTAAAATTTGAATATATAAATTATAAAATAAAAAAATCATAAACGAATAAAAAAACGTTCTTATAAATAACGTTAACAGCTAAAGATTATTTATGTTTATTGAATATACACGAGCTCATTTACATTTTCTATTTGAAGGTGCTTGAGCTGCCCTAGCTAAGTTGCAGTCTTTCTAAAAATATCAATAAAAATTTTGTTATTCATTATTGATTACGAATAAAAAATTTGTTAAGGGGAATCAAAAAATTTTTAGAGAATCAAGATTTTTATTGATTTTCGAAGTTAAGATTTTTTTTTTTAATATTACCCTTAGTAATATATTAAATATCAATTTGTCAAAACTCAATCGATTTATCGGCCGCCTTGCCGCCACCGCCATCGTTGTCATCGCTGACTAATCGCCATCGGCCGCCGCCGCTATCGCTTATCGCCAAACGATCGTCGCCGCGCCATCGCCTGGTCACCAACCACCGCCACCTTTGTCGCCGCTGCCGAGTTTATCACCTCGGGCCGCCGCTTCGCTGTCGCCGACCGGCCGCCACCGCCGCCACCGCCGCTTGCCGACCGACCACCGCTGCCACCATCCGCGTCGACCAATGGCCACTGGCCGCCCGCCGCTCGCTCGACCAATCACCATCGCCGCCGATCGATCACCATCGGCTGCTGCCGATCGATCGATCATCGCTGCCGTAGTCGATTAGTCACCACCATCGCCGCCTGCCACCACCGATCGTTGCCGCTGCCGACGGCATCATCGCCACCACCAACCGACCACTGGTCGATCACCACCGCCACCGGTCGACCGGACACTATCGCCGACCAATCGCTGCCGTCGTTATTAATATTTCCATAGTCATCGTCGAATCGATTGAGCAAAAAACAAAAGATCATTTAGTAAAATGTTAAACTAAATTATATATTAAAATCTCCAACCAAACAAAATTTTTATCAAAAATTATATTTTATTTTCTGATATCACATAACCAAGATTATGAAATCAAACATACCCTTAGATATTTTGAATGTAAACAAGATGATGTAAACATTTTGTACCTTCATTATGATAATTAGATTGATTGATTTAACAAGCAAATTTAGAGTAGACAATTAGCATCCCCAAGCAAAAGAAGAACTAGATGAAAAGTAGGCGAGTGAAAAACACAAAAAAAAAAAAAAAAAAAAAAAACTCTTTTAAAAAAATAAAAAAGCTACACAATCTGTATAGATCGGTTAGGGTTACAACAAATTCAGTAATTTCCCCATTGTCAAATGGGTTTCTCCATATCAGACTTACGGGTTAACATTACGGCCTCGTACGACTATAGACGAGATTTACCGATAATCCAACGCTCCTGATCCAACCTTGTCGCGATCGATTTGGCCGAATTCATCGATCTGTGATACACTAATGAAGCTACAGATAGTATAGTATACATAGCAGAACTGGAGCGAAGGCTGCCAGGCATATGTAACACCCTCAGCATAATGGATGACTTCACTGCGGTTGGGCAGTTGGAGCTGTCTGTGACTGACCATAGAACCCAACACCTGGAGATTGGTAGAAGCCCATCGAGCTCGATTGCTGCTGCGGTGCCGGCCGCTGCTGTGGTGGCGGAGGTACAGGCGGGATAATGGGTCTTGTGAACCCCAGCGACGCATGGGATAGCGGTGGAGCAAACGGGAAAGGTCCGATGTTTGTTACTCCGCTTGTTTGTGCAAATTGCTGCAGCGGCGGAGGCGGTGGCAGCGGAGGTAGAGGTGGCAGTGGTGGTGCAAAAGTTGGAGGTGCCTGATTGCTCTGGGATGTAAATGGAATTGACTGATGCTGTTGCGGCTGCACCTGGCTGAAGTAGGAGGGCATGCCGATATCGGGCGCGGAAATCAGCTTCTCAAGCCGGGGTTTCTTCTCCAAAGGGAAAGCAGCTTGGCCATCGGAGAGGACTTGGGAATTCAGGCTGTTGCCCAAGGAAGCAGCTTCTTCTGCAGCCAAAGACGACAGAATAGAAGATAGAACCTGCGCCGACGATGATGATGCAGCGAGCTTTGCAGCAACTGCAGCTGCGGCTTTCTTGTGATCGTCTTCGGCGCTGCTTATGCTGCCAGCGAATGAAGTTACAGAGTGCGGTGGCGGAAGTTTAGGAATGGACATTGGCAGGCTAGAGGTAGGCTCAAAACCACTTTCCCCAGCAGCCGAGTCTAGTCGTCGTCGCATGCTACTAGCATGTTCACTGAGGGAATGGGAGATCTGGAAATGAGATGGAAAAGAAACAGTTACTAACTCGAGAAGAATTCGCATAGATATAATGGATTAATGTCGAAAGCAATCAAAAAGGTCGGCATTCATCTCTGATTCAACTATCTCATGATCTTATCAAAACTAAGAAGTGATTGTTTCCGGTGACTAGGAAACAAGAATGTAGAAGTTATTGAACCGTAAAGGGGTCTCCTTTATCTGTAACAATTTACAGATGATCAATGACGAAATTGATTCATTGGGGGGAAAAAAACAATCAGAAAGTTTGTTTCTTCATCCAGAAGAGTGATAAAAATGTCAGGATAAGCATCAAAATTCGATATTTAAATACAAACTAGTAGCGCTTCATAGTGTAGATATCCTTGCGAAGGATATATCACAGAATCAACAAGTAAACAGACTACTAGCAAAAACAAACAATAAGTCAAATGATGTAGTAATTAACCAAACACCAAGGAAAACATACACAGAATGCAGAATTTTGAATTTGAACATGACAAAGTGATATGTAAAGTGCATGTTGACAGAAAAAATATAAAATCCTCGAAGATATTTCTTACCTGTAACTTGTCATTAATGAGATCCAGCTTAAATTCCTGAAATATTTATTTCCAGTAGAAAGTGAAAATGCATTAGAAGATGAGTCTAATTTTATTGCCTGGAACCTTAGGTTGGATAGGAAGCAACACCTGTTCCTTTAGAGCTTCAGTCAACTGATAAACCAGTGTAGCTCTAGTTGATTTTGCAGTTTCTAGTTGTTCGATACATTGTTTAAGTACAGTTTCCTGGTTCTGAAGATCAGTTATAAATGTCAGGCCTTGTTGGTCACCTGGCCAAGAACATCGTCATAAGAGGATCGAGAGGACGTGAATGAACATTCCATCAAACAAAATTGCAAAAACTGGAATACCTTGTGTAGTTACAATATCAATGTTCTTTTCCATCCTCTCCAGAACTTGAGCAGCATCAGTGCATTTGTTCAAAGCAGTATCTTCGCTGGAATATTCATCAAACACAGACTGATATGCAGTCACTATCTTTTCGGGCATTTCACCGAGAGCTAGTTTCTGAGAACAAAATCCATAAGGAATGAACAGTCAAAAATCTGCTTTAAATGGTCAAATACTTGAATCCATTGAGGGGAAACAGAAACAGGTAAAGTTAAATGTATACTTACTACTCGAACGGAATTAGAATCTTTGCGAATTAATTTGATGGGATTCGAATTGCTCTTGCCATTGTTTGAAACAGGGGCAGAGACAGTACCAAGGATCTCATCCTTTAGGCCTCGCCCACGAGAGCCAAATACTTTTCTTTCGTCCCAAATTTCTACCTGAAGTAATCAGATTAAATGCAAGAATACAAACAAATGTCAAATTATTCAACAAATTGGAGCATTATATCACCAGTCTCGAAAAAATATTAGTTTTTTTTTTTGCATTTGCACCCAAAATTTCCATTTTAAAACACTGGGCAGGTGATGAAGACACATCAAATCAAACACAGACAAGCGCCAATCACAAGTATCTGATTTGGGGGTATTCGTTAACACATCAAATCAAACACAGATAGTGGTCAGTCTAGATAAACTAAGGTCCAATTGTCAAAATATATCTGATTTGCATTAATTTACCATGTAATTGCATCTGAAGTGTACAAATCCCCAAGTATCATAGAAATGTATCTATAGTTTCATACATCAATATGAAGCAAGTTATTGCATCTCCACCACATTTTACTACTTGCAAGCATTAATTATAATAGTGATAGGTTATTAAAGGGAATAAAATTAGTCAGATTGTTACAATGCCTTGATGATAAACCTTCTATTGTTACTTTGCACATTTGTGTACACTTCCTTGCCTTGCCTTCAGACTCTTGCACTAGGCATTCGTGGTTTGTCAATTTTGAGTAGAGGGATGCCATGCTTAATTATATACTGCTCCAACATCAGCTAAGATTAGGTACATCAGGTGAAATATACCATTCACAATTCAATGAATTGACCACAGTTAGACCAGATTCTTGCACTAGGCATTCATGGTATCTTAATTTGGCATAGAGGTATGCCATGTTTAGTTATATACTGCTTTAACATCAGCTATTCAGTGAACTGGCCCCAATTAGATCATGACAGCTTAACTGACAGAAATTGATGGCTAATCTAACCAAGAGAAACCAGAATGAGCAAATTCTAAGCTAGACCCAACAGAAAAACAGAAACATTGGATTGGTAGAAAGTAGAGGGGAGGATGTTGAGCAGACATGATAGTCATACTGCCAATAACGATTTGGGTAGGTGGCTTCATATGACTAAGATGTGGACAAGGGCAAGAAGATTCCTACCACGTATATATCCACCATAATAACTGCCTCTTCGTCCACCACCATAACCACCACGCATATCAGTAACAAGATTTGATCAATCATTTGATAGAGCAAAATCCAATCACTCAAAAGCCAAGACAACATTGTGAAACACTATGAATGGAGAACCTGATAAACTACAACTGAACTCACAGCAGATAAGGATGAAAACCAAAGAGAGAGCTACAAAGAAATCATCTTGTTTCTTTTGCCATGCAAGATGATTATATAAGATCTTTTGATGCGATGAAACTATCTCTGAATAAAGAGTACTAAAGCAAGAAAATTACTATAGGATATATACTGTTAGTGCATATAAGATTCACATATCTTCACAATGGTACGTTATTGTCCATTTTGAACCTAAGCTCTCATGGTTTTGTTTTTGGATTATACCCAAAAGATCTCATACCAATAGAGATATTTTTTCATCTTATAAGTCTATGATCTTTTCCATATTTTTACAATGTGGGATTTTGATTGTTCTCCTAATAATCCCAACATATACTGCAAATGAAATCTCATGTACTCTTCACAGACTCATGAAACAAACTTTGGAAGCAATTGAAAATTCATACTGTTGAGGAACTAAGAATAACATAATCATACTTCTGCCACTTCAAGAATTTGATGATATTGATTTTGTGTAGTGAGGTCCTCCTGAGATTCCTTAGCAAGCAACATGATTGAAAGTCAAGACCAATACAGATAGTCACGACAATTGAGTTTGATGGTTATTAACCTAAGTAGACCAATCACTTAAACAATAGAATTTTGGAAGCAGAACCTTTGATTAACCAGCTGTATTTTTATTTTCTAAACAGATCACATATTGTATATGTATTCAAATATTCTAAAATAAACATCGAGTACAATGGGCTGACCGGCCAATCCGTCCATTAAATTAGTGACCCAAAGCTCAACCAAGTCATTAATTGGATGGGAATTAGATAACTAAGTATGAATGAAACAATGAAAAGAGACAGTTTTGATTTGTTTATGGGACAGAAATCTTTTAGGGTATGGAAGCCCACATCATTAGAAAGCATAGGGAGAGACAGTAGTGAGAGATAGAGAACCATAATACAAGAGAGGAGGTGGGATCTTAAGAGAGAAAAAAAACAAAATAGAGTAAACATGCTGTCAGAAGCATCTAAAAATAACAATGTAAAATCATCAACTTCAAAGTAAGGCATGTCATCAGATAGATGCTGAAAGCAATGATGAGAGTTATGCTCGCTCTGGCAACTTTTACTGAACCTAACATCTGTTTGCCTTTGATTTCAGCACTCAAAATATAAATATCAGATTGAAGGCGCAAATCAATACTCTCAATCCATGCACCAAAATAAACTCATCAAAACCTTCTACAACACATGTATGCATGGATGGTTATGCACTCAAGTTCACAAGCAGATGGACACAATTGCACGTGAACAGAAGGGGGGAAATTCTCACAAAAGCATACATAATTAGCTTATCTACAAGAGAAATAAAACAGGGCTTCATAAAAATAATTAAAAAAAAAACAGGGGAAAATTAAGGCATGGCAAAATCACTTCTGAGATTGTTGAGTGGAGAAACACTCTTCATACCGTGAAAGAGTTGATCATAATAATGAAATTTTCCATCAGACTTTGGAGATAATAACCAATGTCATCTGAAACTTTAAGGTAAATGAGATTGCATGCTGACCAAGAAAAATGTAGAAATAGATATATCAAATAATGACAAGTGGAACATGAATACATCCGTAAGAAGATAAAACCAGGATATAAGATCAAGAAAACACATGAAATCACTAACACATCCAATATAGGATGCACCAATAGTTGCAACTATTCAGAGGAAAAAACAAACTACTTTCTGCAACTACCTATGTACTAAATAATCACTTTAAACACCCACAGATGCTTAATCTACTAGAAGTTGAAGTCCAGAGATGAAATATGTGGAGAAGCATTAAACATTAAAACAAAGAAGATAAATAGGTTGTAGTGGCATGAACCAAATATGAGTATATTGGAGTTAATTCATTTAATGTTTTCCACAAAATAATCAACATTTCACCTTGGATTTATTTATTTGTAACCATTAAGAACATACCAAAAGAGATTGCCTTAAATGTCGCATCGGAAAGAAATTCAAGGATTATAAACCAAACAATACCAATCATAACCTAAACATGCTCACTAGTTGTGTCCAAAACATCTAGAATATTTATTTGTAATAATAAATATTTTAGGAGGGATACCCAAACATAGTTCCAGAAAAGTTCACACAAAAATTATTATAAAAACTTAAAAATACTTACTAATCGATTCACCACTTTCTTTCCGAGATCTTCACCATTCTCATAGACATTCTTCAAACATCCAGGAAGTACTTTCCAAAATTCATTCACAAACTCATTTCCCACTCGTCTACTATTCTGTAAGATGTCATTGGCCAAGTATAGGAAAGACACTCTTTTTTCTCTCGGAGAATTGTTGAAAGCTATGTCCCATGTCTCAACTATATTTTTTGCTTTCTTCCGGTGAATGATACACCAATTAGACAAGGCTAGTCCCCAGTTAAGAAACAACAGATACTGCACTTACTATAACAGGATGGAATAGGGAAATAATATGAAACTATTTAAATTAAATCAGCTTTTAATTGTCAATAAAGACAATAGATTAGGAGCAAACAAAGGAACACACTTGACATGGGAATACCAAAAGAAAATGTCATATTTTCAGGATAAAAAGACAGAAACCCGCCAAGTTATTCATTGAGATAGATGAGCAACCATCAAAAGAAAAATAATGGTCCTCATTGAGTTTGTGAAAACTGAAATATTATTACAGAGGTTCTTTCTTTTTTCAACAAAATAAATCTCAACTCCCTTAGTAACTACCTTAACACAATTTTGGATCATTTTTATGACCTGATGGTGGAGATTATGCATGCATATTTGTGAAAACCTTGCAGACTGCTGGATATTACCCTGGGCAACTTGAGAAATAGGCTTTACGCTCGTTTTGGATATTACTCATCAGGAATGAGGTAAGCTCATCAAAGGGGACTATGTGAAGTCACGAGGCTTGCTGAAATTTTGACCACCGCAATTAGTGAAGAGGCAACATCTCATTGAGGATTTGTGACTTGAGAACTAGGAGGGAGTTAGTCACTTTTTTTCCTTTTATTCGATAAAACTGTGTGCAAATATATTACACAATTACAGTATTAATCTTTATAATATTGTATGATAGGGTATAATTACTAATTAATGTATTGTACAGTATGTATTAATTTTTATAATACTGTATAATTAATTACTAGACTAATTAATCATTGTATTTTTTTATCCTTTCTGGATTATTTATACTTTATATTAATTTATCCAATATATATATATATATATATATAGAGAGAGAGAGAGAGAGAGAGAGAGAGAGAGATTTAGTTATGCTTTAAGTAGTTTATGTAATAACTAGTTAAGTTAAATTTATTAAATAAAAAAAAATGTTTAAAAATTATTTATTAAATTAGATTTAATTTGATTATCAATGATAATAAACTAAATTATGAATTGAATAAAATTATGTAATATAGTTATACTCGAACAAAACTGAATTTGATTTAGTCGAAATAACTAATGAAATGGTTGAAAAAAGGTTTTGTTCATTAATCAACTACCATATGGAACTCATTGAGGTTAATATAATTAATCTTATTAATTAATTTATTAACACTATTCAATTAATTGTATGACCAATTATTGTTAAACCCATTAACTTAATTTATTTGCACACATATTAGCCATTACAATTAGAAGTATCAAAATTATAGTGGCACAACACAGTAGTATTGAAATCGTACCGTTCCAATCAAAGATTGAATCCCTCAACTCAAGAATTTAAACATTGACTCAATTTCAATTAAATTGAATAAATTCAACTAAAATTATAAAGTTTATAAAGGAGATCTGAACAGGGACTTTCAACTCCCCTTTTTCTTTGTTCCTAATGAGATTGTCCTATTCTATATACGTGGGTGATAACAATAGGCCATTGTACCAGCGTTAGTTGAAATAACTAAGGCAATTTTGGCATGAGAGACAGATGATGTAACCAAATCTTGTGGTTGGGAGATGATTCTTATAGGTCTTTAGCAGCTAGTGATAGCATTATTAGAGATGTTTGTAATTGGTTGCCTCATTCACCACTTACTACTTGATCAAAAATAAGTGAACTCTATTTTTCAAGAGTTTGGTCAACTCATCTAGCTCCCATGAAATTCAGTGAGCCCTAATAGAACCAAGGGTATTTAATTGTTCCTTCTAATGCTTGAGAAATTATAAATAAATAAATTGGCAATGGTGGATTTCTATCCAATTAAACTAATCTTGAGGGGAAAAAACTAAATTGACAATGGTAGATTTCAATCCAACTCAACTAATCGTGGAACGTTCTAAATCAATCAATTTTGCTACTATGATGCAGGATGCACTTGAAGCAAGTGAAACCAATATTTATGCAAGTCTAGCAAGAGGACAAGGATAAAACAACATCATTTCACCTAAGCCACTCTGGACTCGGATCATGTCTTTAGAGTTGTTATCTCCAACTATCAAAGGAAAGATAGCTTATCACTCTTATACAATGAGAGGTGTTGCAGTGTGTGTTACTTGTTCATAATTGTGTCATATAATTATGGGTTGATATAACAATAATAAGAGTTTAAAAAAATCAATTAATATTGATGATGTTGAATTTTAAAATTTAATTTATTTAATAAATAGTTTAGTTACATCTCCTTGTCATTTTCCAAATCGTCTATATACTTCATTTTGTGTTGTGCCATCACCAACAAGTTTAGTCCAATATTTGCTACCTATAGATAAGAGGGGGCTTAATGAAGAAGAGCTACTCACGATCATGAATTAATCAATCACGTCAAAGCTCCAATTTTTCCAATGTGCATCCGCTCAGTGCCCATGGCAATGCAAGTTCTAGCATGGGTGTCTGTCTGTCTATGTTGAACCAATGCAAGATGCATAAATCAATTTTGAAGATCAGAACATATATGCCACATTTAGCCTGTCAGCATCCAATATCTTGGTAGCATATTGAAATATTGACTTTAGATATATATATGCTTGAAACTAAGCAACTTGTTATTTTGCATATGGCATTGGACCAAAGAGGTTTTGTGCAGGTTTGAACTAGTTGGCAAAGCCAACTGCAAATTTCTCCCATAGTCCCATGTTAGCATGGGTTTGCTACCTCAATGTTTTGTCATGTCAACAACTGAAACTAATATAATGATGATAGTTGATTCCTTGTGTATATAAAACAAACTTAATATCAATGTCTTTAGTAGACTAAATTAAAGAATTAATTGGTTAATGCTCTTTATTTCATTCTCATCAGAGTTCTTACCACCTGATTAACCAAGTCATATACTATGATAAATATTTATTGCTTCCAGCACAATCTTAATATATCTGTCCTAAAGTACACTGACAACTTATTTTCAAGATAATACTGCATCTAACTACACCATACGCTCAGCTTCTAGGATTATTAATCTCTTACTGGTCAAAGCTTAAATCTAGGGTATTCAACCCTGAGCATGCTGACAAAGGGAATCTAGGCCAACGATTGTCGAGAAGACAAGAACTATCAAATTTATCTACACTTTGGAGAACCCAATAAAATATGATAAATACCATATATGTCAAGTAAGCTCTGATGTGTACCATGTTAGTAACTAATCAGAAACACCAAACATTAGCAAAGTTATGGTATTTGCTCCTAGCCATAAAAGAATTATCAATGACCAACTGCCAATTATTCACCATTTAGGTCAAGGCAATCTGTCACACACAGAAAAAAAAAATCTGAGAACAAATCAAGCACCAAACTTCAAAACTATTAATGCAGTGATGGCCCAAATGACGAAGATGTACAAGAGGAACTCTCTAGATGAGAAACTGAATTCTACAAACCACCATAGTTATTGTATTTAAAAGTTCAATATCAATACAGATTACTCCAATGGTTGGGAAAGGCAATGGTGTTTAACAGATGAATATTGATAAATATGGTAGGAAATATAATTCACTTATATTTATTACCAAAAAAGCAGTATGTCATAAACTTTAATGTCAAAAAATAACCTTGTTACTATGTGTGATTTTGCTTAGAATTTCCTAGAATTTAAACTTTGATTGTTCAAATTCAATATCTGAATAAATAGATAATATAGGCACTACTGCTTTGAAACAAAGGATACTTTGAATACTTTGTTGTGAATTGTTCAGCTTCGAGAGCTTCTCAACTAATTTCTGGTTGTTGAAAACCTCACTCATGTCTCTCTCCATATATAGCTGCTCACTGAAGCAAGAGATTTCTGACACAGAGGCTCAAAAGTTAACCAGGATGTCATATCAAGTAATTCAAGTACTAGGTAAACTCCTTCTACTACAAACTACAACCCGGTGCACAAAGCTCCCGCCACGCGGGGTACCGGAGAAGGAATCCATTGTACGCAACCTTAACTTGCTTTTTTGCAAGAGGTTGTTTTCAGGATTTGAACCCGTGACCTCTTGGTCACAAGGCAGCAACTTTACCATTGTGCCAAGGTAAACTCCTTCATTTTAGCAAAAAGAAAGCTTATAACAATCCAATATGCAAGGAAAAAAAAAACAGAAAAAGTATACAAAGGATATTAAGAGAATTATAAACAACAAGGATTATCCATTCGATCTGTGAAAGATCAGTTGATCATGATTTATTATACAATCCCATAAAATTTGTTCCTGAAATGAAATACCATAAGAGTTGTATGCTTACAGAGCATGTGACTTTCTCTATCAATAAAGCAGTGACATATACTTGACATCATCGATGAAACCAAGGTCATTTTGTTGGAACATTAGCTCTTTAGGGGAAAAAAAAGGTAAGGATTTAGCTCCACAAATATTAATTAGCTCTCAAGCTGCGCCTCAATTCTACACGTATGACCAAAACTTAAAGCAACTTTCATGGAACAAACATCTATTTCCTATTCCAGTACATGAATGTGCCATCAAAATTTGGTAACTCAGGCATTCTCAATGTCTTGATCAATACTGAAGAAGACTCTCTCTTCTGTAAGAATATGGAAAATCTTAACAATTTATTCATTCTTGACATAGCTACGCAACTAGTTTCATTTTTGTGAGAAAAAATGCATGGGAAAAGGCCTATACAGCCACTTATATAGTATATATAGTCATGAAAAATTCAGTTTGCCTTTGCTATCATTAATTCCACATAATAATACATAGTCCACCATAATAAATTCAATATGCAGCAGCTCCATGTAAAAGGTAAAAAAAAAAAAAATTACTCCCGTCACTTAATACTTCACGCTTCTTAAATGAGTAGCCATCGCATTCAAAGAAAAATTGAGTATTTCTTCTAGCAATGATGGGACAACAAGCGCAGACGCACTTCCTGTGATTCACGTATCAAAGTGCAACTTTGAAAAAAGAATCTCCCATACTCCCCCTTGCTCCGCTCAATCTCCCATGTCCTAACGATGTTTCTTTTCTCTCCATTTTTATCACATGTTTTCTGTATCTTGTCTCATACTGCTCCCGTAACATTCCTGCTACTGTTTTCTGGGTATGAACTAAACCCTAAACTACGACAATCGACCACATCATCACTCTACCATTTTGCAGCAGCGAGGTTACCTCGGACAATCAACGCCATTCAAGGAAGCCATGGCGCGTATAGTACTGAAAGAATACCGATCCCTGGACTCTAAATCCGCCATCTACTCTAACTAGTGCTCGACGAGGCCCAGGAAGCAATATCCGTTCTGAAACGTATTGCTGCAAGAATCCCTTAAATAAAAAGGGTCAAGAAACAGTATAAAAGTCCGATTTTTGGCATCGAGAAAGTCGGCGAGGTCAAAAAACCAACCCGGCAGCAGGAAAGAGGCACCAGGCTGGGAAGGACTCAACGACGGTCCGCCCGATCTGGAAATCGTCCGCCAGAGCGACGCAGTGGAGACGAGTAGGACTCCTGGTGGCGGTGGAGATGGGTTGCGCCCGCTCGCTCTGCTTGCTGCTCCCTACCGAAGAGCAAAAGGATGTGACGGCAGGCAGGAGCCGAGGGGACGATGGCAATGGGTTTTTTATTCCTGGTTTATTCGATTGGGGCCGGGGGCCTGGATTTGGTTTTGTTCCCCACCGGTTTAAACTTTACCTGATTAGGAAAAAGGAAAATCTTTTATATAATTTGCACTTAATCATTCAGTTTATTATGTAATTAGATTATAATTTTTAGTACTTAAATAAATTTTATTTTATTTTATTATTGTTAACCAAATCTTATTTTTTATTTTCCTTTTCCTCATTTGATATATATATTTATCTTAGTTTTACATGTACGTATCACTTTAAATGTGTCTTTCGAAATTTTTCTTTAATATATACAACTTCGATTTTCTCTCTAATATTATCATTTCTTATTCTGTTCATCCTCATATGTCCACATATCTATTTTAACATCCTTATCCTTACCTCTGCAACTTTCATTTTATGTTCATGTGCTCGAGTTGTAATCCAATATTCAACACCATTAACATAACAGTCTAATTGTCATTTTGTATAACTTTCTTTTGAGTTTTAAAAGTGCTTTATGATCACCTAAAACATATAACGCTCTCTTCCATTTCAATCATTTTACTTATATTCTATGTAAGATATCTCTCATAATATTTTTATGGTCTTATAAAAATATGTTGGCGCAGAGGTATTAGATAATTGAATCTGAGTTTTGATAATGATAAAGGTTCAAAGTTAAAGTTGCATTGTAATCTTATAGTTTATGTTAAGCTTACATGACTAAAAGCCTAGAAGTCTTAGCTAAAGATCGAAGACACTAACGGAGTCTCAATGGGTTAGTAGAGCTTGGACATCGAAAAGAGCTAAGGTTATCTGAGGATTAGGAGCTAAGCAGGAAAGGTAAGCAACGTAAGAGACCTTGTGAAGAGTGCTTATTATGGAAAGAAGAATGGGTAAGGTCACATCCTTTGTATGAGGACAATCTTAGATGTTGATCAGACTAAGGGTTCCAGGGAAATACCAAAGTGAAGATCAGATAGTCGAAGGCTATCAATGCTACTCATAGTGTATTATGCCAACACTATGATGCAGGTACTTTCCAAGCTACTGGAAGGGATTCGATCAACTGGACCTCTAGGTGATCGTACCAAGTTCGGGCGACTGAAATACAAGTACAAATAAAAATGAGATTTACATCAAATACATGATAGTCACGTGGAAGAAGTCCATGCAACTGGGACCGAGTAATATCAAAGTGAAATAGTCAAGATCAAACTTACATAGGAGGCTGACATATCATACTCTAGGAGTCTAGATAAGATCCAAGCGCCTGGATCAGTGAAGATTTAGTTTCAGCGGATCAAATCAAGATTTGATTGGAGGCATCCGGAAGGACTTCCAGGCGATCGAAAAAGTCTATAAAAGAAGCCTCGACCAGAACACTCAAAGCATCATTCTGTGAGTGCTCGTGCTCTCATTCTTCGTGTTCGACAATTCACTTCCGTGCTAGCATTCTACAATCTCGACGACATACTTAAAACTTCGTCATCTTTGCGTTGATATTATTATTTGCTTTATGTGTTGTGTTTCTTTTGTATTTAATTGTCACCGGGTTGGTAAGGTTGTTACCAATTTTGATATTTTGTAAAAAAATATATCTCTTATCTCCAACGAGAAAGAGGCTTACTAGTGCTTGCTCATTGATAACGATTTCGAATTGCAGGTCCTTAGATTAGCAGTCTTATGACTATTAACTAAGTAAAATATTTTGTCTATTGTTTTTATTTTCCACTATGTTTTACTTTGAATTCTATGAGTTTTACCAATTGAAATCAAAAGAAAAGATTTATACTATCCACCCCATCCATTGTATTTTTCGATCCTAACAAATATCTTAAATATTTAAATTCTCAACTTCAGACAATTTATTATCTCCTATTTTAACACTTGTCTCATTATATTTAATATTGCTAAATTTAAATTTCATATATTTTATCTGAATGACCGAATAGATACGCTAAAAGGGGATGAATAACACTCATCACTTTTTCATATTATTTTTGTCAAGAGTGTTAGCAACAAAAAAATAAAGTAAAACAATAAAGAACACATGGATTTTTTTACTTGATTCCCGACCTCCCAGGGTCAGTACATCAAAGGTCTATACATAAGTGTATGTTCGCTAAGCTTTCTCCTTTCCGAAATATTTCCAGAGACGGTGAAACTTCTTACAATATAGTAATACAAAGCACAAGTAATATAATACAATAAAGCATATAAAAGCAAACAATAAGTGTACGATGGTCGACCGGAAGTCTTGAGCTTCTCACACTCCTTATGACACTTATTCCATCGCACGATCAGAATTTTAAATACAATTTAACATTGTAGTTGAAATGATTGATTCATTGAATAAAAATGTAGAACCGCTACATTAACGACCCCCTCCAGTTGCCCTTATCGATGGAGGAAGTAAATCAGCGGAGCCGCCCCTGGGGGAGGGCTACTGGGGCCCTTGCTCAGGGCTCGAAAAAATTTTCCATAAGGAGGGCCTAATTTTTAAAATTTTCAATAGAAAATAGAGCTCAATTTCTAAATTTTGCCCATGATCCTAAGTTCAAATTCTAAAATCAGGATGAGCACTGTAAATCAGAATCTCGTGATTGATTCACTGAAGCTTCTGCTTGAGGTTTCTCTTATAGACATTATCTAGGTGCCTGAAAGCCCTTCCAAGCACCTATAGCTCAGTCTAGATCGAATCCCCACTCGATTGGATTTTATCCTATTCCAGGCGCCTAGACCACCTCTAAGTGCCTGAAAGGTGATGTGACATTCTTCCAATGAACTTTGATCTTGTCGATTCGGACATGACTTATCCTCCTCTAGGTGCCTGGATGCCTTCTAGGTGCCCTAGATATGTTGATGAACTTGAACTGGATCTGAGTGTCATTTGAACTTGGCTCTAGTTGCCTGAATTCTTTCCGAGTGCCTAGAAGTTCGATCGACTGAAATTCATTCAGTCGTCTAGTCGTACCTGCACAATATACAACGAGTAGTAATGATAGTTTTTTGACTGTATAATTTTGACTTTGACATTCCTTCAGAACTCTTAGTTAGATCCCTACTTAGCTTATGATCCTTAACCCCCTACAACTCCTTTCTGGTGTCCTCGATCCCGCTAAGACTTTCTTGCCTAGTTCGATCCCATCGATCTATTAGGACTTTCACTTGTCTAGTCCGATCTTGCAGACCTACTAGAACTTTCACCTGTCTAGTCTAATCCTATTGACCTACTAGAACTTTCACTTGCCTAGTCAGATTCATCGACCTGCTAAGACTTTCTCTTGCCTAGTCTGATTCTACTAGTACTTTCACTTTTAGCTCATATTCAAACAATTTGATTGTTTGAATTGACCTTGGTCAGTACTTGATCTGACAAAGATATATTATCAAAGTACTTGATCTGACAAGATATATTATCAAACATCGTAATCCCAAAGACTAATTGCATAAATAATCTATTCCTTTTTCTATGTTTGACAATATTTATAAGTTAGACTTATGTTCTAAGGTTTTATGTCAGTTTGAGAGGTTATAAATATTTTTAACTTAAGTCCTCCTCTCCAGTTTTGACGAACATAAAAAAAACTTTAGATTTTTCTTAGATTTTGCACTTGTCTTTACCCTGTTAAGTCTAAAATCTTTCGCTTCTAATATTTTTTCATCAAAATTCTAATTTAGCATTTACTTATTTACGTATTTCATCTACTAAAATAATATCACATGCAAATAATATGTACTATGATATTATATTTTGAATGTGTTTAATGAATTCGTATATATATATATATATATATTCTTCGTATAATGTCTCTTGAAATTTTTAAAATTATAAGCTTTTTAGTTCGATTTGCATTGAGATTTCAAATCTTTGAGGACTAGAGAAAACAATCCGTTTTTTTAGTAATTTTGAAAATTTTAAGAAATCTATATATTTAGCACATATTCTGAATTAAAAAACCGTTTTTTTTTTAGTAATTTTGAACATTTTAAGATATCTATATCTTTTAGCACATATTCTGAATTTTTAAAATCCTACAAAGACAAAAATAAAATCTCACGTGTTTCTTTTTAAGTATATCTTTTTTAACTTTGCATTGTTAATTACGGATATATAAGATTGTTAGATAATGTAATCCAAAGAATGCTAATGATAAAATTAATTAAACTGTTAAAATGATTATTGTTTTTATTTATTTATTTAAGTTTGATTTGTTTAGATATTATTGACTGTTTACAATTTTTTTTATTTTTAAAGCTGTTTTGTTAGTGAGTGAGTTTAATACTATAAGTTTATTTATATGTTTTGAAAAGTTTTTATTTATTTATACGTTTATTTGTAAATTCGATGAACATAATTGATGATCTTTCTTCCTTAATATTATTTATAAATATTATTCAGGAATTCAAATACTAAATTGTTTATTTCATTTAATGAGTTGTTCGAGTTTATTTATTTAATTAATATCATGAAAAATCGCAACCTAAACCAACACATGCGAATTATTCATTGCCACCGACTAACAAGGTGTTTGAACCCGAATTCAATCTACTTTAGCCTTGACTCGAAGATCGATTCCATCCGAGCACCTCGGGTGGATTAAGCACACCTTGATCGAGATAGGACTGTGCCTTCTGAGCATGTCGATTGGACTATGCGTATATATACCTCAATCAAGCTAGACCCGAGTCAACCGATCGACCGACCGACCGACCGACCGGACCGGACTAGTACAAGAGACAATAAGACTAGCTCCATATGCAACAACATAAAGAACTCAACTTGATGCTTCATTGGTTTCAGTCTACATCCTCATCGAAACCACACTCGAGCGCAGCAATGTCTTCTTAGCTGCTGCTGGTGCCGGTGCTGGCACAGCCCTCACAACTGGGCCACCGGAACCTCTGCGAGCTCTGTGCATTTCATGGCCGATCACATCGGCCTCCTCGATCACCGACACCTCCCTCGACAGCGATTCATGCTCATCGACTGATGCCAGACTCTGTGCAAACCAGCTAAATCGATCAGCTTCTGCTTCATCAGAGTCCGAAGCGACTAGTTTTTCAGGCTTCTTGTCTGCTTCAGATGAACTCGATTCGCAATCTGATTCGGGTACTCCGTCGATCTCATCTGAACTACAACTTGATAATTGTTCGCTTACCGTACCCATTCTAAAGCCAAGGCAAGGTTTGGATCGAGAAGTTGGCATTGCTCTTGATGCATCGATAGAACAGTGATGAGCATGAGGAAGTGGCTTGTCTCCTGATCCATTGTCATCCATGTCTGTCGAATTCTTGTGCACCATCATAAGGCTTGCCTTTCGAATGGCGATCACCCTCTCCAATTGCCGGTTTCTTTCGAGCTCGGAGTTCCCGATTTGAATGAGAATTCTCTGGTCATCTTCACTCCAAGACACAACGCTTTTTGCACCATCTCTCTCTCCGTATGCCTCTCCGGCATCACTACCATACATTGATGATGCGGCAGTTGCCACTGAAGAATCAGATGTCTCTTCGTCTCCGTCGTCGTCGTCGTCGGCGATGACCGACTTGAAATCGGAAGGACCCTCATCCCGTTCTCGATCAATCTCATGCCATTCGTCGCTATCTGCATCCTTCTTGTCGCTTACTTCCTCAAAACAAGAATCAGAATTAGCACAAGTGGCACTAGAAACGACTCTTCTCACAATTGTCCTCCTTGCTGCTCTTCTACTGAGCACGAGAGACTTGGCCTCCAAACCTTCCTCATTCCTGAATCCAACAAGGCTTTCAGTGACTGAATCCTTCTTCGTTCGATCGATGAGCTTGTGCTTGAGGGTGTTTGGCTCACTGTGGATCAAGAGGACTCCGAGAAGAAGAGTTGTGCAAGCGATGACAGGGAGGGAATTCAGGAACAAAACAAACAGAGGGGGTAAGACCTTGTGCAGCAGAAACAAGAGCCACATTAGAGCTTGTTTTATTTGCTAATCTCAAAAGCCAAAACTAATCCTTCTTATCCTCTCTCCTCCTTGAATGTCTCTGTTCATAACAATTGAACAATCAACTCTGAAAAACAATAACAATCTTCAAATGACAACGTCATGCAGGTAGATGATCGATCGACAAAGTAGTGAAAAAAAAAGACACAAGAAATGGCGTCTGAGCTAATTCTAAATCTCTTTTCAGATATCAAATTATCCATCTGTTTGTCAGTGAATAAGATTTTCTTTCATAGAGAAATAGATATATGGAAGAACAGAGGAAGATTTACCTTTGGAATTCAATATTTGAATCTCTTGGCGAATAACTGTGGCAATTGAAAACAAGGAAGGATCAGGAGAAGAAAAGAACTAGTTAGGGCTCTTAAAACTGTAAATCTTTCATCTTCTTCTTTAGGACAATTTGAGCATGATTAAGAGCTTCTATTAGGGAGATCTCACTGGCAGACCGACCGACCACTTGTCAAAATTTGATTGGTTCAAAAAATACGTCACATATTATTATTTTTTTTGTCATATGGGCGGAACAGGGAACTGCAAAGGGTATTTTGACAATATTTATAAATTTTTAGGTCAAAATGAAAAAAAAGTCCAATCGGACGGTTAATGCAGCACCACGTTGCGCCTGGGTGGCACACGGTAAATAAAGAGAGAAGTGAAGGGATGGAAGAAACCCAGAAGGCGCACGGGGAAGCGGAGACGCGACGTGCGAGAGGGGGAGGGGAGGCAGCTCGAGGTCCCTGAGGCGAACCCCAAGCGCGCATCCTTCAGCCGGCGTCACTGGTACTTGTTTGACACTTCTTTGTCTTCGGCTTTTTACTGGATCGGCTTCTTGTATGGAGAGAGAGATTCGCGTGAAGCTGCTTCTGCTGTCGAATCTGTGAGATCCCTTCGACTTCGCGCTAGGTTTGCGACATTTGGTGCTTGCGGGTTTTCGAAGGTTCGTTTTGATGAACTTTAGCGGTTACTTGGCTTACCTAGAGAACCAGAAGAATGGTTAGTCGTGCCGCAACCTCTTTGGGGATACCCTTGTGATCTCTAGTTGCCTTTTTTTTTTTCTTCTTCTTCTTCTTCTACTTCATACCTCGTTTGAATGATATCGATTAAGATTCGTTAACTCATTAAGATATTTATTTTGGCAATATTCTAAAACTTGGGTTTTTTTTTATGTATTTTTATTTTTTTGTTTACTTCCAAGCTTGCTGATGAGCTCCTGGATTCCTGAATGGTTGGATACTTTATAGCTAATTTGTTTGTTACTTCTGCCTCTTGGAGACTATTAGATGTGATTTAAACTTTTTGTTTGCATTCTCTTCTGTAGTTCATACGGTTTGAAGAAGGGAAATGAGCTACTAGTTTGTCAAACTTGGTTCTTCTTGTTCTGCACTCTCAGTTGTTTGCATTGTTATGGAAAGAAGATCCAATATGACTCCTCCATCCGAGGAAAAAGGGGTATTGGATGTGAAGCCTTTACGGTCTTTGGCACCAATGTTCCCTGCGCCATTTGGCTTTGACACGGTTACGCAGTCAACTGTGCCGCCCATGGTTTGCATCACGCCCTCTGGCTTCTCTCCTTCTGGTCCTGATCCTGTCGACCAAGGTACCCAGAAAAGGAGCCCTATTGCAATGAAATTTGGTATTCATGGTTTCATAAATGCGACAACTAGGACACCACTCTCTAGCTCCTTTTGTTCAGCAGGTACTACGATTGCACTCTCCGACGATGACGATGATGACCCTTCTTTTGAAGGTAATACAACATCCTCAGGCAAGAGAGCTAAGAAGGTACGATCAGATAGCCAGAAGACAGTTGTCAAAAGTAAACCTATCAAGAGTCGAATAAAACCACTTCCCTTGTCCCTACCTATGCCAGATGACCCTAGGGAGTCAGTAGATATGATACTTATGATGTTTGATGCACTCCGTAGGAGGCTTCTTCAGTTGGATGAGGCAAAAGATGTGCTCAGGCGCCAAGACTTGAAAATTGGGGCCATCATGGCTGCTAGGGATGTGAGGACTAATGCAGGGAAGAGGATTGGATCTGTTCCAGGAGTTGAAGTTGGTGATATTTTCTACTTCAGGTTTGAAATGAACTTGATTGGATTGCATGCTCCTAGTATGGCAGGTATTGATTTCCTGACAACTAGCTTTGGTGACAAAGAGGAGCGGATTGCCATTTGTATTGTGTCATCTGGTGGTTATGAAAATGAAGATGATGATGTTGATGTCTTGATTTACAGTGGCCAGGGAGGTACAGGTAGGCATAAAAAACCAGATGACCAAAAGCTGGAAAGAGGCAACCTCGCTCTTGATACAAGTGTTTACAGGAAGAATCAGATTCGGGTTATACGGAGTGCTAAAGATATCAATGGTCCAACTGGTAAAATCTACATCTATGATGGTCTTTATAAGATTGAAAGTTCATGGACTGTTCAAGGCAGGGCAGGGTTCAACATGTTCAAATACAAGTTGCTAAGAGAGCCAGGGCAACCTGATGGTATTGCAACCTGGAAAATGGTGCAGAAATGGAAAATGGATCCATCTAGTAGAGGTAGAGTGATACTACCTGACATATCGTCTGGTGCAGAGAACTTTCCAGTTTGCCTTGTCAATGATGTTGATTATGAGAGAGAACCAAGCCATTTTGTATATGTAACAAGTGTTAAGTATCCACACTCTTCTAATGTGACGAAGCCTTTACAGGGTTGCACGTGCCTTAGTGTGTGTCTCCCTGGTGACAGGAACTGCTCTTGTGCCCAGCAAAATGGGGGTGATTTACCATACAATTCAATGGGCCTTCTTGTATGTCGTAAGCCTGCAATTTATGAATGCGGTTATTCCTGCCAATGCTCTTTTAATTGCCGAAATAGGGTCACTCAGAAGGGTATTAGGCTTCACTTTGAAATTTTCAGGACAAAAGATCGTGGTTGGGGTCTTCGTTCTTGGGACCCTATTAGAGCAGGAACATTTGTCTGTGAATATACAGGTGAGATTATTGATAGTAGGGTTCATGATGAAGGTGAAGAGGATGAGTATATCTTTCGAGCTACTTATCTTGGTGAAAAAGTAATGAACTTCAATTATAGGCCTGAATTATTGGAAGATCCTGAATTAGGAATCTCTAATGAGGTGTTTAGGCCGTTTCCCTTTATGATAAGCGCAAAGAATTCTGGCAACCTAGCGCGTTTTATGAATCATAGCTGCTCCCCTAATCTTTTCTGGCAACCAGTTTTACATGATCGTGGTGATGAGGAGTATCCACATATAATGTTCTTTGCGATGAAGCACATTCCTCCTATGACTGAATTGACATATGATTATGGTCCTGGCTCTGAATCACTTCGAAGCAGGAAATGCTTGTGTAAATCTCCAAAGTGTCGAGGATATTTTGGCTAAAACTTGATCAATAGTATATCAAGTACTTTAAACAACTACAACTGTCAGGGTAAGGATTTGCTCCTTATTTAAATATATTTTTTATTTTTAATTCCTATTCTTCTGAACATCATGCATAGCTGAATGCTTGTTTTCTTACATCATCTAAATGAATTAGTGGTTGCCTTGTGCCATTTGCTTTGTATCTTCAATTATGTCTATTTTATGTTTTTGTTTATGCTGCATATCATGAAAACTTAAACTATCTTTTGAGTTACTTATCAGCTTTTGATTTTTCTGTTTCATGATGTTATCTCATTATCAAGGATTAAGCTTTATGGACATAACTCCTTCCCATGAGGCCTATATCCAGTCTTTAATGTTTTTTCTTTTCAATTGTAACAAAATAGGCACGTCTGTTCCTTTTAAACCATTTTTTTATTGTATGAAGATGCACATATCCATCCTGGCAGTTGCGTATTTCTTTATTGAAGAGCTTATCTCTGTTGGGTTGGTGATGACGATGGAAAATCATCTCTTTTCAATCGTAGAGTTAAGGCAGTCAAGACAAAGCTTAAGAAGTTATGAATTTTAGGAGTGTCCACAAATTGATGACTCCAAATATCTTCCTTGAGTTTTAATGTGGGTAAAAAATCTATTAATTTTACTACCATTAGATGTGTGATTGTATGCAGCAAGCATAATTGTTGTGGACAAGGTCATCCAGGGTAGTAAATCAATATGGAGGCCATTGTGCAACAGAGAACAGTTTGAATGCTTTGATGATTAGGCAACGTGTAATTGGGTGTTATTGGATGGTTGCTCATTCATAGGGTCTATAAACGGGGAATTCTAGCCCTGAATGACAAAAAAAATACTCCATCTGGGACATTTTTTTGAAATCACTTCAACCCATTCCAAGTCTTCTCCACTTTGACCCATGACTATGAAAGTCTCCTCGAGCTACAATTCTATAGCAGCCCACAACTCTTTTCCTGGATCCATTAAACCAAAAATTCCAGTCAATTCAGTCACGAGTTCAACTCTGTATCATCCCATCCCATCTACTTTAGCTAAACTTGATTCAGTTTGGGCAAGTTTCCCAGCCTAACCAGAACTCATTCAAACTTTCTAACTCGTGCTCCATTGGCCTCATTCCTGACCAAGGTCTAGGCAAAGTGCTATAATTGGCAGATTTCTATAAGCTGCCATAAATTAATCATAACAAATTTGGCATTGTATATGGGGAAACAGAGCGCTGAATATGGAGATAAGAAGGGACGAGAAAGAAAAAACTGCCAAGTTCATTGAACTCATAGTTTAGTTGAATGCAGATGCAAATAGCTTCATAGGGGGAGAGAAATCAGTTCTCTCTCCTTAATAGATGAAACTACTTAATTCAAGGGTCTCTGGGATTGAAGTTTCTAGATGACTCAGTGAAGGTTCATGGATAAGTTGTGTAGGGTAATATTTCTCTATATATATATCCACCGTTCGATCGGGTGTGCATTATAATCCAATCCTTAGTCCTAAGGGATCGAACGGTGGATAATATAGAATTCATTTAACATTATACTTCCTATCATATAATATATAATTCATTGTTTTTTTCTTCTTTCAGTTAACTTCTAGTATATTGGGATTAATTTAATTTCTTAATGGCTTAGATTTACTTTTAATGACTTTTCTCTCTTGTAGTTAATTCCTTGCTTAACCAAAACTATTTCATCACTGGATTAGCTGCAGTTTCAAATCTGACAAATTGTTGTCTTGTTCATCCTGAGGTATACGGTCGTGTATCGGGTGTATATCGCAGTTCGCACTCTAGCCATTCATAATTCTTGTTTGTTCATTGTTCTTCTGTAACATTAGCATGAGATGGCCGAAATGAGCCAAGTAATTCTGAAATTTATTGAACCTTTCTAATCTTCCCTAATTCTACATTTGGATGCTTCTATTGGATCGCGAAGAGGTTTTTCTAACTCACGGCCTTTTGCTGCTCTTTCCAGTTTGATGTATTTCGCTACAACGCAACCAAAAAACCGTGTTTTGATCGACATGGCGTCGGCTAATTGCAATTTGAGATCTTTGGACATCAGGGAACTCAAGGCAGGAGCTGATGCTTTTGTAGTGTAGGCTACTGACTGCCCATCTCATCCTTTCATGCTGTGGTAGTTGGCGCAGTTGGAATGTTTTCTGTAGTGTAAAATGTGTATTTGATGGGTTATCCTCCTGTTTTAGTTTGTGAAAGTCTAGTGATGAATTCAGTTTGAAGAATTAATTATATCTGATGATTCTGGATCAAATTCAGATGGTTTTGTTATTATTTTTATTTCAAATTTTTAGTTACCTCTTCTTTTATTAAATGGAGACGATTGCTCCAGCTGAAGGATTCCACTAGTCCATCGAGCAGAGGTGAGATTTTCAGGCCAGTACCATCGTTGTCAGTACAGGGTTTAGGGTTTAAACGATGGGGGTGAATGAATGGACTTGCACCATTCGCTCGATCAAGCTATTCACGATTGTTGTTTGACGGACTTGACAGGTAGGGCTGAGGCACCGCCACCGGCGGAGATGGGGTATACAAAAGTTCGATTAAATCAAAATTTATTGAAATTAAAAATTTACTTCGATTTATTTGGGAATTTAGTTTTTATTTTTAAAAATATTGACTTTAAATCAATTAAATTTATTGGAATTAAAAATTTAGTTCGATTTATTTGAAAGCTTAGTTTTTGTTTTTATAAATATTGATTTTTTCAATTAATTCCAGATTAAAAAAAATAATTTAATGGATAAAATCGAATTAGAAATTATGAGTCAATTATTATTATTATAGTATCAATTGATTGTTATTATAACAATCGATTATTATTGCAATATCAATCGATTGCATTTTGATATCAATTCGTAAAGTTATAATTTTATTTATTAGTCAACTGGCATGGTAGTATTGGTCGATGATTCTGAAAAAACATTTTTTTAAAATTTTTTTATCAAATTAATTGATTTTTTATCTATTCGGTCAGCTTGATTTTTTGTTAAAAATTTAATCGATTTGATTAATTAAAAAAATAATAATTTATTCAATTTTGATTTAATCCGTTCGATCTATTCGGTTAATAATCGATTGTTCATCTTTACTTAAAATCATCCAATCTAATTTCCAAAGTTAACATAATGATATAGGTCAATTTTCAAAGAGGTCATGACTCTTTATATTTATCATTTAGATTCTTAATTTATCTTCTCTATCGAAGAAAATAATTAATATGACAATTATATATATATATATATATATATTTTAACCATTCAAAGCAGGAGGGCTGGTCCTAGTTTGGAAATAGTAGCGTAGATATGAATTAAGGATGAAATTTTATCTTTTGTCCCGATGAAAATGGATTTGCTTTCCAGGGCATAGTATTTGAATAATAGTAGAGCTGTCAAATGGATCGATTCATGGCGGAGTTGATCAATTCGTCGTAAATCCAATATTTAACAGAGAGAGGCGGGCCGATCCGCCATCTCGACGGGTTGAGAAATTTCCAATCCAACTCAACCCAAGGTGGGTTGGCGGACCAACCTGCGGGTCACACAAATTTAAAAAATATATCTAAAATTATTGAAGTGTTAAGGACTTAAGGTAATGATCTGTAAGACAGATAGAATACCATAATTAAAAAAATAAGTATTTGAAATAACTAAAATCTTATAATTGAGATTCAATTATTGACTTACAAAATTGAATATAGATGTTTTTTATTTCTTTCTAATGTTCCAAAATATCAAAATCTTGATAATATGTACATGTAAATTTTTGCTCTTTCGAATAGAAATTCAATTGAGATTTTTTAGCCCAGGTAATTATTTAATTTTGATATATCATTATTTCCTATATCGATTAGAATAGTAGTGACAAGATAATAAAAAACAATTAAAGTATAAAAAATATTCTTTTGTTCCTTATTCTAAACTTTTTTTATACTTTGTAGATGTGTATGTGTGATAGAAGAAGATTGTAATGGTGAAAAAATTATCTTTTGATATTTTTCAATCCACGGGGCAACCTATGCCATGGCGGACCAATCCGTCTAGACCCGCAATCCGTGCGAGTCGATCCGTTTAGGTCTGTCAAAATGACGGATTGATAAAAGTTCAACCCAACCCGTTTAAATTATTGGACAGGACGAATCAATCCAACGGGTCTAATCCAACTTGACAGCTCTAAATAATATATTTGGACAAAGAGCGAGGTTTAATTGCTATTGGATGCTTCGATATTGCAGAATAAATCGTAATTTACTTTCCTTCCGCATGAAAATATGAATTTTGCAACGGATGAAAATGAATTTATTTTATATGATATAATTTTTTAAATATTTTATTTGAGTGTTATATCATGCCAAAATGAATTATAAGAAATGATTTTTTTCATGCATATAATATAATAGAAAGAAAGGGTATATTGGACCAAAATACCGCTATCATTATTTAACATTAATCAAAAAATTATTATTATTATTATTATTATTATTATTATGGCAAGACGTTCATCCACCTACAAACTACGTACGCGTTCCGCATAAGCCAACGGCTTCTCTCCCTTCTCGATCGTCTTCTCGATTTGGGGCGAAAGATGAAGAAAAGTCGTGCGACGTTCTTTCGACTGAGAACGTTGCACGTATGGATTGATCGTCCAGCTTCTGCATGCATTGGATCTCAATACGGAGAGCAACGGAGCAATCCTTTCTTATCTTCTTCCTTCTTTTAATCCTCCAGATCTCCTCCTAGAGGGTTGGTTCATGAAGAAGGAATCCTTTTGATGACCGGTACATTAACTGTTGAGGTTTAAGTTCGGTGCAAAGAACTGTATGCATGGCGGTACCACAGCAAAGAGAAGGGATCAAGAGGTTGAGATTGTACCAATCATGGAAAGGAAACAATGTAAGTTCTAAGGTTGCATCTCGGTTCCAATTTTCTGCCGCCAAAGTGTTTGATTTTTTGCCTCTGTTGTTTTTGTTAGATGATTATATTCTGTTGTCTTAAGGGTTGTTGTTGTATATCTAATCTTTTAATATCATGAGTTCAAAATTAACCTTGTTTTGTCCAAAATTGAGCGAAACCTAAGCATCTTCACAAGCAAGATCACATCCCTTGTTACGAACTTGTATGCACGGTCCTAATGGCACCCTGTAGGCTAACTACACCAGGCGCATTTCCCATGGGCATCCTAAAGTTCATCCATGAAACATTAGAATATGGAATCATCCCTCGAGAGCTTTTTCGATCAAATCAACACATAGACTTGACTAAGAGGCGACGGGTATTGTAATCCAATCTTACTTCATAGATTTTAATACTCGATACTCCTATTTGATCCCATTTTCTGCAAATTTTAATGGACTTTCAGCTTAAAATTTGCAGCTTCCAAATGAGAATCCATTGAGTTACAATTTAAACCCTCAGTTGCATATTCACAAGCATAAAATTCTCTTGGTGAACTTTCTTTCGATTGTAGAATTCACCTGTTTTTTCCTTGTTCCGTTGATGATTTCTTGGTTGGGATGTGTGATTGTAATTTGTTTCCTCACATATTTCAAATGATTCAGATATTCTTTTGCGGAGGAAGCTTAATATTTGGCCCAGATGTTGCTTCATTATTCTTAACAGCAATTCTAATAGCTGGTCCAGCAATAACATTCTGCATCGATATAATCTTGAAAATGAACAAGGATGAGAAGCAACACAGTACAATCCTTGGATTCCCAGTTCTGATACTGACATTGCTGATGACAATTTCTGTAAGTGGAACCACTCGGTCAATGTCAGAGTTGTTCGTGTTGAATTTCTTGTCATCTTAAAGAGTTGGGATTTGGATGGTGCAGGACTTGACCTTTTTGTTCATGACATCCAGTCGAGACCCGGGTATCGTGCAAAGGAACACGAGGCCACCAGACGGTGATGAAGCATTCAATGGCACAACTCCATCCGTGGAGTGGATCAGGGGAAGACCACCTCATCTACGGTTGCCGAGAACAAAGGATGTCATTGTGAATGGCTTTGTTGTCAAGGTGAAGTATTGTGATACTTGCATGTTGTACCGGCCGCTCCGTGCCTCACATTGCTCGATCTGCAACAATTGTGTGAAGAAGTTCGATCACCATTGCCCATGGGTTGGTCAGTGCATTGGACTAGTAAGCTGAGTTCTCTGTCATCTGATTTATTGTTTATTTTATAGAACATTAGATAGATCATTTCAGTACAGGTTTTCTGAATCTTTAGGATGGCTGCATTGACCGTTTATTGTGTCTTCTGCAGCGAAACTATCGGTTCTTCAATTTATTTATATCGACGTCTACATTTCTCTGCATTTTCATCTTCATCTTCTCCTGGATGAACATTATTGAACAAAAGAAGCACTATGGAAACTCCATGTGGAAATCCATGAAACATGAGGTCGTGCCATTGGTTCTCATAATGTACATTTTCATCATGGTGTGGTTCATCGGTGGGCTTACCGTTTTCCATTGCTATCTGATAAGCACAAATCAGGTAAAAATTCCATCTCCAATTATTTTTCCCTTGCGCTAAACATGCTCGCCAATGATTTATGAGAGGGAAAATTGTTACAAATAAGTTAGGGACGACGAACTTATGTGATATAAGCAACATGCCCCCCCTATCCTTGAGTTTCATTTCTTTATGCAATATAACATTTCGTAGCGCATATACTTTGGTTATAGAGAGCATCATCCATCACAAGGTTGAATGTGCTTCTTTTACCCTTGTGCAATCTTTCCTTCCGAATGTGCTTGATGTTGGTCTTTAACGATGTTGTAGACAACCTTTGAAAACTTCCGATATTGATACGAAAATGATTTATGAGAGGGAAAATTGTTACAAATAAGTTAGGGACGACGAAACTTATGTGATATAAGCAACATGACCCCCTCATTTCTTTATGCAACATAACATTCCATAGCGCATATACTTTGGTTATAGAGAGCATCATCCATCACAAGGTTGAATGTGCTTCTTTTACCCTTGTGCAATCTTTCCTTCCGAATGTGCTTGATATTGGTATTTAACGATGTTGCAGACAACCTATGAAAACTTCCGATATCGATACGATAAGAAAGATAACCCCCACAACAACGGCTACTGGAACAATTTCAAAGAGGTTTTTTTCTCAAAGGTCCCACCTTCAGAGCATAATTTTAGATCATTTGTGGATGAGGAAATGATAGAAGTTGGGCCTTACACCCCAAACATCGGCATGAACCTAACAAGCAAGAAAGAGAAGATTGACATAGAGACAGGCAATAAATTTGCGGCGGACGACAATATGACCATTCCAAGTATCCTACAGAATCTGGACTACAGTAGTATTGAAGATAATGAAGATGTCAAGGATCTAACCGACGACGAAGATGCATTTGATCTTGTTGGTATTCGGACTTCTCAAAAGTGTGATCATTGTTCACCAAGGCATTCGGCTTCAAAAAGCTGTGATGGTGAAAACGAAGTGTCTAGTAATGAAAGGTCAGCTCAGGAAGCTCCTGAAGCTGTCGATGATGAGAGAACTATCGATCAAAGATACTCTAACATGGTATAAACTTCGCTTGATGATGATATGCTATCGACTAGAAACCAACATGAGGTAAGTATCATTTCTGCATTTCTTTTCTTTTTTTTTCTCTCTCTCATAACTGGTCATAATCCGTTTATTGATCCAGATATGCTAACCTTTCGACACAAGTTTTGTTCGTTTTGTCAAGAAGGAAGGAAGAAGGGAAAAAAAAAAGAAGAAGAAGAGAACATTCCTTGTGATCAAAATTCTCAGTTGCTAACAAAATTTGCTTGGAATTTTGCCGGTTCAAGTCGAGGTTCAGGTAAGTGGGTTGTGTTTCCCACCGATGAGTCTTTTGGCCGTGTTGATTTTCCATATTGCAATGTTTTGTATCAAAAGGTCGAAATTTTAGTCGGTGCGTTTTAGCAGTGGTGTGTCAAATGGTTCGAGAGCAGAAACCGAAGGGAAATGAGTGCGAGATTGAAAAGGAATTTTCTTGCAAATATTTATAGGATAAATAAATTAAATGTTGGTTTGCCATTAGCTTTGAGCCGCCCTTCTTTCTAAGTGAGAGGATATTTATTTTCTAAAAGAAAATTAAATCATAATGATTCAGCAGTCTTTTAGATGGAGTGGTATTTATTTTTTAAGAAAATTAACTCAATCTAAAATCAATTCTCATTCATTGTAGCAATTTTACTATTGAGTATCAAGAAAAAAATTTAGATCATTGTGTCGTCGTTTCAATTTCCTAATCCAATTGATCCAAATTTTATTAAAATACTTTTTTTTTTTTAAAATAAACGTCCTCATCGGGGGAATCACAAAAATGTTAATATATGTTCATTAGTCCAAATAGAGAGAGAGAGAGGAAAATAAAAATCATGAAGCACCAATACGAAATGCGTTAAAAGATGTGCAGAAAAGCCAAGTTGTTCATTAACCCAAGTATTCAAATACATTTCAAAAATCTGGAAACAGTTTTTATTGTAGGAACATCATTCACTAACGCACAATGAATAACACAGGTAAATTGAAAACCCTCGGCTATGATTAGGTTATTACCTGATAATGTCAGACGAGCATGTGGGTCATTTTGACAAAAAAAACCTAATCTGCATCCATCTCTTCTAATGCTGTTTTTGCAGCCGCCTTAGCTTGCTCTAAGAGATCGTCGGGAATCTATGAAAAAGCAAATCTGTAGTTTGAGAAACGAAAACGATTTGCTGTGTTTAAGTTTCTTTTCAGTTAATAAAGCAATGTAATAGAAATATTCTACTAATATTTGGCAGCTTCACGATGCACTTCTCGAGTGCTAGAGAGTAACGAGGAGATTTGATCAAATAGCATACATGAAATTAAACAAACGACAATGAGAGATGAAAACAAAATATACCGACAAGGATCATTTCAACAAGTAAATTTCTTGCTCATTCTTCTCGTTTTTAGAAATAAGTAGAGACGAGCATAGACCTCTATGTATTCTTAGGGAGAAGCAACAGTAGTTTTCATAAAGTTGTTTACCTTTTCTACTGAATAATACTGCGTCTGCGTAGAACTTTCTGGCAGGAACTCTCAAATTAAGGAGGAAAAATACAGTAGGATTAGGAACAACAACAATCAAATCTTATTCCATTAAATGATAAATTCTCCTTCGCCACTAGACTTTTCTTTATTATATCATCATTTATATTTAAATTTTAATTTGTTTTAGCGTTGATAATCAATTTTTTTTAGATCTTTCTCTTCCTTATTTGATTTGCATATTTATAATAGTTTCAAGTCTAACTGAAACATTAACTGATAATCTAAGTATATATTCATACCATTTTAAATGAGTCTTCCAAAAATTTTTCTCAATATGTGCAATCCCTCAAATGTTTTCATTTTTATTTTATCTATCCTCATATATCCACACATTCACCTTAACATCTTCTCTGCAACTCTTTTCTATTCATATGTGAATCATATTCTAACATTCAACTTCATATAACATATCAAGTTTAACTGTCATTTTACAAAACTTGATTTTAAATTTTAAAGGTACGTTATGATCTTAAAGAACACTCGATGCTCTCCTCCATTTCAACTATTCTATTTGTTTTTATATAAGGTATTTCTCTCAATCCCTTTATCCTTTTGCAAAAATGATCCTAGATATTTAAAATTTTTAATTACAAACAATTCATTATATCGTAACTTAACAATTATCTCATTATATCTAACATTACTAAATTTAAATTTCATATATTTTATTTTTACTCTATTAAATATAAGATCTTTCACTTCTAATATTTCCCTCTAATATTCAAATTTAGCATTTACTCATTCATATATTTTATCTACTAAAACAATATCATACGATGATAAAAACCTTCATTGTGGGTTCGAGGTAACTTCAAATAAAAGAGTCAATGGAAGTTAATGACAAAAGCAAGTAAAGCTGCTCTATGACACCAGATAACTTACTCTAGCAAAAGAAGATAACAACCAAGATGTGTCAAACAATTTATATTCAGGGTTTCTGATGGCACAAAAGCGATGGACAATAACTGAACAAGCATAATTCAGAAACCAAAGAAAGAACAAGAAATAAATAGGCAGGGAATTAACATACATTATATATCAACTATTACTTCCAATAATGGTTAGCACTCCTGGGTCAGCAAAGGGCAAATTCACTAGGTTGCTCCACATAAGACTTGGGCAAGCAAAATTGCTCAATATATGATGCAGACAATATAAGATGTCAAGCTAACATCTGATAAGTAAATTCAAGTAATCAAATAAAAAGGGAGAGTAGATTGATAATTGCATTTCCAATTAATTACGAAAATAAAATTGAATTGCCTTCTAACACAGAAATCACTAAAGAGTACTAACTAAATTATTAAATCAGTTTATGCTAGTCAACAAGTTCACAAGTAACGAAAACAACCTTCTGATGTTGGCGGTTTGATTCATCACAGACCCAACTCATTTCTAACTCAAACGCTTTGTCCTTGGCTTCATCGTGCACTGCATAGATTCTGCATCCCAACAGGGAAAACTGCGTGTATGTTAACTAGTAGAGGAAGAGTTTAACCAGAAACAAAACAGAAATGTATCGATGTCTCTTTTCTTTTAATTTGCTTCAAAAATTTAATTACACCGCTCTTTTCCCCTAGCATCTTAGGCTGTGTTTGGTACTGAATAATATAATCAAGTTTGTAATATAATAAAATGTATAATGTAATATAATTTATATTACTGTGTTTGGCTAGCGATCGGTATGTGATCTTTGATTACAAAGGTTATTACATTCTTTTATTTAGTTTCCATTATTGTTTATAAAGAATAACAAAAATGACAAAAATACTCTTATAATTTCTTCCGAATATAATCAAAATCCTAGTTGATTCCCTGTGACCATCATTGCCATCATCGGTCTCCAATTGCCGACCACCAGCCATCGGCCGTCGGCCATCAACAATCATCGATCGTCGATCGCTGAACGTCAATCGCTGATTTGATCGAAAAAATGAGAACTAAGATTAGAGATATATTTGATATTTAAATTTTTAATCTCGTAATGTAATCAGATTACATCGGTTTTATCTTGTAATCCAGATTACAATATTTCATTATCTCTTTTATAATTCGAATTACATTACATTATAATTTTAAAATTATAACAAACAAAATAATCCATTAACTGATTATCCCATACCAAACACAGCTTTGATGTCTTAGATTTAATTGAGATGATAACCAAAATCATTAAACTGTCCTAAGAGAAAACAGGAGGAAAAAAAAGGGAAATCTTACATCTTGGCTACTTCAATGGCTCCTTCTCTGCAGGTCATCTCAGAAAGCTTCAACTTCTCTATCTCACTGAATAAAAAAGGCAGGAAAATGTAGGAGCATTAGGCACAGTAAAAAATCAAACCAAAATTGTTAGTTCCAGGCCGTTAGTTCACTGGTCGGACTAGTGGTTCAATTAGTCAGCTGGTAGGAGCAGCCAAAATTGTTGATCAAATTGTACATTTATCACAACCATTTTAGACAAAAATGTGAAATTTGGTTATGAAAAATCATAATTATACATAAACTAAATATTAAAACCACTAATTTATTAGAATCCAAGAAATCAGTATTGGCCAAAGACTAATGATTAACCAACATATAATTGGCTAAGAATTTATATAAACAACTAGCATAATCAAACCCTAAACCATAAGGTAGTCCGTTGTTATTTTTTTTTCAAGGTATTAAAAAGTAGCTTCAAGTGGTTGGCCCACTGCCTATTGCCCTAAATTAAGAGTGATTAATATTAATGTGTCTGTGCACATATATAACATTTACATTTTTATACTATCAAAACAAATTTATAAATAAGTCATAATTGATAAGAAGCACAAAACACAATTACATCAAAACATTCCATTTTTCATATTGCAACTAAAATCATTAAAATCACAACAAAAACAAAATTCAATAATTCATAATCCTAAATCCAAATTGCAAGAAAACACATAGTAAGTTTATAATTATTGTTATTTTATAATATCAAAACATAGATAAGACAACTAATACCATACAACAAAGTTCCTCCGTAATTCATAACTATCATGTTTGTCCTTAAAGAATTAGGGTCACTTTCTAATTGCAAATGAACCAACAACGTATTAAAAAAAAAAAGTTCTTTCCTTGGTCCTACTCGGACTGCCCAAGCGAACCACCTGTGCCATTTTAAAAGGTCTACCTAACAACGGTTATCTAGTTATCATGTAAAGTGGCCCCTGCTTGGAAATACAGAAAAACAGCACAACATCACTGAAAGTTAGTGCTTATATATTAAATATGAAAATTGTTAATTTACAGGCAATGAAGATAGTAGTTTTCTTCAAACTTGCTAAACCAAACTATCCATGAATAGTGAGTATCTTTGTCATTTGACTTACGTTTTGGCAGCTTGTTTTCCTTTCCCAACAGCAGCACCAAAGTATCTCTGCAGTTACACATTCAATAAGTAGAAATTTAAGTACTTGGGAAACATGTTAATGTTGAACATATCAGTAAACATCCACTCAGTACTGCTCAACAAAGAACTTAAATTCCCATGCTTGGAAGTATGAAAATAGCATTATCCACTATGCACCATTCACATATATTTCGATACAAACTTTCTTAAATTTAATATTCTACTTGTACCTGAAACATAGCATGAAAAATTTCATAAAAGGATTCTATGGAGAAATTTGTAAGCAGTAATCTAATTCAAGGCTCCAAATTAAGACATATACCACTATGAGAACTTACATATGATATTCCAGAGGGTTCGATCATGTACAACTGAGGTCCCTCTCTGTCATAACCACCAAGAATAATCCCACAGCCAAAAGGTCTGCAATAAAACATAATCCTCTCAGGCTCTCACATGGAAGTGAATAAATGGAAGGAAGCATTTCCAACATGCATGATAATCTTCAGATAAGTGCCACCATATCCAAAGCACTGCAATCCTACCTGAGCCACCAATAGAGTGTAGAAAGATGAACATAACTTGCCACACGATCTGCAAGTTCCTTGACAGGTATGGGTTCCCCATATACTCTGCACACGAGCAAACATTAAATATTATATCAAACTAGTAAAAGACAGTTGCTTTGTGTTTGTAAATAGTATCAAGAGGCATCTTTAGGTGCAGTTTGTTAATATTGCTAATATTGATTAATACAGTACAATAGTCCATGGAGCATCTAACCCAACTATTGTCTAATGAGCACAAAGGACCAAACATTGCTGACCTCTCATAGTTAGCTGCTTCAGATTTTGCTCGTGCAACAATTTGCCTGCCATCGGCTGCTAAGCCAGCCACAGCCTGTGTTCATGGTCAAATTTTTCCGTTTTAAATTAACAATTGAGCCTCTGATATATATATATATATATATGTGACTAAAGAAATTCAATTATTTATTTTACTTGGTAAATAAGGATGATGTATATCCAACCC
Organism: Wurfbainia villosa; assembly: GCA_025175895.1. Taxonomy (NCBI): domain Eukaryota; kingdom Viridiplantae; phylum Streptophyta; class Magnoliopsida; order Zingiberales; family Zingiberaceae; genus Wurfbainia; species Wurfbainia villosa. Next base: position 45,161,153 of record CM045991.1, on the reverse strand, counting down.
TATGCAATCGGTTATAACCGAATCGATTAAACCAAAATCGAGTAAACCATTTTTTTTTAATTAACTGAACCGATCGAAATTTTTAACAAAACCGAACCGATTAAACAAATAACAAATCGGTTAATTTGGTTAACAATAAAAAAAATTGATTTTTCGACATTAGTCGACTGATGAATCGGAGGGTGCTCGGAAGTGAAAAATGCATAGTAATTTAGGGTGACTGGGCGAGTCAGGGCCGCTTGAGCCTCGGGGGTGCTCGGGAGTCGAGAGTCGGGAGTCGGGACTTGGTGCTCGGGCCTCGAGGAGTGACTGAGTCAGTGACTAATGAGGGTGCTCGAGATGTAGAGTAGTCGGGACTCAAGAGTGAGGGTGCTCGGGGAGTGAGGGACTGAGGGTAGTCAGGACTCGGGATTCGGAAAGAATCAGGGTAGATCAGTCGATTGTTTATACAAATCAATCGATTGATTCACTCCAATTAGGTTAATCGGTTAAACCGATTTTTCCCGTTTAGAAATCGAAACCGAACTGAAAAAATTGAAAAAACCAATATTTTTTTTCCAAAAAAATAAATTTCCGAATAAACTGAACAGAACTTTTCAGTTCAGTTTATTCGGTTTAACCGAATTTTTGCTCAGACCTACGTATATCCCCTGCACATAGTGCTCTAGTAATTTATATTTTCACATGCCTGTTGAAGATGTGAAAATAAAACATTGTCTCTAACAAAATATGGATACTATTACAAGATACTGATAAAAGGGCAGAAAGATAAAATCAGAATTCCAAAAACCAAGAATATAACCATGATAAGTATGTGAAATAACTTGCAGTGTTAAATGTGTGATACTGCTATAATAGGTATATACACCATTACTCATGATGAGAAAACAACTGAATAGAATGTGCGCCAGTGCAACCTATTCGCTAGGAACAAATATATCATATTAAAATTTTTGAGCAAAAAAACAAGTTATTGTAAATGTAGGAATCAGTTTTTTTTATGATAAGTTTATTGATTCCACAAGTTCTTATTGATATGGATACATTGCACCTAGCAATTCGTAATCAACTCCTTCAATTTCAATAAATATACAGTTTTTTATTGAAAATAATGAAGTTCACCATAATTTCATTCAAACTGACACTTAAAGAGTTTGTGTAACCTGACTGTATTTGAGGAACAAGACAACTAGAACTGAAACAAAATTCCTGACTGTATTTGAGGAACAACACAACTAGAACTGAAACAAAATTCCTATCCTCTTCCTGTCGGAGAGAGGGGATATGTTGGGATTATTGAGAGAACAATTAAAATCCCACATTGGAAAGATATGGAAAAGATAATGGGCTTATAAGATAAAAATATATCTTCATTGGAATGAGACCATTTCGGTATAGTTCAAAAATAAAACTATGAGGTTTAGGTCCAAAGTGGACAATATTATACTACTGTGGAGATATGTGAATCTTATTTGCACCAACAATGAGATACCCCCAACCAATATAAAATAGGCAATTATATAAAGAATATAGTTGCAAGTACACTAAATCATTAAGCATATCATATGCTATGACATGATGCAATTTTTAAATGAATTGAAAGCATTTAAGGTCTAAATTTCCTTGTAAAAAAATCAGTGTACGATAGAGCTCAAGTTGAAGATAAGCATGTAATCATAGAGATAAATGGCTAAAGGTTTCCTTCTTTCCTTCTATTTATGCATGCAAATACTTTACAGAACCAACAATATATCTGTTGCATGAAACGATGCACTAAAACAGTGTAACCTATTATTGTATAGATATTTCTTTTATCTTCCATTGTAGACTTACTCCACAGTTCAAGTCTCAAGAGATAAGATAACTTCTTCCTCACACCTTAAATCAGGTACCCCTAATACCTGATCTTTTTTAAACAATTTCAGGTACTCGTTTATGCTAACTGAGATGGGTTTGGATTTTTGCTATTTGGGTTGTTGTGGGGATTATGTGTATTCATATTTACAATGTTCGGACATCAGGTTATCTGAAAAATATAGTATGTACATATTTGTATAATATTCACTTACTGATATTTAGTTAATTTTATTTGTTTATGATGATCGGATATCAGGTCACCTGAACAATATAATATATACATATTTTTAAAAACTTCATTCGCTGATACTTAGTTAATTTTAATTATCAACCAAGTAGAATATATTATTTGTTTACACATTAGTTGAGATTTTATTCATTCTTTACTATCGCACACAAGTTTAGATATCACCGTCCCAGTTTTTTTGGGTATGCAATTCCAACACAACCTTTTTATTGGTTGAGTTTGGGTGATTATATGGGTTTGGATGGGCATATGTCAATTGTATTCAAATTCTAATTTGCTAGAGGCCTGTATAATTAAATGGGTAAGTGCAAAATTATTGGAACTTGAATGAGTTACTCACTATTCAACTCTGTTTTCCTATTCAATAACGTCAAACATCCATCTTAGCATTTTCATCCGTGCCATGGTATTATGTGCAGTTTCTTAACCATAAAACAATCTAGTTTATTAAGTATGGTGATCCTACCACAATCTAATATAAGTTTCCTTTAGGCTAGAGTGCACATGACAACCATACAAGATTTCAAAAACTCCTCTCTATCTTCATTGATAACTCCTTGTTGAATCATAATCCAAAGTATCTAAAACTCTTGCAGAAATTATAGGAATGATAAAATGGTAAGGCAAGTGTCAACATCTACACAGCTCAGCTACATACTGACACACACCACCGCCTCTAAATTCTAACCAATGTTACTGATTAATCCTACTAAGTAAATGAAATTGGCATCGCAGTCGCCTTCAACATTGAATCAAAAGAAGAAACGCCTAGAGAAAAGTTTACCATGCCAGAATGGCGGTGAACAGCATGAATCCTCCGATTAGATCCCGGTAACATCATCTTCGATGAGATTAGCTTCTCCACACCCTAATTTTTCACCAAAGTCGAAGCCACTAAACTTCAAGCAGTGAGAACAGGAAAGGAAACAAAGTTCAAAGAATCATACCAAAACAATTCCATCCTTACATTTGATCCCAACCACGGTCCTGCGACGCGTTTAAAGGAAAAAAAAACAAACTACATTGCAGTTAAAACAACGGAACAGTAAAAGAAAGACAAAAGAACCCTAAGATAGACCGACGAAACATCTACTGGAAGGGGGAGGAGCGGAAGCGGATCGAACGGACCCGCTATTGTCGACAGCTTTGGCGGCGTACTCGATCTGGAACACTCTCCCATCGGGGGAGAAGGTGGTGACGGAGAGATCGTATCCTGTGCCGATGCTGCTCATTGCGCTCGATCGCTAGGTCTTCGAGATGAATTGCAACGGCGAGGGTGGATGCATAATTTATACTCAGCTGAGAAGGAAGGAGTGTCTTGCTCTGCAAGGTAGAACTCACCCCGACGACGCCGGAGCGTTAACGAGTTAATGGTTCCAAGGTTAAGTCGGTCGGGTTAAAGGGTTAATGGGTCATGCGTATTCGGTTGCTCAACCCGATCCATGTCAGGTCCAGTGAAGCATACGTTGACCGTTAGCAGTGTGAAAATGCTTATGCGTGGTGTCAAGTATAAACGCAACCATTTCTTAAATAATTCCACACATTGTCTAAACTAACAAAACTGAAACTGCAACGAACAAAATCAAAATAATTCAAAACAATTTTTTGGATCTCAAGTTTCTATGCAGCAGCAGAATATACAGACGCTTTAATCAGCTCCCACTTAGCGCTGTTGGCTACTTGCTGTCCCAAAAGAATGATAAGTTGCCTGCAAAGCTTCCTTTGTCTGCTAACCCCCCCCCTAACTTTGGGTGGTCTTTTCTCCTTTTTGCAGCATCAAAAAGCTCCTCCTCCTCCTGCAACACAAAAGAATTCCCCTTTCTTCTTTCCCTAACCATTCCCTCTCCAATATGCTCAGCTCCAAGTACTCTTGTTAGCTTGTGCCAGAAAGGAATCTGAATTCAAACAATTAAAAAGAAAGAAAGAAAGAAATTCAGTCTCTTCAGGTCAATGGACTGGGAAAACTCATGCTCGAGGAAGGTGTGAGTTTGTCTCTTTCGTCACATGAATGCATTTAGATGATCGTTGCAGAGGACAAGGGAGCTCTCGGTGAGTCAATGGCAGGGACTCACATGCGATTGCTTGTCATGTCCCAATAGAATCTTCCATTATTCTCGAGCTCCAAGAGCAGCTCGCAGTCTACCACAGTTCCTTCCCTTGGGACATTTCTCATTTTCTTCCAGTTCCAAGTATGTGCAGGCATGCAGCCAATGCAATGATCTGAGGTTTGAATGGTGACTAAAGTTAACTCCTTTATGGCATTCTCAGATCCCAAGCTTCGTGTGCAAAAGTTTGGGTCAACTGCAGATATGCAAAAGAAATGCCCTCGATGAGAGAAATTCTTTGGCTGATGTATGTATATCATCTCAGAGGGAAAGAGAGGTGCAGGGCTCCTTCTTCTGCTCATGGCGACTTCCATGGATTCTCCTCCTCCAAAACCAGTTCCTGCACCGTTCCTGACTAAGACCTATCAGCTGGTTGATGATCCTTGCACTGACCACATTGTTTCCTGGGGCGACGACGACACCACCTTCATTGTTTGGAGGCCGTCGGAGTTTGCGAGAGACATCTTGCCCAACTTCTTCAAGCACAACAACTTCTCCAGCTTCGTGAGGCAGCTCAACACCTACGTACAGTCCTTCTTCTTCTCTTTTTTAATCTTTGAGGCATTTTGAGGGATCGTGGAGGTTGCGTTTCAGGGTTTTAGGAAGGTTGCAGCAGACAGGTGGGAGTTCGCGAACGAGCACTTCAGGAGAGGAGAGAAGCATCTTCTCTCGGAGATACAGAGGAGGAGGACACCTCAAGTGGCGCCGGCTCGTATCTTCCATCGCCAGCCCCAGCCGCAGCAGCACCAGCGCTTTTGCGTTGATGAAGCAAGCTCGGCTTGGGCCGACCACCCTCCTCTGCCGGTTTCCGACGAGGCCGACTTCCTGTCAGCTCTCTCGGAGGACAACCAGAGACTGAGGAGGAAGAACTCGATGCTGCTGTCCGAACTGACACACGTGAAGAAGCTCTACGATGACATTGTACTCCTCATACAAAACCACCGGAACAGACCACTGGAAGTACTGGAATCTCCTCCGGGGAGTAGCTTCAAGCTCTTCGGCTTCCCGATCCATGGCAAGAAGAATGTTTAGTGCAAGATGAACAGTGTTATCCATTTTTCTTTTTTCATTTTCCTACTTTGAGAAGACGTTCGTGAACTCAGGCAGCAATTCTTAAGAGTTAAGGGCGTTTCTTCTTCTGCCTACGCAGTCACTGAGTTCTTTGCACCAAGTCAGTGGAGAAAAGTAACATGATCCGATTGATATATTTGTGTGTGAATGGTTCAAAAGGTAGGGAGGTGGAGCTGGTGCATGCATTTTATGGCCATAGTTATGAGGATGTATAAAGCTAGGTGCATAGTAATGACTTACTTTGTTGTGCCGTTCAAATTTGAGTTGCATGTTTTTTTTTTCTCTGAGCTAAATATTAAGGCTGCGTTAGACATGTTATAAAATAGATTTTTTTATTTGTTACTATTTTAATATTTTAAAATTATAATATAATATAATATAGATTACAAAAGATACTGAAATTTTATAATCTAGATTGTAAAGTAAAATTTATGTAATTCAGATTACATTACAAGTCGTAATATGAAAAATATTGGATGTTCAACAATCGAAATCGATCGTTGTCGTCCATTGTCGCCACCAATCGATCGATCGTCGGTCGTCGCTCGTCGTCGTCCATTGGTTGCTCACCGTCGGGCGCCGCCCCAATGACTGACAACCGACGATCGACTGGCGATCGGTCGACAACCGATCGACCGTCGGTGATCGACCGACAACCGACCGTTGGTGATCGACGATGATCGGTCGACGACGGCCGATGACAGGCGACCGACAGCGGTCCGTCGCCGACGACCGACGACGATCGACGATCGATGATCGGCGATCGGCGACGATCGACCGATGGTGACCGGCGACGGTCGGCCGTCAGCAACCGGTGATGACCGATCGTCAGCGATAGGTCATCGACGATCGACGACCAATCGATAATCGGTCGGTTGTCATCGTTGTCTCCGTCATCGTCGTCGATTCATTCTTATCATCTTTGTAATGGACACCAAATAAAAAAATATAATAACCTTTACAATTCAATATTACATATAATTTTTATTCAAACGTAGTAATGTAATCAAAATTATATTACATTCCATTAAAATTTAAATTATCAAGCGCTCTATCAAGCGTAATTACCTTCCACAGTTTCACCTCTCCGCTCCTTTCCTTCTCCCTCCGTTATTGCCGCATAAACCAAACATGGTTTTAAACTTCCGTTCCCCTCCCTTTCCTTCTCCCTCCATTATTTACACCCAAACACACCGTTACACTCTCCCTCACCTCTTCCCGAACACACCGTTAGTAGTCCTCCATCTCCACCGACACTCATCGTGCTCTCCGTGTCCATGGCGGATCTCCGAGGACTGCTTTCCATGGACGCATCTAATCTCCTCCCGGCGGCCCTCGCCGCCCTCGCTGTCATCCTCGCGCTTTACTTCCGCTTCCGCACTCGGCTCCCCCCGGGGCCCCGGCCGTGGCCGGTGGTCGGCAACTTCTACCACATCAATCCCGTCCGCTTCCGCTGCTTCGCCGAGTGGGCGCAGACGTACGGACCCATCATGTCCGTTTGGTTCGGCACTTCCCTCACCGTGGTCGTCTCCAGCTCCGATCTCGCCCGCGAGGTGCTCAAGGACAAGGACCATCAGCTCGCCGACCGCGCACGCACCCGATCAGCCGCCCTATTCAGCCGAAACGGGGCTGATCTCATCTGGGCTGACTACGGTCCCCACTATGTCAAGGTGCGCAAGGTCTGCAACCTGGAGCTGTTTTCCCCTAAGCGCCTGGAGGCCCTCCGCCCCATCCGCGAGGACGAGGTCACCTCCATGGTCGAGTCCATCTTCCGCGTTTGCACGCAGGAAGGTAATTGAATTCTTCACAATTGATTTGATGCTTCCTATTTTCAATCTTTGCACATGAATGATCGGATGTAAACAGGAAAATCCTATTTTTTGCTAAGTTTTTTTTTTTCTTGTTTGTTAGTTAATCAAAACTATGCTAGGCAGGTATGTTGGATAGGGGGTGTCAGCTAATCTAGCTAGTAAGGACCTTTGGAGATGTTGCCAAGGTCTTGGATTCAAAATCTGCCTTCATCATCGTAGAAGGTGGGAGCTTGAGGGCTTCCACTGATGCATTATCAAAAAAAGGTCGGTTGAATGGAATTTTTACTTTGAGATGGTGATTGTTTGGTTTGAATATCTAAAAACGTTGGCTCCTCTGAACTGTGTGAGAGATTCATCGATAGTTTGAGACTTGGCAGGTGGGACAGGATAAGATCTGGCTACAAATTAAGATGCAGCACAATCACGCGGGCCAGCAAAATTTAACTGTGGATGTATTATTTCATAAAAGATTGGAATCGATAGTCTAGTGATCTTTATCTGTCTGTCTCAGTCATTGTAAGAGAGATAAATCGCGGGGATCTTTGACCTTTGACGTAATTGGCCAAGGTAAAGGAGGATCATCTGACTAACGTTAAGAAGGAATTTTAGATCCTCCTCCGAAATCGATTCGTGCTTATTTCGCAAGTATCGTTCTGTCTCAATTAATGCATCGTGCATTATTGCAACTGTAGACATGCAGTTCCCAGCTACATTGAAGACCTGGACATCAGAGAATGATTAAATGGGACTTCTTCTTTTTTCGCTTGCATTCAGAAAATTTGTCGGAGACCTCGAGGTTTGACAGTGGATGTATAGACTAGTAATTACTAGAAATTGATTCCAGTTCTGAATTATCTTGAGAATTTGGTGACAAGCTATGTGAGCATGTGCTAAGATAAAATGTTATCATAAAAGACTATTCAGCTCCAGAACACAATGTAAGAAGTGTAAAACTGATGGATGCTTGGAGTTCAACTAGAGCCTTTGGAATGCACTTATGACTTTCTTGAACTGATATGGTGATGTTTAACCCGATGCTCATTTGAACTTTCTGCTCAGCCAAACCTTGTTCTTAACCAACCTCACATTCGATCAAACTTAGTGTACAGTCAAACTGTCCTTGTCTTTTGATGATGAGATATATAGAGGCTTTGAATGAGTCTATATCATGGCATGCAATCCTTTATTTTATGTGATCTGATCATTACGGTATTTTTTATTTATTTATACATACATTTGGTAAACCATATGTTAAATAAGTGATAAATTATGGTGATGTGATACACATTTGATGGCAAATTCTTTTCTAGCAGTCATGGATTTAGGAAAACTTGCCAAAACCACATAATATCTTTTACTTGTTTTTTTTTGTTGTGTGTTTCTTGTATTTCTCGCTTCCACAAAGTGCAAATAGAAAATGTATCATATCTTACAATTGGTATATCATTGATTGACACAAATACATTGATGGCTAACTCGATATTATTCATTCTTCTGCTATAGTTCAAATCGCATGACTTGGCTAACCAGCTGAGGACCAGCCTCTAATGTTTGAGAGGGTTTGAACATCGAAGTACCAGCCATTTAGTGTACATTTAAGAATACTCTAGATATTGTGAGGGAACATATTATTCTTCTTTTGCATCTCTTCCCTCTCTGATGATAGAACAGATAGACTGTGATCTTCTCTCCTATCCTGTTTGTAACCAGAAGCAGATTCCTAATCCCTCGTTTATTTTGTTCCTCAAAGTTGTTGTGATGTTAGTTGCTCTCTTGCATATTATGAAAACATGTGCATGATATTGGCTATATCCTTATCGAATTGAATTCAAATTTCCTTCACATGCTAAACAAATCTAAAAGATGTATTTGTTAAAATACGAAGTATCGATGTTGAACTTTGTCCGCTTGACAGATTAGAGATGAGAGAGATTGGCTGTTTTTATTTGCTCAAGATCTCTTTTAATTCAAGATCCAAATTTGATTGTGCAGACAAGATTGGTCAGAGCCTGGTGCTCAAGGAGCATCTGCAAGCTGTGGCATTCAACAACATTACACGTCTTGCTTTTGGGAAGCGATTTGTGAAACCAGATGGTGCTATCGACGAGCAAGGGGTTGAGTTCCAGACAATTCTTTCCAACGGCCGCAAATTTGGAGCCTCGCTCTCACTTGCAGAATATGTGTCATGGTTAAGATGGATGTTCCCACTCGACGAAGAGGCCTACGAGAAGCACAATGCTCGAAGGGATAGCTTTACTAAAATCATCATGGAAGAGCACACCCAAACACGCTACAAGAGCGGAGCTAAGGATCACTTTGTGGATGCACTTCTCACACTGAAGGACCAATATGATCTTAGCGAGACCACCATTATCGGCCTTCTCTGGGTTAGTTACTCTGCTATCATCCTTTCGATTCCTCCATGCAGTATGCTTAAATTAGTCTTTACGAAAATTCAGTATCAAATATGTAACGATTTGTTTCGCATATTTGTTTAGCATTCTTAGTGCAATCAAAACTTGAACTCGGTGAATCAAATCCATTAATCTAGTAGCCTCCTACGGCCGTTGTAAAGGAGGTAAATCACGGAGGACTTTATGAACTTTAATGTGGTAGTTTAGACATGTGGAAATCATCTGAATTTAAAAAAAAAATTTAGATCTTTTTCGAAATCGATCATTGTCTTATCCGCAAACTCCATCGTACTTTAGCCACCATATCATCCCCGTAAGGATAATTATTTCTGTATATATAATGAAAAAGAGGGGGAGGGGGAGATAATAATAAAAAAAAATAAATAGAAAATAAAATAAAAATGGACTCCGTGAATCATCTATAAAAGTTAGAATCTGTCAATCTAGCGGTCTCTATCAGTCTATCCCACGATTATTATGAGAGAGATAAATTACGGAAGGTCCTATGAACTTTATCGTGGTGGCCAAAACACGTGAGGATCATCTGAATCTAGAAAAAGACCTTCTCTGAAATCGACTCTTGCCTTTTCTACAAGCTCCGCTGTGTCTTAATCACCACGTCATTTCCGTAGGGATAACTCCACAAATCATGAACCATTTAGTTGTCCACTTGTTAGCAAATTGATCTTCATGCTCTTCATGAGGATGAACTTTTTCAACACTTCACTCCGATTATTTCTCCTTGCTTCTATTTGACAGGACATGATTACAGCAGGAATGGACACGGTTGTTATATCAGTCGAATGGGCCATGTCCGAGATCGCGAGGAACCCAAGAATTCAAGATAAAATCCAGGATGAATTGGATCGCGTCGTAGGACTGGAACGCATCGCAAATGAAACAGACTTTGCAAACCTCCCTTATCTGCAATGCGTTGTGAAAGAATCCCTGAGGCTCCATCCGACGACTCCTCTCATGCTTCCCCACAAGGCCAGTGCCAAGGTCAAAATCGGCAGCTATGACATTCCCAAAGGCACCCAAGTTCTTGTCAATGTCTGGGCAATTGCTCGCGATCCTAATGTCTGGAAAACCCCTCTAGAGTTCCGGCCTGAGCGGTTTCTCGAGGAGGACATCGACGTCAAGGGCCACGATATGCGAGTGCTACCGTTCGGAGCTGGTCGCCGTCTTTGCCCTGGAGCCCAGCTGGGCATCAATTTGTTCACTTCGATGTTGGCACATCTCTTGCACCACTTCAAATGGACGCTCGAAGAAGGTGTTCGACCAGAGGATGTCGACACGAGGGAGACTCCAGGCATGGTCGCCTTCATGCAAACTCCATTGCGGGCTGTTGCGATGCCGAGGTTGCCATCTCATCTATACGCGCGCGTTCCTGCAGAAATTTGAACCGCTTCATCACTCGGGTAAGTTTCTACACTTCCGTTACGCTGTGTTTGGAGAGGAAACTAAGGCTACGTTTTGGTTTCGGGAGGACGTAATATAATTAAGATTGTAATGGAATGTAATATAATTTTGATTATATTATTATGTTTAAATAAAAATTATATATAATTTTGAATTATAAAAATAATTATATTTTTTTATTTGATGTCTATTATAAAGACGTTAGGATCGCTGATTATTGATACTGATGTGTAATGTTGTTGGACTATGAATATCTGATAGATTATTGATAATTAGGATATGATATAGTCAGCTGATTAGTTAGTCTGGAAGCAAGCTTACAGTTAATTTTCTCATTGCAACCTATTTTGAACATTAATGCTGTTGGTGCCAGTAATACCATGAATGTTTACTTGCAGTCTCTGTGAAGTAGATTTTGACTTAATATATTCATCCATGAAGATTATTGGTTGTATTTTGTTGCACACTGTTTCCTGGAATTTTTTTTTTGTTGCCCACTGTTTTTTTATTGTTTATCTGCTTGAGGCATTGACTCTGGTGGTTGGTGGTTGTCCGTTGAGACGGAAATGATAAAGTGTTCAGATGGCGAGCGCGGCAAGAGCTGATAACTCAGATGGAAGGAGCTTGACGTGAGAGGAAAGTGATGTTAACCGAAATGATGTCTCGACTGTGAGCCGAGTCGAATGGAGTGAGACGAGTCGAATGACGGATCCTCCAAGACAAAAAACGGTTAAGGACGCCGAGAGATATCTCGACAAGACCTTTCTGACGCTCGAGGGAGGAAATTAATAGGAAGGTGAAGAAAGAAATGGAGAGATTAAGTTGAGAACATACGAACTTCTCTTCTCCTCCTTTGAAAGAGTTATATATAAAAGAGAAATTCTCCTGTCAAACAGTACGGTTGGTATGGACGGTATGACTTCCTGGTCTTACGTTTGCTTTGAGAAGTAACAAAGGTCATTATCCTCATAAATATTGTCGGCGTGTGAGCCATCATTAATGCTCATCGCGTGGTTGATAGGAGATAATTCTTCATTAATGAAGTAAACATTCCTCTGCAAATCAATATAGGCATCTGTTCCTTAGTCGGAGAGAAATACTGACAAGGACTACTTTGTAGACTCTTTGAACAGGAAAAACCCACCACGTCTTTTGACAAAATAAGATAACTCATGTATTGAGAAATACATATGAGATAATATGTCTGCGCCGAGATATGAGATGATGATCGAACTGAGACGTGAGACATTTGGAATAAGAGGTAGCCGAACTGAAACGCAGGATGTCTGGAATAAGATGCGATCGAGTCGAGACGCGGGACATCTAAAATAAAATGCGATCGAGCCGAGATGCCGAGGCGCCTGGAATAAGATATGATACAATACTGATTATTGCATGCGTAGTCATATGTCTACTCTTAGATTAGCCTTCAAAAATTCGCCCTTTGCTCTTACAACTTGTAATCATCTACATTCCTGCTAAATCCCCCACTGTTCTTGATGTTTTTAGCAAGGCAATTTTCCTGTACTGCTATCTTTTTTTATTTTGATTAATTATCAGTAAAGGAGTTCTCATCACGTCTAATATGTTTAATATTATTCTTTTAATCTCGATTTATTTAAGGTAAACAATTTCATTGAAATTCTATGCATTTGCCCAATGAGTACAAGTTAAGTTTTTTTTTCTTTGAAATTCTATGCATTTGCCCAATGAGCACAAGTTAACTTTTTTTTTTACTTAGTAAAGCTGAACAATTTTGACCAAATTGATTACTTTTATGGCTATGAGAATTTTAGATGTAGGTCGTATGTATATATATATGTTTGATACGCTACTATGCAATTGCACGTACGACTCGTGTCACATGTACCACAGTAGATTCATTTTTCATTGTGCGGAATGTATAATAACTAAAAATACAGTGTCATCCTATTTGATCTCTCTTGCGGTGCTCTTCGTTGATGGATGTATATTATAGTCGATGTTTGAATTTGTTGGTGTTGCTTGTGTCATACTCACCGTGATATCGCCATCAACAACCGTTGAATTTTGGCAACGGTTATCTCTTGCGATTGAATTGCGGTTGCGATGCATCTCACCATTGTGGTCAGAATCTGACTATGATTCAGTCGGATTTGAGTATCAGTTGTGATCTGATTAGAATTCTATTACGATTCGATTGGACTTCGATTTCAATCAAATCGCGGTCATTCGTTGGTTCACTGGTGATGCCAAGTGGTTGCGTGCTTAGGTCAGAGATGGATGCTCAGCAAAATTACCATACATTTTTCATTATTGTGTTCGGTCGTATATACTTATCACATCAATATTATATATAAAGAAAGAAAGATATAGACACTCGCCGTGATCAGCGAAGTTGCTCGGCCGGTTAAGCGGCCGGAATCCGGCCCCGAGACGGACGCGTCAGCTGCCGATCCGTCCGGCGCGATCGGCCGTCGGCGGCCGAATCGCGCCGAAATCGGCCGCTGGCGGCCGCGATCGGCGGCCGGCCGAGTGCGGTCGAATCCGGCAATGAAGGCCGTGGCCGTGACGCGATCCTTCCGCGCCGATTCGGCGGCCGGCCGAATCGGCCGGCGATTATGGACGGGCCGGCGTCATTCGCCGGTCCCATCCGATCCGGATTCCGGTGCAATTTGGTCGAATCGGCCGTGCATGGCCGCGATCTTTGGTGAATTCGCCGGTTAGCGCCGGATTCGGCCGCTAACCGCCGGTAAACTCTCCGTCGGACCGCAAGCACGAGTGGGCGTCGATCGCGCCCGGTCGTGGCCGGCGGTGGCCGGACGCTGGCGGCGACGCGGCAAGAGCGCGACTTCGGACGGCTTAGGAACACGCTCGGTAGATTGGACGGTGAGAGCGCGTCGCACGCGACGCTGATGATGATCGTCACAGGATATCATACATATATATATATATATATATAAGCAACAAATGGATGGACGGCTCTGAGAGAGAGACATTGCATCCTCGTGTTCATCAGGGATTGTCCGATGGATGATTCAAAGGGCCAATTCCTACAACAGCACTTTCTGAAAGCGTTTTTGCAGTTTCACTCTTATCGTTTTCCTCTCCGTGCTTTTAAACGTGTTATTAATTCATGCATGGTGAAAGAGGTGAATCGGTAATTGCTCAAGATAAGTTTTTACTCAGATGGCATAATGATTATGGATAAAATAAAAATTGATTTTGAAAGAAATCTAAATTTTTTTTTTAAATTTAGATGACTCTTATATATTTTAATTACTAAATCAAAATTTATAGGATCTTCTATGATTTACTCCTTCATAATAATTATGCGACAGATCGATGAAAATTATTAAGTTGATGAATTCTAATCTTTATGGATAATTGCTTAGGATAAATAACATACAAGTTTATGTCAGTCAAGATTGATCAAGAGGAATGATTTAACTGGTTGCGTTTCTGAAATATAATTTAATTCTGAATTTGTTTGTCCTATTTGACACACTACTTCACTTTGCTCACTCTATATTTTGGGTATCGAAAATCAAATGATTCAAGTTTATGAGCAAATTAAATTGAGAAATCTAAAAAGTTTGAAAAAGTACATGGAAACAATAGTAGATTTTGACGACCAAGTAATAATAATCGCAAATTTTTCATATACGGTTGTTATATTATCAGCTAAGTTTGTGATTTCTGAGTAAATTAATTATCATTAACTTGAATTTAATTATCCTAAGTTGAAGACCGAGACAAAACTGTTATGGATCTATTTGTTTAATGAAAATCAATTTTTAAGAATTTGCAGGAATTGAAAACTATAAAAAGGAAACTAATTTAATTAGTCAGATAAGCAAATTAAGTGCTCCTCAACGCAAATTTGACACGGCGACACTTATAAATTTGAAATGGATCGATTTTGAAAAATGTCTAAAGTCTTTTTCTGAATTCAGATAATTTTCATATATTTTTGTTACCACGTCAAAGTTCATAAGACCTCCTGTGATTTATCTCCCTCGTAATAGTTGTGAAATTGACAAGTGAAAACTGTGATTTCAATATTTTGCAACATTGGATAGGCCAAAATTACTACTACTTGCATCTCCGATCGTACTCACCTTCCTCCAAACTTATAAAGTATAAATTAACCCATTAATTCAATCTAAAATTTAATATTTATCATTTAAAAATATTTAAGCTTGTACACCGAATAGGAAGTTTCAGACTGAGTTTTTCTACTGTAAAGGTAAAGTGGTCAGTTAATCTGAGAATCAACAACGAAACAACTACACTTATCACCAATAAAGTTTGCCGAGTCCTATTTATTAAGTAAATACAACATTTGCTAAAATAATGGAATTGACACAGCAGGCATATTTTTATCTCTGTTGAACATGATATTTTGTTTCGAATTGTAGTAGCTAACGCTGCCAGCTCCATTCCTTCGTCTGGTCTAAAGCCTTAGAAATTAACAAAGTTTTTCTCCTTCAAGCTTTCAAAAGTTTCCTTGATGCTTGTTTCAATGGGAGTGTAGTCGAGTCCCAAAGTTTTGTACTTCTCCTTGGAGATTTGGTATATTGGCACAAAGGGTTTGTCATCGGCACACCTGGCGTCGTAGGAAACCCAGAAATTTTTATGGAAGTTTTCATATGTGCAGGGAAAAAAGAATGATGAAGCAGTGACAGTGAAAACAAGGATCGATTAGGTCACTTACTTCTCGGGTACTGGAAGAGAAGGATAAAGTTGCCGTATAATACTCACAACCTCTGAGTAGTGAGCAACTCTTTCTGCTAGACAGTATCTTCCTGAGGCTGAAGGAACTTCAAATGCCAGAATGTGTGCCATGGCTACATCTTTAACGTTAACCCACCCGTATGTTGCATTCGGATATGTAGTCGAACCTAAAATCATGAACCAAAAATAGAGAAGGTGATGAGTCACTTTGACAACTACAAAACATTATTTAAAACAATCACCAGAGCTGGACGGACTAGGTGAGTTACAATACTGCAAATCTCACACTGAGTGATACGTCAATGTTATATATACAAGGAATTCATACTCTCAAGGGCGGTCACCATTGTTAGTTACGGTGTAGACAAAGGTGAAGAAACCATTTATTTTTCATATGACAACTACAAAACATTATTTAAAACAATCACAGAGCTGGACGGACTAGGTGAGTTACTGCAAATCTCACACTGAGTGATACGTCAATGTTATATATACAAGGAATTCATACTCTCAAGGGCGGTCACCATTGTTAGTTACGGTGTAGACAAAGGTGAAGAAACCATTTATTTTTCATATGCAAACAAAGGAGTCATCAGGTCACAGTTTTATAAGTGAAAAGGAAACGTGCCCCGGGTGCAGTGGTAAAGCGGAGCAACATCTCATAGGCTAGCACGGTTTGATCCCCTTTTGGTACAATTCGATCCTGAATTTCGAAAAAATTTAAACAGACAATCCTGAACTGAATGCGGTTCGGAAGTTTACCTTCTCGAACATAATACATCTTCAATATCGGATATGTTTTATAGCGACGGCGCAACCACATTGTCGAGCTTAGCTGCTGAGCCACAAACACTTTCCTGATGTGCCTTGGTAGTTAGTGGGACATATCTCACCTATGAATTACTTAGCACCTCGACAGAGATCCATAAGACCAGATTGATCATTCCCAAAATTACTCAAGCGGAAGGCCTGAATATATGGTGATAATAATAAAAAAAAGTGCTGGACATTGATATGATACACGTCCATATAGGTTGCCTACTTACTGCCTCTTGGACCCAGATTATTTTTAGTTTTCTATCCCTTAAAGCATATTCTTCATACGTTTTTTTTTTTAAACTGAACTTTTTGAAGAAGAAAAAGCAAAAGCTAGGGTAGGAGAGCTTTTGCTTCTCTTTTTCAAACATAATTTGTTTTCGTTCCGATACAACCCCTCATGAGTTATTCCTGTGGATGCTACCATTTAACTTTGTGTAATTTATGCATTATTTATAGAACTCTTTTTTTATTGTTATGAATTAGTTTTTATAAACTTTATAAAAGATCTATTTATACTGTAAGAAATTGGTTTTTCAATGAACAAAAATTAAAAGTTAACTTTTTAAATTGTGAATATTAGTTTATTGTTATTCCACTAACAGAGAGAAAATGCCAGAGTGAAAACAAAAGAAAAAAAAAAATCCATGCGAAAACCTCATGTAACATAGGAAAATGGAATGTTCGAAAGAATTAAGCTTCAAACAAAATGATACCATTTATCAGGTTAAGGATTAGAGCAGCACTTGAGTTTAATGTTGGCTGAAGAAGAGGACCTATGACCATAGCTGGGTTTATCACGACAAGATCAATGGCATTCTCCTTAGCAAACTTCCAGGCAGCATCCTCTGCCAGGGTTTTTGAGAGAGAGTACCATTGCTGAAGTAATTTGAAAATCATCTTAGATAGCGTACATAACATAGGAAGTAAAGAATATACCATATCTTATAAAATTCTTAAATAAAGAGAATTTCCTGGTACCATTTTTTTTTTACCAAACACATAAATATTCTGAATTTATGATATTCAATCGAATATGATGCAAAAGTGACTTACGGTTTCAAAGGAAAACTCTGATTTATTACAATCAAGCACATTAACTTGTGGTAACACAGAGATCTATTACCATTATGAAGAAACAATAGACTGAAGGAATACCTTTGTGCTTGTAAAAAGATAAAACCTATCTTCAATCTGAACAGTACCTACGGCACATTCATGGTCACTGGTTGAAAATCGCCAGCAGAGTATTGACTACATTGCCTATTCATCATATAGTGATCTTCCAGTACTCGTTTATGTCGTACAATCAATCATAGAAAAGATGATTAGCTATATATTTTTTCAAAGATAATGTTCATGCATGATAAATAATATGTTCAATAGGTAATACGATGTCTTTCAAGTTTTGCATAATTCATAAGCAATGGAATTAAAATACCTCAACGACTTCAACGACTAAATTTTTAAAGAATATATCTATATGCAATTGTGGCAATGGGCAAGACATATCTACACAAAAAAAAAACACATTATTATAAAGATGAATATAAGATTGGTTCATGATGTTTTCAGTTTAATCGGCTAATGCAGGTAACATCAGAGAAAGTTGGTTGGCAGGACAGGAGCAATATAATTGTCTAAACATGCCCAAGAGAGTGGATCATGAATCCACATACACAACCATCTTAAAACTCAGAAGTAAACAAGGTTTCTTGTGTGTGTAGTGAAATAAAGACAAATGACAAAGATGCCTAAAGTGTATGTCAGCATTAACTCAACACACTAGATGCTAATGTTCCTTCTTCAAAGAATGACGAGTGTTGCTCGCATGGAGATTGAGAAATTCGAAACTATGGCATGGAACGATGGAAATATTATTTGTCTATATTTTCGGTTATGGGTTACCTTCCCCCGCTCGCAAATTTCAGGACTTGAAAACCATGTCTCATCAATTACCACATCAGGAGTTCGTGGTCTACCATTGTGTGCAACAGCAGCCACTGACGATGTCACAACTACCCTTTTAATGGAAAATTTCTTGCAGGAAGCCAACACATTGAGTGTCCCCTTCACAGCTGGATCAAGTAACTGAGTCTGAAGATTAAAAAAATTCAATTCAATTATTGCTCAATGCCATTTGAAAAATGACAGTCAATAACCTATTTTGATAGTTGACATAAAAAAGAAGAGTAAGCAGTGACATGTATACAAGCTTCATTAGGATTTACCGGTATTCTTGAAGATCATCATATCATGACATTCTAAGTCAAGAATTTCAATTTATTTCATGATCTTTTTTGTATAGTCAAGAAATTGTAAATAAGCCATTTTGATGTGCACAGAAAAATTAAAAAAAAAACATTTCCATAACATGAATCTGCACACGGAAAATCATTTGTAAAAGATTCAGGATAAAATATTTCAAAGTACGTCGGATAATAAATGTGAAGGAACCATAAAGAATTATTTATGTTTGGCAAAATTAATTATTACGTGTAATATGATGTTAGACACTTCCATGAACTATACCACCACTATATAACTGCTGTACCGACATTTCCCCAGTTTTGGCTATTAGAGTTATCCACTATCTTAGAAGGATCTTAAAAGCCTGTTTCAAATAAGATACTGGTTAAAAAGTATTCCAATTCCACATCAGAAATTTTGTATGAAAATGATAATCAAATATAGCCGGTTTTAGTTGTAACTTGTAAGTGTAACTTAGACTCGGGAAATTGAGGAGTGACATGCATAAGGAACAGACGCCTTAACTAAAGCAACTGGTTAAAGATTAAGGCCATTAATAACATCAAATAAGTTTGACTTAAACGAACACAATCGCAAACCTGTGGATCAGTGATTGCATCGAAATAAGGAGATGCAGTGTGGAAAACACCATCGCAACCATCAATCCCAGCATCAAAGGAATTCTCTTCTAATAAGTCGGCTTTAAACAAATGAAGCCTCTCAGAAGCCCCATCCAGCGCACGCAAGTGTTCTGTCTTCTTTCGATCAGCTTAAAGCTCGACAGGAATACATATAACACTTTTTATTCCAATGATCAAATCGTGTAAAATCTGAAATTGTCATAGCCTATTCTACATTAGCAACAGTACTAGAGACGGGAACTACGATTCATCTCAAGGGATCCGACCGAGCAATCAAATGAAAAACCTAATACTAGAAAACGCGGAACAAAATGGGCACACCAAAGGGAACTGACCGGGGTCGCGGACGGAGGCGCGGACGCTGTAGCCGCGCTGCAGGAGGAGCTTGACGAGCCAGGAGGCGATGTACCCGGAGCCTCCGGTGACGCAGACGACCTTGCCGCTGCTCATGCCGGCGATCGCTCTCGCCGTCGATTGCCTGGCGAAAGGAAGTGAAGGGGGGAGCGAACGAAGCTGAGGTGTCGAAGGAGCCCGAATAAATGGGCGAACGGGTACAGTTGGGTGGGCCCGGCTGGGCGATGCGTGAGCAGGTGCGTTGCACAAACCGAATTGGACAAAAATTCAAAATGGCGCCGCCTCTTGTCAAATAACGTATCACCAAAAAATACCTTTAATTTATATTACAATTGCCACAGCATATTAAATTATAAATATTATATACAAAATATTTTTATATAAAATCAAGTATGTCAATAACCTATATCAATAAAGATTATAACACAGACAAAAACAACAATAAAAGTATCAACGTATAAAATTGTAGTTTGAGTATCCAATTCAAAGTGTCTAACACAAGTGGCACGCAAGTTCTTGTAGGATTCCAAACTTTCGATTTAACATGTAGATTTTTACAACAACACGTAGGTTTTTACAGGATTCCAAATTACAGGCGAGATTGCGTCGAGCTTTGCCAACTCAGCAACCTCACCCGGCTCAACCTCTTCCACAACAAGCTCTTCGACGTCATCTAAGAATTCGTCGACAACCTTCCCCAGCTCAAAGTGCTTCAGGTATTGGAAAACAACTTCACTGGGAGCATCCTCCCAGTGGCTTGACACCAATGGACACCTGAAACTCCTCGATTTTTCATCAAACAAGATCACGGGCTCCTTGCCCAGTGCGAAGCCTACACTCCTATCTTTACCTCCTAGTCCTAGAGAAAGGGGATACTTCTACACACCCTCACACCCTTTCTCAACGTCACTTGTCAATACAAATGGTAGAGAAAAAAAATTAACCTTGATTTATTTAAGGTAATCAATTTCATTTAAATTCTATACGTTTGTCTTTTTTTTAAAAAAAAAGCTAGAAATCATTTTATTTTCTGCTAACATATTTTTAAGGGAACGCTACTAAATTAAATCAGAAAGTATTTGAACAGACAACTTCAAAATCCAGCAAAAAAAAAAAACCTCTTATTTTTCAAACTACGTATTACCAAAAATACCTTTATTTTATATTACAATTGCCACAAAATATTAAATTAAATTATAAATATCATATAAAAAATATTTTTATATAACATTTAAGTATGTCCACAACCTATATCTATAAAGATTATAACACAATAAAAACAACAATAAAAGTGCCAACGTATAAAAAATTGTAGTTCGAAATTATCCAATTCCAAGTAAGCGTCAACGCAAATGAGAGAAAAAAATTTTTAATCTTGATTTATTTGAGGTAAACAATTTCATTGAAATTCTATGCATTTGTCATTTTTAGGGTAGAAATCATTTTATTCCCGCTAAAAATATGAATTCAAGTTGAGTAAGTTGATTGAGAAGTAATAAAATTGAAAGAGAAATTATAATAAACACATAGCTAACACAATTGAAATTAAACTAAACTAAATTAAGCTTTTTTACAAATATAAAAAAATAATTTTACCGAACAAATGACACGCACAAAAATAAGTTAAACTAAAACTAAACAAGGAAGATAAATAGAGACTTTTTCCTTCAATGACAGATGCGGATGGATGGATGGATGGATGACGGAAATGTCTCTTCCAAATTCATTTGAGGAATCATATTTGTGAATGAAAATTCTCGTGGCAAAATTCGACGGAGAACTTGATCGAGTCTTCAAAGGTGAAATGATAAATTCAAACTCTTCTAAATCCGTTCGAACCCAAAGAAATATCACTGTCTTGAAGTTACTTCAATAAAGTGGAGCTCTCCCCTTGAATCCGAAAAAAAAAGGTGAAAGATCGAACCCTTTCGAATCTGTTCGAGCTCGGAAGATATTGTCGATAGCGGAGTAAAACTTCAAGACAGATTCCACATTTAAAGACAGATTAATATGAATAGATTGGGAATTGCATTTGGATAATAATAATAATAATACTAGTAGTAGAAGATGGAAACCATAGTAGATTTTGACAACCAATTAATAATAATCACAAATTAGATTTTGACAACCAATTAATAATAATCACAAATTTTTCATATCTTAGAATAAAAGATGATATGCTCACCCTTTCTTTCATCGTCGATCCTATAGCTAAATAAAAAGAGATAAATTATAAGAACTATTTCTATCCAATCAAAAATTAATACGACGAAAGAATAGACATCTCTAAAAACTTTGTAGCTCCTGAAAATATAACTCCTTCTTTTTGAGATAATTTTACCATTTATACTGACCAACCACTGGAATTTTTTTGTAGGGACACCAATTTTTCATATCTGATTGTTATATCATCAGCTAAGTTTGTGTGATTTCGGAGTAAATTAATTATTATTATTAACTTGAATTTAAAATTATATATATACTGAGGAATGACTTCTCTGAACGTTTTAAAAAAAGTATTTAAAGTCATTTTTCTTGAAGAGTTGCATATCATCATCTGTCCATGTTTATGTGGATCAGGCACGTGGGAGAGATGGGATGAACTAGTCGAATTAGTCAGGGTAAGCAAACTTGATGAGCTAAACATCAGTCGAGCTGATTACCCCATTAATTCAATCTAAAATTTAATATTTATCATTGTAAAAATATTGAAGCTTGTACACCGAATAGGAAGTTTCAGACTGAGTTTTTCTACTGTAAAGGTAAAGTGGTCAGTTAATCTGAGAATCAACAACAAAACAACTACACTTATCACCAATAAAATTTGCCGAGTCCTATTTATTAAGTAAATACAACATTTGCTAAAATAATGGAATTGACACAGCAGGCATATTTTTATCTCTGTTGAACATTATATTTTGTTTCGAATTGTAGTAGCTAACATTGCCAGCTCCATTCCTTCGTCTGGTCTAAAGCCTTAGAAATTAACAAAGTTTTTCTCCTTCAAGCTTTCAATAGTTTCTTTGATGCTTTTTTCAATTGGAGTGTAGTCGAGTCCCAAACTTTGGAACTTCTCCTTGGAGACTTGGTATATTGGCACAAAGGGCTTGTCATCGGCACACCTGGCGTCGTAGGAAACCCAGAAATTTTTATGAAAACTTTCTTGTGTGGGAAAAAAGACTGGTGAAGCAGTGACGGCGAAAACAAGAATCAATTAGGTCACTTACTTCTCGGGTACTGGAAGAGAAGGATAAAGTTGATGTATAATCCTCGCAACCTCTGAGTAGTGAGCAACTCTTTCAACTAGACAGTATCTTCCTGAGGCTGAAGGAACTTCAAATGCCAGAATGTGTGCCATGGCTACATCTTTAACGTTAACCCACCCAAATGATAGATTCAGATATGTAGTCGAACCTAAAATCACGAACCGAAAATAGGTAAGGTGATTAGTCACTTCGACAACTACAAAACATTATGAAAAACAATAATCAGAGCTGGACAGACTAGGTGAGTTACAATAGTGCAAATCTCACGCTGAGTAATACGTCAATGTTATATATACAAGGAATTCATACTCTTAAGGGAGGTCACCGTTGTTAGTTACTGTGTAGACTAAGGTGAAGAAACCATTTATTTTTCATATGCAAACAAAGGAGTCATCAGGTCACAGTTTCACAAGCGAAAAGGAAATGTGCAGGACATTGATCTAATACGAGTCCATATAGGTTACCTACCAACTTATTTTTAGTCTGTGACCCCTTGAAAAGCAAAAGTCAGTCCAAACATGTTTTTCACAAAACTGAACTTTTTAAAGAAGAAAAGGCAAAAGCTAGGGTAGGAGAGCTTCTGCTTCTCTTTTTCAAACATAATTTGTTTCCGTTCCTCTGCAAAAGGTTGAAACAGCCAACCTAGCGGCCCCACCGGCCTATCCCATGGCCATTGTGAGGGAGGTAAATCACAGAGGACTCTATGAGTCTTCATGTGATGGCCAAGACACGTGGGGATCATCTGAATCCAGGAAAGAGCTTTAGACCTTCTCCGGAATCAATCTATGTCATTTCTGCAAACACCACCATGCCTTAACCACCACATCATTCCCGTGGAGACAATTTGTTTTTGTTCCAATACAACCCCTCATGAGTTATTCCTGTGGATGCTATCATTTAACTTTGTGTTATTTATGCATTATTTACAGAACTCTTTTTTTATTGTTATGAATTAGCTTTTATAGACTTTATAAAAGATCTATTTATACTGTATGAAATTGGTTTTTCAATGAACAAAAAAATTAAAAGTTTAACTTTTTAAATTGTGAATATTAGTTGATGAAGTGTGACCCTTTGTTGTAATTTCAAATAATATAGAGTTTCTGTTTAACTTATCTAAATAAAAAGAGCTTAAAAAGTAAAATTACCAACCAGCTTATCTAAAAGCTTTAAGAGTTATTTTTTTAATGAGCTCTTCAGAAAAGCTTTTAACCATAAGCAAGTCAGGCCAAAGATGTACTTGAATGAGATCCTAATAATATGCCAGTTGGTTCTGTGAGTGCGACATATCCAGGGTACATTGTCCATTGAGAAACACCTTGTGTGCAATATACTGCAAGGATCTACGTATACAATATAGATGGAATTAAGAAAAAGAAAGGAAAAAAAAAACACAGCAATGTTTGAGCATTTGTCTCTCAAAGGTTAAGGGGGCACCATGAGCCATGAGAGCATAATCCGCTATCGATTCCTATACAAATGTAAAACTAGACTTGCCTACATGATACCCAACGGAAACAAGCCTAAGTCATTTCCAAAGGTTACAACAGGTTCAGACACTAGATTAATCTGTCATTCATAAGATTGTGCTGACAGTTTTCATGCTAAACATTAGTGTATCATAGAACTTCTTGTAGCACATCATACAGAGAGAAACGGGGTTAAAGTAAGGCATGTCAAAAGTCAAGTACCCATTGTTATTCCACTAATAGAGAGAAAATGCTAGAGTGAAAACGAAAGGAGAAGAAAAAAAAACAGCCAAAAACTTCATGTAACATAGGAAAATGGAATGTTCGAAAGAATTAAGCTTCAAACAGCATGATACCATTTATCAGGTTAAGGATTGCAGCAGCACTTGTGTTTAACGTTGGCTGAAGAAGAGGACCTATGACCATAGCTGGGTTTATCGTGATAAGATCAATGGCATTCTCCTTAGCAAACTTCCAAGCAGCATCCTCTGCCAAGGTTTTTGAGAGAACGTACCATTGCTGAAGCAATTTGAAAATCATCTTAGATATCAAACATAACATAGGAAGTAAAGAATATACCGTATCTTATAAAATTCTTAAATAAAGAGAATTTCCTGGTACCAAATTTATCAGAGATACCAATCACATATAAATATTCTGAATTTATGATATTCAATTGAATATGATGCAAAAGAAACTTACTGTATCAAAGGAAAACTCTGATTTATTAATTCATCAATCACATTAAATTGTGGTAACACAGATCTATTACCATTATGAAGAAACAATAGATTGAAGGAATACCATTGTGCTTGTAAAAAGATACAACCTATCTTCAAGCAAAATAATACCTACAGCACATTCATGGTCACAGGTTTAAAAGCGCCAGCAGAGTATTGACTACATTGCTATTCATAATATAGTTATCTTCCAAACCCATTTATGTCATCCAATCAATCATAGCAAATATGATTAACTATATATTTTTTTCAAAGATAATGTTCGTGCATGATAAATGATATGTTCAATAGGTAATACAATGTCTTCCGAGTTTAGCATAATTCATAAGCAATGGAATTAAAATACACCGACAACTTCAATGACTAAATTTTTAAAGAATTTATCTATATGCAATAGACAAAACACACACACACACACACACTATTATAAAGACGAATATAAGATTGGTTCGTGATGTTTTCAGTTTAGTCATCTAATGCAGATAACGTCAGAGAAAGTTGGCTGGCAGGACAGGACCAATGTATTTATCTAAATAAGCCCAAGAGAGTGGATCATGAATCCACATACACACCCATCTTAAAACTCAGAAGTAAACAAGGTTTCTTGTGCATGGGTAGTGAAATAAAGATGAATGACAAAGATGCCTAAAGTGTAAGTCAGCATTAACTCAACACACTAGTTGCTAATGTGCCTTCTTCAAAGAATGAAGGGTGTTTCTCCGATGGAGATTGAGAAATTCGAAACTATGGCATGGAACGATAGAAATCTTATTTGTCTATATTTTCAGTTACCTTATCCTGCTCACAAAATTCAGGATTTGAAAACCATGTCTCATCAGCTACCACATCAGGAGTTCGTGGTCTACCATTGTATGCAACAGCAGCCATTGACGATGTCACAACTACCCTTTTAATGGAAAATTTCTTGCAGGAAGCCAACACATTGATCGTCCCCTTTATTGCTGGATCAAGTAACTCAGTCTGAAGGTTAACAAAAAAATCAATTCAACTATCGTTTAATGCCATTTGAAAAATGACAGTCAATAACCTATTTTGATATTTGACATAAAAAAAAGAGTAAGCAGTGACATATATACAAGCTTCATTAAGATTTACAGGTATTTTCGAAGATCATTATATCATCACATTCTAAGTAAAGAATTTCAATTTATTTCATGATTTCTTTGTATAGACAAGAAATTGTAAATAAGTTGGTGCACACAGAAACATATAAAACATTTCCATAACATGAATCTGCACATGGGAAATCGTTTTGTAAAAGATTCAAGATAAAATAATTCAAAGTACATCAAATAATAGATGTGAAGGAACCATAAAGAAATATTTATGTTTGGCAAAATTAATTATTACGTGTAATATGATGTTAGACACTTTCATGAACTGTACCACCACTATATAAATGCTGTACTGGCATTTCCCTAGCTTTGGCTATCAGGGTTATCCACTATCTTAGAAGGATCTTAAAAGCTTGTTTCAAATAAAATACTGGTTAAAAAGTATTCCAATTGTATGAATCTGAATTCTATTTGATTGTGTCTGAATTTAAGTGAGAAACAGATAATCAAATATAGCCGAATTTACTTTTAAGGGGAAAAAATATTTATAGAATAGTTAAAACTAAAAAAAAAAGAAAGACTAGAGATCTTACCTAAATAAGATACATTAAAGATAAATGCACTAGGGTACCAATGAACAATGAGAAAATAAAAGAGTGATGGAAGAGATATTTTTATTAACTTTTCTATAACAATTTAGGTGATCAAATTAACTTAAGTAATTTAAATAGGTCAAAGGGTATAGAAATCTAAATTTTTATCGCATAATTCAACCTTTAGAAGTAAAATTAGTTTTAAATAGGATGTAAAATAAAAAAGTAATTTGACCAAATGATATTCCGATAGAAGGATGGAAGTACCTAGATAAGTAAGGTATTGAATGACTTACAAAATTTTCAACTTGATATTGAAAACAAAAAAAATATCTGATCAGTGGATGATAAGTTCTCTAGTTCCTTTATATAAAAACAAAGGAGACATACAAAACTGTGCAAATTATAGAGGTATTAAACTAATGAGTCGTACCATGAAACTATGAAAAAAAAATGAGACCATGGTGACTGATTTGGATTTATGCTAAGAAGATCGACAATAGAAGGTATACATCTTCTCAGACAACTAATTGAAAAATATCAAGAACGAAAGAAAGACTTACACGTAGTATTTATTGATCTTGAAAAAGTTTATGATAGAGTCCCAAGAAAAATTACGTGGAGAATTTAGAAAAGAAAGATATTAGTGCAACATATGTTGAAATAATTAAGGATATATATGAGGATGCAATGATAAGAGTGAAAACGCCAAGAGGATTAACTGAAGTGTTTTCCATAAAGATAAGATTATATTAAGGATCAATTTTAAGTCCTATCTTTTTACATTAATCACATTCAAAACATAATACTATAGTATATGTTATTTGCAGATAATATTATTTTAGTAGATGAAACACGTGAAGGAGTAAATGTTAAATTAGAATCTTGAAAAATATGCTAGAAGCAAAAGGTCTTACATTTAGTAGAGTAAAGATAGAATATATGAAATTTAAATTTAGAAATGTTAAATACAATAAGATAATTGTTAAGTTAAGAGATGAGTTGTCTATAACTAAAAGTTTTAAATATTTAAGATCATTTTTGTAAAAGGATAGAGAGGTTGAGAGATATGTCTTACATAGAACATAAATAAGATAGTTGAAATGGAAAAGAGTATAAGATATTTTTGTGATCATAAAGTACCTTTAAAACTTAAAAAAAAAATTTACAAAATGACAATTAGACCTGTTATATTAAATGGAGTTGAATGTTGGACTATGACTCGAGTATATGACCAGAAGATGAGAGTTATAGAGATGAGGATGTTAAGATGGATGTCTGGCATATGAGGATGGATAAAATAAAAAATAAAAATAAGAATAAAAGTTGGAGTTGCACCTATTGAGGAAAAACTTTGAAAGATAGGTTTAAGATGATACAAACATGTACTTAAACAACCAATAGATGCTCCAATTAGACGATGCAAAACTATTACAAATACACAAATCAAACAAAAAAAAGAAAAACCAAGGAAAACTTAGTTAGCAACGATAAAACAAAATATAATTTATTTAAATATAGATTATGATATAGTAGGAAATAAAGTTCAATGGCATAGGAAGATCCATATAGCCGACCGCACCTAGCGGAATAGAGCTTGATTGTTGTCGTTCTTATTATTGTAACTAAGCCTCATGAAATTGAGAGAATTTTTTAACACGGATACGACTAATTTTGAACAAATTTGAAAGTCATACAATTTTTGATGATATAATTCTAATTCTTATATTTTTGTTTACCAATACATATGAATAATATTAGAATTGGAATTCCAGTTCCTAAAGATATTATTGTTCCAAAAAAACTGTTCAGAACCTTGTGAGGAGCAACATGCATAAGGAACAGACGCCTTAACTAATGCAACTGGTTAAATATTAAGACCACCAATAACATCAAATAAGTTTGACTTAAACGAAGACAATCGCAAACCTGCGGATCAGTGACTGCGTGATAAAAAGGAGATGCAGTGTGGAAAACACCATCGCAACCCTCAATCCCAGCATCAAAGGAATTCTCTTCCAGTAAGTTGGCTTTAAACAAATGAAGCCTCTCAGCGGCCCCATCCAGCGCACGCAAGTGTTCCGTCTTCTTCGGATCAGCTTAAAGCTCGACAGGAATACATATACCATTTTTTTATTCCAATGATCAAATCGTGTAAAATCTTGAATTATCAAAGCCTATTCTACATTAGTAACAGCACTAAAGACGGAAACTATGATCCATCTCAAGTGATCCGACCGAGCGATCAAATGAAAAACCTAATCCTGGACCGAGCACTGGAAAACGAGGGGGAAAAAAAAGGCACACAAAAGGGAACTGACCGGGGTCGCGGACGGAGGCGCGGACGGTGTAGCCGCGCTGCAGGAGGAACTTGACGAGCCAGGAGGCGATGTACCCGGAGCCTCCGGTGACGCATACGAGCTTGCCGCTGCTCATGCCTGCGATCGCTCTCGCCGTCGATTGCCTGGCGAAAGGAAGTGAAGGGGGAGCAAACCTAATTATAGGGGAACGGGTACAGAAGCGAGAGAACGAATTGGGTGCGCCCGGCCGGGCCATGCGTAAGCAGTTGCGCAGCACAATCCAAATTTGGGCAAAAATTCAAACGCCGCCTCTTGTTTTTCAAGCCGAAAAACGTATTGACCAAAAATACGTTATTACAATTGCCGCGACATATTAAATTAAATTATAAATAAGGAGCAACTATTCACACCTCATCAAAAATTATACGCACCATAATTTTGATAAAAATCCTAAAATACCTTTTCTTTTTTCCGCTTTCTCTGTGCTCGAGCACCGCGATCCCAAGCATCAGTTCAGCATCGTCATCGAGCAACTGAAGATTCCGATCGACATCGTAGGAGTTCGATCGACGTCGGAGTCCGATCGGACTGCAGTCAGAAACCGATCAAATTGCCACCGGAATTCGTCGTCAATGTGGTCGCTAGCAATGCGGTTGTTGGTGGCCGCAATCATGGTGGATTTCGATCGCGATTCAGTTGAAATTCGATCACGATCATCCTTTTGAAAAATATCTTGTAACTTTTCTTTTCAATTATAAACGGTGGAATCGTCCATCACGGTATACACAAAATAATCGACTTGCACGTTCTATACGAAATGAAATGTCACAATATTTTTTTTATACATGTTTAAGTGATAGAAAACAAACAATATCTTTTACATATCCACCTAATTTATTGATTTTTTCAAAAATGATAGAACGTAAAATTTATTTGTACACGAAAGAAAAATTTTTCCATGAAGACCTATATAATTATTGGTTTCTACCAATGAGCAAAAAAAGTACAACTTGAGTAATGAATTAATAAGTAGAATAAAAATTCTAGAAAAAGAAAAAATATCTCTTACTCTAGATATACTAGAAAAAAAGATCAGATTATGCAATGATGAGAATAAATAAGAATACTTGCCAAAAGCATATGATCCTCTTTTGAATGGCATATCGTGGAAAAATAAATAAATCCTATTCACATACAACCATGAATCATTTAATTATTTCGAAAAAAAATTCCACGGAAATAGTTTGGATAAATAAGCTTCATGGGCTATTTTCTATTTCTAATAATTACCAAGAATTTGAACATGAAAAAAATCCACTTAATGAAAAATCATCATGGAATTCTATTATTAATTCGTTAACGTCAATTGATCAATTATCTTTTGAGTACATACCCAATTCTCATTTGAAAAAATCTTCTTTATTGGAAGAAGAAATCAAAATAAATTAAAAAAATAAAGCAAAATCTTTGAAATCAGTATTCGATATAATTACAACCAATGGAGAAGAAATCATTGAAGAAGGAGAAGAAATCCTTAAAGAAAAAATCATTCAAAAAATTCCTCAACGGTTATACAAATTAATCAAGAGTTAGAAGCACTAGCAGGATGAAGATGAAGAAGATGAACATGAGGGAACTAATGAAACAAGATCAAGAAATTCGTACAAGAAAAGCGGACGAGTGGTGATTTATACGAACATACGTGAATCTCGAGACTAACGATGATGAAATAAACGAGTTGGCTTTGATACGTTACTCACAACAACTGATTTTCACGAGGTCTAATCAAAGGATCCTTACGCGCCAAAGACGTAAAAGCTTATTTGGAACACATTCCAAGCATATGTAAATTCTCCGCTTTTTTTGGATCGAGTAGAAAACATATTTTTTTTTCTCTTTTAAACAAGATCGATCAAAATATTAAGTCTATTTTTAGGAATTTAGCGAAGAAAAAACCAAAAACGGAATTCAAAATTGATGATTTTGAGAAAGAAAATATGAAGAAAACTCTGAAGGCTCTCGATGAAAACGAGAAGAAGAGAGAAGAAGAAAATGAACGAATGGCAATAACAGAAATTTGGGATAGCGTTATATTTGCTCAAGCAATAAGAAGTTTGATACTCCTGATCCACGCTTTTCTTAGAAAAAACATTATATTGCCTTCATTGATAATAGCTAAAAATGTTGGACGTATGTTATTATTCCAATACCCTGAGTGGTATGAGGATTTTAAGGACTGGAAGAGTGAAATGCATGTTAAATGTACGTATAATGGTATTCCATTATCAGAAACAGAATTTCCTCAAGATTGGTTAACAGATGGTCTTCGGGTAAAAATTCTATTTCCTTTCCGTTTAAAACCTTGGCGAAGATCTAAACTACGATCTCATCATGGAGATCCAATGAAAAAAAAAGTAAAACAAGAAAATTCTAGTTTTTTAACAGTTTGGGGAACGGAAACAGAATCCGTCGTCATTGTGGTCGCTAGCAATGCGGTTGTTGGTGGCCACAATCATGGTGGATTTCGATCGCGATTCAGCTGAAATTCGATCACGATCCGATCTGACTCCGACATCGATCGAACTGTGGCCAAATTCCAACCAGAATCTACTGCGATTATCGTCGCCAACGCCCGCAACGTTGGTGAACGCAATGACGACAAATTTCAATTGCACTTCGATCAGAATTCAACCGTAGTCTGATCGGACCGTGATCGAATTCCATGAGTACTCGACGACGATGTCAAGCAACAACGAATGCTCGTGCGAGCGGTGCAGATCGCGATGCTCGAGCATGGAGAAAACAGAAAATAGAAGGAAGAAAAGGTAATATGTCGCGATTGCGGTCGCTAGCGGCCGCAACATTGGCGACTGCAATGGCAGCGGATTCCGATCGAATGGCGAATTCCGATCGCAATTCGATCAGAATCCAACCATAAACCGATCGAACCTCGACCTCAATCAGACCGCAATTGAATTCCACGAGTGTTCAATGGCGATGCCGAGCGACAACGAATGCTCATGCGTGGGTGTAGATCGCAATGCTCGAGTGTGGAGAAAACGAAAACCGAAAGAAAGAAAGGGTACTTTAGGATTTTTATAAAAATTGAGATGTGTATAATATTTGATGGGGTATGGATTGTCACTCCCTTATAAATATTATATATAACAATAACAACAACAATAAAATCTTATCTCATTGGACTCTATCCCCTATTATATCATCATCTATATTTAAATCAATTTTATCTTATTGTTGCTTATAAATATTATATATAAAATAAATATTTTTATATAAAATAAATATGTCCCCAACTTATATGAATAAAGATTATAACACTAATAAAAGCGTCAACATATAAAATTGCAATTCACGAGTACCCAACTCAACATAAGTGTCGACACAAATGGGAGAAGAATTCCATAACCGAGCTCTAGAGAGGAAGATAGATGTTACCGTCGTAGAGGGATCGAAAGCAGCAGTATGTTGCAAGAGAGATTCTCAGCTCCATCAGATGCTCCTCGCACTGTCGCAGAGAAGAAGCTATCTTTACTTGCATTAGGAGAACTGTCTGAGATACATCGATGCTCACTGTCGGTGTCACCGATAGGATAGACTTAATCCTATATAAGAGAGAACTTACAGCCCAAACATGATGTCTCAGTACAAAACTAAAGAAATTGCATGTGCCAAAGAAATCAAGTAAAAGCTTGCTGAATGAGCATTACAGAGAATAACTATTTAAAAGGCCTTTTTTCCTTTTTTTATCTTCGCCACGACATTCTCCATTTATTCGGTCTTATTTTGAAGAAGATGAAGGCCAGTTATGTCATCCCTTTGGCTGTTGAAAAACTACAGAACGAACTCGACGAAGTTCTTCTCCTTCAAGCCCTCGATGGTTTCCTTTATGCCCGTTTCGATAGGAATGTACGTAGTCCAGCCCTAAACTTCTATACTTAACCTTGGAGACTTGGAATACTGGCACGAAGGGTTTGTCATCGGCACACCTGGAAATATAACAAATGGAGAAGGTTCAAATAGAAGCTTTACATGTATGCTGTGTTGCTCGATTTTCTAGTTAAGTAAACAGACAATTGGCGACTTACTTTTCAGGTAGCTGAAGGGAAGGATAAAGTTTGCTTATGATCTTTACAACCTCTGAATAGTGAGCAACTCTTTCGACTAGACAATACCTTACAGAGGCCGTGGGAATTTCGAATGCCAGAATGTGTGCCATGGCTACATCTTTAATGTTTACCCACCCGATCGAGGAATTGGGATATGTGGATGAACCTAAAAGCATAAGCCAAAAGAAATGATGGATTATGGAATGCAAATCTCAAACTGAACAATCCACAATGTCATACGCAAGGAATTCATACAGTTAATGTTTTTAATATCAAACATAATTAACCAAAGAATAAATCAAGGTATGCGAGTGAGTGATATGCTTTTAAGACTAGGCTCCTCTAAAGGTGTTAGAGGAATTCTCACCCCTTTGTTTCCTTCGCTGATTTAATAACGATACAATCGAGATTACTTTTGGAGATTGTCATCTAACTTCTAAATGAAATCATCAATTTAGGCATGCAACCATGAGATCGCTGATCGAGTCACACGACTTATATCGGAGTCCTGCTTATGCTGTGTTGTGGTATCAGAGTCTAATCCTATGCCAACAAGTTTTTTTTTTGTATGTGCTTCTCATGTCCTGAGGCCCATCTAGCAATGAATGAACTGATACGTCAACTTAGGAAGAACTTATTGGGACAGTTCTGTAAAAGATTGGAACTGCCAATCTAGCGGATCCCACCGGCCTATCCTACGACCATTATGAGGGAGGTAAATCACGGAGGATCCTATGAACCTTAACGTGGTGGCCAAGACACGTGGGCCCCACCGGCCTGCCCTATGACCATTATGAGAGAGATAAATCACGGAGGATCTTATGGACCTTAACGTGGTGGCCAAGACACGTGGAGGTCATCTGAATCCAGAAAAGGGTTTTAGACCTCCTCGGGAATCGACCCATACCACTTCTGGGACAACTTGTTGGGACAGTTGACATCGTTAAAGAGGGGTGAATAGCAATTCGCGTTTGTTCTTATTCATCGTTCGTTGTACTCAATTACAAGATGTTAATACAGTGGAAAATAAAATAAACAAACATCAAACAAAAACACAAGCACAATACTTTGAATTTTACATGGTTCGAATCTTTCGATTCTTACTTCACTATGCTTTCTCCTTGTCAGATATCTTCTAGAGACCAAAAAACCTCTTTACAACCTATTCTTTTATAAGCAACACAATCAAAATGCAAAGATACAATAGTAGATAAGAAAAATACAAATGAAATACTTTGAGTGCTTCTGGTTGTTTTAGATTCTCTTGAAATCTGAAAATATAGCACCACTCACCTCCAAAATTCTCCGAGAATTGGCTCGAAAATCCACAATAAAAATCTCCTTTATAAGCTTCAACTCGGGATTGATTTTCATCTAATAGTTGACTGTTAGTGTCTCCGCTGTAGAACAGAACACTACACCTGCAGAATAGCTTTTTCTAATTTAATTTTGATCAAGTTTTGAACTTTCTATTCACTTGAATAATGACTACAATCAACTACTTCTTTTCAGCAATTAATGGATGATGATTAGTCGAATTAGATAACCAAGTTTCAAACTCTTTGTTTGCTTGGATAGTAATCACTCAACTAATGAATTAGTTTACTGCAAATATCTAGCAGTCAACAATTAATACCCAACAGTCGACCGTTAATACCTAACAGTCGATCGTTCATGCCCAAAATCCCCATAAACCCCTCAAACCCATTTGACATGTTCAACTGCTAATATCCATTAGTTGGCACTTTCATTTACACAAATGATGGACTCATTTAATATGTTCATCTAACACTGCAAATCCATGTAGCTTTTGTCTATTTTTAGAAATGAGTTCCTAATAGTCATTAGCCCATGCAACAATATCTAGACTTGTCCATTGAGAATTACCTAATGTGCATCATGCAGTGTACTCCAAGGATATATGAGACCTAATTTCTAGTAAGTAATCTTTTTCCTCAATATCTAATTGTGCATTCCATAGAATCATCAAAATTTTGCTCAATTTTGGAGCAAAAGGATGATGATTTTTGCCTTTTGTCAAAAGGACCTAAGAGAGAATCAATCAACATACCAAAAAATGTCCTCGTCAACAAATTTAATCTATATCATCATCAAATAGGAAAACATTGAAAATGGGCCCTTGTATCATAACTATTTTGGAAGTAAGACAGAAGGATTAATAAACATGATGTTAAATCTTCAATTTGTAGAAGCCTAGAAAAGTTGATCAAACAAAATTGAAGGTAAAAGTTCTCTAAAAAAGGACAATATGGTTTGTCGAGCATTTTCATGACATTGTATTGGAAACTTGCATGCCTAACACTGATGTATCATACAACTCCTCAAAACTCATCATACACAGAGTAGCAGGGTTAATTGAAGAACAAATCCCTGATAGAAGTGGAAAGGAAAAAAATAATAATATCCAGCTGTAAGCATTGATAAACTGATTGTTAAGAGTCCAAGAGTAGGATCATGTTTGAAATATTACCATTTATCAGGTTAAGGATTGCTGCGCAGCTTGTATTCAGTGTTGGTTGAAGAAGAGGGCCTATGACCATTGCAGGATTTATTGTGACAATATTCATGGCATTCTCCTTAGCAAACTTCCATGCAGCATCCTCTGCCATGGTTTTTGAGAGAACATACCATAGCTGATGCAATATGAAAGTGATCTTAAAAAACAAACATAACAAAAGAAGAATTCTACAATAAGACATGTATTAGACAAGGATAATATCTTATTTTGTAAAATTATAAAACTCAAAGAGATTTTCCTGATACCAAGAAAATTGTTAACAAACATAAATGTGAATATATTTTTTTCTGGAGAACAATAAATGTAATTATTCTGAATTTACATATATAAATACATAAATGGAAATATTCTGAATTTGTAATATGCAACCAAATATGATGCACAATTGACTTGCTATAACATCAATGACAGGCTCTATTTTATTAATTCAGAAAGTACTATATAATTCTAAGCTCAA
The DNA here is from genome assembly GCA_025175895.1 of Wurfbainia villosa. Lineage (NCBI taxonomy): Eukaryota > Viridiplantae > Streptophyta > Magnoliopsida > Zingiberales > Zingiberaceae > Wurfbainia > Wurfbainia villosa. The sequence goes on along the minus strand of CM045991.1, from coordinate 45,124,882 downwards.
AGATATATTACTATTTTGAAGAAAAAAATAGATTGCAAGCAATATAGATGTGCCAAGAGAAAATTTTCATTTATTCTAATTAAGAATACATGTCTACTGTTTTCTATCATCTATTCATTTCATCAGTCTCATTCCAATCCTAAGTAAACACTACCATAAATTATCTAATAAGCTGAACAGTGTCTATGGCACATTGATGCTCACTTTTTCATAGCATCATCACATTATGACTATACCATCGATTTACAATACAGGAACCATCCAGCAGAAATTGATGACATAATCAATCAAAGCAAAGACCACCAATTGGCAATTACGATTTTTCATAGGCAATGTCCCTGCAGGATGATATTCATCAGGCAGTGCACATCATCTTTCAAGCTGAAAGTGATCGATCAGCATCTGATTAGAGTGCCTACAGTATTCCATTAACATTTTCTTGATCTTTTTTCTGCACTCACTGCAATGGGACAAATCTATTTAGATGAAAAGACCATTATTTTAAAGACTAGTATAAGATTGGACTGTGTTGTTTTCATTTTTTAGTTATCTAACGCTTAAAACATATTTGTCAGCACAATGCCACTATAGTTGTCTAAAATTGTCCAAGAGAGTTGAAGAAGTAATGTGGGTATCAAATCAGCACATTACGTGTGCCTATTTTAGACAATGATGAAAGGGGTCCTAATGGAGGGTGTAGAGAAATTGAAATCGATGGCACAGAGATACGGTAAAAGATTATTTGAATGAATACTTTTGATCACCTTCTCCTGTTTACAAAACTCAGGACTTGAAAACCATCTCTCATCGACTACTACATCAGGAGTTATTGGTTTACCATTGTATGCAACAGCAGCCATTGATGATGTCACAACTACCCTTTCAATAGAAAACTTTTTGCAAGAAGCCAACACGTTGAATGTCCCCTTCAATGCTGGATCAATTAACTCGGCCTGAAGGTCAAACCTTAAAGAAAAGTCAATGCAACTATAGGTATATGTCATTTGCTGAAATGCCATATAATAAGGAACACTGTAAGACACAAAGGTATGTAAGATCTGCATCAAGAATTGTCAATATCATAACGCCATGTCATATAAAATCAAGAATAACTATTTGTGTTTTTTTCCTCTTTTTTTTTGTGCATACATGGATATGCAAATGTGCCATTTTGGTGTACTAGCAAAAAAAAAAAAAAACAATCCTAACAACTTAGAATCTGTACGAAGAAAATCATTTTTGTAAAAAATAATAATTCAAATTTAGTAGTTAGTACAATGGATTAAGAGGCCATAAATAAACATTTACATGTCATATGCTGGTAAACTCCTTCAAGAGTTATGACACCACCTATATGAATGCTGACACTATTAACATTCCAGGAAGTGATTGATATAAGGTATATCCACACAACTAAGTGAGAATTTTTTTTTTAAAAGATCTTACAAGCTTATTTTAAATCAATTCCTGGTGAAACTGTGTTCCAATTCCATATAGGATAAGAATTTCTAAAATACTAATTCCAATTCTTACTCTAGAATTTAAGTGAGAAATGAGATTCCATTTCCTGTAAGGAATTACAGTGTATAAAATGTATACCATTTTCCATTGTGCAGTTTCCTCAGTATCATGAATTTTAGGGAATTCTCAAACACAAATATGACCAACTTTGGTTGGGTTTCAGAATCCTAGATTTTTAGATGATAGAACTCTAAGTCCTGTCCTTTTACATATGAACTGAATCTACATAATATTTAAAAGTACAATTCCAATTTTTTAAGGCATTATTCTTCCAAACAAATTGTCAACAACTATGTACATTGCAATGGGTGGCATATTTAGATTCAAAACAAATAGTTTAAGAACACCAAACCGGCTTACATTCAAGAAACAAATACTGTGACTAAAGAAAGCAAAATTCAAGACCACCAAGAACAACAACAGACTTTGATTTCTGAAAAACACAAATGTAAACCTGTGGATCAGTGACTCCATGATAACAAGGAGATGCAGTGTGAAAAACACCATCACAACCTTCGGTCCCAACATCAAAGGAACCCTCCTCGAGCAAGTTGGCCTTAAACAAATGAAGCCTCTCAGTCGCCCCATCCAAAGAACGCAAATGTTCAGTCTTCTTAGGATCAGCTAAATATAGAAACAAAAATACACATAACCATCTTGATTCCATCATGAAAGCATGTAAAATCATGAAGCAACATACTCTATTATATAGTCAGTTCAGATGTTTAGACTATTCATCTACCCCTCCATACTTGTGTTAGATGTTGACACTCAAATACCAACGCTCTGAGTGGACAATCATATTTCTAATGATGCATGTAAAAGAATTTTAGAAAAGTTGTGTTAGATACTTGGATTTGCATTCATGTTGGATCTTGGTACCAAAGTCCATTGACATAGTATTTGAGTGGATAGAAAGAGAGAAGGAAACCGGGGAGGAGTCCTCCAGCCTCTCCTTTCCTCCAAAATTGAACAGCCCAACATTTATAGATTTAAGAGGGAGGGAAGCAAAGTGGTAAAACCCATTACATTATACCCTTCCTTGTGGCACAATATTGACCATCACTAAATCGGTTGTTGATTGTTCTCCTGACTACCATATAACAAACTCTGCTTGATGTTAATCAGGGACTGATGAAATAGCTGACTGCTGACTGCCAACCAGGGCTGACAGAATGAAACACTTGACCAGTGCTGCTTCCAAACTTGAGAGCTAGAGGGAGTTAGAAATGATTATAAATGGCCGAAAAACATCATATCATCTCCCCACTCGCTTTTAATATTGTGTTACTAGCCATAAATAAGTGGGAAAAGGACTCTATCTTCAATCGTGTTTATATGCTATTTCCACTCAAAATTGTACAGAAACGGACAGAAATAAAACTTACCCATCAATAAATGAATATTTTCTTGCATCAATTCCATCGAAATAAACAACATAAAAAAAATAGAATAAACTAAGATAATGCAAATCTTTCCTTTTCTTTACTCTTTACAAACTATTTCATTTGTTTTCTAATCCTTTGATGGAAGGAAAAGCGCATGGTATATGTAGTTTCCCGCTGTTGCGCAAAATGAAAGGAGGCATGTAGGTGAATGATTTCTCAAATTTACCCCATTTTGCTTCCGTCCAAAATGGGCAAAAGCATTACTATTATGCATCTTCGTCTGATTTTGGACCCAATTTTTTTTCACTAAATCTGAGATTAATCAATCTTTCCATATCTTTAAGCAATTAACTTTACAAAATTAAAACTTTCCATACCTCTTCTTTCCCTCCAAGGAATCACAATTCATTTCCACCAACTTATTTTCCCTAACAATGTCAGAAAATTGGCCCCAAAAGCTAAGGTTGTAAACGAACAAGCGTTCATGAACAAGTTTGATGTTCGACTCGGTAAGAGTTCATTTGCGTTTATTCAATATGCATCAAAGTCAATTAATGAACAAGTTTGATAAATTAAATAAACAAGTCTGAACACATGTGTGTTGGCCTTGTTAATATTCATGAACAATATTTGTAAACATTATTTTTTATTAGACTCATTTAAAAATTATTTATTAGTTTATTTATACTCATTTATAAACCAAGATTAAAATATTAAAATTTTAAATAAACAAATAAGTTTGACTTAAGAGTGTGATATCATTTAAATAAATCAAATTTAAATAAATTTAAATAAGCTTGAATCGAGCTTGATACTCACTAAATAAATCAAGTTCAATTAAAAAAAATCAAGTCAAACTTGAACAAATTTTTCAATAACTTAGTCTCATATCTAGCTACCAAAAGCGCTCATCACGAAAATGATCCCTTTCTCAGGGGATCGGACAGAGCTATGAAATTAAAAAAAAATAAAAAAAGTCTTCGACACTCCATTGAAGGGTGGATTATCAGAAAACATTGTTAAGAAAGATCTGAGGTGAAATCGAAAACTGACCAGGGTCGCGGACGGAAGCGCGTACTGTGTAGCCACGCTGCAGAAGGAACTTGACAAGCCAGGAAGCAATGTAACCGGAGGCTCCGGTGACGCACACGACCTGGCCGTTGCTCATGGCGACGACCGCCGTCGCTCTCGCTGCCGCTCGCTTGGGGAAAGGGTCAGCGATTGGATCGGAACAGGAGAGCTGCAACGGTGAACGCCGCGAGGCGACACAATCAAATGCAGTGAACAGGCGAAGCAATATGCGGCGGAGCAAGGGGCGGAGCTCTCACTGTAATTTTGACATCGATTTGGTAAACGGACTGCGGGCAGCGGGCAGCGGGCAGCGTGCAGGGGGCGGGCTGATGATTTTTTTATTTTTTTTTTAAATTTTTGCTTAAATGAGATAAAATTCATTACTTTAATGAATTTTTTACGCATAGGAAAAATAGAATATAATTATCTATTAGTTGAATAATATATAATCCAATAAAGAAACTTATTTAAAATTAATTGAAAGAAAAAACGCTACGATTATACTATATAAATAATACCTGTAAACTTTTCCTATTTTTATTTTTTTCATTCCTAATTATTAACTCAATTAAATTGCTTAACAAGATAATGATGCGATAAAAATATAATAATAAGGATGATTCCAGTATAATATATTATATTATCAATTATATTTAAATAAATTTTATAATTTTTATGTTATTAACTAATTTTTTTTGTTTAATATATGTAGTTATATATCATCCTAAATACATCTTTTGTAATTTTCTCTCCAATTAAATTCAGAACAAAATTTACAATAATTTAAAGCATAATAACAAAATTTATAAAGTAATTTTATAATTTTAAATGGTAGCAACTAAAAAATAAATAATTAAAATAATATCTTATTTATAATTTAGCATGTAAAATATCTCATTGCACTGCATGTTGAAGCTGAAGTTGCTTGGATATATATATATATATAATTAAATGAAAAAAAAATACAATTGACTTTTCTCCCTAATATAGTACAGGACAAGTATCTTTGTGAATACGGGAGATTGATCTTTGCTTAATTGATATAAATTTATATTGTATTAATCATTCGATTTTGTCAGTGAGAATAAATTCAGAGATATACAATTTTATCAAAGTTGTTTAAAGAAGAATAATTTTAACTAAAATTCCATCTTTTTAGAGCAGTTTTAGTGGTTTTTTAAATTGAAATATAAAATAGTATTTTGAGCATATTATATAGATCGAGTATTATTTTTAAAATGTTTTTTTTATGGAACCCAAGTTTTGATATAGATAATTAGGCGTTATTTGAATTTTGGGTCATTTATGAAAATAAACTAAACTTTGTCGGGTGGAATGCAATTTTCTAATCCAAGAAATCAAAGAAGTTGATAAAGAAGTCTCTAGAACTGGAAGCAGTCGGAGCCGCTACAAACTCATCTATCTCATTTGCCAAACCGGGATAACGTCGAACGCGGGCACGCGGCCACCGACTCGTAGTTCGCCGGCGCTATAAGAGACCGCGCGATGAGCGGTTAACGCAGCCCTTGGCCGGCGGGCGGGCGAGCGGGCGAGCGAGCGAGAGAAGAATCGAAGATTGATTCCGTCTCCCTTCTTGTCGTGGCTCCTTCTCTCTAACCCTAAGAAGAAGTGTTCCAGGGGATTTCGGATTTCTCTCATTTTTTTTTCTACTGTCGGGAGCGTTGAGATTTGATAAGGGATGGCACCGGGGCAAGGAGCGGGGCAGCCGCAGCAGCAGTTTCGCTATACGCAGACGCCATCGAAGGTGCTCCACCTACGGAACTTGCCGTGGGAGTGCGCGGAGGAGGAGCTCGTCCTCCTCTGTAAGCCATTTGGAAGGATCGTCAATACCATGTGTAACGTGGGCGCCAACAAGAACCAGGCCTTCGTCGAATTTGTACGTATCGAACCCTTCTCCCTGATCCTGATTCACCGTTCAGTTTTTAGCATTATGTTTAGATGGTCTATATTCCTATGGAAAAACTACTGAAAACCTAAATTTTATGGCATTGGACTTTTCAATTTGATGTTTTGGCATCGCACTGGAAATTTTGTTTATCCTTGATTTTCTAAGATTTTCTAACGGATTGGAGTTAGAAGTTAGCGATGTACAAAAACCAATAAACTGAAGAAATAAGGATGTTTACTAATATCAAATTCTCGAATTAGCAAGATTTCCCCATGTGAGCTTTAGAGCAGGCGAATCACATCCCCCTACCCCACCACCCCCCACAATGCTATATACAAGTCAGTGTAGTATATTTGTAAGATATCTTAGTTCTGAATCTACTGCATTAAAAGAGTTGTTTTTGTTACGAGCTTTACTTATTCCATGTTTAAACTCTTTGTTCATTGAGGTCAAACTTGAAAATTGTCATTTGTTCTCAATGTAGGCGGACCTCAACCAAGCAATTTCAATGGTTTCGTACTATGCTTCTTCATCTGAGCCAGCCCAAGTCCGTGGAAAAACTGTTTATATTCAGTATTCTAATAGGCAAGAAATTACAAACAATAGGAGTACTGGAGAAGTTCCTGGGAATGTGTTGCTTGTCACTATTGAAGGTGTTGAAGCTGGCGACGTCAGCATAGATGTTATTCATCTGGTAAGTTGTTGATAGAATTTATGTTACAAAATACAGAGAAAGGGGTGTTTAAAGGCTGTTCATCCTATCAAATAATTGGTTTTTAGTTTATTGGACCTTTGTATTCAGGTGAAGAACATAGAAACCTTGATGTAAAATAAGCTCCCCCCTCCAATTCTTATTGACTTATGTAAGATCTAGCTTGCTCATGTTGACTTTGAGAGCCTTGTAAAAAACCTTTTCATTAGGATTGAGGAGAATGATTAGCTTAAATTTATATATTTTTTATGTTAGTTTTAACAATCGTATTTTTGGATTCCCATACTTGGTCTTTATTTACCGATCACTCCAAGATTTGGAAAAGCAGATGTTACATGGACCTTATGGATAATTCTTTTTTATTTTTTGTTTTGTGAACATTTCTATCTCGAAAATAATCTGTCAGATGCTTCATCTAATGATTTGACGAGAGCCTGAGATATTTCCATAGGCATAATAATTCCTATGTTGATAGTTTTAAAGAACACAAATTCTGTTGTATTTCTTCTTATGATGGAGTTGCTTTTGTCCTTTATGGAAATTTTTAAGTTCACAATTTTGGTATTTTTTTTCTTTGCATAAAATTTTGTTGGAAAGGGGTATCCATTTTTTTTTTTTTTTTTTTTTTTGCCTTGAGTTGCATCTGGGTGACTTCCAATCATTTTTAAAGGAAATTTAGTTATGGGTGTAAACTTTACATTTACAGTCTATGTTAGATAGATTTCTTTGTAACAATTAATAACAAAATGCTCTGAAAAATGTTTCAGGTATTTTCAGCCTTTGGTTTTGTGCATAAAATTGCAACGTTTGAAAAAGCTGCTGGCTTTCAGGTGAGACTTCATCATGGGGTTGTTTGATAAAACTGCAGGTTATAACTTTCCTTTCATTGGACATTTTGTAGGCATTAATTCAATACACGGATGCAGAGACTGCTGCTAGTGCAAGAAATGCATTGGATGGGAGAAGTATTCCGAGGTTGCAGATTTTCTATGATTTCGTGTCGAAGTTATGATATAGACTGTTGGTTATTTTGAACTCATTCTAATTGAACTTGAATGCTCCAGGTACTTGCTTCCTGAACACATTACATCTTGCCATTTGCGTATTTCATATTCAGCTCACACAGATTTAAGCATCAAGTTCCAGTCTCACCGAAGCAGGTAGGAATTGCTCTGCAATCTGGTGCGAGTAGTTTGGGATTGCATATGATTTAAGTTCTGGCATCTTGATTCTGAATGTTGTACCTTGTTCTCAGATTACACAAGGAAAGCAACAACTAGAGTATGATTTTTCTTAGAATATGCATCCTTGTCATATTCAGCACCTAGCTTAAGAATGCATTGTCAGACAGGTTTCCTCTTGCTAAACTTGTTCTAGCATCATGATTTCTAATATCAACTTTTTAGGATTGACCAAGTCAAAGTACAATTATTATATGTTGTTTGTTTGACCTTTAGTTTAAAACTGGAAGCCATGCCCATTAAGTTTGGCCTCCTTTTCAATCAAACAGGAATTTAACCAGAGCCTATTCAGTAGGATTATTCCAAATAGTGCTGGAGACTTAATTTTGTTATATGAACATATAAGTCATTTTTTGTTAAATGAATATTTTTTTTGAATTCCTTGCATTTTTTTATATTGCACTGATGCAAAAATTCTTTGTTTGACCTTTAGTTTAAAGGTCGTCTCATTAAATTCAGACTCTTTTCATGATGCAGAATATTGCAGGAAATTTAATTCCATTATATGGAAATATAGGTTATGTTTATGTTAAACGGCTATGTTTCAATTCCGTGCATCCTTCATATTGCAGTTATGCGACTCTAAACTGCGGATTTTTAATTTATAAGTTTTAGGGCTGTATGATTTTCTTTTGGTAGATCCCCGTATTTATTTAAGGGAGTATTCTATTTGTTAGCTAATGTTCTTCTTCAGTATAATTAGGTAGATATAAGTTTATTTCCAAGTTTGTTTTGGTTGGGACCTTTAAAAGTGGCACCAATCCCATATGTCAGAGGATCTTCAGTTTAATAAAATTTTGAATTCTCTTTGCAAGTTTTGTTTGTCTTGGTGATAAACCATGCAGTGTATCAGATCTTTTAATAAAGTTGCTTTGAGTTTCCGTGCTATTGTTGCGACTCCTTCTATCTCATTTGCTCTTGTGATTTCTATTATTCAAGCACTATGACACACAGTAAAAGATGCTTGCACAAACTTATGTCTAGCTGTGTACTGTTATTAAACTTGCACATGCAAATTTTTTAGTTTAGGGTTTTGACATCTTTGCATTAGCTTGCCTATAATATATCAGGAGCTGTTATAGTACTGCCACATTGCTCTAACATTATCACCTGTTCTATGTGATTTTTTTCTCAAGTTATATTGATATTAGTTTTTTATAAGTTGTTTGCAATCTTGAGTTTTCATAAAACTTATAGTAATCTGTTTTAATCTCTTTTCAAACAGGGATTATACAAATCCTTATCTTCCTGTGAATCCTTCTGCAATAGAGGGAAGTGTACTGGTAATTTTTGCACAACTCATCCCTGCCTCTTTACCTTTTCTTCTTCCATATTCTTCAATGTTCTTATGAGATGTTATTCACAGCCTCTGTCGGGTCCTGAAGTAAAGAAACAGGAGCCTGAGAGTAACGTCCTGTTAGCTACTATTGAGAACATGCAATATGCTGTGACAGTTGATGTTCTTCATACAGTAAGATGTTATTTCTTTTTCTGGCAGCTTTTAGTATTTTGAAATTTTAGCCAACACATGACTGCTAAGTTGATGTTCTACAAATACAGGTATTTTCTGCCTTTGGAACTGTGCAAAAAATTTTAATTTTTGAGAAAAATGGCGGCGTACAGGCCTTGATACAGTATCCTGGTAAAAATTTTGAATGAGTTACAAAGTGTATGCTCTATGGCTGGTGTTTCATTCTCATTGAATGCCCAAATTTACTGAAATTTCACTGATCCTACATATCCCCCTTAAGTTGTCCATTTTTCATTCCTCTGTTTTGCCAGATATTACGACTGCTTCAGTTGCCAAGGCTGCTTTGGAGGGACACTGCATCTATGATGGTGGTTACTGTAAGCTCCATTTGACATACTCTCGTCATACCGATCTCAGTGTTAAGGTATAGAGTAATTCTTTGGATTAAATGGAGTAACATAAGTTTAAAATTTGATGTTGTTGGAAGATGTTCCAATCACGAAAAAGGAATAGTGTTGTATCCGTCGATGCTCTTATGTCACTGTATACCCATATTTGAATGATGTTTTCTTTATTTATATACAATGAAGATGTCGTCGTAGTTGATTCTATGTTTGCCTGCTGTTTGTTATTCAGGTGCACAATGATAGAAGCAGAGATTACACCGTCCAGGACTCTAGTATACAAGCAATGTCCCAAGCTCCCAATTTGCCAGCATCCTCTTCTTGGCAAGCATATCCACAATCTTCGTCTGCATATATCAGCAATGATTATGCTGTCCCTGGACAAGTAACAATTTCACAGGGTCCGATGCCCACATGGAATACTGGCACCCCAGGTGCAAGCTTGGCCTCAACGGCAAATCCTGTTTCTTATTACCCTACTTCAAGCATCTCTGTTCCTCCTGCTTGGCCACTTCAAGCTTCTCAAGCTTCATCATCTCAATTTGGTCAACTGGCAAATGCACAGCCTTCTGCTGCACCACCAACTCAGCCTCCTTATTTTGCTCAATAAGCTGCTTATTTGTGCATTCTTTAGGTCAGTTGCATGAAATAACTATTGGTATGAATTTATTCTCCAAAAACATCGTAACAGTAATAAACAACTATATGTTCATGATCAAGGCAAGTTTGACGAAATTGAGTTTGAATTCTGATGGAGTTTGACAGCTTTCCATATATTTCCTTCTGAATACCCAACAGTTCTGTTTGGTCATTATCTTGTTTTTTTTAAAAAAAAATCAATCATTCAGAATTTCCTATAACCTTTATAATATTGTGCAGTTGATAAATGTCTTTTTTATGTATATGGGAAAGTTTGATAGCATCAAACTAAATTATCCTCTCAGAACTAGTTAAATCTTCAGCTCATTTTATGCTACATTTCATTACTGTTTTCCTCAGTTTGGTGTGAGCTAGCAATGACCAGAATCTCATGACTTGCAGATGTATCGGGAATCTGGTGAAGTCGCATTGACATATTTCATCTCCCCTTCTGAGCTTCCCTTTCTCGGCATGTTTAAGGTTTGGAACTTCTGTGTTGTAGAAACTTGGTCTGGTATGTATCAGTTCGCTTTCATCTGGATTTTCTTATTTGATCTGGCAAGAAAAAAAAGTAAGTAACCATGTGAAAGATAGTGTTTCATTTTCACCTAATGGGGGGTTTTGCATAAAATGTTTGGAAGCTGTTCTAAATCTGAGAGTTGTTTGACCTACCCTTAAGACGTTCTGATAGATTAAAAAACAAAAAACCAAATCTTTTTTAACTTGAGATTTGGTTATTTGCTTTGTCTTGATGCTCATGGTAGCGATCAGTGGTTACATGGTAATGGAGTCTTGCAAATCCTAGGATTTTGATACGTTCCAGTCCTATAATTTATGGGTTTCTTCTGATTGTATTCTACCCCACTTTGCTGCTCGTGGAGATATGTTAATTACTTAACATGACTCATTGATGGCATTGTAATGTTTCAGTATGTTTGGATAGATAAATTAAGTTTACTTCATGTTTATAATGCTATGCATATTTATTTTTTATTTTATAAATTTAAAGTTTTGAAGTATCTATAATATTTAAGTGAATTTGATGCGTTGGGCGATGGGTTCTTGCACGACTACAATCCATCGTCTGTTCTGCTGCGCACGATGCCCGATTCGTTGTCGAATCGTGCGAAATGTAGGAATACATAGTAACTCTTCTCCTCTGCATGTCCAGGAAGTTCGCCTCAACACTCGTTGTTGCTCAACATCGTCTAAATTCATTAGGATTTCGATAATGATTTGATCGGAATTTGATCATGATCTAGTCAAATTTGATTGCGATTTAATCGGAATTTGATTGTAATTTGATCGGAATTTGATTGCGATTTAATCGAAATTGTGATTCAATTGGAATTCGACTGCGATCTGATCTAAACTCGATTACGATCCGATCGGAATTCGGTTGCGATTCGATCAGAATTCGATCGCGATCCGAATAAAATTTGATTATGATTCGGTCGAAATTCGGTCACGATCCAATTGAAATTCAATCACGATTCGATTGAAATTCAATCGTGATCCAGCATGAATCAAAATCTGATCAAATCACGTGCAAAATTCAACTCAATCATGGCTGTTATACATCTCGGTGTCACGGTCGCAATCCAATCGAATTTCGACTCCGGTCGAATTGTGGTTGGATTTTAATCTGATCGCGATCGAAATTCAATGATGCCAAGTAACTTTCTCGCGGTGCTCAGCCATGGAGAAGAAATCACAGTGATCGTGATCCATTCAGAATTCGGAGTGATCGGATGATGTAGGCAAACCCTTGAGGTTCGGACGTTGGTTATAGCGCGCACAATGGCTCGACGACAAAGAAATCGGATGGCGCACAAATGAGGTGCAGACGGGACTGGGCAATTGTGCATGCGCACATCAGTCGTCCAACGTATCAATCCTCGATACTTAAGAATGAGTAATAATATTGATTTTATTATTGAGTAATAAAACTAAGACATGTTGCTGGTGTGGTAAAAGCCGAATGAACAATAAGAAGCTCTCCTAAGTTGAATTTGTTTTCTATGCTAGTCATAGTAAAATCAGATGAGTTTACATGTATTTTTATCATAGCCAATTTTGATTAACGTGAAAAAAAAAACATATTCAATTTATTAATCAACGCGCCTAAATTTTTTCTGACCAAGCATGGTTATAAATGAGATAATGTCCATGAATACTTATTTAAAGATTAATTATGACTTTTTTTTAAATAATAATAATTTAAACATATAAAGAATGTGATATACCCATACATTGATAATATTAATTGTATATTTTATTTATTTTAGAATTTCAAATTGAATATAATAAATTAGAAATGAGTACACATGTTATTGATTGTTACTCTAGGCGAATTTTTGATTCTATCGTTAGTTTGATGTGGGCAAATTTTTTTTTAATAATTTAAGTATTCAAATCTTGTGATATGATTAGTATGATCGATCTAGTTCTAAAGGAATCGATTATTAAAATAAACATAAATACAATGTGAAAATTGAATTAACATACTTTTTTTCAAGCTTCGATGTTTTTTTGGATTTTTTTTTTCAAATGAAAATCGACCTTGAAACTAAGCTTGTTTATCGATTCTTCGGTTCCGATTTCAATTCAATTCTAATTGATCTATCGACGTTGGAATCGGTCCAAACCGATTCAAAATCGATTTTGCACCGGTTCCGATTCCAAAGTTTCAACTTTAGAACCAATTCAATTCGAACCGATTCTGAACCGGTTCCGAAACGATTTTGGACCGATTCTGAAATGATTCTGAATCATCTTCTTCGAATTTGAACTTCCAAATTCATCTAACGTGCTGGTGATCTTATTCTTTTTTTCTATCGCAAAATAATCTTATAGACATGTTAGCATGCTAAGAATTTTCATCTTTAAATTAGCAACCGAACCAGATCCACATCGGAATCAGAACCGGTTCCGAAATCAATTGGAGCCGAATCGAACAGAAATCGAAACGGTTCCGATTCGATTCCAATTCCGAATTTAACGTATTAATTCTGATTTAATTCCGGATCGAACCGGTCCATTAAACATGCCTACTTGAGACGCTCAAGTCTACTGAAATAATCTATACTCGTATCCGTTTAATTTATTTTTTTTTTCTATTAGGAGCAACTAAATGAGATTACTAATGTGACTGGATCTATTTTCTTAATGTACTAAGACAGCCTTGCTCCGCTTCAGTCTCGAGTAGGCAGTTCGATGTGAATCTGGGGGGTTCTTTCAGCTCATGCTATTGCTAGCATCCTTAACTGAGTTGGATAGGTGTTCTTGGAGGCTGCTTTCTAGTGGTTTTTTATTCAGTCTACAATAACTAATGATAAATTGATCTTCTTTGTATTTGAGCCCCTTCCATCTCGCCAAACAAGAGTCATAAACTAGGCTTGAAGCTTGGTCCTCAGCTTCCTCTCGAGGTCCTTCAATTCTACAGCACAGGGCTATGTTATGTTGTCTCACACAGGAACTCATCTTCGTTAATAACATGGTTCTATCTTCATCGGCTTCTAACTTTCAAGGCCAAAAGGAAGACCGTGTACCTTCAGAATTAATCAAACAAAATCCAAACACTTGCGTTATCAAAAATAAAAAATAAAATAAAATATTCTTCCAAACATTTTGTCCTTTTGACTTTGTTTCACAGCTTGAAGGAGAGTCCTAAAGGTATCAGTGGTGCAAGGAGTTCAATTCCACATGATATTTTAGATTTAAGATTATATTATTCTATACAATGTTATTTTACCTGCATTATCCTTGAGAGCATGCTATCTCACAAATTCATGCAAACTTCAATCAGTGTTTTCCTTGTTCATAGACAAACAGTAAGGAATCTCAATATTTCTTTAACAACAACAAATACAGATAAAAACTAAATAATCATCCAGTAAAGAGAGGCAGCCAAATTTATGAGAATATAACCTAGAAAATGTGATACGAATGGAAAATAAACTGGCACTTACTTGAGTATCAATTGGTTCGAACAATAATAAGTTGGCAAAAAGAATACAAGAAAGTGACTGAGCCGTTTTATTTCCTCCTAATAGAGGCAACAATGAAATGGCAGAATAGTTCATACTGAATCTAACAAGGTAACTTTCAAGGAAGGAAGACTAGGAACATGCAGCTACATCAAGTTATTGTGCGCGGTGAGACTGCATGATCCACATGAAATTTCTCGTGCTAAATGGAAACTTGGAAGAAGTTAAAGTATTCAGTGGTAGTAAATCAGGATCAAGGACAAGGGAGAAGATGGTTAACTTACACAAGAAAGTCTTCTACCAGATCCTAAGTAAAATCTGAAACTTCAAAAAGGCAGATATTTACTCTGGTGATATCAGTATTCAATGCCCTTCGAGTGATCCTGCATATCCTCCTTAACTGAGCAGTACACGATGTAAGTTTTCCGATAAAACTCAGCAGCCCATGACAGCGCAATTGTACACAAAACTCCCACAATGCTTGCTGGCAATCATGTTCCAAACCGGAGGTCCATCCCTCGGTGTCCACGAGTTGAGTTCAATCATTCCACCCCCAAGCGTTCTAGGTCCACCGATTACTATGAGACGTTCACCGCAAGCTCGGAAAGCAAGGCCCCAACCATTCACTGAATCGGGCCTCTCGGGCAATTTGCCTAAAGTTATCCAAGTGATGTTTTCCTTGTCATACTTCCTAACTTCCTTTTCTGCATAATCAGCAGCATATAGTTCATTGTTAACTACCGTAACAAGCGGAGGTGCCCCGCTAGGGCCATTCAACCCCTGGGACATGTTTGGAATAATCCTCCAGGTGCATGTCTCGATATCGTATTCTTCCCCACAAGTTAGCAATTCTGTAGGGCTACTCATTCCACCGATCACATAAAACTTGTTGTCCATGAACACACCTGAACACATCTTCCGCGGATTATTCATGCTAGGAAGAGTGACCCAAGTTTGTGTATCAGAATTGTAAAGCTCTGCGGAGTTCAAAATATTACCTCGAGCATCTATGCCACCAGCTACAATAGCTTTCTCTCCGAAACTGGCAGATCCAAACAAGCACCTGGGGGAGTTCATCTCCACACCTTGGGACCAAGAATTTGTCAAAATGCTATACCTCAACAACACAATATGGGAAATTCGAGAGGTGTAGTCTCTTCCGAAAACAAGGAGCTCTGTGCCCACAGCCAACGATTCCTTATCCGAGCGCATGAAGAAATCATTAGGGGGCATTCTTGGCAAGGAAATCCATCGACTGCAATAAGGATCATATGCTTCCCATTCGAGTATGTTGCAAGAGAAATATACCCAATGTTCTATGATGTCCGTCTGCCTTCGCAACTTGTAGAGCTCACCAGTTCGTATAAGAGAGTTAAAAGCTCGGTTCAAGGACGCAAGGGTGCCATAGTTCGATCTGGAGCAATGAAGGAGGCACTTGATGGACATGTCGCGGCCAATTTGACTAATGAGAGAGGTTGTATCAGAGTAACTCCCATTATCACCGCCACCGGGGCAACTGGATTCATCAGGAGGCAATGTTGTCTCTTCTTGAAAGGGAGGCTCTGTGGACTTTTCCCGTTTCACTTTGGCCTCTTCGAGCTCTAAGGATTCCACCGATGGAGGGCGTTTGTTTGTTTTGATCTCAAGAAGCTGGTATGTCATGTAAGCCCACTCGGATTCTTGCTCAAGGGAGCCCCTCAATGGTCTTCTGTTCAAACAAGACTCATTCTCTATCATTTCCTTCTCTCCTTGCCAAAGACCAGCCCATCCTTAGGAACACGTTTGGACCATCTGTGTCACCCTCAAAACTCCTGTTCTTGATGAGATGAACAAAAAGAGGTTAGCAACAATGATAAATGTAAACCCAAATTGAAGCATTTATCCAACAGAAAATGATAATTCAGAGTTGGTTCTCCACGTTAAGGTTATTCAATCGAGAAAATAGAAATGTTTTTTCGGTGAGAAGGTGAAATCCAAATGGAAGAAACAATTTTGGGGGGAACTAGCACAAGATCACAGCATAAGAAGAAAACGTTTAAAAAAAACAACAGCATCCGATCAATCTAATAAAGCTCATTGAAGAACAAGCACTAAGAAAGACAACAGCATCAAGGAAGAAAAGGAAAGAGTTTGACGAGCTAAACCCTAGGAATGAGTGCTATCAGATCCAGATCCACAACTCCCACTCCATAAAAACCTTAATTTCGAACTGTTTGCGTGTTTCCTAATCTGTATCCAGCAATTCCGAGACTTTCCACCAGAATCCCACGAGAAGCGATCACACAAACGAGTAAACGTCACAAAATCCCCACAAATTTTTCATCTTCACTAACTAACATTACGGGAGCAAGAGAATCAACACGGAAATAAAAACCAAGACTACAAAAATTTGAACTTACGTGAGGATTAACCGCGAGGAGGAGGAGGAGGAGGAGGAGACGGCGAATCACCGACGCGGACCGACAAAGACGGCGAGAAGAACCGAAACCAAATCGTTGCTCCTTCGGCTCTGACTCAAGTTTGCGTGCGCTGATCCCCTTCTTCTGTCTCCTCCTCCTCAGGGCTATCTCCTGCTGTCGCTTCGACCTCGATTAGTCCTCGCGATCGAAGAGGGGCCAAAATTCATAGCGATTGCTGCGGCTCTGGCAGATGTCTTCACGAGCTGCTCATTCTCTGCGTTCTTCCTCCCTTTTCTCTCGGCCCCGGGACGCCTCCCAAGCCTCAACCCCTCGCCGCCTCCTTTTATTCTCCCATGGCCTCTCTCTCTCTCTCTCTCTCTCTCTCTCTCTCTTTTTAAGGCAAAATCTAGAAAATAAGAGCCCTTTTTTGAATAATCCAATACAGATAATAAAAGATTATCAGTTTTTTTTTTTTAAATAATTATATATTTTCAAAAATAATAAATCCATCTCGCTTGATGAAATAATCGTACATATTTTCCTCTTTTTTTTCTTCTCATTTTACAAAATTTGCATTGTTAATATTGTTTTTTTTATGGAAATTATGTAGAAAATTTCAGATTTCTCTTTGGAGGTTTTTAATTTTATTTATTTCTCAATCTACAAAAAAAAATTTGAATACAATATAAAATAATTTTATTTTTTATTATTTTCCGTACGGATTAGTGAATAAAATAGGAGGACGAGTAGGTGGTGTCTTTGTGGCTTGAAAGGAACGTTTCATATCTCATAATATGAGGCAAATGTTCCAACCTTATGAACAAATTAATTTTTAGGACCAAAATATTCTTTTTTTTCGATTCAATTTTTTTCCCCACCAATAAATAAACGAGGTTAATTGCTAGAGTTAATATGCACTTTAAATGTCTTAATTAACTTGCTAAAAAGACCAAGTTTAATTAATTAATTAATTGCTTTAATTATAACTAATTAAATCAGCCCCAAATGTTGAATAAAGGGGCAAATGTTCCAACCTTATGAACAAATTAATTTTTAGGACCAAAATATTCTTTTTTTTTTCGATTCAATTTTTTTCCCCGCCAATAAATAAACGAGGTTAATTGCTAGAGTTAATATGCACTTTAAATGTCTTAATTAACTTGCTAAAAAGACCAAGTTTAATTAATTAATTAATTGATTGATTGATTGATTATAACTAATTAAATCAGCCCCCAAATGTTGAATAAAGGGCCATGGAATTTCGATTTTCGGGTCAAACCTTGCTATTATTCACCAAATTGAGATTTTATTTTATTTTTCAATTTATAATACATTTGTTAGAGTTAGGTCAACCCGTGGAACTCATCGGGGTAGGAGGGTTTGACTTTTTGTTTCCCCTGGTTAATGCGTTGGCGTTGACTTTGGTGGTGGATTTGCTTTTGTCAAAATCATTCTTGTGTGGAGTCAAACCTTGCTATTTTTCAACAAATTGCCCACTTTGCGAATAGTCAACTTCAAGATCTAAATTTATGAAGAAAAAAAATTAAAAAGATATTTTATTTTTAAAAAATCAAAAGTCAAATTGACCGTCCATTAAAAAATAATTAAGTCCAATCTTTAGACATCAGAATTATAAAAAAAAGATATTTTTATTTAAAAAACAATCAAATATTTTGAATCATTTTTTTTAAATTATTTTAATATAATAATGCTCTTTATAGATTAGCAATTTTTAATTAACTTAAACAATTGTAATTGACTCAATTTGTTATTTGGCATAAGGGTATTTTAGAAATAAAAAAAAAATAGAATGGAAGGCTCTTTCCATATTTTTTTTTAAAATCAAAATGGACAAAAAAAAAATGAAAAGAAAAATAAAAAAATGCACTTTAATATTTTTCCCTGAAAAATTATATATATTTTTAATAAACTCATAGTGACTTGGACATGACTCATACATGATGTAAATAAATACTCACTTATAATTTAAATAATTAATAATTTATTATTTGCAAACATTATTTTCATTTAACACTAGCAAACAAAAATAAAATAAAAAATAAAAAAATAATTATATTCATTGAAAACGTCAGTTGCAAGCGTCGATATCAAGCCAGATAGGAGCGAAAGTGACCCATCCAAATCATTTTCTTTTAATTATAAAATAATAATTTAATTGGTATTTATATTCTTGATAATTCCGCAATTCCATAAATAATCAAAACTCGCTCTTTGGAAATTAATCGCAAGGATTTTTTTCATCGAAATAAATAAATTTAAAAATTATTTTATTTATTTATTTTTTAAAAAATAAAATAAAATGATTTTTTAATGATAAAAAAAAAGAAAAAAACTTAGAAATTTTTATTGGACTGCTGGTCCTGTGAAAGCCACGCGGAAGAAATTAAATTTTTGTTTTTTTTGTCGGAAAAAAAAAAATAAATCTCGAACTGTTTTTGTTTTAAATGAAAAATAAGTGTCCTAATCATCCATATTAAAAGCGGCATATTAAATTGTTAACAGAAAAGGACAAAATTTAAAGCCGCCGCAGAACAAATTCTATACGTCGACTTCAATGAAACATTGAGATTGTGGCGAGATTTAAGATCAATCAGACGGAATAATGCTTTAATAAATTAATTAAAATTTCATATATTAGAAATTAGATTATAATTATGGCATACAATAGTTACAATAAAAGCGTAAAGCCTAATTAAGGGCACGATGCGACCATAAAAGAAGAGAGGATTTCCTATGTAATTAGTATTCGGTATTTATGCAACGTAAATTAAACGTTTGTAAAATATTTTTACAGTGAAGTAAAAGCTGTGAATATTTACTTCTGAAGTATTATTACGAATACTTTCAAATTTATACGGGGATGACATAGTAGCTAAGACACGGGAGGAGATTATGGATAAGTCAAGGGTAGATTTCGAAGGAGATCTAAAGTCTTTTCTATGACCTTCACGTATCTTAGCCACCATATCAAGACTCATAGAGTCTTCTATGATTTATATCGATGGGATCTGCTAAATTAATGAATTCCAATCTTTTACAGATAAATACTTTCAAATTTACTTTATTAATGAATCAAGAGAAAATCTATTTACTCGAGATTTATAGAGTCGGTAAAAATCTAGATACTTAGATTATTAAAAAAAATAATGTCCATTTTTTTCACCCTAGGTGATTTATATAGTTTTATCTCTATAATTTTATAAATGTCTTTGATTTATTGGTCCACCTAAGTATTTTTTTGAGTAAAGATTCGAATTCATCAATCTAGTGATCTCTATCAATTCGTCTTTGAATAATCGTAAAAAAGATAAATTATGAAAAATCTTTTTGGAACAAAATACATATAAAATTGCATAAATAGTCGTCACCCGTAAAAGCGAATTATTGATATTTTTTTTAAATAAATTCTCTATATATTTATCATCCGAATTAACTCCTAGAGGCAAATGTTTCTATATCAAACGGTGGTGAAATCAAAGATTAATTTATCTCCATTTTAGTCTAGTTCTAATTTAAAATTTAAATAGATCATAACTATTTAATTTTAAATTTTTAAGTCAAAATTTTCAATTAGTATGAGATTTTTTTCATTAAAATTTTAATCTGAATAAATTATAATTTTTAATTCCACCCTTATGCCAACAATACTTATGATAGTCTTTTAGAACTATTAAGCCGGTACCAGTTCTAAATAAATATATTAAGTTAATGTCTTTCTTAATAACACCTAAAGTTAAATTTGATAAAGTCTAATTTAATCAATTTTGTAATGTAATAATGCAATGTAATATTATGTTTATCAAAAAATTATATATAATTTTTGATTATAAGGACGATTACATTCTTTTATTTTATGTCTATTATAATAATGACAGAGGTGGTCGACGGTAGCGACGATGACGATAGCGATTATTGAGCGGCCAATATACGCAGTGGGTAGCAGGTGGTGGCGGGCGATGGCTGACGGTGGCCATCGGTCGGCAACGGTGACGACCAAAGTATTGCGGTAGTCAACGATGACCATCGGCCTTAATGGCAGTGTCGGCGGACCAAACATGTTGCGGCGATTGACGGTGGCGATGGCATCGACTTCGCAGTCTTGACGGGTGGCAATTGACCAACGACGATGCCCAACCAGCACGCGACTGTCAGTTGGCGATGGTGGATGTTGGGCGGCTATGGGCGAAGACTGATGGGCGGTGGAGGACGATGGCGACATTGGTGACAGCGACGATTGATGTCGATTGCTGATCAGTGTTCGATACTTTTCAGATTATGCCGGAATGTAATCAAATTAAATAGATTTTACATTAAAATTTAGATTACAAAATTTTAATATCTTTTGTAATCCAGATTATATTACAATTTTAAAACGGAAACAAACAAAATAATCAATCTTATAATACAATTTGAATTACATTACAACAGATCGATTATAGTGTACCGAACGTAATCTAAATGCAGAATACAAAATGATTATAAAAAAAACTAACCAAAAAAACTTCTCTTATGTTCTTATAATTTTTTTTTAATGTATACATTAAATGCACAGTTGATGCCATTAATTAAAAATTATAGCGACCTCAAGTTTGCGAAGCAAAGATGCTAAAGAGGAGTCGAAAGAGAAGGTTCCTTTAGGGGAGTCGTCCTCGTATGTAACATACTGTTAATTGTAAATTTGACTGGATTGAAGGAACTATCATGCGAAGGAGTTTTAGTCTCGTATCGGAAGTTGAGGGGCAATTAATTGATTTATATTGAATCGTAATATCTATGATTGTGCACATGTATAAACGAGAGACTTTTTAACGTTTGCACTAAACTTAAATGACTTATGTGTGAGTATGATTTGTGTGCATTGAATGTTAGATTGATTGTGCCAAGATTATCGAACTTGATCAATCTATGTCTCGTCACTCGAATCCATTTTATTATTTTCTCGTAGAACGTTCGATTCAAACGATGGTCTAAAATCTCCCTGATTTCGGATGGATTCCTCCGCACATCGTATGTCGGATGGACTTTTCCCGTGATTTACCTTCCTCGCGCTCGGGACGGTGGCGGAGTCGCTAATTGGACAGATTCTCAACTTTTGCACAAAATGTCTAATAATTGATCGTTGACGACTATTATTTCGTGTCGAGTAGACAAAGACAATAAATGATTTTTACTCGACCATTCATTAGAGGATGTGTCTCGTAGCCTATATAAGGAGATTGCGATATGAGACAAAAGAGAGATACCACATACAAGCTCTTACTATCCCTCTCCCAAGTTCTCTTTCTCCCCGTTAAACCATTCGCTTGATAATTTTTCTATGATAATATTCTGGTATATATTTATAATTCACCATGAACAATACATTTTTGATTGTGCGTACAGTTCTATCATTGTATACTAAAAAATAAATATTTATTGTAATTTTGAAATACCATATATAAAAGAGGACGAATATATTTTAAAGAAAATATTTAAATTGAAAAAAAAATCTTAATCTCATAGGAGTCATTCTTGTATTTAACATCCCCCTCTACTTTTATCTGATTAGGATATACATATTGTTTATGTTCTTAAAAGAAAGAGTCTTAAGCTCCATGCTCCAATCGTATAATATTTATATAGATAAGTAAGAATATCTGAGTTAATCCTTAGTTACGATGTATTTGTGAATTTTTCTTCAATGAAAATTAATTTATTAGGATGCTCAAGTCTACTGAGACAACCTACACTTGCACCCCATTGATTTACCTCTCTATTCGATTAGAAGCAATTGAGAAGGGGTCGCTAATGTGATGGTTCTATTTTTTTTTTTAAAGAAAGAGTCTTAGCTCATACAGATTCAACATAATTAGTATTCACATGACTGTTACTGTCAATAAAGTAGGGGTCGATTCGTGGAGTTTATTCTCCTAGGATTAATTATCTATTTATGTAGGAGGCTATTATATTACCATGATTTATCTCTCTTATGATAATTATGGAACTGATTGAGATAGAGACGTTTGGGGTGAGATAATCAACTTTTGCTATCCATTGAAAGAAAAGGTCTTTGTCGTTCAGAAATAATACGACTGTAGAATTCGAGATGAATCGTAAAAAAACTATGAGCACTTTCCTAAAGAAAAGGACTAAGTGAAATTCAAGATTACTATTTTGGGTTATCAAAAGCAATATCACGGTAGATAAAACAGAGAGACATCTCATAGAATGACAAATTGTCGGTTGAAATGGAACATATTTGACGGTGAAAAATAAAAAAATTGCACTTGACAAGCATGGATAAAGCCGACAGAGATTAAATTTATTTTCACAGATTAGTAAGACTTCGGTATTAAATGATTTTATAAGGACAATACGATTGCAAAAGTTGAAGGCTCGGAAACTTAGGATGAATAAAAAAAAAATTATCACATTGCCCTAGATGCGGTGCAAAAATAAAATACTAAAAGAATTAAAATTAAGGACTACAGTGGTTGTGGAAATATTATCACATTGACTGATACCGAGGCAGAAAAGCAGGGATCAAGTCGTCACATTGGTTGTGGAAATCAAAGACTACAGTGTTAGAGATTTTCACTGATTATGCTAGCCAGATTATTACTCTGTGGGGCAATGGACAAAGAATGTATACTATTGTTGATACAGTCCTTGGAGGTTTAAGTTACGAAGTTCCATAGGGATTTTAATCCTTGAGCGGCTTGAGCCTTAGATTGATAACATTGAAAGTACTGTTAAGTACCTAACTGGTATTTATATAGGAGTGGAGATAGTTTCTTACTATTGCAATGATCAAATTGTTACTTGGTGGAATATGTAAGAGAATTTTGGGAAAATAACTCATTACGGGATCATGGATAAAGCCGACTGAGATTAAATTTATTTTCACATATTAATAAGACTTCGGTATTAAATGATTTTATAGGGACAATACGATTGCAAAAGTTGAAGGCTCGGAAACTTAGGATGAATAAAAAAAATATTATCACATTGCCCCACATGCGGTGCAAAAATAAAATACTAAAAGAATTAAAATTAAAATTAAAATTTCAAATGGAACGAATATTCTCTAACTGGACTTCGGAGTGCGCTCTATTGTCATCGAAGAATACTTTCTAATTTCCAAGAATCAAGATTAATTAGGCGAAGCTTAAGTGCCTCAATTATTAAAAAAAAAATATTATCATATCGATACATAAATATATATATCGTCCACGTCAGATTCACCGAGTTGCGAGTAAGCGCTAATCCACGGACCCGGATTCTTAATCATGTCAACAGTCCCTGTTTTTTTTGTTACTTTACGTGTCGCCAATCTATTGGTCCCGTGATAATATTTTGTCCGCAACCAGGTCAGCTAATCCCTCGATCCCGACTTGTTACCTCTTCAATGCCTGCTCGTTCCGCTGTCACGAAGGGGAGCCCACTCGCCAATGGCCTTATAAGCGCGATGGCTTATCGCCCTTTGCTTATCAAGACAATTTTATAAGCACAGTGACTTATTAGGTAGATAATTTCATGGCTTATTCGACAGATAAGTTCGTTGTCGTATCAGTGGTCTGGTTTTCCTTTAAATACGACCTTGTCGCCGCGACAATGTTGATTTTTTAGTCTTTTTTCTTTTTTTTTCCCCTTCTTGTCCTGCTCGGTTAAGGGATTAGTCTGCGATCTAAATTATTGGTGGCCTTCGCTTCGCTTGGATCGATCGCCTGTCGCCGCCGCAGCCATCGGTTGTCTTCCACTCGGAGGTGAGCTCGGATCATCGCCGGATATATTTTTTTCTCTCTCTCTCTCTTTCTCTTTTGGTTGTGTATGCGTATTGGAATCGTCGCGGAAAAGTCTCGTTTGTTATTTTCTGCCCCCGCAATTCTCCCCCTTTCCGCTGCTCTTCTCTCTCTGCTGTTTTCTTCTTTTCTTTTTTCGGTTAGAGCTTTATGGAGCGCTGCCGCCGATCTGTGGAACCCTAGGCGTCGGATTTATTTATTTTATTTTATTTGCGGCTGCTGGACAGAGATCTTGTTCGTAGCAAAAGAAGAGTTTTGGTGGCTCGTAAACGTTAGTTTATTGGGCAATAGGTTTTGATCTACTGAAAATCCCTACTCTGACCTCGTCTAGCTCTTGCACTTTCAGATTAACTCCAAAGTTTTTTTTTTTTTTGGCGATACAGTTGGGAAGATCTGATTGTCTTCTTTTTTCTCTTTTTTATGGAATGATCAGGGAGCAGAACGCGATGTCATCACTTAGTAGAGAGCTGGTGTTTCTGATCCTCCAGTTTCTCGATGAGGAGAAATTCAAGGAAACAGTTCACAAGTTGGTGTCCTGTCAAAAAGTGTTTTTTTTTTTTGTTGTACTAGCTTTTTTATGTTGTAACTGCAATCTTGCGTGGTTTGGCTACAGGCTTGAGCAGGAGTCTGGCTTCTATTTTAATATGAAATATTTTGAGGATGAGGTGCAGAATGGGAACTGGGACAGTGTTGAAAAGTATCTCTCTGGCTTTACCAAGGTCGATGACAACCGGTACTCCATGAAGATATTCTTTGAAATACGAAAGCAGAAGTATCTCGAAGCATTGGACAAGTAGGTTCCAGTATTTCAGCCTTTTGGTTTCATATTCATGAGCAATAGTTTTCACAAGCTATTTTCCCTTCTAGGCATGATCGTCCTAAGGCAGTTGAAATCCTTGTGAAGGACTTGAAGGTTTTTGCCTCATTTAATGAGGAGCTATTTAAGGAAATCACTCAACTTTTAACTTTGGAGAACTTCAGGTTTTAGGGTTTAAAATTGTATATCCAATTAAATTAAACTTTATCCAATAGCCTGCTTGTTTTTTATTTACTCAGCATCCTTGCTTTACAGGGAAAATGAGCAACTATCAAAGTATGGAGATACCAAATCAGCACGGACAATTATGCTTGTTGAACTCAAAAAACTGATTGAAGCAAACCCCTTGTTCCGAGATAAATTGCAGTTTCCAAACCTAAAGAACTCTAGGTTGCGCACCTTAATTAACCAGAGGTAAGATTGTAGGTGTTTACAGTAATATTTCTGTACAGTTCAGAATGCATTAAGCATTGCATATTACTTACAGAATAGCAGGAAATAATCTATTTGTTTGAGCATGACCTAGTGAAGCTCAAAATTTCTTCACCTTCATAATCGAGGACCCTATTGATTAAAGGATACTGTATTCCTGACAATGGAAAGTACTATAGGGACTACCTCTAGAAGTTTCTTCGATATAATTGTAGTTTGTTTTTATTGAGTTCAATTGACTCGTGGTCACTGCATTCAAGCGTCAAATTAAATCTGATTTCACTTTTATAAAACATAATATCATCCACAAAGAGGTAATTTTGAATTTGGTTGAGCCTACAACTATAGGAAACTCATTTGTCCAGAACTCACCATGGAATTATCTAGGGACTATCATAAGCTTTTCTAAGTCAATAGAAATCACATGAAAACAATCCTTCTGGATATATTTTTCCATTAGTCATCTTGTTCAAGTAAATAGCATCCCTGGTTGATTTTCAGACATGATATCATTAGTTATTTGTATAATCTCTTATTCGCTTCTCAACATGGTGCACAAAGCTCCCACTAATGTGGGGTTTCGAGGAAAGATCTATTGTATGCAGTCTTATCCTGTTTTACAAGAGGTTGTTTCCGTGAATATCACATATATTATCTGCAAAAAAAAAAGAAGAGTTTTCCATTCCTTTGGTATCTTCTTAGTTATCAATTTTTATTAAATTAGTTAACCAAATTATACCTTAATCTCCTAAATTGTTCTTAGCAAATGCAAATATTTATCTAAAAAAAGCATGGTCAATATGTTTCATGAGCCATCGTTCTATGAACCTGTTTCTTCCAATTTTCTACTCTTGGACTATTTAGGTTATATTAATTATTTATCCACTAATCATTTTATGGTTGGCAGTTTAAACTGGCAGCATCAGCTTTGCAAAAACCCTAGGCCAAATCCAGATATCAAAACTCTTTTTATTGATCACTCATGTGGGCAGCCAAATGGTGCACTTGCTCCGTCACCAGTAAACAATCCACTGCTGGGGGTCATGCCCAAAGCAGGAACTTTTCCTCCATTGGGTGCCCATGGGGTAATTTACCAATTGTTGAATTTTGAGTATTACTGTGATCCATGGCACATTCTCAACAAATTTCTTCTCCAGCCTTTTCAGACTGCTCCAACAGTTCCAACACCCCTTGCTGGTTGGATGTCTGGTCCTTCAGCTGTAACCCATCCAGCAGTCACTGGTGGACCTATTGGGCTCAATGCGCCTGCAAATCCTGGTAATATGATGGATTGTGATCATTAATACTAGAAGATTGTTGTGAGCGATGAGACTAACAATGGCTTTTCTGTTCAATATAGTTGCAATTCTAAAGCACCCAAGAACTCCTCCAACAGCCAACCCTTCTATCGAATATGCATCTGCTGACTCTGAGCATGTATCAAAAAGGGCAAGGCCCCTAGGAATAACTGAAGAGGTATGCTGGATTTTTCTAATCTAGTCAATTTTCCTTTTGGTTTTGGTTGTTAAGCGATACCAACTTTATCTTAGTACCAATTACATGATTCAGGTAAATCTGCCTGTCAATATATTGCCAGTTTCCTATCCTCAGAACCATAACCAGGCCACATTTTCCCTGGAGGACTTACCAAAAACAGTTGTGAGGACACTGATCCAAGGATCAAACCCTATGAGCATGGATTTTCATCCAATCCAGCAGACTATTCTTCTTGGTATTACTTTTCATTAACTTATTATTCTTTACTATGCTTGTTTTACTTTTGATGTATCAGCACTTTTCTGTCATTGGTTTCTGATTTTTTTTCCTGTTCTCGTATCCTAGTTGGTACAAATGTTGGTGATATTGCATTATGGGATGTTGGCACCCGAGAGAGATTAATTCTGAGGAATTTTAAGGTTTGGGAGCTTGGAACTTGCTCCATGTCTCTGCAGGTTTGATATCCATGTACCAGATTATACACTGCTGCATGGTTCTGGCTATGGTGTTTTTTTATTTATTTATTTTGTTTGACATGTCCCCTTGTGCCACTCAGACTTCTTTGGTAAAGGATCCTGCTGTATCAGTTAATCGCATAATATGGAGCCCAGATGGCTCCTTGTTTGGTAAGCTTATTCTGTGTGGCAAAAACAAAAAGACTAATAGTGACTTCTATTGTAAGATTACCAAGTTATGGTGCAGGTGTTGCTTACTCAAGGCACATTGTCCAAATATATTATTATCATGGTGGTGATGATATCAGACAACACTTGGAGGTTGGAAGGGCAATATATGCATTTTTTGGGTGATCCTTGTTTCTTCCAATCTTATTTATGACTTCTTTTGGCATCCAAATGGTAGATTGATGCTCATGTTGGCGGTGTCAACGATATCGCATTTGCTCATCCTAATAAGCAGCTTTCTATAATCACCTGTGGAGATGACAAGACAATTAGGGTTGGTAGAAAACTTTGAATTTAAATTTTACATGCCTTTCTTTTTAAGCTTTTATCGAAGTTTCTAGTACATTAGGTGTGGGATGCAACTAGTGGCACTAAACAACATACTTTTGAAGGCCATGAAGCACATGTATACTCTGTATGCCCACATCACAAGGAGAACATTCAGGTAGTTTGACAGTTTAAGATTTTTTTTAAAGTCAAATTGATCTTTAACTATGGCTGGACATATTGGCTTAGCTTTTACTTAGTGATTTTAAAATGGTTTGTTAATCTTTAGCTTCTTTGACTTGCAGTTCATATTTTCAACTGCATTAGATGGAAAAATAAAGGCATGGTTGTATGACAATCTAGGATCCAGGGTAGATTATGATGCTCCAGGGCACTGGTGTACAACAATGTCTTATAGTGCTGATGGTTCAAGGTCTGTTTCTGGCTATTAGCCTTTGTGCAAACAAGTTTATGCTTGTTCTCTATCCCTCACTAACAATTATGGTTTTTTTTGCAGGCTCTTCTCATGTGGAACTAGTAAAGAAGGGGAGACATTCATCGTGGAGTGGAACGAAAGTGAAGGAGCTGTAAAGAGGACATATCAAGGTTTCCGAAAACGTTCACTAGGAGTTGTGCAATTTGATACCACAAGGAACAAGTTTTTGGCTGCTGGTGATGAATTTTTGATCAAGTTCTGGGATATGGATAATATCAATCTACTAACAACTGTTGATGCTGACGGTGGCTTACCAGTAATCACTCTGTTTTTTGATATATATGAATAAATTCTTCTATTAGGAGCCTTATGTGTCACTTCTAATATCAGGCAAGTCCAAGGATTAGATTCAACAAGGAAGGAACACTATTGGCTGTTTCTACACATGATAATGGAATTAAAATTTTGGCAAATGGGGATGGACTTCGTCTATTGCGCACACTTGAAAACCGTTCTTTTGATGCTTCTAGGGTTGTTTCGGAGACTGCAACAAAGGTATCCTATTTTGAACAGTATAAATTTCTTCTTTTAACATAACATAAATTTAAAAGAATTCTCTGGTGTTTATGCTTCATGATACAGCCTGTAATAAGTTCGCTAACTGCTGCTTCTATTGCAACATCTTCTGTAATAACCGAGAGACCAGCTCCACCTATCACGATAGCTGCTGGAATGGTTAGTCTGTTCTTTTTGTAGCAAAAGACTGCTACATTTTTCCCCAGTCCATTTTATGAATCTCAACTGATTTTTATGCGGTAACATTTGATATTGGTAGAATGGAGAAGGCAGAAACATGGTAGATGTCAAACCTAGAATTGCTGATGAATCAATGGACAAATCAAAAATCTGGAAGCTTACTGAAGTCAATGAACCAGCTCAATGTCGATCTTTAAGGCTCCCAGACAGTCTTAGAACAAGCAAGGTTTGATATCTGTAGTTTAGGATTTCATATGTTGAACATTCTACAGTTATATTTCTTCAGGAAAATGTTATGAATATTTGCATTAAGTCCATTTCATTGTACTAGTTGCCTTATTGGTTCAAGTTAACATAACCTGTGTTCTAGGTAAACACTTTTTTTCCCCCTGTTATCTTTCCCATACAAGATGTATTATATCTTGCTTCACATCAGAATTTTGCTCAATCATGTTAGGCCCGATGGGTTTTTTCATGTTTTACTCTGTAGATCTGCCTTTTGGGGTTGGCAATATTGCTACTCCTTGTCTGAACACTTTCTTTTATTGTCAACAATCATAAGAAAGTTTGACTTTATATCATCATATATGAACACTAAATCAAAAAATTGACAATATTGTATCAATGCAAAAGGATGCATAAAAGTAGTATCCAAGCTTGAATTCTTTCACTTGTATTTTACTTTTTCTCCAATGAAGATCATTCCTCTACAAGTACTGAACAAGCTATATTATCCAACTACATAGGATCAGTCTCACAATCCCTCTAATGTAGAAAAACAATAGCTTTTTAAATCGTTCTTTTATTAGCCATAGCAAACTTTGGTAAATGTTAGTCAGATTTGGTTAGACCTTTGAAGGAGACTGAGATCATTGTTGGGCCTATAAAGGGGTCTGAACCCCCTTATTTCAATCATTTCAGTTGATAAAATTTAGCCTCTTTTGAAACACCTGGTGTGCTAAGATGGTCACAATTTGATTTACCTGCCTCATTGGTAAAACTAAACACAATTTTTTTTTTTAGCTTGAAAAAATCAACCCAAAATCAAACCAAAACTGAAACAGTTTGGGCTGAAACAAAATCAATTTCTTTTTTGATTTGTTTCAGTTTAAACCGAAATTTTTACTTAAAAAAAATCATAAAAACAAAAACATAGTAACTATTAAGCTACTAAACAATATTTTATTTAATTAGTAGCTAATACTCATTATACGGACTACAAATCCTAAATGACAACCAGAACATAGACAATAATTAAATGCATACTAAATATTAGGATTATGTTAAAGTATATAATTATTTAACAGTTTGATTCGATTTTGCCGGTTTCACCAGGACGGAAACTGAAATTGAACTGAACCTGAAAAGTTTTACTGCTTTCAGACCCAAAACCAAACTGAGAAACTGAAAAGCTTAGGGGGCATTTGGTAGGCATTTTCTTCTCCGTTTTCCATTTTTATTTTCTGCGAAAACGAGAAACGCGTTTTCCATCTCCATTTTTCAGAAAATAAAGGAACGTTTTTTGGAAAACTAGAAAATGAGAAATAATCATTTTCTATTTCCATTTTCGTTTTTTCAAAAAATAAATGAGCATTTTCTGAAAAATTGGAAAACAAAAAAAACTTATTTTCTGTTTTCTGAAAAAAGAGAGAATGAAAATAGAAAACAGAAAACAGAAAATTCTCTACGAACCAAACGCTCCCTTATTTTTCCAATTTGGTTGAGATTGGATTACAGGTTTCATGCTAGGCATGCCCACCCCTAGGTGCTGCATCACCTTTTTTGTGGTCAAATAAACTATTTTGATGACCAATGATCTGAGAGTATTCCACAATTATGTTCAGGCAATTCCATGTATGGATAATTATTAGTTATGGTTCTAGAGAATAGTTATTTGTCCTCAAAATTATTTAGTTATTTGTTGAATTGAATTCTCACCGAGTATTATTCTTCTTAGTGAGTTACAGGAGCTTGATTTTAAATGTACATGATAAATTTGTTGGGAAGGTGTTTGGATGTCTGAGTGCACACCTTGTTTATATTTCTAATGTTTGATGAGAGAGGTGTTTACTGGAAATTATGTACTGAATCATATTAACTGGATAGAGCAATGAAGTTTCTATTTCATTTCACTTGCAGACTACAGAAATAAACATGTAGATGAGTGCCTTTCACCATTAGATATATATGATGAATCCTTTTCCCTTGCGTATTTTGTGAGAGAACATAATTGAAGGTCCTGATTCTCTTGACTAGAACTTGGTATCACAGATTTCGAGACTGATCTACACCAATTCTGGCGTTGCCATCTTGGCTTTAGCATCAAGTGCAATTCACCTACTCTGGAAGTGGCCTCGTAATGAACGTCATTCGAGCGGAAAGGTGAAGGATATTATCAATACTTTGTCAAAGTGCCATCATGTCTATGAAATTGTATGATACTTATATACCTTTTTTTGTAGGCAACAACAGGTGTTGCTCCGCTGTTGTGGCAACCACCAAGTGGCATATTGATGACCAATGAGATAAGTGACACAAATCCTGAAGAAGCTGTCCACTGCTTTGCACTTTCGAAGAATGACTCGTATGTTATGTCTGCATCAGGAGGGAAAATATCCCTATTCAACATGATGACATTTAAGGTTATCCAATGACCCTATAGTGCAATTTAGCTTAAGTTATATTTGGGATTCACCGCTTTGTTCTCACTGCAGACGATGACAACGTTCATGTCTCCTCCACCTGCAGCAACTTTTCTTGCATTTCATCCTCAAGACAATAATATAATTGCTATAGGAATGGAAGACTCCACTATTCAGATATATAATGTCCGAGTAGACGAGGTATTGTGCTACTACATCAGTATGTGATAGCTGGGTAAGGAATCTTGTAACTTACAGAATTCATGCTCTTATGCAGGTCAAGAGCAAACTTAGAGGCCACTCCAAGAGAATTACTGGTCTTGCCTTCTCCAATGTTTTGAACGTGCTGGTCTCATCTGGTGCCGATGCTCAGGTTATTTGTTGCCCCCTCTTCTCACTGTGAATTATTAATAATGCGTACAATTTGGCAATTGCAAATTGCGTTCATGGGGATTTAGGAGATATATGAAATGCATCCCGTTTTAACCTCTTAATGGTTATGCTTATTGTCCCTTTTCCCTTGCAGCTTTGTGTGTTTGGAACTGATGGGTGGGAGAAACAGCGCAGCAGATTTCTGCAAATTCCTGCTGGGCGTACTCCTGCTGTCATTTCAGATACGCAAGTTCAGTTCCATCAAGATCAAATACACTTCCTAGCTGTGCATGAAACTCAGATTGCTTTGTACGAAACTAAATTAGAATGTGTGAAGCAGGTACGTATCTTATTCTGAATTTCGTATCCTATTTGTCATCTTTTCCTCAATTCAGCGAACCTTTTCGTCTCTTTACAGTGGTCACCTCGTGAGGGTTCTGCCCCCATTTCACATGCAACATTCTCTTGTGACAGCCAGCTGATATATGCCAGTTTCTTAGATGCAACTATATGTATATTTAATGCTGCCAATCTCACTCTACATTGTCGTGTCCTACCAACTGCTTATCTAGTTGGCAATGCCAGGTACTCAGTCGAACCATTCATGCTGTGTACTTTCTCGTTCCCTTTGCTGCATTTTGTATAGTTGATTCAAGGATCGACACAAACCATTTCGATAATCATTATAGAACAGGCGTATATTCCAGGTCATTAATTGTTTATATTGCTTCTTAATTCTTCAGCATTTGGTAGAAATGCTGTTAACTATAATCTGAGAAGGAACTGATAAAAAGGCCTTATCTGGATAAGTTGCATCATACTTGTATAATTATGGTCAAGTATACATTTGAACTCCACTATTTACATGCTCGATAATTTTGGTCGTCACTTGTATCGATATGATTGCTGTACAAGGTGCAGCGGGATGTGCTATTCTAGATTTATTATTGATGTTATCATCCTTTTTTTTTCCCCTCTTTCTGACAGCACTGCTCTATATCCACTTGTGGTTGCTGCACATCCATCGGAACCAAATCAATTTGCCTTGGGCATGACAGACGGCGGTGTCTATGTATTAGAGCCACCGGAGTCGGAAGGAAAATGGGGGGTTAATCCACCCGCCGAGAATGGTTCAGCAAGCAGTATGACTGCCACCGCCCCAGCCGGAGCCTCTAATTCCGATCAACCACAGAGGTGATGCAATACTTCAAGCACAAATTTTAACCCTTTTCGTCTAACTGAGGTATGAAATCGCGCTGGCACCATTTCGGCACAACGTTTCAAATGCCTTTTTCGTTTGTTCAAGTGGCGACTAACAATGTCTTGTTATTGTGCCTTCATTTGCAGTCATGGAGTGTAGTTTCAAAGTTTAGGTCCTACAAGAAACAGCCCAAGGGATTTCTGGCAATAGACTTCGCTTTTATGTCGTCGTAATTGTATGTAGTAAAAGAAATATCCCTTGATAGAATTGATTATGTTGGTTATGTGATATGACAAGGTTTTTTTATTTTTGTTTTTATTTTTTATTTTTAATATGTTATCAGAACCCTGGTGGATATGGGATGCATGTTTGAATTGTAAATATTCTCCCAGGCAACTGCAATTGAAATCAACATCTGCTCCGTCCATTTGAGCTATGACTCAATTTAGTGAGCAAGTTAGAAGGAAGATAAGAAGATGGATAGAATAAAAATGAAAATATTAAAGAGAAAGTTGAAATTATAAATTTCATGGTTTAATTGTGATTTTTACTGTGAAGTCTTGAGTTTTGTTTAACAAGGACTACAGTCATGATAAGCAGCATGATCAATTTGTAGTTTTTGTTGAGATGTTCATTCCGCTTCGCCAGTCAATTTCACAATCAATCTCCTTAGTTTTTGTTGAGATGTTTGTTCCGTTCAATGTCTTTTATCAATTTCACAATTAATACGAAAATTAATACGAAAGAGATAAATTATAAAAATAACAATTTTAAATTCTACGTTGTTGAAATTCGATCTTGTTTAAAATTGAGTGATAGACCTGCATCACATATCCAAACATAACGACATCTGCTCTCTTCGTTTGAGCTATGAACTAAAAATACTAATTTTGAAAAACTTGTTTAAAATGGCATAAATATAGCGATTAATCAAAGTGAAAATATAATAAAATTTATTTAAATATATTTGAGCTATGAACTAAAAATACTAATTTTGAAAAACTTGTTTAAAATGGCATAAATATAGCGATTAATCAAAGTGAAAATATAATAAAATTTATTTAAATATATTTGAGCTATGAACTAAAAATACTAATTTTGAAAAACTTGTTTAAAATGGCATAAATATAGCAATTAATCAAAGTGAAAATATAATAAAATTTATTTAAATAAAAATGATATAGTAAAATAAAATTTAATAGCATAAAAAAATTTATATAATCAAAATAAAATTTAGTTGCAGAAAATTAATCACGCAAAATTGCATAGTTATCCCTCTAATAGTTGGATTAATGTGATGCCATTTGATAATTCATCAGAGCAATTCTTTTTTCTTAGAATTGATAAAGATCAGAAATCGAAATTCAAGATGGAGTAAAATGTTTGTAAAACTTCTGAATTATGCGTCACATATTACAAGAATTAAAATAATCATGGCTCAGAGCTCACCTACAAAACTACTAAATGTAGAGCAGTATCTGCAGAAGCATACGACGAGGTACAACATGCATCAATTCAATTCTCATCTTTTAGAATACAACCAGTCCTGAAACTTTTGCTCAACGAGGCTCCTTCATATGGAAAATCGTTATGAATTGTAAAGAATTTCTCGAGCTCCTGTGGACAATCTAATGCAAACTCTGGGTCCGCTCACAAAATGATCGATCTATCGTCGAACAAGCAGGGGAAGTTTGGAATTATCAATCGCGTAAATGAATGAAGGTAAGTTCCTGTTGCTCAAGCTACTGAACACACTTTTTCTGGAAGAAAGTTTAGAATGAGCAACTGATACAAAAAGAAACATTCAATGTATGATTGTTGGAAATATCAGTTCAGTGTTGCTGAGAATAGTTACCCTGTCTAGAGCTGCTGCAACAAAGACGATCATTGTCTACATAAGTCGCATCGAGACCCATCATCCAGGAACCTACCGATGTATCGTCGTGAGCATAAGTCTGGAGCGAAGCGCTACAAGATGGCAAAAATAGAAGTCGACTTCAAATACAATTTGATGTTCTAATTATACTTCTTTTTTTTTCGTTGGCAGGTTATAAACACTGACAGTATAGGAGTAAATTGACAAAAGTTTACCTGTTTATGTTGATGTATTGGGCTAAGTTATTCGATAAAATTATGAGAGAACCAGCAGCATGACGGAAATACCTGCCCAGTCGAAAAGTATTCGGTAAGAGGAAAAACATCAATGTCCATAATTAGCTATTTCCATTCCATTGAATTGTGGACAAAATTCCTCTAACTTCTATTGTTTGCGGCATTCCAAGCAAAAATGCACGTGGACGAACTGGATAAAAGTGATGCAAAATACTTCCTATAGATAACAAACGAGATTAAAACTCATTTTGAACCAAAAGAATTCACTAATTTTCTTCAAAGAGGGAGGAACTAGACAAGCTTCTTTATGAATAAGTAAAGACAATCATTCATTTTTGTTCAAGAATCAACTGATTCTGTCTTAATGCAAGGGCGTATATGTTTTAATGTAAAGGACTGTATTTGACTTCTTGTTACCCCTTTGAAGGGAAGTTAGGTTCGACAAGCTCATTAGGATATCTTCCATTACAGCGAGGTGTGGTATCTTGGTGAAAATGCATCAATTGAGAATTAAGCATGGAGACCGGGATGGGATCATGTGTCAAACATACAGGACAATTTTTATTATTTCAAAAAAAAAAAGTTCTTTTCTAGAATACTGGAACTATGAAACTCATATCGACATATAGGTGAATTTTAAAACTTACTATGTTGAGAATTAGGTAGCAAGACCAACTTGCTGCATAAAAGGAACAGATGGCAAAATCATAGCCAGCCACTCATGAATGCAAGCTAAGAATTCAAGAGATAAGGGTATAAATTAGTTAACTAGTTTTTTTTTATCAAAAGAAGAATTAATAAATGGCTGATGAGCGAAGGAATTTTTTTCAGTGTATTAAGAGAATAAGATTGCATACAATGTTGCTCTAATTGAAAATTAAGGGTTAAGTAGATGAGTCATGCTATGAAACTTTAAGAAAGAAGGATTGAGAATTTTGTTTTTTTTAAAAAATCAAACTAAACTTCAGAAAATCAATGATTTAGGGCCCCCAAAAGGAACTTAGCTGTTATTTATTAATGACTACAAAGAAATATGGAATTATAAAAGGAAAATATATTTGCAAATGCCTTTTTATCGACTTGGACAAAGATTATGATACAGTTTCTTGATGGTTATCATGGTGGATTTTAGTATTTCAGAGACAAAAAGAATATGAAAATTGTATTGTTGTTGTGTTTCCTTCACGGAAGAGAGAGTCTCAAGGAAAGAAATCAAATCTTCAATTGAAGGGCAAAATCTATGGCATTGACTTGATAAAAACCAAAAAAGTATTATTCATAGATATAAGAAAAGTTAATTTAGAATTTTGTTGGAGCTAAAATTGACACTTCCATTCATCTTTTGGTTGCGTCACTGTTCTTTAGATTTATTCAACAATTGGCTATATTTCAGTTTTCTGGAGGTGCACATCTAATCCTCTTTTCGCATGTTTAAACATCCAGAATGAGTTACCTTAACAACTTCCACAATGCAATTCACACTTGTGTTTTAGCTAAATGCATGCACTCTGAAGAACGACTAAATAACTTTAAATCACCAAAAAAAAAAAAAAACTGATCTTTTATTAAGCAGAGAATGATGATCCACAAGTACTTCAGTTATATCACTATGGTATCAAGTTTCATTTTTCAGATCCACCTAGTGGGATAAGACTTGGTTGTTGTTGTTGTTGTTTCATATGCTTGTTTGGTGAGAAAAAGTTAAAAGCTGTTCAGAAAAAGATCCACCTAATGCTTATATACTTATGTCTGTCACGTGCATGTTTTCAACAAAGTAAAAATATGCTGTGTTCAATTGATTTAATATGACAGGACAATACCTCCACCTTCAACTTGATACTTATATTAGTAATAAGATCAAATATGATATATATCTTAGTAAATCAAAGCTATATCTTCCTAAATGAGACAATAACTTTGACAGACGAATGTAAAAAAGCACTTACGACTTTCCATCACCAAATTTCCACCACTCTGGCTCATACCATTGTTGTCCCCTGGATAAAAAGATGGTTAAGAGTTAAAACAGTGAAGATTTACTTGTCCAGATAAAAGGTCAGTTTGTCCTAAAAATCTATCGAGTTAGTTTACATGCACACAAAATTCTATATCGGACGGTGGATAATGGAGGTGCTCATGGATGAATTGTGTAGGGGATATATATATATATATATATATATATATATATATATAAAGTTTAATCATGCTTCATTTTCAAAGATTGGTAAAGAATGATCTGCCTGTGAAATTGCACAAGACAACTTTATAAACCAGAAACAAGTTGTGAAAGTAAGATAGTTTAACAACTAGTGAGCCAACAAACCCACAAATAGTACAAAAATATAGCATAAGATAAGAAAAATTCCAGTGGAATTCAACAATGTAGAAAATTTAAATTATGGCTGAAGCGTCAAGTAGCAGAAAAAAATTCTGAATACTGACTGACACCCAGTAGCAGTTAACAAGAGCTAAGACAACGAATGGTCATTCTTTACATTACCGGCCTCCCCTGAGCTGGATATTTTGGTAAACAATGACCACAGTAGTACCATGAATAAACTTTTGTTGCATTTGACCAATAACTTGAAAGAAGGCTATGAGAAAATAGTAAACATGCCACATTCAGGTAGAACTGTCTATACTAGACTACAACATAAATACATAGATACAGAGAAACCTAATGAATAGATGTAATATAGCCCCAAAAATTTTTCATAGGACTGTAGGTACCATGAAGTATGCATCTGCATATACTAAATGTTGTACCCTCCGATTTTCTATTAATCAGAAATTATTTAGTTGTAATAAATGTGGAATTGCCACATTAATAGCCCCCTCCAGTTGCCCCTACCGGTGGAGGAGGTAAATAAGGATCCCAATTGATAAGTGCAAAAGAAAGGGGTAGTCGATAGCTCAGGATGATGAATTCCCCAAGAATGGACCCTTGCCCACTACGGACAAACTCTTTTGCACTTACCAACTGGGTTAGCGCTGGGAGCTAGCTATTTAGTTGTAATGATTAGACATGATGTATTATTAAGATAAAATTTATTGAAGAATAACATCAAAAGTGACAAGTTTAAAACAATAACAAAAACAATGTTGTAATTACTACTTAAGTTTGAAAGCATACTCTTCGCTTATGACAGAACCAGATTTCATGCAGCCTATGTACAAACCATGACTGCCACGGCGATTTTCGAGAATCTCAATGAGGTCATCTGATTGAAAAAATTGTGAACAGATTCAAATACAAATATAAACAAACTCAAAATGAAAAATGCAGGGTTCTTAATTATATAATCAAATAGGAAAGGAGTATTTTACCTAAGTCAAGATTAATATTATCATCAACTTTAACATAGAACTCAGCATTCCAAGATTCAACAGCAGCACTGAAGAAATATTTAGCTTTCTTAGGTAATTCTTCTGCAGCTTCTTCGTGGCTTTCCTAAGGTTAAAACACAAACCTTATCTAGGTTACTGGTGACAATGTAAATCAATAGATATGAAATCTAGGATAAGATTAGACATACACAGTTGTATAGGGTTAATAAATAGATCTTGTAAGTGTATTTGAGAAACAACAGCTAGTTATTAGTTAGTGATATAAACTGCCATGACCATAATACTCAGATCTCAAATCAATTTTAATCATTGTATCCTCTTCACACTGTAGGTCTTACTAATTCAATTTCTCTAATTAAGAATCAATCAAATGTCTTTGGACATGCCAATATCATCTTAAGCTACTTTCACTCATTTTATCACATAAGGTTGATTCCTTCCTCTGAATACAATGCCTAAACCATGAGACATGCCTACATAATTACACATGCATCCCAATGAGGATAGAAACAACCCATGAAAACCATGTAGCAAGAAGTTTACTTGAAGTTTTTTTGTGTTAAATGCTGTCCCTGCACTACAATCCAATTCCTAAAGATATATCTCTACATCCCAATTCCAAATGATATATCCCAGAAATAAGTAGAAGAAGGTCATCTATCTATGGTCAGGAGTCGAGACTTGTAATGGACTTAAGGTAGCAAGCTGGAATATAAAAATACAATATCCAAGGTCTTTACAAACCCAGAGAAAGAGATTCAAATAGCCTGTCATAAGCATGAACAATATTTTAGAGGTTAAAGACTAGTTTCAATTGCCAACATGCTTAAATATGATCTACAATATATAAAAGCTTACAAGAATCAAGAAGTCCTTAGTATGATGATTTTCCTCATCAATGTTACGATCCAAGCTATCGCCTCGATTAGGACTGCAAAGTAGAAAGTCCATCTTGCAATATAAGATTCGGAGGAACATGTGTACAACAATATGCAAACACAAACCCACAAATACACTCTTATAAAATGTGGAACTGCCACATTAGCGGCCCCCCACAAATACACTCTTATGTTTTCATGTGATCTTGCTAAAGAAATTTAACAAACCTTAACTGGAGTCATAAAAAATAAAATGCAAGAAAGAACTCAACAGCTAAAGGAATGTAGAGAAAACCTTCGACCAATTACAAATCGAATGACCACGCCTCTATCCTCAAGTTTCTTTAATGCATCACCTGAAAAATTATGAAGTAAATTTGTATTACAATGTAGTAGCACAACTCTTGACTTGTAGATCAAAACTAAATTATAATATTCTTAGCAATATTAGTCCAAACGTCAAGAGCAATCACATGACAAGATCTATGTACTCAACATAACGTGTTTAAGCTACTAAACTCATAGGATGATAATTTAAATGTAATATACAAAAGAGTATATTGACTCCAGTGATGAAAGAGCCAATCTTTGAAAGGAGACCTCATGCTGTAAAGAACTTATAAGTTTCTGAACACTTTTAAGCCAGATACTGAGCAACAAAAATGTTTGAATGATCATTGCTTTTGCTTTAAAATGTTCTACCAAAAAACAAACACCTAAACTATAAGCACAATATTATATTGAGAAAACATGGTAATTATCCTTGGTGCAACTTGGAAGCCAAACCTCTAGGCATCCAAGAACCTCTGAATACATTTCGCTTGAGGCGGCTCCCAAATCCTGTATAAACACCGATAACGGCAAGAAGCTTCTTAGAATAAGATGTGTTCCCCGCCAAAAATCCCTGACTCTTAGCCAAGGTCAAGTCCATCTCAGCCTCCACTGACTTTCTTGCAATTTCACTGTAATTTAGCAGTAAATTTTGCCGAGTGAATATGGTGAATAACAAAAACAAACTCCATATCGAAAAGTAGATTACTTGCAACCGAGATTCATCAGTTTATCTTCAACAGTAAGGACCTTTGGCATCTGATACGAAAATGACGATAAAGGCGAAGATCAAATTCAAAATTTAACATGGAAAATTACTAGAACCAAAAGGAATCAACCAAGCGATGCATACATTGCCAGTACTCTTCTGAAGAAGCTCTGACAACAGCAACCGGTTCTCCGAATCTTGCCACAATCTATCACAAAATAGAAAAAATCGTAATTAACGATTCAATTCCACTTCCATCTGATCGACTGGATCGAGCAAATGTTACAGGTGTAAGAACGAACCGGCCCGCGACGTAGAGCCAGGCGAGGCAAGACAAGAAACCCATGATGAGTGGCGCTCTGCTCCACTGGGAAATCGACGACGAGGATGATTTGGGCAGATGGGATCTCCAGCGGCGATCTTGCTTCAAGGCGCTCGCAAGCGTCTCCCCGCCTCGGATCGGGAGGCGATCGCTGGAGCGATCCATGGCCCAACTCCGGCGAAGCTGCAAAGGGAGATTGGAACCGGGGAGCCTTCTAGCGGTTGCCGGTGGTGGCCGATCGGTGCTAAAGGGAACGGACGACGACGACCGTTTCGGTTCAGCTTTCGCTGTATAGGGCCGGGAATTGGGCTTGGGCCAAATTCACATATTATTGGTCCCAATGAAAAGTGAATGGCCCAGCTATATTTGGGCCCTAAGCAAGCATAAAAGATACTATATTCATAAGACGTTCTTTATAATTGATCTCGTAATTAGATGAAGAGAGATAAATTATAAAAAATATTTTTATTCAATTAAGAATTAATACGATGAAAAAATAAGTATTTCGAAAAATTTATACTATGTAAGTCAAATCAAATGAAATTTTATGTTTAAATTGATTTGATAAGATAACTAAGTTGAACTGAATTAAATCAAAAGTGAATTAAAATTATATTTAAGTTTGATTTGATTTTTTTTATGAATTTAAAATTGAGTTTGATTAATTTAAATATTATTGAATTCTCAATTTAAATTTATTTGATTGATTATTGAGTTTATAATAGAAGTTTATTTATTTTATTTATTTGTATTTATTTATTTACCATGTTAATAAAAATTCAAAGCGAATATTAATGCAACAAAATGGTTAATTATCTAATATTAATGAATTGTGTTTCAGTTTATTAATTTAACTTAATAATCCGTTTAAATTTGAACATTTAATTAATCTTATGTTCCTAGTCAACGCAAAAAGGATATTCTTGTTTAAGAAAATAAATTAAAAAAATAAATTAAAAAAATATATTTGTGTGAACAAATTATGAATCTTATAATTATTAATTATAGAGTCTCGATAAGATTTTTCAATTTTAATAGTTAGCTAAAAAAAATTATTATTGTTTCCATGAGTGTCAATTTTAAAAAATATTTAAATGATATCTCATCCTATTTTTATCCTAAAATTATTTTTATTTTAATATTATTATAATAAAATTTCACACAAACTAATATAATCGCATATTAATCTCATACAAACTACCATAATATAAATCAGTTTAATTGACTAAAAAGGATAATAATAATTTTGAATAAAGTCACTACAAATAATATCAAAGTAAATTTGATCAAATTAAAATAATTCCTATCAATTGAATTTTTTTTTTAATATAGCATTAATTTGGGGTGGGTTTGTTCAAATTATTATATTATTATGTATAATTTTGAAGAATAAAATATAATTTGGTTCATTCTAATTTATTTATTCAATTTAATATTTTATTATATTATTTTTGTTCAATTTTAAGACTTTGTTTATTCCGAAATATATTTATTTACGACCGTATCAATCAGGACAGTTGCCATCGTTGCACAAAGAAATGACGATGGACACTCACTGATAACTACGATAGCTATGCCAACAATCGATGACGGCGACAACCAACAATTGGTGGCAATGGCTGACGATTGACGACTGTCACAATCAGCGATCGACAACGGTAATCAACGATCGATGGCGACGGTTAGTGATCGATTATAGCGACGATCGATGGTCGACGATCAATAGCGGCAGTCGACGACTGATGACGATGACAACTGACGATACCGCAGACGATTGACTAGAATTTTGATTACATTCGAATAAAATTAGGATTTGATAAAATTTAAAAAATATTTTAGTTTGAACGGACAAAATTCGAAGGATAATTTAAAAAAATATATTTGTTAATTTCGAAATAAAAAAAAATTACTCTCCTCGTAAGCTCAGATAATATGATTCCCAATTATATATTTTATTTATTGACGTTGCACTAATTATTTGGGAATCTATTATTCTTTAATAATAACTTTGAATCAAAGATAATTTAGTTTTATACTACAATAATTTTAGTTAACCTTACTGTATATATAGTATCAAAATAAGTAGTATTTAAAAAAGGATAAAAATTATATTAATTTAAAAAAAAAATTGAGTGGGCGCCCTTTTAATTTTTATATAAATAAAATATTTTTTTTATTTTAAAATATAATTTTATTTTTTTATTTATTTATATTGTGCCCTTGTGTGTGGGGCCCGTGGGGGCGAATTAAAGTCTCTTCGGATCAACCGGGCAAGTTCGTTTTTTTTGCTCTGACCTGATCTCCGCTACTTCCATTGCCTTTCGCCTGGAGAACCAGACAAAGATCGATAGAGAGGGCGCTTGGTGGATCTGCATCGACGGTAGATGGCACCGAAGAGCGCTCTGCTACCGGTGTCGGATCCCCCGCCGCCGCCGCCGCTACGCGGGGTGGAAGACAGCGCCCCCCTCTTCCGAGGATCCGCCATGACCAGGCGAGGTGCCTTTGCAGCCATCTCCTACATGTCCTGCGCAGGTGATCCTCCTATTTTTCATATTCTTTTCTTGTGTTCGATCTTGGAATAAGTTGGCTTGTGCTGGAATGCTTTTTGATCTTTTGTTTTGGGTATATGATGGAGGTTTAGTGTTGTTGGAGTTCAGCTCGTCTTCAACCTTGTTATTTTTGAATTTTTGGCAAAAATGAACCTTTGTTATTTATCGTCCTAGTGCGCTCAAATTTTAGGCCCAGTTCTACTTGATCTCCCTTCAAAAGTGCTGTAGACAAAATTTGTCATTTTAGAAGTCTTGAGTAAACAGTGCATTTTCTGGATAGTTCTGTTACACGTAAAAGAATTAATCTTTTGCCGGTGTGAGGTTATTGAAAAAAAAAAATTGGACTGTTTACTAGTGTTGGAAGTATAACGAGGATTTTTTTCTCTCTCTCTAGTTATTTGCCGCTCACATAGTATACCTGCTCACATAATTAGTTAAGATACAGATGTTTAAGTTTTTGGGCAAGTACTTGGAGATTTTCAGGATGGTGTATGAGTATATGGAATGCTTAATCTTGACAAGGATATGGAATGCTTAATCTAGACAAGTATATTGAATGCATAATGCTGACGAGTATATAGAATATCA
Source organism: Wurfbainia villosa (assembly GCA_025175895.1). Taxonomy (NCBI): domain Eukaryota; kingdom Viridiplantae; phylum Streptophyta; class Magnoliopsida; order Zingiberales; family Zingiberaceae; genus Wurfbainia; species Wurfbainia villosa. The sequence goes on along the minus strand of CM045991.1, from coordinate 45,080,397 downwards.
AGTTTCCATGAATATTTTTTTATGGATTTATCATTATCTCTTGCCTTCTATGTTTTTCATATGGATTAATATACATTTTTTGCTTGTTCTCTTTTTTGCAGTTCTTCTAGTTTTGTTCAATAAAGCAGCTCTATCTTCGTATAATTTCCCATCTGCTAATGTGATTACTCTTTTTCAGGTATGTCATGAGTTCTGTAGGTTTTACCTCGAGAGATTTCAGCATCTCAATTTCTTTATATTAGAGTTTCCTGATTAATTGTCACTAAAAGGGGAGAGAATATATTTGCTGACGTTGAGGCTGCTTTGTGATAAGATAAATAAAATAAATACAACATTCTTTCCATCAAAGATTAATCATTGTCCATATGCTTTAGAGGATGCAGCCTCTTAATCTTCTATATCCATCTTACTCTCAGTTGCGCTTGTATCAGCTTTGGATCTCTCAGCAGCTGTACTATTTGTTCTCTTAAGTATAGACTATGACTTCTTATATGCTTTACATTCTGCATATAAGACTGTCAAACTTAATCCGTGTCTTTGTGCACTATTTTCCTTGCTTGCATTTGGTCCTTATTGCTATGGTTGGATTTGGAATTTTTTGTTTCAGCTTGTAAAGAGAGGTTTATTCTTGTAGCTAATAGATATATCAGGTTTATGAAGAATTTATGAAGAAAATTAGTGAAATATGTCAAATAGGTGGACAACTAAACTTATCTCAGGACTTACTTCTAAACATGTAATAGCAAAACTAGATTCTGGGGCATGGGTTCCTTAGCCTTTATTTATTTGAACAGTTTTGCAAGATCTCTTTCAGTTTACCTTTGAGATATATTCATGTTTATATTATATATGCTTATTTGAGCAAACTAAGAAGGTATAGAGCTATAAGGATTTGACATAGTTCTATACTGTTGATGCTGGAAGGCTCCATGCTCATTGGTTCCTAATGGACAAGTTCAATGGTGCATTATATAAACGTAAATTGGTTCCTTTTCTAACAACTCTAAGTCATAATGGGCACGTTGAAGTTAGAGGACTCCATGCCCATTGGTCCCACATGGAAAAGTATGGTGGTTCATTAGATAAATATAAAATTATCCCTTTACTAACAACCCAAGCTTTTAGGATAACTGATTAGATAGTCAGCTTTAACATCCTATCAGAGCAGGAGACTATATTGACTCAATTTAACATCCTAATGGCGTAGCCAATCAACTTTAACGTCCATAAAGCTAAAAATCTTGTCTTATAGGTCATATTTACTCACTTTATCAGGCATCTTTATATACAAAGTCTACCATGAAGAGCAATTACTGGTTTTAATAGCTATTAAGCAATGATTGATTTTCAATAAAGTTAAGGTGGTATGGATATATATTTAGACGATCAATAAATGCTCCAGTTAAGTGATGTGAAACTATGATAAATACACAAATCGAACGAGGAAGAGAAAGACAAAAAAAAACTTGGTTAACAATAATAAAATAAGATAAAATTTATTTAAGTATAGATGATGTTATAGTAGGGGATAGAGTCCAATGGCATGGAAGGATCCATATAGCCGACACCACCTAGTGGAATAAGGCTTGAATTGTTGTTGTTGTTAAAATATCTTGTCCAATAGGTTGTATTGACTCCATTTAGTAGGGATATATGTATACAAACTCTACTATGAAGAGCTATAAATGTATTACTAAAATTGAACAACAACAACAACAACAAAGTTTTATCCCACTAGATGGAGTTGACTATATGGATTCTCCTATGTTATTGGTCTATGTGCCTTACTATATTATCATCTATATTAATAGAATTGAACACTGATGAATAAATTTTGGCCAATGGCTGATCTCTTTCTTCTTGTCGTTCTCATTTTTTGTATTAATTTCTAATTCTCTTTTTGTAATATCTTCTACATTTTAAGATTCAGACAATCCATTTTTACCTTTACACTTTGTTTACAGAAAATATCAGATTATTTTCCTTTTAAACAGAAACATGTTTTATATTGTTTTCCTCATTCACAACATCCAATAATTTTCTTTTAGCTGCCCATATAACCTGTTTGATCTCTTATGAATTATGATATATTATCATTAAAAAAAAAAAAAAATAGAACCACCACATTAGCGGCCTCCTCCGGCTGCTCCTACCGATAAAGGAGGTAAATCAGGAACCTAGGTGACAAGTGCAAAGGAGGGGATTAGTTGATAGTCTAGAGTCATGACCTCTCTAGGAATTGACCCCTGCTCACTTAAGAGTTACCCCTTTGTACTTACCAACTAGGCTAGCCTTGGGGGATGAATTATGATCTGTTTTCATTATTAGCTTTCCAAGCCCCATAGAATTTAACATGTTCCTAATTTTAGCAAGTCCTGATTTGCTCTGTGTATGTTGAAGGTTGAAAGTTCTCATCAAACAAAGACCCATAAGCATTTATTGTCTCTCTGAGGATGGATATTTTCTACTTTTTCTTTGTTGATTCATATTTTGCAGTTTCATCCTATTCATTTGTACTAGTTGTTCATTAGTTTCTTTTCAATGATTTTACTTACCCCTTTTGCATAATATTTTAGATCTTAGTCTTTTTTTTCTTTCCATTTCTGTCGTGTAATATTCATTTTAATAATATATTTTGAGATTTTGGGAAAAAAATAGATGCAAGTTTTGCTAAATCATTACCAGTCCTGTGGCTGCAGAAACTTGTTCAATTTATATTTAGAAATTATTCTCTCTTCAATCACATCCTCTACCTGTTTCTAATCTCTAATTTCTGTTAAAACTCTAATTAGTTTTTATCTGTTTGATTGCCATAGATTCAATTGATCTAATTGCAAGACCATTTTAATTAGGTTGTATTCAATTTATCACTATAGATTCAGGCCACCTAATTGTTAAATCTTTAGTTTGCAAGACATTCAGCTCTAATTACATACAGAAAGCAACTGCTAAGTCTGCAAGTACTAGTAAAACTACATGTTCTTCTAGTCTATGTTCTTTCTCAGATAAATTCTGGTATTTTGCAGATGATCAGTTCAACGTGCATTCTTTATGCAATGAGGCGATGGAGGATTATTTCTTTTGCGAATGGTGAATCATATAAAACAGGCTTGGTGCCACTTCAGATTGTTTTGCACACGCTTCCTCTGTCTATTGCATATTTACTTTACATGGTACGTGACCTACATGGTTTAACAATGTACTCAGCTATCTTTTCATACACCCTGCCACTAATTATATCATCTGCTTTTTTTATGTACAGTTGTCTGTAATGGAGTCTGTTCGTGGAGTAAACGTTCCAATGTATACCACACTTAGACGTACGACTGTTGTATTTACGATGATTGTAGAGTACCTACTTACGAGGCAAAAATACACATATTCCATTGTTGGAAGGTAATTTTTTTCAAACTTCTTGTTCTTACTACTTCCATTCATTGAACATTTGCATGTTGTTTGCAGATGATATTATTTTGGTAGATAAGACACGTGAAGGAGTAAATGCTAAACTAGAATCTTGGCGGAAAACAATAGAAGTCAAAGGTTTTAAGCTTAGTAGAGTAAAGACATAATATATAGAATTTAAGTTTAGCAATATTAGACGTAATGAAACAAGTGTTAAAATAGGAGATGATGAGTTGTCTGGATCTAAGAGCTTTAAATATTTAGGATTATTTTTGCAAGATGATGGAGGGATTGAGAGAGATGTCTTACATAGAATACAAGCAGGATGGTTGAAATGGAGAAAAATATCTGGTGTTTTATGTGATCGTAAAGTGCCTCTAAAATTTAAAGGGAAGTTCTACAAAATGGCGATTTGACCTGCTATGTTATATGACGCTGAATGTTGGGCTACGACCCGAGCACATGAGCAAAATATGAGAGTTGCAGAGATGAGGATGTTAAGGTGGATGTGCGGACATACGAGGATGGACAGAATAAGAAATGAGAGTATTAGAGAAAAAGTCGGTGTTTTATCTATTGAAGGAAAGCTCCGAGAGATATGTTTAAGGTGGTACAGACATATACTTAGACGACCAATAAATGCTTCAGTTAGGCAATGTGAAACGATAACAAATATACACATCAAACGAGAAAGAGGAAGACCAAAAAAGACTTGATTAGCAACAATAAAACAAGATAAAGTTTATTTAAATATAGATGATGATATAGTAGATGATAGAATCCAATGACGTAGAAGGAACCATATAGCCGACCCCGCCTAGTGGGAGAAAACTTTGTTGTTGTTGTTCTTACTGCTTGGGCTTCTCTGTCACTCATACATATGTTCTCAAATTTAAAACAGTTACCAATTCATGATTGTATTGTAGGCTTCAGTTTAAAACTTCATATGCTAGATAAGCTCTTTTTGATCAACTCTGTGATGCTTTTCATGCATAAACATATGACACTCTTGGTTCCAGCTCATTATTTATATCATCAAGACGTTTGCCAATACTTTATTTGATACTTCATGATTATACGAATGGTTTTATCAGTGTTGCATTGATTGTCCTTGGAGCTTTTGTTGCTGGAGCTCGAGACCTATCCTTCGATTTTTATGGCTATGGCATGGTCTTCGCCGCTAACATGACGACTGCAATTTATCTAGCAACTATAAACCGCATCGGTATAACTGCATGTTTTTTCTTTGTTTCTTTTATTGTTTGTTTAATTTACCTTGACAGTGAGGTACATATTTTTCCCAGGAAAATCCAGCGGATTAAATAGCTTTGGTCTCATGTGGTGTAATGGTAATACCCCAAGGGGCAGGGGACCATTGTGTAGAACCTGTAATTGACTGAAAAATTAACATTTTATGCAGTATGTGGAATGTAAATTGCTGTGTTGCTGATTTCAGGAATAGTATGCGGACCAATTTTGTTATTCTGGACATATATTCATGGCGAGTTGGAACTTACAATGCACTTTCCTCATCTTCATTCACTTGGCTTTCAGGTAAGTTTCTTTTCCATACATGTGCCTAACACTTTGTGTGTTCCTTTACAAATGGAGTTGTTAGTCAGTGTCATATTTGTAGACAAAAAAAAGTGAGACTAGCGAACTAGAAAATCTCAGCACTGAGGTTGCAATGCTGAAACACATTTTCCTATTTACTTTGCAGGCTGTGATGCTATTTTCCTGCATCTTGGCATTTTTCTTGAACTACTGCATTTTCTTGAACACGACCTTGAACTCTGCTCTCACACAAACGATGTGTGGAAATCTGAAGGTTGGTTTTCCTTTTCAACTGACCCTCTTCTGGCGATCTTCCAGCATTCTTTATGCAGGGCTTCCTGTTAGTTTAGAGGGAATTATTCTTCATAATCCTAGGCAAGCCCTACTACCTTTATATATATATATATATAGATAGATAGATAGATGTTATTAATTGACAATTAAACAAACACCCTCAGTTTTAATAATCACATGCCATGTTTATAACATTCTCATACTTCAAGCTGGTTCAAATATATTGCAAGACGCCAAGACCCAACTTATTACAAGCATGAAGCATATGATATGACGACGTTAGGTCACAATCAATGTTTGTTTTGTCCTCTCATGAGATACTGATTCGAGGCTATATGCATACTAGCTTGGTTATCACAAAACAATTCCATTGGCTCTGTAGGGCTGTATCCTAGCTCGACCATCAAATGCAGCTCATGCGTTGCTAAGGCCATGAACTTGCATTACACTTGACTTGGCCACCACGAGTTATACTGAAGAAGAAGTTGAATTACATTCCCAAATCAAGCGCTTGATGATTGTTTTAAGACATGGTCCAAAACAAGAGAGATCTGGGATAGTAGAGTCAAAACAAGTCACCGGAGCAACATCACATTGCTGCCGACGGCTGTATATGTGTAGGAGGCCTGCGGTATGAGGCATATTTAGGAGTTATGCATTTGGTGCTGAAGGAGGGAGGGTGAGCCTCAATACTGGGAACTTGAGCTGAAGGAGGAGAAGGTTTGACGTCTAGGGACGATGTGAAGGGAAGAAGGGAGCATAACTAGCATCTTTGACATGTCCAAGTCGATTCTAGCGAGAACACGTATGCCTATTATAGTTCCTAGACCAACCGCCTCATCCTCTTTGTTGGGATCTGTATGATCTAGGGAGAATTTTTGGCATAGATGATCGGCATAGAGGAACCTGATACCCGAGGAAGAATGATGGCTCGAATACTATATAGCATGTGATAATACTCAAACACACTCATGTGATAATACATATTCACATGCCATTTCCATAACAATGTCGAACTCAATCTGCATATCGTCGCAGGATCTGTTTACCATCGGACTTGGCTGGTTGTTGTTTGGTGGGCTTCCATTCGATGCGGTAACTTCAAATATTCCTTTTCTCTTCTTCAATTCTTTTCCATGTCGACAACTAATCAAGTGCCATGCTCTTCAATTCTTCCCAGTTGAATGTCATCGGCCAAGCCCTTGGTTTTGTGGGCTCTGGCTTTTATGCCTACTGCAAAATCAAAGGAAAGTAGAATTTCATCACCTCAGCTCGCGTGTGTATCGGCGATACTAATGGAGCTCCGAAATAGGCCGTCCATGGCTCCATCTGCGATGGAGCTCTGAAGATCAAACAAGTCTACCGACCCGAAATACAGTTATAAGAAATCAAATATTGGCAGCTGAGGTTGTATCACCTGCACAGGTTCCAGGATACCATTGTCTTTGCAGGTGCTGCTGATCTTGAATATTTGTGTACTTACATCATTCGCTCCTCCCAATTATAATTTATAATTTATATGCAAATGTGTGAATTTTCTTTTTTTTCTGCTTCGCAAACATTCGAGTTTGTAGTTCTACTTCATGGTTCCTGAAATCACAAATGCTCTCTCACTGCAAAGACTGGTTTCTTCTCCCTTTGCTAGAATATACAGGTAACAAAAGCTGCCGTACCTTAGAGCCATGGCCTGATCAGAGATAGACAAGACAACCATCAAGAGGTACAGAATTGAAACCCCATTCTTCATGAGATTAGTAATATAAATCATAATCAGGTTTACTATATGCCAACGTATTGTGACTAGAATCATATTTAGGGTATTCATTTACCCCTGGAATCTCTTTAAGACATCTCCTAAGCCATTCTTTAACAGTGACAGTAAGGTAAAATAACAGTAGTTTTCTTAATCCATTGTTTACTGTTTTCTAGGACATTTAGAGCATGTTTGGTGAGGGATAATCAATCTTATAATGTAATCAAGATTATATTACAAGATGGATTAACTTGTTTGACATAATTTTAAAGACGTAATGTAATATAATCGGATTACAAAAAGAAAGAAAAATTCGTAATCTGAATTACAAAGGAAATGCTATGTAATTCGATTACATTACGGATTCAATATTTATCATGATAAATATATTATTCTTTTATTTTTCGATTTGCTTTTGGTGACGCCTGCGTTGATGACCATCGGCGACGTCGCGCACCCCGTCGATGGTAGCGGCCGATCGATCGCGCGGTTGGGGATCGTCGGCGATCGAATTAATCGATCGCGATCGTCGATCCTCGGTCGTCAATGATAGATAGTTGTTGTTAGGCGACCATCAATTGCTGCCAAATGAGGCCGCAGCGTTATCGGAGGCAAACGATGAGTAATCGTATTGCCAAGGCGATGGTCGATATCGATGTCGTAGAGAATCAAATAAGATTTTGATTACACTTAAATGAAATTATAAAGATATTTTTATCATTTTATAATAATATAAATTATATTTTTTATAATAAATAATGGAGAATAAAAAAATATAATAACTTTTGTAATCAATTAAACATAGTAATATAATGGACATTGCCTTATAAATTTGATTGTATTACCAATTTAATTACATTTATCCGTTTGATTATATTATTCCGTACTAAATGCATTACTCCGTATTAAACACAGTTTAATACTTTAATGTGATTTAATCTAGATTTGACGCCTTTTACGCAGCCAGATCACGTGAGCCTCCTCATACTTTAAACAATTCAGTCAGATATGAAACAGTTCGAAATTCCAATTTAAAAATTTGAGCTTGATAGGGTGCAGGGCATAACTCTTGTCGATCAAAATTGAAAGTTCGATATTTTTTTAAATATCAATTATATCATTTTATAATAATATGAATTATATTTTTTATAATAAATAATGGAGAATAAAAAAATATAATAACTTTTGTAACCAATTAAACATAGTAATATAATGGACATTGCGTTATAAATTTGATTGTATTACCAATTTAATTACATTTATCCGTTTGATTATATTATTCCGTACTAAATGCATTACTCCGTACTAAACACAGTTTAATACTTTAATGTGATTTAATCTAGATTTGACGCCTTTTACGCAGCCAGATCACGTGAGCCTCCTCATACTTTAAACAATTCAGTCAGATATGAAACAGTTCGAAATTCCAATTTAAAAATTTGAGCTTGATAGGGTGCAGGGCATAACTCTTGTCGATCAAAATTGAAAGTTCGATATTTTTTTAAATATCAATTATTTTTGTTCTATTTTGATTTTGAAATATAAAATATCGATTAAATCGAATTGTAAGACATCAATCGATTAATTTATATTATCAGTCGATTGATCACTCTAAATTTTGACAATTTCTTGACTAGAGTCGATTGCGAAAGATTGAAAACTCCATATCAAAATTTGAATTTGTAATTTGTGATTTTGCTGAATGGATTGTCATAATTAGTTGATTGATCATTGAATATTATCAATCGATCGACCAGTAAAAAAAAAATAATATTTTGATTTTCGGTGGAATTGATCAATTTTTTAAATTTGTATTTCGTTTAACCGATTCACTTATTAGCTGCCATTATTGAAGGAGAAGTAAAAGGAAACAAAAGGTGGAGTGGAGGGCTTGCTCTGTTCTGTCTCTTTGCATCCATTGAGGCATTTTTTAACGTGCTTTGGGAGAGAGCCAAGTGCAACAGCATCGACAGCTAGAAAGCAGAAAAAGCGCCCAGCAAATCCGTGCCATTTCCCCAGTTCCATCCAGCTATTTTCTGATGACTTTATTCGATGGCATTTATTTTAGTTCACTTTATTTTTTTCTCAGTTACATCGTAATGATCTTCCTTTATTTTTTGTTTTTGTTTTTTTTTGTTTTTGCCTGTTTACTGAAAGGTGTTAGTCTTGGTGGAACATGGAAAGATGAAGTGGTTTTCCTCTGCGCCAGGTGTTTTTGGAACAAAATTGGGCCGCCTCAAACCAAGGAAATGGCGGTGGGAACTGTTCTTTTTACGTTGTCGTCGTTGTCGTTGTCGTCATCTTCGTCTATGTGAAGGTGGAGAACTTTCAAGGGCTTTAGAGGGTTGGCGAGAATTTTAGGCATGCTTAACGGATTTGATCAATCCGGAATCGAGTCGAACTAATCGGATCGGAATCTAATGATTCGGATGCGGTTCGAATCAAACGAATTCGATTCGGTTCCATCGTTTGGAACCGATTCGAAACCGGTTCGGTTCCTGGAACCGATTCGAACCGTAATCGCTTTAACCTGCGATTCCGATTTAGATCTAGTTTCGATTGTTAATTTAAAGGTGAAAATTTTTAACATACTAACATCTTTACAAGATTATTTTGCGATAGAAAAAAAGAATAAGATTATCATGTTACGATGAATGAAGAATTGAATTGAAAGCTTTAAGGCTCGAATTAACCGTTCGGACGGCGGAAATCGAACCAAGCACGATCGGACATAGTCTATTTGGATTGGGACTAAAAAAGATTCATTAACGAAGAGAAAATTTACATTTCAGATGGAGACGCTTAAAAAAAATCAAAATTATCCTTCCCTTTTTTCCCTTCTTTCTCTCGTCCCTTTTCAAACAAAATTTAAAATTATTTCTCCTTTATTTATTCTTTTTTTTTTCATCTCCTTTCAAATATAATTTAGATGTTTGTATTTCTCTCATCCCTTTTCTTTATTATTTTTACAATGTGTTTACTTCGAGGTGTTAATTGAAAAAGGAAATGAATTCAAGGCGTTCTCCCAATTGGCCATTTAAATTTTTATTTTCTTTTTGCACTTATTTTTTGTATGCAATTTGTAATTCCTAAACAAATTTCATTAATTGCCATTCTTCAATATGAATATTGATATGCGATGATATAACTTATCGACTTTATATAACTAACTATACTTTTTTTTATCAATCCTCTTAGAAATAAAGTAGCCTCTTTAAGAAATATTTATTTTTAAATATCAAAATACTTTTATTATTTTTATCTTTTATTAAAATATCCAATTGAACTATCCATTTGTTATGAAAATAGCAAAATCAAATTGGAAAAAAAAAATAGGAGTGTTTTGATATTAATGAGATTTCAAGGGCATTTTAAAAGATTCTGTTAAATCTCGGGAGGGATATTGAAAATTTACCAGAAAGACAAAAGAAGGCGACAGCTTGTGAGGTGATCACTGCGAGCGTAGAAGCAGCGGCGGAAGCCATGGCCTCTCGTCGCCCCATCGCAATGCTCGACGCTGCAGTGCTGCTGCTTCTCCTCTCCTGCGCCGCTGCCTTGGCGCCCGCCACCGGCGCTTCTTCCGACGCCGCCGCCCTCCTGGCTTTCAAGTCCGCGGCCGACCCCGGTAACCGCCTTGCTTTCCCTCCTCCCTCTTCCAATGGCTCCGCCGACCACTGCCGCTGGCCTGGAGTCTTCTGCTCGGCCTCCGGCCGCGTCGTCCGCGTCGTCCTCGTTAACTCCGGCATCAGTGGTTTCTTCACCTCCGGGACCCTCGACCGCCTCGACCAGCTCCGCATCCTTAGCCTGCAGGACAATTCCCTCGCCGGCCCCATCCCTGACCTCTCCCTGCTGCTTAACCTCAGAGCTCTTTACCTCGGCCACAACCGCTTCGGCGGCAGCTTCCCGCTGTCGATCGTCTCCCTCCACCGCCTACGCGTCCTCGATCTTTCCCGCAACCACCTCGCCGGTCCTGTCCCTCCGGCCCTTGCCTCGCTCGACCGCCTCGTCGAGATTCGCCTCGACTTCAACCGCTTCGACGGCTTCCTCCCCGCCTTCAATCGATCTTCCCTCAAAAGTCTCAATGTCTCCTTCAATAACTTCTCCGGCGCGATCCCGACCACGGCCGTGTTGTCGTCCTTCGCTACCTCTTCTTTCGCCGGCAATCCCGGGCTCTGCGGAGAAATTCTCAAAAAGGAGTGTGGCGACGGTGCCCATATTCTCTTCTTCCACGGTAGTAATGACTCCCACAATGCGCCATCTCCCCCGAGCCCTAATTTTGCGCAAAACAATGGGATCAATCTCCCCGGTGCGGAGTCGTCGTCACCGTCGCATAAGATGCACAAAAGGGTGGTTGTCGCCATTTGGCTCCTGGCCGTCTCGATGCTGGCGATTGGAATCTTGGGTGTGTTGTTGGTGGCGCAGAGACGGAGGAAGAGAATGAAGCGGGGGGAGATTCTAAGCCCGGTGAAGAGCAAAAGTTACGGTGGCGAGGGGGTGGCGGAGCCTGCCGCGGCAGCTGTGGAGAGCTACAACAAAGAGATAGAGAGTAGGAACAACGAGCTGATGGCAGCAGCGGTGATGGCGGTGTCCGAGGAGAAGGTGAAGAAGTTAGCAAAGAGCGGGTGCTTGGTGTTCTGCTCGGGGGAGGCGCAGGTGTACACGCTGGAGCAGCTGTTGAAGTCGTCGGCGGAGATGCTGGGGAGGGGGAGTCTGGGGACGACGTACAGGGCAGTGCTGGAGAACAGACTCATCGTGACTGTAAAGAGGCTGAACGCAACAAGGCTGGCGGTGACGGGGAAGGAGGCGTTCGAGCGGCACATGGAGGTGGTGGTGGGGAGGTTGCGCCACCCCAACTTGGTGCCACTGCGGGCATACTTCCAGGCCAAGGAGGAGAGGCTGCTAGTGTATGACTACAAACCCAATGGCAGCCTCCATTCATTGATTCATGGTATCGACTTCTCTTATTCACTGCCTCGCATAGTTTTTTCACCATTTTTTTGTTTAATTGTTTAAATTTTACTGTTCTTTACTTCCTGTTTTAGATTTTTTTTCCCCTCCAATTTCTCATTTGTTTTAGCAGTAACTACGTTTCCTTGTATGAGAGTTCTAAATCCACCACCATAATGTTATTCTCTGCTTCTGAATTTGGTTCCAGTTAACCTGCATTGGTATGATTCTTTACAGCTTAAATATGAACTGAGCATGATTTAAGTGTTTTATTTTGTTCTGGTTTGCCTTTCTGACTTTACTTATCAGTTCATGCATGTAAACATCTAGATTTGGTTGTATTTTTATATTTTGTTCCCCTCTAATACACTGATTTTTGTTGGGTTTGACCTTTTGCCTACCATCTCTGCAAATGGTATCTTCCTGTGTCTATCACAATTCGAATATCTGGTTTTTTTTTTTCACACTCTTTTGTTGGGTTTCGGGTATCTTTCATTTGTGTTTTTTGTTGGAATCTGTTCAGTACATTTAGGATCTTAAAAATCTATCCCATTGCAGAACTGCCATTTAGTAAATTTAGTCTACCTTCAACTTATTGTCAATTCTAACTGTCATCTTAACTATCGCAGCAGCCACGAGCAACATTTGCACCTTGGCATGAAATTTCACTTCTTATGAGTATCATGTTGTAGTTTCTGATAGATCAGAACTAAGTTAAATTAAAGTGAATCTAACTTTACTTTGAAGATTTTAATGAACTTTTTCTATCACAGTCAAGTATGAGGTAGTTTCATGATCAGTAAGCGTTTTAATATCTAGTTTTTTCTCCCCACTTGTATTTAACCATTTCCTGCTATCCAAATCCAGATTAGTGTTCTGTTCTCTTGTTCTTGGTTTGCGATATTCATGAAAGCAACAATCACTATGATAGTGTCCCTCAGTAACAAAGCATAATTTCCAAACACTTTGGGACCTAGTCGACTGGCACCATCCTTAAAAATGAGAAGTAATAAGAAGTAGCAAGTGATGTGAGATCAAATATGTAACTCAAGATGTAACATTAGCGACCCAAATTCCCGATTTGTCGAGTATGTAGAGTTCGGTCTGACAACTCTCTTTTCTTATTGTTTCAAAATTATGGAGCAAAATCTGATGAAACTAAAGCTACATGTAATGTCAGTTTTACTATCTTTTAACCATTAAATGAGAATGGAGTTGCTCATACCAGCACTGTCTCAGTGCTATCTCAGTGTTGTCTGTCGAAGTTAGTTTACTTCATGCCCATTCGTCGGATGTGCAACGATCGATTATGTCTTTATAATAAGAGTGTGATCCTATTTGTTATCGTCTGTTATGTAGGCTCAAGATCCACAGGTCCGAAGCCCCTTCACTGGACTTCATGCCTAAAGATAGCAGAAGATGTTGCACAAGGCCTTGCATACATCCACCAGGCTTCTCGATTAGTTCATGGCAACATCAAATCTTCCAACATCCTCCTTGGCTCTGATTTTGAGGCTTGCCTAACCGACAATTGTCTCTCATTTCTCGTCGAGCCATCAGACAGCGAAAACATCTCAGGATATCGAGTTCCTGAAACCGAAAAATCTAATGGTCCTTTCACTCCCAAATCAGACATCTACTCTTTCGGCGTGCTGTTGTTGGAGCTTCTGACTGGAAAATCTCCACTGCAACATCCAATCCTAAGTGCAACCCATGTACCTGCTTGGGTTCAATCGACACGGGAAGACGGTGGCGATGATGAGCGCTTAATGATGATCGCCGACATTGCGGCAGCCTGTGTCCAGCCATCACCAGACAGTAGGCCAACCACATGGCAGGTGCTGAAAATGATTCAGGAAGTGAAGGAGGCCGATACCGGCGACGACGACAGCAATGCAGCATCACTTTCGTAATCTTGCCGACTCGATAAAAACTATCTTAGATCTTATCCTGAGGAATTGGCCGGGTCACTGCCCTTGAATGCGACATCAAAACATCCTTGTGGCACTTCACTGAGTTCATTGTTCATTTACATTGTACTTCTTAAATGTTCTATACAAGTTATAAGTTGCAATCAGATTAAATAAGACACAAGTTGGAACTTCAAAGGGTGTTGATGAGGAGCTTGTAAAACTATTCTTAGCATTATAATAAATATTTTTTAATGAATGTTTTAATGGTTTTTTTTTTTAGTTAATGGCATTTCATTCTTAATCAACATTTATTATTCCAAAACATCAAATTGTGAAAATAAAAAAAATGAAGTCCTTGATTATTGTTGGCTAATGTAAGGGGATAGTGATGGATGATGGACTTGCCAAAGGATGAGTCGAGTTGAAAATGTTCATGATGTGTAATTTTATTTTATTTTGTTTATTAAAAGTCAAAAGAAAATTATAAAAAATAGATTTATTGTCCTACCTTGTTTGCAATAATTCATTAATTTATAATTTTGTATCGAGGAAGCTTATTTAATTATGATTTAGTACTTAAGTTACAACTTAATCAAAGGGAAAGTTTTGTTTTGGCTTTATACTTTAGCTAGTTTATTTTGCACTCTCCACCCTACTGTTTAAAAATATTATATCCTACCATTCATAGTTTGTAGAAACGAAAATAAAATACCGTTGACTTTAAAATGAAAATAGTTAAATTAGAGAGGGGCAAAATAAAATTCTCTCAAAAAAATTAAAACATGACCCGCTCTCTGTCCCTTTAAAGCCCGTTCGCCCCTTTCTCTGGCTCCCGGCACAAACGAGAGCGGATCCGATGCGGAAAGCTGGGGCTGGGGAGGCGGTGCTGCTGGCGATCGCGGCGGAGGTCGCCGCGTTCGGGGAGAATCTTAAGAAGTGCGATAAGGGTGGGAGTGCAGCAGCAGCATCTTCTGCTGCCATGAGACCGTCACCGGCTACTTCCAGGTCTACCAGATCGAGAAACCTCTTCAGCAAGCGAAACTACCAGTCCTTCATTGCCGCCGCCGTCTAGGATCCGATCGGCTTCGGCACTACCGGCGACATGGAGACCAAGATGTGGGAGGTCGCCGCCTTCCTCGGCCATGTCGGCAGCCAGACCTCCTGTAAGGTACAACGATCCTTCCTTGATTTTAACGATTCCATCTTACATCTCGTTTCTGCAAATTTCCTCTTCACTTGCATCCTTTATCTTACAATTGCATATATGTGAAATTGCATCAGTATGTATGTACAAGGACAATAGGGCTTGGAAGATAAGAAATCAGACACAGAGATAATGAGAAACCAAAGACCATGAAATACGAAATTTGACAAAGATAATAAGAATATGTGAGGAAAACAATCCCTAATGCTTCTTGTTTTGACGCTCATCGATAGACAATTAATCAAAACCAAACTTGGTTTTCCTATCGACAAGTTCCTAAATTTTAGTTGGTTCTTCATTTGTGCATCAGTAGGTGTGGACTTCTGTCTAAAATAGGACAAAAACGATTAGTTAATGCATATTGAAAATAGACAATTACCCATCCTCTATATATATAGGTAATTCATTTCTCATCCCTCTCTTCCATTCTTCATTCCAATGTATTTATCTTTTCAATTTAATGCTAATACAAACAAATTACAATTTACCCTTTCTATACAGAGTTTGTTCTTCTGTTGACTTAGTTTATGATGATTGTTTATCCAAAATTATGATGATCAGCAAAGACATGGACTAATTACACCTAGATTATGACCGATAATATCTCATGGACATCTAACATTGTCAATTGCTGCTGCTACTACTTCTAATGGTGCTTTATACTTAAAATTTGGTAATTTGGTCAAGCTCTAGTTGTTTGACTTCTTGTTACTTAAGATTAGATGCTTCTCTTTGACTTCTACTATCCTACTTGACAGGGGCAAGAAGATTGAATTTTTACAATTTTCGTAGAATTAAATGATAAATACTTTCGGTATGAATATTTGAATTGTCTCACCCTTCTAAAGATGGTATCCTGAACTGCCAAATAATCTCCTATCTCTTTATCAAATTTGTATCCTTGTCACAGAAAACTTGATTTAAGAAATATTCTGATCTAGAGATGATTCATCATGGCTGTTTGTTTTGTTTGCTTACTTTTTCTTGACATAATAGAAATGTTACGGACATGGACGAGGTGCTTTACCTGTTTACTGATTTGTGAATATTCACTTCGGTCATATTTGTATTGTTCATTAAGACCATTTTTGTTTCTATCATCTTGTTGAAGTTAAAGTTGTCGGTAATTTGTTGATGATTTGCAGGAACTACAACTATGGCTTTAAATGTGGATCTCTTGCACCATCCAGAATACCTGGAGCAGAATGCAACTCTTGTTTCCAAGCTGCAATCTGGAGGTGGATGACACCCATGATCCACGATGCTCTTGTAAGAATACTTGAATCTTTTGCCTCTAACTTCTATTCTCATATGCGTTCATCATGCAGTTTGTATCTTCATGCTATTTCTCTGTTAGAATGTTTTTTTTTTTTTAAACTACAATGTCTGTTTCAACGTAACACAATTTATGCATGTTCAAAGGTTAACTTTTAAAATATTTATTCTTAATGTTCCCTAAATATTTTATCATTGCATCGCACTGTGAGGGGAATGAAAGCTTTTGTTGACAAGGCTGTTCTTGTTTCCTTTATTATTCTTTTCTTCTTTTACTAGTTTTTTGTTATTGCACAACAATTTCACTCCAGCAACTAGAAGTAGAAGATGCCTACTTGAGAGTTGAGATGGATTAAACCGATCGAAGTTGCTATTGCCTCTCGTTATTTGTTTTGTGTTTTCATAAATACGAATTTGATCGTATTTGTGCAATGCAATTGACTAGATCAAGACTAAGAACATATAATAAAGCCAAAAAAAAACAAAACATGTGACTAGCACGTGCTTCATTATTTGTTTTGTTATTGCCTCTCGTTATTTGTTTTGTGTTTTCATAAATACGAATTTGATCGTATTTGGACAATGCAATTGACTAGATCAAGATTAAGAACATATAATAAAGCCAAAAAAAAAAAGCAAAACATGTGACTAGCACGTGCTTCGACTTCCCATATTCTTCTTCCTCACCTTCCTTTCGCAGTGAACTGTTCAAAGAGCTCGTTCGCCATCGCCGTGCTCGAGTTCTCCAGCGACTGGTTGATGGCCGGCGCCGCCAACATTGGGCTTGTGCTCGTGCCAGACGCCTCCTTATCCTCTTTCGGCGGCAGCGCCGCATGCTGCTGCTGCAGCGCGGCCGCCGGCGGGTTCGCCTCCTGCATCTGGAGCGCGTACTCCAGGCTCCAGAACACGTCTCCCATGGACGGCCGGTCGACGCTGTAATTCGCCAGGCACTTCTCCGCCGCTTCGACGAACTTGTTCAGCGAGTCCAGGTTGATGGTTCCGGCGATGTTGGAATCGATGATCTTTTCAATCAGCCCCTTCCGCTTCCACTGCAGCGCCCACTCCGCCAGGTTCACCTGCTCCCGCGGCAGCGCAGGGTCGAGCGCCGGACGCGCACAGAGCGGCTCCAGCAGCACCACCCCGAACGAGTACACGTCCGACTTGTCCGTCAGCTGCTGGCTCCGGAAGAACTCCGGGTCCAGGTAGCCGAAGCTGCCCTTCACCGCCGTGCTGACGTGGGTCTGGTTCATCCCCGGCGCGTCCTTCGGCAGCCCGAAGTCCGACACCTTGGCCACGAACGCGTCGTCGAGGAGAATGTTGGTGCTCTTCACGTCGTGGTGGATGATCCCCTGCGGCGTGCCGGTGTGCAGGTAGTGCAGCCCCCGCGCGGCCCCGATGCAGATCTCCAACCTCTGTTTCCAAGACAGGGGAGGCAAGCCGTTGCCGTTGGCCATGTACTCGTACACCAGGATCATCTCCGAGTTCTCGTCGCACTAGCCGATGAGCGAGACCAAGTGCCGGTGCCGGAACTTGGACAACATTTGAATCTCTGTCTGGAACTCGTTGACCCCCTGCTCCGACTGCGGGTTCCCGCGCTTCACCGCCACCTTGGTGCCGTCCTCCAGCTCGCCGAGGTACACGTTCCCGAAGCTGCCGAAGCCGATGACCGCGTTCATGTCGAAGTTCTTGGTCGCCTTTTGGAGCTCCGCCAAGGAGAGGTAGCGACCGACGCCCATGGTGGAGGAGGTGAAGGCGCTGCTCTTGTGCGTGCTGTAGCCGCATCCTTTGCTCGCCGTGAAGCTCATGTTCCCGGTGTGCACCGCAGGAGCCACGATGAGAAGCTGCCCCGCTTCTCCCAACCCTGCGACCGCTTGCGCCATTTCAGCACCATCGCGCCGAGGCCGACAAATGCGCCGAACATCATCGCGAATCCCACCGCCACCATCGTGATCTTCGAGTTGCCGTCGTCGGCTTTGGACCAGTCCACTCCGAACTCGCCGTCGAGGCTCCCGACCGAGTTGCTCAACTTCAAAATCTCCACGCCGTTGAGCAGCGCGTCGACTCGGCCGGCGGGCTCCTTCATCGGACCTATCTGGACCGTGATCTGGTCCGCCGCGACGGAGGCATTGAGGATGATGTCTTTATAGTAAGCCGAAGCCAGCTCGCCGATGATGGGGGAGAGGTCGAGGCCGGAGATCGCCATCTGGCCGTTGATATAGACGTCGAAGTAGAGGTCGTTGAGCGACTGACTGACGATGTCGCAGAAGTGAAGGCGGAGGAGGTAGGCGAAGCTGGAGTTCACGGGGAAACGCCACGTCACGTTGAAACTAGGGTTTGCCACCTCCGCGTCAGCCATTTCGACGGCGGTGGCGTAGACCGAGTTGGGCGCGATGAGCGGCGTCACGCCCTCCGGGTACTTGATGATGCCGGGGGAGACGGAGACGTTTTTACCGGTGGGCGATGGGAGGAAGGGCCCGTTAGGATCCCAGGTTCCGCCGAGGGTGTCGTCGGCGGAGGTGATGGCCGGGCCGCCGACGTTGATCCGGTTCGCCACCTGGAAGGCGGGAGGGAGAGTCCGGCGGTCTCTCCGACGGGCGCGATGGTGGAGGGGGAGTCAGGGAGGAACCTATCGGGGGCGGAGACGACCTCGATGCCGTTGACGAAGGCGACGGAATTGCGTTGAAGGGAGAAGTGGAGGGCAAGGCGTGGGTCGGTGGCATTGACAAGGTACTCCTTGAGGACCCAACTGGCGGAGTGTTCCCCGACGGAGAAGCTGTGGAGGAGCACGAATTCATCGGTGGAGACGGAGAAGACGGCCTCGGCGAGGTTGAAGCCAGTGCCAGCCGGGGCGGCCGAGGGTGAAGCTGTAGGTAGCATCTCCCTGGGAGATCCTGGCGGAGAGGTAGAGCGGGGAGGGAACGCCGCCGGGGACGGAGGGCACGGAGACTCCGACGACGTCGCCGGCAGGCAGAAATCGCGCGGACTGTGCATCAGTCTCGAACGCGCGCCCGTCCGGCATCGTGCCCGCTGAAGTCGCGCCGCAGTCCAATAGGAAGTTATTCGCCGGAGTGAACGTCGACCCGCCGGCGTTGCAAAGGTCATAGCCCAAGCGAGTATGAAGAAGCAATCTTCCATTCCTTTCTTTTTGCTCATCAAACAAAAAAATACATCATCAGTTCTTCCAAATGAACACTCTTCGATCCCCGTCGGCGATCAAGCATAAAAGGAGAGGAAGAACAAGAAGAAAAAGATGAAGACGACGACGAAGAAGAAGAAGAAGAAGAGTGATTGATTCTAATTGTGCTATGGTGCAATTTGCTCCATGATCGACCTTTGATTTTGATGACTTTTTAAGGTCCATACTATTAATGGAGAGATCAAAATAAGGTTAGCCGTAGAGTAGAAATCGGAAGGAGTGTCTCCTATTTCTCGAGCAAAACTAGCACGAAGAGATTTTTCATATGAAAGTTCTCAGTCACTTGATCTTGGAAGTTGGTATGAATCCACGTTTTGGTTAGATTGAAATCATTATCGTAACCATTTGTTTTTTTTATTGGCATCAGACCGAGCTTTCGATCCGATTAATCTCTGAGGATGATCATCTCGATCTCACGGTCCTACGAAGATACCTCTTCGATAACTAAGTCGGAAGAGATCGAAGTCCTTGTGAATTTTCACCAATCACCTGAGTACATCAAATAAGTGCTCGTAGTTTGACAATCCAGAAGATTGTCTCCATGGATGTCTAATGTCAAAGACTTACTCCATCGGTTGAGTAAACTCTTGCACAGAAGATCGTCCCCATGATTTTTTTTTTTAAATTCGTCATCGAATATTATCTCAACAGATGATCGAACTATATTCTCATATAAAATATTTTTTTTATTTTTATCATTGTATGGTGCCTGTGACAACAATCTACTACTTGCTTCTTACTTTCATACTATTATTATTATTATTATTATTATTGTTGCAGTATTAATGTTTTTTTTTAATTGTTCATTGGGTTCTTATCTTGGACGAAAGATGTACATGCCATCTTAGAATTTTTAGTTAAACTCTCTTTTCCCAATTGACTACCTTCTCTAAAGCCCCTTAATTTCCTATTAATAAAGATGGAAGATTACAAATACATGGCTGGTCAGTGGTCACTTGTGCTCAAACTAAACAAAAATGTGGTAGCTCCTTTTTTGTTGGCATTCAATGGATCAATAATTTGCCCATTTTCATTAAAATCACTAAGAATAAATTCAAAAAATATTCATGGCTTAATGATGAAGTTCGATTTCGCAATTGCACTCAGAGATATTCAATATAAGTTTTTCTATATTCAACACGGAATATATCCTATAACCTTTGACTAAAGTAAACTCGCCCCCTAATCTATCACGATTCAATCGTGAGCAAGAACATATTATAGATGCAACAATTCTTTGATGATCATAATAACAATAGAAACACCCTTTCTGATAATTTTGAAAACAAAAGGCTCTCCACTGACTTGCTCCTAAGAAGACATTTTTCGATATGGACTCAAAACACACCTCTCTGCGCTTTGAGCCTCTTCCTGAACAAGTCTCTCCTAAAAACACATTATCAACATACATTGAACTGTAGGATATTCCCCAAACTAAAGGAGCCTCAACTTGATCAAAAGAAACAAAAAAAAAAAAAAGGGGTGCAAAGTAGCACTCAACCATAAAGAGATGCAAAAGAGGATGATAAAGGTGACAAATGCACATTTGAGAAATTGCCAATTGCCAGCCAACTCGAGGATTAAGCCTGAAGAATCATCTTATGCTTGTGTCAGCGGGTGTCGTCGTCGTCGATCGAACAAAAGAACATTAGTTTGTATCAATCTGAACCCCAACTCATGAATCCTTTTGATGCTGTGGTGTCCAGAGCGCAATCGTAAGAGAAATCTAAATGAATTCCTCGCGAACGAGCAAAGTTAAATCCCCATGGGACCCTCCTGCTCTACATCTGGAGAATACTTTGCAGGACTCCATTGCACTGCATGGTGCGTCAATTTTCGCAGAATGTTTCGCCTTGCTGGGGTTTCCCACCTCTGCCTTTTGTCGCAATCAGAAGACGGCACAATGAGTAACCACCTCTGGATGCAATCGATGTAAATGGTATCTTCGAATCTGAACCATCTACTCCCTGACACTGCCATTCTTTCGTAGCTACCTCGGGCCAAAGTCGAGTTTCTCCCACCTAAATGGATCAACACTCCCAGTCTGTGGCGAACCTCGGAGAAGCAAGCAGACACAAACACACACTGCGGCTATTGCAAGCATCGAGTGGACATAAGGCCGCTGAAGCAGCCCTGTATGAGGTGTTCGTCTAAGCAGCATGGTTCTGGTCATGGCACATTGAGCACAAGACCCTGGCTCTAAAACATAGGAACCATGCCGTCTTGATTCTCCCACTGCCGAGGAGATCTTCTCGCCTTCAAATGATATCGTTACTTGTCCATTTTCCCGGTCGGCAAGCTTCCTGGCCACCAGATTGTTATAAGATATGTTGTTCCTTGACATTGCATACATGTAGGGCGACTGATGGTTGTCATCGAGTACCGAATTCCAGCACTTCAAACCGATCTAAATAATCAGAGACATAAATAAGTGAAACTGCCTGATAAGGTTCATATGTAGACATGATTAAAGTCAGTATGACCAAATTATTTGATTTGTTTCCTGATTGGTTTATCATAGAATCTAAGAGAAGAAAAAGGATAGCAAAACGATAACTAGTTTTTACCCCTTGTGGATCGTCAGTGAGCACATCAACCATGTCGACTGAGTCCTGCATAGAAGCCGCCGTATGCAATGGTGTAATGCCACCAGGTCCAGTCATGTTCGGTGGGAAAAGATGCACCTTTGTCGCATAGCTTCCATGAACCACACAATAATGGATGAGAAACTCTACCATTTTCTTGCACTTTCTCTTAACTGCTCTGTTCAACAGATGAACTTCTGAAAGCAGTTCAAGTGACTCATGCTTTGAAGAGTCATCCTTTAAGCTTCTTTGCACAAGAATATCAAGAAGAGTACGAATAAGAGCGCACCAATCTCGTTCGACCGAAAAAGTTAAAAGGCACTTAAACCGTGAAACTGAGAAATCAGAAAACAGCGGGTTTGATGATGCATGTGTCCTCTGGAATAGCCAACCAAGTTCATTTAGAAAGTGTAGAACATCCTTCTTTGACCTGTATCGAGGGCTATTACTAACTTTATCTTCTGTAATGGCATCTGTAGTCTGAAAATCTTGGTGAAAATCTACTTCAAGGGTTCTCAATTCCTGGCAGATATTCGCGTTGGCAATAATGATAGGAAAGCTGTTTCCTTTAAAACCATTTTCAACCTGAACATGGAAATCAGGAATTAGTCCAGAGCATAGCTCTTAGATCACAGGAAATTACAAACAGTAAGACTATGCTTTTGAACATTGCTCATTGGGCGATCACCTCGATGAAACAACGGCCTAATTGGTCTTGGAATCCTCCTGGAAAGTCAAAGCTCTCCGCACAAGAATCGTCGTATATGGTGCCAGGGTATGTGGAGCAGAGAACTTCTTTCGACATGTATTTACCCCTATATGTGCAATGAATCCTGCAAAAGTGAACAAATATGAGCAAAAAGAAGAAGTCCGCGCATATTTGGAGCAGCATTGCAATGTCTCAGCTCACTTGGTGCCCGGAACAGTCAAATTGCGTCCTTTAAGAACAAGGGAAGTTTCCTTCCCAGCTACAACAGCAACAGGTGATATAGAAGTCACTTCAGGGGCAGTCCATGTCCTCAAATTCTTAGATACACGGATCTTACCTGCGATAAAATATTGATGCCAATTACTGGGAAATGATTCAAATTTCAACAAAGAGCACTCTGACCGATAAAAACATAATTTGAAACCAATATAATGGGGTATTATATATTTATAAGAGAAAAACATACCATCCTTGTGTGACACCAGTTGTCTATTTGTACAAATTAAAAACCTCGCATTTCGCCAGAACTCAGTTTCAGAACATTGAATAAGAGAAGTGACATGCCGAAGAAGATCACCTTCAAGCTGTAAAACCAATATATTCATTAAGGATTTTACAAGGTAAACCAAAGATATAAGACAGTTGGGGGAAAAAAGCCACTGACTTCTTCCCATGCAATTGATGGCATGGATAAGTATATTGACAGGACAACACAACCAGGCCTGATGTAACTCTCCATATCCGAAGGGCTGTTTGAGAGCCAATTAAATACCTGCAAATAATATCAAATTCAGTGTTAATAAATCATTTGATACAAGACTGTTTGAGCTATAAAAAAAAAATGTAGTACCTGAGCTCGAAGAGCATCAGGAAAATTACTAGGATCCTTCCCAAAGAGTTTGAAAATTATTCGCCCAGTCCGATCCTGTTAAGCCATATTGTTAGTCCAATAAGTAAATAAGATAAGATAGAATCCGTTATCACTGAAATGTAGGTTACCTGAACATCAGAGTTGGAACTGGACGGAGAGTGATCTGAGCAATTGGATTTATAGCCAACATGATCTGCTGGTCTTTCAAAATTCTGAAAGAGATCAAGTGTTGCACTTGCGCCATGAGCGGTGCTTAGTTCAACAATTGCATTTTCTTCCCTGCAATGAGATCTTCCTGTATATTTCTCCCCTTCTAAAGTCGAATGCAGAGGGAATAATTTTTTCGTAACAGGGGATGAAGATGAAGGAGACCTCTCCTCAGTAGGGTTGCTACTTTCTGAGGATAAATACTTAATTGCAAATCCCTCTGCTGGAGGATTGTCATCACCAGAAGGTCCAAAAAGTTGCAAAGGCAAACTTTGGTGAGGTCGCTGGACCACCTGATGAGGTACATCCAAAGGAGATTGACTGATACCTTTGCTTGTCAAGGCAACTGAAGAATACACATTAGTAGGTCTATCTTGCAAATTAGCATGCAAAGAGGGATCTGCATTTTGTACTATGGCCTTAAGATTGCCACTACTTTTGCTGCTCCCTTGTGAAAGAGATGCAGGTACAGGAGTAATGGATGCTGCCAATGCTGCAGAGATAACCGCCAACATATTGGTCGTCGTGGATGGTGCATTGTTCTCCTCAACTTCCTTTATTGATTTCTCAAGGGAACCTAGAGGTGCATCTTGACATGCATTCAAATCAAAACCACCAGTTGTAGCTCTTTCAGAAGGGTCTACACTAATTGAAGCACTTAATTTACTGATAAGCTGAACCAGGCGATCACTCTCAGGTGGCGGGGAAATACCACTCGGTTTACCATGATAACTACCTGCAGTTGCAATACAAAATTACGAAGCAACCAAACTGAAAGGCAAAGACTTCCAACATTTAGTTGAAGGTAGCTAACCTTTTGAGGGACTTAATATAGCCAACAATTTCACAATATCTAGATTCCCGCTTATCATATTTTCTTGGTTTTTAGGTGGCAATAACTTAGAAGAACTGTCCTCTGGTTGAGTCTTCCTTCTCCGCCTATTATGCCCTGCAAGCCGCCTTCTACAACTCCTCTTACCCTCATCAAACTCAGAAAGAGGATGAAATCTGGATTCAAAAGATTCATGTATGAGCATAAATAGGGTTCTATCATACTGGATATGTAGATTTAAGTCAGATCAAGAGTTCCTTATAGGTGAACCGAGCAAGACTAAGCCATGATCAATCTTCATCTATTCAACTAAATTTGAAATAAGAGTTTTTATCGGAGATAAAATGCATTGGCAACATTAGGAGATTCAATATAACTGTACAATGGAAACTGAAAAATTCAAAAAAAAAAAAAATGAGAGGAGAGTCATATTACCTACTACATTGTTGGCAGAATCTCTGCATCTGGTTTCCCACAAGGGCCTTGGCGGTCTTGCTGTGCGCCTCGCACACCTTGTGCCGCCTATGGTAATCCTTGGCGCACGACAGATCCGTGCGGCAATCATCCACCTGACACATCGGATAATTGCTACTAGTCCCCGGCGTACCCGACCTCACCTTCTTGCTAGGCCTCGCCCCTGCTGGCTCCTCCACCAAGTTGCTTCCGCCTCCTAGCTTCAGTGCTAGTTCTCCATTATCTTCTTCCAAATCAGTTCTAGATTTAGAATCTTTCGAGCCCTCGTTTCCCTTCTTCTCCAGGTCAACCACAGCAGCGGCTGAAGAAGAAGGGCGGGATCCCAGAAAGAGCAAGTCCGCGGCATCAGGCGCGGGTGTGGCGGTAAACCTCACGCTATCCCAATCCCACATCTTGGGGTTCCAATTACCACTGGAATTGGAAAGGGAAGCGCACTGCTGGCTCTCCTGGGATTGGACATGCTGAAAGATGTGGTTTTTCCAAGGAAGGTCTCGCTTTTTCGCGAGAAGGCGCGCATCATGAATGGCCTGGTGATGGTGGTGAAAGAAGCTGGGAGGAGCGACCTGCGGTCCGACCTCTCCTTCCATTTCTCCAAGCTTATTCAAAACCCTAAATTCCCCCTCGATCGCCCCAAACACAAACACGCCTTCTTTTCCTCAGAATTCTAGAGCCTCTTCCGATCCGTCCCCCCAATACAATTTCATTCTGTGGAAGAAAGAAACAGACAGAAAAAGCAAGGACTCATCGGAAAATCATCGAGGAGGGAGCTATCTTAAACTACCCATGGAAAACCAAATCAACCAGCAGAAATCCCTAAACAAACGACTAAAACATGGGCAAAGAACCTCCTTTCACTTACCAAACGCTGCTGCTCCCAGGAAACAAGCAAAGATCAGGCTAAAAATCAGATAACCAGCTCCAAATCCGGATCTCTCGCCACGAAACGAAACAGATAAGAAGAGATCATCTCCGCCAAAGATTGAATCGAGAGGAAAAGAACAAGATGGCAGGATCTCTGTGCGCTACGAGACTGGAGAATCCAATGAGAAATTTGCTCGCTCACTCTTCTCCTCTGACCTCTGCCTCTGTCGTCCTTTGGTTCCTCTTCTGCTCTTCGCCAGCTAATCGCCGCGTGGCAGAACATGTAATAAACGGCCACGCCGTGGGCTATTCGCGAAGGACAAAGACAAGTTGGCTGCTTGCGAATTGCGGGTGCATTATTTCTCGTTGTGGTCCCCTTCGTATCTATTTTTCCAATAAGACCCTCTTAAAATGCAACATTCCTCTTTTTTGGCAATACTGTACTTTTGTGCATATATATATAACGAGAAAATAATATATTTTGTCGTCGTCAAATTTAATAATATAGATTTTATTTGTATTTCTAAAAGGCATATCAAATATTTTGAGACTTTGAAATAATATAAATGGAGCTTCCTAAAGCTTGTTTAACTAGATAAGCTCGTATTAGATTAAGTTTAATTGTTCGGCAATTAGAACAAACGGTGGAGTTTTAGTGGAGCTCGAAGAACTTTTCGTTGATGAACTCACCAATATGGAGAATTATACGATAATTCGACTTATTTGTATAAAAGTTTGATTTAAAAAATAAAATTTGAAGTTGTCGTATTAACAATCCCCTTTAACGGGGATCGAATGAATGCAAACGTAGACTGTCTCAATAGATTTGAACATTCCAAAAAATTGACTTTTATTTGAATAAAAATTCATAAATATATTATAGCTAAACAGAATCATCTCAGATTGTTTAAAAGTCCTAAATGACTCTATATTGTATTCTAAAATTTATTAAACTCTGATTAAGAGCTATAATAAATTCTAAAAAATTTTAGCCTTAGGTGATGGTCTCGATAGCTCTCTCTCAAGATCAGCTCAGTAATTAAGCATTGATTCAGGAGTTTTTTTTTATAAGGGGTATTTGGACAATTGACACCAACTACTCCCTTGAATGGGCGAATTCTGGCATCATCAGTGGTGTCTTCTTTCTTCAACCCATCAGAAAATACGATGATGGGATCACCCCAATATGGTCCAACAGACGAGAGGCCTACTACATCAAACCCATATAAAAATATTGATTTTATGGGTGCAAGAATTGGGAAATTCAGAAAAGCATATAACAATGAACAATGGACACTTCTTTCAGCCCAGCAATTAACAGGTGCAATGTTAATTCTATCGGATAACATTGGGTTTTATAATGATGTTATATCCAGGTGAGAATCTATAAATTATCAATGTGGTGAACTCAAAAATTTGGTCAGACAAAAAGACCAAAGTACAATATGTTGAAAATTTTTTGGGTGAAATAGAAAAGAAGACCTTTATCCAGTGACGAATGATGTATTCAGATCAATACGACTCTACTATTATATTAGAGTGCGAAACCGTTAAAAAAAAAATAAAAAACTTGATTCCAAGATATTCAACATCGGTGAGATCAAGGAGTTTAATATTTTTGACTAATAATAAGAAGGTTGAAAATGCGAAAGTATCAAATTTCATTCTACGATATTATTATTATTATTATAAAGATGCGCGATGGGCGGTCAAGATCATCAGTGCTTGTGAATGGATGGTGCATGATCAGAGGCGGCAGTCAAAATAGCAATTGATAATTTTTATTTAAAATAAAATTATCCATTATTATCCATTTGTACCGAGTGGGCCCAAGAAAGAATTAAAGAATAATAATATTTGATCAGATAAAGTCGTCGGCGACCGAGTCAAAGTCATTTACTCATTTATTTGCTGTCGTCGATAAAAAGAAATTTAATTAATTTACAATTATTAAAAAATAATAATTGTGGCAGACACAAAGGTACCGCCAAGAAAAAGGATGATATCTGAACCGTACGATCATTACTGGATCCGACGCAGCAAACCGTCCTTTTTGTCTTTCGGGCTCTGACGCACTCGGTGCGGGTAATATCCGGAATATGACCCTTGAATATTAATCGTATATTATATCAAATACGATAGTTGAATATTAAAAAAAAGTAAAATATAAAAGATAAGAATAAATTATTAAAACAAATATTTGTTTTCATAGAAATATGCCGAATTAAACCGAGTCAATCCATTGCCAACAAATAATAATAATAAAAAAATGCTCTCTAAATGGAGTTATTTATTTTTATTTATTTATTCGGTAATTTACCATTTTACGTTCTCAAAATTGAGAAATACTAAAATCGCGTTCATAACTTTCATAATTATCAAATCGTATATCACTTTCCAAATTTACCTCTTCACTCAATATTTCATTTTTTTAATTAATGAAATGGCTTCATTAGTCGATTTCAACCTAAACATTTCGGAATCACATAATTTCAAGACCTTTGTATTTCTCTCGCACTCCATAATACGTAGTGACTTTGAAAAGCATTTTGATACACTATATTGGGAGCAACGAATTTTTAAAACTGATTATTTTAATAGAATATCTTCATCAGTCAGTTTCATTCGAAATCGATTGATTAACTTAGACAATTTGGAATCATATGATTTGAAAATTCATGTACTTCTCTCGCATTCCATAATGCGTATGTGATCTCGAAAAGCACCATGATATACCGTGTTGGGAGCAGTGATTTTTGAAACTTCAATTTTTTTTTAATGAAATACTTCTATCAATTAATTCCGTTCGAAACCGATTGATGGACCTGGACAGTTCGGAATCACGTGATTCGAAGATTCATGCGCTCCTCTCACATTTCATAATACGTACGCGACTTTAAAAAACATTGTGACAAACCATGTTAAGGGCAATGATTTTTGTCGCTTATACTTTATATGTAAAATGTGATCGATAAAATATTTCAAATGCTACGACAATCGTATCACTCTTCCATCCTAAGTGGTTTGTGCCACTTGTTCCAATTATTGTACTTTTTATTCGAATTCGTCCATTCTAATAGTCAATCTCTTATAATTACACAGTGATATCGTAATTGATGAGACAAAATATTTATAATCGTCATTTTTATTCTATTTAATTATCAATTAAAAAATACGTAATATCAAGATCTATTGATCTGACTCTGCAATTCAAGTTTACTCAATCAAAATGAATAGAGCATATATATTACAGGAGAAATGATCTTATATAGTTCATTCATAAATATTTATGAGAATCTTTATTATTTATCATTCGATCGAATATATATTATAATTTAATTTTTAAATTTTAAGAGATTAGACGATAAATAATAAAGATATTCATGAAAAAATTATATAACATAATATTTATATATTTCATAAGATCAAATCTCTTTTGAACTACGTGGATAGATACTCTTCCTTCTGCAAAGCTAAATTTGATACCAAATTAGTTGTGTAAGCATTGGATATGAAAATCTAGGTGGCGTTTGGTTGGAAGGTGGGAATAGAAATGAGAATGAGTTTGATAGTAAACTGGAATGGAAATGAGTTTTGTCATTTCAATAATGTTGTTTGGTTTATAAGTTGGGAATGAGAGTGATCGACGGTGGTCGGTGACCGATGACCGACGGTGACGGGCGGGCGGTGGTTGGCCGACGGTGATCGACGGCGACGACCGGTAGCGGTTGACGACCAATGACGGCCGGCGATCGGCGATCGACGACGGTGGCGACCGACGATCAGCGGCGGCGACAACCGGCGATCGGCGACGACCGACGACGGTCAATGACTGTCGAGTGAGCGACGGGCGACAGCGAACGAGAATGAAACTCAAACCCACCATGTGAGATGGTTTTGTTGATTCCC
Source organism: Wurfbainia villosa (assembly GCA_025175895.1). NCBI lineage: Eukaryota > Viridiplantae > Streptophyta > Magnoliopsida > Zingiberales > Zingiberaceae > Wurfbainia > Wurfbainia villosa. The sequence continues at coordinate 45,050,408 of CM045991.1, read as the reverse complement.
AATTATTCATAATTGATTCTCAAACTCTCATTCCTAAAATCATTAACCAAACACTCTATATCATTCTCATTCTCATTCTCATTTCAAATCCACCCATCAAATGCCACCCTAGAGTTTCGTCGACTGATTTTTAATAGTTATCGTACCAACAATAGAAATCTTATGATTTAAACATATACAATGCATTAATGAGATTTAAAAAATTATATTGAAATTGGATAATTCTTTTCTATTTAGAGAATTTTGAAGGAAAAAAAAATACTATTTTGGATTTCTAATTTATTTTTCTTAAAAATCACATAGAACAGTCATGGGATTACGGTATTGCATTTTTTTGAAGAAAAAAATATTGATTTTTTATTTTAAAATATTAAAAAAAAAAACACGGGAAGAAGACGTTCCTCGCTTTGGGCTCAAAACGGGGCCACAGATTACAGTAAATATTTTAAATGGATTATAGTAAATTACATCGGATCAAAGTCCGGACCCGTTTTGAATCGTGATCTCTTCCCGATCCTTCTCTCCTTTCTCCTTTCCCTCTCTCTCTCTCTCTCGCGGGGACGCAGCGATCGCGGAGCATCGCCGAGCGAGCCGACGGTGAGTATTCTTCTCTTTTTCCTCCTACCTCCTCGAAGCATTCGATTTCTCATCGATCGATTGGTTCGGAACGATCTCACTGAAGCAGTTAGGCGGTTCGTAATCTCTCCGCAAAACTAGGTTTAATGCGATGTTTTCAATCTGGATGCAAATTAGGTCGATATATGCTTATTTGTCAGATCAATTGTTCATTTTGATTGGCTATTGACTAGTCTCTAGAAAGCTTTGCTTGTTTTTTTTTTTTTAAAAAAAAAAAGAAAGTATGCGTATCAGATGACACCCAACATCGTATTTTGGTAGGAATTGTTTGGCTACCTGTGCGAAATACATGTTTGAAAGATGTTCGATGGACGATTTGATAGCTTCCTTGATAGAAACACGAAATTGACACGGTTGTGATTGTAGCCCCTCGAAGATTCTCCCATTTTGTTTGTGTTGTTTTACGACGGGCATACGCCATTTGGGTTGGGGTTGTCCGTTGGTTTTAAATGCTACATTGATAAGCTTATTTCAGGTTGAAGATTATCCTATTGTTTTGTACTAGTAGAGAGTTTCAATTATTTCAGCAGGCAGTCTTGATTGCTTGACAGATGTTAGAGGTTCAAACGTTTCCTGATAGTTGACCAAAAGTATTTTTGGTTTCACCATTTGTGTTTCCGTCTTTTTTATTTTCTTTCTACTGTTTTTAGCTCACACAGGTGCTTTCTAAAGGTTTTTTGTAATGGCTGCAAGAGCTCAGATCAGGACCAATAGTTCTGCCCTTATAGCTATGATCGCCGATGAGGTATGCATTTTTACCTTTTGATCAACGTGTTGTGTGCATTTATCAAATCTCTTCATGCTATTAGATAATAATTGAATAATTAGGAAATTAGGCTACAGCCAGATATCTAACAGATACGGATTGGACAATTTCCAAAATGGAGAGTTTATATAAAGAGTTTGAAGCAGTTTGCACTTGAGAAGGTGTTTAGTTGTGCATTTCTTTGATTTTCGAGCACCTTTAGCTTGTTATATTACAAAGTGAGCGGAGAAATTATCTGTGAAAACACTAGCAATCTTATCACACTTCTACTTCTGTTTGTTGTCTTGTGTTACCAAGTTGAAAGAGATGATATCTTTCCACATTATGATATCTTACAAAATTTCTATTAGCAAATGTGTGTTTCGAAGGTTTAATTCCTCTTGTAACATTTAATTTAGCTTTACAAAATCGGTTCACTTCTGCAAATACATTGTAGTTATCCTTGGGTTTGTTAAGATATAGATTCCATGAAATAAGACAATCATTTACATCATATCAAGGCATTCAATGTTCCATTCAATCTCATTTTTAACTTTGCACGTTGTCCTAGCTTTTTTCATTGTAAACGAAATTGGTAAATGTTAAGGGATTGAACTAGAAAGCTCTTGAATTTACTGTTGTTTGTTTACTGTTGTGTTTCTCTTAAATGTTAACTCATTCGATAAGAATAAAGGCTAGTTCGACTAATGGAATTTATGTCTAATTTGATGTGCGCTTCTGCATATCATCTTGTGGCATTCAAAAGATCTAAACTTTGCTGTTTTGATCAAATGTGTCTAATAATTTATATTTCAGAAAGTTGCATTTACTGCAAGCCTGCATGATCACTATTATATCTTGTATTGTTTTTTTCCATTCAATCTGAACTTGTGACAGAACGACATGTTGCTAATCTACTAGTAATTATTGTGCCAATTATTCTTGGTATTATATCATTCTACACATTCTGCGAATTCAGATTTAAATGGATGCCATTTGTTGCTTCCATGTTAGGATACTGTCACTGGTTTTTTGCTCGCTGGTGTTGGGAATGTTGATATTCGGCGAAAAACAAATTATCTTATTGTGGACTCAAGTATGTTGGTGGATTCAGTAGATTGAAATTCTTTTTCTTTCATTTTTTTTTCTGCTGTCACTGTAGGACCCTTCATATATTAGCCTATGATGATTCATAAATCTATTTCCTTCCATTTATGAATGATTGATATCCCAATTATTTTTACCATGCTATCATTTTATCACCAATATGCAACTTTCATTTGTGTATCTAGAAAACGATTGAAGAACTAGATTGTCCAATCATTCAACTATACCAACTACAGAAAGTTGCATCGGTTAGGTGGAATATCAAAGGGCCTCATATTTAACTGGTTTGTGAAAATATGGTTTGACTATTCTACGCTACTGGTAGATTATGAACAATTCACCAATATACGCATCCATTAGCTTTAGACTTGCAGCTGACAAGTGTTTGAGAATGTGTAAACCTAAAAAACCTAGGATATGGTGACTTGTAGCAAATCTTCAACTTTTCCAGTTCTGTGCATGCTTTGTAAAAATGTGGCTCGTATGATAAAACTATCCTTTTTCTTTGATCTACAAAATATCTAATTCTTTTACCTTTGATACTGTTATTTCCTTTGTTGACGTTCTTGGAATCATGATGTTCATATCTTATATCAGTGGTATTTGCGGTTTAGTTGAAAATCATTAAAAAGCAATCCGGTACACGAAGCTCCCACCATGTGGGGGTCCTAGAGAAGGATCCATTGTACGCTGTCTTACCTTGCTTTTTTGCAAGAGGCTCTTTCCTAAATTTGAACCCGTGACCTCTTGGTCATAAGATAGCAACCTTACCGTTGCGCCAAGGCTCCCCTCTGGTTTGGTTGAAAATCATTATTATGGTAATTGTTAAGCCACAATTTTGAGTTACTACCCCCTGCAAAAATCAAACTATATACTTGCTCTTTGATGCAGGCGGGGTAATGGGATGGAGATCCTTCCACATGCAAGATTAGAATAGAGATTGCAAAGGAATTGGAGTAGGAGAGAATTCGCAAACAAAGAGGATCTGTCTTGAGTTTAAATGAAAAGAACTTTATTAATTCAAAACATAACCAAGTTACAAGAGCTCTAACCCTTGTTTAAATAACCTAGAAATTGAGAAAAATTCATAACAAATAAGAAAAATTCAAAATTATAAAATATATAATGGAACCCTAAATTAACCTAAGCTACGTTGGCAGTGCGCCACGGTCATGGTGTGGACCACGGTCATGGTGAGGATCACGGGCAAACTGTGGTCCTTGCCGAATGATCCTCATCAAACTGCAGAGTAGAACACGCCCTTGATGGAGATCACGAGTAGGCCGTGGTAGTCTTTATGAGTTCCAATTTGTCTCGTTCCAATCCATAATGAAGCACATCTATGTCAGAGGGCCATGGAGGTGTGAAAATTCTTATTTGAGACCTTAATTGCTCTTCGTCGCGATTCAAAAGAAAGCAGAGACATGTCACAAAATAAGAGTTGATTAAACTGTCGGATGCACCTGCATCACTGCCCTTCCTTTTTTGTTTACTTTCCATATTTTTTTTTTCTTTTCTCTAGTTAAGTAACTTAGCATTCTGCTTTTATATATCTTAGCGTTAGTAGTTAAGAACTACTCTTTTAATAGTCATCACTTGAATTTTGATTTGAATTTGTTAACTCTCGTAAACAATAAAGTTGCATTTGATCGATTCGTTTCAGAAACAACTGTGAAGGCAATAGAAGATGCATTTAAAGAGTTCACCTCGAGGGAGGACATTGCTGTCGTTCTGATCAGCCAATATGTAAGTCGTTTATGGTTTCTTGCTTTCGTTAGTTCATCTATGTTCTAGTTCATGCTGCCATGTAAGATTATCTCTGTTCTGATTGGCCGATATATATAATTTGTTTTATTCCATGAAGATTAAAGTATTATACAACAAATAATGAAAATCAATCATTTAAAAGAGAGTTTTTTATTTTTTTTTTGAATGCTGTAACTTGTATTATCTTTCATGTTTCTGTGTAGTAAATCCATTGTATAGCAAGGTCATTGATTGATCTGAGTTTTGCTGCCTTCTTTCAGATTGCAAACATGATCCGCTTCCTAGTCGACGGCTACAATAATCCTGTTCCTGCCATCTTGGAGATTCCATCGAAAGATCATCCGTATGACCCTGCTCACGATTCCGTTCTTTCTCGCGTGCGGTATCTCTTCTCCGCGGAATCAGTAGCCTCGGGAAGACGATGAACTCTTTCTGGTTTCCATGCGACAGATCGATCTATCTAACTCGCCCGGTTTGTTTCTGTTCTTCCCTCCTTATAGTTAAGACTCTATTTTTTGTGTATAATAATCCTCCATTTAAATGGAGGAGCAAAAGAATTATCTTATGTTGTTCCGGCGAAACGTTTTGCCGACCGAATCATCCCTAGGTTCGACCATCGTCTTGTTATATCTATTTCTTCCGTCGTCACAAGATCGGGACATAATAAAATTTCAGATCGATGGTATTTATTGAAAATTTAGGCTTTTTGCTGCTGGGTCATGCAAATCGATCCGACCGATAGGGTTCGATAGAAATGGTTGAGTCGGATGGTTTGGTTTCAGCAACACGAATGCTAATAAGTCAGTAGGATGCTACTTGACATTCTTCAAGGTGATAAAAGTAAAACACTCTTTCTTTATATTGCCACTCAGTCTCCTCCTCCTAGGCAGTGTTTACTTGGATGGAAGATGAGGTGGAGTAGATAACGATCTACATGTTAATTCAGCCCCATTCTCCATGTGCAATCTTCTCATTTACCGCTAAACTTTCCATCCAAAATGAATACAACTTGCACCCTTGTTTCTCACGATGAAAAGAAACTCGAGTAGAAATTAAGGCTATGTTCAAACATACGAGATAATATAATCAAGCTTATAATGTAATTAAATTTGTAATGTAATGTATATTATATTATTGTATTTGGTTAGCGATCGGTATATAATCTTTGATTATAAAAGTTATTGTATTCTTTTATTTGGTATCCATTATTTATTATAAAGAATGTAATTTATATTATTATAAAGAGATAAAATTATCTTTATAATTTCGTCTAAATTTAATCAAAATCTTAATTGGTAGGCGATCGATCGACAATTGATCGCGAGGTCGACGGCGATTATCAGTGTCGATCGATCGGCTATCGTCGGTCGACTGTCGCCCCTTGCCCTCAACCTCAGATGGTGGCGATTGTTGCCGTCGACAACTATCGAGAAGCAATAAGAAAAATAAAAGAATAATATTGAGTTCGTAATGTAATTTGATTATACAGTATTTTCTTTATAATTTAAATTATGATTTTTTTATAATTAGATTATATTATATTATATCTTTAAAATTAAAATTGTATCCAACAAATTAATCTATTGTAACATAGGTTGATTATCTCTCATTAAATGTGCCTTCCAATTAATCAGGTGCTTTTGCAATTAATCAAATGCAGTGATATATCTTTCAATTTGATCTATTTTGATGGATATTTATAAATTAAGAAAAAAAAACAAAAGAGAAAGGGAAGCATGCTCATCAGTGGGGCTAATATAATAATAATAATAATATATATATATATATATATATATATATATATATATATATATATATATATTTCGAAAATTGAAAGTCTCTAATATTATTTCAATGCATGCATCTGTAAATCCAAAATTAATTAGAATATTTAGCAATGCTAAACCAAATGCTATGTATATATCTGTATAATGTATATGATCAGATTAAAACTATTCAGGAAAATGTATAAAGATCAAATTTTTAACTCAGCTTCATCCGATTCGAGGCACGGCATTTGGTTGAGATCGATCTCCGACCGCCCGGGCCTCGCCGGCGCCGCATCGTTCACGGCCTCGGACGGCGACTGGGCTCCCCGGCTCGCTCTCCCATCGCAAGGTTGCGACGTGGCAGAGAGATGAGTGGCCTGCTGCGGCGCCGCCGCTTCGTTGAAATGACGGCGTTGGTGACCGCCGAGCGCCTGCCCGCTCGAGAAGATCAGGTTGCAGCTCTTGCACCGGTGCTCTGTCGCAGCCGCCGTCGGCGAGTCGTTCTCCGCTTCCTTGCCGTCAGTAGTAGAGTTGTTAGTCTTTTCCGTCTTGTTGTGGCTGGCTCGGTGCCCGCCCAGAGCTCGGTGAGAAGAGAAGGTCTTGAAGCACACGGTGCAGAAGTATCGACGTCGGTCCTTGGCAGTAAGGACCGACGAGGAGGAGCTCGCGAAATCGAGGCTCGCCGTTGCCAGATCTTCAACCCTCGCCTTTTTGGACCGCCTGCAGCTCGAAATCGCCGCGACGTACTCATCCAGCTCATCAAAATCGGATCTCGGGAGCTTCTTCCCGGCGGCGATGTAGGTCAAGATCGCGGCGGCTGCGGCGGCTATCTGGTCATCGCCTCCGCCGTCATCTTCGCTGCTAAAATCAAGCTCTTTCCGCCCTCTCTTCCCTGTCGGCCGCTTCACCAGAGCTCGCGGCGGCGACGGCGACGGCGGCTTCCTGTCCTTCGCCACGCGTGGCGGCGCAGCGCCGCGGTAGCCGCGCTCCGGGTGGCATCGCAAGTGGCCGAACAGGGCCTTGTCGGAAGGGAAACTCTTCCCGCACTCAAGGCAGGTGGACCTCTCCGCCGCCGCCGCCGCCGCCGCCGCCGCCGCTGGCAGCGTCTTCTTTGTCAGGGGCTTGATTCTGATCCTGAGACGAGTAGCACAGCTCTTCTCCTCCATGACTTCAGCTCCCATCAACGACTCCCTGCGCCAGAGTGCGCGCGCACACACACACACACACACAAACACAGAAGAGATCAAAGAAACGAAAGAAGCCGCCATGAACCGAAACCGCCATTAATCTCTCAGCTCGCGAAATCGAAACAACTCCTTCCGATCAGTTTCCGAAACGCCAAAAGCCGCCACAAATCCCACGCCAAATCCTCCCACTCAATCGGCAAGCTCGAAGAACAATAACTGCGCAATAAAAACACACCGCGAAACCGAAATCCCAGCTCCGAGAGCTAAAACCGAGGCGAAAGGCGCCGCCTTTCGCCACAGGATCGATCGCGAAGAAGCAGTGAGCTGCGATTCAGTGAAAAAGGAAGCTTTTTGAAGGGCGGGACAAATCCAAATACGAGGTTTTTAATGCTCGAAATAGGGGATTATTCCGAGCTCATGAGGCGGAGTGGAATGGATCCGTTAGCTCACCCGATGGATGGAGCCGGATTTCATGGTCTCAGCTGCCGGCGCTCCGCCTCTCGATCCGGGAACAACGGAGGAGACTGCCACGGCGGCGCCGGCGACTGAGTCGGAGCAGCAGCAGCAGCGGCGGAGCGAGCCTGCCGCTTCCAACCTCCACGCGCGTTACTTAATCTCACGCGTGCGCTCCCTTTGTTTTGGAAACCCATCGAAGGCCGTACGATCCTGGCCGTCCGATCGCCACCAGGAGATCGCCTTCCATTAAATTAAAGATTTCGATTTGTTGAATTTGGAAATCTTTCCGAATATTTCTTCCCTTAAATGCCCTTCCTTCCTACTATTTTGGTACCCTTCTCACTTCTATCAATTCTAAATTTCACTCAAATTTTGCTTCTAAAATACAAAATCTTCGAGGTTTAATATTTTTCCATAATAGTCGAATAATATATACTCCAATTAGTAATACCTTAGCTAACTCGATACCGCGACACCTTCGATCGATGTAATTTAATAACAAACTAAGGGTCTATTTGCTTCTCTTATAGCATGATCAATCAAGTCAACTAGTTTGTCATTTAATGTCTAGATCATGCGATTTCAATATGAAAGTCAAAGTCGAGCTTTAGTGACACTGATATTCACTCAACTATTTTTGATAATAGATGATTTTCTATTTAATTTACCTATTAAATAAATTCGGAATATAATTTCGGTTTCAAATTTTGATCCTCTTTATTATTCATTTATCACTGTATTATCTACTAAAATGTACTTGAAAAATATGTAAAAAATAGTAGAGTTAAATGTATTATATTATTAGAATATACTCTGAATAAGTAGGTTACTATAGTTAGTCAAAGTCAAATGAATCGATCGAATCGATCGAAGAGTTCTAGTTAGACCAAATGGGCTAACAAACCAAGTAGGCTAAGTTTAGGGTTTAGGGTTTAAGATCTAGCGGACCAAATTACTGGCTTACAAACTGAGCAAACTAAGTTGGACATGACAAGCTAAATGTGGCTGAGGATTCGATAGGTCAAGTGGACTAGGAACACCCGATGCATCAAACCGATCGAATCGAACAAGCCTAGTTAGTGGTACAAGTAAACTGAATGGCCTTCCAAACTAAGTGGCCTAAGTTGAATGTACAAGTGAGCCATACCAAACTGACACAATAGAAGAGTCTGCGAAAACAAGTGTATCAGACACATGAAGCGCGTAAGAAGAGTCGAGTGAGTCGAACAAACCCAAACACACAATTGACAAGAGATGCATTCGACATATATTCATGGCCGCTTATCTTTTCCTTTCCTGGAAAAGAACAACAAAACATATAGTTTCGAGAAATTCAATGGCCAAACTCCACAGACGATGACTGTTCAAGCATCGCGAAAGTACTTTGATGAGATCGAGATCGAGCTATCCTTACAAAAGAGTCAGCTTCCTCAGTGAAGCCACAAAATTCCTATCGTTGCATCAAAACTCAACAGTGGAAACAACATTCAAGGAACTGAACAGTTGTATCAATATATGCACAATAGAAACTATGGCTTTTGCTGTTTTTTTTTTTTTTCCTTTCCTTTTTGCTTTTTTTTTCTTCACCTCCTTTCACCATACCAGATCTTCGATTTTCCTGAGCTCATGGCTCAGATGATCTTGCCGCGTGTCGGTTTGAGAGGGCGAAGTTGAGGGTTTTTGGGAGCAAATCTCATCAGTTTAAGACTGTAGTAGTCTTTTCCCTGATCAACAAAACTTTCTCCTCCTCTGCAAAGAAACATAAAGACATGATTGTTAAAAACCAGTTCATATATCTGATATTCAGTTCTAGTTCTACTTGACATTTTTAATCTCTAAAACACCGATCAAATAATTCAACTTTTGAGTTTATTTTATGTTACACTGATGAATTAGCATAATATTGACTGCAAATAGCATACGCCAAATGAAATTTAATTGAAAGCAGTAAGTTCATCTATTTATAAAAGAAAAAGAACTTAAGATTGGCCCTCGAGTTAAATATGTAGTTATGTGAAAATTATTTGTTACATCCGGTAGATCTACCAGTAAATCATAATCATCATCGGAAGCAATGTTTAATCTTATCTCTTTATTAAGCTCTATGCAAAACTATATCAACAACAGGAACGATTAGCTCAACCAAATTTTCTTTTTTAATTTTATTAACTAACTTTTTCTTTGATCTTGCTATTCCTTACATCTTCCACTTGAATTTTTATCTAGTTAGCTACCTCAAATAAATGCTCGTATCATTGATGTAAGTGTTTTTTTAAAAATTATTTCTTCTTAAAAACACATAAAAAGATGTCTAAATCAATACACTCTATATTTCTTCATTAACCAAATTATTATTTTTTAAACTTTTGTGTCATCTCTTGTTCTTTGTTCAATCACTTCTTCCCAAAATGTCATAGTTCACTTGGTCAACAACATTTTTTCACAATAAAAAAAACTTTTACAAAATTAATCATCATTTCAATTTGTAGACAAGGTAAACATATTGCATATGCCATTTTAACTTACATTGACATTAGAATCTTTCAAAGCCTCCAAAGTCGCTTCAATCTCCATTTGCTTCATCATCGTTGCTTGCAGTACCTGAATGAAGAAAAGTGATTTAAACATGGTAGCCAACAAAAAAAAAAAGAAAAAAGAAAAAAAATCAAGTTCCAAGAGAAACATGCACAAGAAGAGAACCATAGTTGGATCATTGAATTCAATAGCAAGCGAATATATGAGCCCGGACGAAACATGTATAATAAAAAGCCGGCCAAATAAATCGCCCAGATAGACTCAACCAGATACACTAGTTGTGCTGGAGCCTAAAGCATTGAGATTACCAATGGTAATTCATTTTTTCATTGCAAAGAAAATTATTTGTACTCTCATTTAAAATGCTAAGAAGTTAAATCGGTATAGAATATATGGTGTTATAGTGATATGTTGCGGGAGTAAATACTTACTTTATTTGCCATTTGGAGATCAAACTCAACACATCTTATCCTGTCAATAGAATCCAATATCATGCGCTCTTTGTCTAGAGGGATCTCTGCTGGTTTACTACTAAGTTGGTCTAAAATCAACTCAACTCTTTGAATGCGCTCCTTGTAAGCAGTAATATCTTTGATCATGGTTTCAGTAGTAGACCACTTATTATGTGACAAATCCAATTCGCACGACGGATGAATATTCTCCAATTTGCTATCCTGTCTAGACCTTAACCAAGGAAAGAAGGATGGCACTTTCATGAGAAATGCAACCAACATTCTTGCAAGAGTGCATAGCTTTCCTTCCCCTGCAATATCCTTGATGTTGTGCCTCTCAGCAACAGTGTTCGATGAATCTAAAAAGGTGAAATAACTCTACAATTACAAGACTATCAAAGAAAAATAGGGAAATAGAAATAGAACTGACAAGACATTGACCATTGACTACAAGCACAAATTATGAGCACCGTAGCAGTACGCAAATGATCTGAAGTAGCAAATTTTTTCTTTCCCTCACCAGGTGCTAGTATTAGTGCAACTAGAAAAAGTAGTAGATAATTCAGTCAAGTAATTTAAAATGTTCAATACCAAATGAAGTTGAAACTGCATTTGCAGAGCCACATGCAAGATCTTGCAATGTCCACACAGCAAGTGGGGATCCAGCTTGACCGGTACCAACAACATTATTGATCGTGACAAATTGTTCGTCACAGCTATGATAAGCAGTCAAATCCGCCTCCCCAACCTGCCAAATCCAATGATGGAAAAATTAATCACAAAGTGTGAGGCTGTAGAAAGTGCGTGTAGATTTGTGGAATGATGCCTAATTACTTATGTTCCTTTGGTAGTCCATTGATCTTAGCATGATGAGCATCTCCTAATGTTTCTTCTCCGACTACGAGACTTGGACACAAGCTAGAGAGCTGCATATAAGTTACATCTCTTTATCCTATAATGTGATTAATAATCTCCTCCAATTGCATCAATCAAAGATGAGCACTCATATCAGTTGGCGGTCGCTTCTAAGCTTTTGCAAATGATTTCAGAGATATCTCTCAGGTTATTTTAGATGTCACAGTTATGCAGAATTGCTTGGACAAGCTACTTGCCATCATGTTCCTTCACATTGTCCCTCCTGGGAAAATTGGCCATAAAATTTACATTTTATCTAGCTAGATAATCCATCAACCATTTTCATTTTTAATTGTAGGAATTGGGAATAGTGAATATTTGTTTTTATTTTTCTTCCCAGATTAAGTGATTTTCGATAGGCTGTGAAGGGACTAATCTGGCAGCAAGGGAAAAAATTAATTCCAATTATGTATGTGATAGATACCAACTAGTTGGCCTACTTTATGTTAGAATTTAGCAACATATACCATCATCTCCTAAGTTCTAGATCATGCATGAACTACCCCTGCTCTCTTAGACAAGATTCAGGTTCACGTTGATATTTATTTCAGATAACTCAAACTTTTTTTATTAACTTGAGGTAGATAAGTACTAACATAAAGTTGAATAAAAGTGAAATGTCAGAACCAATTACCAGTCACCTAATTCGAACTCACCTCTTTGCAAACCAAAGTACACTCAGCAGACGTGGATATGACAGGAGAACCAAGATCATCAACCTCAGATACTGATTCAGCTGCCGATGTATCACTATATCTTTCCTGTCATTAAAAGAAGAAAAGTAAAGTTGTAAGGAAAAGGTTTTTGAGATCAACCAGTTAGAAGGCTTAAAAACTCAGAATCATGCCTTCAAAGAGTTCGGCCTCGTACAAGGGATTGAATTTTTTTCTCCATATTTGTGTCTGCTTTTGATCAAGTGGTCTGCATCAACACCTTGCACAAGCTACAAATGAAAATAAAGTTATTCTTTCTCAGTCTACAAAGACACAGCCGATAAGTGATTGCAGTTTCTTCATAAATTTGGTAGGTTCCATTCCGCTTTTGCAGGCAAACATGAGATCCTACCTTCATGATGACTGGATCTTTCCAAGGTCCTTTATTAGATCTAAGACATCCTCCATCATAATAGCATGTACATGTACCGCCAAGAAATTCAGGAAGTTCACTGCATGCATATTATTTGAGAGAATTAAACCTAACAAGGAAGAGAAAAGAATACATGATAACATAAGCTAAAGAACACCTTGAATGAATTGCTTCCAGAAGTCTACTCTGATATTTGGTTCCTAAAACCTGCATCTCCAGAATTTAAAACATAATAGAAGACCCAAGAAAGAGCCAAGTAAATTTGTTGTGATGGATACATTTTCTTACATGTATCTTTGAAGTAGTTTTGGGATCAAGAAAGGCTTTTACAGTATTCCAAAGAAGCTTGAAACCATGACCAGCATTAACAATAAACATTTGATGTAGTGTCTGTGCAAAATAAGATAGTTAGAAAATTATGAACATTAAAAGCATGATGAAGAGCATTTTAGAATACCTCAGGATAATAATCACCATCTATTTTTTGCATATTGATCAACAGGTCTCTGGCTGTTTTGCTGAAATTCTTCAAGCCCTGCATTGAAGATAAATTGAAAATCAGTGGATAAGATTAATCCGTAGGAAATGAAGAGAGAAAAGATAGCTGTCATTGTGAGAAAAATACCACGCCTTGTACATCCAAAATTGTGGTGGATGAATGTACGTGTCTTTGGGCAGCAATAGAACATGCAGGAAATTTCTCAGCCAGAGCTCTCTCAAATTCTTGCACATGATACTTTATGTATCGCTCAATTGTGGTTATATGCATGAGCTTATTTGGCTCAACCTTCCCAAGCCTCTCTATGTAAACAGGCCTACCCTCCTTGTCAACTCCATGATATCCATGAGGATAATAGCGCAAGACTCTCTCTAGTTCTTCAAATTCAAAATCCTACACAATAAATTTAAGCAGCATAATCTATCAGATAGTATCCATAAACAATTCTTTCTCAATAGATAATAAAATGTAGAAACAGAATCACACATGCCAAGTTACGCCTGCTGACATGGAAACACACTTCACTGGTGTCTTCCCCATGGCAAACATCTCCACAGATTGATTTGGATAGCACAAAAATTGAAAAGAATATAAAAGAAGAACACTGAGATCTATAGCATGTTACATATGATCGAACAATCAAAAAAACTTTATCACAAGCACAAGATGGACCAATTGAGATAAAAAAAAAACTTTATCATTCGTTTGCATCTCTCTTAGATTTGGTTTTTAGATACTAGTAACAAGAAACACTCTTTGGTGAAGTGTGAATCATAATTTAACCTATTCATCCCCAGTATTGATTCAAGAAACAGCTTTCTCATTGGGTAAATTAGGTGTTGTATTTAGACCATTGCTGTTGACCATGTAGTTGGACAATGACTAAAATTGGATTGATCCACTTAAGACATGTATTTCAGTAGATGATCTTGATTGGCTAAAGAGTAGGCATTAGGTGCATGGAAACACAAGAGTTTTCTAGCTAAAGCATGCCGATCTTGTTAATCATCTGAGTCCTGGACCAAATGTATACATACAATAGGTATTTGGTGCATGGCAACACAAGAGTTCTTGATTGGTTTATATATATATATTATAAAAACAGTAGGAATTTTTTTTTTCAGTTTCTTTGCAATCTTATAAAGGACAGGGCAATTTTAATACGCTGCCCTGAACTAATTAAAATTTATACTCGAACCTTTTCTTTCATAAAACATATGGGAAGAAAAAAATAAGTCCTTTTATTCATTATTTTTCTCTCTAAACTAGTAATTGGCTACAATAAATCAAACCAACTCGCCTGCAGAAAAATTCAAACAATAAAGCCAAAGAGTTATAGGCATTACTACCCATCACAATATAGATGCTCATTTCGTGTATGTTGGATTTTTGCATGAAAACATAGAATCATACCTCCAGAATTGTGTCCGTTCCAAATTCTTTTCTCCATTGAAGCATCTCAGCCCACATATGGGTTGCTTTCTCGAAATCAAATTTTCTGGCCTTGAGAAATCTGTTTAACAAACAATACTTAGCAATCCTGATATGACCTGAGCAACATGATTGAGCATTCAAAGCACCCAACAGTTGCATCAGCACATGGACTTAAAGATCATCACATATCTTAAATGATTCAAACCTGAGCAGTGTGTGATAGTCATCGTGTCTATTAGGAAACAAGTCCTTGGCAATGAGTTGCTGCCGGAATGAGTAGACTGCACGCTCCTCTTCAGCATCTCTCACATCCTCGATTGAAACCGAAGGCACCCTGAAGTCGACTCTCCTCCTCCCTCGTTTCTTTAGAGAATGAGTAAATCTACAGGAAGCATTCAACGCTTTTTTCTTAAGGGCTCCTATTCTTGTTCGCCGTCGCTCCTCCTCCGAGTTCTCCGCATCTGATTTTCTTTCTTTTCTCTGCTCATAGATCAATGGGCCTCCAATAAAATCTGCACAGGAAACTGGCTAATGAAAAAAAGAAGAAGAAGGATTCTGAATGTCCATTTCGTTCTTCTTTTTGTTTCTCATTTTTCCCCCCAGAAATTATCATGATAATATAAAGGACTACCTGACATTTTCAGTTTAGGCGCAACGAGATCTTTTGTTGGAACACCAAGGATTCAAAAGAAATGAACTGAACCTGACACCAGCCATACGAGAACAAGTTAATCATAAAAAAAAACATATTTGCCAAAACCATATTGCGTCAAGAAGCAAAAGCAAACAAAAAAAAAACTACATTTACTGGAATGCATTCTGCAGTGACGAAGATCCATCAGCAAAGTGCAAAGACACGCACACCGGTAAAATTAATAGAATTTTTTTGACACCGAGAAGTCGATCTGAATCATCTTGTTTTTGGCAGATCAAAACAAACCCCCAAAGTTTACCAACGCGGGTGAAATCCATATTTTTCTCATGAGAAAAAGGGAAAGAGCTCCAACATTTCAAGGAAGAATTACTCAACAGAAAAAATAAATTTCCACTAAAATAGGAATGCGAGAACCTGCAACGGTTCAACAACTCATTCTCTTCTGAAAAAAAAAACAAAAAAAAAATCTCTGAACAAACAAAACCCATCCAACTCAAGAAGCGGACTCAAAGTTCCAACCTCGCGATGCGAAACCGATCGAGGAAGCTCAAATCACGGTATGCTAATGACCCCCTCGCGTAATTGGAAGAATCAAACGAGGGATCTCGCCGACAATGGAAAGATCAGCTAAGATCAACACCCGCTGCAGCTTCTTCTCCAGCTTCTCCTCTGCTTCCGACGCTGCTAGGGGAGCGCCTTCGTTTGCCCGCTGCTTTTCATGGCTTCTGAGAGACAGCGCAGCGGGGGAGGAATCGAGGAACGAAGTGCGTTAGGAGAGACGTCGGCTGCCATTCATGTGTAGCAGCTGCAGCTCCATTCTCTCTCCTGCTTTCTCTCTCTCTCTCTCTCTCTCTCTCTCTCTACCCTCTTCCATAAAATTACTATGGGCATAGTGGCAAAAGCGAAATTATATGAAAAGATTATATATATATTTAGCTAATATCTTTATTATTCGAATTTCATAATTTCCATAATAAAAAGCATAAATTTAGAGATGCAAATAAATAATGTTCGATATTTTGATAATTAATTTGTTGCATTTAATTTGCGTTTCAGTTTGGACAAAAAAAAATTATTTTCATTTTGGTGGTTTTATTGCTCAACGGTCTCATCAAACATGTCATCTAGAAAATTGGTGGTCCGTCAATGTAAATATATTTAAAATTATACACGTTTATTAATTATTAAAAAAAAATAGATCCATCTAAATAAAATTCTTTAAAAAAATACTCTTTTAATATATATTTTTTTTAACATACAAATGTCTTTTTAGTGGTAAAAAAAAAAAATCTTAGATAAAACCTCAAACACTTATTTTTAAATAATAAATAAGAAGAAAAAAAAAATTGGGTCATTAATTAAATTAGTTGGCAATGGTAAGAATCAAACAAACAGTACAACTACGATGAATCGACTACCATTTACTACTCATAACCAAATAATTGGAGCATTAAATATCACATTCCCTTCTACTTATTAATTAAATAATTAATTATTCCCATCTCTTTTAATTTATTTTTTTTTCACAATTGAATCCCTAAATTTTGATTATTTAATTATAGAGGAACCAGTACATTTTTGTCCTTTTTACAACAAGTACAATATGCATTATTATAAATATAATAAAATAAAAGTTTAATTATTTATTTTGAAACGACAAAGTGAATATTACAAGGTCGCTGCGTTCTGCAGCTCCAAGGAGAGCATGCAGACCAGACAAGCGTCTACAGATTAAAACAAAATTTAAAAAAAAAAAATATATATATATATATATATATATATAAAGAAATTAAAAACACAAAAATAATACAATTAATTAAGAATGAGACAACATCAATCTGTTAAATTTGGTTTGACTATTATTAATTATTATTATTATTATTTAACTACTGTAGAGTTGTACCTACGCAGTTA
This sequence comes from Wurfbainia villosa, assembly GCA_025175895.1. Taxonomy (NCBI): domain Eukaryota; kingdom Viridiplantae; phylum Streptophyta; class Magnoliopsida; order Zingiberales; family Zingiberaceae; genus Wurfbainia; species Wurfbainia villosa. The sequence goes on along the minus strand of CM045991.1, from coordinate 45,033,251 downwards.
TATTAATTTGTTATTATATAATTATATTATATATATTTAAGGGGTAATTATTGCTTATATATATATATATATATATATATAGGAAAATCTTCTCCTGCGCGACGAAATTCTCCATGTCCGTCCGCTCCACATTGCCGCGCCGTCCGTCATCCTTCGATCACCGGATCGATGCGATCGACGATCGCAATGGCTCGACGGGATCCACGGCTCTGATTCAATGGGTTAGTGCTCGGAATCTGGCAACGATCAATCAATGAGTCGGTTCGTCCGCGATCGATCTTGATCGTACTCGACCGATCGTCATCACACCAAATCGTCGCCGATCCGTCAATCATGCTCGATTTGGCCGACCGGCGATCGAATCCCGACCGATCGAGTATACCGGATGGACTGACGTCGGCTGTCGATTCGTTCGGCGTCGGATTCCGGCCGCAATTCGGTCGAAATTCAACCCCGATCGTGGCCACAATTCAATCGCGGCTAGCAGTGGTCGCGCCACTGCCGACCGCACAATTCGATCGTTTTCGACCGGTTTGCGTTGGATTCCGGGCGCTAACCGACCGAAATTCGTGCTCCGTCGGATCGTTGCCGAGTCGCATGTCGATCGCGCCCAATCCGACAATCGACGGTGACTAGATGGCGCGGCAGCGACGATGACAACGCGCATGACTCGCGCGTGGCGTGGACGAAATAGTCGCAGAGGAGAATATTTTCTCACACATATATATATATATATATATATAGGGTTAAATTCTGTTGGGCACCAAATTCATGAGCGCCTGTGCGCGGAAAGCATTAGTGAACAGTATTTTCACTGTTCACTAAAGCTGCATGAACAATGAAAACACTGTTCGCTATATATATATATATATATATATATATATATATATATATATATATATATATATACACACATTAAATTGTCTTTGAAGCATGATTTCTACGCTACTGCAAGCGATTTCACTGCTCACTCTTCATTAATGAATGCTGAAATTACGCTCATCGTGATTTCCACACAGCGCGAAACCCCTATATATATATATATATATATCTATAATTATAAATTCGTTTTTTTTTTAATTTTTTCTATTTATAAATTTATTTAATTAGCCAGCGATCGATATTGTAAATGTATTTGTTCAAGTCTTGTCTTATTTATAAATTTTACAAGGGTTTTAATAATAATATATAGTTTACTAATGTATATTATTCATGAAATTTATTCTCCAACAATTTACAGCAAGTTAATTAATCAAGCTTATTCATTAATTTTCATTAAATAATCAAAATTTAACTGCGAAGTGATAATGAGCACTGAGTTGCCATCAAATAAAAATCTTTTATAAAAAATCTCAAATAATTCAAATCTCAAATAAATATATTCAAATAATTCGTTTAAAATAGTATCTTTTATAATAGATTATTAAATTCGTTATTATTATTATTTTTTAAAAAAATATTATTATTTATGTTCTAGAGTTATTAATAATTTTTATATTGATTCGATATTATTATATTATTTTTATATTATATTATTAATTTTATTTTTTTTATGTGAGATAGGACACGGTGACTATCAGGCGGCGACACAACGACGCTTTAGACAGCGATGCTAACGGAGTCCGAGGCAGGGCAGGAGGAACAAGACAACTCAGCTCTTTAATTTCATTTTCATTCTCTCCATTTTTTTTTTAAAATAAGAACACTGTTCGCAGTCCTTCGCGCTCCTTTACATGCAGCAGCGACAATGCTGTTTCTGTTTTTTACTGCGTGGCTGTGTTCAGTTCTTCTCGAGCTTTTTTTGTTCTTTTTCCGGTTTTGATCGCTCCATCTGTTGTTTTCTTCATTCGATCTGTCTCCGATCTGAGAGCAGCCATCGAATGCGTTTTGGGTTTTAGGTCAATCCCCTCGCTCTGAATCCAATTGATTCGGATCGGATTGGATTGTTAAAGCTGGTATCTTTGGCTCAAATCCTGTCTTCATCCTACAAAGGAGGCAGTGCAGATCGACCAAGGTCTTCCATCTCTTCTTTGAAAATGGTCTAGAATTTGACGTGCAAATTATTTCTTCATCTGCTGTTCTTTCCATAATTTGATCTTCTGAAACAGAGCAAAATTTCTCAGCTCTAGTTTGTGGTTTCGCCAAGCTCATTAGATAAATTGTATGATACATCGCTTCGTTCAATAAGATGATATAAGGAAAATGTTAAAAAAAAAAAAACATGTACAATACTAATGATTTGTTTACTCAGAGGATGAATAGAAGAGTAATAAATAAGCTCTAGAGAAAAAAATAAATAAAAGGAAATTCCTGGGAGAAAAATATTAAAATCACAAGTTTCTGCCAGACCACGGCCTAGAGCTCGCAACGAGCTCACCGCAAGCTTACTGTTGAGTTACAGCAAGCAGTGAGACTATTAAAAAAAAAGAATTACAAATAGATTCTGTATCTCATTCTGTCGCTCTCTAATTTTACAACAAAAAAACAAATGAAAATTATATTAACCCTAGTACAATCCATCCCTTTTATTAAGATCCGTCCTAAACTTCGAGGGTAAACAAGGCATAAACCAAAACGATCCATCTTTTCAATAAGCATTCACTAATTTTAAACCCATCGTTGGATTCATCAATTCGAGCAGTCGTGGAATTGTCTAAGGGAGTGCAGTTGCCGCAGTGCCAACTCGGGTCTAGTTGGTGTTCCTGAACAAAACAGAGGATCTGAATCTGTGATCTTACAACATAAATACTAAACAATTTATCACTTGAAGAATTTTCTTGTCAAATGTTCATGTCAAGGTACATCACACAGAATCAAATTCCCTGTTCACAAAAAATGGACATAGCAGAGTCACCACGATGTCAGAGAGGACACCGTCGAGCAATAGGAGGGCATAGAACTGCATAGGGCATAATGAAACACCATCAGTGAGATTTTAACTCATTTGGTCGCAGTGGCAAAGGCAAGATCTTGATCGTGTACCTTGATTTAAGCTGAAGGAATTCTTACGGCAGAAAATGTCGAATGGATTCATGTTTTGCTGTCTGAGCAAAAATTTTTCCAGGGGATCTCCTCTGCAACAATCAAGTTGATAGTTGGAGCTTGCATTTTGTAAAAAAAAAAAAAAAGGAAAAAAAAAATATTTTGAGAAACACAAACAGATGCAAGAATAAGAACACACTATCAGATTTGCAGAAAAGAAAAACAAGGCAGCATCTGCAGCAACAGGGGGAAAAAAAGTATGAAGCCAATCTTTCCAACTGTTAACATGGTCTGCTAAGTCACCGTATGAACTCTTTTCCAACATTTTTTTTAAAGAGAAGAAAATATGGTAGGAGAGACTCTTTTTCAAAATTTAGCTCCTTATCAATATGCATTCAAAACTTGTATAAAAGTGCATGCTTACCTAGCCCAAGATGGAATGTATTTTTTCCTCCTTCGCAAGCTTTCGTCTGCTCCGTCCTCGTCGTCATCTGAATCTTTGTATGGAGATATTTCATATGACTCACAATCTTGATTTTCTTTGTTAGTAGACAATCTGTCTTGAATTATTCCTTTGGTGATGTTTGAACTCGTAGTCACCTACAATAACAAGATTTGGATAAATAAGAGGGGGAAATGATACGATGTCTAATATCAGAAGTGGAGACATGAGTGTTTAACAAAATGCTAGGCAATTTGTATTCAGTTATTTAGGAGCCCGATAAATCCAACTTGTCGTGGTTAGCAAATAAAGAGGGAAATATATGAAAATTTATGAATGAACTATGTCAATCAGGCAAGACAAATGCATAAAAGCACAAATTTACTGATACATGGAAGTTTCTAGGGAATATAGTAGCATAACGTTAAAAAGAATTAATGGGTTTCAACTCGTAAGCACGTTTAAGATTTGTATAGAAAGATTAGCATGTGTCATTTCTTTAACTGAAGGAAATAACTATCGGCGTTGGTATCGAGCATTACCTTGGTGGCAGTTGGATCCATTTCATTGGTTTTTGTAGATTCAGGAACTTCGTTCAATTTCAAAGGCATCTTAGCCTCTTGCACTGGACCTTTCTTCTTTCCATCATCAACCTATAACGATAAAATAATTTAGTACAAGATGACCTAAGTGTCCAGGAAAATCTGGACATAGAGATGCCATAGCTTATAAAATCCTACTGGAGCTTTAAATCGAAGTTCCTTCTCTTCTTTCTTCGCCTGTAACCTTTCTTCCTGTTCTCTTTGCAACTTCCGAGCTTCTTCATTGCATCTTCTTTTTCTTTCTCTTTCCTTCCGAACTTCTTCTTCTCGTTGCCTCTTCCTAGCTGCAATTTCAATTTCCTTTCTTCTTTTATCCTCCTCCAGTTGTTTTTGCTTGAGTTGTTTCTCGTGCTCTAACCTTTCTGCTTCCTTTCTTCTTTTTTCCTCCTCCATTTGTTTTTGTTTTAGTTGCTTCTCCTGCTCTAACCTTTCTCGCTCGAGCTTTGCTGCTGCTTTTCGTATTTCTCGTTCATTTTGCCTCTTTTCTTCAAGACGCTTTGCAGCCTCAGCAGCCTCTAGTGCTTTCACTTTAATTTCTTTCTTTCCTACAGAGTAATAGAAGCATTTAGATGAAAGGACTTTTGTGCAATTGAGCAGAGGGCAGTCACTAGCTTAAAGTAGCTACCAGTGAGGCAAAAATTACTAAAATATGCCAATAAGATGGGTCAAGAATGCATATATTGTATAGGGCTGTAGGCATAGCACTTTTTTAAATACAAAACTGAAACAATCTCCTACAAATCCAAATGCAACCAAATGGATTTCAACATTGTATAAGGCTGTGGGCTGTAGCCGTCACAACATTTTTTGCAGTACCTTATACATAGAGGAAATGGCTTCCATAGACAAAAGAGAATTATAAGTTGATTAAAGAAAAACTTCAGTACGAATCTAATATTTATGCAGTCAATCTATGATATATTTTTCTCATGGGATATGTAAACTATTGTACTTTATCATAGAATTTTAGAGGTCAACCATTTTTATGTGAACTAAATGCAGAAGAATTGGCATGGCCATTTCAACTAACTAGCATTAACATTTTATCAAGTTGGTTTGGTGATTGTGTCATCCTCTTGGCATGATAAGTAGATACTATGCAGGCACACCAACTATTACAAGCACAGTATTTGAAGTACCTCATCAGCACTAAGTGCTCACCAAAATCTATTATATTTGTTACCATTGCAATGCCCCACGCGAGTACTTAATTGCAAACATAGAAAAGGGTCAATATACACATCTAAAGACTTGTACTTTCTGCTGCTTGTATCAATCCTTTTTGCATCATTTTAAGAAACTGGTGTAATACCAACATAAACACTTTTACCAAGACAATTCAAATTATCATTTTTCGTAACTGCAGAAACTATTGAAGAATGTCCTATTACTAATACTGTTCATAAGCAAGTGTATAAAGAAGAGTTTCAGTTATAGTAGCTTAGACTCTCACAACAGGTTAAAAAAAAAAAAGTAAAGAAAAAAAAACACTCAAACATATATCAAGCAAACTGTGGTTCGATGCTGGAAAAAATTCAAGAGAAAAAAAAACAAAAGTGAGAGATAGATTACCTTTTGTTGTTGTTGCGTGTTGCTGTTTCTTAATCATTGGGATGAAAGAGGATACATTGGAGACAATATTATTTGGCTTATAACCCTTTTGGATGCTTGCTTGGCTTCGATTTCTCCCCAATTTTTTTGTATTTATTGCAGGTTCACTAGACCTGTTACTTGAAGATTTAGCAATGTTCCTATCTTTATCCCCATTGACTGAAAAACATTGATTCTCAATGTCTCCCATCTGATCTGTGCTGCTATTATAAGAGCTTCCCAGGGATGAATGAGCATTAATTTCAGATCCAAAAGAGAATTTTGTATCCAAGGATTGAAGACTTCTGTTTCCTGGAATAATCTTGGCGAGAGGACAGAAATTTTGTGCATTTCTATATATTGAAGAGATATCTTTAAGTGGCTCTCGATCATCAAGAGCTTTGATTTCTTTTAAGCAAGTCCCCTTATCAGAGATGCCTATTTCATTTGAATGCTCATTATCCTCCAAAGTGGTAGAATCCTCATCAATTCGGAAGCACACGAGTTCAGGATTAGTGACCAACGTTTGTGAACCAGAACCACTTTTCCCTGAAACTCTTCTCAAGCTGGACCTTCCAATTGGTGGTGTCAGAGGAGGTTTACTGGTTGTCCAATCAAATGTATCACCAGATGATGCACTATGAGAATACGAACTATCCATAAATGAAAAGTCAACAACTGACTCTAAACTATTGTGTAGAGATGCTTTGGTGTGTTCATTTGTCCTAAATAGCTTTCCGTAATCATTATGAAGACAAAGGTGGTCATTTAAGTTCATGTTCCCCCAGAGCCCATTAGGCAATGATTGAAAAACATCAGGATTTTTATTGATTTTATAGTTTCCTAATGGAGAGGCTGTGGGTGTAACCAGACCTGTCAAACTGCTTGTTTGGATATTCGACGAGAGAGGTGGAAACCCAGAATTGGAGTAAGCATCATCTCCCAGTGTAGGGGATATTCCTATGCTAAATCCTTCAAATTCTGGTATGAACTCATTATTATTCACCAAATCATTCCTAACACTTGTATAGGTTTGTATATCCTTCTCAAAAGGAAAAATTTCTCCCTTCTCTATAGACTGTAGATCACAGTAAGCAACATTAGCTGCTGAACTATCCAATCCATCATAGGTATCATTTCCAGGAGGTCCAGATTCTTCTAATATACAAATTGGTGAACCACTGTTGCATATTCCATTTGCTATAAAAGTCCTGGATTCATCTGCCAGATTGAGAGAAGGAAAAATATTTGTGCTCTGATTTGGCAAACAAGCACCTGTGAGTTGGTCCGTACTTTTGGAGCAAGAGTTCACCTGACAAGGCTGAATATGTCAGAAGAATAAGAGAGGTCAACAGAGATAAATAGAAAACCTGCAACAAGGAATATAGATCACGAATTTCATAATTCACATCCAGTTGTTGCGAAATTTGGTAGGCTGGAGCTGTCTAATTGATATTTAAACCTATTTTTTAAAAAGAAACTGAGGAAACCCAAGCCGGAGAGGCAATGAAAAGTTCCGAGCATACAAAACTTTGGTAGCTCAAGAAAACAATTCTAACAGATATTAATCATACGAGATCATTCTTGCAAGTAATTTCGGATCTCCCTAATTTCTCTTAAGCTACAAACTAATGCAAAAATAAAGTATAATTAGTATGGTGTAGAGGCTTAATCTTGAGTTTTTCTAGTTTATGTATAATGAAAAGAGATTTCAGTACCTTTCTCTCACATTGATTTTGCCTTTGATGAAATTCTTCCAAGCGGCTCCCTGAGACAGCCTTTACTCCATCATAGTTCGACATGGGCCCAACGGGAGATGTTGTCTTCTGTATTTCTTCAAATGATGCACTATCTAACCTTCTCTTGCTGCTATAAGAGTTGCCTTCCTGTGCAGGAATAAGCCGATGAAGCCTTATTCTCGGAGTAGTAGCTAGGATACTATCCGAGTAGCAGTTCAATTTTCTCTTTTTAGGCCATGATATTTCACACGCTTTTGCTGCTAAATTTTGTGATCTTTTTGAACTAGTTATGTTACTAGACCCTGAATAAGAAAGTTCCTTCCCATCCCTACTCAAGCTTCCTAATGAGTATCTAGGTTCTGATGAATGATTTAGTGATGGAACACCAGATGCTGGTTGAGTTGAATCAGAAGTTGTAGTCGACCTTCCTCCAGTACCATTTCCTACATCATGTACAATTGAAATGGGGTTGGCAACTGTTCTGCAACAAACATTGTGCGCAGCAAACTCTGTCTCTTCAGATTCTAGGCAAGTATCACCTCCCAGTAATACAGAATTATCAATCTGATGATCATCTGGTGCTAGATTTAGGATGCAGGTAGACTTATCCTCAACCACAGTCTTGTAATTGTCTTCTTTTGTGTCCATTAAGCTTCTAACAGATTGTTTCAGACCAAAATCGTTGGTGCATGCCATCCCGCAGGAAATTGTAGCCAGATCATGTGAAGTTTCACAAGATCTAGAGAGAATCTTTCCCTCAGGATCATGAGGACTTGCACTTAAATATTCTGAAGTACTTGATGGCTGTAGCATGTTTCCAGGACAATCAACTGATCTAGATGGAGTTACTTCATGAGCTACTTTGCATTGAAGAGCAAGTGAGTTCCTTGCCACTGATAATTCTAGAGCATGATCAGACATCAAGGATGCAGCTAGTGACCTAGTTATTCTACGTGGATTGTGGTCTAAAGGTGACCCTGATGAAGCTGCTTTATCACCAACTTTATTATGAAAAGCAAGAGAGTTACTAGTAAATGATGGTTCCATAGCATGATCAGAAATCAAAGAACTAGCCATTGACCTAGTTATTCTCCTAGCATTGCCTTCAACAGTCACCTCATCTCCAAAATTAGCAATTTGTTTTGTTCCACTAAGATACTCCTCAGGTTCCTTTTGCTTTGACCTAATTATTCTACGTGGATTGCATTCCGCAGGTGATTCAGATGAAGCTGCTTTATCACCAACTTTACTATGAAGAGAGAGTGATTTTCTAGTAAATGAAGGTTCTATACTATGACCAGACATTGAAATTTTAGCCATTGACCTAGTTATTCTCCTAGTGTTTCCGTCAACAGTCACCTCGTCTCCAAAATTAGCAATCTGCTTTGTTCCATTAAGATTCTCCTTGGTGTCCTTTTGCTCTGAACAGCCACATCGGATACTTACAACAGAACCAGATACAGGTGAATTCTTAACAACTTCAGAGCATATGATGTCGCAATCTCTTTGATCATCTTTTTGGTGACTGGCAATTGTAGCTACATCAGCATGTTCTTTATGAAAATACTCCTTAGAAATGCAAACTTCACGTGCTGAAGGAGTGGGAAGAGGAAATGAAATTCCAGGAGCAAAATGCTTGCTGGTCAACTCTGTAATAAAACAAAATTATTATGTGAGATACTTACAAGAAGATAACTAGATGCTAAAATGTCAAGAGCTCATTCAAGCTGGTGCATTATAAAACATTCAAGTTAGTGCATCACAAAATAACCACAGCAAAAAAAAAACAAAAAAAAATCCTAGCCACTGAATCCTTATTTCAAGCAGTTAGGTATCTGGATCTAATTCCCATGTCACAAGATCAATTCCCAATGTAGACCTAGAATAAGTCTATTAGTGGATAAAAATCCATGTGGCTTTAACTAGAAGAATATACATGGTTTGAACCAATCAACACATAAAATCCCGAGAGCTCATTCAAGTTGGTGTAATTTAAAATGAATAAACTACCAGGAGATAAAAATCAATATGGTTCTTACTAGAGTTAGTCACGTGGTTTTTACCAATCACCACATAAGTTATCTGCATGGTGATGAAGAGACGAAATACTTTAATACTTTTTTATCAAATTGCAAGGTGATTAATTTTAACAACCTGGAAAATTCCTTCAAATTGCATCCTCAAATTTACTTTTCCCTGGAATAAAAAGTGTCATCAATAGATACTTTTACTATTCCTTAAGGTTTGGCAGATACGTTATAAGAGGCTGCTAATCAATTCCTGAAAAGGGTAAACCGAAATCGGTAACTTAACTTAATATGGAACTGTGCATTAGAAATAGAACCCTAGATTCACGTTATGTCCTTATGTAAGGATCTTAGCGATTTGCTAAACGTTTAGTTCAAAACAGATACCTTAGTCTAGTACCATTTTTTTTTCCCTTGTTTCATGTATAATTATGCTGGGAGTGAGCAGCATTGACTTATACTTCTTCTCATGACATTTGATACCATCCCAAATTTGAAAGTTTACCTCCTCCACCCCCCACCCATCCACCACCTACAACCCACACACACACACACAAACCGAAAAATAAAGAGAGAGTTACCGTTCTGAGATTCCAAAAGCCAAGGAGGAGGCTGTTTGCCGTCGGCGAGAAGGCTGTAGGCAAGGGATTCGCCATACGACTCTTTCTGCTGCCTCAGCTGCGACTCTATCCGGCATTTGCGGTCGAAGACTATCTTGAAGAGTTGCTCGATCGGCGTCATTTCGGGCTCGGTTCCAGCAGATCCGAAACGGAAAATAAATCAAGCTGATGCCTGCCCGTCATCTCGGCCTCGGATCGACGACGGAGTCATCGGAGTCCTCCCGTTTGCTCTCCATCACGCCTGGGTAGATCCAGATCGGAAGGGGAATGATCTGAAAGGCCAAACCCTAATCGAGGACGAAGCGCAAACTGGCGCAACGGAAAGGGATTTGAAATTTTCGAACGGAAGGCGAGACCAAAATAAACCGACCAACAATGCTGACGTAGGCATTTTATCGCATATAAATATATAATTATAGTTTAGTTCCTAAAGTTTTGAATTTATCAATTCGGATTTGATTTACGTCCTACTAAAATTAGTAAAATTGAACCAGACCGATTAATAATTATATAAATATAACTTTTAAATATAAAATTTAACTTACGCTAACCATGATTAACTCTAATAACGAGCAACAATTTGATTATTTATTGCATGTATCTTTTTTTGCTAATATGTAGTAAAAAAGCCATTACTTTTGCTCTTAATGTCCTTTTTTCTCTCTCGATGAGGATGATAAAAAAATATAAATCATAGAAGATTATGTCCCTTAATTCAATGGTTAAAACAACAGATGATTTTTTAAATATGGGTGAGAATTTTATATCCTACATTGAGAATGAGCTATACATATTTATTCGTTGATCAAAACAGCAGAGGACTTTTGAGATCGAATGAGAATTTTAAATTTCATATCAAGAATTGACACTGCCCACATATAACAGTATTTTTACTATTTTAATCAATAAACCATTCCAAAGAGATTTTTTTACTAATCAAATATGTTGTTATAGGAAAATAATATGTACTTAGTTAATAGTTTATGAAATTGAAAAGCCGAAGTAAATATTTTAATTTAATTTTAACTCAAACTAAGATTTTCAAGGTGTACATCCAAATAAACAATGTAGTAAAAAATGATTCATTCGTCTTTATTAATTGATTTCATAGTCAATATGAAAGAGATAAATCATGAGCGAAAATGTATCCCTTAAACGATTGATCAAAATAGCAAAGGATTTTTAAATCTAGTTGAAAATTTTAAATTCTATATTGAAATTCAATTATATTTTTGCTCATTGTAACAACTTTTGTACTGCTTTAATTAATTGCTCGTCCGTTGAGACAAACTTAGAATCGTATTATCTTAATCATACATTAATACAAAATCATATAAAAAAATAATACGATTTTACTTGAATCTTCAAAATAAATTCATATATAAGTTCTCTAAAAACAATAGAAATTAGCATCAAATATTTAAATTTTTAATCCAACTAATTTTGAAATAGTCGATAGAACGTTAAGCTAATATATTCTATCGATCATCAAAATAAATTAAAGAAATATTCACGTCGACAATTAAATCTGACGATGTGATTATATTGGTCAAAAACATATTAGTTAAAGAATAATTCAATAAATGGGTCTACGTACAATTTTAAGCAGTTATAATATTGATTAATCAATTTAAAATTTTTACGGCTAAAAATAATATGAAAATAATAATAATAATATAGGAAACTACTGAATATATATTATTTAAAATTTTTACTAAATTGATCTCTTGTTTTCTTATCCATTCATCTCGCCCACTGCTTCTTCCAATCGCTTTCATCCTCAATAAAACGTCTCTCTTTCTCCTTCACTTCGATCATCCTCGCTCTGCTCCTTTCTTCCACGATCTCGGAATCTCCGGGAGCCGTCGCCGGACTCGCTTCCTGATCCCTTGCGGATGTAGGCGGCTCCCACTGTCCCCGTCACAATTACGAAAACCTTTTGGCCACGTCTACGCGGTTTGCGTGGATTTTTGCGGCAGGAGGTTCCTTTGGCGGCTTTGATTGATGGTCGCCGCGTGAACCTTGGTTGAGGTGGCTTGAACTATGGAAAGGTTGGATTTTGTCATTTATTTTTCAAAAAAGAAATCTGGAAAGGAATGCAAGTTTGGAAGATTAGCTGGCTAGATTCCAGTTTCTGAGCGTGAGACGGAAATTTAGGGTTTATTAGAAGGCATACTAGGTGAATTTTCAGGTGTGGATTCCTTTTTCCAAGCCGAATTGTGTAGAAAAGCGGAGATTGCCTGTGTATCCGCTATCTGGATCCCTATAGATTGGCACCGGCGGCATTTGTTCGAGTGTTGGAAGCAGCGCATTTTGGATTCGTTGGTTGTGCCGTCTTGAGAGGGCTATGGGATCAGAGAGCAGAGGAGAGAGGCATCACGGCCTGAAACCTTATGCCGAGGGGAAGGCGGAGAGATTAAAGAGCAGATCCAAGTTCAAGGTGTGGATGATCCGGATGACGACCACGGTGCTGATTTGGACTTGCGTCCTCCAGCTCACGGCACTGGGGCAGACTTGGATGCCACGCGTCTGGAATGGCTGGCCATCTTGCTCTTCTCCCTCCGATGTACCAATCCAAGGCCAACAATCCACCTCTGCCATCGTTAAGAAGTTCGTTCATCCCCCCAAAAGTGAGTATCCTTTCCACTTCTCTTGATTTTTAGGGCCATCTTTCTTTGCTTGCCTTCAATTTCTTAGTTTGTAGTTCCTTTTAGTTCTTATTTCCAAGACACTCATCTTGGTTTCTTGGATCAAGTATGTGCAGCAAGATCGATTTTTTTTAGTTTCATCTTAGTTAGTGTAATGCACGGTTAAATCACTTTGGTCGTTTGATCATTGTTAATTGGTTGTTATTATACTTTTTGTGATGCTATATAGTCCCATTGACAGCACTGATGTGGTACCTTGTTCCACTTCCTACTTCAGTTCTATGATAATTCATCAAGCCAAGTATCAATTTCAGGTTCCATGGTGGGATTGACCATAAACTTGCTACAGTTTATGTTTAGTTTCTTTTCATCTTCCGTATGAATCATAGACTGGGAGTGCATCCTTGCAACTGATTAACCTTTTGGACTTCAGCTAATTTATGTTGCATTTTCAACATCATTGTTGTGTAATTAATTTTCATGTTCTCTCTACTTCATCTAGTGCATCCTAGATATGTCAAAGCTTACAAGCTTCATGATCGTCCAATTTTCTTGTTGCTATATGGTTGATATTCTTCTGTGCAGGCTTGAAAACATCTGTTGCCTATTTCAACTTAAATGACAATTGTGTTACCTGATCGAACATTTAATTCGATCCGCTCGTTTATATTTAGGAATCTACAATAACAATGGGTACTTGATGGTCTCGTGCAATGGAGGGCTCAACCAGATGCGAGCAGCTGTAAGGATTTGATCCAACTCAAAAGCATCTTTGGGTCTTTGGCACGAGCAGTTCCTTCTTGCCTTTGCATTGAGTTGGTACTCATTGACCATATTTGTTTTAATTTTCCAGATTTGTGATATGGTTGCCATTGCAAGATATTTGAATGCGACGCTTATAGTACCCGAGTTGGACAAATCATCATTTTGGTCAGACCCTAGGTGCGCTCGCACTTCTAATCTAAATGCTTAGAGTTGGGTTTCTATAACTTGATGGTCTACTCATTTGACTCTCCATCCAACTTTTGCAAAGTTTTCAAAGCTAAAGGTCATGTTCATGTGGCAGTGAATTCCAAGATATATTTGATGTCGATCATTTTATCACATCTTTGAGGGACGAGGTCCGGATATTAAAAGAATTACCACCAAGACTAAAATGGAGAGCTGAGAAGGGAATGGTATATACTATGCCACCAGTTAGCTGGTCTGACATATCTTATTATGAAAATCAGGTCAGTATGCCTTTTGAATCATGATAAATACAAAAGAATTTCATGAATAAATATATTTGAATGTATTAACAGTCATCTTTACATTGTAACCAGATTTTGTCATTGATAAAGAAGCACAAGATTGTGCATTTCACCAAAACAGATACTCGGCTTGCCAACCATGGACTTCCTTTAGCGATTCAAAAGTTGCGCTGTCGAGTGAATTTCGCTGCATTGAAATTTACTTCTCAGATTGAGAATTTAGGTAGGAGGGTAATCAGAATTCTGCACCAGAATGGCCCCTTTTTGGTTCTCCATTTACGATATGAGATGGACATGTTGGCTTTCTCTGGATGTACTCATGGTTGCACTAGTGAAGAGGCAGAAGAGCTGACAAAGATGAGGTATAAGGTTTTTACCCCTTCCTGCAATGCCCTATTTTAGATTTTATGAGAAACTGCGAGTATCCTATCCATTTGACAGATATGCATATCCATGGTGGAAAGAGAAAGGCATCGATTCAGACATCAAAAGGAAGGATGGTCTCTGCCCTCTAACACCAGAAGAGACTGCTCTGGTTTTGAGAGCTTTCGATATAGATCATCATCATCTCCAGATATACATTGCTGCAGGAGAAATATATGGCGGTGAAAGGAGAATGAGAGCTCTTTCTGATGCTTTTCCAAATTTGGTGAGCGTATATGACAGTACATGTCGTTTGTTTACTGTTATGTTCTTAGATCTCTAAATTCAAGTAATTGAATAGGTAAGGAAAGAAACTTTACTCGGACCATCGGATCTTCGACATTTCCAGAATCACTCGTCGCAAATGGCAGCATTAGATTACATGGTTTCTTTAGCCAGTGATATTTTCGTTCCTACATACGATGGAAACATGGCTAAAATTGTCGAGGGTCACCGTAGGTACTGCATTTTCATGTTCAGTGATGTATATCTCTATCAAGTGAATGCAAAAGAATGAAAAGTTAAATTTGGTGTCGAATTGCTTTATTTTTTCAGAATGAACGAACAAGAACCTATAGGCCCTTGCTTTTGCAAATGGTCTCATTAGCTGTAGAATGGAAAGTTTGATTTCTCTAAGACCTCTCTGTTTTACAATTTGCAGATACTTAGGGTTCAAGAAGACCATCACATTAGATCGAAAGATCTTAGTAGAGCTGATCGATCAGTATACTGACGGAACTTTAGGATGGGAAGGCTTCTCTTCATCAATTAAGGCAGCTCATGCTAATCGCCTGGGAAGGCCTACCAGAAGATCGATGATACCCGACAGACCAAAGGAAGAGGACTACTTCTATGCCAATCCCCACGAATGTCTCCGAGAAGCTTGGTGAAACACAGAATTCATGGTTTTCACTGCCCTAAATCACACTCATGGAGGTGATCCAACACACAAGGTTAGAAGGATTTTAAGGTTTTGTTTCATCAGTCGATGCATCGTGAGAAGTTAGCACACGGGAGGAATTGTTTCATCCAGTCGGAGGAAAAACATATTTATTTAGATGCTTCATTCCTTCACAATAAATCTCATTCTTTGTATAGGGAAAGTGTGAGAAAAAAGAAGAGAGACTGCAGATACATTTCAGGAGATAGGATTAAAAGAATTTGTGCAAAGGTTAAGGAAAAGTTTAATGTTACCCCTTACTGTTCCCTATTTTTTTTTCTAAGTCACAAAGGAATTCCCAAAGTTGCACATTCTCAGTGAGTCATGTATGAATAATCTGATCAGGTTTTATGGCTCGAAAAGAAGAGCACTTTCTCAAAGACAAATTATCATAAATATTGTTTGATTTTACAGCATAAAAAGGGTTCAGGGAGCAAGTAAATATAGCTAAGTTTGTGAACATTTGGCAGCACAAAGATGACAAACCATAACACAACATGGTTCTTCTACAAATTAAGAGCAGCAGCAGATTACAGCATATAAGATACAGATTTGCGAGTGGTCAGTCGTCATATGAGCTGAGTCTGTGCTTCCATCGCCATTTCTGCAGTGTCCAACGGCTTCAACAGCTTCGATGAAGTGTAAGGGGCTTTGCTCGCCACCCTGATCAAGCAGCACAAAGATATCAGTGAAGTTTTGATAGGTTAAGATCCCTCAATGAGCAGGGAACACACAGCAAGCTCGGGAAAACAGCCGCGAATCTACAATGACTCGATGAAACATGGTCCTGGAATACTAAGAAGAATTGTATGAATGTTACGACTGTCATCGACTCTATGATCACAGTCTAAGTATACATCTTCTCGGATATGCAACGGGTTTGGTCTGTACCACTGACAAAAAAATGTCCAGACTGATGAATGTAGGACGGGTACGCACAGCCGGGCACTTGAGAAAATGTCGCCATTAAAATCCAAAGCTATCGATCAAAGCTACTACACTTTGACACTCATATAGACATACTTCATTTGTATGGGATTGAAACAGCATCTTTCTCATATCACTAGCTCGCAACTGGGCACTACATTGGTATCCAAAATAGGTCCTATGAAAGACATCCTCAGCCAGGACACGTAGCACACATCGGCGTGTTGTTAAAAATAACAAGTTTGTTCTTTAGGAATCCAACGACTTTGACAGTAGTCTGAACTTCTAAAATCACACGCGACACTCTACAGAAGCTTCCTTTTGAATTTATTTGATAAGGATACAAGTATAAAACAAACGCAAGTGTTGAAGTCTGCGAGATATAACAATGTCAGTAAAAGAAACATAAAATCATTATAAAAGTACGTATATAAATGAAAGAACAAATATTAATGCAAAGCGAATAGAATTATAGAACTTGAAATTTATATGTTTTGGGTGAGTCTGATTTTTGTTAAACACTTGTACTATCATGATCCGGAAGAACAATGATCGTGAGAACTATTATGTGTGAGAGAACCATTATGTGTTGGAATTATGGAGAATACAATAAAAATTTCACGTTGGTAAGATGAAAAGATATCTCTATTGGTATGAGCATTTTGGATATAGCAAAAAAAAAATTATGATGGTTTAGGCTCGAAGTAAACAATATCATACCATTGTGGAGATATGTGAATTTTATAAGCATTAACAATTAGTATCAGAGTCATGGTTCATGTAAGTCATACACCTCGAACGAAGAAAGTGGAGCTCCCATATCTAAATCAAGAGAATCAGATACCAGACAGGAAGTCCAATTGGATTAAGAGGATCAAACAACTGATAGAAAGTCCAATTGGATCAGAAGGACCAGACAATTGACAGGAAGTCCAACTGGATCAAGAAGACCAAACAGTTGACAGGAAGACCTGGTGGTTGAGGATCGAACATCAAGCAGAAGAAATCCTTTGAAGACAAATAGATTTGAGAGAGAGAGGGGGGGATTGTTAGGAGTAGTAGAAATACAGTCAAAGTCCCACATGGTAAGACATGGAAAAATCATGGACTTATAAGATAAAAAAATATCTCCATTGATATGAAACCTTTTGGATATAGCCTAAAAATAAAACTATGAGGGCTTAGACCAAAAGTGGACAATATCATATCATTATGGAGATATGTGAATTTCATAGACACTAACATTATGCCCTGAGCCATCTTCTCCAAAGAATTCTTACCGAATTTATGTTGAGGCCCTTGACACCCTAGATGTAGAAAAAACCAAAGAAAGAAGAAAAGGAGGGCAAGGTAGGAATCGGTTCGAAGTAAACAAAATAGCTTGAATATTAAATAGCTAAAAAAATACCCTCATCTAAAAAGCCTAAGAAAGGAGTTAAACATCTAAAAAGGAGAGATGTAGAATTGGCATTAGAACTATAATTGCATCATGAATCATTGTTTCCAAAAAAGAAAACTAAATGAGGCCAACTTCAAGAGGAATAAAATAAGGCCTAAAGTAGTTTCAATCAAAATATTCACTAAGTTAAAATCAGCATCTTCATTGAGTCAAGATTGTCGAACTATAGTAGCAACTGATGGAATAAACTGAGTATACTGGTATATTACCCACTAATTGCCAACTTAGCTAAGAGAGCGAAATTATTTTAGCTAAGAAGTCAATTATATTGCAAAAGAAGAAGCATCAGAAATAAAATAAAATAAAATAAATATAAATGAAAAGTATCACCTTGGTGACTTCTTACTTGGAGAACCAAACAGTGTATGATTCCTCATGAAACACTTTTATGCGAAAATATAGAACAAAACAAAATGAAGAGAAGCAATATAAAATTATGATTTAGTTAAAGAAAAAAAAGACGAAATGAACAAGAAAGGAAAAAAATTATTTCACGAGGAAAAGAATCCGTATTTTATTGTTTACCTGTCACGACGCTTGTCCAAGAAGCGTTGAAGTGAGTGCCTCCTAGCAATGGGGAGTTCTGGAGAAGTATGAAAGGCAAGGATTAAAAGAATGTTTGATTTAAAGCATATACAGAAGAAAACAAATTCTTCGTTCTTCAGCCAAGGAAGGAAGAAGCAGCCGACCAGCTTGCAGCTTGCTGAGAGAACTACTCGAACTAGAAGCGAGCTGGGGTTGTTTCACTAGCGCACCTTCTGCCGAAGCTGAAGAGCTGAGAAATGACAGAGTTCTTGTGAGCACTGGCGCAGCAGGTGACTGTGCAGTTTTAGCAGCAGCATCTGAACCCACTGCGGCTGGGGCCTTGGTGGCAGCAGCCACAGAAGCAGTTTTATTGGCAGAAGCTCTCGAGGCCACTGCCGTGGCTGCAGCAATGAGCATGATAGCTTGTGCCTGTTTCAGCGTCCAGCTGAACAATCAGATCAAGACCTTCTGATGCAAACATAAAACGACAAAAACGCTTACTTTTTCTGGAGAAACGGCGTCATACACACTGACGGATCCCCCGTAAAACATGATGAGCTGCGATGCTGCCGGAGGGCCTTGCTTTGGCATCGTCGTCGGAAAGTTCCTAAAGAATCATTCAATTAAACAACTGAGTGTTAACATAAAAAAATTAAAAGCAGAGCGAACATCATCAGCGCACAAGCGCCAAACAAGAAACTTTCGCCGATTATACCACATAAAATTGTCAGATCTTAACAAGTCAATTTCTCACTATCTGGGTCGTTATGTATTTTTATTTTATTTTACAAATAATAACAATAACAATATCTGGATCGCACAAATTTCACAGAGCGGCAGGAATAACATAATTCCCCCAATTCTCACAAATTTGGGGTCGAGCAAATTCCACAAAAGTAGCCAATATAACCTAATTTCCCCAACCTCTCCAAAATTATATCCCAACAACAAGAAATCACAAGCCCCTCGCAGTGTCCCACCCCAAAAAGTGAACTTGACCACAAAAATAGTTATTTTCACTGAATTTGAACCAAAAAAAAGAGGTAAAATCCCAACCTTCCAAGTCCAATCATCCAGTACCTGATGCCGGTCTCAGAGGCGGTGACGGCGGAGTCTTTGAGGGAGAAGTTGGGGGTTCCCACCTCCGAAGTCTTCACGGACTCGATCTCGGACCGATCGCCGGAGGTCACCTTGCTCTGCGCCTCGAACAGATCCATCGATGATGCGCTCACCAACAACTCTCGCCTTGCTCTCGTACCATTGCTTTATTTCAGTCCGCGCAAGTGGGAATTAGCTGGGATTCCGGGCCCGGAGTCAACGGACCAAGAATCGGATCCGAACCCGACCCGATAACCTATGTGTTTGCGTTGGACAAATGTAACAAAATGACGGTTGAAAAAAAGGGTAATTTCTAAAATTTCACAGAAAATTTGCATCTAAATAAAATTTCCAAAAAAAATATTTAAAAAATCTCGTAGTTTTTTATTATTATTAAATTATTCTTCAGAGAGAGTACCTTAAAAGAATTTAATAAATTTTGAGGGACATATTGGAGATTACGGGTCTGTAATAAATTAAACAATGCTAATTATTGTTTTAAAAAGGGATTAAACTGAAATTTTATATCAAACTCCAGCAGTGGACTCAAACGTATATTTTTTCAAAGACAAATATTTTATTTAATAATATAAAGGTAAAATAAAATGAAAAAAAAATACGGAACTAATGCACTTCCGTAAAAAGTTAGAATCGTCAATCTAGCGGCTCTCACTGATCTGTTCCACAACGAGAGAGGTAAATCACAGAAGTCCTTTGAACTTTGATACGTGGATAAAAACAATGAAAAATCATTTAAATTCAAAATTTGTGTAAAAAATAAATAATAAATTTTCTATAGTTATAAATATATATATTACTATTCTGTAAAAGTTGGGAATCTGTCCAACTAGTAGTCTCTTGTCACCCGTCTCAGGGCGCTGACGAGAGAGAGGTAAATTATGGGGGGACAAAGTCTTTTGACACGGTGGTAATGCAGGGAGGGGTCCATCTGAAACCAGAGGAAATTTTAGACTCCTCATCCGGAATCGAATCCTGTCCATTTTACAAGCAATCCCCTGTCTTACCATCGCACCATTCCCGTAGCGATAATATATATTACTATTGTTTCTTTGTGTCTCGATCGCGCTCAAAATTATGTTGATTTATTATCGATAAATTAAACATCATCACATTCAGAATTGTAATTTTCTTATCCTTTCAAAAGCGGTAATTAAAAGAATTAACATTGGAAACGATTTCAATTTTAAAACTAAAAGAAAAAAATAGAAAAAATGATGTAAAAATAATAAAATTAATCTTATATCTTTAAAATTTAAAGAATATACAATCATTAAAAAATATCAAATAATTTTAACGTTAAAAAAAATTATAATAACCTGTTCTAATCTATCTTTAAAATAAAAAAAAATCCCCATTACTATTTTTTATAATTTTGTTTTATTTGGTCGGAATCGCCCGTCAACTATAGTAAAAAACGATTATGTTCGCCCCTGATATCTTTCATCGACGATCCCTTAGTGATTGTGAAGAGAGATAAATTACGATGAGGGATTATGTCCCTTGACTCGTTGCCTATAACAGTGGAGGACTTCTGAGTCTAAATGAAAATTTTAAATCCCATAACGAGAATCGACTTTTGTACATATGTAGTAGCATATGTGTTGCTCTAAATAACAAATCGTCCTAAGAGGATAGATTCTATCTCATCTACGATAGTGAGTCAAGTGGTTTCGTACTCGGCCCGCAATCGGTGAGCTGCATGGTTGATCTTAGACAAAAATTCTATTTTTTTACTATTACTATATATTCAGATAAATGAGCTGACTAATATTAGAGATGATCGATCTAACTCTACGAATTTCTATTCTATTGACCATCAAGATAAATTAAGAAAGTATTCGTAATTCAACAGTTAAGTCCAGCGACGCGATCACACCATCTCTATAAGACATCGAAGATAGCTATCATGACTAACTTAGTTAGCAAGTACAAAGGAGTTGTCCGTAATAAGTAGGGGTCAATTCTCAAGAAATTCATCGCCTTGGACTATCGATGACCTCCTTCCTTTATATTTGTCAATTGACATCCTGATGAACTCATCTTTACGGTAAGAGGCTAAGAGCAATGGTGGGGGACCACTAATACAACAGTTCCATATTTTTATAAAATAATAAAGATTCATTCTATCCGAAAAGATAAATTCTCAATCTGTATTCTATTTAATATCGTATATTTATTTTTATACTCATGGATATTTACTTCGTTCGTATTGACGATGAATCGATTAAAGATGGACAACAAAATAATATATATATACTTGATTTCCTGCGCGTCAAACTCCTGTGCTCGTGTGCTCCACGTCGACTCACGTGCGGTGTTGACATCGTTGTCACACTGTGCGGGCACTGCTGGCCGTCAGATCGAATGCGATCGACGCACAACTCGTCGATGATTCGACGGAGCTCGGCTTCCGGCCGATTAGCACTCAGAATCCAGTGCAAATCGGTCAGAAATGATCAAATTACGCAGCCGGTAGTGGCCCGACCACTGCCGCTTACAATCGGGTCGAATTCGAGCCCAATTGCGATCGAAATTGGGCGCCCAATTATGGCGGTCGATTTCGATCGTCATTCGATCGATCGTGGCCGAATCGCGGTCGTCAGTATAGCGGGACGAACCAACATTGCTGTCGATTCGTCGCCATCAGTTGATCGAATCCCCCGATCGCGAGCGCCCGTGTGATATGGTTATTTTCGATCGATTTTTGTCGGATTTCGGACGTTAATCGGCCGGAAGTCGAGTCCTATCGGACCGTCG
The DNA here is from genome assembly GCA_025175895.1 of Wurfbainia villosa. Taxonomy (NCBI): domain Eukaryota; kingdom Viridiplantae; phylum Streptophyta; class Magnoliopsida; order Zingiberales; family Zingiberaceae; genus Wurfbainia; species Wurfbainia villosa. The sequence continues at coordinate 45,011,198 of CM045991.1, read as the reverse complement.
ATGAGTTGTGCATCGATCGTGCCCGGTCCGATGGCCGATGGTAGTCGCACAACGTGGCGACGATATTGACACTGCGTGTGGATCGACGTGAAATGCACGGACATGCAGGAGTTCAGCACGCAGAAAATCATATTATATATATATATATATATTTTGATTGCATGTCTTAATAATTAATCCCCTGCTGTCTCTTTTCTGATGCTTCCATTAATGCCCACTGTGCTGCTCCCTCTGCTCGTTCTCTGCTCTCTCTCTCTCGCTCTGCTCTTCTCTGCCGAGAATCAATTCTTTATTAGCTAGCACACCTTTCCCTTCTTCTCTCCCACTACCTTCAGGGCTCCTCCTTTCCCTCGCTTCCCCTTCTGCTGCTGCTCTCGGATGGATCTCTAAGCTCAGCAAGCAGCCTCAGTTCCATCTCTGGTATGCTGTCTCCTTCACATGCCCTAAAAGCCACGCCTTTGCTCGATCTCTCTCTCTGCAAAAAGTTAGCTCGCTGAAGTCGCTTTCAGAATACGTTTTGGCCTAGGGTTTGTTGGATGGGAGCGTCACTTGTCGCCCCCTAAAGCCGACCTCATTATCTCTGCAAAGGACTGCCTTTTTTTTTTTTTTTGATTTGTTTCAGTAGAAACCCTAACCCTGGATTTCTGGGGAGCATGGAGGGGCTTTCTCTAGGTGTTAGGGTTTTCTCCTGGCTTTGCCTTGCGGTCTCTGCGGGAGGCATCGGAGCTAACTGGGGCACGCAGGCAAGCCACCCTCTGCCTCCGAGCACAGTGGTTCGGTTGCTCAGGGACAATGGGGTTCAGAAGGTGAAGCTGTTTGATGCTGATGCAGGGACGATGGACGCATTGAGGAAGAGCGGGCTGGAGGTTATGGTCGGCATCCCGAACGATATGCTTGCCGTGTTGGCTTCGAGCTCGAAGGCGGCTCAGGATTGGGTATCGAGCAATGTCTCAGCTTACATCGATCATGGAGTTAACATCAGGTAGCTGTTCTTGTTTAGGGTTTTGCCATATCTTGCTATAATTGCTACAAGTTCTGCACTCCTGATCCATGTTTTACTTAGAACAAACCTTATAGTGTCTTTATCTATATGATCCGACTCCGAGCGGTATGAGAATTTTAACGACCATGCTTGTGTGATGTTATTCCGCTATCGGAAACACAAATTCTCCGAGTTTAGTCATTGGATGGTCTTTATACCTCGGCGAAGATCTAAACTGCAGTCTCATTGGAGTTTCTTCGATTGAGATTTGCTTATAGCTTCAATAGGAAAGACAAAAATCACTGCTAAATGTCTGATTTGAGAGTGAATGCTGCTTCTTTCGACGTAGTTGTTGTTATGAGTGGATATTGACTGATTCCCCATTAGCTTCCATTCCGGAACTCGTTATTCGTTGAACAATTTATGTACTAGTTGTCGAGAACCTACCTCATGATCCTTGTAACCTAAGCTTCCATCTTTTCGCCAACTTGGTCGCTGTCGCCTTCTAGTTAGCTAGCCTTTTCTTGTCTAGTTCGTGTTTCATCGAGATTGAACTTCCTCGCTACAAATACTAGTTGGAGTTGCTTATGCACCGAATGTTATGTAGCTGAATTATGCAGTTAGACGTTGCGAGATTTTATGTTCAGATAACATTGCGAAATTTTGAGTCACAAAGCTAATATGTTTTGTTTTTGTGTGTGGAAGAGTGGAGCCTTAGTGTTGAAAAACTAGAGTCTAGGGTTCTTTTTCAATCCTATCTACGAAACGGTCTCCTAAAACGCAACAGAAAATGTTCGAAGTGCTCTAGAAAGCATAGATGCCAAGATTCTTAAGTAGAATTAGAGACTTGATCGTGTAAGATAATTGGTAGGTGAAACTTTATTATTATTATTTTCTATTAAAATAGTTGTACCTAAAATTTTATATTTCACTTTCGACGCCAACTATCTAATAGTCTAGCCGAGTCTCTGTTCTATATCTGAACATGAACACCTGTTTTGTGTCGAAAGGTATGTCGCCGTTGGGAATGAACCTTTCTTGGAGACCTACAATGGAAGCTTTCTCCAAACTACATTTCCAGCCCTCCAAAACATCCAAAGAGCTCTCATCAAAGCCGGCGTGAGCAGCCAGGTTAAAGTCACCGTCCCTCTCAACGCGGATGTTTATGGATCAACTAGTGGTCGACCATCTGACGGAGATTTCCGGTCTGATATCCATGATCTCATGCTGGCTATCATCAAGTTCCTCAGTGACAATGCAGCCCCCTTTACGGTGAACATTTACCCTTTCATCAGCCTCTACAGCGATCCGAACTTCCCAATGGATTATGCTTTCTTCGACGGAAATTCTTCGCCGGTGGTCGATGGCACGACCAGCTACACTAACATGTTTGATGCCAATCATGACACTCTCATTTGGGCCCTGAAAAAGAATGGTTACGGCAATCTCCCTGTCATTGTCGGGGAGATCGGCTGGCCAACAGATGGCGACATGAACGCGAACCCTCAGAATGCTCAACGATTCAATCAGGGATTCATGAATCATATCTCCATGGGACAGGGCACTCCGATGAGGCCAGGGCCGATCGATGCATACCTTTTCAGTTTGATCGACGAAGACGAAAAGAGCATCCAACCGGGAAATTTTGAGAGGCACTGGGGCGTTTTGACTTACGATGGACTGCCAAAATACCAACTGAATCTCGGCACAACCAAGACCGGATCCCTAATTCGGGCACAAAACATTCAGTATCTAGACAAGAAATGGTGCGTCCTCAAGCCGGCGGTGAATCTCGATGATTCCAGGATCGCGCAGAGCATCAGCTATGCTTGCGCAAACGCGGACTGCACGTCCCTTGGCTACAAAACATCATGTGGGGATCTGGACGGGCAAGGCAACATTTCGTACGCGTTCAATAGCTACTACCAGAAGAACGATCAGGATGATGTTGCATGCGGGTTTTCAAACCTGGCGACGATGACAGAAAAGGATCCATCTACCGGAACTTGCAGGTTTGAGATCATGATCGTGGCAGATTCTGCGATGCCATGGAAGTTGCAGGGAGTGAGGGATCATAGAGCTGCCTTGCTGCTCGCGGTGTTTGTTTCAGTGGTCTGGCAATTGGCGTGACATGTTTTTTTTGTATCCTCGGACAGAAGCCTACGATTTGCATCCGCCATTGTTGCTCACGGGAAATGGAGCTGTTTACTAATTTTTCCTGGAAGGAGAACTTTTTGCAGACGGTCTAAATTTTGCCCTTTTCGAGTGTCCGGAGCAAATCTTGCCAGTATATTTCTTTGTCGAATCTAGAAAACAGAAGAAAACTAAAAGGAAAGGAACATGCTTTCTTGCCTAGTTATATTGATGAACTGACATGGGAGTTAGATTTTGGACCAGGAGCATGTAGCCGGAAGAAGAAGAAGAATAATTGAACAGGAAAGTCTTTTACTCAAAAAAAAAAAAAAAAATTTCCGTTGCCGGGACTTGAACCCGGGTCTCTCGGGTGAGAGCCGAGTATCCTAACCAACTAGACTACAACGGATGTTGAAGTACACATGATAATAAAATAAAATATATTTGATTTATAATCCCTCCAAAAATTGAATTCTTTTCGCTGTCCATCACTCTATGCCACTTCTTTAGACCCGCATTAGAAGTTGAGCCATTGAAAGCAAGCGTTTCACAATCCGCACCATCCAAATTTCACAATGCGCTCACTGTGTCATCACAGGGGTGACGATTCGTGAACCAAATTGAAATCGATGCCTCAAAAATTAAATCGAAATAATTTTTTCTATTTTGATTTGAAAATTGGAATAGGAGATATATGATTCGATTTTGATTTATAAATTTTTAAAATTGAAATCGAATCGGAACCAAAACTGAATCAATATTTTTTTTGTTAAAATCAAAATTGAATTTTTAAAAATAGATCTTAGAGATGATGAAAAAAAATAATGAAGATTTATACGATCTTATAACCGAATATATATCAACTGTTATATCTAATATTATTTCGGATTAAATTATTAAATTAAGACAAAGAATTATATTTAAATGGTAAATGGACATGAGAGCTTTGATTGTTTTAGACCCCAAAAATATACGTAAACAATTTAATTTATATAAATTAAGTCTAAAATTTTTTTATTGTTAAATCAAAGAATAAGAAATAACATATTGTAGTTATAAAAATACTAATATATACTCTTTTGTTTTTTAATTTATTGTTATGAATTTATTAATTAAATATATTTTGATAATAATTTTTTTATGATAAATATTTAATTTAAAGAGTTATATAAAATAAATAAATCAATATACGTATAAAACTTAAATTTAAATATAATTTAAATTAAAATAAATCAATCAAATTGAAAAATTGAAAAATAATATACTTAAATTGAGAGAATTAAAATTAAATAATTTAAATTTTAATTCTAAACGATTCGAATCGAAATCGAACCGTAAGAATCCAAAACTGTCGATTAATAATTTGATTCTGATACTGATGTATAATGAATCAGAATCGACGATTTCAAAATCAAAATCGAACCGTAAAAAATCGAAACTGAAATCGTTGATGAGCGATTTAGTTTCAATTTTATTAGATGATAAATCGAAATCGACATACGGTTTTGAAATAATGGTCACCCCTAAACATGTTTATTAACTCCACTCCAAACTCATCATATAGATTGTTTTTTTTTTGTTACTTCTAAAGAGAATGAAAATTTTCACCCTGAAATTCCTCTCATCTATCCCACAATGAAAAGAGAATTAACCATACCAACACCAAAACACAACAAAAAATAAATATCCCAGATGATATTTCCATCCAACAACAAAAATTAACCCTCTCATTTACAATTCTACACAGCATTAAACATCCAACTTTGCCCGCGTTGACATATTATTTTTTCGTTACGATCATACATCTAGTTGCATTTCAGAAGATTTCCCTTTTCCATTTTTTTAAAAACTAAGCTATACTTTGTAAGATTGCCGAGATGGTCTACACCCAGAACCAGTCTTGCTAATCTCTTCATAATCGGACATGTCGTCTTCTTTTTTTTTCTGATTACCTAATGCTTTATGACAAGTTCTTTAATAATACAATTTTTGGATCTCTTAGTCTATCGTTACTTGTAACAAATGGATATTGTTCCTTCATTTACTCCTCTCCCCAAAAAAGAACCAACTTATTCTTCTTGGAATTTCAAAGATTAAATTATATTTATTCATTTCCAAGGCTAAAATTGATGAAAAGAAATTCCAATATTGAGAATCAAACCAGGTGTGTCTTTAAGGAGAGAGTCCTACTCAATCATTTGATAACTCAACAATAAACTTAACAAAAACATTGGAAGAAAATGCAATTCCTAGTGAAAGTAGTTGGTGTCATCTTCAGTGTAGCTTTGTAATTCCTAGTTTCATCAGTCACACTGACCACAATAGAACACTAAATCACCCAGTTTTTTTAAAAACCCAATCGCATAAACCTGTTTAACCGAAAACCAGAAGCTATTTCCGATCCAAACCGAATGCAAAGATTATTTGGAAGCTAAGCAAAATGAATGAAGATACTGATGAAGCGACTATTAAGCACCTACTTGGAGAACTTGAAACACTAGATGAAATACTGCTGACTTGGGTAAACAATACATTAGTATAACTTGACCGGGCGAGTCGGAAGTTTGAGACAAGACGGAACCATAAACTCTCTTTTACTATAAATCCTCGAGAAGCATCAAAATAGACTTTGCAGGAACAAAAAGAAAACGATAGATTAACTTGCTCGTAGATATGGGAAGTTAGAAGTCCTTGATATTGTGAACATACTACATATGGAAATCTACAAAGACCAGAACCATAACTCCAGAAAATCATAAAGCAAACCAAGGATATATTAGTTGCTAGAGGATCTCAGAAACAATTCAACACAACAGAACTGAACTAAACAAAGGTTCTCATGAAACATTAACCAGTTGAACCGACAAGACAAGCACGTACCATAACTGGACCAGGTTAGATATGTAAATATTTTCATGAAAGACCACAATACATGCCAAGATACCAGATGCAAACTTGCAAAAAATGTTAACCTTACTATATCCTCGACTTAGATCAAGGGTGGAGAAACTCATACGGATGGCCGCAACTATAGGACACGACTGACCATAGACAATCAAGTGTGCGACGCTGACGACGACTTTGAACCTTCTCGACCCACATAATAGTCCTAGGACTCACTGTAATAACCACATGACAAATTAACGGATGCAAGAGATATAGTGAAAATAAGAAGTTAATAGAATATATTGCTCTACAAATATTGATTTCTTGTAAGAGAATACAAGAGAATATTTCCTGTATTGCAGACATGCAAGAAGTATCACACAAAGTGAAGATAAGAGACAAGTACACGTATTTACAACAACGAACCTGATCATCCTCATTGGATGATGGCTCTGGAGAATGCGATTCTGATGGCTTTTCTGCACCACAATTTTGTCGGTTACACTTGGTTCGAAATGGATAGTTTATATTATTGCACTTTTCACACTTCCAACTGCCCTCTGGCATTTTTGGTTCTGCAATGAGAACCAAAAAAGGATCAGAAATATGTTGCACATGGAAGACCCAAATAAAATGTACAAAGTGACAAGGATTAGTCAAAGGCACGACTGAAGAAGTTCCTATTGCTATTCTGTTTTGACTACAAGGAGATATTAAACATGGAAACATTTTGCATAATGTTTGCTTTACAAAAACATTTCATTTTTTTGACAATGGGATTGAAATGAACAACAGGTACACTGCGGCAATAGTGAAATAAGAGCACAGAGATCAAACTTACTTGAACCTTTTGAACTTTCTGATTTGGAAGCCTGGATGAAATTGTAAAAAGAAGAAAACCAGAGAGATCAGTAAATGTTCATAAATAGATATCACATTCAAAAGTAGGAAAATAAAAGTAAAGTGGAGTTTGAAATGGACTCAAGCAAAGAACTCCTCCAGCAGCAAACAATAGTAAAGTCTATGTTTGTTACACAGAAAAGAGTTTGAAGTGTATTATTTTGGGTAACTTCAACCAATTAAACGAACCACCACTATGAAGAATTTTCTTTGGTTACTGAATTTACTCTATAGATTTTATATATAAAATCCAAAACAATGCAATTAAATTGATATTTTGTAATTTTGTTTTATCTCAAAAGTACGATTATGGATGTATGGTCTTTCAAATGATTGTGATGGTAATGTACAAAAATTCTGATAGTAGAGGTTCATTAAATGTTGTATGCCTTTTTTCTGGAGCAGACCCACTAATTAGTTGATTTAGGTATAGCAGGTATATCATTTTGACTTCAGAATAATAGAGATAATAAACCTGGAGAGCACACATGGTTGACCACTTTTGAGATAATAAACGTCAAAAGTGAATCATTCCACTTTCACATATCTAGCAGAATACCAGTCAATTGACCAAGTGCATCTCCAGGTTTTATCATAGTCCAGCTAAAAGATAGCTACTCCCAACGGGGAGAAGTGTCTGAGTTCAGATGCACAAAGATAATATGAATGACAGAAATAGAAATCCTAGAAAACACGGAAGTTCTCATGAAAGAAAAGAAATGATATTGAATTAATAGCACACACCCCATGTTTTGTTTATGATAAAGGATGATAAGGAAGCAAGAAAGCATGCGTGCGCATGCACACACACGCATAGAAGTGATAGCAAACTAAGAGAACACAGAGAGCAATTATAGTAACATCAATAGTATTAAAAGAGGGAGGAAAAGATGAACTAGCTTAATTTGACTATAAAAGGATATCATCAACAAAAAAAAAAAATTAACAACAGACTTCTTTGAATAAGAAATGGAGATGAGCTGCAAAGTATTCTAACCTGGCTTCCAGGCCTTGGGGTGTTACACTTCCTCATGTTACAGACAGTCCGAAATGAAAAATTATTGTTGCCACAATTGGGGCACTTCCAGTCATTCTCACGTCCTTCACCTATATTATATGAATAAAGTAAATAATGATGTTTATCTGTAACCTGAAAATGAGAAGGAAAGAGAAAAGAACAACTCAACAACTAACCAGCATTCTTCTTCTGAGAACTCTCTTCAGGATATGCCCCAGACCTGGGTCCCTGCCGAAATTTTCTATAAAAGTTAAGTAATTGAGTGTGAAACAAGAAAAAACAAGAGAGAATTCATTTAACTATGCTAACCCTATGTTATAAATAATTTTGCAGCTCCAATAAAAGGGAAGGTTGAAAATATAAGGCATTATCAGTAAATGAGGTTAATGACATGTAATCCTAAAAAACACCCAAAGGAAACAACTAAAACAGGAAATAAATTCATAAACTACGAAAAAAAATTTAGTTCAACTAACCATTGGACCATGGTCAACACGCAGACCCAAGCCGTATCTGTCCACCATAGATGGCGGCATACCATACCCACTACCTAACGAATAAGAAGCTAGTCAAGGCATCAAATATCAATGAAAGCACAGAAGCTGTGACAAATCTTAAATGCAGATTAACAGCCATTTGGCATTCAAAAAATGGCAATATAACAAATGAAAAAGGAACATCAAATGGATTTCTAGTTTCCAATATGAAGGTAAATGGTGAAAATTCATAATAAAATGGAAATTTCAAATAAACTACTCTAAAATAGAACTGTATTATTCACACGTAGGGTAAATAATCCATGCTCAAAAGATGTTTAAGTTTGCTAATATATACATACACAAACACACACACATATATACTAAATTCAATGCCAAAAATTAGTACCTGTTCCCATCATAGGTCCAGTGGAATAAGGACCAGACAGATGTAAAGGCCCATATGGACTCCCTACAGAAAGGCGATTACCATACTCATACAGGTAAGCAGAAGCTCCAGAGAAAGGCATGTCATATGGAGGCAATGGGTGACCATTGAAAAGAGAAGATCCATATGGTGGAGTGCGAAGATACATTGAAGATGGAGTACCATAACCCATATAACTAGCTGGAGCATAAGGTGGAGGAGCTTGCATAGACTTTGGTGCAAACTTCTGGATAATTATAAAAGTAGCATGTAAGTATGGAAATAGAAAATTTTCCAACAAAAAATGGAAGAGAGGGAACTACGCCTGAAAACTAGACAGTAGTGTCAGCAAACATTATAAAATTAACATGCTCAAATTTTCTTGAACCATGTGCTCAATCAGATAAAATACTAAAAGAAATAACAAATGAATGAAGTAAAATAACATGACATACAAGCCCCATTCAAATCCCCATCTCAACATTTTCTTCAGATAAAACAAAAAGATTTAACACATACAACATGTAGTGCATTGCATTACATGTACATTTACCATAAGCTATATATATATATATATATTCATTTAGAACTGAGACATTTTGTAGGTAAACCTTACCCCATTATGATCTGCTGGCCTTGGCTGAGTACAATTGCGCATGTTGCAGGTTGTCCTGAATGAGAAATTAACATTACCACAGCTAGGACAAGTCCAATCATCTTCTCGTCGACCACCTTAAAATGTAAAATGAAACTTTAGCTAAGCTCTGTGATTCTAACGATTAACAAATTTAAGAATGACCACATAACTACTTTGAATCCCAAATGAAATGGAAGTTCATAGTTCATACCATCAGTTCTGGCTCTCTTGCCAGCAGATGGGTTCCGGTTATCAACCTGCAAAATGAGCAAAAAGCAAAAGAAAATTCACTTTTTAAGCAAAGCGAAATAATCATTTTATCTGTCCATCAAATCATTTCCCTGATAGCTTCAGACTAAGCTCAAAGAATATATGCCCATCAATGATACATGCATTACTACAGGGATGACAGCACCATTTATTGGAACCAATAGAGAAAAAAAATCCAACAAATAACTTCCGGAATTTCATTGCAAATTAATCAGCGAAATTTTCAACCACTACGTAACCCTCCACCAATAATTTTCTGTGCACCGATCGAAAAGAGGGAAAATGGGGGATCTTACGATCAGATCAAGCTTCGTGTCACCGAGAAACAACCATCTCCGATGGTTGCATCAATTCAGTGGGAAATTATCTCATAAAAAAGGAAGACTAAGATCCATTTGAAAAATGCGGAATTACTGGATAAATCCATATGAAAGGACGAAACCACTCGAGTAACTCGAAGATCCAGCACTGAAAACAAACAAAAAGAGGAAAACCTACTCGAAAACTAATACCATAATTCGCGCGAATCTGGAACTCCAAAACAACTTGTTCACATCATTGAAGGCGACCGAGCAAGGAAATCGAAGAGCGCATTACTCCGAGGACACAAAACAAAACGATGCAGCAGAGGAAGGATGGAGACACAAAGAGAAGCGAAAATCCAATCAACGAGTAGAAAGGCGAAGTACCTGAGACATAGTAGCGAATCGCGAAGGGCTCCCCGTTCTCTGCGAGATAAAAATCGAGAAAGGGATTAGGGTTCTCCCGCAGGCCGCAGCCGAGATTTATGATTATCCAAGCTTCGATTGGATTTTTCCCCAAATGTCCAAATTAAATTTGTACTATACATTTATACCCAATACCACAAATTTAAAAAGGTAAATTATTATTTTTAGCAAATGAGAGAGCTAAAGTGAAAAAGGACCTCCTTCTGCCAGATTTTGAAACCCACATGGGTCCACTGATGGATCTCAGATGGGCCCGCATACGGACGAATCATAAAGCGGTCCCTTTTTGGGAAAGTGCATTAGCGTTCCTGACTTGGTTTTTGCCACGAAGTGTGATAAATGAGTATGCCGACGTGACCCGATAAATCAAGAGGTCAAACGCAGTGAAGGCTCTGGAGAGGAGAGGGAAATGGCGGGGCGAGGTCTCCCCGATCAACCGTCGCCGGAGGGTAAGGTGGCCGGAGTCGAGGTGTTCTCGTCGGAGCCGAGGTCGTTCAAGATGGATCGGAGGTCGCCGGAAGCGGCCGCGCTCAGAGATGCTGTGTCACGCAAGCTCCTTGACTTCCTCGGCGCTTACTCCGACGACGTCCTCACGGTACAAGATCTCACTATACAATTTCCTGTTGACTTAGATTTTTTGTGTGCATCATGCATCTGGCAATGACCTTGCTTCGGTATGGAGGTTTCTCGGATAGGGTTTTGTTTGGAGTTTGGGGGGGTCCTTTGGATCGGGAGAGTTTTGGGAGAGACCTGGATTGGGATCTTGGAGAATTTACTCTGAGTTATGCTCGCCAGTTAGGAATGGAGTGTTTCTGCATAAATGACTAGATATAGTTTGGATGCCAGGATAGACCAGCTCCGCCAATACCACATTAAAGGTGAGCAAGCGCGAAGAGAGGCCAAGAATCATCCTAATGGCTGAACGGTGGAAACCCAAACTTTTTTTTTTTTTTGAGCCATTTCATGATGCTGGAACAACAAATACATTAATGGTGAGCAAGCGGGAAATGCTCAATAAAACTGGTAGAATGCTTGCATTTGTTTTGAGTAGAGCATATCACTCACGTTAGCTCCTATTTACATCCTGATTTTCAAGCAAGTAGTAGAAGATATCATGGCTGGGCTGCTGTAGGGTTTGCTCTGGGCTATTCTTCCACCTGTAATATGGGGCTTCTTGCTTCTTCGAAGACCAAATAGTCATAGAACACTCGTGCTGCATAAATACTTCTGTGCTTCATTTTTAAAATTGCCTCATGGAGTTTCTTCTTAACTGATCAGAATTTTTTGGTCAGGATGTTAAAAGGTGGATTACAGGCAGAACTTTTCTCATAGCTCATTGTTGTGCGTCGAGTAATGGAGATGCTATTCAAATGTTGATACTAGTAAAACAACAAATAAAATAAAAAATAGCGGCAGATGCAACAAAAAAAATAGTGTTTTTGTGTGTGGCTGTGGGAGAGGGAGGGTAGTAAATATTCTTGCTCTTTGTTTGTCTATTTGGTAAACTAGTTTAATCTACAATATTAAATTGACATCTTCAATTTTAACAAGATAGCTATCTATTTAGCCTGCTTGATCTATATGAAGCCATTAGTAGACTGTAGATCTAATGTTGTCCCTTCTGTATAAAGCTTATGTGGCTGTGTAAACAGCTTAACATGAGGCTTTTTAAATCAATGCTAATAATAGTAGTTTTATGTATCAATAATACATTATTTTTGTAATCCAGTTTTTGAAATTATATTATTTATTATTTTTGTTGTGTATCAAATCTAGTATTTAATGAAATATAATATACATCGCTCTTAAGATTTTCATACATTTTTTATATTCTCGTTTATGAAATAGTTGGTTTGGTTTTCGCTCTTCATTTCTTTACTTATTTTTCTGACCAATTCTGATTTCACTAAGCTACTAATCCTTATACTTCAAAACTTTTAATCATCCAATTCCGATAGTACCCATTTTGATAATCTTGTCACAATTCATCTCCACTATGGCCCAACAATGAATTTGGGTGTTCAGCAATGCAAAATTATAATGGGTATAACCCTTACTATTCTCCATTATAGTGCTTAGTAAATCAGAATGCTAGATTGTGGGAAGTAATAAAATGTCATCCACAGCCGCAATTTCAATCACAATGGCCACATTGTAATTGTCTATGTGCCAGATTATTATCCCAGTCTTTATATATTTTAAACTAATATTTATTCATTAATTACGTGAAACAATAATGTTAGTTTTGACTATTTAGAATTGGCTACATGGATTTCATCACTCTGTAAGGTCTTATCATTAATAATATCCAGATGACCAGATATCTGTGATCATGTTTGATCGCCATTCAAATTTTTTATTAAAGAAGTTATTGTTAAATAATTTCCAAGTGTTTTAGTATGTTGGAATGGAATAAGTTGTTATTTGCCTATCCAGGAGTACATCATTGTTCTCGTTTGCAACGGGAAACATCAAAATCAAGCCCGAGATGAACTGGAGGCATTTCTTGGCAATGAAAGTGAAAACTTTGTAGCATGGTATTTTATTTTTTAATATACAAATATATTGGTGTTTTATGTGGTTAGGATTGCTTATCTATATCAACCATTATTTCATGCAGGCTCTGGAATTATCTATCACTTCAAATGATTGCTTCAAATAATCCTATTCACTGTTTCGATGAAACAACTAAGGTAATCTCCATATTTTGTCAAGGAACAGGAATTTATTGGCATTAAAGCTTGAGTAATTGCTACTGGTGAATCCTCAGTGACTCTTGGATTACTTGCATAGGCAGTGAGCACATGGGACATTCTATGCTTAATTGGGGTGTATCATATGTGATTTACAATGAGACTTGGCATTTTTGCTTCATTATATTATATAAATTAAACTTGTTTTGAGAAAATTTAATTGCTTGATTTTGTTTTGATTAAGGAGAAGAATTATTAATTGATCAAAATGGAAAAAATTATATCTAGCAGCACAGGTATATTACAAATTTCTAGATTACTATGAGTGGAAGAAGACTCATAGTAGCTCTTGCTCATTTCTCTTGCTGGCTGGTGCCAAGGAGTCCCATGGGTTGGTATAGCAATAGGACGAAGGTTCAGTGAAGAAACTTTAGTTGCTTATTTAGAGAAAACTCTAGAAGCATTTTAGAGAGTCCTAAGATGAAGCAATATAGAAAGCTAGAAATTGCAATGGTTAGTGATGGCAATCTTTACTAGTACCGACATTTTAGTTCGTGTAAAGCTTCTATTGGATTTCTAAAGCAATGAATTATGGAACAACTTGGCATAAGGTTGTTTTCAAGGGCTAGTGTCTAAGTGCCCAGTCCTCTGTCTGGTGCTAGTTTGTTGATAGGTCTATGATGGCACTGCATGGACTGTTGGGCTATTGTTTACCTTTCTCAGGATTTGTAAAAACTTAGTTCATCTTGCATCTTCACGATAATTATTCATGTTTGCTTTGTATTCTATATTTCAGTCTAAAGGCGTTTTTTCTGATCTATCAAATAATGAAGAAAACTTGAGCTGCGCAAACAACATTGATGATTTAGAGAACCATAAAGGTTGGCGCCCTAGTGAGATTGCTTCTGTCAAAGTGCTTGCTGATGGCCCACCAAAACGAACACATGCAGTCAATAGTGTGGTTCACACAAACGACATTAATCAAACTCAAAATGGATTCACAATGTTAGCCGATGCTAGTTTGATATCCTCTTCTAAAAATTTTTCTGGTGGTGAGCAATGCCTAGAAAGACAATGTCAGCATTGGAAGGTTGATTGGCTAAGCCTTTTGTCTTAGTTCTCACACTAATTTCTAGTGGGGTTCCACTATCTAACTTCATCATTCATATGTTAGAGCAGATTGCCAAAAATAGCTCATGTGCTTTGCCTTGTCAACCTTCGCATGTGCCAAAGTCAGAAACAGTCATGAGGAATTCACAAGAAATTGGTAGGGGCAAGTCCTTTTCCTTTTTTTTTTTTCAAATTCATTTTCCTGTTTTTCTTTCCCTTGTAGAAGCTAAGACAACTTTCACTTCTCTGCTTTGATAGACAATTTTGAATAAAGATAAACAAGTGTGCAAATTCTTTTGTCCTTGTATATGTATCTGATACAGTGCTTTACCTCTTTCCCATGCAGAAGATACTAACCATGAGTCTCTTTCCAATAGAAGTGCTGTTCCGAGTGAACCATCTGGAAATGATGCAGAAGTCATAGAACCACAGATTACAGAGCCTCGTGGTAATGTTTGGGATAGGCTTGGGAAGCCATGCAAAGAAAATGAATCCTTATTAAGAGGTGGAAAACATTATCTTACTAGAACAGAAAAACTAAAACCTCAAACTGAAGAGATTCAAGACTTGAAGCATGCATTAGTTGATCCATATGCAACTTTTAGTGCCATTAACATTGAAAGGAGTACTCCGTTCGATAAAGGTCATAAAAGGAGACTTGTCACCAGCAGCTCTCAAAGACATGGTGTACTGGAGCACAATAAGCAACACTCATTTGAACTAGATAAATTGCAAAAGACAAGACATGGTGATATTGCTTCAGGCAATATGTCTGCCTCTTTTTCAGGTAGTGAGGAAAGCCATCTGCAAACAAAAGAGGCATTACAAAAGGCAAGAGGCTCTGTACCCAATAAATGTCAATATTTGCCTACTCATAATGAGTCAGCAAGAGCGAAAAATAATACTGTGAAGTTTCTGAAGCCAACATGCACTTCAGCATCATCTTTAAGTGAGCAGAACAAACAGTCTGATAAAGTAGTTCAATCTGCATCAAAGAAATATACCTCAGAAATAACTGTGATGCAAAATTCAGTTCCTGGTAGTCTAACGTCAGATAAGTTTGAATCGCTGAAGTTTGCAAATGGAAACAGTGAACCCAAGCCCATCCAAAATGTGAGCAATAAACCTTGCCATTGGAAACTTAAATTTTAAAACTACTATTATGTTATGTTTTTCTTTATTTCCTAATGCAGGAAATAATTGATGTAAAATTAATGCTGCAAAAAGTGGAAAAGGATATGCAAAAGCTCCGCTCAAAGCAGGCAGCTTTGATTGTTTCAAAATCCAAGCTACCATCAGGTCATTGATGCACTATGGAATGTCTTTCAGTCAGACCTTGAAACAACATGTATTGTTTATTTTCCTGATTTTATAAGTTATAGGCACTTGTGATTTTCAGTTTACAATATTTAGAATTCATATACACGGTTGCAGTTAATGGATTCAACACATCTCACAGTAGGTTAGGCATTATTCTCAGTTATGTCTCTATGGTATGTCTGGATTTACTGGCAAGCTTTGATGCTGGTCAGGAATAAGTTTTAGCATCACTAGTGATTTGTTTGGGTATTGAACTATTGATACATCATCATCAGAGTATGTTTCACTCTGTGAATGCATTTTGCTGCAGCTTGGTTTTTCTATTCATGCTTCTCTTGGTTGTATGAATACACAGATAGATCTGTGGCAAAACTGAGAATCATAGTCCAATATTTATTAATATTATAATATTTCTTATTTTTAATACTTTACTAACTTTCCTGTTCTGTGATGGATGAAACTTAAAGAGAATCATTTTCGTGGTTGGTGTTGTGCTTCAATGTTGCTATGCTAGGGCATACTGCAATGCTCTTGACTTCTTGTTTCCATATTTAATATCTCTTAATATGAACTTCCATCATGTTATGGACAACATCTATTTGGCAATATTGGGAGTGATTTTTTATAATTCTCATTTATTGTGGTAACCATATTTCCTCTTGCTCAATGCTCTTTCTTTTTCCATGTTGAACTAATGTTTTAAATTTTATACATGATTTGTTTTAGTGGATTGATTTTGCTCAAAATACCTTAGTAGGGTACCGAGTTTCACTCTCTCTTTAATAAACATCATTCTTTGAACCATTTAGCAAAAAGAATGTTTGGCTAATATAATGTGTATTGAGCTCCTGGCATCTGCCACTTTCAGAATTAGTCATTGAGGCTGAGTTTCTTGTTTTGCAGGTCTGCATAACAGCACAAAGGAAGATTTTGAGTCAAGAACTGTCTTTGTCACTAATGTAAATCAGCAAAACAATTGGTTTTTTATACTTGTTTCTTCTATAATTGCTTATTTTCATTTGTTTGGCAAATATTCTGACATTCACATGAAATTTTGTTATGCAATCACATTGGATTCTTCAGCATGTCTGCATTTCATTTCAAGATTCACATGTACTTGAATTTCTGTTCTCAGCTCGTGCAACTTCGAATTTGAGGCATGCGTGTAGAGGATTCTAATGCCCCAATTTATTAATCATGCTTGCTTTATGTTCTTAATAAAACAACTTGATGGTTTTGAGGATGGTAAATGTGTTTGTTCTAAATAAAACAACTTGATTGGTTTTGATGCTTGCTTCAAATTTGACATTCACATGAAACCCTTTTTTTTTGTTGTTGTTGTCATCCTGTACTCTCTACAAATTCACTAGCCATTTATTCATCTGATTGAAATTTGAAACATATTAGCCTGACGTCCATTTCATGTTAATTTTTCTCATTTTATTTTTTTAATGCTTGTAAAAAGTATTTGTTTTTAAATTTGTCATTTAGCTTTCTGTTAGGCCATATTGTTAGTAATCATGGTTGTAAAGATGAAAAGGCCATTTTGCAATTTGTATGTTGCTAGTAAGTTACTGAATTAGATCATAAGATTCATATGGAAACAATACCTGTCATTGGGGATCTGATACTTTAGATGCAGGTACATTTTGCAGCTACAAAAGAAGCATTGCTTTCTCATTTTACGAAGTGTGGCCCTATTGTTAAAGTTACCTTGCTAACTGACGTGCTAACTGGCCATCCAAAAGGGTAAAGCTTTGCAACTTCCATTCCTTCTAGATATATTTTTCTGCTGTCAATTAACTTGAATGTGCCAAAATGAATGAAACTAAGCGAATATCTTTTTAATCCCAGCGAAGCCTATATTATCTTTGCCAACAAAGAGTCCGTGGACAAGGCGATATTATTGAGTGGAACCTCATTCTTTTCTCGGATACTAGTGGTATGTTGAAACTCAATTTGCACCATTGCATAAATTACATTATTGCTTACCCTACAACTAAATCAGATATTTTATGGTGTTTCCTATGTTTTATTCTGAACATTGAATACTGCTGCTGAATTTGGTGACTTGTGGGCACATGAAACCTCTAAGAGTGCGTTTGGTTCAAGTTTTTTTACATAACCTTGGTTATATGATTACTAGATTATCATGCATAACTTCGGAATAAAAAAAACTGTACTCTTCCAAAGTGGTCACGTTCGGAAGTGGAAATAATAAATCACAAATTGACTTTTTTATAGTTAGGAAGAGAGATAGAAAAATTTGTAAAGATTGTAAGATCATCCCTGGAGAAAGTTTAACTACTCAACATAGATTAGTAGTATTGGATATACGCCTCAAATATAATATTAATAGAAGGAAAATATACACGACTCCTAGAATTAAGTGGTGGAAGTTAAAGGACGAGAAACTAAATGTATTCAAAGAGAAGGTAGGAGTACAAGTATTAGATGAAATATACAGTGACCCTAATACGATGTGGGATAAGATGGTATCAAAATTGAAAATAGTAGCCAAGAGTGTACTCGGTGAGTCAAAGGGGCATGCACCACCAAGTAAAGAATCTTGGTGGTGGAATGAAAAAGTGCAAGAGAAAGTCAAGGAAAAACGAACAACATATAAGAAATTATATATTTGTAAAAATGAGGAAAATTTGAAAAAATATACGATAGCCAAGAAAGAAGCTAAAAAAGCAGTGAATGAAGCTAAGACTGAAACTTTTGAACGGTTATATCGAAAATTCGATCTGAAAAGAAGGGAAAGAGACATTTATAGAATAGCTAAAGTGAGAGAGAGGAAGACAAAAGATCTTAATCAAATAAGATGTATTAAAGATGAATGTAATAGGATATTAGTACATGATGAAGAAATAAAAGAGCGGTAGAAGAGATATTTTCATCAACTTTTTAATGAAGGTTTAGGAGACCAACTTAATTTAGGTAATTTAAGTAGGTCAAATGAGTATAGAAATTTAAATTTTTATCGTAGAATTCAAATTTCAGAAGTAGAACAAGCTTTAAATTGAATGCAAAATGGAAAAGTCGTTGGACTAGATGATATTCCGGTAGAGGTATGGAAGTGTCTAGGGAAACAAGGTATTGAATGACTTACAAAATTATTTAACATGATATTGAAAACAAAAAGGATGTCTGATTAATGGAGGATAAGTATCCTAATTCCCTTATATAAGAATAAGGGAGACATACAAACTTGTGAAAACTATAGGGGTATTAAACTAATGAGTCATACCATGAAACTTTGGGAAAGAGTAATAGAAAAAAGAGTAAGGAAAGAGACCACGATTCTCGAAAATCAATTTGGATTTATGTCAGGAAGGTCGACAATAGAAGTTATACATCTTCTTAGACAACTAATTGAAAAGTATAGAGAGCAAAAACATGATCTACACATGGTATTCATTGATTTAGAAAAAGCTTATGATAGAGTTCCAAGAGAAATAATATGGAGAATTTTAGAAAAAAGATGTGTTAGTGTAACATATATTGAACTAATTAAGGATATGTATGAGGAAATAATAACCAGAGTGAAGACTTCAGGTGGATTAACTGAAGCATTTCTAATAAAGATAGGGTTACATCAAGGATCAGCTTTAAGTCCCTATCTTTTTACACTAATCATGGACGAACTCACTGGACACATTCAAGACACAGTACCGTGGTGTATGTTATTTGCAGATGATATTGTTTTGGTAGATGAGACACGTGAATGAGTAAATGTTAAACTAGAATCTTGGCGGAAAACACTAGAAGTGAAAGGTTTTAAGCTTAGTAGAGTAAAGACAGAATATATGGAATTTAAATTTAGCAATATTAGACGTAATGAGACAAGTGTTAAGATAGGAGATGATGAGTTATCTGGAACTGAGAGCTTTGAATATTTGGGATCATTTTTACAAGATGATGGAGGGATTGAGAGAGATGTCTTGCATAGAATACAAGTAGGATGGTTGAAATGGAGAAAAGCGTCGGGTGTTTTATGTGATCGTAAAGTGTCTCTAAAACTTAAAGGAAAGTTCTACAAAACGGCGATTAGACTTGCTATGTTATATGGAGCTGAATGTTAGGCTACGACTCGAGCACATGAGCAAAAGATGAGAGTTGCAGAGATGAGGATGTTAAGGTGGATGTGCGGACATACGAGGATGGACAGGATAAGAAATGAGAGCATTAGAGAAAAAGTTGGTGTTGCATCTATTGAAGGAAAGCTTCGAGAGATGCGTTTAAGGTGGTACGGACATGTACTTAGACGGCCAATAAATGCTCTAGTTAGGCGATATGAAATGATGCCAAATAGACACATCAAACGAGGAAAAGGAAGACCAAAAAAGACTTGGTTAGCAACAATAAAACAAGATAAAATTTATTTAAATATTGATGATGATATAGTAGGGGACAGAGTTCAATGGCGTAGAAGGATCCATATAGCCGACCCCACCTAGTGGGATAAGACTTTGTTATTGTTATTGTTGTTGTTGTTGTACTCTTCCAAAGTAGTGTGATTCCGAATTATATGCCCTATTATATCTCATTTGTTGACGTGGCAGACATGTTCCATTATTTGAAAATCACTCAATATTTGAACAAACCTTCAACTATGGGCTTTATTTATTACACCTGTGGCAGTTAGTCCAGGTGAAGGAAAATGGAATGGAACGGGAAGATCATTTGCCCACGACTCCATTTGATGCTTGGATGAACCAATTTAAGTGGAATGAAGCATCCTACCTCTACCATATACCATATATTTTTTTAAAATCAATTTTAAAACAAGTCAAAATAGGTTGACTAAGTCAAAATAGATTGAATCCTTTCATCAACACAGCCTATTTTGCTTGAATTGTTAAGGATGAGTATTGAACATTGGCATGGATCAAGTGTCCAACCAACAGATTTATTTTTTAATTTTGTGTTTTGCACATGGTGAATAAGGGCATGGGTTTTAGAGAGTCGACGCGCTCACAATTATGGAAGGGGTGCGATGAGTCCAAGTATTAAAAATATGGAAAAGCATGGAAGTGAATTTGCTTATTATTTTCATTTCCAATCCACACCATTTCATTCCCTTTTACCATATAATTTCTAAGAAGAAATCACGGTCATGTTTCCCAAAAATTACATGTCTAATACACTGAAAAAGTAATATATATATTATTTACGTTCTATATTTTTTAAGTAGGACATTGGGTGTCAAATCTTATTGAACAATGGCTACTTATCAATGGCATAGCTGTTGAATTCTTTGTTAACGGTGTTCCATGTGCCCTGATCAGGTAACACGGAAATCAGAAATGGCCTCTGGATCAGCGCCGACTCAGCTTGCCGCTGCGAAGATTCCACAGTCATGCAATCCTCTGTCTCAGAAGGGTACCTTCCAAGGACATCATGCATATACTCACTTACAATGGAAACGGGAGGAGTGAGCGAGCATGCTAGGAAAGCTCTTTACGCACCTTTGCAAAAGAAACAGCTAAAAATCTTCAGTTATTGGCCAATAGAAGATGGCAAATTCATCTGCTCCTAGATGAGGTAGTATTCCATCTATAGATCCAGATTCAGGTTCCGGGATGGAGCAGCAAATCTCGGGTGAAGAAGAATGCAGCAAGGATCACTGAGGCTTGTTTTTGAAATGTGTATGCATATGCATAAACCATTCGAGCGAACTGTCTCGTACCCAGGAACAAACATCTCGTGTGCTTCGACGAGCTGCTTATGATGTTGTGCATGTGAAGTAAGCTACTGTGACTCGGCTGAAGAAGCCACAATGCAGTGGATTCATTTCTTGGCTGTGGTCACATGGTGGTTTGCATATCATTATTCGTGGAATTTAAGATATGACAAATGTGTTGCCCTTCTTTCCATGAATTGAGAGCTATGTGAATCGGTTTGGTAATTCAACAACGTAAATGCAAACAGATAAATTTTAATCCTTCTGTAAAGGTTGGAATTTGGAATTGTCAATCTAACGATTTTCATCAATTTGTCTTATGATGATTATGAAAGAGGTAAATTACGAAGAATCCTATGGATTTTGATATGGTGATCAAAATATATGGGTCATTTGAAAAAGAGTCATCTCTTGAATTTTAATTATGTGGTTCTCCTCTAGAAATATAGATGAACCGTAAGGCATAGTGTAATTGTTATTGCTAGAGTCGTAGATCACGGGCCAGCATCTATAGAACAATAAACCAAACCAAAAAAGATCCAAAATCCAAAATTGGATTGAAAACGGCCATCGCTTGTGCATTGTGGCCATCGATTGAAAACAGCATCTATCGTACTCGTCATCGCAATACATCAAAATCTGATTTTCTATATTAGTGGATTATTTAATATTCGTATCAGATCACATTCTCTATATCGTATTCGTCATCGCACTACATCAAAATCTGATTTTCTATATTAGTGGATTATTTAATATTCGTATCAGATCCCATTCTCTATCGTATTCGTCATCGCACTACATCAAAATCAATAACCATCCGTGATTAACTTATCTCATACTTGTGGAGCTGAGAAACTTGATGTTTATTGTTTGAGATATCTCTGAAAAATAATGTCATTACCAACTCTAGAAAAAATATTATGCAACACCAGGGCCGCTAATTCCTGTCCTGCAGCATTCCCAAATATAACTCGATTAGGAAGGAACGAGTATTAACATAATAAACTCAAACGAATAACTAGCAGAGTATCCCTCGTTCATCAAACCATGTCAAATGCAGTGAAAATAAAAATAAAAATTCATTAGACTTGCCTCTGACCAGAGTCCTCAACAGCTCTTACAAGCCAAAAGCTTTCAAGGATGGATGGCATTACCAATGACTAGTTTCAAATTACTGTCGAAGAAAACAGAAAACACAAAACACAAAACAGAAAACAAAAAGTACAATTCTTACAACTGAAAATAGATAGAGCTTAATAAAAAACAGGCCTGCCTTCTGACGGAGGCCTACTAGTGCATAAATAACACCAGCTATCCCTTGAGGAGCTCGCAGCTCAGATGAGATCGGCAACGTTGGAAGGCAGCTCCTCTATCACCACGTTGTAAAACTTTTGGATGTCATACAGCATCCTCTCGTCGTCCCGGACAACAAAGTTTATCGCCACACCCTTTCGCCCGAACCGTCCACTTCGTCCAATCCTGTGGAGGTAGTTCTCTGGCTGCGTTGGTAGATCGTAGTTTATGACCAGTGAAACTTGCTGGACGTCGATACCACGGGCGAGCAGGTCAGTTGTGATGAGGACTCTAGAGGAGCCTGAGCGGAATTCACGCATGATGATGTCCCTGGTGTTCTGGTCCATGTCGCCGTGGGTGGCTGAGACGGTGTGATCTCTGCTCCTCATTTTGTCAGTGAGCCAGTCGACCTTGCGGCGGGTGTTGACGAAGATGACACTTTGAGTGATGGCCAGTGTCTCGTAGAGGTCACACAGGGTATCCAGCTTCCAATCTTCCTGCTCCACATTCACATAGAACTGCTTGATACCCTCAAGGGTGAGTTCGTCGCGCTTCACGAGAATCCTAACGGGTTTGTTCATGAACTTTCGGGTAATCTCCAGGGCTTCAGGTGGCATTGTGGCAGAAAAGACTCCAACCTGAATCTTTGAAGGAAGTAGCTGGAAGATGTCGTAGATCTGAAACAAAAGATGCATATTTAAGTGCCAAACAAAAAAAAAAGTATTTCGTAGGAACGAAGTGTAATCTGATAAAACTCAAAGGAAATGTTTCTAAAAAAGTAAGCAGACACAGGAAACACAATAAAATTTAAAATAACTAAATTATTTGCTATGTCATTCAAGAGGTAAATACAAGTTAAACCAACGTTTGTTAGAACAAAATTTATATGGCAAAAGGACAATCGCAATAATCTAAGTACAAGGTCTGCCGATTGCAAAATGCCTCGACGCAGTTGACTATATGTGAGAAGCATTCAACTAAAGATGCCGGAAACTCATACTAATTGGTGTTGTGCCAAATCCTTGTCTAATATAAAACAACCTTTATAACAAAATGATCGACTTGTCTACTATAGAAAAATTCATAGGAAGATTTCAGGAACCAAATATCCCAAGAAAAACAAGGAAATGGTTCAAAAATGAATTCCGATGGCAACTGAACTAAGTGCTCCATATTGTTATCACTACATAAACAAGGTGTGTCATGTGTGCGCTAGTCGTCAAGGATTCAAGAGTACATGATAGGATCGCAATAATTCAATTGAAAAGTATCACAAAAGAGAGAAAAAAATTATATATGATCAAACGGTTCAAGGATTGTTCATGATGAAGGCAAAATAGAAAAATTAAGACAGAAGAATAGACAAGGAGGAGACCTGATCCTTGAAGCCACGTGAAAGCATTTCATCAGCCTCGTCCAAGACAAACATTTTAATATAATCAGGGCGAAGAGATTGCCTCCTCAGCATGTCAAAAACACGACCAGGAGTGCCCACCACAACATGAACCCCACTTGAAAGAATACGCTGGTCCTCACGAACACTTGTTCCTCCAACACAAGCATGAACTTTTACACCAAGGTAGTCACCGAGTGCTCGCATGACCTTTTCAATTTGCTGGGCTAATTCTCTAGTTGGAGCGAGAACCAAGGCTTGGCATTGAACCAGACCATAATCAAGCTGCTGCAAAATACCAGAACAAAAGGTGGCAGTTTTCCCGGTCCCTGATTGTGCTTGCTGAATGACATCTAGTCCCTTGCAAAAGGGAACAATTCCTCTTTGCTGAATTGCTGAGGGCTTCTCGAAACCTACAAACTACAATGTAAACTGACCGACCTATCTTGAAACACAAATGAATAACTGAAAACTGTTGTTTTGCCATATTACCGTAGGCATAAATGCCTCTAAGAAGATTCTCCTGAAGGCCCATATCATCAAAGCTTTCAAAGACTTCATCATAAGATGTGAAGAAGTCCTGCCCTTCAGCACTTAGCCTGTATCAATAAGGAAATTGCACAAAAAGAAACTTCAGACACCAACAGCAAGTAGACAAACATTAAAAAAAAAAGAAAAAGCAAAAACAAAAACAAAAACAGATTGGCATTTCCTGTAGAGGTAAAAAAGATAATAATAATAATAAAATGTTTTTTTAAGTGATGATAGTAGTGATTTAAAAGTAAGAGGCATTACAGCTCGTTCATTTTGGTATCATATTGGCGAGCATCAAACTGTGATCCTTCTGGTGCCAATCCAGCCATATCTGCATAGAAAAAGTAACACCAGAAAAGAATCAAATATGAATAATACTCAATTGCTGTCTTATAAAAAAAATAGAAATGCAGACAAATGATACAACATAGGAAAGTTCCAATAACTACAGAAACACAAGAGACAGACTACTGGAAAACTGAGGGAAAATGAATATCAGATTAAACCGATTAAGATTTTATTTTAACTATGAATAAAATTCCCAAACAGAAACGAAGAGAAAGTTATACATTTTAGCCTTACCAATCACGAGCACCAGAAATTTATTATGCTTTTGACGCACGCTCTAGCAAGAATACACAAAAACCAATGATATGAAAAAAAAAAACAAAACTTGAAGGAAACTTAGTTGACGCCAGTTCAGAGCATAAACTAGGATCTATCGTACATTTTAAAACATAAGAAAAAGGTTTGAAAACCCTTTACTGGGGCGGTAAATGAATAATAATATCAATTTCTAAAGAGCAAAGGTGGGGGGAAAACCTTAATTTCATCCATTTTTTTATTTGTAGTTTCACGCAACACAGGAACAGAGTACCGTCCGCTGACGCAATCCCTCAAATTTCTTCCTTATTTACCTACTTGCTTTCTCCACTAATTCCGTCTTGACTCATAAACTTAGATCTAAAACCTAACCAAGCACCTAGTCTAAGAATTGAAAGAACAATAAAAGCCTCTAAAGCGCATATCTTCATATCCAGAATCAAACATCACGATCGAAGAAAATAGAGGATGGAAGCGAAATCCGACCTACCTGATCGCTAGATCGAGGAAGCAGGAAGATGAAATCGACTTGAGGACCTCCGGCTGGCAGATGAGCGCGAGATCGGGCGGAAGCAACAGCTACTCCCAAGACGGGTAGATCTCGGAGTTGAGAGAGGAAAGCAAAGGGGCGAGCCGAAGATAATGTTCTTATTAGGGTTCCATCTCCCCCTTTACTATAAATGGGCCGGATCTCATTTGATCCGGCCCCAATCATTTAAGATACCGATTATTTTAAGGAATTTGACACAATCTTTAGCAATTTTTTAAAAAAATACCTATAAAGTTTGATTTAGTACCAAATTACTCCCTGAGATTTTTCATTACGAAAATATACGTGCACTTTAATGGCGTCCCACAATACATACTCCAAGCGATCAGTTCGATGCATTGGGTATCTAATGGACTACAATTTAGGTGCGTTCTAGGGTGAGTTTGTAGGGGATGTGTAGTAAATTCCTGCACGTGTCTACCGCGTCGACCGCGGGCTGTCTCTCTTCTTCCTCGGCTCCGCTTGTTCTCCGCGAAGAATTAGAAACCCTAAACCTCTTCGACGACTCGATCTCCCTTCTACGATCTATCCCACACCTGTCCTCGGCGTACGTCCCTCTCCATGCTGGATCCAAGAGCGGTTTAGGTGGTTCCGCCGAAAGGTAATTTCCTTGTTCTTGTCGGTTTTTTTTTTTTAAATCCATATTTGTTCTGTTTCTATTCACTCCAACTGATTGCTAAAGATTTGATCTTTGTCATTGAATTTGTCTTCTTCTGGATCCAGAGTCTATGAGTCAACCATTCTTCCATCGCCAATTATCAAAACAAATGATCTACGAATCCGGATAACCAGATAGTTAACTAGATGTTCACTATCAGAAATGAAATAGAATCAGAGACAGATGACTGCTCCTAAACTTTCTTGTAATGAAATTGGAACTAGTATAAGAAAAGTTCTTGTGTGAGATGGATATGCTAATGTTTTGAGTTCTTATTTGGTTTAATGAGATTAGACACATTTTGTTCCCCTGCTTATCAGACCTCGCTATTATTTACCATGTCTGTCATAGAATTGGACTTTGTTTATGGAAGGATTTTGTATATTTTACCGTTTGCATGCTCCATTTTCTGCGTCAGCAATTACTATATTACAAACTGAAATAGACTCCTCTTCATAAAGTAATTTTGGATTATTATAGATGTGGGTGTAATTATTATATCAGGCATAGAAGTTTAACACGTAAAGTCTCCTGGCATTTAATCGTAAATAGATCAAATTCAAAGACTAAGGCATAATCCTATTGCAAGTTGAGTATAAACAAACATAAAAAATACATCTGATGTGATTAAGCCTTTTCCTGTTTTCTCACATCCCTCGCCAATTTCTTTGTTTATACTCTTTTTTCTAAAATAAATAATTACTTGCAGGTTTTTTTTTCTAGCTTTTGACATGATCCACCAAATTGATCTACTTGTTGATGTTTGGTTGAGTGGATCATCATCAAGATGCAGTTATCAATAACTAATGATAGTCAAGAAGTATTGGATACTGAGCCTATTCTTCCAAAGTCAGTTGCTACATTTGGCTCTGAGGAGTCTCCATCTTCAAGTGAAATTAGGGTTGTGGCTACTGAATGTAACCTGGATGTTACTGATACTGGTCAATCAAGATCTTCCACAATGCAGAATTTGCCTTGATATAGGAGGTCTTTACTAATTATAATTGGTACATTAAGACTATCTGCCTGTTAAATTGATGTAGAAAAGAGCTATCAAATATCATATAGACTTCTAGTAAAATTATGAGAAAATATTGAAGGATAATTCCAAATTATTTGCATTTTAGTTTTTCTTGCAGGAGATGACTTGATTGCGCCTTGCTATTGCAGGGGAACTCAGAAATATTAGTTTTGAACCAAAGGCTTTTCTTATTCTTCTGTATCATTTTTCTGACAGGAGGGCTTTGCATTTGCACATTGCACAGAATGCAGGGCTGTTTTCTCATTGCGAGCAAATGTGCTTCCAGATTGATGGTGGCTTAGGTTGAAATTTCAACTCCTTGTAGCCAGGGACCATGTTCTTATATTTGTTATTGTGCAGCTGGTAAATATTACCATTTTTATATTATTTTTTCTATGCATATATTCAGTACCCCTCATTATATAACAAAAAAATTTGAGTTATTAAGCCTTGTTTTCATCATAAAAGAAGGTTTCCTGTTTTGCAATTTTTCCTATGATAATTATTACCTTTTTCATATTATTTGTTTTTTATGCATTGGTTCATACTATGTATTGTTTCGTTGGTTACTAAACCTGTCATTTAGAACCTGTACTCCTTCCTTACACATTATATAACAAAAACTGAACCATGTAAACTTGTTTTTTGTCCAAATAATTTCTTCCCTGTTTTGCTGCCAATCCTGTGAACATTGCCTCAATTGTAGTTTGCCCTGATTTGATTCACTTGATCAACATGCATCATCAATCTTAGTTTGTCCCATGTATTTGAAATTGACTACATGATCTCCATTGACCTCTATGCAAGACTAGTAGCATTCAAATCAATTAAGACATTTTTTTTTTACGTTAAATAATATTTTCCATGGAATTCTATTTCAATTAATTCAATTCTTCTACCTGTAAAATCTATCGGTCACCTCTCAACATGTTTATACCATGTAAATTTATTTTGTACCATTATATTTTCTAATGGAGATATGCTACAATATGAATGACTTGATGACACTGAATAAGTTCTCTATTTTGTTTCATAAAGTTTTCTTTAAATGCATTTGACAGGTTGTTGCTGTCTTGGGTATGCTGGTCTACAGATTATCTGGTGTGGAATTGTGAGAAATGTTTGGGTATGAAGAACATCCTTATGGTTTTTAAGTCTTTTTCTTGAAACCTTGTTAAGTTTGTTTTCTTGCATGTTAACTTATCTCAATTAATTCGGATATATGACTTGTTAGTGTTGTTGATATGCTCTTGCTCTTCCTCCCTGAGATGCAGGATTGTACCAAAATCTTCATCAATGGTGCATTGTGGTCTTTACAGACCCAACGGACCTACAATTTTCCATGCACACCTGTTTTTGTGGATCATAATTCGCATCCCACATTTTTTGTTGTAGTGAGGAAGCATGTTTTGCTAACAAGCTCCATTATAGTTCACATGTTTTGCTAATCTAATACCTCTTATAAAAAATCCAATTAATATCTTGTAATTTTTCTCTGACTTTGGGGTTGCTCAACTCACTTAGATAATTCCAATGGGCTTTTCTCTTAGCAAACATGTTGACCAATAGAAAGGAGTCCACAGTGTTGCTACATGGCCTCAACTGAACACTTCATTCCTAATAACCTTTGCAGAAACTGCCACACAAATCTGATCTGGCAAACTTACACAAATTTCTATAGATAGGTTTGTTGGGATTGTTGGAAGAACAATCAAAGTCCCATATTCAAAGGACATGGAAAAGCTCATGGATTTATAAGACGAAAAGATATCTCTATAGGTTTGCGATCTTTTGGATATAATTTAAAAACAAAATCATGAGGACTTATACCCAAAGTGTACAATATCATATCATTGTGAAAATATGTGAATCTTATTTACACCAACAATTAGTATTAGAGTCAATTGTTCATGTCGAGTTATGAGCCTCGATTGAAGGAAGTGGAGGCTCTCATGTCCAGATCAAGAGAATTAGACATTAAGCAGGAAGTCTAGTTCGATCAGGAGGATTAGACAACTGGCAAAAAGTTCATCTGGGTCAAGAGGACCAGTCAGTTGACATGACGTCTAATAAGGTAAGGAGGATTAAACAACTAACAAGAAATCTAATTGGGTCAGAAGGATCGGACAGTTGACAAGAAGATTTGGTCGGTTAAGGATCGGATATCAAGCAGAGGAAGTCCTTCGAGGATGAATGAGCTTGAGGGGAGAGCTTAATGTGATCCTTTGTTTGAGCGGAGGATTGTTGGGATTATTGAGAGAACAATCAAAGTCTCATGTTGGAAAGACATGGAAAATATTATGAATTTATAAGATAAAAAGATATCTCTATTGGATTGACTTTTGGGTATATCTCAAAAATAAAATCACAAGGACTTAAGTCTAAAATGGAAAATATTATACCATTGTGAAGATATGTGAATCTTATTTGCACAAACAAAATTAGTTGGAATACGTCATTCCTCTATTATTTTTTGTGTTGTGCTATTGTTCGGACATATATACTGATATCAGGATATGTTTTAAAGGATTGCCTTCGGAGTTCAGAGTAAGTGGCCTCTGGTAGAAAAAAACTTGCCGTAAAATATTTCTGATCCGCAATGACCTTGAGATTGTTTTGCAGTGTTTCCATGGCGTTTTTCTCACTCTCTCTGCAAGCAGTAATTTTTCCCCTGAGAATTCACGGTGCATTATCAACTCGATATCAGATAGGAAGCATCTCTTGCATGGATCAAAAAGCTTCTCCAGAGCCACTCCCATTGCAACCAGTTGACTTCATTTTCTTCTCCATTGCTTCTGTCATCTTAGTAAATTCAGTGCTAAGCGCCAAGGCCTCGAGTCTCGATCTCGATCTCGATCGACAAGCTGCATTTGTTCATTTTGATCCTGTTTGAGCTAATCCCTTGTTATCACTGCGGGCAATAATCTTCTTGGTTTTAACCAGCTTATACAATGCCAGCCAAGATGAAGCAAGCTTCATACACTTATCCACATGAACTTGGGGAAGTAGAGATGGATGACTCATGGAGTGTTCTCAGCTTCGCGAAACTACTGAGTCGCCCATATACAGCTTTGAAGTCGGAAGGTGAGTTCGCAATTTTCGGTATGTGATCAAGCAATTGTCTTGATCTATCGTCACTATCCAATTCTTATACATGTCCTATCTAAGAACATTCCTTTTTCAAACTTCCACCTCCAAACTTGTATCGAGTCATATAGCCCGAACCGTATGAGTCATTGCAAGTGTACAAAATACGTATCGAGTCCATACATTTCATGATGATTTCATCGCATGCCTTTTTCCTTTTTTGCAAGTGCAGATCCACAGACAAAGCCTTTGTTTCCTTTTTCTTTGCTTGAGCGTGTGCCATCGGCGCTCTCCGAGTTGATCATGGCGAAACAACTGACCTATTATTGCATAATGATACGCAACACAAGTTAATTGATTGAGGATGGAATCGGGTGGCGTGTCACGATGGAGAATCAATTTTCGATGGATGTATATTCACGGAAATGATTTCTTTCACTTCTATAATTATGCAAAAATAAAAAAAAATAAAAAAAAAAGGAATCGTCAATCTAGTGGTCCCTATCGATTTATCCCAAGGTCACTGTGAGGGAGATAAATTACGGAGTTTTTTGGATAGGAGTATGCAATCGATTAAAATTGAATCGAGCGAACTGATTAAGATCGAAATCGAATAAATCAAATTTTTTTTAACTTGACTGAATAAATTTTTTACCGAATCGAATCGATTTGGCAAAAAAAATCGGTTTTTTCAATTAAAAATTGATTTGTTACGTTCAGTCGACTGATGGCCTAATCAGTCGATTGCTGTTATATAACAGTCGATCGAATCCAATAGACAGGAGCATAAAATATTTCTTAGTTGACTGATGGTTAAAATCAGTCGATTGATGTTTCAATCAGTCGATTGCTTTAGTTAAAATTAATTGGTTCGGTTAAATCGAATTTTTTCAATTCAAATCCGAAATCGAACCGAATAAATCGATATTTTTTAGTAAAAAAATTGAATTTCCGATTGGACCGAAAAAAACTTTCAAGTTCGGTCGATTCGATCGGTTTTTTCGGTTTAATTGACCGATTGCACACCCCTACCTTTGGATCTTGACACGCCGTTGGGAGCGGTGGAGAGTCATCCGAGTTCGAGAGATTTTGAATTTTTCGAATCAATCCGCGTTTCATTTGTCCAGTTAATCTGATTAACGCGTTATCTCCGTAGGGATAACAACTTCTTCCACTTGAATGATCATGTGGTAGTCTATTATAAATTGATCCTAAAATTTACCTCTCTTCGTACTCCCGTATAGCCGACATTGAGGAGCATTTAGAGTGAGCGTTATTATCTTCTTTGCATATGGAATTGGGTGAACAAGCTTCACTACTTAGGTGATTGTTGTAAGAGTCATGCTCAGCATTTAATTAGGACCGAATAAAATACCGGTTAAACCGAATTAATCAATGGAACCGATCGAAATTAATAAAAGTTTAGTTCGGCTAATTTGAAAATTCAGTTTTTTTTTTTAAATATGAATTAGTGGTGTTCGATTTTGAATTTACAAATTCAATTTAACCGAATAAATTAAATTGAAAGTCATTAACCGACTACTAAACATAGATGATCTCTAATCAAGTGTCGATTGATTGATGATCATAAATCGTAATTTCAATTATGATTCTATTCGATCGACTATCCATTATCAATTAGCCGATGTGAATATCGATCAATTGATGATGAAAAAAATTGATTATTCGATTTTCGATCGAATCAATTTGTTTTTTCTTATCGGTCGGGATGGTTAGATTTCTATTATAAAAAAAAAATCAAGCAATTTATTTTTATTAAGTTCGGAAAAGAAAAAAATTCAATTTATTCGATTTCGATTTAATTGATTTGATGGATTCAATTATTAACCACTTTTACATCTAATTGACTCGATCGTCGTCGTCTGTCTCAGCGAAGATCTATCGAGCGATCCTGCAGAATCGGGTGCAATCCGACAGGATTTACACCTCTAAATTAAAAATAATAATAATTATAATTGAGAGCCAATTGGCTCCTCCATATCCTTGGAAAGATGTTCAGCGTATCTTCCTGTCATCTTTATTGGTCATCAACCAGGAGCTTTGAATTTGTCTGCTTCGCTACAAATGAAAAAGAAGCTCGCAACTTCAGATGCTGTCTCATCTCTTTTCTCTCTTCTCTCTTCTCTCTTCTCCCAATCCTCACAATATTCTCGGGGACATACTGCTGGCCAAGTCACCAACTTGGCCATAAAAAAAATAAATAAATAAAAAAGAAGCATAAACATATCTCCATGCATCCAATGAACAAAGAGCAATCATCGAAGTGCTGGCTCAGTAAGCGTGGAGTATCCAATCGAGTCGCGGGTTCGATCCCAAAGTGAATGCAACTCCTAAATCGAATATATGCGGAAAGTTCAACGGCGTGTCAGGAGGTAAAGCAGACCTCGATAGGGAAGTTGAGCAGATTGCAAAAATCGCCGGGGTTTACGATGAAGTGCCTTGCGCGGCAACTATAAAAAGTTTCATCACGGTTTGTTGCGGAGGAATTCGCGTTTACTCGCTTGCGGAGTTGCGGGCGGGTTCCGTTCTGCGGCCAGGTTGGTGTAGTTTAAAAGAGCAATCAGATTGCTGGAATTTTACAGTGACAAAGGAATGGAGCAAACTTTAAAGTTCTTTCTCTTTTTCTTTTTTTTGTTTTTTGTGTTTTTAACTATTGTGCATGTAACATACTGTGCATATTGTGTCAGATTATGCACGAATACTTCGAGGTAACACAGCTAGCTCTCTCTCTCTCTCTGAGTTCCATCAGTAGTGAAAGTTACTTATTCTTGCTATTCAAATGCCCATTTTTCAGATAAATTATTAAGGTCTGTTTGATCTGTTAATTAAAAATAATAAAGAATTTTTAAGATCGAATGAGAATTTTAAATCTCATATTTATTTATAATAGAATATTTTATCGATCTCTACTATTCGCCTCGTTGAAAAGTTAACTTACGGATGCATGTCATAGAGTAACTTGGAAGGTGAATTATGTTTGCCTAAAATTGAATGATGTGGTGGAAATACTTTTGGCCAAGTGACAACGTCGAGTGAACAGTGGAGAAATCCAAATGAGAACTTGGTCAAATGAAACATGAGTCAACTCAAGCTTAATCGTGATGACCATCCGAGCTTAGTTTGACAGTTTGATTTAGATTATGGCCCAAGTTCAGTTTAGCAGTTTGGCCTTTTGAGCTCAGGTCAGCCTTTGGGTTGACACGACTCCACGATTCTCTCTATAAAATTATGACTCTATGATACCCTCAAGAAAGTCACATCTCGACGATCTTCTCTTGGAAGCTATACCTCCAAGGCATGTTTCTTCTTTTCTTCCCACGTAAATCCATTTCTTTAGTTCTCTTTGGTTGAAAATACTTTCAGTTCTGATGACCAATCTGAAGAATGGGAATTAAAGGAAAATTAAACTGACTAGCTCTATGGCACCGAGAAAGGCTTGATCTGTATTCGACTGGTTGAAAGAGTTACATCATGAATATACACGACTGAGACTCTCCGTCCACTGATTTCGAACCGGATCACTGAACTAACATTAGCTCTCTTTGTCTCTCTTCTTAACATCTACGATGAAAAATCATCACTCCCCTCCGCCGGCTCGATCTCGATCGGAAGGCATGAAAGGCCAACAAATCCCCAATCTATCTTAGACAAAAACTAGATGTGCAAGAGGATGGGTAAAAGGTAACCTCTCGCTTCTCCAACATCTTTTATATGCATCGAGTGATCAAAAGTTGATTCAATATAATAGTCTCTTCTTCTTTTTTTCTCCCAATTAACACCCATAATTGACCACCCTAGCTAATTAAATATGAATTCAATCTCTTACATTGCCGACGAAAGTAGTTCGAGCAGACTCGTGTAGCTAGATTCGAAACAAGCTCGATCGATCAGCATGGGATTTAGGCTCGACTGGTGGATTCGATCGAGCGAGGTCAAAAAGATAGTCTAATGAGGGATATTGGTACGACGTAGTCATTTTTTTTTTCCCTCTTAAATCATCATATTATAAGAATAATTGAGTTTTGCTCTTCACTGTTCTTAATTATCTTCTCTCTAGCTATTTCAGTTTCCATTTGTGAAAGCAAATTCTATAAATCGTATGGGAATAGCTAGAAATGATAGATGTTGTTAGGGTTTTTTGCAATGAGAATCATTAATTTCGATCTATTGTTTCTGTCTCCAACCCCAGCCATACATTTTAATTAGGGTAGAGACTGAACTGATAATTAAATATATGCAAATCTCATGATTGATTCAGCAACACTTTTGGAGGTCATGCACTCTTGTTGATTTCCATGGAAGCTAATGAGTCATGTAGGAATTGATCGAAGAATACGATCGAGGAGATTAGATATATTCTTTGTGATCCAATCTAATATTTTTCTTCTTCTTTTCCTTCATTTTGATTCCCTAAAGTAAACAAAAGAGTAACATATATAGAAAGGTTGGGAAGGACAACTTTATCGATGCACTTGCAAATAGGAATGATAATTTTCTTGGAATCCGATATATAGAGGATTTGATATTCGATCAGAATGGGAGTTGAAATGGAGAGATTTTTTAACCCAAGTAAATAATTAGATAATTGAATATGAAATTTTTTAAATTCGAATATAGAGATCGACGAGTCTCCTGCCCATATTCTACTCCCAACTAAATTGTTCGTACTAAAATAAACTTTTTTTATTTATTTTATGATGTTTAATTTATTAATTTTTTATCTTTAATTTTTTTAAAAAAAATCTGATAAATATTCATAGCTTCATATAAATAACTTAAATTTGGATATATATATATATATAATGACAGATGGGTAATAAAATATTTGGATAGGATATAGATATTCCTCTAATAAATATGGATGAAAATGAAATTTGATGAATATAATAAATAAAAATGAAGATGATAAATATAAAATCCAATCCATTATCATCTAGAAAGTTTTATTTTAATTCTCACTCCTCCCCTTTATCTCTCCCTCTTCTTCCTCATCTCAAGTAAACACAACCTAAGGCTGCATTTTCATTTTTCATTTTCTAATTTTTCAAAAAACACTGCTTTATTTTCTAAAAAATAGAGATGAAAAATGATAATCAAATGTCATTTTCTACGTTTTCTCATTTTCTTAGAAAATGAAATTAAAAAATTCTCTACCGATCAAACCCTCTAAAAGTCTTGGGCCAAACTATCCCATTAAAATTTCTCGAACTTCGTCGTCGTCGTTTACTCACAGATCATGCTATGTTTACGTGGATAGAAAAGAAAATCGAGGAGAGGAAAGAAGCAAAATTAAATTACGAACCATCCGCTTACATACACACACGCGACACATTCACGGATTCCTCTCCTCTCTCTCTCTCTCTCTCTCCCCTACTTATCCATCCAAGTAAACCAATAAAAGACCTACGTACTAACATCGAATCCGACTCGACTGAACCGCCTTCACTGACACAGCCAAACCCGGTCGATAGCACGGATTCGATACTGACTTAAAAGCACTTAATTAGTTCAAGAAATTAGCATAGCATAGCATAGCATAGCATGATCCCTTGTGGAAAGAAGAATATACACGACCAAATCTATGGAGGAATTTATCGTAGATCACCAGCCTACAGAATCCTTAATTAATAGGGTTTAGGTAGGTATATTCCTCAGAACGGCGCCGTCAATGTTCTCTGCAGGGTTCGCTTCGTGGCGACGCTGAGTTGGTCCTCCACGGCCTTGTGCAGCTGCCACACAATCAAAATAAAAAAGGAAAAAATAAAATAAAAAGAAAAGAAAAGAAGAAGCGCATGCACGTTTCAGTCAGTCAGTCAAGTCAGTCAGTCAAATCCACGGCCGTGGGCGGCGGCGGCGGCGGCGGCGGCGGCGGCGGAATCATGACGGAGCCACTCACCTTCAC
Organism: Wurfbainia villosa; assembly: GCA_025175895.1. NCBI lineage: Eukaryota > Viridiplantae > Streptophyta > Magnoliopsida > Zingiberales > Zingiberaceae > Wurfbainia > Wurfbainia villosa. The sequence goes on along the minus strand of CM045991.1, from coordinate 44,974,867 downwards.
GTTCTGGGCCTTCAGTGCCCGGTTCTCGCTCCGCAGGCGGCCCACCTCCTTCTCCAGCTCGTCCGCGTACGCGCGCTTCCTCGCCCGCGACCTCGCCGCCGACTCGCGGTTGCGCATCATCCGCTTCCGCTGGCGCTCGGCGCCGTGCGGCTGCGGTTTCCTCTCTGGCTCCTCGATCGGCTGGCGGTCGCCGGGGCCGCCTCGGCCGCCGACGACCTTCGGGTTCCCTCTCGTCAGGAAGTCCTGGAGGACCATGCCCCTGACCGAGGTCAGCGAAGAAGGGGCCACCGCCGGCGCCGCCGCAGCGACGTCGACCCCGGCGGCGGAGAGGGAAGAAGAAGGGGTGGAAGGCATGTCTTGTTGAAGGGAACTGAGGCTGATGCCCTCCCACACCTCCTCCATGCCTGATGCCTCTTCCGTGAAGGGCGGAGGGAGTCCCCCTCGCAGGGCTTTAAAAGGAAGCGAGGGAATATTGTCAATACGAACCGTTTGACCTTGCTAGTTGCTAACATTCGACGGTTCGAACCGAACCGACGGGTCCGATTCGGCTTTGGGAATTCGATGGTTTTCAATTTTCATCGCGGTGCCTAGAGCCTAAAGCCTAAAGCCCTAAAGCCTAAAGAGAGAGGGAGAGTGGATAGCGAAAAGACTGTGGCAGCAAAGGGGATTCCAAGTCGGAGATGGACGGACAATTATGCGCTTGTCAAAAGAAAGGCAATTCTTTGGGCTTTTACAAAAGAAAGAATACTTGCTCTTCTCCTCGGCCCACAATTTCAGATTCTTGAATTAATTTTCTTTTCTTTTTTTTTTTTTTTTGACAATTTTTTTTTATAAAAAATTATTATTATTATTATATAAAATTGGCAATTATTTGATTAAGAATCTAATTTTCTACGTGAAAGATGCTCTTGGAACAAAAGGATGTTCCACTTGCCTCTGGGTTATAATGCAACGGTAAATATTCAATTTGATTCTTAAATATTCACGATTCGAATTCAGTTGTAGTATATTTATAGAATTTTTTTTCAAATAGAGTGATAAATTAAGAACGGTGCAATCTTGAGGCTATCAACGTGAGCACTTTCTGATTTATTCTGATGATCAATAGAGCATATCTCGATTAAGAATTATTTAGCATTCCGTTAGATATCCGTAGAATATAGTTGATTATTTTCAAAATTAATCGGACCGAAGATTTGAATATATAGTGCTAGTCAATATATATATATATAGAGAGAGAGAGAGTGTGTGTGTGAGTTGATTTGCTGAGCGTCGTTTCGCTGTCCGACTATGCACAACGTACAATAATCATACGCCCGAAGCCTTCGATCGTTGGCGAAAGGCCGGATTCTGACCATGATTCGGCTAGAATTCGGCGACGGTCCGATCGAAATCCGGGTGCAATCCGATCGGCAAGACGAGTCCCTGACATTTAATCGAAAAATAGCAATTGCGGTGTCAATCGGGCGCGATTCGACCAAATCGGGCCAATGGTGCTCATCAGATCAACTCTCTCTCTCTATATATATTCAATCCTTATCGACTAATTGTTAAAATTCATAGCCATTAGCACTCTGTCATAGTCAACATGAAGAAAGTAAATTATAAAGAGTATATTATCAAATTCAAAACTAATACAACAGGAGGACAGATACTCTGAATGATTTATAATTTTTGAAAATGAATCTTTATTCATTATTACAAATTTATTATCATGCTAGCCAAAAAATAAAAATAAAAATTGATAACCATTGTCAACTTACAAACTGGATATGTGATCCAAATAGAGTCGAAGCACTCGCTGAGATTACTTATCCTTTTAATTCTTTTCTCCCTTCTCTCCTTCCCCTCGAAGTAAACGGGTCAACCCCCCTAGAAGAAGAGAGAACCGTTGGACCACTTCGATTTGAACCGGGGCGAATCCGGAAACTTAATTAGATCGCATCGAACCGGTTTCGAACGGGCCGGTTTGTTCCGCCTCCCCCAACCGTCGCCGTCTCAGTTTCTAACGCACTCCTGCTCCCGCCGCCTCCTTGCTGGCCCTCTCTCGCCGTATTCCTTCGCTGCCGCCGATGTAGCTCACTCGTCGCCTCCCTCTCAGCGGCCGACCTTTTTCGCTCCGTTTCCCCCTCTTCGCCGTGCTGAGCGGGCCCCGTGCATTCGCCTCCTAGGGCATGTGTTCTATCTTTTACTTCTGGCTCGAGTTTCGCCTCCTAGGGTTCTTAATCGGTTATTTCTTCCAATTTCGCGTTGGATGGTGTACCGATTGCCGATTTTATCTCTTCTCTTAGTTTCAAATTAATAACAAAACAATTGAACTCATGCATTCTCGATGTGACTTGAGACGGTGCTTATATGAAGTGATTGTTCTTAGATATAGCACATCAGGTAGAACTCTTGCCGGATGACCATTTTGGAAGGTAGGTAGATCTCCAGATGATTGAGAGAGACGAGCATTCTTCTTTTTGGCATCGCATTAGGAGAGATGGTTCTGCCTTTGTCTTTCTGTAACTGGAGCATTGAACATTTTGGTGCTGTGGGAATGCACCATTCTCTCCTCTCTTTTTTCCCCTTTTCTTGCAACTGTTACAACAACAACAATCATCAATTCTTATCCTACTAGATGAGATCGACTTGCATCTCATCCAAACATAGACCCCATCACAGCAATAGCTGACGACGAGGAAGCTGTAATCAGTGAGATTTCTGTAGACATTATCTTCGATGTAGACATGTAGTAGTAGTCTTTCGAGTACACAGAGAATTCATTTGAAAACATGTTGATCCAAATCTACGAGGAGAGTTATTCCTTAGCCTATGCTGCTTTTGCCTCTTGTCTTCTGCAATTTGCACTAACGTTAATAAGAAAGTTGTTGTCTTTAGAAACCGAAATAACATTTCATTAGATGAGCACTTCGTGCATCGCATTTCATGTATGACTAATACAATGATACTTTCTATGATCAAGCGATGATCATTCTGATGCATTGGCTATAACATTGCATCGATATTACACAGTATTTAACCTTAATTAACTAATTGGCAGGATGGCGGGCAGCTCAAGCAACAACTCCAGCAAGCCTCTGCCAACCCAAGTCCTGTTCGGTTCTCTTGATCATGGCATGGCAGGAAGCTCCTACTTAAATTGCAGAGGACTGGAGAAGGTCTGGCCGAATGCCCAGTTGGAAGGAACTATGTCAGGGAACACCAACGTCTGGCCATCACTGGTGGTGACCTTGAAGGAGAGAGATTGACGGGTGAGGTAGCTGTTAGATTGCCAATTCGCACCCCAATTCCTCGACAGTGAGAGCCAGCCAGTTTGGGACCCTTTCACTGACATGGCCTGTATTGATCCAGCGGCGCCGACATTGGTCACCAGAACAAGCTCAAAATAGTCGTGCCCATTGACGGTGAACCTTACTCCACCATGCTTCTTGCATGGTACCCTATAAAGGTTATTAGTTCTGAATTAGCTTTCAATTTGAGATAAAGAAAATAAATGCATAGATTGATCTCTTTGTTAACGGAAACCTTTGGCTAACCTTTGGAACAAGACCGGCACAATCCCTGCACGATAGATGCCAATCTTCTCCCATGCTGGTTGGGCCATGTCGAAGTGCTGGCGTGGGGGGTTACACCACCCCCCATCATCGTTGGGGAGTGAATAAGTTGGGGGGCAGAAGTTGGTGGCCGTGATGGTCACCGACATGCCCTTCTTGCACCATTGAGGATCTGAATTGTAGTCGCAAATGATCTTGTAGCACTGCCCGCAAGATGCCCCATCATTGAACAATGCAGTACTCAGTGCTGCTGTCCTGGTGCCATAGCCGGTCGAGTACAAATCGCCATACCCACAAGCACCCGCTATAACCATGAAAACAAAAATTATCAACCTAAAATCCATTCTTGCCTATGCAAAAACAATACGACGACAACAACAATAGCAAGTCTTGAGTAGTAACTTGTTAATGCAGTGTGACAAAGATACAAATGCATGTACTTACCCATAGTTCCAGAGGCATCGCTACCACCATAAAACGTAGCGGATCCCTTCGTCCAGGCCGATGGTGCGAAACCTTCAGTTATGCTATACATGTAGCACATGGAGATGAAAACCAAGATCAATTCGATTTGGATATCCATTTGCATTCGCTCGGTATGGGAATGGTTTGCTACAATCTTTTTGAGGTTGTTTATATAGGAGTAGAGATCACCAAGCTGAAGCTTGGGCATGTGAGAGCAGAAGGCAGGTCCATGACTTGCGGGTGTCGATTAGTCATCTTCCTGATTGCTACTAATAATAAATAGAACCTGCCATGACTTTTAGATCTCATCAGTTTGCATGTTATCTTCCTCTGCCTTTTCTTTTTTTTTTTTTTTTTTTTTCATGTATTTGAACAAATTAGTGTTCATGCGACCTTTTGGCTGCTCAGATTCATCAGGAAGATGAACTTCTTTAGTGAGAGGCATCACATGGTCACATGCTGATAACAGGTTTCAGCACATGGATCATGAAACCAGTGGCACTAAAAATAAAAGAAGGTACAAATATTTTTTGTCTGGTTTCTTTCAAGGTATTATATTGGATTTGGCACATAGTTCCCAGCCAAATCAAAAACTACCAGTGGTATATATATATATTTTTTAAAAATTAGAATATCTTAATCTTCTTCTGTGATTGATAAATGGCAGATCTGTCTGCCATTGGGGAAAGGTAAAATAAGATTAAACGTTGATCTTGAAATGTATAGTTTATTCATTATTCCACTGTTTGAATTCTTATAATTGATTAACTCTTGTGTAGCAGTTTAATTACTTCTGTACTTTCTTCCTTCTACAGGGAAATATTCTCCTGTGTTCTCACCCAGATCTGAAGGTGAGTGCAATTTAATTAGGGCCATAAAATAAACTTAATGACAGATCATGAAGATTTGATTAATAATGATAAAATAAAATGTATTTAAATATCAATAAAGATATAATAGAAATCAAACCTAATAATACAAGAGAATTTAGATAGTCGACTCTAGGGTGGAGAGGGGAAGACCTAACTTTTATATAGATGCAAAACCCTGAACAACTTCGCAAATGCTAATTACTTGTCGAGCTATTACATTTAGTCGTTTAGTTTATTATATCGGAATGAGATGCACATAGATATAAAACCCTGAACAAGCTCAAAAAATAAAATGCTTATCGAGAGTTTCTATGCCTTTTATCTTATCACTGTAAGTTGTGTGATCTACTTATCTACTCTTATTTTAGTTAACAACTAAATTCAACTAGTAATGAATGTCCCTCCATAATCATAAGAAAGATTCCAGCACACGAGTTAACTAACTAGGGATGATCCGTTGACCATGTTTTACATATGTAATATTAACAATTAAATATTTTGTGTTAGTTCAAGATAGTTGGTGGTTCATGTGGCATTAATTGTGACTAATTACGAGTGAAGTTGACTAAACCTTTGTCCTTCATCACAGCGATTGATAGTTATTTAGTATAGCAATAAATGAATTAAAATTAAAAGGATTAATTTGGCCTAGAAAAATAAAAGGAAATTGAAAATATTTTTTTTTTATAAAAGAAAACTTAATTTGGGCATTTTGGAAGAAAGAGATTCGAATTGAATAATGTTTAATATCAGAGATCTTTTTGTCCTGTAGCTTGAAGTTGAAGATTTATAGATTATAACTCAAAGATAAATGAAAGAAGCAATCTTGAAGGAAGCTAATTAATTGCCATGTTGACTTTAGAACCGGAGAGAGAGAGAGAGAGAGAGAGAGAGTTGACTTCTGGTTTCAATGGCCATCGTGATGTATGACTTTGACTTTATGATAAAGTTTTTTTTTTTTCCTTTTTGATAAATCAAATGTTCACATCTTTGACCCTGTGCTTCAAGGGACGACAAAGTCCCTTTCGATCAAAGAGTGCCCGTTGGAATCAATATTTCTATTTCTTAAAAGTGCAAGAGGGGATGATTGGGCTTCCTAAGGCACGATATGACAGTAGAATAATAGGATGGTTTCTCATGCAATAAGAGTTTAATTCCTCATAAAGATTGCTCTTTGTCATAACGGTCGATGGCAAATTTTTCATGGAACCAAATCGTCCATCCTAAGAATAGGCATATTAAAAATCTAGATCTTGACATCTAAGTTACAAAAAAAAAATAAAGAGGGAGGGAATGATTGGAATGGATTGCTTGAGATTTTATTTGAGAATCAATTGAGGAAGAAATGGCTGAATATCTTTGATGCGATATTTTATGTTAAAACCGTTTATTAAAATATAACAAATGAAAAAGAGATAGATTACGTCTCTAATTGCACAAGAGACATAATCTAACATATTAGCTGATAGATTTGAGCATAAATAAAACTAAATGAAATGACTGACTCAAAAGTATAACGAGGAGAGGGTTAAGTTTTAATATTAGTGGATTTTTATTTTTTTTTATTTGTCTCAGTATTGCACCCTCCACAGTCCATATTAAAGATTACAGGGTTGAGAAAGTGGTAAGACATGTTTGGATTTGCCTGAGGAAATTCTATCTTTTGTTCATGTAAATGGAGGGCAAGTCGAAGGAGGTTGACCTGCTTGCAGAGCCGGCTCTGAGGGAGGGTTATTAGAGCTCTCGTCCAGGGCTCAAAATTTAGTCTTTTACAAAAAAAGATTTAAATTTTATAAAAATATAAATTTTCACCGTTAAAAAGGTCACTTTTTATTGTTTCGTCTAGGACCAATTAAAATTTTCATTATTTCAGGACTGGTGAGATTTTCTGTCAGTATTGTGGAGGGGGCAAGGGAGTAAGCTCTGACATTGTTGCCACCCCCTCTTACAGACAAAGGATGCACCATCCCTTCACTTCCTTGTACCAACAAGCAGCAGGTCAACCTGAAATCTTCAATTATGAAACTGAAAGAAATCAGTGGGAATTACATTTCAGACAACCCGTTGCTGAGTTCATAAATCAATCCCAATATTGTAATATGCATCATCCCTTCACTACTAATTAAGTTCCAATGGCAATTCATCAATTCTATGATCAAACAAAATTTTACATGCATCATAACATTTCTCACCGATTGGATAGCGTAATTTTCTCTATTTCAACTTAGTTAACATAGTGTCATTTCTCCTTCATGGAGCTACAGAACAGAACCACCATGGTTTGGCCACATTACAGGTTGAACAAGTTCCAGGCAAACATGTCTAAATGTGTTTTAAGCTCAGATCAGGACTTTTGGATTAATACATTTCCAGCCATCCATCATTATTAACATCTAAATCAGTTCTTCACTGATACTAGACGATCGAAAAAACTAATAAAATACATGCCCCGGCCATCCTAGTAGTACAGAAAAACTGGGACTAGATTTAATTTATTTCGAATCTTCATTGCAAAACCATAACACATGTAGGAAAGGTAGGACCGAGTCGGTATTTAAGACCTTGATGAACCAGTACCGCAACAAGAAAGGTTTCTATGAATCAATTATCATTAGGTCATATCCCCCTAGTGGCAATGGCTAGTCAAGGGAATTTGTGTTTGCTTCTCAGTTTAGGCATTTTCTTTCATTCGATTTGAGGTGGCAATAGATTTTTACTACTTCCCCATGATTATGAAAGTTTGTTCATTTACTGCCTCATCTTAAATTCAATCGAGTGTGATTTGATCATCCTTGAATTCTTCAGGGGAGTATGTTGCTCTACTTCTTGGTAATCAACCACTAGAGTTCGGAGACTTGCTTTAATCATATTTTGCATTATAAAAGTACAGTGCAACACAAAACATTTCTACTTTTCATAGAGAATTTAATTTAATCAGCAGAATGAATAATAACATGCAATTAGAGCTCATTTAATTAGTACTCGATTTAATTTTGCCTGCCACTATGCCCTCACTCTTTTTCAAGGAATTATGAGAGTAGATTAATATCCTGGTTTTCATACTCAGATGTCAGATCAGTGACTTGCTGTGAGTACTCTTTCAAGGTGACAAATCTTTAATTTATCACACAATTTGAAGCTAAGTGTATATATTAATTGTTTCCTAATGAAAAAGGACACAGAAATTAATTTGTTTTTGAACTGCTTTCTCCACTTGCATATCCAACTGAAAAACAACTCGGTGATATAATTAACTAAAAATCAGAAACCGAATTAATTCTCAATTGGTGAAAAGATAATTCATTAATCCTTAGCATCCTTATCAATTGATCTCATAATTAATACGAGGAAGATAAATCACAGAGAATATATTATTCAATCTCAAGCTAGCGCGATAGGAGAACGGACATCTCGAAAGACTCGTAACTTTCGAAGATTGACTCCGAAAGGCTAATACGAAAGAGATAAATCAAAGAATTTATCTTAATGCTCATTGATACCGCTGTTACCTCTTCTGTATACACCAGATAAAAGGATTTGCCTGTAATATATTATCTGAGCCGAATAATTGGTTCGGCAGAGGAGGAAAGGAAAAATGGTTCGAGTGCAAATATCCTAAACCCTTGGCACGGGAGAGCTAGTGGAGGTAATTGACACGGCAAAGAAGAGACGAAGGGCGCTTCACTAAGAAATAAGCCGGAATCGATTCGGTCCGATGAGCCTAGAGGCAGATGGGACAGATAAGAATTGGTTCGGTCAAGTAATCCTAGAGGCAGACGGAACGGATGAGAATCGGCTCGGCCTAGACAGGCCATAGGTCGTTTGGCAAGGAAAGAAGGAGAGTTGGTTCAGGCAGGTGGAGAACTCAAAGGCTATACCCTCCATGAGCTATAGACCTAAGTTAGTTTCACCAAAAGTAGATGGTTGAGAGGGACAGACTAACCTAGTTTCCTGAAATGTAGACGAGGATGCGTTATGTAACAGAAGGAGAGATCCCCACATAATATTCCGAGGAGCCTTCGCCCCTCGTATTTGTAATATAATTATTCTCCAGGTGGACGTGGTGACCACGTGTACGATGGGGATAGCCTACGAGGTAGGGATGGATCAGAGGAGGAGGATAAAAGGGAGGAGGAGGACAGAAAGAAGGGAGATCCGTATTATTCCAACAAGCAAGAAGCCAAGGCGCAGGAGGAGGAGAGCTATCACTACATCGCCGGAGAAGGAGAGTATCGACCTTCACGGTTATATTGCATGAACTCTTTCTTGTATTGAGATAAAAAACTGTAAAAGGTTGTCTCCTCCACCTCGGAAAGTTTCCCTTCCAAAAAGGAGGACGTTCATAGTTGAAAGTGCTTGGACATTGTCCCCGGTGAGAGAGTTCACCTCCGTGGAGTAGGAATACTCATTCCGAACCATGTTACATCCTGTGTTCTAGCTTTCTTTGCCTGTGTGGGTTTTGCGTTTCTTGGCTTTGTCTTCTCATTCTTTACTGTTGCGGCCTGTGAGAACCCCCAAAAACTTCCTTCATGCTTTCGTCGTATCGAAGGGAGGTAAACGCATTTTCCTCGCCGCATCACTCATGAAAGAAAATTGATGGCTTCACTTGGATGGTTGTGCTGTGTGTTGAAGAAATAACGGCTTCAAAACCGTAGATGCCCCGATTGTTGTCGGCCATGACTGCAATGCGAGAATAGGATGACCAGAGTGAAGGGAGAACAAAATTGGAGATCGTTGCTTCTTGAGAGGAAGAGAAGAATTTATAGTCTGTAGCATTAGGAGGTCATATCGACGATGCACGGTGTATTTTGATGCTGATGGATGATTTCATAATAATTAGAGATTAAAAAAAAATTAGAATCCCTTCAATTGTTCAACGAAGAAGGTAAATAAAGATTCCAAATGAGAAGTTGATTCCATTTTTCAGTGTTGTGTGGTCCATTTTGAAAAAAAAAAAAAATAACGAGAAGGGTTTAATTGTTAATTCAACTCTAAAATTGCAAGTGTATCATATTTAAAAGGGAAAATTATATTTAAAAGTATCTCTATTTTTAAATTTATCAAATTATATATATTTTACCTTCTTCCACTTTTATCCTCGTTCATAACAAACTTAATTATAATTTTATAATTGTTGTGTGAGAGAGTACGTAGAGGATAAAAAAGAATATTTTAAAAGATAAATATACAAATTTGACAATTTAAAATTTAGAAAGTAAAAGAAAATTCAAAGATGATAAAATAAAATAAATTTTATCTTTTTTTTTTTAAATTGACATTAAATATTCAATTTTTTAATCAATTAGTTCTAAAAATGATATGATCCACAAAATTTTTTTAACATCTCAAAATTTATCATCGAACAATTCCTACATTGCATTGTAATTAAACATAGAATCGAGACTACTCCAAAAAATTATACGAACATGAAATTTTATTTAAATATAAGGATTGATGTAAAAAAAAGTGATTCGTTTGTCCTCGATGTCCTCGTCAATCAATCATACAATCAATACGAAAGAGATAAATTACGGATAACATATTATTTTAATATTTTTTAATTATAAAAACATCTAAGCCGTACCCATGCAAAATAAAAAATATAAAGAAAAAAAAAATGACGTTGAATTGTTAAAATATTATTTTAATTATATAAATATCTAAATCATACCCATACAAAATAAAAAATATAAAGGTTAATATTGGAAAAGAAAGTTCCTTAACCCTGGAATAAACAAAAATCTCTTTTTTCTTAGGTTTTTCAATTCCGGATTGCATGATCCTGCATGAGTTATTTGCTGACGTGTCAGGTATTCTTTATTACTTGGTCATCGTTCAAAACTTAAATCAAACAAAAATTTTATTGATAACCTTGAATGAATAACCAAAGTTATCCCCAATAACCCCGAACCAAGAAGTGTTGAGACTTAATAATTTTGAATAGTTTACGAGTGAATTCATTAAAAGGGGGTAAAAAGGTAAAAATGATAATGTGAGAGGGTGCTTTTGTAATTTTTCTTCGTATATGGGCCTCAAGGGAAAGGAATGATGCGCCGTCTCGTTGCCCTACCGACAATATTTTCCGCGCCGTACCCGTACTTCGATCTGCCGGACTCCCCGCGGTATCTTCCCTTTCGTGCTCTCTCGGCAAGCTTCTTCCCCTTGCCGCATCGGTCTGGTCTCCGTGGAAAGCTTCTGGGTTTGAACAGGAATGGTATGACAGTTGTCCCCTGGCTGAGTTTGGCCCTATATTCTTCATCTTTTGGTGTTCTATTGCTACGCATCACTGGTCCTATGTTTTGTTGGATTTATTCTTGGATTCTACTGCACTGCACATATTCATGAAGTTTTTCTAAATTTCTTTGCTGTCATATCATTCGGGTTCAAGTATGATCGCCACTACAAGTACATTCATGATCCATCGAGGTTGAAAAAAAAGATAATTTTTCTGTGTTTTTTGGGTGGACGGGGAAAAGAAAATAAGTCCAAGTAACTATGAATGATAGAACTTAGCGGAGATTAGAGAATACACAATAATAGTGCATGATGACCGGTAAAATCTTGATTTTGAAGATGAGTTTCAAATTACTATATGTCCTTGGTTATAAGTGCTTTCCATGCCATGATAGGAGATCAAGTTATACCTGAAGTTTGCTAAGAGATAACTAGCCTTATTGCAATGTCATTGTCCAATTGATTAACAATGTGGATACTGATAATTCACATGACGAGATGTCCATATCGTGGTACAATAAAATATCATACAGGAATCATTGACATTCTTGCTAATACAAAAGGGAAAAAAAATGCACACTTGTGCTGTAAATGTTACAGAGATTAGTAAGGTTCTCTCTGGTTGTGCTTTGAATGCTATGTTGGGTATACACGTGCATATGTTATGTTTTAAAAACCACTGCTTTGTGTCTTAATGTGCACTCCTAGCATTAGAAAGGCAAATTCTTCAATATATTGAGATATCTTACATATCCATTGGGCAAGTCTGACCAAGTTGTGGTAAACAAGATCAAGTATCCTTAGTGCACTTCTTTTCGTTTCTAATATACAATAAAATTCTTTTTTGTTTACTTTTCAATTTCACATAGTCAAAACTCTCTGTAAACTACAATTAACCTACCTCGTGCTAAAATGTGTTTCTAGGATGAAAGAAGAGTGTGAATTCTTATTGGTCAATGCAGTCAAGTGTTTTTATTTAGCCACGTTAGGCATATTACATTAGGAAGCATAGGTAATGAATTGGGAAAAACTTGAATTTGCAACTAAAGATTGACGCTGAGAAGTTGACCCCATTTGTATCACCTAAAAGATTTTTTGAAAAAAAACTTGGATCTTTTGAAGTTAATCTCAAGTCAACAGCATATTCAACTTAAAATCTACAGATTAAAGGAAAACTCAAAATTTCAAGTTCAGTCTGGTTTCTGAGACTAGTTCGGTCGGCTTGTTCAATTTTTTCCTCATCCTCGGTAGCAACCTCATATTAAACTCTCCACTTAGCTAGTTGCATTGAGCCATGAGAAACAGTTGGTTGCGAGAAGAGACAAGGATAAACAAGGCCAAAAACTTCACTTGCCTATTCTTTAGAATAACCACATTCCATCATCTTTATACAAGAGGAACAAGGGCAAATAATAAGCATTTCTATCTTCAGGAAGGTTCTAGTTACACCAGTGTTTAGCATGAGAGTCATATTGCCAAACGAAGATGAGAAGGAGATGTTATGACTGGTGTCATGAGCTCTGTAAAATATCCTACGTTTCCTTAGATATTCAGAAAAAGAGGTTGTCTCTTCCAGCAGGGGCAAGAATGCCTTAGTTATGTCAGGGAAGTATCCTACAAGGAGAAGAGTTAGCAACTTAAGAGAGATGTGGATGCTAGATAATACTGAAATTTGAGGGTGAAAAGTGAATACGTTAAGGCAGGAGCATGGAAGGATCTTGTAAGGAGACCGAACAACTAGCAGTTGAACGCCACTAACATGGTTTGAAGGCATTGATTGAAAGTTATAAGGTGTACTAATCGCCAGACCAACTCAATAATGGTCTCACTGTTGCATTACTGTTAAACATGAAGACACATGGTGCTCCATACTGTAATAGATAATGAACCAGATCTGCACATTCCAATGATGGGTAATGTTGCCCTGGGAGAAACATTGGAAATGTCGACAAAAAAACCTATTCTTACAGAAATCAGCAGATGGGATGACAAGTGTGAACATCTAATTGGAAGGATAGAAATCAGCTGTATAGACCATTACAGTCTGCTTTCTGGTTAACACCAGAAGGATGTAGAAGACTTTGACACGACAGAAAATGTGACCCTGTGAGATGTAGAGAAACCCACTGTGAGAGAGTTCTTATATTTGAAATGATTCTGCAGGATTCTTGGAAACCTCAGGTGTGGAGCAGGAGGGAAATTTGCAGCACTGGAGAGAACTGAGAAGTGGTTGCTGGCGGAGTGTAGGAGGAAGCATAGTCGTCATATTATCCTAGAATTGTTTCATATGTGATATGATTCACTCATAAAAGATTACAGATTTTACATATGAATCAAAGTGAAAAGAACAGTATGGATGGAGTTGTTGTTCCTTGTTAAGGGCTAAAGATGTTTTATCTCATGATAAATTCAATTCAATGCTTTGTCTTGTTAAATTTAACGCTGAATCTTCTTCGTGGAGGTAGTTTTGTTGTGCTTCTTTCATCTAAAGATGTTTTATTCTGTATCTTGAATATTCTTTTTATCTATGGATCTTGAGACATACTGTTCAGATCACAACTTTCATTACCATATCATAATTTTTTGAAGTTTTATTTTGTTTGCATTTTTGATAGTGGAATCTGCATTTTATTTGCTTGACTTAGTAAACTCAAGCGAGGATTATTCATTCAAGAGGAAAAGATATGGGTATATCCCTACTTATTGGGTTGAAGGCAACTACTCTGTTGTTGGCATTTTACTTTGTCAGAGAACTGGGAGTAAACTTGATTCATCTACCACTTTTGCATGCCTCTTTGGTCTCATATTTAGTTGCCATTGCATCTCTTCCAGCAGTGAATCTTCCACTGCTTTTGGGAAAAAGTTCTGATGGGAAGTTTCCTCTCTGGTCACTGATCATATTTGGACCGTATCTTTGGTTTGTTCGTTTATTTGTGCCCTTGAGGAGATGGAAGAGCGGGGAACCTCTATACACTGAAATTTCTGAAGGTCTATATGTTGGTGGCTGGCCTACTTCCATGGATCATTTGCCTCCTGGCAGACCTGCAGTGATTGATTGCACATGTGAGCTACCTCGGAGCTCTGCGCTTACTCCAAATGGATATTTGTCTGTTGCCACTTGGGATACGAGAGCCCCTCAAGCGTCTCAAATTGAATCTGCAGTTCGTTGGGCATGTAGAAAAAGGACACAGAAGGTTCCTGTATACATCCATTGTGCCTTTGGTGAGTAATATGTTACTTTGCTACTTAGCTTGCCAAAAAGAAAGTAGTAGTAACGACCAAGTATTTGCTCCTCTTGTCGTCCTTTACTATTATCTGAATTTGCAGAAAAGAATTTAACGGCAATCTGCACATAATCATGTAGAAAATTAGTACACGGACCATATTTCTTATTTCATTCGGACTATTCTTTCTTACAAATTAAGCTTAGATTAGTGGCATCACTCAAGCTTAAATTTTGATATTTTCTCATTTAATTATTGCAAAATTTAATTTTATCTGCTCCAACTAATGAATTTTGAAGCGACTCAAATTTGGGACAAACACAAACACTGGTCGGTGATGATAATGACCTTGTGAATTATGAGAAAAAGGTGCACGGCTTGACAATGGAGCATTACATGTTGACCTTTAACAGCTTAAATATTATATACCCATGTATAGGTAGTCAGGTGACATTTAACTCTTGAATTAGCTCACCTATACAAGCTAATTTATGTGTTGTTGAACTTAATTCTTAAGACTAGACAAGACAAAATGATTGCTGTTATTTTTATCTTTAATTTTAATCTAAATGCAGTTAACAAAATGAGAAAGGAAGAGATCCTACAAATGGAATGATACAATCTTGTAATTTGTGAAGGGTAAAAGAAATTATTAGTGCATGGTTTGGAGGAAAATGAGTTCACTAGGTTGGTTTCTCTTGGAGATATATTTGTGAAGCGTTTGAGAATAACTAAAGAAGCACTAAACTTACACACATCTCATAATATTAACTAATAAATTTCTTGGTTCAAATAAAGAAATCAAGGAGTCTACGGTTATTAATTAAAAAGAGATGGTCTAACAACAACAACAACAAGTATTAATGACAAAATAATTTTGTCAACAAAAGCTTGGGCGACAACAATTTTGTTACTAGATTCATTGGTACAAGTCTCATGGTTAAAACCATTAGTAATAGGAAATTAATTGATCTTTCACTAAATCTGGCATCAGTGATAATTTTATTCCTTATTAACTGAGAATCTATTTTAGAATGTTGTCACTAAGTGATAGAATTGTGACAAAAATTATTTTAAAAAAAATCCATCACATATATAATTATTAACCACAATCTTTTATCTCCATTTTTTTTGTTAGTCGTGGCTTAAACTTTTTGAAGTGTCTGGAAAGAAACGTCATTACGTCAATGTTGTGCATCAATTGTTGAATTTTTCTCACACACCCACTTATATGTTATATCTATTAATAATTATAGAAACACAGACTCTTATTTTATGAAGTTGTCAATATTATTTAAATTACATTTTCATAAAAGCAGTCAATATCATTGATTCTGTTTTCAATGCGAAGACAGTATATGTTTGTTTTCATAAATACAATTAATCTACCTCAATCTAAGTGTTAAAAAATCTAGGTGAGGCTGATGATCCAAAGGTTTCTCTTTCTCTCTACTTATATTTTTTTTTTTGTTCAAATGAACAAAAGATATGTCATGCTAAGCAACTTAAAGAATTGTTTTTAAGGTGCAGTGTCAGGACATAAATAGTGTTGAATTATTCTCTATTTCCTTTGAGATTTGATTCATCTAGTTGGAATGAACTTTTGTTCTATGCCTTTGGTTGCCCATGATGTTTCTGTGTTTTTGGATCATGATGATTTCCTTTTTTTTCACAAGTCAACTAGTTTTGTTAAACCGATGAACTCGGAACAATCGACAGGTCATGGAAGAAGCGTTGCCGTGGCATGTGCTCTTCTCGTCGCATTAGGTTTGGCCGACGATTGGAAAAGTGCAGAGAAGATTATTCGAGAAAAACGTCCTTTCATAAAGATGAACAATCTTCATCGCAAAAACCTAGAAGAGTGGTCGAAACATCGACTATCGCCGGCGAAAAGAGATGGAGTATCAGCTGTTAGTTCTGCAATTCTTTCTGATAAATCCTGAAGTGTAGTCGGTGTGCTTACACATCATAAGAGTGTTGTATTCTGAAATTTCTGATTTCTATGTTTTTAGATATATCATGTGAAATTCTATCATTTTCTAAATTACAAACGTTTGTTATTCATGATCTGTGGTACCATCGTATATAATATTAGATTTTGAGTTAATGAGAATGATGAAAATCATTATCTAATAAATTATCTCGGCTTATTTTTGCCTGTTTATAAGGATGCTCGAAGGTTAAGGTTCTAACGTTCTAGGACTGTGAAAGAACAATTAGATTCTAACCTTTTTGGATGAATAAATTTGAAATTTGCATTATTTATGTTCATTTAATATTAAAATAATAAATAGAATAAGCTCGATTAATTTGATATTTAACTTGATAGGATTTATTTATGTTCGTTTGATATTTGAACAACTATATTTTATTGAATCACACATTCAAATTTTATGACTATTTAAAATGCATATCCTGTTTTCATATTTACTAAATCACACTTATTTCTTAAAATAAATTTTTGATTCGGTAACCGGTCATTTATTTTTCAAGATTTTAAATGTATTTTATCAGTTCAAACATGTATGACTTAATAAATATAAAAAAATAAATAATTTTGTTCACTGGCACTATCTGAATTTATCATGATAGTGGATGAAATTTTTGTTATGAGATCGAATTATCCATCAAGAAATAATCAAATCAAAGATATCCACGACCCTACAGAAATAATAAACTTTAGACATCTAAATTAAAATAAATAAATGCCTAATCCAATAAAATATTGTTAAGCACACTACCTTAGAAAAGTTTCTGAAAAATTTAAAAAAGAATGTATTGATCTTATTTGTTTACTGGACATTATTGTTTACCATACCAACCATTAAAAAAAAATCAGAAAACATATTTTTAAAGACTAATTTTAAAACTGAGAAAAAGTAAAGTGGCAACGGAAGAAAAGGGACTTAAACAAAGGGATCGATATCATATCAAATATGATTTGAAAGAGACAAAATATATTCCTTGATTTATGATTTTGATAAGACAATATTTATCCAAAAAATCAATCACCACAAACAATTTCATTAGATCATTCTCCTACAATTATAGAGAATAGTCTTTTATATATATATATATATATATACACACACACACACACACAATTAATAAAGAAGTTTTACCTAAATAAGTTAACTGACTTAGCATATCATCCTCATCATTCTCAAAAGTACAGTGAAGTATCTTTTCGGGCCAGATCAGCCACTATATCAAAAACTAATATCAACAATAATTAATCTGTACAATGGCCTTCTACTTCTGCATCAGTTTCCTTAATTGTTAAAATTACCTGCATCATTGGGCTATTCTGAACCACAGGAGTGGGACTACTCCAGTTCTTCTAACCTCTACCAATGGGGAAAAAAAATGGAAAAACTAGTAGAATTTCAGAGTCCCAGTGCTAAGTTTGGATTAGGGTTTTGTGAGTCTAATATAACACCTGAAACTGGCAACCTTGGTGACTGAAAACCTGCAGTTAGATCGGGAGGAAACGAAACTGGCCTCAGCATTGTTACAGCTCTCCTTGTTTCCTGAGAACCATGGGAGACATCAGGCCGGTAGCTGGAAGACGTACTTAGATCAGCAGCTGAATTCATAGTATCAGAAGTGAGATTTCTTGAAACCATGTCTGATGATGGTCGAGGTAGAGCTGATGCACTGATATTCTTCCCAGGTTGAGAAAAATGGTTAAATCCTGAGGTGTAAAAACCATTCAAGTAAGGCTGCGTCGCGGCACCTACTTGTGGAAGTTGGTCTCCTACCTTTTGCCAAATACCATGTAACCCGACAGCGATGTGTGGCTTCGAAGAACTTTCTTGGTTTCTACTAGAGCCCTCTGAAGAATCCAGGGATCTGCTTGGCAAGGCAGATGGTGGAGTTGATCTTGCTTTAGCTTCAGCTGCTGTATCATCTACTGCTTGTTCAGATGCTGATGCACTCACGGATGGCATATTTTCTGGTTTGGAAGAATGTGGAGATCTCGACGCCAGGGGTGGCTGAGATTGAGACGATGGTTGTGGTGCATCATTTGCTCCAACCCACCCGCGACCAAATTTTGTCCCGGGAGGAAGGGCGCGCTCAATCCGTTTAGCTGCAATTTCCCATCCAATGGCACCAAGTTTTGCAGCAAATCGTGCCAAGCTCCAGGCATATGTGTGCTCTGTGTAAAGGCCGACCTGATTGGCATTGAGACATCATCAAATTTGTTAGTAAATAATTCATTGATATAATTTGTCATGGTATCCAATATGTAAAAGCTGGCCGGAAGTACAACTAAGGGGGATTGTAGTGAATACAATTATAACATAGCGAGATAAGAATGTCGGATAGACACTGAACAATGGGCAAAGACAACTTATGCATTGGGATCTGACTTAAATACTCACAGGAATCAGCTGCTTTCTCTGTCCATCAAATGCTGTTAACACTGATGGCTCGGTGGAGCTGACCACCTGAGGTTCAGTATATGTATTAACAGAAGACTTTTTTGGATATTTTAATGCAACACCTTTAAAGGCAGAACCTACAAAAAAGAACCCACAGAGAATGCTTGTTAGATATTTTGCAAATGCTGATAATTTTGTCTCAATATAAGATTTGATAAGTAGACCTGAATTACCTTCATTCCTTTCAAACTTATGCTCCCCATTCAAACTATGAGCTTCAGGATTGCGAAGACTATAAGGTTTTGTAGGTAAGTTGGTTAAGGTGGTCTTGTGGTATCCCTCTTGTGATAAATCAGGCGAGAAATTGACTGAGTGATGATTGTCTCCAGCATTAGCAAGTTTTGCATTAGAAGAGAGATTTGAACCAGCATTGCCACTAGGGGGTCGACCTATTTTCTTGAAAATATCTCTAGTTGGTGGTCGACCTCTCCGTGCTGGTTTGGGTTCTTGTTCATTGTCATCACTTTCTTGTCTTAGATTGTCAAAGTTCTTTTTTGCAAGCTCTTGAATTGTTCGAGCCTAAAGAGACAAAATACCTATTAACATAAAAATAAGAATATACTATCACAGCTGGAAATCAGTGGAAACAGACAGCTGATACCTGTCTGTGGTAGATTGTATCTGATGCATTGTACTGCATTGCATTTGAGCAGATTAAAAAGACATCTTTCTGCAAACCATGAAACATAAAGTAAAAAAATGTTTCCACACAAGTGCAAATATTTCAGATAAATAGAAGTCCATTTCACGTATGCTAATATGCTAATAAGACGGGATATATCATTAAGGGCCTCAACCCGAGAGGCCCAGACCTCAAAGAACAAGAAATGGTAAAAACAGTACCGCAGAAGTAGAAAAAATAAATTACAGTGTTACGGGGGATTTTATAATCAATAGATATTCCATTTGTTTGCTGAAAACCATCAACATGAATTGTCACGGAACTCTTTGCAAAGGCCTTCTAAATCTTGAAACACTAATGTACTATGTTACTAAATATGATGATCACAGAGTAGAAAAGGAAAGATGCCCAGGTAACAATTATTGAAATGTATAATGGACATAGTGTTTCCTTCTACCAATTTCAGAATCTTTCTCTTGCCAAGGTTCTTATACAGTAATAATGCCCCTGCTAACATCAATAGGCTAATTGAAGCAGCTTAAACATGTGATTGCCATTAATAGGCTAATTGAAGCAGCTTAAACATATGATTGCCATAAAAAAATAGTTCATTGTTACATGTGAAAGTTTTTCTATAACCATTAATCAAGTGAAGGAGATCAAAACTTCAAAACTGCAACCCTTAGACAAATCGAAGTTCCTGAAAGTAGCCACTTGAATAAATAGCTTGTAATTACAGGAAGAAGGAACAAAAAGAGAGAGAGATTGAAGGTTGAATGAAAGCAATGCTGTAGGATGAAAGCTATTCGTTGGACCTTGTAGTTCGTGTTTCACATTTTGTTATTTACCATACTTTTCTCCGAGATGATTTCATTCTTTTTATGAGTATTACAGGCTTTTCATGATATACTAGTTTCCCCTAGCTCAACATATGCAAGAAGAGTGACATTATTGGGAAGTGTCCAAGGACACCAAAAGTTTCTTTTTAGGGGAAAAACACATACTACAGTTAATAATGGCAATATGTAAAATGTTAGCATATGCTTGCAGAAATAAGTTCTATTGGTCATCTAACATATTATTAAAGGCCGCAAGATTAAGGTTTGAACTCTCGTTCGAGCCGAGGTCTTGGTTCCAAGTCAGAATGAGACATACCAAGGTGTGAGTGGCAGTGTTGGTAGGTGTATCGAACAGTAAAAGTGAAGGAAAAGGGAGAAAGAGAGGAGGAGCTTCATCTTGGTAAGGCTTCCTAGGATTAGCATAGAGGCATCATCTTAGAAGCTATGCTAACCACCCATGTGGAAGTTGTCGTAGGCTCACATTCTATGATTTTGTGATTTAGCACAAAGGCATTGTTGGGAAGCTTCGAAGATCACACAATCTAAAACATCTAGCAAAAGTCATTGCCACCTTGTACTACTCCTTAGCCTGAAGCACCATTGTCATTGTCTCACATAACTTGAAGCACCTCTGTTGCACTCTTGTGTTACTCCTCAGCCCTGAAACATCTCCTTTGCTGCCTCAAAAATCATTGCATCTCTCACTCAAAGTCATTGTTGATCTTGCACCACGTTGCAAAAACTTTGCAAGCCTCTAGGAAACCTTCGGCAACATCATCTCATGCCAATATAAACCAATGCAAGCTATCACATCTAAGGTACATATTCTTCTATTGCACTGCAACACACATGATATAATCATACTTCGGATGAACATGTGTAACCATCAATACTTCAAAATGATAAAAAACATTAATAGTTACTGTTGCTTCCAGTTGTCTTATCCCATTTAACTATAGCCAGAAATTGCCCAATTTATTAACCAAAAATACATGCCTAAATCTTATAGAATTATACAGGCCCAAGTTGGGATTGATTCATCGCAAACAGAAAAAACAAAGCCTTAATAACTAACAGATGGCAAAGGTCAAAGAGCTGGCATCACTCAAGTCAGATAAAGAATTCATCATACCAATTAGCAAGATAACACCTGAGAGGGAAGGGGTAGCAGTTGATCCCATACCCAAAGGAAAAAATATGCTTGTCGCATTTCGATTTTGGATATATCCCTGATACCTCCATTGAACTTTATGCAATGCTATATCACTCACTAGTAATCTTTATAAATTAAATCATTTTTATTAAATTAACAGTTGCTTTCTTTAGTCTCCTTTTATCTTATCCATTAACGAATTCATTTTTTACAACTATAGAATAATTTTGCTTGCATCATTGAGATTGTAATGTTTTATTTGACAAAATTACTTAATGTGTCCCTTCATCTCAACAACCACATCACATAGCTGCGAAAAACATCTATTTCCCATAAATAAATAAATAATGAAAAGTTAAAAACTATTGTCCAGTGGTCGACACTCAAAAGGCCGTACCTCATAGTAAACCTTTTAAAACTCCAAGTGATGAGACCTTTACCCAATAGTCAAAATCCCAGGTCTTCCCATCTTGCCCCTACTATCTATTTTCAGCCTAGGAGAACATTGATAATAATTTATTGGGAATAGACTAGGACAATTTGATCATTGGAGATTCAGTTTCTCTTGTTAGATTCAAAGCAAGATTAGTATAATTCACTTTATATCATAATGAATATATCATCATGCAATTTGATGACGATTGATAACACTTTCTTATCTAGTTTTTCTTCCATTTTTCCAATATTTGCATGAGATCCTAGGTTTATATACAATAATGAATCGTGTTGGTCCCTGACTATATGGTACTTGGATCCCATCCCTCAATTGGACTCTCCCTAATTTATTTTAAAAAATTGCAGTTTCTATAACCATTATTTGGGTTAAAAATCCATGGCTACCTCTCTCTTGGAAGAGGCCAAATAGCATAATCATAGTAAAAGAAAAATTACTTCTATTTTTTTTTTTACAGAAGTAAACTTAGGGTTAAAAAAAAAGCTGACATTGTTGAGGCAAATTGAAATACACTTGTAAAATATATGGGGAATATTCAAATAAATAAACTTTGGGCTAAATTGAGAAAATTATTAAATTATGGTGGCAAAAAAGAAATTAACCCTGCACTTTAAGTAGTATAAGTCAAGAGTTCTTGGGTCCAACATTACAACAACAATCACAAACAAACCTTATCCCTTTAGGAGAGATCGGCTATATGAATCTTTTTGCTCCATTGGTCTCTATCCTATTATTATCTATATTTAAAAAAAATTATCTTGTTTTATCATTATTAATCAAATCTTTTTTGGTCTTCAGCTTCCTCGTTTAATGTGTATATTTATCATAATTTAACATCACCTAATTGAAACATTTATTGGTTGTATAAGTACATATATGTATCATCTTAAATGTATCTCATACAGTTTTCCCTCAATAGGAACAACTTCGACTTTCTCTCTAATGTTCTCATTTCTTATCCTATCCTTCCTTGTATGTATGCACATTCATTTTAACATTCTCATCTTTGCAACTCTCATCTTCTGCTCATGTACTTAAGTCATAATCCGATATTCAATTCCACATAATATAGTAGGTTTAACTGTCATTTTGTAGAACTACCCTTGAAGTTTTAGAAGTATTTTACAATCACAAAAAATACCTGAAAGCCGACCCTACCTAGTGGGAAAAGGCTTGATTGTTATTGTTGTTGTAAAGAACACTTAATGCTCTCCTCCATTTCAACTATCTTGCTTGTATTTTATGTAAGACATCTCTCTCAATCCCTCCATCTTTTTGTAAAAATAATCCTAAATACTTAAACCTCTCAGTTACAAATAACTCGTTATCTTCTATCTTAATAATTGTCTCATTACGTCTAAACTTAAATTCCATGTATTCTGTCTTTACTCTACTAAATCTAAACGTCCAATGTTTCTCTCTAAAATTCGAGTTTAATATGTGCTCTTTCCTATGTCTCACCTACCAAATCAATATCATTTGCAAACAACATGTACCATGGTACCTTGTCTTGGACGTAAGATAGAAACTTAGAGTTGATTCTTAGGCTACGTTTGGTACGGGGTAATGTAATCAAGTTTGTAATGTAATGTAATGTAATCAACCTTGTAATGTGTATACATTACTGTGTTTGGTTAGCGATTGGTGTGTAATGTTTGATTACAAAAGTGATTACATTCGTTTGTTTGGTGTCCACATTTTTTATAAGGAATGTAATTCATATTATTATAAAATGACAAAAATACCCTTATAAGGTTGTCGTCGATCACGGTGCCGATCGATCGTCGCCGCCACCGCCACCGGTCGGCCGTCGGCCATCGCGTGTATCGACCGTCGTCGGCCGCGAATCATGTCGTCGCCGGCCACCGATCACCGATCGGTCGATCGGCCGGCCGTCGGCCGGCCGTGCCGGCTCGTCGTCGGTCGCCGGCCGGTCGTCGGTCACGGCCGGTTGTCGCCGGCCTCGATCGCCGGCCACGGCTGCCGACCGGCCACGGTATTACGATCGCCGGTCGCCGGATGCCAGCCGGTCGTCGGACGGTCGTTGGATGTCGGTCGGTCGCCGGACGATCGTCGGCCGGTCGTCGGTCGCCGGTCGATCGCCGGTCGGTCGTCGATCGTCGGTCGCCGGTCACGGCCGTCGTCATTGGCGGCCGTCGGCCGCCGAGTAGCCGTCGGTGGCCGTCGACGCCGGCGGCCGTGCGGCCGTCGCCGGGCGGCTGTCGCCCCGCACGGCCGTCGGCGACTTCGCCGGCCGTTAGAATTATCGCCAGTGGTCGTCGTCGACGAGCATCGAGAAACAATGAAAAAAATAAAAGAAGGATATATTTGTCATGATAAATATTGAGTCCGTAATGTAATCGGATTACATTGTTTTTCCTTCGTAATCGAGATTACGGATCTTCGCTCTTATTTTGTAATGCGATTACATTACATTACATCTTTGAAATGTTACCAAACAAAGTAAATCATCTTGTAATGTAATCCTGATTACATTACAAGGTTGATTACCCCGTACCAAACGTAGCCTTAATGTAATCCTATCTTTATAGGAAACACTTCGGTAATCCACTTGGAATCTTTATTCTTGTCATTGCATCCTCCTACATATCATTAATTATTTCAATGTACGCTACGTTAATACCTTTATTTTTTAGAATTCTATATATAATTTCTCTTGTAACTCTATTATAAGCTTTTTCAAAATCAATGAATAATATGTGCAAGTTTTGCTTCTATTTCTAATACTTTTCAATAAGTTGTCTAAGAAGATATATAGCTTCTATTGTTAATCTTTCAGACATAAACCCAAATTGATTTTTGAGCACTGTGGTATTCTTTCATAATCTTTTTTTTATAACTCTTTCCCAAAGTTTCATTGTATGACTCATTAGTTTAATACCTCTATAATTTGAATAATTTTGTAGATCTCCTTTATTTTTATATAAAGAAATTAGAATACTTACTCTCCACTAACCGTACCTTTTTTTTCATTTTTAATATCAAATTTAATAAATTTGTAAGTCTTTTAATACCTTAATTCCTTGGACATTTCCATATCTCTATCGAAATATCATCTAGTCCAATTACTTTTCAATTTTGTATCTCATTTAAAGTATATTCTACTTCTGTCGTTTGAATTTTACAATAAAAATTTAAAATTTTATACCCCTTTGACCTACTTAAATTACCCAAGTTATATTGGTTACCTAAACCTTCATTAAAAAGTAGATAAAGATCTCTTCCATGACTCCTTTATTTCCTTATCATTTAATAATATTCTATTGCATTCATCTTTAGTGCATCTTATAAGATTTTTTGTCTTCCTTTCTCTAACTTTAGATATTTAATAAATATTTTTTTCCCCTTCTTTTATATCCATCTATCCATATAAACATTCAAAAGTTTCATTTTTGACTTCATTTAATGCTTTCTCGATCTCTTTCTTCACTACTATATACTTTTTAAAATTTTCCTCATTCATACACGTGTATAATACCTTTAGGTTATCACTTTCTCTAGTACTTTCTCATTCCACCATCAAGATTTCTTACTTAGTGGTACACATCCCTTTGACTCACTGAGTACACTTTTAGCTATTATTTTCAATTTTAATGTCATTTTATCCCATATCGTATAAGAGTCGTTATGTATTTCTCCTAATATTTGTACTCCTTCCCTCTCCTTAAATATATTTTGCTTTTATTCTTTAATTTCCACCACTTAATTCTAAGAGTCATGCACATTTTTCTTCTTTTAGTACTATACTTGAGGCGTATATTTAACACTACTAACCTATATTGGATAGTTAAATTTTCTCCAAAGATAATCTGACAATTTTTATAAATCTTTCTATCCTTCTTTCTAACTATAAGAAAATCAATTTGCAACTTATTATTCCCACTTTTGAATATGACCAAGTGTCCTTTTCTTTTTTGAAAAATGTATTAGCTAGTATAAGTTTATATGCTATCACAAAATCAAATATAGTTCTTCTCTCTTCATTTCTTGTTTTAAATTCATAACCCTTGTACACTCTATCATATTCCTCATTTTTCACTCTTACATATCCATTTAGATCTCTTTCTATTAAAATTATTTCATTTAATGAATTTTTTTATAATACCTCATCTAGATCTTCCAAAAACTAAAATTTGGTGTCTTCATATAATCCTATTCTCTTTTCTAACTACATTTACTATTTTATCCTTTAGCGAACTATCTATAATAATACCCACTCCATTTCCTATTTTATTTTTTCCCGTGTAACATAACATAAAACCCAAATTCTCTATCATTTTTGCCTTCTTTTCTACCAATTTTGTCTCCTGTAAACACAAAATACTAATTCTTCTCCTAATTATTATATCTACTACCTCTATTTTTTTACCGGTGAATGTTACTATGTTTCATATTCCAAATTTTAGACAATCAATTTTTCTATAGTATTTATTCTTATCTAACCTATGATATGAGAACTCTTGCATATTTAACTTTACACTCAAGTTCTCATAGAGATGAAATAATCCCTACCGAGATGTTACAGTTGGACCCTATAACGCATTTCTTCCGGTGAACAATCTAACAATAGTATAATAACTTGATGGATTCATTCATTGAACATTTACCTAAATTCAATGTTGAGTGACAACCTAACGTAACCCTCATCCTTTTTTATCCGAGCTTGGGACTGACATCGGTGGATTTTCTTGGGTCCAATATTGAAACTCAATAAAAAAAAAAAGGACGTCCCATACACAAAACTCCCACCAATGTGAGATCTCAGGGAATAATCTATTGTATACAACCTTACTCTATCTCTAGTGTCACTGAACCTTACAGCTCATAACAGTCTTGAAACAGTTTTTTTATAGCATCAAATGTATCTCAAGTTCTTTCTCTATGTCAAATATATCATCCATGAGTCATAACCACATAAGTTAGCTCCACCATCACCCCAGCTAGGGTACTGGTAGTCTAGATCTAAAAATTTAAGTAGATCCTGGAAACTCTCTAAGACCCCACATATTCTTCATACCATAAATCAAGTTAATAAAAAAAATCAGGTCAAATTCTATGCAAATAAGTTACACTGTACAATTTGCACTATAATAGATTTCAAGTGGAATATAAAGAAAAATTAGATGAATGAGCAAAGTTTCAAATATTAGACTTCTACTGCAGCTCTACCAGAACAAATATGTTGCAAGATTGTCTGGTAGCTCTGAATCTTTCCATGGGCCAAGGAAAGTAAAAAGAAATGTTGGTATTTCCAAAAGAACAATGGCAAGGTTTCAACAAGAATATGGTATGTGATCCACCCACCGCATAACACGTGCAGTATGGGACAGCATATATGGAAAATATTGAAAATACTTAAATTAATTAAAAAAAACTAATATAATTACACAATATAGATGACTTATAGACACATCCAATTCATATTTCCACATTGGAACAAAATATGTCAATCATACAATGCAAATCACATGAAACATGTCAAGCAATATTAATAAACAATGTAAATAGATCCAAATATATTATTTCAACTACATATATAAACTGCATATGTCATACACAGCCATATGCAGTTACTACATGATCCCCTTCAAAATGCTGCCTAGGCGGCCTAAGAATAGGTTTTTTAAAACAGTGGACAATGTCGGCTGTCTTGTTCATTCTTGATCATAATGAAACCAGCCTCAAAAGGCAAAGAAATAGCTGCTGCAGACTGACTTGGCAAAATGCATAAAAATGTTAGCTAACATGGAAGACAAACAGGAAGAAGGGACTGCAGGTGCTTATCTGTAGCACCTCCCAAAGGGAACAGATGTAAAGGAATTCATCAACATTTTATCTTTTGAAGCATCTAAAACTGGTTGTAATCCAATAGTGAAGAATTTCTTTGTAAAAAGGAACTACTGAAAAAGAACACTATAGATGATCATACAGATGTAGCAGCTTCTAAAAGCATTTTGGTTAAGACATATGTCAATAAGTCATCTAGAGAACGACTTGACATTCAACATTCTAAGTAACTCACCTCAAACTGCTCTAGGTTGGCATAAGAACCATCTGAAACCTTCTTCCTGACGGTAGCAAAATCCATGGGATGCTTGATAATGTCATGGTAATCTGGAAGCTGATACAATGACCAGCCAATGTCATTCAATCCCCATGTCCACAGAAGGTAACCATATTTAAAATACAACGCACCTCCTCAGGGTCGACAGGCTCCGCAAAGACTCCATAAGTATCTTTCCTGATATGATGACAAAAAAATAATATATTTACTGAAAAGATGCACAATTGAACAGAACATGCACATTGGTTAAAATACATAACGAGGAAGCAGGCAAGTCACAGCACAGCACTCACTTCTGTAATCTATCGAGGATGAAAACTAACAACTTTTTGTCCGGTAATGGCGTTGCGGGTCCACAATCTGATGACAGCAATACCCAACAAATTATCATCAAGAACCACTTAAATGAAATGATTTTCTAATTCACGAAAAAAATGCACGAGCGAGGCATCAAACCTTGTGGAAGATCCGTCACTTTCGATGTAGGATTCTGCCTTTCTGCCTGAAACAGGGGCAATGACCCAGGCAATATCAGCAGAAAGGAATTTTTTTTTTAAAGAGAAATACGAAGAGGGGAAA
Source organism: Wurfbainia villosa (assembly GCA_025175895.1). Classification (NCBI taxonomy): domain Eukaryota; kingdom Viridiplantae; phylum Streptophyta; class Magnoliopsida; order Zingiberales; family Zingiberaceae; genus Wurfbainia; species Wurfbainia villosa. The sequence goes on along the minus strand of CM045991.1, from coordinate 44,946,335 downwards.
AACACTAAAACTTGAACAGGAGATAAAAGGGGATTGGTAGAGGAAAAAGATCAGCTGGTTAGGGAGAAAAAAACAAAAAAGATAGAAAAGTTGTTTTTTTTTTCTACAAGGAAAATTTTTACCAGGAGGTTGACCAAGTCAAGTCCACCACACACTCTTTCTCGCTCTAGATCCAGCAGAACGGTATCCAAGGATTCCGCAAATCTAAAAAATACCCCACCCGAGAAGCACGCAAAGATTCCCAATCCACAGACGGAACCGTACTAGAAAGTAAATCGACACCAGATTTGCTCCCCAACCCTCCTATAGGACAACTAATTGTTTCCGGGCCACCAACTTTCCAATTTACTCTTCCACAGATCTACATTCCGGCAGAGAGAGAGAGGCAGGGGGAGCGAAAGAATCGAGATCAAATTACCTGGGGATCATTCCCGACGAGCCCGATCTTCCGGGCTCTGCGGTCGTCGGATTCGGAGCCGGCGGAAGCCGCATCGGCGTTCGGGTCATTGGGAAGCCGAAGGACGAGGCGGAGCTTCTTCTCCCGCCTCCCCTGGTCGGACTCGTCGTCATCGTCGGCAGCTCGGCGGGGATCGTCATCGGGGATAAGATCGCAGTGCTGCTGCTGGTGCTGGAGGCGGAGGCTGCGACGCTGGAGGTCCAAGAGGGAGGGTCTTCCCTTCTTCTTCGTCTTCCTTGTCGTCGCGGGCGGCTTCGTGTTGCCCATTCCGTACGCCTCTCTCTCTCTCTCTTTCTCTCTTCTTTGTTTTTTTCCTCCTATCGCTCGGAAGGATTTGTCGCACGTGATGGGCGGCGGAGGTATCGAAAGTTATCACGTGATTGATGCGTGAGTAGGGGGCGTGAGGACCAAAAAATATTAAATTTATATAATAATTTAATTTACTAAGGCAATCGAAAATCAATCCATAGCATATTGGTTGTGCGCTAGCTTCGTCAGGCAAAGGTTGCGAGTTCGACCCTCGAGCGAAGCTTTTTTCCCTATTTCTATTTCTATGTGTTTAATAAATTAAACCTGTGACTAATATACATCATTTTTTTTAAAAATTAAAAATAATAAATTAGATCAAGTAATCAAGAAATATTGTGTTTTTTTTTAATTAAAAATAATAAATATTAATTCAATATAGTTCATGGGATTTTTTTTCTTTTTTTTTATATTTCGAATTTAGTTACTCTAGTATTGTGTTTGAGAAAATAAAATAAGATAAATCAATTGATTTTTTTACTAGTACTAAGTGCCTTGGCTTTTTACCAAGTATTTTTTGTCCTATTGTGTTTGGATAAATAAAAATAATAATAATTTTGTTTGAAAAGGAACGAGGGAAGAAAAAGAAGAGAAAAGTGTAATTTTTAATTTTTCTTATTCATACAAAGGAATTTTTTTTTTACATGCCAATTTAAAAAAAGCGTCAGTGGCAATAGACCGGCAGGTGTCTTCTAATCTCTTCCCTTTATTAACAATCTCCTTCGTCTTTAATAATGGAAAAGATAAATCAAAAATTTAAATGACAAATATATAAAAAAAAATCAATCAATAATTTAAGTGACGAGTATAAAAAAAAAATTAATCGATAATTTAGAATCATAACCTTTTAAAAAATTGATTCCTATTTAAAATTATTCATTTACATTTACCAATTAATTAGTCCAGGACTTCTTATATACATAATTACTATTCCATGTGTTCCGCCCATTTTAATGGGATTAAATATGACGTTCACATCAAATATATCGGTCCTCCGACTTAATAAAAAATAATAAATAATGAAAAATTTTATCCTGAATCCCTTTGCACGAGAAAAATAAAAAAATCCAACGAGGATATTTTGCATCCAAAAACAGAGCCATATATTATTCTACCCTTCAAAGCAAATTTCATGATTAATCCGGTACTTTTTTTCCAAATAAAATTTTAGCTAGGATATGTGAAAATATCTAGCTTAGCCAGAAAATTGATCTCAAAATCTCATACGATAAACATCCATATAATTACCAACTCCGTCAATCCGTGGAATCAGTTTATGATTTTGATGTTAATTCTGTCTAATTGCCTCGACTGCTTGATCCAAGGTCTGGCCCTATAACAAAATCAATAATAATAAAAATTTAGAAGGTATCTTAACTGGATAGTGGAAGCCAACATGAAGCTATTTTTTTTTTCAGGTCAAGAGTACACGGATCAAAAAGTGTCCAAATCACAACCAAAATTTAGTGAGAAGTAGATGCTCAGAGGCGTTCATGGCCATTGATTCCCTGATATAAGAAACAAAAATTCAATCTCTAGATCTCGGGAGCTCGAAACATTATAGAACAGAAAGGGCCAATATATATGTTGCTTTACCCTGTTCTCAAGGAGAGAACCATCAGGAATCTCCAGCTTCGCCCCAGGTTCTGCAGCAATGGTCTATATGAAATGAACAAATTCTATTCCTTATAAATTCTCATACAATAAACATTTCTATTTAACTGCAAAAAATGAATTTAAAATCTGTAACTTTCTGAGAGCTTCGTATCAAAGTTCATTTTTATATTTGTTCCTAAATAGAGGATATCAAAATTTACTTACATTTCCAGTTTCATGGTTTTAAAAATTTTCTTGAATTTTGAGGCATTTCTGACTGTGTAGAATTTAGGAATTTTAGGATTTTGGTGGCCCAAATGCAGCTTCTGTCAACACATATTTATAGATCATGGAGCTGTGGGAGAAGTTGGTCATGGTTAATGAGTATGCATGTTTAGTTGCAAAACAGGAACTAAGACAGTTACAAGAGGGCTGTGAAGTGATTAATTTGTATGGTGCTCCCTAAAGGGTGTGATACATTCTGCTACATGGAAGTTTTCAATTAAAAGAATAGAGTCACTATAATCCAAGATTAAGCAAGGAGATTTGTCATGAGTAATATGTGATCATCATATTAAGAATATCATTCATCTTCTTTAGGTGAAAAGTTGTGTCAAATGAACAAAGTCGGAGATTGTAAAAATAAAATAAAATAAAATAATTCATCTTTGAGGCGGTCCACTTGCCACAACCATGCGTTGAAAGCACCATTCAAGGAGATAAGATTAAGAAGAGCGATATGAGATGAGCCATAAATTAAGTCAAAATCTTACGAAGTATCAATCTTTGGGTTTGCTAGATGCACCTTTAGGCGTCCTACAGAAACTTTTAAAATTTTCAATAAATGCTTTCTTGATAATAGAAAGCATTAAGATTTTTAGTATGATTAAGGCTTTCTGGGAGCAAAGGCAATCCTTTGATTTCTTTCAGGAGTCACAAAGTTTCAAGGTAACCTACTAAACTCAAACGAATGGAAGGGCACGTGTTAAGTTAATCTGAAGCAACACAAACTCTTCATAATATTTTGTGATTATGTGCCAAGAATTGAAATGAAAAGAAATCAATATGCAACTGTAGCATACAAAGTATCTACTAAAATTTTGAATTATAAGAAAGAAAAAAAAAAGGAATCTAAAATAGATTCCATAAGAAACATGCCTAATTTGTCAAGTGAAAACCAGAAAATAGATAAACCAAATACAGAAAGAATACCTTCAGCACTACTCCTGCACCAAACCAAACATCACCAGAAACCTTTAAGCTGTCAAGGTCAACAAAACTACATATAGACTGGAAACGGACAAGGAAGTTGGAAACCTACATGTTGAGAAGCAAAATTAACCAAACAAATCACTAGCTAACAAAAGAATAATTAAAGTTAAAACCACTCTGGTCGTGATTTTACCTTCTTAAATTCAGGTCCAAGTTTAATTGAGGGGTTGGCGGGATTTTTTCGAGCTTTATTACGAACAACAAAACCATCAACTAATGTGAAGTTAGTTGATACAGAAAATAAAAATATGAAATCATGTAGTTCCGTATAGAAAAGATGACAGATAGATACCTGCACTAGAAGCAGATCAAATGTTGCCTTTACTGGCAAAAACCGGGACGTACATTGATCCCAATTGCATTGTCAAAAAACTGTTAACGCGCAGTTTGGCACGTTTTAGATATTTATGATTTGAACTACAAGACAAAGTATTTAATCAGCCAAAGGATTACTCGAATTGTCGCTCCAGCTGCAATTTCTAGTTGAAGAACTTTCACACCATCAACTTCCTAAATAAATTAGTTCACTTTACCAGAAGAAGTAGAAAAAAATATTTAGCCGCAAAACCTTTGGATTTGGAATAATCTCCATTTTCAGTGCATCTGCTTCAACAAGCCGCTTGATGGCCTTCAAGTTCACCCAACTGTAATTACAAACCTTTAGAGTGCAGCTTAATCCACTTTCATATTATAAAATTTGATCAACTAGTACTTACAGATTGTTGGTGTTAAAGATCTCGAACTTTCCACTTTTGCATATTAGAGGCGCTCCAGGAAAGGGTCTTTTGTTCGAAAATAAAGGACATACTCGAGTTATAGGGTATTTTGATGCAGATTGGGCAGAATCTCCCATTGATAGGAGATCTACCTTTAATTTTTGTATATTTATTGGAGGTAACCTTGTTTCTTGGAAAAATAAAAAATAGAATGTTGTGGCAAGATCCAGTACAGAGGCAGAGTATCGAGCTATGACCATAGTCAGTCAAGAGCTTATATGACTCAAACAATTGCTCCAGGAGCTAAGGCTTGGAGATGTTACACAAATATCACTTATATGTGATAACCAGACCGCCATGTATATCGCGTCAAATTCAATTTTTCATGAGAGGACAAAACATATTGAAGTCGACTGTCACTTTGTCAGAAAGAAAGTCATATCTGGAGAAATATCTACTAGTTTTGTTAACTCACATGATCAGCTAGCAGATATATTTACTAAGACACTGAAAGGTCCCCGAATTGACTACATATATAACAAGTTGGGTGCAAATAATTTATATTCTTCAGCTTGAGGGGGAGTGTTAGAATATTCTAGGGATGATTTGATATCCCTAAATATGGTTAGGGATAATTATTTTATCTCCTAGGATAGAGTTTAATCTATTATCTGAGGATAGAGTTTGATCTATAGGTCTTATACTTTATAAATAGGACTTCTTCCATGTAATAAAGTAGTTCTTTTATTTTTATAAAAAACAATTATCATGTCAAAAACAAATTACTCAAAGCACCAATAGAGAAGAAAAGATGCGATGTAAAACATGATCATTTTTTTATATATATTATTAAGCTTGTTAAGTTTAGTACAGTAGATGTCCTAGTAGTGTAGTGCGAAAGGATCAGAAATAATGCTCTAAATGCATGGCGTGTTGCAGCCTGAGACAGGTCAATTAACTCTCAATGCATAGCATTTAAAGGGAGAATTGATTTGGATGATGCCATTCCCTTTTGTTAAAGGTGATCATGATTACTAAAGGGAGTGCTAGACCAACATGGCCAAGTGTAATCATCCTAAGTTTTCTTGTACAAAGGAGTGTGCATTTCCAAGTCATTTTACATATTTTTATGTAGAGTAAACCAAAAAAGTTTAAGTAAAATATCACAGAGGAAACTAAAAGCGTGAAAGATTGTCCTAACGTGTGCGCCTTATAAGAAGGTTTAACCAGAACATACCAACCATACTTCCCAGTTTGGCCTTTGCTTGGTAATGGCAGAAAGTCTTCAACAACCAAGAAGGTACTGGCTCTGAGAACCAAATAATTCCAGGTATGAGAACCTTTTAAATATTAAATTTCTGTCACTCTGAAATGATACAAACTGAAATATGTAGATAAATTTCAAACCTGGTTAAATGTATGTATCTCAATATTTGAGTTGGCATATTTCTCCACAATCTTCACATACGTCAAATGCATAAGCAGAATAAGCCATAATATATCCATGTGAGGTTAGATACTAAGATAGACATCAAATGAGGCACGTTATTCTCACCTTCAGTGTATCATCACGAGTGTTGAAAGAATTCGTCAGAAGTAGAGGAACATTGCATCCATACTTTTTGTTGAGAGACTACAAAAGGTTTTCCATGATTTAATGTCTCTCATAACAAGAAAAGAAACTCACTAAGTTGTCCATACCTAGATTTGAATAACAATCAAGTAGAGGAAGGTAAACCCATTGCGCACTTCAATTACTGATCTGTAGTTCATGCAAACAAAGCTTAATTCTCATTCCTGATAGTTTTGACCTATTAAGTAGGGTGTAAAAACATATATTTATGCTGTAATCTCTGATCTTTGCGACTTTGTAAATAAACAATGCAAAGTGGTTAAGAGGCAATATTTGAAATAGAAGTTTATGCTAAAGCAGACTTTTGATGATTGACCGTGACAACTTGTCTTACTAATACAAGCGGTTTGGATTAACTGATTGATTCTCTGAAAAATAGTTGGGACTGTAATAATGATCTTTGGACTGGACTAATTAAAATATTTGATAGCCAAAAATTACTGTGTTTAACTACCAAAAAAAGCAAGATTTATATTTTAAAACTATTGTCCATAGTGTCGATAGAATTCTAGCAGTCACTAGATTTTATTGATCAGTTAGTGCACAGGGTACAAATCAGTGAATAACAATAATAAGAAGCCATATTATAAGTTGACTTGTACACACAATTGTCTTCTTTTCAATTCGCCTACAATAAACATGAATCAAAATACTAAATACTAATTCATTTTGCAGTTGAAGTATGCATATATGATTGGACTTAAGGGGTTGGTGTCAGTCACGACTAGGTTTACAAGGCCCAACCAAATGAATAAAGTCAATTACGATGATGCACAAAGTAACTGGAGTATATTAGAGCCAAGTTCCCCATAACAAGCAATAATACCCTGGATGGCTCACAGAAGTAGGAACCAAGACAAATTTTTCCGTTAAATTTCTTGAGTACATAACAATGGAAACACAAACTCATACCGTCATACGTTGTCCGTTAGAGACCATGGTCCAAGTACACAAGCGAAAAGGCAATTAAAAATCAAACTATTAGCTATATCAGTTCATCAGTTTAATCATTGTTTTAGCGATAAAATGACAAGGTTTGCGCAAGATTATTTTACTTGGGCCCCGTGCATCCCATGGTGGTCCCCATCCCTCCATTGAGTTTTAGCACCGCGAGCTTGTTCAGGAGCTTCTTCGTGGCCACGACATCTGCAACACGCTAATCACATTCAATCAGAGAACTACCAACAGCGTGTTCCAATTCCGACTATAGAAGAAAACCGAACCTTCCGGAGGTGGCGACAGGGAATCGCAACTCGTAAGGTACGACCACTTCATCAGTCGGAATCTAGATCTTGCTCCATTCGATCTGGTCTGCCTCACCGCTTCGATCCAATCAACACAACAAAATCCGACAGTTCAATCACCCGACTCGAAAGAGATCATCATATAAAACAAGCATCAAGAGCAATCGGATCCAAAAGAAAACTTGGAGATTCACTCAATTTTACCTCAAGTAGCGAGACACAAGGTTGATGAATCCAGATTTCTCATTTTCGCTACCCAAAAAACATACAAAAACTCCGATCAGATCCAGCATTTTTCACCGGAATCCATTAATACCAAAAAAAATCTGATCTGATCAAGAGCAAGAACAGCAGGCTGGAGCTTCGCAATCTTTGCGTCGGCCATCGGGAATCGAACTGACTGAGAAAAAGATGAGGAGACCGGAGATGAGAAATGGAGCGGACTGTAATTTATAGGGTAGACGTTCTCCGTCCGTCTACCGTGACGGAATGTTAATAGCGTGTGACGGTTCCGTCACAGAGCAGGCCTACTGGACACGCGTCGACCTAGGGACGGCGACAAGATGGAAGTCGAACACAGGCCGTTGGATCACGTGAATTTCGGATGAATTAATACTGGTAAATGGCAAAAGCGCAATAACCCTTTTGAGATTTTAAATTAATAATTCAATAAAATTAAAATTTTAAATTAAAAAAAACCCTCGTTTTTGAAATTAAAAATTCAAAACGGCGCAGATAGAGTTCATGACGGGCCGGGAGCGAAGCTACATATGAGCCCGGCCCAACTAAAAACGGGGCGGATCCAGGAAGCTTCTCGAAGGAATCGGCGTGATAGATAAACGAAGCATCCGAAGGCGGACGAGCGAACAGCCGACCTACAAGGAAGGAGCGCACCGCGGAGCAGCCCTTGATTCGATACGACGAGGTAGCGCATCAACTACGACTGCTAGGTTTGCCCAATATCCGTCTTATTTTTGCTTTCTGCGCTCTTCTTGGCTGGTTTGATGGTTTTTAGGGTTTTATTTGGCGTTGGTTGAGTTTAGGTGAAGTACCAACCCTTCCCTTCCCTTTATCTGTGGAATATCGTGTCTTTTGTTTTCTTTCTTTCTTTTTTGTTTCAATCACTGGATAGGGGTTGGGATCTGTCAGATTTCGTACGTAGTAAATATGTAGTTAGTTTCGATAGTTGGCTGGGAATGATGAAAGGATTATGGGTGTTTAAAGTGCCTTTTAGAAAGAAAAGTAGCAATGATCTTGACTCTGTTTCCTGTCATAAATCTTGGTGATCAATTTTAAAGTTGCAATCTTGCTGAAATGACATGGCGTTTTCGTTAGTAAATTTAAGCCGGAAACAATTTTTTTTTCCGATGAATGGTATTGATAACTACATTTAGGCGCCGCTCTAATGGTTGTAGAGTTGTTTTTTATTATTGGATTACAAAAAAAGCGTAGATTTCTTCTATAGATCTGAGATAAAAAATATATTTTGGACACTTTCCATGGCAAGCGCGGATGATGCATACATTGTGTGTGAATTGGTCATAAACGTTCTATGTGAACAATCTTCTTTTATACAATAATTAATTCAGTTTGTGGGAGTGCAGAATATCTCTTTGATGTGCTAACATAGTTCAGAGCGCAGCTAAAAAATGGTTATTGTTATATTACATATGACTATTAACTATTAGCAGCCAGTATCAACCACTTTGGTTTGTTCTACAATTGAGAAGTCAATGATGAGTGTATAATTACATACAAGAAAGATTGCAAGTGTGATTCTGGTGAGGATGAAATCACTATCCAGGTTCAGTCCCTACCTATAACTACAAGCGCACAATTTGAAGGTGCCTCGTATCTCTTTGAAGTTGTCAGATAGAGGCAACTACAACCAAGGTCAAAATCAATCATTCATACCAACTTCTGCTACTCTAACAAAATAAAACAAATTCTGTTATAGCATTATGTGCCACTCTCTTGAATTTTGTGCTTTTGATTGCTTCAAAAGCTTTTTTTCACTTTCTGCCAAAGTCATTCATATTTTCCATTGGTATTAAGTATTAACTGGTACAACAAACAAAAGGTTTGCTCTCTTTTCGGTAAAATTCTTATCGCCAACCTACTTTTCCATCTTCTTCTAAGGTCCCTTTCACTGTAGATTTACTCATTCATCCAAACAAAATGTAACAAATTTAAAAGCATTACCTTTCCCCATCCCATGTGAGAGCTTGTTCCACTTTAATTGTGGTTCCATTCTTTGCTCTCTCTCTCTCTCTCTCTCTCTCTCTCTCTCTCTCTCTCTCTCTCTCTCGGTGAATGTCTTGTTCTCACTCATAATCACCAGTATTGTGCTGCTCCTTTTCCTTAGTATTTAATACACCCTTCTCCCTCTTGTGCTGTGACAAGGCATCTCATTTAATCGTCACTAAAATTGCCCTCATTCCTTTCTCTGTTAGCAGCATATAAGTCTTCTGTCATTGCAAGCTCTCTACGGAGCATATAAGTCTTATGTCATTGCAAGCTCTCCACGGTATTCTATCTTGCTCTAACTTGTCCCTCCCTCATTTCCCTTCCTTTCTGACCAATTGAGTTTGCTCCTTGTCTCTCCTTTCTTGTGGAAGCTCTAACGATATTTTTGTTAGAACCCATACCCTTTCCCACAATGATTCTTCTGCAATGCTCCTTTTTCTCTTCATTGCTTGTAGAGAGAGGGTGCCTAGTGTTTTAGCCTCTCCAAGAGTTCACACATGTTATAAACATTGTTTTAGCAAAGTTTTTTCTGTATTGATTTCCACTAGTATCCAATTCCAGACATGCCCAAACAGCAAATGAGCATTGATGCATTTATGGTGTTTTAGGCCAATCTACCCACTTCATCTTTTATTTAGCTTAATCTGCATATTTTTGCATATGCATGTCCATTTCACCTTTTCATTTTGTGGAATTTTGTTTAAGCAGGATGAGGGGTAGAAGTTACAGCTATAGTCCACCACCAAGAGGCTACGGAAGAAGAGGTCGTAGCCCGAGCCCTAGAGGTCGTTATGGTGGGCGTGGTCGAGATCTCCCAACGAGTCTTCTAGTTAGGAATCTGCGTCGGGACTGCAGGTTTGTATTTTACTTGCAATTTGCTGAATTATGAAATCCTGTTATGGCAGTGTGCTTCTGCTCTTTAGATGTTTTAGTAGTCATTGTAGTTCTTTATTAGTTATAAGATGATATAACAATTTTACACCTTTTTTATTTCATTTATGTTATCTCTTCAGTACTTTGGGGTTAATTGATGTTGATGAAAACTTAACTTATTCGGTTTTGTGATTTCTTCCATCGTCATCCTATCATATTATGAGCAATGACATTTCCCCTACTAGTTTGTTTTTCTACAAATGGTGAAGAGTTTGCAAGTTTGATATGGATGCTATGAGCACTAGGATTTAGCTTCTCATCTGAGTAGGTTTTCTGCTAAAATCATCAAATACAAAACAGTGAGCTAGAAAGGTAAAATAACTGCATCTATAGTGGATGATAACATGCCAATGGCCCTCGCCTACTCTCATTTCCTAATTTATGGAAGAAAGAGACTCGTCTATACCTTTTCTCCATTTTTTTTCAAGAAGATTGTATTTAGCTGTATGAATTAATAATTGATTTTTATGTCATGTCTCTGCCCAAATTGAATGCGAAATAATATCAGGTTGTTGGGCTAGCAAGCAAGTTTCTACATGGCAGATGTTACTAGCAACGTAATTTAAAGTGAATAATTTTAGCTACATGTCTTTTTGCTAAGAGTATTCAAAATCAAGTAAGAATCTTAGTTTTAGGGTGGAAGTAATGTTGATATACTAATTTGTGATGTAAGGAACTCTACTATCTCTGGATAATAGTTAAGTAGCATGATGTTGTTGACGAATTTACATGCCCATGTTAATGTTCTTATCCTCGGAATCATTTTGCAAAATAAATAATTGTCAGGATGTTAAGCATTGAATTTCTTTAATTTTGTTATTGCTTCTCAAATTTATGCTGATGATGAACTTACATGCCCATGTACATGTTCTTATCCTTAAATTCTTGCTACAAAATTGTCAGGGTGTTAAGCATTGAACTCCTTTAATTTTGTTATTGCATCTCAAGTTTGTATTAACATGACTCTTAGTCTGGTATACTCTGACATAATCTGCTCTATGGTTGCAGAGCCGAGGATCTTCGTAGGCCATTTGGACAGTTTGGTCCGCTCAAGGATATTTACTTGCCACGTGACTATTACACAGGGTAAGTGGGAGTTTTTGTTTTATCTTGCATGTATAAAAAAGTTAAATGAGCCTAAAAGAAAAGATTAGGTGAGCCTACACACTGATATACTATGATGGTCCATGCAACCTTAACTATGCTGATTATGTTACGCTTGCGGAACCACCATTTGCCGTTGCTACCTATTTCCAACAACTAAGCAACACATTAACTCTCAGCTCATTTTGTGGTGGACTTTAAATCTTTCTCTTTGGCCTTATTCTATGTTGATATTTCATTAAGATTGCTGAGTTTAACAGTGAAATTAGAGTTCGAAGACACAAGTCAAGTCATGAGAGTTATGTTGAGGAAGATGTAAATAAATGAAGATAGTGGCTAGTGATAAAGGAAGAAATTGGGGTTTCAGGTAAGATGTCTTGAAGATATCAAGTATTGAAGAATTTGAAGTCGTCTATAAACTCTGAAAAGATAAAAGGTCAGCAGTTGAATGCCTGCTTTAACTTGAATTGCTTGAAACATCAAGGGTACCTGAAAATTGATAAGCATATGAGTATTTGATAATAGGATCAGTGGTCTAGAAATTATCATCTACTCGCCTACTAAATGCAAATGTGCTTCATGACCACTCTATTTTCTTGTAAAAATTGTGAATTTTGCAGGGAACCTCGGGGATTTGGATTTATTCAATATGTCGATCCGGCTGATGCAGCTGAAGCTAAGTATCATATGGACGGACAGATTCTTCTTGGTCGGGAATTAACTGTTGTATTTGCTGAGGAAAACCGAAAAAAGCCTTCTGAGATGAGGTCAAGAGAAGGAAGGTATATTTTTATTTTCCTCCGGTTGAAAGCATGGTCGATGCCTTTTGATACACTTTACATCGCCATATGTTGATGATGATACCTTTCTTCTTGTTTTTTTTTTTTCATTTTTGTAGGGGCCACGTGTATGATCACCGAAGGTCACCACGACGCACCCGCTCACCTCATAATTCCCGTTCCCGATCTCGCTCGCCTGAATATTCTCGACCTCCACGAGGTAGGTCGCGCTCCAGAAGCCATAGCTATGAACCACGCTCACCTTCTCCAAAAAAGAGGCACCATTCCAGGTAATAGTATCAACTACTATCATCAATTAGACAAAATGCTTATTTGTCTTTTCTAACCGTTGTACTCTGGTCAGGTCTATTTCTCCTGAAGATCACAAGCATCACCGTGAGAGATCGAATTCAGGAACTCCGGCCGGCAGCAGATCACGAAGTAGGAGCCCCAAGGACTACCAGAGCAAGGCCCCACGCAGGGAAAGGTCGCTCTCTGTTAGCGAGTAAAGCAGATAATGTGATTTTACTGATTTTGCATGTAGATTGTGTGGGAGAGCAACTTAGAACTTCTATGGTGCAAATTATAACTGCAAAACTCTTGTTAGTCAGTATTTGACACTTGCTAACTCAGTTGAATTTTGAAAGCTATGCACGATGGTTATTCTATTCTATGTACTTTTTGTCTTTTCTTTTCAAGTTGATTTTGTCAAACTAGCTCTTTAATCTTTTTGACCGAGGCGGGTGTTCACTTTACTTTCTAGAATATCAATCCCCAGTGAGGTTGATGTTCCCACAGTGCGATTGTAAAATAGAGTGTTGTTTGTATAATGGATTGAGTTTGATATCGGATGAGGGAGGGGGTTTAAAATTTTCATTGTGTCAAGGAATTTTGTTCTTGTTGCGATTTATCTTCCTCTCGTCAGTGTCTTTGGATGGGTGACAGAGGACTGTTAGTTGGATAGATTTTAAACTTTTGAGTTTTTTTTTTTTTTTCATGATAAATTAACTCGGCTCATGAATCATTCTTTATGTTGAGCTGCAATTATTTTATTTCTCATCACAATATATAAAATAATTTACTTGGCTATTCAGCTCAGCCAAATTTTGTTTTTTTTTCCCTCTCTCTTTTAAAAAATATATATATAGTCTGTCTTCGTTTTTTAAAAAATGAACTTCTGGTGGCTATTTTAAAACTGAAATATTTTTGTTGAAACTTTTCTATTATAATAAAAAAACCATGCGATAGCAGCTCTTTGTTTTCCTCATATCTCTTAGAACAACTGAGGAATGCGAGGAACTCGATGAACATGGTCGTCCACTCGCCTGTTTATTATACACATCTGTCTACTGACCTGTGTCCTCAAATCCAACTTACAAGTTCATATACTCGTGATAAAATAATAATAAGCCTATTTATTTCTGTTATATCTTTGTCTGCGAAATTGATATCATAAACGATGGATATTTATGTGTTCGTGAGTGTCCCGAGTAAATATAGTAATGAAAAATGTATAGTAATTCACGATGAATATCTGTGTATTCGTAAGCATCTCGAGCAAGTATAATAACGAAGGATATACAAATAATTCACGCGCGACGTTTTCTCCTCGAGTTGTCGCCGCTCGATATCGTTGCGACTAGTTGGATTACGATCGCAATTCGATTGGATTCTAATCGGAATCTGATTACAGTCCGATTGAATTTCGATTCTAATCAAGATCGCAGTCGGAATCGATCGTAGCATCAGCGGTCATAATTCGATCGAATTTTGATCGTGGTTCGATCAGAATCCAGTCGCGATCTGATCGGAGGGACAACGGTGGCAACTCCGACGGATTCAAGAACTAGACTATAGTATTTCATTGCTCCGACGACGCACAGATAGAAGCACTATATGCATTCTCAATTGCTATGCAATTCCGTAAATCGAATAACTGGAAACAAGTTGCGCATAGACACATACGATATCGTCGCACAAGGTATCAAAACTCATAGAATCGTTGACTATCTATCGCTTACTTGCATTGCTTCCATAACTTCCAGTGAGTTTGGATTCATTTCTAACTCACAAAATGAAAAATATGAGGTGAGAGAATATGTGGTTTGTTTGAAGAATCGGATGCATCCCTGTGTTCTGTAGATCAGCACCGCTCATCGGAGCAGCAGCTGCGGAGGGAAAATGGGTAACTGATCTAGCGCTGTGTTCTAGTATTTTGGCAATAGAACAAATTTTGAGGGGTGTTTTGAGATTAAACGTTCAACGCGGAGCATTTCGAAAATCGAGCTTGCCTCGGGTACAATTGAAATATATTGATAAGCAAATAATTGTGACATTTTAACACACGTGAAGTTTAGAGTTATTCAAATAATATTTTATATTTTTATATTTATCAAATAGCGTATTTAATTTTTTTATCTTTCACATCAAACGGATCTGCACTACAACGAAAAATTAACCATCCTAACGCAGATCAGACCAAATTTCAACATCACATGACGCAAGTACATTTGTGAGAGAAAAAGGAAATTAAATATGTTATTTGATAAATATGAAAGTATGAAGCGCTGTTTGAATAATTTTAAATTTTACGTGTGTTGTTTGATAAATCATCGAAATAATTAGAGGGAGAATGGGATGGAAATAGAGATAAATGGAAGACAATGGATAGAGAATTAGAGGGCGATCTATTTCTTTTTTTTTTTTTTAATAAAAATGGGTAGAAAATTAGAGAATAATCTTTTTTTTTTCCCAACAAAATTAGAGGACAATGTTTTTTTTTTTTTTAATTTTCTTTTGAGGGTTAAGAGGTTTCAAGTTGCTTAAGTGGCACTCGACCCTTCACCAAAATATTATTGTTAAATCTACATGTGTTTGCTCATATTATAAGGTCAAAATAAAATTTTATTAAAAAATTAGTTCAATATTCTAAATATTCCTAAATTGATTCTCGGCGATTTGTAAAATATTTTTCTCTCTTGGAATAATGAAAAAATTTAAGATGTTAAATTATATTGTTGAGTCATTTAAAATAAAATAAAATAGATATTCATTGTTAAGTAACTAATTAAGATTAAAAATAGTCTCTTTTCTTTATATTTTCACGGACAAAATCAGATGACTAATATACAGTATAAATTTCTACCAAATAAAGAAAGGTCAATCAATTCTTCATATTCGTGGAAGTATCTGCGTCAAGTGTCGGTACAACCAAAGGACAACTATGATTTCTTTTTATTTATTTAACTGTGGAGTTGATGATGAAGCTAAGGGTGTCTAAGATGAACTCATCGTCGTTTACACTGAGATTAAAAAAAAATTGGCTAGACAAATTAGGCAAGTTAGACGAGTCAAATGATTTATCAAATTGGATAATCAGACAAAAATTAAATCATACAAGTGAAGTGAATGCCAAATAAACGTAGTTAATAACCAAAACAAGACTAATTAATAATCGTGGTGGGTATATCAAATGAGGCAAATTTGTTGAATCGACATGTGAGGTGGGCTAATTAATTCATATACATCTAATAAAAAACACTTCTTATTTCTGTCCTTTAAAATCATGATATTTGTTATATTTGTCTTATATATGTATTTATTTATTTATTTATTTATTCAAGGAGCATGCCGCATGAATTAATTAAAAAAAATAAAACTAAGTAATTTATTGATAACTAGTCCCATCGATTAGAGTAGCTTCCAAAAGTTAGAAAAATATTCTTTAGGTCAATTATTGTGGTTGTTAAGATAATATATATATAGGGTTACGACGTCAATTTAGGGTTACCAGACCAGTTGAGTAATTAAGTGAGGTTTAAGGTTTAGGGTTTAGGATAATTAAGAAGAAGATAGAAGACGGGAGGCATTAATTAACTTGCATTAGATAATTAATTAGGAATTAATTGCTAGTTGAGGTGGTGGGGTCATGCATGAGAGGCAACGACTGATAAAATCACATGGTTTTGGCACAGGAGGAGAAGGGAGATCATTATGTTCAGTAATTAATTGCTAGAATTGATGAACCACCAGCAGCAACAGCATTCCTATTAATTATTTTTTGTATTAATTATATACACTTAATTGACTACGGTCAGTAAAGCGGGACACGGAGCATTCATTATGGATTTAATCAATTAGTAAGTAATTTCTTAACTCTTTTTTTCCATTCAGTTATATACAGGGAAATGAACAATGTTTCTTCCATGTGATTTTATCGGTTGTGAGCATCGATTCATTATCGCCCAATCGGATTCCGATCGTGATTCGATCGACATCGAAATCCGACCGAATTGTCATCGAATTCCGATCGAATCATGATCGGAATCTAACCTTCTGCCTGTGAGAACGACTGCGTCGGACACACAGTTACTGTGTATTTTCTCGTCGCACAGAGTCGAACGGAAAAATGACATTCAACGAATCAATTATATATATATATAGAGAGAGAGTTTTTTTTCTCCTGCGAGACAATTTCTTCCGCACTCGTCCGTGCCATGCGTGAGTTGCGCGCGTAGTCCGGTCATCGCCGACCGTCGGACTAGGCGCGATCGATGCGTGACTCGCCGGCGGTCTGGCGGGGCTCGACTTCCGGTCGGTTAGCGCCCGAAATCCAACGCTAACCGACCGGAAATGACCGAACCACGCGGTCGGCAGTGGCGCGGCCATTGCCGGGCGCGATCGGGCCAGAATTTGACGCCGGACGGGATGGCGTCGACTCCGACCCATCCGACACTGGATTCCGACCGCAATTCGGTCAGAATCCGACCCACACATGGCCGAAAATCGATCGCCCGATTCTGGCGACCGATTTTGGTCGTGATTCGGTCGGGCGAGGGTCGAATGGCGACCGACGGGCGAATGGTGGTCGGCCAATTATATCGGATGGACCGACAACCCGCCAAAATCGGACGGTCGATTTTGGCCGCTTGCAGGCCGGATTGATCAATGCGGTCGAATTGACTTCGACGGGCCGACGGTGACTCGACGCACCGACAGATTCCAAATTGCATCTACCGATCTGATCGTGCGGCGATGGTCGCGCCACGCGGTCACATGGTTCTCATTTCAGTATATATATATAATATTTGATCCGACTATTTTGATGATAATCTAATAAATCATTTTTTATTTTAAAAAATAAATAGGGGTTAATTTTCAAAGATTTTATTACTTTGGACTATCGATCAATCTTCTTTCTTTACGCTTTTCAATTGGAATCTTAATTTACTTCCTCTAACCATAAGAGCAACTGGAGAGGACCGTTAATGTGACAATTGTAAAAAAATTTTCTTCAGCGGAAACTCTTCCTTTCTTTTTTTAGTTATATTGTGTAAAAGATTGAAACCGTTAATCTAGTAGTTTCTTCGCTTTCGATTTCTAAGATTCAAAAGAGAATAAATTACGAAAAGATTTAGTCTTAAAAGCGATTGATAAAATCATATATAATCATTTAAATCCAAAGCAGAATTTCAGACGGTTTTCGAATTATATTAATTACATTTCAACTGTTCGTATAAAATGGATTTCAGTTAAAATATAATAATTTTGACTTATATTAATATTTTTGATGCGGGGAGCGAATGAGAAAATAAATCGAAGTGGAAAAAAAAAATAATTAGGAAAAAAAAAAAAAGAAAGAAAGAAGAAGAAGGGATGCGATGAGTTTATAGTCGCCTCGTGAAGCCTGGCGACCACGAAATTGCTCACGGATATGAAGGAGATGGAACAAGAGACTAACAAGGATTCGACAACGACGCTATGCTCAATTTCGGATGAATAAAAAAATATTTTAAAAAATAATTTACTATAAATACTGAACAATCGATTAGTAATAAATTAATTTCAATCGGTTTTTTTTTTAATGAAAATCGAATAAATTGAATCAATTCAATTAAAAATTGAATTTGAGTAATCAAATTGAATAGTTCACAGGTCCATTTTTCAATTGATTGATCATCGAATAATCGACTATTCAATTTTTGAAGACATCCATCGTACAAAAGTTGACTCGGGTGTCAATTCGATTTGTTCAGTTTAATCAAATTGAATAAATCAGAATAATCAGTATTTTTTTATATAATTTTTTTTTTCAATTTAGCACTTTCAATGTCTATTAATTAAATTTAATCGATAATTAGCACGCCCCCTGCATTAAGATTTTTATTATGATTTGCATTTTCAAGTAAACAAGACATTAAGGCTACGTTTGGTATGCCGTAATCTGTCTTGTAATGTAATCCAGATTATATTACAAGGCAGATTCCTTTGTTTGTTATTGTCTTAGAGCTGTAATGTAATGTAATCTGGATTACAAAAGACACTAAAATTTTGTAATCTGGATTATAAACCAAAACCTATGTAATCCAGATTACATTACAAGCTTCCAATTTGCATGCAATAAATTACATTTGCATGCATGTAAATGTGATTTATTGCATGCATGCAAATGTGATTTATTGCATGCAAATGAGACTTCTGTTTAGCATCGACGATCGGCCGATCGATCGAGTCGACAATCGGACGGCGATCGACCGGCGACGGCCGATCGACAACCGGCCGGCGGCACGATCGACCGACGACGATCGACCGGCGACGGCCGATCGACGATCGCTGACCGACGACGATCGGCCGACGACGACGGCGATCGGCGGTCGACCGACGATCGACGGCAAGAATGGCCGACGACCGACATCGGCGGCGGATCGATCGATGATGCCGACCACCGTAGTGATCGGCGGGTGATCGGCCGACGACGGCAATGGCCGATCGTCGGCGATCAAGCGATCGATACCAGTGGGCCGTCGGCGACGGCGACGGCAGTGATGTCGGCCGACGACCGACAATGGCAGTCGACGATAGATGGTGACCGACATCCAGTCGTCGGTCGGTTATCGGCCGATCAGTCGATCGCTAGTTGGCCGCCGTTATCGTCGTCGTTGACTACGTTATCGTCGTCGATCCATTCCTATCGTCCTTGTAATGGACATCAAACAAAAGAATGTAATGACCTTTGTAATCCAAGATTACTACAAGATTCAAACATAAGAATGTAATTAAGACATTTATCTATTTAATAAATTTGAAATATAATTTATATATATTTAGAAATTAATCTCTAGATTATTTCTTTAAAAATTTTTTTATCATTGCACGATCACGGAGAAAACTAATTGTAATTAGAATTAATTTAGAGGCTTTGACAAAAATTATTATACGTATATTAGAGGATAAGGGAAAAAAATGGGGAGATTTTTTGAATTTTTTCACATATATTATCATAATTTTTTAAAGAAAAAAAAGAAGGAAAAAAGGATTAATTAATTAGTTAAATTAGAGTGAAATTCCACTCCATTCGCCAAAAGTGATTCTTTTCATCCGCCAAACGCTTCGTCTCCCATGGCATCCACCGACGGCGTCTCGCCGTCCTCGGGCCGACGCGACCTCCGCCGCCTCCTCCTCAGTCCCTCACCCTCCTCTAGGGCCCACGTAGCCGGCGCCGACAGTAACCCCTTGGCCGGCGCCCCTCCCCTCCCGCCCCCGTCGCCGCCAAAAATGAGAAAAGGGCTTGCCGCGGTGGCCTTCCGCGGGCTCGGATGCGCGTCGGCGGTGGCGTCCCAGGCCTTCTCGCCGGCAGCCGCGGCCGTGAGGTCTTCGGCGGATTGGCAGGGGAAGCGGCCGCGGCGGCGGCGGGGGAAGAAGAAGAAGGAGAGGAAGAGCCAGGTCGGAGGCGACGTATGGTGCGCCCCTGGGATACCGTTCGCCGCAGAGGCGTCGGTCGATTGCGTGGTGGCTCACCAGCCGATGGTCGGAAGAGGAAGGCCCGAGGCCACCGACCGGATTCATAGAGAGGTATTCGATCTCGGATCCTTCTTCCTTTTGATTCTTTGATTAGAAAGGTCTCATCTCAATGCTTCCGATTCGTGCTCCTCGCACACAAATTGATGGATCGACTAAACTTCATCCCTTCTCGAAGAGTACGAAATTTGGGATCCACATAGGGATTTCCTTGTTCTTACTTGTAATTCAAAGCTCCGATCTTTCCTTCGTCGGAGCAAAACAAAACAAAACAAAAAAAGGATTTTGCATATGTTTGATTCAGCTAAATCTCTTAGATGATTGTTGATCGCAGAGAACTTACGTTCCCCGAAGGGTCAGCCACCAAGAACAAATACCTTCCTTCATGGATTCTCCCCCAAACATGGACACATCATTCTTTGCGCCTGATCTTCTCCGGTCAGGGCACCTGCACCCCTTCCGAGGACACCACCGCACTCCTGGTGGACTTGAGGAGGTGACTCTATCTTCCCTTTCAAATGGAATAATCAGTTATTTTTTCTCCAGGAATTGTCTTCATGATCTAAATCTAATCGCTCAGCATGATTATGATTCCGCTCCAGGATAATCTAAAACCAGTTATTCATTCAACGATTATGATTCCGACCTTATGTTTAGCATGATGATCATTCCTCTTCTCGCTCATGCTTCTCCCTGTCTCTGATAGTTTGACAAATTGCATCTTTTTAATCACTTATTTAGGGTATATGTATTGTTCTCATCATACTGTAAGATAACTTGAATTTGATGCTTAAATTTTGGCCCTGTTCATCATCAAACTATATTTATGGGCAATTACATGAATCTTATTCCTAGATTGAGTTATCTGCAGATACCTTTCACTCTGATGATTCAATTCTCTTGAATATAAAATCTACTGGTCGTTGTTTATAGAATAAATGAAGGCAAATGTGCATCACTGATAATGAATTCCAGTTGTTCATGCATAGTCCATTCACTAAAGTACAGGAGACTTTACCAATATTTATCAGTTCCTTGTGTGTGTGTATGTTTAAAGTAGGATAAAGCTGTGTTCAATAGATTCTTCCTCAAGATTCGGTATTGACGAAAATTTCATACACCGGATTATCCTTTTATATATATATATATACAGTTGCTTATAACCAATATCATCATATCTGCTGTGAGTGAGAAATTTCTACTTATCAGCTTTATGAGAACATGCACAATTTGCTTGAGGGAAGCTTTCTTTAAATTTTGTTATTCTGGTAGTTGAATTTAAGGTGTGAATGATTAGAAAGTGAAATGAACAAGAATTTGAAAACCTTCAAGGGTATTTTTGATGGTCTTGAAATTCTATAGGGAGTTTGAGTACCCTCACAAAAATGTGTTGGGTCTATGCTTGATTACGGTATTGTCATCGAGTATTCATGTAGTAGAATGATATGTGGCTTATTGTTTCTTGTGGATGTCATTCAAATTCAACATCTCTCAGCATTATAGACGAGTGAATAGATAGAAGTTGAGACACAATCAAGTGTCTTAATTATCATGTGACTCGTGTCGCAAGCGAACATCAAAGGTGAATTGTCATCGAGGCCCTTGATGATCTTTCCAGGCTACGTGTTTACTAGAGGGAAATGAAATGTACTGATAAAGAGATGTAAAATGGAATGGAATAACAAGTGGAAGGATTCATTCTATTCCTACTCTATATGGTTGCACCGACGAGTAACGAATGAAATAACAAATGGAGAACTGATTCTATTGCTATTTGATTGGCCTGCCTGATTCGTGTTGACGACTTGCATGGCTTCATTACTTGCTCGATTTGCTCTTGTTCAAGTTGCTGCCTGACTCGCCTAGCCCACTCATCTTGAGTTGCAGGCAGCTTGACCCTAACTTCTGGCCCCTCAAACATGGTTTTGCATAGTCCACTCATCCTAAATCTTTAGGCTCACTCTTACCTGCCACTCATCCAGCAAAATTGATCATTCATCTCTCTCGACGACCCTATCAAATAGTTTGATCGGCCTGCTCGATCCTTCAAGCTTAGATTTGGGCATCTTCTTGCCAAGACTAAAGTGAGTTCTTCCTTCTGACATGGTTTGAGGGAAATGCAGGCTTTACTTTCTGAAGATATTGCACTTCTTGAGTTTGTGGAAATAGAAGTTTTGCTTGTAAATCGACATAACCAACTTGTTTCAATCGGAATGAGATATTACAGCATGGTTTAGGGCAATTCATGCCTGGGATTGATATAGCACTATGATGCACAATAATTGGACTGTTATTTGCTATCATATGTTTTGTCACGATTACGATTACTAAGAATATAAACGTAAAGATTTGTTTCTTTCCTAATAGTTCGAGCCTTTGGGATAAGTGATTAGTCAGTCAATTTTAACATCGATCGAACCGAGCCCATTGATTCATGTGTTGAATTTGAGCAACAAATACTAATAAGCTCATCTACATATGAAGGGGATTATTAAGAATATACATACAAGTATAAGAATTAATCCCTTTTCTATTAGCTCTAGATTTAGGGATAAATGGTTAGCTAATCAATTTTAACATCGAATATGACGGCTTCGTCAGCCTCATCATATTAGGAAATTTTCGTCGGCGGTTGCATTTAGGGAAGTTTTTTTCTCTCTCAAAACTGCAGATCATGATGTTCCAGACCAGGGTTTTGCTAGGCGGCGGGATGGAAATACATGACAGATTCCGTGATTGGCGATTGGATGTCGATAATATGTCATACGAGGTGCTTAATGCTATCTCGAGACCGATTTCCCTGCTTTTAACACTAGTGTAATAGTATCATGTTTTCTCTTCTTCAACAGGAACTTCTTGAGCTCGGCGACAAGATTGGCTACGTGAGCACTGGACTGAGAGAGGAAGAGATTCTCCGCAGTCTCAGGAAAGGCAAGGATTCAATTTTTTCATCGTTGGCAAGGCGTTACTCGACCGAAGTAGAATCGAAGTGCAGCATTTGCCAAGTAGGTGTCTCTCCGAGTGAAAATTTTATTCTTTGCCCAACTGTTGCTGATTTTTGATGCTTATACACAGGAAGAATATGAATTGAGTGGTGAAACAGGAAAACTGGAGTGTGGCCACAGCTACCATATGTATTGTATAAAGCAATGGCTTCTACTAAAAAATGCTTGCCCTGTTTGTAAAGCACCAGTTCTTAAAACCTAGAAGGCACAATCCTCCTCCATGTCCCTTTCTGTTCTTCCTTGTATAGTTGTCAGCTAAAGGATAAACCAGTGATTTTTTTCTTTTTATTGTTGTTGTTGATGTTGTTGTTGTTTAATTTACATTGGCTAGAAGAATGGTGACATGTCATTGATTCTGTTTTCTTCTAGCATTAATGACTAGCCCCAAAGCTGTAATGACAAGAGTAATGGTTGACGGAAATTACTATTGGAATTCTAGTTTTGTAGCCATATCATGGAAGAAGAATTCTAGAGCATGTTGTGGATGGAAATTATACATGGAATATGAAAGCTTTTCCAAAGTTTGTAAAAACTAGAACCATCACTGGTCATTATCAGTCCATGGCGATGATATCGCTGATAAGGATGATTACTCGTGTATGCTAAACAAATAGCTAAGTCTATGGCAATTTTATATGATTTTGCCTACGATATATCATTATTATGGTGCTTGCAGTCATTGAGCAGGACCTTTTGCAAACTATTTAAACTGCGAGCATTTAAGAGTGAAATCAACAGGGATGTTGAAGGAGGTCTATGGCTTTGCCAATCTGTGGTCGACTGAAAGCATTCAAGAGGGCTGTCAACAAGGCATGTTGAAGGAGGCCTATGACTTTGCCAATTTTTGTGGGGTTTATCATGGCACTGAACCATTCATTCCTCTCGACCATGCATGCATGAAGAATAAATAACTATGTAACCGGGAAACTAAATAGATCTTTCCTACTAAACTCTCAAATTATTATTTGTAATAACTGCTTGAGCAAATAGTTTGTGAACAAGACTGCAAACAATAGAATCAAAGCGAAAAAAAAAACTCAGATACTGTAACTTGCAAAAGAAATCACATTGGTCTAGGCAAACGACATAATCACATAAAGAGCTTACGGTAAAGGTACTTTTTTTAAAAAAAAATTCCTTTGCGGTAATCAATTAAACCATAGAGTATGCAAGCAAACATGATGCTTGATTAGTCTAACATTTAAGAGAAATGGATGCATTAAATATACAATGCACCATGAAAGGGAAACGTCATTGAAGAAACAAGAGCAGAAAGGTTTATGAGAAAATGATCCGCTCAAGGTAAGACACAAAATTTCGTCCATCAAATTCTTATGATGGCTTTAACCCTATGTTTTCCTTCAGTATTTTTGTGTCATTTTCCTGTTTAAGAACTGATTGTTTTTCTCCTTACTACATAGTTTGACATCTTTTTTCCTTCGATTTCTGGTATGTTTCTGACACGACTACTTGGCGTTTTATTTGTTTTTCTTGTCCATCATGATGGCAAAAAGAATGATGCAAAATGTCCTTTCTGCTAATAGGATGAACCAGTGCCATAATTTTGGCTAAACACTGGGTTGGACATCCTCATGGTCAGTCGAGTTACCTCAACTTTGAGATATATGGGTAAACTTGTCACCGGCGGTATGCACCATCTGATACAAAGAACTTGTAATCTGGATGGTCTACACGAAGAAGTCGCAGCCAGTCATCAGCAGCTTGCAATAGGGAGGCTGTGAGTTGCTTCTCGCGTCCTTCAGTTGACGTCCACAATGAGCTCTTAAACTTGTAGGACACGAGAGCAAAAGCAGGAATGGAGATTTTCGCAAATAAATCATTAGCCTTAGGATAGATCATTATGGGTTGATGGGCAGCACCGGCACCTAAGTCATTCAGAAGTGTTTATTAAATATGCACTACAATTCCAAAGAGCATAGAGATGAATTCTAAAATTTGCATATTTATAACGCTAATATTATAGTAGATAATTTTTATTCAATTTTACTTAAATCAAATATCCATGTGCGACCAATAGTTTGGTAACGCCAATCGAGGATAACAACAATAAGTCTCTGAAACATATTTCAACAAAATAATAAAGAGATGGAAGCTAAATGCTTTGCTAGTAGTCATTTGTTCTTATTGTTTTTGTAGTAACCATTTAGGGTAGCCTCCCAAGAGTATCAGTTCTGATGATGTCTAATGCAAGTCTTGTTTCATGCTCATCAGCATAAGTGGAACAACATCGTTCTGGCCATGAACAGAAACCAAAACCAGCTCGACATGAATTGATTGATGCCAACCATGTCTAGCCACTATCAAGTTATACATGATGGTGAGGAGTGAGAATTGGTAGAAGGGTTCAGTGTGGTGAGGGATGGAGTTCAATCTCGCTCAAAGATTGACAGTGGATGTGGTTTATCTAAGGCCAGAAATTGGTGACCAGGCAAAGGATATTAGGCATGAGGAGCTTAAAAGCATTGCTTTCATATTATAACCCGATTCAGACCATATACTAGTAAAACCAAGTTCAACTTGATTTACCCAACCCTATCAATAAAAATTCAAAACCCAACCATATACTAGTCGTCAAATTTTCGGACGACATTCAAATCAGATTCATGCTGTGTTACTCTAACTTAAGCATTCAGATCTAATTCCTAACCAACTAATTAAACCACTCGAAGCCAACCATGAAATACTTAGAAAGCTGTAGCTGCTTGTCGAGTGGTAAGATCTCAAGAATCAAGTCACATTACATTAATGAACAGAAGTTAATCTAGTTTAACTTGCTAGTTACCTCGTAGTGGGGTTGAAAGTGAATGATACGTGAGGAAACATGTATCCACATCCTTAAGTGTTGGTCCAATCGGAATTCGGTATATAGGGTACCTGTAAATTCTCCAAATTGTATTCTCATTCCTCTACCGAATATATAAATTGGTTGTTAACTAAACCATATTGAAGTCTTACCAAGCAACAGAAATCCAACTTGCTGGCAACAAATCATAACTTGTGAGTGTGCACAGCTCAGGGAATTGACTGGAAAGATTTAGCATCTGGCAAAAACAAGATTCAGTGCTAGCACAACTACATCATACCAGAAAGGATTAGATACAACTTGCCTTTTCAGTTAAAGGTTCACGGACATAAGGAGAATCCTGCGCAAAGTACTCAAATAGTAGGTGGCCTTGAGACTTCTCTGCATCACCTTCATCACTTGAAGGTACTTCTTCAACTGAGAAATACTCACTGAGGCAACTCCCTGTCCCGTCACTACTGGAATCCTGATAAGAGTCATTATCACTCTCCTCTCTCCATAGATTGCACAATGGCCTAGTATGAAAAAACACATTAAACGCATATACATGGGCACCTAACTGTTTATTTGATTGCATAAATGTGGGACAAGTAGGGGAGAGCAAGCAATGAAAAGTGAAAATAACAGCCACTTCAAAGGATAGATATCCAAAAAAACAATAAATTCATTCCTAGAATGAAGTGGCAAGTAATAATATATCATTTTAAGTTCTAGCAGATAAATATATTGACCAGATGTGCACTGTTTACAGACTATCATGGGATACAACTATTATCCTAACAAGGAAAATTTGTTTATCACTTTAAGTTGGCAAGTTCACAAGTCTACATGGCCAATCAACCTCAGCTCAAAGTTGATGTGGCTCCAGTTGCTGTGAGGTAAAAGAAATAGAGCTCAGGACTATGATTATTTGCAGGTAGCTGTTGCCATCGACAAGAGAAAGAACCAGTCACCTGAATAATGTGATGTCAACAAGAGATGCGCAAACTACCATGCTCAAGCATTAAAAAAAGATGGATATGAAAGAAAGAGATGTGCAAACTATTTGATCACATTCCACCAACATATATTTTTTGAAACCACAGATGGGTCACTCGTGTTCGTATTTTAAAGTCATCGTCTTAGGATGTATCTTGTTTGCTAACCAAAAAAAGAAATCATTAATACATAGGATTAGCTACAAAAATTCTTTGCCATGCTTCTGTAAATTACAATTTTATAAACTTGGTAACTTATATGTGACATGGAGTTCTTGAGATAATAGGGCTAGGATGCCAAAAGATGATATTATCAGCAATAATTACGCATCACGATTTGAGTTACATGTATTCTAATTCTGCATTGATGAAATAAGAATCTGATAGCTGATTTATTTGTAAAAGTTGGAGATTTTGTATGTTCATTGAATGAAGTAAAACTTTTAACCGATTTAAATGAACAATGGAGACATATAAAGTAGTTGCAATTATAGAAAAAAAGTTAATGAGTTGCACTATAATAATCTAATTAAAAAATATATATATTCTGCAATTACACTAAAGTGATTATGTGGTATGTATAATAATCTAATGAACATAAGAAGGCAACTTAAGGATCTATCTCCTTTCACTGGTATTAAATGAACTTACTGATCAACTGATATATTGCCAATTGGTGAGAGTTTGGATAAATAAGACAAGCTCTAGAAATTAAATAATTCAAGTAGATGCTAAAAATAAACGATATGCTCAAATACTTAGCTCTTCATTTATCCCTTCTGTACTCATCTTTTATGTCAATACTTGGATACTAAATTGATTACATGTTTTCTTTTTTTTAAATAGTTGTTTCAGACACTTAGATCTACCAGTTTAGATATTTTTGGCAGGAACATAGGTGAAATGTATTTAATATATTATTCAAAAAGATTGAAAGAAAAGTTCACTGAACGGATAATTCATAGGATAAGAGCATATAGTTCAAATGGAGAGACAAGGACTTTGCATGATCCCCATAGAGCCTTAACTAAGAGGAAGTTTTGATATGTTGTGTGACTGATCAGTGCGCTCTCGTGCACGACTCATCCTCAGTTGTCCGATCCACGGAGATGCACAGTAAATGAGAAATGTACAGTGTTTCTCTCTCATGACTCCGACCAAAATCTTCGTCGTCGATTGCCGTTCGCACTATAGTCCAACCCCTGAACCCGTTGGGATTGCCGTTGGCATCCCTTCGGTCGAACCACGGTCATATTTCGGCCGGAATCCGACTGCGATCCAGTCGGAATCCGATTGCGATCCTGCAGCCGGATTGCAGCCGAAATCCGACCGTTCGATGGTTGTGCTGAGTGGCTAAATCTCTGATGGAAAACACTGTGTATTCCCTGTTACTGTGCTTTCTCAAGCGCACACGAGTTGTGCAACATAAGGGATGCAGTGTAACATTCTCGTATATATATATATATATAGAGAGAGAGAGAGAGAGAAATGTTATCCTACACAATTCATCCGTGAGCATCTATGACCACTTCTATTATCCACCGTCCAATGGCTTGCGCACTATAGCACAATCCTTGAACCCTAGGGGATCGAACGACGGATAATGGAGGTACGCACGGGTGCTCATGGATGAGTTGTATATGCTAACATTTATATATATACAAAAAAAATTACAAATTAGAAATGACAATTGTAATTAAAAATATTAAATAATATATTATTATACTATGTTGGGATTCCAACACCCATTTGTAATGATACAATTTGACATCATGTTATGCAAATAATTAAGATGCTTCAACACACATCGAAGTGTGTAAAGATCAATTTTGATGGATTTTACTACTTTAATCACCTTCCATTTAATTTATTGTCTTCTAAAAATAAGAGTAACAATGTAATGCTTCCATATATGTTAAAGCAAATAAAGATAAATTCAAATAGGTTTTATTCACTTATTCCTGTGACACTTAGATTTTCTACTTTTAAAAGTAAGGCTATATTAATTAGAAAGCTGAATTAATAATAATTACTTATTTTTAGAATATTGCATGTCAAGATGAATTAAAATAAGTTTTACTACTTTAATCTTCTTTCACTTACCTTGTTTACTTTTTAAAATAAATATATTAATTGCATTAGAATTTTATGGAAAGAAACTACAAAATATAACAAACATTACATGTGTAGGTAGTTTTTTAACTGCTCACACGTTGCCATGAATGGCAACATGTGATTGTGCGCACGATGCATTTCGTGTGCAGAAAAAGACCCCTTTAAAAGGGGGTGTGCGCCCAAGTTGTGTGGCCAAGTGAGTGCAAGAGGCTAGAGGTGAGGCTATGATTGCAAGAAGCTAGAGGTGTAGAGGCTATGAGAGATCAAGAGTCGTAAGGATGCCGAGAGATTGTCGAGACTTTGTGTTAAGGTCGGAGAACATCCAAGGCGTGGTCGGATCTTGGTTTGTGGAATAGTAGAGATCTTCCGATTCTACGAATTGTGATCGTCCTTCATACGACAAGTTTAGATCGGATGAATAGATCATCACCGACAGTTCAAGAGATCTCTTCCTGGAACTGTTCATCTTCGGAAGCGCGAAGAATCTAATGAATCGCCGTGAGTTAAATATTTATTTATAGCATTTTAAATTCATGCAACTTGTATAAGATGCAGTAAATCCTACATCATGTGCCTCCTATTATGAACTCCCTCAGCTTCAATATATATTGGAGCATATCAACGTGTGTCAATTGTTGGCACCACTATAATGATTGTAATGGGCGACACAAGCAACGAAGAAGAGTTTACTTATATGAACCAATATGAAATTTTGACAATTTAATAGAATGGTACACGGTTAGTTTTGGTAATATCGATCAACACAACATGAGATTCCAAAACATATTATTACCACAAGTAGGAGCGTTCCCAATAGATATAAACTTCACAAATAGATAAAGATGATAATAGTTCAAAAGTGATTTTATAGGAAAATAAATTGAAGAAAATAAGCTCCAAAGTTTGAGGAATAGAATGAGACTGAAAGAAATTTCTAAAAATGATTAAGGTAAAGATGACCTGGTTATTACTAAAGATGTGAGTGTGATCTTAAAGCTGAATACTAGAATAATACATATTTAGTTGACCTAAATAGTTGAGATATACAACTTGTACGCATCTTGAGACAATTAGATGTGGTCAGACAAGAAACATAGCAAGGAATTCTCGGTGGCATTCATTAATTGGTTACCTAGGTAAGCGGCTTACCCACTTATTAGATACATCATTCTACCATATTAGATGCTATTTTTGTAAAATAAGAGGAGAAACGTATGGGAACCATAAGTTTTTTCTCATGCATGCATGGACATGAGGATTGTGGTTGAAGTGTGAAATGCTGCAGTTAATCCCACACTACATACCATTTTTCTTTCTCCAGTTTCCTAACAATTTTCTTGGCTTGTATTGTTGAATTCTGTTGATGTCAATCTATCGCAGAGTTTAACTATCTTAAAGCATCTCTAGCCTGAAAGCCATAAGCATTGAAGGATTCAAGATTTTAATTCTTTTTGTGATCTCTCAACTTACATTCTATTTGAAGCCAAACACCAATTTGATGATGCTTAAACCAAGCAATACAGATAGATTTCTTACTTGGTCTGATGAATGTGTATCTTAGGTGTTGAGTACTAACGTTTAACTACGAAGAATTGAAGACCTATTAGTGGGCATTGTACTTTATTATTCGGGGTCTGTCTGACCTTGTTGATGCAACTCTTTCTGTTTATGATGTAAGTTAGTAGAATTATGACATATTTTGGCATTAATTCACTATCCATGAAATAAATTAGCATAGCAAAACCTAAAAATGCTAAAGATGGATGAGTTAGGTTATCAGGAAAGAAGAAAGAAAAAGTAATTGTACCGAAGAACGACTAATGTAGCTTCAATAGATGATAAAAAAAAACACTAAAAAAATTAAGATGATACGGACATGCTCAAAGACCATCAATAGATTCAATGCTATTTAGTTGAATCAATTGGGGTTAATGGCAAGATCGATGTGATTTGATCTCAAATAGTTTAGAATACCGTGACTTGATTATGATGATGAATAACACACTATCCATATTGGTGATATTAACCTTCTGATGAACGCATTTGTCTCAGTAAATTAAATCAAAGTTACAATGTGCACGAAACATGACACTGACACTAGATCAAGTAGTACAGAAATTAGTTGATTGTGGTATTACATAGGAAACTGATTGTTAGCTAATCTTAAGAGCCAATGTCACCCTATTAAGTGTGACCCAACTTGCTCTCTGCCAAAAGATAAAAAAAACTGCAATGCAGATTTTATGATCATCATGGCTGCAGAATCAATTCCAGAGGAGCATATCAGTTCATTGTTCTGGTAGCATATCGTTTAGGAGCACACCCATCTCTTATCGTGCTTCCCATGAGCATGTTGCATGTATTTTAATAACTGGAGTGACCCTTAAAAAAAATAGAATTTTGAGGATCACTGCAGCATTAAGTGTGATTTCCGTACCTACATGGTTGTCAAGATTGCAATATTGGTGCCTAATTACTGTGATATCTATTGATCTTACTGTTGCAGCTTCCTCTATTTCTATCATTGCTGATGTTAGGAAGCAGTGTAAAAACCTTTAATGTTGGGTGGAAGCAATGTTTTTACATTTAAGGTTGTGTTTCTTACAAGAGAGATAGTAGTAAGAGAGAAAATAGTAATGGAAGAAAAGATGAATTATCCAACAAAGTCATCCAAATTACACTAAAACTACCTTAAGCCCACTGACCCTAATGCCCATGCTCAACAGAGCACCTCCATCTTTGTTCATCCTTTGTGTGCCTTGTCACCATCTTTGTAACTTTCTCCCTGTGATCTCTTATCTTTGAGCATTTCCTTTTTTTGTTTTTGCTTCTCTTCAGGGATACAAATGTGAAGGAACTCAATTTGGTTTTCTCTTCTCTTCATCTATTCTATTTCTCTTTTCTCAATCTTTTGATCACTATACTGAAACACAGCTTAAATATTATATATAAAGGAATCCAGACTACTGTGATTTTTTTTCCGACCAATGCTGCCGCTAATGGGCAGACTAACAGCCATTTGCCAATTGGCAGACATCTCGACAAATCTTTACAATAGCATTTATACTTCAATTTTTCCTAGGTTCCCACCCCAAATAATCTTTCGAGGAAAGTGGATAAACTTATCCTCATATCATAAATTTTTACTTGATGTGATACTGTATCTATGATCCAGTCCATGTTATATTTGTAATCTTTTCATGAGAGAAAAAAAAAAGGATGCTTTAATTTCCTTTCTCATCCTCTTCGCCTTCCAAATAAAAAGGTAGTCCGGTGCACGAAGCTCACGTCATACAGAGTCCCAGGAAAGGATCTATTATATGGATTCGAATCCCTAATCTCTAGATTATAAGGCAACAACTTTATCGTTGCTTTGCAAATTAATAAACAAAAACCAATTTCTCATTTTTCTTCTTTGTTTTTTCTTTTATCCCCGTATATCCACCTGAAGAAAGAAGCCCTATAAATGTTCTACAGAAAAAAAAAAAAAGTCTAATTTTGATAACCATAGCAGCTAAGACACAAAAATAATCCAGCTTCTGAATTTTCCACACAAAAATATAAAAGATTAGTACATACATGACAGATAATGTTAATGCATGAACGAGAAGCATAGAGAATAAGAAATCGAAATCTCGCAAGAAATCGACAGGTCGAAGTAATATGGAGCAAGAATGACAGTACTTTGAGCTGATTCCTTGCTTCTTTGGTTGGCCATACAATTGAATGCCAGACAAGTAGGGGACATAATACTGAACAACGCTGTCTCCGCTCTCCAGAACCAAAGGGACGCCAGCGCCATAAGCACTCCACTCCTGGAACGATTCCCATAGGTGCCTGAGTGTAAAGTAAGGCCTGTAGTCAAAATCGTAGGTTCTCCAATCCCTCGCCTTCATCTACCAATTACATCAAAAAGAGAATGTCTAAATAAAAATGTGATCGATCAAATACCACCAAAGAAACTGAAAGACGGGAGAAGAAAAAAAAAAAAGGAAAGAAAAAAAAAACAAATACTTTCGGGAGATACTGAGCCTGTACGGAAGGACAGGTCCACTTCAAGAAGCTATTCAAATTACTAGAGCCACTCAGCAGCGCTTCCGGCGCAGGCGGCGGGCCCTCCAAAATCTTGCAGGTCTCCGGCTTCCTCCGCTCCTCCACCGTCGACGGAAGAGTAAGTGCGGGGCTCACGAACGCAAACGTCCAAGAGGAGTCGCTCCGCCACCTAGCCAGATTCTGGTGGTGACCGCGGAATGCCTTGACGGAGCAGAAGAACCGGTCATCCCCGTGGCGCCGCCCAAGCTGGAAGCTCGATGCCAACATCGCAGGAAAGGGCACTGATAGCTCGACGGAAACCTCACTCGATCGGTAACCGATCGAGAGCTCCACAGAGTGCGAAGCTTGCGTTCGAAACCCTAACGATTTCGATCGAGAAGAACCAGACGAGAGCGAGAGAGTTGGGCAGCTAAATAGAAGCAGCCAGCGCCAGCCAGCGCCAGCGCCAGCGCCAGCCCTTTCATATATCGACCATTTTACATATTTGCCATTATTTGATGCTCAAAAGTAAAATGACACAGCTAATACGTCATATATGGAAATATTATTTAAAATATGTTCTCTTTTAACAGAAATCATTTAATAAAATAAAAAAATAGCTATTAAAACAGTTGAAAGCTTTATATTTTTGGCTGCTCTATCTCGATCATTTATTTACCTGTATTTCGAAATACATTTTATTTATTCTCCAACGTATTAATATAAAATTTGTATAAAATAATATAAAATTAAATTACTTAACTTGCACCTATATTATTTGAATGCCATAAAAATAGAATTGCATCAATTTCAAATTTTTATCTGTTTACGTTAAATATGAATGGATTCACTAGATAGATGAATTTATTAAGACATGCAATGCCATAATATAAGTTATTTACAAATGATATTAGTTTGATAGATAAAATATGAAAATAAATAAATATTAAATTTGAATTTTGAAGTGGAATACTAGAATATACTTAAATAAAATAAAGACAGGATGTATGTAATTTAAATTTAGCAGTTGTTAAGTTAGGAAATAATAAATTATCTATAATTATAATTTTAAATATTTAAAATCATTTTTGTAAAATAATTAAGAGATTGAGAGAGATATATTACATATAATATAAGTAAGGTAATTGAAAAATAAAAGAAAGCATTGGGTATTATTTGTGATCATAAAATATTTTTAAAATTTAAAAAAAAAAATTATAAAATAACAGTGAAACCTATGTTATATGAGGAGTTGAATATTGGACTGTAACTCAAGTGCACAAACAATAATTATATAATTGAAAATATTATGATTCATACATAGACATACAATGTTAAATATGACAAATCAATAGAAAAAATATAAAATAAAATAATTAAAGATAATTAAGAAATTCTCTTATCGAATTCTTAATTTAAATTGAATTTTGATGGGGATAAAATTAATAAGCTTCGTTTGAGTATAATGAGGATTAATGGATTGATCGATCGAATAATAAATCAATTTGACTATTAGACGACGGTATAACTTAGTTGGACTTAGTATTCTATAAATGCACGACTCTAATTTAAGGTAAACTTTCAAACGTGAAGGCAATAAACATGTTCTACAAATCAGGTGGGTATGTAGTTTTTTCCTTTGAATCCCTTTAGTTTTTTTTATCTTGGTGCATGATTTCTGATTATATTGTTAGTTTAATTAACTTGGTTGCCTCTTTATTATGCCTGAGTTTGACACTTAGTTGTGATCTACTTGATATCTATGT
Source organism: Wurfbainia villosa (assembly GCA_025175895.1). Taxonomy (NCBI): domain Eukaryota; kingdom Viridiplantae; phylum Streptophyta; class Magnoliopsida; order Zingiberales; family Zingiberaceae; genus Wurfbainia; species Wurfbainia villosa. The sequence goes on along the minus strand of CM045991.1, from coordinate 44,911,532 downwards.
AGTCTCGTTGCTATTTGTGCTATTTAATATCATGTATATCTGTTATCTCTATATACACAGTTTTACAACTCATACTTCTGGATATAATTGTGTTATTGTTGTACTGAGATGGTTATATATGTGGATGTGATTGTTATTTCTTGCTTTATCATTGCATTGTATATATGTTGTCGATCATTTCTCTCATTCATGGTCGAGAGAGTTTGTAGTAAAGTTGCCTTGCTTTTTTGCTTATCATCGCATTATATACTTACTATTGATCATATCTCTCATTCGTGGCTGAGAGAATACGTAGCAGAGTTGCCTTACTTCTGGTTTATTATTGCATTGTATACTTACTATCAATCATATCTCCCATTCGTGGTTGAAAGAATATACAATAGAGTTGTCTTACTTTTGGCTTATCATTGCATTATATATTTGTTATTGGTCATGTATTTCATTCATGGTTGAAAAAGTCTACAATATAATTGCTTTACTTCTATTTTATCATTGCATTGTATACTTATTGTTGGTCAGATCTCTCATTCATAATTGAGAGAATTATTAGTGATCGTGATATACTTTGATTGTCCACTCGATCACTCGGGTTAGTGATAACTGGAGTTATATGCAGTTAGTAGCTAGATAACTACTTGTCATATCTATTCACTCGACCATTCGGAGTAGTGGTAGCTGAAGTTGCATGCAGTTTTATCATATTTGCCCACTCGACCACTAAGAGCAATAGTAGCTGGAGTTGTATGCAGACAATGACTATTCATATGCATGTGTTGTGTTTATTGTATATACCTGTGACATGTTCGTGTATGCTTATTATTATATTGTCATATGTTGCTCATGTTGTCATGGGCAATACGGTTGTTGATCTTTACTTATTGTTGTTCTTTGCATTACACGGGTTAAAATCAAGTTGGTATATACATTTTGTTATTCTTTTGATGTAAAAGGTGATAATGCTCACCCCGAGTGCTCTTCAATATCAAGTCCACAACAGTATGAAGGAAGATAAATCACATGATTAGTTTATAGTCGACCACCACGTGACCATTCAAGTGGGAGGAGTTGTCCTCGTGGGTATGCATCTGTCGAAAATTAATTATTGCTTCTTTGATACAAATATACCACCTGATGATCCCTCACGCTCGTGGGGACATTCATTTTGTTATATATATATATATATATATATATATACTATGTACCTTTGATCTCTCTACAACATTTAATTCATATATTATTTTTCTTATACTCATTGAATAACTAGTATTCACTACCTTATTTATTTTGGTCTAGTATGATGCTCGGAGATCTTATCTGTCGATCTCATCTCACGTCGAGAGCTTTTAGTCTTGATTTTTTTTATATTTCATACTTTGATTTTAAATTTATGTTTTCTATAACACTGGACTTGTAGTATATTGGTTTCTATTTTATTATTTTATTTTCGATTGTATTTACTTATTATATCGAAATCGTATGGGTAAGTATATTTGAGATTTATTTGTATAGCTATAAAGGCTTTATGTAAAAAGAAAGGGTCTTTTACTGTACAATAAAATAAAGGTTTTTAATTACAATCCAAAAATATATATTAGGGTTCGCTCCGACGAGCGCGACGGCTCGTCCTTCTCCGGCACCGGACGGCGGAAGGTATCTCCAATCTACCAGCCTCTCCTCGGACGACGCTGGCCAATTGCAAGCCTCTCATCTCAGCAGCTTTCTCTTCCAATTCTTAATCTCACACACTCGGCCTCTCTGGTCTCCTCTTGAGGACGGCATCGGACGACTAGCTTCCCCCGCTTCCCTCTCGCTCCTGTTCGGCTGCACCGGCGACAAGCGACCGCATTGGGAATTAGGCGTGGAACACTTTTCTCCCCTCTATTTTTACCGGTACGCAGCCCCATACCCACGCACGCCGCAGCCCTCACCGACTCCATCCTCACGCCTCACGCGCCTTCTCCCTCTCCTTTTGTTCTTCCGCCTTTTCTTTCCCCTGTTTTCCAGCTGCTGCATTCTTCTTCGTTTCGCCGACAGCAACCCTAGTTGCTGATTTTCTCCACCAATAGCAGTCTTTCTTCCCCATTTCGTTGCTCTCCTTGCGTAGCTGCTACAGCAATCGTCGAGCTCGCCGAAGCTAGTCACGGGAAGAAGAGAAAGGTTTTCTCTTTCTCATCTCTTGTTGTACTTCTTCTTCCCCTCTTGCATTAAATAGCAACAGTTTTTGGGTTGCTACAGCCTTCGCCGGAGCTCGCCGAGCTCAACGTTGGAACCCAACCGAGGTATCGCCGGTGCTTACCGGAGCTAGCCGAAGCTAGCAATAGAAGTGCTTTCCCTTTATATTTTTGTTTTGCCCAACAATCACAGTAGTTGTAGCCGTTAAAACTTGTTGGTGACAGTAAATCTTTATTTCCCAGTTTTCTTCCTTTAGCAAATACTCAAGCATTTCACACTTAGGTTTATTAAGTTACAAGGTAGATTAGTTAAATCGAAGTTACTAACCGAGAATAGTGGAGGTTTCGTTCAGGAATGGGAAATATGACAATGTCTATTAACTTCAAGTCTTAGATAATGTCAGATGTTATATTTTTTCTATTTTAGATGATAATTTGAGTATTTGAACATTTTATATTGTGTTTGTAGATACTAGTTCGAGCGGAGCTTGGTGATCAATCGAGATTTGACACTTTTGCTGTATATAAAGGTGAGTAAATTCTATCCTTGGACTCTTTATACGTTCTTTGTGCATGAATAAATGAATAAATGAGATAAATGATTTATTTATATTTGTATAGCTATTTTCAAAGTTAGGGATTAAAATAATATTTAAAAATAGTGAAATGGATAAATAAGTAATTAAATCACTTGAGGATAAATAATTGATACTATTTCATATTCATCTGTGAGTTTCATATGGGAGTTAAAATGGGATGGGTTGTTTTTAAAAATTAAAATGGATACTCTGAATTATTCTTCAGTTGATATTTGTCTTTTTATATTGCTTGACCCTCTTTACTGTTGATACTTGTATTTTTTGATAATATAACATTTACATGTAAACCTTATGATGATACTTAAGTGACTTGAATTAGATTGATCATTTAGATTTGCCATAAGATGTACACTTATAATTGAACAAGTGTGATAAAAGAGTCAAAGTTGAATACTAAAGAAATGAGAAATACTAAAAGTGAAAATTTTGAGCCTAACCTTTATACTAGAGTATCTGACCACTCACATGAATTGTAGTAGCGTGAGTCATCCGCAGTCAGTATTTTACTTGTGCTTTAGCACGTGTTGTTATTTATTGTTGTATTCCACCGGTGATGGGGCTTTTAGCCCATATGTCAACTGACGTTGTATACACTTTAAGAATATTGGCTCCGGTGATTCACTGCTTAGTTGATTTATCAGATTTTAGTTGATCTATTATATTGTAGTTGATTTACCATATTCACACCATTGATGATGATTATATATATATATAAAAGAACTTGAAACAAGATGAAGGACTTAAAAGAAAAAAGGAAAGAAGAAATTGTAATTTACTAATTGCTTTGACATCTTAAATAAGATTAAATTCATGCACATCCTTTCTTATTACCCACTTAACAATTTGTGCTAATTGTTTGCTTTCCTTGACCTCCAATTTTACAGGCTCGAACACCTTTTTAATATTTCAGCGATTTTGCTATACATAGAGTAGTTCAGAGATATCGATCTACTGATTCCCTTTTATTAAATTCTTTGAGTTATTTGGATTATATGGTTCTTAGGTTCCTTTAATTATACACTGTCACCGAGTAGGGTACCGAAATGACACCCTCGGGGTGTGACATTTGCTCTTCCAACTAGTTTCATCATCATGTAGGCTCCATCGGCGAAACCTAATTAAAAATTAAAGAAAAACACATGCCTGGAGAATTAATTTGACACAACAGTAGTGTTTGCACCAAAATTAAACTCAGGCAATAGTTTAGAGACTATCACTGTGATTAATTAATCTCAAACTACAATTTCATTTCTCACGTTTTTATCAGTCCGCAGTGGCTATCTATAATGATTCTATTATCGAGAACTATGCAGTGGTTAAATCTTATGGGGAAGAATAACATATTAGGTTAGAGATTGTGTTAAATCCAATCTTGTCATTAACTCTAGTCATAGGTTTCACTTGTAAAACGTCTGAGACTAATCTACTGACTGAATTTTGTGGTGCTAATGTCTTGGTCAGGTTGCTTCATATACAAATCACTCATTTCTGAAATCAATGGATTCTTAGTATCTATAATAAAAGAAGAATTGGTTTAATAGATCGATGACTTGGATAATGAGATGCATTAGCTTAAGTTTGCATCCATTATGCTAAATTAGAGAAAAATAAAAGGCTATGGTACAGTTGAGAAAATCTCTAAAAGTTGTGCTAAATTGATGTATTAACCCTATATTTATTCATTATTGGAATTATAGTCCATGTATCTATTATATTTCTACTCAGTTTTACTTCATAACTCCCTTGTTTCCCACTACAAGACCATGAACAAGGGTGTTTAGACCTTTCGTGGGATTGAGGTTCGATGTTGATGGGAGGATGCTTGAATTCTTTGCTCATTTTCCTCTTTTTTGAGATTTACTTGGTTCTTTTATCACATTTTGTTTACATAGTTGTCACTTTAGGTATATATTCAAGTTTCTCCTTATACTTTCAATTTTGAAGAACTCACCTGCGAAGTACATTTATGTGTACTTTGGGTTTGTTCTAGTACATGCCAAAGTGAAGTACTCCCTGTGATTGCACTTTTATTGTATGGTGGTTTTCCACATAGCTGGTGCTGACGAGATTGACACATGACATCGCGGGAGCCATTCATTCTAATGGCCACGGCAACCCACTCAGGGCGTAACATAATATGAATTTTTTTTGACTTAATAAAACCAGGGGGTTATGTTAAATAATCATCTATCATGGTACAATAGATTTTTATTTTTTATTTTTGACATTACTCCACTAATTACATCTATTCAAAATTTAATTATCTATGACAAGAGGTGAAAATTTTTAACTTTTAGAAAATAAGTTTGTACTGGCCTAAAAATCGATAAAAATATGTGTTTGGAAGGCTATTACTTTTAAATACTTATCTCTAAGTTCTTTAACAGCTTCTTTTCCCAATTTAGGGTATTTTCAATTTTTTTGACGAATGACTACCTACTTGAGGTGACTAGGGCAGTGACACTATCCTACTAAGTCCTCATCTTACTCTTCTTTTTTTAAAGCTCTGTTTTTATTTTTGTGCTCCTTTCTTCATTGGAATCAACTGGGATTTCTTGCTCCATTTTTCTCTAAATTGTTTGAGACATTGATTTGAATATTTAATGGCCAGATTATTTCCTAACTACTTGTTGCCTAATCTTTGAGCGAAGCTTGATTTTTGAGTGAAACAGGTTGATTTAGCTGTACTAATTTCTAAGACATCATTTTTTGCTCCTTTATAAAGAAAGAGAGAGAGAAATCTGGATTGGCTACTTGTTATTGTGCTTAATGTTCATTTGTATGTTTTCTATTTCTTTACCTGCATTATATGCTACATTTCTTGCAGATGGCATTTAGAGGTCGGGGTCGGGGTCGTGGTGGTGGTCGTGGTTTTGGATCATCTTTTGACACTCGAATAGGCAAACATGTACCTTTTGAAGACTTTCCGGTAAGCTGGCTTATTATGATTTCATGGCGAGAAAAGCCAATTTAAGAAGATAGTTTGGCATCTTTATATTTACCCCTTTAGAGTTAAATGCTATAGTAACCATGACTTTTCTTTTGGATTGATTCTTCTTGGAAATGATTTCTAATTCCCTATTACAATAGAGTTCAACAATCATCCTAATGGTTATTTTTGGATTTATGTGAATGTGAGAATTACAATTCTGTTTCTCATATTTGGAATGATATCGTTGTATGTGTATTTTTTGTTTTAATGTAGAATTTTTTGATATCTTGATTTCCAAGGATTTCTCAATGATCCAATCATTTACGATAGAAATTTCAAATCTGAGTTTTGTGATGTTGGAATTCTGTTTTCCACCTCTTATTTTCCAAATGTGTGTCAAAATAACGGAGCTAAAATTCTTGATTTTGTTAGAATCTTATTTACAGATATGTGCTTGGAACTTTTAACGTGACGAGACCATTATTTTTAAATGAGGAGCATCTATTTGCCGTTCACAAGCGATGATTATTTAAATTTGTATTGTGGTCTATTACAATGTTGGAAATTGAGGGTTTGTACTGTGAATTGTGTTAGAGAATTTCCAGACTGTGAGGGTTTCTAGTAATATCTCTTGTGTAATTGCATAATATGATTCAATGATAACAATTCATATAAAATTGAAATGAAATGCCATCTTCAATGGGTAACATCACAGTGGAACATTGAGTACTTTTAGCAATAAGACTATTATTGCCTGCTCCATTCTCACCGTCAGTTTATACTCTTGATGGCATGACGGAATTGAAGTGAGAACGGGAAAAATACAATGATACTGCTGTGAGGGATAGAGTAAGGCAGATTTGACATGCCAAGATTTCATCTTAGTGACCCTCAACGTCAACTTTGTATCCTGATGCAACAAACTCATTCTTTTCACTGATTATTGTGTGTCAACTCATTCAACTTTGAGACTCCACATGACCATATTTCTTCAGTTGAACAAAAGATTCCAACCTGTTAATCTCTCTATTGTGTAATAAGTTTCATCTTTCTTTATTTTTATATCGAGTTGTGTTTATTTCTGATAGGTTGAGTTTGATTTAAATGTTGAATTTAATTATATGGGCCTGATATGATTTCACATGGACTTGCTAATATTAGAATCATCAAAATCTTATTTGTATCATATTATATTGAATTAGATTGACATGATTATTTTAAATTATGACTATAAGTATTATACAGAGAGTTGTATAGTAGAAATCATGAATCGTACAGTTCTAAAAATTATGGTGAAATGCAGAAAATAAAATTTTATCATTGTTATGGATAATAAACGTTTGCCAGTAAACATCAGTTATGAAAATTGACGATATCATTTAAGGGTCAGTATGTTCTCCGAAATATAACTAATAGTCATGGCAATTTTAGTTCACCTTTAATATGTTTTTGTATGTTCATATGAACCTGTTGCAATCTGCCAGTGATATGCGGATTCTATCATACAATTTGCACAGAAGTATTAAAAATAGCAAATTTAGAAAACATAAGTTGATACTATACTAATTAACACATGGATCCAAATGGAGAGGTTTTTCCAAAACAAATATGGAGATTGTTATCTACATTGGTGCAATATTAGTTGTTATTTTGCGTTTTTCAGCATTGGATTGAAGATTCAATGAGATGCATGGTTCATTAGCCCCAACTTTTATGTTGTAGTGGGGTTGCTCACCTTTGGGTTCTTTGTACTTTTATCTACTATCAATACTTCATTGTTAACAATTCACCGGGTTGTCTAGCTTGGTAAGTTTGCTAAAAGTCTTATTTGCTTTTCAACATCATTTTGAGACATCATCCTAAGCTTTTAGAACAGTATAGTATGCAAATTTTGAGATAGATCAATGTCTTAAAGGGAAAGATTAGCATTGCCATTTTTTATGCATAACATTTTTCAGCATAATAATTCGTTGTAATTAATAAGCATATATGGCTAGTTTATTGTTATGTTCTTAATCTTTTGTGGAAATATCATCTGACTTCTACTGTTAACATTGTTGATTAAATGTTCTACAGGAAGATGTCACTTTGCCTAGTTTGCCCGTTGTCGATCCTTTACCAGATGAAGTTAAAGCTTTGATTGCATCAAAACTTAAGTTGGAATATTTCTGGAAGAACTCTTGCTATAATTTGCAAGTGGTAGCCTCAAAATCAAGTAAGATCAATTTCTGAACTTTTTATTGTGTCTATTGGCAAGCAATTGCTCAAGGATGTTTTTACTGTTTCGTGGATATAAGAAGTGTTGTTAGTGGTGACTTAGTCACAAAAGACTAAAATGTTGTCTTCTGAGAGCCACCAGCATGATAGACTTTCTTTTGACATGTTCCCTTATCTTTATTTATTATCAGTCAATATTACTTTCGTAGTGCTGCAAATCCTTTTAAATATGGTGATTCTTTCTAGCCATATCATAATCCCATATATATGATTCATGAAGTTTACACACGACTTCTTGGTGTTTAGCTAGATTTAATTAGTAGCTCACTAATTCCATGGAACTGGCAAAATATAACACTCCAGTGATCTAATCATTTTAGGCTGCTGCTGCTCTTGATTTTGGTGTGAGAAACTTGAATCTCTTTTTCATGGGTGACTATAGGAGCAATAATATCTGCTTGGTGTTGGAAGCGTACAGGACCACTATGTTGTTTGTAAATTCAAACTGTATATTGACCTTTTTTGTAGTTTGATAATGAGGACAGTAGTCGATCCCACCTAGTGGAATAAGACTTGATTGTTGTTGTATGATGAGGACAACATCCATGTTGGTGGTTGGTTGGTTATATTAAGAGGTTGAGGATTGTCAGATTCGTTACTAAGATTGAGATACTTGTTCTGGTGTTTGTTGCTCGGTGTAACTGTTACACACATCTTTATTGTCAGATTTTTCTCACATCTAGAAATAAGCAAAGAAATATGTATTGTTCATTTCACAGGAACATTCCTTTGTATCATATAATCATTGTAGTGCCTAGAAAATTCAATATTGCTATTGGTCGCACATCTGTGCCTAGAAAATTCAGTTGTGGGACTCTTTATATCCACTTTACTTTCTTTCTGTTTGCCAGAGAACCAAGATGCAGATATCGAGCGGTATTCTGACAGGTTCAAGATAAAACCACAAGGGAGACGTGAAGCTCTTGCTTCCTACCTCAAATTAACACCTTCAAATTTCCCATATGAACTAATTCAAGGTACCAATCTGTCTCTAAAAAAATTGTTATATTTCAACTAGCTAAGTATGGTAAAGCAACTAAAGCACCATGCATGGAAAAACTTGAAAATCATCATTTTTTGTTGGTATCGTTGGAGGTAAATGTGGTAACATTGCTAGTTTCCAGGATCAAAACTGCAGCAGCGTGATAAAAAGAAATTACGATGGGACCGGGACCCAGGTTTGGCAATCTCTTTGCACTTCTATTTCTGCATTTCACTTTGTTATTGTAACTTTGAAGTACTAAGAAATGCTTCTTGCTGTTTTGAACCTAATGTTACTTGTTTTCTTGATTTAATTTGCTTATTAAATGGCTTATTGTGGATTCTTGTGATTCTAAATTGCAGTTTGGTTTGTGGGAACTTTTTCAGTATTTTGTTTTTGAAAAAAAAAAATGAAAATGAAAAACGAGAAAAAACATTTGGCATCAACTATTTTACTTCGTTGCATAATAGTTTCTTTCAACAAGATGCTTGATGTTTTCTGAAAATAATAAAGAGATTGTTGTAGAAAATGCTAGGAAACAAAAAAAACACACACACACACACACAAACTAAGGACAAAAACTGGTGGACTGTTTCTGAAGCAAGGCATTGTTAAAGAGCCTTTTTCAATTTCTATAAAATATTCTTAGGGAAACTTGCTCAAACCTGGCACGAGTTTGCACTATCATTGAGTTTAGTACAAGTTTATAGCATTCTTGAACTTCTATTTGTTGGATATTGGTGCCAAGATTTTAAGAAATCTTCCTGGTGCCATGATTTTAAAATAACTCCCCGATTAAGATTCAAGACAATTTATTTTGAGTTCTACAAAGGCCAGACATGAAAGAAACTATTTATTGATTATGTTTAAAAAAAAAATTCTCTTTCGAAACATTATTATTTTTTTAGCAATCTGCAGAAGACATTATTAAAAAAAACTTCCTGGTGCCAAGATTTTAAGATAAATCCCTGATTAAGATTCAAGACAATTGATTTTGAGTTCTGCAGAGGCCAGACATGTAAAGAATTTTATTTTAGATTTTTTTTACATCCTATCTTTAGTCATGTTCTTGTTGTTCTGCTGTAACTGAGAAAAAAACACTCTTCCTTACTCTCATTTTATTCATAATAAATATATATGGCAGCTCTTTTTGTTTGATAATCTGCAATGCCATTCCATCAATTTTTCTCGCTTTATTATTATTTTTTTTATGATGTATGTATTTTCACTATGCAGATGAAAAGATGTTTGATATGTTTGAAAAGCTCGAAGAAAACTACAAGGTAAGGAGCAGATCTTAACGTACATATGCATTATGCTTTGATGTCTTGTGAATTTGCGCTTACATCATGAATTAATTTTTCTTGTAATATCTACATATTCTTTTGTTTGCCAATTGTAGATAAGTCGAGTTTATTTTAGTTAAATGGTTCAACATATCTTGCATTTGCAACAATTGGTTTTAGGAAACAACATTCATCCTTAAGGTGCATAACTTATATATATATATATATATTTGATACTTCTGTAAATTTCAGGGACAAGATGGAAAGGTCGATGAGAAGAAAGGTGAAAATGACGAAGAAGATGTAGAAGAAGAGGTAGAAGAGGAATCAAGTGACGATGATGATTATAATCAGGTGAGCGCATTTTTAATTTTCACACCGGAAGTTCTTCATTCGACAGCATTATAGCTTTTCCGTAAGATTAATTTCAAGGACACAAGATTTCTATTTTTGCAAGTTAATTTTACCATCAGCACGAGATCAGATCGGTCAGAGTTGGGTTTGGTTAAAATGTAGCAAGGAATGTTGCACCGAAACCCTGTAATTGGTCGATCAGGTGTTCTGTCAATTACAGTTTTAAGTTTTCTTGTACAAAACGCAATATTAACAAAATGTATGATTACTCAGTAATTAGGCACAGAGGAAAAGAGTGTGCCACCTGGAAATGGTCCCTGATCTTCTCATATTATCATAAAATAGAGAAGGATATGATAGAGAACTTTTTGTCGCGATACTCGTCATTGCAGGATGTCTTTAAAGTAACAAGTTTTTTTTTTTTTTTGGGGATAATGACTGGCTTTCAATCACAATGTTGTAATCTGTTTAATATCGATGTTTACATCGACGCTCATCCTAGAACACATGGTTACTTGTTTCACTATTAGGAAATTGTCAATGATTTCCCCTTCTTGACTAGCTTAACTATCTTACAGAATGTGGACTTCGACGACGACGAGGATGATTTGAACATGGAGGAAGAAGAGCGTAAGTTTCTTACTGTTCTCGCTTCGCCTTTTGTAGTTGCAATCTCTTCTGCTGCATCATAAAGGTTATTTCTGATTTAGCAAAACCAATTGATGCATCCATATTTTTTCTGATAGACCAATTCCCATTATTCTAGTAAAATTGATTGCCACAGCCTTACCATCTTCCATGAATCAGTGTTCGATGCTCATAATCTCTTGTTCTTCTTCGAGGTGAATGGCCATGGATTCATTAGTGCTGATTGCGATGTTTTTCCCCTTTTTATTCAGATGAAGATGTATACGACTAAAATGGCAACGAGAGCCGCAAATTTCTCCTTCTCCAGTCAGTCCATTTGTGGGTTTGAGATCATAGAAGCAGCCTCCAATGCTTCGCGGATTTCTTGGTCAACGCAGCAACTAAGCTATGGATAGAATTAGTTTGTGTTTTTGTCGTGATTTAATCGGCCTACAATATGTAAGTAATTAATGATATTTGGAGTTCTTCCGCCCTTTCCTTTTTCTTGGATGTAAACATTGTTTTATTTGTTTGTTGGCTATGTGATGCCGATTTGTTGGGCATGATGAAGATAGGTGGATGATAAATGAAGTGGTTCATTTGTTGGAACTGAAAAGGTGGGGATCGTTCTGTGAAAAATGACAAAGATCGGGATACCATTATCAATTAAATAATCTTTTATATATATATATATATATATATATATATATATATATATTTGACAAAAAGTGATAGATATTTTTCATGGTCGAGTTTATAATTAGAGAAAGAGAGGTAAATCATATAGACATCTGGTATAATTGAGGATAAACATTCTCGCAAATGCAAAGGATTGATTACCTGGTATAAATTTATACTATGTTAGTCATCTGGTTTTATTTGTGGAAGTTTATTTTTTTTCCTTTTTTAATTCTTTTATTTTTGTGTGGTTATTTTTTTAAATAATGATATTTTAATAAAAAAGCGATTATGGAGTTTAGATGATGATAAAAAGAGATAAATTATGAAGTTATATTTATTGATTCATTGATTAGAAATAATAAAAAGATTTTTTTGAGTTTAGATGAGAATTTTATATTTTAAGTTGAGATTTTAACAGTATTTATGTTGTGTCATACGAGGGGACTTTAATAATATTATTGAATGGATAGATACTAAATTTTGATATGGCAAATTAATAATTAGACAAAAATATTTAATTAATATTTTTTTTATTCAGGAATATATTGAATTGATAAACGCCGGCTGAGCACTAACTTTAAAGCGGTTTGATGTTTTATTGGGAAATTATGGAAAAGAAAAGCCAAATTAGCGACTAGTTTACAAAGAGGTTATAAGTTAAAAATATTTAGCGCACATATTAAAAAAATACATTAAAAATAGAAGAGATTGAAATTATACGCCGCTGACTATTGTTTTTTTTTTTGTTCTTCGTAATCCTATAATAAGATTTGTTTTCTTAAGAAAAATATTTTCTATTTTATAATAATTTTTTTAAAAATGTATAATTTGATATAGAGAATTTCACAAAGAGGAATCTCCTCTACACAATTCGAATTCTAAATACGATTTAAATTACTAATAATTCTCTTTGGTTGTTACTGCTCATTATGAGTAAGAGATAATTCTCTTACAATTTGATCGACTACTCGAATATCATAGCAAGTACTAGATTACCCTTCATTGCCTTTTTCCTCGTCGTAATGCTTGCGATGTCGTCTGTGCCGACGACAAATGCACTTGGTTGTTTCGAAGATTGCTATGATCGATGTGCCAACGGTAAGATGGGCAACATGCCTTGTGCCACAATGTGTGCCCAAGCTTGCATCACGCCCAAAGTCGATGTCGAAAGCGAAGGCAAGTGGAAGGGCGGCAATTAGTTTGAACTCCCAATTGATGGCCTACACCAATTAGGAACAAGGAATAATGAGAAGAATCTTCTTGTATTTTTTTTTTAAATTTTTTTTTAATTATCATTTACTGCTAAATGTTTCAAATATTGATTTATAAATGCGTTTTTTCCCCTTTCTTTCTATTCTTGCGATTTTTAATTTAAAAGAATAATTAATTGTACCAATCGACCCGGATAAGTAGATGTGCAATATGTTAAAATCTGTTAAAGTCGAAATCGAATAAAATAATTATTTTAATTTAATTCAATCGATCGAAATTTTTTATCAAATCAAATCGATTAAATAAAAAAAATCAATTATTTTACTAAAAATTACAAAACCGATTTTTTACAATGGAGCAGTCAACTAAAATGTCCAATAGACAAGAGCAAAAATTAATAAAATTTCACATTTTTTTATTTTTGATTCGCGATTAACAATCGATTATTTATAAAAAAATAATCAATTGTATATAAATAGTCTACTGATATCTCTACTTCAAATCGATCAATCGATAAAATTGATTTTTTTCATTTTGAAATCGAAACTGAATTGAAATAATCAAAATAACCGATATTTTTATTTTAAAAACCAAATTTCTGACTAAATCGAATCCAACTCTTTGGTTCGGTCGGTCCGATTGACTTACTCGGTTGAACCGAAGTTTTGCATAGCCTTAGGTATAGGGCTCTTTTTAACCGTAGGTTCTGATCGAATTAATCTCGGCCAATCGCTTTCTCGCGAAGTGGATCATGTAAATTTGGAAAGTAAAGGGGCTTTTTTCAATATGTATATTTTTTTCCCTTCCTTTTTTGTCCCATTATTTAAATGCAACGCGTTTGCTGCGCCACGGCCCACCCAAGAAAAGGGGAAATGCGTCGGGAACACGACGCTCGCGCGCTTGCTTCGACGCTTCTCCTGCGATCCGACGACGCCAAATCGGCACGCCACGGGGTGCTTCCCGATTCAGGGATCGCACGGGAACTAGGTTTCCGGCGAAGAGATCGCCGTCTCCGGTGAGGTCCCTGTTCGGTTCACTCGCTCGAGGGTTGAGGTCGCCGGCGCGCTTCTGGGATCTGGCACTGTAGGCGAAGATGGACGACCCCGTGGAGGCGCCCGCGAGTTCTCGGGAGCAGTCTGTAGATCTGACGCCCGTGATCTCTGGTTAGTGTCTGATATCGTTTGGTTCGGTGCTTAATGGTTTCTGATGACCTTGCTGATTCATTTTTCTCTGGATTAACTTATGAGAAATTTTTTTATCTCTGTCGCTGTTTCGGGAATTAGGGGAATTTTCCTCCGGTGGTATTTCTATGTTAACTTTTGATTTCTTGGCTTGGAATAGCAATCCATGATATGTAAAATTCTCGGGAAGCATACCGTTTGCATAAAACTATGCTCTTGGGGTGTGAAGAAATAGAGAAAATCAACCTAGCTGGATAATGGTGACCATAAAAGATTGTTTTAAAAAAAATTCTATAACTGTATCAGATGGGAAGTCGTGCGGATGATCGGCCCAGGAAGCTATTTTAGTTTCTTCCTTCTCTAGAAAACCTAGGTAGCCTCCTCCTCCCACTAACTTATATTTAATATTAAAATCACCAATACACCCTTAGAGTTCATAATTTCAAATGGATCCCAACAGAAGAAAATCATGAATGTTATCAAACAAGTGTTTTTTTCCCCTTCTAAAATAGCTTGTTGAGCTTGTCAGTTCGTATTCTTAAACTCCTCTAATTAGAACATCATGAATGTTCTTTTCAGTGATTGCAAAGCTTCGTACCAACGGACTAAGTTCAACCTGTTCATATCCTGATGTGCTAGTTGAAATTATTGGCAAAAAGTATCTTTCTCAGAATGATTTTAAATTGACAATTGAACTGATATCACTTGAGAAAAATGCTTCTATTGAGATCTGTTTTTTTTTTTAATGTTGCACATCCACTCATCGCCGTCTGCCCATAACTCAAATACACTTGTTAGTTGTTATACGACCCTTGAGTTCCGAGAAAATGAAATAATGTAAAATGATTTTCTATAGTTACCTTAGCACACTATACAAACTTAGTGCTTTTTAGATATGCCTGACAAAATTCTATTATTTCATTATGCAGAACTTCAGAAAAAGCATCAAATGGATTTACAAAATTTGACCTTGACAGCTCAGCCCTTCAGGACATTGCAGCTCTTCATGCTTGCTACATTGCAATACTTAAGAAGATCACTTGTATATATTATCACTAG
Organism: Wurfbainia villosa; assembly: GCA_025175895.1. Lineage (NCBI taxonomy): Eukaryota > Viridiplantae > Streptophyta > Magnoliopsida > Zingiberales > Zingiberaceae > Wurfbainia > Wurfbainia villosa. The sequence goes on along the minus strand of CM045991.1, from coordinate 44,896,171 downwards.
AGGCTGGGTGTTTTTGTTCTTGATTTTACCATTATTGGCCATTGAACTTGTTTTCACGAAGGATTATGGCCCCCAAGGGAAGGTGATTCTAGTGACTTAATTTTATTTCTTTGTATATGTCATTCCATTTATCTGTCAATATTTGTTAAAATTTTGCTAGTTGATGAAATTATTCAATGGCTTGTATGAATTACTCTCAGTGATAATCTATAGATTGAGCTAAATACACCACTTTTTTTGTTTGATATTATTTTTTTCTAATAATATTACAAAATTATTTATATGTTTGTAAGAGGTTATGAAGGTCTTTTGTAAGAGCCACTGTTTCCATACTATTAAAATAAATCTATAATTTCATAGTATTGTTATGTTTACTCTTGACATGCTTGCAGCACATTCAGGAGCTCACTAGATATGCAAAATTTATGTTATGGTGGGTGGCACTTGGGATAGCGTCATCAATTGGGCTTGGTAAGTTTGCTTTCAGTTAACTTAACTAACTCTTGTTGCACCCTCCATAAAAAATGAACATCTCATGCTACTGTTCCATCTATGCCCCCACGTGTGTGGTGTAGTGATAAAGCATTCGAAGAACAAATAAGGGACCAAAGTTTGAGTCCCCATAAGGATGAATATTTTGGGGGTTGACTAAGTGTGCATAAGTTGTTCTTCGGATTTATCCAGTAGACAAACTAGGCAGGAAGACTATCTACCTCCAAGATTAATTGAACGAAGCCCGGACACCTAGATTTATAAAAATAAAAAGAAAAATAAAAGCTTAAGTAATTAGGCGTACTCTTTAAGTCTTTGTCCAACTCGTGTTGTTTCTCCAGTATAACTTAGCAACTAACACATATATCTGGTCTGTTGAAGGTGAGTAAATACAAGGAGTAATTCATTGAATACTAAAATCAGAAATTTCTAATCTTCAGCATTATGTACTGGCACAAACTGTTAAATACTTGAAGATCTGAATTAGCTATCAAAATTTTTAGAAAATAGAATATGAAAGAGATCTTACCTGTTTTGTGGTAAAAGATGAGGAATGCTTAGATTGGTAAAGCCAAAACGAATCTGTTGAGCATGCGTGGTTCTTTGTGGCAATGGATTTAGGATGCCATGGAAAATTTTTAATCTTGTATCCAATTTTGTGGTTCATATAGTGTATTACTGTTGATGTGTCAAAGTTTAGTGTATTACTGTTGATGTGTCAAAGTTTTGTATGTGCCCAGTGTGCTTAACACATTTTGGTATTTCTTTGTTGCGTTTTTCCTTTCTAATTAACATGTTTTACTTATTTATTTTTTTGTAGGTTCTGGCTTGCACACATTTGTACTCTATTTGGGCCCGCACATTGCCTTCTTTACAATCAAAGCTACACAGTGTGGTCGGGTTGATCTAAAAAGTGCACCATATGACACCATACAGTTTAAATCTGGTCCTTCATGGCTTGAAAAACACTGTTCTGATTTTGGAGCTCCAGTGTATACCTCCTTACCTGGTTCCCGAGTTAGAGTTTCTATGAGCAGTATACTACCTCATGTTCAACTAGAGGCTTGCCTTTGGGGTTTGGGTACTGCACTTGGTGAACTTCCTCCTTTTTTCATCTCTAGAGCAGGTAAGTCCTTGCCTAAGACTTTGTTATGAATTAATAAAGCATGCCATACTTGGACGTCCTTCTGATTTTGTTGATCTTTCACATTCATAATTGGCCAGATCCCATGCCTCTTGAATTACTGGATACTAGAAGCCTCAGTTTCAGAACAATATGCCAAAAGGAACTTTTACTTGAAAATTATATATACTTGACGGTTGTTACTTTGTTTTTCTCCAAATACCCCTTTCTGGAGAAACCATCTAGGTGGGCCAAAAAAACCCTCAACAGAATATATATATATATATAGATTTCGAAATTCATATGTATTTTATTTTATTTTATTTTTTTTAAAGTTAGATATAGTTAATTTTCTATTAAAACATCTAGACAGGGGTATCTTGGAGTAAAGTCTAGTTATAGGCGCTGCTAGCTTATTCTCTTGGAATATTATAAATTAGGAACTCCCTGGTCACTTTTTGGATCAAAAACAACTTTGGGAGATATGGAATATGAATTGTAAACTGTAGGATATATCACAAAATTGATTACGAAATCCTTAAAATTTCTGATAATAGACTGTAGGATGTATTGCTATTGAACTGGAATGCGTTTTATAATTATTTTCAACCTCAAAGAAATCTTTGGATAATATGCACGGGCAAAGACTCTTCTAAAGGACGTAGTTACATGTCAAAAAGGAAGTGGCATCTTATTCTACTGTTACATAACATCCTATATCTTGGGATAATATCATGATCTTTACATTTGTTGCTGGCAAGATAATGTTTCTAGATGCTGAAACTAGAATGTGCTTACAGCCTTACCGTGTCCTCATAAATGATGACAGGAATGATACTTACTGGCGAACACAATATCCTGCAAAGCAAAAATTATTCAGCAAGATATATCTTTATTTGAACAGTGAATGCTAGAATACTAAAATTTGCTAACTAAGTCTTGATTTTGTTACTAAATATTCTTTCCTGATTCCTATTTAATTGGTTCCTTGGAACATTAAACAACTTAGTTTTAGTGCAAAAACTGTATTGACACGAGAAGTATTGCAGCTCGCATGTCTGAAAACAAAGTGGAAATATTGGCAGAACTAGATCCTGCTTCGTCAGAAGATGGGGTTTTCTCCTCTTATTTGCAACCAATTAAGCGATGGCTTCTTTCACAGTTCCGTCGTCTTAACTTCTTCACAATACTACTGCTAGCTTCGGTCAGTGTTTTTCCAATGTCGATGTGTATTCATTGCCTAGTAGTCAAAAGAGTTGTCTCTTTCAGGCCTTCATAATGATTAGATAGCTGCTCAAGAATCTAATTGTTATGATTGCTATATTTCTGTTCATTTCTCACGTTTGTGTTGGTTTGCAATTTTAGGTTCCTAACCCACTCTTTGATCTTGCTGGCATAACGTGCGGACATTTTGGAATCCCATTTTGGAAGTTCTTTTTAGCAACCATGATTGGAAAAGCAATTATCAAGACCCACATTCAGGTTAGCCTATGTTTTTTGTGTTGTTTTGAGATCGCTACTTTTATGATCCAAGAAGACGTTAAAATGTAGTGTATGACTTTAAATTTTGCGATGGCTGCTTTCTTATGTTCCTATATTTACCACCCATTGCAAGTGATGTGTTTTTTGCTATTTTTTTTTTTCAGGTAGCTTTTATCATCTCCTTGTTCAACAATGAAATATTCGAATGGTTGGAGAATAAGTTAATATCGATCCCAGGTTTTCCGTCTCTTCTAACAAAGCTGGTTCCCAATCTCAACATAATTCAGGGGAAGTATCTATCGACTTCCGATTCAGCATCGACCATCTCAGAGGGAATGGTTAGTCGATCTCTTATCTACTAAAAAAAGCAATCTTTTCACTTCCAGTCAGTATCCGATTCAACGCTCTCTCGTTCATAGGTAAAGCGTTGGAACTTATCCTTCACTTCGATATGGAACACCATGATCTGGCTCATGCTCATAAATTTCGTAATGAAGATAGTCGATGCTACTGCACAAGGATACCTCAAGAAACAACAAGACTTGGAATTGACGATTGTAGCCAAGGATAATTCGAAAGCTCTTGACAATACAGAATTTCAAAAAAAAATTCTTTGTACGTAGTTTTAACAATACGGACTATTGTTGAAGCACCAAAATTGAAGTCTGTCTGGCTGATAATTGTATTAGAAAGAATTAATGTCACTTCAACTAAATGATTTATACTATATAAATAGGGAGATTTATGTGTGGAAATGCATTTCTTTGGCTGCTCTGCCAGTCGTTTCTTTCCATACTTCTTTGTTGCGGGCATCATTCTTCTTGAGATCGCCGGCATCATCCAGAACCAGTGCTACTCGGCTTTCCTCTCTATCATCCTCATTCTCATTCTGCTCGAGGAGAACAAAGAGGGACATTACGAGGACTCAGGTGGAGAATAATGCAAAGGTTGTTTACATGGCCGCAGAGAGGATGTAGATCGAACTTTCGCATTGTTAGCGCATAACTATTTAATCTTAAAGACCCAAACACATCATTTTATTTGTTTGTCAAACGTCTATGCCAACAAACCATTCTGCATTGCAATTTGCCAGATTGAGTCAGAAGGTCGAAACCTGTGCGGATTTCCACCAACCATTTAAATATATTAGAAAAGCACAGTCCAATTCCAATTCGTACTTTGCAATTGTGCTATCTCTAAAAAATTATTCAACAAATCGTATTTCATGTGCCGAATAAACTTCAGCAGAGGATCGAACTCTTGCCAGTGTATCTTTTTCTTCTATCGTTTGCTTGCAAATGATCGAGATTAAATCAAATCTGAATAATTCGCACTAGTTTTTTTTTAATATTTTAAAAAATAACAAACAATTTGCACCAAGAGCTTCGAGTTCTGAAGGATTTGCAAGCGCTCATAATTAAATTTATTGATTAGTTGTAGCAGACAGACTGGTCTGCGAAGCCGAGCAGAGCCTAGCCGGCGATCAGCACGAGCAAGTCCTATGCCTGCCGTGAGCCCGTTGAAGGACACCGACGACGACGATGATAAAGATGCCGGCGACTAGCATGGAATTGGCTGGCGGCTGATGTTGCGGGTGGCGTAGGACTTGGCTATGAGAGTCCGGCGAGGTACAGAGAGAAAGAGAACGGCTGCAGGCCCAAGTTGTCGTACTTCCCGGCGGTGTAAGAACTCCAGTGGAAATCGTCCATCCACCTGTTCACTTAATAAATAATAGATCGATTAGCAAAAGTTTATATCAGGATCAGAAATAAATCAAAACGCAGACAGCGTAAATACCAAAAACTAAAACATTCACTTCCATTAAAACTTCTTTTCTTTTCTTACACAACAGAAAGGAAATGGAAACAAAAAAAGCAAGCCAAGCCAAGACAAGAATGAATTGCCTTCGAGCATCAGGGTTATAAACAACACCCTTTTCATCTGCTTGCTTTGATCAATGGATTAATATAAGATAGCTCCAAATAGTATCTGCTTAATTAGACCAAGTTTTGTCTGAATGCAATTCTTCCAGCACAGGAATCCTCCTCCAACTGAGGTTGTTGTCGCTGAATGGCAACGGCCCAGTTAGGCGACTGGCTCATCGTGATGCCGGCGTGCGGCAGCTTTCGTAAGCGATGATCTTCATCTTTGCCTTGCTCACCTGGTTTTAGATGATATGAAAATTGTGATTCAGGCTTCTTTTGGCAGATACCTTTTGTATTCAGGTGTTGCTCCTTACATGCTGTTTGGTGAATTTGTGTTGCCAGAGCCATTGGAAGTCAGGGAGTTAAAAGAGAGAGCTGACTGCATTTGAGCAGGTGCATCAGTTTCGGTGGCTCCGTCATCATCATCGCCGCCGTCGTCGGTCTTCTTTGCCTTCTTTGTGTCAAGGAAACGACCTCCGCAACCCCTGACCCTCCTCATTGCATGCAAGTGGCGTGACTCGTGAAGATATGGCTGCCAATTCGAAACTCTCAGTTCGTTAAATCCAGTATTCTTTGCATTATACTACTTTATGTCCATTAAATAGATGACAAACATCTGAAGTTCCAAGAAACAGCATAAATTAAGCTACTGTCGACACTGCATAAACCAAACAATTTTTACTAAAGCCTACTATTCCTGTGTTCTTGAAAGAGTGCCTGTGAGCAAGAAAAGCATGTCTCCTTTGCAAATAGAATCTCTAAAAAGTTTCAGTAGCATTAGCTTTGGGCTTGTGACTAGGTCATGCATAGATGATGTTGCATTAGTAAATGATAAATTCTGTGACAAATAATACATATAGCTAATCTCAAATAGTTAAAAGTTGCTTATGCTTAATGTTGAATCGATAGAGGCTTAATACTAAGAGCATTAAAATAGTTTCTCGACTGGTAGAATTAACAACATAGATCATCCCAAAAAAGTGTTTAAGATTCAGGCATAAATCCTGAGATACTAACTTGAGAGCCGACAAATCATCGGCATAGATACAGATGTATGAAGTTAAGGGAAGGTATCAAGACAATAATTGGAGTGAGTGTTTATACAAAAAAAAGAAAATATGTGCACAATAAATCTATCATCTCAACTGTAAAAACAGAAGAAAAAAAAATCAATAAAAATTCTACTCCCTATATAAAAAAGGAAGAAAATATAGATGTTCCAGTTATGCAAGATTAAACTATTACAAACATATAAATTGAATGATGATATAATAGGGAATAGGAGAATCTCGGCCTAGTGGATTAAGACTTAATTGTTTGTTGTTGTTATATAAAAGAAAGAAAATCAAGCTCACACAAGTTCACACATCTAAACTTTCCAGCAAAGCAACCCCAATCATATGGCCTCCAACTCCACTCCACAACAGTCATATAAAGCAATATCACTCAACGTTCTTATCCTCCCATCTCACGACAGTTAGCCATATCAAGCAAGTTCACAGAGAATTTTTATTAGAACTTAGCTCGCCATATCAACCTTCCATTCCACTGCTCATCAGAAATGAGCTCGGCCACCTTTACAAACTTATTAGGAACATGCTAAAAGTTAGTTATATTCCTATCCACAATTTCATAGAGAATACTCCAAGGTAGCCAATTATCCTCCCAGTCTCCTATCAAGTTCCAAATAAACTTCAGTGGAAACCGCCTCTGGTCCAAGATAAAATGGCAAGAAGCAACCACGGAGCTTCCCTTCAATGTCCAAATGAATTCATTTCTTAAAAATCTTGTAGAAAATTAATTTACAAATAGTGTATCATTCTTGAATGCAATATCCCAAAAATATCTTCAGAAACAAGCCTGATTTTAGCACTTTAAACATCTCAAACCCAATCCACCATCCTTTTTAGTACACGCCATACTTCATTTAACTTTGAGAATGGCCTTCCTATCTTCCATGCACCATAAAAATCGAGAAATACGTTATTCAACCCTTCTGATGCATTGAATAGGAAATGTAGATGCTGCAGAAGTGTAGCCCAGTACAACATTCAACACTCACTATAAGATATTTCCCTTGGATGTCAAGGGAATCCGTAAGTATCAAAATTGGTGTTTTTCCTCACCCGCTTGGAAAGTTGTTCTCGCATATCTTAAATTGCCAGGAAAAAATAAGGACTCATATCATTTAATAAGATCAGAAGAATTTAAGTATTAACCAATGCAAATTAGGAATTTTAAAAATATGTCTTTGTAAAAGTCTATTTAGATAGACCCTTTTATTTAAGAGAATTGGTTAAAAAAACAGTTTTTTATTTGGTAATTATCTTGTTTTGAGAATAGGGGACTTACTCCATATTTGACAGAGTCGTTTCAAGAACACCACTAGAAAAAAAAAAACCTTAAAAAGTTGTTAAAATTTTGTCAGTTACTTAATTTCATCTTGACTTTAGTAGATATAGATAATTTAATACAACATAGGTACATGAATTTGAAATTTTAAATACACGAAAAGTATTCAAGTTTATGATCCAAATTAAGCCTTTCAACCTTACACATAGGTAACCCAGTGGAATTTATTTTTCAGTATTATACTTTTTGAAAAAAATTATTTGTGCTCCCTCTTTCTGGTGTCCTTCATGGATTGTGAATGTGCCAATTGGTATTTGTACAAAGTTATATGCTACAAGGAATATGCAATATGACTATGCATGCAGGAGAAGCATTATGGGGCTCCAATAAAGGAAAAAGACTAGAAATAATAATATATATAAATATCCAATTAGCTTCCTACTGTGTTATAAGTTGGAAGTAAGTTATTTAGTAAAGCTACTTCCTCTTACCTTTCTAGCTTTAGTACCTTTTTTCTCGAGCTCAGCCTTTGCACGAGATTGTCTTCTCCTGAGAATTCCATGGTACTGCTTGGCATTAACATACACTGGCTCTTCTGCCATTTCAAGAGGTAAAGGCATGCGCGAGTAGGGCATTCCAATAATTTGAGGATGAACCTGTAAAATCCAACCAACCAGCAATCATGAGTAAGTTATTAATGGTAGATATAGGGCAGTGGAAAAAAGTGTTGCAAACTTGGCATTTGTAACCCCAATGCTCTCTCCAACTATAAAAGAAAAAGTTATTACCACAGTGTTAACAAAAGGAATAATATAAATAATTATAGATACATATTGCTCTCTTTTCTAGTTGGCCAAACAAACACATATCATGAACCAAGGAGAATAATGGACAGAAGAAGGATCGATTAGAGACAAAAAATCCAGTGCTAATATGCATGGTGAATCTAGAGGACACACAAAGAGTTGCACTACTATTATTGCCTAATAAACATTAGGAGTTCCAGAAAAAGACACATAGACATCATATGTTCATGAGTTTAGGTTAATCCCTACTAATTAAAAGAAGGATGAAAAATTAATATAATCTTCTATTCTTGAAAGAAGAGGCCAGATAATTACAGACCAACATCAGCTAATTGTAAAATAACAGTAAAGTTGAACTGTAAAAATCCAATACAAACTATGTAACATCAATCAATCAATCAGCATTGTTACCCACTTATCTGAGAAACTTACTAGGGATTGAGTTCCAAAAGTTGCCACTAGACCAGCAAAATAAGGGTCATTATATGGATAAGCAGCACATGCCTGTAAAAGCACATCACAAGATTTATTCATCATTGTGACAAGATGATGACAGTTAAGTGATATCAGCTAACCATTGACATGTGAGTAAAGGAACGATACTTCAATTTAGAGTAGATAAGACCCATCAAGAGGTATAAGAAGAAATAGCAGTAAAATAAGTAAGGAAAGCACACGATGGGTTGTCCAAGTTTAAGTTGGGGTGCAATAATCTCAGGCATAACAGGAGCCATATCTGAGGAAGTAGGCTGCAGATTCTGGTTTTTATCTCGAAGATTCCCATCTGACAATAAAAAAGCCTTGTAAGATGCAAGAGACTAATTTGTTTAATTGCTAGTGCATCCATCAGTTAATTATGAATACTAGTCAATGACCTAACAAGGGGTTTGGGTGTTCTGCAGGATTTAGCAGTATCAATAATAATAAAAACATTATACGTCTAGGCAGAACAGTAAGAATATTTCTGCATCTTGGTGTTAGGCCAGCTGATACCGGCCCATACCATATGAACTCTTACATTGAACCGCGAGTCCTGTTCAGTAGTTCGACAGTTTCAACACTATAATATCTCCCAAACCATATATAAAGAGCTATCCTTTCGGGCATAAGCATTCCCGATGTTGCAATTCAGAATAAGTTGAAAATTAATCACATCTTTTGAAATACAAAATAAAAAAAGGAAAACACAATGCATAACATTCAACACAAACCAATACGAAATCCTAACAATACTTAGGCAGCATAGATCCTGGATGAATGTTCCAAGTTCAGCTAATCCAAAAGGTTAGCTCAAGTTCATATACAGGCTGCGAAGTACTTTGAGAACATCTCAGCATCACATAAAAAGCCCTCGTTTCAGAATGATAGCACAGCGAAGATAAGATAGATGGTGAGTAGAGAGAGGAATAATTTAACCTGCTCTTGTGCCAATATTCTGCTGCTCTTTATTTGCATCACCTGTCCCATGGACTCCATTGATGTTAGGCACAGCAGCTACCTCATCTCCGACCAAAGCTGCCTTAGAAGTAGGTACTGCAGCGAAAAGGGGAGTACACCACCATGGTTGCGTACTGACTATGGTAGGAAAAGCAGTTTGATCGCTTAGATCTGTTAGATTTGCACCACCTGGACGTGATTCCATCCCACTGTATGTGACCCTTCAAATCAAAACTCTTCTTGTAAATTATACAAGGAAAGTAAAGTTAATTAGCTAGACAGTGTCCATGCACAACACAATAAGACAAGGAAGAATCGCTCATCCAACGAAAAATAATAAAAAGAAGACAAAAATTACTTTAAAACAGAGTCTAAATAACGTATTTTTTTTTTGGAGCAAAAATTAGAGATAAATACAACTGCAAGAGACTCCAAGGTCCCACATTAGGAAACAGGACTCCACAGAAATCCACTCTAACGAGATCATCCAAAACCCCAAGTTTATAGCTATTTCCGGAAAGTATAGCTTAGTGCAGCGTGCCCCGAACTCCATCACGATGCAAGAATACTCGAAAAAAAGATCACATCCCAACTGAAGCTACAAACACAATTAAAAGGCAGGATCAGAAAAGAAAAATTCCCATCTTTACTGAACAACAAACATCTAATTCGATCAGGAATCAACAAACACACGAAGGATAGTAGCATTCAACTTCAGCAATCACAAAACCCCCAAATTTCTCAAAGAGTATGAACTAGGAATCAAAAGAACAAGCAAGCAATCAATCAACCAAAAACAGAAAACATCGCGCCCAATTATTGGAGACTCAATCTAGTAATCCACGAGCCATCTCGAAGACAAAAGCTACGCACACACAATACATGGACACAGAAAGCTAAGAGAACCTGAAGAATCCGCCGCTATCCACGACTTCTCCAATCGAATAGCCGCAGCAGCTCTGAACAGACGTCGAAACGGCCAACCAGATTCCGGAAGGCGTAAACCCTTCGCCTTTTGGCTTTCACCGCATCAAAAGGCTACAGAACCGTAGGAATCACCCTCCTCCGGCCATCGATCTCTGCATATGTCCATCGCGGGGGACGAATCGAATTCAAAGGCGAGGCAGGAATGAAGAAATTTCGCGGAGACGACGATTTATAACGACAACTCTTTCAACCGCTCCTGTTCCAGAAGTTTCCAAAGGAGTTGCTTACTCCCACTCCGCCACTCACATCCAGCGAAATGACACTCTTGTCCCCAAAGCTTAAAGAATATTAATTAAGGGTCATTAATCACCAAAAAGGGTAAATTAGTCATTTCGTGACGTATGATGGGAAGTGTTCTACTGACAGCGACGCGGGGTGGCCTCGGACTTAACCCGTTTAGGTAAAAAAGAAAGCATAAGATTCGCACCCGCATGGTCTACCCGTCCAGTGGTTGGCATTTTTCGTACGGTCCCCGCATGAACCCCCACGCGTCGGCAGGGTGAAGTTAGTCGCCTGTCGGATCCGTTTGCAGGCGGGCGCTGTCGCCTGCCGCGGCGGCGGCAGATTGGCTGCCGAGGAGACGCAAACGCCAGCTTTGTCGCGTAGCGGCTGCCCGTCGCCGTCGGCCGCCGTCAGAATCTTCGACCAGATCAGCAGGACCGACCAAATCTAGCTCGGTCCTCCTTGCGCCTCGCGTGGATCTTCGGATCAAATCGGCCGGATTCATCCCGCGTGTCCAAAATTATTATTTTTTCCCTTATTAAAGATTCTCCCCCTGCTTAATTTCATTTTCGTTTTTCATTTTTTTTCTTCCATATTTTTCTATTTTTTTAGAAAAATCATTTTTTAACATTTTTAATTTTCCAACTAAATTAAGTTTCATTTTTCAGAAAACGTATATGGAAAATGCCAATCAAATAATACTTTTCATATTTTTTTATTTTCTAAAAAATAAAAATAGAAAATAAATAAACCAACGCTGCCTATATTTTTAAATGAGGGATGATGTAATTGGTTTATTAATTATGATGAATGGGACTTCTCCATTATTTAAGCAAAATAATGGTTTAGTTTTATCCTTTGTATTATGTCACCTCCATTGAATTTTGAATTGATTGGTAATGCACTAGGTCAAAGATCATCATTATCCTGAATTCTAATCAGGGATTACATTCTTAATCCATGAACTTTAATTTTTTAAAAAAAAACTTTAATTAAGCTCGTCCCCTATTTTGTTGGATTTATGTCATGCATCAACAAGATGTGACAATTTTCTTAAAGTGAAAGCTTTGACCAACTTCAATTTTTAAGGTCATTTTATTTTACAAAGTTAAAATGACAACAAAAAAAAAAAAAGAGAGAGAGAGGCGATAATTATTTACGAGAATAAAATTGAGATTATGAGAATCTGAAGCATATCCAAGCCCTGTTCTTCACGTTAGTCAACGAAGTCCAAAATGATTCACGAGAGTCAAACTAAGTCCAAGCCCTGTTCTTTACGCTAGTTTTCTTCCGATCCGACTGCGACGTCGTTGACCAACCAACTGTATTCAAATCTCCGGCGATCTCCTCTCTTTGACTCCGCTGCGAGATATAATCGGGGAGTCTTCCTTATTCCTGGCCTCAAGGTGGGATTTCAATCGAGAAGAGAGTAGAGAAAAGTTCAGATCTTCGGCTTCGAAATCTAACGTGAATTTGATTCAATGGGAATTTGCTACGCTATTCCCGTCGATCCGGAGATGAAGAAGGCGGCTTCGCCGCCGAAGACGGCGGCGGAGAAGAAGGAGAAGAAGAGGAAGACGAAGAGGATGAACCCCTTCTCGCTGGGCTACCACCGCGCGGCCGCTCCCGGCTTCGCCGTCCTCCAATGCCCCAGCGGCCTCGACATCGCCGCCCGGTACGACCTCGGCCGCGAGCTCGGCCGCGGCGAGTTCGGCACCACCTTCCTCTGCACCGACCGCGCCACCGGCGAGCGCTTCGCCTGCAAGTCCATCTCCAAGCGGAAGCTGCGCACGACGGTGGACATCGAGGACGCGCGGAGGGAGGTGGAGATCATGCGCCACCTTCCGTTGCACCCCAACCTGGTCAGCCTCAAGGAGACGTACGAGGACGGCGGGGCGGTGCACCTGGTCATGGAGCTCTGCGAGGGCGGCGAGCTCTTCGACCGCATCGTCGCGAGGGGCCACTACACCGAGCGCGCCGCCGCCTCGGTGATCCGCACCATCGTGGAGGTGGTGCAGATGTGCCACCGGCACGGTGTGATGCACCGGGACCTCAAGCCGGAAAACTTCCTCTTCGGAGACAGCCGCGAGAATGCCCCTCTCAAAGCGATCGACTTCGGCCTGTCCCAATTTTTCAGACCAGGCAATTCATTCTACAATTTAATACCATTTATATTTGATTTTTAGTTTTTATCTACGATACAATTCGATAATATCCATCAAATGTGCAGGCGAGCGATTCACCGAGATCGTCGGAAGTCCCTACTACATGGCCCCTGAGGTTTTACTCAGAAACTATGGACCTGAAGTCGATGTCTGGAGCTCAGGAGTCATCCTCTACATCTTGCTATCCGGCACGCCGCCATTTTGGGGAGGCAAGTGACTGAATTCCTCGCGAGGATCGCATACTTTGAAGCATTTCAGATTCAAGTTTCATGATCGATGATCTTACACTGATTGCAGAGACTGAACATGGAGTCGCGGAAGCGATCATTCGATCGGTCGTCGATTTTAAAAGAGACCCGTGGCCTAAAGTTTCCGACTATGCTAAAGACCTCGTCCGACGGATGCTCGAACGCGATCCAAACAAACGTTTGACGGCTCAACAAGTTCTCGGTAACTCCACTGCCCAATTCTTCAATCTGAGGGGATGCATTGCTAGATCATGTCGAGTTGAAGTAGCACAATTGCATTTGCAGATCATCCTTGGCTGCAAAACGGGAAGAAGACCCCCAATGTCAATCTCGGCGAGACTGTTCGGGCTCGACTTCAACAGTTTTCGATGATGAACAAGTTCAAAAGCAAAGCTCTCAAGGTGGTAGTCTGTCATTTGGTACATTTTGGGAATGCTTGATATTGAGGTCTCCGGTTAACCATTACTGTGATGTTTACAGGTCATGGCGGAGCATATGTCGACGGAGGAAGTCGCGGACATAAAGGATATGTTCGGGACTATGGACGTCGGCGACGAGGGGAAGATAACCGTCGAGGAGTTCAAACGCGGCTTGCATAAGCTTGGCCACTTGGTGCCTGATTCAGATGTTAAGACACTAATGGAGGCAGTGAGTTTCAACCTGTTTCTGTTCCATTGTTCTTCAGCGTGCTAACGATACCAAACCTGTCGTCTACATTGGCAGGCCGATGTAGATCGAAATGGCACCCTCGACTATGGAGAATTTGTCGCGATCTCGATCCACCTGAAAAGGATCGGTGATGATGGGCACCTCCGCAAGGCCTTTCGATACTTTGATCAGGACGACAGCGGATACATAGAGATCGAAGAGCTGAGGGATTGCTTGGCAGATGACCTGGGGCCAAACCATGATGAAGTAATTTACGCGATAATTCGCGACGTCGACACCGACAAGGTCTGTGTCTCCTATCACTCAGCCTTTCGCGATCGAGCATGCCGCTGGGGCATTCACAATCCTAATTTAGGTTGGTTCCTGGCCTGCAGGATGGGAAAATAAGCTACGATGAGTTTGCGATGATGATGAAGGCTGGAACAGACTGGAGGAAGGCGTCGAGGCAGTACTCGAGGGAGAGGTTCACATCCCTCAGCTCCAAACTCGCAAAGGGTGGATGGATGTTTGCATCGACCGGGAAGTTATCGTAAACATTGATCGGATCACTTCATCTGTGTCGCTATGTTTGTTTGTTTTGTTTCTTAGAAATTGTTGTTTGTTGTAGTGGTGGTGTACATATTGTTCCTATATTCATCTTCTTCCTTTCGAACTCCGATTCGATCATTTTGATTGCTTTCCTTCTTTGGTTGATTTGCGACGAATCGAAATCTTTTTCGAGGTTTAAGGGGGGGCAGAGAATTGCCCTGGTAAACTCAGGGAGTAATTGAACTTAGGAAGAAGGATGGATTTGCATTTGCATCACCAGTAGTCGCCGCAGGAGCAGTCGCCGGCGTGGAACCTGTGGAAGCGGTGGTTGTCCCTCAGCACCACCACCCGTGGGGTGCACTTGGTCAGCCACTTGATGGCCGTGTGGCAGTCGGCGCACACCCTCAGGTTCTTCATCACCCTTATCGGTTCCCCCTCGGCCACCAGCAGCAGGCCCAGCGCGATGGCCAGCCGCTCGCTGTGGTACCTTATCGCCGCCCTCTTCTCTTCCCCGCCGACGTCCTGAAGGACTTCCCTCGTGTCCGGCACGTACCCGGCTTCCTCCATCTTCCGCTCCACTTCCTCCAGTTTCGCGTATATTTCGTCGGTCCTAGGATGTGACCTGTCGCTGGACGTGAAGGTGTGGACTTTGCCGGTGGCCTCCAGCCAGCTCAGGCCCGTCTCCTTGCGCACGCCGCGGTCGCGCATCGCCTTCCTCGCCCGCGCCGCCTCCGCGTACCGGCCCGCCGCGGAGTACGCGTTGGATAGCAGCACGTGGGCGCCCGAGCTCAGAGACCCTGTTTCGAACAGCTTCACCGCCGCGTACGCCGCCGTGTCGGCGTCCTTGTGGATGCGGCACCCGGTGATGAGCGCGCCCCAGACCGACTCCGTCGGCGCAATCGGCATCGCCTCGATGAAGGAGACCGCCTCCCCGATGCGGCCTGCCCGGCTGAGGAGGTCCGCCATCGCCGCGTAGTGCTGCGGCCCTGCCTCGATGCCGTGCTCCGCCATCGAGGCGAAGTAGCGTTTCCCGTCGTCGACGAGCCCCGCGTGGCTGCAGGCGGTCAGTAGGCAGAGGAAAGTGATGAAATTTGGGGCGAAGCCGGAGGATTTCATCTCGCGAAAGCGGGCGAAGGCGGCGCCGGTGTGGCCGTGCTGCGCCGAGGCAATGAGAACTGCGTTCCAGGCGCCGAGATTTCTTTGGGGCATTTCGTCGAACAGATTGTAGGCATGTTCCACGATCCCGCATTTGGAGTAGAGCGATATGAGGGAGCTGCCGACGAAGGGGGAGGAGTCGAAGCTAGTCTTGAAGCAATGGCCGTGGATGCTGGAGCCGAGCTCGAGGAGGGTGGTGGTGCCGCAAACCCTAATGACGCAGGAGTAGGTGAAGTCGTTGACCCCCGGAGGTTCGAGCTCGGCCAGGGCGGTCTTGAACAAGCGAAGAGCCTCGGCATCGAAGCCAGACTCCGCGTAGCCGTAGATCATGGCGCTCCAGGAAACGACGTTCCGGTAAGGCATCAGATCGAACAGTCGCTGGGCGTCAGCAATTAGGGAAGACTTGGCGTACATGTCGACGAGGGAAGAGGCGACGAAGACGTCGTCGGCGAAGGGGGTTTTGAGAGCGAGGGCGTGGATGGAGGAGGACAGGGAGGTAGAAGATATGGCAGCGGCGGCCTTGGCGACGGAGGGGAGGGATCGGTCGGAGGGGGCGACGCCTGCAAGGAGGAGTGAGCGGAAGGCGGCGAGGGCAGGGACCGGGAGGCCATTCTGCGCGAGGGCGGCGAGGAGGGAGGACCAGGCGGCAGGGGAGCGAGGGGAGGGGGAGTCGTCGAAGGCGGCGCGGGAGTGGAGGGGGAGGCCGCAGCGGGCGTAGAAGGTAATGAGGTGGTTGGAGAGTGGGCGGAGGGCGGCGGAGGGGGAGGAGAGGCGGCCGGACTTGATGAGGTGGGCGTGGAGCTGCTGGCCTCTGGGGAGGGAACGCGCGGCGGAGAGGGAGAGGAGTAGATCGGCGAAGCCGGCCGGCGAAGTCGGCAGCGATGCCGGCGCGCGGTAAGGGCGGGGTAGTAGCAGCATTTAAGCAACACCGGGAGACGAAGCCACGCTCAAACTATATATATACACACAGTTTTGATCTCGTGCGCATTTCATCCGTATGTGCCGCACTCTCAGCCGTCGGATCAACACGATTGAAAAATATATAATACATTATTCTTCCCCACCGCGCTGAGTTAGAAGTTTGAAATCGACGGCGAACGGCCAGATTCTGGCCGGAATTCGACCGTTGTCAAGTCGATATTGAATTCTGACCTCACGATGGTCGGAATCCGACCGATTCGAGGTCGGAAATGGCCACAATTGCGACCACTAATAGCCCATGTACACCCGCGTGCACGCATGAGGGCAGGTACCCACATGGTATGTGTTGACCGATGACATATATAGAGGGTTGATATCATGAGCATCCGTTATTGTGTGCCCGTATGCAGCGAATGAGAAATACACAAAAATCACACTGCGACGACGCTCGAACTCGCTGACAAGAGGTCGAATTCCGACGGCGATTTGACCGAGATCCGATTGACCGTCGACGAATCCGAGCTATGGGCAGGTGAAATCACGACGGAGAAAGCATTGTGCATTTCCCATTTACTGTACAATCACGATCGATCAAACGGTAAAGAAATCGTCGTGCATGAGTCGTGCAGCAGAAGACGCTCAGGATATCAAACTCGTATATATAGAGAGTTTTGATATCCTGAGTGTCCGTTATTGCGCGCCCGTGTACAACGAATGGGAAATGCACAGTAACAACGTCCGACGTCCGTTCGAACTCGTCGGCAAGAGGTCAGATTTCGATCCGCGATCGGCGAATATCCGACATCGCTCACCAACACCGATTTGGCCGGATTGCGGTGATTCGATCGATCGATCGGATTCGATCGATTCGATCACGATCGGATTGGCCGATTCTGACCGAAAACTCATCAATCGTGGCGGAACGCATCGCCATGCGGTACGCCAATGGCAGCCGCTGTCGGCCATGATTGGTAGAATCCTACCGTGATCCGTGTCAGACAGATCACGGTCGAACTCCGGTGTCGGTCAAATTGCGATGGGATTCCAGTTGGAATCCGATCGGCCACCAATGAATAGGAGTTGTGGGCGAGTGAAATCGCAACAGAGAAAATACTATGTATTTTTTATTCACTGTACAATCACGATCGATCTGACAATAAAGAAATCGTCACACACGAATCACATAAAGGACGACGCTCAGGATACACATGCGAGTGTCATGTAAGCTAATTCCAGTTGACGCTTGAAACTAGTTTTTATTTATTTGAAAGGGAGGGAATAACACTAAAATAATAATAATAATTATTATTATTATTATTTGAAACCTAAACCAACTTTAAATAATTCTTAGAGAAATATTAATTCCATTAATAGTAAGAATTTAAAATTAATTTAGAAAAAAAATAGATAAAACAAAATTTGATACATAAGAGCACTTGAGATCTTTGCTACATGGATCATAGAGCAATGACCATACCATTTTATTTTGCGAGAAATGATGGATCACCAAATAGAAGAAAGAAAATTCAAGTTGGTAGTTTACATAAAAGGATACATCATAAACCAAAGAACAAATTGATTTTTAACGGTCGATTTGGCACGGAAAGTTCAAGTTTATCGAATAACAACTTCATTTCTAAGTTTATTATACACTTTGAGTTGAAAAGATCCTCAATCTAGTATAACCCTTTAGGCTTCCTCTTAGAACTCTACTACCTAAAGCTTGTTTATCGCATATCTTTTGAATGAACCTCGCCGATTTATAGTGTTTCTCATTTGACTAAACTAGAGTTACATTGAGCTGAACAGTTACGAATCGATAAAGTCCATGCTAAAACTTCATAGTTGAATTAGCCCCCATTTTGTGTTTGCACATTCTAGTTGTGCACCGGAGGGTGGTGGCATGGCCGGAGATTATAGTCCCTGTTCAGCATTTTGAAGATCTCATCGGAAGCCTCGTAAAGTTTTAGCTCCGCAGTGTTCTTGTTTCTCATGTTGCGATACGAGGTCTCGATGGGTTTGCCTTTGCCTTGCACCACATTTGCTTCGTCTTCTTTCTTTTTCCAGTCAGGTTTGGTAGCCCCGACACTCAATTCCTGCGATCGCAAAGTAGGCAAACAAGAGTTGTTCTAAGAGTAGCACAACTGAAATCGAAGAAACATAAATTTGGAACTGAAACTCGACTTTAAGTATTCAGTTTGAATACCTCCAAACCTCGACTTAGAATCTCTCTTTCTTAAGATGAATGAAAGTAAGCTCCTTGATGCTCAAGTGCATTATGGATGTGCTAGTTTACAGTTTACTTGATAGGAAAATACCGACAAATCGAAATTTATGATACATGTTTATTCTATCTGTTAGAAGATTTCAGAATGAACATATACCTCTGTGTTTGATGGCTGAGGTGACTCAGTTAAGGCGGCCTTAGCATCTCCTGCACAGAGAAGAACAAACATGGATTCAAGTTGAACGAAGCTGAAATAATTCTCTCAGATTACTATACTACAGCACTGGCACAATATAATTTATCTCGGATTCGAACGAAAACCACCATTGCGATAGCTTTGAACATCATCAAGTGCAGATCTCCAAGAAACAAAAGTTTCTTTCAGAAATAGATCGATACCACATCAAATGGTATATATACATCATACAAAACTAAACTGTAACTCTTTACTATCTATCACCTTGACTGGTAAATAGGCTCAAAATTTAGACCTCGAGACATTCGTAAATGGCTGTGATTGTTCTTCGGAGGGTGGTAATCTGCGCTGAAAGGTATCAGCTCGACAAATTTAGATCTAGAAGAAGAGGGACGGATTCTAAGACTCGACTCACAGCCTACTCTCGGCTCCTCTTCTCCATGCCCACATTTTCTCACAGAGCTGGGATTTGCACCTGTAGTCAGCTTCATGCAGCTTCTCCCTTCTTCCTTCGCTTCTTCGGCTGCCATCCTACTCACTCTGTGTGATCTCTTGGCACTTGCTTGTCCCTGATATCGAGTCTGCAAGAATCAATTATGAAGTAATAAAAAAGATGAAAGAGTGCCGATTAAACTGTACCTCATTGTTGTTCTTGTTCAAATCTGAAACATAGGAGTTGGGAGTGCAATTGATCAGTAGAACTAAAGAGAGTACATAATTGAAGAGAAATACCTCTGTGAGCAAGGATAAGGAAGTCCTCCATAGAAACCAAAGAGATGCTCAGAAGAAGTGCAGTAAATGTAGACCTCAAGCTCCCCATGGCTCAACCCTGAGCAGAATGTCTGTCATGCAACAGAAAGGAAGATGAGGAAAACAATCCAAAGAACCAAGCTTTATAAGCTAGGGCTGCACCTCCTAGGTCAAAGTTAGGGTTCCAACATCTTGTTGTTAAACGATCCTCTTAACTTCTCATTAACTTTGTTTGCAGAGCTCTGTTCCCAGAGTGAGCACAAACTTCACACCATGGTCCATGGCTTTGCTTGTGCCTCACTCCTTTGGGTTTTGGTGATCTCCATGAAGAAGCACACTTCCACACAATAAGAATCAGAGACTCTTAGTTTACTCCATAGAGAATCTGCTGCAATCTTCAACTAGAAGAATCTTAATCTCATATTTTATTTCCTTCCACAGCAGCAGCCATGGTGGCACACAAAATCATGAATTGAAGAGCCAGAGGAACATGGGGGCTCCTAGGAACTGCTCATCACTGTTCACCTCATCATAAATAGCCAAACCATAAAGAATACAAAGCTTAGCTCTTCCATGCTCTTGAGGAGCGGAGAGCATGTGGGAAAGATGGTGATATCTCATTGTTTAAACCTCTTCTTCCAAGGTTTCCATGTCCGTGGAAACTTTCCAAATACTAAAACAATGATCATTTTCTCCAGCAGCTATAGATGGTTTTTGGTTCCCTGAATGTGATGAAATTCTTGATTAAAATGAGAAGAAGATGATCGTTCTGACAAAAAGATTGTTAGACATGGAGATTGGAAATGCCAATGAAGTGTTTTACATCCAAGTGATGTTTTGAAAATATTTTATATTAGTTCAGTAAATACATTAACAATAATTAATCGATTGATCAAGTGGAAAAAATGATATCATAAAGCATAATAAATATTTTATATTTCATTAACAAGTTTTGATGGAGAACTCAAAAAGAATTTATTAGATATAAAAGGATGAAGAAAAGGAACTGAAGAGACTACTAAGAAAGTAACCTCAAGTTCATACCTCGCCGCCTTCGCTGCCTCCCTGGTCTGATCGGTTCCTGGCATCCGTTTGCATCTTCATCGGTCAGGAGACAGCAACATGAGCCGGTCGAGGTGTTCTGTTGGAAATTCGGTTCAGGATAATGGACCGGTTTGATTGAATCCAGGTCCAACAGGCAATTAAGGAATAATGACCAACTTAATTTAAATTTTATGATTTGATCAATCTAATTCAACTTTAAAACAAATAGCGCAACAATTAAAGAGCAAAACAATTGTTCTATCTAGTGGCCTAGTGACAAACATAACAAATTGTCAAGCTACTGGAACTACAAGCATCAGGTAATGACTTTATCATTGAATGTACCAAATTTCATCACATAAAGGCCAAATAAAACAAAAAACATTACAAAAAGGCTAATCCACAAACAAAATGTTCATACTTCATACTTCATACTTCAAGATGAGTACTTGGATATGAGCTTGTCAACATGGATGATTATATCTTCAATGTTTGGCCGCACTGCAGGTTGGGGCTGTAGCATCCATGTGACAAACTGACGAAGGCTCTCGGGGTAAGGAGGGTTTGGTTCAGATGGCCATTTGATCTGGGCGTTGATAACTGCTAACTGTAAGCTACCTCCTGATTCGCCGAGTACATACTCAAAAGGGGAGGTGCCATACCTACCAAGAACCATTCAGTGGAATATGAACATGAAGATTATGATACCTTAATAACCTGTATAGAAATATTTTATAAATAAGAATCATCAGGCAGGTACCCAGAACAGCTGAATTTAAGCCAACAGGGAAATAAACTCAAGCAAAAAATAATGTAGAACTAGCTGAGACGCATAGGTATTGCCACTCGACCAGTAAACCTTATTTGAAAGGCTTCCTGTTTGATAATAAGGTTTCTTTGGGAACTACTATTTATTAATTTATATACTACTATAGATCTAGTTTATCAAATGCTTAATTGGCAATTATATGTGACAATGCGGTACTTCTCCACGGCTCAAATAGTAGATCCGGATGAGTAAATGTCGATAGACTACTAAATGAACACAGTCTGAACTAGGCTGCAAGAAATGTATAAAAATATATATATATAATGCGATGAAAAAGAAGGAAAACATAATAATCAAAGAGGGTGTAAAATATCTCACATTATTGCATACAGTGTACATCCAAGAGACCATATATCTGTCCTTTCATCAATATTTGCATGGCTCGGGCAGTCCCACAGCTCAGGGGCCCGAAAAGGTGCAGAACAATGCTCACTAGCCCACTCCTAGCAGAAATTCATCAAACAAACAAAAAAAAAGGCTTAACCCTCTGTCAAATTTTTGTTAGCAACATAACTTATGTCTCAAAATTAGTAGGAGATGGAAGTGAAAAATGTGACTGCAGCAAGAGCATAAATCCTAAAAATAAATTGAAGCAAGATTACCAGACTATTGTGAGCATGGTAAAATTAGTTTCGAAAAATGATGATTCTCCAGAAAAAAAATGTCGCTACAAAATAATCCTAGTCCTTTGCGATCTTCATTATTTCAAACTTCAATGCTTTTCAAGACGTAACTAATTACTAGTACAAACATATAATGTATAATGTTCAAACCAAACACTTCTTAAAGGCTAAATAGATTCATACCTGCAACTGCAATGCCTCAGACCTTGAACGAATTTCTTTTCTTGCTGGCCGTGCACTCCCAAAATCCATTAAAATAGCAATAGGTGGTTGCCCTTTCCTATGTGTTATGAGAACATTACCTGGTTTTACATCATTATGAGCATATGGAGGATCAAAACTGTGCATGTGCTTCAGGCCATCACAAAGCTGTGAATAAATAAAAGACGATATGTCATACTGGTATTCATACATGAAATACAATGCTAAACTTACTAAAACAGAAGACTTAACAATAGAAGCTTGATAAACAACTAGCTGCATTTAAATGTCTACAAAGACCAGAACATTGTTATCAAGATCAATCTAAGTCTACATCACCACATCTTATTGAATAGAAAATCAAGTTAAACAAATAGCTAAACTAATCCCCCATTTGGTGCAAATTCATTCATAATTTTAGGAGTGATAAATTTCCAAACTAGCAGCCAATTGTATCTACAGAAAATGAGGTTTCAATTTTACAAAATGAAAACACAACTTTTTTAATAAAAAATTACACTAGGTCGCACATAATTGCCATGCTATGTTCCACTTTGGACTTTTACTACAGAATTACTCTAATTCAGGAAAATCCTTGTGAAATGCAGAAATCTAAAAGAATAGTTGCATTGCGGCAGAATATATTTAGAAATTTCAAAAGGATAAATGACTGTTGCAGTGGCAGCACTAAAGTGTTTCTTAGAAAGTGATAGGAAAGAAGTGACTTGCAATCAATGCAAGCCCCTTTATATGCCTCAACAACTATGAATATAGTGTGAGAGAGGCTAAGATGCAAAAGATTGGCAAGCAAGCTGTCAGTGGATGAGAACGATAAAAATTCGATCAAAGCAATGCACATCACTTCCTAGTTCCCAGTACGACTTGCAGTTCCATGACTGAATTGAAATAACAAATATGTAATTCTTGCAATCTTATATTATTAACGCATCCACTATCGCACAGTTGTATATTTTGGAAGAAGTCAGTGGTCTGGTAAAATGCTTTATTAAGCAACTTAAAACATTTTTTAATTTATTTCAATCTGTTGT
Organism: Wurfbainia villosa; assembly: GCA_025175895.1. Lineage (NCBI taxonomy): Eukaryota > Viridiplantae > Streptophyta > Magnoliopsida > Zingiberales > Zingiberaceae > Wurfbainia > Wurfbainia villosa. The sequence continues at coordinate 44,872,740 of CM045991.1, read as the reverse complement.
TAGTAACATCTTGCTCTAACTTCATATTCTTCTTTGTCAAGATTTTTTAGGCAAGATAGAGAATAGACAATAGATCCTGTTCTAATCTGTCCATATTTTGCCCTATAAAAGGAACAAAAGATAAATCACCGAAACACATTATACTTAGTATAAAAGGAACAAAGTTACAAATCTAAGCAATTAAAAAGGTGCCAAGGAGAACTATGTCCAACCAAAACCAAAAACAAGGAACAAAAGATAAATTTACCTGTCTGAAAATGTGAAGAACCGTGATCGTCGGAAAAGTTTCCTTCTTTGATTGCATAATTTTAGCCAGGTCAAGTAAAGTTCCATCCAGATGCACAGGGAACAATAAGTAGGCTTCATGCTTTCGTGTCCCATCCTGTGTATGCAAATCAATAGAGCAGTACTACAACTTATCACATTGAATACATATTTCACCTGAAGATGCATAATGAAAGAAAACAGCATGAGAAACCCCTTTAGCACAAAGTGTCCTACAAGTTCACGAGAAAAATCTCAGGAATAGTCCATATGTCAGTGAACTTCTATATACAGAGTAAAAAATTGAAATGATAACTAGCAAGCATGTTGCAAGTTATGGTTGGATAACAACCCATATGTCAGCGAACTTCTATCTACAGAGTGCTCTTGCAAGAAACCTAAGTGCACCGTAGCAAGTGTTTACTGTAATATAGTCTTAAATTCATAACATCCAAGGGATCATATTGTAGCATTTGAAGAAGAATTTGGTATAGGGAAACTTAAACTTAATAGATTGAGCAAGCATTTTTTTTACTTGCGAAGCCAAAGAAAATGTATACAAAATGTCTATGAGACTGTGACAGTCCATCGACATGGTGTGTCAGATAATCAGATCTATGTTGTTTGTTTATTTTTTTCTTGAATAACTACTGGTTTGCTATCAAATCAAGTAATTATCACGTCACATATGATCAGCAGGTTTGCAAGGAAGATTGCATGGAAGCGCTTTAATTAGTTATTAACTATTAAGAGTTCAACAAGCAGCATATGAAACTGCAATATAGTCTAGCCCCACAAGTGATACACGCGTTTGCAACCTCAGAAAAGGAATCTGATTGCAATCTACTTATAAACTAATAATACTAATGCAAAAGTATGATAAATACATTTAACTGACCTCCCTTGGCATTAAAATGGATTCATAATGAAGCTAAGTGCTTAACATGAATACTTACTTTCAATTATATATATTAAAAATAGCAGCAAACACGGAACACATTTGGACCTAAATCAAACGTAAGCACCTTAACAGGAATGATGGCATGATCAATGAGAGGAAGCAAATTAGGATGATTGAACAGGGATGAGACGCGGATCTCCTGCTTAACCAGCTCCAGCTGCTCCTCCGTCTGGATGATGACTTTCTTCATGGCGTATGTTCCATCATCTAAAGAAAAGAATAAACCATAAGATTTGCGCATTGTGCACTACAAGTAAATAACCTACCCCAATATTTTTCAGTCATCCAGATCGTTCAACGAGTTGCAATTTTTCCGGATCCAACGAACTATTCCGAAAATGGAGTATATTATAGAGCATAAGTAACAACATCGAAACCAGGGAGAAAAAACAGCCGATCAGAATACCAATCGCAGCAACCTAAACTCAAAATTCGGTTTTGAAGAAGGAAAGTGCAGCGTGAAGGCAGTAGGGCGGACCCGAGATGTGGGAGGGATTGATCGACTTCTTTTTAGCGAGACTGGAGTTTCCATCGGCGACGACCTCCTTTACGAGGAAGACGAAGGCGAAGCCGCCCTCGCCGAGCTGCCTGATGATCCGAAAGCGGTTATCGTTGATCCAGACCTCGCCGCCGCCGTTGACGGCGTCGTAGAGGGCGTTGAGGCCAGAGAAGGAGCAACCCATCTCCTCCTCCTTCCCTCTCCCTCTCTCTCTCTCTCTCTCTCAAACCTTGAAATTATTATTAAAAGCCACCGCACTGTAGTGTATCGAAGGCAAGGCACTATTGACATGTAAGATAGAATTGTATCAGTCTTCGAACTGTAAATTTATCCTCTGTTACATTAATTTTAGATTGGACAAAAATATTTCTTATAATTTATCTCTTTCGTATTTAATATGAAATCAACTGATGAGGAACGTTAAAGATGAGTGAATCATTTTTTACACTAATTAAAGATAAGATATTATCCCTACGAAAGGGCTTTGTAACTAGTGCAACAGTAAAGTTGTACCAATAAGTAATTGTCAATTCCCGAGAGTTGTAAGTCTTTCGGGATGCTTGCCCTCCTACTGTGTTAGTCTTGAATTGGACAAAAATAGTCTCTGTAATTTACGTTCTTTGTATTGATTGTGAGACCGACTGATGGAGGTACTGAGGACGAACAAATCATCTTTGCACCATTGCACCATTGAAGACAAGGCCCTGTCCAAGCCAGGGATGTAAACGAACCGAATCGAATCGAATTTTTAAAAAAATTTAGTATTCGAGTTCGATTCAAAGTTCGAATTGAGATATTCGAATTCGATTCGAAATTCGAAAATTTAATAATTTTGGGCTCGAATTCGATTCGAATCAAAGCTCGAGTTCGGATTCGATTCGAAATTTTCGAATATTAATTCGAACGGTTCGATTACTATTCGAAATTGAGGCTCGATTTAATATTCGAATGAGTCTCGGTTTGATATTCGAAAATTAATACTCGATTTAATATTCGATTTTTTTTTAAAAAAAAAAGTTCGCGAACAGTTCGAACAGTATTATTTCGGCTCGAATTCGATAATTTCGAATTCAAATCGAATATTATTCGAACCGGCTCGAAAAGCTCGCGAACCGACTCGATTCGTTTACACTCCTAGTCCAAGCACAGTACAACAATAAAAATGAATAGATATTCTATAAAAAAAAATATAGTTTGATTTTCTACTACGATATCATTTAATCATGAAATTTAAAAAAAATTATTCGGACGATTCTGAAACCTAGGAGTTTATTCGATGGATGGAGTACAACTTCGATATTGAACAGTCGTTCAAAGATAACGCGATTATAGAGTCTGAATTAAACCATAAAAAATCTATGAGTACTTCCTTGATTTATCCTGGATGGATAGTGGAAGCCACTTGGACTCTGACCGTACCTGACTCAATTGTTGATGAGGCGTCCTGAAAATCTATGAAACAGAATCAGTCACTTCCAAGGATTTATCGGATCGAAAGTTTGGATATTTTAATGTCAATAAAAAAAATTAAAGGCTATGAACTTTTGAGTATCCTCAATTATGATATATTTATAGATTTTTTTTTTTTTCAAATAAGAGTTTGAGATGTTTCCAACCGAAGATAATCGTTAATATAACAGTTTTATTTTTTTTAATTATTATTAAAAACCTAAAATTATGTTTAAACAAAATTTCTTTTTTTTATGATAAGGAATTCAACTCAACGTAGAGGAGTGAAATTAAACTTTAGGATAGAAATTTTGCAAAATTACAAGTGACAAATTTACATGATGTATTTTGGTTCTAAGTTTTAACATCGATTCATTTATCTGAAATTGTTGTGTGGTTTTAAATTATCTAAAAATTAAAAAATAATGGTATAGAATAATTGAATTAGTGCACAATAAAGTATAAAATGAGGTGATTATTTATGAAATTTGATAATTTTATCAAAGCTGATACACAAATCTAAAAAAATTAAATTGTAAAAATATAAATAAATCTAAAGCATGACACAAGAGCATAAAAAAAACACACACTATTGTTTATTTTAAATTTTTTTATAAATTTAGATAATGAATCGCCCAGGGAAGTGTTTGTTCAAATTTATTAATTAAAAATTTTGATCAGTTTAAAATGAGCTTGAATTTTTTTTATTAAACTCAATTTTTATTATCTAATATATGAAATTTATATTTACTATTTTAATCTAAATTAAAAAAATATTTACAATTGCATTTTATATGATTTAATAGATAAATTTATTGGTAAATTATTTGACGTTAGTCAATGACGTCATGCTGTTAGTCAACGCCAGCGGTCCCACTTGTTGGAATAAACGCAGTGTGACTCTCTTCTCTTCTTCATCGTCTCTCTCTCTCTCTCTCGCCCTCTCTCCGTCTCTGATGGCCTCGGACTTCGAATGAGCCAGATCGGGCAAGAAAATGGCGAAGGACAGCTCTCACCGCCTCGTGGGCACCATGCTCAGCGACACCAGATGGCGAGCCCTCATCCCTCTCTGCTGCTCCCTCTCCATGGCCGCCAACCACTCCGCTTCCTCCCCTTTCCTCCACCACCACACCGCCGACTCCGCCGACCCCGCCGTCTTCGCCTTCCCCGCCTCCTGGTCCACCGACGACTGGCTCCTCGCCGGCGCCAGCTCCTCCCACTTCGGCGAAACCGAAGTCGATGCCGCCCTCTTCCCCTCCATCAAGAGCGTCGGGAACGACACCGCCGCCGCCGTCAACGGAGCCTTCCTCCGCTCCTTCAAGAATCTTCTCGAGATTTCTCCGCTTTCAACTGAGGTGACCTATTTCTGAATTTAAAAAAAAAAAAACCCAATTTCGCCGAGAAGTAATCGCTTCGAGCTTTTCCCATCTTGCCTGAACTTTTCAGGCCAATAATTCGAAAAGATCTTATTTTCTGTGATCGTAAGGTAGTCTGTTTGGATTACTATCTTTGCGTCTGCTAAACTTGCCCATTGCCTGTTTGTTCCTTTGCTACAGTGAAAATTTCAAATTGTTTTTCCCCTGCACAGCAAGGAATCACTCGATTGAATTTCCAACCTACAGGTGCAACGAGCTGCTTCTGAAAAGAAGCAAATCGTTTTCACTGGACATTCTTCAGGAGGCTCAATTGCAGTCCTTGCAACCATCTGGTTCCTCGAACAAAATCGAAAATTCAACAACTCGCATAGTCATGCTGATCCTTTCTGTGTCACATTTGGGACTCCCCTTGTTGGAGATGGTGTTTTTGTTCATGCTCTCCAGCGCGAGGATTGGGCCCGCTTGTTCTTGCACTTTGTCATGTTAGGTGATATAGTTCCACGCTGTTTGATGTCGCCTCTGTCGAATTTGAACGAAGAATTCCAAGGGATTCTGGATTTCCTGTGTCCGAAACCGATGCACTTCAGTTCAAGGCCTGCAGTGAGCTCCCTGGTCACCTTCTACAGAACAGTGCTGAGAAATTCTCTTTCCATATCAAACCATCAAGCCTGCTTCCTAATGGGATGCACAAACCCTTTGCTAGAAGTTCTTACTGGCTTCGTCAAGTTTACTCCTTATCGACCTTTCGGCACCTATGCTTTTCATAGCAGTGATGATGACAAACTGATCTGTCTGAAGAACTCTAATTCCATTTTGCATATGCTTTTTTACTTCTTCCAAAGAGACCCGGGACAGGATGTAGAAGAGATTGCTCAGAGGAGTTTAGAGGAGCATCTTCTCTATGAAGTAAGGATTAAAAGGCTCTTCGATTCGCAGAACACTGTGTCATTGCACTCTCTGGATGCGATTCCTCTCTCCTTCAGTGATGGTCTTAACGACGAGGCTACACTGCTCAAAGAGATTGATTTAGTGAGTTTCTTGTCCATTCTTCTCTTTTTGAATTGTAGTTAGTGTTGAATTTGTTTTATCAATAGGCATGTTGCTATCTCTTTAGATGAATAACTCGGAGTGTTAGAGGGGAAGAAGACCTATGGCACCATAAGCTTTCATACAAACTTCCTGCATGTTAAACATCATATGTGAATTGCCTAACTGGTGTGTGTTTTGTCGAAATTTTAGAGTTCAGAAGCTAGGCTGCATTTACATGCTGCCGCAGAATGGGAGAACCAGAGACTCAAGAACCAGGCCAAAGTCGATTCCAACTATAACAAAATACAAGAATCTCTAAAATTCCTTAAAGACTATCGATCTACATGCGAGCTTCGAGGACGAGGTTACTACGACACCTTCAAACTTCAGAAGGATGTGGAAGATTTCAATGCCAATGTGAAGAGACTTGAGCTGGCAGGACTGTGGGATGAGATAGTCGAGATGTTGAGAAGGTATGAACTCCCGGATGGATTCGATGGGAGAAAGGAATGGGCCAACTTGGGCACTCAATACCGCCGTCTGGTCGAACCTCTCGACATTGCCAACTACTACAGGCACTCAAAGAATGAGGATACAGGGCCATACATGGTGAAAGCCCGGCCAAAACGATACCGATACACGCAGAGATGGCTCGAGCATGCTGAACGGCTGCCTGCTAGCTCCAGTGTAGAGTCATGCTTCTGGGCATCTGTCGAAGAGCTCTGTATCGAAACCGGCGATAACAAGCCTTTCCCAGAAGTGAAAACAAGAGTGCTGGAACTCGAACGGGATGTGCTTCGATGGGTAAACGAAGGCAAATTAGGCCGAGATGTGTTCGTCAGCGACTCCACCTTCGCCAAGTGGTGGATGACTCTTCCTTTGCAACACCGGTTAGGCTCCTGCATTGCCCAGTTCATGAGCATCGAAGACATGCTGGGGAACTCGAACCAGTGACATTCGATACCTCTGGAAGTTATAGATTCAAAGCCCATGGGGCAGTTACCATGAATTCAGTACTAGTTTGTGAGTAATTTGATATTGAGTTAGAAGAACAATGTCGATTCTGTATCCATAAATCAGAGTTTGTGTCTTAAAACTCAAAATATTACTTGAATTGTTCTAACTCAGCATGGATACACACATATGCATGAATCAGTTGTGCGAGGAGGGCGATTGAAGCATCTCCCTTTCCCCTTGAATTGTCGAAAGCATCGTTGTCGACACCTAGTCGAGTCGCAAAAGTCCGGTGCCAATACCGTTCGGCATTCGGGATCGTCGTCTCCGCTGCATATTTCAAGATAATACAACCCCCGTAATTGGAGAATTTTCTTCCAACAATAAAAATAATACAACTCCATAATTGGAGAATTTTCTTCCAACAATAAAAGTGGAGACAATATAGTTATGAAAGTGATATACCTGTAAGAACGATGAAAACAAGAAACAAAGAGACCACGCATGTTTTTGCCATCTCAACGAATTAATGGAGCTTCTATGCGAAGAAGAAGATGGCTTGGTTTTGGTTATCACGTATATTTATAATGACAAATTCCAACAGCAATCGCACAAAAAAGGGGAATAAATCTATGGATTATTACATATTTATCATTTATAGATTTTATAAATTTGGTATTTTGCTTTTTTTTTTTTTAACTAATATGACATGTTCTATAGCATCATATAAAATTGAATTATATATATTGCCATATATTTATATCGAATCTTTTATATATATATATATATATATATTATATTTTTTTTAATGAGATATTGCTCCATTAAGGAGTGTGAACAATTGGTTATATCAGTCGATTAATTATGGTTAGTTGACTGATTTGAAATATTAATCGATTGATGATGGCGAAGATCGTGGGATTCGAGACAATCAGTTGACTGAAGTTCATTAGTCGATTGATAATGACGGAGATCGTGGGACTCGAGACAATCAGTTGACTGATTTACATTAATCAGTGAACTGAAATTTATTAGTCGACTGATAATAAATCAGTAAATTGATTGACTTCAATTCGATTTTATTGATTTAATCTATTATTTTCATTTCGAAACTGGAATTGAACGAAATAAACTGATTAAATTGATATTTTAAAATAAAAATTGAATTTTCGAATAAATTGAACCGAAGAGTTCAATTTGGTTGGTTTATTCAGTTTAACCGAATTTTTCTCACCCCCCAGCTTCATCTAAATCAGTCTTAATCTCCTACATACATTGAAAATAAATTATGAAAGTAAGAAATTGTCTAGAAAAGCAAAATAATTCACAATAAATCAGATCATATAAAAAAAAACTCTAGCAATAAAATGAAAAAGGAATTATTTTGGAAATATATAGTCATAACAATTATGCCGTATGATTTTTTATGTAGAAAGGAATATAATGATAAATATTATAATTAGATTTCGATTGTAAGTCACCATTGAAGGACAAAGAGACACTAGAAAACTAAGCAATGATATTGTGAGGCAGAATGGATATTAAAAGGATATTAACCGTGGAAGAGATTGTCAATATAAAAAAAAAATTGAAATGGTAGAGACGTATCGAATGATCGATGATCGATAAAGACAAAAGTCGATAGATCTTATTAGATCGTGGGAAAGTAGAAGGTGAAATATATAAACGAGAAACACAAGTCAAATATCGGAAACTTGATAGATATTAAAGCATCCATACCTTAATATAGATATAAGAAGAAGAAGAAAAACCCAACAAATAAAGAAGGTGACATAAGTTAAATATCATAAAAATAATTAATACTGCTCTAAAAAAAAACTAAAACAGAAAAATAACTAATAAAACACAATTAGAGCATATCGATTTTGAGTTTTGTGCAGGAAATTACATTTTAATTGACCATGTTTTGATTTTAGTTTATTGTCATTAGGAATAATTAATTATAGCATAATGCTAATTAATCTATACAAACCATCACTGTTTAAGCAAACTAATCATAAAATTAATAGTTAAAAAGTAACTCATGGTTTAACGTATCAAAATAAATTTTGGGTGTGTATTTCTTTTTTAATTTTATTTATTTATTTAATAATCTCCGAAATTCACTGATCAGGAACAAAAGACTCGTTCAAACTCCAAAATTAACCATTACTCTTGCCTTTAAGTAGCTTCCACCCTTCCCCTCCCTTCCTCGCCTCATCCCACACATTCTATTCTCCGGCGATCAGGAAATAACTCCGGCGAACGTTAAGCCGACGACGATGGCTGCCTCCATCAAAGCGGCTGTCGTCCTTGTGCTTCTCGTCTGCACGGCCTTCGTAGAATTAAGCATTGTTCCGGCAGCTGAGGCTCGCCCTGTGCCGGCCACTGCAGGGACGATGAGGATGGCCGTCGAGGCTGTGCCGGAGAACCATGGGGCGGCGGCAGAGCCTGTGTCGGAAGCCAGCCAAGAGGACGACGATGAGGCCCTCGACTTCGACCAGGAGCTAGTCGTGTTGGGCCATTGAACGTCCTCATCCTTGCGTGGGTTATCGATTAATTGAAAACATTTTGGTTATCAAATTTGTCTTCCGTTATTTGCGTTTGCTGCCATTTTGTGTCTGCTCCATCTTAATTATCCGATTAAACACATTTTGATATTGCACTGTAATGTAAAATGCACCGTGTCGATTCGACCATCGAATTTCGATCGAATTCCGATCGCGATTCGATCGATATCGAAATCCAATCGGATTGCGGCTGGATTCCGACTAAAAACGGCCGTAATTACGATCGCCAATGATACTGGCGCGCCACATTCGCGATCGTTTTCAGTTGTAATTCGGTCAGAATTCGACCGGACTCCGGTGGCAATTGGATCGTAGTTGAATTTCAGTCGAACTGTCGTCGGATTTCGATCAGATCGTTATCGAAATTTGACCTTCAACCAGCAAGATCAACGACATCAAACATGTGATTACTATGTATTTTCTCACCCGAATTGCATAAGAAAATGACGATCAATTATATATATATATATACAAATAAAAAGTGGGGCGTTGATCATGAGATCGACGACCACGTGTCCTTCGGTAGATAACGTTCACATTCTTCTGAAGCCGCCGCTGCCGCATGAGTGTAATCCGATCCCTCCTCTCGCCGGCTTCTTCCCCTCCGCCTATTCGACGAAATGCGCGGCCGGAAGCCGGCAAACCCAGACGCCGCTCTTCCCTCTCCTCTCTCATTCTCCATAGAACCAGGCGCGGCGAGCTCCTGCAGGCGCTCGAGCTCTTCCTCCAGCTCCAACGCTCCGGCTGGTCGGCCGATGAGTTCGCCCTCGCTAGCCTCCTCAAGTCATGCTCCGCTCTCCCCAATGTGCGGAGACTCGGGGAGCAGCTCCATGCCAAGTCCGTCCGCGCCGGTCTCTCTTCCGAGCGCGGCGTCCGCGCTTCCCTCGTGGCGATGTACTCCGCCGCCGGTCGCTTGGTCGACGGCCGCCAGGTGTTCGACGAAGTTCCCATGCTCGAGGAGACCGATGTGCCGACGTGGAACGCAGTCATCTCCGCCTACTCCTTCCATGGTGCGTTCCTAGATTGTTTCCTCCTGTTCCAAGCCATGCTCGGGTTGGCTCATTTGGCGCCTACCGATGCGACTTTCGCGATCCTCATCAGCGCGTGCGTGGCCAGCCAACAGGTTGCGATCGGAAAGGCGATCCACGCGATGGCCCTCAAGAACCAGTCGCTCGATGCGACCAAGACTTTCAATTCTCTCATCTCCATGTACGCAAAATTGGGCTTTTGGGGAGATGCCATGAAAGTTTTCGATGCAATGTGTCCCAAGGATGTTGTTTCCTGGAACGCCATCATCTCAGGCCTTGAACAAAATGGTGAATTCGAGGCGGCAATCTCGATTTTCCGCAGAATGTCTGCGAAACCAAACAGGATTACCTGTCTCAGCTTGCTCAGCGCAATATCTTCTGTTCTGTCCCTGAGGTTGGGGAAGGAGGTTCATGCTTGGTTAATCAGATCAGGCATTGATTCAGAAACAGCTATAGGCAATTCGCTGATCTCGATGTACGGGAAGTGCAGCGACGTCGAGAAAGGAAAGTTGGTTTTTGAGATGTTGCCTTGTCCCGATGTTATCAGCTGGAACTCCATGCTCTCTGGTTATGCTCAAAACAATGAGTTCAGTAGCTTCTATGAAGTGTTTGAAGAAATGCAGAGCTCAGGATTGAGCCCTGACTCGCATACTCTGACCATCCTACTCTGTGCACTGTCACCTGATTCATCCGCGTCTTGTAAACTGGGAAGAGAAATTCATGGCTATCTGCTGAGACGAGAATTTGAGCTGCCAGTTTCATTGTCAGCGTACAATGCTTTGCTAACTATGTATTCGAATTTCGGTCGGATTTCTGATGCAGAGAAGCTCTTTAAGGGTTTGGACGAACTGAATTCCTTCACTTTCAATACCATGATCGATGGGCTCTCTAACAATGACTTGTGTCATGATGCTATGGCACTCTTTGTCGAGATGCACGAGCAAGGATTTCCATTAGAGTTTTCAACCTTGTCGATCGTTCTTACAGTTTGCAGCAAAATGGTCTCCATCGAATTGGGAAAACAGCTGCATTCATTTGCCATAAAGCAATGTCTCCGTGCCTCGATTTCGCAAGGTAGCTCCTTGTCCGTCGACAATGCACTCGTCTCCATGTATTCAAAGTGTGGTAGCTTGAGCGATGCAATTCAAGTGTTTCGAAGGATGGAGAAAAGAGATGTGATCTCATGGACAGCCATGATCACAGGATGTGCACATCATGGAGTGGCCAAGGGGTCGCTTGAATTCTTCGGCGAAATGAGAAACAGCGGCATTCAGCCCAATTCAGTCACGTATCTCGGCATGCTTACAGCTTGTGCGCATGCTGGTCTAGTCGAAGAAGGCGAGCAATATTTTGGTTTGCTGATCAAAGACTGTAAGAGCGAGCTGAGCATCGAACATTATGCTTCCATGGTGGATTTGTTTGGTCGATCTGGCCAGTTCGAGCAGAGCGAAGCTATGGTTCAGTTAGCAACTTCTCGTCTGAAGCAAAATAGCAATTCTTGTTTACGACTCCGGAAAGTATTGCTCGGGGCTTGCCACTCGCATAGGCAACTTGATCTCGGCATTAACATCGGATCAAGAATTTTGGATTCCAACCCGGACGATGAGACTGCTCATGTTCTTCTTTCCAATCTGTATGCCTCGTTTGGCTTGTGGAACGATGCAATATCGATACGGCGGCTGATGAAGGAAAAAGGCCTAAAGAAGGAGGCTGGATGTAGCTGGGTAGAGATCGGAAACAGGAAGCATGTTTTTGTAGCTGCTGATGATTTCCATGAGAACAGGAAGGAGATCTACGAGAAGCTCGACGAGTTGCACGATAAGTGCAGAGGAATCGGGTATGTCCCCATGACAAAATATGTTCTCCACGACGTCGACGAGCTTCAGAAAGAGGCAATCCTGAGAAACCATAGCGAGAGATTGGCTGTATCCTTTGCGTTGATATCCTCAGCGAAGGCGAAAGGAGTGGTTCGAGTGATTAAGAATCTCCGCGTGTGTGAGGATTGCCATGACTGGATGAAGTTTGCTTGCCAAGTTGAGGGCGTAGAGATCGTCCTAAGAGATTCCAGACGGTTTCATTCTTTCAGAGAAGGAAAATGTTCCTGCGGTGATTATTGGTGACTATTCGATCCTGCTGACACAAATTCAGCTCTAAATTTTCAAAAAATGAAGCTACTGAATGCGCTGACTCTTTGCTTACCAGAAGAATGATGTTGGTGCTCAGGCTCGAGGAAAGATAATCAACGTGCTCTCAATCGTGGGAAAATCTCGAGCATGTCGACACTCGATGAACAAAAACATGCTTTCGAGATATTCATGGGCTTTTAATCAGTCTCAAGATTGGTCTTTAGCTTTCAAAAGGATGCCGGAAACCTTATTGGTCTTGTGATGGAATTTGTAGATCTACGACCTGTGGCTGACTGATAGGGACTTTGATCCTCGATACAGAGGAGCCGCCGCCGCCGCTTCTTTTCTTGTTGGATTGAGTATAGTTTTGTCTGAATTTTTATGTAATAAATGCTGTGATTTGGATAGTGCGATGTTCATCATAATCCTGACTGGATTTGGAAGCCTCGGACTTCCAGTGTCAGATCAAATTTATCTTTCCTAAAGTCATTGGAAGAATTATATGGATGTTCTTGGCGGACACATTGAACTTGCTGTTGTTGCTTTATTGATCTTGATTGATTGTTTATGACGAGGTATTTGTTCGAATTGCATCATCTGGCTCAGTTAAAGATGCATTTTTTTATTTTAATTTTGCTGTCATATTTCATAGGAGTTTTTTTTTTTTTTTGGAAAGGCATTTATGCTTATATATATACAATGAGAATGAGATCGCTTTTTTTTTTTCTATTTTTTTTTATGCATTGAATATTCAAGTTTTTAATCTGATTAATCAGGAAAATTCAATTGAATATACAATTGTACAATTCCTGTAAAATATATCCAACGTCAAAGATGTACTTGATTTGAGAAAACAAACTTTTAATTTACATTTAATTCAATTTTTTTTCAATACTATTACAGATAAATAAGATATAAAATTTAAAATTTTCGCTCAAATTCAAGAGTCCTTTACTATTATATTCTGGCAAACATAATCATCTTGTCTTTTGTTACAAAGATGACAATGATAAGGATCAAAATTCACTGAATATCTTGTTCCGCAGGTAGTGGCATGTTAACCCTAAAAGATAGAATAAGATCAAGTTTAATTCACACAAGCTCATCCCTATTTACCTAACATCCAACTGCATCTACTCCCACCCAAACACTATCAAAAATGGGGAGAAAACCCCCTGCAAGGATTTGATACTCCAAAAAGAAAAAAATGCAGCAAGGCACCTCACTTCCTCTTCTTTGACGGTGGCTGCTGCAGCTCATCGTCTTCCTCTTCCTCTTCTTCATCGTCTTCATCATTGTTATCCTCATCGTCTTCCTCTTCACTTCCTCCTTCACCATTGGCTTCGGGTTCATATCCTTCATCATCATTCTCTTCTCCGGAAAAATCATCGTCGCCTCCATTGTCACCCCCATTGTCTTCTGGATCTTCTCCATCCTCATCGCGGTTGTCATCTGAATCATCATCGTCATCCTTGTTCTCAAGGACATCTCCATGTTTGGCTCTTCGAATCATTCTTCATGAAAAAAGCACACGGTCAGCGGCGCTATCACTAAGACTAGAGTATGTTAGGAGGACCTACCTATAACTAGCTTTCGACTCCTCACTGAATGGGGCAGCTTCACCTGATACCTGAAACAGGTCCAATTTTAAGCGCAGCAGAAGAGGAATACATCCACAATGTCAAGGAAACATATAAAGGAACCATGTGTATAATGGCGAATGAAAACAGTCGTCTATGCTGAAGAAACATCAAGAATTACAGATCCATAGTCCTCAGATTAAACTCTAAAAGTGCATATTCCTATTGATAAGTTCATCAGATGATGAACATACAATTTCCATTGATCAAATAGTACCTAGAAAGTATTTATCTGTTAAAAAAATAGAATAGAATTTTAAAACATCGAAAAGAATAAACACTTCAATCAGGGTACTAGGAATGAGTTCATACCTACGAAGGAAACATGGGGATCCTAAGAATTCTTGCCTAAGAAAGTTGAATATTGAACACTCGTAATTGTGAAACATGAAACCACAAAAGAAAAGAAAATGAAAAAAAAAAAAGCATCAGTGATATGCTCCGGATCGAAAACTAAACACCCAAGACAAATCATCTCCAGCTTAGAACCCAGAAAATATTTTCAGGAGATAGCATCCTAAATTTAGTCCTGCATCCTTTACTTTGACAAATGCTTGTGCCTACAAACATGTATTTACTCATTGACAATGTACTAATCGGAGACGAAGTACTCGTAGCAAGTTGGACATACTACACATACCACATGCCCACAAATAGGGTTAGGCAACAAACCCTAAGATACTGCAACAATGAGAAACATGATGATGAGAAGCTAGCCTTTGTTTTCAAGCTGAGACACTACAGCTGATAACTCCGATAACAGAAACCATTTTCATTCTCAAATAGAAGTGAACCTTCCTACAAAAGCTAATCCATCACAAAAAAAAAAAAAAACAGCTCATAAAGAAGAGATTAAATTCGCCATTCACAGACAATCAACCTTGGAAAACATACGTTGAGCATCAGTGTTCAGAGCCTCCACATTCTAGGGTTTAGTACATTAAGCAAACAACTTCAAAACGGGAACAGTGATCTAGAAAGCTTTCCAAAGATATATTCCGCCCATAAAACACTTCCTGATAAGCTCCAAATTCTCCCGAGTGACGGCGACAAGATTAAAAGAACCCCTAGATCAACACGAGCGAGGAGCTAAATTTCACATCTTTAGGTGGCTCGACCAAGGAAAAGCAAAATACCAACTTCGTCAATCATCAAATAATCAACTTCGATTGATTTAAGGAAAAAGGAAGAAACAGAATTAGAGAGAGAGAGAGAGAGAGAGAGAGAGAGACCCTACCGCCAGAAGAAGCCAAAGGAGAAGCCTTTCTGTTACCATTACGGATTCCGCCACCAGCAACTCCGCCATGGAGAAAAAGGCAGTAGCTCCATCACTCCTGATTCGACATAACGCCTCCATATCTACTAACCAAGCAGTTAAATCCACAAAGAGAAGAAACAAAAGCAGGGATAAGAAACGATCTGCAAACTCTAATTGCGGCAAGGCACAGACCGAGGACCAGAGATTCGTACCGAGGTCGAAGACGAAGAGGAAAGCAACCCTATTTAGTTTCAATGCAACAGCGCGTGATCTCTCATTCGTTGCGAAGGGCTTTGACGCTTCGATTAGGTTTTCGAGGGATTCGAGTCCAGGTAAGGATCCTGTCCAAGCAGTCGTCGTATTCGCGATCTGTGCACTTCCGATCTCATCCCCAGGGATCTGTCCTTTTACGGCTTGCACTGGGTACTGGCGTACTGCAAGAGATAGAAGAAACGTAATCTTGAACAAGATCCTCACCCTATGATTGGAATCTAATTGAGATGCTTGCGCATCTTTGATACATTCACACCCCTAATATATATATATTAATCGGGTATTTCCGATTAATTTCGAAGAGTCACTTATCCGTAATCCGATTGAGTATCTAAACTTTCAATTCGATTAATTTCTGAGAGTTATCGATCTTGTCTTATAAGTCATGGATTTTCGAAATACCTCATCAATAACTGAGCCAAGTAAGATCAAAATCTAAGTGATTTCCACCGACCAACAAGGATAAATCAGAGAAGCACTTACAACTTTTTTACCGTTCAATCCAGACTTCACAATCATATCATTCTTGTACGACGATTCAATGCTAAAATTATACTCCGTCCACCGAATAAATTTTTAGCCCTCAAGATTGTCCAAATAAATTTTATTTTTAAATTCATCATCGAACGATATCAGATGATCGAATTATATTCTCATATAAAATATCTCTCCTGCATCGTGTTCAAGGATTTTTTTTTTCTTCAAATTTTACTTGCAATGTATTTATTTTTCCTAACGATAAATAAATCCCACATAAAAAATGAATAGTAATTAAAATTAGATAAAAATTGCGAATAATACTACAAATTAAATTACTCTTTTAGTATTTGACCTCAACGCATTTTAAGTAGCCATGCAAAATTTCGAAGAAAGATTCATTATACATAATCTCAGAGACTATTTTTAAAATTCAAATTCCAAGATAATAATTCTATCGCTCCAAGACTCTCCTTCGCCTCAATACATTTTTAAAATTATCCAAAAATTTATCATAAAAACTCTAAATATATTGATTGAGCAAATAAGGTGATTTATCTCGTACCATCTATTGGTGATAGACTCAAATGGCTTCTTAGAAAGGTTTTCAGCTTCAAAATCTCATTGAGACATAACTATGAGTTGGCTTCTGTGATACAATGCAAGGCCTGAAATCCATTACCCACAAGGTGTTAATTTCTTGTTGCCGGCGCCACGAGGATTTTCGTCTTTCCAGTCATCCCAAGCTCTCGCCTTCTCCACCTTTGCATCGTCGTCGTCGCCATCGTCATCATCAGTTGCTGATGCAGTGATGTCCTTGTGCCACGAAGAGTTTGCTTCCTCCATGATCTTCGCATTCCTCTCCTGCCATTTCTTCATCATCTCCATTTCGCGCAATCCAGCTTCCTCGATGCTCATCGTAGGCAGTCTATATTTGATTTCAAAAGAGTCGAATGAAGTTAGAAGCACAAGCATTTAGTGTTCCAAACTAGATGTTTCGCCATTGTGCGTCGCTAGTAGTAAAATCAATATCAACTTGAGAAACAGCAAAGCATAAGCCTTGTGCTTGAGATAAAAAGAATGAGTAAATAAGTACATATATAAAAATAAATAAATGAATAGCAGAAATTTAAAAATATGTACCTGTAACCAGGTTGGAAGACTTGTGCTTGGATTCTTTCCCTCTCGCTTGTTAGCCTACTGCCGACGAGGCTCGCCGGTCCAAATATCATTGGTCGGTGTTTGTGCTCATGTGCTTGTGAAACTTTTGCCCTGCCTTCGATAACATCCTGAGCAAAGGCGGCACAAGTGATAGGCTCTGCTGGCTTGGAGGAAACCGCTCGACTTGCTGCATTTCTATGCCAGGTTTCAGCTCGGTCGGTTCGCTCGTCGAGCATCTCTCGAGCAAAATCTTCTCCTTCCTGTACACAGTTGCATCCAAAACTTTGAATCATCAGGTTCTTCTTTTAATTTTTTGTCGCCAAGTAAAAGGAGACGAGAGGGAAACTACTTAAAGATAGTAGTGTAGGTGTTCAGAGTACGACTCTGGAAGATTAGTTATGCAGCTGGTGAGCATGACTACAGCGGACAGAATTTAGAGGATCAAGATTTGTATATCTGGGCATCCAAAACCATAATGAAGATATCGATCTGTCTATACATGAATAGAAAGATGTTCTCAAATCAAACTAGTTGATCATTATACAAGAATATTACCCTGCACAATTCATTCATGAGCACCTACGAATACCTCCATTATCCGTCGTCCGATCTCATAGGATTCAAGGATTGGACTATAGAACTCACCCGATATATATATATATTAAGTGATGAATACAATTGCTTGATGGATGTCTAAAAGGGTAGCCCGATACACGAAGCTCCTGTCATGCAGAGTCCCAGAGAAGGATCCATTGTACGCAGCCTTACTTTGCTTTGCAATAGACTATTTCCATTTCCAGGATTCGATTCGAACTCGTGACCTCTATGTCACGAGGCAACAACTTTACCGTTGCGCCAAAGCTCCCCTTCTACTTGATGGATGTCTGAACCAAACAAATCCAAAACCAAATAGGTCATTTTGGTTTGATTTGAAAGCTTAGCAATTTCAGTTTTGGTTCAGCTTCATTTTTGAAAATTTAGATTCTGGTTTAGTAATTTACTTGAAAGATCGAGCTGCCATGCTTGCCTCTACAGAAGAGAGCTTCTATTTCATTTAATCAGTAAACGAGTGGACTCAAATTTAACAGCATATTTTATTGATAAAAAAAAATAGAAACAATAAAAGAACACTTAGCGTGCATGTTGATATGTGAAACCCAAAAAACATAAAACAACTCTGAGATTCAAAATCAAAAACTAATCGGAATCAGCCATTTTAAAAGACGTAGAAATTAGTTTTCCAAAATAGAAATGTGTGGAGTGAACTGTGGAACTGATTCCATGTCACATGTAAAATTATGATCTATGCAAATGCAAAAGAATGTCGCTAAAATGCTGCCTTAAATGACAAGACGATATTGAATGATTTTACCTTTGACTGTCTGTCCTTCACAGCAATAAGCATTTCTTCTTCTTTCTTTAGCATGTCCAAGAGATCAAATGCCTGACAGAGAAGGGGAAAATAAATAAATAAAAACAAGATCAGCTATCTAATACAAACACAACAATGAAAATTCCCATAAATATACACTGGAATGAATCTGAACATAGATAAACAAATTTCAGATATGGAAACACTGACCTTACAAATAGATAAGGAAATTGTTGCAAGCCATGCCTGTAATATAGGCCAAAAAAATGAATTATTGCACATTTCAGCCACAATATGACAACCAAAAGTCATTCAAATTTTCTTACACTAATGTAAAATATAATAATAATAATATTACTATTATTTCAGTTACGAGTATAATTTTGAAAATGAAAGTGGTTGAGTATGGCATAGGCAAATGTTGGCTACAATTGAATAACTAAAGTGAGCTACAAAATATAAATCCACAGAATCGATGCTATATAATGATAAATCTAAATCTATTCGCCAATATTAGGTATTGCTCTAGACGAAAATGCCAAGGAATTCTATGGTAAAATAAATGAACATAATTTGAATACTGCTAAGAGCTAACTACAATATAAACTTGGTAACAGTGGTCATTTTGATTACTATGAATGATCCTAGAAAGAAAGAGATCCAGTATGATTCCACCTCCAAAGTTATAGATGATGCAAACTAAATGCCAGTTGTACTTTTAGTCACAGAAGCGTCAACATGTAATTAACTGCTTAAAAGCACCATCATCATCAAGCCAACCCAACTACTTGTGGTCAGCTACATGGATTCCGCACTTGCAGTAGCATTGGCAACGGAATGCATCAGAACATATCTGGCATCTCCAGCATCTTCCCTAGAGAAGTCTGGCTCCTCTCCAACATCTTCTTTAGTAGCCTCTGCCCTTTCCTCCTATCCCTCCTGTTGCTTTTGCTACTCACTCAGTCAACTGCCACTTCTTGTTAACACCAAAATTTTGCACCATGGTTCTATCACTAGTAATGTCCAAATCAATTAAATCATTTCCGTTATCTAACTAGAGTTTCTTTCAATACCCTCTATGCTTATTTGATTTTGAAACTGAACGAAGTTCCAACACTGAAACTTTAAACCTTAACTTTTGACTGGATCAATTAAAGTAGTGTAACTATAGTTTTTTGGTTGCCCTCTATCCTTTATACTTCCATTTGATTAAATTCATGTAACTATAAATCATCTAAATCTATTTTCAATTATTTTATCATCTCTTGAAGCTAGACTTAATTGCTCCTAGAGTAGAATTTTCATTTTAGAGCTAAGTGAATTAAGATAGAATTCAAAGGCAAACACTACAAGCAAACGTGAACTGCATCAGAACCAACAGCATTGCCAGGTGTCGAGTTAATGAAAAAAAATAAAAAAGTAATAACAAATTAGATTAGACTTCCATCAAACACAATTACCTGCTTATTGTTACCAAACGAAAGACTCAAATAGTTTATGACTAATCAAATTGCACTTGCACTGCTTAAAAGCAACAATAAAGATGATATGGGAATCAACTAAAGAGATCATTTGATGGTTCGTTTTCCAAACCTCTCTTTCTTCCTCTCCATCATCATCAAGTACATCTTCCTCCCCAACTTCAACTGGTGAAGAGAGAGCAGCTGCCCTCAGTGACCGACGATGCCTTTTTCTTTTTTCTTTAATCTCTTGCAGCTTCACTTCTGCAGCTCTCTGCCACTTGAAACGGGCAATCTAGTAATAATTTGATCAACATAGAAAAAAAAACATCAGACAAACTGGAGGAAACTGCAGCTATCTTCATCCATGTATAAACAAATTAATTCACCAATATGAAGATTGTTAAAGTTGATTAGTCAACTTCTTATCCCAAAAGCTTGAGTTGATGGGATGGAGACCAATTCTAACACTGATGAATAGTGTTATATCATTAGCAAGAAAAGAGGCAACCCACTGGCCAAGAATATCAATCTGTTTGGCATATCTCAACCTTTAATAGCAATATGGTATAAATATTTTAGAATTATTTGCTAATTGCAAGGCCAAATCAACAACAGATACAAAGAGAAAACAGCTCAAACTAAATTTATATGCAAAAATGAAGTATGAGTGGTTTACAGTTAAAGGCCAAGTTGAAACAGAGGGACTAGTCAAATCCATGCACAAGTGGTTGTGAAAGAATAAAATGAAAAAACCTGCATTCTGTAATTATCAAAATTTCATTGTTTACCCACAAAATAAAGAAAACAAGACTCAACAATAGAATAAACTTCACCAATCTTCAAAAGTTCAAAATCAATAAAATGATAAGTACAAGCAACATTGCAAAAGCAAATGACTGGCGAAAAGAGAAGAAATAGGAAACCAAAGGCTGGCAAATCATAGTTTTCTGTATGAGTGTATTTATATCTTTATAGAAATAGTGAAGATCCACCTTTCTTGCTCTTAGTGTTGCAAAATTATCTGACCCTCCTTGTCTAGCACTTTCCAACTCAGCTTCAGGAACAAGCTCCAAAGTTTCACAAATTGAAATGAACTCCTTTGACACACAGCGAGGAAATGAGAGTCAGAAGATCAAATTATACAAGTACTACACTAGCAGATTACAGAGAAGCATAGGAAATTGATACTTTGGCTTAATGTTTGCTGATAAATTCTAGAGAATCAATGAATTACATTTTACCTTCAGGTGATCTTGAGAAGTTTTAAGAACTTTTATTCTGTCATCTTCAACAACCTTTTCTGTTAATTCCCCAATATAATACGGAACCTAGAGAATATACAAAGTTCATGCAGGTTGAGATAAATTAACTATAAAGGAAAATACTGTAATAATATCCGCTATCAAAATCACATGCAGCAGAATAGCAGATGATGGAGAGGAAGATGCATTATAAATATTTTGGTCTAGAAGGATGCAACTAAAATTAAATCAAACACACATTTCTAACATGAGTGAAAATGGTTTGCATCACTAGAACTGCCACCTTAGCCTGCATACTGTTACTCCCCACATGCAATCCACATGCTCTTGCTATGCTAAGGCTGCAGTACGTGATTCTTAGTGAACCATAAATTGGGGAAAGCATAGAGTTCCAAACTATAATTTCAAAGGATCACTGATCAAGATCATAACTGTTGGGAGAAAAACAAAGTAGAAAGTATAAACATGTTTGCAAGGTCCACCAACTTGCAACTCACAATAGAAGGTGCTCAGCCTGCAAAATCGAAATGGTTTAAACCATAGTCCATTCTATATGATCTCAGTAAAGCACCACTGACTATAGCCAACACAGTCAAATTGATAATGCAAGTAAATCTATTGCTGGTTATGGCAACCAGCTAAAGCTCCCTACACTAGTATTCCAAAATATACAGCGACAAAAAAATAAATATTTGCAATTGGTTTAAAGAACAGATAGAGAATAACTTAAAATGAAAGGAGATTGAAAAAAAAAACATATATAAATCAACCAAGCATGGAGGAGCAATAATAAGCATGTCAATATATATGATTTATACTATGTTTCCTGGATAACTTGGAATCCCAAAGTTCATACATTTTTTCTTTTTATGCTCCTATTCCAGTGTACATTATTCACCACAGTCAAAGGTCCAGTATGCATAAGTATTAAGAAGCTACGAATATCAGAGTTGGAGATCAATATTTAAAAACTAAATGCAAAGAAGTATATATTTTTTTGTGCGATAAAGCGTTAAATCTCAGCAACCTACCAATTACCAAAAAGAAACATATTTATGCAGATCTTACATAACCTTCAATATTGCAAGATGTACAAAGGAGTTGCAAAACATAGGCCCGAGACATCGCTCGGACGCATCCATTCTACAGAAAAAAAAACATCGAATAGCGAAGAAATGGCACGAAGAAAAGAAACACTGACCAACAAATACTTCAAATTGACCGTGCTAACATCGTCCTTCGTCTCATTCGACGAGAACAACCCCAGTTTACTTATCATCTCATCGCAGCGCCGCAGCGCCTGGATTCCCTTCCGTACAACATCCTGCATCTCAAAACTCCAAACTTTTAACCAAAAAGGACATGGCAAGCGACTCATTTCAAAGAGAACAGAGAACCCATGACAAGAAAAACAAATCGAAAAATCCTCCCGGACCCCTCCAAAAAAAAACCACTGGCAGGGAAACAGAAGAGGAACCTGGTCGACGGAAGATCCGGATGCCACGGCATGGATCTTCGAGGCCTCTTCGAACAGCGCCGGCAGAGGCATGTCATCCATCTCCCATTCACCCATCGGATCAGATCCAACTATGCCTACGGCAAACCCTAGGTAACCACGACAAGAAAAGAGAGTTACACTCGGTCGATTGGAAGGAGCTGAGGCCGAGGAAGCAACGAGAAAGCGAGCGAGCGAGCAGGGTGCGACTTTGGCGTATTTCTCCTTTAATGTTCAAGAATAGCATGCAATGGCCTGATTAGTCTTTGACGCGTCAATAAGTCAATCTTAAGGGGGAAATATATAAATGTTAACTTGGACGTGAAACTTCTCGAAGGATTGGGAAAGAGCCGGAAGCGATTCGAAGTCGATTTGATGACGTGGCAATTTGACTCGAACGTCGGTGGAAAGTAAAACATTATTATTATTTTTATATTTCATCCACAATGTCTCATTAAAAAATAAAATATCAACTTTGTATAATGTTGTATAAATATAATGATAATTTGATAAATATGGTTTATGACAATATTTCAAAAATAATATTTCTTGTGAATATATGGTAATTTGTTAAATATGGTGCAACGGTAATAAATGATGAATTATTGCTAATTATCATCTTTTTGTGTGATCTTTAATTATCAATAAATAGTTCTCAAAATTTGAATCAGTTGATAAAAATTTAAGATTTTTTTTTGGTATACTTTTTAATATGGGTTTTTGATTTATCTCTTTCTTAAAAACATAGGAATTAGGAGATCGTTAATGTAATAAATATAAATATATTAAACTGAATAAATAATATAATTTGTAAGATGTACGATAAGGGACTACATTAATATTTATCTCTTAACTATCTCTAAGATTATTATATTACAAATTATTAATCAAATTTCATGGGATGTGTTCATATAATGTTTGAATATATTAATACAATACAAATAAAATTCTAAATTTTCTTAATCTAACAATTTTCTCCAATGGTGCAGGATGATGAACAAGATTTCAAAGTCTTCAATTTTGATATACTAAGCCTATCCTTTGCGTTCAAGTCTGCCAAAAAGTTCTATTAATTTCTTTATGCTTCCATTTGCAAGCACTTTTAAATGTAATTATATTTTATACGATTCTCAACCACGATCTAATATATAAAAATATTACACTATATAATTTATTCATAATTATCTTCATTATCTATCGTTCGATATTTTAGAATTCAAGAATTGAACTATAATACTCATTCGATCGAATGATAAATAATAAAGATATTCATAGATAAATTATAT
The DNA here is from genome assembly GCA_025175895.1 of Wurfbainia villosa. NCBI lineage: Eukaryota > Viridiplantae > Streptophyta > Magnoliopsida > Zingiberales > Zingiberaceae > Wurfbainia > Wurfbainia villosa. The sequence continues at coordinate 44,848,797 of CM045991.1, read as the reverse complement.
AGAAGATCATTGCTCATCTAATATATCTCTACACTCTACTATTTATAGTTGTACGTGAAAATGAAGCTAATTTTTTTTAACGAAATGATCCAAACTGATTATGAAATTATAAACATAGCCAAAAATCTTTGTCCGATCTAACCGTGTTAAAAAAAAAATCTCAAAACTAAATTCTGAATAAAATTATACGTGACTGACTTCGCTCGTGTTGACAATAACTATAGTTGGAATCATGAAAAAAATAACCAATTACATTTCATACTTTAGAGGATAAATAAGTTCTTGCCACATAGAATAGTGTCTTGGTAGTCCAAATATAAATACTTTGTTCTATTTTATCAATTAGAGGAGTATAATATACAAAATATTTATATATGATTAATTCAATATTAATCAAGGTTTACAATAATATTATTCTTCTGATTGTTAAGTATATATATATTTTATTGTTAAATATTTTTTATGATGGTCAAATATATCTATTTTCTTATGATTAATGCATCTATTCTCTTTTTTTTTTAAAAAAAAAGAAAATATTAATTTATGATTATAAAAAAGGAAATTACGATGTTTACTTGGTGTGATACACGTGGGAAAAGAGGACAAATTAAAAAGAAAAAAAAAAGGTTTCGCTTTGTTTTCCGGCTTTCCGGAAAATTTCGGTACGAGGTGGTGTGGCTTCTCCACGTGTACCACTCGTGTGAGCCGTCTCCTATTTTCCTCCTTTCTTTGTATTGAGTTACGACGATTCTATATTCATTTAAATAGTATGATTGTTAAAGTACAGTGATATTTATAAAAATAATATTGATTGTTTTTGAAAGAAATTTAATTTTATTTTTGAATTCATATAACTTTTATTATTGACGGAGGTAGGCTCGGACTAAACCTAAATTAATCATCCCATTAATTTTTCTCTCCGAGCTAAGCATAATTTTTTGTGATTCTGCGGCAGGTTGATAAAGTTTGAAATCCTCAAATCACTATACTTCTGAAATTACGAATCGCGCATAATTCCCAAAATACCCCTCCCGCCAAACAGATTGCAATTTAATGCAGAGAGAGATTTGCATCCATCCGAGCCACAACTGGAAATCTCGAGTCATCCAAACGTCACTTCCAGCCGCGTGGGAGTGGCAGGCCCATGCTGTTGATGAACACCACACGCAGGTTTCCTCCGTAAATCAACTGAGGAACACCATTTTTTATGAAACCCTAATAGTTATCAACAACATCAATTTATTCCTTGAATATATCGACTTAATCGTGAAGTTAGCACCACTCACCTCTTCATAGTATTATCATGTATGTATATGTTTTATTCTTGAGGCTATTTATGAGGTTAATAAATGCGTTGTAGGTGGTTGTATAGCGAGTTTGTCACACATAAATCACGATGTAGGCATATCGTACCAAAATAGACCAATGCACCCATAATTGCGATGCCGAGAGATTCATAACCGAGTTTTGTCGCCACCTAAACAAATTCCACCTAACTTAAAGGTGATGCTTCAATTAAACCACGATTACTTAAGTTCACTGATTGATATTCCCGGCACTAGGAGATTCAATGATACATGCGAGAGTAGGTGGTCTTTGGCAATGAAATTCGGCCTGCGTATCCCTAAAATTTAAAATCGGCACCATGGGAGAGTAGGTGGTCTTGGATGAAATTCGGCTCATTTCGTTAGTGCGGATAAAAAGTGATCTTTAGAATTTAAATCCCGGTAACATCGTTGGGCTTCAAATTCTCTTCAACAAATTCGGGATAAAATATGGTCTTTGAATTTAAATCTAAACCACCGCAATCGAGTTTAATACTCCTAGCACCATGGGGAATGAACTTGTCGACATAAATGGTGGTGCTGGTAATTTATATTCCAGCACCACGATGGTAATGAGATTCAAACTCCCAGCAACACCTTGGTGTTGGGAATCTAATTCACTAGACCAGGGAGATATAAGTGGTCGACATTAAGGGTGGTGCTGGGATTTGAAACCTCAGCAACACTATGGTCCTGCGAATAAGACTCCCAAAGACCATCTACATCAATCGTCGAGATAAATGGTGGTGCTGGGAATTTATATCCCAGCACCACCGTGATAATGAGATTAAAACCCCCAGCAACACCATCCAACACCATGTACATATAAGTTGCCGGAATTGTTGGTGGTGCTGGGAACTAAAACCCCAGCAACACAGTGGTTCTGCGTTTAAATATCCCAGCACCAGGGAGATGGAACTAGTCTAGATAAATGGTGGTGCTGGGAATTTATATCCCAGCACCACCGTGGTAATGAGATTAAAACCCCCAACAACACCATAGTGCTGGGAATGAAATTTCCAGCACCATGTACATAAAATTTGTCGGAATTGTTGGTGGTGCTGGGAACTAAAACCCCAGCAACACAGTGGTTCTGCGTTTAAAAATCCCAGCACCAGGGAGATGGAACTGGTCGAGATAAATGGTGGTGTTGGAAATTTATATCCCAGCACCACCGTGGGTCTGAGATATAAATTTCCAGCATCATGGAGAGGGAACCTGGCTGAGAAAAAGAGTGGTGTTGTCAATTTATATTGGAGATAAATAAAGTCGTCTAGGCGGGTCGAGTCCAAGCGTGACCTATACTATCATTCTCCACCTTTCCTTATGCTCCCAAACAGTAGTTATGAAAATTAATGTTCTGTGCCAACATTCAGACGAGTGTGTCAATTGGCATGCTGCGTGCCAATTGGCACGCACCCATAACTGCCTGTAGGAGTGTGAGAACTAAGTATCCCTCTGTGCATAAACCCTGTAAATGTCTTCCTCTTCCATTCCATATAAACCGTTCATAATTTTAACATTGAAAGGTCCATCAATGGGTTTCGGTAAAAATCCATTGATGGCCCTATCAACATCAAATGTTATAATTAGTTAAGTGTATAATTGGGAAATCTAACCATAAACTCTCATCCTCCACTTGTCTTCAGACTTCTAAAGCCTAGTTAAAAAAATTCAGCCTACTTGCATAGCACACTACATATAACAATGTTGATTTTAAAAACATTTGCAGGGACGATCCCCTTCCTGATGAAGTGTTAATATTTTTGAAAACAATTGAATCAAATTTGAAGGATAGAGAGTTAGATGATCAAGATTCCATAAATCTGTGCCCAAGTAATATTCCATCTTCATCTCGATCTGATGTAGGCAATAAATTACGATGATCAACACCTTGATATAAATAGAGACGCTTCTTCCATACTCGAAGAAGAGTTTGTCACTGCTACCACAGTAGATCATGAATATTTTGAACAAACTTGGAGTGAAGAGGAGGTAAGTGATATACATGGGATAGAAGAGTTAGAATATACAAATTCTTCGGAAGAATTCTTCGCTGATGATATCCAACATGGTACAGTGACTTAGAGGAAGTGTTCCCAATTGCTGATGATCCCTATGTTTTAAATCCACAAATAAGACTATTGGCATATGTCGGTTCATCAGATCCAAATGAATTTTTCACTGGACAAGTTTTTTCCTCTCGACAAGAGTTTAAAGATGCACTAGTAAAGCATGCGATGCTAAAAAACTTGATACAAGCGATTGACACGGACTCAATAGAATTAAAGTTATTTGCTTTAGTCGGCCTTGTTCATGGAGTCTAGTTGCAAGTGGAGGCGTGGAGTTCATTGTCACAAAATATGTAGCGCATGAATGCGATGTAGTGTTAGGAAACAGCAGATCACCATGCTTGCACATCCACATTTGTAGCAAACTGATTACAAACCAAGTTCAATTCAAGAGAAATGCAAGCTAGGTTTGGTGTTCACATTTCATACAAGAAAGCATACACAAAGAAAAAGAGTGGTAGGTGATTTTGATCGGGCCTATATTGATCTTCCAATGTATGCGTGAGTTAAGAGTTAGAGATCCCGATACATATGTTGCGATTAAGAAATGGTGAAAATCAATTCAGCGATGTTTTTGGACATTTGGTGCTTGTCGAAGAGTATTGGGTTGTATTTGCGAAAACTAATTGGAATTGATGCTACATACGTATGGTACAAGTATCACGGTATTTTGCTAATAGCTACGCTAGATTGATAATGCAAAAATTATATCGATTGCATTTGGAATTGCCAGTTGAATGTGGATCTGCTTGGGAGTGGTTTTGGATCATGTAAAGACATTCCTTGATGTCTGTCGAGTCGTTGAGCATTGTATCGGATAGACATCGGGGATTATATCGTGATTAACAAAGTGTATCCATCCGCCCATCATGCTTTTTGTTGCTATCACTTGTCTTGTAACATAGTAACAGAATGCGGGATAGATCCTCATTAGGTTTATTTTGGCCGCAAGAGAGCAATACAAGAGTTGACTTTGATCGATTAATGCAAAACATGCATGATAACACAAGGAAGCATATGCGTGGCTACAAAAGATCGATCCAAAAGATGGGTCAATGACACTTTCTTGGCAGGAGGTACACAATGTTAACCACTAATTGTTAGAGTTTAAATGCATTATTCAAGGAAACACGTGAACTCCCATCATCAGTTTAATTGAAACACTAGAAGAAAGGTTGCTCAATGGTTCTATAACCGTAGGGAAGAATCTTCAAAAGGTCAGGGTTTTCTAACACCTTATGCCATTAAAGAGATTGATGAAAGGAGAGAAAGAACTCGATTATATTCGGTATTCCCATATTCACAAATGGAATGGAAAGTACATAATAGCTTCTTCGTATATTGTTGATTTGGATAGCGAAGTTGCATCATAGTGAGTTTAATTTCAGAATTCCTTGCTCGCATGCTATTGCGTCATCATATATCGAACATGGATCCATACGTTCTGAGCATTATTTTCTAAGGAAAACCTGGGAGGCCACTTACAGGGATCGTATTTACCCATGTCGAAGTAAGAAATTTTGGCCTAATGGTGACAAAATTTTCGGAGTTCTACCTCCTCGTAGCCTTGTGCAGCCCGGGCGAAGAAAAAAGGCACGCATAGAGTCCAAACATACTGGGAGGGTGAAAAATAAATGCAGTAGATGCAAACAACTTGGGCATAATAGGAGGTCTTGTAGAATGTCACCGGCTATTAATTCCTAAGTATGTTTATTGTGGTTGTGTAAATATTTTTAAAGGAAACAATGTTAATGTTAATGTTAATGTTAATGTTAATGTTAATGTCAATGTCAATGTTAATGTTAATGTTAAGCTATTTTGCAGAATTCTAATGGAAAAATTTGTTACGCTATTTTGCAAAATTGTAATCTAAATCTCTCTGTGTATCGTGTCCAAAATTTCTGATTTTCAAGGCAGGATTAGGTTTACACAGCCAATTTTCAGAAATCAATCCCCGTGCCAAGTGGCACGCGGCCGAAACTGGGAGGCAGGAGGATCAGAAGGAAGTTTCCTCGACGCAACAACATGTGAAGCCGTTAGGTCTTTCAGTCGATGTAAAGAATTCGGAAATTGGACTCCTGTAGGTCCATCAATGGGCTTCGGTCAAAACCCATTGATGGCCCTAGTCACCTCAACTTCGGTCCAAACCAACTCCAGTGGCTTTGGGACTTGACCCTCTGTGTATCGTGTCCAAAATTTCTATTTTTCAAGGCAGGATTAGGTTTACACAGCCAATTTTCAGAAATCAGGCCCGTGCCAAGTGGCACGCGGCCGAAACTGGGAGGTAGGAGGATCAAAAGGAAGTTTCCTCGACGCAACACCATGTGAAGCAGTTAGGTCTTTCAGTCGATGTAAAGATTTCGGAATTTGGACTCCTGTAGGTCCATCAATGGGTTTCGGTTAAAACCCATTGATGGCCCTACACAGGACTACTGTGTTCCTGGGATTAAAATTGCCAACACCACCTTATTTTCGGGCTGTTTGAAAATGTACGTGGTACTGGGAATTGAAATCCCATGACCACTGTGTGTTCTCCGGCCAGTTCTAAATTGTACGTGATCCTGGGAATTGAAATCCCAGGACCACTGTGTGTTCCCCGGCCAGTTCTAAATTGTACGTGGTCCTGAGAATTGAAATCCCAGGATCACCTTATTCCTTAGCTATTTCGAAATTGTACGTGGTCCTGGGAAATAAATTCCCAGGACCACTATGTTTCTGGGATTATAATTACCAGCACCACCGTATTCTAAATCCGTCCGACCGCACCCGACCCGTTAATATAAAACTCTCCGGTGGAAGTTCAAACATCTAAACACCACATTTCATTTCTCTCTCGCTCCTTGCGTTCTGTCTTTGTGGAATTCCGCTTCCATTCCCCGGCGGCCGTTCAAACTCTCCGGTTCCAGTTCAAACTCCCCGGTGCCAGTCAAAACCCCCCGGTGTCAGTTCGACCTCCCCGGTGCGAGTTAAAACATCTCAACACCAGCTCAACACCATCTCAACGTGATTTTCGACCTAAGTAAGTTTTGTAGATTTCTTAAATTCTGTGTCGCTATCGTTTCTTCCGATCTATCTAGGATTTTTGCCTTTTTCCGTTCACGATCTCGTTTAAACTCGGGCCTGATAGGGTTTAGGGTTTTAGGGTTTACCATTTAAGCATAGGTAATGTTTGTTTGTATCATCACACATGTTTCAATCCATTTCATCTATTAGTTTAAAATCGTTGTATTACAATGCATTTGGTTGTTAAGCTAAGGAATTTTTTTCAGTTAACGATGACTTCAACTGGTGAATCATCAAGCGATACTTCTGCAAGAACCCGTGCGTTGATGCGAGGAAGAACCAAGAGAATGAACTGGAAAAGCAACGTTTCACAGTTTAAAAAATTTATTGCAAGTGTGCCGCCGAGTGTGGAAGAAGAAACGCTTATTCGGAGCTCCCCCTTTGCGTAGGTTTTGGACATTCCAGATATTACCCATGTCAGACCCCTCGTTCAGAATATGTTTGATAATTGGGACTGCACGGAGAAATGTTTTATATTCCAAGACAAGAAATTGCATTTCACAAAGACGGATGTCTCCCTCGTCCTTGGTCTACCAGATGATGGACTCGAAGTTCCTATGAATAATGAAGCTCCTCCGAGGCTATATTTTCAATATTTCGTGGAAGGTGATTGCTCTAACAAGCATCTAGAGGATTTATTGAAGACTTCGGATCTCCGGATAATTTAGGATCTCGCAAAGTTTATTTGTTTATTTTATATTTTTTCTCTTGTATGATTTTTACTACCACCAGCAGTAAGCCTAGAATAGCTATGCGATCACTTATAGATTGTGTAGAGGATTTTGATAACTTAGGCAGGTATAATTGGTGCGAATCACTTTATACGTACATGACTCCTCAAATGGAGTCGGTGGTATGAGTCATCAACCAAAAGCGACGCGTCATAGGTGGATCTACGAGACCAATGCTTAAGGGTTTCACACACTTATTGGCTGTGAGTGAATATATTTTATGTCTTCCTCAAATAGTATAGATAAATCTGTCTATTAACAACTAATCTTGTCATTCCAAGTATGGATGTGTGAGCATTTGTGTATCCTACCTCCACACGTCCCTCATGCTTTGCCAAGAATGCTGAGATGGAGGTGGAGTTCCACAAATGTAAGGGTCGTTAAGAAGATGGTAGATTGACTCGTACCTGACAAAATCATTGTCGATCTAATTCGTGATCCGCATACACACCGCTTGCTTCACCTAGATTTGCTGCATCAACTCCTCATCTCGAAACTCAGGCCGACGCACGAGGAATGGCCTGTCTAGTATGCCAGGAGAATGCAGAAATTGTATCTACTCTAAGCACCAAGCTAGTTGAAGCAAGGTGTGATTTTGAAAGCACCTCCCTACTTAAGGAAGCGACCATCGAACAACAAGAAAAGAAAATACAGGAGCTTCTTCAAGAGTTAGAGGAGGTCAGGAACAGGAAGGACAACGAGATAAGTGAAAGGGATGATATAATTGCTGAAAAAGAAGCATTAATCGCTGAAAAGGACAGTTTAATACTGGAGCTTCAAATCAATTTACAATCCCGGGATGTAGAGGGGTTACAATCACAGCCTATACAAGCTGTACAAACCCAACAACCTTCTTCTGCATACACTAGGAGGAAGGTTTGTGTGAGGAAGAAGGCTCTTGACGATCTATCACCCCCTATCCTTAGAAGCCTCCCTCTTGCATGGTTTTCAAACATCCCTAAAAGAAGGAGAGTTGAAACTCAAATTGTCCCCAGCAAGACTATTGAGTATCCCTCAGTAGACCCTAATATCTCTCCTGCAGAGCCAAACATTGAGCAGGAGTCAGGCCAAGATAAAAAAGGGAAATCAATTGCCAAGGAGGGTGAACCCGAAATATCAGATACCGACACACAAGTCTCCACGGACAAACAACCAACACTCGACGAAGTCAAGCAGAGGATATTGGAGGTGAGCATAAGTTATCCTGTCCAGTCCTATTTTTCAGACAAAATATTTCTGAAACTTAACAGTTTTATTTTGTATACAGCAAGCTTATAAAGAATTCGTCGGTAAGATGGATCCAAACGTCGGGGAGTCTTTATTGAAACTAAAAAAAATAGAGTAAGACAGTCTTATATTAGTGGTATATACCTTTCATCTTATGTTTTGAGAGTTGCTAATAACCCTTTCCTTGTGTAGTGTGACAGTATCAGGACCAGTGTGGAAGACCGATGCTATTAACTTATACATGAACTCTTTCCTTACAATATTTGATTGGAATGTTTTGACACATGGGGATTGCATAAGCGCATATTTTTCAGTCTTAGCTGAGCAGCGCAAGGTGACTGATAAGACGTACTATAACTCAATTTTACGTAAAAATTTGGATTCGGTAAGTTTTGACCCTTTTGCAAGGAATTGTAAACTTTACTACCGGTGTTTTGTGATTTTTATACGGATATGTTTAATATTATGTACGCCCAAGCATTCGAGCAAACTTTTAAAACCCCAGGCAATCCAATCAGATACATATTTTGTCCAATAATCCATGACGATCACTGCCACCTACTAGTGGCCGACTTGGAAATTTCAGAGTTCATCCACTGCAACTCCTTGTCCGTCAGGAAGGCTTACACTACTCAATTTGAAGAAACAGTAAGCATTAGATTAGATTTCAGTTAAATAAACCGTTTGTGTATGGAGGATTCATAGCATTTATTTCGGTCCCAGGTTGAATTCTTTAAAAAGATGCACTTTTCGTATTATGATAACTGGCATCCTGGCCTGACTGAAAAAATTTATAATGCAAACTTTTTCGTGCGTCGAGTCCAGGGTCCCAAACAAAGCTCTTCGTAAGACATCTAATAATCTTTGTAAATACCATATTTTATAAGCTAGCATTGGACTAATAATTTTTAATTTTTTTCAGCTATGATTGCGCATTTTTTATAATACGATACATTGAGAGCCTACTATTTAGGTACCCTAAAAGATTCAGACAGCAGGATATGAGGAGCTTCAGATTCGTGGTGGGGAATAGAATAATGCGCAGCTCACAATTTTGTTTGCAATTATGACTGTGCTGTATAGTGGGATATGTTGTAAGACTATACAGAGTTTTAGATATGTAACTACAGCTGTAAAAAGTCATTAGTCAGGTGCAAAGGTGTTTGCAATATGTGTAGTATCTGTACAATTATGGAATATATATACTTTGTTAAATATTTCAACCACTTCGACTTTATGATTTTGTGATAGGATTTCTACGTGGTGTTGGGAATTAAATTTCCAGGACCACCGTGTTCCTGGGATTAAGGTTCGACCACCTTATTTCTCGGCGATTCGCAAATGGGCGGGGTCCCGAGAATTATATTTCGGGACCACTTTGTGTTCTGAGTTAAATTCCGACCACCATATTCCTCGGCGATTCGAATCAGATGCTGCCGGGAATTCACTTTCGACCACCGTGTTCTGGGATTAAGATTTCCAAAGACCACTTTTTTCTCGGCGATTGAATGGATGTGTGCTGAATTAAATTTCCGAGACGATGTGTTCTGGGATTTAATTCCCGACAACATTTTATCTCGTGATTCGAGCATCGCATATGGCTGAATTCACTTACGCCACGCGGTGTTCCTGGGATTGAGATTCCCAGCACCACCTTATTTCTCGGCCAGGTCACAAATCGACGTGGTCCTGGGAATTAATTTCCAGCACCACATTTTCAGAAATCAGGCCCCGTGCCAAGTGGCACGAGGCCGAAACTGGGAGGCAGGAGGATCACAACGAAGTTTGCTCGACACAACAACATGTGAAGCCGTTAGGTCTTTCAGTCGATGTAAAGAATTCGGAATTTGGACTCCTGTAGGTTCATCAATGGGTTTCGGTCAAAACCCATTGATGGCCCTAGTCACCTCAACTTCGGTCCAAACCAACTCCAGTGGCTTTGGGACTTGCCCCTCTGTGTATCGTGTCCAAAATTTCTGATTTTCAAGGCATGATTAATTCCCAGCACCACATTTTATCTCGTCCAGTTCGATACTATACGTGGTGCTGGGAATTCACTTACCAGCACCACGGTGTTCATGGGATTGAGATTCCCAACACCACCTTATTTCTCGGCCAGGTCGAAAATGAACATGGTCATGGGAATTAAATTTCCAGGACCATTGTGTTCCTGGGATTTAATTCTCAGCACCACATTTTCAAAAATCAGGCCCCGTGGCAAGTGGCACGAGGCCGAAACTGGGAGACAGGAGGATTACAACGAAGTTTGCTTGACGCAACAACATGTGAAGCCGTTAGGTCTTTCAGTCGATGTAAAGAATTCGGAAATTGGACTCCTGTAGGTCCATCAATAGGTTTCAGTCAAAACCCATTGATGGCCCTAGTCACCTCAACTTCGGTCCAAACCAACTCCAGTGGCTTTGGGACTTGCCCCTCTGTGTATCGTGTCCAAAATTTCTGATTTTCAAGGCAGGATTAGGTTTACACCCAATTTTCAGAAATCAGGCCCCATGCCAAGTGGCACGCGGCCGAAACTGGGAGGTAGGAGGATCAGAAGGAAGTTTCCTCGACGCAACACCATGTGAAGCCGTTAGGTCTTTCAGTCGATGTAAAGATTTCGGAATTTGGACTCCTGTAGGTCCATCAATGGGTTTCGGTCAAAACCCATTGATGGCCCTAATCACCTCAACTTCGGTCCAAACCAACTCCAGTGGCTTTGGGACTTGCCCCTCTGTGTATCGTGTCCAAAATTTCTGATTTTCAAGGCATGATTAATTCTCAGCACCACATTTTATCTCGTCCAGTTCGATACTGTACGTGGTGCTGGGAATTCACTTACCAGCACCACGGTGTTCCTGGGATTTAGATTCCTAGCACCACCTTATTTCTAGGCCAAGTCGCAAATGGACGTGGTCCTGGGAATTAAATTTCCAGGACCACTGTGTTCCTGGGATTTAATTCCCGACTACATTTTCAGAATCGAGCCCGTGCATGGGCGGCACGAGACCGAAACTGGGAGGCAGGAGGATCACAACGAAGTTTGCTCGACGCAACAACATGTGAAGCCGTTAGGTCTTTCAGTCGATGTAAAGAATTCGGAAATTGGACTCCTATAGGTCTATCAATGGGTTTCGGTCAAAACCCATTGATGACCCTAGTCACCTCAACTTCGGTCCAAACCAACTCCAGTGGCTTTGGGACTTGCCCCTCTGTGTATCGTGTCCAAAAGTTCTGATTTTCAAGGCATGATTAATTCCCAGCACCACATTTTATCTCGTCTAGTTCGATACTGTACGTGGTGCTGGGAATTCACTTACCAGCACCACGGTGTTCCTGGGATTTAGATTCCCAGCACCACCTTATTTCTCGGCCAGGTCGCAAATGGACATGGTCATGGGAATTAAATTTCCAGGACCACTGTGTTCCTGGGATTTAATTCTCAGCACCACATTTTCAAAAATCAGGCCCCGTGGCAAGTGGCACGAGGCCGAAACTGGGAGGCAGGAGGATCATAACGAAGTTTGCTCGACGCAACAACATGTGAAGCCGTTAGGTCTTTCAGTCGATGTAAAGAATTCGGAAATTGGACTCCTGTAGGTCCATCAATGGGTTTCGGTCAAAACCCATTGATGGCCCTAGTCACCTCAACTTCGGTCCAAACCAACTCCAGTGGCTTTGGGACTTGCCCCTCTGTGTATCATGTCCAAAATTTCTGATTTTCAAGGCAGGATTAGGTTTACACCCAATTTTCAAAAATCAGACCCCGTGCCAAGTGACACGCGGCCGAAACTGGGAGGTAGGAAGATCAGAAGGAAGTTTCCTCGACGCAACACCATGTGAAGCCGTTAGGTCTTTCAGTCAATGTAAAGAATTCAGAATTTGGACTCCTGTAGATTCATCAATGGGTTTCGGTCAAAATCCATTGATGGCCCTAGTCACCTCAACTTCGGTCCAAACCAACTCCAGTGGCTTTGGGACTTGCCCCTCTGTGTATCGTGTCTAAAATTTCTAATTTTCAAGGAATGATTAATTCCCAGCACCACATTTTATCTCGTCCAGTTCGATACTGTACGTGGTGCTGGGAATTCACTTACCAGCACCACGGTGTTCCTGGGATTGAGATTCCCAGCACCACCTTATTTCTCGGCCAGGTCGCAAATGGACATGTTCCTGGGAATTAAATTTTCAGGACCATTGTGTTCCTGGGATTTAATTCTCAGCACCACATTTTCAAAAATCAGGCCCCGTGGCAAGTAACACGAGGCCGAAACTGAAAGGCAGGAGGATCATAACGAAGTTTGCTCGACGCAACAACATGTGAAGCCGTTAGGTCTTTCAGTCGATGTAAAGAATTCGGAAATTGGACTCCTGTAGGTCCATCAATGAGTTTCGGTCAAAACCCATTGATGGCCCTAGTCACCTCAACTTCGGTCCAAACCAACTCTAGTGGCTTTGGGACTTGCCCCTCTGTGTATCGTGTCCAAAATTTCTGATTTTCAAGGCAGGATTAGGTTTACACCCAATTTTCAGAAATCAAGCCCCGTGCCAAGTGGCACGCGGCCGAAACTGGGAGGTAGGAGGATCAGAAGGAAGTTTCCTCGACGCAACGCCATGTGTAGCAGTTAGGTCTTTCAGTCGATGTAAAAAATTCGGAATTTGGACTCCTGTAGGTCCATCAATGGGTTTCGGTCAAAACCCATTGATGGCCCTAGTCACCTCAACTTCGGTCCAAACCAACTTCAGTGGCTTTGGGACTTGCCCCTCTGTGTATCGTGTCTAAAATTTCTGATTTTCAAGGAATGATTAATTCCCAGCACCATATTTTATCTCGTCCAGCTGATCAGACGTGGTGGCCGAATTCACTTACCAAAGACCACTTGTTCCTTGGATTGAGATTCCCAACACCACCTTATTTCTCGGCCAGGTCGCAAATGGACATGGTCCTGGGATTTAATTCTCAACACTAAATTTTCAAAAATCAGGCCCCGTGGCAAGTGGCACAAGGCTGAAACTGGGAGGCAGGAGGATCATAACGAAGTTTGCTCGACGCAACAACATGTGAAGCCGTTAAGTCTTTCAGTCGATGTAAAGAATTTGGAATTGATCAGAGGTCCATCAATGGGTTTCTGGCCAAAACCCATCGATGGCCCTAGTCACCTCAACTTCGTCCAAACCAACCCAAAGGGCTTGGGACTTGCCCTCTGTATCGTGGTCCAAAATTTCTGATTTTCAGGCGAGATTAGGTTTACATCCAATTTTGAAATCGGGCCCGTGCGAGGCGCGTGATCGGCGAGAGGTAGGAGGATCAGAAGGAAGTTTCCTCGACGCAACACCATGTGAAGCCGTTAGGTCTTTCAGTCGATGTAAAGATTTCGGAATTTGGACTCTTGTAGGTCCATGATGGGTTTCGGTCAAAACCCATTGATGGCCCTAATCACCCTCAACCGGTCCCGAAACTAACTCCGGTGGCTTTGGGACTTGCCCCTCGTATCGTGTCGAAATTTTTGATTTTCAAGGCATGATTAATTCAAGACTACATTTTTATCTCGTCCGGTTCGATCATGCGTGGTCTTTGAGAATTCACTTACCAGCACCACGGTGTTCCTGGGATTGAGATTCTCAGCACCACCTTATTTCTCGACCAGGTCGCAAATGGACGTGGTCCTGGGAATTAAATTTCCAGGACCCGTGTTCTGAGGATTTAATTCCCAAGCACATTTTCAGAATCAAGCCGCGTGCCAAGTGGCGCAGGTAGCGCAGGAGGCGGGAGGATCACAAGTTTGCTCGGCCTGACAACATATGAAGCCTTTAGGTCTTTCAGTCGATGTAAAGAATTCGGAATTTGGACTCCTGTAGGTCCATCAATGGGTTTCGGTCAAAACCCATTGATGGCCCTAGTCACCTCAACTTCGGTCCAAACCAACTCCAGTGGCTTTGGGACTTGCCCCTCTGTGTATCGTGTCCAAAATTTCTGATTTTCAAGGCAGGATTAGGTTTACACCCAATTTTCAGAAATCAGGCCCCGTGCCAACTGGCACGCGGCCGAAACTGGGAGGTAGGAGGATCAGAAGGAAGTTTCCTCGACGCAACACCATTTGTAGCTGTTAGGTCTTTCAGTCGATGTAAAAATTTCGGAATTTGGACTCCTGTAGGTCCATCAATGGGTTTTGGCCAAAATCCATTGATGGCCCTACACAGGACCACTGTGTTCCTGGAATTTAAATTGCCAGCACCACCTTATTTCCGGCCTGTTTGAAAGTGTACGTGGTACTGGGAATTGAAATCCCAGGACCACTGTGTGTTCCCCGGCCAGTTCTAAATTGTACGTGGTCCTGGGAATTGAAATCCCAGGACCACTGTGTGTTCCCCGGCCAGTTCTAAATTGTACGTGGTCCTGGGAATTGAAATCCCAGGACCACCTTATTCCTCAGCCATTTCGAAATTGTACGTGGTCCTGGGAAATAAATTCCCAGGACCACTGAGTTTCTGGGATTATAATTACCAGCACTACCGTATTCCTCGGCCAGTTCGAAATTGTACGTGGTCCTGGGAATTAGATTCCCAGGACCATTGTGTTCCTGGGATTTTAATTCCCAGCACCACCTTATTTCTTGGCGATTCGGCATGCGTGGTCTTTGAGACTTTATTTCAGCACCCTTGTGTTCTGGAGTTAAATTCTCGGCACCGTATTCTGGACGATTCGAAATTATGCGTGGTCACAGGAATTAAAATCAGACCGATTGAGTTCTGATTTTAATTCACACCACCTTATTTCTTGCCCGATTGAATTATGCGTAGTCTTTGGGACTTTAATTCCCACCACCACTGTGTTCCTGGGACTTAAATTCCCAGCACCACCGTATTTCTCGGTGAGTTCGAAATTGTACGTGGTGCTATGAATTAAAATCTCAGAACCACTGTGTTGCTGGAAAATTTAATCCCAGGGCCATTGTGTTCCTGGGATTTCATTGTCAGCACCGACAAAGTATTGAACAATATATTATATAACATTTATTAAAGCTCAAACTCAAACAATAAACATATTTACAGTCACTATTAATCTATGGGAAGCAGTACCATTTACAAATTAGCAAATTTCATTAATTACAACAATGCATTGTCATACTGCCACCTGAACACTTCTAAAATTACATCAGGAAGAACTCATCCCTTAAAATTGAGACAGAGACATCTATTACAGATTTGGTCGTATACCTTGTTTGAAGTCCATCTTCTCACCATAAAGCAGACATCTCATGTATTGCATCACAAAGAAGGCACAATCATTGTTGTAAACATGCAAAGAAAAATTTTATATTTCAATTCAAAAGTATAATTTTCACGTTCAGTATTTTTCTTTTAGTACCTTGCCACTTGTTGGGGACAATCAGTTGTAACAGAAACCCAGCTATCGATGGGGTAATAGCCTTGTAAACATAGATGAATTGCTGCAAGCTCCTTAGGTGAATATCCTTTAAATTGGGATACCTATAATTACACGATGACTAAGTTAACATAACTATTCATTAACAGATAACAAAGTTAAATTGATGGAATATCTATATTTAAAATATTTAACTACTCACCCTTTGCCTAAAATCAGCTTTTGATCTTCCACCATATGAAATGGAGTTGTAATGATTGAAACTCATTGCTTTTGTGTCGATACACAACAGGTGAAAGTGAGTTTGATCAATATTTAGAGGTATAAAAATATATCTAACCTCTCCATCATTCATGTCCGTGTTTATGATTGTAGTCTTGATCTTCCACGACAATCTTAATGCCGATAAATTGTGTGTAGAGGAAAAAATATTTAAACAGTTAGTATAACATCAAATGTCGTGAAAATACAAGATAATTTAACTCCCTTACAATGAACAGGGATGAGCAATACGCAGACTTGTTATATGACCTACATGAAGAGGAGACCCCCCTAAAAAGAATTGAGCAAAATGTATCGATAACCTCCCCATCTGTGAAAACAGATCCATTAATTCCAGAGTATAAAGAATTCAGAGTTAATGATAAAGGACCTTCCTCCCAAACATAACCTGTTATCGGCCTACAAAAAAATTTAATCGTAAATAAATATTTGCACTTTATAATATTGTAATAAATTTTTTGAATGTAATGGTGGATGTAACTACCATACTTTATTTTTTCTAAACTTTTTAGCAAGTAGGTCACATCAGCATCTTGTTTCTGGTTCTTTGCCGTCTTACACTTTTTCTTGACATACTATAATACAAAAATAATATTAGTTATTTAAATAAAATAACACAAACTAATTTTGGGAAGTATTCTGACTAACCGCAATGGCTTCCATTCTCATTGGTTGAGTTTATCAATTATTGCTTCATCTCACAAGATCTTTTCATCTTCTTCCAAAATCTGAGATAGTATCCTAAACGCTTGCAATTCATCCATACCAATTTTTTGTTTGCCTTTCTTGTCAAACACTTCTACTTCTTTTACAGCTTTATCAGGTTGCCCTTCTAATAACTCAACATCAGAAATTTGTGTCTTTTTTCTTTTGCTTTGAGGTACCAATTTTGCCCACAGTGGACTATCAACGGGAGTATCCTTGTAATCATAGCGGGTTCTATCTCGCCGTCTTGTTCTGCTGGCAATTGGTTCCGGTTGAGGGTCAACTTCAGGCTTATTTGGTTCAGCCTCCATACCTTCTCTTCCTATAATTTCCATTAGTTCTTTTACCCTTTCAGTTAGTGCCATATTTTCCATTCTTAACTCTTTGAGTTGTCTCTGATAAACTAAACACTCATGACATTCACTAGTAGGGTATTTTTCTTGTATAGTTTGTGATGATGATGTCTCTATTAGATGAGGAGTATTTTCAATATAATAGTCAACCTTATCAAGCAATATATTTTCACTACGGGTACATACTAGATCAACAATGACCTATCAAAAAATCAACAATTATTTAGATAACGAAAATGAAAAATTGCTAAGTTGTGGTCTTCTATTTACCTGTTCAGGGGAGACTTGCTCCAATAAATTCCTGACCTTGCTAATATGTGAAGGAGTTGCCCTCCACTTATTTATTCGTGGGCCTTGATGTGTATGGTCTGGATTGGGACATGTTCGAAACCAAACCTGCTCGTATCGAAAGTGTTACATACTTACGTAAATATAAAAGAAAAAATTATTTAGTAAGAAAGAACTTACGACCAAAAGTAGCCCCTTTAGATAAGGAATTCGGCTCTTCTGCGCAACTGTATTATTAGATGAACATATATCTCCAATAGTAGGCAATTGTGGAGCTATAAATTGATGGATGACTTCGACCCAATTGAAACTACCTATGTTGTCAAAATCATCTACAATATCTACAAGACCTATGGGGACCTTATATACTGTACAGAACAACACACAAGCAAATATATACAATACATACAACTTACAAAATACCAAAACATCTTCATCTACTTCTACTCTAGTAGAAAAGGTTTTAAGCAAAAACTCTAACCTCGATCTAGTTGGTTTTTTTTTGGAGAATTGAGAATTGAAAAGAGCACCTGATGCATTAGTTGAATTCATAGGAACATAAGCCCCTCTATCTGCAATACCGAGCAAAAGGGACACATCTCTTCTGGTGAAAGCAATGCAGCTTGAAAACTTAAAGCTTTGACTTGTCGAATCCCAACTTTGAAATATATTGACCAATATTCCACGGATTTGTAGAATGTCTTGTATATTCAAAAAAACAGCAAATGAGGTTTGTTTAATTATCTCTCTGTGTCTTTCATGTAAACAAACTGACGGACGTTGCTTCCCTTTAGCACTTGGACCTCCAAAAAATTAAATAAAGTGGCCTAAAACGTTGGTCCATTGCAGTTTTTTCGCACACTCATTATTTCCCTAACAATTTGAAAATACATAATTTATTCCTTCATTTTGTAATTGTAAAAAACAAATTTGAGATGAAGATGTTTTTTGCAATAATCCTGTAAAAAAAAATTGACAGCACCACTCTTTTTCTCGGCCAGGTTCCCTCTCTATGGTGCTGGAAATTTATATCCCAGGCCCACGGTGGTGCTGGGATATAAATTCCTAGCACCACCATTTATCTCGACCAGTTCCATCTTCCTGGTGCTAGGATATTTAAACGCAGAACCACTGTATTGTTGGGGTTTTAGTTCCCAGCACCACCAACAATTCCGACAACTTTTATGTACATGGTGCTGGAAATTATATTCCCAGCACCATGGTGTTGCTGGGAGTTTTAATCCCATTACCACGATGGTGCTGGGATATAAATTCCCAGCACCACCATTTTTCTTGACTAGTTCATCTCCCCAGTCTTTGGGATTTTTAAAGCCAGAACCACTTTGTTCTTTGGGGTTTTAATTCCCAGCACCACCAACAAATCCGACAACTTATATGTACATGGTGCTGGAAATTACATTCTCAGCACCATGGTGTTGCTGGGAGTTTTAATCCCATTATCACGGTACTGGAAATTTACGGCTCTATTTATCTAATTCATATACAGATTGAAGAGATCGTCTATTTGTATTTGAATGTTTGAAACCATTCCAAAACCATAACGGAGAAATCATTTTAAACATATGTCATACTTCATATTGGACTAAAGCAAGGAATGCGACACATACCTTGGCCGGTGAAGGAGAGGTTGAACCGGATGCTTGACTCATTCTGCAACACGAAATGGTAGAAAAAAATCCAATAAGATGTACGTCTTTCAACGGAAACCCTAAAACCGAGTAAGAAATGGGTAAAACTCTAGTTAAATGAGAGGACGACACCATATTACCTCGAAGCGTCTCGATGAAATTCTAAGAACTCGGAAGCTAACGTAATGAAGCAGGAGGAAAAATGGAGTCTAAACTTTTCCAAGTTTTTGTGCGCTCGAAGATTTCCCGGAAGCTGAAGACACAAAGACGCTAATGTGGTGACTTGTTTGGACGGGACGTTTCGATGGCTCGGGATTTGGAAATGTGGCTCGGATGCATGCGGGATCTTTGCATTAAAAACGCTGTTTGGAGGGAGGGGTATTTTGGGAATTATACGCGCGATTTGGTAATTCTGAAAGTATAGTGCGCGTTTTGGGCATTTCGAAACTTTATCAGCTGTGTTTGGTAAATTGTCGTAATTTTTTTTTAAAAATGCAAAAGTGAAAACAAAAAAAATTTACCCGGACTAATGCCCGAGTAATACAAAATCTGGCTTTGCTCTTAACTTCTACATATCTTGATCACTACGTCAAAATTCATAGGATCCTTTATAATTTATTTTCCTCCTAATGATCGTGAAACAGATCGATGATGACCGCTAGACAGACGATTTCAATCTTTTACAGAGTTACAACAATTCTATAGTTAAAACACTATATATAATGTTACATATATAGAGAATTAATTTTTATCATAAAATTTAAAATTTTTACTCCAAAGTTCTTTACTATTTTTTTATTGACATTGAATATTTGAATTTTCAATCAAATTAATTTTTGAAGATGACCAATCTAATCTTAAGGATCTTTGAGATGCTTCATCAATAATTAAATCGAATAAGATCGGAATCCAAAATCGTCATTCATCGTAAATCTTCGTAATTTTTCTGATTCGATTTAGACTCTATGATAAATGCCATTTTACGAGCGATGGTCCGACATTAAAATCATATTTCATCCATCGGATAACTCTTATCCACATAGTCATCTAAATAATTTTTTTTTAATTGGCTATCGAATGATTTGGTAGTAGAGAATTTAATTACATTTTCATATGAACGAGCAGACGTCATCCGACGGATAAAAAGTCAATGTACGGTTTAGATTCCACGGATACATGGTACTTGTTCCGAAGTGGGTACTGCTGCAGCATGCTCAGAGGATGAAAGCTGAAAACTAAATTATTAGAGGACGTAATCGAATAAATTTACGTACGACGACTAAGGTAAATAAATTCAGTGAGGGTTTTTGTGTAAAATGCTTATCCTTGGATCATAATTAGACGAGTTGGTAGGTTACGAGTTCTGCTCTTCTCGTCTCGTTCACTGCCGGAGCTATTTTAGCGAGGGCGGCGGCGATGTCGACGGCGACGTCTTCCTTCTCTGCTTCTAGGCCTTACGCCCCACCTCCTTCCAAAACCATCAATCCGGTGGTCTCCAGATCGCTAAGTTTCGGATCTTCCTTCTCGCCCTTCAACTCTCTGTTCCTGAGGCATCACCTCCTCCGGATCCGCACGGGGCGGGGCTCTGCGCTTGGAGCAAGGATGGTGTCGGTTCCTTCAATTGGTAAAGCTGCTCCCTTTCTCGACTTCGAGACCTCGGTGTTCAAGAAGGAGAAGATTACCCTCTCTGGCAATGACGAGGTTTTCGTTCCTTTTCCCTGTGGATTTGCTTTCTCTACCTCGTTTGGATTAGTTTTATATTTCCGGAGATGGTGCACAACTAATTACGGGCGCTTGTTTGAATATTAGTATATTGTTCGAGGTGGTAGAGATCTATTCCATTTGTTGCCGGATGCGTTCAAAGGGATCAAGCAAATTGGTGTGATTGGATGGGGGTCGCAGGTGATAAGAACACCACTATGTTTTTCATCATTTACTTGACATTTTCCGTTCCTTCTTTTGCCCTCCTTTTTCCGTTGTACCTAAAAGTGAATTTTTGCTTTTCCATTGTGTATCTTCTTGTTGCTGTTTTCGTCGTTTCGACGTTTATGTTTTTCTTTTTCGGACGCTTAATTTCTCTTCAGCCTACAGCATTTGCTTATGATTGATTGTTTGTTTTGGCTTTATGTTGGCCGTATTTCATTGTTAACTTCCATTCCTTCTGGGGAGTATATTGTCCTATTAGCTACCACTGATTTAAGAAATCACTTAATTTC
The DNA here is from genome assembly GCA_025175895.1 of Wurfbainia villosa. Classification (NCBI taxonomy): domain Eukaryota; kingdom Viridiplantae; phylum Streptophyta; class Magnoliopsida; order Zingiberales; family Zingiberaceae; genus Wurfbainia; species Wurfbainia villosa. The sequence continues at coordinate 44,827,502 of CM045991.1, read as the reverse complement.
ATAAATTCTTAACGAATTATATGTTTTAACTTTTTTTGAAAAAATTTAGAAAATTTGCACGGCACACTGATAATCACCAACTCATTTATGCGGAAAACTTCAATCGTTTATTTGCTATGATCATTATAAATTACCATACGTCTTTACTGTGTCTTTTGAGGGAGAAAAAAAAAGGCATCTGGTAGAAGTGCTAAAACATTGGCTTTGTGTTCTCTTCTTTTGAATTTAATAAAAGTGTTTGGCAAACTCCTTTTTATTTTATAGGTTTTTGCCTCATAACTCTTTTTTTTTTCTTTTCTCACCTAATCTCAAATATTTTTTCCCCTGTTTACTAGGGTCCTGCCCAAGCACAGAATTTAAGAGATTCACTTGTTGCAGCGAATTCAGACATTGTGGTTAAGGTGACCTGCCTTTTCTGTTTCATTTCTTGGAATTTCTTGTGGTTTTTGAATTGACAAACTCATTGGTCAGGATGGAAACTTGATCACCTAGACACTGGAAGTGCACTTTGTGAACCTTAGATCTTTTCTATCTAAATCATCTGTCACATAACCAGTTACTGGACTCAGTTTGTGAAGGCATCCTTCTGTATGGCTATTATTTTAATGGAACTTGTTGGCATTTACAGCTTTATGAAGAAAAAGAGGGAATTACTTCTCTATGTGATCTTAGACTGAGCAAATCATCTCCTAAAAACATTCTGTCTTGAGCAATTACCAATTTAGCTGTCCTGATTCCTTTGTCCCGTAGCTTTTAGGCTATATATATTTCACATATCGTGTTTTACTTTTGATTAGGCACCTCTAGGTCCAGTTTAACTTGTGTACAAAAATGTAGTCCAAGAATAGCATCATATTCAAATGGAGCAAACAACATGATGCATTCAAGCAACTACACTTACAATGAAAATGAATATTGTAACTTCAGGAGCAAATAAGATATGGCCTGACTTCCATAAGTCACTTCAAATATAGTCACCTATCAATTTGTTCTTTCTAATACATGTCTCTCTAAATATGTACATGTTTCATGTCACCTATCATTTCTGTTTCTAATTCGTGTTTTTCTCTAAACATGTCCACACGTCTCTTCAACAATTATAAAAAATAAATTCTTCGAGAATACTCATTTTTTTTTTTAACATTTCCCCATATGTTTTGACATACTTGGTTATTCAAACATTCACAGATTGGTCTAAGAAAAGGCTCTTCATCTTTTGACGAAGCACGTGCTGCCGGATTCACTGAAGAAAATGGAACCTTGGGTGACATCTGGGAAACAGTTTCAAGCAGTGATCTTTTATTGTTGTTAATATCTGATGCTGCACAGGTAAGATGTAAACATATAAAATTTGCTGCTGAGAAACCATGCTTCCAGTTCAGATTTTTCAAATTTTTGCCAGTTTTCACCCTTTTACTCGAAAAGATGACATATTTATAACACAGTATTTAAAACACAGAATTTAACACTATGTGACTTGCAAGAAAAAGATATATTTGATCATTTTTTGATGCATTAAAATACAAATTAGGTAAAATTTGGTTTCATAACTCAAAGTGGTTTTTATTATTGGTTTGTTCTTTAAGATTGAACTAATCTGTTAAATCTACAGAGCGTTGCAGCAAGATTTATAAAAATGTTATTAACTAATTCCACTTGTTGCGTTGATGTTCTAGGCGGACAATTATGAGAAAATTTTCTCTCACATGAAACGAAACAGCATCTTGGGCCTTTCTCATGGTTTTCTTCTAGGGCACCTGCAATCCTTTGGTCTTGATTTTCCTAAAAACATCAGTGTGATTGCAGTATGCCCCAAGGGCATGGGCCCATCAGTGCGAAGACTGTATGTCCAGGGGAAAGAGATAAATGGTGCAGGGATCAATTCCAGTTTTGCCGTACACCAGGTATTTTCTTGGCCTGGAAGATTGATCTAACAAATTTTCTTTTGAAGATTGCATGACCCGACAAGATCTTTGAAATAAAAAAATTATTTGTTTGGATATCTTTTTTAATTTTGACAGATTATGCGTATTGACATTTGTTTTCTTTTTATATCAACAGGATGTTGATGGAAGGGCTACAGATGTTGCCCTTGGTTGGTCAGTTGCTCTAGGATCCCCCTTTACCTTTGCTACTACATTAGAGCAGGAGTATAAGAGTGACATTTTCGGGGAGCGCGGTTCGTCTTCTCACTGGTATCTTTCGTATCTACTTAGCAGATCACCTAATTGTGTCGATTGTGATGCAGGTATATTACTCGGCGCTGTGCATGGAATTGTGGAGTCTTTATTCAGAAGGTACACTGAAAATGGAATGGATGAAGAACTGGCTTACAAAAACACTGTCGAGTGTATCACAGGAGTCATATCAAAGACCATCTCAACTAAGGCAAGTTTATCAGTCAGTGTCATTCGCATCTGAAGAACTGTACTCATTCACCTGTTACATAAATTCCAGGGGATGCTCGCTGTCTACAATGCCCTCTCTGAACAAGGGAAGAGAGAATTTGATGCTGCATACAGTGCAGCATACTATCCTTGCATGGATATATTGTACGAATGCTACGAGGATGTTGCCTGTGGAAGCGAAATTCGCAGTGTTGTTCTAGCTGGACGACGCTTTTATGTAAGCTCCAAACCCCAGTTCATCCTAATACTTTTGAAACACACCAAGCATCTTTTAACCCCTTCGACATGACAGGAAAAGGAGGGTCTCCCTGCTTTCCCCATGGGTAAGATAGATCGAACAAGGATGTGGAAAGTCGGCGAGAGAGTGCGTGCTTCTCGTCCTGAGGGTGACTTGGGCCCTTTGTATCCTTTCACTGCAGGAGTATATGTTGCATTGATGATGGCACAGGTAACTTTACTGCCGCATTTCTAACTTCAAATTTGCTTTTGTTCCTTCAATGGCATGAAGCAATTTGCAGATCGAGGTCTTGAGGAAGAAGGGCCATTCCTATTCTGAAATTATCAACGAGAGTGTCATAGAGTCTGTCGATTCACTCAACCCCTTCATGCACGCCCGGGGGGTGTCGTTCATGGTGGACAACTGCTCGACGACGGCTCGGTTGGGATCGAGAAAATGGGCTCCCCGCTTCGACTACATCCTCACCCAGCAGGCCTTCGTGGAGGTGGACAATGACAGCCCTGTCAACCGTGATCTGCTCGGCAACTTCTTGTCTGATCCCGTCCATGCTGCAATTGAGGTTTGTGCCCAGCTGAGGCCGACCGTCGACATCTCTGTCCCGCCCGATGCAGATTTCGTTCGCCCAGAATTGCGGCAAGCGAGCAATTGAAGCATCGAGTGGTTTCGATAGCATGCTATGTCCAGATAAAGAGTTTTGAACTCTCAGATATCTTTTAGTGTAGTAGGCCATATATGGGTGTGTGTGTGTCTGTCGACATTTGCGTTTCTTGTTCTCTTCTTGTGCAATTGTTTCTGCAAAAACATATGAATAGTTTATATAAAAAGCTATAAATAAATAATAAAATTATATATATATATATATATAATTTTATTATTTAAGTGGATATTTTAATAGCAATAATATCAGTATTTCGAAGAGGGAAAAAAAATCAGATTATCCATACCTCAACTCTCATTTCATTTGCTAAATACATCTATCAATATTTTTTTATTATAATTTTTTCTAAATACATTTCATAATATTTCTATTTTATTATTTTTTATTAAATCATTCGGTTGAAGCACTGCTTGGTATTGTTGATCGGTCGAAACTATTGTCGTTTGGTATCGACGTCGAGTAGTCGGATTCTGATCGCGATTCAGTCAGAATTTAATTGTGGTCAGATCGACATCGAAGTTTAGTCGAATTGCAATTGTAATCGGTCATGAGCAATTGTGGTGTTGGTGATTGTAATTCGATCGAATTTCTATCGCAATTTAATCGGAGTTCGATCGCGGTCCGATCAACATCTAGTTTGATTGGATCGTATTTGGATTCCGATCGAATTGTAGTCGTGACGTTGGCGATCGCAATTCAATCGGATTCTAATTACAATGAGAATTGGTCGCGATTGCGCCTGCATGTGGCTGTGGTGTTGGCGGTTGCAATTTGGTCGGATTTCCATAATAATGCGGTCGCGGTTTGATCGATTGAACAACAATTCCGATGAATTCAGAGTTAGTTATAGTGATCATCGGAGCAACGATGTATAAGAACGAAACACAATGTATTTCCACATCGTTCGATCTTGATCTATCGAATACATTATTATTTGTTCGATTATCATTTATCAAATATATTAGGATCTATTCGATCATGATCCATCGAACGTAATATAATATATTCAATTTTTATCTATTGGGAAGGAGGAGAGAAGCGGGTGGAAGATATTAAAGAAAAAAAAGATTCGGATTTTTCAAAGATATTTTTTTTTAAAAAAAAAATAGGATTTATTTAGTAATTGGTGGGAAAAAAATTTCAGTCGCAAATCCGTCGGGGGCCAAAGTGAGAGAGACATATCACCGTTGGAATTATTTTGACGGTGCTTTTATTATTAGCGAGAGAATCTAGAATATACACCACTGTTGGTAAAGTATTTTATCCAGAATAATCTGTCGCTGTTGTATTTTGACTTATTTGACGGTGCTTATATTATCAATGAGAGAATCTATCACTGTGGTGGCTGCGGCCGCGTCCGATCGCACTCATTCTTCTTCGTCTGCCCAACACCGCGCTGACGAAGCCCCGGCGACCGGCAGATCCGTGCGCGGGCAGGTACGGTGTCTTCGGATCGCGATTTCTTCCTCCGGCTACCCTTTTTGTGCGGACTGATGAAAGTTCCTCTGTTGTCTCCTCCTTGATCGAAGTTCTACGAGGGGGGAACAGGAGAGTTTTGTTGGTGGTTTCTCGTAGTCGATCATTTTGGTTCCCGGGGTTGAGTTTGGATCGGGCGGGTTGATCGGATGGAGCGTCGCGTTGGAAACAACTACCAGCTCGTTCGCCAGATCGGGAGCAGCACCTTTGGAGAGGTCTATTTAGGTATCTGTGAACGATTTTTGGCCCAAGCGTTTCGTGCGTTTTTGTGCGGCTGATTGTGATATATTTTTGTCTTGTTTGTTGCAGGTATTAATATCAAAACAAAAGAGGAAGTCGCAATTAAACTAGTATGCCGAGTCCTTTTGACTTTGCGCTTTAATGTTGTTATAGCTTCTGTTATTTTTTAGCTTACTTCAAGTTCTAGATTGAATTTTGTTATGCGCTTTTTCTATTCACGATGCTATTTAGTTAAATTCAGGATTGCAGCTGTCTAGTTTATGAGTCTTCTTAGTGAAATTGTGGATTGACCTATTGATTTGTTAACTTGTTGCTAATGTAAAGGTTCTTCTGATATTCATGGAGCCCTATTATCTTACTCCGTCGTGATTACTAAGCTATGTTAGTCCCAATATATGGGTTGAGTACACATGGATTTTATCTCTTAATGAAACTCTATCCGAGACTACCTTTTACATAAATCTTCTCCATTTAATCTCATAAATGCAACTAGTAATATCCTTCAAATTACATCTACTTGTGTTAAATGTGCTGAAACAAAAACATTCTATTGGCCTCTATGACATCAACCATACTTAGTCATACTTTCTAAATATGGAAGGTTTGGCAGGAGAAATTGTTGGATCGAGCGGATCGCTAGAGGGGGAGGGGGTGAATAGCGATAAAATCTTTCGTTCGACTTCGTTCGTTAAAACACGAGTAGACACAGCGGAAGATAAATTCAAAAAAAAAAAGAATAATAGACACGAGGGTTTTTACTTGGTTCGTAGCCGAAGGCTACTACTCCAAGGCCCTAGTGGTCCTTGACCACGCATGGAAGGCAGAATACTAAAGAACTCCTCGTTGGAGGTAGGAGTTAAACGGATACACGAAATCACAAAAGCACGAGGTAGAGGGACACTCCCCCTCTCCTCTTTATAATGAAAGCTTTACAAGACAAGTAAAATGAAATACAATAAGCACTTTTGTTACCGACGACTTCGAAGGTTAGAGGTTGAAGCTCTAGTCGTCGTCTCGGCAACGCTTCATCGTAGGGATGTCGGAGAGTCATAGCTTATCGGAAGCACTTGGAGGCGTTTTTAATTGATGAAAAACTCTTAGAGAAGTCCTCCTTTTATAGCTTTTGAGCCCCTCATCGAATGAGTCTTCAACCAATCACAAATAGGCACAAAGCTCCTTGGAATGAGGTGATAAGGCTTGACTCCTCGAAGCTGATCCTTGACCATTAGTCGACTGATGACCATCATCAGTCGACTGATGGCAGCTCCAGTCGAGTCGCAACACTCAGCAGTCGACTGATTTAAGGCAGTCGAGTGACTCTTGTGGGCAGTCGACTGATGCTAGCTGAAATCACAAGTTAGCTTAATAAAAACATAATTTAGACGACCGTCGACCGTTCGATCTCGACCTAGACCATCCATGGGATGTTTTTGGTCGGATCCACGCTTAAGACCATCCCCGTAAGGAGGATACGACCTCACTTACGCTCGCACACACGAGCTTACCTCGATACTTACTTTGTAGCTCTTGCTTTCGGCCTTCCACTCGATTCCTTCGACTCTCTCCGAAGTCACTCGAGTGTCGCCCGACCACCGCGGCTTCCTCCGGGTGTCGCTAGCCTTTAGCTCCAACTTTAGCACTTTTCTGCACACTCGATTTAGCTCGTGAGATAACAATATGAGCTTAACTTTGTATCGTTTGCTATAATCAAAACTCAGGTTCGACTTAGGTGCCTACTGCACCAACAGAAATGTTATGGTTATTTGGATACTCCTGATTTAGGTAGAGAGTATTTTCGAGGCACTCACCTTGCAGGGAGCAGAGATCAATGTGCAAAACCTTCTTTGCAACTATAAAAAAAAAAAAGGTAGTCCGGTGCACGAAGCTCCCACCATGTGGGATCCTAGGGAAGGATCCATTGTGCACAGCCTTACTTTGCTTTGCAAGAAGCCATTTTCAGAATTTGAACCCGTGACCTTTAACACTACAAAAATAAGCAAATTTGGCGACGAATTTTGCAACGAATTTTGGAAAAAAATTAGTTGCAACGAAAAAAATTTCGTTGCAAATAATTCGTCGCCAAATTCTGCAATGAAAAATAAAAATTCGTCGTCAAATTGCAACGAATAATATTTTTGTTGCAAATTTAGTGACGAATATATTTTTCGTCGCCAAATTTGTGACGAAAAAAAATTTCATTGCAAAATTTTCAAGATTAGTCATTGTGGATCTCGATCAATATCGACGATTCGGACCGATCGGTCGGCTACGAAAGGTTCTAATGTCTAAGAATGGTAGTCGACCGTCATTCATCGATCACCGATCGTCTCGGCTACGAAACACTCTGTAAGGTGTTACAGTACCATCAGTCGACTGATGTTGAAAATCTATTTTGTTGCTGTATTTTTTCATATATCAGTCGACTGATGGTTTACATCAGTCGACTGATACATTTATTTTTGCAACGAAAATAGTATTTTCGTTGCAAATCTGGAAAAATAAAAAAAAAATATTTTTATAGATTATATCTTTTTCCTGTTTTACAACAAACACACACAACAATATAAACAAATTTAGACATCAAACTTTAATACGGAATTAATATATATATATATATAACAAACCTAAACAAACTTACAAATACATAGATATCGTATGTCATAAGTCAAATAACATTTAAATACAATAAATAAATTCAAAGGTAACCACCAATATCACCATCATCATCAAAAAATACATCATCATTGTCATTATGACAGGGATCAAGAGGAGGAGGAGGAGCAGATTCAGAAGGATAAAGTTGATTTGAACTAGACGTTAATTTAAGATGTTGCATAATGAACATTTGTTGCCTTTGAAATTCGTTCATCTTTTCATTTAAGTCTTTTACTTTTTGAGCGTTTTCTCTCGATTCAGTTTCCTTCTGCATTAGTAACTTCCTCAAATGATTAACCTCTTCGGTTAATTGAATTACTTGTGCTTTTGATGTCGGGGAGGATGAAGAAGAAGCACCAGAGACTCTATAGGATCGGCTCAAAGAACCGAGTCTAATTATTCTTCTACTTTTCGGTCCTCCAGTTGCTTCGAGCCATAAATTTATATTGCTAACAGAAGACTCAGATTCGACTGCATCATTGCTTGCACTCGAATTTCTCTGTGAAAGTTCATCGTATTTTTCCTATTGTGAAAGAAAAAAAATTAAATACTAACATAAGAATTTAAATTTTTAAAATTACAAATCTTCATTGTTCTAGCTTTTTTCCCATTCCACGTCTTATCTTTTTTTTTGGAATGTACGGGTGAAAATGTCTATAAATAATGACTCAGTCCCCGTCTCCTGGGCCTAAACAAACAGTTAAAATTTATAAATTAGTGAGTATTAGATTACAAAATTATAATTTGAAAACACTCATCAATCGATGTCTATGCTCATCGATATTTATTGATCCCCCCGCATACGTGGCAGACATAACGCTGGAATTACAATTCTGATTTTGCTTATTCTACTCACTCCTTCGTTTGCTATCCTCAGATCCTCAATGTGCAACAATTTTATTCCAATTCTCCTCGGTTATACAATGTGGTTTTTTATTTCTAGTTTTCGCATGATTGAGTATGTTTTTCATATGATCGCCATATTTTTTCTTAAAAATCCTCATAATCTTTAGTATTTGACTCTCCTCCCAAGTAAATACCCACTATAATAGAGAAAAATTAAATTGATTATATTAACTGTAATTTTATATATAAAATGATTTAAATAAGTTACCTTGAACTCATTCCACCATAAAATTTTTATTTCTTCCTACAGACAGATAAGTCATGTGTTTTATAAGTTATTCACTATTTTATTCACCTCGTGAATAACATATACAGAATTTGTAAATCTAACATAAAATAAAAACAAATCTCGTTACTTATAAAAATATATATCGTATTAAAAAATATACATAGATAATCTAAAACTCGAATATTTACGAATCTCTGCGCGGAGATATAAACTCTCTCGTATCTTCCTTCTCCACGAGTGATTGTTGTACCGGGAAAGATATATTGGCAGGTATTTGCTGAGAATAGAAGATCTTGCAACTGGAGAAGAGGTGGAGGGCACATTTCCTGCAAGAGCATCAGAATGTGCAGGGGTTGAAGCAGAGGAAGATTGTGATCTTCCATCACTACTCTGTCTATGACCGCCACGTCGAAACTAACAATCATAATTATTAGAAGAATATGACAGTAAAAAAAATGCATTTGCATATCGAATTTATAATAGGAACAATATGAAAAAATTACCATATTCATAGCAACTGGATGACCTAAAAAAAAACAATTCATTAGTATATCAAATATATAAAATTTCGAATTAGACAGTAAATTAAAATATAATTGGTACTCAATAAAAAGTTACCCACAATTAGAAATCGAAGTTTACATTACAATTTTCATCCTGGTCATGCGTCTATTCATCATCGTCATCGTCATCTTCATCCTCAGCAACACTCTCATCCTCATGATTAAAATCCTCATCTTCATCCTCATTTAGTTCACTTGCATCAACGACTACTACTACGCCGCTGGGATCTCGTAAAGTAGAAATATTATATTTTTCGATATGAAATGTATTGACAACTTCATCTTGTTGATATGCTATGTCTTTCCAATGTTCCTCAATTTTATTACGTGCGTTTGTTTTACAAACAGCCCACCAATCACTTTTGTCTCGTCTCAGACTAGGATATGAAACATAAAATACTTGAATTGCTTGCTGTGCTAACACAAATGGTTCATACCTCTTGTATATTTTTTTGTAATTAATTTCAACCAAATTAAACTGTGGATGCACTCTCATGCCTTTGATAGGGTCAAACCAACGATACATAAATAAAATAACTCGCAAATCTGAGCCTGGGTACGCTACCTCTAAAATTTCATCTAGCAAGCCGTAAAATTCATTTCTTGCACCTCCATTATTAGATGACTGAACACAAACTCCACTATTCATTGTAGTTTTCCCAGTTCCATAATCTTGAGTATGAAATGTTGGTGCAGGGGCACTAGATAATCGAACCTGTGTTTTGATTATGGCAAAGACACAAAGTTAAGTTTACATCGTTATCTCACGAGCTATCGAGTATGCAGAAAAGTATTAAAGCTGGAGCTGAAGGCTAGCGACATCCGGAGGAAGCCGCCGTTGTCGGGCGTCACTCGAGTGACTTCGGAGGGAGCCGAAGGAATCGAGTGGAAGGCCGGAAGCGAGAGCTACTATCGAGGTAAGCTCGTGTGAGTGAGAGATTGTAAGGTCGTGTCCTCTTTACAGGGATGACCATAGGCGGCGATCCGACTAAGACTTCCTGTGGAAGGTCTAGGTCGAGATTGGACGGTTAGAAATCGTCGTATTTATCATTTTCCGAGCTAACCTCTTCGCGAAGTAGCGTCGGACAATGATCACGGATACGGAGCAGCGATCGTGATGCCCATCGGTGATCGGGAGGCATCGGTCGATCATGGCGGCGATTCACGGCCATAAGTCAAAACGGATAACGTTTGACGCGGCCACTTCGCGATAAAATTTGGAAAACTTCATGATCCGTTCCTAAAGATGAGGAGACAAATTCAGAGGCCAAAGTCTATAAAAGGAGGGGAGGATTCCATCTCCAAATTACATCAAGTTTATTCATCAAGTGCTCTCTGGCCTTGGCGCTCAACATCGTCATGCTTGACGCGACGTCAAGTTTCGATCTTCTTCGTCGGCAGCAGAATCAAGTAATATTTTTGATATTGTATTCTTTGTTTTTCTTCATAACGAGGTGAGGTAGGCTTGTTGCCTCATCTTCGTATATTTGGTTTTGTGATCGTTGTCTCCTACCTCCAACGAGGAGGAGATGTTTTAGTGCTTTGCCCTCCGTACGCGGTCTAGGACCGATAGGGCCTTGGAGTAGCAACCGCTGGGTTGTGAACCAAGTAAAATAAACGTGTTCATTTATTTTCCGCTGTGCTTACTTTGCGTATCGAACGAACGAAAAAGAAAAGATTTACGATCGCTATTCACCCCCCCCCCCCTCTAGCGACGCTTCTCGATCCAACAAGAAAATTATATCCGTTTATGAAATATATCGGCCAAGTTTTCACCATTGAGTTTAGACCCCATGACAGATGTTTTATTAGGTTTTGCTCAATTTGAGCGTGATTATCAAGAACCTAAAGTCAAATAAATATGTGTTAAATTTAAGATTTATCAAATTTATTATCATAGACTACTTACATATTTTTTTAACCGTTGTGCAAATTCTTCATCGCAGAAACGATTAAACTCATGCTCTGGAAGTTCAGAATATAGAGTTTGGAAAATCCTACCATAAAATTAAATATAACACGAACAATAATTTACGATATATGAAATGTATAATATAACATTTATATACTCACTCGAAATACGGCTTTACTTCTGGACAGTTCAATAAAATATATGTGTGAGGTGTTTGTCACTCCTGACCAGTTAAGTATCTACTTGTATAAGATCCACTTGGTCGACCAAGGTAGTTAAAAATTGAGAATGCCCTCAAATTTGGATCAATGGGACCGTCATCGTTTCTTCCTGCTTTCCGACTCTTGCATTGAACGTGAGGTTCAAAATAATATGATGTAAAAGTTGTAACTTCCTCCACAATATATGCATTAACAATAGAAGCATAAGTCTTATTTTTCAATTTTTTTTTAAGTGATAGAGGAATCTAAGAGTAATACAATAAAATTTATTAGAAAATAAATTATACTAAATTTGATCAAATGAAATGATAAAAAAAAATCAAAAAATTCACCTTTCAAATGGATACATCCATCGAAATTGAACAGGACTTCCAACTTTAGCCTCATATGGCAAGTGAACCAAAAGATATTCCATGGAATAAAAAAATGTCGGTGGAAATATCCTTTCTAAGTTATACAAAATGATCGGAATGTCTCTCTCTAATGTCTCCATGTGTGAATGACTCAATACTGTCGAGCAGATATCATGAAGGAAAATGCTTAATTTCGTAATTGCATCTTAGACCAAATTTGGTAACAGTTCATTCAAAACAATATGAATTAGTCTTTCCATGAATATATGACAGTCATGACTTTTCAAACCAATAAATTTGCATTCCTTCAAATCAGCGCATCTGTCAAGATTAGAGATATTGTCATCAGAAAATCTCAATGATTTCAACCATTCATAAACAATCCGTCTCTGATCCTTATTCAATATATAAATTGCTTTCAGTTTTGGTCCTCTACTATTTTCATTAACATCAAGGGCGGGTCGTTTACAGATGAGACACAAATCTTTTCTTGCATTCAGATTGTCTTTTATTTTCCGGTAATATCCATCACCGTATTTATCAGATTATCAAAAATATTCTTCTCAATATGCATTAAATCAAGATTGTGATGAATCAAATTACTCTGCCAATACAGTAAATCCTAAAATATACTCCGTTTAGTCTATTTATGCATAATTCCATAGTCATATGTTGTAACATTTGGTTTTTCAATAACAGATGGAAAGTTAAGCACTCTTTGCCATAAAATTTGACCGGTGAATTTCAATGGTGGAGGTGTTCTTTCAATTCTATTCTTAGTGAATTCTTCTTTATTTCTTCTGAATTTATGATTTGGCGGTAAAATTGTACATAATGATCAAATAGTCGGTTTCTTTCCGTGTTTCAATCTGAATGACTTTGATCTCTCCATACATATTGGACATCCTAAAATCCCCGCGGTACTCCAGCCCGATAACATTTCATAAGCAAGAAAATCATTTATAGTCCAAAGAAGCGCAGCTCTCATTGTGAACATCTGATTAGTATGAACATCATATGTGGAAACACCCTCGTCCCATAGTTAGATCAACTCGGCAATCAACGGTTGCATGTAAACATCTATTAACTTCTTCGGATTATGAGGGTCAGACACAATCAATGTTAAAAACATATAAGGTGTTTTCATACACATACTGGGTGGAAGATTATACGGAGTTACGATAATTGACCAACAAGAATAAGTTCTTGATTTGCCAAATGGAGCAAATCCATCAGCATATAGACCCAACCTGATGTTTCGAGTGTCATTCGCAAACTCAAGATATGTTCTATCAAAAATTTTCCACACCTCTGCATCTGATGGATGACACATTAGCCCATCCTTTGTTTCATGATTTGCATATCAAGTCATGTGTTTAGCAGTGACCTTTGATGCATAGTCTTTGTAATCTAGGAGTAAAGGCAAATAAAACATTTGTCTGAATAATTTTAATCGCTTATTACGATTTGATCTCGTGGTACTTTTGTACCTGCATTAACTACAGAATTTACAAGTCTCTAAATCTGCATTATCTCCCCAATATAGCATACAACCATCTCTGCAAACATCAATTTTTTGCACCGGAAGACCTAAATCTTTCACAAGTTTTTTCATACTGTAAAAATCGTTCGGCATTATGTGATCACGCGACAATACTTCTCCAATAACTTGAACAAAATCATTAAAACAATCTTCAGACACATTATGCTCAGCCTTAACATTCAATAATCTTGCGGTGAGAGATAATTTAGTGTGACTGTCACAACTAGACCACATGAGTTCATCTGCAGCTCTCAACACTTCTTGAAATTTGAGATATGACTCATTGTACACATTTTCATGAACACCAGTTACTTCTACCTCTTCCAACGACATTGAATAACTAGTATACATGTGTTTAAATGTTTGAGGATAACTAGAACTTGCAACGTTTGGTTCGTTATACAAATTATGACCAACTGCATCAACTATCATTCTCTGGTATGGATTGAATTGATCGTAATATATTTGCTTTTCACTAACTGTCCTTTGTATGTTTCGTCCAATCTCTTCATCGGATATAAACGGTTCACCATGACAAGTCCAATTATAATAATTTGACGTAAAATCAAATCTACAAAGATGTTCTCGAACTTTATCATACTGAAAAATTTTACCATTGTGACATTTTTTGCCCGGACACCTAATTTATTCTCATCCATAAACTCAATATTGCTATTAGCAAATGTCAAAAATTGTTCCAACCCAATAATAAATTCATCGGTTAAACCACGACGTTCTGGTAAATTTTTTTTATACATTCAATTTCGTTCTCTCTTCATTTATCCTGTTTTCAAAATTATATCAAGGATTAATTTTAATTTTTTTCGAATTTCATCCATATATATCAATCTAACAATAAATTTATACTCAAAATAAATTCTTCTAGTACTAAATTTGATTTTGTGTGATATTTAATTGTAAACAATAATATCATTTCAAACAAATATTATATATTTACAGTAATAAAATTACTTAAAATCAAACATTAATTATAATTAATATAAAATAATAATACTACAATTTTATAAATATACAATATTTATACGTATCTGTTCTAATGGAAACAACGGATGAGCTCACAGCTAGCTGAAGAGTTCACGAATACACCGAACACCTAATGACGAAGTTATGAAAAATAAAATATTAATTTTGTATTTAAATTACACATTATACTGATTTATATAATTTGAATAATATTTTAACTCTATTGTTAATAAACGACCAGTTGGGATGACGATTAACCACCCAAACTACGCCCCCATGTCAAATTACACAGCAACTGCCGCGTGCCCTCGCGGCGTGGCTGCCGCGAGCTCGCGCGGCACCGTCGTCGCTGCTCCGGCGACGGCGACGACAGAAGAAGAAGAAGTAGGGAGGAAGAGCGTACAAGGATCGATCGGGGAGATGTCGCGTGAGATTCAATTGGGGAAAGGAAGGGGGGGGGGATAATTAGGGAGAAATTGACGACGAATCCTATTTCGTTGCTAAATTCGTCATCAATTTGGCGACGAATACAAGATTCGTCGCCAATTTGGTGACGAAATTTATTATTCGTCCCCAAATTGGCGACGGATTTATTTTTCGTCGCTAATTTTGCGACGAAATTTTAGATTCGTTGCTAATTTGCAATAAAAAAAATTTCGTTGCAAATTTTGCAACAAAAAAAATTTCGTTGCAAAATTTGCAACGAAAATGTTATTTTGTCACAAATTGGCGACGAAAAATCATTTTCGTCGTCAATTTGCAACGAATTTTGCGATGAAAATTAAATATTGAAAATTTAAATAATTTTGCAATAAGAAAATTTTTGTTGGAAATTTTGTTACTAATTTTCGACGAAATTTAAAATTCATCGTAAATTTTATTGCAGGTTTGTAACAAATATTTTTCGTTGTCAAATTTCGTCGTCAATTTAATGTTTTTTTGTAGTGTAAGTCACAAGACAACAACCTTATCTTTACAACTAAAATGAAACTATTTTGTGAATCAAACATTAGTTGCTCCTGTTGCAAGCATGTAGTCTAAAACCGAGTACTTAGACTTTTCCTCTTTCTACTATTTTTCCCCTTTTTTGAGAAGTGATGAACATATCTGTTTCTATAATTCTCTTTAATTTTCTGATTAGTTTTCTTTATAACCATCTATTGCATGTTAGGGGTTTGAATATTTTCTCATGACTGTGTATTCCTACTAACAGGAGAATGTCAAAACTAAGCCTTCTCAGCTTTTGCGCGAATCAAAGCTGTATGAGAACCTGCGAGGAGGAAGTAATGAAACGCATACAATGAGCCTTCAGTCATAAGAAATTTTGATTGTGTTTCATATCTTTTGTTTCTCACTTCTTTTGCTTGTTTCCTTGTCAGCTGGAATCCTTAATGTGAGATGGTTTGGCGTCGAGGGTGATCATAATGTCCTTGTGATGGATTTACTGGGACGAAATCTTGAAGGCTTGTTCAATTTCTGCAGACGTAAATTCTCTTTGAAGACTGTTCTGATGCTCGCAAAACAGATGGTATAGTGTTTGTGCATGCCTTAATTCTCAATTGACACAAACAATAGAGACAGTTCTTGTATCATTGCAAAATGTTGGATTTATCCTTGCAGCTTCCATCACGATATCTTTTTATCGCTTCTGAAATTTTTCCTATGCTAACCTTCCTTCAATAACTCTAACACTCTATTCTTTGCCATGACACTAATCAAGGTTTATTTGAAATCCGACAGACCATATTTTAAAATCTAACTTGCCTGGATGTTTCACTTCAGATAGATTGTGTTGAATTTGTGCATTCAAAGTCCTTCCTCCACCGAGATATCCAACCAAATAATTTTATGATGGGCGTTGGTATGCAAGCTAGTCAGGTTTGTGATTTCATCCTTTTATTTACTATGGACTGGGTTATCTCTTTTGTTTAATGTAGTTTCTTTATATTTCATTATAGGTGTATATTATTGATTTTGGTCTTGCCAAGATGTACAACGACACTTCAACTCGTCAGCATATTCCATACAGGTAATGCAATTTAATTCATGAGCGATTTTCTCTTTTGTTGATATTGCAATGATGTTAAAAGTGTCAGGCCTATCAAATCTAGCATATTGCTATGCAAATATATGTAACGAAACAGCTAAAAGATTGCTAAAATTTCAAAGGTGAAGGTCATAACTGCAGTTTTATTGTGTTTGCACACTTAATTATCAATAAGACAGAGATTATTGTTGTTTCTATGAAAATTTTCATTTTTTTAACTTAAGTGATAAGCTTAGACATACCTTAAGATTTTAATACCCATTAATGTAAACAGCACTTTTGAAAGTAACCAAACCTTGCATTTCTCACACATCCTACTTGTCATAAAAATTATTGGGGTGGAAAATGTTTTCAAGTTCTGGTTTTTATTTTTCAGAGACTGATTCAATATTTTATAATTTGTGTCCACTTTAATTTGCTATTCTCCAGTCTTTTTTAAGTATTATGATGGCCATACTATTGTGTCTAAAGACTCTAAACTCTACTTGTGCACTTTAATCTAGTTTTATAGTTCCACACTGTCCATTCCGTTAAAGCAAAAAAGAAGGGAAAAGCACTATCTTACTTTATCCTTATCACACATATACTTTCAGTTTTGGGTGTTACTGCAATAGCTGCACATCAGAAGCAGTTGATTTATTTATTCGTTTAACGTAATGTTCTCTTGCAGAGAGAACATAAACTTTATTGGAATTGCTGGATCTGGTATATTTCTGAGTGTGAATACACATTTTGACAGAGGTATGAGCTAGATCTTCCCATATCACTTAGTTTTCGTAAAGTTGTATTCCTGTATTTTCTAAATGATGACTCTTTGGTTATCTCTCTTGTCTTTTCTAAGAACAAAGCAGGAGGGATGATTTAGAATCTCTTGGATATGTTCTAATGTACTTCTTAAGGGGAAGGTTGGTCCCCTTGCTACTTTTGCACCATGCCCATCTCATTATTAACCTGTGGCGTTGATGTTTCTTTTTCAGCCTTCCATGGCATGGTCTAAAAGCTGGAACAAAAAAAGAGTACTTTGAAAAAATTAGGGAGAGAAAACAGGCAACATCAATCGAGGCAAACTCTCATCTTGATTGCTTAGAACTACTATTCTCTTTAATCATGATTACTATGAAGAATGTGATTATGCCCTTGTAGGCTTTGTGTCATGGATATGCTTCAGAGTTTGTTGCTTATTTCCATTATTGCCGTTCATTAAAATTTGAGGACAAGCCTGACTATGCATATCTTAAGAAATTGTTCCGGGATCTTTTTATCCGTGAAGGTTTATTTCCTTCCTCATTTGTCAATTTTGAGATTGGTGTAAAATGATAATGAATTATGGATGCTGCAGAAATTTTCTAAAACAATTATATATTGTTTTTTTTATGTCAATAATCTCTATGCCTGTTTTCTCTGCAGGATTTCAATATGATTATGGATTTGATTGGATTTTTTTCAAATATCAGCAAGCTCAGATGGCTCGTCCCCCTCCACGTGCTATTGTAAGTTTAGATGCAGATGCTATACATTGCAATAATAAAATATAAGAGTGCATACAATAGATCTAACGTGATCCTTTTTCGGGATTCCGTATTGGTGAAAATTTTATGCATCGAACTGTCCTTTCTGTAGTACAACAACCATCACCAAGTCTCGTCACACTAGGTGGAGTAGGTTATATGGATCATTCTATGCCATTGGGTTCTATATCCTATTATATCATCATCTATATTTAAATAAATTTTATCTTGCTTTATCGTTACTAACCAAGTCTTCTTTGGTCTTTCTCTTTCTTGTTTGATTTGTATGTTTGTAATAGTTTCACATCGACGAACTGAAGTATTTATTGGTTATCTAAGTATATATCTGTACCAAGATATTTTCCTTCAATAGGTGCAACCTCAATTTTTATTTTAATATTATCATTTCTTATTTTATTCATCCATGTATGTCTATATATCCATCTTAATATCTTCATCTCTGCAACTCTCATTTTTTGTTCATGTGCTCGAGTCATAGTCTAGCATTCATCTCCATATAACATAATAGATCTAACTGTCATTTTGTAATTTCATATATTCTGCCTTTATTAAATGTAATATCTTTCACTTCTAGCATTTCCCTACAATATTCAAATTTAGCATTTACTTCTTCATGTGTCTTATCGACTAAAATAATATCATTTGCAATCATGGCACCATGTCTTAGATATGTCTAGTGAGTTCATCCATGATTAGTGTAAAAAGATAGAGACTTAAAGCTGATTCGTAATGTAACCTTATCTTTATAGAAAATATTTCGGTTAATTCTCTTAACGTTTTTACTCTTGTCATTACCTCTTCATACATGTCTTTAATTATTTCAATATATGCTACACTAACTACTTGCTTTTTTAAAATTCTTCACATAATTTCTCTTAATACTCTATCATAAGCTTTTTAAAATCAATAAATATCATATGTAAGTCTTGTTTTCATTCCCGATACTTTTAAATTAGTCATTTGAGAAGATGTATAACTTCTTTTGTCGATCTTTCCGATATAAATCCAAATTCATTTTCGATCACTGTGGTCTTCTTTATTAATCATTTTTTCTATTACTTTTTCTCATAGGTTCACAGTACGATTTATTAGTTTAATATCTCTATAATTTGCACAATTTGACCAAGATTTCTATTCTTTCTTTCTTTAGCTTTAGCTATTATATAAATATCTTTTTCCTCTTTGTTTCCAGTTGTTAATATAAACGTTCAAAAGTTTCATTCTTAACCTCACTTCTACTTTTTTGACCTCCTCCTTTGCCATGGTATACTTTTTAAGTTTTTGTGATTCTTACAAGTGTATAATACTTTACAGGCTTTTCGTTTTTCTTTCATTTTTTTTCTGTACTTTTTCATACCACCATTAAACTCTGCCCATGATAAGTTAACCTTGTCGTGGCCGGTCCCAAGCCCGGATAAAGGAGGAGGGTTGTGTTAGGTTGCCAGCTAACGTTAAACTAAGACAAATGTTCAATGAATGGATCAATCAAACTATTATGCTAATGCTAGGTTGTTCCCCGGAAAGAACGCGTTATAGGGTCCGACTGTAATGTCTCGGCAAAGACCGTTACATTTTCAGAACTTGGGTGTAATGAAAACTATGCAAGAGTTCATGTTGCAGGGTCCAACTGCAACGTATCGGCAAGGACCGCTACATCTCTATGAGAACTTGGATGTAGTGTTAAATAAGCAAGAGTTCTCACACTATAGGTTGGGTAAGAACAAATATTATAGAAAAACTAATAGTCTAAGATTTAGTACATAGAACATATGAACCCTCACTGGTAAAACAATGGAGATAGTAGATACGATGATTAGGAGAAAAATTAATATTGTATGTGTACAAGAGACAAAATAGGTAGGTGAGAAGACAAAGATGATAGAGAACTCGGTTTTTAAGTTATGGTATATAAGAAAGAGTAAAACAAGAAATAAAGTGGGTATTATTGTAGATAGTTCATTAAATGATGAAGTTGTAGGAGTAATTAATAAGGAGGATAGAATTATAGCTCTCAAAGTAGTAGCGGAGAAAGAAATTATGAACGTAATTAATGTATATGCACCTTAAATAGGATTATATGAAAATGCCAAATTAAAATTTTGGGATGACTTGGATGAAGTATTACAAAATATTCCGTCAAATGAGATGATTTTAATAGGAGGTGATTTAAATGAGCATGTCGGAGTGAAAAATGACGAATATGAGAGAGTGCATGGGGGTTATGAGTTTGGAACAAGAAATGAAGAAGGTAAAACTATATTAGATTTTGCGATAGCATATGATCTTATATTAGGTAATACATTTTTTAAGAAAAGAGAAGAACACTTGATCACGTTCAAAAGTGGAAATAATAAATCATAAATTAATTTTCTTATGGTTAGGAAGAGAGAGAGAGAGATTTGTAAAGATTGTAAAGTCATCCCTGGAGAAAGTTTAACTATTTAACATAGATTAGTAGTATTGGATATACGCCTCAAACATAATATTAATAGAAGAAAAATATACACGACTCATAGAATTAAGTGCTGGAAGTTAAAAGATGAGAAACTAAATATATTCAAAGAGAAGGTAGAAGTGCAAGTATTAGATGAAATATACAGTGACCCTAATACGACATGGGATAAGATGGTATCAAAGTTGTAAATAGTAGCAAAGAGTGTACTCGGTGAGTCAAAGAGACATGTACTACCAAGTAAAGAATCTTGGTCGTGGAATGAGAAAGTGCAAGAGAAAGTCAAGGAAAAACGAACAAATATAAGAAATTATATATGTGTAAAAATGTGAAAAATTTGAAAAAAATATACAATAACTAAGAAAGAAATTAAGAAAGCGGTGAATTAAGCTATAATTCTATCTTTTTTTAATTACTTCTACTACTTCATTTTTTAATAATCTACAACAATAGTACTCCATTTTATGTTATACACTTTCGAGTGTATCATAACTTAAAATTTGAATTCTCAATTATTTTTATTTTCTCTCTTATCCATTTTATCTGTTGTAAACACAAAATATTAATATTTCTTTTAATGTTTTACCAGTAAGTATTCTTTTATTTCATGTTTCAAATTACAAACAATCAATTTTCTTATAATATTTATTTTTTATCCAACGTATTTAATACTTCATTCAAATTTTCATGAAGATATAACAGTCCTCGTTGAAATGTTATAGGCGGACTCTGTAATGTGTTCTTTACAAAGAGCAATCTAACATTAGTATAATATCTTGATGGATTCATTCATTGAGATTTATCAAAATTCAACATTGATTGATAACCTAATGCAATTCTTCTCCTTTCTCCTTTCTCATCCGGGTTTGAGATCCTTTCCGTAGTAATTAAAATAAAAAATCACTCGTGCTCGTTGCATGCCGCATTAAAATCGTCTGAATGGTCGGCAAACTATCAGTTTGCCGTTAGAGTCGGTGTTATTCTTACCTGGACCACCTTGGTAGGTACAATAAGAAATGAAGTCACATCAATATGCAGTACCTGATTAAGCTGGTAACTACAGAACCTGCCCTGCTCTGGCTGGTTTGTCAAATCATGATTCTACCTGCAAGAAATCTGATTATAGTGCTCCAAGCATTTTCGTATCCTGAAGCCAAGTATTTTGGAGTTAAAAAGTGTGGAATCTTGTCTGGATCATGTAATTTGCATTCTGTCAGCACAACGCCCACCCAAATGAACTGACCTTGCTACAAGCAATAACTGTATACTTGGAATTGTGACAATGACAGAATTTCAAGAGCAAAAGAATCAGAAATGCAGAATACTTCTGCCAACTCCTGTTTTTAGAAATTGTCCTGAATTATTACAGTATGTGGTACGGCCGGTCTAGAAAGTCCTTTCATGTAGGCATGCCTATCGGTTTCTTGATTCCGGTTCGGTTCTAACCGTTTCTGGATCCGTCGACGTTGGAATCGATTTCGGTTCCGATTCCAAAGTTTTAACTTTGAAACCAATTCAATCTGGACCGGTTCCGAATCGGTTCTGAAACGGTTCTGGACCATCTTCCTCGAACTTGAGCTTCCAAATTCATCCATCACACCGGTGATCCTATTCTTTTTTTTTTCTGTGGCAAAATAATCTAATAGACATGTTAGCATGCTAAGAGTTTCCACCGTTAAATTAACAATCGAAATCAGATCTAAATCGAAACTAGAATCTGTTCTGAACCGGTTTTGAAATCGATTGGAACCGAACCGAACCGGAACAGGAATGGTTTCGGTTTGGTTCCAGAACCGGTTCATCCGAATCGGTTCCGACTCGATTCCGGATCGAATCGGTCCGTTAAACATGTCTACTTCCATGCTAGTTGCTATAATTCGGGTAAATTTCTAAAGACACCTGATATAGTTTTTTTGATTATAGGTGTTGAGTATTTGGACAAAGTTTAATTAATGATCCATTGTAGATTCCGGATATTTGGGACTAGCATACATAACTTCAAGGTGGTCCATTTAGATTCTTCCCTTCATGAACGTTGTCACCCTTTTTGCATCAAAGGCGGTCCATTTAGACGCTTCAAAATCAAAAATCAAGACCATGTTTAAATGCTTTAAAATAGCCAATAACTCTATGATGTAGGATGCAGTCCTTTTCTTTTACGCAAGTTCTTGACTTTGAATGCATGCAGAACTATCCAGTTCCGCCCCGCTGAGCAGGTCGAGCAGGGATAGCACTCGAGTATGAAATTTCCCAGCAATAACGAATAAGGCAGCTCAGTTTCTATGGATAGGGATTGCAGCATGAAGTGCCATCGAAAGGCTTAATGAAGATGATTAAGTATAGAAGATTTCCTTTTTAAGAACTCCACGCTATAAAATTCTGTGTTATGCAACCTGGAAATTGCCCCCATTTTCTGTTTGAAGAACTCTCGGACAGAGGAGTTTAAGAGTGTCTGCCATTACAACATTTTATGTGCTATTTCAAGATAGTTTTCAGTGCGTGCCATTAAAAAGCTAGATTCATTCAGATAATGCACCATTAAACCATTTGAGTGGATCTCTCACAAATGGTAACAATGAAAGGCATTTTACAAGTAATCGAAGTGAGACTATTCATAAGCATAAGAAAACATTCTTAAATCCCATGTTGTGGGTTCAAATCATATATAGTAACATGGGACATACAATGCGCATTAGTTTATACGATGCATTACATACTTCATTGTAGACGACATACAATGATGCATTATGGGTTACATTAATTTATTCCATCTCTTATAAGGTAAGAAAAGAACTTTTACCTCGAACATGCACAATAGTTTATACAAAAACACAGAATACATTTATTACAAAAGCCATAAAACGATCAAGTGAAATCCAATTAAAATCGCGAATTGAATTCAAACTCGATAGATCAATATAAATTTATCCATGCCGTTATATACTCTTCGAATAGTATATATGATTTAAGTCCAAAGAACTTTCAATTGCTATCCTATACTATTCATTTATGGATCGATGGCTAAGGATCAGTGCTAGTTCTTGATTGAATAAAAATATTTCTTGTGATTTATTTTCTTTCATCTAATAACTGTGAGACCGACGATGAGAATTTTGCTCCAAGAAATAGGTAGATTAAAAGAAGATGGTCAAATGAGGAGAGCAAACGAATCTACAAGTGCGAGGAAGTTGGAAACCCTAGAAAGGAAAGGAAAGCCTAGCTCAATTAATCGGATCAACTCGCTCTATTCAGTCAATTCATAGGCTCCACTCAAGCACTCAGTTGGCTTGTCCTATTTATTTGTTCAACCCTGCTATTCATTCAATTTGCTTACTCGTGGACTAGTTCTTCACTTAGTATTCATTTTATTGGTTCAGACTATGTATTTAATGGAGAATTGAATAGTCTAAAGATAGTAAGGACGATCCGTAACGATTGGAATTCGTCAATCTAGTAGTTCTCATCGATCTGTTCTACGATCATTGTAAGAGAGATAAATCACAGAGAGCCTTGTGAATCTTGACGTGGTAGCCAAGATACGTGAGGATCATTTGAATCCAAAAAAAAATTTTAGACCTTTTCCGGAATCAATCAATGTCTTATTCATAAACACCGTCGTACCTTAGCCACTATATCATCTCCGTGGAAATGTTTTTATCTTTATACTTCACGGAAGGACTATGAAGTATAAAGAAACATTCATCCAAGAATAATTATCAAAAAAAAAGAATATTTTATGTCCATAAAACTTTATGATCAGCTCGTAGAATTCATGATCTATGAGTGATTGCTCCTTCAAAAGTGAAACAAACAAATTAAAGCTATAGCTGAGTAACAAGACAAAAACTCATGATTAATTAATTACACGAAAACTTTTGTTGCAATTCACAGAATCATCAGACGCGACTGATCGACTACATTCGAGACACATGAGAAAACAAATTTCTGAAATTAAAAATCTGCTTTGCAACTAGTGTATCCGAACCTAACAGCATTTTCAAGTTATTTTTTTTCTTCTTCTTCTTGAAGATGCTACAACAATAAGAACTCGATCAACAACAATGTCCTTAATTAATTTCCTAGGGCCTTCGACCTGTGCAAACTCCCGTGCATGCATCGATCAATGCTTTCCGAGAACGATAGAGAAGATCCTTTTACAGTGTGGATGGTTTCGAAGCGCACTGTGAGGCAGAATTGCAGCTTCAAGTTCAGCTCGGAGATCTCCCTGAGAAAAGTGAATTAATTAAAGAAGACAGACAAAAAGTTGAGAAGAAAGTTGTCAGCAGATCGGATAATCGAAGGTCGAATAATATCGTGTTGTTTAATTTAATTTGCAGAAACCTTTGTGCGGTTGAGAGCGGCTTTGATGACATAATTTGCATATTGATCTTGGAGCAGTTCATCGAACTGAGGCGCCGATAGCAACTCGCGTACGATTCCTGCTTGCCCTTCTTCTTCTCCAAAGTGCTCCAGGCATTTCTCCACCACATTGCTGCTGAACTTCTGCGTCGACAGCGTTATGTAATGTCCAGAGAATTGCAGTACCAGTCGTGAATTTATGATCGCCGATCTCATCTTCAAGATGTACTGAATCACATAATTGCTGCAGCAAAGTCGAAGGATTAACTTAACTTAAATCCTCTGATAATTATATATGCAAAAGAAACAAATTAAAACATCGTCTGATCTACCCAAAGGGATCTAATGCGAGGGAGAAGGCATGACCAGCTATCTGCGTGAGAATTTTGGCTTTGTGTGCTACACCGGAGCGATCGATGCAGCGTTGCAGAAGGCAGCATCCATGTTGATGCATCGCCATTCGAACACAATGTTTAGCAGCAGCATTGAAAATGAACTGAGAAAAAAAAGTGAAGAAGAAGCAAGTTTAATTTTAGAAGGAGTTTAGCTAAATAGCTAATTGAATCAGAATTAAGTCTATCGATCGATCGATCGACTGAAAGTTGATAGCTAGCGAGTAATAAGAACATGAACACCTCATTGCATGGATGTGGAAGGCATGTCAACAGACTATGGATCACACGGTTGCCGTTGGAGTCTTTAGCGAGCTCGAGAAAGACTGGTTCGAAAGCAGCCATGGCCAACAGAACTTGCTGGATGGTCTTGAGTGTCTCGATTAGCTTCTGCACCACTCTCGTCCTGAAATCCCAAAACAACAGCTATATATGATAATTCACAAACAGCAGCTACGGCGCGAAGCGAGCGGTAGGAGGATGCATTACCCATGAGGATGCAAGGAGACCCTGAACAGCTGCCTCCGATCGTTGGACAATATCGAGAGGAAGCTCAGCCTGTGTTCTTCGGTGCAGACGTCCAGCAGCGTCTGCACGAGTTGATTCGCGACGGGGCTCCTCATCAGCTCGGTGACGTGGTTGATGATCCCGAGGTAGACGATGTGCACAATCCGAGGATTGCCGGCGGTGATGATCCGCAGCAGGATCTGGCATCCATGTTGGTCCTTGGCGGTGCAGTAAATGCACCTCCTTGCGGCCTCCGAATTGGAATTCATGAGGAGAATCGACGACAGGAGAAGTTCTTGGCTGCAGAGGTGCGGGGCGGGGGAAGATTGAATTTGTCGGCTATGGCTCAGGCGTCCAAATGGCGAGGTATCGTAGCCTAGGGATAGAGAGTGCGGATTGTGGGCGAACTCTGCGGCGGCGGAGGAGGAGGCGGCGGCGGCGGCATTGGGCGGATTCAAGAAACCCAAATTCCTACTTCGATCGGCCGATTGCTGTGTCCGGAGAAAATCGAAAGGTGGACCTCGGCGCTGGAAGCTCGCTCCGCCGTTACCAAGGGGGAAGAGGTGAGGGTCAAAAGGCTCACCTTGCGGGGGATTTCCCAATGTGAATGTCCACGACGACGATTGCGGCGAAGGGAACGGCGCCGGCGCCGAAGCTATCCGAGTCATCCTCTGCTCGGGACGTCGCTCCCCGATGACGATGGAATCGCCGCGTCCGCCGCCGATGTTCATGGAGGTCATCTGCTCGATGAGGGCGTCCTCCTCCCAGAACCTCCAGTCGGTCGCGGACGGAGGGACGTAAGGCAGCGACGACAGAAGCACATCGCCGCCGCGGTGGATGCGGCTGTCAGAGGCGGCGCTGGCGCCGGCAGATGAAGGACTACTCGCCTGCTGATCGTCCTCCATGGAAAAACTCTCCTAGAATATTTCGAATTAATTCCATATATTTATAGTTTGGATTTTTTTTTTAAATTAAAAAAAATATAATTTTTTAGTTGACACAATCAACAGATAGTTATTAATTTGAATAAATAATAATAAAATTTTGATACGATTATGAATTAGATAATTTATTTTTAAAATAAAAATAGCATGAATGAGTAAAAATCTCTTTGGAATTTGAAAATTACAAAGAGTACGTAATTCAACTCTTAATAAATAAATAAATAAATAAATTATAAAAGGAAACATACTAATTTTAAACAAATTTAAACATATAATCAAAAGTTAAAATATCACCTCTCTCTTTTTTTTGGGACAAAGATAAAGATAATGTCGATTTTTTTTTAAAAAAAATATTTATTACTTAATTAATTTTTTTGATGACTCAGTCAATGTCGATATATTAATTTTGAAGTAATTCAATTTCTTTTAGAAAAATGATTAAGGTGTGTATTAAAATTAAAATTTATTTCTCTTGCAAAACTAAATTAAATACGGTAGATATATAAATAATAAGAAATAGCACAAACACTAATAAAAGTAATTTACTTTGTCATCTACGAAAGAAACTCTAAATATTCTTTTGTGCTCTTATTTATAATAATAAAGATGTATTTAGTTGACTGAGTTGAATAAGATGACAAATTTATCCATCAATCCTATTTAAAATGAATCGACTTAAATTAGATGATTTATTCAACTCAACCATATTCAGTCAATTAATATTTATGATAGTTGACTTAATTAATTAATAAATATAAGTAGACTTATGATCTTGTTCAATTGTAATTAACTCAACTGACATTTTAACCGCAAAACATCACATCAAGTCTTTATTGGGGGACTAATTTAATTGATAAGTTAAAAAAAAAATTGTCCATTAATTCTTAGGGATTTTATTATTTTGGACTATTAATTGCACTTGTCAATTGAAATTATGATTTATCTTCTCCATCAGTAGGAACAACCGGAGAAGATTGTTAATGTGACAGTTCTATATTTTTTTTATAGAATATAGGATAATCAAGGGGCTATGATACAATGATAAGACATCCATATAAATTTTTAAAAATTTCTGAATCGATTCCTAGCGACAATATATTTACCGACTTTCTTCAAATGGAGATCGATCCCTTACGATGTTAAGTCTACCGAAACAGTCTATATTAATATATTTTTTTTAATTGGACCATTAATATGATTCAACTTAACAATCTATCTCAATAATGCTTGTGACATACGTGATATATCATGCAGAGATTGTTCCTTAACAGCTTATCAAAAGGTATCGTAGGAATGATCTTGAGAGAAAAGAGATATTTCAAAGTAGCTATATAAAGACAAGATTAAGATAAAGAAAAGAGGACTCTCTGATCCGAAGGCACATTTTTTTTTTTAATTTGCTATTGCTATTGTTAAAATCGTTTTAATTTTCTCATCGTGTGGGCTCTCGAATGTCTTGTATTATTGTCCTCTAAATTCCAATAATAGACCACTTTTACCCTCGAATTGAATCATCTCAATCATGTCTCTACATATTAACTCGGATAATAAATACATATAAAATTTATTCAAATAAGCAAGGATCTATAATCTATTTCTATGTGATTTATTAATAAATTTTGGAATAAATTTTTTGTTGATGATTTATTTTTCTTACAATCAAAATAGATTGATAGATAAATTTCAATCTTTTATTTAAAAAATATCTCGGTCATAACAAGTCAATATCACAGCTCATTTATGTCGAATCACAAGCTCCATGGGTTTCATGTGCATGTTAATAAGTCCTTCCAAATTCCATGCACACAGAGAAAAAAAAAACAAATAGAAGATTAACTTAATTGTTTTTTTTATTAAACACATTAAAATATACTAGTCGAACATAATTACTCGAGTATTATTGCGCTAATAAAAGATGAAAAATAAAAAAAAAAATACATTTATTTATTTTTATTTTCGAAATTTTGGTCAATTAAAAAAAAATAAAAAATCAAAATCAAAATGGAGTGTAAAATTACAGAAAAGTCTCCTACAAAGCTGGAGTTTCGATTCGCCGTCTGCTTTCTTTGCCGTTTATTTATTCGCTCCCCGCTTCTTCTCGGTTACCACACCAGTCGCTCGTCCTCTTCCTGCTTCCCTCCTCGCCGTCCACATGGTGGTGCGGAAGCGGCCGCGCCACTCGATGTCCCGGACCACCAGCATGGCCGAGTTCGGTCCCTCCCACGCCGCCGCACAGTTCCACCCCTCCGATCGTCTCGCCCAGCAGCAACCCAACCGCCGCGGGGAAGCGGCGGCGGCGGAGGAAGGGCAGAGGAGAAACACCGGTGTAGCCTCGGCGACAGCTACGGCGCCCTTCTTAATGGCATGCGGCCTCTGCAGGCGCCGCCTCGGCCCCGGCCGCGACACGTTCATGTACAGGTATTTCGATCTCGCGCGAAGGTCGCCCCCAAAATTCGACCTTTTTTTTTTTTTTTTTTTTTTTGGGGGTCTCCTGGGTTCTTGTGACCTAGAAATGTGGATACCTAGTGAAGCTATGAGATATTCTCAAAGTTCCTTATCAAACTCATTGGAACTCGCTGATTTGAACTTACTGCCTTTCTTCATTTTATTTGTTTGGTTCTTTCACATCATAATGAAGACGATGTTATATTTTCTCCAAGAATCTGGTTGGGGTTTCATGTTTGTTATTACATAAATTTTGTCGTTCTTCAATCTGCATCACTACCCCTGAATTCTGACTCTGCTTTGTTCCATAGACGATGTTATGAGGCCCTTCCTACGATTCCAATTTATGCCTCAGAATTTCAGGTTGACACATATGTTACTAAAATCTTCTGCTAATTTTTCCATGCATTAATGCCTTCCTAGTTATTTCCTTACCGAGTAAGCAGATCTTTATATTGTTTTAATTTCATATAAACTTTGAGTAGTCTGCAGCATGAAGCTTTGTTGGATTTGCTTTTCTGCTTCATTTCTGTTTTTTAGGTTCTTTGTTTGGTCTGATATGTTCATCTGTCTGTTTGGAAGGGGTGATATTGCATTCTGCAGCCTAGAGTGCCGGCAACAGCATATAAATCAGGTCGAGAAGAGAGACAAATGCTCGCTGACATGCACGAAGGACACTCCCCAGGCTCCTAGTGCTTCTGGAGATTCAGACAACTGTGGAACTGCTGCTGCTGCTTAAATTTCGAACGACTATTATCGTTACACACTGTAAGTTGTAATCTAAAGTAAGTATTTGTAGTTGTTGGGTTATTCTACGGTTTCCGGCATCAACTAGGTGTTTTTAACAACAAATCAACCACTATGATGCATTACTACTAAGCTTGTGCTTTGGTGGGAGAACATATCCTATCAATATGATGCTAAAGTAGCTATGTCTACCATTTGTTTTGGCCCTTTTTCTTTCTCTTTTGTAAAACTGTGTGCTTGATCAACCTATATAGTAGTTTTGGATGTCTTAAAATTGCGAATTAAATTCCTCTGTGGATATCAAGGTGATCCGCTATTTGGGATTCTTAACAAACAATTTTGATCTCTGAATGTGATGTTGTAGATTTAACCATTGGATACGATAGGAGGTAGTAAAACAAAACTATGTATCTCAACTATTCGGTATCAACTATTCTATACTATAGTTTGTTATTTTGATGAAGAAAAAAAAGAAGAAATCTGCTGGAAGAATCTATTTCATAATACTTGAACAAGTAAACAAGAAAAAGAAATTTAAAAAAAAAAACACTAGTAGTAACTGAATTGGAAGTAGCCTTCCATCACACTTGTTCATTGGCTTGCTAGAATTGTAAGAAATGCAGATGGTTAGATTTCTTCTTGTTCCCAGCCTGCTCAAATTCTTCATGTCCAGATCATCGCTTAAAATTGGCTTCTGAATTGTAGCATTAGTACGTCGGGCTCGTGCCAAACTCCAGATTTATGGTTACTTCATGAAATAGTTTTGACCAGAGTTAAGCTTTGTAAGCAACAACATCATGTTACAAGAAAAAGTACAATCAAAATATTATCATCTCAGAGCAAGCAGTTTAGTGTAGCTCCAATAAATAGTATCATTTATGAAAATATGATTAGAGTTGAAGATATGAAGGATAGAAAGTGTAGAGGAAAACCAAAAATCTAGCTAACATAATTAAAATGATTTAACCAATATGAAAATTACTGTTTGAATAAGGTTTAATGGATTGATAAGATCCATACAGTGATTAACACAACTTGACGATATGGAGAAACAAAATTCACTCAGTGACTAACTCTCGGCTTGACGATGAGGACAATGGTGATCAGGTTTGATTTTCATTTGCTTTGTTTATGGTTGGCACTGACATTCCATGCCAACCCTAATTTGAATGAGAGAATGTCGACAGAGAGAATCTTGTAAGCATATTTTGCTAAGAAAGTTGTAGAAAAAGTTGCTAATTTAACTTCAAAAGATGTAACAATGCTGATTGAGAGAAGCCTAACTTTTGAACTCTCATTTCTCACAGCGTATCAAACTGTCATTTACGATCTTATTTCTGGAAATGAATTTCTGCAATGGTGCAAGTGTGACACTGTTTCAATGAATACATTCATGTTCCTTTGTTGACTAATGTGTGTGACACTCTGTATTATCCACTCTACTTTTGGCGAGTGATATGGCACAAACAGAAAGCCACTCGTGTCTTTTCGGATCATGTTTTAGACCACAACATGGGAGACAAAGGGAAGGCATCAATCCCCTCTAGTGAAGTCTTAGCAGAATGGTGGACAGTAGGAATCTGATAGTGGGTATGGTGTCAACTTGAATGTGGAAGTTTCAGAACAAGTGAGAAGCTGAGATCAGTATTCATGTTGAGGATTTAGTTATTTGAGGCAATAAAATCTATATAAATGCAGGCATTCACAACCAAAACTTTATCACCAAAAGTTCACTCCACTGGTTCAGCTCCCTTGACACAAGAAACAGGAAGAGTGCCAAAAAAGCTTTCATGTAACTTTAACAAATCACTTGGTCACTTTTCTTGTCTGCACGCTTTCACTACTTTTTCTCAGTTCCAACCTTAATTGGATACCTTGACCATAAAAGTGGTACACTATTATTTTGAGCCTTCAAAAGCCTTTACTAGATTCTAGTCCTTCCATTACTTTATTTCTGTTCCAATTATGCATGCACACTTCATCATAAGTCAGCCAATTGCTTATTCATGTTGTTTAAATCTGCCATCAATCTTTTTCTAATGGCAAGTAGTTAGTGTTTAATGCTTCATGCTGAGCATGAATTGTTTTAAAATAGGGAGCATCATCTAAAGAAGTGAAAGGTGAAGTAAGCAGGCAGTGAATGATAGGCTTGTAGGAATATTTGTGATTAAGGATAAGCTGGGTGATGACTAAGCTTATGGTTGTTTTTGCATCACTTAGCACATTCATGTTTCTTTAATAATCTCTCTTCTCTTGGATGCCTCACCACTTTTGAACAATTCCCTTTTTATTGGATAGCTTTACTATAGCAGTTCAATACCTCTATTTTGAGCTTTCATTGGAATCTTTTCTAAACTTTGATCACAAAATAGTCTGCTGTCTGCACGACAGTGCTCTCATATTTTCACCACCCTTCAAACTCTTAATGCTTGACTATAATATTAATGCTTTTCCCTTCGGTTAGTTCAATACCTCTTAATGTTTTGTTGTCACAAAATAGTGAATGTGATACTCAAATTTTGATGAAAAATTGCTTGAAATGAAAGGTTTTAGCCTTAATAAAATAAAAATAAAAAATATAAAATTTAAATTTAACGATATTAGTCAAGACAATTGTTAAGATAATTGATTATGATATTTGTAACTAAATTTTTTAAATATTTAGGATTATTTTAGTAAAAAAAATGGAGGAATTGAGAGAGATAATTCGCTTAGAATATAAACATGATGATTAAAATAGAGAAGAACGTCAAATATCTTTTAGATTTAAATGAAAATTTTACAAAATGATAATTAATTTACTATGTTATATGAATCTAAATATTAAACTATTACTTAAGTACATAAACAAAAGATGAAAATTGTAGAAATGAAAATGTTAAGATAGATATCCGAATATATGCGGATGAATAGGATAAAAAATAAGAGTTGATTATTAAAAAAATAAGAGCATTAAAAAAAAAATTTAGATTAAGATAGTATAAATATATATTTAGATGTTCAATAAATATTAAAACTATGATAGATAATATAATGATAAAAAAATTTAAATAGTCAACCGAAGAGAATAAGAGTTGATTATTATTGGACAACTTTTTCTATTCGGTGTAGGTTCCAATTATATGGGATATCTCGAGCATTATTTTAAGTCTAAAAAAGCTGCTTTCACTTGATTCTATACCTTTATTTCATGTTGCATTGCAGTGTAGGACAAGCAATAATTAAGGTACGATATCATCTACTTGAACAAAAGTTAGTACTATATAATCTAAATATTATAAAAGAATATCAAATATCCATTTCCTTACCAACTTAAAAAAAAATAATTGGAAAGTTAATTATGTGCTTGCTATGAAAAATAAATAAATAAATAAATAAAGAGGAGAGAAAAGGAAGCAACGAGAGAAAAATTATGGGGCATGAGAGTGATGATGATATGTGAGAAGTAAGTTGAGTGAAGAAATTTTAGACAATAACAGTAGAGAATGATACTGAAGCAAAAACATATAAGTTCACGAAACTAAACTAATTTTTATATATATATATTTTAAAAAAGTATACATATGTAAAAAATAAAGATATAAAATATAAATTTATTTAAGTGATTCATCTGTTCATTTAGAATATAAAAGAATTATAACCACATTCATTAATCCATTTGCTATCAAAATTTTTTATTTTATCTTTTAAAAAATATATTTTTTTATCTGTTTTTTAAACTTTTGTTGAATCATCAAATAAATAATGTTATATGGTAATTTTTATTATATATATTTATATAATTCTATTATTAAATAAAATATATTCCTTGACAAATGATTGTATCATACAATTTAAATAATTTTTATAATTTTAATATTGAATGAATAAAAAAGATAAAATAAAATTAATGAATAATTTATTAGGAAAGTTAGATGAGATTAGGTTTAATAACGTAAAAAAATAAAATAGTCCTATTAAAAAAAGTTAAGAGAAGTCATTAAAAAATTTAATTTACACAGATTGATATAATAGTCTCATAAAAATTTAAAATACATAAACTAATTTATATTAAATCACACCATTAATATTATTAAAATATTATAAAAGTTATTATATAAAAAAATTATTTTTAAAAAATTAAATTAAAATAAATAATACTTTAAATTTTAACCGATGATTGAGATTAGTTTGAGTACAATAATTGGAATAGAAATGAATTTGATAATGATTTGGAATGAAAAATGAATTTATTCATTCAAATACTATTATTTGATTTATCAGTTGAGATTAAGTATGATTGTCAATGTTGTTGTTTGGAGGGGCGATGGTTGGGGAGTGAGCGACGGGTTTCGACAGCGGATAGCGGGGCAGGGATGCAGGTGGCGCCTAAGATGGCAGCGACGATGGGGACACAAGCCACGACGAGCGACAGTGAACGACGACAACAGTGGTAAGGACGGAGACTCGGGCGAGGACAATCAACGTAGACAATAACAGCGACGATGAAGACACAATAGAGAGAGAGAGAGATTTCAACGTCGATAGAAATAAATTTTAAATTCATCATTTTTTTTAGATTTTATTTATTTCTAAATAATTAAGAATGATTTCAAAATTATTATTTTTAAATTTATTAATCAAATATTTTATATTTCTATTATTTAATTTGTCAGTTAAAAAATAAATTGACTGATCTTTAGATGGATCGATTAGAAATTGGACATGTTGATCCGATTCAGATTTCAATTCAGATCCCATTTAAATTTGGCCGTTGGGCAAATCAAACTTGCGTA
Source organism: Wurfbainia villosa (assembly GCA_025175895.1). Taxonomy (NCBI): domain Eukaryota; kingdom Viridiplantae; phylum Streptophyta; class Magnoliopsida; order Zingiberales; family Zingiberaceae; genus Wurfbainia; species Wurfbainia villosa. The sequence continues at coordinate 44,792,919 of CM045991.1, read as the reverse complement.
GAGGGAGGGAAAGGCATTTCGCGTTACAGAGGGAAGCATTTATCATTTACTTCATTTTTACCTATGAGGAAAAAGAATTATTATTTCCTCGTGCAAATACGATCTAGTGATAAAAAATAATTAAAAAAAAACAAATTCTAAATAGGATAAATATTCTGGAGGTTAGTTTGTCTCGATTTTATCAGTTGGCGAACTAAGAAAGATTTGGTGAGTAAACCTTGGACACTTTAATTATTAAAAAAACTGAGTTAATCAAATAGTTATAAATATGTAAATAATCGAGGAAATTAAGATCCTTATTTATTTAAATATTTTTAAAATCAAATCCCGCGTCCAGTTATCCTTAGGTCGCTGATTCGAATCCGGCAGGCCGGAGAGCATTTTTTTTTTTTTTTTCATTTTTCATTCTCTTCTCTCTCATTTAAAAACAAAAAGCGCAAAAAAAAATATTCAAAACAAAGCGCCAAAAATAAATGAAATTAAATTGTTGAACAATGTTTTGCTATTTTCCCCCTTAACATGCATCTAACCTCTTCCAAAGAGGATATATTTGGTTTTAGTAGACAATCTTTGTCCGAAAGATATTAAAAAAATTTGGTTTTGTGTGGACTAATTAATTTCAAAATTGTAACAATCATCAACTCAAATAAAATTTATATATCTTCGTAATAATATACTATTATCTACTTTAAACTTAAATCTTTATAATTTTATTTTTAAATTATACCTAAAACTCCTCGTGCCAATGAATATATTTTTTATCTTATAAATCTTTTTCATAAGATTTTGATTTTCTCTCAACAATCCTCCCCTCTTACGAAGATAAGGACCACATTGAACCTCCCCAATTTAATCTCATTCGTTCTCGAAAGAGTTCGTCTGCTTGATGTATAAATTTTAATTCATTAGGTCTTCTTATCAACTGTTCGATTTTCCTGACCCAGTTGAACTTCTTATCAATTGTTTGATCCTCCACTCATTTAGACTATTTATTTGGTGTATAATTCTCTTGATTTGGACATGAAAACCCTCACTTTGTTTGAAGTTTATGACTCGATATGAACCATTAACTCTGATATCAATTGTTGATGCAAATAATTCATATATTTTTACAATGTCATGATATTGTCCACTTTAGATTTAAATCTAAGTGATATTATTTTTGAATTATATCCAAAAGACCTCATATCAATGAAGATATCTTTTCATATTATAAATCCATGATCTTTTTCAAGTTTTTCCAACGTAAAACTTTGATTGTTCCTTCGACAATTCCAACAACTACCCTAACAAAACTAGTAATGTTTCAAGGAGCAGTGTAGCAATGCTTCTAAGACGTAAACTTACTAGTTTGCTATATTTGGTAACACATTGTGCAAAAGGTTGAAACCTACATGATTCAGGGGGAAGTAAATCACGGAATGATTCGGGAGAGAGTAAATCACGAGAGAACACCACCCGTGGATGAGATTGGCAAGGCACAAGGCGGTCATTTGAATCCAGAGCAAAATTTTAGACCTGCCTTCGGAATCGATCCTTGTCCATTATATATTCGGTAACACATGGCCCAACAATGTCATGCTAGGTCAGTTATGGCTAACTTTGCTTGAAAACCTAGCTTAAGGATATTACTACTAGTTTTGGTAGTTTTGGAAATTAGAACAAGCAGCTCTCTACTAAAGTTTAAAGTACCTAAGTTTCTTTTTACTAATGGGGAATTTCAATGCCTAATATGCATCCTCTTCAAGTGCGTTTGAAGACTGTAATATCACACTGCTTGTAGAGAAAATATTCCATCAGTGCTCGAAAAAAAATCTAATGTAGATTGGTGAAGAGTTTGCACATAGCGTGAATATTAACCTGATCTCTTATATCCTTTCATATATATAAATTTGAAATATCGAAAAACAGACAGATTTTGCTGCATGAAGTTAAGGTGGAAGAGTGATTTGGCTAGGTCAAGTCTGAGATAACTGAATTCTAGGCTCTAGCAAGTGATGCTAAAGATCCATCACTTATCTCATTCAGTTGGTAGTTGGTACCAGAAGTATTTGCCATCCTAACAATTTTTTTAAGAAGCACAGAGATGAAGCAACTCGTCGCATCAACTTCGCTTCAGGAGATGAGTCGATACTACCTCAACAGAGCCAGCTTGAGTCCAGTTGGGTCAAGTTCACAAAAAAGTTCAATCTCTATGCCCTCACTCATGTATCTCCGTTCTTGTCAAAATACAGCCAGCATGATCATGAAAAAAAGACTACCTTAGTTATCAGGGTATGTAAGGTCTTTGCTAGTGCGTAGCTGAAATAACAATTTCAAACATGTAATTAATGAAGCTTCTGCCTTAAATATCATGCAACAAATTCGCCTATTTGATGGCAAAAACACACCACAAAAATACAAAATCCTGTAAGAAAAGGAGCGTTTGTTAAAAATTGTGGTGTTTAAATAAATTTTCAGGAAATACTACCTCGCCATTTTCATTTTGGTGTTTTGGCTCTAGGTTAAACAATTTATGATAGTAGCCTTCTCTTAGAGAGCAAAAGCATGTCAGTGACCAATGGCATGCCATTGTCAATAAAACACAGTAATATTGGTCAAAAAATAGAATGGTCATTAAAAATTATTAAGCTGCATAATCCATCCTGCAGTATGCTATTCTATTGCTAAATGCATTAAGATATTTAAGCAGGATACACTAAAATGAAGCAAACAAGCTTGATAAATTTAATCAATATCGCATAAGATAAACCTTACAGCATAATGATGTAGAAGAAGAATGTTGGGTATCACAGCGGCCTCTTGATTACTGTACATCGTCAAAAGGCCCAAACGGACATGTCTCATTGTTGAACCTATGATTTTCAGAAATTGGACCAAGAAGAGGCTAGAAGGCAATGCTGTAATAAGAGGATCAAATGAGAGAAATTAAAGACGTGTTAGAAAAGACACTACCCAAAACCTAGGTGCTTAAAAAAGCAAGGTAAATCAATCACAAGTTCAGTCAGAAAATACATGAGTTTGCAGCTGCAGCATGATACCTCTGTTACCAGCACTATACTCCATTGTTGTCAGAACCCAAGACATCAAATTCTGAAGGGATGCAAAAACATAAAATGTAACAGCAGTGACAATATATGCAGATATCACATCTCAGAGGAGTCGGGAGCTTATAAATTCCAAATCGAGCAATTTTGAACAACAACAAATCAAAATAAACAATCCACAACGGAATGGTACTCTAAGCAACATCGACTAGGTACAGCCATTCAATTTTTAGAAATTGTTAATAAACATCAATCTCCAAACAAAAACAGCTCATGAAGCCCAGAAATTGAAACTGATCATCAATAACAAAGAGGGTAAAGTACGAACAACATTGTCCACTGTAAAAAACAGAGCTACGGAGTTCCAGGGAAGAATACTGAAACATAAGTCAAAAATCCATACAGCGATAAACATGAAAAATTAGACAAAGTAGTTTCAGTATTTGAACAACTGTTGCATTGGAAGCCTTTCGCGATAACCAGTGCCAACAGAGATTGAAAATCCATTTGATCTTTAAATGATACAGATGACCACGACCTCAGAATGGAACTAGAAAACAGGGAAACAGCAATTAGCAAGAAAATCAAACATGATATACGGAAGAACAATATTTTGCACATATAATTTCATCAATACAAGTAAATCCATATCATTTATACCTAAAATTGTCCATATCCACCCATTGATCCAGTCGATCGCCTTGACATTGGAGTTGCCCCTGTTGGGTAAGAGCTGCCACCTCCAGGTGCTTGTTGAGCGACAGACTGACTGCTCTGATAGCTTGGAGGACCCTGAAACCCTGGAGGCCCTTGAAACCCTGGTGAACCTTGAAAGCCTGCAGTTCCCTGGAAGCCTGCAGATCCCTGATACCCAGAATTTACGACCCCATAATTTGGCACCTGTGCCATCTGAGGTAAAGTGGGCGCCATCTGCTGGCTCCCTGTTGCACCAAAAGCAGTTGCAAAAGGAGGGTTCAAAGAAGTAAACACAGTAGGAGTGATTCCAAAAGCGGCTGGATTCTGCCCAGCAGCTGCCAGTAGAGCCAGCATTGCGGCATTTGATTGCATAGCCTGCCCAAACGCTTGTGCCCCGCCCATGCCAAGAAGACCCTGCCCCATCATTGCAGCTTGTTGTGCTAACCCAGTGTCTGATACAGGCATCGTATAACCAGGACCGCTCAGCGTCCCTGTACTTGGTGCTACATTGAGTGGAGCTGCTGCATTATGATATTGTGTCCCCTTACTTCTGTCATTAGCTCTCTCACATTGAAGAAGTATTCCCTCAAAATTCTTGTTTGGCTCTTCAAGGGCTCTCATGGCGCCCTCCACCGTCTTATAGACAAACAAAGCGTAGCCTTTGGCCTTCCCAGTAAGCCGATCAAAGCCAATAGGCCCCTCCTCGATCTCACCATACTGGGAGAAAAAGGCAAGGAGACGGCCACCATCAACGTCAGAATTAACATTTCCTACGTAGATCTTTCTTGCGACGTTATCTTGATAAGTGGCAACACTAGGGCCAGTGTTAGAGTTCGGGTGGTTCTGAGCAGAATTTTGGGGATTGGGCCCGGGGCCAGCAGATGCGAGTTGGCAGGAGGCCATGCGGCTGTCGATTAGCTTCTGCGGTCGGCGGAGGGCGCGGCGGGCGGAGCTCCGGTGACGGAAAAGAACGAAGCCATATCCCTTGGATCGACCACTAGCTTTGTCAAAGATGACGCGACATTCATCAATGTCTCCGTAGCGGGTAAACGCGGTGCGAAGGCCCTCGGCGTTGGTTTCCCAGTCGAGCCCGTGAACGAAGAGCTTGCGGTGCGAGGGATCTAAGTCGGCCGTGCGGCAGATCTCGGCCAGGGTAGCGTCATCGGATGCCGCCGCGAAGCGGAGGAGGGCAACAAGCTGGTCCCGGGAGAACGGCTCCAGAAGCTTACCCACTTCGTCATCATCGACGTCGGCGTCCTCGTCGTCGGAGGCGGGAGCAGGGGTGTAGAGGACGGGCGGCGGAAGGGGATCCGAGGCGGCGGAGAGGAGCTCGCCCTCCCGGTCGATCTTGCGCTTCTTGGTAGCCATGGAGACGCTCCGGAGAAGGTTCCACAGCGAGGGTTTTGCCCTTCTATTTTAGGTGGGATTGGGTTTATAAGGTGGAGCACCAACTTGACAATTTAAGAAGGTAAAACATATCGGTCGGGCCGGTATACTTCAATTCGAGCCCTATATCGGCCCGGCCCAAACAATTTGCAAAAACTGAAAGAGATTCATTTTTAAAAATACCCCTAGAATATCATTAATATAAAATTACTCGGTTCTTTTAAGTGCCGCCTCCGGTTGACGGCGAGCGCTGGCCGGAGAAGCTCAGGTCACAGAAGTTGCAGCTGCGCTCTGTGCTCTCCGTTCAGTTCTCCAGTTCCCCGAGATTGGTAGGAGTAGCACCACCGGTCTTGTTCTCGTCGTGGCTGGCCGTGTGTCCTCCGAGCGCTTGGTATAGGAAGAGGAGACGGCCTGGAAGCGGAAACCACAGGGATAGATTCGATTCCCGGAATCAGACGTATAAATCGTCCGGCGGCTTAATTCCGGCTTGTCTCGATCCAAATCGAGCGCCGTCGGACCCTCAAAATCGGGTTTTTGGAGGATTCCGACGACTCTCCGCGTCGGGAAGAAGCAGCAAGGCGGCGACGACTTCAGGGTCGTCGTCGACGCTTTCGTAAGTGTCCGTAGCACGACCTCTTCTTCCCGGGGGCCTTCGGAGGCGGCGGCGATGGCCGATTGACTCCTCGGTTGTCTTGTCTGTATCCGGCCGGGTGGGACCTCAGGTGGCCGTTCATAGACTTCTCCGAGAGGAAGATCTTCCCGACACTCGGGGCTAGGGTTCCTTGACAGCTTCTTAGCCTGCGATGAATCCTCCTCCATGAAACGACCTCCCATTGATCTCTGCTAAAGCTTTCATCTTGTAGCACACAATCAACTCACTCTGCTCCGGAACGATTCGCTTCCTACAAGCACGAATCCCAAACCAAATTTCGCCCTGTAACAAGATTTTGAATCCATGACTGGAGCAAGAGAATTAACAAAACCAAATTTTGAGCTCGGCAATAAACGGAGGATGATCGAAAGAAGGGATCTCGCCGGATTGCGTGCGGAGAAAAGAGAAGAATGCGATCTTTAAACCGAAGCGAAATCATCAGAACCGAGTAAAAAAAAATCTCCCTTTGAATCCAAGGACGAGGGTTTCGCCGAGAAAGAAGAAGAGGAGATGAGATTAATCGCTTGTTTCTTATTAATTATTAATGATTTATGAATTTTCCAGATTTTTTTAGAATAAAATTAAAAACAAAACTAATTTATTTAATCTTTTTCGCTTTTTCCAATGTTTTTCGGATCCCAATAGTTTTGGATCATCAGGAAGGATCGTAGCTGGGTGATATATTGAATATAACGGCGTTAGGAAGGCAATAAAGAGACGGATCGAATAATATATTAAATATAACGGCGTTACGAAGGCAACAAAGAGCCGGATCGAATCCGATTCGCTATCGGAGGGCGCACGCGATAAAAATGATGGCCGCTGCTGCGGTGGCCACCGCATCGCTCCTCGCATCTCGTCTCTCCCGCGCCGCTTCCTCTTCCTCCTCCTCCTTCGCTTGCCCTCGCCGTTGCCCCACCGCGATCCTAAGCTTCGTGCGGCTGCGACGCTGCTCCTCATCTAACGTCTTCCGTCGCCGGTTCTGTCGTATGGGTCACTCTGCCGCCGCCGCCACGAGCGCGAGTCTCGGGCTGACCAAGCCCAACGCCGTGGAGATCCCTCAGGTATTCCCTTTCTTTCTGGATCCCCTTCGATGGTATTGCATTCTGTCGTTTTTTTTTCTCCTTGCCCTTCGATTTTGGGGTTCGGACCTTGGAGTCGGGAATGAACGATTGCCTTTGAACTTTAAAGTCTATTCATTTCTCTATACAGATCTTTAGAGTTTGTCGATGATACACCTTTGTCTTATGAATTGTGCCTTTGATTGTTCCCATTTCACTCAAAGCTACAATTTTCTATGTCCGAGGAATGGATCTTGTTTTCATATATTTATTGATTTGTAGATTGTAGTCACTTCTGGACTAATTGACGATGACAAGTGCATCTTAATATGGGCGACTTTTTTTTTCTTTATTGAACTTTGGAAAAGGTTAACTTGTGGTATGGTTGACAACCAGACAAACACCATAAATTAGTGGCAAGTAAGGGCTTCTTGATAAAGATTTTAACTTTTTTCCCATGTGATATGAAAAATTAATTTGAGCATCCATGATCTATCTACGTGTTCGTCTTGGACTGGTTTGTAATTATTTTTCTTGTTCTATGGTCGGTTTAGGAAATTCATGAATTGTTGTTGTTATTATTACTACTTTGAAAAAAAAAAATTAAAAATAAGCTTTTTCTTCCCTGATAATGATATCGCTAGTGGTGTTGCCCTATAAACAACTTTTAGTCATCTGGGTTTGAGTTTTAACTTATCATGTTGATCACTGATCCGCCTGTGTGTCTATTCTGATTTTCTTTTCTTTCTCTTTCCGTAGGATGTTTTTGCATCTTTGATTCACATTCCAGTTATAGCTTTTTGATACTGAAGAATGAAGATGCTAAACATAATTGTGGTTTCCAGTGTTTTTGGCTAAACAGTTGTCAAAAATACTACTTTATATAATTGTGTAAAGATACCACTTTATATAATTGTGGTTTCCAGTGTCATTCCAACCATATGTTTGAATTTTTTTTCTCGAAGCTAATATGGAAGTACACAGAGTATTCATTCTGGGCATTAGCTGTTAGAAAACGTGCGTCCATTTATTTCTCTGGTAACAAAATGAAGATAAGCATCCCTTATCAATCATGTTCCAATAGGTTTCTATGTAAGGCAAGGCTACTAGGAAACAAAATTGAAACTGATGTTAGTTTGACAGAGTATCTTCTTGGTTCATGGACCAAATATTTGTGGTGGTCATTTGGTACCCTTGACTTAATTTTATTATGCCCTTTCGGCACATTTGACATTAAAATGTATTTCTTTCATGAAATTATAATGGTAACTTTGTAGAATTTTGAACATAAAATTTGTGGCAATCTTATTCTTATAAGTTGACTGTTTGTCTAATTGACATTTGCCATCTTATTTTCCAATTATTTGTAGATTATATTTGCTTCCAAGGAGGTTGATTCTGTAGAATGGAAAGGGGACATACTTACGGTGGCTGTATCAGAGAATGATATGAAAAAAGATCAAGATTCCAAATTTGTGAATTTAGTCTTGAAGAAACTGGATGAGAAGCTTAGTGGTCTTTTGGCAGAAGCTTCAGCAGAGGAAGATTTCAGTGGAAAGTCTGGCCAATCTACAGTTCTCAGGCTACCTGGGTTAGGTTTCAAAAGGATAGGCTTACTTGGCCTTGGGTCTTACTCATCCAAAGTATCTGCTTATAGAGGCATTGGTGAAGCTGTTGCAGCAGTTGCAAAGGCTGCACAAGCAAGTAATGCTGCCGTGTGCCTTGCGTCATCAGATGAGTTGTCAGAAGAATCAAAAGTAATAGCTGCTTCAGCTATTGCATCAGGTTGGTTTTTTTAATGCCATTTCTGTTTATGTACTGATATATCCTTTGAAATACGTCTAACAGTGGAAAAAGGTGCCTATTTTCAAGGATATATTTGAAGCTAGGATAGTTTGATTGAATATTGTTCCTTGAGTTTTCTTTGTTTTGCTTTGTAGGAACTGTGCTTGGAGTGTATGAGGACAACAGATTTAAGTCAGAGTCCAAGAAGCCACTGCTCAAAACAGTGGACATCATTGGTTTTGGTTCTGGATCAGAGTTGGACCAGAAACTAAAGTATGCAACTGACGTCTGCTCCGGAGTGATTTTTGGTAAAGAGCTTGTAAATGCACCTGCAAATGTGCTAACTCCCGGTAAGTGTGAAATGATACTGAATCATGTTTCTTGTGTTTCATACTTTTAATCCTACCAAATCTCACTTTTATATTGCATATGAAATGTGTTGAGGTACTTTTAGTAACTTCTTATGCTGTCAGGTGTAATGGCTGAAGAGGCTTCAAAGATTGCCGCATTGTATAGTGATGTTCTTACTGCAACAATATTAGATGTTGAACAATGCAAAGAATTGAAGATGGGATCATATTTAGGTGTTGCTGCTGCTTCTTCTAACCCTCCTCATTTTATCCACTTATGCTATAAGCCTCCTGGTGGTGATGTAAAGAGAAAATTGGCAATTGTTGGGAAGGGTTTGACATTTGACAGGTATAACGATTATCATCTGTAAAGAATCCTTTGCATAGAGAGGTTGGATGTAGCCATCATCAATAAGAAATTCTTTTATTTTTTAAACTAGTAATATGTAGTGTTTTTTTTAAGATTATTTTGTTGCTCTGCCTGCGTTCCTGCCTAAATGTTACCTCTCATCATATTGTTTATCATTGTATTTTGATCATTGTTATGTCTATTTATGCTACTGCAGTTAAGGATTTTTCTCAAACTAGTTGGTTGTGACTAGCATGCACCGTGCTAAAAATTATGCAAATAATGGCATTCATTAAACAAAGAAAGATCTCTTTTATACTGTTTTTCTCCAGTGGTGGTTACAACATCAAAACTGGACCAGGCTGTTTAATTGAGCTCATGAAATTTGATATGGGAGGTGCTGCAGCTACTCTTGGTACAGCTAAAGCCTTGGGGCAAATTAAACCTACAGGTGTAGAGGTAAGTTTATTGACTTTTGATGACAAGGAAACGGTATACAAACATGCCATGCGTTTCCAATTTTTTTGTTTAGACCTGAGGTGTTTGTGTGTGTGTGTGTGTGATTTTACAGGTTCACTTTATTGTGGCTGCTTGTGAAAATATGATTAGTGGCACAGGCATGAGACCAGGTGATATTGTCACTGCTTCTAATGGGAAGACTATTGAGGTATAGTTTTTCGCCTATAAAGTTTTCATATATTTGGATATTTATGCATAGGGATCAATTGATTCCATCTAATTTAGTTGATAGTCATCCCAATGATTTTTGTAGATTAATTTGATCAAGATATAACTGTTTTCTGCTCGTTATTACTTTTTCAGATTGCAGTTTGGTTATGAGAGATTTTCTGTTTTCTTTGATTTCTCCCGAGTATCTTTAGGGGCTAAAAGAGCTAACTTCCTGCAGCATTAGTTTGAAGGCCAATCAAATCGGAAGTTTTTGCTACCTTTCAATTACTGTTTAATCTTGTTCCATCTTATGTCTTTTCCAAAACTTAACTGTCTAAATCTGTTGCCTGAATATTTACTGGATGATGGCCTTGTCTAGAATTTCATCACTTTTATTGGATTCTTCAAGAAGTGAGCACAATCTCTATCAATGTTGTTGTACCATTACAACAGGCATAGAGGATTTTCTGATCTATTTTTCAACTGTTTTTTTAAACCTCTTTGTCCTTTTCTTTTTGTTATTTGAACTTAACCATTATATTAGCTTTTGTAGTTTAAATTGGTCTTCTTTGTCAATTCCATGAATTGGTTCTATTTTGTCAGCTTCTTTTCCAAGTAGTTTTGATATAATTATGGATCTCAGTCTCACTACTAGCTATTTTTACTTGGCATTTTGGAGATCTGAGGGACAGTAGTTATTGTTCGCATCTACTGCTTTTTCACTTGCATTATTTGTTCTTTGGAATAAATTGTATGCATCTAGAGTATTTTCTGCTCCTTAAGTCGAAACGAATATTTTGTACCATCAATTTCTTGTCATAAAATACAGTTCACTTTACTATATGAAGATCTTACATAACTTCAGTAATTATATGATCGAATGGTTCTCTTGCTGACATCATTATATCAAGCTCTATCTGTCTTAGCTATTTGGGGTTGGCCACAGGAATGTTACCCTTCGATTGAGTTCTATGCAAAGCTATATTAGGGTAATTAAATCATTATTTACTACATTTTCCCTAAATTTGCATTTCTCTTTTCTTGTCCAGGTCAATAATACTGATGCAGAAGGACGGCTCACACTTGCGGATGCTTTGGTTTATGCTTGTAACCAAGGCATCGAAAAGGTCTGGTAGTAGCACATTATACCTTTTTGTTAAGATTTTCTATGTGCTTATGCTGATTGGCTTCTTCCCCAAACTCACTTATTTAGCTGCCTAATTAACTTTCTGAGGCGAGAATGATAATTTAACAAGTTATTTAACTACAATTTTCATGTTGATTTGTTTAATATGTCAAACCAAGTTGAAAACCCGAGATTATCCAACTTAAATTTGTATCGACCTAGACTTAAGTTACTCATTGTGCATACTGTACTGTCTTGGCGAGCAACAACTTGTTAGTTCAATAGAAATGGGAAGATTATGACTATGTTATGGTACGGCGTTTAACCGTAAAATCTAACGAAACAGATAAAAAACATGGTTCTTTATGACGAATCGAATTCTTGACTATGAATGAACTTATGCATGTTTTTTCCTAGAAAGGGATAAAAGCAATGCAGCAATTGATGCTAGAAAGTAGGCTATGCTTCTTCCAGTGTTGCAAAATTCTTTATTTTTCCCTATAGACTAAACCTTTTTATGCAGGTGGTTGATCTAGCAACACTAACTGGTGCCTGTATAGTTGCCCTGGGACCCAGCATTGCCGGTAAGGAGCCCCTCGATGATCTCCTCGACCCGGCAATTTGTCTCTGAAATCGATTTCTTGGTTGATTGCGATCGCTCGTCTTCACGAGTTGCTATCTTCTTCACAGGTTTCTTCTCTCCCAGCGACGATCTGGCCAAGGAGATTGGTGCTGCGGCTGAGGCTACGGGAGAGAAGTTTTGGAGGATGCCCTTGGAGGAAAGCTATTGGGAGTCGATGAAATCGGGCGTTGCAGACATGCAGAACACTGGAGGTCGCCAAGGCGGCGCTATAACAGCCGCTTTGTTCCTGAAACAGGTCTGATGCTTCATGAATCTAAAATCCAATGAAACAGTTTCAGAGCCAAATATTCCTGTTCATGATTATCTACTTGGCAAGCTATGATTTTAAACTAAACCCCCGTTATTTTCTTCCAGTTTGTCGACGAGAAGGTTCAGTGGCTTCACATCGACATGGCAGGACCGGTGTGGAACGATAAGAAACGCACGGCGACTGGATTCGGTGTGTCTACTTTGGTCGAATGGGTTCTGAAGAACTCTCAGTGAGCATGTCGACTAGTGAAAGTATCGGAGTACCTCAAACAAAGGAATGTCACTCAAAGAAAGGGCAAGAGTTGCATTCTGTGCTCTTCTATTTAACTGTCAAGTGTCAATAATGAGTCGTTCCCGCCTCGCCTCTGTATCTTCATGACTCGCTTCGTCTAGTCGAACTGAACTCTTTCTTATTGATTATGATCGTCGGGCTCAGATTCAGATTTCAAAACCGATGCTAAAATCAAAATTTTAAAAATGATTTAATTTGATTGCTTTTTAGGCTAAGAACTTAAGGGGGGGCATTTGGCAGAGATTTTTTTTTTTTATGAGAAAATGAGAAAAATACGTTTGGTTGGTATTTTTATTTTCGTTTTTTAAAAAATAAAGAAATATTTTTTAGAAAATTAGAAAATTTTAGAAAATCATTTTTTGTTTCATTTTCATTTTATAAAAAATAAAAAAAATATTTTTTAGAAAATTAAAAAACATTAAAAAAATCGTTTTTTATTTTTTAAGAATAAAAAATAAAAAATAAAAAAATTTCTCTCTATCAAATACTACTTAAATTTTTATCTCATTTATAGTATTTTTTTTGTAATGAGTACCGCCAAAAATAGACCTGGCCACGGTCCGGGTTCGGTCCGGGTCCGGGTCGAAACCGTCGGGTCCGGGTTGACAAAATATCGACCCTTAACCGGTCCGCTGCGGGTTTGCTACGGCTCGTCATGGAACCGCGGCCCGGCCCGTCAAGTCCGGTCGTCCGGTTCGGTCCGATCGTCCGGTCCGATTCGGTTAATCGTCGTCTTAGTTAAATAAATAAAAAAATAAAAAATGATGTAAATAATTAAAATAAAAAAAAATTCACAATTAAACTTATAAAAACTCTATCAAATATTTCATTATCTCAATACAAAATATATTACATCTTAGACTTAAATAAAAAAATCTATTACAATAAAAAAATCAAATACATTTCGATGTATTCTAGTATTTCCTCCCGTCATCGTAGTTAGGATGTTCCTTCGCTTTTCGTCTTGGTCTTCTTCGTCACTTTTAATATGTTGGGTTCGACTTGCAACTTTTGATCAATCATTGAGTAAACATTGCACTTCCAAATTTTTCGGCCTTAAGCTAGAACGTCTCTCGTCCAATGTATTTCCTCCGATACTAAAAGCTTGTTCCACTGCAACCGTTGAAACTGGACAAGCTAGAATTTCTTTTTCCATTATAGATAAGATTGGAAATAATTGAGTTCTTTGCGACCACCATTTTAGAATGTTGAAGCTTTCTTCATCTGTATCACTAAAATCAAAAGTGGTCAATAATTCTCGAGTTCTGTGGAACTTGAGGATCCTCGTGGACGTTTAGTCCGTTGTCTTAATAACAATTGTGCTTTAGTGAGTTTAGAAGTAATAATACTAGTTGTAGTGGATTGATGTGTTTCATGTCCAATAATTTGTTCACCATATTTAATGTTATATTCATTATAAATATCATGTAAATGTGTTTTAATATTAAACAAAATCAAAGGAATATTAGGAGCAGTTTCGGTAATAGGGCTTAAAGATTCATAATATAATGCTAACTTATCTTGTAAACCATCTAATTTAAGTCTAGGATCTAAAACAAAAGCACATAAAAATATTTCAGAAATGTTTAAGAAATATTTTTCCCATTTTTCTTTCATTACATAAATACATTGAGATAAATAAGTATCATTTGATTGAATATGTTCATTAAAAATACATGCAATATTACAACAATGTGTTAAAACTAAATGTGAAGTTGGATAATAAACACCTGATAATTGGTCACTAGCATCACTAAAAACTTTTAGAATTTCACAAATACTAGTGCATATATTCCATTGATTTGAAAACAAATAAATATCACGTGATTGAAAATGTTGATGAAAAAACATACATAATAAATCTTTATATTCAAAAGTAGATAACAACAATTTATAAGTAGAATTCCAACGAGTTGGAACGTCACGTGCAAACCGTTTAGGCTTCATGCCATTTATTTTACAAAATTTTCTCCATTCTTTCATTACTTGAGGATGTGTCTATAAATAATGAATTGCACTCCTAATTGGTTGAATATGTGATCCTAAATTTTTATGTCCATCTTGAACAAACAAATTTAAAATGTGACATGTACACCTAATATGAAAAAATCTTCCATCTATTGATAGTTTACATATATCAATAAGTTCACTAATACTAGAGGCATTTGCACTAGCATTATCAAAAGAAATTGAAAAAACTTTAGAAGTTAGACCATATTCTTCTAAAATAATAAAAATAAGTTGTGAAATATTTTGTGACGTGTGTGTTTCGTTAAAACATCTATATGCTAGCAATCTTTTTTGAATGTCCCAATTATTATCAATCCAATGACAAGTAATACCCATATATGAACAACTTTGCCAATGATCACTCCAAATATCGGAACACAAAGAAACTTTACTGTTTAAATTAGAAAATTCTTTAATCAATTCTTGTTTTTGTTCTAAGACTAATTTTAAAAGTGTACGTTTTAGAGTATTTCTTGGGATACGTTTAATAGAAGGATTTGCACTTGTAGAAAGCAAATTTTCAAAAGATAATTTATCACTAAAACTAAAAGAAAGTTGTTCAATTGCACAAAATTTAGCAGTTTCTTCTCTAAATCTAGTTTCGTCAAATTTAAAGAGTTTAGATTCGTTACCCCAACCCGATTGAGAAGAGAATGTCGGAATTTGAGTTTGAGAACGATCAATACCAATTTCCACCGGATGATTTCTCTCCACGTGTCGAGTAAGGGTTCCGTAACCTCCTCCTTGTTGAAATTTGTAACATTTCGAACAATATTTGCATTTTGCTTGCATATCACCGGAAGGGAGCGTTACTTTTTCGAAATGTTTGGTGAAGATATCGGATGCGGGGCGAGGCACTCGAGTTGGTTTTGTAGCCGTAGAATCCGCCATCGTACTGGATGTATTGCTCCTACTTTATTGACTTTGATGATGATGACGTATTTGAAATTCATCACCGAAAATATCAAGATCATAGTCGACGCCGATATCGAATGGAATAGGCACTGCCGCTTTGCTCGAACTCGAACTCTGGTGGTGGCATTATGCTCTTTCCTTCTCGCACCTACGCACTTTACGACTTGATCCGGCTCCAGACATTTGTAAAAATATGACTTGAGAGTTGAGACTTGAAAGCAAATGAGGGAATGAGAATTAGAGAAGAGAAGTTGTGATTTGTGAAAAAATGAAAGGGAATGGAGGTATATTTATAGGAAAAAAAAAACTTAAAAAAAATTTAACGGCGACTCGGGTCGGGCCGCCGACCAGCCGGGTCGCGTTTAGCGCCACGAGAAATCGTGGCGTTGATCATCAACCACGAAATCGCGGTCGTTGATCATCAACTACCACTAAATCGTGGTCGTCGTTCTTTTCTTTAAAAGAAAAGGCGACCACGGGTCGACACGCGCGCTTGGTCCGTGTCCAAAGTCCGTGTCGTTTTGGTACTGCCCGTGTCATGATGGACAGAGAGCAACACGCCTCGACTGTGCGACACGCCCGTGTCGTGACGGACAGAGAGCAACACGCTCAGGCGACACACCCGTGTCGTAACGGAAAAGCGATGACGGGCGTGGCCAGGCGACACGCCGCGTTTCGGCCAAATTTTTTTTTTTTTTTTAAATGCTGGTTTTTTTGTGTTCCGGTTCGATTTTTTAAAAAACCGGGACCGGACCGCCTAGGTCACGGGTCCGGGTCAAACCCGTTGACCCGGTTAACCGGACCGTTGACCACGGTCCGGTTCCGGGTCGGGTCCGGGTTTGACCCGGACCTTGGCCAGGTCTAGCCAAAAATTTGGTTTGCAAGTTTTTTCCTATTTAACTTGAGCAGGCAAAATAAAGCGCGGGAAAAAGATGAGTTTTTGAAACATAAAACCTGGGTGGTGTGGAGCTCGACGCATCGCCGCGTTTGTTCTGGCGGAGCGGGGGATGCAGCAATCCAGGATCAGCGCCTTCTTCAAGCCCTCGACGCCTTCCTCTTCCCTCGATCGGAGGTGCTTCTTCTCACTACGATTTCTTGTCCACCTAGCCCATTCCATGGCTAATACGGTTCTTGCAGCGATTGCGCCGGGGATCGGAGGCGCAAAGATGGAGGAGAAGCGGAATTGAAGGCGTCGGGTGTGATCCGGAGGGACTCCTCTAGGATCCTCAACAAGAAGAGGAGTTACGCGCAGTACCATCTCGAATTAGGGCAGTCGGACTTCCTCCTCCGCTCCTGCTCCGTCTGTGGGATGATGTACGCCTGCGGTGACGAGTCGGATGAGAAGCTCCACAGGGATTTCCACAAGAAATACTACGAAGGAATTCGATTCAAGGTCAATCCGACTTCTTTGATCTCTATATCCGCTTTTTTGTTCCTTGTTTTCTAGCTCGTGTAATTTTGATCTGCAGGGCTGGCGCGACGAGAGAGTTGTCTCGACGCCTAGTGTTGACAATTGCCGCATTCTGTTGGTGGTCGATGATGATCCTCCGTCACATATGCGCAAGGTTGCTGGAATACGGCTAGATCTTAATCTTGTTCTTCTAGTGCTGGGAAATTGTTTGATGAAATGTCTGAGAAATTGGAAATGCATCTTCTCAAATTTGATCATGGAAAAGTTTGGATTTGCAATTCTATTGCTTCGATGAAAGATTGCTGACTTGCTTTCGTGATCGCAGGTTAAGGAGGTGCTTGCAATCATGGAGAAGGAACTTGGGTTTAGTGATGGTCAGCTTCTGAATAAGCAATGCAAAGTGAGTAACTAGTCTTTAATAGAGAGTAATCATGTCTGCGACTGCATTGCTCAAATTTTATCTCATCGGAAAATGCAGGTTTATTTGTTTATTTCAAGTTACAGAGTTGTCGGTTGCCTAGTTGCTGAACCGATAAAAATGGGTCACAGAGTTATAGAAAATTCTGCATCACGCAGACTCACTGACTGTGATAACACATATTCAGATAAAATGTGTCAAAATTTAGAAAGAAAACGTCCAATTTTACAATTTGGAGGGATTAGTTTCAACAGAGAGATCGTCAAAAGAAGCGGTGCCAAGAACAGGACAAGCATCGATGAGTGCGAGACCGGAGCTGTTCTTTGTGAGGAAGAATCTGTTCCTGCTCTTTGTGGCTTTAGGGGCATCTGGGTTGTACCATCCCAGAGAAGGAAGAGGATTGCCTCACGACTACTGGATGCTGCAAGGTAGTAGCTACTTGAATGAATTTAGAAACTTATCGCGTGTTATCTTTATCCAACACACACTATGATATTACTCTATTTGACATCTAGTTGAGAATTGTTGCAGCAACTTCCAAATACTCGGTTGACAATGCATTTATTATTTTCTTGTGTTCATAATCAGTACTTCAGTGAATTCTTCTTATATTTGACTCTGCAGCTTGTTTAATTTATCATTCATGTAAATGTTCATTATGAGATTATCTGGTTGACAATAAACATTGTTTGATGACCTAATTTTGTGACCTTTTCAGGCAGAGTTTTTCCCCAGGTCAAATATTGGAGCACTCACAGTGTGCCTTTTCTCCTCCAACCTCTTTTGGGAGAGCACTAGCATCCAGATATTACAGTGGTAGTGCTTCTTACCTAATCTATGGGGAAGAAGATGTGTGAGGTAAAACATATATCATTCTTTTGCCTTTAAATTTATATCAAATTATCATTTATTACATAAGTAGAAATCTTATTAGTCACGACTATTTAACTAGATTATAGTGTTATTCTTTTAGCTGTAAATTTATATCAAATCTCTTAAATATCAGGAAGTTTTTCGATTGCTTCAAGGTTTCTTTAGTTTTTCAAGAAACTTCTAAGGTTTTGTTATTGTAACTAGGCAACCAACAACTCTGTGTGGATTTGAAGGGCTAAGTTCGTGTTCATTGCAATGTATGTGTATCGCTCGGGGTGGATTTGAAGGGCAGATTCAGACATCAACCATGGAATAAGTGATTGGGCCTGATTTGAGAAGCCAAGTCTTCACTAGCAATTCTGTTTATTTTCTTCTCAAACTTCAGCATGACAATTTGATTGTGAATGTTCTCTGTCCCTATAGTCATCTTGTTTCCTTCAAAAATTACACCCCATTAGTGATTTCACCTTGTTTCAGAAATGAAAATGTGCTCTTGATTACATGAGATCTGAACTGTTTCAGCATTCTTCAGTGGTGAAAATTGTAGTTTTTTTTGGCATTGTTCGTCTTGTATTGATCAATGTGTTGAGTTCATCTGTGATCAGCAATGTTCAAATTCTTCAGTAGTGTTTCATTGTTTACTCACGCAAAATGTTTATCTTGAGAATTAGTAGAAATGCACATGAGGTTTAGCTAACTATTGTTCGTCTTGTATTGATCAATGTTTTCAGTTCATCTGTGATCAGCAATGTTTAAATTCTTCAGTAGTGTTTCATTGTTTACTCGCGCAAAATGTTTATCTTGAGAATTAGTAGAAATGCGCATGAGGTTTTGCTAACTGGCTTATATCAGCTTGTAGACTCTCTCTTCGATTAAGATCTCGCGTGGAAGTTCTTTTGAATCGATAGTTGTAGAACTGACAAGTTAGTTTAAGAATGAGCTTGTTTTGTGCAAAATTCATGAAAAGCTTAACAAGCTTGCAAATCAAAATTGCTCAATAAACATAATTTTAGCCCCTGAATTGAGAATGGAATAAAACCACTTGATTGTTAAAAAGATGCATTTCAAATTCAAAGTAATTTTTTTAATAGTTTAATCCAATGATATATAAAGTTAAAACATAATTTAAGGATCTTAAAATAATTCAGATATAAAAAAGGCCACAGTAGGAGTGAACCACGTTTTCAGAACCTTTGATTTAGATTTCGAAATGGTCGATTTTGATTTATTATCTAATGAAATCGAAATTGAATTGCTTTATTAATGATTTCGATTTTGGTTCCTCGTGATTCGATTCTGATTTTAGAATTGATGATTTAAATTCATAATCCATTGGTGATTTCAATTATTCAATTTAATTCTTTAGAATTAAAATTTAAATTATTTAATTTTAATTCTCTCTATTAAAATTTTTAATAGATGATTTAATTATATTATTTTTTAAATTTATTAATTTGATTGATTTATTGTATAATTAAAAAAAAGCTTTAGAATTTAATTTGTTAGGTATTTTTTTAGAATTTAAATATATTTATTGTTATAATTGTGACATAATATTAAAAATGTAAATTTTGAATAAGTTTAATACGGATTAAAAATAAAAATGAATTATTTTCAAAATTTTGATTTCAATTTTAATAAAAAAAAAATACTTAGTTTCGATTTTGATTTTAATTTTAAAAATTTAAAAATCGAAACATATCAATTTCAATTTCTGAATCAAAATTGAAAATAAAAATTTGATTTAATTTTTGAATTATCAATTTCGATTCGATTCTCACGGTTCCAATCGCGCCACCAAGAAATTTATAAAGTAGTTTTGGTTGGAAAATTTTTTCTTGTTGATCATTCCAATGGAAAGCTGATCGGACCGCCAGGATTTGCCGTAAAATGACCTCATAACCTACGGACGGTAGTGATCGATTAGCTGCTGGTAAATGTTTCAGGCCCTTTGTTATGTCCATCGCTACCCTTCGGAGAGCAGCAACCTCTCCATCCTCTCCAGTAGGGATCTGGGGGCGATTGGGATCGGGGAATCATCGCCTGCGAAAGGTCCTTTCGGTCCTGTTCTGCTTGCTTCATCTGCATCTCCGGTAAGCCGATCCTCTATTCCTGCTCTGTGATGATTTCCTTTTGGAGTTCCAGATCTCTTCGATCTCGCCGAATCCGATAAATGCTTTCCATTCGTATCCGGACAGAGGGGAAAAAAAATTGAACGTTTCCACTAATATCTATCTTACCTTTGCTAGCATATACATGCTGCGGAGATTTATAAAGAGATTTTTGAGCCGTATTGGTGTTTTATGTTGTTGTTATGGGGCATTTGGGAGGGTCAAAGAAAAATCTCTCTCTCTGGTTTTACTATAGGATTGGTATATTTGGTGGTTCCATGGAAAATCTTGGTTTTGACGAAAAAACTCTTGATATTGTGGATCAGGTACACTGGTGTGAGATGGCTCGTCTTTACGTTGGCAATCTAGACCCCCGAACGACTGCACGGGAACTTGAAGATGAATTTCGTGCGTTTGGGGTTCTACGAAGGTAAAGACTGGAAGTTTAGTGGTATTGTCTTTTTCCTATGACCATTATGTTGCAGTTTGTAAATTATTTGGCAAAAAGTATGGTTTTGGAGGATAGAAAACATAGAACTCCTAAAATTTTCAGTTTTATGTTTTATGCCATGGTTCCTTTTTCTTCTGCTATTTGGTCTATTTCGAGGACAAACTCCAAAACTGTTGCCTGAATAGAAGAAGATGATTCTCCTATGGTTAAGTACTTTTTAAGATGGCGTGAAAATGATGTAATCTAAACCTCAGGCATCGTTGTGAACAGTTGACCATTCTGTTGTGTGCTAATCATGGCTTTAATGTAGCTTTTCAAGTGCCAAGTAACATGAGATAACAGATGTTATGTAATTCACTCTGATCCATTCTGGTTAGGTGCTTCGGTATTCCATATTTTTGTACCAATTATCTAAACCTTTAATTGATTTCACTTTATTATCAGTGGGGGCGTAGTGAATTTTCATGTTATTTATTGCCCAATGTTTCAAGCAAAATATGTTTCTCTACATAATATGTGAAGTATCACTTTTTTTCCTGTTCAACAACTTGAAATTTAGGACAGGCTTCCTACATGGAAGGAAATAGTGGTGGAAAGGAAGCATGTAGGAAAAGAAAGTTGATAGGGAATGGATATCCTTGTTTATGATTCCTTGGAAGGAAAGAAACAGAGAGGAAAAGTTAAAATTTTCAAAAATTACTGTTTAAAAATACGGAAAATGTGATTTATTCTTAAATATCAAAGAGTAAACTTTTATGAAGATTTTGAAAGGATTTCCAATCAAAATTGTGTGGAGTATTGCTTCTACTTTTTTTAGGCAGAAGCAATACATGCATGTGCTGGGGAAACGGCTGCCTAGCACATTGCTTTTGTCCTGCTGTTTCCACTCAATGAAACAATGGTCAATGACCTCTCGAGAGGCCTTCCTGCACATTTCCTTTTGCCGCCCCTTCTGCCATGGGAATCACAGATTAGGAGAAAATGCATTGAATTTGATAAAATGTTTGCAATTTACTCTATTGTTCTACAATTTTACGGTTCACAATCACCTGTTTTCTCTTTGTTTCCATTGAGTTTTTTATGTTTAAATTCTGATCAGCCTCTTTTCCAAGTATATTAATCTCTCATTGGTTCCTCTTCATGAGTTTCCTCTGCTATCTTACAAACAAAAAAAGAGAAAAAAAAAAAAAATCAAATGGTGGCTTTTTTGGAGAATCATCATCGTTGTCGTCATCACTGTCATGTTATGTTATTCCTGCTAAAAGTGATCAGCTATTAAGATCCATAATTTTAGGGGTTGGACATTTTTAACAATCCCTGTCTAGGCTTACGCTCAACCTTAGTTTCTAGAGAGAAACTGGTTCTGTAAGGATGATAACATGTCCAGGTCATATGCACTATATGTAATTGCATTGGTATTGTATATTAGTATCTATCGCTCACTAATTTCTTCAGTTTCATTGATCAGGAGAGTTATACAGAGTTCAAAGTGTACATCTTTTTTTTAAACTCTTCAAATGTGTTTTCTTTATCTTTTCTGCACAAACAAATTTTTTTTTCTGTTATTAACTGCTTACTGTTATTGATTAACAAGATGTATCTGTTCTTATATTAGTACAAGCTAACAACATGTACTTCATGAAGTTATTCTGAAAGGAATATGCACACATAAAGATTTGGGTCTTAATGCCAGTTGGTGGTTTTTTGTTAGAATGATGTTGCTTTACCTAGTGTTCAATCTTTGCTTCATTTAATCCACAGATCCCTCATGAAGTGCCATTTTGTCCTATACTTAATATGTGTGTTTTTTCCCTCTCACACCAATGCTTCCAAGTTCCAGCAGTGCTAGTACGACTGTAAAAATAAACCAACTTGGTATTCTTTGGGTGCAGCGTTTGGGTTGCTAGAAAACCACCTGGCTTTGCTTTCATTGATTTTGATGATAGGAGAGATGCTCAGGATGCAATCCGTGATCTGGATGGTATGTATTAATTATCTAAATACATTTTCTTCTGAAAATTGTACATGGAATCAATTTCAAACTTGATAAGATATATATAACATTAATTCAATCAACGCAACTACTATCTTTTGTAAAGAGTGATCTCCTCTCTTCAGTTTACATATATTACATATGAATTAGCAAATGATGTACAGTATCTTGATAAGGTAACAATGATTACGCATTGTTAGTTGTGGTTTGATAAACATGATTACTTCATATGGTTACTTTCTCACAGGCAAAAATGGATGGAGAGTAGAATTGTCCCGTAACTCAAGCAGCCGTGGTCGTGATCGTCATGGAGCATCGGATATGAAGTGCTATGAATGTGGGGAGACTGGCCATTTTGCTCGTGAATGTCGTCTTCGAATCGGTCCTGGAGGATTAGGCAGTGGAAGACGTCGGAGTCGTACTCGGAGTCGCAGCAAAAGTCCTAGATACCGCCGAAGTCCTAGTTATGGTCGAAGGTAACAATAGACTTCGGATGTCATAAATCAAGGCTAACTCAAAATTTGTCTACCCTTTCTCAATGTTCTCTTGCAACATTGCTGTTAGTTTTCTTTCTTTCACATGAATAGTATATTGGTTTAATTGACCATTGCAACCTTTTTAGTCTCCTATTTTTATAGTGCTGATGATACTCTAAGAAAATGTAGGCACAGATCATCATGCTCTTGTTACAAAGGAATTGAAAAGTTTTTGTCTGAACTTGTTAGGGAAACCTCATCACATAATTGTCTTAGTTTAAAAGCACAGCAAAGGAATACAGATTTGCTCAACATGGACTACAAATTGATCATCTTTTTGAGAGTAGTGTGCATTGAAGTCTGGGTATACACATCTACTATATTTCATGATTAATTTGCTGGTAATCACCAATTGACGTTTGAACAGGAGCTCCAGCCCTCGTGACCGCTCTCCGAGAAGACGCAGTCCTTCATCTCCTCGTCGAAGCAGTTATAGCAAGTCACCTCCTTATGAAAATCGGCGTTCCGAGTCGCCTCAGGCTAATGGGTAAATTTAACATCTTTTTTTCTGATCAATAAAAATGGTCACTTCAGTTGCATATTTGTGCCAAGATATACACACCCTATGGTGATCTGGATGGCCCTCTGAAGCCCTCCTATTGAACACATTGCTCGTCTTCTTTGATAATTGTAGTCTCTTCGATCATTAACTGTTTTTACTCTAAAACTTCGATGTCAGATATCAACGCCGCAGCAGGAGCTGAGTAATGTTCACCTGGTTCGCAGTCGGTTTGTGAATTTTAGCTCTTTGGGCTTTTCTTAATGAATGCCTTCTGTTTGATCTACGCTCAGGCATCTTGGATTGGTTAAGTATCTTGAACTTTCTTTTGCATGTTTTTTTATTAAGCTTATTGAACTTCTAATATTTGATAGTGGTAGACAATGATGTTTACTTGGATTGTAATTTATATTCCGACTAAGTTCTGTATGTTCTTTTCTTTTCTGTCGAGGAGGCATCAGCGTCGTCCTGCTTTAACGACTGCCCATCTTCGGCATTCCTTGTTCTTATGGTACTACTACGTCTTCGACATTCCTTGTCTTTATGGCTCTACCTACTGCTACACATGGTTTTGTTCTTCGCATGCGCATACCATCTTCGATGACTCAGAGAATATCTTTTCGTGTCGGGGAGGCTTCATTCTACTTTAACGACTGCGCCGTTGGCATTCCTTATTTGTATGGTACTACTGCATCGTCGGCGCTCCTTGCATTTTAGGCTCTGATATTGCACATGGTTTTGTTCTTCTTGCGATAATGCCATCCTCAGCAACTGCACTTGGTTTTGCTCTTCGCACACTAACACCATCTTGACAACTTGAGAAAATCTTCTTCTGTCGAGGGGAGTCATTCATTTCTGCCTTAACTCCTGACTGCTTTCCGAATACCTTGTCTTTATGGTACCTCTGTCTTCAGCATTCCTCGCCGATACGGTTCTACTACTGCAAATGATTGTATTCTTCGCACGCAAGCACCGTCCGTCTTCGACGACGACGACGACGACGACCCTTGTGTTGAGGAGGCATCATCATGCTTTAGTGACTGTCCATCTCCAGCATTTCTTGTTTTTACCCTACTACTGCATCTTCAACGTGAAGATCCAAGTGCAGGAGGTTGCTCAAAGTAATTATATATTAATTAAAAATTAATTCTCAAGTAAGTTTTGTTTATTAAGAATAACAATAGAAAGTCTTGCAATTTTTTTTTGACAAGTGAATGTAATGAGAAAGTAACAATGAAAAAAAAAACTAATTAGCAATTTAACTTATCAAATACATAAATATAGACACTGATACAAATCTGGAAGGAGATTCTCCTGTGGGTATTTCTACTTCGGCAAAAAGAAATCTTCTATTGAATGACTTAGAGCGGATGGAGAATGCGAGTTAGGAGGAATTTTGTATGATGGCTTTGTTGATGTCTCAACGAAGTTTCGATGGTCTAGGGTTCTATCGAGAATGAAGTTTGAGCATTAAGAGTTTTATTGTGTTAGATGAAGGCTTTGAGGAGGGCAACGCATGAATGAATCATTGTAGTTCTTTAGGGCTAATCAAGTTGATAAGTATAAAGGGATAACTTTTAAGTGAGCAAAGATTAATTTTTAGAGATGTTATAATTTTGGATTATCGATCGGCTTTCTCTTTTGTATGTATCACTTAGATTCCTAATTTATCTTCGTATTTGGAAAGCATTAATGTAATGATTTACATATATATATTTATCTAAACGAGCCAAGTCAAGTCAAGTTTTACAATGTTCAGACTTATTTGATAAGATAACTAAGCCGAGTCAAGCCAAGTCAAGTCAAGCTTTACAATGTCCAGACTTATTTGATAAGATAACTAAGTCAAGTTGAGCCAAGTTTAAAATTAACCAAGTTATTGAAAAATCTGTTCAAGCTTAATTTGATTTATTTTTTTTAGAGATTAAGTTTATCTTGAACTTGAATTGAGCTTGACTTGTTTATGGGGTATCAAACTTCTAATCAAGTTTGATTCAAATTTGTTTAAGTTCGATTTATTTAAACATTTTTAAGCTTTTAAGTTAAGTTTGTTTGTTTATTTTAAATTTTTAATATTTTAATTCTTATTTATAAATGAGTATAAATAAGCTCATAAATAATTTTAAAATATTAACATTAACAGTTAAATGTATTACAACACGATTCCAAATTGCTTATTAATTGATCATGTATATCAACGACGTAAAGAAATGAGTTCTTATCGAGCCGAACATCAAATTTGTTCATGAATATTTAGTTCGTTTATAACCCTATATATATATATACACGAGTTTGATATCTTGAGCGTCATTTTCTGTGCGATGCGTGCGTGATAATTCCTTCGCCATCCAATTCAATCGCGATTGCACAGTGAATGAGAAATACACAGTATTTCCTCCGTTGCAATTTCATATGCGCACAACTCTGATTCACCGGCAGTCGGTCAGACTTCGGTGTCGATCGAATTCTGATCAGAAACGGCGATTGCAATCGTTTCTGGCCGCGATCGGACCGTCGTCGAGGTTCGGTCGGATTCCGATCGGATCGTCGTCGGATTTCGAGCGGATCGTGGCTGGAATCCGATCTCCCACCGGCGAGTTCGAGCGACGTTGGATGCACGGTTACTGTACATTTCTTAGTCGCGCACGGGGCGCTCAAGATATCAAAACTATATATATATATACACGACTAATCAATGTGTGATTCAATCTTAGCTATTTGATCGTGCAGAATGTACAGTAATTAAAAATGCATAATATCTTCTCTCTCATGATCTCATGTTAAATTTATTATCGTCGATAGTCATCTGTACTATAGTCAACCCTTAAATTCAATCGGACATCTGTGCCATCCGAACAAGATAAGATTTCAATTGGAATTTTACTGAATCACTCTCAATCACAATCATGACATATATTGATATCGCAGTCACAATTTAATCATATTTTAATCGAATCACGATCAAAATGACGTGGTGACCGAGTGTCGATCGGACGGAGCAGAGCTGTTATACATTCTTTATTATTATACGTGTCATGCACAGTAATTCATCGTCACATTTTGTGTAAATTAGACGGAACCTTTTGCGTCGATGAAACGCGGAGCGTTACATTCTGTTACACTCCGATATAACGGATGCTATAAAGCAGATTCGCGTAACAGGTTAACGACTCCATCCCATGGCGGCCGCGAGCGCCGTCCGATGGGTCAAAATAACAACCCTATTCGCCGCCGGTGCTGCCGCCGCCGTCGTCACAGGTAAATCCACAGACATGCTCTCTCTCTCGTCAACATTCTAAAACTCCTTTTTGACTTTCAGCTTCGTTGCATCGTCGGAGAGTGCGGCGGCTGGCATCGCGGATCCGAGAGCTCGAGGCTTCTCTTGCGGCAGCGCTCGAGAAAAGCGCTTCGGAGAGGCGCGGGAGAACTCGAGCTCAACAGGTTGCCTCGTAAACCCATGCTTCCTTTCTCTAGTTGTTCTGATTCCTTTAAATCACACGAGGACGATAATGATACGGTGGATTTGGTGGATCGCACGCTTTAGGCCTTGAGGAAGATCTTGACGGAGCAGAACTTAGATGGATTCAAGCAAGTTGCCGCCTCGGCCTACCCCATGACTCCCATTGGCACCATCAAGTCCTGCTTCTCTACCAGGTGATGAATTTGAGTTCATCAACTTCCGCATTTGTAATGGGTTGCTTGTTATGTTTTATTTAGACAGCAGTCTTTGTAGAATATGCTAAAAGTTGATTCTTACTCAAGAAATCTTGTGGAGTCCAGTTCCAAAATCTTTGCCAGAAATTTAAGCTTTGCATCATCGAGTGATTGTTCACAATATAAACAAAATTTCGACATAGTGAAGGATTCTTGAGCATGAGGGGCTGCTACACTATAGGATCTTTCGTGTCTGTTAGGTGTATTTTTGGTACACTGGAGACAATGAAAATTGTGACACTCCAGTGTTCACCCCGGTGAAGGTAATGTGAAATTGTATTCAGAAACTTGAAAGAAAGTGATTTTTTTTTTTTTTTCAGAAATGGTACTCCAAGACAACCTTTGCTTGTACCTCTTGCTAGAGCTTGCCTGGTGTGTGACTCTGGTCGAGTTCCTACAGCTGCACTTGACGGCCTTGCTGAGTATTCTCATTGTTGGATCCTTTATGTATTTCATCTTAACACTGACCTTGATAAACTATGGAGGGAGCCATCTAGATCCAAGTTCAAGGCTAAGGTATTTATCTATTAATAGTTTTGTGCTTTTGTCATGTCTCTGTCTGTTCTACTTGTTCTTTTGGTAGGTTAGAGTGCCTAGACTTAAAGGAGGTAAAATGGGAGTTCTGGCTACCCGATCTCCACACAGGCCTTGCCCTATTGGACTTACTGTTGCCAAGGTAATCTAACGAATCAATTAATTTCTCAATTTGTTATATGCCAGACTTGCATCATTACATAAACAGTATTGGCAAAAAAATAATAATAGTAATAATAAAACTTCAAAGTTACTGTGGTGTTGCTACACATTTTTTTATTGTTCTTTTGCAAAATACTAGATTGAGGCATTTCTTTCTCTTGAGGGCTAATTGTTAGCAGAATTTGGCTATTACTATCAACAGTGCTTTACCATTTCTCGCTATCTAGGTTGAAGCTATAGATGGGCATGCACTTTTGCTTTCTGGTGTTGATTTGGTTGACAGCACGGTATAGATATTGACACCCTCATTCTACATTTTAGATCTGCCTCTTATTTCCATTTTACTGCACTTGAGCTAGTTCGCTTGTTTATTTGGCTGTTTTAATTATGAATTGGTTCTTATGGATTGATCTTGATCAACAGCCGGTACTTGATATCAAACCTTATCTTCCATATTCTGATAGCATACATGGTGCAACTGTTCCGAACTGGGTTAAGGTATTCTGTTATGCAGCAGATGTTTTGTGATTAGCTATTTTAATTATGTTTTTCGCATATTACAGCTGCAAAATTTTGAATGCACTCAAGATGCATCTCAGTTTAACTGGACACAAACTTTTCTCAATCAACCTTTCACGTAACCTAAATGGCAGAATATATTGTAATAACTAATAAGGTTCTATCAAAAGACATTTTAGGTCTTTTACTTCATATAATTGCTATTTTGCAGGCAGATAATACATTAGCTGTGGCATCTGTTAGCTTTTCTCCAAATTTTTCCTCCTCATTATCGAGTTGCTGGAAAGAAGTTGTAAGTGCTGTTCTCACCGAAACATTCTTCTCAAAGCGATAATTTAGAGAAAAAATGCTTCATTTTCTTCTGGCCTGTTATTGTAATTAATATATTAAATTTCACATACCAGTATCACACTCACCTAGCCAAACCTATCAGCTAGATGGCCTCCAAGAAAATAGTGCTATTTGTTTCTGTGTTCAAGGTCAATCTTGTTTTTATCGATCAGTTATATGTAGCTTTGTTATAGACCATGTATGCATGTAAGCTTAGCTAACATTTCTCTGTAAATCCTAGGAAAGTAGCCTTTTTCGCTAGAATATTGCTAGGGCTCCACTATAGAGCAACCTGCAGACATGCGCATATGTATTGGTACTGTCGTGCGCTACATTGTGCTTCTAAAATGGATCAATGGTATTTGACCTTTTGCTACAAGATTTAACCTCTCCTAGCTGGTTAAATTGCTGTTTTGCTCGGTCAATCTAGCTGGCAAATTTGCATCCAAATCATCTTATTGTTTTTTCAGAATTTCTATTGGCACTTTATTTCTCGAATGACTTAAAGATGGACCATACCTTGTCTAAAGTAGTGAAAAATACACACTCCACTTTGACGAGGAACTTTTTTTGCTGATTGCTATTTCTTTCTCCGATACTTTCTGAGTAACTGACGAACGATAAGTTAACTATAGAACATGATGGCTGTGTATTTGGACTATTATTTTGTTCTTTTTCATTTCTAACATAGATTCAGTTTTCATTCGAAGAGGTAAGTGTTGGCAAAAAGTGAAAGAGAAGTAAGGTTAACCAGTTTTATTTTGTTTTCTTTCCACGTTCCAATGGTGATATCAAACTGCATTTATGTTGTTTTGTTCATTACTTTTTGTTCCAGGAAAAATGCTCATTGTATGCTTCTCAGCTCGAGTTCCAAAATTTAATCCGAGAAGTTCTTTCCTGGGATATCAGGTCCCTGTCTCAAGTAAATGACCCTCATAGCACATTGGTTGTAGAGGAGAGCCACAGTGCTCTTCGAGAATCCGAGAACATAGCTGACGAACCCTCTCCTATTCCGACCGAAAAGCCTGAGAGCTGCAATTCTATTCTAGTAGAAGAAGAGACTGCTTCGTCGTCTCTAAGCGGCGTAGTATATCACCTCGTCCTGGAAGGAATCGACATCTCGTATAAGATGGTTTCGACCGCTGACATTTTGGTTGAAAAAGCTTCGATGACTGCTGATTATAAGAGAAGTCATCACTACAGCTACTCGATGTGGAAGGATAAACTCAGCATTAAGTCATTCAGCACTTGACAGTTGACATACAAAGAGATCTGCAATGCAAATGACTTCGTTATTAAGTTTTGAGCAAAACTTTGGGTTGTGAATGCCCTTCTTTGTCAGCAGGTCTGTTCTAAGCACTGCAAACCCTATATTTTGGCCATCAAAGAAAGGATGCTGCTAGTCATGGTTAGGGTTGAGAGATCGCTGGACATTATTTTTTTTATGGTATTAGATCCAAGTTTATAGTGTAGATGTTAAGGGTTTAGAAAGTTACTGTCAAATTTCTCGAGTTCAAAATTCTGATTCAGAATCACTGGATTATAAAATTTATAAATAAAAAAAAGGGTTAAATTTGGAGGTAGATTCATGCAGTTGCATGCTTGCAAATTAAAAGGTGGTTATTGCATTTTTGCCTTTTTATTTAATAACAAATTTATCGTATTTTCAATAAAAATATTTTTTGAAATTTTTTGTTTAACTTTTTTTTTATTGAATCATTAAACAGGTATTAGATCACTGGATTATTTTACGAGATATTTGAAGATTTTTCACGGTTTGATCATCACATTGCATGATTATTTTTCGATTTATTTTAATGATAG
This sequence comes from Wurfbainia villosa, assembly GCA_025175895.1. Lineage (NCBI taxonomy): Eukaryota > Viridiplantae > Streptophyta > Magnoliopsida > Zingiberales > Zingiberaceae > Wurfbainia > Wurfbainia villosa. The sequence continues at coordinate 44,762,314 of CM045991.1, read as the reverse complement.
ATAGAGTGTATTTCATCTGAATATTATTTAATTTTTATTTATGAGACATAGTTAGTTATCTTTAGAATTAATCATATCAAAGGACTAAATATATAAATATATAATATTAGTAAAAGAAATTGTGATATAATGTGTCAAATTAAAAGAATTTATTTGTTTCTACATTTTTTTAATTTAAGGGGAAAACATTTAATAAAATAATTGCTTTTATGAATCAAAATTAAATTATTTTTTACGGTGAATTGGAGTCGAATTTGGTCGAAGCTGGGTCAGACCCGAACCGGGTTCACTCCCGTAATCGAACAAGAACTTTGCGTGCCCTGCCGAATCGAACCTTGCCCTGTTCTGTCGATGGAGGTGTGGGATTCTCCCGACGGAGAGGAAGAACAAGACGAGGAGGAGCTCGACTTCTTCGACGCCCTCGAATTTTTAGACGAGGTATTCCTTTCCGATTCCCCTCTGCCTCCTTCTGTCGAAACCGTTTCCGGCCTACGGCGGCGAACGGCTGTGCCTGTTCCGAATGATCGTAGATTGGGTTCGCCATCCGGGAGGCGGTGGAAGACGTTGCTCCCATTGGAAGGCCAGGGATTGGATTCGGAATCTTCCACGTCTTCTTCTATCACCTCGGAAAAAGTTGCTAATGGAGGAGGAGACGGGCGAGAGGAAGTTCCTGCACAGTCAGGAGCTACAACCCCTGCCCGTCCAAGTGGCTCCGAGGAAAATGGCTCCCAGCCGCAGCCGCCAAGGGGCTTCTTGGAATCTTCGGTCGACGTCGTGATTAAATCTGTCCTCTTTCAGTTCAGTTTGCTAATCGGCATCGCTAAATTGTCCTATTGCGCACTGCTTTGCCCTTTCTATTTCTTTCTCGATCCTTTCGGCATTCTTCGCGGGGCGAGTGATACAGCAAAGCGGAGGATTTACAGATTATTTAAGAATTTCCTCGATAAAATTCACCCCTTTTGGGTTGGGAGACGGATCGAACCACAGGACGCTGTGAAATTGCTGGCGAGATTGGCATGGGGTTGCTTCTGGTCTCTATACGTCTGTTTCATTTTGTCTGCGCTTTTGGCAGCCTCAGCTTCAGCAACGTTTCTGGTCATGCGTAGGGTAGTGGAAGCGCCAGTATTCATGACTGAGGAATTGGATTTTGATTATGCTAAGCCTATCCCTGAGGCTCTTGTACCTGTAACTTCATCAGATAGTTGCTTTGGTTCTGGTGAAAGGATTGATGTTGTAAGCCATGAATTTCAGCGGCTTGTGCCTCCGAAGACAAAACTGAAGCTAACCATTTCATTGAAGTTACCAGAATCAGATTACAACAGAAAGCTTGGGGTCTTCCAGGTATTTAATCTCGACTGCTAAAGGCCATTTAATCTCCTCCTTTGGTGCTTTCTTCATGCTGGTTGATGTATCTTTTTCCTATGTTGTTTGCTTATGTTCTATCTTTTTCTTAGAGGGGTTTCATAATTTTTAATTACCTTCCCATTATGCTACGCAATCTGGCAAGTTTTTTTTTATGTTGTTTAGGCAGAGTATGCAATCACCTTAACTGTCCCTTATTCACAGTAAAACTGATATAATGCATGATCCAAGCATTCTAAATTAATTCAGATGTCAATTGCCTTATTCATCTAAATGCTCATAGCATGCATTTACTTATCAGTCTTCTTCTATATGGTAAAATTTACTGTTCCTTTGAAAGGTTCCACAATCTTGTATAGCACTAGAGTATTCCATTCGCTACCAAAACAATCAGCGATAAGTTTTACATGATTGTTAGCAGTCAGGGTTAACACTATTGCTAGTTGCTCAATCATTTATTGCTCTTCAGATGCTTACGAAGTGCAAGAATAAACATACTTCTTTATGCAGTAATACTAATTGATAGAAAGAATAAAAGAACTGATCTCAGTAATTGAGATTGACATCTAGAAGAAAAGTACTTACCTCAGTAATTGATACTGAGCATCTTTTGTTTATTTAACATGTACTGGAGAAATAATGGTTAACACTGCCACTATTGAGTCATAGCTGAAGTGCTTAGATGCTGTTTGTCACATTTACACTTGAAGTTCAACCTTCGGCTCCAAAAGCACCAATTCGTATTGTATTTGATTTCTTCACCCTTGATTAGTTTACTCACTTATGGAGTAAGATGTAGGGCAATATTATGGAATGAACCATCTAAAAGTATTCATGCAAGGTTTAAATGATTTTATGTATTATAAAGGTCTGCTTTGATGTAATTAGAGAAAGAATTGTGAAGATAGATGGTATTAAGATATCTGGTATCTCTATTCACTGAAGTGTTGTTCAAATGAAATACAAACTTTGAGATTATATGCATTGTAACTTAATTGTCACAACAAAGCTCTATTGGCACTGCTAAAGCGTATCCTATCTTAGTCATTAGATCTTGAATTCAAATGAGCAGGCATGTTGCCAAGATCATCGTTGGATATTCTTGGATATTCTGCCTCTGCACTTTGACCTTGCTACTATTGTTTGCTTTATACTTTTGCAGAAAAATTAGGGTATCTCCTACAAGAACATAATAACTATTTAGATCGTCTTTCCGTAGGGTAGCCTGCTTAAATTGTACTGGAATTCCCTACAATCTGAAGTTGTCCTCAGATACTCTAAAATGATTCTCATTGCAAACTGCATCGCTCTGAAATCTCCTCACCAAGTGGGCATAATCTCTTTTTGCAATTGCCTCGTCAAATACTGTTCCTGATACAGGCTAAGGACCCAATTCCTCTTTGTGACTCTTAGTACAGGCAGACCCCAATTCATGTTTCTGGAGCTCTTGTGGCACAAATGCTTGCAGGCCGAGAAGGTGCTGTATCTGGCACTGGTTGAGGAGGTAGACAGTAGGCACTGACTGAAAAGGGAGGAAAGAAATAAAATCATGTAAGAAAGGAGAGGTGACAAGCCGAGAGACAGAGTTAATGCGCGGATGCTTGACGCGTGACAGATTATGCGGAGAAGAATGGATTCGATATTAAGTCAAAGCGAAGTGTTCCTAATTTGATACCCTAAGTGGCTTCCCTCTACCTATTGATAAGTTACTATCGAATAAGACATATTATACGCGCCACTACTTGATAATTACATATGAGCTCATACAGACCATAATCCTTTGCTATGATTCATGTGCAATTTGTTTCCTGCCTTAAATGTATTCGGTTTCATGTTCAGGTCAGAGTGGAACTACTAACTTCAGATGGCAAAGTCACATCCAGTTCAAGACGTCCATGCTTGCTTCGCTTCAAGAGCTCTCAGATTCACTTATTTGAGACGTTCCTTAAATCCGTATTTCTACTAGCAGGCTACTCTGAGGAATTGCAAGTTCTTAAGCTACAAATGAAAGGACTCACTGAAGGAACTAAACCGACTACATGCATCAGGGTGTCTCTAGAACAGAGAGCAGAGCAAAGGGATGGTGCTGGTATTCCTGAGATTTATTCTGCATCCATAAAACTTGAAGCTGAGCTTCCTCTGGTCAAGAGAATTCTATGGAACTGGAAGATCACTGTCTTCGTCTGGACTACCATGGCCGTGTTTATCCTGCTCTTGCTCGCGGTGCTCGTATGTTGCAGATCAATTTTAACTCCTGGAGCAAGGCGCGGCGGTGACACGGGTGGTTGAATATTCATTTGCTAGTGTTTTCGACTCCTCGTCGTCGTCGGTTACAGGGTTAGCCTCCAATTCCAGCTGACAATAATGGTTATGTAAATAACTTGGTCAGCTCAACAATTTCCAAACGCTCACTGGCATCTGGTATGTCCTCCAACTCACTCATATGTGCGATAGTTTATTATTACTTGCATAATTTTGCATTGTTCATTGAATAAATTAAGTTGCATTTGTTCTAAGATGGTCATTACCATAGTTTGCTAGTAGCTAAACAGAGTTATTTTATGTCTGATAAATGAAGAAAAGTATCTTAGATAGATTATGAACGCCTAAGGCTGCGTTTGGCAGCAGCACGTTTTCCATTTTTCCAAAAAATGGAAACAGTTTTTTTTAGTTTTTTAGTTTTTTAAAAAACTCTCTCTCAAATGGAAAACGTCAATCAAATATTATTTTTTTCATTTTTTTAGAAAATAAAAATAATAAATAATAAATTTTCTACGAATGGCATGTACTTTTGAAGTGAGAACACTCCGGGGGACAAAGTACAGGACCCAAAAAAAAATTGAGGGAAAAAAAAAGCGTTGAAATTATTGTTGACTTCTCTTTATCATTTATCATGTGAATGGCATGGCATGTTCTCTAACTATTCATCCGTTGACCAACTGACAAGCCATACATGCATTAATTAAGCAAGCTTAAATTAATGGAAGAAAACCTCTTCATTACTTCCCCATACCCACGTCAACATCAGACGCACTGTACACGTCATCATCGCGTAATAAAACGTGAAGTTGTAATTTTGGCAAATTTGCTGAACCAATAGAGAAAATATTTTTTTTTTCAAATCGAATAACAAATTAAGGACGTTATAGTTATAGTTGCTGAAATTATTTACGTGAATATTTTCTATTATATTCTGATGATTGATAGAAATTTTTTATCATTTTTATAATTAATCGTGATGCTAATAAAAAAAACAACAGAAAGTTTCCTTTTGCTGGCTTATTTATTATTTTTTAATATTTATTTTCTACTCTCTGACAAGGAAATACAATTCAAAACGTGAAAAATATAAAATATAGTTGAAAAATTAAAATTATCTCTTCAGTTGAAATGGCAAACAAAAAAAAAAAAAAACCCCACATATTATAAGTCTTTGTGTTAGATTAGATGTAAGAGAATGTGTAAAAAATTTGGTAGATTTGTGTCTTAATCCTAAAAAAGAAGGAAAAAAGAAAAAGAAAAAGAAAAAGAAAAAACCAAGCATCTATCCTTAGTGGTCCATCCTAATGACTTTGTTGAAGTTTTGGATCGACATTCAATTTGTCGTCGACTTGTATAAAATAACTTAGATGGTCACCCCTCATGTTTAGGGATTAAATTGAATCGATCGACATTGAAAAAAAAATTAGAATTATGGAAGTATCTAAGTCACTTTCGATCTTATTTTTCTTTTATCTAGAGGGTAGCAACATTCTACACCACTTGTCTAAGATCTCCATCCCACGAACAGGTCCAAGAAAAAGACATCAGTAGCATTTTTTCCTTCCTTTCTTTCTTTACCATTTATAGTGTCGTAGCCAAAATTTCATAAATTTTTTTCCATTAATTATTCTGAATATATATACTACTCTGTATAATTCATCCGTGAATATTTTTATTATTCATCGTTTTAATTTTCTAAGATTCAAGAATTGAACTATGATATTCATCAATTGAACGGTTATTAACGAATGTGCTCACAAATGATATATATATATATATATATATATATATATATATATATATATATATATATATATATATATATATATATATATATATACAAGATTTAATCCGTCTGATTGACTACGTGACTCCGTACGCGATGATATTTCATCCGTTTGATCGATCACGATTGAGTAATGCAGTCATTTTTTCTCGCGTGTGCGATTTCATCGTTGTGGTCATCGATTCACCGACGATCGATCGTGGTCATAATCTAATCGGAATCTGATCGCGATTCGATCGACATCGGAGTTCGGTCGGATCGCGACCAGATGACGGTCAAAAACGACCGTCAGTGGCTACAGCGTTGGCGGTCACAATCGTTGTCGCGATCCGGTCGGATTACGATCGATCGCCAGTGAATCGGCGATTACAACGGTGAAATCGCGCGCGCGAGAAAAAACCACTGTGGATTTCTCGATCGCAATCGATCGGACGGACAAGATCTCGTCGCACACGAAGTCACGCAGCGAGCGGCGCTCAATAGATTTTATATATATATATATATATATATATATATATATATATATGAGAAATCTTTTGTCGCGCGACTGAAACATCCACGATGCGTCGAGCCACCACCGTTGCCGTCGTCGTCGCCGCATCGTCCAGCCACCTCCGGCCGTCGAACCTGGCGTGATCGACGCCTAGGTCGTTGGCGGTCCGGTGGGGCTCGGGCATCGCCGGATTTCGGCCGCGATTCGGTCGAAATCCGGTGAATTCACGGCCGGCAGTTTGGCAGCCACTGCCAGCTGCGATCGGGTCGGATTTCGATCGAATTGCGGCCGGAATCTGGGCGGGGAAGGACCGCTGGCGTCGGGCGATCCTTCCCCGGTCGGATTCCGGCCGAATCATGGCCGGAATCCGATGCCGCCCGAGCCCCTTCGGACCGTCGGCGACCTGGGCGTCGATCGTGCCATGTCCGGCGGCCGGAGGAGGCCGAGACGACAAGAATAATGGCGAATCTGGTGGCTTCGCTGTCATGACGATCGCGAAAAATTGATCACGATGAAGATTTCGTATATATATATATAGAGAGAGAGAGAGAGAGAGATTTTCTCCTAGGCGACGATTTCGTGTGCACTCCACGCGTGTCGCCGCCGCGTCATCCGACCACTGTCGGATCGGGCGCGATTGATGCGAAACTCGTCGGCGGGTCTCGGATTTCGGTTAGAAGCACCGAAGATAAACCGGCAAAATGATCAACACGCGACCACGTCGCCGCGATCGTCGATTCCGGTCGAATCGCGGCCAGAATCCGGCGTCGGACGGACTGACAGTCGACGCTGATCGGTCCGGTATACTCGGTCAGCTGCGATTCGACCGTCGATCGGCCAAATCGCGGTTGAAATCGGTCGCCTGAATCGGGCGATCGATTTCGGCCGCGATCGGGCCGGATTTCCGGCCGAATTGCGGTCGAAATCCAGCGTCGGACGGGTCACCGTCGCTTGTCGGTTCGTCCGTCGTCAGATTTCGATCGTAATTCGGTTGGAATTCGGCCCGATTACGGCTGGCAGTATCGGCCGCATTTTTCGATCGGTGTGTATCGAATTCCGAGCGCTAATTGATTGGAATCTGAGTCTCGTCGAACCGTCGGCGAGTTGCGCGTCGATTGCGTCCAATCCGATGATCGATGATTGTCGGACGATGCGACGGTGACGACGACAATGTGCGTTGGTCAACGTGGAGCGCACGGGCGTACAGAAATTCATCGAGCAATAGAATATATATATATATATTGATAAATATATTTACTCTTGCCCATGTGCACCGATTTTATTTTATTTAAAAAAAAAAGTTGGAGGACTTTCTCGTGTGAACGACTTTAGTAATCTTTGGATGTCTCCTTCGACTAGTACTATTGTGAGATTGTTCTTTTTCATGTTTTGAGCACCACAACTCCATCAAAGATAGTACAAATAGGGACAGAGATATATTATATTATATTTTATTTTTTCTACTGGGCTCGAGGTAAAGCTCTCAATCGTCGTTTCCTCTAGTTTAATTTGACCTTCCAGACGACCCAAAAAGTGACCATTTATCAATCAAATCTTTGCCACGAGAAAAAAAAAAACAATAATAATAATAATATTTACGAAATTTCTATTGATGAATATATTAGAAAAGTATTTATGTCTTTATAAAATAGATTTGATGTCGAAAATATATTTTAAAAAGAAATTTTTTAATCGGTATTCAATTCAGAATCGCCTGTTTAAATTTTTTTAAAATTCAAAATTAAATTTATCTCAATAAAAAATTAAATCGTATTAATTTATAAAATATCGCATCGCTTCACTGCTACATCGTGTTATTTTTTATGTCATCCGATCAAACAGTCAAAATATATTTCATATCTCATCAGACAAAATGAAAAAAATACAAAAAAATCGACTGTGAATGTTTATTTGACAAAAATTAGAATCGTAAATCTAACCATCTCTATGAATTTATTTTATAATCATTATAGAAAAGATAAATTATGAAAAAAAATTTGATCTTGAGTATCTGTTGTCTGAAAGATTAGAGTCGGCCTGTGATCTCTGTCGATTCGTTTTGATTGCATCGTAAGGGAAGCCAATACGGTGGATCTTTGGTAGTTTGAGAATAATGCTTCATGCGTAAAGAAGAAATGAAACTTCACTTTTAAGAGAGATTAATTCATTGTCTATTTGTATAATTTTTTTCATGTGCTAATCCTCGTCCTTTCCGCAGGGACAACCATCTCTGTCTGTTGATGAGTCAGCAAGGTGTTTCTGAATTTATTTAGTGGGCGATTATAATATTTATACCTGGTAAACTATAAAGAATATTCATTCAATTCGCTAAAAAAAAAATCGAATTAATTTGTATTTTAAAACGGTTCAAATAAAAAAAAATATAGACCAATAGTTCGCGCGTGGGGACCGCATAGAAGGCAATATTTATTCCCGTGAATGCAAAACTGATGCAATTCGCTTTGCAAAGGAGGAAGTCGAAGACCAATAGTTTTCAGAGAGAGAGAGAGAGAGAAAAGAGGTGGAAGAAGAACACGCAACCTCGCTCCATTTCCATACTGCAACTCGCCGTCCAACCCATCGAGGTCGAGATCGAGATCGAGATCGAGCCCCAAATGGTGCTCATGTTGATCCGAACCCACCCATAAATTTCACGCCTTCTTGCTTGGAAGTCTTTCAGCGACCGGCGACGGAGATGGCGTGTTTCGGGTACGCGACGAAGGCGAAGAAGAAAAAGTGCGAAGCGAGGAGGGGCGAGGCGCCGTCGGCGGGAAGCATGAGCCCCTGCAAGTCCACGGCGTCCGCGTCGCCGCGAAGGGGCATCCCCGACCTGTACCAGGAGAAGGCCCACAACCTCCGGGTCTTCGGCCTCGAGGAGCTACGGATCGCCACGAATGAGTTCAACAGGATGCTTAAGATTGGGCAAGGCGGCTTCGGGAGCGTCTACAAGGGTTTCATCAAACCTCCGGATGGGAATGGCGACAGGATGGCCATCGCAATCAAGAAGCTCAACCCTAAGGGATTGCAGGTTAGGCCAGCAATTTTGCTGAGTATTATTGAATGATTTTTTTTTTTTTTTTTTAGGTTGCCATCTTTTTCTTTCATTTTACGGTAATCAAAATTCTTACAAAAAAAAAAAAAAGAAGAAGAAATATTTAACCTCACTTGGGATGCCATATTTGAATGTATTTTAGAGATTTGCTTAGAAGTTCATTGATGCGATGCCAAGTCCACTAGGAGTTCAAACATTTCTCCGATGCTTAAATCAGACAGAAAAAGATGTATGAAATGAAATAGAAAATATAATTGGTAGAGAGAATATTTGAACCTCCTTTATCTCAACCGACCCTTACATAATAGCTCCTATCCGTTCTCCGACCAGAACTTCCGTCTGTTGTGCCCTTTGATGTGCTATTAGAAGACAATCGTTATAGAAAATCTCCATCTGACATGTCACGTATTCTCAAGCTAACATTGGATGAGATTGTTACGAGACTGATCCCACCTTCCGAGTTTCCAACTTATGAATTCTCTACTTTTGAGTTCTGGCCTCGACTTCCTGGGCTCATGAGCACTTGAGCTCCGAACCCTCGAATTCCGTCTGAGTTCCACGAGCCTTGTTCCTTCTATATCGTATCATTCATGTTTACTGGTGTAAGTATTCAGCTATGATTTGAGATTTTAAGAAGTTAGAAGTATTCCCAAAAGGAATTGGTCTCTAATAATAATGTCTTTGGCACTTTTTCAAAAGATGACAATGGATATTATGAATGTGGAACCGCCACATTAGCGGTCTCTTCTGATTGTCCCTACCGATGAATAAGGTAAATCAGGATTTCAAATGGCAAGTGCAAAGAGAGGGTCGGTCGATGATAGTCAAGGACGATGAAATTTCTGAGAATTGATCTCTATCCATTTAAAAATTATCCTTTTACACTTATCAACTGGAACAACCTTAAGAGTTGATGACAATGGATATTATGGCTTCAGTATATTGTTGTTGCGACTGAGCACTTGCAAACGCTATTGGATCTACTAAACTTTCATTGAGAATACAATGGAATGAGACTGTGTTTAGAACTGCCTCTTCTAACAGAGGCTTCAGATAAGCAAAAATAGCAAACAAGTATTGGCTTAGAGATCTGAAATAAGTCTTTGCCTCGACTTGGAATCCAACTCTTTCGAACCTATTGCTTGGACCCGTTATTCAAACTCCATTTTATAACTAACCTTGTGTTCTGATTCTTCTACCTAAATTTTGCCTGAATAGGATAAGTAGGTATATGAGCCTGCAAATACCCAACTTTAATGTGCTCAATATGCTGATACTCCCGAATTCAATCAAATCCAAATCTGACCTGAAGGTAATTAGGATACATAATATAACTTCCTGAACCTTTTTTTATTTGGGTGACCGAACCGAACTTAATCCGATCCGTTGTCAACCCAAGTTGTGCGACGCTGGTTGCCACTGAATAAGATGTTTAGTAGTGATCCATATTATATAGCTCGACGCATTTTCTTCCCCTCTTTATATCTTGTATGGTTGGTTGAATTGTTTATGAAAACAACATTGAATGCTCTAAACATGTCATAAGTGAATGTACAATTCATACAGCTAGAATATCTTTGAGATCATTTTTAGTGTTTGTGATAGCTACAAGTTTATCTTCATAGATCAATGCAATTGTTAAGAAGCTTTTGGTAGAAAGATGATGATGATGTTGACAAATCTTCATTTAAGATAACCAAGTTGGTCCTACACAGAACTCTTGATTCAAGATGAATTTTTACATGTCAGATATATAAATATTTACTGTCCTGATGAACAAGTGGATGCCTGTTTAGCTGATGTTCTTCGTTCAAATTTAGGGGCATAAGCAATGGTTGACAGAAGTCCAATTCCTTGGGGTGGTTGACCACCCAAATCTCGTGAAACTTCTCGGATATTGTTCCGAAGACGATGGACGAGAACCTCATAGGCTATTGGTCTACGAATTTGTGCCTAACAAGACGCTAGAAGATCACCTATTCAACCGCGCTTATCCTGTCCTTTCGTGGAACCGAAGATTACAGATAGCTTTAGATGCAGCTGAAGGGTTGGCTTATTTACATGAAGGTTTAGAAGTTCAGGTTTTCTCTTAACATCTTCATCTTACAAAATTTGCTTCTGCAATTCCTTTTTTTTCTTTCCTCGAATGAATTTTGTTGTGATCCGGATTAGCAGATACAAATATTAAACTCCTTTACATGCTGGTTAGACTAAGCAGTTCTCAGTTCTAATATACATTAATTCCAGGTTATTCTTGGAACACGATCAGCAAGACTCGAGTTAAAACAAACAATTCTAGGCAATACACACATAATTTTAATAACTAAAAAAACGAGAGAGAGAGAGAGAGAGAGAGAGAGAGAGAGTTGAAGAACAAATAAAATCTCGAGGTGAGAAATCTTTGTCACAAGGCAAGATTCCTGCAAAAGGATCAATACACCAAGATACATGAAGTCTTAACTTTTCTACTGAAAGAGGATGGTATCAAGTCAGAATATACAATAAATATCAAATGGAGGCAAGTCGAGATATATGTTAAAGTACCATGGAAAAGTCAGAATATCTATATTTGATTTAGAGTATCTAGTTCAGTGAAGGCAGAGTTTTATCAAATTTACTTGGATACTGAAAGACACAACTACATCTTCATCACTTTCTGAATTAGCTTGTTGAAATAAGTTTTAGGAGTTACTACTTGTAGTCTTTGACTGTCAGTGAATATGCAGGTAATATATCGGGATTTCAAAGCTTCTAATATCTTGCTAGACAAGGAATTCAAGCCAAAATTATCAGACTTTGGCTTGGCGCGGGAAGGACCAGAAGCAGGACATACTCATGTGACGACGGCGGTGAGTTTTTTTCTATCTGATTAATGCATTGAATTAGTGTCTTGCTAATTCAGGAAGAAGGTTTACAATGAAATAGATCATGAACGTAGCTAGTCTCGAGACATACTCTTAAAGGAGTTCAAATACTTTTGCTCAAGGCCACTTTGTAGGTTTTGGATGTTTTGATTCATTCTGGGCTGCATACTTTTCTTTTAATGTCACTTTTTATGGCTAGCTACAGTTATCCGTCCCCCAAACTAAGATGGAACTGGTCTAGTTAGTTGTGTATCAATGAATATGAATCAACTACGGCCGATAAAGAAGCGAAACATTGAGTATTGACTGGTAGCTCAAGAGAGCTAAAAGTTGGACCTCAACTGAAATACCATACATAAGGTTTGATACGTGTGTATCACTTTAAGATATAAAGCTAGAACGCCTTCTGAAACTTGTTGTTGTTGTTGTTGATGTACCTATGTTTGAAGCTTTTTTGTGCAAGCTTCACTGATCACAGTGACTTCATGTGAGCATTCGTGAGGTTTGTGATGATGGAAACAACCGTGATGGTTGTGACTTCGTTGAGGCTTCGACATGGTCCATGAGATGTGTGAGAGGGTCCATGAGGTCTGCAGGAGGTCCTGAGACGGAGATGACTTGCATAAGGTTCATCACAATAACGGCTTCGCATTAGGAGTCGAGTCAATTACATGAGGTCCTAAGATGGAGATGGATTTCTTCTCCTCGACTCATATTTTTGGCATGGCATTTGACATGACCATGTGATGTTTCAAAACTCACAACGATGTAGGCATCATTGCTTAATAGTCGATAGAGAACTTTACATTTTGCAAAAGCAACAATTCCCACGTAACTATTCTCAATTTGAAATGCTTCGCAGTACTTTGCTAGCTCACCTTGTTCTTGATTTGGATATATAAACCCTAACAAAGCATTATGGTCTATCTTATTTGCACGGAAAGAATGTTGGCTGTATAATCATTCCCTTATTCTTCTCCTTTTGTTCATAAGGTAGTAGGAACTCGAGGATATGCAGCTCCAGAGTACATTGAAACTGGGCATCTAACAATCAAGAGTGACGTATGGAGTTTTGGAGTAGTTTTGTATGAAATTCTCACAGGTAGGCGGTCACTGGAGGTGAACCGCCCAAAGAATGAGCAAAAGCTTTTGGATTGGGTGCGGCAGTTTCGTATCGACTCCAGGAGATTCAACATGATCATGGACCCAAGATTGAGAAATGAGTATCCTCTTGAGGCTGCACGCGAAGTTGCTAAGCTGGCTAGTAGTTGCATTGTCAAGAACCCAAAAGCTCGCCCCTCAATGAGTGAAATTTCGAAGACTCTGAGAAAAGCATTGCAAATACATTGATAAAAAAAAGTGGTGCACTCTATTTAGATTCGGAGAGGTGAATGTGAAGCCTAGATTGTGGCAAAGAGTGATGTATATTCTATGTGCAACAATGTTTGAGCCGTTCAGTGCATTTATCCTTCTTATTAGCCTGAGAATTCCACTCCACTCTCCATAATTATTTTCCACATCAAAATGTCCTTAGAATTTTTTGTCATTCCCTCTTAAATTTACGGTCTGTTGAACTGGATGAAATGATCATGTTGGTGGTGGTGATAAGATGGTAAGAGTTTTAAATATTATGAGACCATTTTGATCATTCTTAAGATCAAGGGAGTGTGTTGTTGTTCTGCTACACTGCTAGTATTCAAAGGCTACTTCAGCTGTGTTCACTTGATGGAGTCAGGAAAGAAATAAGAGCAGCTGTTTACTCAGAAGGAAAAGCTAAGGATGAACGATGGTAATATATGACATGTTCTCTCTTATGTTATCCAAACACCACCAAAATCAAGCACTATATTTATGATGTTGCTTGGGTGAAACTGAAATTTAAAGGAAACAGAAAAACAATATTATTCTGCTACAGACATACTATTCCATTTTCATCCTTCTTTCAGTGAATCCTCCAAATGTGTTATTGAGGAATAGGAACTTAATAGTTTTATATAAAGGTTATGGTAACTAAGACCATTATAACAAGTGTTATGAATATTTTATTTTTTTTCACTTGAAAAAATTAAAAAGAAGGAAAGAAAGAAATGAAGGATGGGCAAGTAGGATAAGCAAGTGTTTTTTTTTTTTTTTTTTGCTTACTTGGTGATGAATATGAATGCAGGGCTTGGGCTTCCGCTACCAGAACCAAACTTCTCGTGCATCTACTGCCTTCGTGCTGGTTGAAACAAGAGGCATAGATTCATAAAGAGAAATGAAGTCATTGAGGCACTTTGTCCTCCTTTTGATATGGCCCTCCAAGCTACTAATGCCAATGCTTCCGATCTCATATATCCTGCCTGAAAAGGAGAAGAAAATAAAAACCAGAATAAAGAAAAGAATATGATCAAGGCCCAAACATATTAACAATTTCACTAACATCAATCACTTCGCCAACAAAATGGCTAAAACTAGTACAAATAAACAAACAAAAGAAGTTTCCATGGGCAATTTTTGGTTGTGAAAGTTACTCTTGGAGATGCAAGGAAAGCGTTCGAGAAGGAAAAAAAAAAGATGGCTCTAATCTAAACTCCACTGAGTGGTAGATAAGTTTCCCAATGTGGTTTTATGCGAAGGCAGCCTGAAACTTGTGCATGTGTTGCAGATACAGCTTGTGAGTTTCAAGTCAAAACCAAATTAGTATGTCTTTTTCCTGTTTTGTTCAGGGGCAACATATGTTGCAAGAACTCATAGAAATCAAGAACTTCCAACATGTACCTTTAACCCAAATTGGAGGAGCTCGAGTGGCATTAGCGACAAGCAGAGACATTGCAATGTCTTCACAATTTCTGCAAGGAACATAAGCTTAATGGTTCAAACTATTAAAAGAAATTAATAAGATTGCCACTGCCAAATACATACCTTTCCCTGCGTACATATTCACGAATTGTTGATGGCATCTGATGTGTATACATGTCCAAGTACTTTTGGTGGAAAAAAGCAGTCTTTGAGAGAATCATACTGTAAGTGCCTGTCCACCATACAGACCACCACCCACCATACTGGTAGTGAATTACACCGTTCTCCTGTGTTGGAAAATATCAGGTGCCTATACGATATCAGATTTAGTGTGTTTCATAGAAAAGTCATTATGAAAACATAGAAATGGAACATAATTACATTATTTAAGCCTAATGGTCATTGCATTATTCACTTTATTTATATGAACAAAATTATGGTCATCATTTTCATAATTCAGGGCTCCTCTTTGGTTAGATCCCTAGTCTGCTATAGAAGTTTTTGTAACTAAGTCAATATATTTAAGCCTAATCCAAATATGACCTCTTTAAACCAGATACTGCATTCCTATGCACATTTTAAGCCAAGAAATCTCCTTTTTCACCCATCTATAATTGTAGTTGCATTAAATCAAATGCAATAAGCTATGTTAGGTATCTTCACATCGAGTTATTTCTTAAAATGATGAGCACTACTAATAGACTGACATGGTTGGATTAATCCAATCAACAACAACAACAACAAAGTCTTATCCCACTAGGTGGAGTTGGATTAATCCAATCAATTATTAAATTAATATACATGATTGTACATGCATATGCTGCCATATACGAACCAGTGAAGCAAAGCGGATGAGTATGTGGGGGAATACACAATTTGCACAGGTTTTTCTCTATTTTCGCACACACAGAAACAATCTATGGTTATTATCTGTTTACCGCGTCTTGTTTGCATAAATATAGGTGAATCAATAAGGTTACTGTACATGTGAATGTGTAATATTCTTCTATCTTGAAACAGTAATATATATAGCCAACCACATTGATTGATTTCTTTGTGCATGATCAGATCATCACAAGCACTTGATATCAACCATATCTATTCCTACTACAATTTCTATTCAGGATATGAGAAGAGGAACGGCATTGGTAAAAGGCATGAGAGTAGTAATCAATTTATGAAATAAGTTTGTTGCATGCCATGTCGGGTGCTTTCCAAAATCTGATTTAAAACTTAACTGTGCCATATTGAAAGAACACAATAGACACGCTAGATCACATTGCCATAGATGGTTTACCTCCTTACTTGACCAATGCATTCGCGGAACAAATCCAACCATTGCGTCGGAGGCAGTTTGCCAGACTGTGAATGCAAATTCCAGCATAGAGCAACGAACTATCACATCATCATCAACTGAGAAGATTGCATCAGTTTTGAGGCCTTCAATAGGCTTAAATCTATTATTCAAGTCATCTTCCTCGTTCAAGTTAAACTGAAAATATGGTTTATTTGAATTCTTGGACTCTAAGATATTTCTGAGATAGGTTTTAAGGCTCTCTGATGGTGGGTCTGGTTCGCTCCAAACTACATGTATTGCATCAACCTTGGGGCACGATGCGTAATGAGCCACAGTTTTCTTGAGAAGAGAATCGCGCTTCCAAGTGTTAATAAGCACTGTGTAGCCATCCCTATAAGCACAATATGAGACATTACGAGCATAAATAACAGCACATAGAGAAACCAATGATTAGCTAAACAGTATAATATCAGCAGAATTTAAAATGTCAATGATAATTAAAGAACCCGATATCAGTTCCATCATTTACTTTCCCCTTGGGCAGTGAAATTGATTGATCAAAAATAATCAAAAGTGCTTCTACTACCATCCAATATCACCTGCTCGATAGAGAAATTGATCGATTTTAAGTCGTCTAAAGTGCATATTAAACATATTTGGTCATGTTAGGACTCTCATCCCCCTTTCTCATTATCTGAAAATGTTCTGTTCCTCAAATCAGTGAACTTCTGGCCTTATTTGGTCTACTAATTGAGCTAAGGATGGTCCAAATGGCAAAAACCGACATGGTAACTTTTCTAACACATTTAGCTTCAAATTTTGAAGGTCTAAAGGATAGGATCATGCTTTCGCAGTCATATACATATTGGAAACAAAATCAAATGAGTTTTTACCCTTTATTCCACACGAGATTTCTATTCTAGATGGGCT
The DNA here is from genome assembly GCA_025175895.1 of Wurfbainia villosa. NCBI lineage: Eukaryota > Viridiplantae > Streptophyta > Magnoliopsida > Zingiberales > Zingiberaceae > Wurfbainia > Wurfbainia villosa. Next base: position 44,745,490 of record CM045991.1, on the reverse strand, counting down.
CAACTTAGAACAGCACCTTGTCATTCTTCGAAATATGGCCAAATCACCACCTAGCAATGCTTTCTACCAAGATCAACCGAGAAGGTGAGCCTTCGAGCAAAAATAAGGGATCATGCCCCAGTTCCAACTCATGAAACAAGTAAAATAACATAAAAAATAATGGCATTTCACGTTCACCAGTGAGCCAGATTCCATGTACCCTACAAATCAGGTCATTCCACAAAGTAGAACCCTAGATTAAACTAACAGTACACAAACTAAGCGTCACAGATGAGAGAAGCAAGATTCAAGGTCAAAGTACTCACTGCGGCAAAATGCAAGGGAAGGAACAAAACAAGAGGGATGTGAGACCTGGAGGAGGAGGCGGAGGACGAAGATGTGTGGTAGTTCCAGCCCATCAGAGGGCCCACCTGGCCAGCGAGGAGCAGGATAGCGAGGACGACGCCGGCAGCGAGGAGGGTCCGGACCTTGGCGAGCTTCCGGAGGCGGGGGAGGAGGAGGAGGGAATAGTAGGCGCGGCCTCGGGAGGCCGCCTTCATCTTGGCCGGCGAGTACAGCAGGCCGGAACCCTCGTCAGAGATAAACACTTCGCCAGATGCTCCGCCCGAGGCCGCCGCCACCGCCGCCGAGGCCCCGCCAGTGCCCGCCAATGTGACGTCTCTGACTCCCACGAACACGGCCATGGCCGCCACTCCATGAAACAGACGCGCGCCGAGGTGCCGGTCACAGATCCGACCGAAACCGATCAGATCCCCAGATCTCAGAGGTTGCAGCGGATCGATCGCTGGGCATCGCCTGATCTCTTAAGGGGCGTCCCGCCGGCGCAGTGTCCTCGCCTTTGTTTGTCGGTGGCAAATGCCCGTGATCGGACACAGGACGAGGGCAAAATTGCCTCCGCGTTTTCCAATTAATAGTAAAAAAAAATTATAATCAGAAGAAGAAAAAAAACAAATCTACAGACTACAGTTTATTTTTATGATAATTTCTGTCCATTAATTTAATCCCAGAAATGTAGGAAAAAGAATGAATCTGCCACCGCTCATTCTACTCCGCACCCGAAGCTTCTTCGCTAATCAACTCGCGGAGGCAGTCCTCTCTTTTTCTATTTTCGTCTCGTTATATTCTTCCCCCTTCTCCGCGCTCGACGACGACGACGACGAATAAGAAGAAAGCATGGAAGAAGTGACGCCGGAAATGGAGAGGATCTTCAAGCGCTTCGACACCGACGGAGATGGGAAGATCTCACTGGCCGAGCTAGCTGAAGTTCTCCGCACCCTAGGCTCGACCAACGCCGACGACGTGAGCCATGTAATGGCTGAGATCGACACCGACGGCGACGACAACATTGACTTCAAGGAGTTCATCGCCTTCTGCCACGCCAATCCGGGCCTCGTGAAGGACATTGCTAAAGTTTTCTGAAACTTCTCTTCTTCTTCTTCTTCTTCTTCTTTGATCCATTCATTTCTCTCATGGCGAAGAAGGAGAAGAGAAGATCGAAAATCTTTTATTTCTCTCTTGGGCAATTTAGCCGAAGAATTACAGTCAGTGTATGCAGCTCATAAATAGCAATCGCTATCCTAAAATTTTTGAAACGATACAACGGTTAATTGACTCAAAATGGATCGATAAAATACTATATTTGTTGTGAAGTTTGTCGAAAATAAAATTTCGAATTCAAATAATTAATTGATAAAATGATTAAATTGGACTAAAAATCAATTAATATATATTTTTTTGAAAATAAAATAAAATAAGACTTATTATTAAGATTATCAGGATCCACGGTAATAAAACAAAGACACAGGCACATAAAAAATAAAATTTAATTTTTCATATCAATCGTCGTACCAATTTTATCGGTGCATCGAAACTTTCCTTCACAATAACTTTACATAATTTATGACTTGGGCAACTTAGTTTTGTTTCTTTGACTTTCTACTACTCACAACAGGTTACATTACAAACATACTAGGAAAACAATCGAGCAAACACAGTCAAAACAAACAGCGTTAAGAAGGTAATTAATTACTCGAGCAGATTACAATGACGACAGATTGATAGAGTAGTGAATCGTTCGTTCTTCTCACAGTCGACAAACGATTCAAGGCGAGAAACTCACATCAAAAGTCTCCGAGTGCTCTTGACATCATTACATTTATCTGGAACAAAACTACAACCATCAATCATCTTGAGGTTTACTACTACTCACGGACCATGTTATTTGTCAGGACTCCAAACTATTTAAGAAATCTTTGGTTACGGTTAAGTATAATAAATGATGGAAGCTGTCATTTTATTCTGAGTTTCTAAATTGTGAAAGAATTTAAGTCATTTCCTTAAAAATTATAGCGCCGACTATTTAAAATTCTGAAAATAGAAACAAAAAAAAAACTAGAATACTCAAACAATACACTGTAATAGCATACAAATATAATATTAGGAAACTTTTTAACATTTTATGATAATATATATTTCTTTTGTTGAAATTTACTTCATATATGGTGAGGGGAAGTTGAGAAAGATGGCATTAAAAATTTGAAACCAAGACCATAGCGCAATGAAAGAGATAAGAATTACCTGCTTTGTAGATAAGCCTAGTTCTCTGAGATCGTCCATCTGAAAATGAAGTCACGAAATAATATTAAACGAAGTAAAAAAAAAACATATAACAAATAGTAAATATTTCATGACTATCTAAGGACTAACAATCTGCTTAGAATGAATTATCTTTATCATTTACATAACTCTCGATTGAATTATACAAGATTGATATTTCACTGATATTATTGACTAGTATTTTGTTCAATACAATTCTTGTAACTACAAAATATTGTTGACTTTTAAAATATTCATACCCTCTCAATAGAAATAGAATAATTGCTTCTATTTTATTTTAGTTGGGGGCGTTTCTTTCGTGAAACTTACACTCTTGAAGGGCTCTGGAGATTTCTCACGGAGTTCCAGTATATACGTAGCTCTCTTCTCTCCAATGCCCTACCCAATGAATAAAAGATTTAGCAAGTTGTTCGATTGAAAAAGGGGGAAAATAAATCTCTGATTTTAAATGTACCTTTAATCCCTTGAGCTCCTCCCTGCCATGCCAAAAGAAGAGGTGGAGTACATCAAATATTTGGGCTCCAAAAGAATAATTTGTATAGTGGAATATTTAATATAAGTTCACAATCAGTCATGATGCCTATTGTGAATATTTAATAGAAGTCGAATGTCAGGATATTGTTGGACTAGATATTGTTCTCATGATTGTTCATTATTACGTTAACTGTAGATCTTAATATACAAGATTGCACACGAAAGATAACCTTGTGAAATGTGATGCCTTATATATTCAGTTTTCATTCTGTTGTAGTCACAACATTCTAAAAGACTACAACTAAACAAATCAAAGAGCAAGATATCGTGAAATGTAAAAGCAGTAAATTTCAGCGTTAACCTCCGACTACAGTTTTATTAACTTCCCTGGAAGAGCTTGAATTAAGAAAGTGCCCTCACTAATATTAGAAAATTTAAGTGCTAGGAAATGAAATTTCATTGGCCGACATGGAAACTAATTTCTTATGTGAATAGAAATGAACAAAACAAAAAATTGGTGATCTTTAAACTTACTTGCTCGCACTGTTAAGGAATGCAAGACAGTCTTGCACTAGGGATTTCTGTGGATAGCAAAAAAAAAAAAAAAAAAAAAAAAAAAAAAAAAAAAAATGGAGAACCGGTCAGTTGTCAGCAGATTCAAGATAAAAGTACAAATACAACTCATTTTTTATATGCGTTACCTTCAATCCTGTACTTCGAGTTTTAAAGATGTCTTGGGGAGTACCGATGTATGAGATGTTTTCATTGTCTAATCTCATTGTAAAAGGAACACCAGGCGTTTGAGGATCAATTTGCTCTTTGTCAATGTGTTGGAGATATAATACTGAACTCTTTGGTGTTTCAACACAGTTTGTCTGTGTCTTTAGAAACTTCATTGAGCATGTCATTTCTTTCAACATTTCACTTATGGGTGGGGATGATGCTGCATTCTTTGGTGTTTCATCCACTAAATATTTCTGAATGTCATCCTTGGCACAATCTGCAATTGCAAATAAAAGGATAAAAAAGATAAGAACCATATTCTATCAAATATAATATTTAGTTCGTGGTACTGACCAGTTGCATCAGCAGACAGTTTCTCATCTAATATAAGTCTAGCAGCAGCGTCCTCAATTTTAATTTGTCCATTTGTATGGCAGACAACTGACTCCTTTTGATATCAACAGAAACATTAAAATAATGTCACCCTCCCATGCAGAAAACTGAAGTAAAATCTTAGCATTGAGTGAAGAAACTGACCCCTTTTGGTTTGGTGTGTTCTTCATGATTTGGACCAACAAAATCACAAATTCCCTGAAGAAGAAAAAAAAAATCTTCCCGCTAGGAATTACAAAGAACTCTAAAATTTCAGTCAACAAAGGAGAGATTCCCTCTCAGGTGAAAATTCTTAGAATTCTATGGATGAGGTCCTGCTATGATGGAAGAATAGCATTTTTGTCCCTCATGTTTGCATCAAACAACATCAATATTATGATGGATATTTTCCATTTTCGTAGCTACCTAAAAACATGGTTAACTAGAATTCATAGATTCGTGAACATTTATGCTACACTTCGAGTTATTTATAACTATACCATGGACCATGGTGACTTCTTCCAGACATTTTATCCTTTTTTCAAGTAAATAAATCCATACACATTATTGGTCAAGTTGATAACATATAAGCCTAAAATTGGAAAAAAAAAAAAAAAAAATTGTTAAATTTAATACCTTCATAATCTCATTTTTATTTAGAGAACTGGCTCCACTGAGCAATTCCCTGAGAAGAAAAGTAATTGATAAAGAATTACTTCTTATCTTCTTATAATGATAGGCATTGTATTAACAGAAGATACCTTTCCTTTACTCCAGCTGAAAAATCATTTTCTTTATTTTTTGAACCAATTGAGGAAGTCCTTGTTGTCTTTGGGGAACTTCCTAGCTTTTCTTGCCTGTCAATAAAAGTTTAACATGTTATGCTAGCTATTGTGCTGACTATAGAACTCAAGCCACCAAAGGAATGATAATGGAAACCTTAATCCAATCATTCAAAAGCATAAAATATTGACATTACAAGGACAACCTTCTCTTTGACATAGATGTTGATGCATATTCCTTTCCAGTTGATGCACATTTAGAGAATTCAATTTTCTTTGCTAATCCAGATAATTTGCATTTTCCAACAGAAGGCGTAACCGATTGGTTTAGTCTTGAAACACTCTTATGAACCTTCGCTGAATGATGACGCTGTTGATTGACAATTTGGCATGACCTAGATGCTAAATTGATTGTACTGATAGTATCTTGACAGAGAACAGGATTCTACAACAGATAAAGAGATTGATCACGTGACTATATTGATAAAACGACAACAATGATAAGGATAAATGAGGAAATGAATAAGGTCCTCACCAGGCAAGTAAACAATACAGCCATACTTGTTCTGCCCAAGAAATCTTGCAACAAGCGAGTTAGCTTGCTTTCTCGGTACGGAATGAAGTTTTCACCAGCGTTAAGAGCATGCACAGTATTTATAAGTGCAAATAATGATTTGCTAGTCTTAGTGTTCTCAGCTAGCTGAGGTTTCACATGACCCTTTTGCTTTGTATCCTCGTAATCTTTAATGATGGACAACAACATCAGTCAACGGTACAAGAATAAGCTAGTGCAGTATTTTCTTTATGAAAAAAAAAATTGAGGTATACATTTTATCTACCTGCCAAAGTAACGAAGTTAATCTTTCCAACAAGAGAATTGTTGGATTCCTTATCGACAAAAGATAAATACACAATCAACCCTCTATGGTTCTTGAGTGTGCTACTATCAGGCATCTGGCAAACCTTCCTAGCATGATATCCATGAAAATATATCTTCTTGAAATCAGAGATAGAGCTTACCGGGACCTGAAATCAAACATACAGATACCTTTGTGTGTCATACATTCAAAGGTTAGGAAACCATGTTTTAGAAGTATAATGACTGACTATGCCACCTTTGAAAGGCCCTTGAGTTGAATTCTCTTGGCAGCATCTTCCAGAATAAGCACCTCTTGCTCTTTTGGTTCCAAAAGGTCATAAATATGATCTTGAGATATTTCATAGGACGATACTGAAACAGATCCCTTGTTTTCATTAGCAAAGGCTAGGATTTCATCTAAGGCAAAGATTGCTAAGCCAAGGTTCTCTTCAGATCCCTAGACAACATTACTCTTTGGTTAAAAAGGATAGATAGAGGAAGAAGACATACAGGAAAAGAAAACACAGTTTTTTCCTTTTTTTTTTTTTTTTTTTTTTTGAAAGAGAAAGCACCTAAATATTATACCAGCACACAGAAAGCCAAATTATGCAAAACACATTATTCAACCTGAATTAGTTGGGATTTTCCACTTCCCCGAGCACCATAAGCCATAACACAAGCATTTCGCCCACAAAATAGCCACTGAATGAGATGCTTAACTTCTCCATTGTAGACATCGTAGATGTTTTCACCCTGGTCGTAGCACCAATCCAACTTATAGGTCGGACGACTGCATGAACAACAAAAACAAGTTTGAGTCAATTATAAAACACCTTAAACCACAACAAATTAAAATTTACTTTGCATTTTCATGATTGAAAACTCATCGACAATGGAGAAAAATCTGCACATAGGTCAAAACTCGATCCTCTTTGAACGAAATGTTTATAATTGCTAGGAAAAAAAAAAAGGAGGGGCAACAGCTTACCTGTTACTCTGATCGCTGAAGGTTACCGAGGCGTATTCTCCGCAAAACCTGGTGAAGGAAATCTGAGAAGATCCAGCAGATGCAGAGATCTCGGAGTCGAGGAAGGGGCGGATCTTGCCCACCACGCGAACACCTCGTCGCAATTGATTACGAGGCTTCGAAGCCAGTGAAACCACCGTGCTACCTCCCGCAGCCAGCGGAGAATCCATGAAGGGAAACGCAGAGAAGAGAAAGGAAGGGTCGAATTCAATCGAAATGGAGAAGCTGTGGTAGAGATTAGGGTTCTATCAGTGGGGAGATTTGGCCTCGAGTTTCAAATCGCTTTAGCGCTCCGGTCCGGTGTCTGGCGGAGCAGGTTTAGTGGGTTAGAATAATGAAGGACTGGAGTTGATGGAAGAGCTGCGTGGTCGAACAATTGCCCAGGTTAAGGCACTTGCAGGTTCAACGTACCACAGGCTACGCGCCTTGATTTTTTGAATCTAGACGTCTTTTTGTTGCGAGGAAAATAATTTTATAAAAAGAAAATGCTTTTAGAATTTAAATATTTATTTATTTTTTGTAAAAATCAAAAGAGCATTCAAATCGTCTAAAAACCCTCACTTTTCGTTTATTATTAAAATGGCACCTCATTCTGTGTCTCGGGATATTTTTTTTTTTCAATAAAAAAAAAACTTTTAACTATCTCTTAGCATCTATGATATTATAATCGTTATAGCATAGACATTTTAAATATGATCAATATTAATATCGTTAGGCTAATAGTGACAATTCATAATTCCTACGGTATAGATATTTTTTTTTTGTTAGTATGGAGTTCTCTGAGCTTTCGATTTGATTAATTTTAGAAGTGATCAATTTGATCCACCGAAATTTTTCATCACCTACAAAAAAAATCGAGAAGTGTTTACGATCCGATGACAAACTCAACCTCTACAGTCGCATCGTCATTGTAAAATCATTCAATGTTACAATCGTACTCTGTCTATGAATATACCTCCTTATCGAGAGGTATAACATGAATTTTTTTATATTCACCATATATCCCAACAAAGGAACGAACTATATTCATCTGTAAGATGTTTCTCTCCGGATATTTTATCTATGGACTATATTGATTAATATACCATCACATTAGTGAAGTCCCTACGACTGTCTCATGTCTAAAGAATGGAGGCAAATTAAAAAGTGCTTGTGCAAGCAACTTCAATTTCATTGGTTTGTCATCATATTTGGAGGAAATTCTTACAAATTCACCGTAATTGGAGATCAAATCGTGAATGTCTTAAGTCGAACTAGACATCCTATCACTGCACCATAGCTCCGAGATAGATTAATATTATATTATAAATGTAGAACTGTCACGTTAACGACTCCTCCAACTACCTCTATCGATGGAGGAGATAAATCAAGATCTCATGTGACAAGTGCAAAGGAAGAAATCGATCGATAGGGCAGGACGATGAAACCCTCAAAAATTAACTCTTGTCTATTTAAGAGTTATTGCTTTACATTTATCAGCAGAACAGTGGAGGACTAAATTAATATTATATTATAGCATCTATGAATAGTAGCTATTACAACGTAATTAAAATTTTCAATCAATTTTATAGAGCAATTGTGATCCTATAATCATTATACTATTGTAATTACTATAATTTAGTAGTTGGTGTAGCTATGTAATAATCATGATATACTTTTGATAATTCTTAAAAAAGAAAAAAGGAAAAAACTCCCTTCCAACTTTTGCCCAATTGTTTTTATTGAGAAAAAATATGGTTATTTCAAAGAGAAGTCATTTTCTCCGTTCCCAAACTAGGAAAGGTTTTTAGATTTTTTTTTTTTTTTTTTCACTTTCCTAGCTTTCCTTTCGCTCGATTCAATTTTGGAAATGCTTGTGTTATTGTTGACAGTTGGAATTTCCATTATGAACTATTTCAATTGAAAAATGTTCCTGACAGTTGGAATTTCCATTTGAATAAAGTTGTCACGAGAGTTAAAATATCACGGACATTTTAAACTGTATATAAATTAAATAAGTTTATTCACTTATCACGAGCAGAGTACAAGTCGATTTGCTACATCTTAGACATTAATTGTTAAGAAAAATGAGAACAAGGACGAGCAAGGAGAGAAGAAAGAACATAAAAGGATTGAGTCCTGTAGAGGGGAAATTTTGCTCCCTTGAATAGCTTCAGCACTATATCAGATTTCTGTTATCTGATATAATCCAGATGAAGTGAGTACGGGAACAAAGACAAATAACATCAGTACTATAGTAGAAGCATAGAACATAATACCCCACATAACCTACACCTTGAGAATGTAAATTTTGAAAATAGTTATCACGCATAACACAATCAGAAGCAGAAACATAACTACTGCATGAATCCAATGGTCCAGATCATCGACGACAACATTTAGATCATAGTCAATAATTCGTGGCACGAAACAAAAGCAACCATAGTTGATATGTTCCTAAGATTATCGAACGGAATAAAAGAGATTGCAAGGATAAAAGGTGAGTATCAAGCGTCCTCTTGATATTCAGGTTCCTCTTCGTCTTCATATTCGACATCATCAGCTGTCGCATCCTGGTACTGCTGATATTCAGCTACGAGATCATTCATGTTACTTTCTGCCTCCGTGAATTCCATCTCATCCATTCCCTCTCCTGTGTACCAATGCAAGAATGCCTTCCTTCGGAACATGGCAGTGAATTGCTCGCTGACACGACGAAACATCTCCTGGATCGAAGTTGAATTTCCAATAAAGGTCGATGACATCTTTAGTCCAGTTGGAGGAATGTCACAGACAGTCGATTTCACGTTGTTTGGGATCCATTCCACAAAGTAAGATGAATTCTTATTCTGCACGTTAAGCATCTGCTCATCGACCTCTTTGGTGCTCATTTTGCCACGGAACATGGCTGATGCAGTCAGATAACGTCCATGGCGAGGATCAGCTGCACACATCATGTTTTTGGCGTCCCACATTTGTTGAGTGAGCTCAGGAACTGTGAGGGCTCGATACTGCTGAGATCCACGAGAAGTGAGAGGAGCAAATCCAACCATGAAGAAGTGAAGACGAGGAAACGGGATGAGATTAACAGCAAGCTTTCGGAGGTCTGAGTTGAGCTGCCCTGGAAATCGGAGACAGCAAGTAACCCCACTCATAGTAGCCGATATCAGATGATTCAGATCACCAACTGGTTTAGTCGATCACGAAACCACTTATCAAATTAGAAATGCAGAATACTAATTTTAATGCAATAGCAGAAAATAATAAATTCAAGCTGCCAAAACTTACAACTAGGAGTTGTGAGCTTGAGAGTACGGAAGCAAATGTCGTACAGAGCTTCGTTATCCAACACCATGCATTCATCAGCATTTTCAACGAGTTGATGAACAGAGAGTGTAGCATTGTAGGGCTCAACAACTGTATCAGACACCTTAGGTGATGGAAAGACAGAGAACGTCATCATCATGCGATCAGGGTACTCCTCCCTGATCTTAGATATCAGGAGTGTCCCCATGCCAGAACCCGTTCCACCTCCGAGTGAATGGCAAACTTGGAATCCTGATGAATTTAAACTGCACAAATATTAGTTCAACTAATTTTTTTTTACTTCGGGGGTTTTATCATCGACTTAATAAAGAACAAGAGAAGTGACACGGGAATTGTAGCGATGAAAGTTTAAAGAAAAAAAAATCATTAATCTGATTTACAAACAGATCAGATGGTTAGGGCTAAATGAACCATGGAACTCTACCAGAAACAATACCTAGTGTACACTAATTGCCGGCATGTATCTCATGATAGATCGACACCTAGGGCACAATGTAAAGGTGAAAAAAATTCAGCAATATAACACAAAAGATGGAAGGGGTCAAGAATTTATGTGGATGCGAGAATGAGCCCTAAAAATACAAGCACATATAATTTAGATAGAAGATCAGAAAAGATAAAAGTAGTAAAAACGGGGGAAATGAGGGAGATCGGACCCTGAAGGCAATCGCAGTTCTCGGCCTCCTTTCTGACAACATCAAGCACAGCATCGATGAGCTCCGCTCCCTCCGTGTAGTGCCCTTTGGCCCAGTTGTTCCCGGCGCCCGACTGACCGAAGACGAAGTTGTCAGGGCGGAAGATCTGGCCGTAGGGACCCGACCGAATGCTGTCCATGGTGCCAGGCTCCAGATCCATGAGCACCGCGCGCGGCACATACCGGCCGCCGCTGGCCTCGTTGTAGTACACATCCACCCTCTCCAACTGCAGGTCGGAATCGCCGCCGTAGCGGCCGGTGGCGTCGATCCCGTGCTCCGTGCACACCACCTCCCAGAACTTGGCGCCGATCTGGTTCCCGCATTGCCCGCCCTGGACGTGCAAGATCTCCCTCATCTTGATCTCGGCGACTCACGAGGGCAAAGGAAGAAGGAGAGAGAGAGAAAGAAGAGAGCAGCGGCTGAGAGGACGAGCCTGTCAGGGTTTCTATTGGCCTCCTTAAATAGATCGAGGAAGAATATAACGGACGTCAGCGAGAATAGGACTGTAGTGCTTGACGGGAGGTCGTGCGAGTAACGGACGTTAAGATTTTAGGGGGAATTTTGAATTTTGAATATAAATAGAGTCCTAGTGAAACCCTAGCTAGTTGCTAATAATAACCGAAAAAAGTAATGGAGATGCGTGTTTTAGCCATAAACAAACCAAACGTGATTTTATTTTTAAATAGTAGCCCTTATAATAGAAAATTAACTCCCTAATTTAAAACGTTCTTAAACTAAACATCTTTCTAAGCAAAAATGTCCTTAACAATATTATTTTAATTTTTAAAATAATGAAATTGATGCATATTTTTAAATTAGTTAATATTTATTTTTTTTCAATAAATAATAAAAATAAATAAATTTCAATACATCAATTTTTTTATTGATCAGTTATCAAAGGACACACTCAAAAATAATAATATATCTCAAAAGACTTATTATTGTTTGAGAATTATTAAAGGGTGTATTTACTTTCTACATTTATCTCTTCGTTAAAATTTAAAATTTTGTCGAAAATTTGCTATCACATTCATATTAAGTTTTGAAAATTAGTACCATATTAATGTTAAATTTAAAAATCAAAACTATAATAATGTTGATTTTGAAAAATCAATACTATAATGATGTTAATTTTGAAAAATCAATACTACAATAAAAATAGACTAAGTCTATCAATAGATTTTGTCTAAAATTTATTAATGAACATAAAAGAGTTAAAATTATAAATCTTTGATATGGATATCAAATGGAAGGAAAAAATGCATTGAAGATTTATATGGTCAGTAAATTTATTTTTGAATTTTTTACGCGAAGTTATAAGTGCGTGTCAATTGATACGGAGGTTAATTTTTTAAATTTGGATGTACAAAGCTATAGAAATGTTGAGGATGAGAATTTATGACACGATTGCACACCAAATTATTTCAATAATCTATAAGACTTGAATTGGATTCAATAAGATTTGATTAAGCTCATCAATGAGTTTTGGACGTAGATGAGTTAAAATGATGAATCATTAATATAGAGTGAACCACGAAGTATATATATAAAAGATTTTGTATGGTGAGCAAACTTAATTCTGAGTCTCTTACACACAAAGGTTGGAACCGTTAACCTACCGGCTCTTATCGACCTGTCATACGGTCATTACGAGGGAGATAATGACAGAGAGTCCTATGACCCTTGACATGATAGCCAAGACACGTGAGGGACATCTGAATCTATGAAAGGATTTTAGATCTCCTCTGAAAATCGACCCATGTCACTTTTGCAAGCGCCTCTATGCTTTAACCACCATATCATCCTTGTGTAGACTCTGAGCCTCTTACGCGAAATTATGGATGTGTGTCAATTGATATAGAGTTTGAAGTTAAAGAAACTTTGAGAATGACATTTTAGGGTATGTTTAAACTCAAGGTGGTTGTTGAAAATATGCCAAATTTAAATTGGATTCAAATAAGATCTAAGATCATTAATAGATTTTAATCGAAATTTATTAATAAACTTATAAAATTTAAAATTCTAAAAATCAAGACATGAGGTGGGAGAGAGAAGTTTTAAGAATGTAGTCTCCAATAGTGTTCAATAATTTAAAACTATAGTGTTAATTTTTTAAAATCAATATCATTATAATATTGATTTTTTAAAATTAATATTATTTTGTTTCAAAATCAGCATTGATTTTAAAAAATAATACTAGATTTTAAAAAATCAATAACAGTGCAATATTAATTTTTAAAAATCAATATTAAATCAGTGTTAATTTTTTAAATTACACCCCGTGAAAAAAAAAATAGAATCATCGTATTAATGATTCTCTCCGATTGTCCATATCAGTGGAGGAGATAAATTAGGAACTCAATTAGTAAGTATATAGGAGGAGATTCGTCGATAATTTAGAGCGATGAAATCTTTGAAAATTGACTTCTGTTCACTTAAAAGTTATGTTCAATCCGGTGTACGAACCTCTCCGCCACGTGGGATACCAGAGAAGAAATCCATTGTATGCAGTCTTATCTTGTTTTTTTTTTTGCATGAGATTATTTTCAGAATTTGAACTCATGATCTCTTGATCACAAAGCAACAACTTTACAAGTGTACCAAGACTCCCTTATACCCTATTCACTTAAAAGTTATTCTTATATATTACCGAGTTAGTCATGTGAACTATAAACTACACCCCACGTAAGCATCCAAGTGATTTTGCTATCTAGAATTCTGATTTATCTTCTTATGTGGTGTAAAGATTGGAATTCATCAATCTAACGATTCTTATCAGTTCGTCTTCGATCCATCGTAAGGGAGATAAATCACAATAGATCTTTGACCTTTGAGACTAGCAACTAGCACATAGAGGGATGATATCATCATATTTATAAGAGATTGATCCGTTGTCTTATGATGCAATGTGTGTATGCGTTAGTCACCGTCTCTGATATATCTTCTTCGATAGGACGGTCGAGGAGTATTAATGTGGCTTTATCCAAGTGATTTTGCCGTTTTGTTTTAAGGATAGAATCTTGGCCCTTTTTTGTTAAAAGGATCAGGCATTTTAGTCCAGACGAATAAAAGGCTTTTAAATGGCTAAATCGCTATCTGGTTGTCCATGCGATTTTTCTTCAGTGCAGATCTCAGGAACCCAGCGACTCCCATCCTTCCGCTGCTCCACTAATCCGCCGTCGGCTGCTCGCTCCACGGAGAGCTCATTGGCGGCAGACTTCTTCTTTCGACGCCCGCCGAGATCCGCCTCTGTTGTGCCCTAAACTGGTCGCTGCTGCCAAGTCAACTCCGTCGTCTTCCGGCGATCCCTTCCTTTTGTGATTGAAATTTGAAATCTGATTCGTAATCGAGAGTTTTTCCTTTTTTTTTTTTTGGTTTTTTTAATCTAAAAGCTCCTTTTCCATTACGGAAAGTTTCTCTGCCGCTGCAATCCATCCCTGCCGCGTGTTTCCTTCCTCGCGCCTCTGCTTGCGGTGCTTCCAACACTGGATCGCATTGATCGAACGAGGCTTGCTTCATTCCTTCGATTGCGACAGCGATCGATCGAGGATGCTGCAGACGACTGGATTCGGCGCCCACTTGGCCTCCCCGTGTTGCTAACAGGGGTCGCTTGGCATTACGCCGATCTTTTTCTTAGCTTTGGACTTTTTTGGCTCTTTATCTTTACCCCCTCTCTTCTCTTCATGCAGCTCGATGCTATGGGGCAGCAAGAGATCGAGCGATTGGAGATCTGATCCAGTCAATAGGAGGTCTTCTCTTGGCGCTGTAAGTCCATGTTCCACACAATTTCCCAATATGCACTTTTACTGTTCGTTTCTTCTCTTCCGTTGACCTGCCTGTGTTTGATCTCCAAACTTCTCCTAATTACTTGAGCCTCAAGGTTCGAGGAAATCGATGCATTGTTTCATTCTCAGTTGAATTTTCTCTGCATTTTGTTCTCCCTTTTCTTCTGTTAGGTTAACTACATCTGTGGCTGACAAAAAATTGAGATTTGCTGGCTTTGGAAGTTGGAAGTTGATGCCATAAAACTATCATTTTGATTTGATTCTTCATTCAATATGCTTTTGGTTATTTGTTTTGGAAGATTACCAGTATGCTCGATGCAGCTAATGATCTGGAAGGGAACATGTCTTCTCTGTTTGGATTTGATCCACTCTTTTTCAACTTGAGCATTATAATTAAGTTTTCCCTTCATTTCAAACCTAGATACCAGGGAGAAGGAACTAACCAATATAGGGTGTCCTTTTTGAGGGAATTTCTTGAAAACTTATTCTTAAGAGTGAATTCCATGTTTCATCACTTACCTTGAAAAAAAAAAGAAAAAAGAGAGGTTGAATCCACTATAAATAGCTAAATGAATAGTTGGTAAAGTTCTAATCTTTGTTGCATTTCATCTACTTGACCCTCAGAAACCAAGGAATTCTAGACGCGCAACAGATATTTCCATTCAGATGCGGGAACATCACCTTGCTGAAGATAGTTCCATCGATGGAGGAGCTCCGAAACTAGAAAACATCCACAAAGTTTCACTGATACCTCTTGTCTTTCTCATATTCTATGAAGTATCTGGTGGCCCCTTTGGGATAGAAGATAGTGTTCAGGCTGCTGGTCCACTTCTGGCTATACTTGGCTTTCTGGTTTTTCCCTTCATATGGAGCATTCCAGAAGCGCTGATCACCGCCGAGATGGGTACCATGTTTCCGGAGAACGGAGGTTATGTAGTGTGGGTCTCCTCGGCCTTGGGCCCTTTTTGGGGTTTTCAGCAAGGTTGGATGAAATGGCTCAGCGGTGTCATAGACAATGCTCTATATCCAGTCCTCTTCTTGGACTACTTGAAGTCCGGTGTTCCGGCTTTAGGAGGTGGACTTCCAAGAGCATTCGCAGTGTTAATCCTAACGGTCGCACTGACATATCTGAACTATAGAGGATTGGCCATTGTTGGATGGATGGCTGTGTTTCTTGGGCTCTTTTCAATTGCTCCTTTCATTCTAATGGGGTTAGTGGCAATTCCAAAACTCAGTCCTGCAAGATGGTTAGTTGTTAACTGGCAAAGTGTGGACTGGAATTTGTACCTGAACACACTTTTCTGGAACCTTAACTATTGGGATTCAATCAGTACTTTGGCGGGAGAGGTCGATAATCCAAAGAAAACTCTGCCGAAGGCCCTCTTTTATGCACTGATTCTAGTGGTTGTCGGCTACTTGTATCCCCTCCTTGCGGGCACCGGAGCGATCCCCCTCGACCGGGAGTTGTGGACAGATGGTTATTTCTCTGATGTCGCCAAAATCCTCGCCGGGGTCTGGTTAAGATGGTGGGTACAAGGGGCTTCAGCTTTGTCCAACATGGGCATGTTCATCGCCGAAATGAGCAGTGATTCTTATCAACTCCTTGGAATGGCGGAGAGGGGCATGCTGCCGGAGTTCTTTAGCAAGCGATCCCGCTATGGAACACCTCTTGTGGGGATACTGTTTTCAGCTTCTGGTGTGCTCTTGTTGTCATGGATGACTTTTCAAGAGATAGTAGCAGCTGAGAATTTCCTCTACTGTTTCGGAATGATTTTGGAGTTTGTGGCCTTCATAAGACTTCGACTGAGCTACCCCAATGCTCGTCGGCCATATAAAATCCCTCTAGGGACAGTCGGTTGCGTTTTGATGATCGTTCCTCCGACGATATTGATATGTGTAGTTCTGGCTTTTGCCACATTCAAAGTTATGACAGTGAGCATTGTGGCGATTCTCGTCGGGTTCATTATACAGCCTTGTCTGAAACAAGCAGAAAAGAGGAGACTCTGGAAATTCCATACAAACTCAAACCTTCCTCAATTTGGGGAAGCTGAGGATGACATTAGTACTATCGAATCGCTGATAGATTAGTAGGTTAAGATGCTAGCCAATTTGTTTTGTGCTTTGTTTATGATGGAATTTCCATGGATTTTGCTGAACTCATTGTTGATTGAACATCATTTCCTTGTATTTTCTTGCTTTGTTGCTGATGAAGTTTGATCTCTTCTCGAACATCTGCAATGATTTGTTGTATCATCGAAGGAATTTTCTTTCCTTTCCCGACTGCCTAACTTTTGAGGTCAGGTTAGGCGACAAATTCATGTCCACCTCCATGCACAAAGAGAAATGTATAGTAAACATCTTCATTGCTTTGACATTACTAATAGAATTCAATCGTGATCTGATCAGAATTCGACTGTGATCTAATTGAAATCCGACAACAATCTGATAAGAATTTGACTATGATATGATCAAAATCGAAATTCAATTGAATCGTGATCGAATTCTGATCGAATCACGATTAGATCATGGTTAAATTCTGATCGAATTGTGACCGAATATCCAATTGGATTCTGATCGGATCGTGATTGAAATCCGATCCGATCACGGATGCCATCGCGATAAGGCCACAATTGGACTGAATTATGACCGCGATAGCATCAAAATTCAATGGGATTACAATTGAATTTTTAGTGGGATCACAGTTGTGATCGTGATTGGACAACACAGGCACGTGTTGAAATTCAAACGGTGACTATAATATGAATGACAATTGACAATACTTGCTTAGACACGAGCACAGAGAAGAAGTATTGAGCATTCAGTATATTCCATATAATCAAACGATAAATTTGCAATTCTGCACCGTGCAAGGAGGAATTGAGAAGCATATCATTCCTCATCTATGATATATTTGAAAAAGCATGATGATGAGAGGTCAAAATGATATGATATCACGTATACATAATATTTCTCTAAAGACTGCGGTCTTTTAGAAATACTCTTTTATTCCGTTAATTTTCGATAAGCCTTAAAAAAATATTCCATATAATTTACCTTCTTTACTACGATTATACAACCGATTGATAAAGACAGTCGGGCGATGATATCATTTTTGCTACATTGCGTACGTAATATTTTGACAATTTATTAAATTTTGATCAATTTTTTTTTTACTATAATTCGAATATATTTGTCTTAAAAAAAAATTTCCATAGATTTATTTAAATATGAAAACTTTATATTTAACATTTAAAAAAAGAAGTTAATTATATATATATCATTGATCTGCTATGCACCTTATGTTGCGCGACTCGTGCGCGACAGCGTCTCAGTCGTTGGATTAAAATCGCGATTGCGGGAACGCACAACGCAATTTTCACCGTGTTGCCGTCGATTCATCGTCGACGGCCCGCAATCAGATCGGAAATCGATCGGGATCCGATCGACACCGGATTGTCGCCGTTTCTGACCGGATTGCGGTAGCCAGTGGCGCGTCCACTGGTAGCCACAATTGTGGCCATTTCCAATCAGAATCCGACTGGACTCCGATACCGATCGGATTCCGATCGGACCGCCATCGGATTCCGATCGAATCGGGGCCAAAATCCGACCTTCCGTTGGCGATCGAGGGTGTCGGGCACGCGGTTACTATGCGTCGCGTACAGTCGGACAACGAAATGGTGCTCAGCAGATCAACTCTCTCTCTATATATATACACACGAATTTGATATATTGAGCGTCGTCTCCTGGGCGACTCGTGCACGGTAATTTTTCTACTATCTGATTTAATCGCGATTGTACAGTAAATAGAAAATGTACCGTGTTTCCTTCGCCATGATTTCACCTGCGCACAACTTTGATTCACCAGCGATCGGTCGGATTCCGACTGTGATCCGACCGACATCGAAGTCCGACTGGATCACCGCCAAATTTCGACCGGATTACAATCGAAAATGGCCGCCACTGGCGACGGCCACAAATGCGATCGTAATCAGGCCGCGATCCGATCGACACCGAAGTCCGATCGGATCGCGATCGAATTTCGATTGGATCGTGATCGAATTCCGACTGGACCATCGTCGGATTTCGACTGAATCGTGATCGAAATCTGACCTCCCGTCGACGAATTCGAACGACATCGGATACGTAATTACTGTGTTTTTTTTTTTCGTCGTGTACGGAGTGTATATATATATACCTCAACTTTTCAAATTTAAATATTAAACCGAATTTTCTTTAACAATTCAACAACAAATTTACAAGAGATATATTTTATAGTAAAAACTCCATCTTAACTAAAACTTACTAAATAAATATTTTAAAAACAAACTTAAACACACCATATCAAACCTTTTAATAATGCTCATCTCATTTATAATATTAGATCTCCCCTTGTAATATTCCTCCTTATATTTGTCTAAATTCAAAACTCTAAATATACCAAACCTGACGAGATAATTTAAGGCAGCACTTGGCCAATGAAACAAAGACCAAAATTTGACAACCCTCTTTAGACGCTGCGCCTCACAATAAAACAGAGGCGAAAAGAAATAAAGAAGAAAAAGAAACACTAGTCGCATAAACAAAGAAAAAATATGGTGAAAACAACTTCCAAATCCAAAGAAAAATTCTCCTTCCATCTCTTTTGCTTCCCTCTCGAGAGGCATTAGAGACATAGAAAGTGCCAGTGTATGTGTGTTCTTATGCCTTTTCTAGGTGTTAGCAGCGGCATTATGCAAGAGACCTTCTAGTCGTCATCGTCGTCGTCGTAGTCCTCATTGTCATTGTGGATCTGAAGCACCAAACGTGTTTGAACTATGCAAAAAGGAATGCACCAGAGGGAGAATTTAGATGGCGCAGGCTGGCCTCTCGTGGCCGTGGCCATCGACAAGGATAAGAATAGCCAGAGTGCTTTCAGATGGGCATTGGACAATATCGTCGTTAGAGGGCAGACCCTCATCATCATCCATGTCAACACCAAATCCTCTTGTATGCTCTATCTCCGATCTCCGGCCCGATTCGTTCGGTCTTTTATGTTTCTTATTTTGCTATTGCTACGATACATAATGTCGATGTTAGTATTGCCCGATCATCTTTGGGGCGATAGAGATTATTGTTTCTTCGCAAATTCTCACAACGAATCTAATATCTATACATATGGACAGCAGATTCTATGCCAAACAATGCCCTGAGGGAAATCTTCGTCCCCTATCGATGTTTTTGCTCGAGAAAAGATGTGAGTAGACTCGGTTTCGCAAGTCCTTTGAATGCTTTAATCCGCGTTTGAGCGAGATCTTGTGTTGTGATGCATCCTGGAGATCTTGCAATATCGAAAACAAAAAGGGGGCTAAAGAATCCTCAAGACTGTTTGTTACCTTTAAATTGAGTGTTAGTTCTTGAACAGGTTCATTGCAAAGACATCTTACTCGACGACACCGATGTCGCCAAAGCAATCGTTGAGTTTGTCTCGCAGTCTGCAATCGAGAAGCTAGTGATCGGTGCATCGCCTAAAGGTGGATTCTACAGGTAAGTTAGTTAACTATCGTAATCGTAACTCCTTGTTATGTTATCTTCCACTCTAATAGATTCAACTCGTATATGAATTCGAGATCATACCATATGAGGACAAGTACTATTATCGACAGATCATTTAGGAGCACGGACCTGAGTTCGAGCATCAGCAAAGCTGTGCCTGATTTCTGTACAGTCATCGTCATCTCGAAAGGGAAGGTCTCCTCGACGAGGAACGCTGTTCGGTCAGCTCCGCCACCTCTCCGGCCACAAATTTCAATCCAAGCAGCTCATAAACCTGAAATTCCAAACAATATCCCTAGAAATGTCATGAAAGGTATGAATCTGAATCTGAATATGAATATTTCAGCAACAATAAGTACTTTTCAGATTCTTAAAAACATGGCAAATCTCTTACACTTGAAACTCCTTTGCAGTGCCAAGTGAGACTGCATTGGCTACATGGAATTTGCATAAAGAAACCGAATCGATCAAGTATGTTTATGTTTTCGATTTCGATACCGAGATTTTGTATAAGCAACAAGAAGAACACTTTGAATGATAACATATGCAATATATCTATATATATATATATATATATGTATAGGTCACCTTTCACCAGAGGAGGGCATATTTCTTCAACAAGATCATATGGAGAAGTGATGGTAGAGAGTGATATATCATTTGTGAGCAATGGGAGGCCGAGCATGGAACGTACCTACCCTCCGAGATCGTCGAATTTTTCAGACGTCGTCGATTACAGCTTCGAGTCTCCGCGCAAGTCTGTAGGGGCTCACTCCTCGTCCGGCAGTGGCTTCTCTTCGATGTCCTACGAGAATGTACCGTCCAATTCTCAGTCAATCATGGTGAGCACAATCAAAGCGAAGGTGAAGAAGAAACGTTCAAAAGCTGTTGTTTGATAGGGTATTTGATGCAACTCGTAGGATGAAGAAGTGGAAGCAGAGATCAGACGATTGAAATTGGAGCTGAAGCAGACGATGGACATGTACAGCTCGGCCTGCAAAGAAGCGATCACTGCGAAGCAGAAGGTGATCGATTCGCCGTGGCTGATCCGATTCGATCTGTTAGGTTCCAAATTGAGCAAAGTTGTGCTGTCGTTGCAGGCAAAGGAGCTTCAACGGTGGAAGATGGAGGAGGAGCATAGGATGAGAGAAGCTCGGGTGTCTGAGGAAGCAGCTCTGGCTTTGGCGGAGACGGAGAAGGCAAAGTGCGTGGCGGCGGTGCGGACCGCAGAGGCGTCGCAGAGGATCGCGGAATCGGAGGCGCAGAAGCGGATCATCGCCGAGAAGAAGAGCAGCACTTTCGATCACACGGCGTTGAGGTATCGGCGGTACACGATCGAGGAGATCGAAGTGGCCACCGAGTACTTCGCGGACAGCAGGAAGATTGGGGAAGGCGGGTACGGGCCGGTCTACAGGTGCACGCTGGACCACACGGCGGTCGCCGTGAAGGTTCTCCGGCCGGACGCGGCGCAGGGGAGGTCGCAGTTCCAGCAGGAAGTGGAGATCTTGTGCTGCATACGCCACCCGAATATGGTTCTGTTGCTGGGGGCTTGCCCGGAGTACGGCTGCTTGGTGTACGAGTACATGGCGAACGGGAGCTTGGAGGACCGACTTTTCCGGCGAGGGAACACTGCCGCGATCCCCTGGCAGCACCGGTTCCGGATCGCCGCCGAGATCGGCACCGGCCTTCTGTTCCTGCACCAGACGAAGCCGGAGCCGCTGGTGCACCGGGACCTGAAGCCGGCCAACATCCTGCTCGACCGGAACTACGTGAGCAAGATCAGCGACGTGGGGCTGGCGCGGCTGGTGCCGCCGTCGGTGGCGGACACCGTGACGCAGTACCGGATGACGGCCACGGCGGGGACATTCTGCTACATCGACCCGGAGTACCAGCAGACGGGCATGCTGGGGATCAAGTCCGACGTCTACTCCTTCGGGATCTTGCTGCTGCAGCTCGTGACGGGGAGGCCGGCGATGGGGCTGACCCACTACGTGGATAGGGCCATCGAGAAGGGAACCTTCGAGGAGATGCTGGATCCGGCGGTCGGCGACTGGCCGGTGCCGGAGGCTCTGTCGCTGGCCCAGATGTCGTTGAAGTGCGCCGAGTTACGGAGGAAGGACCGGCCGGATCTCGCGACGGTCGTCCTCCCGGAGCTCAACCGGCTGAGGGACATCGCCGAGGACAGCATCCAGGCTTGTTTCTTCCGGAGCGCTAACCCGCCGTCCCAAACTCAAGTATCCACTCAAGTAATTACAATTATATTTAATAACAATTACTCCTTAATAACAATTATATTTATCATCCCATCTCTTAGGACATCATGAGTGGACCTCCAACTCAGCAATATGAATACGATAGCTCAAGGAGCTCCTATAGTGGAGCAGCCATTCATTGATGACAAAGGTAATTATTTATTAATTTATAGGGGGGAAAAATAATTCTGAAATTATTGATGGATGTATTGTTTTCGTAGGAGGATTTTACATCGATATCGACCGAGCAAAATGAGGCTTCCAAAGGATGAGGATGCCATGAATGAAAGGATTGTGTGCAAGGGTGGGGATATATAAAGAAAGACTTATTTACATGTTAGTCACCAAGGAAATCTTTATGATTCCATTTATTTATTTTTTTTGTTGGATCACCTATTTGTTTTCTTTTTGAGAGTTAGATATTATTATTGGAAGGAACACATAATGTTTATGTTCCCTTAATTGCACAAGAACTTGTTTTTGGTCATTGGAATTCAAAATTTGTGCATTTAGTATTAATATTTGATTGCGAAGAACAGTGAAGGAATGACCTGATGTCTTCTGGATCTCTGATTTCGAGACTGTTCTTGTTGCGATCTGAGGAAAATGGTGGTGGAGGAACTGGGAGACACCGATCTGTTCTCGATCTAGGTGCTGTGTCCGGTCACTGTGGCGGCGCTGCAGTTCCTGATGGCTCCCTGCGGGAAGCATGTCCGGCATGGATAGGGGCCGTCGCTACCGGCGCCGCTCGCCTTGTTCCTGATCGAAAGCCCTACGCTGTGGCTCACGCTGCTGCTCTACCCCCGTCGCGCTCGCCGTCCTCTCCCTCCTCTACCTTCTCCACTGCGTCCACCGCACCCTCGTCTACCCGCTTCGCCTCCACTTCTCCCTCCCCCGAGAAAGCCCGCCGGCTTTCCTCTCCTAATTGCCCTCTTCGCCTTCGCCTTCAACCTCCTCAACGCCTACCTCCACTCCCGCTCCATCTCCCACTGTGCCGACTACACGGGGCACCGAGCCCAGGTTTGGTTGCGGCCGGCGGCAGGGACTGCGGTTTTCTTCTGGGCATGGCGATCAACATCGCCTCGGATTCGGCATCGGTGAGGCTCAAGGCCGAGGGGGAGGGTGGTTCGAGATGGTGAGCTGCCCAAACTAGATGGGGGAGATGATGGAGTGGCTAGGTTGGGCAGTGATGGCGTGGTCGCCGGCGGCCCTGGGCTTCTTCCTCTACATCTGCTCCAACCTGGGGCGAATTTGCAGTGGAAGGCATTTGTGCCCTTCATCTACTGAGCTCTGGGCTGCTTCAGGTGAGTTCGAATTAGGGTTTCATCACTCTCTAATCTTTTTCATTGGAAATGATACGGTTTTGCAAGATCCTTGATTTGCTTCCTGCAATCAATTCAATGCTGCTTGTGTCCCTAGATCCTTTAAAATTCTCAGTCAACTTTTAGAAAAAAAAATAGACAGTTTCTATCTCAAATGTGAAAAAAAGAGAGCCAAAGATGATTCGTAAAGTCAGATTGATTTCCAAATGCTAAAAGAAACCTAGTAAAAGGGCGAGAATTTTCCCGGGAAGTAGAGGCGGCGGCGGCCGCGGCGGCGGAGAGTGCTGGAGGGCCGGTCCGGGGGGAGAGATCGGGCTCCGGGGTTGACGCCGCGGTCGCAGAGGGCGATGAGGAGGAACAGGGTGCGGCGATCGAGGCTCGTCTCCAGAACCTTCGACATCTGGAAGGTCAGCTCGAGCGTCTCCTTCCGCCTCCGGCGATTCCATCGCCAGCAATCGTCTCTCAGTCGCATACGCGAACTCGCCCAAACCCTCAAAATTTAGAACTACGAAGCATTCGGAAACAATAATCTTCCAAATGCTTCTCAAAATTTAATCAATATCAAAAAAATCCTTTAAAATTTGTATTTAATCACCAAAATGGCTCAGTTAAGAGAAAAACATTCGACTTACCCTTATAAATTATGATTACAGTATTCCTAGACCTAATCTTCCAAATGCAAGTAACAAAATGACTCGAGCTTCCCTTGAAACATTATAATTGATCTGATAATTGATGCAGAAATTCAGAAAGGGTTACAGACAGATCATAAACTCATATAGGACAATGCAAAATAGTCGACACACAATAACTAACCAGAGAACAGGGCAAGTGATTAAGAACAACTCGCACAATGCAGGAAAAGGACACCACGTTTGGATGGAAACATAACCGACGATGTGAATGTGATTGCTAAAAAGGAAGAAACCGAAGCGCGATGCCACAGACGAAATCACATAACAACCTCAAATCACACGGATCGACAGATAGAAGAAACTCGATTCTAGTTTATTGATGAAGCGCCTAGAGAACAAACCGCGGCGGCTACGAACGTACGATGCAAATCCGCTACGCAAGGGGTTGGTAATAATATCTCCGGTAGGGTTCGTGATCGACTGCGACAAGAACGTAGATAGCGTAGATGATGCCCGGCAAGTACCCCAGAATCGTCAGCAGCAAGCAGATGCAGAACTCTATCTGCCGATTCAAAACAGACATCGAAGAAATTACAAGAGAGAGAGAGAGAAAAGAGAAGAAAAATAGATCGGGATAGGAATCAGTACCCTGCAGCAGCCGTAGTGGAGGAAGACGCCTAAGGGCGGGAGGATGATCGAGAGGATGATCTCGAGGAAAAAGCAGCATCTTTCGGAAGCCATTTCGCTGTTCTCTCTCTGTCTCTCTTCTCTTCTCTACTCTTCCCCCTTTCTTCCTGGTCGCCGTTCGAACCATGACAAAAAAATAGGCTCCTGAAACTTACCTTAGAAGTACCCAAGTTGCTACCCGCTTCTTTATTGGTCCAATTTGTCGCTGTATTTGCGTATTCCAATTAAAGAAGTGGGTGTGGTCCGTAGACGAGTGATGCCCATGATTTAATTAAAAAGTATAAAATATTAAAAATCAAATAAATAATTCTGATAAAAACAATAATAATTTAGTAAAAATATCACATGATATAAGGTAAAATTAAATAAATAAAAAAAATCATTAAAGCCTCCTGCCAGGCTGACACGCCCCGGAGTCTTCTTCGTCCCAGCGAAGCAAAAACAGCAAAAGCCAACTCCCCTGTTCAATGAGCAGCTACCGCCGACAGTAAAGGGTCAAAGAAATCGCCGGAGCCACAGCGGAGGATGCCACCCATCAGCCCATGCACGGCGACGCCACGCCAATGATAACCGTGGAAGAACAAACCCACAGAGTAGGAATAAATCAAAGGGCACTGTGCTTCTTCTGCTCTCGTTGTGCATAGCAGCTGGTGGCTCCGTCATAGCGTTTTGAATACAGTGTGTTGCTTAATGTTGGAAGACTCGTGTCTTTTTTCTGAACTAAGCAAACTCGATCCAAATCCAACGACTGCATGAAACGATAACACTGCAGAGATTGACCACAGAATTAATTGCTGTTATTCCTATTAGAAAATGACAGGAAAAAGGAAAAGGAAAAAAAAAAGAAGAAGAAGAAACGAATAGGAACTGCTAAAGATGTTTTCTTTTTCATCACCTTTCCCTGTCACCTTTCCTCTATGGCATGGAAGCTTCACATTATGAATTAGATGCCATTCTTTGGTTTGTTATGTATCATGGCCTCGTTTCTTTTAGGGGCCCTTCTGTGTCGGTAGTGGACAGGTTTGGGAACTTCCTCTTGTGCCATTGCTACCTCTTCGGCCATCGCCTCTGCTTCATGATTGCTCCAGTCGTCGGACAGACGTTGTTGGTGCAACTTTAAGGCCACAACCAGCACGAAGACTGCTCGGGAAGTGGCATTCAGAAATAATATTTGATGAAGGTGTGTTCATGGAGGAAGCTTAGTGGTTGATCGTTACCGGCCCAGATGCGAGCGGCAGTGGAGGAGATGCTCCAGAAGAGGGTGAAGATGGCAGCCACCAGAGCCTTCTTGTGGGCGCATGATTCCCATCCATACCTGAGCCTCTCCCGCCAGAATTTACCTACAGTCAATCAAGTTCCATGGTTCAGGTGAAGCACAACTGATGCTGCAGATTGCGATCAAACCGTCGGTATGGATAAAAGCAGAATTTAATTTCAAATTTTTTTTTTTGGATAAATGGATAGTAAATTACGATGATAAAACAGTAACTTCGAACCCACTTCAGGAATTCATTGAAAGCAACACAAAGCTAGAAAAGGACTGACCGACCCAAGGAGGTTGTATTCCATATCAACTTATAAAAAATCCAACAATTTTAGAGGTCACTTACCAAATTTTAACAGCTGAGTGGTGTAAGAGGTGTAGATTTTTGGAACAGTGAAGACTCCAAAAAACACTGCATAGGAAAGTGAAGCTTTACTCGATCAATCTCATTGGAAGCTACATGGAAATTTTGCCACTTATTTTCAAATCCAGAACTTACTCAGCTTTGAAAGGTTCCAAATGGCGATGGAGCTTCCACACTTTGCCATAACAAACAACAGCACAGCCATCTGCTACAATCAAACAGATTCACCGATCTCAGGACAGTGAAAGGGAACAAAAAATCTAGGGGGTGTCATAAAAACTGATGAAAAAGAGCAATTTTTGCCTTCATGGTAGTTGCAGGATCTCCAGAGAAGAGGGCTTTCATCTCGAAAGCTACTTCATTTAGGTAAGGAAGGAGCAGCCTTAGAATCCAGATGGCTTCTTCCTCACCCACCATGTATCTCTCATCCCTTTCATCATACTCCAACTCTCCTCTGCTCCACAACAAAAATTGGAATCAGAACAAAGCAAGGGAAGTGGTAGTTCATAGGTCACTTCATGGTTAGGTTAGACATCAATTGGGAATTACCTGCGCAAGATGGACTTGTAGATAAAAATTAATGCAAGATAAATAAGGCCAGAATAGGATGTAGCTGAAATCAAGCTGCATAATGAAGTGCATGCACAGAAATTAGCATGGTAAATCAACGAGAATTGGTGATTAGAGTCATGTTCACTTCTCACCTGAAATTTAGATCCTCAGCGTAAGAAGATGAAATCAGAATGCATGTGCCAAGACCAAAAACTAATGCTGTTTTGGGTACATCTCTCCACATAACCAAATCCACTGAACAATGAGTATGTTGGAACAATTTGCAGTGAGAAGAGCAGATATTTGCAGAAAGGTAGTAATTTGAATCACTAACCAACGCTCTGTAATCTGTTGTGGTTCTTTTTAGATGCTTCATACAGTTTCCTTGCGCCATCTATTGTTGAGATATAGGTAAAATAGAATAGTTTCAAGCATCAAACTTCAAGAATGAGTTAAACAATTCAAGAAACTAAGAAACAGGAGTGCTTACAAGAAGGTGTATCAACAGGATCTCGATTGATCGAGATGCGATTCAACTTCTTTCCTGCATCTGGTGATTGTGGGAGCACAATTGAGTCCTGTTTGATTTCTATATTTGGTTGGAATTCATGAACAGGAACAGCTTACGAGGATTTGTATCTGCAGGATCTGGATCTGTTGCGCTTTGATTCACCATCTTCTTTTCGGCAGCTGGTGATGGAAGAATCAGTGGGCGATTCGACTTTTTAACAAATTTGGGAGCAGGTGGATCAGCAATATCTGGATCGATTGTCCGCTGATCCAATTCCGTCTTCTGTTCTTTATCTGGCGATGGCACGAGACAATCCAGGAACTTGTCCACCGCCGGTGAGGAAACCTGGATCTCGTGCACTTGATTAATGGTCTTCTCCTCCTCGTTCACCACACTGTTCCCCCTCTCCGCCGGCAGATCCATCTCCTTATCATCGAAGCTCTTCCTCCCATCATCATCCTCGATCCCGACATCCAGCTCCGCTCCCTCTCCCCCATCTCCGATCGCCAGCAACGTCGCCTCCCTCGCCTTGCGCAGCTGAATCGGGCTTCTTCCCTCGCCCAGCGGCGGCGTCCAGATCCTCCTCTTCCTCGCGGACGCGATGCTGTCGCTCTGGTTCCGGCGCAGCCTCCGGTAGACCCGCATTCCCTCTTCGTCACCGTCGCCGTCGCCGCCTCCGGCGTTGAAGACCTTGACGCCGCCGTTGACGGCGTCGACTCTCATCCTGGCCTCCCAGACGGAGCCGGCGACGACGCCGGAATTCGCCAAGGCTCTTCTCCGGGAGGCGCCCTGCATGGCAGCCGCTGCCGCCGCGCTCTGATTTTGTTTATTTGGGGAACAAGTAAAGGAAAGCAATAATTGCAGAAGTGACGGATAAATTGTTGCAGAAACCGAAGCTTCACCTTCCTTCTTCCACTTCAATTTTCCGCGCACAATTCAGCGGAAAAGAGAAGAGACGAGAAGAGAAGGGAAGGGAAGGGAAGGAGGAACGGGGTGAAGGAGGAAGTGAGCAGAGAACTGAGGAGTCGGAAGGAAGGAGGAGAGGACTGAGGACGAGATTATTATAGGAATTATTGATAAAAATGAATTTCATATATAGTGTGAGGGTGTTTTTTGTCAAATAGTCGCCTCTTTCCCGATTTTTTTTGGAACGCCGAGTCGCCGACAAAGAATTAAAATCCAAAAGGGGAAACAATTAGAAAAACCATCTTCATTTCCGCTTCTTCCGTCGATCGAGCTCAGAAAACCCTAATCGATCGCTACTTGATCTTCCAGTTCCATCCCCTGGACCTCAGATCTTGGGTTTATTTTTTGTTCCCGTTCGCTTTGATCTTTTATGTCGAAGAGCGACGATGCCGGCGGCGTCGAGATCCGCGACGTTTGGTCAGGTAACCTCGAATCCGAGTTCGCTATCATCCGCGAGATCGTCGACGACTTCCCCTTCGTCGCCATGGACACCGAATTCCCCGGCGTCGCCATCCGCCCCCTCGGGGACTTCAAGTGCCACGCGGACAACAACTACCATGTCCTCCGCGCCAACGTCGACCTCCTCCACCTGATCCAGCTCGGTCTCACCTTCACCAATGCCGCCGGGCTCCTCCCTTGCTCATCCTCCGGGCGCCTCATCGTGTGGCAGTTCAACTTCAGGGAGTTCGATGTCGACCGAGATATAAGCAACCCAGACTCCGTCGACCTCCTTAAGAAGTCGGGCATTAACTTCGCCGTGAATCGGGAGCACGGGGTGGATGCCAAGCGGTTCGCAGAGCTCCTCGTGTCATCGGGCGTCGTGTTGAACGATGACGTGAGCTGGGTGACCTTCCATTGTGCCTACGATTTCGGCTACCTCCTCAAGATCTTGACTTGCAGAAGGTTGCCTGAGACAAGGGAGGAATTCCTTCAGCTCGTCAGGACATTTTTCCCGCTCGTGTACGACATCAAGCACCTCATGAGATTTTCAAACAGCTTCCATGGCGGACTCAACAAGCTCGCAGAGCAGTTGGAGGTCGATAGGGTCGGGATTTGCCATCAGGCTGGTTCAGATAGTTTGCTTACTGCGCAGGCATTCAGGAAGCTGGTCGAGAAGCACTTTGATAGGCCTATCGAAGGATATGCTGGGGTTATGTATGGACTGGAAACTGAATGAGGGCAGAATGCTCGGCGATGGTAGTTACCAGATTTGAATCAATTTGGAAAGGGAAAAATAATATATAAAGAAACTTAATTCGATTAGCATTCGTATTTTATATGCTTATGTTTTGTTCTTTCCTGCTAATATGTTCTTGCTTCATGTTGCTTCTTTCCATTGCTTAGGTTCATATTTGTCTGGCTAACAATCTCCTACGATTTATCTGTGAGAACTAAGAATTCTGCATTTTTTTTAGGTTCTTACGTGAGTCGGATGGCATAGCTGAGAAGGCTGTAATACAAAGACCCCATAGAATGATGCAATCGCTTTGGTGCATATCATGTTTGATACCACAATAATATGACTAAGTATTGAAAGTCCCAAGTCAAGGATAGATGACTCGGAAGGAAGGAAGAGTACCGAGTCGAGGAGAGACAACTCGGAAGGAAGGAAGAGTGCCGAGTTGAGAGAAGAGACGACTCGAAAGGAAGGAAGAGTTGCCGAGTTGAGAATAGATGATTCGGAAGGAAGGAAGAGTGCCGAGTCGAGGAGAGGTGATTCGGAAGGAAGGAAGAGTGCCGAGTCGAGGAGAGGTGACTCGGAAGAAAGGAAGAGTGTCGAGTCAAGATGAAACTGCTAAGGAAGAAGAGAGAAGTGCTGAGTTAAATGAGAAGGACTCGGGAGATAAGATAAAGGGTTGAGCCGTAGTGGAATGACTTAGGAGAAGAGGAATAACGAGTCGGTTAGCATGGGACCACATGAAAATATTCCTTTCGCAGGTTGTTAAGATTCGCTCCTACACGTCCCCCTTTTGATAACAGCTTGAAGATGCCCTGTAGGTTCAATGGAAGATTTCTTTCTGAAATTGCCCCCTAACAGCTCAACAGCCTCACTACTTGGATCCACATGGCTTTCCTTGCGGACGGTCATCCTCGAAGGTTTTCCCCCAGAGTTCTGCCAAAAGGTATCTCATAGCGGTCGTGGAGAGGCTAATTCGGGGAAGGCTACTACAAAAGGAAGGCGAGGAGAAAGGAGAGAGGATTCGATCATTCACACACTGACTTTTTCCATACTATTGTATTTGCTTTTGACAGATTTAACTTAGGCATCGGAGGATTATTAGCCAGGATGCCGGCGATCGTCCGACCAGTGTTAACTTTTGCAAGAAATGATCGAAGATTTACTGTTGCAGTCGAAAAGAACTCACTCTTGACGACAGAAGACCGAGGAAGAAAATCTGTACTGCATCAATATTCTTCTCTTCATTGTTGATGGTTTTATCCGCTAGCTATTGTGTGAACAATTTCTAGCTTCTCTTAGAAATCGAAGAGGAATTCTTCTTGCAGTTTTCTACCGGCCTGAATGGAAGGAGTTTGAGGTATCGATCGAATTATTTGACTGTTTATACTACAAGTGTCGATTAGTGTTGTTCATCTGGTGAACTTAATGCCCTCAGTTTATGAAATTAAAAATTCTTTGGGCTTTTGTTTGTGCTATCCTAATCCTTATTAGATACATCTTCAAATCTAGAGCTTTTCTGTCATTTATTTACATGTTTGAGTGTGCCCAAGGAAATTATATTGTGAGCAGGCAACAGATTAACATTTTCTTTAAGTCATCAGACTGTTGCCTTTCCTTCTTTTAGTTGGAACTCATTTCCTAGCTTTTTCAGTTAATTTATCATTACTTATTGTGTCTTTATGATCTGAAGCAGCAATTTACCATTTTGAAAGGGGAGTGGTTCGAAAAGCAACATTAGATATTGAGAATCATAATGCAAACTTACTGTATAGCTTGTTAATGACTTCCAGCTCTTTGCTGAAATTTTCAATTTGTATTTCGTGGACTTTATTTGATCTTACGGCGAAAGCCTCTGTGCGATCTGTCTGGTTTGTCTCGACTTGATAGATCTTCCATTTGTTTCTATTTCGTGGACTTTATTTGATCTTACGGCGAAAGCCTCTGTGCGATCTGTCTGTTTTTGTCTCGACTTGATAGATCTTCCATTTGCCTGAATTTGTTAATGGTTATTAAAGAAACTACAAAAAGGTCCAATATTGTAGTAGATTAACTTTAGTCGATCTTTTTTTCCTTTTGGATAGGTATATTTATGTTTGGTTTATAGGCAATTCTGGCCAGATCATGGATTTCTTCGTGCCATTTTCTTCTCTTCCTGTTTTGAAGAAGTGTTCTTGCTAGATCCAATTTGATATCTACTGTCACGCCCCGTGTCAATTCGGTACCCTACTCGGTGACATGTGAATGAATAAAAAAGACATAAGGATCATATAATACAAGTAATTTCAAAAATTTCATAAAATGTCTATATTAACGAAGATAGATTTTTCTACATAAGTTGGAAATATATCTAAATAAAAAATCAATGAAATTAAACAAAATATATCGAAATAGAAACCAAATCAGGAAGACAATAGGTCGATATCTCTGAGCGATTCTATGTACAGCAAAATCAGTGAAATATCAAAAGGGTGTTCGAGCCTGCAAAACTGGAGGCCAAAGAAAGCATATATTAGCACAGATTGCTAAGCAGGTAATAAAGAAAGATATGCATAAATTTAATCTTGTTTAAGAGGCCAAAGGAACTTGTAAATTTCAATTTATTTTTTCCTTTCGTTTTAAATCTTTTAATTTGTTTCTTTTATATATATATATATATATATATATATATATATCATCTTTATACGCATTATCAATAATGTGAATCTGATAAATCAATTATAATCTGATAAATTAATTAAATAGTGAATAACTTGAGCCAGTATCATCAAAGTGTATATAACATCATCTGACGTATGAGCTAAAAGCTCTCTCATCGGTGGAATGCAATAAAAAATAACAATAAAGGGCCGAAGCGCAAGCAAAATCTGACCACGCACAACTCATGCTACCACTACTCAAGTGGGGTCAGGTACTCTGGTATAAGACTAGGCTCATAGTTTCACTTTTAGTTTTCTCATTCATTTCTTTAATATTTAACTTTAATTCTTTTTCACCCTTGTTCAATTATATGTGTACATCTTATGATAAATCTGTATAATCAACTTAGTTCAAGTTATTTAAGTACCGACATAATATTTATATGTACATGTTGTATCATTAAAAGGTACAAGTATCAACAGATAAAATAATCATGAGTAAGGAAGGTCAAGCAATATAAACAGACAAGTATCAACGGAAGAGTATGTCAGAATATCTATTTAAATTTTTAAAACAACTCATCCCATGTTCACCCCATATAAAATCTGCATATGAACAGGAAGTAATATCAATTATTTACCCTCCATCAGTTTAATTATTTATTACCTATTTCGCTATTTTTAAATATCATTTTTGTCCCTAATTTTAAAAATAATTATACAAATATAAATAAATCAATTATCTCATTTATTCATGTACAAGGAACATGTAGAGTCCAAGGATCGAATGTACCCGCCTCTATATACAACAAAAGTATCGAATCTCGGTCGATCATCGAGCTCCGCTCGAACTCGTATCTACAAAATAATAACAAAGAACATGTAAAGTCCAAGGATCGAATGTACCCGCCTCTATATACAACAAAAGTATCGAATCTCGGTCGATCATCGAACTCCGCTCGAACTCGTATCTACAAAATAATATGAACTCAAATGATTCAAAATAATATAAAAAAAATGATAAAAATATAATTATAATAAATGACTACCACCCCTACTCGACAAATCGAATTGTAACCATATTATATCGCTATTTTTTCATTTTCGATACGAGACTTACTACAATCCATTAATAACTTCTATTTAACTAATCTAGTCATACTTAATAAATCAAAACACAGAATGATTGAATATTACCAAGGAAAGAAGGCTAGGAAACGAAGGTTTATCATCATCGACGAACTGTGATGGCTTGGGTTACTGTTGCTGTTGTTGTAAGGAGAAGAAAGACAGAGGAAACTCTTACCCTCTTTATAGGTGGTCTCGGAGAGGTCCGGCGAGCCTCGACGTGCTCCGATGAGTTCCAACTGTGGTTGTACAAGGCTCTAGAAGCAACCACAATGAAAGAGGAAGAGGAAGAGAAGGTCTTACCCCCTTCGTTGGTGACTTTGCATTGTTCCGGCGAACTCCGACGGCTCCGACAATGACGTCAAACAGCGAGGAAAGAAACAAAGGAGAAAGGAGTGGAGGAAGAAGACTTGTTGCGAAGTTGTGGTTGTGCTTGCGAGAGAAAGAAGACGACCAAGGCAGGAGAAGAAGAGGAGAGGAAGAAGAAATAGACTGTAGGTGGGCTGTGCTTGTGCAGAAAGAAGAAAAGAAGGGAGAAAGGTTGCACAAGGCTCGAGGCATTTATCACGTGGGCTGCACATGCTTGGTACAAGAAAAGTAATGAGGGAAAGAAGTTTCTCATACTTAACATCTACAATGCGAAGACAAACTCAAAAGTAAGTTTTCTCTTCGAGTCATGAATGCAAAAATTGAAGGAAATTAAACTGCTCGTCATCTTTAATTTTTGGTTAGATAACTTCCGAATTATGGTGCAATGGTAAGATGTCCATCTATATTTTTAGAAATCTCTAAATCGATTCTTAATCATGGTATATTTATGAATTTTTTTTTTCTAATGGGATCGGTCTCTTGGAATGTTTGATTTACTAAGATAGTCTATATTAGTATCCATCTGATTTATTCTCCTTCTATCTATGTTAATATCCATCTGATTTATCCTCCTTCTGATAGGGACAATTAGGAGCGCTAACATGACAATTTCACATTTCAATTTTTGATTAGATTTCTTTCGATATCTTATCTTCGTATTATATATCTTCTTTGATTTTACTTTAACCCTTTCATTGATACGGATTTATTGGTTTTTGGGCATTTATTTGTTTAGTTTCTTGGTTAATGTAGCAAAACTTCGATTAAATCGAAAAGTTTGGTTCGATTTAATCGGTAATTCAATTTTTTAAAACAAAAATATCGGTTATTTTAGTTCGGTTTTACACTGAAAAAAATCAATTTAATCGATTAATTAATTTTGAGCAGGACTGTTTTTTATAAACAGTGAATCGGAAATTAAAAAAATATAAAATTTTGTTGTCTTGTTCATTGGATCTAGTGTTCTAAAATAACAGTCGATTGGAGTGTTGGTAAAAAAAATCAATTTTTTTGAAAAAATTATTTTTTTTTTGTATAATCGGTTCGGTTAAATTTAAAAAAATGATTTTATTCGATTTCGATTTTAATCGGTTCTGTCGGTTCGATTTTAATCTATTGCCAACTCCTTAGTTTTGTTATTTATTGTTTTTTTTTTATTTCGTTGGTTGAATTGACACTCTTATAAGCAAAAGAAAAATGATTCCACTGTAATTTCGATAAATAAATCCAGTAGTAAGAAAAGAGGGTTGTCCAAAATAAGCCCCTATTGATTCGAGTCAGTAAGAACAAATGCATTAGACCAGGCCGGATCACTAAACCGAACCGAACCCATGGCAGCCACATCCCGTTAACAACTAAACCGCGGAAAATATCATTGTAAATTATTACCTATAGAATATTTTCAAAATCTAATAATCAGGGGGCCGATTTGAAAGTTGTCCTTTCTAAATTTAATTCTCCTCGCCAATTCGCTCGGAACTTGGAAGCCAAGCAACGACGGGGGGCTGGGCTGCGAGGGTTTCGGCCTTTTCTCGTTGCTCTTCCTCCTTCCCCGACCTCCTCTGTCCGATTCTTCTCATCTACTCCTCCAGCACCCCTTTCGTCAGTATCGGTAGGACGAGATGTTGACCCAGCGGCTGCGGCGCTCCGGTATATTTCGCACGGTAAGCCCGCGGATTTGGGGCCGCGGCGAGGGTTCGGCTTCCCATCGCCTGATTCTTCCCGATCTCAAGAGGAAGGCGTCCAACACCTGGTCAGCAGTTCAGGAGACGTATCTCTCCACCAAGGTGGCTCCTCTCTTCTTTTCCCTCTCTTTTATAACTTTGAATTCTCCCCCCTCTTTCGCCATCGGGGTATTGATCTGATTTTATGTATTCTTTAACGCTTCGTGGATCGCTATAGATAAAGTTTGCATATTTTTGTATGTTTCCGCTGGTAGTTTTGGGTTCGTTATCCTTGTGTGTCGGCCTATTGATGGCTGTTTAGTGTGACCATGTGATCGCTTGGTGGGATTTTACGTAGTTAAAGCATACTTTGCTTCATTACGTTCTATGGAAGATATAAGTTGTCTCTCCAGAGATTATGTAGGAATTATGTTTTTCTTGAACTTTCTCCAGAGATTATGTAGGAATTATGTCTTTATCTATCTTATCTTATCTTATTTATCTATTGTTGAATGGTACAGCATGTTTTCGAGACTCATAGGGTGGTCTTCACTATTGGAACATCTATTGCATCTGTTTTTACTGCATGGGCAGGTAACTGACTTCACTCTATTTGTGTATAATGGTTGAACTTTTAGGTAAAGCTATGTTTATGATAGAAAACTCTGAATTTAGCTCCACTTATAGGTCTCTTTCCTTATTTCAAAATTGACACATCAATTTGGGTCAATCATCAAAACTTTATTCCCTGCCTTAACGTTGGATAGACTTCTGTCCTCAACTTTGAGCCTACTTTCCATCTGTCTGAGCCTTTTGAGGAAGATAAGGGTACCTCGAATTACCATGTAAGATCTGTAAAAAGGTAAATCAAGTTGCAAAAACAAAAGCGCAACTTTGTTCCCCATGGCTTGGCCTTCCTCTTCCTCTTCTATCCTTTGATGGTCTATTATCGGTCGAGCAAACAAGGGAAGAGGGGACCAAGCCTTTATATGGACATAAAATCATGTACAACCTCTCTTAAAAAATTATCTAGATCAAAGTGTCCATCACATTAAGATGAGGGATGTTTTAACTCAATTCAATCTCTTCCATCTTGTCTAGCTTGATTTTAATTAAAAACAATATAAATTATTAGTTAATATTAGCTGTGCTTCCCCCATATCTGCAGTGTGAGGATCAGAGATACAATATTGTCTGCATCCTTCCTTGCTTGCTTTATTACCATTCCTATTTTTCAGTTGCTAGTAATTAGATATCATGTCTAGTTTTGAGGAAACAAATTGCCTTATCTCACTTCTAAGCCACAATTGTAGGTATTCAACACATCTTTGGGAAAAATTTTGATATTGTGGACGGCTCATTAAGCTTCATAGGGCCACATACTATTATCTTGCATTTCTATATACATAGTAGTAGGTGGCATAAAGGCATTTCAGGTTTTCATATCAGCACTTTGTTGAGCATGCAAGTACTTGCTAAATTTTGCCAAATGTGATGGTGAATTTTGGGTGTCATTACCATAGCTTATTAAATTAGATGCAACTGAAATAAGTCGATGCTCCATCCCCATGAGTTCATCTATCTAAGTTACTATTGAGGATTCACCTTTGTTGTTTAGAAGTTGTTGCAGTTGGGGAATTCATATCCCCTTGACTGCTTGAGATGCTCCAGCCTCATTGGAATATGGTTATGCACATGCTTTCTTCTAGCTTCTGTTCCACATATGATGGATAACACATGCCTTTGGTCCTTGCATGCTTCCTCTATAATCAGCAGGTAGTTGATTAGTTAATATTTGATGATGCCATATAACTTATTTTGCTTTCTGATTATTTTGCAGGTTATACTCTG
The DNA here is from genome assembly GCA_025175895.1 of Wurfbainia villosa. Classification (NCBI taxonomy): domain Eukaryota; kingdom Viridiplantae; phylum Streptophyta; class Magnoliopsida; order Zingiberales; family Zingiberaceae; genus Wurfbainia; species Wurfbainia villosa. The sequence goes on along the minus strand of CM045991.1, from coordinate 44,707,935 downwards.
CGTCAGATCCATCAGTCTAACATTGAAAAAAGGCTCGAGGCGATGGAACAAACTGTAAGTGCTTTATGAACCTCTCTCTGACTTCGTTAAACAATGTATTAACTCCACTCTAACTAGAAACAGTGATGTTACTCCATCCCACCTCGAAGCCTATTAGAGTAGCTAGCTCGATGTTACTTTTGTTAAATCAGAGTGATCAATCTAGATAATGTTACCAAATCATCAATGAGGTTAGGTCATGGAGAGAAAATGCACAAATACAAATTGGTTGTTCTACTCATTCGGAAAAGGGATGGATGTATGGTAGAAATAATGGGTAGATCAAGGACTTGGTCATGATGATGTCATGGATCTATAAAGTACACTTGTCATGGAGGAATTAGTGGCAGATACACAATTACCAAGACTGACTTTATTTGTAGATTGTTATCAGTGATACATACCAATATTGTTCTGTATAAAATATACCAAAAAAGAAAACCTTGAGAGTTGAGATGTCAATATTTTTTCTCTTCTTATTGTCTATATTTTCCAAGATTGGTGGAATCACCTCAAAGAGCTGATACACACACGCACATGCCATAACACAAGCACAGGTGGAAAGATCATACGCCAAACGACAGTTTTGCCATAACTTTTACTTACAAGTTCAGTTACATCCGTGGATGATACGTCATACAGGTGAATAACATATAAGTATAAATAAATAATAAAAGGGGAGTCCGTCAATACGGGGTTCTGAGAGAGGATCTATTATGCACAATTTTATCCTACATTGCAAGAGATTATTTTCGCTATTCAAATCCGAGATCACCAGGTCACACAATAGCAATTTTACCTTTGTACCAAATTTCCCCTTCATATAAATATAAATTAATTGTATATTCAAAAAATGTTTAGAAATTTAGAACCTGGTCATATATATCATATAAAATTAGGAAAAAAAATATTTCAAGTGCAATCCTAAGCAAGGATAGATATAACATGAAAAATCCTTGAATTACAGGATAGAAGTACTTTTGGTCACTGACCCTTTTTATTGGCTTGTGATGTAAACACTTCTTTTTGTGCAACCCTAAATAAGATATAACTATAGCACAAAAAGTCGATGAAATTCCCACCAACTTGAAACTAGGTTGCAAATTCTTTGTTAATGTGTCAATGATTTTGTTAGCTAGGCAATATGTTGTTTGTCATCTATGTCAATTCTTTGCATCAGATGATTCTGGACCTAAATTGAAAATTCTTCTTGTTCAGTTAAAGAAGAATTATAGCATTGAGCATCAAGAGATTAAAAAAATTGCAAACTCTGGGAATGTCAACTCTGCTGCTTTCATGGCAACAGCTGGAACATCTCTTATTATCGGGTTTGTTGCCATCTACTGTCTTCTTTTTATTATTCTTCTACAGTGAAAATGACTGTTTATTTCTTGAAGAACATATGCATTCTGCAGTTACAACCATTGGTCACTTGAATTATTTTTTTATAAATCATTTTAAGTTTGTTATCTATCCTGTTATAGTTGAATAACTATTACAATAAGTGAAATTTTAGGCAAAAAATTATCAGAACTGCATGTTCGACAATCACACTTTATATAAGAAACTGTTATGTACATGTGCAAACGTTCCTCCTCTTGTTTGGGAGGAGTCGAGGGAAGTGTAAGTAATGGAAAGTGAAGGGAATGAAAGGGAAGGTAAGAGAGGAGAGGGGAAGGGAAGGGAAGGGAAGGGAAAGAGAGTTAAAACTTACCCTCCAAATTGGGATGTAAAGAAATCCTTCTTTTCATTGGTAAGGGAGGTTAAAATTTACCCTTCCCTCACTTCTTTCCAAACAAAATTTAAAATTTCCCTCCCCTTACACATTCCTCAATTCCTCCCAAACAAAGTTAAAAATTCCCTTTCTTTATTTCTCCTTCCTTCCCCTCCCCTCACCCCTCCCAAACAAGCCGTTAGAGGAACTCTAACAAAAAATTGAGGTCTCTTGTCCATCTCATCACACGGTTTCTTGTCTGATATACTCGCCCCCTCATCGGCAACACCGATAATACACCGCTAAGAGAAAAATGACCCTTTCTAATGATAATTTCACTTGAGACTTAACACTTGATGTCCATGTCAAAGCTGTGATTCAGAGTCATTCTTGTTTTAATGACAATTCCACCTCCACAATCAGCCCTTTCTAATTTAATTACTCCATCCTGCTTTTGGTTAACTTTGGCCTATGCCAACTAGAACCAAGTCACATTAACTTACAGACCCCATCGCTATCGATGCCTGCCTCAGTTAAACTGCATTGGTGTTAATTTTCTTACTTGTCAATTGCTCACATCACATGCAGCTATGGCCTGGGTTGGAGAGGTGGACAATGGTACGCCAACAGGAAATTTCGCAGAGAGCAGCTCAAGTTGATGGGTCAGTTGAAGCCCCAGCGGTGGGAACTGTTGAGGAAGTCCTTTGGAAATTTTAGGAGAGGGACAGCCTCTAAAATCGCAGAGATCCCCGCCATTGCTAATGCTGGTTCATCTGCACCCTGACAGATGAATAAATTTTGACCTTTGCCGACAGACAGACGAAAGGATACATGGTTTTTTTCTTCTTGTCCTTTGAAAGTTATTAGAGCAAAAACCGATTCCTTCTTCATTTCCTGTACAGAAATTGTTTTTGTTTTCTTTTCCTTTTTTTTGCAGGGTGGAGAAATCGTATGGTGGACAATTGTATACTTAATAGAATTCTCTATCTGAAGCTACTTCTTTATTTTACTATTTTACATGAAATTCAACGATGATCGACGTCTCCGTGGCCTGCTTTATGGCTTAGAAACTGATCGGAGCTGGGAAAAAAAAAACTTTTTTTATGTTACTCTGGAACTCAATTATTCAATTACCATACAGTATGGTATGCAGTAGACATGTTTAAGGGATTGATTCGATTTGGAATCGGAACTGATTTTGAAATTGAACTGAACCATTTTAATTTTTATTCGGTTCGGTTTCAATCGATTTCGGAATCGGTTCTGGTTTCAATTTAGATTTGGTTTCGATTGCTAATTTAAAGGTGAAAATTCGTATCATGTTAACATGTCTATAAAATTATTTTGCAATAGAAAAAAAAATAGGATCACCAGTACGTTAGATGAATTTGAAAGCTCAAATTCGAGGAAGATAATTTGGAATCATTTTCGAAATCGGTTCGGAATTATTTCGGAATCGATCTGGAACTGATTCGAATTGAATTGGTTTCAAAAATTAAAACTTTGGAATCGGTATCGATTTTGAATTAGTTCGGATTAATTTTAATCTTGATAAATCTGAAATGGATTAAATTCGAATCAGAATCACAATCGAGGAATCGATATGTATGCCTAGCATGCAGTGCTTTTAAACTTAAACTGGCTGATCCAACCATTTAAAGTGGAAAATTAGAGGTCAAAATGCTTTGTGCTATTATTACTCTCTTCTTCTTCTGCCTCTTCCCACCGAGTTGTTTGTCAGTTTTTTTTCCCATCTTTTTTATTTAACGAAATTTTAATCAATTATCTTCTTTCCTTTTTTTTTTTTTTTAAATGAAGCGCTCTCATAAAATGAATTAAATTGGCAAACCGAATAGAGACTGCGTCACCCTTCTAAATAATTCAATTCTCAATTATGATATATTTATAATATTTTTCTTTCTAAATATCCATAATTCAATCCTCTTACATTTATAATACTTTTCCGCTAAAAAAAAATCAAAGTAATTGTTAGGGACATGGAAAGATATGGAGAAAACTATAAAATCAAGCTTAGGAGACGAAGTCGAGCATGACCAGCGAGATTAAGAACTAAACATTCCAAGAAGGAAGAGATCAAGGGTTTATCACTTCCCTTTGTCAGGTGAAAGATGAGGAACGATATTCTAATAAAAACAAATGCATTGAATTTTCAATTTATCAGACGACAACAACCAGCCAGCCAGTTTGGAGGGCTCAAAAGCATCCATATAATGCAAATTCAGAGTAACATCTCTTTTTTTTAGGGCTTCAAATTCTTTCTGGTGAGTTCTTACACTGGACAAAGAAAAACATCATGTTTTACATGCTTCTGAAAGTATAAAACCGGCATAGCAATCTGACCTTGCAACAAGGGAATTACATTGTAGGATATAGGCCATTCAAAGTGCCCAACAGTTTTTGATCGATCGAAAACCCTCATTCCCATTTCAACTGACCTCCACAGTGTCCAATCTGGTTAGACTTGCATATATTGAGGAAGACTTCAAACTGTCTTTGCATTTGTATCAGAATAGTTTGTCAGATTTTTACTCTTCGATATGTATGCGAAGGGATTCATTCATCAGACTATAGTGCATGATCCCGGTGAGTTCGACTCTTCCTGTCGCGAGGAGTTAAATGCAACAGCATTAAAAAAATGGCGGATATCAACAATGTCTTTACTTGAGTATGTATATCCACAGCAATTTAATACATACCTGAACAACTGGGCCAATATATCTGCCATTGCGCATATAGATTTCAACTGGAGAGTCAGTTATAGCCTCGAGCCATGCATAATCATCTTCATTCTCGTTCACTACATTTCTTCTTTCGGCAGCTGCCAAATTGCAATTTCTGTTACATGCTGATCAATTCTCTGAAGAACCCATTTATCAAACTAGAAGTTGTTACTCATAATGTGTTCTACAACCAATTTAACAGGAAACCTGCAACAGATCTGTATACTGTTCATTTTTTCTATAAAGTTCCAAATTGAACATTTCTATTCTTCCACCCTTGAGCTCTCTCCTTTTTGCAGAACCAAGATTTTCACAAGCTTTAATATCGGATTGTTTGCATCTCCCGACTGTGATAGAATCAGCCGGCTTCAATACAAGGATCAGTAAATGAGGTTGCTATTTTTCTACGTTAAATTGCTCAACATTTTTTTTTCTTTTACTTATGTTGATTGTAAGCTGTTGAGCAAAGTGATGACTAATCAATCTCAGATATTGCATTTGAGAGGTGCAATTTGAGTAATGATTTTCATTGTGATAAGCTCATTCATTACATCCCACTACTACATGTCTAGATTGCACTAACACCACTGTATCACCACCAAATCCACTGGAATCTACTAGCATAAATCAGCACAAATAAAGAAGCAGCAATAATTAGTGTGCCAAGTGAGATTTGTACAAATAAAACAAACAAAAAGATCTTATAAACCAGGCCAAAGTTATGCATTGCCAATCATGAAACTCAGCTATTGAGTTTAATATGCGAACAAATGAGAAGATTGGTAATGCCTGCTTACTGAAACTGGAGTATGGGTGATCACGGTAATAGGTACAACAGCGACCAGCTTCCTCAGAATATGGTGGAGCCAAGACATCGAGCACCGCACAAGAAGCCACTGAGGTGAAACAATGTAAGTTGCCACCACGTCTTGGGTATAAAATAGTGGTCGAACACGGTGCTGTCAGGACAGTGTCCATATGTAACTTTGCCAATCGCACTGCATGAAAAAGAGCAAACTAAACATCGTTAGAACTGTGTATGACCAGCATGAAATGGACAATTATGCCAATATACTGATTTCCAAGATTTTCTATAAACAAAGAACCAATGTTTGAAATTCATTCCAACATGGGATTTTGGTCCCTAGACTGAACAGGAAAAGTATTGTGTCACAGAGGCATACTGAGAGGTAGGGCCAAAGGCATTAGGGAGGAGAAGGAACAGAAGGATGAATTTTGTGAAAGTCATAAGTATCTTAATTATGGTAGTTCTAAAAATCATAAAAATATTGAGGGGATGCTAAATTTACATGGTGGAGCAATAACATACAAATTATCATATTTAATTAAATCAAAGTTATATTGATGCAAAGAGGTGAATAATATATCTATTGTTTTATGATACAATACAAAATGTAAGGATATTCACAAATCTATTCCAAAACATACCTCCTGGCTTCTCACAGCTCAGTGCCATACACGGTGGCTCTACCCAATCATATGATTTCACATGCAATGAACCATAAAGAACCTTACTTAACACAGTCATTCCAGGATGGTCATGAAGTGGTATAACTGATGAAGTTGGCAAGCAGAATATACAAATCTGCATCAGCACAAAACAAATTAGTATAAATACACACCAGAAGTGAGCAAGAAAAAAAGAAATCCAACCCAAATCGAACCAAACAAACCTGAAAATTCAAGTTTTTCCTAATAATTACTTATAACTAGCAAAGATGCTCAAAAAATAACAAATGGCTAGCGGATTGATTGTCATTTATCCATATTGTAAAATGACTAAACTTTTCCATAATTTTGCTAGAATAAAACCCAAAAATCTAAACAAAAAAAAAACTCACTCAGTAATCTGAATTTCAGGTTGTCATACTATTTATTATTTTTGATAAATTCGGTTTCGGGGATGTTTTATTATGCACGGAATGAAACATAGTCAGATTGGGTATGCTGTGTCAGGTTTTCATCAGATGTTGGCCCACTTAGTCAATTGGATTAGGACGAAAATATAATGATTGTGATTGAAGGCAAGTGCAAAGCAGGAAATTTGTGATATTAGAACTTTATGGGGTTGGTGTTAGTGAGTTGCTGGTTCTCTAGGTTTTCAGCTATAAAAAGGATACTTTTTGTGGGTTGGACATCTTTTGTGAACTACACTATTTGTGTGGTTAAGGAATTTGTGATGAGATCTAGGTGGGCTTGGAGAGATTGTCCTACAAGATGGGGACTAGAATGAAAAGGAAAAGCCATAGCCACCATTTATTTTCCTTGTTTTAATTTCTGTGAACTCATTCATATGTTTTAGCATTTTTCAATTTGCTGTATGAAGAAAAGGTCAGTTCACTGGGGGTTCAAAACCAAAAGACCAAGCTTGACTCCAGAGTGTTAGAAAATAATCCCCAATATCAATTTGGCACAAATAAATCTTAAATTTCAGTAGTGTATATCAGACTTTTTGGCACTCTTACAGATATTAATTAATAAGAGAAGAAAGAGTGACCTTAAAAGCTTCAGTAGGCAACCAAATTCACTGACCAACATTGATGGAGATTGTTGATTTGTGTGAAAAAGGAAGCTTGAGTACTGAAAGTAATTTCTCATGAAGAAGCCAATTTAAGCCTCAAGAATACTTCAGCCATGTTTTACAGATCACTTGTCATCTAAACAGGTAATAATTGGTATTTAATACTGATTTCTCCTTTTACATCCTAAAAAACACTTGAAGGTGATGTGTCAAATTCTCTTAGAAGAAATGTTAAATAGCACTAGAACTTTCTAATGAAGTACTTTCACAGAACAAGTTCTCTATTATAGCAGCTAACCCAACAAAGCAGTTTATAGCAAACATCAGCAACATTATTTTTCCAGCCTTGTTATCCATCATATAAACGCTCACAAATGTCACTTAAAACATGAACAGAACTATGAGAAAATGCTTCGGTATCCATTGTGCACCTTCTGGCAAGACAAATAGGTGCATCCCTCAATCTACACTACTGCTTGCCAGACCTTTATAGAGAATGATAATCCTTTTGGCCAGGCCAAGATTCTGCAGCATGCTAACCAGGCAATGACTTAAATATTTGGATCATCCCCGCTAAAATCCTATCAGTGCAATATGCATTGGGAAATTGCCATGCTAACTCCCAACCCCAAGTGATACAAGCAATAGCTCTTGTTGCCCACCTATCAATCAACAAGAATCTGCGATCAATTCTATGGGCAACTGAGAAGTAACATGGTCCAAGTGACTATCGAAAGTGAAGGTCCTTCCATATTCTATCCTTTACATGACAACCAAAGGAAAGCTTGATCACCAAAAATTCCTCACAAGGCTAGCCATTCTCCAAGGTCCATTGTACACCATCTACAGCTCCTTGAATCAATCAAGCACCTGCTCTTGTTCCCCTATGCCAACATGGGTTGGAAGAAAGACACTGCTCTGCTTGTCCCCTCCTCTCTTGCTGACACAACTGAACTACTCTAATCATCCTACTTGATCCTCTTCTTTGGTAGGCTTGGGTATGTGTGGAGCACTTATCTAGAAATAACAATAGAAATTCTCGAACAGATAATGTCAGTCAGTGATCTACCAATCACCTCAAAAGATGCTCTATTTGTGGGTGAGCTAGACTATTTCTTTTCTAACTATACTCTAACTTTCTGTAGGTATTTACAATCTACATATACAAATTTAACCTTGTTTATTTTAATATATTGCCTCCCTCCTTGGTTTTCTCCTGCTTATACTAATGAATTTCTCTCGCATTTCTTTCCAGCCACATGATGTCAAACAAATCTATGATTGCCTCTTGTGTAAAAAAAAAAAAACAACAATCATGAGTAATATATGTTGTTTTATTATACAGAGTTATTTAAAGATTCTCCATCTTTGTGTTAGCATGAAAACAAAGAGCATCAAACAAATGAACAAAATGTTAAAACATAACTAAGTTCAAGTATGAAGAAAAACATAAGTGGTTGTTGAGCTTACTGTAAAACTCTTGCCCTCATATATATGCAAGTATGTTATTGGTTGAGCCCATCTAACTACCCTCATTGAATTATTATGTATGCTCGATCCAAAATACCCAAGTCCTCTGTCATCTTCCAGACCATCAGCTTTGAGGCCAACTTCAGCAGGACTGATTGTGTCTGAACATCACGAGGAAAATAAAAAATAATTCGAGGATTCTTTCCATTTAATAACAATAAAAATAGAGAAGCGCATAGGAACAACTGTGACAACTCCACATTCACCAACATCAACTAAGAATGACGTTACTTCAACTTGGATTGTTTATACTTATGCCACAATCAAGCACAAGCAGACATCGTCCAAGCACTGGGACCAATATTGAGCTCGATAAAGTTTATAACTTCTCGATTTCTAAGATGATTTTTGGATTAGGGTTACCCCATTTTTATCTTTTTCTTTAATGAAAGAAAGAAGGAACCTTTATCGGAATCACGAGTCAATCGGCCAATGTAAAACAAGGGAAATCCAAAAGATGCAAGCGCGAAAACGGCGTCGAGAAATCAAAATGAGGCAACGCGGGAGACGCAAATCGAAGGCGAGAAGGAAGAGAAAGATACCTAAGAGAGCCGCAACCTTTCGGATGGCGGCGGCGGCGGGAGGAGCAGATGAAGGCGAGAAGGTCTTCCTGCAGAGCTCGTACAGCGCCTGGATTGACGACCCCTTCGCCATTAAATCGCTCTCCCGCAGACTCAACTCAGCGACTTCTCGTTCCCACTTTGCACATCCTGTAGCAATATCGTTCTGGATTTTACATAATAAATTTTGTTTTTTTTTAAAGAGAAATATTACACTGCTTAATTTATATGTGAATATTCGTAAATATTTTTATTATCCATTATACGATATTATAAGATTCAAAGATTGAATTATAGTACTCATTCGGATGATAGATAATAGAAATATTCATGGATATTTACGAATGAATTGTATAGAAAATTATTCCTTATATAGTTATATATATATAAATATTATATTATACAACTTATCAATTAGTACTCCTGAATATCTCTATTATTTATCGTCCGATCTTTTAAGATTTAAAAATTATACTATAGTATTCATTTAATCAGATGATAGATAATCAAGATATTCACATATGCTTAGATTGAGTTGTACGTGAAATTGTCCCCATGGAGATGATGCGATGGTAAGGGTCGAGTGTTATTTGCAGAATGAACTGGATTCGATATCGGATGAGAAATCTAAAATCTCCTTTGATTTTAAATGGATCCTTTTCCGTTCTGCCACCGTGTCAAAAGACTTTATTCCTACCGCAACTTTATTCCTATTGCAATTTATCTTTCTCTCACCAGTATTTAGGATGGGTGACAGAAAATTACTAGTTAGACATATTTCTAACTTTTACGTAATTGTACAGAAGATTATTAATAATAAAAATACTATTCTATGAGACAAAGAAATACTTTGCAATTTGATCTATTTTGTAGTTTGTAACTACACTCCATTTCTTTAGAAATAATGATGATTTTTTCATAAAATATTTTCTCATTATTTTTGTAAATTCAAATTTAAAAGACTCAAAATAAATATTTATATTTCACAAAAGATTAAAATTATCAATTAACAATCTCTCATCAATCTGTTTCATAACTATTGAAGAAAAATAAATTACTGAGCAAACTAAATATCTATTACACCCGAACATATTGACATAGTCTATCTTTTTCAAAGCATTGAAATGATCTTCACTGAATATTCCTACGCATGATTTGAAAGCGGTCAAATTGAAAATAAATAAATAAAATTATATTTTTTAAAGCGCTAGGTATGAGTGTATGACACCCCTGAGGGACTATAAAGTAATATTACGGCAATAAATTCGGTTGATCAAAATATGAGGGTCCAAATTGAAAATTCCCCGACTCCATCCCTAATCCCGGGATCCTATCAATTTCTGCCTTGCCATTCCCAAACTCTCCTCCTCTAGCAGGTGCCGTCGTCGTCCTCCTCCTCCTCCTCCTCCTCCTCGTCCTCGTCCTCTTCTACCTCTCGTTTCTCCCTTGCTCCCCAGGCGCAGAGAAGGCTTCTACAGGTTCTCCTCTCCCCTCGCATCTGGGAATGTAAAGTTGATCTGTTTGTTTCTGCACCAGTCCTTGCTTTCGATTTTTGTTTTCCTTCCCTTCTTCCATAGATTCATAGTTCCTTGATTTCTTGGCGCATTCTTTGGATTTCTCCTGTTTTCATATTCTTCCGCCGATGCGAGTCCAGTCTTTCCCTGGATCTCTCATAATTATTAGATCCCTCGATGAGAATTTGGTCGAAAGATTTGAAGTTTTGTTTGTTTCTTCCAAATAAAAATTCATTTTTTGCTCCTAAAAAAAGGAGTTTTCTTGTTGTCGGCGTGTGTCAAAGACAGGTTTTTTGGTCGTTGGGAATGGATCAGCCGCCGGGCCACCCCGTCCCTCCTGTGATCGGCGTCGGAGTCCCCTACCCTGCCGGCGCTGCTGCCGCTGGTCCGTACCAGGCTTACCAGAACCTCTTCCATCAGCAGCAGCAGCTACAGCAGCAGCAGCTTCAGTTGTTCTGGGCCGATCAGTACCGGGAGATCGAGCAGACGACCGACTTCCGCAATCACAGCCTACCTCTCGCCAGGATCAAAAAGATCATGAAGGCTGATGAGGACGTGCGCATGATCGCCGCCGAGGCCCCCGTGGTCTTCGCCCGCGCCTGCGAGATGTTCATCCTGGAGCTCACTCACCGGTCCTGGGCTCATGCCGAGGAGAACAAGCGCCGGACGTTACAGAAGAACGACATTGCAGCAGCAATCAGTCGCACCGACGTATTCGACTTCCTCATCGATATCGTGCCGAGGGAGGAAGGGAAGGAAGATGTTGCCCATGCGCTCGGAGCACCGGCCGCCGACACTCTCCCCTACTACTACGTCCCCAAGTAGCATCCTCTGCAATGTAAGCCTTTTCGATAAACCTGTACTGTTCTATCTAAAGGAATTAGTGTGATAATAAGCATAAGCACATGAATTTGGTTTTGTTATGATGTTATTATCTTCCAAATACTAGATTATAATAAAACTTTGTTTGCCATGGCTGGCTGCTAATGAGTTCTTATGCTCGAGTTTATAATTGCTCAAATGTTTTTGGTTCTTCTTGTCCTCAAATCTTAGATGGAAGTTTAGCATTTTACTTCTCGTATTATTCTTTACATTTATTTGAACTTGATAGCTCGTGTTGATCTTGAATCTGATGAAATAGATACTTTTAAGAGTCAAAATATGAAAAAAATGAGAACATGATTGTAGTATTTTGTTGAGAAAGCTTGATCTTTTAGCAGGAGCATCATATTGGAGATGATTGAAATTGCCTTTGTTTTACTTTTGCAAATGTGTGGGTCTTTTTTACCTTTGTTTTTTTTATCTTGTTTCAGTATTTCTGATTTTAATTGTTTCAGTATTGCGATTGAAGTGAGTGTTATTTTTTCTCCATAGTAAATTAAAATGATAAATTTGTGGATAAAACAAGATTTAGGGAAAACAAAGGGTGATGCCGACATAATTGAGCAGCGGTTCAGCAGATTGAATGTCTCAGCAGACTCATATCTCGGTAGGTTTATGTCTCGGTAGGTGTCTTCACACATTTTCACAGATAGATTTTGATTGACATGTTGACCCTAGTCGACATGTGTCTCAGTCATCAAAGTCTAAGATACTAAAGAAGACATTATGTGCTAAGTGTACCACAAGACAAATAGATATCTCTCCATGTTTGCGTCGAGGAGATATGTTTGTCACATTAATGGAGCTCTATCGTAGGCTGCATTAATCAAATCCCCATGCGTCTGCTATATTTATTGAGATAATGTCCCCTATTATTCTTGAACATGATAGATCGCCGTCTTAAAGAGTTCATATCTCTCGCACCTCCTGTACAACTCCATAGGGATTGGCGGATCTATATAAAGGTAACATGAGTAGATCGAAGAGATTTTCCTCTCTCAGTAGGAGGTTCCAGTCAACTGTCTTGAAAGACAACAGGAGTGCTTGTGCCGCGTCGGATTTCCATTCCAGGCGAGTTGGCAATTCATCCGAGACGAGTCAACAGTCTTCATCCGAAACAAGTCAACAATCCTCGTCCAAGGTGAGTCAATAGTTTTCATCCGAGACGAGTCATCGATCCATCCGAGTCAACGGACGTCATCCGATTCAGTGGACGTCGAATCATCTTCGCTATTGTGAAACTCCACATCTCAATGTCTCAATCGCAACACAGGGGTTTTGAGCACGACCATATTCTAATATGCTCTTCTTTTTTCTTTTTTGTTGCCCTCGTTTTATTCTTTTGCCTTCAAAATGCATGCAATACTCAAAGACTACGGTTGAAAGTCTCATCGTACAACCTTAGAGGGCGTTTGATAAGCGTTTTCATCTCCGTTTCCCATTTTCATTTTTTGCGAAAACGAAAAAACGCATTTAGTTCGCATTTTTCATCTTCATTTTCCAGAAAATAAAGGAGCGTTTTCTGGAAAACTGGAAAACGAAAAATAATCGTTTTCTGTTTCCATTTTCATTTTCTAAAAAATAAAAGAGCGTTTTTTGGAAAACTAAAAAACAAAAAAAAATCGTTTTTTATTTTCTGAAAAAAGAGAGAATGAAAATAAAAAATAGAAAATTCTCTACGAACCAAACGCCCCTTAGTCTTCTATGGAATACAAGAAGATTCAATACTTTAAAATGCACGACCATATTCTCTTGCTTTCCTTGAACATTCAAGAACAAGAAAATCGCACCATTAGTTCAAATTCAATAAATTCTTTCTTTTGAAAAATGGAATAAGATTCTCGTGGTCTTTTTCTCTTGGAGCAACTTTTGTTGATGCTGCCTTGGTCACCAATAAAGTATGAATCTCTGCGTGCAAAAAGAATGAATGGAAGAATATCTCTCGAGCCACACACAAACAAAGAATGAAAGAAAGAAAGAATGACTGTAATTTTTATAGACATTTACAAAGTTTTGAATTAAAATATCTTCCTTCCCTACGTATGATATAAAAGGTTGAAATCCATCAATCTAGTGACCTCTATCAGTCCGCTCTCGGACCATCATAAGGAAGGTAAATAACGGTAGACATTTAACCCTTGAGACTAGTAATTAGCGCATGGAGGGACAGCACCCTCGCATTTGCAAGAGATTGACTCGTTGTCCTATGATGCAATATCTACATGTGCTAGTCACTAGGTCCTTCCTGCGGGGGCGAACTGTGATGGATAAACTTTTTAACGTGACTGCCCCCACCGCCGAAATGACCCCTCATCAGAAACTCTCGAAGGGATTTTTGGAGGCACAGTACTACGGTGTTGATAAGAGCATACCTGGGTCATCTCAATATCTCAGTCAACAATACCACAGGTAAATTGCCACTGAGGAGGACTTGAACCCAGTACCTCCCACAACATATGTCTCCATGCTTACCACTTGAGAGAAACTATGATGGACAAACTTTTTAACGTGACTGATCCCACCGCTGAAATAGCCCATCATCAGAAACCCCCGAAGGGATTTTTGGAGGTACAATACCACGGTGTTGATAAGAGCATACTTAGGACAGCCCAATATCTCAGTCAACAATACCACAGGTAAATTGTCACTGAGGAGGACTCGAACCCGGCACCTCCCGCAATACACGTCTCCATGCTTATTATTTGGGACAAGACACTTCGACAAAAACTGTAATGGATAAACTTTTTAATATGACTTTCGAAGAGATTTTTCCTAAATCTTGTTGAAGGTGGTGGTTGATAGCATCTTCTATGTTCTTCTTCAGCCATTGTCTTGCGCTTGTTCTCTTCGGTGTGAGTCCACACCTAGACTGGCTAGTGAATCCAAGATGAACACGAGGGGGGCCTCATTGGCATATCTGCATCAGGCTGTTTATCGTATCAATTCTATTACTCGAATATCAATTACAAGTACTTCTTTATTACTTCCAACTTTTTTTTTCTGTGTACGTACGTCAAATAATTTGTTAGGATAAAGAAAAGAGTTACAATCGAGCTTGGAAAAAGTTTACGACGATTTATCAAACAGCGGACATTAAGTTTAGAAATGTTCAAATAGCGTCCTATACTTTCATATTTATCAAATAATACACTTAATTCTCTTTTTTTTTCTCTCACCAAAAAGATCTACACCACTGTGGTGCTGAAATTGTAAATCTCAGCACCACTATGGTGTTGGAATTTGAATTTCCAGCACCACAGTGGTGGTGCAATCCCAACACTATAGTGGTGCTGGGATTTGCAATTCCAACACAGTGGTGCTGGAATTGCTATGATACTGAAATTTGAATTCCCAACACTACAGTGGTGGTGCAATTCCAGCACCACCGTGGTGGTGCTGGAAGTTGCAATGTCAGCACCACTATGGTGCTGGGATTGTAAATTTCAGTACCACAGTGGTGGTGCTAGGATTGTAATACAACTGTGGTGCTGAGATTTGAATTCTCAACACCACGTTTGGAAATTTTACTGTGCTGCAGGTCTGTTTGGCGGGAGAGGTAAAAAGAAAATTAAGTGCGCTATTTGATAAATATGAAAGTATGGAATGTTGTTTGGACAATTCTAAATTTCACATGCACTGTTTAATAAATTGTCGAAAAGTTTAAGGGTTTAGTCGATGGTGTCATTAAGGAAATAAGGTATGTAGTTGATTATGTCTTCTCATTCAAATTGAATATCGTAATTGATTATGGCCGCGATCGACTAAATTATCTCGACGAGAATGACACGTTGGTTGGGATAGAACATTTGTGAAATAAATACGGATCAATTTCGAAAGAGAGTCTAAAATTTTTCTTTGGACTCAGATGACTCTTCTCTGTCCTGATAAATCGCGTCAAGATCAAAAATCTCCGTAATTTATCTCTCTCACAATGACTGTGAGACAAACCGATAAGAGCTTTGAGAAATAGCGTATTATTTTATAGTTTCTTTGTCTAAATTTTTTTTTCTAATATTAACTACCAACGGAGATGGACAAGTCGATATAAATGTCCATGGACTTGGCGTATTCAATATTTTTATATCTTTTATTATAAAGCAACTTGATGCACGAAACTCCTGTCATACGGAGTTCCGGATAATGATCCATTGTATATAATCTTACCTTATTTTTTATAAGAAATTATTTCCAAAATTCGAACCCGTAAAATAACAATCTTATCGTTTCTTTGTATAAAATTATAATTTTATAAACTGATATTAAAGTATTTGATAATTTCTAATTTATTTTTTTTTAATTTAAAATTCGAAACCGAATAAAATTAATTGAAAAAAATGATATTTTTTAAAATAAAATCTGAATTTTTAAATAAATCGAACTGTAACTTTTAATTTTTATTGGTTTTCAAACTTCAGACTCGACGTGTGGTTCTAAACTATACTTGCAATCGGTGAACTGCAATCTTTTTTTTTTTATTTATTTACATCATGTATCAACTATCAGCTACGATTTTTCTTCCCTACTAATCCTGATAGCTGACCGACCCCACCCCAAGGCCTTCAACGAGAATCCCCACCGATCAACGAGGATAAATCAGGAGACGCGCGACCCGCTATATTAGGACCCGTGCTACGCCAATGGACCGACCACACTGCACAGAAAGGACATCGAACATCGCTATTCTCGCAGCGCGCGATGTCAGGCCGGAATCGAACCCTGGCTGCGCAGAGGAGAACTTCGAAGCTTATCGTCGCGTCGTTGCCCTGGGGGCCGGTGACCTGCAATCGATTTGGTGCAATATGGTTCCAAGTCACACTCACTCGGCTCGACGTCATTTATGAATTTAGGACAATGGCATTCGTTTACAACGGATTACCCACTCTAGTAACTAAGTAACGCCGGACACAATGTCAAAAGAGGGAGCAACATTGGCACAACTTAAGAGGCTATAGGCTGTCCTCAAGGGAGGGCATCTGACTAATGCACAATAATATAATTATATCAATGAGTAAGAATTAATTTTCGAGAGCTATAAATTTTTCGAGGTATTTATTTTTTTACTGTGCTAGTTTTGAATTGAGTAATATACTCTCCATGATTTACTTCTTTTGTATTCACTGTGAAACTGACTAGCAAAGGCATTGAGGACGAACGAATCACCTTTTATATCAAAGAGACTATAGAACTACCCCAAAGATATGGTGCAGTAACAAAACGAAAATGTATCCCACATGAGAACACAGTTTGATCCTCTGCTACGACATCATCCGACGATAAATTTAAAAAAAATCCATTCAGACGGCCCTGAGATCCAAGAATTTGCTCTGTGGACAAAGTACGACTTTGACGTTGACCATCGTTCAGGAATGACACGACTACGAAGTCCAAATTGAACCGTAAAAAATCTATAAATGCTTCTCTGATTTACCCTTAATGACCGATGAAGATCATTTGGACTCCGAATTTATCCGACTCAGCTGTTAGCGAATCATCCTGAAGATCCGTGAAATAGCACCGGTCGCTCCCAAAGATTAATCGGACAAAAAATTCGGATATCTTAGTACCAATAATAAAAAAACTATAGAGCTGACACAATTCTAAGCTATGCTTGGCTCGGCACCATTTATCGATTTGGGTCAATGGCATTCGTGTGACCCACGAGTCATGCCTATAGAATTCTAAGCCATACTTAGTCCAACATGTTTAAGCGTATATGTTTAAGCAAGAGGCTTAGTCCAACCTTACACGTACTGTTTTTTTTTTGTTTTTTTTGACAAGCTCATACTAAAATCTTGCTCAAATAAAATAAAAAAAAAAAAAAAGCGCTCAGCTACTATGTAATTCCTAGATTTTCTGGGTAACAAGTTTCAAGACATGACAAATCTAAGTAGCAGTTCATTTTCTCGAAAAACGCTTGACCGTTAACCATTTATGTATGTACTAGAGAGTAGAGACGAACCATCTTCAGTTTCTTGGTGGTCGCATTTGCATGTAATTTACACTCCCCGGCAATGGTTTTTATTTAACTGCAATTGGTAGGATCTTTTGCTTTCTAAGGATGGAATAGGCATCTAAAGCCGATTAAGATGCCAGAAAACAAAATTAGCCTTGCAAATCGAGTAAGTTGAGACATAATACCTGAAAAAAGGATATAAAAGGAATTTGAATTGTTATGAACTCGGTGGACGACGACTGAAATGAAGAGTGTTCCTTTACTTACTAAATGGATCATGCACGATTTGTACGCCGGCCAACCTCCAGGGCGAGCTCTGTATCTATCTTAAGTGAGATATCAAGTGCTTTCACAGAATGCGTCAATGCTCCACTGCAAAATAATCAACACAGTTAGGTTCTACATCGATACTTCTCTGAACATTTTTGTTGAAGCACCTACTTAAGAAATAGGTTCTACATATCTTTGTTGAACGAGTACAGCAAGGCACAGTGAATAGCTAAAATGCAGAAAGCAATGTGCTGGAGGAATTGATGTAGAATTTCAAGAAATACAACAATAGAAGTTCGGCTATATAGATCCTTCTATGTTATTAGACTCTATCCCCCTACTATATCATTATCTATACTTAAATAAATTTTATCTTGTTTTATTATTACTAACCAAATCTTTTTTTGATCTTCCTCTTTCTCGTTTGATGTGTGTATTTATCATCGTTTCACACCGCCTAATTGGAACATCTATTAGTCGTCTAAGTATATGTTTGTATCATTTTAAACGTGTCTCTCATAATTTTTCCTCAATAAATGCAACTTTGACTTTCTCTCTAATACTTTCATTTCTTATTCCATTCATCCTCGATAAATGAAAAAAATAAAAAAAATAAAACCCTGAAATAGGCTCCACTAAGCATGCAGGACCTAGTGAAAATTTGATATTTCACTAATACATGTTTTTGCATTGGTGGGCATATTCTCAAGATTAGGCGTGATGGGAAGTGGTTTAAGATTTATGGTTGTTTAAGTTCAATAAGGAGAAAAAAAGGTATGTCAATTACAATTAGTTAATCCGATTCAATTTGATATAAACAACCTATATGTTCAAAACAATCCTTCAGTGGAATCAATGTATTTAAAATCTCAATATAAATCATAGGTCGCATGGATTTTATGGAGGATCCAGATTTGGTTGGACTCAAGACTAAACACTAATCCAAATCGTCAATTTGTTAACACATTCAGTCAAACTTGACATTCAACAACTCAAGTGAAGCAAATGCATAGGTGGACTTGACATGTCTTGTTACAGCTTTTAATCGTTAAGTTGAACTTTCAGCCACAGAAGCAACAATCCCACATCTTTCTCTTATAGTCGCCACTGGATGACTGGACTACTGCTCATCACTGAGCTGATGAATCTGCAATAGCAGCAGCCATCTACAAGTTGTTCCTTCCTCAACCCCCACCTTTGATCTCCAATTTCCTTTTTTGATTTTGTTTCACATATGACTATCATTCACTTGTACATCAACCTGGCTAAGAGGCCGCAGTTCCTGTGAGTGTTGCTAGGTTGCCACTCAACAAGGCCAACTGACATCAGATACATCATGTGGATTGTTTGTAGGGTGCATCATGGTTGAATTCTAATATCTAAGCTCATCACTATGATAAATAACTGCTATCCTAAGATGCTAATAGTAATTCTCAGTCAACCTATATCCTCCGACATATTCAACTTGATGATAGCATTCATATTTGCCTATCAATCGATTTATCAGAACTAAGGAATCAAAGACGGGAAAGATCAATTATGGATAGAAAAAGAAAAGGTAGTCAAGATGTTTTTTTTAATGTTTTTCAATATTTTCCCCTTCTTATTCTCCTAATTTCTCTTCATTTTCTTAGCCAAATGCACCAAAAAGGAGGCCACCGACTTCATTTTATAGTTTTTGATAGGTTGGTCATATATATTCACCTATACAATTTTCAAATAAGGACTGATCAATAGATCTTGCTTCATGAATGTTGAGTCGATATGCCATCTGCATCATCGAGCCACAGAAGGAGTAAGTTGGCACAACAATATTAAGTGCAAAATTGCATGAAATCGCAATACAATCACAGCTTAGCTATCAAATAGTGAGTTGCTTAATGTACCGGAAGTAACAAGAGGTCAGAGATTCCAGAGGGAATGTCAGGCCAGCTATTTTTGAAATCAAGACAAAATTCAATATATTAGAGATTCCGCAAGATAACTAACCCCTTTTTATATTTTAGAACCTTATTCTATTATTGATGAAAAATATTTGTAGAAACTAGAGTTGGAGAGAGGGACTTCAATTTCAGAATTCAAAAAGTTGTTCTAATAGTGTGATATCAACAGAGATGTGCCTTACCTGGAAATATAAGTTACTCCAGTTTCCCCAATTTTCTTTACTGTTTCAACGGTAACATTTCCAGATGCCTGCCATCAATAAATTACTGTCAACTTCAAATAAGTTAAATGCAGGTTGAAATAAACTCAATACAAATAGAGAAAATGGTTTGCTGTATTTGCCAGGTTAACTGCAGAAAACAACAATTGCTTATGGGTCAAGTGAATTCACACAAAAGTCAAATATGTCTCAGTAATTGCTCGATTTGGATGCTTCCGAACCATCAATCCTGTACATGGTCTTTCAAGAGCATTCTCAATGTCAGGGATCACACAAGTCGCCTTAACATGTACCAAGTAAGAAGATGTTGAAAAAGAGAAAATATGAAAATTCAGGCAAAAGATATATTAATTAGATGCGCATGCACCATTCTCCTACAAATATCAATTACCTCAGTCTCAAATCTACCATTAACCAACTGAACTGCATCCTTCAGCATTGAGACATCCACATCTCCGTTTGGAAGAGGAACCACCATATTATCCAGCATAATCCGAGTCAAGGATGTCCTATTCTGACTAGAATATTCCAATAACTCTTCCAACTCCTCCAAGGTCCTTGTCTCCACCTGTTTCAACGTCCACTATTATGGCAGAAGGATTGGCATGATGCTGTGAGGCATATATGTTGCATACAGATGACGGTAAAAGAGCAAAAAAGATGATTAGCACATCTTCAACTTTTTTGTCTTGTAGGATATATTTGAATGTTTGCACTGTATTTGCATCATGGCACTGCACTTGACACAACTATCACAAGAAGCAAAGGTTTTTTTTAGCATGATGGATCTTTTGAAACCTGAAATCTTAAATGGAATCGATGGAAAAAGTATTTCATGAAAGGTTATTCTACTAAGCAAAGTTGCATTGACTAGAAAAAGAGTTAGCCGACTCCACCTAGTGGGATAAAGCTTGGTTGTTGTTGTTGTTGTTGTTGACTAGAAAATGTGTCAATTACATTGTCATCCTCTCGACTAGGTAGTTCTACCCTCCCAGCTTCAAAGAAACTAGTATTGATTCTGCTTCGTATCCTAATCAGAATAAACCCCTAGTCAACATGCTTTCGCCTAGAGAATTAATTTTAAGCCTATCATCATCAGCTTAAATGGGAAGACGGATGCCAACCACACAAACAGACTTAGAATATAACAATAAAAATCACCTCCAAATCTTAAAGAGATCCTTAAATCATATATTCATTGAATCAAAGTATTTCATTATACTCTCTTTATTTCAATTAAAGCCCATGTGATACATTTAAAGCTCAAGGGATAAGGAAAAAGAACAAATGAATGGACTATTTTGTGTGTTTCTAGAAGTTAGGTATGTCTGGTCACACAAGTAGGTTGACTCCCAAATATGCATAGTGTAGCATAATACTTGCTATTGAGTGAACATCAAGTGTTACCTAGATGTTCGACTATACTACAAGTGGCTAAACACATGACAAAAAAAGGTCAAAAATTTAAGAACCACATGTCTGTTGAGGTGAAATAAACAAATGATAACACCATTAAAATTTCCAAATAATTTACCGGTTCTAGTTATTAAATGAGTCATACAGACTGTACCTCGACGGGCATTTGGAGATTGCTTTGCTGTAAGAATTCATCCACTGATTTCAATGCATTTGTGACACCACCAGCTATTGATATATGATTGTCTTTTATCATTACCATATCAAACAAACCAAGCCTATGGTTTTTCCCTCCTCCAATCAGTACCTGTTCAAAAAAAAAAACAAAATTGTCATCTGATAAGCATGATAATTAACAAACCATCAAATCGTCAGAAAAAGACTGTTAAAAGGGAGAAATAACAATTACCGCCCATTTATCCACCAAACGTAGCCCAGGAGCAGTTTTTCTAGTCTCTAAGATACAAGAAGGGTGTGCAGCATCTGCCATGGTCTGTAGGAAGAATCAATTTATTGGATAATACAGAGACATGGCCAAAGGATCAAGAAACTCTCAATGTGGGATCCATTTAAAGGCACAGTTTATTCTAACTTGTAACAAAGGCAAAAAGGTTAGTGAAATAAAGTATCTACATATATAATGCAATATGATGTATGATTGAACAAAAGATTACATACAGAAGGGTAATTCAGAGGAGGAAAAAAAATACAAATCAGGTGGAAGATTGAAATGGGAAGCTAATAATATAAATGACCTTTGGCAGATAACTCTCATCAGATGTGAATAGAATTTAGTGGAATTTAAGCATGTCATGTATAGTTATTGAATTAAAATATGATTTTGTTCCATTGGTAATGAAGATCCAAAGTAGTAGTGCTTAAATTCCCACGTGAATTGTGACAGGCATCAACCCTTCTGTCTAATTTGTTTCAAAATCAATGTAAAATGGAACAATGTAATCTACTAAGAGACAAAAAAGGAAAAACGAGAGGAAAAAGTTCACAAATATATCAAATACTGTTGTACCCGAGTTTGGTCCATTTGATAATTATGTAAAAGAAGGAAATCAAGAATGTGGAATAATAAGTTTCCAAAGATTAATAAACAATATTCTATATTGGCATTATCTCCTTTATTTCATTTTTCGTAGCCCCCCTTAGAGATCATTCGTGTCAGCAAACTGATTACTTTCCCCATATTAATATACATCAGAAATCCAATGGGTGCCCATATCAAATACATGCTGATTATCAACTTAATGAGTGAAAAAGATGCTGAAGAAGAACCTATCAAACTAGTACCCAACAATTCAATTAACCAGCTAACCAAAGTAGTTAAATGGCCAGCAGAATCTTGTACACAGAAATAGTCAATGCACAAGAAGGATAAAGGAATTTGCAACAGCGAAACAAAAATCTGAATAGGTTCTTCCCAAAAATCAAAGAATGCATCATGGGAAAAGGGAATTTAACAAGTTGACCCAGCAACCAATATGCTGTTAGAACTTGGTGTGTGCGGTAAAGTGGTTAGATACAATTTGCAAGAGAAGGTGGCTCCTATCTTATTGATCTTAAAACATGTGATCAATATACCTTTTTTGTTCATAAACCGTTCACGTCCATTCAAACAAATATGAACAACCTAGAGTATATAACCTTATTGTATCCCTTATGCTAAAGTTAATACATAATAACTTGGGCAAATGGGAGACTTGCCATATTAACTTAGTAAGTCCAGCCACCAGCTAAATACTCAGTAACCCCTTCACTCTCATTTGAAACTAACTGGGGCTTCACAATCAACCTAGCTTAAGACTTGATGTCCTCATGAAAATCTCAAGCCCCTGGTTTGTTGCATATGAGACTCAACTGAAGCAATTTCACCATCATGAGCAGATCTTACAATGACTGGCCTTAGGTCTGCTCTATAACAATTTAACTTTTCTACATGAAAGAATTGACATTGAATTTGAATGTCCAATGACTAGCCTGAAAAAAGCACAAATCCATATTAATTAACTATTTAAACTTGATAACCCCCTCATCAACCCACAGCTTTTCATGTGATATGAGACTAAATAGACATGCATATGAGACAAAAACCTTTTATAGACATGCATAACAACATCACTCAACCAGTATGTAAATTGAACAAAGTATTTATTGATGGATGAATTTGTTCTACCTTGGTAAGTGTAGCTATTCCACTCATTCTTTGCATGAAATTAAGGACAACCCTCTCAGCCACTATTATGCTATGTGCATTTCCTTCAATTGAAGAACAAAAGAGAAACAATCACTAATCACTTCCAAATAATAGAAAATTTGCAGAACAAGCTCATGTTTTGTATCCTATGAGCAAAGTGTAACTTATAGTTTTACCGTATACTTTTCCAAACTGCATGCCTTTGCATATAAGGTCGCCATCCTTTACAGACCATTCAACCTATCAAGTCGAGCATAAAAATTATTCTGATTGAAATGATAGTCATGTAGTTCTAAAAATTACAGTCCTACTTTTTTACCTTCAAGAAATGATCAACCTCATTAAATATCATTTCTGCAAGAGCAATTCCAGCAACGACCCCATCTTCCTTTGCAATGAAGTGAGCTTCTGCTTTCATGTCCTTTGGAATAATGGCCAAGCAAGTCACATCTCCTGTATAAAAAAAGAGATCAGATAAGTACCATGCAGCAATGTTCATCCTGTGCTGCTACAATTTACTAAGGATACTGAATCCTTGAAACATAAATTATCCAAACACAACTGAGAATCTATACCTTGATATATGAAGTCGAACATGATATTACATCCAGCACAAGTTTCATTAGAGTAACATTAAAAGACTTTTATCTTGCCTAAACTACAAATTGAAAGCTACCATCTTTCCAATATTTCCAATTTTGAGAAATTTATTGGCCATAGTTTGACTACATTCCAATTTCTTTATGGTATGTACTCTACCTTATTAGACGAATGTCTCCCCAATGCATTCAAATGAATTATATACAATTAGCAAAAACTGATTACCTTACCATGACCCATCAGATACAAGAAAAACAGTAATGATGCCTAATGCATTCAAGGTTCATTTTCTTTAGAAATTATCATATCATATTATATAAATAGGAAACGACGAAGAAAAAACACTTGAGACTTATCGCAGATCAAGGTTTTGAATTTAAAGCTGCCAGAGAACACCAACATGAAACATCAAAATTCTGCTAGGAGATTACAGGAATACGTATATATAGAACCAGTAGAAGAAGGTAGACAGAAAACCTCGATCTCCAGCGTCTTCTGAGAGAGCGAGGGCGATGACGGCCTTGAGATCGTAGGTGGGGTGGGAAGGCGGCTGCACCGCCATCGACTCGACGGGCACTGCAACGCTCCTTCCGACGTCCTCCGTAGAAACCGACGAGACCGGACTCGAGGGCCGAAGAGATGGGCAGACGAACCGGGACGAGGATCGGAGAAGGGGCGGGAGGAGGGATGAGGGGGACCGGATGTTGGCTGCGGCGATGGAAGTATACCGCAGAGATCGAAGAGGCGAGAAGGGTAAAGAGAGAGCGGGCATCGCCGCCGGCGGGTAGGCTAAGCTAGTAGAAGTGGGGGTTGGAGGGCGGCGACTGGTCAGGGCAGCGACGGCGGCTTCCGATGGAGAAGAAAAAGACGCGTGGCTTCGAAATTTTCAGACCGCCCCTTCCCTAAATTATATACATTTGAAGATACTCCTCCTAAACGTTTATGAAATGTCAAAAGACCCCAAAGTATATTAATAATTATATGTTCGAGATATTTTAAATATTATATAAGGTGCTTAAATCGAAGGGATTCGATTCGATTAATTAACAATATTTTTTTTATTAATTGCTAAATTTATGCTTATTTAAATTTTCAATTTCTTTTCCATTATTTAAAAAATTTCATCGAAGAAAAGATCTATTGTGCCTCATACGCAGTGTTCTAAAAATCGACGATTTTGTTCGATTAGGCGGCGCCTAGGCGGTGGACGTTCGTCCACCGCCCCGACATTCACAGAGGTGACGTCGCTAAGTGTCGCCGCATTAATCGGCGTCCAGAGCGATTAATCGACGTTAATCGGGGCGATCAACCGATTAATCAAGAGTTCCAGCGTTCAACAGCAATCGACACGCCCATGCCACAAGCGTGTCGCGCCGGTGGAAACGTGCGACACGCCCGTGCCAAATGAGGGCACAGGCGTGTCGCACCGGTGAGAAATGTGCGACACGCCCATGCCAAAAACGTGTCGCACATTTGTCATGGGCGTGTCGCACATTTCCAATGGATTTTTAATATTGTTTGCAATTATATTTTTAATTCTTATATTTTGCAATTTTTATTGTTTACAATCTTAAACGTTTTTAATATTCTTGTTATTTATTGAGTTGTTGTTAGTTGTTAATTGTTATTTATTATATGCATGTGAAGACTATAAAGTGAGTTTTGACTTTTGAGTGCCCCTAATATATTAATTTTTTTATATATTATTATATTTAAAATATTAAAAAAATCGACTGCCTAAAACCGCCTAGGCGGTCGCCTAGCCGCCTAGGCGGCGAGTGACCGTCCACCTACCGTCTAACGCTTTTTAGAACATTGCTCATACGTAAGCCTCGTGATATTCAATTTCACTTTCAAATATATTCAATCTCCAGCTATAATAAATTTATAAAAAAAAATAATAAAATGATAAATCAGAAAAAGATTAACGTGTCAATTTTATATTTTTTAAATTATTATATACTATTTTATCTAAATGTTTTAAGTTGAATATTTCTGTATCACATAATAATAATTTTATTATTATATCGATGTACTGATAAATTTTAAAAGGAAGACATTTGATTGATAGAGAATTTTTTATTTTTTATTTTTATTTTTATTTTTTCAAAAAACAAAAAACAAACTTTTTATTTATTTTTTTTTTAAAAATACTTTTTTATTTTTTAAAAAATAAAAATAAAAACAGAAAACGATTATTTTTTATTTTTCAATTTTTTAAAAAACACTTCTTTATTTTTTAAAAAAATTCTTTATTTTTTAAAAAATAGAGATGAAAAATACAAACCAAATACGTTTTTTTATTTTCACAACAAATAAAAAATAAAGAAGAAAACAGATTCAAACGCCCCCTAAACTATTCAATTTGTAATTAATAAAAATTTCACTCTAATAGAATAATAAATTTTGAAATGTTAAAAGTAAAAAAAAGATACCCTCACTCCAAAGATCCGGATTTCAAAGTCAATACAAAAAAAAAAAAAAAAATGTAAATCATGATTTTGTCCAACGAAATTCAAACTGTTTCCTGTTAGCTATTAGTTGCAGCACTTGTTCTGCGGGGCGATAAATTTTGATATGTTGCAGCACACACAAGAGAGATAGAGAGAATCAGAACAATCGTTTCTAAGTGAGCCACATACTGGAATCTTTGGTCTTGCAAGCATCTTGGGTTTCCCAGAGGGCGAAGGAGGTCGCCATGTAAGCTCGAAAGATGATGGTCTTTCGATTTCTTCCTAAATTTTATCTTCGATCTGTTTGCAGTATAATTACAAATCCCAGAAAATGAATTAAACTGCAATATATATCAAAATCTCTGAGTTCGCAGTATGCATACGAGAAAAAGGAAACATGTCCTGATGCTTTTCTGAATCAGCGTTCCACTCTAACACTGGTACTTTTTATAAGTAGATCTTGGAATATCATCCACATATGCTGCAAAGAGTATCTATGCGGTGGAAATCAAACTAACTTTATTTACTCTTTCTCCATCAATTTGCAGTTTGTCTAAATCTATTCCATAAATCTCGAAGAGCATTATGGAATAAAGGTGTTACCGACGTTGCTATTCGACAGCATGCCTCCGAGTGAAAAGCATCAGTGTCCCCAAGGAAGGATGTAAAAGCAAGTGCACTCTGGCAGCATACTTAGCAGTAAGTTGCTCACCATTTTTGTTATTTCGACCAAGTACCTTTGTAGTTTGATGTCAAGGCTATTGCTGAAACTACAGAAAGAGATCAGCTTCGCCAGTGTGTCGGGATTGCACCAGGCAGCAGAAGCGCTCTTTGTTTCTGAATTGTGTACTCTCTGGCCATTATTACTTGATACTGATGAACATCTTGGAGAAGATTCTCATACTATCGTTCAAAAATTTCTGCAAACTCATTAATCTATGCTTGTTTCTGAGCTAATTTTAGGTTTGCTTTTACCTCAAAAGCTAACTATGATTTTCTCTGGCTGCTTTCTTGTTCTGATAACTGTTCCATATTCACACTTGTTGATGCATGTTCAGTATAGGAATTATCAAATATAATTTTGATTTATACTGAAATACTTGTAAATGCGCACAACTTTAAACATCTAGAATTGCATATCATGCTTATTTTTGCTAATAACAACAAAACGATTGCAAGCGTCATTCATAACGATTATATCTACTCGCTTCTGAATTGCAAGCAATACCAGTAATGGGCAGCCTCATCAAGCATGCTTAGAGCGGTTGCAAGGAAGACACGACAACTTCTTGCAGAGAGTTATCGACCTGCACCGCTGCTTTGAACTCATCGAGCGTGGCCTTCCAGTTCGCTATTCGCGTCCATCTGATCAAAGATCTCATCCAAGCTCCCTGGTTCTGCTATATCTGCAGGTAAACAATCCTTCGACAAGGCCTGCAAAATAAAATCTTAGTCAGTAGTGATCATTATTTGAGAATGCCATATGCATCAACTACCCAAATGATCGATGCCAGTTCTTCCTTGCTGATATAGCCTCGCCAGTAAGTGCCATACATCTACTCAAGCAGCCCACGAACAAATCAACGTATCAAAAAAATAAAAAAAAAGATAGATAAAAAACATTACTTGAAAGGTGGCACAGGATCTCTTTCGTGTCGACAGTTCCATCCCGGTTGTTGTCAAATAGATCAAAGACACAAGAAGCTAATGGGGTTAGCGGATTCATCTCGATTGCCTTCAGGACTTCATTCTGACAAAGTGGTATTTTCTCCATTTACACCTCTGTGCCCAACACCACTTGTTTCTAGAATATGCATTCAACGTCAAAGTTCTATTTGCTATTCATATGGTTTGGATATCTTTATCAAAATGAATTATTTAATGTCATTGACACTGGCGCACCTAAACAAAATGTCAATTACATTGAAGAAAGATGCAACCTAAAACATATGCCGCCGACTTAGTAGTGATCAAGCGACCTCAAAACAATCCATTTGAATTATTAAAAGAAAGTAATATCGGAAGAATGACATGGAGCATAATACCCCCCATCAAAAGACGACTGCAACGAAGAGGGTAAAGCCGCCGCCGCTCCCCTGAACGTTTTAAGGCTTTTCTTTCGAAGAGGCCGTAACCGTCATCGTCGGCGAGTCCGGAAGCTTGAGTACATTTGGGCCGAGTTTGTCGCCTACATATAAAAACATTTTGATTATAAAAATTGGCAGGGGCCGCGCAGGCGCGAATCCCCCTCTATCACAAATTATAACGTCCACTCTCCCACTTGGGGAGATGGTAAACCAACGCACCTCCAGCGTGCAATGGAGGCCGTTGATTTAGGCCACGGACCTCCCTGATCGACCGTCGACCTCGTCCAGGTAAGTATGATTAAACGTCGGACGAGGCCTCTATCTTAAGCACCTCTGCTCGCTTTCTCCCAAAACAACTTCCAGATGTGGGACTAAAATCCAACGCAGCACTTATCCCATTATCATCATCCACCGTCCAACCAATCTCCGTCCGAGCTCATCGCCGACCGTCCATCGAGGCGGATCGCCATTTCTAACGCCGCTGCCAAAATTCCACGTCCGCGATGTTCTCCTCCGTTTCTCCGTCTCCTGGTCCAGCGAAAGCCCTCCTCCCTCGATTCTTGCTTCGTCCCCTCGATCGGAGGAATCCAGATCCAGGAACATAGATCGGTCGTATTTTTCTCGGGTTCCTCCTCCTCGTATTTTTCTCTGAGTTCTAGTTTCGATTTCGATTTTTGAAGCTCGCCTCGATTGTAGCTCGGCCTCGTGGTCGATCCGAGACTGGTTTTCTATTAGTTCGGTTCCTTTTCGTGTGAAAATGGCGTCGCGGCCGGATCAGGTGGCGGATATGCGGGTGTTCGATGCCTACTTTATGAGAGCAGATGTGGATCGGGATGGGAGGATCAGCGGCAAGGAGGCGGTGACTTTCTTTCAGGGATCCAATTTGCCGAGACCCGTTCTGGCTCAGGTGCGACTAGATTCTATATATTAATGTGTTCCAGCTCTGCTCGGCTAGTTTGATTTGCAGTCTGGAGCCTTCTGCTTTAAGTTGTCGTCGGTTTAATTCCTTCGATGACTAGGGAAAATAACTTTTGTCTGATATTTGTAGTTGTTTTTTTACTTGGAAAAATTAGATTTAAGATCCATTTCATTTTTGGCTATCGTTAATCCTATAATCTATGCCCATAATAATTGAATTTTCTCTAAATATCGATTAGTCATGCAACGTCTACATGAGACATAATTTGGTGCCATACCTGCTTTACTGGGCTATCAGTATGTTTAGCATTTCCTCCTTTTATTTGTGAAAAAAATTAGCCATTCCACATCGGAAATTGAATGAGGTTGGTTGCCATTCAAGTGTCTTATATCCATATGAGAGTTCCATATTCTTAACATATATGTCTTCAAGGTCCTATCTGATCATCTGGATCAATGACTTCGGTTGAATTGGGTTTCTTGTTGTGTTAACTTAGTCATGTCCATTCAATCCATTTTTCTTTCTCATATATGAGTGAGCTCTGGCACAACGGTAAGGTTGTTGTCTTGTGATCAAGAGGTCACGGGTTCAAATCTTGGAAACAGTCTCTTATAAAAAAAACAAGGTAAGGCTGCATACAATGGATTCCTTCTCCGGTACCCCGCGTGGCGGGAGCTTCGTGCACCGGGTTGTAATTTTTTTATATATGAGTGAGCCCTTGCTGGCCTTACATTTGACAATCTGTGTGCCCTTTTTGTAGTCCCCCTTGAATGATCACAAGTTTTTTTTTTTTTTTTTTGCAACACTCATCCTGAATTTATTGTTACTAGATCAACTGTATGATTCCAGTGGCCTTCCAGGTTCTTTTGGTGTTCTAATCTACATTATGAAAAAAAGTGAACTTAAATTCTGCAAGGTCATACTGTTGGACAGATACTTCATATTCAATGGTTTTTTCCCACTGTCATTATTGTCTTATGCAGATATGGATGTACGCTGATCAGAGACAAGCTGGTTTCCTTGGGCGTGAGGAATTTTATAATGCTCTGAGGCTTGTAACAGTTGCGCAAAGAGGTATACCACTTACTCCTGAAACTGTCCAGGCAGCTTTGAAAGCCCCTGATGCAACTAAAATCCCTGCACCAAAGATAAATACTTTACCTGGCCCTGCATCTCAGATGAACTTTGCTGCCATAAGCTCCCCCTCTCCCCAGATGAGTGGTCTGGGACCAACTAATCAAAATCCTGGTTTAAGGGCTCAACCACCACTTGCAAACATTGGTATGAGCCAGCATAATTTTCCCTCTGAAAATCATTTGGTGAGGCCACTTCAAACTGCACCAGTTGCTATTTCACCTTCACATAAGGAAGGTGGTCAAGTTTTGCAGGGTCGCAATAGCCCAACAGTTTTGCATCCTCCCGGTTCCGTTACACCAAGCATTTCTACTGATTGGTTCAGTGGTCAGAATAAGGGAGTGATGGCACATGGGACTCAACAAGCTTCTGTTGCAAGGGTTACCCCCTCAGTAAACCAAGATGGTTTTGGCATATCCAATTTTGGATCAACTTCTGGAACAGTTTATAAACCTCAAGCCACAGCAACAACCTCAATTTCATCAACATCTATGGATTCAAAAGCTTTAGTTTTAAGTGAAAATGGCTTCTCTTCTGACTCAAATTTGGGTGGTGATGTGTTTTCTGCAACTCAAGCAAAGCAAGAAAAGCCTTTGACTAACCTTTCTGCAAATGTTATGCCTAACTCTTCCAATAATGTCCATGTTATTTCTGGACCTCATAATTCAAGAAAAGTGCCTGAAGCTGATACTTGGCAGAGCATGGCATTGGTTCCATCTGGTGAGAATCAGTTACAACAAACTCAATCACAAGTCAAGCAAAATCAACTAGACATGAAACAAAGTACTTTAGCAATGACTCTTTCAAGTGGCCCAGTTGGAAGCATTAGTTCTACTTCCACTCAGCCTCAGATTTCATGGCCAAAATTTACACAGTCTGATATTCAGAGCTATCTTGCAATATTTATCAAAGTAGACAAGGATAGAGATGGTAAAATTACAGGTGAAGAGGCACGCAATTTGTTCCTTAGCTGGAGGCTACCAAGAGGTAGGCACTGAATTTTCCATTTTGACCCTTAACTTGCCAACTCACTGTGTCTAAAATTACTAATCTCAAGGAGTGCTTTTGTAGCTGTTACATCACATCCAAATTTTTTATTTTAGATTCTATTTCATCTGAGTACCTTTCTTCTCCATTGTCTTCTTTGTCTAATTGCCCAGTAAGACATTTCTTTCCTTTATTTATTTATTTTTTGTTATTGTGTTATTCATGGTTGTATGTTGGGAGGTGCTTTCTTGCTATCTACTAAGCATGTTGCCTTGTTTTTTATTTGCTTCTGACCTGTATAAATGCTTTTTATTTCCTGCATTTCCAGATGTCTTGAAACAGATATGGGAGCTATCAGATCAGGACAATGATGGCATGCTTTCACTGAAGGAGTTCTGTATTGCCCTCTATCTGATGGAGAGACACCGAGAAAAATGTCCTCTTCCTGTCGTGCTTCCTAATAGCGTGGCATCTGATCAAACTTTGCTACTAGCAACAAATCAACCTTGGACTGGATCTGGTACACCAGTTAGCCAATCAACTCCTGGTATGCTTAGTAAAATAACATTCTTCCATCTGTTACCCTCTGTATCTTGGAGGATCTTGTCACTTGGTTTATACAAGGGATTACTTTTGGCATTTTCAAATATATCTTGTGATTCCCTTGTCAGTACAAGGTATGGCTGTGCCCCAACCTTCTATGCCTGCTACTGTAAAGCCACAAATGCACAGACGGGCACCTCAGTCTGATAACACAATTGAGGCTGTGCAACCTAAATCAAGAGTACCAGTACTGGAAAAATATCTGGTCGACCAGCTCAGCAAGGAAGAACAAAGTGCACTGAACACCAAATTTCAGGAGGCCTCTGATGCAGATAAAAAGGTCTATCTTCTTGACCATGTCATTATTTTCTTGTAGAACTTGAACATCTCTGACTTTAGGGCTACTTGATTGGAGAAAGTTGAGAAATATCAAATTAACTGGTAATAATTGCTAAATCTTTTATTTTGTTTATCATGTAACTTTCTCTTATTATATGCACAGAAGAATATTCTTTATCTTTGACATTCTACTATAAGATAATTCTTTGTAGCCTATTATGGAGTAACTTTGTTTTCAATAAAATTCCTTCACTAAGAGGAGTCTGTCCGCACATGGCATTTGCAGCAAGTAGCTCACTTGTAGCTGTTTTGTTGTGTCCCACAAGTTGCAATGGGAGTTTGGCATTGAAGAACTGTAAAACTGCTTGCAGATTCAAATGATCGTGTACAAGGAATTATTGGAGAAGCCTTAAAAATATTAAATACTAGTTTAATAATTCAAAAAAACTGCTGGTCTCATAGGTTTATTAATGATTTTGACATGATGTTGTGACTTTCTTCAACTGATATAATAATTTTGGTAATTTATGATATTGTGCAATATATTTCTTTATCTGGATTCAACCAAGTGATGCATGTGTGATGTCCTAATATTTTTTATTCAGCAACTTATGGAAAAATTTTCAAATAGTCTGAACCTACTTAAATTTGTGGTCCTGAACTCCTGATGCTGTATTAATGGAAACTGATATGCATCAGGCTTGAAACATAACACTGGGTAATGGGAAGAATATGAAAGAAGGCATAATTTCTACAAAGGGAACCAATAATTACATCTTCAGATCAAGGCTCATACAATGGGATTTCGATATTCATATTAGTCTAAAGCTCTTTAAATGCATCCCAGAGATTGTAGATAGTAGAGAATGAATATAAGATATTGTAGATAGTGGATAATGAATGTAAGAGATTGTAGATAGTAGATAATGAATGTAAGATAGAGATTGTAAATTGTAGATAATGAATGAAATACAACTGATGGCCACAAATTATGTTGAACTCTAGTTCCTATACACTCATATATTGATACCATGTTGAAGCTGCAAACACAAATTTCATGTACCTTATACAGTTGATGAATTCAAGATATGATACAACTGATAGCAAGAGTTATGTTTGACACCCATTCCTATACGCTTACTTGTTATATATCTATATCATGTTATAGTTGTGGACACAGATTTCTTCAAGTTTCATACACAGTAACTTGATTTCCATCTCCTCGTGATTAAATTTGTCATATAATTAAGAAAAAAAATCTTGTTTTAAAATATAATCATCCTTCTTTTTCCATGAAGGTTGAAGAACTGGAGAAGGAGATATTAGAGTCCAAGGAGAAAACTGAATTTTACCGTTCCAAGATGCAAGAACTCGTAAGTTCATTTTTTTCATTATTTAATTGGCAATGAGTTATAATAAATCAACGTCTCTGTTTTTGTTTCATAAGTTACTATTTCAACTCACTTAAGTCTACTACAGAAAACTAAATTGTTGTCAGTAGATGAGATAACTTGCTGTTGTTGCTATGAAGAACTTTCTATTTTCTTGATACACTACTAAACAAACTTAGTTTTGCGATTGACACTGAATGCTGGTAAATGTGCAAACCTTGTTAATCTCTCCATAGCTGAACATTGTCAGTAATGGTGATAATGTGCATGTCGGTTTCAGCAACTACATTTAAAATATTCCTTTTGTAAAAATAAAAATCTAGTGTGTTTAGTGAAAATTAATTACTCTATTTCTAGCCATGATTTCTCACCGAGTGGAAGGTGTCGCCAAGCAGGAATTGATAATAGAACACATGGCTGGTTCTTCCTAGTGTATTTTTTGGATTTTATTTTAGGGAGTTTCATTTTGGGTTGCAAGGATACGGTTGAATCCTATAAAGCACAACTTGTTCACTACTAATCATTCATACTGCCCTTCATTTGGAATCAAAGCGATTCAGATTTGTCAAAACTTCATTGGCTGCTGCTGTCTGTGACACTTAAAAAAATGGTGTAAGAGGAGTCACTCGTGCCAGAGTGAACTAAATATTAAAGGAATTTTTTTGGCAAGAATAATGAGGAGAGGAGATTGCTGCTGATGCTGCCTTTGCTATATTTTCACATCTTGCTACTTAAGTGTTAGATGTATTGACTTCCATTTATATCTATGAATGTAACCTAACCCATCAACTTGGTTTCTGTCAATACTATGAAAGTGAAACTTGCTAACACGTAAGTTAAGATATCTACATTGCCTTATTAGTCTAGTTATTTTTGAAAAGAAAAAAAATGAACATATAGTATATTGGCTTAATCGCTGCAATTAGAAAAATATGTATATTAAATTAATGTTATCTGTAAATTATAAATTTAAAAATAAAATTATTAGTTTTGTTTATGTATATTAAATTTCTTTTCTATGATATATGAGATGTAAGTTGGGCTTGAGTCCATAATCTACATATAAAACAGTAAGGTGTGAAGATGTTTATTGTTTACATATCCACTTGATTATGACTATGTTTCATAAAATTTCATTTTCCATTGTTCTTAGATTCTTTACAAAAGTAGGTGTGACAATCGATTGAATGAGGTAACTGAAAGGGCATCTGCTGACAAACAGGAGGTACTATTTTTTTGGATTTTTTTTCAGAATTGTATTACTTACTGTTGCCTTTAGTGCAATTCCCCTATTTTTTCTTGTTTGATTCTAGTTATCTTTCTTGCAGTTTTCATTTTTGACAATTTGTTTAAGTTCCTATGTTGAAAGCAATGATACTATAAGAACATGATATTTATGGGTTACTATTGAGCTTATGCACATATAATCAATGTGGGTGTAGGAGTGGAGCTATTGTCACAATTCACAATTATCTCATATATGCTGGAATATTTATATTTGCATCAACACACAAGCTTTATTGGATATTGAAAATACACTTTGATCCAGCTGACTAGTCTAAACCGTTGATTTGGCAGTGTTCTATGTTCTGATTCATTTTGTCAGAGGAACAAAAAATAACATTGATGCTCTAATTGGGTGGCCAAAATTGGAGCATCTCAGCCAGACTTCTAATAATGCTAACTTTGCAGCTTGTATTACTATTATCTCAGCCGCAACTGGAGATTTTATCCATTAGAATTTTAAAAGTTGAAAAATCAAAAACTATGGATGGTAGGTTGAACTCACTTCAATTTTGTCGACCACACTTCATAGAAAGTGGTCAAAGATAACATTCCATGATCTCAATCTTTCGGAAGTCATTTACAACTTGATATTGATTTCTGTTAGCTCCAAACCTGTCAGATCTAGAACTTCCTCCTTGGTCCTCGATACTTGGTTTCTAGGAACTGACACAAAGTCAATACAAGTTTGGCTTAACATCTAACTAGAGCTACTAGGTAATGATTTCCTACCTAGATGCACTATTTTACATTCAATTACATTCTACTCTTATTACAATAAAGACATTTTTTGAGTTTGAGTTTGAGTTTGCTTCAAGCTTAATGACATCCTTCTAGATTCCAAATCCTTCCATAGCTTCATGCTCAATTTAATGCACTCATCATCCTGCCTTGAATAAAGGCAATGTACACACTTGACCCAAAATCAAACACAAAGCACTCACTTAAATTTGTCTTGTCAAACATTAAAGCTCCTGAGACACTGACAGAAGGTTGGTCTAATGTATAGTAGAAACTTAGAATATGTTTAAGTTTGTTGATGATAACTTGGGCTATGCATAAGCTTGAAGTGGATGTGCAACATATTTTGATATCAAACACAAATATGAGTTTGTGACGTTATACTTGGAGCTCCCTTATCCCAGCTCTATTTGTAGGCTGACTTGGATGGATGTTTGTATGATAAGTTACAGTGATTATGCTATCAAAAAACAAAGTACTCCATTTGAGTGATTAAGGATATGCAACTCCTTGTAAATTTATTTGAATTGCCTTCTGAAAGCTATTAATTCAGCTTAGTGTTTATTTACTGCAATGGCAATGTACCCCTTTTTTAGGTTGAATCATTGACCAAAAGATATGAACAAAAATGCAAGCAAGTTGGAGATGTAGCTTCAAGGTTAACTATTGAAGAGGCAACTTTCCGTGACATTCAGGTATATATTTGGCTTTGATAATGGGTTTGTAGGGGCTTGGTTTCAGGGTATTATACCAATGGTTTTCTTACCTTTTCCCCTTTAACTGAACCTGGTTTGTTTTCAGGAAAAAAAGCTAGAAATTTACAATGCAATATTGAAAATTGAACAAGAAACTGCAGAAGGTTCACTGCAGGTATGCTTGGTTTGTGCCATTTTTTGTAATCAAGTTAACTTGGTTCATCCATATATTGGTTGTGCAGGCACGAGCTGTTCATATACAGAAAGATCTTGAGGAGGTTATTAATGTTCTTAATGAACGGTCCAGACAATATGGATTGCGTGCTAAGCCAACTACATTGTTGGAGCTTCCTTTCGGTACTCTGATATATATATAATCTTTATCTTTTTCAATATTTTATTATGATGTTTCTGTTTAAGTTTCTAAAAGATGGCTTCATTGAGTCTCTCTTTGTCTCAGTGTTCACATTTTACTGCTGAGATTGTCAATAGCTAATACAAATATACAATTTCGTATAATGGGTTTCATCTTGCTTATTGATCTCTCTGAATTACCTTTGTTTGCTGAGTTAGAATTTAATGGCCAGAATTTGTTGAATTAGATTTCTGCTGAACCTTTAGTGCCTGATCACTTCGGTGGAAGATATGAAGGAGAGGAGGGAAGTTTAGAAAATTAATATGGAGTTTCATCATTTATTTACATCTTTTGGTCACTTTTTTCCCTCGCCTCATATCTTTCATCAAAGTAATTGGACCATTTTCCCTCAAAAATAGGTCCACTTCCTGTGGATTTTATTTCTTTGTTGAGTGTTAATCGAATTACCGGTGAGTCATAAGCACTAGGTAAAATACTATTTACCACTTCAAATAAGTAAGCATCCAGCTAGAATAAGAATGGTAGGAAAACCTAAGAATTAAATACCCTTTGCAGTACAATTGAGATTTTTAGGGCTGGAGATTATAAGATAATGTTAATGGGTTTGATTTTTGTCCCTTTTGTCCAAAATCAAGGCCAGGAAGGCATTGCCAACAAGTTATAATTTGCAAGATTTCTTAACATTATCTAACCTCCTCTATTTTGGATTTGTAGCAGTTCTAACTTCTTGTTAGTTTTATGTTAGGCTAGTCCTAACCATTGTAGTTGTAAGCTCCACCATTTAGCAATGACCCTAATAATAACATTGGATCAAATAGATGAAATGGTAGTCCGATGCATGAAGCTTCTGTCAATGCGGGATCTTAGGGAAGGGTCAGACCACATTGGATTTCTTGTACATAATCTTACTCTGCACTGTAAGAGGTTATTTCCGTGACTCGAATCTATGACTATAAGATCTCATGGCAATAATTTTATTGTTGCGTCAAGATTTCCCTTCGGATAGATGATGTATTAAATATATCCAAGGATATAGGTGAATAACGGTGGTATAATTTAGTGCTTTCTTGTTTTGGATGATAACTCATAGATTTCGATGGCTGATCTATTATTATAGCAGAGTACTTAAACTCAGAATTAATTAATAGCCCATGGAGGATGTTGTGTTTGTTGAGAAGGTCGACCTTGCATTGATGCCTTGTTTCTCACTTTTCTGTTCTGATGCTGTCACATAAATATTACATGAACTGAAAATAAGTTGTTTAAAATGATTCTATAGCTTAAATAAAAGTTTTTTGACTTATTGATCTTTGAAGTTCTTATGCTATATCCCTAGTTTGCTTAATATAATATTCTTCTTCTCTATTATTTTATTGAACCATGGATTGTCATATTTGCATTTGTTACCTGTTTTAATTATGATCACTTGCACATTCGCTATCAACTCACTGACAATAATTTTTCCCCTGTATCATTTTGTTAAGGTTGGCAACCTGGTATACAGGAAGGAGCTGCAGATTGGGGGGATGAAGACTGGGACAAATTTGAAGAAGATGGTAGGTCTCTGAAATTCTCATGTTTGAATGGATATTGTTGAGTGTGAGATAAATATTTGTGTGTGTGTGTATAACTCCAGTGAAATTTTGATAGTAGTTTGATGCTGTGCAATTGAAAATGAATGATTTTTTTTTCATATAATTTCTACTAGATGGCATTCAACTATTGTCTTGATTATTTATTTTCAGGCTTTTCTGTCATAAAAGAGCTTACAATTGAAGTGAAAAAGGATATCCCCACTGAAACGCCAAAGCCTCAAGTTCAAAATGACAAACTTCCTACTGAGAAAGTGCAAGAAACTTCGAGTGGTGAAGACAAGTCTGTGACAACAAGCTTGAATACTGAGGGCACGAATCAGAAGCCCCATTCTTCTACAACTGTGGAGCCAATGACTGAAAATGGTTCAACTAATCTTAATAGCTCTGAAACCATAAGTAAAAGTCCTGCAAGTCCTGGATTAAGTGCAACAGAAAATCCTAAAGATGGTCAGGCTGTACCTGTTAGGCTTGATGATTCACCCCGTGCAAATGAAAATAGCAGGTAAAACTGATTCTTTAGCTGCATGGAAAATTTTGTTACAGATGCATAATATACATTGAAAACTGAAAAAGTTGAAATATCACAAGACAATGCATTTTTTATATGATGTTAAATTGATCCAACCCCTCTTGAGTGATCCATCAAGGAGTGTTTCACCTTTAAACAAAATGGATTATTTAAGACATTTGGGGGAATTTGGATGATATCAGTCAAAAAAACATCATCGATCGGTATCAAGCCATGTTAATCCCAACTATTTGGGGTCGGGCCAAAATCGTAAGTAAATGGGGGATGAATATGTTACCATGGTATTAGGGGCTCAGATACTATTCATTTTTGGAAGACCTAACCCTAGCAATTAGTTGTAGTTTATAATGTTTTTGTAGGAACATAGGTTGTGGTCTATGATCTGATGTACATGGGTTTTACTTTCATCAGATGCACCATTGGCTTTGGCTTCTTTATTATTTTGCGCGAGAAACCTATCCTGTATTGCTTGAATTATTCCAAATCTAATTTTGAAGTAGCAAAAAGGAAAAAAAAAATTGATACTTGTAGAGTTGAATAGAACAATATCAGATACTGGTTCGTACAAAAGGTGGTGTGCATATTATACATCTTGTAGCATATTTTATTGCTAATTCAGATTACCAATTACCAACAACCAAAGCCTTTGTGCCACTAAGTGTAGTCGATTATATGGATATTTTTACGTGAACTTGATCCCTAAAAATGCATTTAATTTTAATTTTCACACCATGAGGTTTGAACTTCAACCTCGAGGATTAGAGTGTTACTCATTCAGATTATTGAGTCATATAAAGCTATGCAATGATCATTTTGGAACTTGTAATAATGTCATTTTGGCCTTTTATAATCACTGTGGATTTCTTATCATCGACTTTTATATTTTAGTGAATTCACTTATTTTTGTTATAGTGATCATGAGACCGCTGAATCCAGTATTTCGGAGGATAAGCATTCTATTGAGCCTTCATGGGGTCCAACTTTTGATCGAAGCGATGACACTTATTCTGTCTGGAGCTACAATCCAAATGTAAAAAATTCTGGTCCGAATTTTGATCGTAGCGATGACACTGATTCTGTCTGGAGCTACAATCCAAAGGTAAAAACATATATATATAATTCCATACCAGTTTCTATCCTTTATTTTAGTTCTCCAAGAGTTCATATCATGTCCCATATCATGTCTCAGGAAAGCGATCATCATACCCAAAGAAAATACTCTTTTGGGTCTGATGACTTCGGTTTATTCCCTCCCATCAAGACAGATTCTCCGAGTGGTGCCAGTGTGGTCGGAAAGGAGAAGGGACCTTTCTTTGATTCTGTTCCTAGCACGCCCATCTACAACACTGGCTTTTCTCCGAGGTTCTCTGATGGCCCAGACGATCATTCTTTTGATAGCTTCTCACAAAATGATTTCTTCGGCACACAGGATACCAATGCTTTTGGTCAGCGCCAGAGCTTTGCAAGATTTGACTCATTTAGCAGTACTACTGACTTCAACAGGCCCGAGTTCGCAAGATTTGACTCCATAAACAGCACAACTGATCACAATAGGGGTGGTAACTTTGCGAGGTTCGATTCAATACGCAGCACTGCAGACTACGGCGGCGGCTTCTCGTCCTTTGACAGCGTCGACTTGTTTGGCTCAGGACCTTTCAAATCCTCAGATAATCAAAATAGCCCAAATAAAGGAACTACGAATTGGGATGCATTTTAGCATAAACACTGCGCTAGCGTTGTGGATCTGCTGCTATCTTGTGTCTTTCCACCATCAAAGAACCTTCTATCCGTCCTGTAAAAAATAACATATTTTTTTCCTTTTTTTTTTCGGTTACTTATTTATCATTATTTGTTGTTTGGTTACCTGTGCGAGAGATTGTATCATGTCTTTGTGTGGATGGGTTGCTTGTGTGAGAAGAGAATAAAACTAATGCCGACTCTGGATTTGGCACGTCAAGGTCAAATATGTGTATTAATCAATCCAACAGTAAGTACTTCCCCCACTACTCTTGTTAGTGTTGTAACTTAGATAAGTGTTCCTGCTTGCTTTGTGAATTATATATCTCGTTAAGATTGTTCTATCTGATAGACATTATTTTTTCAAAAGCTAGTGTAATGGCAGACAACTCGAGTCAATAGCAATCTTTACGGCTACTATTGTCAATGCATTGGTGCTATTATTAAAAGGTCAAACAAAACAAATAATAAAGCAATCTTCTGATATCGTTACTGTCTCTTCAGTAAAAGTCGGTAAATTTCTGAAAGAGCTCTCAGATAGTTCAGTGGAAATCATGACAAATAGCATCAAATATTCAGTTGGTTGATTTGATTCTCGTTGCATTAATATTTAATATGACATATTATATACATCACAACAATTAATCCTTATCCTATGAGATAAAATCGATTATATGAATTTTTCTAATTCTATCTCCTATTACAATATTATATTTATTATATATCTATTACAATATTATATTTATTTGGATGACAATGATACTAGATTAATAATAATAATAAAAGCAAAATCACAATTTTAACAAAGTGAAAAATATCAATATGTTATCTCAGATGCAGCGATAGGATATTTAATTCGACTTCTAAATATCCACAATTCGATTTTTAATCATGATGTATTTGTAGATTTTTCTTCTAAATAAGATAACAAATTAAAGATATTGTAACCGCTGAAATTGGCCACGCGAATACCTTTTGATTTATTCTGATAATCGATAGAGTATCTCATTTAAAAATTACTTAATACTCTATTAAAAATTCACAAGATAGAATCAACCATCTCAAGATTATTCGATGCTAATTTAAAAAAAAAAAAAGGAAAATATTAGTACGCTGCTATAGTCGAAATATTCCTTTTCCCAGATTGAATTAACATAAAATAGGTGTGCGCAGCTTTCATTTTATAAACAATGGGGAAAATATAATATATTGAATTATAGGAGGTCAAATAAAAAAAAATGAAATAGGGGGCCAAAATGAAACTTCGAGATATCGAGTGGAAGTAGGAAAGATATTCCGATGCGCTACAGTGATTCGGTCTAATCGAAACTTTCCCCGCAAACTTAAACTCAAGAACTACAACAACAGGAGAGAGAGAGAGAGAGAGAGAGAGAAGGGTGGAAGGAAGAAGACAGCTCATGGAGGACGACGATCTATTTCTCCAACAGTTCGATCCGAAGGAGCTGGAGATCGCCGCCGAGTTCCTCACCAATTGGCTTCCCTTCCTCACCCGATCCCTATGCGACGGCTGCTCTTCCACTCTCCGCGGCCGCATCGACTCCCTTCGCCCAGGTATCGGCTTTCTCTTCCCCGTTCTTGATTTGTTTTTTTTTCCCTTTTCCTTTGGAAGAATGCTATATTTATTAGCTCGCTTGGGTGCTGTTCTTCTTTAGGGTTTGCCGCTGAAGCCGACGCGGATGCCTCCGGGTCCACTACCACGGAGGATCAGGCGTCTTATGCCTCCGCTAGCTTCGCTGGTCCCTTTCCCGATGTCCAACCGACTGGGTGGGACCAGGATCCGACGGCTTTGCCGGAGTCTCCCCGTATCCGGATGTCTTGGGCCGACATGGCTCAGGAAGACGAGCTCGAGGAGGCTGCGGCGCAAGAGGAAAAGACGGAGGATGCAGGTAGAACTTCGATTGAGGGATCGGCAAGAGTGAAAAGGGAAACTGCGAAGAAGGAGACGGGATTGTCGAGGGAACAGAGGGAAGAAATACGCTTTAGGAATGTTGTCAGGAAGAAGGATTTCATATGCCTGGAGAGGGTCAATGACAAGTTCGTTAATATCCTCGATGGCCTCGAGCTGCATACTGGAGTATTCAGCGCTGCCGAGCAGAAAAGAATTGTGGATCTCGTGTATGAGCTGCAAGAGAAAGGGAAGAATCATGAATTGGGAGGTGAGTGCAGCATAAAAATCTTAGCTTTCAGCAGTGTTTATTTATTTATTCATTGTCAATGCTAAGCTAATGATTCAAGAACCATAATGGAAATTGGGCACCTTTCTAGATATAATGTAAAAAAGATCAATATATATGAGAAGCATTCATCATCATCATGCGGTATTGTTCTTTTGTTAATTTTTGTCCAAATAGCTACCGAATGCAAATATTGTGCTGACTTCACAAACATATGGTAGATACATGGTTTTGTAGTTTCACTTCATAAATGTTGAATACCCTCTTGGATGACTAACAGCTTCTCTGTGCTCAAGCACTGTGAATCTGTGCTTTCTGTTTGTTCGATCTAATAATATGAGCACTGGTTCAGAAGAGATTATAGTGCCCACAAGATTTTTATTTGTTTATTTATTTATTTTTTTGAAACAGATAATTCTTGATTTCTAGTCATTCATGATTATTAGCCTTGTTTTCTGGTAAGTCCTTACAATTGTTGCTGGGTCTCATAGACATTACATAGGGGTGTGACGTATTCAGAAGTTAAACAATTTTCTATTTCAATCAGTCACATAATTGCATAGATTACTTACGATCTTTAGAAGGATGAAAACAAATGAAA
The DNA here is from genome assembly GCA_025175895.1 of Wurfbainia villosa. NCBI lineage: Eukaryota > Viridiplantae > Streptophyta > Magnoliopsida > Zingiberales > Zingiberaceae > Wurfbainia > Wurfbainia villosa. Next base: position 44,664,198 of record CM045991.1, on the reverse strand, counting down.
TACACTTGTTATTCCAAGGCATGTAATGTATCTGTAATGATTTCTTGTCCAATGCCAACTGTTAAAAGTCATCTGAAGGTTTAAGGGGGCATTTAGTTTGTAGAGAATTTTCTGTTTTCTGTTTTCTGTTTTCATTCTCTCATTTTTCAGAAAACAGAAAACAAGTTTTTTTTGTTTTCCAATTTTCTAGAAAACGCTCTTTTATTTTTTGGAAAACGAAAATAAAAACAGAAAACGATTATTTCTCATTTTCCAGTTTTTCAAAAAACGCTCCTTTATTTTCTGAAAAATGGAGATGGAAAATGTGAACCAAACGCGTTTTCTCATTTTCGTAGAAAATGAAAATGAAAAACGGAGAAGAAAATACGTACCAAATGCCCTCTTAGTTACTCAATTTTGACACCTAAATTAATATAATTATCAAAACCAGTTATATTTAATAAAAATTAATTTGCACTTTGCATCATTCGTCCACCAAGGAGAACTCGATTCCAAGCAAGTCGTGAGCATCTTTAATTAGGTCATCATTTTCAATGTGTTAGGAAAAATAATAGTACCAGTTTAGCTTTGTCCTAATGGGTAAGAAATAAGTCTCGTATATTTTATTTGTCCTTTTGTCATTTGGAGCATTGGTGAATGCAAAGGTGATCCAGAGCCTCTAAATTTGGAAAAAGAAACAAAGAGCAAACTGCAAATTTAGAATTTCTTTAGGATATATGGATTTAAGAAAAATAAGAGACAATCATGATTGTATTTGTACCTAAGATAATGTCCACTTTAATCGATTTGTTATATCTCTATAGATGAGATACCGACACACTTGTCAAGCTCAGCCGTTTTATCAAAAATTCTTAAGCTCAAGATGGTTGTAGCTCGTTTCTCTAGGCTAATAAACCCTTTCATTAACTCAATTTTCTGTGGGACTAAACTAGGGTGTCAAATAACTAAATAAGAAATCACGAATAGTTAAAGAATCTTGTACAATCGTGATGTGTCCTTAAGATTAAATAAAACTTTATATGACTGGTATGAGTAACCATAGTTTATGGGCTGGAATGCCAGGTAGCTAGTAAATAACATACTTAATTTTAGAACAACAGAATGTGAATGCTAAATTGAATTTGTGAGATTATTAGAGAAGATAAAAAAAAACAAGAATATTATCTGAGTGTAATTATGTAAACTCCAATGGATAATAGATGAGATCATGAGAAAAAAAATTTAAATTGATATGGAAATGTTCAAGACCATTAATTAATTGTGGTTAGGCAGGTTAAATCTACTAAAGCGGTAAAGAAAATTATGTTGGCTGCAATTAAGCAAATTTTGAAGATTTGGATATTAATAGTGATTAAACCTTGCATATAATTTAGTGAGATGAGCTGTGTGTGGCTGATGCATAAAAGTCGAGATTAACAAGGCTTCTTGTTGTTATCTTATAGATATATAAATTTTATCTTACTGGGGTCGAGTCTATTCATCATCGTCTTCTCTCAAATCCCCTACCTAACTCAATTTTTGAAAGGAAAAACTCAGCCTGTGTTTCTTTTGGAATGTGTTCTGTAAAACTAATTTATAAACTCGCTAAATTGTACAGCCTAATAATCAAGCTTGAAATCTTTTCAAGCTTCTTAGGCAATTTAACATTTTGATTGGATTTATTTTAAGAGTCAGTATGAACAATGTTTATTTTCTTGTCCATCAACTGATTCATTTGTGCAGTAAGGTTAATATAAACAATTGTTTTTAGCTTCATTTTGATGATTCAAACAAAGTAACTGTTTCACTTAATTAAGCACTATAGTACTATAAACGCTGAGGGAATAGGCTCAAAGATTGTTGTCTTTTAGTTTTAAATTAAACCTCTGTTGCGAGAGCAATATAGTTGGTCATATTTTAGTAACTTGTAGTGAGTATTTCAAACCCAGATTCAGATTCCCTTTGTCTTCTTCAGGATTTCACATTACAATTTTTTAGAATCTTAATTCCAAGTGTGACTTTGATACTTCGCACGATCATCTTTCTCGTTTTGAAGAGAATTGCACTTCTGTATTTCATCACTGACATTCTGGTATACTCATCACTACTTAAGATCATGTTTTAAACTTTTAACTTTTATATTCATTCACTTCGATGCAAGTTTTTGATTGCATCATGAATGGTTGTATTTGTAGAACACACATATTCCGAACCACCGAAATGGATGCGTGGCAAAGGACGAGTGACAATTCAATTTGGATGCTGCTATAATTACGCCGTGGTACGTTCTTTTTTTTTTCCATTGATTGTACACGTTTCTGGAGAGAAGATTTGATCAAACTAATAAGTATTTGGTTGTAGGATAAGAATGGAAATCCTCCAGGCATTCTGAAGAATGTCTTTGCTGATCCATTCCCTCAACTTTTCAAAGTCATAATAAAACGGCTAGTTCGCTGGCATGTGCTTCCGACGACATGTATACCTGACAGTTGTATCGTCAATATCTACGAACCTGGAGACTGCATACCACCTCATATTGACAGCCATGATTTTGTTCGACCGTTCTGTACCGTTTCATTTCTCAGTGAGTGCAGTATCATTTTCGGATCAAAATTACAGATTGTCGGGCCAGGCGAGTTCCATGGTTCTATTGTAATCCCCTTGCCAGTTGGGTAAGTTCGATAATTTACGGATCCCATAAATTGATGATCAACTTGTTGCATTTGACACTGCAGAATCTGTGTCTCTTCCTGGCTGATCCGTCGTTTCTCTCTTGTCTAGGTCGGTACTTGTTATCAATGGTAATGGAGCCGACGTAGCGAAGCATTGTGTCCCAGCTGTTCCGACCAAAAGGTAAGTTCAGCTCCCATCTAAATATCCCTTTTTCTCTTGCTCAAGGAACTGACTGCCCGTGTGTTTTCCCCCCGTGGAAATTACAGAATTTCTATCACATTCAGAAAAATGGATGAGTCGAAGTGGCCTATTGGGTTTACACCGGAATCAGATTTGAACAACATCCAACCACTTGAATATCCCCTGTTAGAAGCTAGCAGATCGCCCCGTCCGGAGAAGAACAAGCAACTGGAGATAGAGAGTAAAAGCTTCAAGAAAGGAGAAAATAGAAAGGGCAGACGCCGCGAAACTAAGCATGTACAGAATTTCCATGACAGGCAGCAGCTCGCTAGCGATGCGGGCTTTCATGGAAATCGGGATGGCCAGTCACCAAGTCACAGCGGCAGCGGTAGTTTTGTAAGAGGGAGCAGCAGTTCAGGTTACAAGATTGAGCCAAAGCCAAGGAAGCCAAGACGAAGCATCCAGCCAATTGCAAATGACGATAGCCAGTGGACGACGACCCCAACAAGCCACCCACACCGAGAAGACGATCACGATTTCGACGATGACAGGGAACCAAATGGAAGGACAGTTAGGCTTTTGCAACGCAGGATCATCATAAATCGCAGAGTGACAGAAGAAGAAGAAGAAGATGAGTCGATGCGAGGGCCGCAACTGCCAACACAGGATGATTCCCGACTTCGTTCGCGATCCTCGAAAGGGAGGCGGAAGATGAGAATGAACTTGTCTGATGGCTAGTACGGGAAGTAGTTCAGTTAACATCCAGAATTTTATGGTTTAGTTGAGATTGGTTCGATTGTTTCTAGCCTCGACGCTATTTCTCTTTACTTTAACTCCACGGTTTGTATTGCAAAGCATACTTAAGAAATGTGTCAGTACGCTGCATCTCGGCTTAAGTTAACTAAAAATGAAGAATTACTAAAATAAATAATATGCTACGATAATACAATTAAAGTGTTCTAACTAATTCCTCTCCATTTCTTTTATGATCTGATGATGTTGGTGTCTCTAGCCGGCGTAGACGTCCAAGAAATAAAGCATGAAGACGAGAAGGAAGCAGCAGCAGAGCATGGGAATGGGGCCGAAGACCCACAAGTAGAGGGGGAAGGAGAAGTAGAAGGCTCTGAGGCCGAGCGACCAGAAGTATCCTCCCCTGTTCACCGTCGCGGCCACGTACTCCACCGCCAGCTCCGCCCCTTCCGGCCGTTGCCGCTCGGCCGGCGGCACGTTGATCAGCATGCTGGCGTGGCTGTAGTACCTGATCGACTGCAGGTTGAGCAGAAACGCCAGGAGGAAGCACACCAGGATCGCAAAGAACTTCACCGACCGGCCCACCTCGCTCGTGTCCCCCACCACGATCTTCATCTCTTGCCGCCCCAACTGCCGGCCACGGTCGTCATCAGCACTGCAATCAGCGAGCTGAGCGTGATGGCCATCGACGCTAGCAACGTCGACGCCATGATGTTATTCCTCAGCGTTTGCACTGCCAACACTCCATCGTTCGACTAACTAATTAAATTGATGAATAAAAATATGGCACCTCCATCATTGTTCGAGTCCAGATGCCGCGGTTGACGGCGTTGATGCCGATGACGGTGGTGGTGGGGCGGTGGAGGATCCGGTGGAGCAGCCAGAGATGGTAACACAGCATCACTGCGAGGCCAAAAGGAACCAGAATGTAGTCCACCTCTTCTTTCTTCATCTTTAAGCCCTACGTACGAATGAAATCCGGACAAATATATATATATATATACATATAAACCAGAGGATCTAGTAAGTAGACAACTTGGCCTTCGCTGTGGGAGAAAAGAGATGTGAAATGAAACGATGGTTCCAAGATGATTCCTTGAAGTCCAGAGTGTTATATATATATATATATATATATATAAAAGAAATAATTTTCTATGCAATACACGTAAATATTTATGAGCATCTTTATTATTCACCGATCGATCTTTTAGAATTCAAAAATTAATCTACAATGTTCACCAGATTAAACAATAGATAATGAAAATATACAAATATATAAGTTGACAGAATGTTTGAGCCTCCAGCTCAACTAATTTAATTTTGAAAGTGATGACCCTCTTTCAAGGGTTCCATCACCCACTAAAGTATATTTAGAAAGTGCTCGGTGTCAGCATCGGAGCTCTATACACAGTCGCATTATCTCTCTAAGATCGAATTTGTACTCGGTTCTCCCGAGCAGCTTCCAAGATCGTCTGCACAGTTTTTCTAAAATTTAGCACCGAATGCATCTCAACAGAGAATCAAATTGTGATTATCTGTGTGATATCTCATTCGATTTGCCGATGCACCGTGCTCCGGAGAGCTTCACACAGTTGCATACTTCTCAGTCTTACAAATGGAGGGAGAAATAAAAATCTTTTCTTGTTTTCAATACATGGGAATAAAAAAAAAATGAGAGCCATTGAAGTTAAAAAATAAATAAATAAACAAACAAACAAATATATTAAATATATATTTCTTAAGAAGAGTAAAGTGGGTCTGAGGCAGCAAATTGGAATTTTTTCCCTCACGAGGCGAAGTGAATTCTGACCTTGGGAAATGGAATTAGAATGTCAATCAGCAGTTATCTGATGGTGGAGGACTGGAAGCGTGCTCAAAAGTGAAAGCTGCTTTGAGGGCTCAGTGCGTGTCAGGTTAGCCTCCACTGTGCAAGTATCATGCCATTTGCCATCCCAAATGGCTCAAGAAGCTCGAGATGGATATATATCCTTTCTTATGATCGTCCACTAATTCAAAGACGCGACTTGCATGTCATTTCTTCACACGATCGATCGATCGATCGATCGCATGCGAGAGAATGATATTTTGTTAAAAGTGTGAATTTTATGATTTTGTAGTATTTAGTAATCACTCTTTATCAGCTTGCTCATCATGCCCAGTTTGTATGATCCATCATGCCCAGCAAGATTAACGTTAGGAGGCGTTTAGTTTAGTCCCATAGATTCACGGCGCTTCACGACCGTATTGCATTGAGCGATCTTCACTTTTATAAAAGATTAAAACCGTCAATATAACAATATCTCACAGTAGATTTCATAATATTGTGGGAAAAAAAATCATGAGTAATTTATAATCGCAATGCAAAATCTAACTATTACAAAAAGATAAGACCCAAGCTAATATTTCCATCTAATAATTATTAATTGATCCTTCCTCTCTTATGTAAATCTATCTCGCACTAACTAGCACATCATTCCCGTAGAGACCTGACAAAGATCTTCGCGATTAAGTGGCAAGTGGCAAGCACCACTATAATCGTACTGCAATTCCTCTACCCGAATACCAACTCGATTCACTGTACTCATTGCTGAGGAGGACAAAATTGCCAACTGACCAGCTATTATTGTTCAAGACCTCTGACCAAAATTTTTCGACCTATTTATCTTCTTGCTGCATTAGCTTTCCATTGGATAAAATATTTCTCATAATTTATTTTCCTTACGATGATTGATTGTGATGGATTCTAACCTTTTGCAACAGCGTATGCATGTCCAGAGTCCAACACGGAGAGGACAAAGAATAATTCACGGTTTAAGTTCACAAATAGTTGAATTAATCTGCAGAGCAAGTTTTGCCATGACAATAGATAGCACAAGCTCAATGAGATGTTGGAATGATGAGCAATTAGCACAAGAAGAATGAAATGAAAAAACTGATTCGGCAATTCGATGTAGCTGAAGAATTTGCAAGTTTCAGGTGCGGGAGATAAATGAAGATCTAGCTCTCTGCTGCAAATGCTTTTTCAGGGTGATTACCTTCGATCATTGAGTGGTGGGGAAAATCGTATTTCATTCTTTCAGCTTGGAGATGGTTATCAATGAGTACTCGCACCACTTCTTTGTGGACCACTGCATTGCCCTCTTCTGTTAGATGCAAGCCGTCACTGTAAAAATGATTTAAACAAATAGGTATCTTGCATTAGAAATCTCGGATCACTCTATGAGAACTTCAACAATAAAAATAGAGAAAAAAAACAAAATAGTAAATGTGAAACTGTTACATTAGCGGCTCCCTCCGACTGCCCCTATCGATAGAGGAGGTAAATCAAGAATTTAGATGGAAAATGCAAAGGAAGGAGTCAGTCGATAGTCCAGAGTCATGACCTTTCCGTTGCACTTGCCAACTAGCAACTTTAGTATTCAGTCATAACAAGATGTGCCATATTCAAGCTCAATGTAGATCAATGAGGGACTGATTGATGATGGAAAAGAGACTAAACTTGTGCAATCTAATTTTGCACCTAATTTCACAATGAATTCATCAAACATGAAACTAGTGAAACACTATTGCAGATTACCTTAGAAACCTTTCGTGCCATGCTATCGTTTCTTGCATCTTTGACCATAGATCAATGCAGGGAACATTCAACTCCTTAGCTAGCTCCATGCACTGCCTAGCATAAGCGCCAGTATTGTCATTCATCCTTTCTGGTTGTTTCATTGCGTTCTCGCCGTATAAGGATCTAATTAGTGAAAAGAAGCTCAATGTCAGGATATGATAGACTAAATATTGCATTACATCACTAAATAAAGCACTTTGACGAACAAATATAAGGGTGTTTACTTGAGAACTGCATGGACAGACTTGTGAAGAAATTTAAAAAATATATATTTATATGAAGAGACTATTGTGTGTGAGGTTACACTCCATCACGTATCTGAATGTTTCCTTTCAGCAAGTATAAAATTCAAATTGGACCAACTACATACAGCACGAAGTATGGCAAGCACACCACATCAAGAACTGATCTGGGTGCTATTATTGAAGATGTGGAGTGTTTCAGATTCGTCAGTGTGATTTTATGTTGGGCCAGATTTATTAACGTTAAAGAAAATAAATCCTTTGTTTTAACCAGTAAATTAACCTATTATTATTGTTTATCTACGTTACTGTAACTGCACTAATTCCATGCTAAGCTAGGCTTAATCCGATGAGAGAGTCAAGAAAAGCCAGAATAAAGGTTCTAAAACTGCTCCTACTACTGCTAATTAGTTTAACATGAGTCTGAAGTCTTCTGAGAACCAAACAGTACCTAGACGACAGAAATAAATAATGAAGAAAAAAGGAAATAAAATCAAACAAAAAAGAAAGGGCAAGGAGGTAAAAAGGGTCATGTGATATGCTGGATAAAAACAAAAGAAGTTATCCATAGATGAAGAATAGACAGTTGCATGATTACATAAACAAACTCCTCAGAAGGAAATGTGTTGAACTACGCATCCTATGAATTCAAAATGTTTTGAAAAGAAACCAAAGAGAGATGCATGCAGTGCACATTTGAACTCACTAGTTATACGAACATGCTACAGCAGAATATGCAATTTTATTGTGTAAAGCTGGATTATAAGAAAAACAACCTTGAATATTCCTTCCGCCCATCTTCATCAACTGGGGGTGGAGTGATCAGTATTACCAGTGTAGTGGCTGAACAATCCTAAAATATCAGATCATGCACAAGATCAGGAAGGAAAAACAAACATGAATAAGAAAAACCTTCAACAATATGGAGTGAATGTCAACAAAACATGAATAAAAAAACCAGCATCCGTTACATGCAAAAGTGAAACTGAAACTTTATCTCAATAGATGTATGAGTTTAGTATTGTTTGTTTAAAGCTGATCTACACTTTTCAGGATATACAACGCCACCAACTAATTCATAACAAAAATAGGGATATGTCATTGCACAATGTCTAGGATTTATGCACCACAGAGTTTTATTTCCTCTAGTTCAACAGATACAACGAGCATCTTATCTAAGCATGTACAGATAAATATGGATATTACCATAAACAACTATATCCTATGGGTTCTGTTATATACCCTTGAACCTTATATTTATAGCCTTGACGAAATCTATAGGTTCTGTTAAACACAACTGCTACTGTTGCAAATAAACAAGCATAGATTTTAAAGGAACAATTAGAATACATAAGCATGCTGAGAAAGTAATAATTGCATTTCTTCGTCATTTTAGCCATGTTAGTTCTAACTATTTGGAGTAGACTCTAGGGATCTTCTCTCATTTGGACTATGCAAGGCTGAATAGAGCTTTCAAATCATTTTTATTTAACTGAAGTTTTCTCTCTTTCCTTTTATCCCTTGCTTTTATTCGTTCACAATCTATAATTATTGATTTAACTTGTCAAATCATAGAGTCTATCAGTTGTCTTTGGATTAAATATTTACGTATTTTCCATTAATTTTATCATAGGTTAATTAATAAATCTATCACAAGTTTTGTATGGAATTTCAAATCTCATAACAATTAAAAGTTTCAAAATACATCAAATTTTTTGGTTTTACCTTAAATCCTTTCATCCATCTGCAGGTACCAACCATGTCATGCCGCCAATTAAGTGGAAAAAACTCTTTAACACTATCTCTAAAGTTAGCCCTAACCTCATAATCGACCCCACCTAAGTACATTTTGCCACTAAGTTGGCATGATTGGTACCCAGTCAGCAGACTATGTAGACAGATTGACTAATCTCACATTCTGCCATGTCAGCTCCATGTCACCAACTTAACAGCAGATAGACAGAAGACATGATCTGTTTGGAACTAAAATCTAAATATTATGATAGATTTGATGTTCCATTCAAAGATTGATAGATTTGTGAGTTAACCATTTTTCACATGTTTGAGCTACATCTAATTGCTACTTTTATACACAATTGCATTTTTTTTACGAGGGAATTGCACTTCTCCAGATGAAGAATTGTAACCTTCAAATGGTTGACAATTTTTCTTAGGTTCTCCTTGTATTCCTCAAGAGGAACATATTGTCGTTCACTTGTCCGTCCCAACAATGCTGCGTCATTTGCACCAAAGAAAATAGTTACCACAGCAGGATGTGTCAAGGAGTTCTGGAAACACAGAATAAAGCTTTCAGTTCACCATAGAACATAAATTAGCATAAACAAGATCCAAACAATGATGGGAATAAGGCAAAGGCACCTAGAGTTATTTAAATTTTGAGTTCCAAAAATGTAAGCAAGGGGATCTAGCTAATAAGTTAAGACAGCTTAGATGCATTGTCAAACTAATACATGGTTGAATTAAGAATATTATCGCCATAAATCATATAAACATAAATAACTGCTAATATCATCAATAAATATTCTATAACACCAAATAAGGCATAACAAAATGGAATATGATTAAGTTTCCAACATTTGCCAATAGCTGAAATATGTATTGACCATGCAGGTAGCTTCAAATATATATATAAACCGATTTAATTCTTCATAATGCTGATACTTCTCTTTGATTGCCAGATTCTTTTTTTTTTTATGAATTTAAATAAAAATAAACCATTTGGGTCTTCCCTATGTCTGGTAGTGGACCTGAACTTATAGAATAGTTTCGTCCGAAGAGCCAATTAAAGACTAAAACAAGGGGAAAAATATTGTGAAACATAGCATATTTTCAAATGAGAATGAAAGACATACCGGGGGAAAGATGTGATTAAGCAAAAATAGAGCCCATCTTGTGTTGTAGCCACCATAACCTCTTACAATTACATCAGCCTTAAAATTGAGAAACATGTAAACACGGTAAGACAAACAGTTAGAAGTTCAAAGAACATACATGAAGAAATGAAGTTAAATCTAAATATTCTAAGAGGAGACCATAATTGTCTTGAACTGTAATATAATGTACTTATCCATTTAAATTACACCCTAGTTAACTTCCTGATGCAGTACCAGAAGATGATTAAACGAGAGGGATTGAAGTATATTAAGAGGCCCCAACAATCACAAATTTTGGAAATAAATAACCTATTATTCTCCGCCAACATAGTAGAGAATGAATTACTCCCTCTTAAAGAAAAGCCCACTGTCGACGAAAGAAAACATTAAGCATAGAATGCTCATCGCATCCACAAACAAAGATTTTTAAGAAAAATAAAGAATTTCTAGTTTGCCAACTATAAAGGCCCCACTATTTATGAATGAGAACATGGAGGAACGGATGCCGAAGATTTAGTAAACTTTACGATCTGATCCAGACAGAAAACTCGCGATAGGAGGATCGCGTGAACGAGAAAAATAGTAAAAAAAAAGCGGAACCTTTCGCGAGTAGGTATTTGCAAGAGAAGCCCCCCACCCGCCGTGCCTGAAGGATTGCTCTGTGATGGAATCTCCAAATAGAACGAACTGCGGCCTAGCCGCCTCCGGCACCCCGATCGGCATCTTCGCCTCCGCTTTCTTCGTCCCCACCGCCGAAATTTACACACAGATCGGCCCGCTCGGTGGCGGCGGTGGTAGTAGAAACACTCGAACCAAACCGGCGATCGGCCCAATCTCAAACCCAAGTTCGACCCAACCCGGAGATGGGATCTGACATATTAATCCCCCAATTTCTCTAAATTTGACAATATCACCCTTGGTGAAGGCAGTGGTAGTAGAAACAGTCGAACCAAACCGGCGGTCGGCCTAATCTCAAACCCAAGTTCGACCCAACCCGGAGATGGGATCTGACATATTAATCCCCCAATTTCTCTAAATTTGACAAAATCGCCCCTTTCTTCCTCTTCCGCCCGCTCGTTATCTTCGTAGCTCGCGGCCGCCGTTCTGTTTCCTCCCATCGATCGCATGGCGGCGTCTTCCTTTCTTAAACCCTCAAACCTCCATTTCCCCACCACACTCCTCCTCCTCCCTCCCTCCTCCTCCTCCTCCTCCTCCTTCTCCTCTTCTTTCCGCTTCCAAGCCGCCTCCTATTTTAGTCTCTCCCTTTCCCACCGTCGCCAACTCCTTTCGCCTCTTCCTGCCCGAGCCAAGGAGGCCGCCCTTGCGGTCGCTGGGGATGAGGAGAAAAAGGAGGATCTGGGCGCTGCCGTCGACGCAGCAGTGGAGGCGAAGGCTGAAGAAAACTCCGATGCACCGGTCGCCGAGGAGGCGAACGTACTGGAGCGCCGGCCTTGCGAATTGTACGCATGCAATCTTCCCAGGAGTTGCGACATCTCCCAGCTCTTAGATCTATTCAAACCTTATGGCACCGTGGTTTCGGTCGAGGTTCGCTCTTCTCCCTTTTCAGATGTTCCACTCTTCTTCAAGTTACCAGTTCCGTTGGAAATGGGTTGTGTTCGATTTCGGGATGAGGATTGACACTGATTAATTGACATTTTCTTAAACGGTAACAAGCTGATCCTTCTCCATTGATTACAAAGATTTTGCTTCATAAAGATCTTTGATTTTTTATCTGAACCCAACAGTGGATTTACCACTCGACTATGGTTGGATCTCAACGTTTATGCAATTACACTATCAATTGTAAATATTTCATAGCCAATAAAAGACTGATAACGTTCACTGCTAGTGATTCAGTGTCTTCTTTTTCTTGGCATACAGTTTTCCTGCTGAGCTGTTGCAGCAATGTTGTATGGATTCCTTAGAGGAGAAAGTACTTCTTACAGTTAAATTGACTTTGTAGACATGTATCTTTCACATGTTGTCTGCCTTCAAGAAGATACAATGACTTGATAATTCAATTATATTTGTTAGAACTGAATCTTCTTTCACTGATTCATTCAATTTGGTTTTCCTATGAATGAATCAAAAGTGCTTCCCATGAACTGAACTATACTCCCCCCATATGGCATTACCTTATTACCTCGACAAGCTGTGAATTTTTTTAATAGCTTGTATATTAGATTCTCGAGTAATCAAGCTTTTATTTAACTTGTTTTTACTAGTCCTTAACTGAAGCATGGACTTATTTCAGGTATCCAGAGATGCTGAGACTGGTCTTAGCCGAGGTTCTGGTTATGTTACAATGAGCTCTATACAAGAAGCTAAAGCAGCAATAACTGCATTGGATGGTTCGGTAGGTTTTGAAATTCTCTTCTTCTACCGTGTTAGCTGTGTTTATATAATACCCGTCTTCCGGCAGGACCTTGGTGGGAGAGAAATGTGTGTCAAATTTTCGGCTGATATGACTTCTGGAAGGACAAACATCAAGGCCTTGTATACAACACCAAAAAAGAACATAGTCTTTGAGAGCCCGCACAAAGCCTATATTGGTAACCTTTCATGGTCCGTGAAACCTGAAGATTTGAGGAAATATTTTAGTGAATTTGGAAGTGTTTTAAGTACTAGGGTGCTCTATGATCGCAAAGGAGGGAAAAACCGCGTCTATGGTTTTATTTCATTCGCTTCTGAAGATGAACTTAAGGCAGCAGTTGAGACAAATGGATCGGTAGTTTTCCTGTAACATTTCAATTTGGAGCATGTAGTTTAAACATATGTTTCCAATTATATATATATTTCTTCTTTCCACGACATGTTCTTGCAGGTATTTAATGGGCGAACGTTAGTGGTTAGGGAAGTCATAAACAGAGATGATCAATGATCCAACAGTTTGGTGTGTTCAATTATGATACATTTGTCGTTCTTGGCGGGAGTAGTATGCCGCCGCCATGTTTGCTTGTCGATGGTGTTTGCTTCTGTAACAGGTACAAGATCCTCGACTCCGATATTATGTTGTCTTTTATAAGTTATAATCGCATCAAATTCTTCAGAAACAAATTCATTAGGTACACCAGCATGTCACTGCACCATACTATGGTTGTATTTTTCTTGTATCTTTATAATGTTGTTTGCTCTCCTATTTGATTTGATAAATCGGTATCAAATTCTTCAGAAATGATTCATCAAGCTAAGTACACCAGCATGTTTTCTGCATCTTTTAGTTCGTATAGATGATGAAATCATTTTTTCGAGTTCCAACTCAACAATTCACCAATATAGGAAATACATGCTTTATGCTAGTATCTTAGTAGACTCGAGGATCATACATCATCTGATTAAGTCGATAAGACCTGTTCAAGATGTATTATCATCCTTGTAACTATCTTTAGATCAGTTTCACTGAAGACTTTGCTCGACGAATTACTGTTCTATTGCATCTTCTTGTCATCGAGTTCCCGAATACATGTAATATTTTGATGACTGTCAGAACCTTGAGTAAGTGTTTAAAAAGGTGGGAGAAAGAAGGGAAAAATTGTTGATCGCCTTCCTTGCTCTCTAGATGTACCTCTTCTCCTGCCCTCCTGCACACGGCCAGATGCGTGGCGGCATAGGAACCATCGACGCCGGACGGTGGGTCACCGGAGAAGGGTCTGCTTTCGCTCGATTTCAGGTCGAAACACACGGATGAATCCCTCCTGCGGTATCTTTCATTTAGGTAGACGAAGGGGAGGAAATCAGTGGCACTGGAGTAAAACAGACCCGAGAGAAATAATAATCTTGCAATTCCTTCTCCATTTATCTTGTTCTGGTAATTCTGTTGATCCATAGTTTTTTTTTTTCCATTCTTTACAGGGAAAAAGTTCACAATTTTTTATTCGGTGAATCCGTTGCTCACTGAGGCGGCAGTTGTTGTCAGCATGATGATATACAACAGGCTTCAGGCGTTTTAAGTCGCATCTATGTGATTCTCCCAGCATTGTACCCGATAAATTAAACGTCTAGCTTTTGACTTTGACTTGTACGTTGTTTTTGTCCTTTGACTTTTAGTTGATTACTTGATCGTCAAATATACTTTTTTTTTTTGTTTGGTTTTGTTTTGTTTTGGCATGAATGTGATGTTGGACAATGAAATTACATGTCAATTCATATTTATCTATGGAGAATTTTAAACTATCAACTTTGATAGTTAGATCAAGCCGAATTGTTTCTCAAAATACAATGACATCTCTTTTTACTCGGTAAAACTTGCGATGGAATTATTATTTTTTCACTAATAGTGAATGTGTAAGAGAAAATTGTTTTCGTATATTTGTTCATAATATATTAAATATATATACTTATAAAAAAAATATAAATTAACCGTTAAACTTTCAACGCGCAACTAAAATTTCATACCCAATGAAATTTTTTTCATCCATTTTATTTTTTTTTTTCATTCATAATTTTGTAATACGTGGTACTAAAACATTTTTAAAAAATAATTATATTTTTTTTATTAATTAAATATTCGCGCTATTGTGTCGGTGTCGTTGACTTACAGCAGTGCAGGGAGGGATCTCAATGGAGGCGGGAGCAGACTCTGGCTTCCTTGTACACCTTTCCCGGGCGGCAGTAATAGCCCTTCTTCGGCGAGCAGTGGGCGTCGTCGGAGCAAACGCAGAGCCCCTCCAGGGCGCACCCTTCCCTGACGATGCTCGTCGTCCTCCCTTGCACTCCCAGCACCTGATCGCTCCACTCGCTGGAAAACAACCCGTCCGGATCGAACGCATCCTTCACCCCCAGGAACTGCCGCCCCTTGGCGTACTTCCGCGCCGCCCCGTCGAAGGCCAGGTTCCGGTTCTTGCCCCAGTGCGGCAGCCCGCCGTACTTGACCAGCGCCATCTGCTCGATCTCCTCCAGCGCGTCCTCGTGGAGGCGCGGAGCCATCGGGTCGTCGCGGCTCCGGTAGTACGTTATGTCGAAGTCGACCGAGTCTTGCTGCTTCCCGAGGAAGGCCGTCGACGCCTTGACGAAGCGCACGAGGATGCCGCTGTACAGTTCGACGCCGCAGAGGGCGTCGGGGTTGAGGTCGCGGAGCCTCTGCACGTCGCGGATGAAGTCGGAGGCATTGGGGACGGCGACGCTGATGGTCGTCTGGTGGAAGAACTCGCCGCGGATGCGGGGGTCCCACGGGCAGGAGGTGAGGAGGCCGTCGGCGGGGCTGCGGAGGCACCCGCTGTAGGATTGGATCCTGTGCTGGTAGCCGATCACTGGATAGCCGGTGAAGAGGAGCCCGTCGTTGGAGAGGCCGTATCCGAGCAGGCGGATGGCGGAGGTCGTGAGCTTCGAGTTCAGGCACTTACCGCCGGCGTCTCCGACGGCCTCCGATATCTCCTCTGCGTTACCAAAAAAAAACAAATCATTAGCGAAACTTTCACTTGGCCCCTGTATTTTATCTTTTTTTAAATGAATTACCTGCTGACCGAACGGCTTCCGCCGCCAAGGTCGCCGTGGAACGGAACCCGATGAAGTCGAAGCGGCCGTCTCCGGGAGTACCGTCGGGGACCCGATCGTCGATGCGGTAGATAGCTCTCCGGTGGCCGGGGTACCACGCCACGTCGGCGAACTCGTGCTGCTTGCCGAAAGCGACGAGCTTCGCCGCCAGATCTGAATCGTCGCGAGTCGAGAACGTGATCGACCTCTTGAACAGCGGCTGCACCTCCAACGTCACCTGCAAATTTTATCTGGTGATTTTCCGGCAGTAAATTTTATTTTTTCCCTTTTGCCGGTTTCATAGTTTCCGTTTTAAATTTCAGGGGCTGTACTGACGAGTCATATAAAGGTGCTCGTCGTCCGGTCGTCGTACCTCCGAGATGACTCCGAGAACTCCGAGGGAGACCTTGACGGCGTCCAACTCGGGGTCGCCGGCCTCCAGCACCCTCACCTTGGCGTACCCCTCCGCCGGCGTCGCCGGCGTCACCAGGCGCACGCTCACCACGTACTCGTGCACTGCGCTGCCCTTCCCCCACAGCGAGCTCCCGTGCGACCCCGTCGCCAGCAGGCCCCCCACCGTCACCCCCGACCAGTACGTCGCGTGCGGCAGCGCCACCCCCGCCGCCCCCGCCGCCGCGATCACGTCCGCCAGCACCGCCCCGCCCTCCGCCTTGATCGTCGTCCCTCCCGCCGCCGCGAGGACGACGCGATCGAGTCGCCGCGTACTGATGATCAGCCCAGCGCCGTCTCCAGCGCCGGGGCAGGCCAGCTTGGGAATGCTGTGGGAGTAGCGCGTGACGACCTTCATCTTCCGTCCTGCGGCGGAGCCAGCGGCCACGGCGGCGACGAGCTCCTGCTCGGTGGACGGGTACACGACCTCGGCGGCGTGGCAAACGGAGCGGTCGGGGAAGGCGCCGTAGGCATTGGTGAAGGTGCACTTGGTGGTGCCGCCGTAGGAGCACCTCACGGGCTCCGGCGGAGGGCTGCAATTCACGACGCGGCCACGGAGCCACGGCATTAAAAGGCAATAATACCGAAGCAAAAGAACGACGACTTTAACAAGCCAAATGATGAGTCTCCTCATCATTTCAATTCGCACACTACGCACACACAGATGCCCATTAGCTTTCTACCATCATATATAACATTTATGTCGACATAAAAAAAACAAATTAAATAATTTACATTATACAAAAGCAACAAAATTTTCATATAATATAAATATCATCTGAGTAATTGTTTTAAAATTAAGATCGTATGATAATTTATAGATGATTAGATACTGATTGTTTTAAAATTTTCTTTCGAATTTAAAATGATTCTCTATGATTTTATCAATCGTATTATGATTTAAAGGATTTTTCATAATTTATGTTTCTCATAATAATTTTAAAATTGATCGATAAAAATTATTAAATTGACAATTTCAATCTTTTTACATATTATTTTAAAACTTTGGCCATATTATGCCGACTAACACTAAGAAAAGAAATGCTTGGTGGGTTGCACATGAAAGATAGGACCAAAAGCAAAGTTGGACATTGTTTTCAAGCATCTACACAGCCACTCATGATATCGATTCGTTAAATTTATTGGGATAACGTTGTTTTTCCCTTGTTGTTTTGGTGGGATTCCCCTTATTTGCATGATCTGTTGGTGCTCAGTGATGGATTTGGAATTTGAAAATTACATTTTATTTTTTCTTTAGGTTGGTATTAAATATCTAGATTTTTTTTATTCGATTGATTTTAAAAATGATACATTCGATCGTATGAAAATTCTTTATCGATTATTAAAATAAATCGAGAAATTTATGTATGCTAATAGACAATTGATCAGTCGTCTAGTATTTTAAAATTTATTATTTTATTTTTAAAATAAATTTTTTATAAATGTATGCTAATTTAAAATGACTAAGAGATGGTCAGTATTATAATTAGGGTTGTAAGTGAGCCGAGTCAATTCAAGTTTTATAGTGTTCAGATTTTTTTGATAAGATAATCAAGTCGAGCCGAACCGAGTTTAAAATTAACTAAACTATTGAAAAATCTGTTCAAACTTGACTTGTTTTTTTTTTTTTTTAGTTTGAGCTTGGCTTAGGTTTGAATTGAGCTTAGTTTATTTAATGGGTATCGAGCTTCTAATCAAGCTTATTCAAACTTATTTAAATGTTATCAACCTCTTAAATCAAATTTGTTTGTTCATTTAAAATTTTACTAATTTAATCTTAGTTTATAAATGAGTATAAATAAATTCAAAAATAATTTTTAAAAGTGTATAATCATAAATCAGCTTGTTAATGTTTATGAACACTGTTCAGATTTATTTGATAAGATAATCAAGTCGAGCTGAACCGAGTTTAAAATTAACCAAACTATTGAAAAATCTGTTGAAGCTTTACTTGATTTTTTTTTTTTTAGTTTGAGCTTGGCTTAGGTTTGAATTGAGCTTGGTTTATTTAATGGGTATCGAGCTTCTAATCAAGCTTATTCAAACTTGAATCAAGTTTGATTCAAACTTATTTAAATGTTATCGAACTTTTAAGTCAAACTTATTTGTTTATTTAAAATTTTACTAATTTAATCTTAGTTTATAAATGAGTATAAATAAATTCAAAATTAATTTTTAAAAGAGTATAATCATAAATCGGCTTGTCAATGTTTATGAACACTGTTCACGAATACTGTTCACAAATATTATTCACGAATAATACTGTTCACGAACACTAACAAGTCAAATACATATGTATTCAAGCTTGTTTATTTAATTTATCAAATTGTTCAAACTTGTTTATTAATTGACTTTGATACATATTGAACGAACATAAACGAGCTCTTACCGAGTCGAACACAAAGTTTGTTCATGAACACTTGATTAATTTACAATCCTAATTATAATTCATGAGGTCATATCTCTATGATTTTTTTTATTTTTTATTTAATTAACATAGTATATTCAAATATTCGATCTGATTAATTTTTAGAATGATAAATTTGATTCTAAAAAAATTTATCGTCAAAATAAATCAAAAACAGATGATGGACCAATTCAATTTTTTAAGATCGAGTGTTTCTATTTTGAGAAAAAAATAATAATATATACTGCAAAACAAGTCAGTTGTGTGTAAAAGGGAAACCTTCCCCGGATCCTCTCGTTGGCATCACGTGAGCTGAAAGTAGAGAATAAATTATGATAGATTTTTAGTTTTATCGGTGTCTGATATAGTAAAAAGGCAGAACTCTGTTAAAGATAAAAATTAATTCGTATTTTATTCTATTGTATAATATTTATATTTTATTAATCATTTGATTTTATCCAAGAAAATTACAGAGAGCAAGTTAATTTTTTAAGTTGAGAATGGACAATTTGACTCTGTGAAAAATCCTCATCCGTCGTCATCGAGTAAATTCAACGGTACAATATCTATAAATTTTTATCCTATTTTAAAAAAATTATTATAAATACATCGAAATTAGAGATCGCCCTTTAGTATTTTAATTTTGACAATTTATCAAACAGCGTACGTGAAGTTTAGAATTGCCCAAATAATGTTTCATACTTTTATATTTATCAAATAGCACATTTAATTCTCTTTGTATCCCTCCTGCCAAACAAACACGTACCGCAGTAAAAATCCCGAACCATCCAAACATAGTGTTGGAAATTCAAATCCAACGTCACAGTGATGGTACTGGGATTGTAATATCACTGTGATACTGAAATTTACAATTATAACACCACGACAATGTAGATCTATTTGACGGAAAAAGTAAAAAGGAAATTAAATATATTATTTAATAAATATGAAAGTATAGAATGTTGTTAAGTTAAGTTAACAACAAGTTAAATTAGTTGGTTGGTTGAAAGGTGGATTAAAACAATCGAAATTTTTATTTTATTTTAATTAATGTGTTGCAGAGCGGCCAACCCTTTCGGTGGCATTCAAGTATATATATATCCATCGTTGTCTTTGATCAGTGGATGAGACGTGTTAGGTCTTGCAGAATTCTTTTAATACATAGACCGATCGATTAAATTGATTTTTCACAAACAGATCGGCTGAGTAGAGCGGATTGACCTCGGGTCAGTCACTAGCTAGATCAATTCATGCTGCACCACCCGATGTACGCGTCTATTCATGCTCGTCGTCTACCGAGACGATTGAATTGCCCACTGCGGCTCGACAATTAACGCTTTAGGCCTGACTTCTTCCCCTTGGGTTGAGCTCGAGTCGATCTTGCAATTCGCAGGCCTGCTATATGTTGTTTCTAGTCGTGTCTCTTAGTCGATCGGTTGAT
The DNA here is from genome assembly GCA_025175895.1 of Wurfbainia villosa. Lineage (NCBI taxonomy): Eukaryota > Viridiplantae > Streptophyta > Magnoliopsida > Zingiberales > Zingiberaceae > Wurfbainia > Wurfbainia villosa. Next base: position 44,644,091 of record CM045991.1, on the reverse strand, counting down.
CGAGTTCGATCCCATAATTCGCGTGTATCTCGTCTATCATTTTTACCGTGTCGGTTTATTGATGATCTTGGCTATGCATGAGAGTCATTCGACTGCTTAAGTTGGATTGATCGAGTCGCGACGACTAGAACGGATAGCCGACTCATGAGCTAACTATGTATCCGATCCTTTTAGACCGATGATGTATCGATCGACCAAAGAGTCGAAATTGCTGACGGATATCTATATACGAGTTCGAACAAAAAAGGGTTCACAAATTCATCGTTCGTGTGCATGTGCAGATTCTTTGTAGTCTTTTTGAAATGGTTTGTTGACTAGAGCGGTATAGATATCATTATAGATGAATAGAGATCAAATTTCGATGTGAAATCTAAAACTCTCCTTTGGACTCGGATATTCTTTGTCGTTTTAGATCAACGGATTAAGATAATTTATCAAAGAGAGCACCTCAAATTTGAAATTGTTCAAATACAGTCTCATGGTTTCATATTTATTAAATGGTGCATCTCATTCCCTTTTTACTCTTCTTGTCAAACGTGAATTTAATACTCAGATATTACGTGTATCCCGAGTCACAACTGAATATTCCAAACTATCCAAATGTGGCGTCGGGAATTTAAATCCCAAGGACCACTGTGTTTCTGAGAATATAATTTCTAGCACCATATTTTTTCTCGCCCAGCTTGAATTTACACATGATATGTAGCCAAAACTGAGAGATAGGAGGATCAGAATAAAGTTTCCTCGACACATCAAAAATTCATACGGTAAAATCTTTCAGTCCGTGTCAAAATTTCAGAATTTGGACTCATCTAGATCTATCAATAGATTTCGATCAAAACTCATTGATGATTCTATTGACCTCTTCTTCAATCAAATCCAAGTCCATTAAGTTTAAGAAGTGTCTCTCTGTGTATTCATCCAAAATTTTTTATATTCAAGATTTTATTAAATATCCACAGTCGTATTTCAGAAATCAGACCGATATAAATCAAAAATCAAGTCGAAAAAAAGGTGGTGCTGAGAATTATATTTTCAGGAACACAGTAATCCTGAAATTTAAATTCTCATCGTCACATTTGGATAGTTCGAAATTTTCAATCGTGGTTTGGATGTATGCAATATATGAGTATTAAATTCACGTTTAATAGAAGTGATAAAAAGGAAAAGAGATATATTATTTGATAAATATGAAATTATGATATTATATTTAAATAATTTTAAATTTGAGATGTATGCTTTTGATAAATTATCATTTTTCTTTCATTATTCGACAATGAGAGACGTGCATAAACTGCACTGATTGAACACAAACTCGACTCTCGACATTGCTAGTATAATGACCTGCAAAAAAAAGAATGTCAAATGTGTTTATTGAACGGGAACCCTAAAAATATTATGTATAATTTTGAGTTTACATATTCCAGTTTTGAAAATAACTTTTGATAAAGTAGCATAAAATTGAATCGTTGAGGAAGAATGAATTTTCACAAACGTAATAGTAAATTTATGTCAAATCATTAGATGAAAAAAATAAAAAAAAAATAATACAGTAAAATTGATGGAGAAGAAAAAAAAATTATAGCTTGAAAAATAAAATAAAAAAGTATCTTAAGAAAGTATATATTACTGGATATAATTTTAAAAATCATTTTATTTATTTGCTTCCGTTAGAGGCATTGAGAAATTTTGCATGATATTTGAATGATATTTATCTCCACAGAAATAAAATAAGTTGCACGTGACTTTAAAAGATATTAATATCTTACTGATTTTATTTTTTTTTATTTTGTTTGTCTTCCGCTCCGGTTTTGATTTAATAATATTTTGTACTAATTTTTTAAATGAAAAATAAGGATATATTGATTCGGTTCGATTTACACAGAAACGGTTTTCGATTTCGGTTCGATCCAAATCCGAACTCGCATCGCACGCAGCTTTATCCGCGTTATTGGTGGCCCTCGACGGTGAACCCAAAGCAGCGCGTTGCAGTAGCTGTAGGGGAGCCATGGCGGAGGCGATCGCCCTGAGCAGCGGCCACAGTATGCCCATCGTCGGCCTCGGCGTGTGGCGGATGGAGACCGGATCCATCCGAGATCTCATCCTCTCCGCCTTCACCATCGGCTATCGCCATCTCGATTGCGCCGGTATTGGCTTGTCTCTAAGAAGATATTTGTGCCCCTTTTGATCGGAAATGGGTATCCCTAATTCCGCGTTCTACGAACGATAGTCCTGATCTTGCCATGGCTTATCTTTGTGGAAATTTTTTTTTCCAAAACTGCTGCTAAAATTGTCCCGCATCATGCAGCTGATTACCGGAATGAAGCTGAAGTTGGCGAAGCACTTGCAGAGGCTTTTCGTACTGGACTTGTCAAAAGAGAAGAAGTTTTCATCACCACCAAGGTATTTTAATGTGCTATTAATGTGGATCTCCATCTGCAGTTTTCTATTTTATTTTTTTTGTCCTTAATTTTGTCTGTGTGTGTTGTGATAGCTATGGAATTCAGATCACGGGCATGTGCTCGAGGCTTGCAAGGACAGCTTGAAGAAACTCCAATTAGACTATCTTGATCTTTACCTTGTTCACTTTCCAGTGGCTACGAAACATACTGGTAAAATTATTCCCAATATGAGCAAGTAAATACATTTTGACTTTGTCGTCCTAGAACCCTAAATACAAGCTTTGGACATTCATGCATGTAGGGGTTGGAACAACAGATAGTGCTCTTGGGGATGATGGTGTTCTCGACATAAATACAACCATATCGCTTGAGACCACTTGGCATGCAATGGAGGAACTTGTTAACTTGGGACTGGTTAGGAGCATTGGAATTAGGTGAATTGTTGTGGTTTGCATTTCGATATTCCTCTGCTTTTTTCCTTTTGTTTTAGAGTTTATGTTGCATTATTTCAGTCTTGATACACGAATCATGATTATTAACAATGCAAATTAGTTATATCTATGTCTGATATGTAGGAAGAAAATTCTCTTACTCTCCTGAATGAATTTGTGCCATTAAATATCATTGATGCAGCCTGTATAGCTTTACTTAAATCACAACATGCAAAAACTTGATTCAGCAAGGTTTTGCTCTTTTTTAATTAGTTCAAGTCTTAGGTCTAACTACTACTTTATTTGTACATAATGGTAAAGAAGTGTATCCAATCTTTCTTTGTCTTTTAGGCTAGTATTAATTCTGATTCCATTGAAACTTTTTGCCCTAGTCCACTTAATTTTAACCGCATAGTTGTTACTAAAAGTATTTTCGTTGATAAATTTTTAGACAGTGATTATATATGTAATAAAAAGAATTTTATCGCTATTGTATTATTATAGAATAGACTGTCTATTAATGATGAAAAAGTTGTCACTAATGTCACATGACTTAGTCTGACAAATTTAGTATCGAAATTATTCTCGCCCAAACATTAGTGACAAATTATTAAGTTCTAGTGATAAATTTTTTGGCATCGGTAGATACTTCTTTGTAGTTCTAAAGTATATTTTGAAACTAGCATAGTTATGATAGGCACAAGGATTGCGTGCTTTACACCCATTTTGTGGCTCACTATGTAAACCTACAGATCCTAGATTTGAGGATCCTGATAGTAAATGTAAGCTTGTTGAGAATTGAACTTCTGTAAAAATGGTTTAACCAATATGTTTGCTTATGACTAAATTTATTCCACATTATCATTTTATAATGTTATTTAGACTCTTTTTTAATTTTGTATCTTGTTTCTTGAGTGACCTTTTGTATGCATTTCGACACGGAAATCTCATCGTTTGCTAGACAAGGCAGAGTTTCTACGGTTTAATTGTCTATACTGATCGATAGTCGACTTGTGCAGCAACTACGACATATTTCTCACTAGAGACTGCTTGGCATACTCCAAAATCAAGCCTTCAGTGAACCAAATTGAGTCTCATCCATATTTTCAACGGGACTCTCTTGTCAAATTTTGCCAAAAGCATGGAATCTGTGTAACCGCTCATACACCTATTGGTGGTGCTGCTGCTAATGCTGAATGGTTTGGCACCATTTCCTGCCTCGACGATCCAGTCGTAAAGGTAATCGAGAGGGATGGAATATTGTAATACAGTTATTGAGAGAATTATTATGTGGCATGTATATACACGACTCGACCTAGTACCGTATAGTTAAAGCATTAATACATAACTTCCTTAACTGTAAGAAAGGTGAAGTAGCTATTCAGTTGATACCCCTATTTTCGGTGAGCTTTTGCATTCTGACATAATTCTTAATCATTTTATCAATTACTAACCTGATATTTTCTTTCTTTCTTTCTTTGGAAATGATCAGTCTTTGGCTGAGAAATACAAGAAGACAGCTGCTCAGATCATCCTCAGGTGGGGCATCCAGAGAAACACTGTTGTTATACCGAAGACTTCGAAGATCGAAAGGCTGCATGAGAATTTCAAGCTGTTTGATTTTGCGATATCAGACGAGGACATGGAGAAGATCAAAGGTATCGATCGGAAGTACAGAACGAATCAACCGGCCAAATTCTGGGGGATTGATCTCTATGCATAATGTCAGTGATCAAGAGTAGGGTATGATTACCTTCCTACGATTATGATTGGTGTTAGAACAATTGGGAACTGTAGGTTTAGTATATTTGACTGTTGTTATCCATCTGGTGCTTGTTCTACCATAAAGCTGGTTTGGCCTACTAGTTTTTGGTGTTATGTCTTCCATTTTTCTCTAATGTCAACTTGACCTCTTGATATTGATTCATGGAAGGTTGGTCTTTAATATTGGAAAAGTAATGTCCATAATTCATTTTCGGGATCCCGTATCGCCGAGAGTTTCATCGATGATCGATCGAGCTGCCATGTAATGATATCTCTTGGCTTGGTGATGGCATCATTGTGCTCAATTGTGCTAGGGCAACTCCAAGAGGAAGGGAAGTGATCCTAGCTGATCAACTTCCAAGCAAAAGAAGTTTATTTAAAATTAATTTCTTATTGGTTTTTAATAAATTTAATATGGTCGTGCAGTTTGACAATATTGTAGAATATTTATCACAAAATTATTAAGTTTTTTTTTTGTTCAAAAATTGTTTTTTTTACTGATATTTATATAATTTTTACTTTTTGTGATGTATTGCTATGGATTTTTGTTACATATTTTTAATTTAAAAATTCCAATCTTTTCCTTTGTTAAAAAATAAACAAATATAATTATTTATTCATTTGTTTGATTTGTATTTAAATATTGTCTCGTTATATTTGTGAATATTCTATTCATTTACGATTAAGGCAAGTCAAATTAGCATCCCTAAGTACAATTTATGAAGACTAGTAGTGCATTTAAATAACAATAATAATAATAAATAAACAAAAAACTAACCACATGATTCCATTCTTATTACTACTGAAAGAAATTATTAGCCATAATGATATAAAAAATCATACATATTCCAAAAAGGAGAAATACAATTTCATAATAAACAATTATAGCCCTTCTTATTTTCCCAATTAGTCAATAATGATTCAGATAAATAAAAACAAGTGTATGCTGAAACTATGTAAAACAACAGAAATTTAAAGGTATATAAATCTCCTAGCAGTCTGGTGTAGTTTAGTTATACCTGAATCCTGTAAGGAAACAAGCCTTGATGGAATTGGCCGCGAAAGATCTATCGATAAATTTCGAGCGCTATCGATCGAGCATTCTATTTCCCTTCTTGCAGTCTCTCTAGCTCTGACTCTGCTTCTTGGAGCTGTAATCTCAAGGTAGATATTCTCTGCTGAACTTCTTCAATGGTGCCCCGGACAAGAGAAGGCTTATAGGGTGTAACATAGTGTTGAGATAACCTCTTAAGCGCTTGAACTCCACAAACCTGCAAAACAGACATTATCATCACTCCGGAAGATGAACTGAACTGTAAATGATTCAGTTTCTGCCATGATAAACTACCTCTTCCGGGAGCAGCGGCAATTTGGTGATATTGAAATCGTCATAGAGCATGTAGAACTGGTCGATATACTTCTGTTGCATCTTTATTCGCGATTTTAGTAGTTTGGATTCAACAGCTATGCGATCGGATAGGCCGCATCAACTAGGATTGAAGTAAGAAATGCAATGCAGATTTCCGAATGAACAATATAGATTGTGTAGTCACGCACCTTCTTCGTCGAAAAGTACTTGGTTAATGATGATATTATGAGCGTCTATCTCGAACTTTGCTAGTTCTTGAACCAACCTCTCAGTTTCATATAGAGAAAGAAACTCAGGAATGCACACACAGACAAATGTTGTCAAATCCTGTGACAACAAGTTCACAAGTAAAGAAATAATCTGTGATTCCATCAACTCATTGCGATGCATGTGTTTTTTATTTAAAAACAAACAAAATAGATCATCACAATCAAACAGAGATATACGACAGACACTGTAGCAGCCAGTTCAAAAGTACAAACAACAATAAGCTGAGTACTAACTATTTCAAGCCTGCTACATCAATTTGTGAGTTAATTTAATAGCATTGAATTTGTAGAAGATACTGATATTAAGTCTCGATTGGAAACTAGTGAGTCAATTTAATAACATTGAATTTGTACACAATATCATGAAGGAATTGATCTTACTGGATCCTTAAATTGTTTGTTTACTTGCTCAATCACATCCTTCATACCTTCCAGCCTGCCTAGCAAAGCATCCTCACTGAACTCATCGCCGAGGCCAAAAAGACGAGTAGCCTGCCAATATCAATTTCAAAAAAAACATATTATAACAAGAGTGTGAACCCATATATACAAGTTGAATGTCCAAGTGCCCATCTTTATGACGTGATAATTCGACAACTGATACAGGAGGAGCTCTATCAAGAAATTACTAGCCAGACACCGCCAAGAGAAGATGGAACTTAGTGAAGGTTACCTAGGTGTTATTGTAAATTCAATGAGTTCATAAACAGAAATTTTGAAAATTCGAACACTAGAAAGATCTTTCCTCAATCCTATTGGTATCAAACACCAATGTAGTGCTGCCACCAAGGCAACCTCAAGGCTGAAACTTAACAAGATCTGTTAGCAATTTGAAAGTTTGGGTTACGTTAGCCAGTTCCTCTTCAAAAAATAGAGCTCACACTTCCTAAGTTTCACACTGAGTTTGAATTGACCAAATTTCACCGACAAGAAAATGAGCAGAGCATGATAGTCAAACAATACTACTGAACTAACGTGGGCAAAATTTCCACATCAGTTAACTATACAATCAACTCTTGAATGGAGTAAGAATAGTGCAATTACCTGGCTAAACATGCCACCAAACTTATTCTTCAAAGACATAACTTTTTCAAGACCCTTCTCTAAAGTTGATGGGAATTGCAACAATCGTAAAGTATGACCGGTTGGAGCAGTATCAAATACTATAACCGAGTAATCCATTGTCTGGACTAATCTGCAGTGAGTATATGAATAATAATCCATGATTATTAATGGTTTGTGGCAGAACTTGAATCATGATTCAAGAAAACAAGAGCTAGGCTTATATGACAAGCATCAGAATTTACAACAAATTTCCCCACAAAGGTTACAAGTAATAATCACTATAACACTGTAAACATCAAAGTTTATAATAAAAAAAAATTCAGGAATATAATTTTTCAAACAAATTAAATAAACTTTTGTGCATGATAACCTAACTATATGGCCTGAGATACAGCTGAATGGCATCATAAGATCCATGTAGAACCCTAAATGGGTGGACATGCGGATTTGGTAATTGTTGCTGTACGATGCTATAAACCATTGCACAAGTGTTAATTATACTGGACTTGCACTTGCTCTGATCGGATAACAGATGCTATTTAATTAAATATCCAATAAAACACAAAGGGAGGACAAAAAGTGAAAAAACCAAATAGGTGAGGAGACATGCTGATTATATAAGTATAACGAATTAAGATCGCTGCTAAACGAAGGGCAAAAATAGAAAAATCACAACTTGGTAACTGCTAGCGATGCAGTTTTAATTCTAGCATATGCTTTGAACCAAGAGTGAACCAAAAGAGGATTTAATAAAACAAAAATAGAAAAAGTGTGCCAAACTAAACTGTAAATTGTTCAATTTTTTGGTTAGCAATCAATCAAGCTAAGTTTAGCAATGCTTGTTCCAAACGGATGATATGTTTGGCTAAACAGTGCAAGTATTATGTGAGAAGTTATGCTCTTGTATTTCTTCAATTATTAAAAGATGGCATTAACAAATTAGCAAAGAAGAGGAAAAAATGAGATAGATGTGTTTTTAGTAAAAGGAATATTCACAATAAACTAGGTAGATGCCTGCTAGAAAACATAATCTAACAAAAGCGGGGAAATGGTTAAAAAGGTATACCTTTAAAGACAACTGATGAATATTATAGTTAAACAGGTAGAATAAATTAAGGTATTTCAGCCATTGCTGTATTATTGTCTGTTTCATGCTTAACTTGTGTATTTTGGTTATTGTGCCCACATTCCAGCAAGCTTAAGGTGTTATTTAATGGCATCCTCTGAAAAATTAATAGTAATGTTACTGTATTCAGATAATATGATCACTGCAAATTTGGTATCAACCAATAATCTTCTTGTTTACTTAATCTAAATATAACTAAAGGAAACCTATCCAACACCATAATAATAGCCTAATATGCAAAGTCAATTGCATCCAAAGATTTGATTTTGTACTTAAAAAAACCCAAGTAGTACTGGACTAGCATAGATCATGGCATTTGAATCCTATACATGTCATGTAACAAAGCATTTACCATCTATCTTCTCCTATCTATTGCCAAATTTTTACAATTGTCGTCTGCAACTGGAAAAGCTTCGTAGTTGTACAATCCAGTCAATACATTCATCAGTTAAATCATGAAGAGAGCAAAAGGACTCGACTTTTACATGAATGCGAAGCTACGGTTATCCGTCCAACGTTCCCAATACTTAAGCGGCAGAAATCGAACAATGAGAAAACTTACTTGAGCATTTCAGCAAAACTCATAGCCTCGTCGACTCCAGGGATCGCATTTGTCAACTCCGAAAGGAATCCTCCCAGGCCATCGTCGGATAAACCGTCGTCCTCCACCTTGGGATCCACTTCCTGCGGAAGATAAGAGAGTCAAAATTTCCTTAAGAAAAGAAGAAATAGATAGAATTAATCACATCGGTCTAGATCGGATCGGGAGCGGGAGGGTAGAAAATAGGCGGCGGAACGGCAAAACTGATAATACCATGGCGTAGAGATTGGAGAAGCCGTTGACGAGGGTGGGAACCTTGGTGAAGCGCTGCTGGAAAGCGTCGCTGAGATTATGTGCCGGGTCGGTGGAGATGACAAGGACGGACTGGCGGACCTCGGCGAGGAGGATGGAGAGGACGGAGCTGGAGGTAGTTTTGCCGACGCCGCCCTTCCCACCGACGAAGACCCACTTGAGCGTCTCCTGCTCCATGACGTTGCGCACCGACTCCTCCAGCACTTCCATCGCCATTGCCGACAACGCTTCTTCCCCCTTCCTCCTCCCTCTTTTTATCTCTTGCTTGCTCTCGATGGATTCGGAAAGCAAAAATTTCATTTCGCCTCGACAAGTTTTAATAAATACACTTTATATGGTTCGAATATTTATAATTTCATCCCTAACTTTTCTATATTATTATCTTTGTTAACGGGCCCAATAAGTTCTGCTAGGCCTTATTGGGCCGGTTTTGCAACATTAGCCCCCTTTCACTGTTCACTGAAACCCTTAAAACCCAATTCCTCGTCTTCCTCCCCTCCGACGCCAAATCCGATGACTGCCTTCCTCCACTTGAGGAGGCGATCCGATCTCCTACGCCACCCTTTCTCCGCCGCCGCCGCCGGCCGGCGCTTTTCGCAGTCGACGTCCATCCCCAAGAAGCTGCAGCGCGTTCGCGACCACGGATTCGACAACGTGATGGAGGTCGAGAAGAAGATGCGCCGCGCCCTCAGCCTCCAGTCCATGCTCCTCTCCCAGCCCTCCGCCTCCCTCCCCTTCGCCCGCCTCGACGCCCTCGCCCGCCGCTACCTCAAATTCGACCCCGAAGAGGTCGGTCACTTCCTCATCAAGCACCCCTACGTCTTCCACGTCTTCGACCACCCCGTGCAGCGCCTCCTCTGGGTCCGCCTCACGCCCCGAGCCGAGACCCGCCTCCGCCAAGAGTCCGACGCACTGCTCTCCATGCTCCCCGACGCCGTCCGCCGCCTCCGCAAGCTCCTCCTCCTCACCACCCCCTCCCTCCGCGTCCGCCTCGAACACATCCGCATCGCCCGCTACGACCTCGGCCTCCCCGACGATTTCGAGCAGTCCGTCGTCCTGGCCCACCCTTCCTTCTTCCGCCTCGTCGTCTCGTCCGACTGGCCCGACGATCCTCGCGCCAAGTACGTCGAGTTCGTCGACGCCCCCGCCGATGTCGACGACGCAACCAATCTCCGAGTCTGCGCCATCGAGCGCGCGCGCGAGCGCGAGTACCGCCAACGCGGCACCGACGCCGAGGATTCCCGCTTCGCCTTCCTCATCAATTTCCCTCCGGGCTTCAAGATCGGCAAGTTCTACCGGATCGCAGTGTGGAAATGGCAGCGGCTACCTTACTGGTCGCCTTACGAAGATGTGTCCGGCTACGACCTCCGGTCACTGGAGGCAAAACGGCGGATGGAGAAACGCATGGTGGCAACAATACACGAGCTGCTAACCTTGACGGTGGAGAAGAGAATGACGATGGAGCGGATCGCACAATTCCGGCAAGCGATGGGTCTCCCCAATAAGATGAAGGAATTCCTGCTGCAGCACCAGGGGATATTCTACATTTCTACGAGGGGCAACCAGGGCAAGCTCCACACCGTCTTCCTGAGGGAGGCATATCGAAAAGGGGAGCTCCTGGAACCAAATGAATTGTATCGAGCAAGGAGAAAGCTCGGTGAAATGCTACTTCAGAGTCCTAAAAATGCAAACTTGGACAGAATGATGACTACTCTCGGCAGGGGAAGAGATGGTCTCGGTGGTAGAGCTGCCGGTGATCTGAGAAATGAAGCCGAGGACAGTGGCTGTGATTCTGGTGTTGAATCTCAGTTTGTCGACTGAAAAAGTGGTCAGTCATTCCATGCATTCCTCGCCGGAGCTTCCATACTAGAAGACGCCGAGACAAGATCGAGTTCAGGTAACAATTCCAAAAGAATGTCTCCTATCCTATAATTTCTCACTTCCAGATGATGCTCAGAGTTCATTCTGGAATCTACGCCAGATAAAAAGAGTACCTCATTCAATTTAAGCGAGCTGCTTGATCATTGAGTATTTATACTGCACATTTTCCTCTGTTCTCATCCTTAATCTTGTTGTTTAGGAATTGTGGACTTCTTTGGCAGTGTTATATCCATGGTTCCTATACTTGGATGATTTTTATACAAGATTAATTTCATTGTTAATGAAGGTCAATTGATTCTTAGCGGCGGTTGTTGCAAGAAAGTGGCAATTATTAAAGTGATATTCGCACAGCAAAACATAGTTGGAAGAATCCACTCGAAAATTCTGCAGCAAAAAAAAAATTAAATTAAATTAAAAATATGGTAAAATATGTTGAGTCTTAAGAGCAAGCCGTGGGGGCGGTTGGCAGGTGGGCATGGGTGGCGCCCGCGAAGTTCTGGTCTCCGGCTGCAAGGTCATCATCCACGAGGGCGATGGCACCGTCGATCCTTCCACGGGCTGCGCCCTCACCGGCTCATGGCTCTGGGACTCCGCCGTCTACCTCGCGGAGTGGATGGCCGCTTGCGGCGGAGCCCAGCTCGTCGGAGCCACCGTGCTGGAGCTCGGCGCAGGGACGGGCCTCCCGGGGTTGCTGGCCGCATCCATGGGTGCGGCGCGCGTGGTGCTCACCGACGTCGGGCAGCTTCTCGGGGGCCTCCGGGCCAGCGTCGCCGCCAACGGGCAGGAGGCGCGGGTAGAGGTGCGGGAGCTGCGTTGGGGAGAAGCGGCGGACGCTGCGGACGTGGTGCTGATGTCGGACGTGTTCTTCGACGCGGAGGAGATGGAGGGGCTGGGGAGGACGATGAGGGCAGCTTGGGGGGCGGGGACGACGGGGTGGGCGGCGAGCGAGCTGAGGCCGGGGGTGGGTGAGTGCCTGGAGGCGCTGAAGCGGGAGGGGTTCGAGGCGACGGTGGCGGAGGAGAGCGTTCGGCCATTGATGCGGACAGCGGCGTCGCCAGCGCCGGAGGAAGGAGAGATTTCGGTGTTCGCCATCTACCGCATCAGCCGTAGCTTGCCGTAAACTTCACATAATCCACAATGCTACTGTCTCGTTATCCCACCGACTTAATTTGTTTTCCCCTTTTTTCCAACTAAATCCGACATTTGAGTGCAAGATTTTTTTTTTTGGAGCCTGATTAATCAGAGGCAAAAGATTTTCCCCTTGCTCGCCCATCTAAAAAATCTGAAAATACTCGGAGTTGGATGGCAAATTCCAATTCCATAATTGTATCATCCTCTCGAACCGTAAGATGACTATACAGTACAAATGCTATTATAAATGAATAAAAATTGAATTTCGATGTGAAATTTAAAATTCTCATCTATATTCAAAAAATCTTCGCTATTTCTAACTAATAAATCAAAGAACATAATCATCCTTGATTTATCTTTTTTCATCATCATCAACAACCTAAACACCGAGAAGACGAGCCTTTTGCTACCAAAAATTTAACATCAAAATCGTATTATTTTTGTAAAGGAAAACTCCCAACCGGCATAAATTTTTCTACATGCCGAACTGCATCTGTCTGTAAAATGACGAGTCATTTTCCCCCTTCAACACCAAGTAAACCTTCAAATAGCTCTAAAACAAATCAAGGCATGCCTTGGTATCTAATTGTAGCCTTGTAGATATGTAAAACGGCCACAGGAAGAAGTCTGTTATTATCCATATCATGATGAAGAAAGACTCCACCTTCCCCTTTATACTCCAAAGATATCTTTGAGCCCAAGTAGCAATGAGGAAACATTTAAAGAAAAAAAGTGAACAATTGGAAAAAAAAACAAAAATAAAAGCTCTTATTGATAATACCTTTGACAAGATTGTTTCATAACACCACAACTTAAAAGATATAATTAAGTTGGATCGATAGGGTAAAGGTAGTCAAGGGGCTGTTGTGCAAGTAGGTATGCTTTAAAACGAGTTATAACAAAGATTCAGCTGATTTGGTTGAATAATAAAACAGAAAGATATCACAATAGCAAAGAAAGGCTTAATGGAAGTTAACTAACTAACAAAGAGACATAGAAAAGCCAAAAAAAAAATTAACACATTTTCAGAATGTTGGCCATTTCATATGTTAACACAGATGAGTGTAACTTTGCCCCACAGATTGACACAATTGATAATTAAATGGGTGCTTATCACATGAGATCTTGAAGTCAATTCTAAATGGGTGTGAAATCCTTCATTGGATTTCTGACCTCCTCCATGCAAAGAGATAACTACGCTAGGACAAAGTCACCTGTGATTTAGCACCCTTCATTAAGTTGAAAAGCCGACCATGAAAGACATTTGATGTGAGCGTTATCAAGTTTTGCCACGTATAAATATAACTTTACCCAGGAAAAATGTCATTTAGTGAAGGGTCTGAGTTATTTTTAGATCTTTTGAATGTTTGGATGGGGTGAGAAGAAGTTCATTAATGGAAGGAGAAAGGAGAGGAAAAACTTGCACTCCAAATCAGAGTGTAAGAAAACCATCTAAAAAGAGGTAAAAGTTCCTTCCATTCACTTCTTTTCCTCACTCCTTCCCAAACAAGGTTTAGAGTTTTCCCTCCCCTTCTCTCAAAGGGACCATTAGACAAGTGGAAATTCCTATCTGGCTCTTACACAGCATGCCATAACAATCGCATAGCATGTGAGTATAAAACTTTGCATAAGCTTCATTTTGGATAAACACATACACACACACACAAAGAACATTTGCAGCATCATAATCATACTAAAGCAATAGGGAAACAATGAGAGAGATTCAAAGCATAGTTACTTGCAAGAATGTGAGTATTCCATCAAGTAACTCCCTATACTAGAGCAAAAAGGAAAAAAAATGAGAGAAATTCAAAGCATGAGAATGTAAGGGGGCGTTTGGTTTGTAGAGAATTTTCTGTTTTCTGTTTTCATTCTCTCGTTTTTTCAAAAAACAGAAAACGAGTTTTTTTTGTTTTTCAGTTTTCCAGAAAATGCTCTTTTATTTTTTGGAAAACGAAAATGGAAATAGAAAACGATTATTTCTCGTTTTCCAGTTTTCCAAAAAATGCTCCTTTATTTTCTGAAAATTGGAGATGGAAAACACGAACCAAACGCGTTTTCTCATTTTCACAGAAAATGAAAATGGAAAACGGAGAAGAAAAAAGATACCAAACGCCCCCTAAGTTTTCCATCAAGTAACTCCCTCAAATCTATCCACCATATTGCTCAAGGAAAAATCTACAAATCAAATAAACAATCTACTTCTAGACTCTGCCCCTCTATAGTCAGTACCAATTTGATATCACTCATACTCTTTGGTGTTTTCGTGCTTCTGAAAGTAGAACAAACTCTTCTTTCTTTCAGTGCACACCAAGTGAGACTTGTTCTTATCAGTTGTGCTTGATTTTCTAATCACTATGTACTTTTCCAGCAAAAATTTTGATAAGATATTGTGATGAACTCACGTTGGGATCATTTAGGACTTTGTACCAGAAGGTGATAAAGAAGGAAATTCGAATTGCTCATCATCATGGATTATTTCTTCGAACAAAGCAGAGAAATTTTTCCGATGCAAGATGAAATCAAGGCAACAGTCTGAAGAAAAAGTATCATAGTCGATGAAGTAACACAGGCAAGAAGACTAAGATGGGAAATCATATCCAGAAGAGTTGGAGAAACGAAACCCAGAGCCAGACGTCAGATGAGCCTGAAGGGAAGCGGCCAAGGGGTGGACCTGGGGACCTCGACTCTGTCCTTGATCCGCTGGATCATCGTCTTCCTCTTCCCCCGCGCGTTGCCGTACGAACCCTTGAACCGCTTCCCTCGCTTCGTCTTCTTGTCCCCGCGACCGCACGGCACCACCACCGACCCGGACGCCGACGCGTCCAACGACGAAGCGCACGTCAAGGACCCCAAGGAACGCACCGGCGGCTGCAGCGCAACTACCCGGCGCATCGCGATCTTCGCCAGCCACAGCATCGCCATTTGGGAATTCACCGGTTTCGGGCGGCGGCCTCAAAACCCTACGTCGACGTTTTGTGGGCGAGCGAGACGACGGGCTCAGGTCCGGCCTAATCCAACACGGTCCGGTTCCACAACGGTTCATTTTTTTTCTGGGCCGTAATTATCGGGCCGAAGCGGACTTTGCATTTGGACCATCAACGTTTATAGATTTGCAATTTGAATAGATTCATCATTAACAAAACTCGGGGCATCTATTTTCTAAAAAGATTCCCCTCACCGACAACTAATAAGATGTCATTTTCCCATCCCTAAATTTTCTTCCTTATAAGATCGATTCATCCCTTTCAACTCGTCTAAAAGTTTAAGTTGGCATTTAGGGTCAAGCCCATAAATTATTATTATTATTATTATTATTATTATTATTATTATTATTATTTTGATTATTTTGATCCATAAGTTGCTAACTAATCTTGTCCTCATTGTTCGAGAAAGAAAAAAATTTCATTTTGCCAAGAGCATCTTTTTTTTTTATTTAATCTAGATTGTTAAAATACCATGATCCTTAAACTCTTTGTCGATACATTTCCACTGTTTAATCATGATATTTCATATAATAAAAAGGCAAATTTCCACTTTTCGCTTATTTTTGTCGTTCTAAATAATTTTAGAAAGACAACGAAGAAAATGATATTATAATTTTGTCCTCTAAGAAGATTTAAGAAATGCTAGGTAAATCGTTCATTTTAATAAATTGTCTCGTATGTAGAAATTACTGCTTTTTAAAGCTGTAAATTGACTTTGGCTGTTCAAAGTCATTCGCAAAGTCAACGGTGGCTTTTAAGTGCTCCAGCAATTCTACCGAGTTATTGCCTCTGCGCGACGGCAATCTGATGATGCAGCTACTGAGAATGTTGGAATGAGTCAGAATTCAGGAAGAAAAAAAATGCGAAAGAAAAAGAAAGGAGAATAAACAGAAACAAAAAAAAAAAAAAACATTTTTTATTCATGAAATACAGAAAATGAATTATGAAAAGAATAAAAAAGATCCCAACTTCTTCATCAAAGGAGATTCATATCCATGGACATTGCTCAAAGATTGTGGCTCGAAGAGGAGATTTTATCATCTAGCTTCTTCTTCCTCGCGAGGCCAGTCTCATCGATCTCATTTCCTTCCATTAAAGTACTTTGAGCTGAGATAGAACAGTTCGTGGAGCCAACGAATGAGTAATTGCCGACACTGATTCCAATTAACGGAGCGTAAAGATCGAGACAAACTTTATTTCCATGGCTAAACACACCGGCAAAAATCATCGGAAAACACAAACCTGTAAAAAAAAAAAAAAAAAAAAATGGGGAAGTTGCAGTAGTTCCGTTCGTGTTTCTTCAATCTCTGTCGTCGTGCTGCAGAAGCTTACTGTAAATGTCGAAGGACTGCAGCAAGTGCGGCTGCTCTTGCTGCTGCTGCAGCTGGCCATGGTGCCAAGGATGATCGAGAAGATCGCTGAGGGTGGGCTTGATTTCGGGCTTGATGTCGGAATGCAGGGATGGACTGCCGGGGAAGGAGGTCTCGAGGGAGTCGAACCAGTACTTGAGCTCCTCGCGCTCGGCTTCGAGCTGCGGCGGCGGGGGAGGCGGCGGTTGAGGCCAGGGGGGGAGGAGACCATGCTCGAAGAAGGAGCCGCTGCTCTGGTCGCTGCTGTTACCGGAGTGAACTGCGTCGGCACTGGGCTGAATTCCGGCACAAAGCTGCTGATCGGCCGGCGAGGCGAGGGATTCGGGATCGATCTGGTTGATCCAGAGAGAATTGAAACAAAATGGCGGCGGCGGCGGCGGTTGCTGCCAATTCATTTGGGCGGCGATGAATTGGTCCAGAGAGGTGTCTTCCAATGGCGACGAAGAGGTCTCCGAGGCGGGTCGGAGCTCGGCGGCGGGCTCGCCCTCGCCCTGATCGAGCGGCCTGTGGGTGCCGGGGTCGATGCCCCGCTGCCTCAGCTTCTTCTTGACGCAGGAGTTCCAGAAGTTCTTGATCTCGTTGTCCGTCCGTCCCGGCAGCCGCGAAGCGATCTGCGACCACCTGCACCCAAACGTTCCCGGAGTGAGTCGACGCACGCGAAATTCGACCGGCAATGCCGCCCTTCCGGCCGGCAAAGCAAATTCTCATCGAAACCTGTTGCCCAGCGCCGCGTGCAGCTCGACGATGAGCGCCTCCTCCTGCTCCGAGAAGGAGCCGCGCTTGAGGTCGGGCCTCAGGTAGTTGATCCACCGGAGCCGGCAGCTCTTCCCACACCGCTGGAGCCCTGCAATTCGAAACCTATGAGAAACTCTGGCATTGCGCTGCGCCGGAGGAGGTAGCTAGCAGTTTGGCCTGAGCGTCGTTACCTGCTTGTTTGGGGATGGAGCTCCAGCAGCCATGGCCGTACTTTGCGATGTGCCTGACGAGCTTTTCGTCCTCCTCCGGCGACCACAGGCCCTTGCGCAGCTTCTGCTTGTGGCAGCACGAGCGCCTGGCCATTTGCATTGGGGAATTGAAGGAGAAGAGAAGGCAGGAGAGGAAGTTGAAATAGGAAGAAGAGAAAAGGGGGAACTCCGAAGGAGTCTCAATCCAAGTGGTTGGGATTGACACAAAAATGTCTCCATTTTTTTTCCTTTTCGTTCCAGAAGAGATGATGTGGTAATTAAAATACAACGATATTTATAGAAGTGATATTAATTATTTTTGATGTAAATTTAATTTTTTTTTTTTAAATTCAGATGATTCTTATGTATTTTTTATCATCATATCAAAGTCCATAAAATCTCTTATATTATCTTCTTCAAAATGATCATAAAACACATCGATAAAATTGACGATTCTAATTTTCTATAAAAAAAGAGAGAGATATCGATCAACTGTGATCATATATTAATACCATTAAAAATTGATCATAATTTTGATAATTTTGATTCAAATTCAAAAGACAGTTCGGTCCATTCGTTTATCTTTCTTTTTCTCTCTCTTCTGGGCTAACTGTTTCACTTTTATCACTCCGATAGATTGTTGTTGGGATTTTTCTTTTTCAAATCTATTTTTATAAATCGATTTTTACATAATCATTATTCATGTTAAAGTTGAATTTGTGAAAAATTAAATAAATATTATTAATAAAATTAAAGATTCTGAAACTGACCTATCAGCCATAAGCCACGAGGGTAAAAAATTGCTTTTCTTTTCTATTTTATTTTAAATAATTTCTATCAAATTTATTTTATTCCATCACATGTAGTCTTGTATAAATTAATATCGTGATATATTATCCTTTCCCATCGCCTTCGTATTCAATATTCATCACATAAATAAATAAATAAATAATACAGTATTCCATGGAATTTAACTTATACGAGCAATATTAAAATCCCATACACAATTCAAGTAAACGAAGACCGTGATTTCTTTTTATTTTTTAATTTATCTTCGCATGTGGCTTTTCTTTGGCTCTTCCTTTTTTTCCTTCTCGACTTAGTTTTTTTTTTAATATTTAAAAAAATATTAAAATAAATAAATATTATAATTTATAATTTGTAAGTCGATCTAGATATATCATTCGTAAGCATTCATAAACATCTTCAATATTTACCATCCGATCGAATGAGCATTATAGTCAATCCTTGAATCTAAGAATGATCGAAGAATAAATAATAAAGATGTTCTTGTATTTTCACAAATGAAAATTATGCTTTCGTCCACTACGCACGATGAATAAGAAATATATAGTATTTTCTATTGTGCGAAGAAGTTATTATCGCTTGCTATTCCGTCGAATTCCGATTGACATCGAAATCCAATCGGATCGCAGCCGGAGGAAATCGGTTGCGACGCTAATGGTCGCAATTCAGCCAGAATTCAATCGAGGTTCGATCAATCGGATGACGACGACGACAACAACTTCGACAAATTCAAAGGTTGAGCTATAGCGCTCAGCGAAGAAGGAAGTCCGGATGAAATTATTTCCCATTTTACTGTGCGATCATGATGGATCAAACAATTCACTGTGTGTCATCGTCACGCATGCACGTGCACTGATGAGTCACATAGGATATCGACTCTTTATATATAGAGAGAGAAATGATCCTCCACACCACTCACTCATGAGCATGATCACCTAGGCTCCATTATATACCATAGTCTAATCCTTGAACCCTAGGGGATCAGACAGTGAATAATAAAGGTGCTCACGGATGAATTATATATATAGCAAACTTATCTGTAGCACATGTGAACATCTTCATTTTCTACCATCTAATCCCTTAGGATTCAAGGATCAGACTATAATGTATAAACGATCGGACGGTAAATATATATATATAATCCTACAAAATCCAATCGAATTGTGCCCATTAGTGATTCGGTCGCATTTGCATTGAATTCTGCCCGTAATTCGATAGAAATCTCATCGCGGTTCGATCGAACTCGAAGTCTAGTCTAATACGGTTGGAATCCAACTGCTTGACAGCGATGCCGAACAACAGAGGATGCTCGAGGCGTCGACATCATGTGTGAGAAGGGTGCTCTGGCATGGGAATTAAGCTGGTACTTGACAACGGAGTTACTATACATTTTCCATTATTGCGCACGAGTCATGCACCATTAACATTATATATATATATGCAGAGAGAGCGCTCACGTTGGGCACATATTATGCGTTGTAACAACCTTCTAAGTATATATATCACAATTCATCCTTGATCGAGCATTTTCATATTCATCGTCCAATTATATTGAATGATAAATAATTCACTTTATATATATATATATATATATATATATATATTTATATATATATCTCTATATATATATATATATATATATAATCACCTCACATGATTAACTGGGCCCGATATGACAACTATTAATCGTTTAATATTTGATTAATCATAATCTCGGTTGAAATGGCGAAATTAATTCGTGGTTAATTAGCATCGTCGGCGCATAACCTTATAATTATTTCATAATTTAGCAGCCTTCACGTGGTTTTCAATAATGCCATGTACGATTAATTAAATCCTAATGATTGATAAGAAATTAAATTAAATTAACGACGAACAATGCGCATCTTGTATTATTTAATTAATATCACGTCCTTCATTATAATTAATCAATTAATTACTATAATAACTACCGTCAAACAAATTAAAAGTTCATATAAAGAGATAAAGAAGCGGAAAATGTCCGATTGATGGTTCGCTTATTATATATATATATATATATATATATATATATATATATATAATAAAGAGTTTCTTGGTCGATTTATAAATAAATTCGCGATGGATGGAAATTAATTAATTTATGATTATGTGTTAATGAAGTACTATTTTAGAAAATTGTCACGTGGGTTTAGATTTCTGAAGTTTACCTGGTTTAGAAATTCGATATTTTCGAGTGCATTTTTGAATTTTATATATGAAATTAAAGGAGTAGTTTTAACTTGTAATGTCCTTCCTTCGTCTTAATGTTTCTTAGTTGTGATTTTCATTGCGGTGTCATTGCATTCTTTGTTAGTTGTTTAGTGTTGACTTTGACTTTTTATCTTCTAGGTTTGGTGCTCGTTAATTGCAAAAAAAATGTGACGAGGATGACTTTAATGCTACCACCTTCCATCGAAATTCTTATATGACTTTACGCTCAGTAATATTGTTTATGTCATGATTTATAGTCCTCACAAAGATGACATGGTGGTTAAGACACGACGAAATTTACGGATAAGACAAGGATCGATTTCGGAGGAGGTCTAAAGTCCTTTCTTGAATTCAAATGATTCTCACGTATCTTTGCCACCATACAAAAACCCATAGGATTCCTCCGTGATTTACCTCCCTCACAATGGTTGTGAAACAGATCGATAGGGGTCGCTAGATTGACAAATTCCAATCTTTTACGGGTTTTATGTCATGATTATATTAGTTTATCTTGAGCTAATTGTAAAATATATTCGATACAGTGGAAATAGATCAATCATGTGACAAACTCATATCGATCAATAGTCAAATTGAGATGTAAGTCAAATTCGACTCTAGTCAAACTAAATACGAGTCAACGTATACTCATCTAAATTAGATCAATAGTTACATTAAAAATATATTCTTCCCTTTACGAAGACATATCTCTGATCTTTCTATGAAAACACATCTATTATCCATGAAGATGCATGTATTGATTGTCTCTCCTGTAAAAAAGTAAAAGAAAAATAATGAAAAGTTAAGTAATTTCTATAACACAATCCTTTTTTTCTCTCTCTCTATTCACTTTTGACTTGATCGTTAGAGAGATTTTATTGAGGTACATCCCGATTACATTCTCATCTATTTTAAATTCTTTCAAGGTCGAAGTACTCCTCGTTCCAATAATTGATTTGAAAAATGTGACCTCAGAATGTCCAACCTCTCGAAATCTTATTGACGTTCGATCTCAGAGGCCTAATTGATGCCCGACCTAAGCCTATTCACAGTCCAATCTGAAGAAGCTCAGTAGAAGGATGTCGATCGATACATTGAAAATCAATTTGATTGATACTCAACCGGTCCAAAAGATCCTTCCCATCCAATTAATATTCTTAATTTTTTTCAATTTATTATCTTTGAATCATAATAGTGTTTTCTAAGGGTTTGTTAATGTATTGTTATTATGGCTTTTGAATTTTCATCGATGATATCTCTTATTTGACGAGCCTTAAATAATTCATAAGAAAATTGTCAAAAAATGTAGGATAATTTTGATATCTCAAAGTTGCTATAATAAAATTGGATACTACTATTTTTAAAATATAGAATGGGTTTTTGATATATTTTTAAAAATGAAATACTCTTTTAATAATAAAAATAAAGAAGTACCCATTGAATTTGAGCCTTTATTTATTTATGTATCAATCATCATCTTCTTTGAGAAAAAAATTAAAATTTATCAATCTAATAATCAGTCCGAGTTATTACAATGAAGATAACTTACAAAGAATCTTTGATCCAAAATCCATTGTTAAAATATCTTGCAAAAATAGAAGATTGAATTTTATTTTATTTGGATAAATTTTATATGTATTTACCATTTGAACTAATCCACGGAGCTAATCATCATCTTCCATTTGTTGCTTAGACCATATTAAGTAATAAATTGTGATTTTTTTTTTGAAAAAAAATATAATATTAAAAAGAAATATGAGAAAAGGACCTTTTAACAAGATTGTTTCTCTATTTATTATTTATTTGAAAGTGAACACCGAAGATACTTGAACTTGCACCATTCCTTTTCGCTCCAAATAAAAATATCTTTTTGTCATATTTCACATCGAGCCGATCGAAATTCTATGAATTATATTGAACGACATCGAAACGCAAGCGATTTTAATTTACTAATTTGTTCTGTTTTTAAACAAATACATAAAATTACGAGGGGCGATATGAAAATGTCCCCGCTAAATTCTGTACGTTCATTTTGTACGAGGATAAGCCTTCGTGTCGTGCGTAGGGTTTTCGGTGCTCACCTGATTGTCTACCGCGCCGCGAGTGCTTACCTGACTCGTTGGACCCACCGGGCCCCTCGAAGGGAGAGGACAAGAGAATTAGGTAGGCCGGGCCGGGTGAGCGGCGGTGGTGTTGAGTTGTCAGCTACCGACGCTCCATCGCATCGGCTTCCGGCGGTCGGCTGCGTCCCCTCCAACGGCCGTCGCCGCCGAGCGCGGGCCGCTTCTCTGTCGCCGACAGCTGGATGGGGTCCACCCGCCAAACACCCGCGCCTCGTGCGTGGGATTAACGTTGCGGTGGGCCCGCCATCGTTCCTCCTTCGCCGCCACGCCACGTGTAAATGGGAATCTAGGCTGGCAACCGTAGAATTTGGTCACTTTCGCAGGAACGACACGAGTAAAGGCTCATCTCACGACAATGAACACGACTCTTCCAGCCGCGCATTTTGATTTTTGATAACTGGATATTCAAATACCTCCTTTAAATTTCAAATTTCTCCAACAGACCCTTCCTAGGCCATGGCAACTTCTATATAAATGCCAAAAATTTCCTCGCCTCGCAATTTTACGCCTTCTAGTCACCAAAACCACAGTACCAAATTACCATTTTTTAAAACTTAGAGGGACAAATGCAAAAGGCCAAATAAAGTTT
Source organism: Wurfbainia villosa (assembly GCA_025175895.1). Lineage (NCBI taxonomy): Eukaryota > Viridiplantae > Streptophyta > Magnoliopsida > Zingiberales > Zingiberaceae > Wurfbainia > Wurfbainia villosa. Next base: position 44,620,751 of record CM045991.1, on the reverse strand, counting down.
CATCATATCTTTGAAATTAAATTTTATTTTATGGCGACTTACAAGTGTAAAGAAAGCATCCATTAATATAAAAACTAATGTCCCTACTTTGTCTTATCGCCAAAGATTTTGAGAATATTTGCTTTTCACTATTTACACCTTCCATTTCCAATAATTTTAATAGCACTTTAAACCACAAGGTTTTAATTAAATCATATTTTTTGCATGTTATTTCCATGCAACGCACACTTGTCCCTTTGCAAGTCACAATATCTTCTCAAGGAAAATTATTTTTAAGAAAAATCACAATCCTCTAAAAATAGTTTTCCATTTTTTTTTTCAAAATAAATAAATATATTAAGTCACACGCTAGCTTATATCACTTTCAAGTATCACTAGATTGAAATATATTGTATGATTTTGGGTCATGTCCTCGAGAAGCTTTTGGATGGACCTTCCTTTCGTGATTATGATTACAATTAATTTAATTATGTGTATGTTTCAATTGAGTGAGCTAGAGGAATAAGAAATAAAGTTGCTTAACTTTTGATACATGATAGCAATGTTGTCTAATATTGACTCTTAATTGGTATTTTATGTGCGTCCAAAAGGAAAAAGGTGAAGTGAAATTTAATTAATCATAGAATTATATTTATATTTCTTTTGTTACACTTAATTATTTTTCTTCTTCACCAAATGATAACGTGCAATTCAAACACTTTAGTTCGAACTACTATATATGTATATAGTTAATTAATTAAAATTGACACAGAGTTAATTAATTTGGGCAAGCTGTGGATTAAGAAAGAAGCAAGAAGAGTCTAGGGTTAATTAATGGCATATAAAACGAGGGCTTCTTTAAAATGACATTTTTCTCATGCTTTTTGTTTGTTTCCTCTTCTTTTCGGTCTTTAATTTGGCTCCATTCATGCAATTCTTATGATTTATGACAAAATGAAGTGGCGATGGCAACTAGATGATCAATGCAAATGGTGACTTTGGGTGTCTTAATTATGAATAATTCAAAATATTTCCCTTTCATTGTCATGAATAGAACCTTTTTGTGTGTTGTCGTTGTTAATCGATTAATTAATTAATTAGTGCATGGAAATTATGAGAATAATTTGATGCATGTTAATTAGAGAAAATTAAGGCCCATTTCGAGCCCAAAATTAGCAAATGGTTTGAGTATATGTGTCAAGCCCATCAAGTTAACGTTATGGCCTGCAAAATTAATAAATCGTTGTGTTTATTTGAAAAATTCCAATCTTCGATTCGGATCAAATAAAATATACCGCTAAAATATACCGTCGATTGCAGTTATGTTATCTTTGTACGGTCGTGATTGACTGGTTCATCTTAATGTATCGGACTCCGGCGGAGCAGTAAACCGTGTGCCAACGTATATAGTCGGTCTTCTTCCCCTCTCTCACGGAACCCTAGCCATTGCCGAAGCAGCCCACGCCCGGAAGATGCAGATCTTCGTGAAGACCCTCACGGGGAAGACGATCACTCTCGAGGTGGAGTCTTCGGACACCATCGACAATGTGAAGGCAAAGATCCAGGACAAGGAAGGGATTCCCCCGGACCAGCAGCGCCTTATCTTCGCCGGGAAGCAGCTCGAGGACGGCCGCACTCTCGCGGACTACAGAATTCAGAAGGAGTCCACCCTCCACCTCCTCCTCCGTCTACGCGGCGGCGCAAAGAAGCGCAAGAAGAAGACCTACACCGAGCCCAAGAAGATTAAGCACGAGAAGAAGGAAGTGAAGCTCGCCGTGCTACAGTTCTACAAGGTTGACGACTCGACCGGAAATGTCACCAGGCTCCGCAAGGAGTGCCCCAACGCCGAGTGCGGCGCCGGCACCTTCATGGCCAACCACTTTGACCGCCACTACTGCGGCAAGTGTGGCCTCACCTATGTTCACCAGCAGGCCCAAGGTGAGTGAGCGAGCAGTCAAGAAATCTTACTTACCGAGCGGAAAAAATCGATCTTTTTCACTCGTTTCCGTTCTTAATTTTAGTTGGTTTTCTACAGACCAATAACCAGGACAACCTTGTTTTCAGGCATCATTGTGTTCTTTGTGAATTCAATGTTTTGGATGATTAATGTTCATCCGATCGATACTGCTAGATTGTGTCTGTTCTTTTGATTTTGATGACTCAAATCATTGTTTCTGCTAAAGTCGATTGCTTTGATCGATTTGCTATTATTCAATAAGAACAAGTGTGGCTGATGCGACTCTGTTCATAGATTCAGCCATTTTTGCCTACTATTTGCTCTATATTTCATGTTTCAACTGAATTTACATCTGTTTTTGGCATCCCTAGAATCATGAAATATAGCAAGGTATTTTGACTTTATCTTTTACTATATAAATAAATTTTATTTTATTTTATTATTGTTAATCAATTTTTTATTTAGAAAAAATAAAAGCCCAAAAGGTTAAAAAAAAAAACATTGTTTAATTATCCGAGGAAAGGAACGTCCTTAAATTTAAAAGGGCGTTAGTTTCATGTTTCATTGTATTTTTATCAATTTTTTTTTTTCAATTTCAGTGTTATTATGTATTAAAATAAATTATTATTTTGAAAAAAAAAAATAACTTTGATATAAAGTATCTTTATATGGAAAAATTATTTACTAAATTAATCAATATTTTTGAAATTTGATGATTACTAATCATTTAAGATTATTCGTTAAAGAGCATTTTGATAAAAAATTTACTTCATCAATTTGAACTAGTTTAATAAGAATATTTTAGAAGCGTCGTTATAACTTTTACCAAACATTCAAATGGTACTTTTTATTTTTATTTTATCTTTAAAAGAGTGTTTTTTTAATTTACAAAAAAATCAAAATAATGTTTGGTTCTGTTTTTTATTTTTAAAATATCTTATTCTAACAAAAGAATGGTATAATGTAAAAAGAAATCCTTTCTGTCTGATAAAAATTACGCGCGAAGAAGTTATGTTATATTAAAATATATAAATATTTTTTTATTGATATCTGAATCTCTGATCCGACTAAGTTTTAGAAGTTATTAATTCTATTCTACAAATCTTCGAAACATCTCGTCAACAACTAAGTCGAATAAGATCTGAGGTCAAGTAATCCTTCACTTATCACCAAGGATAAATTAGAAAGTTTTCGTAGTTTTTTCACGGTTCAATCTAGATTCCGCAGTCGCGTCATTTTTGAACGACAATCTAACATCGAAGTCGTATTCCATCCACTGAATAAATTCTTGGATCTCAGAATCGCCCGAATAAATTTTTTTAAATCATAATAAGGATGGAATTGCATTAATATTTTAATTTGATTAAAATTAATCTAATTTAGTCAAATTTATTTTAAATAATATCATAGCAAATTTGATATTATATATAAATAACAATTTTGATGAAAATTATCATAACTGCAAGTAATTTAATTTAAATTATTTACAATAATTTCGAACAAAGTTGACGTGTGTTTGAATAAAATCATTATATGAAAACTATGAATGTATTTTTAAAATAAAAATGAGATTAGATGCGGATACCCTTTTTCATTAATTATAGTAATATATATTTGGAATTTCTACAAAATCCCAAATTGGTCGTATTTCTATCGACTAATAATAATCTTCGTTGCCCAGAAACTTGAGAGATCTCCAGATTAAAAAAATGGCGTCTTCGGCGGCGGCGGTAATGGCGATCCTTCCCCCTCGTGCAGGATCGGCATTTCTCAACCCGCAGAGAACAGATGGGGCGGACTCCCTTGCGTTGGTTCCTAACCGCAGGAATCCCATTTCCACTTCGAAGGCTTCGCCACTGTGCGCTAGGTTTAGGAGCAAGAGATTTCTTTCGGTTATTCCGAAGATCAAAGTCCAGAGCTCCCCAGGTGCAGATAATTTTTTTTCCTTCTTTTTTCACGATGACAAAAATTGCATCTTTTCTTTGATTGCTTGCAGCAGAGTATATTCCCCAGGCAGAATTTTACAAAATCGAAGCAATCCTAAGGTGAACCTTTCCGTATGGTTTGTTGTCAAAAGAATTATCTTTCAGTTTATGATGAGACATCGAATTTAGTCTCATTAGCTTTTTGTCTTCTGTCAAAACTTTTTGATTCCTTTGATCGTTAAATTGTAGTCCAGGCCGTGGCGAGTTCCCCATGTATCTTCGGTGAGATAACAATGACTCCTGTTGCAGTTGCAGTTATATAGTCGCAAAAATGCGGATCTCCTAGTTTCACTGGAACTAGGGGCTTTTGTCCTGCATAAATCGAGCCTATGTTTTTATGATCTAGGGTTTGCTGCAAATGGGCATTCGGGGGGTTACGATTTCGGACGTTCGAGGTTTTGGATCACAAGGTGGCTCAACGGAGAGGGACGGAGGTATGTTCATGTTTTTTGGCTGTTCAATATGTCAACGCGGGAGGCATTCTTTTGGTTCGTCCCCTTTGTTTATGCAGTTAGAATCTTGGAACAAAGATGTAAATTTTACTTCTTGCCTTTGGTTATGAATTGCGATGCCTTAAGGCCCTTAACCTTTGGCTATAACTTTCCTTTCCATCATTCGTGTTGAAGGAAAGGCATTATTTAATAATCCTTTATCTATTTGTACCAATTCCAAACCGATTCATCTCCTGTTATTTATTTCCCTGACCCGCCTCTGCTATTCTTCCCAATATACAAATATATTTCCGTTCATGGCATATTACCAGGTAAATATTTCCTTTTATGTCATCTTGCAATCTACTTAAGATAGTGTATCATGTATGATTCCTTTAATTTACAGTCGATGAAGAATTATTCCCAATCATCTTATTTACGACATGAGAGCGTAGTTGGTCAGCAATTTGTTCAAACGTAAAATTCTTTACACTCTAAAATTCTTCTAATTAGTATTGACTACTTCCCTTCAAGAGTTAGACCTTCTAATTTCTAATATGTGTCTAACATGATAAAGGACTCAAATTGTATTTGTCTTTGCACCTTTTATTTTGCAATAGAAAAGAAGATATAATCAGCCATTTGGTTTCATTTTTTTGTTCTCTTCGCTCTTGTCTCATCCAAGTAAGCCCAACAAGGCATTCAGAAATGCTTTTATTGTAAGATGGTTAATGAAGGCAAACACGGATGAAACAAACCATCTTTTACTATTTCTCCTTCATTCTCTAACTTGCAATTGAATCCATTAGTTTTTCATTTCTATGTATGTCAACTCTCTAATGAACAAACATAATCCTAATTTTTTTGTTTTTTCCATGGTTTGACTCGTCTTGGTTATTGAAGCATATTAAACTTCAACCTGTGCTTCCTCCTTGCCACTGTGAATTCTGTCATAATTGTTTAAATCTTGACAAGTCTAATATGTAGTGCTAATGTCTAACCTTGCATAGATCCAAGACCAATAGGAGCTGCTGGAGCACTAACTGATTTTTTTTTCTTGAAAAATGCAATTCACTCTTGTAGGTTGTAATTTCTCTCGAGGTAAATGTTTATTCTTCATTGTATATCTGTAACTAGTAGCTATCATGTACAGGAAATCATATTACTTTTCGCTATATCAAATATGGCCACTTCAACTGTTAAGTATAACTCATAATCTTTCTGCTAATTTAGGTTTATTGGACCATTAAACTTTTCTTTTTCTGGCTTAGAAGTTATGGATATCTGATGTTGATAATGGAACATGGAAGGAATTGTATGAGCATATAACTTGAAATGTATAAGAGACCTTTGTTTCCATGATTAACTTTCCTCTTAGGTAATTGCTTCAACATTCAAACTTGATATTTATCACCTCTGCATAGTCTCTTTTACTAGTTGATAAGGTTTCGGTTATTCCACTAGAGGTGCTTTCTGTTGAATGTTGATATCTTCTTATAGCTTCATTTTTTATCCATGCACTTACTCATGGGAAACCTTAATAATACCCTTTTGGCTTTGGATACCCCACTTCAAAGAACTAAAAATCTTTCATTTGTGTTTTCAGGATCTGAGTTTTCAGAAGACAAGTTCATAGCAAAAATCAAGATGGAGATAGTGGTATGCAGAGATCAGGTAAAGATGTAGGTTAGATATACTGTTATTCTGTTTCTAAAGATAAAGTCATTCATATTGCACCTCTAAATTTGAGATGGAAAATCTACCGTTCGATCACCGTTCCCTAGACAAATATCAAAATTCTGCTATTGATTGATGTCTTAGGCATTCTGTTCAATATTCTCATTCTTGTTGTGCCAAACCCCAGAAGTTAGTTTTTGAGGCTATCATTTCTTATTATGTGCTTGTTGCTTGAGAAGAGAACAGAAAATCAGTGACGTGCCTAACTTTTGTTTTACATTAATTTATTTTACTTCATAGGTGGAAGCTGTAGTTGACAAAATAATCAAGGAAGCAAGAACCGGAGAAATTGGCGATGGAAAAATTTTCTGTAAGATCAGATTTTTAACTGCCATTTACTAGAATATACTATACTCTTCTCCCTTTACAAGGGGACATGCTCCAGTTAGTTAACTGAGAAAAATCAACTTATTGCAGTTGTGGCTAACTCTATAGTTATCTACATCAGTTTGTGATACTTATTACTCGATTAGAATTTCTTTTCTCAAGAATGAATGGAATGTAAAACATAGAATTATTTAAGCAGAAAGGTGTGTGAAAATATGTTGCTTCCTTATGTTTTATTGCTCTATTTGAGAAAAGTGAGGTCCTAGAGATTCCTCAGATAAATTTATTATTACTTTCCTCTACATCATTTCTACCGTTAGACTCGAACTGGTAGCCTGCTTTTCATTTTTCTTGCAACAAGTCTCTTTCCTTCAGCCCAAAAAGTGAATAAATTTGCACCAAATTGCATCATACGAAGTTACGATTGTTAAATATGACTAGAGTTGTTATATCTCTTGGCAACTAAGTGACAAGGTTTTTTTATCTTTTGCAGTGATACCAGTTTCAGATGTAATAAGAGTTCGTACAGGTAATACATCAAAGTTTTTAAGAAAAAGACTGCTATATTCTTGCTGATGTTGCTTATCTTTCTTTCCTAATTCCTCATTTGTTTTTGACTTTTCATATATTTTGTCATTTAGAACTGCTAATTTGAAGGAATGATGTTATCTTTAATTTATTTGGCATTCAACATATTATCTGTGACTTTTTAAATTAAATGTGAGCATGAATCTTCAGGAGAACGCGGCCAGAAGGCCGAGAGAATGAGTGGCGGACTATCAGATATGATTTCATCCTCTGTATCTGCTTGAAAAGTTTCATGCTGTCATCAATGGAGAATAAACAAAAGGTGAGAATGCGATATCTGGTTGATCTGATTGCTGTTTCATGTTAAATCTTCGTTGGAACAAATGGACTGAAAGATTTTTAACGCCTAAGTAGGAATATAGCATACCCTAGCAGCCGATAAAAAACAGCATAATATCCGACCATTTGAGAGTCGGTAATATCGACAATTCGTAGGTGGTGTTGGGTTAAGATAAACGAGTTGCGACCTTTGTTTGAACTGTGCTTTGTCTTGAAAAAGTGGCTACCTAAGACAAAGGTGCTTACACAACTGGTTACTCATTACACAGTTCGATAAAATTCTTCCATATGACAGAAGTTATTCATGTTTGCCGGAGTGTTGTCGTCGTTAGATCTCGGAGTCAATCCTTGCTGATCACCATTCGCGACTGTTTTTAAAGTGAAGAATCTTTTTGCCCTTGGAGCACTCTTTGCAGCGATTGAAATGCCAGTGTTCTTTGTTAGTTAACTTTCGACAAGGAGCTATATTTCCGAATTTACCGATGACTGTGTGGCTATGGTTTGGTTCTCAGCTATATATCAGGGTTGGCCGGCGGTGGGGAAATGTTCGTCTCGACGAAGGAATGACTTCGTGGTTCATGCTGCTCCATGAGGTGTTTCACAAGCAGTTCAAAATGACTCATCTTTTCTCTGCCTCCCAAGTAAAACTTTTAGCCAATGCTGGAACAATTGAACCAATGTTGTCCTCATTTCTTTCACTGTCTCTCAGTTTGTGTGTTTCTTGTTACGACGACGATTCTGTTATGTCGTCGAGAATGCGTCGAGCAAGTTTGTTTATCGTCGTCTCGAATCATATGTTTGGAATTTGATACTAGTTCTCTAGCACAACATACCAACAGGGTGCTCTTTGTGCCAACATGCATTTGAACAAACATGATATAACACATCAAAAACATTTTTTTTTTAAAAAAATATATTTTTTATTAGTGTTTCATTATTTAAAAATAGTAAAAGAATGATTTATATTTGTCGGAGTAGATATTTTGATTTTTTATTAAAAAAAATATTTTAAAAAGGTTTATTATTAGTAGTTGAAAAGAAGAAGCCTGTCGTGTCAGGGCTTCTGCTTGTCGGCGAAGAGTGCCGCAAGATGAGGCTTTTAACCCACATCTTGCTCTCCAGCAACGTCAAGGGCGTCGTCGACGGCTTCCCTCTCCGCCTTCCTCAGGCGGAGAGGTAGGTGGAACTCAACGCTGACTTCCTCCGTCACATCTTCCCCAGGATCGAGTTGCAGACCCTCGCCGGCGCCGCCTGCGCGGTCGGCTGCTGCGATCTCCCAGACGAGGCCGGCGACTCGATGCTGGACTCCGAGGACTTCCTCCGCCGCTTCCACAACGCGCTGCTCGAGATCCACGTGGAGTAGGGCGCCCGCATCTGGCCGGACACCGGCCGCCGGTCGCCCATCAACAAGGGCAACCCCAACATGCACCTCGACGAAGACGAGATATGATTCCAAGGTCAAAATCGCTTTTTTTTTTCTTCCACTCATCCCTTTTCCTACTCGCGATTTCGGTGTGATTTCATAGTTAACAGTGAATCAAAATTAATCGAGATAGACTCTCCGATCTTGCCGATGTTTGTGATGCTGTCTCTGATCTTGTGCTGCAAATCTAAGTGGAAAAGTAGAAGTTGCTTGATAAATTGTTCTCAATTTGGTAATCCCCAAAATTGTAGAGTTATCTAGGGTTATTTCATGCTATGATCGATCTACTTGTAACTGCATTTTACTCATGATATTGTACATTATCTTCCATATGAACATTGACTGATGTTAACTGTCTTGAACAAAATATCAACTGCATATGCACCTGATAACGATTCTAGCTTATACTCGAAACCTACTTTTATATAACATCGACTCGAGGATCACACAGCCTCGTCGAAGCGATGACTTTCTTCTATCTGCTAGCCACCATGGTACATCTCTTTGCATCGATAAGTTTATCTATAGCATAATCAAGTTCTAGATGGTTAAGTTTCTTACCATGTTCATCATCTGAAAATAGGGGAACGCCAAATACCCAGTCGAGCACATTTCATGAACTACGATCGAGTCACTTCTCTTTTTTGTGCAGTGCATTACGATGGCAGTTGCGGAACTGGATACTAAGACATCTGCTTGCGGTTGCACCAATGCTCGAAGAACTAGCAATGTCGTACATCTCTTTGCATTGATAAGTTTATCTATCGCATAGTCAAGTTCTAGATTGTTAAGTTTCTTACAATGTTCATCATCTGAAAATGGGGGAGTGCCAAATACCCAGCCGAGCACATTTCATGAACTTCGATCGAGTCACTTCTCTTTTTTGTGCAGTGCATTACAATGGCAGTTGTGGAACTGGATACTAAGATATCCACTTGCGGTTGCATCAATGGTCGAAGAACTAGTTCATCATCTGAAAATCGGGGAATGCCAAATACCCAATTGAGCACATTTCATGAACTTCGATCGAGTCACTTCTCTTTGTTGTGTAGTGCATTACGATGACAGTTGCGGAACTGGTTACTAAGACATCCGCTTGCGGTTGCACCAATGCTCGAAGAACTAGCAATGTCGTACATCTCTTTGCATTGATAAGTTTATCTATCGCATAGTCAAGTTCTAGATTGTTAAGTTTCTTACAATGTTCATCATATGAAAATGGGGGAATGCCAAATATCCAGTCGAGCACATTTCATGAACTTCGATCGAGTCACTTCTCTTTTTTGTGTAGTGCATTACGATGACAGTTGCGGAACTGGATACTAAGACATCCGCTTGCGGTTGCACCAATGCTCGAAGAACTAGTTCATAATCTGAAAATTGGGGAATGCCAAATACCCAGTTGAGCACATTTCATGAACTTCGATCGAGTCACTTCTCTTTTTTGTGCAGTGCATTACGATGGCAGTTGCGGATACTAAGGTATCCGCTTGCGGTTGCACCAATGTTCGAAGAACTAACAATGTCGTATTACATAGTCAAGTTCTAGATTGTTAAGTTTCTTACAATGTTCATCATCTGAAAATTGGGGAATGTTAAATATCCAGTCGAGCACATTTCATGAACTTCAATTGAGTCACTTCTCTTTTTTGTGCGCGGAATTGGATACTAAGATATCCGCTTGCGGTTGCACCAATGCTCGAAGAACTAGTTCATCATCTGAAAATAGGGGAATGCCAAATACCTAGTCGGGCACATTTCATGAACTTCGATCGAGTCACTTCTCTTTTTTGTGCAGTGCATTACGATGGCAGCTGCGGAACTGGATACTAAGACATCCGCTTGTGGTTGCACCAATGCTCGAAGAACTAGCAATGTCGTACATCTCTTTGCATCGATAAATTTATCTATCGCATAGTCAAGTTCTAGATTGTTAAGTTTCTTACAATGTTTATCATTTGAAAATGGGGGAATGCCAAATACTCAGTCGAGCACATTTCATGAACTACGATTGAGTCACTTCTCTTTTTTGTGCAGTGCATTACGATGGCTGTTGAGGAACTGGATACCAAGACATCCGCTTGCAGATGCACCAATGCTCGAAGAACTAGTTCATCATCTGAAAATGGGGGAATGCCAAATACCTAGTTGAGCACATTTCATGAACTTCGATCGAGTCACTTCTCTTTTTTGTGCAGTGCATTATGATGGCAGTTGCGGAACTAGATACTAAGACATCCGCTTGCGGTTGCACCAATGCTCGAAGAACTGGCAATGCCGCCTTTTCCAAGCTATGACTCGGTGCTCGGTATGTATTTGGAAGAAAAGAGCTTGAGATTGGCATATATCCCTCCAAATGTTTGTGTTAGATTGCTATATTGTTTGCTTTGTTTCGGTTGTAAATCAAGATCTCATCGTCAGCTTGATAACAAGATGTTTGTTGAGGTTGTGTACCTCATAAGGCGCGACGACAAACTATCGAAAGCAAGCGAAGCGATTATTGGAAATTTTTAGAATTTTTTTTACATGTATATGGGCATGGTCATTCTAACAAAGTAGTAAATGATAGTGATGAAATATTCTAAATCTGAAAAACAATATATATTTTTTCATATGATATGAATTATTAATCAATTGATAAATCTAGCTTTACTATCTTAACACACAACAAATTTATTCGAAAATTTTAACTGTGGATGCATCGTATCATTTTTTTTGAAGTAATGTTTTATTAATTTATCGATTATTTAAAAAAAATGAAACTATGAGAAGATAGAAATATAATTCGTAATAAATTTTTAATTAAACTAATATTTTCGCCTTTGATTCGATTAATTTTGAAAATAATTGATTCTACTCCATAGATTTTTAATGGGTATTAAATAATTTTTATTGATTATTTGAGTAAATTAAAAAATATTCATATGGTCATTTTATTTGAATGGAAATTTTATAAATGCTTCTCTAATGTTTGTTTCCCGGCTAATTTCAATAATGTGGAAGTAGGACGGAATTAATTTTTTTTAAATCACGAGGATTAACATGAGAGGCTTGAAATTTGCAACACGCGCCAAAATCTTTGTTTATTTTGCGAGGGCGCAGTTTTAGATATTTCTGAACTTGGGGAGGATGTAAATGTAAGAATGGTGCGATATAAAAAATATCCTCAGCCGGAGCAGTGAACCTATCGTTTCTCTCTGCAGTGTGGCAGGTCCGCCGATTTCCATGGATCGTATCTCCCAAGCGAATTAGGGTTTCCGAATCATGGCGATCCGTCGGTTTCTTCTCTTCCTCCTTGATCTGAAGCCACGCGGTCTTCGATAATGCCGTTGATCGTTATGCGGCCCCGGGTTTAGTTCAGTGGTATCGTTTCTTTCACTTCCTCGGGTTGCTATGGGAACGGTGGAGGATGATTTCGAAGAGCTTTACGCTGACCTCGATGACCAAGTGAACGCGGGCATAGCCATCGTCCATGGATCGTGCTCGGGAAAGGAGTTTGATTCTATCAGTGAGAGGTCGGGTGAGAAACCGACGAGTTGTGACGATGCCAGGGATTTACTTGTGGCGGTCGAGACCGACAGCGAAGATGACCTCCATATAGTCCTGAACGAAGAAAATTGCTCACGTATTATGGCTATGGAGAGACGAAACAGTGGATTGGGGGCGGGGTGGTGCCAAGAAGAAGAGGACGAGGACGGGGATTTGGTGATCCTTGCTGAGTTCAGTCAACATCGGAAGAATAACCTTAAGCGAGCTGAAAAATTACCCATCACGGATGGGTTGGTGCATGCAAGTGCTACTAGAAGTGTGAGGCAGGTCGGTTGGGTGTAATTTTAAAATTCTTGCATGATTATTTTATCTCAATAGTTTTGGTGCTAGTGATGTCTTGTCTCAGCGTTTTCCTCTGCATGTTGCTCTTATACGTTGGGTATTTGTTTTTTGTTGGTGGTTTAATTGAGTTCCATTTTGCAGAAGGGGCAGTGCTGTATGCTTTCTAAGTTAAGGTCGGTCATTTTTTATTTGTAGTGAAACTTAACTTGTGTGATTTCTGCTATCAAGCTAGTTTCTGAGTGAAATAATTAGTTTGGAAAGGTCAGGCTCAAAAAAGGGCCCAAGATAAGAACCTAGAAACTTGCATGTTCAAGAGGAAATTGCTCCTTTACTCGTGAAGGACATCAATTTTGCACAGGCATGTGTAGAATCTGTTGCAGTCTTGTAGATGTAGTAATATCGATCATAAATGGGGATTTGGCATAATTTTGGTGTCAGTTAGTGTCCTTTGTCCCTGCACCATAAATAGGGACATAGAGAGTCATGTGAAACATTAAGGCACCGGAAATGTGAACATGGAGAATATGCTGTTTAAGGTTTAGGGTTGCATAACATTGTACTTCAATGCTTTATATGACTTAGATAAATAAACTTGTTTTGATAGTTAGAAATTGCTTGTAAGGGTGTAGGACATTTTAGGTGCAAGCTACAAATTCCTTTATTGTGCCTATTTTTTGTTATTTATTTATTTATTTTTTTCCAAATCTTATCCCACTAGGTGGGGTCGGCTTTTTTTCACTTTTATAAGCTTTATAATTTTATATGAATTCTTTCTAGTACAAAACTTGGTAACTTTCTGTTATAGGCTGCTTTGCTAATTTTGTCTATCTTGCAGCAAATTTTGACTCCTAACATATATCTTGTTTGCATTTCATAGTGTGTAAGATCACAAATAGGAGGATTTCCAACCAAATCAATAACATCAGTCTCACATAATGGTGCCTGTGATCAGCTTACCATACCCCTTGGTGTTTCTGCATACTGCAATTCATGTATCTTGTCATCTCCTAACAGGCATCTTTTCTGGCCCAGAAAAAGGTCTGTTTGTGTAGCTCCATAATCGAGAAAATTTTAGGCATCTTCTTTAATTTCATTGAAGTTGAAACTTTTGTGTATATTTGAATATCAGTCAGGTGTTTACTTTTATTCTTTGTATTTCTACCTTTTGTTTCGTTATCCGCTATGTCTTGTCCTCCTTGGTTGTCAATTTCTAGGACAATTTTTGACATCAATATTGAAGCACTTGAGCAAAAGCCTTGGAGACATCCAGGTGTAGATATAACTGATTACTTCAATTTTGATCTAAATGAAGAAAGCTGGAGAAGTTACTGCATGGAATTGGTAATTTTGGTTGATATCATGCTCATATTCTTTCTGAAACTGCCTGACCATTTGAATGAATCTGAGACTCTTTTTTTTTTTCAGGTTCACTCTAGGCAGCAGCAGGCTGAAATGTGTGAACCATTTACTTTTAGTGAATCATCTAGCCCGAATCAGGTATAATATCCACTCCAGTTCAGTGAAATCATTCTTTAGTTTTGTCATCTTCCAGATTTTCTGTTCAATGGTCCTCAAATCTGGTGCTTCAGTTTGTGCAGATGCCAACTAAAGATAGTTATGAGTGTGAATCTGTTCATGTAAATAAAGAAAAAGCTTCTGTTTCCAGTGCCAATCTAGATCACAAACTAAGATGGCTTGACATGGTAGGTTAAAAGTGAACTTTTGCTTCCATTCGATCCACTTTCATTTGATGTCTCATTTGGTTTGTAGTTGTTATGCTTTTGTTCCATTGCATATTCTAATTATGTTTATGTAACCCAGAAAAAGGGTAGAGCAATACAAGTGGAACATGGTTTTGGTGAGCGTGTACCTTCGATAGATATAAAGAGACCAAGGCATAGGGACTCTGATGTAGTTATACAAGTATGTTTCTAAATATGTTGTTGAAGATGTTATGTTCAGACTTGTGTCTTTTTTATGGTTGCACAATATGATATTTTATTGAACATTTCAATATATTGATATCAACTTCGTGGTTTTCTTTTGGTCATTTAGGTGGCTATGAAGGATTTTGAGGATTGCTCAGCAGAAGAATCAGGACGTGTTGAAAAGGGAGATCGATATTGCTTAGGATATGGAAATGGGCTACATGAAAGGTGATCACTCAACTTTCCTGTTTTGGGTTTGGTTGATGAATATATTAGTTTTCATATAATTTATAAGTTATCTATAGGATATATAAGTAGTGGTTTTTATGTATGAAAATAATTTGAGGCAAGTAATAACATACAAAACTCTACTTGATCTCTGATTCCATAAAATTATTCATGATAGCTATATACGTTTTTTGATCCGTGACTTTGTCATATATTTTGGTAAGAATAATTTATCTGCCATGGATCTTCTTGGCATATTTTTGTCCATAGGTTTGGGAGGAATTCAGATATTATTGATCAAGCAATTTAGGTTTTCAGGCTTTATGGTTGTCAGGAATAAGAATAGGAATGTACGTAAATGAAATTTCCTGGATTTTATGTTTGAAATCAATGATAGCATATTGGCAAATGAATGAGAACTGGAGGGAGTTTGATTGAATGAAATGGAACAAAATAGCCAAATTGGTATGCAAAAAGTTCCAAACATTGTACTTTTAGTAGGAGTGTAAATGAACTGGATGTTCGTGGACAAGTTTGGTGTTCAGTTCGATAAAACTTGTTTTTGTTCATTCAGTAGTAAACAATATATAAAATAAATAATCTTGAACACTAGGAAATTTGGTTCGTTAATGTTCATCAACAATTTGTGAACAAATTTATTTCTTATTTTTATTCAGATACATAAAATATATTAATTTATGATTTTTTATAATCTCGAATTATTTATAATATGTTAAAAATAAGAAAATAATATAAGTTGCATTGATTAGATAAATGTTTAGCCCAATTTGGACAATAATATTTTTGACCTCAATATAATAAGATTTTTAATAAACAAGCTTGAACAAGCAGATTGAACACAACTAGGCTCAGCTTGACTTGCCTTGTTTACACCCATTGATTATCATGATTTATTTGACACTAGTTTTATTCAACTGTGCACTAGGTTTACAAATTTACGGGAATTGAAATTATCATTTTTATGCATTTATTTTAGGGCTAACTGGCAGATTTGGAGATGTTTCTTATTAAGTTGATTCTAGTGATTCTTGATTCATATGGTGTTAATAAAGGAATGCATTGAAAACTTTTTAATGTTTATATGAATTCTGATTATCTTTTCAAACTAAGAAAAATTTCCTCTTTGTGCAGCGTGAATTGTGAAAATATGGGTGTGCAAGTATCTAGCACCATCATTCCCTCGTTGGAGATTTCAAAGGCAAATCCTGAAGGCATCTCTGAGGCAATTGATGCAGGAATTCCTTCAAATTCAAATGTGTGTATACAGAAAGGAATATCTCGTTCTCAGGATAGTAACATGAGTTCTTCAGAGTCAGACTGTCTTTCTGAATCTTCCAAATATCCAGGTTGTTCAAAGAAGATTCTTAATTTTGTGAAACAGGAATCAACAAGCTCAGTTGCTAGACTACAAGAATCAAATATGTCTCATGGTTATTACTCCAATAGTTATGAAACCAACCACACAAAGTCAAGGAACAAAGATTTGAAGCGTGACAGAGTTGACCTTGGCCTCTCCCCTGAGATATACAGAGATCATAATCAAATGAAAGTTCACAGCATGGTTGAGTTGGTTACTCCTGCATTTCATGAAGAAGCTTCTATCTTGTCCTACAACTCAAGCAAGAATAGTATTGACAAATTTGAAGTGGGCTTTAGAAGTGAAGGGAAACAAGATTATGATGCTGATGCTGATGCTGGCAAACATTTAAATCTTGAACACCAGCGTAGAAGATCAAGAAATTACAAAAGCCCAGAACATTCTGTTGACAATTTGAGTAGAAAAGCTTCAACTGAAGTATCCCTCAGGAAGGCGAGTTATGATAAAACTAACAAGAGAAACTTGACAGAAAGGGATTGTTCTCGTCCAAAAAGAGTTTCATCGAAGGATAATAGAACAAATTCTGCGAACCTCCTTTTTTCTGAGGGATATGATGAAAGGGAGTTAATAAATGATCCTTGTGAGGATTCTGATGAATTAATTTCAGAATCTGATTCATTCATCTTAGAAAAATTGCCCTATTTGGGGCATCGGAAGAGAAAATCAGATCAGCAAATTATGATCAAAGATGGATGCAAGAAAAATGCAAGATATAGAAAACATATAGCTTCATCAAGTGAGGAAGAATTGATCAGTGGCAAATCTTCTAGGCATGCACAGCAAAATTCTGGAGAATTAAGAAACTTAAAAAGGCGCAGCAAGATTAATGAAAGTCATGCTATGGAAATGAATTGGTATGCTGAACATTGTGTGACAAGAGAAAAAAGAGATCTTTATGGTGCCAGTACTGAGAGAAATAACTTTTCTGTAACCTTGAAATCAAGTGGACAGTGTGTTGATGATAAACAATCTCTTCCCATCAGAAACAAAAAATCTAGGAAAAATAAATATAACAGTAATTTGAGAAGTATCAAGTATCAAGGTTATTCATGTCTCGAAGGAAATGTTGCTCTTTGCCCTATGCTTAGAAGAGATGATGGGGATTCATTTTATGGTGAGAATATAAAATTCTCTGGAAAAAGTGCAATGTCAAGGCTACAGCACCTTGTTGATGATGAAATTTATCTTAGGCATCAAAAGCAGGCCCTCTTGACCATGGAGAAAGAATCCCCCAATTTTGTTAAGAGTTCAAGAACGGATAAAATTCATGTAAACCATCATGTTGTTGGTTACAATTACTCTGAAGATCATGCACATTTTAGTGGTAGGAAGAAAGTAATCACTGAAGAATATACCACACCTGAGTCTACGAGAGATGGTAGATTTTTGTTGGAGAATTTTGATAAGGAGAGGCATGACTTGGGCACTTTAGAGCGTAGGGAGCCTATTAATTTGCGTGTGAATGGTGTGAAAAGAAAGGTAAAACTTGGGTTGTCCAAGTCTAATATTTTGTATCACTGTATTTGTATCAGTTTAAATACATCTGCCATTACAGTATTTGGCGGCTTCATTTTTACTCAAATGATATTACCTCGTAAAGAATTCATGAGCTTGTCCTTGGATGAACAAATGATCACTCCACATTTAAATTTACAGAGGATAAGGCAATTTATTCTTATAGGTAGTAAACACTTCTTTCTCATTGTTTCTTAAGTAGCAATATTCTTTTTTTTTTCCATGTAATATCAGGATCAAAGTTCAAGGACCTATATCAGGATCACTACAGGAATCTTCTCTTATTTTGTGCTACAAGTATATTAATTAAAAGTTCAAAATGTCAAGTTTGGTATGGTCAATATTGTTATATCAATGTTCTAAATTATGTCTTTCTAATACTAGTATAGGCAGTAACCACTAAGTGCCAGCATGTTTGTGGTAGAATTGCCCATACTCCTTGTTTTGTAAATTCTTTTAAAAAGAGCTAAACTGGTACTATAAGAACCATATGCACCATTGTGGTAGACAAGGAAAGGTGATAATAAGTTAAATTATTATTAGATTTTCTTACGTGTTATGGCATTCTATCGCCTTTTTTCTTCATTTACTGTTTGATATCTGCTGAACCATTTTTTCCTCTTATTTATGTATTATGACTTGCTACCTTATTCTACTACTTCAATTTCAACATTACTCGCATTGATTAGAAATCCAGAATTGTCGCATTGTTTTTTTTCACAAAGTCTGTTAATTGTTTGTGAACATTTTTTAACTACAAGATCACTTATCATTTTCAATTGATTTTGCATAATGCATATTAGCTTGCACCATTCCTTGGAACTGCTCATCCTTTTCCTGTCAGCTTGACATGCTTGGTGATAGTGATTGTGTTGGATGGACGACTAACGAAACAATAACAATTTCTTTTAGTTGCTCTTGTTCAGTTACATTGCTGTCTTTATATTGCTCAAGTAGCGTTATATCAGATATTGTGCTAGGTGAGTCATATGTGACATTGATCTGCTTGCAAATAGCAGAAGTAAAAGGTAAACCCAACTTGTTTCCTTCTTGTTCTTAATAGTGTGTGAATTATTAGAGTTGTTACTGTTGCTAGTTCATAGAACACCTTTTACTGAAATTCTGTTCTTTGAACCAATCAGTAGATTCAATCTAAGAAATTGCAGTTTATGCTTTGAATTGAGACAATAATTGCTAACTTAAAATCCACCAGTGTGACAGCTCATTAATTTTTTAAGAATAAGAAATTTAGGTTCTTTCTCTAGTCTTTTCATTTTTTTCCCCATAGGGATGCGTACAAAGTTTCTTTCATGAGAGTTTTATACGACAGTTTTCAGTAAATCACTTGATCTGTTAGAAGCCTTTTTGGTTTTTAACCCTTGCAACATGCTGTGCTTATCAATTAGCCCTGGCTCCCAAGATAATAACCTTTAGAAACTTGTTGATGAATCTTTTCTTTAGTAGATTTTCTCCATCAAAATCATCTTCCCCGAATAAGACTGTAAAATAATCTTGAATACGCAATCTCATCTATCTGAAAAGTTTAAGAAAGGCGTACTCAATGACATGTAACACTCTTCAGAATTATAATCTTTCATGACATTTAGACCTTATTTACTCCGGAAGATGGATCAAGGAAGGAATTTCAAATGGAAAAAAAATTCCTAGGGAAAGGGAAGAGAAAAGAAAAACATTCTCTGAGAAAGGCAAACGAATTTCTAAGGAAATAAGGAAACAAGGGAAGGGAAGGAGAGAAAAGGGTGGCCTAATGGACGAAGCTCCTGCCATATTAGGTCATGGGGAAGGGTCTATTGTATGCAGCTTTATTCTTCTTTGCAAGAGGTTGTTTTCAAGATTCGAACTCTAGGTCACAAGACAACAATTTTATTATTGTGCCAAGGATCAAGGGAAGGGAAGGAGAAATAAATAAAAAAATTTTAAAAAAATTGCACAGTACCACCAACACAAGTGAGGTGTCGCTTGGTTACCCGTGAGAGGTTGCAGGGGCAGTGGTGGCACAACAACGGCGGAGGTGGGGCAATCGATTTGACGATTGGAAAAAATTTCAAGAGGATGGAAAAGGTTTTCCATCCAATTTGAATGGAAAAAAAAATATAAAGAAAAGAAAATAATTCATCGGTAAATGAAATCTTAAATTTGTTTGTCCATTAGGTAAACAAAAGAAAAGAAAATAGTTTTTTTTTTTTAAATAAACAAAGGAAAATTTTTCACCGTGGAAATCTTTCCACAGTTTGTATTTCTTTCAAGTAAACATAGGGTTAAAGCCCAAGAGGGAGTTCAATGCCTACTAAAATGCCAATGCAATTAATTGAGGGGGCTTTTGGTATCTAAGCATGTTTAATAATCTTCAATAATGTGGGAATCATCTCCTTGCTTCCTACTCCCTTTGACATGTCTACTTTTCAACATCAATGGAGGTAAGAGATCGGCTATGATATCATGTAAAATCCAAGATGGAGTCTAATCTAACTCATAATGCCAAGAAACTTAGATGAGGTTCCTTTTGTATCCAAGCAAGCTCGATCAACCTTAACAATGTAGGACTAAGAGGTGGAGTTGGATCCTCTCATTGTCACTTACTACTCCCTTCAACATGTCTACTTTCAACAATACTTAAGCCTGAGAGTGCCCATGTTCATAGATAATCATGCTGGTTTTTGCCTGTCAACTTGTTAGGATAATTTTTTTCATTTGGATTCCATTTGAGTTGTTGAAAAGTGATTTCAATGGATGCATCTGGGAAAACAGGAACTTGTGTCCACGCTATTTATTTGAGGGTGATTGGGTAAATCTTATCCACCAGGAGCCTTCATGAAGGTCATATTGTTAGTAATAGGCATGCCATTTACATTTTTTAAGTATGTCCCTCAACCTGGTAATCTGGGATTTGATCTATCCATATCATCATAACTTATTGCTATTATTATTTTTGTTATTCGTCATCTATCAGTACTCATCATTGTTTACAAAATTTGTTTTAATTTTTCTCGTGTTTCTTTGCTGATATGAATGCATTTCAGGTTTAACAATATTGCCATAAGAAAGATTGTTAGGTGCTGAGATCCATTCTTGCTCATTTCTGACAAACAAATGAATATTTTGTTGGAGAGTATACCAAAATGCACCGTTATTTATCAGATGTACAACACACCTATTTGTGGGTTTTACAGGAACACATCCTTCTTACAAATTGTTGTCAGAATACCCTAAATTCAAATTTTGCTAAAGGAACCTACCAGTATGATCCGCTTGTACACTACAAGTTGTCTATGCATTTTCCTTTTTTTTTTTCTTTCTCCATCTATATTGTGTTTGCTCTATGCCTAAACACATTCTTTACTTATCAGATCCACGGAAACACTCCCCTATTTGCATTTCTGAAAAAGCATGTCTCTATCAAAAGAAAAAGTCACCAGAATACCCAACCCCTGGATTCAAATTTGACCACAAAAACCAGCAGCCTTGCTTGGTTCTACTCTGAAATTTGTCCTACCTCACCACCAGACGTGATAGTGCAAATTCACTTCGGACCACATTCCTCACCATGTCTCTTCTTCTCACACATTACGTCCACCCTTAACAGTAGACAAATATGACTTTATTTTATCTTCTCTTCTGGATGTTCATGTATATAGTTCTGGAAAAGTTACCAAAACTTGCCCCTTATTTGACATTGACAACAATGCTTCCTTATTTGCATTGTTGACGATTTGCTGTCTGGCACTACAGTGTCAGTGAATCTCCTGCAACCCGTCTCTCACATTGGCTCTCCTTATATATAGAGGTAGGAATTTTTCGAACGAACCGCACTTCTTCGTATATGTCAGGAGTCCATTCATGAAAAGGGGCTGCGAAAGCTTGAACCCAATTCCTACCGTGATGGATATAAGTGCAATTAAAATTTCTGGAGAGTTATACATTTGTGTATTGATAAGACCACTTACTATTTCTTGAAGCTCGATCTCCTCCCCAAATGAACCATATAGCTAAGAGAAACCATAAACCAAAATAGAAGAGCTTGTCCAACCCATGAGTAAATATTTTGTAGTAGTCTCATTAGACCCATGAGTAAATACTGTATCATCACACATGATAATCAACAAGCATAATTTTTTTTCTTCTTTTCAGTCTTCATCTATATGGTCTTTAGTCTTTTAGAGATTCCTCTCATTCATGTCATTGAATTTTTAGAGGAAATATGAAAATTGGTTATTATTACCTTTTCACAAAGTTAATATATGATCAGCCAAGGTTAGGTGAGGACACAGACAAAACGAGGGGTAGAGGTGAACCACTTTTATCTCCAAAATAACTAATAGCTCTTTGCCTACCTAACAAAATTGTGTTAGTTTGTTTCCCTAAATTCAGAATCGTGCATACTCCATTGCCAAAGGAGTAGCAAAAAACCCATATTTTCATCGGTAAACTAGTGGGCTATAGTCCTCATATGATTATTTAGGGAAGAAAACTAGATAGCATGTACAAATAGTGTTTATTTGATTTCCAAAATCAGCCTATAAATTGATGAACAAGTTGAATGCATGAACAAAGATTGTGAACTATTCATGAACAATGTTCACGAACAAAATTTATGAACTATATTGACCAATGAAACTCTTATCAATATGGTAAATAAACAACCAAGCTCTCAAAATCAAACTCACTAACCAACTAAACAAATTTAAAAACATCAAAGTTTCAAACAATCAAACAAGCTTGAATTGAGAGCTCCATTACATCTAAACGAACTAAGCTCAAGCCAAGAGTGAACCAAACTCAAACTCATAAAAAGGAAGCCAAGTCAAGCTTGAAAAACCATGTCAATGGTTTGGTTCATTTTAGGCTCGACTTGACTTGGTTACTTTATCAAATAAGTTAAACATTATAAAGCTTGACTCGGTTTGCCTCATTTATGACCCTACTTGAAGCTGATAAGGATTCATTTGTGATACTTTCAGTAACTATAATTCTACACTAGTAGCTCGAGGGTTGTCTTTCACTCTTATTCATATTCTTTTGTCAGTAAACTAGATTTGCTACGTTGAACATTGCATGAGTTACCATGTATTACTGACATTTGCTCAGCATGTTCCTGCATTCTTTTTATGGATCAACTTGTTGTCCACTGATCATTGCCCCATGTTTGTTTATATATCAGATTAGCACGTTGTACATCCTCTGATTGATGTTAGTGGTTTTCTCTCCTAATTCAATTGAGGACCAGTATGGTGTCCCGTTAAGTTATTGTTTCCTGAGTTAGCCAATTTAATTAATTTTCACGATTTGTATTGCTAAAATCTATACGAGTGATCCAGCTTGGAATGTACTAGGATGTGTTTTTTTATGTTATCTGAAGTCTGAACAAGAATGGACGCAGATATTATTTTGTAAACCATCACATTTTTCCCTTCCCACAAATGTTGCTGTCTATCATTAATTTAGTACAACTTGGAGAATATACTATTAGCAGAAGTCGAAGATGATAATTGATCTTTTGAAATCCCATGCATCATATAAAAGCTACATGTTATGATATTTCCATCAATCCCAAATATCATGGACTCTTCAATTAATCGCCTTATCTGTTTTTTAGTTTACTTCATCTCGTGGATAGTTGGGAATTATTGGTTGTTGATGTTTTTCATATTGTGGATGAATATGGGTCTTTTGTATGATAGTACGGGTTACTAAACAAATCTTCTCTATTAATTTCGCAATTATGTTTTTTGTTTTGCTGTTTTAATACTTTTTAAATGTTCCCTAAGTTACCTTTGATATGCCTAAAATGATGATATTATTAGTTCTTTTCTCATGGCTGATCCAGTGATCTGCCATCAATCCTTGAACAAACTATCGCCTTTCGTATAACTTTCCATGAAACCCATGGGCTATTATAATTTATGCTTAATTCATATGCATTTCTGCAGTAAATGATGTGGCGAGAAGTGTCTTCCTTTATCTTATGTTAGTCATTGTGTTGTATTTCATCACGTGGAGCTAGTTCTAAAGGCTATTGATGTTAGATTAATCTTGTTTAACTGTATGTGTACTAGGGACTGTGGTATAGGGGAGAGATTCATTTGATTATGAATGCTTGCGTGAACATAGTCGATATGGTCCATATGGCTAAATCTTTGACTAAAATTTCTCAGACTGCCAAACTTGGCATAAATTTCATTCTCTTTTAAAAATCAGTTGAATAAATTATAATATTTTATCCTTGACAAATCGCCTATGTTCTCTAGCCCATTCACTATTTACTTTCCACTTTCATGGAGTTAATAGATGTGGGAATTTACTTTGTTATACAAAGGTGCCCAATTAGAACTAATTGCTGCAAGATCTGTGACCTTCCAGTTTCACAATATGTGAATGCGCCTTAGATATATTATAGGAGTTTTAGTCAATGATTTCACTCATTCTCAGTTTCGCTTTGCCAAATAACCTTTAAGTAGAGATTTACATCATTCACATTAGCAAGGAAGTAATTTGTATATGTTGCTTGGCATTATTCTTTTTCTTTTGTAGTCTAGGGAAACTCAAACCTTTGAGGCTTGACTATTTGGGGTCTCAAATGTACACCATTGAGCAGTCATTGAAAAAGAAAATCCATTCCCATAAACTGCCTCTTGGAACCATAATCTGACAATGTCAATATGACTGTCGTATAGATTCTGGTACTAAGCTTTCACCTTACCAGATTCATTCCTTTAAATGCCTGCTTACA
Organism: Wurfbainia villosa; assembly: GCA_025175895.1. Taxonomy (NCBI): domain Eukaryota; kingdom Viridiplantae; phylum Streptophyta; class Magnoliopsida; order Zingiberales; family Zingiberaceae; genus Wurfbainia; species Wurfbainia villosa. Next base: position 44,596,396 of record CM045991.1, on the reverse strand, counting down.
TCATGCACTGCATGACCTTATCCTCCCAGTAGCTTGTGCAAATATGCATGTTCCATTATTTTAGTTTTCTTGACAACTCATTCCCATGATACATGGTCTATCTATTGTAGTTTAGTTCATTTTACCATAGTGAATCTACCATAGTCTACCACATCCAGCCTGAACTGCGGCTTCTTTCTACTTTGAGGTTTAGTTGTTTTCGAGCTTCTTATGGCATCTTCTTGGAAGAAAGATTTGGCATTTAAATGTTGAGGATGGACTAATAAGTTGGATCGATAGAAAATTTTGCATACTGGTCTTTCTAACATTAATTTTACTTCATAATTTCGATTCTGAATAAAAACTTAATGAATTATTTAGACAAAGATGTAGTGAATTCTTAACTTGTTTGCTAATTGATTTTCTTATGCTATAGCAAGCTGCTGGTTACTTACTACTAATACATGCATGGTGTTTCCAATTTCTAAATAGTTCCAGTTTGGGAAAAAAAAATTCCTTTTTCTTTTTCGATTGAGATATGCTAGTTTATGTTAAATGAGTTCACCCTATTTTTGATTCTTTGTTGTGAACCAACAAAGACTTTTTTTTAACATACTGATTATCGTCTGAAAGTGCATTCTCCATCCTCAATGGTTGTTTATATCTTTGCATCCTATGGTACTTGAGTTTTTCAAATTAGAAATCAAACAACAGATATGCTCATAGGATGCTTCTTCTGATGGAGATACTAATCTCTTCTGGTTGCAGTTCCATGGAGATGACAATCCAGATAAGAGACGTACTGGTGCAGAACGTCAAAGAGGAAGAAAGGTAAAGAATTCCAAAGGTGTCCGCCGCCATCAAAAGATTGCTCAGTCAAAACTCGAAAGAAAGCATTGGCGATTAGATGGATTCAAGACGATCATCAGCTTAGGCAGTGGAAAACTAGCTGCCCAAGATCATGAAGATGATGAAATCGAAGAGGGCCAGTTGATCGAAGAAAGCGACGTTCAAATTCCGAAGAAGCACATGGACTTCTCTGTGGTTAAGCCTTGCTTGCCGGTTCATTTAGAAGCGAAAAAAGTACAAACCGAAGCAACGGCTACGAATGCTGACGATGACTTTGGGGGATTCTCCAACAATCGGATACTGGAGGCACTGGCAAAGATGGAAAGACGCAGGGAGAGGTTCAAAGAACCAATTGCTCCTAAACAAGCAGAAGAGAAAAATCAGCAGATTGATACTGCTCTAGTTCCAACAGAGGCTAAGGAACAAAGACCTGCTAGAAAACGTCGATGGGGAGCTTCTAGCTAGCTGAGCTTTCAACAGAGGCTATAGAATGCAGGCATTTTACTACTCGCGGCAACAAGATAATGATCTGAGGATACGAAAACAAAATGGTCTGCATCAAAACTTCATTCGAGGTACCAAGTTCTGATATCCTTGAATTCTGTTATTTCATAACTATAATGTATTGAAGAATTTGTGGTTTTGACTGTCACTCGTTCACTCAGTAACTCGAGTAATGATTTTATGGTAACCTATAAAACGCTCGTGCTTCCCTTTTCTTATTTTGAAGAAAGAGATTTAAATGTTTTCCTGGTTTCTACTGCATCTTGTTTTATTTATTTATTTATTACGTAAATGTTTTATATTGTTACATTTTTAAATAAAATTTTATACCATCACTGATATGTACTTTCTCTTTCATTTATATTCAATTTTCTCTATCATCCCAATTTTTTTTAAAAAAAAGTTGTCTATGCAAATCTTCATTCTATAGACATTTACTTAGTGAACAATAATTATTGAGAAAGAATACATAATAATATGCAAGAGCATGGAGTTTTTCATTATATTTTTTTTATGAGGAATATAATTTGAATGAAGTGATCATGCCAAAGAAGCTAATAAAATGCTTGTCATCATGATTTCAGTCATTTTAATTGTTATCCTTTTGATATTATTAAATAAACGCACTAGTTGTCTGTGAAGTTATAATTTGACTGCCCTCCGGCTTTCGACGTTATTGTTTCAGATGAAAAATCAAATCGAATCAACTCTCGCGTTGAAAAGCAAGAAAGTAGCTCTTGGATCTTTCTTAAACCTTTTTAAAAAACAGTCAATTAATACATTTAATTATTTAGAAAATAAAAAAGAAGACCTATAATTATCCTAATTCTCTATCTTTATCTCGATTATAGGGTGAACAAGGATGACGTTGTTGATGAAGACCGCGGAGGAAGAGGAGGATATGGGAAAAGGGTGGTACAATAATAATCAAATTTTATTATATTATTATTTATATTTAAATAAATTTTATTTTATTGTTGTTAATTAGTTTTTTTTTATCTTTCTCTTTTTAATTTGTTACAGAATGACAAGAGAGTGATTAAAAAAAAAAATATTTACACAATTAGGATAGATTCTTTTTGTTTCATCTCGAGCTCTATCATCGTCATCTTCTTCGTGGTAATGAATTTGCTAGGTCTAAGGTAATGAGATTGCTTTGGTTTAGCGATTATCGCATCTAAAGGCACGGCGTAAATCAGGTTAGGCCAGCCACCGTTACCTCAGCCCGATTTATCCGTTTTCACCGAACATTCAACCAGGAAACCTTTTTGACAATCTTTAGTAGCTTTTATAAAGAGAGTGTCAATCCTTAGACTGGTGCAGTTGGTGAGTTCGCAAGGACATCTATTACGGACAAAAGTCAACCCCGGAAGAATTTGTGAGTTCGCAAGGACATCTATTACGGACAAAAGTCAACCCCGGAAGAATTTGTGAGTTCGCAAGGACATCTATTACGGACAAAAGTCAACCCCGGAAGAATTTCATCCCTTGAGTTCTCAATGATTTTTATCCGTGTATTTGGTAACTACACTCTTGATTTATCCCTTCCACTGATAGTCACTTCCACCTGTGCACTTGTTAACCGCACTCTTAATTTATCTCTTCCACCACTGATTGACAGTCACTTCCACCTGTGCACTCTTAATTTATCTCTTCCACCAATCTCTCTTTCACCGCCAGAGAGAACACGGGTTCCATATTTTTTATAGTTACTTCCAATTCAGGCAGACTCGACCAAGTTCCAATGTGCAATCTGACTTATTATTCTCAATTGAGGTCCAAGTCTTCTAGAGCAATCTTAACAATCAATTTGGAAAGTTTACTGACTATTTGCATTACAGTTGAAACAGAAGACTACAACATCGATTCGATTATAGACAAAAATGCGATCCGGTTTCAGTTACACCGAAAAAACACAATTACCGGTTTCATACATTAATTTCTGGAAGGATGAACTCATATATCACCTCGCCTCACTTTGACCAACCATTTGACACATACATATGGTCCTCGCCATTACAGTATCTGGTTCGAAGCCAAGCTAATGCTTCGCGGTGAGATGCCGGAATAGTAGTGCACGACGAGATATTGTCCCAACCGCAATGAATTTCTGTAGCCGAGAGGGAGGGGGAAAACAATTATTTGTGGTTAGCAAGTTCAGAAAGAACCACCATCAGTGTAACCTACTGTTCCATTAGCTAAAAGAAATTGGAAGTAAAAAAACTTTGAGCTCACCGGAACGATCCCTAGTTGAAATGCACATCATTAGCATGTCGAAACGTGGTACTCTGGTCATATTCTCCAGAATACTAACAGCTAACTCACTGTCTTCCCTAGCAAATGGAACACATAATTTCAATACAAATATGTGGTCGAATTGATAGTTACGCACCTCGGAAATTATAATTGTTAGAGATTCGTAAAAACAAAAGATTACTCGAAAAATGTGGTGACACATTTGATGATGTCTACCAAAATAGGAGCAGACAAGGCATTTTTAAATATATGAGGGAGTGTTGCTGGCGGGATCATCTGGCCTCACAAGAAGAAACAAAAGAAAGATTTTAGTTTTCGAGTCCCTTGAAAGCAAAATGAATATATAAATGTGTGTGTATGTCAGGGCAAACCTTCAGGAATTGTATTTGACGAGCACCATCATCGGACAGAGCCCTCCATGAAACCTCAAATTCATAAGCTGATTTTGGAGCAGTAAGATTAACAGCTGTAGACTCCAAAGCTCGAGAAGCAGCGCGAGTTGCCACATCTTGCAGTGATTCTTTTAGCTCATGCTTTGTTTGAGCACCTTCACTTCTATTTTGGATCATTTGCTGTTGCAAGAACATGAGCAGAACAACAAATTCAGCTAAAGAGTACTTTAACATTAATTCAAGCAAAATGATTAAACAGTTTCAAAAACTAATAAGGGAACAAATAAATACAGAACATCTACTCCGAGTTTTAGCATATATAGTATAGTCAAGTAATGATAACCACGCGAGAGGTAACACTACCAGGAGTCGTTTGTCAGCTAAGAAACTTGCAATGCCACAGTTGCAATAATGTATGTCCAAATGATCAACAATCACTTTTTCTTAAGAACTACAGCTAATTGTAACTGATTCTAAACAATTTAGAATGCTGTTCAATTTGGACTTCTAGCTCATACATATGCATGGTTGCATAATATACGACTGGAATTCAAGCGACAAAATCATAAAAGCATGATGTATAGAGAACATGAATGGGCAAAGACGCCTCATTTTTCACAGGTTAACTGAAGTAGCTCGATATCTGAATCTGCTGTTTCCTTTCCTATCACATTTTCATGTGATTATTACCCATCTCAAACAATTATCACAAATAAATGGCCACATAGACATACCCCTGAGCTAGATTTCTGCTCATTTGCTGCCACCTTTTGGGCTTTACTTGATACCAGATGATCATCCTTGACAATTTTTGATTTTGCTTGGAAGATATCTAGTGGTTCACTGCCTTTACTGACTGTTTGTAAGGATTCGGAATTCCTTTTAGCAATTTCCTACAACACCAGGCAATATAGTCTTGGTAAGTAGTCAAAAAGACTATTGGGCAGGGAATGTGAAGATTAATAGCTACTAACAAGAGAAAAAAAAAAGGAAAATTGAAAAAAAAAAAACAAGATACATTTCACTGTTTAAAGTGACAAGTGTTTTTTACTTTTTAATTTATTATTATTATTATTTGACGTTTAGAAATGGTAGAAATTTGCGTATTTCAGTTTTAATATGTAAACCAATCCAGAATAGAGAGACTATACTGAAATTCTACTGCTGGTGTTACTGAAATAATTTCTTGATATTAACTGTATACAGACACATGGTGGCAGAACAAGGGATCAAGGAATGATAATTCTAAAATACTCATCAAATTTCAAACCATGATGAGTGCTTGCTGCCATTATATCTAATGAGCAGAAGTCTATTGAAAGGGATTAAGGAATGAATATCCTAACAAAATGATATTAAATTATTCTTAAAATTTGGGTAATAGTTCGAACTTCCAGTTTATGTTTTTTTAACTTGCATTTAGTATGTTTTGAAAATCATACCTTCACACTTGTGAATAGAATAAATATTGAATATAGAAGAAAAATGAAGTGACCTAGAAGTGTAATTTCCGAACATAAATAATTATGTATTACTTATATTAACTTGTACTGCTTAACTATTTGATTCTGTAGCACCCAAGCAGCATTAAACATCTAAAAAGGCATAAAAGATTGTACTTTAGTGATTGGTCTACGACAGAAGAAAATATCGTAAATCCTGCTATTTTGGTAAGATTACGCTGTGTGGAAAAGGTAAAAAAAATGGCACCTTCTCATACAAAGCTTTTGTCTCAGAATATTGCTTTCTGATTTCATTATTATTGGGCTCAAGTCTCACAGCAAAATCAGCATCTACAGTAAGAACTTAATCATCAGCAAATTCAGAAACAAGATAAACTGACTTGAGAATGCATGAACTGTAATCAAGGGATACACTAACATATGACAGTTTTCAATACCTTCCAGAGCTGCTTTAAGCTTCCCAAGTTCTTTCCTGGCAGTAGCACGACGGGAGTACGCTTTGACATAACGATCATCCAAGTTTAGGGCCTCGGTACAGTCACTCTCAGCCTCTTCATATCTAATGAACATTAGATACAAAATCAAATACAAAAGAAAAATAAATTAAATAAAAGGGGAAATCATTTTGTGTACACTTCTTTAAGAATCTATCTGAACTTACAAAACCAAGAGAATGTCATAAAGGCTTCAGATACAATATTAATAAAACAATATAATTAAATGGTGACCCAAATCTAAGCATAAAACTACTAACCACAATATTTCAAGCAACCCTAAGTGAGCAGAATGTGAGAGGGCTTTAAAATGAACATGAAAAGATAGAAAAAATTTCCATGACGTATTGATGATTGAAAGAAAAACTGATGAGTGATCTAGTAGCTAATTTGGCAAAGAGCCCAAGAATTGAAACACCAACAACTGAAATTTGATCAAAGCATACATTGAAAGGGTAAAATAAAAAAGTTGAGTTGCAAAGAAATGAAAATCTTGAAATGTAAATAAGGAAAACAATAGGAGACAATTCAGTATGAATTAGCAAAATCAGTCAGGACATGTACAAGAAGATGCAAGATTTAGATGAGCCATAAGCTGATAAAAATAATTTAACAGATAATCAGAGAAAACAAGCACAGTTTTTTATTATTTAAATTAAAGAAATAAATAGGTAGGATCCATGGATCAACCTAAAATATTATCAAATAGTGTTATGATGACAACATTATATTGATTCACAATAAATATAATTTCAAGAAAATTCACAATATGCATGATAGAAAGACAACTACAATAACTTGATAATTTGCACCGAACAGATTGTAGCTAGCCTATATCTCATTAAATTTACCTTTTACGTTTAAGATATGCCATGGCTCTATTAGCAAAAGCAACAGAAGTGGGTGATAGTGCAATACTCCTAGAGTAGCAGTCAATTGCTTCTGAAAACTTTTTCTGCTTAAAATACTCGTTACCCTACAAGGAGGACAGAATGATGACAACTCTATGACAAAAAGTTTAGCTTTAAAAACAAGGAGAAACCACACATAATGAAAATAGTTAAAAATTTCTTACCAACTCCTTTTCAGAAGAGGCATCAGGTAGAACTTGATCATTAGTGTTAATGCCAGATATTTGGCCTATGGGATCAGTGTATTTCGAGTAATCAGACTGTGCAGACCGATCACTAGTAGATGCTTTACTTCCATCAGCATTCTGTAATCAGCATGGTCTTCGTTAAACAGATAACATGTTCACTATCTCCTATAATACAAACATAAGAAACTCTAATGTGCCTTGTCATTCCACTAGAGATCAAAGAGATGGTAAACAGTTAAGCATCTGGAATCCATATTGTCACACTTAAACAGAAACAAACTTTACACTATTTCCTACAATACAGGCATAGAAAAAGTCTAAGAATGCCACATTATATAAACTTCGAAATGAAATTCTTTTCAGCAGTAAATTATAAAGCTTAAACTTAGCAAAAGCCCAAAATGTGAAACTGCACGAGATATTGGACTCCTCTTCAACATGTGATTATGGATTCTGATGGTGATTAAGGCTGCAATGATCTTCGCAAATAGTCAGATATCTAGATCCTAGAATGGTGAACAAGCCAACTGAATGAAGAATCTGTGAAGAACCAAGCATTTGGGACTAATTGGACATACACAGTTCAGAAACGAGGAACTCCTGCCATCACCTACTCCTCTCCTCTTTATTCTTAGCTTCTCCTTCCCCATCTTCCTTTGCCTCCATCTCCTCTTAGATACCTACTAGAACAACCATGCACCAACATTGTATGCATGTGGTTGGCACCAAAATTAGCAACACACTGAGATGATAAATCTTGATCGCAACCTTATTCACCTTCAGCACCAAATACAACTGTTTTTATGAGACATATATGACAGAGATGTCCCTATAAGCCCAAGAAAAAACACTGCTACTTTCTCAATGAAAGAAACTACGGCCTCTTATACAGTCAAGTCATATACACGTTGCTTATTTGTTATCAGAAAATTTATATGATCCTGCAAAAACATCCAAGAATTCAAACTAATTGAACCAATATAAAAGTGAACACAATTGGCTACTTTGCAATTATCTTAATCACCAAATCAAATTTAATAAACAAACATAAAAATTTGGAGAACCTTAAATAACAGTAGTCATTATTCTTAAACTAGTCGGTAACTTATCCTCGAGAATGAAGAAAATCAGCTTGAAATGAGTATTATAATATTGTACTATTGAAGAAATGAGAAGGAAAACGAAAATTTACCAGCTTATTGTTCTGGCGGTCACGACCTTTCTGATTATGATCCTTACCATCAAGCAAGTAATCCCAATCTTGCAGGTCATTCAAGAATCCTTTGAACTCCTAATAGACAAAGCATTCACCACGTAAAAAAGAAAGAAACTTGTGCTTCCTATCATAGTTTACATCATCAAAACCTACTCCATTGTTAGTTGTTCGTTAGAAAAAAAACAACTTTTTAGACTTACCATGGAGCGATCGCGGACCTTATTCTTCGATGTCTCAGACATCAGAATCAACTTGCGTCTTTTGCAGTCGGCTCAGCAGCGAGTGCTGCAAGGGGGAAAAGGGAATAAGAGAATCAAACACCAGAGAGAGAAATTAAGAGAGATCGAGCGAGAGAGGAGGATGCGATACTAGCGGTGTTAGGGAGGCCGGATTGGTGGCGCCGGCCTGTGGGGAGATGTGCGGGTCGAGGCGGAGGCGAATCGGGGTGCCGTAGAAGCCTCTGGGCTTTTCGCTCGTGGGGAATAGAGCCGAGGAAGGCAAGGCGAGACGAAGAGAAGGCCAGAAGGGTTTATCTTCGATCGCAATTGATTATTGGGCCGCTGAGATCCAATAGGTCGAGCGGGCCTGTCATCCAATTTGATTCGGGCTCGAGGCCCGCATCGGTGCTGGATCCGAGATCCGAAATGTGTCGTGCCTTTAGAAATTATCAAAATACCTCGAGATTTCGTCCTTTTAAAAAAAACAAAAAACAAAAATTGTTTATTTTTATTATCAAAATTACCCCGTTTAAGATTAAAATAACAATTTCACCCTTGTTAGAGTGATTTTAATAAATTTAATAAATATTATGATAATTAACCTATTCTTTTTATTTTCTCATCAAACAAACCAAACCCTCTTTGTAATTACTAAATATCAATTTGGGGTTCTCTTTTTTTTTATTGCCATTAGAATATCAGAATCTTCGATCGGCTCTATTTCACGGACCTTCGAAATGCCTCGTCAATAGCTAAACTAGATCAAGATCGAAGCTCAAGTGACCTCGACCGACCATCAAGAATAAATCAGGGAAACACTTATAATTTTTTTACGGTTCAACTCAAACTCCGCAATTACACCATTTTTGAACAACGGTTTAATGTCAGAGTCGTATTCCATCCACCGGATAAACTCCTAGCTCTAGGGTCGCCAGAATGATTTTTTTTTTAAATTCGTCATCGAACGATATCACAGTAGATGATCGAACTGCGTTCTCCTATAAAATATTTCTCTGCTTTTGTCACTGTATCGTGCCCCTGACTGACCGAGGACATCAATTTGATGTTCTCATTGACTTAGTCGAGTTGATATTCAAATAATAAAATTGTCACATTCAACAGGGATCTGATTCTTATACGATTCATTCTCTCAAGGACAATTGACTCTTCCATCCAAGAGGTTGATTGTTCGGTAGTTTAAATGTTTTGGGGTGGATCATAAAAGAGTGAAACATTTTAATTAAACATTAAAGGAGGAAATATCAACCATTTTGAAAATATATACTTTTAATTAAGATTTATAAAGATAATAAAAAAAAAACACACTTGACATCTTTTTAAAAAAGAAAATGAATCTATCATATTTTTTAATTATTTTATCATCCGCTATCTAGAAAATTAATGCATGGTGGTTGAAGTTAACTTTGAAACATGCATCTTCTCTACTATGGTTTCATTTTTCTCAAGTCAAAACTATCTCCTATTCTTTTCCCACCAAACTCTATCTATCGATCTCTCTCTATCTACAACAACTTAAACAACTTAATTGAACTCATCAATTCGATTGATAATATGCATTAACTATAAATAAATCCAATCCATCCTTTCCATCGATCTACTCCAATGCTTCAAACCCCCTGATCAATAACATGGCTTCCACTTCTACTCTCGAGACTCGGTGCTTCTCCTTCGCGCTCCTCCTCTTCTCCGCACCCTTCTTCGTCGAGTCATCGGGTATACATATATATATACACTCTCAGTTGAATTCTCCAATTGTCAACGCGACGACACTGATCAATTTTCTATTTGTTTGTAGATCAAACTACCACAGGCATCGTCGCGAAAGCAATGACATGTTTCGACAATAATGCGGTGAGTCGTTTAACGATCGATCGATCGATCGATCGATCATTTCTTATCTCGAAGACAAATGAAAGATCTTAATGCGCTTTGTGTGGAAATTAAATAATAAAAAAAAAAAGGTGTATAGCAACTGCCAAGAGTCATATAGACTGAATGCGTTAGGGAAACTCAATGTCCCTTCGGGTGCAACCGATGACTTTTGTGGCGGTCCATGTCTCTCCGAGACGAAGCTCGTGCTCTCGTGTGTCGATAACATTCTATATAATTTTAGATTCTACAACGGGGCATCAGTGCGAGACGTCAAGTACACCCTCGATGTAGGTTGTGGCCATACGAGTAAGAGAGGTAGGAGGAGTACTACTTCACATAGCATTGCATTGCATTGCATACATATATGTCTATGTGAATTTGCTACGGCTAACTTGTGTGTGTTTTCGATTCATTGTAGGAGATTTTAATGTCGATGAACATTTGGGCAACAATCCTTACTCATATGGCTATGGCTATGACCATGCCAATAAGATTGCAGTTCCGATCTTTTCGTTGATACTCTTCGATGTTTTGCTTCTTACGTGAAATTATGGATATATATATCGAGTAAATTCTATCTTATGACCTTATATCTATGTATGTATTGTATAGCTTATTCATGTAACAATTCGATCTATTGGATTATATATATAAAGTATGAATGCAAATCTAATTATGTTCCAAATGATAGCCTTAGATATCAGACAAAATGGATTAAGAAATAATCATTTGTTTAGTCAAGTGTAATTAACTAATCTCTCAAGCTAAATTGTTTAATTACTAATTCTGAGAAATAATTTACATGTAAAAAAAAGTGGGATTTAAATATTAATAATTGAAGAGCAATTTACTTACAAATTACAAAACAGAATAAGGTTAATTTTCTCAGTAAATAATTCATAATTTAATAAAAATAATTAATTTATTTGAAATAAAGTTTTTTTTTTTAAAAAATAGTGAAAACATTATACGCATCGAATTAATTAAAGACAAAATTATAAAATAGCAAGGATATATTAATTAAAGTTAAATAAAGAAACAAGGATAAAACATGTCTATACAGGGATAAATATGAGCATGAAATTAATATTTAAATGTGTAATTAAAAAAAAAAAAAACGCTTGCCGAGAAGTTGGATTTCTAAATTAAAGTCACATATAATAATGCATTAGCGAATCAATGCCAAACTCAAATAAACTTTTAATTAAAAAAAAAAAATCAAACATAATATTATTATTTTTATTGATATCGGAATTTTCGATTCAATTAATCTCTGAGAGTGATCGATCCTGCTCCACAGATATTCGAGACACCTTGTTAACAACTGAGCCGGATAAGATTGGAGTCCAAATGATCTCCATTGACCACCAAAAATAAATCAGAAAGACGTTCATAGTTTTTTTATGGTTCAGTTTGGACTTGTAATCGCGTCATTCTTGAATGACGGTTCAATACCAAAATTGTATTCCGTTCACCGGACAAACTCTTGAGCCCTGAGACCACTCGAATAAATTTTTCCTAAATTGTCGAACGATGTGTCACAACAAAAAATTAAATTGTATTCTTCTATTAATTATCTCTCCGCTCACAATATACACATAGGCCCGTACCTAATGTAAGGTCAAAGAGACGATCGCTTCGGGCTCATTTTTAAAATAGATTAAATGTCTCTTTAAAAAGGCCAAAAAAAATATAAAGGGTCCAAAAAAAATTTATTAATATATTTTTTAAAATTTGCTTCGGACCTTTGAATTTTAGGTACGGCCCTGTATACACGATGAAGTTGCGCTTGGACATCTAAAGTTATATAATAATGCATTGCCGAATCTATTCCAAACTCGTATAAACTTTTATTATACCATCACAATTATGAAAAACAAAAAGCGATCCATGCTTCTACCACAATACTTTCCACATAATTCCCAACTCAAACAAACTTTTAGACCATCACAATTATGAAACACAGGTGTTTATTAATCACTGCTTCTACCACAATACTCATCTACACAATTCCCCTTTTCCATCATCAAATGCACGAACATAAACCTACTCCTTTCTTGTTTGGACGACGACCTGCAGTCCAATCGATTCAAGGTCTCATCTCAAATATTCGATTCGCACAATTCTGGAAAACATGCAATGCCAACGACTGATCACCTTGACTTCCTTCGAGTCAACAAAAGCATTGATCCTCGCCTTGCTTATAAGAAGTAGAGAACCTCCTCGCACAGGTATTCAGCAAGAGCAAACTAGCTAGTAGTAATCTTAAGCTCCATCTTCTCCAAGATCCCACCATTCTATGGCATCGAAACAGAGTGACCTTGGGAAGGTGGGCAAGGAGGCTTTTGAGCTGTTAGAGCACTTTGGGAGGAGTAGAAGGGCAACAGCGAGACGCCTTCCTACTAATGTGCATCATGGCAGCTACATCACTCCGAAGAAAGAGACTGTGATCAGGTTTCACAGAGCCAACTTTCATGGCAGCTCCAACTCTGCATCTTTGTTTAAATGACTAGCTATATGCCTACCTGATCAGATCAGGGAGATGTAGTAGTGTTATCGACATGTTGGCGTGTTCTACTAGTGTGCCAACAATATGGTAAATAAATCATGGATATGAATCGTACGTACGTAGTATATATAATAAATAAAGTCGATGATAAAATGTTTCTACAATGAAAATCTCATATAAGTATCATTCTGGTTATGGATGGCATCGTCGTCGAGTTGTTAGTTCTCACTATTTTCACCTGAAGTGGCTTATAAAAGGATGAAGAACACCTAAATTTACTCTTTTTATATATATATATGTATATAATTTTCTTCTTTTCCTTCTCTTCTGATTCTTTCCTTTGAGGAACCACAGCCATATATATATGCCTTAGCGACTCAAAACAGTAAGAACAAGTCATTTTCATGACAACTTGAAGGAAGCAGAAGGCTTCAGAGTACAAAGCAAACTAGCGGAGCAGAGCTCGAACGCCTGCATGTCCGCGACCTGATCCGGCAGCGCCGCCATTTTCACACGAAGAAGAATCGAACAAAAGGTCTCGGATCGAGCACGAAGCCGATCGAGCTAGAACCTAGGCGAGCTTCAAGAATATAATCGAAAGCGAAGGTAGAACTCAGATCAGAGCCGCCTTCTTCCGCATGCAAGATCAAGGAGGAGGAACACAAGAGGAGAAGAATCGAGAACCGAGGGAGGAGGGGAGCTTTCGCTCGAAATCGAATGGAGGAGATCATGGCGGAGGTGGAGCCTCGGAGGGAGATCGTCGGTTGGACGTGCGGTGGATGATAACGATGGACGAGGTGCTGCATTGGTTTTTAGTCCCACAACGGGAAGTTGGTGGAGAGAAAGAAAGCGGGGGTTCTTTAAGAGAGAAGCCTCGTCCGCCATGAGAAATTACTTACCTGGGCGGGGTCGACGGGCGATCAGTAAAGTCCGTGGCCTAAATCACCGGCCTCCATTGCACGCCGGAGGAGCGTTGGTTTACCATCTCCCCGAGTGGGAGAGTGGACGTCATAATTTGTGACAGAGGGGGATTCGCGCCTGCGCGGCCCCTGCCATATCCTTAATTTTAAAATTTTTAAGTTATTTTTATTTAAATATTTCTTTTATTAAAAAATAAGGTAAACGGACTTTATATAATGGTATTACTGTGTATATTCATTCATTGCATTTTATTGTCGCTCGGCACGTTAATAGTTCTTCGTGATAATGGAATATTATTATTATTATTTATAATAGAACAATGAACTGAATATTAAGACATTTTTTATATACAATGACTTAAAATCACATTGAAATAATTGGACCTTTTTTTTTATGTAATTGAATGATATATTTAGGAAGGCAATAATCAATTTATGAATTGGGATTTGATAACATTCGCTTTCTAAGAAGAGGACTAGGGCTTTCAAACTCTAGACTTAGCCTAACATTCTTTTATTATTAATTTTTAATGGAATATCAATTCCTCCATTGTCCCGTTTTCTATTATTTTTATTAGAGGGCCCAAGAGACAAAGAACGGAGAAGATGACTGCGTATGTGGAACTTGAGAGGGAGATGGGGGCCGACGGATGGATTTGATGCTCCATTAAATTTTAATCCCACATTGGAAAGTTGTAAAAGGAGAAAGTGAAAGTGCTAAGATATAAATCTGGTTTGTGGCCTAATACAAATTTCATTATACATTAATTTAGCCCCTAAAGTTTAACTTGCGGGAGACCTAATTACAAAATCTAAAACTAAGTTGATAGAAGTATTATATGAGCTAATTGAAAAAACCAAGGTCAAAATTACAATTGAAATAGATAAATCGACCTAATACAAACTCTAGATGAGTTTAATTAACTACTTAAGGTTTATTTGATTTATGTAGTGATATAATTCTTAATTTCTATTTTTTTTTTGGATTGTAATACTGATTTAACCCTTAGTCTATTTAGATCTTTATCTAATGAGTTTCCTTTTAGCATTTTAAAGATTTTTAGATCATCGTATAATTATAAATAAAACACTGACTTTTGATTTATTTTTTTTTCAATCTATAATACGATGAGATTATTACTTAGGCATTTTTCATCTTCTATATCAATTTCAAGATTGGACATCTTCCATCTTCTATATCAAAATTCTATTTATATTATCGATATATATATTTTTTATTTTTTATTTTCAATTTATTATAAATCACATCAACTTATAAATTTATCTAAATAACATGCTAATATGAACACGAAGACAAAATGAGACGATGTTTATAGAAATGATATGAAGATTCTGAAAGAGATTTATTTATTTATTTTTAAATTCAGATGATCTGATTACAATGTCAAAATTTATAGAGTCTTTTATAATTTATTTATTTAATAATTGATCGATAGAAATGATTAGATTTACGATTTCAATTTTGCAAAGATAAAGTGGGACTAAGTTCTGGTGTGGCCATCACGTGCCTGTGAGGCAGCAATTCCCCACTTTTTCCAGTCTCCGGTCTCCTCCTCTATCCAATTGAATAACCATGGCGGATGAGGGAGGCAAGTCTGGCGGCGGAGCGAAATCGCCGCCTACGCCGGCGGGTGCTGCTGCTGCTGCTGCGGCAGCGCAGACGTCGCCCAAGATCGTCTTGAAGAGCATCGACATGAGCGAGAAGATGCGCAACGACGCGATCGACTGCGCCCGCGCCGTACTCTCCCTGCCCCATCTGTAACTTCGATTCTGTTTCCTTGATTCGGGCCGGATGCTGATCTCGTCGTCCGTTTTGTGGTGGTGCGTGAAACCAGGCGTTCGAGAAGTACAGGCTGGAGAAGGACATCGCGGAGCACATCAAGAAGGAGTTCGACAGCCAGTACGGACAGACTTGGCACTGCATTGTGGGTCGCAACTTCGGTAACCCACTTTTTCTTTTCATCGCTGCACTTCTCCGATTCGATCTTAAGAACGTGAAGTTCTTCAGGAGTTCATCGTGTTTTTGTGGATTTGGTTTATACATCTGCAGATTGCTATGTTTCCGGCCTAAATTGCTCAACTATACTCCATTTTTTCCCCTCCCTCCTCGTGTAGATAGGAAATGAATCAAACTCGCTATTCACTGAGATGAAAGAAAGAAGAAAAATGTTTGGTGAACATTCATGCTCAGAAATGGTTTTTTGTTGAATTTTGTTTCTGATTCTACTCGATCATGGCCTGTTGCTGTGTTCTGACAGCTCGAAGATACTGATTAGCTTGCAGTGGCTGTTCAGTTAGACAGTATTGACTAAACAATTGTTTGGAACCATTGTTGTGATGCAATGATGGACATATTGAAGATAATCAATTGATTTATAGTAAGATTGAAGCAGTTAAACTTGAGAAAGGTAAAGAGTAAGCTAAAGATAATTTTGATTAACATAACTTTGCATAGAGTTTGATGGAGGAATAAGATCCATGTAGTCAATATCAAATAGTTGGGACTAGATGATTTTAGTAGCACAAGTTAGAGATGCATGACTTAATTTTTAGTCTTTAGAGGGACAACAGATGTAAATGATGGTTCCAAATATGGAATCAGTTGCCAATGAGTATTAAGGCACTGAGCAAGATCTGTGCTATGATAGAACAAATTAACTTAGTTTGTGCAAAGGTTGATATCCAATTTCAAGGTTTGGACAGCAGAAAATGGTGTTTATTATAGATCTTAGAATTTGTCACATTTATCTAGACATAAGATTGATGGTACCTAAGGTCGTAAACGAGCCAAGCCAAGGGTGATAGTGTTCAAGCTTGTTTATTATCATATCGACCTTGTTCAAACTTAATCTATGAAAAAGCTTATCGAGCACAAGCTGAGCTTATACTTTTGCCTAGCTGAATTAGCAACATGGTTGTCCTTAAATATGTTGAAACTCCAAAATGTATAGAATAACAAAAATAGTCAATACAAATAGTACTATAAATGTACATGCATATTATATTGTTCATAAATTTGAATTAAAAATCAAAGAAATCTAAGCGTAATTCAGCCTTAAACAAGTTAAGTGCATTTTTTTTTTTTTTTTATATCGAACAAATATAAGCCAGCCCTTATCAAATCTAGTATCTATTTTGTTCACAAAGATTATGTTCATTTACAGAATGCTATCATTGTGCTGCTTTTATCCATGGTGTTATAAGGTTTCCCTGCTCAAAATGTGCAACTTAGGGTTTTAAAAGCGATTCAGCCACCATGAATGGACTGCAAATGCAGATCTAAAGATATATATATAATTAAGATGTGGTTTTTTGGGTTATATAGATTAATTACTTGTCAAAGTTTGTTTTCCAGGTCCTAAACTAATTATCTCCTCGAGATCATGAACTCAAGTGTTCTTTCTAACGTGGCATTTGCTTCGCAGGATCATATGTAACTCATGAGACCAATCATTTCCTTTATTTTTATGTCGACTCAAAGGCGGTACTGCTATTCAAATCTGGTTGAATGGAGCACAGATGCTTGCTGCTAATCGATACATCTAATTCGACGAAGAATGCCCTCCGCTTATAAAAATTAGTCTTTCTTTCCAAGGTTGTTTACACTACCTCTGCATCTCTCTCCCTTCAGCCTGCCTAGTTGTGTATTTTCAGCTTTAACTGAAGCAATGGCGAATATGTATATTGGTCATGTGTATTATCGAAGTATCTCCTAAATTTTAACTGGAATATGTATCCTTTTAGCACTGTGCTATGCAAAATAGCAAGGGGAGTGCTTGTTCCATTCCAAATATCACCGAACATATTTGCTAAATTTTGATAGTACCATTATCTTGATGAACTTTAGTGGAGATAGATTGCTCTTAATAAAATAGGGGTCAAATTCTGTTGGACGAAGTCTGTGGATCTTTTATTTCTCTCTCTTGCTAGTTTTAAAGATATTGTAATTTATCTTTTGATATCGACGATGAAGACTCTCGGAGTGAGAATTTTACTTTTTGCTCATAGTTATCATTCTTATTAAGCCATGGTAAGGTACAGTAAGCAAACTATATTTTAATCTGCAATCTAACTTATCATTCTTATTAAGCCATGATAAGGTACAATAAGCATACTATATTTTAATCTGCAATCTAACTGATGCTACCAAAAATATCCCCAAGAACACCACCATTCATGATCATTAGAGAACCAACATGAGTCCTCATAATTCAGTTGATAAATACAAAAGTGATTATCTATAATGAATGGGAATCAATGTTTGAGGAGTTCACCATCTTTGCGCTCGTCAATTAAGATCCTAATGTATTCTTTCCATAGGTCAATTAAGACCACTAACACGACGGTTTCACATTTTAATAGAGAACAAACAATAGCAGAGCATTTCGAAAGTTTAGACTAAAAAGCATTCGGTTGCTGCTTCAAGATGTACTGAATAATTCGCATTGCCTAAGGCTCTAGACGAGTTTTACAAACCAAAGTAGCCTTCCTCGCATTGGCTAAAGCTCTAACAACATACAATAGAAGTGAAATTGTGATGCCCTAAACACAAACAGAGCAGCAGAGAGATCTTGAGATTGGATCTTGCTGTGAGTTCTTTCATAAACATTCTTTGTTCCGGGAATTTTTGCATGGCAAACTTAACTCTCTTCGGAATCTTTGCCAAAAAATGGTAAGATCATGAGATGGCATCTTCAAGATGCACTGCAAAACGTCATTGATTTCTCCAGCCACTTGAGAAGCAGAGTGGTGGCCACATAGTGTATGAGTGCTCCAAAGAGCACGAGAACATGGAATATCTGATGGCTATGTCCGACGAGATCAAACTCTCCTGGACGCCACTTCTCAGGAATTCTGCTCACGTACACCACCGCGCCGGCAGCATAAGCTACGCCCATGAACACCTCTAGCCCCAATACCATATGGGCTTCGCGATGCTCCCAGTTCAACCACATGGCATGGACGGCTGGCACAACTCCAAAAAAGCCCATGGCAAGGAAAAGGGTGGCTCGAAAGGGACGAAAGCGTGGGGTAGAGAAGGCAGGATATATGAGAGTGAAAATTGCAAGAAGGCCTACTGTGGAAATGGTTGAAAGGTAGGTAAGCTGGGCTATGGGTTGGCAGAGAAAGATATAGTAGATAGGTGGAACAAAGGAAGAGACGATCATGAGGGAGATGCCGGCATAATCAAGCCTCCAAAAGAAGAGACTGAAGTGACGAGAATGGCACGCAAGGAGATGGGAGATGGCACTGATGATGAGACAGCCCATACATCCAACCAAGAATACAAGCATTGGCCATCTCGGTATTGAACGCTCACTGGGGAAGCTAGTTCTCGACCATGGCAACTGTAATGCTGAAGAATTCTGAGAAGAAGACAGTTAATCATTTTAGTATTGCAAGATGAAGCCTACTAAGATTTAGACTAAACTAATTCAATCAGGGTGTTGGATTTGAGTTTCACATGAATTAATGGAATAGGAAAAGATTACAAATTCATATTCCTATTGACTTTGAGGCTAGAGATTTGACATTGAGGACTGAGATAGAAAACTAAATTTAGGTTTTACACTGATTTGAGTGTTTCTTCTGGATGAAAAATAATTACATAGGGTTAGGTGATTCAGAATCAAAGACACCGAGATATTCTTCTTAGATTTTTCAACTACATGGACCATGGTATAAGTACAAACCCTACTGAAGAAGGCAACAGAAAAATTTTCTTGCTTAAAAAATTTCAATATGTTTAACCCAATCTGAGCAAAGAAACAATAATGGGGAGTTAATTTACAGCAAAAACTAAACGTAGGAGAATCAGATCATCGAAAACTGATGGAAAATTGTTCTTTCCTCCTTTTATGTGAGGAAATTTGAAGCACTATAGAACAGTTATGAATGATGGAGCAAGATAGCAAGCATGAAGCATAAGAAATTACATGTACAAGTAACAATTTCACTGATATATTGTAGATTACCTACCGAAAAGATGTTCTCTGGTACATTGTTATTCGAGGAACTGAAGAATCTAATCATCCAACTGCAATGGAAGAACAATTTTTAGGCAAAAAAAAAGGGTACCAGAAAATAGCAAGGGGTGCGAAGAGGAAATGCCAACCCTGAGAGCTCCGGAAGGACCGCATGAGCGACCTTCTCGAGCATCACCATCAACTCCGCCAACGCCAGTAGCAAGAAGAGGAAGAACCCTCCCAAATGCCTGTAGAAAAGCGAGAAGAATAAAGAATCATCCGATCCATAACCGGAGTGGATCGAAGCTATGAATCGAGGGGGTACGTCCAAACGTTGAGCGTCTCGTTGTGCCAGGCGAAGGCGCTGAGGAGAGCGTCCCGGATCGGCCACTCCGACCGGTAGTGGTCGAGGATGAACTCGTTGTCCTTGAGATAATCCGGCAGCTCATCGTAGCGCAAGAGCCGGAGGCCACGACCCGCGCCTCGCCCGCCGACCTGCTTTCCCCCAGTAACAGCCGCCGTAGTGGCGAGAGGGATCCACCGCATGCTCCGCCGCCGCCCACGTTCCGGCGCCGACGCCTCCATGACTCCGCTTGGATCGAGCGAGGGCGAGAGACGGGAACGGCGACGCAACCGTGATGAGTCGGGGGAAAAATACAAAAGCCAAGGAGACAAAAAGATAAAATCGTACAATTTTAGGATAGTGCACAATCCCTTTTATAATTTTCTCATTTTAAATTTAAATTTTCGGTTTTCTTCTTGTTCACCTAATAAGTTAATAAATAAATATGTTAAAAACAAAAATATTTTAAATTGAACTAAATATATATATATATATATACAGAAATTTTCTGCTGCGCGATTGAAATTTCCACGACGCGCCGAGCCACCGTCGTTCTCGCCATCGTCGCTGCGTTGTCCGGCCACCTTCGGTCGCCCGACCTGGCGCGATCGACGCCCAGGTCGTCGACGGTCCGGAGGGGCTCGAGCATCGTCGGATTCCGACCGCAATTCGACCGAAATCCGACTAGGGAAGGATCGCCCGTCATTGACGATCCTTCCCCTCCCGGATTCCGGCCCGATTCGGCCGGAATCCGACCCGATCACGACTGACAGTGGCCACACCACTGCCCACCGCGAATTCGCCAAATTCTGATCGATTCGCGGCCGGAATCCGACGACGCCAGAGCCCCTCCGGACCACCGGCGACCTGGTCGTCAATCGCACCAGGTCCAACGACCGAAAGACGCGACGACGGTAGTGGAGGTGGCTCGGTGCGTCGCGGACGGGCACGGATGGTTCAGTCGCACAGCAGAAAGAAAATTAATAAAATATATATATATATATATATATTAAAATAATTTATTTTAACACATTGCAAATTTGCAACACTAAAATAAAATTATTTTATAAAAAAACATATACCTAAGTGCTATTTCATTTTATTTTAATAAATACCTTTCCAAAAAAGAATAATAAGAAATCTATCTAAGCCTTTTTTTTGGGGACAATTTGGAACTATTACTATTAAAATATATAGAAAAACAAAATCATAATTTAATTCCTGTACAAACGTTCTCTTTGTGTCTATTTTCTTTTAAGAAAAAGTTTATTTATTAATCACAAAATATTATGTAACGCCTATTGTCATTGTTGGTTCAACCAGCACTAAACTAGTCAATTTATCCAATTCCAGATGCAATAATAATAATAATAATAATTTAGGAAATTAAATGGTGGGCAAAAACATGAACATAAGGATGCGTTAACAATACTCAAGACCTCAAGCTATTAACACAATGCCTAACTGTTTCGCAAGCAAAAGTTCCCCAGCAAAATACAAGAACATTTTGTAAAAGTTGGAAGCAAAAATGTTCTTGATCTGTCGACCATAGCTAAAGTAAACTCGATTTGGTTGGCACAACCGACGCGGAGTATAGTTCATCGGGATATTGCTGCCTGCAAGAGTTCGAATCGAGTACAATTGTCGTTACCATTACTATCGATGCGAAAAAAGGATCGACAAAGATGAACAAACAAACAAACAAACAAAAATAAGGTAACAACTACAATGCATTCTCAAGATCCAAGCTGATAAATCCTAGCCAGCCCTCCTAAAGAATGCTCCTCGATCATTAGTTCTCAGTTACAATCAAACGAGATATTAACAAAATTCTAAAAAGAAAAAGAAACAGTATATGGAGAACAGATATGTCGCTGTTTGATATGCCAAGTGTAGATTTAGAGTGATCATGCCAATCTATTCTTAACCAGAGAAGTTATCTGGCAATCTTAAAATGATGTTGAGGTCTATAACACTACTGTAATTGCTCGATTATGTATGAACACTAGCAATGAACTGTATGACCATTCAATGGTGACAATCAATTGTGTATTAGTTCCAGAATGGCAACAGCTTATATAACTATTTGTAGACGTTCAATAGCCCAAAAAAAAAAAGCAAAACCCCTCCAATTCTACAAAAGATTGCACACTAAATAAATTCCGATTGTGCGGTGAAAATTATGAAAAAAATTCCAAAGAATCCGATATTATATTGTGTGTATATTAGTAGAAACTAGAAACATCTTGTTACTTTTAGGTAGATCTATCAAAACAGGCTCTAAAGATTATGGTAACATAGTGTGTTAATAATCATTCTGGTCGAGAGCCTCCCATTTTTTATATTCTCAAAAGCATATAGCTCTTTAAGATATTAGACTGTCAGTCCTAATAATCAATAACATAAACTTGTTTCATAAAGAAGAAAAACACCAAAAAAAAACTCAGATAAAGATGGATCGACAAGAGAATACAAGAGTCAAAATAGATATGAAACACTTCTAGCTGATTCCTAGAGTTACTAGAAGAGCAAAGCTATTACTTGTAACTTATATGGGCATGAGAGACAATTAAGATTGTATGAACATGTCGAAAGACAAGCAACAGGAGTCATATTAAGAGAAGTTGAAGTGGTTGTTATGCCATAGCACTGAGAACAGAAGGCCAAAGATCGACGTAAAGGAATAGTTAATGGCATTACCTCCAAGGCTCCAACCCGAAGATGAGATTCTTATATCTTCAACACAGAGATTACTTCAAAAACAATCTTTTGCACATTAAAAACCAACCAACCAACCAACGGCACATTGCATGCCAAGGAGTTGAAAATTCACTCTTCTAGGAAAAGGCATAAAGCACTAATTATCCAGATACCTCCTATAGTTGAGACTTAATGATTTTTAATTTTTGAAATTGTTGCTACTAATTTCGGATTTGTCTAAAAGGATTTCTCTATTCTGGCTACCAAATTAGACCAAGGATAGTTTAGATGAGCAAGTTATTGTAAATAATTCAATTAAGCTACGATAGATCCAAAAATTTAGCAAATCAACAGAAAAAGAGAGAGAGAGATTAAATGATAATAACAAATACGAGATGAAATGAAGAATTAATTCACATACAAATCATGTAGTCGATAAAGGAAGATTTTGGAAAGGATAATAAGTCACCTTTCTCGTGATCACATGTCATCCTCATTCCGGAGGTACTCCCCGGCGTCTGCCTGGCGGTTGACTATAATAGCATCGGCATGAGCCTTGCGGCAATCCTGGGTGGAACGAGCTGAGACCCCGAAGCCAAGGGGCAGGTCGGACATCGAGAAAACAACAACGCCATCGCCCGGGTTTACGCCCTCGGTGATGCGGGCAAGACCGGACTTAAGGACGGGGTTCCCGTAGAGGAAAGACATTTCGGAGGTGGGCTTAAGCCAGACCTTGCGGCGGGCGTGGGCGGCGAGGAGGTCGAGGGATTGGACGGTGAGGCGGAAGGCGCCGGTCTTGGTGAACTTGCCGATGCAGGTGCCGAGGGAGACAAGGCGCTCGCGGGAGACGTTGATCGCGCGGCGGACGAGCGACTCGGAGGCGTAGTAAACGCGGTTCTTGTGGAGGCGGAGGCAGTAGCGGCCAGGATCGTCGCCGGCGGGACCCTCGACGGCGGGTCGCTCGACGATGAGCCTGAGGTTTGGACCGGTGAACTTGAAAAGCTTCTCGAAGACGGCCGCCGTCTCCTTCTCGTCCAAAGGTCGCATTTTTGTGTCCCTGGGTTTTGGCGATTAGGGATTAAGAACAAAGCCTTTTATACGGTCGGCGGACCGGGTAGGTTTTATTTTTATTTTTATTTATTTATCTATTATTATTATTATTTGAATGGATTTTCAAGCATCTTTTTTAAAAATATCAATATTTTTTTGGATAACCAAATATCTGGACTTTTGGTTCTACTATTCCTGAGGTGATGAGTCAGTTCCTCAATTTGGTGCAGAGTAGAGATCGAAGCAATAAAATCAGTGTAAATCTCCCTCTTTCTTATTTAACTGAAGTATTTATTAATCGTTTAAATATATATTTGTATCATTTTAAATGTGTTTTTTAAGATTTTTTTTTAATAAATACAACTCTGATTTTTTTCTCTAATATTCTCATTTTTTATTCTAATTATCCTCGTATATTCATATATCCACTTTAAAATTCTCATTTCTATAATTCTTATATTTTATTCATGTATTTGAATTTTAATTCAATATTCAATGTCATATAACATAACAGATTTAATCCATCGTTCTGTTACGTAGAACTTTCTTTTAAAATTTAGAAATATTTTATCTCCGTACTAGTTTGATAACGTAAATGCAATCACACAGATAGTATAATGAAATTGAAAATAAATTATATTTTGCCCTTTATCAGGAACGTAAAAAGATAAACAGTAAAAGCTAAATGCGACTACAACTTAAGAAACTAATAAAATGGTTTCTTATCTAAATTCCCTAAGTGGATCCACCAAGAACTTCCAGATCTTGAATCATTAGCATTCAATCAGTGCTCTTGATGGTTATTTACAACACAACTTCCCTCTACTAATCTGCATCATGGCTACATTCAATCAGCCCTTATGGTCATTGGCATAAGGAATAAGGGAAGCAATATAAAGATGAAGAAAGACGATATATCGTATTAATGAAGTGCGAGCAAAACTATAGCCACGACACAAATCGAGAACAAAACATGTTTTGCAAAAGAAAATCAACAGTGAAATCAGGAAATAAAATTCAGGCATAAGCTTGGAAGGTATTTCCTTTATTTCAGGTCTGAAGAAAAGGAACAAAGAAATCACATAGAAAACTTCTTTGATAGTTTGAGATAGAGAAAGAGGTCTGTGCGAGAAAAGAAAGACAGCATATTACGAGAACCAGAAATAAATAGCTAATTAATGACCAAGCTTATCTCCTAGTATCACTGTCAGCAAGCAACACATTCAATAAGCTTAATTAATGACAGAAATTGTCAAATATCTATATCTTCGTGGGAGCTACAGATCTCATTCTTGCTTTTCAATTGTGAATCTTCGATCATCTTGGCAAATCTTACCTTTGAATATACTACACAACACATCTTGGTGAATGGGAAGAGAACATGGAAATGCAAGCACACTGACCTATCTCAAAGCCTTCTACCAAATTAACACGTATTGAATGGTTGAAACACCAACAAAGTGGACTAGCTAGAAGTTTCACATAGATTGTCAAATCAAAGACCAGCAAGGGCTCACTCTTATATTCTGATATTTATTCCGAGGAGATATCTGCTTTTTCATTTATTCTGATATTTGATCCTATGGCCTTAGAGATTCCTTAATAAATCTAAGGAACAAACAGGCGACTGCAAGTGGGGTCGTCAATTCGAGAGGTCGGACTGGGCCATCGACGGACCTCTCCTTCAGACTCACGCACTGAATCCTGATTTATCTCTTCCACCGGTAGGAGCAGCCGGAGGGGACCGCTAATGTGGCGGTTCCATATTTTTTCCTTAATAAATCTAACTATCCCATACAAACACAAAATAGTGATGCAAGTTGGCAGTTTTAAATAAGTGCAACTTCAATCAAACGGCTACACCTAACATATACGGGATTCATAAGAAAAGGATAGAATAGATGCTTGGAATCGACTAAGTTAACACAGCAAGAAACAAGCCTCAAGAAACTCAATTCGACTGAAGTCATTGATCCAGATAATCAGATACTCCCTCCAAGACATACATGTTAGGACTCTGGAACTCTCATGTGGATATAAGACACTTAAATGCCAACAAACCTCATTCAGTTGAGCTGATACGGCATCAAAATGATTTCTCATGTTGATGTTGCATAAATGATTGATACTTGGAGAAAATTCCATCAGTATGGAGATAGTTTATAGGGTTGACAATATCCAATGATGAATTGGATCTTAAATCTAATTTTCCCAAATAAAAAACAGCTACAAACAGAGCTGCCTGAATCAGAACAAGTCATTTTCATTTGTCATCGAAGGAATTGAATAAATGACAACTTCAGAGTGCAAAGCAAACTAGACGAGCAGCGCAGGAATAAGATAATGGATAGAATCTAGCACTACCTGAGCCAGAACTGGTCTCGGGAAATTGGATTCCTGAAAGGAAGTTACCGCCTCATTGCCGCTGATCCTCCCATCCCGATCCACATCCTTTCTCGTCAAAGTAGGCATCGAACACCCGCATGTCCGTGACCTGGTCCAGCAGGGCCGCCATTTTCACACGAAAAGGAATCGAACGACAAAAAAAAAAGTAGGTGTCAGATCGAGCACGAAGCCGAGCTAGAACCTATGCGAGCTTCAAGAATCGAAAGCGGAGCTAGAACTCAGAGCCGCCTTCTTCCGCAAGATCAAGGAGGAGGAACCCAAGAGGACGAGGAGCGATCTATTGTCCTGGACCTGAATTTCTCCGATCGAGGGGAAGAAGCGAGAACCGAGGGAGGAGGAGGGCGCTTTCGCTCGACCAGGAGACAGAGAATGGAGGAGATCATGGCGGTTGGACGGTAGATGATAACGATGGACGAGGTGCTGCATTGGATTTTAGTCCCACATCGGGAAGTTGGTCGTGAAGAGAGAAAGCGGAGGTGTTTAAGATAGAAGCTTCGTCCGCCGTAAGACCATACTTACCTGGACGGGGTCGACGGACGATCAGGGAGGCCCGTGGCCTAAATCACCGGCCTCCATTGCACTCCGGAGGAGCGTTGGTTTACCATCTCCCCAAGTGGGAGAGTGGACGTCATAATTTGTGACAGAGGGGGATTCGCGCCTGCGCGGCCCCTGCCAATTTTTATAATTAAATGTTCTAATATAATTATTATTTGGTTATGTGGTCATTGCCATGTAAAGTTTAACATTCACTCCTAATTGGAGGAGTATTAGAAACAATTTTTTTCAATCTTGATTAAGGCAACAAAATAGATTATGGGGCAGATCATTTTAATTTTGATCGTCTTCATCTAATGCGGTTTCCAATCCACTAAATGCTATAGAAAAAAAAAAATATTTTCAAAATATCAATAAACGTTCAATAATTCCAATTTCAAACCCGATGAAAATTTACTTTATCCAATTTTACAGAGATATAAATTACATTTAATAAGAACGAGACAGTTTTTTAAAAATATTAAATTATTATTTTTTTAATCTCAGAATACTCCGATTTTACCGCTTTTCATCAGCCTCACCCCACCCCGCTGATTTGTTTTTCTTATTTACATTATATTTCTTGCGAAAAATATTAAACAAATACATTGATTCTTATATTTGATAGGAAAAAGTCATGTTGTTACATTTTACTTGTCTCTGTTGATAGTAGAAAAGTTTCAAACCCTTTTAAAGGACATTGAAATTGAAGATAAGTTTAGTTGGTCCCTTATCAGGAAAATAGAAAATCAAATTGTAATAGTACATACAGTACGAGCTAAATGCGACTACAACTTAAGAAACTAATAAAATGGTTTCTTATCTAAATTCCCTAAGTGGACCGAGCAAGAACTTCCAGATCTTGAATCATTAGCATTCGATCTGAGCTCTTGATGGTTTATTTAATTGGCCTGACACAGTTTAATCCGAGCTGGATCTAAACTTCCCTTCCTGATATTAGGAAGTTAAAAGTACTGTACAAGTGCGGATGGATTATTTCAATCGCAATCATGAAAAGATAACTACTTGAAGTTTCACGAGGAAGTATTCGCACGCCCAAATCTTTGTAGATGCAGTTGGTGCTTGGCTGCCGCAACCTTATCAGCAGCCTCTCGTTTCATTGCTCGTTTTGCTCGTCTACCGGTGGGATCCTTGAGCGCTTCCTTCTTCGGGCCATGAGATGGACCGACATCTGCTGCATCATTTTGATACTGTGGAACAATTGGTCGTGCTTCTTTTCTTCCGGTCCTCACATAGCCATTGTCCCCCCATCTCCTATTCCCAATTCGAATACTCGCCCTACTAATGTAATAGCTTTCATCTAGTTCGATATCATCTATTTCTTGATTGACTTCATTTTGAAAAAAATCTTCCAACCCATCATAACCCTCTTCTTGCGACTCTACTTCTGGAGGATTTATGATCAAAGGCACAAACCAATGTGCCCTTAAGAGGAGACAAACGCTCTCCTCAAACATGTACTCCTGAATACTGCACAACCAGATCGAATTAAAACAAAAACCATATCAGCACTAACCATTTGGTGAATTTTATATGAACCCTACATAAGGCTATATATTCAATAATATGCAATTTTATAATTTAAGATGAAACACAGATGAAATATGACTACTAACCTGCCATCGAGTGAGCGATGAACATTCAAAAATTCAAATGGATTCTTACACTGAGGACAAGTGTATCTTTTATTGTATGTCGCCCATCTCAAAATGCAAGTGACACTGTCCAGAGCAAATATTGATGCTATTATTCTATTAGCAACGGATGCATAATCAGATTTTCACATAGAAAGTTTATTTAGTTCAATTCAATTAATGACGGCATTATCAGACACAAGGGGTCAAAAAATACTGTGATTATTGCGCATTGGATTCTCATTCACAAAATGATGGTAACAATTATTGCATGACATGTATAAGATGCAGTTGAAATGTCAGGACCTTTTTTTCCCTAGTAAATCGATATAAAATGGTCATTCATAATCAGAGATGATATTTAGGTGACGAGAACAGTGCGAATGTTTTCTTAATCTGTTTATGAAGTAACTCTGCAAGTTGTGCGAACAAGTATGACTATGTAGCCACTCCATCTATGAATGTTTGAAGACCAATATCAGGTAGAAACAATCAGTGTGCCAAATTCAACTAAAACTTTCCTTTGATAGGGAGATAAGGGGTTACTAGCAGTTTCATATCACAAATACACTATGAATCAATCATCGTGTCCCAAGATTAAGTAGGGAAAGTATAGGTCACAGCTTCTCAGGTAAGTCAGAAGTCAATCATGAGAATCATAACAGAAAAAGAAAGATAACTGAAAGCCTAATATTGTCAGATATCTTACAGCACTGACAACTACTAAACAGGAAGAAGAAGAAGAAGAAGAACAAGAAGAAGGGAGGGAGAGAGAGAGAAAGGATAAATATTCTACTGTCGGATTTTACCATGCTAAAAAGGTACCAAAATGCTAAGAACAATACTCGGTTTCCTATTTCTTTTATTTTTCCAATCATATAGTAATGCTTTCTCCCTAATCACTACAATTCTCTTCTTAGTCCTCTTTCCACCAGCAAGAGCTATGCCACTTTCTTACTGTACTGAAATTGGTGCAGCCATGAAGGAATTGGAACATAGTAATAATTATCAAAATCATAGTTAAAGTTTACATATTGAATGACCTTTATGTTGGCTAAGAAAACCACAGCCGATCAACAAAAATTTTAAATTCATAATCTTTATAGGAAAGAAAATGAAACTAAGACCAAAGATAGAGAATCACAACTTTCAGTAATAATTTTCCAAAGTCTACCTTTGCGAAAAAAAAGAAGTTAGGAACAGATAAATACATTGTTGAGCTCAATGTAAAGATAAGATTCAAGATTCACATGGACACTTCCAAATAGATGAAACAGACTAAGCATAACAATGATTATGATTTATGAGAAAAAGGTATGGTGCACATGGATTGTTTCAGGATCTTGTACTTGTTACACTGAAGAAGCAAACACGGAAGCAAGCAGCCAAAACCACTCGCTCACCTAAAACTTAAAACATACAACTTCTAAATGAATAATCTATTATAAATCAAGTCCAAAGACACAGATAAACAAGTAAAAAAAAAAAGGACGAGAAGCAAGCAGTCAAAAACTGGATCCAACAACATCTATGAACGCTACAAAGTTTCAGACAAACCAGTATGCGTGTTCGCAACCTTTTACAAGCGCCATCTCCTGCAGAGCGATCATATCCAAGCAAATAGCGCAGACACCGCAGCCCTCCCCCGATCCGACCGAATCACCGATCCCCTTCCCCTTCGCAACCATGACCTACACCACACGAGCAAAAAAGAAATAAATCCCAGCGCAAGTCGAACAAATCACAAAAGAAAGTGACAAAAGGAATGGAAGAAAAGGATTAGGGGCGAACCGGATCTGGCGTTACCCCCTCCGCCGAGCGCGATCCCAGAGAGATCAGGTGATGGTCCTCCATGGAGACTGGAGAGGATCGGGGAGGTGAGGGAAGAAGAAGAAGAAGAAGAGGGAGAGCGAGAGGGGAGAAGAGGAAGGGGAGATCGAGAAGGAGAGAGGACAAATAGGGCAGAAGACGAATGCAGAATCTTCAATTTATCCGATTCGCAATGGTTTATTCGGCGAATATAACTCGGATTTCTTTTTTATTTTCAACCTCCAATGTTTAGGAAATTCTTAAAAACTTAAATTTCAAAACCTTCAAAGTAAAGAAATAAATTCATCAAAACTAAAAAGTCAAAAAAAAAAAAAATCAAATTCCTTTTGTGACTGGATAAAAGGACATTTATGTTCATCTAAAATCAACTAAAATTAAATAAATTTGGATAAATTGTTAAATTAAATGACTAATTTTGAGCTCATTTATATTTTCAATTTATTAACGTCTGTAATAGAAATTATAAATAATATGCACTAGAAGTCTAGAAAAGTTTTCATTATTAACTTATCAAAATTTATAAATATTATAAAGAAAGTCTTAAAATAAACAAATGATCTTTCAATGTCAACTTTATTAATCAAGTAAATAAGTTTTAAAACGTAAATAATTTTAAACAATAAAATAAATTTATATTAAAATTTTAATAACATTTAAATGAACGAAACTTGAAAAACAAAATTAAGTCAAATTTAAATAATCGCTAATTCATTTTAAATTACGTTTGGCTTGAGTTGCTTATCTTATCAAAGACCCGTCGAGTCTTTAAGATCCACGCTAGGATCGATAAACGGCTAGATCTTCCCCTCGGTGGAGGAGATCCATTCCATTCCGCCGAGGAGCTCAATTTCGACCTCGCCTCTCTTCTCGATCTGCCGTCGAGCGCCGACGCGTCTCGAAATCCCTCTCGATTTCGCCTACTTTGACCGCCATGGATGCCGAGATCTGGTAGTTCTTCGATTCCGTCGGTAAATTCTTCACCGGCGGCGATAAGAATTCCTGGTGCGACCGCGACATTGTCTCTGTAAGTCTCACTCCTTTCCCCTCCTGCAAAAACCACTCACCCTGCTAGTTTCGCCTTGAATCTTCCTTTTTTCTGTTGGCATTCCTCCAAAGCTGATTTCCTCGATTTGATATACTTGCTTGATGCAAGTCTCTGGAATTCGTAATTCAATGAGCTTTTGTGTCCTTCCCCCCCCCCCCAGTTGCTAATGTCATTGAGACTAACTTACCTTCTCTTGAAGCCTCCTTGGATGATTCAGTAGTCTGCAAACTAGATAAAAGCTTTATTTGCTGTTTGCTGGGCTCTACAGAAATGGAGATTGCTCGAAAAGCCGTCAAATCCTGGGACAATGTATAGAGGTGTGTTCCTACTGTGCCAGTCTCTCGTGTACATGTGATAAAAATTTAATCTGGGTGATGTGCATTTCACATACCTAGCTAGTTAGTCGCTTTTTTTTTTTTTTGTTGGATTCCAATGTGAAGCAATTTTTCATCAATTTCGG
The DNA here is from genome assembly GCA_025175895.1 of Wurfbainia villosa. Classification (NCBI taxonomy): domain Eukaryota; kingdom Viridiplantae; phylum Streptophyta; class Magnoliopsida; order Zingiberales; family Zingiberaceae; genus Wurfbainia; species Wurfbainia villosa. The sequence goes on along the minus strand of CM045991.1, from coordinate 44,564,594 downwards.
AGATGAAAAAACATAGATATATCACTTTTTTGCTAGTTTACATCATGCACACAATGAAAGACTAGTCTAGTTAGATAAAAATAGCATTATAACTTCAAATCCTCTAGATAGTTGACGTTAAATATCTCATTTTGTTTGTATTTATTTTCAATGAGAATATTGTAGCCCAAACATATATGATCACTTTTTCCTCTTTACAAAATATCGATAATCAAACCCAGTGAATACAAAAATGTAATTGTAAAATGGTATAACAATATATGCTGGCGAGGTTTAGATTATGAATGATTTTAATACTGGCCAAAAATATAAGTAAAATTACCCAGGAGATGCTATGTAAAACAAATATAAAAATGAATTGGTCATTTAAAGAAATACATTACGGTTGGGATGTATACTGAAAGTCTAGCTCTTTTATATGAACATTTTTATTTTGAAATAAGAATCACATGATCATTGTTTGCACTTTATATTTATTATATGTGTGCATATTGTCTAATATTTTATATTGTAGATAACATGGTGCTTGGTGTGACACAGAAGATCATGATATCAGTCCCTTGTAGAATATAAGTAGAGGCTCATAACCAAGATGGTTTTGGACAAACCATTGGCATGGTTGTAGTGTAGCTTGGTATTGTTTTGTCTTTAACATAGAGTTACACTAGTACACTTAGGTGTATTGAGTAGGACCGACATAGAGGTGATTCAATTTATTGCTGACTACATAATTGAATCGGACCTCGGATATTATGTTGTACATGCTCTTAATCCCGATATAATAACGGGCACATGTACTTAATATTTATTTCTTTGATTTACCAAAGGGTGAGATTTAGATGGATTAAATCAATATGCCCGGTAAGTTGGGAAATGATATTATTTACATGGTGTGCCGTTGATTATAGGAGGAAATCGTGTCCTATATATTAGATTGATGATGTCCCCTTGAGGAGCTCATAAGGTTCATTATGTAAACCCTGCAGGTTGACTTAGTCAACATGATGATAAGGTTGAGTGGTACTACTCGAGGAGTTAGATGTTAATTGATTGATGGTCAGTAAATCAATCAATTGACGGACATTCGATATCTTAAACACGGGGAGATGGATGTACAAATAATATATGGAACCCATATTATCATATGGGGGTTGGTGAGGTAATTCAATGGTGATCCTCTAGTGGAATGGAACATCATTGATAGATCAAGTTTGTGTGGTTCCGATCCATCGGGTGGCCAAGATCCAACTCCTCCTCATGGTCCCTATTGTAACCTATTAACACCTCATGAAGTCTAGATCCAATGATGGAAAACAAATCTCTAGATTCGACGATGGAGATTAAATCTCTAGATCCGACGGTGGAGATTAAATCTCCAGATCCGACGGTTGAGATTAAATCTCTAGATCCGACGGTTGAGATTAAATCCCAAGAACCAATGGAGGAGATTAAACCAAAGCCTAAACCTAACTCTATATATATGGGCTTAGGCTTGGGCGGAAAAAAAGAAGATGAAAAAACCTAATTGAGATAAGGTGGCTTGGGCGGCAAGAAATAGGAGGAGGCTAGGGTTAGGGTTTGGTTCATGCTGTTGGGCGGCAACAAGGAGAAGGGAGCTTCTTCTTCTTCTTCCCAATGGTGGTCGGCACCCTTTCTTCCTCCTTCCTCCTTGGTTTGGCCGGCGCCCAAGCTTTTCCCCTTGTTCTATGGCTTGTGGTGGATGAGATGAGGGTTGCTTCCCATGGCGCAACGATTCTAGGGATAGGAATAGGAGTGGGGGCTAGGGTTAGGGTTTGGTTGTTGGTGTTGGGCGGCAACAAGGAGAGGGAGATTCTTCTTCATTTTCCTTTGATGGCCGACCCCTCTTCCTTCTTCCCTCTACCTTGGCCAAAGCTCAATCTATTCTACTTCCCTTCATCCTTAGCCGGAAATTAAGGAGAGCCTAATTTAGGGTTTGGGCGGCAACAAGGAGAAGGAGTGTTTTCTTTCTTCTTCTCCAAGTGTTGGCCGGCGCCCATGCCCTTGTTGTTTCTCTTTTGGTTGGTTTCCATACTCCATTTTATTTTCCTTGGACGACGGTAACATCGAATTTATTGACTTGGTGGCCGGTTCTAGAAAGGAAGATGAGTTTTATTTTAGGATCTTCCTTTGTTCCTAGTGAACAAGGAAAGGAAGATTGGTGATCTAGGAGGCTTCAGCTTTTGGTAGATCGTCACCCACACGACGTCCAAAAGGAGGGAGGACATACAATAGAAGATCAAGAGGTATAACAAGAGGTATAATCTTGTTTATTTTGATTAATATTCTTTTGTATTATGTTTATAATTGCTTTTCAATTATATGCATGTATTATGTGGATGTTTACTTTATGTATGTGTTGATTATACATGTTTATATTCATATGTATTTGTATAATCATGGACCCCGAAGATAAATACAAAAATCGGCGATCTGTCCGTCGTCTCTTCCGCGACTAACCGACTAGAAGAGCTTGGTTGCTTAAACAACTAGTTTGTTCAAGCGATCGCTCGAGTCGTTAGCACGACGACAAATTGGTTGAGCTTAGGAAACTCATCCCATCCGAATTAATTTTCATTAATAAAAATTTTAATCCGGGGACATGGGAGCCGATGAGTCTCCTAGGAGCATGTTGCCAACAATTACTACATGCTGGAGTGCTCTTTTACCCATCCTATGTGATGGATAAAGACTAGTTCATATGAAACGTTAAAATAGTCGAGCACAAGGTGTTTGTGGTTAGTATTCATTTAGAAAAAATGATATGTAAAAAATAATTACTTTTTGTGATTATATTTCATATTCTTTTTACATCACTGGTCTTTCAAAATTGTTTCTATTTATCAACCTCTAGATTGATAGAATGCTATCCAAAATACAAGTAGCAATTCGATACTCCCAACGTTGGACATCATTCCAATTCCAATTGCTCGCTAGTCACTAGTCCTAGTATTTTCTTGGTTTTATATATAACACCTTTCAGTCATAGATTATTAATGGTTCAATTCAATAGTGTCTTATGGATCATTTAAGATATATGGAAATATCAGATTTTATCAATGGCTCTGCAAATTTATAAGATACTGTAGGATTATTGTTTGGTTGGCAGTTTTTATTATGAGAAAAAAGTTATATGTAGATGCGATAATATGATGATAGTTCCAGTATCTTGATTGTATAAAACTCATTCAAATTTGCTAATGCAAGGGTTGACATTGAATGACTCACTTTGATGTCTATAAATATTTTCATCTGAATTTCCTATCTGATGTAGGTAAATCTTGTTGTCATAGTAAAACTTGCCCCTTAGCCACTCTCAGTAACTAGGATTTGAGGAACAGTTTATAGTTTATAAATGTAAGGTTATGTGAATTGTACGTTCATTATGTGGTCTACTGTTAGTGTCTATAAGATTCATATATCTCCACAATGATATGAGGTCTTTTGGATAAAATTCAAAAATAAAACCATGAAAGTTTATGCTCAAAGTAGACAATATCATACCGTTGTAGAGATATATGAATTTTATAGGCACTAACAATTGGTATCAGAGTCATGTCTATGTCAAGCCATTAATCTCGAACGAAAAAAGTGGAGCTCTCATGTCCGGATCAAGAGAACCGGATATCAGACAGGAAGTCTAGTTGGGTCGGGAGAACCGAACAACTGACAGAAAGTCAAGTTGGGCCAAAAAGGATGGACAACTGGAAGAAAGTCTAACCGGGTTAGGAGGACCAGACAGTTGACAGGAAGTCCTAGTGAGTTGAGGATCGAATATCAAGCAAAGGAAGTCCTTCGAGGACGGATAAAACTTGAAGGGGGCTCAATGTGGTCCTTTGTTTGAGGGGGGGACTGTTGGGAGTATGGAAAATACATTCAAAGTTCCACATTGATAAAACATGGAAAAGATCATGTGCTTATAAGATAAAAATATATCTCCATTGGTGTAAGACCTTTTAGGTAAAGTCCAAAAACAAAACTATGAGAATTTAAGTCTAAAATGAACAATATTATATCATTGTGAAGATATATGAATATTATAGGCACTAACACCTACAATCTACATCAATGGGGACTTGCTAATAAAAATTCTTTCTTCATTTTACACGTGCAAGGACAAACATACTTTTTAGTTTGCAAGTTGTGCTTGTGTGTATTCGTATGTGTTTTTATAAGAAGCCTCAAAAGTAAAGACAACGCTAACAATGGATTTTACATGGTCTGAACCTTTAGGCTAGTTCACTTCCTATTTATTCATTAGCTAAATCACTCCTGCAATCTACCAAAGAAATTGGAGAAACCTCAGAAAATGTACCCAAAGCTCGTAGAGAAAAAAATTCAGTTCGGTCGATTAAACTAGTCGTTGCTATCCAACAGTCAAAAGTTGTCAATTGAAGCTAAAGACTAGTTAAATCAAACCCGATAGGGAATTTTTTTGTTTCTAAACAAAGAATTTACAATCCACTTGGCAGCTAATTTAACACTTAGTCGACCGGATCACCTTTAGTCACCTTAATTTGCTTGGATTATCTCAACTTCACTCGCATTACCCCTCCTAAGATTGCAAAAAAACTTTAGAAAACTAATGTGATGTTTCTTGGTTGAAGTTTTTGGAAACTAAGTTGCTCCTACCTAATTTACCCACATCATCAGCTGATGTGACCAAAAGCGTCACAGCTCATAGACCTCCAACCTCCATGTCATCCAGTTTTTTATTTTTATTTTATTTTTCTTTCTCTAAAATAAAAAATAAGAATATTAAAACGAAAATTATAATTATAATTATTGAGAAAAAATTTTAAAAGACATATTTATCATACTATAGATATGTATTTAAATGACTGATAGACGTTCTAAAACTACTGATGGAGCCAACAAAATTAGAATGGACCCGTGCTAATTTTTTTTTAATGAAATGACCCCGAACTAGCAGTGTAAAAAAAAATTCGGGTTAAAGTTTGGATAAAGTTATATGTGGCTCTGTCTTTGTCTGAAACTATTATAAATATATAAATTAAATGAAAAAATGAAGATTCAAAAAACTTAATTAAAAGTGATAAAATAAAATAAAATTTATTTAAATATATACGATAATAAAAAGATTTATATAATTGATCCCATCCACTAGAACCCGAACCTTGTTTGTTGTTTTTTTTCTCTAAGCTGGTCGCATCAAGGCCAAAGTTTTTTTTTAACTCGATTTGGATTCGTGTGCAGATTGCAAACAAGCCGAGTCGAGCTCGGTGGTAGGTCTATTTACTAAAGGTAAAACTTCAACTGGATTTCACACTTAGTTCCTGTTTGAATCCTCGCCTCAAAACTGGAAATTTGATCTTTTGTTCTTCCGCAAACAGATGGCGTGCAGTTGTTGCCTGATTGCTCGGAAGAAACAAAAGAGCAGTGCCTTTTCTTCCCTTTGACGTTGTTCCCTTCCACACCTTACTAATGAATGCAACACATACGACCCAACTACGACGCTTTTGTCGTCACAGCGATTCCATCAATATCAATAATTCAATCATTTCTGGAAAAAAAAAATCATGTTAATTATACAGTTAGATACCAGCAAAAAAACATTTAGCCTTTATCTGAATCAGCATCACATAGAGAGCAATAGTTAGGTCAGTGGTGTCTTCTTTCGCATCCATCGGCCTCACAATCAAACCCCTCACAATCAAACGCACAAAGGAGGTAAGAGAGTCTTCATCTCTCCAAAAACTAGCTATTTCTATCAATCTGATTTACGATCATTATAAAGGAGGGAAATTACGGAGGATCGATCACAATCAAGCACATGTGTGTTTCATCCAATTCAAAACAAAATTTTAGACCTTCTTCTAATCGATCCGCACTTCGCAAAGACCGTCAGATTTTAATTACTACGTTATCCCAAAGAGGACTGGTGTGTCTTCATCTTCAAAAGTTAGAATCCCAACCTAACGACTTATCGCATATCCTACGGTCATTGTGAGGGAGGTAAATCATGGAGAGTCCTATGTACTCTGACATGATAGCTAAGATATATGAATATCATCTGAATTTAAGAAAGGACTTTAGACCTCCTTCGAAATCGACTCATACTACTTTTAACATCATTGTATCTTAATCATCATGCTATTCCCAAAGAATCAGGGGTGCCTTCATGCTGCATACCAACAATGAGCATTTAATGGCCGATGAATTGACGAATAAGTCTTGGCCTGACGCACTTATGCAAAATATTGAAATCGTCAATCTAGCGATCCCCATCGATCTATTCCATAGTCATTGTGAGGGAGATAAATTACGAAGAATCCTATAGATCTTAACGTAGTGATCAAGACACATAAAAATTATCTAAATCTAAAAAAAAAAAAAAAAAATTCAGAATTGATCGATGTCATTTTTTTAAACACCATTATATCTTAATCATCACTCATTCTCGGGAGACATCTTGGTCCGACGCACAAACTCAAACGTCTATGTCATTGGCTACTCTGGAACTTATCTGAATGCGTCGTCATTTTTTCAGTTCAATCCCAACGATCCAGCCCGGTTTTAATTTTACACAAAGTAACGTGTGAAATTAAGTTATTTTATTTCACTGATTTGGTCAAAATGTTTAAATTTGATAAAATAATATTTTAAAAAGTTATCAAAAGCACCATAAAAAAAAAAAGGGAAAAAGTTAATGTTATAAAGTTGCAGTGACCATGGAGGTGACGAATTCGATCGAATTTTCTAACCAAAATCAAATAAATTGAATTTAATAAAAAAATGATTAATTTCATCGAAAATCAAAATAAATAATTTTTCAATAATAATTCTACTAGAGATTATTAGCGATAAAATTTAACGGTTAATTTTTTATTTTGAAATCGCTGTTTAGGATCATTAATTGAGGATCTTGAATTCGATTTATTTGATTAAATTAAGTTTTTAAATTTGAAATTCAAAACTGAATCGAATTAACCTATATTTTTTTTAAAAAAAAATTTGAATTAATCGAATTCAGTTTTTCAATTTTAGTCATTTTCAATCGATTAAATAAAATAATTTGTTTAATCATAAGTAATTAGAATAATTTTAATTAGATTTAAATAATTTTGACTAACATTTTAAGAATATAGCAATCCACCATCCGATCCGATCTCCCGACCATGCAAATGAGAAATGTGAAATGCATAGTATTGGTGCAGGACATAGATAATTGAATTTACGTTTTGATAATGTGGAATGCATAGAGTTGGTGCAGGGGTACCAAATTTAAAGTTAAATTATTTTGTTATCTTATATGCTATGTTAAATGTACGTGTATTGTATTAGACTTTGCTAAGGTCAATAATACCAAGAGAATCTCAGGACGAGAAATTTCGATGATCGGGTGACACCAGGAGAATCTCGAAAAAAGAAACCTCGGTGGTCAAGTGATTGAAAGCTAAGCGACAAATCAGAAGGACCAAAAGTAAGCGTCGGGTGTAGAGTGATGGTAAGGACATGTCCTCCGTACGAGGACAACCTTAGGCACGATCTAACAAAGACTTCTAGAAGAAAATCTAAGTAAAGATCGGACGGTAAAGGACCATCTTATATATAGTTTGTTGGTGCAATCGGCCCAGGTCACGATTGACCAGACTCGAGTTTGACTCGAGTGATGTTTTGATGTTTGACAAAGTGGTTTGACATTGATGTCGGTTAATATGTTGGGGAGATTGTTTATACAATCGATCCAGGTTATAATTGACTTTAATGGTTGACCAGGGTTGACCATGTGATTATGAGAAAGTCCAAGCATGGGTCTTGGCAAGGTAAAGTCCAAGTCATGGGTACTTGACATGTAAAGTCCAAGTCATGGGTACTTGGCATGGAAAGTCCAAGTCATGGGTACTTGGCATTTGGGAAAGTCCAAGTCTTGAGTACTTGGCACAAGGAAAAGTCCAAGCATGGGTCTTGGCAAGGAAAGTCCAACATGAGTTGGCAAGGAAAAGTCCAAGCTTGAGTCTTGGCATTTGAAGTCCAAGGGGTTTGATATTGGCGGCGTAAAGTCCAAGCGGGAGTCTTGGCAGCATAAGTCCAATGGTTGGCGGCGTAAAGTCCAAGCGGAGTCTTGGCGGCGTAAGTCCAATGTGTCTTGGCGGTGTAGACACCGTTAGCATGACATAGCCGAGGGAAGCACCTGGAAGCTAGCGCGATGGATGAACAAGTCATGGATGACTTGGAGGGATCCGAGAGGCGTGAGGCTGATGGAGGTGGCTAGAAGGCTTAGGTCTAGGCTAAGGGTGGTCTAGCAAGTATGGGGGCACTATATTTGGGTTAAAACCTCATGTTTGAGGTTGGCAGTCGATTGACAATATGACCGGTTCGATTGCCATGAGTCGACTTGAGTTCGATCACACAGATTGAAATTTCTCGCAATGATCGCTATCGAGCAATGATCGATGTCGACGATACGATCGACGATCGACGATCGATCGACCGATGTCGACGGATCGATCGATCGACGACAATCGATCGCTAAGTCGGCGATGACTACTAGTTCTGTGGTCGAGCACAGAGCGCTCAGTAGCCGATGACGACCGACTACGGCACCGATACGATCGCCAATGTTCGGGCCGATCGCCAAGAGTCCCGCTGGAACTTGTCCGATGTGGATTAGTCGTTGTCTCACGACAACTGGCATCACCGATCGGGGACTTATGGCGATCGGTGATAAAGCGAAAATCCAGCCCGATGCAGGTCAAAAAGAGGAGCTCGTGGAGGATTTGATTATCAGTTCTTGGGGAGCTTTCTTGAGGCGATTTGAAGGCGATTTGCAGGTGCATTTCAGGGCCCTTCAACCTCATCCAAGCAACCAACAAGTAAAGCGCTCAAACCCTAGTTTTGTAAAGTGTTCTTTACATTTCCTTTCTATTTGCTTGTATTTCTTTCATTTATTGTTGTAAACGTTTGTACGAGATCTCTCCGCCTCCGACTTGTTGTCGAGAAGGAGTTTATTGATTAGTGATTGCATTGGCGTCGCTAGAGCTCGTTAGAGCTCGATCCGTGGAGTAGGAATTGTTTCGGTTCCGAACCACGTTATATGATCGTGTTGTGATTGTGTCTCTTGTTATATTTATTTGTTATTACAATTTCGCTGTGCTAACAAGATTGTAGACGATCAAACGCGAAAGAATTCCATCATCGTACGAAACACGCTATTCACCCCGCCCCCCTCTAGCTTCCAAACGATCTCCAACATAGTTCTTGTGCTAACTTTGTTTTATATGTTTTCTTTCATATTCCCGAGCAATCAATACAATTCTCAAGCAACCAATGTTATTCCCGAGTAGGCAGTGCATTCTCGAGCGACTCGAGCGACAAGTAGAATTCCCGATCGACTAGTGAAAATCCCGAGCAATCAATCGCGATGGAGAAACAGTCGGTCCCGAGCAGCTAGTAAAATTCCCGAGCGATCAATGTAAATCTCGAGCAGCTAGTAAAATTCCCAAGCGATCAACGTAAATTCTGAGTAGGCAGTGCAAAAATCGATTGGGAAAGATTTGCGACTTGGTGCCAGTCAACTGGTGTTGGATTACAGTCGACTGATATCTGCAAATCAACCAAAACACCAAGTCACGAATTAGATCAATCAATGCTGTCATCTCAAGTTAAGATAAGTTGTCACCTCAAAATAAGATCCACGAGATTTGGATCTAAATCTGGACTTATTTTAAGGCACCAGACTATAAAAAGAGAGGTAAATCACCCTTCTGCAGTTAACAAAAATTAACAACAAATCGCTCCAGAAGTGCTACATCAGTTCGAAGCTCTCATCTCCGCTCATCAACGTTGCAACGCCAACTAAGTTTCCAACTTCAACTTCTTGCAGTCGGTATTAATTTGTTTATTGTTTCTTATTCTTTAATTACTAGGAGAAAAGGTAGGCTTGTTACCTTATCCTCCACACTCTTACCTCCAACGAGGAAGAGACTTTGTGTTTTGTCCTTCGGAAGCGATTAAGAATCGCAGGGCCTTGGACTAGCAACCGATTGATTGTGAACCAAGTAAAAATAAATGTGTCTTTGTTTTTTTATCTTTACTTATTTCCACTGCAATACTTTGTGTTCTTACGAGTTAGTTTTTCGAACGAAAAGAAAATTTTTGGAACGCTATTCATCCCCCTCTCCCCTAGCATTTCTCGATCCAACACATAGTGCCATGCCCAAGCAAGCACAGTGTCGTCATCGCTCCGCTTGTTGCTCGACCTTGCGTTGATCGTGGTTGCGGGTGAAAGCAACTGGATCACGATCAGATTTCGATTGGATCAATCGTCCATCCCCTTGTGATCTCCCAAGTGTGCGAATGAGAAATGTGGAATGCATAGTGTCATCCGTCACCGCCATTTTGTTTGCCACTCGACCTTGTGCAAATCGTGGTCATGGTTGGATTCCAATCGGATTGCAATCAGATCGACCATCCATCCCCTTGCGATCTCCCGAGCATGCGAATGAGAAATGCAGAATGCACAGTGTCGCACCCCAAGCAATCACAAGGTCACCCTGTCATCGTCGCTCGACCTTGCACCGATCGCGACCATGACTGGATGCGGTCGGATTCCGACTAGATTGCGATCGAATTCTAATCAGAATTTTAGCCGAATCGTGGTTGAATTCTGATTGGATCGCGACCCCGAAGTCGTCGTCGCTCGACCTTGCATCGATCGCGATCGAATTTCTGTCGGATTACGGTCGTTGCGATCGTATCCGATTGCGATGAGACGAATGGCGCAGGCAACCGCATGGGGTTTAAGCGTTGTGCTTTAGTGTGGATTGGGAGAGACGAATGTGGGCGACGGATTGGACGACGATCAAGCAATCGTGCAGGAGAGGAACGGATGATGGATCGCGAGTCATGCACGATGCATAGGTATATATATATGATTGATCAGGACACGCCCATGCACGACTCATATCAACCGTACAATCGCATGTGACTGGAATGCAGAGTCATTGGGAATGCATAATGTTATCATCCCGCGTGTCGTTGCTCCGGTGAGTACTATAGACAATCCCTAAACTCATCAAGATTGTCGTTGTCGTCGTCGTTCATCCGATCTAATCGTAGGTGGAATCCGACTACATTTTGACCGGACTTCGATTTTGGTCGAACTGTAGTCGGAATATGACTATTTGGTGGCAATACCAAGCAATAGGAATGAGTTCGGGCATCGTTACTCTGCATTTCTTATTACTGTATTTGTTTGGTAGCACACAAAGTAATTGTGCAGAATATCAATTTTGTGTGTATATATAAATTTTGTATATATAGAGAGAGAAATGTTAATATGTGCATCTTTCATGCGCACCTATGTGCACCAGGTGAATGCAAAGTGCTTTTGACGTGCTTCGTTGCTTCGATTGACACTATAATCAATCCCTTAATTCCATCAGGATCAACGTCATCGTCATCAGAGCAACGAAGCAAGTCAGAAGTACTTTTACATTCACTGGTGTACACGATGTGTACACGAAAAGTGCACATTTAATATCTCTCTCTCTATATACACATAATTGATATTATGTGCAACGGTTTCATGTGCGACTCACCATTAGCTGTCCGACCTATGAGATTGCACAGTAATTGAGAATGTATAATGTTTTCGTAGTTGATTGTCTGAGCACTTGTGCATTGTCGGAGTGATGGATACTATAGTACAACCCCCCTGAACTCGTCGAAATCGTCATCATTGTCCGGCCAGATCATCGTAGTCATTCGATCGGATTGTGATCAAATTCCGATCGAATTATAATCAGATGTCGATAGGATTGTAATTAAATTTCAATCGGATTATAATCAAAATTCAATTGAATTGTGATCCATGACCTTGATGATCATTATTTAATCCAGATTAGATCGAAATTGAATAGAACTCTAATTTGGATCAAATTGTGAATGAATTTCGGATCTCAATAAAAATTTAGCCGTTCGACAGCGACGGCACGGACGCGATGTCGAGGCGAAATCAGCGTGCATTCTTTGTCCGTATGCCTCCAAACCCGTGAACGCATGCAAGCTGTTACATGAAACTGCGGCTGCTGACGACTGCACATTCTCCAGCTCATTCAAAACGATTAATGTCTCTCTCTCTCTCTCTCTCTCTCTCTCTCTCTTTTCTTTTTTTTTTCCCACATTAAATATAATTTTAATTGCCTCGACCAATGAAACACTTGCACCCTTCCTTCACAAAAATTAAATAAATAAACAAACAAACAAAAAAATAAATATTATTTTATTATATTAAATATTAATATTATATGTCAAAAAAATATATAATCCTTTCACATCCATCTTCAATCAATGGACGAAGCTTCCTGGAACCTCACCTCCCTCTCTCTCTTTTTAACTCCTCCCCTCTCCTCTCCTACCTTCCCAATCATCTCCCGCCCAAGTAATCGCCATGAGGATAATGGATTCCTTCCTCCGATCCTTCCAGAAGAAGACCAGGAGCAAGAAGAAGAAGAAGAGTAGTAGCCTTTCCGTCGCTTCCTCCTCTTTCTCTTCTTCCTCCTCCGACGAATATTCCATCGTCTCCGGCGGCGACGGCGACGGCCCCCGCGGCGGAGGGCTGCAGAGCACCCCCCGATCCGTTCTCCCTGCCGCCGCTGCCGGAGACTCCTCCTCCTTCCTGCGCGACCTCTTCGCCTTATTCGACCGCGACGGCGACGGCAAGATCACCCGCCTCGAGATCGAGGATGTGCTGCGTCGCTTGGCTCCCGCCTATGACCCCCCCACCGCCGAGGAGGTCGCCTCCATGGTCGCCGAGGTCGACTGCGACGGCGACGGGTGCATCAGCCTCGATGAGTTCGCCGCCGTCGAGGCCGCGCTCGTCGCCGGCGCAGCCGGCGACGAGCAGGAACTCATGAGGGAGGCCTTCGCGGTGTTCGACGCCGACGGCGACGGGAAGATCTCCGCGGAGGAGCTCCACGGAGTGTTCGATCTGCTGTTCCGCGACCGCGAGTGCACCGTCGAAGAGTGCCGGCGGATGATCCGCGGCGTCGACACCGACGGCGACGGGTTCGTGGGGTTCGACGAGTTCGTGACGATGATGATGGACGGCGGAGAGACGCGCTAGCGATCGGCGATGATGGCAGATGAACGGTCGGATGGATGGAGGAAGAAAAATACAACTACCGGCAGTGTGAAATCTAGAAGTTTCTTGATTGTGGTGTTTGGGATATCTTTTTTCCTCCCTTTTGGGTTGGTAAAACTCTGTCGAAAAGATAAATGATCTGTTGATAATTTAAATGGTGAAAACAATTAATTAACTTTTATTTTTTTCTCTAGTTGAACTTTTCTTAATAAATGTTTCTGATGATAAATAAAGAGCAGAGTTAAAGATAATAGGAGGAGCTTAATTCTCTTATTATTTAGAATTATCCTGTAGATTAAAAGTGGGAAACAATGGATAAGGCTCCATTGAAAATTTAAAGCGACTTATAAGAAAACGAGCCCTCACTTAAAATGTAATAATACACATTATGAAAATGTAGTTTGCTGAGACTGGCTCTCGTGGTAAAAGGTCAATTACATTCGTCTTTTGTCGTTGATTTTTTGTTGTTGATTTTTTGACGATGAAGAAGAAATTATATCTTTAATTTATTAATCAGAAATAACGAAGAATTTTCAAGGGATGATTAAGTTCCACAGTGGAAATTAACTACAATTAAACCATGGAAACCTATTGCTCGGATTATAAATGAGTCAATCCAGACTTTATAGTGTTCAGATTTATTTGATAAGATAATTAAGTTCGAACTGAGTCAAAATTTAAAATTAATCAAGCTATTGAAAAATCTATTCAAATTTGACTTGGTATTTTTTTTTAGTTTGAGTTTAACTTGAGCTTTAATTGAACTTGGTTTTTTTAATGGATATCGAGTTTCTAATCAAGCTTTATTTAAACTTGTTTAAATTTAGCTTATTTAAATGTTATTAAAATTTATTTGTTTATTTAAAATTTTACTCATTTAATCTAGTTTATAAATAAATATAAATAAGTTCAAATATAATTTTTAAAAGAGTTTAATCATAAATCGATTTGTTAATGTTCACGAATACTAACGAGTTGAACACATATATATTCAAACTTGTTTATTTAATTTATCGAGTTATTCAAATTTTTTTATTAATTAATTTTGATGCATATTAAACGAACGTAAATGAATTCTCACCGAGTCGAATACCAAACTTATTCAAGAATATTTGGTTCGGTCCTATCTATCGCCAACCATAAACACTCGAGAACTAATCAAAAGTGGAGAAATTGAGTTCATTCGAAGAAGTTGATCGTGTAGGGTTTAGGATTTAAAGTTTAACTATTCGAATCAAACGTCGTAAACACGCTTTAAGTCGCATAGCCACCGGACTAAACGGTAGGGACTCATCGAGTAGCTGTCATAATAAACCCCCCCATTCACTGGGCTGATAACTTGGAGTAGGATTCAAGAAAGGAGGATTGTCGAAGCGAACTCAAAGTGGCACCATCCAACGTTGATGCTCTGAGTCAACTCTTATCTTGTAAGTCAATTAACTTTTAATTATATATTCTTGCTGTCCTTGAAGTATCATTATTTTTTTATTTTGCATTGTTAATGTAAGGAGGGCTGCGATTAGTAAATTTATCAGGCAATATTCATACGAGTTATTTACGAGCGTGGAGTTTGAACTAAGGGTTCGTTTGCCGCGAAGAAAAGGAAGCTTTTTTTGCGACAAGTTTGATCTTTGTTTATTCGCGTCGACCGACTTATTGATTCACCACTTTCACATCTCATTCAAGCAACTCTGTAAAAAATTAGAATCGTTAATTTAATAACTCCCATTGATCTATATGTATTTTATGATCGTTATAAGAGAGGTAAATCACAACGGATTCTATGAGCTTTAACGCGGTGACAAAGACATATGAGAGTCATCTGAATTCAGAAAAGAACTTTATATCCCCTTCGAAATCGATTCGCGTTATATCTACGAATACCGTCGTCCCTTAGTAGGGGTGTAAACGAACCGAATCGAATCGAATTGAATTTAAAAAAAAAAAATTAGTATTTGAGTTCGATTCGAAGTTCGAATTGATATATTCGAATTCGATTCAAAGTTCGAAAATTTAATAATTTTGGGCTCGAATTCGATTCGAATCAAAGCTCGAGTTTGGATTCGATTCGAAATTTTCGAATATTAATTCGAACGGTTCGATTACTATTCGAAATTGAGGTTCGATTTAATATTCGAATGATGCTCGGTTTGATATTCGAAAATTGATACTCGATTTAATATTCGAAATTTAAAAAAAAAAGTTTAAAGTTCGCGAACAGTTCGAACAGTATTGTTTCGGCTCGAGTACGATTCGAAAAATATTTGTACATATTCGAATTCGGCTCGAATTCGATAATTTCAAATTCGAACCGAATATTATTCGAGCCGGCTCGAAAAACTCGCTAACCGACTCGATTCGTTTACACTCCTATCCCTTAGTCACCACGTCATCCTCGTAGAGACTCATTCAAGCAACTCAAACAATACAAACATAACTAGCTCGATAGCACTCAGATTAAGCATACTTGTTTAATTCGATTGGAAAACTCCAAATGCCATAAATCTCCAAACATGAGAGGTATATAAATATATAAGCTTCCATAGTCTCATATTCGTTCATTTCGATTCAGCACTCAACGACGATGATGACGACGACGATGATAGTCACAAGCGATATCATTAGCAATGCTCTGAGCATCCTCTCCGGACCCATAAATCCCTCTTCTTGCAAATCCAGCACAGTAAAGTCCGTTCTCCCCCTTCCAATTGTTCGGGAACGTTCGCGTCGCCATTCCATCTTCTCCGACGAGGGAGTCGTCGCTCTACAAAAGCCAATTTTTATTTTTATTTTTGTTTTTCACTCTGAAAGTTTAATCTACAATGGCAAAGAAGAAGGATCAAAGTTTTAGCACAACGGTCACCTTGAGCCATTTTTTCACGGTGCTCCTATAGCCCGTCGCTAGAATTATCGCATCGTAGCTTTGAATCCTTCCATTCGAGAAGGTAACATAGTTACCCTCGATGCTCAGTATCGACGGCATGACCTGTGATTCCTCATCTCCGATTAATACTCTTCTAGCTCTTCGTCGAGGTAGTTGGTTCTAGTATACGGTCGAACAAAATTTAAACACAAAGTATACCTGAATTTCTCCGGATTTGATTTTCTTCACCGCGCCTATATCGACAACCGGATACTTGGGGGTGTATTTTTTCAAATACATTGGCCCTTTCGATGGTCTACGTATGCCATACTTCGATAGATCACCAAACTTTAAGTAGCACAAGAGGAGAATTATGGCATCTAGTAGACCCAATGGCAAAAACCTCATAGCCAACATGGCAAAGAACCATATCTTCCTCGATACAACATGAAGCTGCATGAGCAATAAATTAATTAATTTTTTTTAATAAATTTAAAAATAACATATAAAGAGAAGTCTGGATGAAACGAAATTCGGAAAAGAATTTTCAAATTCTGCATTATTTTTCTATTTATTTTCTTCGCTTCCATTTTACTGTAATTACTAACTACCCCTCTATCCTTTACTGTAATTATTCACTTTGACCCCCTTGTTTAGTGAATTCTACTAGTCAGCCCCCTCTAGTTCTGAAAATCACACTGTATTCTTCCTCTTTCATTAACTACGTCGAAGCCGAGGGAGAATATTTTGAAACCGACCATCGTGCGCGGATCGAAGTTGTCGATGGCCGAGCCTTTGATATGGTGTATTTTATTCCTCAAATTTTGTCATTTTGTAATTTTCAAATAATTAAATAAATGAAAATATTAATAAAAAAAAAAAGGGAAAGCAAGGGGATTCCCTAAACAATATTATTCGTTAAAGTGTGTAAATAAACTAAGAACCATTTTGGAAAGGGTGCAATTATTCGGACCCATTAAATATTATATCCATCTCAACTTTTATAAAAACTATTAAAATATTCATTTTATTTTTCACTTTTTCCATGCGCGAGAGCACCCGCGCTCGACTACCCACGATGTCGAACAGTCGGAATTCAATCAGGGACATCGGATTTCGATTAGACTATAATCGAATTTCGATACGATCCAAATTGACTGTGATTGTGGCTGTAATTATGACAATGACAATTTGATCGAATTTCAATCGCAATTCGATCGGAATTCGATTGTGGTTTAGTCGAACTTCGACTCTGATCGGAATACAATCGGATTCGATTGGATTGCGATCGAAATTTGATCAAATTGTGATCGCCAACACTGTAGTGATGGCGGCCACGATTCTGATCGAAATTCTTCTACGGTTTTACTGAAGTCGAAATTCGATCGAATTATGATCGTCAGCATCGCAGCAGATGGAACATGCAATCACGAGCAATTTCGATTGGGATCCGATTGCAGTCCAGTCGAATTCCAATTATAATCGAATTGTAATCAAATTTTGATCAAATCGTGATCGAAATTTGATCGAATTATGATCACTAACAATTCTCTGATCAGAATTTATCAAAATCTCATTGCAATTCAATATCGATTGGATCACACTTGAAATTCAATCGTTCTAACGGCGATATCGACTAGTAGTGGGTTGTCGAATATGGGTTGTTGGATCTTGGTACTTGTGTGAAAAAATAAAAAAAATGAGAAGGATATTTTAAAATTTTTATAAAAATTAGAATGAGCGTAATATTTGGATGGGATGGGAGAGAAAGAGTACGAAAAAAAGGGTTTCATAGTTTACCTGACTCCTGACAACGATGTCGGTAGATCGGGCGCCATAGTCGGTCACGTCGAGGGCCACCTCCAACCCGGAGTTGCCGGCGCCCACCACCAGCACCGCCTTCCCCTCGAACTCCTTCCCGTTCCGGTACCGGCTGGAGTGCACCACCGGCCCCGGAAAGCTCTCCATCCCCGGAATGCTCCCCGGCACCACCGCCTCGTCGTTCTCCCCGCTCGCCACCACCAGGTACCTCGCCGCGTAGCACTCCTCTTCCTCCTCCGCCGCTCCTCCGCCGCCATTTCCCCTGTTCCTGACCGCGATCCGCCAGTGGCCCTCCGCGGGGTCGTACTCGGCGGAGACGACCTCGCGGCGGAGGGCGACGCGGAGGCCGAAGCGGGCGGCGTAGTCGTCGAGGTAGCGGATGTAGAGGGGCTTGGAGAGGAAAGTCGGGGCGGAGGCCGGCATCGGGGCGTGGGGGAGCTGCGAGAAGCGCTTGGCGAGGTGGAGCGTCACGCGCTCGTAGGAGCGGTGCCGCCACAGGGAGGCCACGCAGTCGTCGCGCTCCAGGATGAGGCAGGGAACGGCGAGCACCGTCAGACAAGCCGCCGTCGCCAGCCCCGACTGCCCCGCCCCCACGATCACCACCACCTCCTCCTTCATACTCCGATCCGTCGCAATCTCTCTCTCTCTTTTCCGATCTCGATCGATCTGGGGGAGACGGAATTGAAACTGATATAGTACCTCCTCGTCCTTTTTATCTCCTCGGCAAACCAATCGGAAAAAATCGTCTTTTTTTTTATTTTTTATTTTTTATTTTTTTACTCAGCTGTCCAAGCAAAAATGATAGCTCGAGTACGATATTATTTAAAGCAGCTCTGATGATGCAGCCGGAGAGCTCCTTCTTCACGGTGTTAATTACATCGATGCCATGTGAAAAAATTCATTTGTTTTCGTTATAAAAAAAATCTCACAATTATTCTTTTACGATCCCACTTTTTTTTTTTTTATAGAATATTTACTTAATATAATATAAAATAATTAAATATATTATCGTTAATAAATTATTTTTTCACTAATTATAATAGTATGCTTAATTAAGTGGATTCAAAGTTGAAGATACCTCGTAATTTATCCGAAGATATATATTATTGAAATTCGTTCTAAAATATTTATGATGAACAGTCTTCTTCTCCATCCGAATAATTGATTATTGTATTTTCCTCGTTCTCAATAATCATATTGTATAAAATAATGCACGTATATATAATGTCATTTAAATTATGTTTGTAACAAAATTGTCTTGGATCTCTGATTATATTTATTATTGTCCATCGAAATTGAAGCACTTCAAATACCCGTTCGGTATCTTTTCTCATAGTCTCTTGTCATTCCTTAAAAATCTCTCTCTTAGAATCCTAGGGACACAAAAAATTCTAGACGAAAGTAGATAGATCTAATTAGTTAGATAGTATCCTTTTTTATATATATTGTGTATTGTTGACCATACAATTACTCATTGGTACATTTTCTTGTTAGACGTCGTCGAATAAAGATGATTCGTTAAGTATGTTGATATTATTACCCGACTTGCAATCCTAAAAAAAGGTATGTCATATCTACGGGTTTACACATGTGATTATTTCAAGTACAATTGTTAGGACTCTATGATTTCTTCCAATAAATTGATCTTTCCAAGTAACAGAATAATTTTTTCGTTACCAACGCATATAATCATAATTACCCAACATATCTGAAAAGTCATGTTTCTGCTCATGCATTGATAATAAGCATTGGATGTCAATAATATTAAGTCTGATTAAGTATTGAGTCCTAAATATTTGAATCATACGTCGACAGAAGTTGAACAAATATTCAATGGTAGTTGTTTCAACAACTCGTAGGTAATCATTGTAATAGTCGGCAGAGACTCCATACGTTAATTGATAGATATCCACCGTGCATTTTTGAAGTGACGACAAACTTTTTTTTCTCATGGCATCGACCCTCCAATAAAAATATTCATAATGATTTTTCAAAGTATCGACTATGTGAAAGAAAACTCTCTTTGCATTCGGAATCGATGTTGAAATATATCATTGGGATATATCGATAACAGACTCATAAGCGAAGTAATTATCGAAAAGACGAATATGTCCAATTTCTCGATTCCGATTCAAATACCTTCTTTTATAATAGAAAAATTTTAAGGTATTTGATGTAACATTTGTCGATGCCCATATAACCGGAGCATTATTTGCCTATATATATATCCTCCGCATCTTCCATCTATTCAATTCTTTAAAATTCACATATCATCAATCTGTTAGATGATCTTGATTTTGATTTTTAAATGTTTGAATAAATGAGGATATACATGCGATTGAAAATATAATATTTGTCGAATAGAAGATTTATAGAATGAGAATATATATATATATATATCTCGTTGAACAATGACCCTACTCCATTTTAAATAATTGTATTTGTTTACAAATAAATAAAATTTAAATTAATAAAATTATTTTATTTAAAAAAGAGAGAGAGAGGAGTGATTCTCCTTGTAAGATTAATTAAAAAACTCTCTTCACTGTGAAGAAGTCAGGGAGCGATTCGTCATTTACACATGAGTATAGTCTTCACGAGTGACGTGGTGGTTAAGGTATAATAGAGCTTACGGATAAGATAATTATTGATTCCGGAAGAGATATAAAGTTTTTTTTAGATTCAGATGATCTCCACATACTTAGACTACCATATCGAAGCTCATAGGACCTTTCATGATTTATCTCTCTCACAATAATCATGAAATAGACCGATGAATATCGTTAGATTGATAAATTCCAACATTTTACAGATTTACACATGAGTATAAATATATATTTGAAAAATATTGAAACAGAGCAGCGAGTTTGTGTCATGAAAAATATTGTATCATGAAAAATATTGAAAATTTTTTTTTAGAAATTAAAATATTTAAAAAATAATAATTTAGAAATATACTACTAAAGTTGTATACAATACTAACCCTTCTTATTTGTGTCGATAACAGGTTGGTATTTTAGTCAGCAGTAAAAAAGTTAATTTACTAACTAAAGTTGTACGATAATTTAATAATTTGAAGTTGGAGTACGATAATTTAATAATTTGTCCACTATTTATAACATAATTTTCGCTTCAAAGATTTTTTTTCTATAAATAAATAAACTTGTACATAATTTAAGTCTTAGCCCTCTAAAAATTAAAAAAAAAAAATATCGAAAAGTGTCAAAATATTTAATGATAAATATTAAGCTTTACTTTTTTAGTTTTAAAATTCTGTTCGATTAAAAACATAAATAAAAATATTAATTACACGATTAATAATTGCGCATAATTTGGAAGCACCCGCAGAGTTTTCTTATGGGACACCCAACTGGTCCTTGAACTTGCAAGCGAAGTATTTATCCGTCTGTGCGTGCATAATTTATAATTGGGAATTTTACTAAATGAACCTCTTTATCTCATTATTTACCAACTCATTGTTTTTTTGGGGTTCATTTTGCATATCAATTCCATCTCGCTATTTATCAATTATTAATTAGAGACGTTTCCATGAGAAGACCTTCGGCTAGGACGACAGTAGAACTATATCAATGAATAAGGTGTTACAAATCGTTCTAGGTAGTCTTTTTATCGTGCTAGTTTTGGGTTGAATAATATATTTTCTATGATTTATCTTTTTTGTATTGATTATGAAATCGATTGATGAGGACACTGAGGATGAACAAATTACCTTTTATACTGATTATTGCTAGAGACCTCTATCAAATGATACAATATTAACTAATTACTTTTAGTGGTCACCCTCTTAAGATGATAAAAATTAACTACAAGATGTTTATCACTTTGTAAAAGCATAGCTTCTGTATTTTTTTGCATTTCGTATATAAATATTTATCATTCCCTAGAAAAAAAAAAAATAATAGGACATTCTTTCCCTCTTAGTGGCAAGTGTAATAGTAAATTGAGATTATATCTCATAGATTAATATGATTTGATTCGAAGTAAATTTAAATTTGAATTTCAAAAAAAAAATAGATAGATGGTCCTACGTCAGATGTAGATCGAGAGTTTATCTTCTAATTAGATAGAGTACATCTTCGATGTCAAATATATCTTAAAAGAACAATCGACTACGTCATTAAATTTAACTATTGAATCATGAATATTTTTTTGATTTATCATAATAGTCGACAGAGCATCTCTCGTCTATGAATTATTCAGTACTTTATTAAAAATCCGTAAATTCGAATTAATTATTTTTAAAATTAATCATGTAATTAATCTGAATATTTGATGTTAGCAAAAAAAAAAATAATCAGGACATCCATAGGCCGCAGCAGTGGATCGTTTGCGGCAGGAGTCCACGTGTTTCGACCCAAATCCGAGATCCGCGACGGCCGTATCTAACCTAGCCACAGAATTAAGTGCCGCCGTACCCACCTGTTTACCTCTGGGAAAACCGAGTGCGGTGGCGGCTCTGTCGGGTAAACAGCTGGGTACCGGATGGTTGGCCTTCAGATCGCCAATCTAGACCGCCGCAAATCTCAATAAACACGTGCCTAATAACGAAATGGGCAGCAGTCTAAGAATACACCAAAATCCAACTAATTCTAAAAATAAACTGTATTTCTTCTAATTTATATACGGAATAAATTTAAAATACGATTTATATATATATTAAGAAATTGACGTTTTTAATAATACACTCAGAATTAAATATCTAAATTTGTTGATGAGCATGTCGAAACTTTATTTGACATGAGAAATAAAAAAATACATAATAAATTTTAATAAGTTCACTCGTCATTAGTGGAAGAAATTATAATGTTTTTTATTTTTATTTTTAGGTGTTTCACTATATTGCAGTGTTTTATAATATGAATAACAGGGTCAAGCTCAAGAAATGAAAGGGAAATTGTTAATACTAGGTTAAGAAATAATAAAATGAGTAAGGCAATTAAAAAATTTAATTACATTTAAAATTATTTAGAGCTATGCACATTGTAAATTTCTGTAGTTTGTTGGAACTTAAAAAGAAGTATTTAGTTTCTATATTCTAAAAATAAATCGAGACATTTTTTTAAAAGGTTATTTTTATTTTTTTTAAATAAAAATAGTTTTCATTAGATGTTGTTGTTTTGAAAAGGATTGGTCTGCTAATTTTTATATAATTTTTTAAATTTGTTAAGCAAGAAATCATTTTTATTTTATTATAGTGTTTAAAAATAACATCACAAGTAATATCTTAAGTAAATCAAAACCCTAGTGCAATCTTTATCGATGTTCCACTATCATTATGTAAATCGAAGACAAAACAATAACTGTACAAGGAAAACATTCCAATTTTTTTTTTTTAAAAAAATATATTTATAATAATAATAATAACAACAACACAACAACAATAATAATTGAGAAATGCACAAAAAATGCACTCTGCCATGAAAAATATTCAATTTTTCAGTCCATGTCTTCTAATTTGGAAAACATCAGCTTTCAATTATTTCACTTTACATAAATAATATTAAATTAATAATATAACTCTGAATGAGTTTGGTCAAAATACTTGCCTATATATTATGAATAATCTGAAATTATAGTTTCCATAAAATAAATATTTACGAACTTAATTATCAAGTTTATTTATGAATAACATTTGCATTCGAAACCTTCAATTATCTTATTCACACGAGAGGTAAACCGGGAGTAAGTTTCGTAACTCAAGGAGGGAAATTGATATTTTTAAACGTGCGAAAAGCGGAGTGGAAATTTGAGTAAACTTTGGGAGGGAAAGTGAGATTTTAGCAATAAAATTATCGCGAAAAATTGGAGAGAAAAAAAAGGAAGGGAAAAAAGGAGAATAATAATTAATTATTTTGATTATCTATTCCTTCCCTGTCTTCGTCTCGCTTTCTCTCTCTCTCTCTCTCTCTCTCTCTGAACACCAAACAAGCGAACGAGATCGAAAGGAAGGAACGCGAGCGCGCTCGTGGCGATCGCCGCCCCCGATCTCGTTTGGCGAAGTCGAGATCTCGATATCGGGGATCGTCTTCCATCCCGCGTGTTGTTCCGGCGCCGATCGCCGCGGTGGTGGGAAGCCGCCCTCCGACGGGGAGAGATTCTAGGGTTTGGGCGGCTGGAGGAAGGGGATTCGGGAGATTTCGTTTTCTGGCTTTGTTTTAGCGAGGTGGGGGGAGCGGGAGAGGGGAGGTGCGGAAGGGTGGGGGGTTTCGAGATTGGATGCTGTCGGCGGCGAGGAGGGCGGATGCCAGAAGGGGGCTAGGTGGCATGGAGGAGGAAAACGAGTTCGAGGAAGGCGAGGCGTACTCCGGCCAGGAGGACGGCCGATGCGTCGACCCTGATGCTCTCTCCTACATCGTAAGTCCTCCCAATTGATTTCCCTACCTCTTGTTTGTTTGTTTGTTTGTGTTATTTCCCTTGTCGGATAACTCTCGGAGATTCTGTATATCTGCAATTGAAATATTCACGGCATTCTGGAACTCTACGAAAACTGGTTACCTGATGTAGTAAATTTTTGTTTGGTCATACATTTGCATTGCTGGTGGCTGGGGTAAATTAATCAGTTTTTTGTCTTAAACTTCTCGCTTTGGAGCATGTAGGTATATTTCTAAAGATGAACATTTTTGTTCGGGTTAAAAGAAAAAGGGATCATCTGATAATCCAAAATCACACAGGCCCCTTCTAAAGTCTCAAATTGTCCTTGTTCTTGAGTGAAGCTCCATTTACTAGCATTATGGATCAGAGAAGGTCATAAAAGTTTTGTCTTGAAGTCTTGAAAATTTATGCTGCATCTAAATTCATGACAATTGTAGCTGCCTAGGCCTGGGGAATTTATCCTTCCTATGGTGCAATTTGAATAATGCCTGATCACTAATCGTAGGAAAATCTCTTGCAAGTTGTTAAATGAATTCTAGACCATATTGACACTTTTTCGTCCTGAAACATTGGTGATCGTATCGTCTCCAATTGTGTGATATTATCTTTTTTAATTTTTTTTTCAGGACAAGAAAATACAGGATGTCTTGGGACATTTCCAGAAAGACTTTGAAGCTGGTGTCTCTGCAGAAAATTTGGGTAAAGTAGAATATTTGTCCCAGGAACTTGTTGAACATTCAATTTGTACTGATTTCTTAGCTAATAGGGATTCATCCAATTTTCAGGTGCAAAGTTTGGAGGATATGGTTCATTCTTACCTACTTATCAGCGTTCTCCTTCCATTTTAGGTCATCCTAGAAGCCCACATAAAGTGGGAAATCAAAATGTCACAAAATCTCCCTCAAATATGTCAGTTGAGGTACACGATTGGTTTTAGGTTTTTGGATAAGTCCCATTAGAATGCATTTCATGCAATGTTCTGCAACAAACTTTGATTATTCAACATCATTTTTTTTTTCATCAGTTATGCAAAAAATACATGTGTTTTGCTGGTTCAAATAGAAGAAATTTATTCACAGAACTATTTCCAAATGCTAGATGATGTTTGTCAGTTAGTAATCAAGATGATGAGTTTACCATCTCATATTTTATAGGTTACAAACCAGAACACTTCAGTTATGTTGAATTCATCTTTTCCCAAAAGTAATCCTACAGCAGTTCCATTAATGGACAATTCATGCAAACGGGATATGTCTATTAATAAACCAAACACTCAGGACCCTAGTTCTCTGCAGACACCGTCTAGTAAGACAGCTGATGGCTCTGACCATAAAACATTGAAGCTTCGTATTAAAGTGGGTCCAGACAACAACTTGGCTAGAAATAATGCTGCTATTTACAGTGGTCTAGGTTTAGATATTTCTCCATCATCATCTTCTGAGGAAAGCCCTGATGGTAGTAATGGAAATTTTCCTGAACCACATGATACATCTGATGAATCTCCCAGGACCATTCTCCAGGTAGATTTGCTTTTATCTATCATCATCTTAGGCAGGATATTTTTGTTCTTAAATAATTCTAATTGATCCATTTTATCAGGTTATGACATCCTTTCCTATTCCTGGTGTCAATTTGCTTTCACCACTCCATGATTGTTTATTTCACTCGAATGAAAAAGATATCCCTTTGAACAAACCATACAAACAAGGGATATTGTCCAAGGAAAGGTCTGAAACTACTTCTGGCTTTATTGACTTCTCTATACATTCAAGAGAATCAAATGGTCAGCCTGAGAAGCCAACTAAGTTGAGTCAGCAGAATGGGAGGTCAAAGGGAGCAAAGTATTTGGAAGACAAAGGTGCTGTAATCTTGAATAGGGAAATTGACTTAGAAGCTCGACCAGTGCAAGAGCTTGCCTCTGATTCTTTTGGTAGGGTTTCTTCCAATCCAAAAAATACTAAAAAAGCAGAAGGGCAAATAGGCGAAAACACTATTGGAACAAAGACACTGGATTACCCATTGGATATCAAAAAGGATTCATCAAAGGACAAACCCATTACTGGTCCTACAAAAGATAGGCAGTTTGAGTTAGTTGATAGCATGATAGATAATGGGGCTGGCTTCTCGGCAAACAGAATCAATCGATCAAAAGGAAAATTGAGTGAAAAAACAATCATGACAGAGAAGGCATTAGAGGATCATAATGCAAATATCCAAAAGAATGGGAAATCTGATCTACAGAGAGAAGCGAGAGTCAAGATTGATAAAGATTATGAAATTCCTAGTACTGACATAAGTGGAGAGAAGAGGAGGAACGAGCAAGTAGCTGAAGCTGCTGATCATACTAAGCAAAGTTCTTCTCCATTCAAAGACATGGTGCTGCAAAGGAAGGACCAATTATCCGACAAGAAAAGCAAAGTAATCACAAGTCAATCTGATTCTGGAGAGGTTGTGAAAGCCAGTGTATGTGGAAGCTCAGCCACAGCAGTAAATGAAAAAAAGAAAAATCTGGAGAAGAAGTCCAAGGGTCAAAAATCACTTAAATATCCTAGTGGATCTTGCGCTAAGGAATCCTATGGAAATAGCAACTGGGTTGTCAAAAATGAAGAGAATGGAGTTGGTTCATCAAATAATTTAAAGGTTAAGAATAAGGCCATGAAGCGCAAAGATGAAGAATCCATTTTGCCTTCTCAGCCATTTAAGGAAAGGTCTGGTGGTAAAAAGATGGGGAACATTCTAGCTTTAGGTACATCTGTGGGCGAACCAGTACCTATACCTTTGACATGCAATAACCCTGCTGCAGATGCAACCATTGTGCCTCAAGCCTCCATTGTTATTGAAGAGAATTGGGTACAATGTGATATTTGTCAGAAATGGCGGCTCTTACCATATGGGACGAATCCTGGCCATCTGCCTTCCAAATGGCAATGTAATTTGCTGAATTGGTTGTAAGTGTCTCTTTATCAACACAGTGAACTGTTTCTTTGCTCATGCTTATTTGTGTATTACCTTTTATTTATGGTTTAATAATTGATATTCCTGTGTAGGCCGGGGATGAATAGTTGTCATGTTAGTGAGGACGACACGACAAATGCTCTGCACGCATCCTATATTGCCCCTGCTTCGGATAATGTTGCTAGCTTAGATGGTTTTGGACATTCTGTTGCTAGCACATCTTTGCCTAGTGGAGTTCATTTTGGAGTGCCTACTATAAAAAAGAAAAGTTTTCAAAAAGATGCTTCAATGCTAAATCAATCAATCTCTACAGAGTTTCCAATTGCTGTAA
Organism: Wurfbainia villosa; assembly: GCA_025175895.1. Classification (NCBI taxonomy): domain Eukaryota; kingdom Viridiplantae; phylum Streptophyta; class Magnoliopsida; order Zingiberales; family Zingiberaceae; genus Wurfbainia; species Wurfbainia villosa. The sequence continues at coordinate 44,537,105 of CM045991.1, read as the reverse complement.
AAAAGGACGATCCGATCTCTGTTAATGATGCTAATCAATATCTTCCTACTGAGATTAACTCATCAAATAAAGGTACAATTGGTACTCTAGGCAGATCAGCTGATTTCAGAACAGAAAAGCATAAGCCAAAGCAAAAAGACAAGCATAGAAATCATGGATTCTATCGAAGCGGAGGTATTGTTTTTGCTTGTCAATCTGTTGAATGTGCGAACAAAATATTATTTACTTGTACTTTTATCCTTTTCAGGTAATCATAGTGAAAAAAATGAGAAACATTCAAAAGCAAAAGGCAAGAGAATGGTTGATCAAGGTGATTTTAGATCACCAAAGAAGCACAAGAAAGAAATCTTGCAGAGCTTAGAATATGATATAAAAGGCAATCCATCACCGTCTTCTAACAAAGTAAGGGATGATGTTCAGTTTGTCAATAATGGACAAATCAAGGAACATCTCAGTACTTCAGATGTGGAGAAGTCTCTTTCTACAAAGAAGAAACTTATGCGCCATGAGAGGCAGTACAACCAGAAAGGGTTTATGACAAGCCAAAATGAGGATAACAGGTTTAATATCAAAGAAATTTTTTGCGAATCAGAGTGCATTCAGGATAAAAAGGCTGAATTGTTAATGTCTGAAGCAAAGACATTGAAGACAAATAATCTCAATAACAGAATGGAAAAAAAGAAAACAACATCTAGAACAGTTTTGGATGCCAAGGGAGATTACATACCCGATGAAATGGATGAGGAAGCAACCAATTTGGTTGAAAAAGAGTGCCCCTCACATCAGAGCCAGGAGAATGACGCATTTTCAAGAGATTTGGATTTTGGTTCCTTAAGGAGGGATTCTACAAAGACAAGGGGTACTAACTCTGTGCAACCTAGTTTAGCAGCTAATTCTAGTTCTTCAAAGGTATCTGGTTCCCAGAAAAGTAGATCCAATCTTCCAGAGCCAAAGGGTTCTCCTGTTGAGTCAGTTTCTTCATCACCTTTGAGGATACCAACCATGGAAAAACAATCGTGCAAAAAGGTTTCTGATAAAAAATATGATACTAACACTGATTGCTCTGTATTGAGAAGCCCAAAAAGATGCCTAGTTGTTGGAGTTGATGGGAGAAACAGACCCTCAGCAAAGCGCAGGAAGGATATGGCCTCTTCTTTTCAGAAACAATCTCTTGAAGATCATAAGGCAGCAAGTTCTGCTATTCTGGATTCTTTGGGAGGGACTGTGGATTACTTGGAGAAGGGAAGAACCCGGTCAACTGTTGGTAAATATGAAGAAAAACTACTTGTGAAACAGAGTGTCCATGATAAATTTTTGCCCATTGAGAATGGAAATAATCCATACAAGGATGATTATGAGGACATAAAGAAAGTAAATAGGCAACACCAAGTAGTTGACTCCACTCACCGTACGTATGGCAAGAGCTCTTCAGGGTTTAAAGAGAAATATCGAGATTCAAAGTCTGATTCAGACAAAAGTAGGCTTAAGGCTTCTTGTTCTCATTCTGATAACAAAGATTTGAACTCCGGAAGTAATGCCAGAAGCTACAGACTTGAGGTTACTACTGAGTCCTGTAGGAATGAAAATGATGACACCCATGACAAGTATGTGAAGGATTGCTCACTGAAGAAGGGCCATAGTTCAAGATGGATGACGAGTAAAGCAGATAATAGCTTAACATTTGCTTTGCAAGATAATGTGGACACGAATGGTCCTTCTGTGCTTTCCAATCAACAAAGAAATTTAGATTCAAAAAATTCAGTTACTGGGGCTAGAAGTTTGAAACCCGAATTTCCAGTGTCACCTTTAGAACATGAGAAAACAGTGAACCAAAATGGTTCGCATAAGACTCACATCCCAGATATACTGTCTGGACAAGAGAAATCACAGTTCAATCTAGCTTCTGGAGATAAACAAGAAACTCAAGCTCCTGATCTTGTCTCTTCACCACTCAAGCAGCGGAGATCCGATGGTGAGATGGTTGATGCAGTAAATACTGATTCCTCGAAAGTAGGAAAACAACTTAAGCATCCTGATAGTCATACTGGATTGCACCATACGAGACATGCCCTTCCTAGTGGTCCTGACACATCCAGTCCAACAAGGAAGGAAAACAATAGTCTTCTCATTAAAGAGGCAAGAGATCTTAAACACAAAGCCAATCGCCTAAAGGTAAATCTACTCTCACATGTCACTCTGTGCCTTATTCCAATGTGACTATAAAATTTGTTTGCTTCTTACAAATGATTTTCTTGCAGATTGAAGGGCGAGAGCTGGAAAGCACTAGCCTATTCTTTCAAGCTGCCTTGAAATTTCTCCATATTGCCTCTCTTATTGAACCATCCACTTTTGATAGTGCTAAGCTAGCAGAAGCAGCACTGATGTACTTTGAAACAGCAAAACTCTGCGAGTAAGTTAAGAATTACATGAATCTTAAGTTGGTCATAATTCTAAATGCACAGTTTCTTTTAGTATGCTCTAAAGCCTCGCAGTCAAAATGGATGGATAAAATTGTAGCCTATCCCAAATAGTCATAAACGACTATGCAATAATGCTGCACTACTTTGATATCTAAAGTAATATGGAATATAAATATATAAGGCTAAAAATTTGTGTAATAATATCATTCATTATCTTCACAGATTTGTAGCCCGTGAATGTGAGAAAATCAAGGACATGGCTTCAGCTGCTCTAGCATACAAGTGCATTGAAGTGGCCTATCTCAAGGCTGCTTACTGTAAAAATCCTAATGCAAGCAGAGATCGACATGAGTTACAAGCTGCTTTTCAGTTTCTTCCTTCAGGTTTGGAAAGTGTGGCATTCCTATTAGTTGTGCATTGGACATTCCAATTATCTCCCTTCTAAAGAATGTATAGAGATCATGCTAGCTTATTTTCTCAGTTCACTAAAGCCATGTTAGGGTAGTTACTCCAATTAGTTTAGTTGTACTTAGTCTACTATCAGTGAGGCTACACCCCCTTCAATTTTAATAAAAGTTATATGGCCATGGCATTCTTTTGAAAAAAGAATCCTGATGAGATAAACTATGCTCTTGCCTATCGCTTCCAAGAAATCTCATATTCTAGTTTCATTCTTCAGTGAATGATAGAATGAGGTGGCACATACATGTTGAAAAGAAACCTTGTGATGACAGAGTTTAGGATTTGGGAAAAGATCTATTTGTGGAAAAAATATTCTAGTTCAGTTGATGTTGCCTTCTTACTTGAAAGATCCCCTTGGTTCACTCCAAAAAGTTGGAACTTTATTTGGCTTTTTGTCTATTTATTTTTCTTTGTGTACATTACGTGCATATTCAAATACTTGATCCCTCACCAGTAGTTGTTTGACCTAGTAGTAAAAAGGCTAGATCCATAGTGCTTATGGCTAAAGGTCGAAGGCTTGAATCTGTGTAACATCACTCTTAAAATTGTTTCCCATCTAATGTGGCTTAGGGATGCCTTATTGCCATGAATTAAAAAACTACTAAGTTACCAATTCCTTAGTAGTTTACTCTGTTGTTTGGATTCTGATTGCAAAATGTTGAATATGATGTTTTGCAATAGCTAATTAACTATCATGATTCTCTTTACTTAATTGTGGCCTTAAAATTAAATATGTATTTTTTTTTGTTATAATATGATTTTTTGGTAATTAGTGGTGGAAGTTGCATGATTACCCTTTAAAAGATTAGATTTTCTTCTGCCAATTTATTCTTCGTTTTCTCATGTTCATTAGCATAAGATGCACTGATATTTTTTTTTAATTTTTGTTTGGCTTTGTATTTTAGGTGAATCACCATCTTCTTCTGCCTCTGATGTTGATAATTTAAACAATCAGGCGTTATTGGCTAAGAATGCTTCAACAAAGGGTGTAAGTTCTCCGCAAGTTGCTACCAATCATATTTTACCTGCACGCCAACATCTTCAAGTTATGCGGCTGCTTCATTATGTAAGTATACCTGTGAATTTCTTATTCTGTTTCTATTTGGGGGGGGGGGGGGGGGGGTTTAAAAAAAAAAAGACTTTGAGATGCCACAAATTTGGATTGGTAGGCTTACAATAAAAGAAGAAAGAACGAATCTTTATTTTTTTTTAAAATTTCCTTTCTGTTTGTATTGGTATGCTTACAATGCGGTTTATTGCAGACAAATGGCTTAAATTGTGCATTCGAGGCAACAAGGAAATCACAAATTTCGATTGCAGCTGCTACTGCCAATCTTGACAAAGACAGGCCAGATACTCTATCTTCAGTGAGAAAGGCTCTCGATTTCAACTTTCATGATGTGGAAGGGTTGCTTCTACTTGTAAGAATTTCGTTGGAGTCTATTGGACACTAAAGGTTGCAATTATAGGAGAGCTGTTGTAGAAAACTTCCTGCTGCTGCAGTCTCTTCTTTTGTGGATATCCTAGGGTGAAAAATAATTTTCTACTGCAAGAGAAACTGGCTTGCAAATTATTTGTATGGTGGATCTTGCAGGCTTTGTTGTCTTACATACTTGACAAGAGATTAGGCAGCCAACCAAAATGCATGAGAAATGCCTATGGGTTGCATTGTCGCCAGTTTGCCGCAAAACAAAGTGGAATTCACACGCCAGCTGATGGCACCTTGATATTGACATTCACTTGCTATGGCAAGGTTCCATGCTCACGCATGTCACCATGTTAGGATTTCCTTTACAGACATCTGGGAGCATGCCTGGAACTGGTACACATGCACGAAATGCTCTATAAAGAAAAGGTCTCCAAGTGCGAGTGGCCAACCTCTTTTAAATGCTTGAAGCTCCATTGCATCTGATACAGCCAACATGGTACGGCCATGTTCCTACGTTTATAAGAATCCAATTATATTGACTTGAGCTAATACTCGGAGTTATTTTTCTCAGTTTCTGCCTTATTGCTCATATTTGATATTTTTGTTTGCTATCCTTTTTTTTCCCCAGGTTTTCTAGTTGATCATCAATTAGGTAGACTACATTCCTTGTTTAAAGGAACCAATCAAGTTTGTGTCCTTTTAACAGAATCTTCTGCTAACCATTCAGTAAGAGGTTAGTTCCCCTGGATTTTTTTTTTGTTTAATTTTGAGTTTTAATCGTTTTCGCTAATATTATCTTTGGTTACTTTGCAGGGTGTATCTATCCCATATCTGTGTAAAAGTATACTAGGAATAACAGTTAGGGCCAAGAATGCAGCAGCTAGGTTCATGTTCATATCAGTCTTCCAGCCAAGCTGTGTGAATGGTAAAATTCTTGAACTACTATTAAGAAGATTCAAATCTTAGCAAGAAAGGGAAAAAACAATATTAATAAAAGAATGAACCTTTTTTTTTTTTTTCTTCCCACAATCATCAAATAGGTATCATCATTTCGATTAACACGAAACGGAAGTCTCATTAATCAATTCTGTCTAGAGGTGTCTGGTTTTAATCTTGTTGCTATCTCTCTGAAGGAGGATTGTCTCCCATAAATCAAGTTTTAAAAAAGGGGGAAATCTCATCGCCTTTATTATATCACATATATTATAAAAATTATTTAACTTATCGAATTTGACTTGCTGCAAGAGCATATTCACATATTGTTCCAATACAACTACAAGGATATATTGTAATTTATTTGGAAAATTTCAAACTGATAAAAGTGAATATTCATATACATTGTCATCAATAATTAGGGAAGTGAATATTCACATGCATTTTCATTGAAATTAGGACCATCATCTCAAATTCACGTTATGTCATGCTAATGGTGTTATATATGGGTTGTCCTTCTGCTTATTTAAAAAAAATATGAAAACATAAAAAATGGATATAAATTCAAAAAAAAAAAAAAAGATGTTTAATTAATTAAATTTTTTAAAGAATTAAATTATAGGACAAATGAGGAAGAGGAAGATCAAAAAAGACTTGATTAACAATAATAAAATAAGATAAAATTTATTTAAATATATACGATGATATAGTAGGGGATAGAGTCTAATGACGTAGAATGATCCATATAGTTAATCCTACTTAATGAGATAAAGTTTTGTTATTGTTGTAAATTATAAGATAATTTATTTCCGTCATGCATTGTTTTCGTTGTTAATTGTGTTTTAGGTTGAATCAGGTCAAACCGTGTTATCTCTATTTAGTCTAACTAACTCAAAATGGATGGATTAAGAGGTGGGAGGGTTATGAAAATGAAGCTTTTGACAATGGTTTCCGTTCTTTCAGGTTGGACGAGGCACGAGACGAGGGACATGAGAGTTTTGCATAAACATTTTTGTTACAAGAACCTCCTCCGGCTGCGAATTGTACAGACGACTGCCGGGAGTTTAAGCTCCGAGCCCCTGCCCCATGCCTGCTTAACGTCGCTGACTAAATTCTTTCATTTCTTTTATAAATATTGTAAAGCCTATTTGTCGACACCGATATTCTTGTCGCTACCGTTCGTTGCTGAATTTTTTTTATCGAATAAAGTTTGCTTCTTTTTTTTTTTTTGAGATATATTCTGTGAAGAAAACAAGAAAACGGAGCAAATTTCATCTAATATCAGCAGATCCTGCAAGTATGAATGTCTGATACTATTATTCTTTTTTACTACCAAATTAACATTTTTTTTATCCAAATTAACATTTTTTTTATCTAATAATACCTTAGATCATGTAAAATTATTTTTAAAATATACAGTAAAAAATTTGTAATCATTTAATGCACATATCGAACTAAAATAATTTGTGAAATTCAGTCGAGAAGTCGTCACCGACACCGTCTCTGCCACAGCAAGTCAGCCTGACCAAATTAAATGCGGTTTGACGACGAAAGAATGAGCTCGAAGAAAGCAGGTGCGATTTGCCATTCGATCCAAGTGAATCCAACCCAACCAAGTTAGATCTGACCTGGCTGAATGGATCCAAATAGTTGAGTGTGAAGGTGAAAAAGAAGAGAAAATCCTTCCTAGGTATCCTCATCGATCTCAATCGCATTGATTAGTACAATGGAGGAATAAATACTCCGATATAGCTCTTGCGCTTAGCTCAGGGATCGACCCTTCCTCTCTATAAATAGGACCACCAACGCATACTCAGATTTATAGACGATGGTTACTCTAGTTTATGGAGCAAAGGATTCAAACTGGGACTTGTGATCAACATAAATTATTACTGATCGATCAAAGATCCAGGAATGGCAAACTAGCTTGTTAAGATAACCAGCATGTGTTGAATGCCTGGCCATGGATCGGTGCACATTCAACGACATAGCTAGTAATACATCCCTTTTTGTACAAAAAATTAAAACCGTCAACTTAACGGCCCCTACCAGCCCACCTCCGAACCATCATAAGGGAGGTAAATCACGCGATATTTGACTCTTTGGGGTAATGTAAGTAGCATAGAGGCGATGGTGAAAGCAATACGTCCCTGGTTTCACTAAAAGCTCGATGGAATATAACAGTATTAGCATAGAAAAATACGCAAAATATATCATTACAAAACTTAAGTTACAGGACAATGTTTAGGCTAAGACAAACAATCAATGGTGCATTACGTTTTCTTTCGAAGGATATAACATGCGATGAACATGTCAAAAATAGAAAAGGGGGCAAAAAAGAAAGAGAAAGAGAAAGAAATCAAGTGCATCAAAGTTCCACCATCTTACGGCATAAACCAGAGAAGACGGCTTTTTTGATAAGCGGATGTGTATCTACCGTGAAGACCTCGGCCTCCAGCATTTCGATGTGCGGCCAAATCTGATGATATCGACGACACATATTATCAGCATATAAACATATACAACGGAAACTGCAATGAGATAACAGATAAATGGATCATAATAGCACTTAAAACCGAACCGAAATTGTCATTTTCCCTGAGAGAATGTCGATATTATAAATGGCCAGAGGCTGAGCAACAAAAACAGGAGGTTGGTCGAAATGAAGAAGACTAACCTCTGTTGCATATTGCCGCGAAAATGCTTTGAGATAACCCAATGTGCACAGGCACCACTGATCTTGTTCCTTGATGTTGTAGCTGTGAGTTACTCTTTCACCATTATTTTCACTGTTGTAGATTATTATCAGATTTCCAGAGGAAGTTGAATCACAACTTGGGCAAAAATGAAAAAAGAAAAAAAAAAACAATCGAAATTACCTGTCATCTTTTTGGCCGTTATCATGGTCTACCTCCATGGAAGGTGGCTCTTCCAAATCTACGGACATAGCATCGATCTTTTCAGGACGCAGTTTTGGCAAATCTCCATTATCAGATACAGGAGGCAGCCGCTCCATAAGCACAATTGTGAAGCTTTTATATAAGGACACAAATAATATCTGTATGGCAAGGTCGAAAGAAAGCCTGTGAATAGAAAAGGCATGATGCAACACATTCATTGAATTTATTCACACATTTAATGTATCCCTTTTCTTGGCTGTTAATGATTCATACCAATTGTAGTGTGGCAGTTGCTGCCTTGATCCAAATTTACTACTCTAGTCAAGCATTACAAAGTACATCCTAAGCATAGAAATGGTGGTTGATCGGACAGACAAACCTTATTTTCTTCCAGAGCTCGAGCAAAGAGAGCTTCCTTGGCTTCCAAAGATTCTCGTACAGATACTTCTTCCTCTTTTGCCTTCTCAGCATATCCTTTTAGGCGCTTCAATCTTCCTGGTTTTTCAGCTTGCACAGGTTGACCATCAACAACCTCAAGCCTAGCTTCAGCAGCCTCGAACTCCTTCAAAGCCTTCGATGCAGTTTCCTCGGCTACAGAAACACCTTTCTCAAGTGTTCGAATTTCCTTCCTCAGATCAGCAATGCGGTTGTAAGTCTTGTTGATCGCATTCCTAAGAACCTACAGAGGAAGAGATTAACAGATTAATGAGGAAGTTATTCTTGTTAGTTGATCTGGGTTTGGGAACAAAGATTTAGCTTCAGCAAACATAAAGTAGTACACTCAACTACAGCTATCAGTATCAAGATACAACCTAAAATGGCAAAGAGCTTGTATAACCAACTCATAGGACCCCGAGTGTAGGGATTGTGAAAATCTCATCATTCTACAAAAGTTGACCCTTCTGTATATTCTTACCTCGCAGCCGCCTACAAGTCAACCTATGTCACAAATTATAGATTCTCAATTGCCGAAGCCATATGGGTCTTCTCTTGTTGTTATCATCTCCATTGGCATGACTCTTAAACAGAAAGCCGACCCATTTTTTTTGTTTTGTGCTAAAAGATAAAAACACATCTTTATGTTGTCATCTAGTGCTAAAGTGACAATGCTAGATAATACTCCTCTAGTACCTTTCAAAATTTCCTCTCCAGCCAAAGCATTCTAAATTGTGTTCTCATACACCTAAAAATTGGCGTTGTAGAACTAAAGTTTTGAGATGATGCAGCTCTAGCACTGTGTTCAAATTACCTGTTTACTTAGGCTAGGTATCAACTTCATTTTTGTGATAAACAACCAGGCTCCAAAGAGAGTTTAAGACTAAATAATTAATTAGTTATATCGCCATTTTCTTAACTTTTAGCTAAATTCTAAGGACGATGATATACATTAATTATGACATACAGAAATCTATGATCCATTTGTACGTCATCATTATCTAAATGTTATTTCATGAATTGAGAGTTTAAGACACTATGCAATCCACAACTAAAATTACATATCCCGTGAATTAATGGAGCCTTAATACAGACTCAAGATTCAGGTTCTGATAAACAAATAGGTTTAAAAAAAATAGCTGCATTCCAAATCATACTTATCACAGAGCAACAAAAGTCTACATTAAATGTTTAACAGCTTGTAGATAGTTTTATAAATTTACTATAAGTATAAAAAAAAGGAGCAACAATTTAGAACGTTCAAATGTAATTATCAACACAACTAGACGAAACATAAATATTATAATTAGATAAAGGCGCTTGCGAATTCATTAAGCAAGAAGCTTGAGCATTTTATAGACAAAGCAATAGCAGAGAAGCTCTTGACTACACAATTAATGGATAAAAATACAGAAGATGCCCAAAAGTTGAATATTGAAAAATGTTCTAAGGGTTACCTCCCATGGACGATCTGAAACATGAAATTGCTCGATATTAGGTAAAGAAAAGACCCAACTAATGATAGCCAAATTGCAGATAAGCCGATAACCCATCATGCGATCAATGGCAATAGCAGTCATCTGAGTACTGTTCTTCCAATAAGAACTCACTTCATCTAACAACAAAACTTGCATATCCTGAGCAGCACATAACTTTGTGATGACTTGGCCATATCTTTCTAAGACAGTGATAAGATGAGTGAAACTTTTTGAACCAATATCCAGAAGGGTCTGAATAACAACTTCAAGCGCAAACTTTGGCCCATGAACTTTAAGTATATTTTCCTCTACCCATGGACTGATTTCACGAGCTGTCTTCCTTCCCCTAATCATGATGCGCAACTCTCTAGAAAGAACATAACCTTGATCGTCTTCAGAATTGTACGTGAAGTTGGGTCCACTCTTTGGTGGAAGCAATTCCTCAAGGGCAGGTGCATTCTCAATGCTCTAAGAAATAAATAGGTATAATAAGACAGCTTCGTTAGGTCGAGATACAATAAATAAATAAATAAAATCAACCACGCTGCAGAAAATTTTCGATGAAATAAATCAGTAATTATATTTCCAAATTACAAGCTTAAAAATTAGGCTGCCTGACAGCACCTAATTGATATACTCAGAACATATGCATGCTAGCAGAATGGAGAAACATAACCAAATTTAACAGTCCAAACCAAAACCACCGTTTTTGGTGTAATTCTCAATTTAGGTTACCCAAGTTCATTAGCATCCAACACCATATTTGTCCCAACTCTTTGTAGTAATCTTATCTCTGTATTAAGTTTGATGCAAGGAAATAGAATAATAATATTCAAATTAATTAAATTTATTTTTCTATATTGACTACTGTTTTCTTTTGTCTCCTTCTACCACTTGTAGCTTCCATTCTAATAGATTCAACTCTTCCGTCCGTAGAATCTATTGGTCATCTTTGAACATATCCATAGCATCTTAAGCAATTTTTTTTCTTCACTTTTTTTTACCATCTCTTAGAGCTAGTTGCTCTCTAATGATATTTTATTCTCTCCTTTCTATTAATTCCATACATCCAATGTAGCATTCTAATCACTATTACATTAACTTTTGAGCCTTATGTTTTCTAACAGTTTAACATGCTGATCTAGATTCATATTCACAATAAATTTTGTTGCCGAGTATCTAGGTCTAAGACAACCATCAACCTTTATCATCCGAGTTCAGGACCTGCGGTTTTAGGTTACCAGATTTAAATACCATATTCCTCAGCTGTTAGGAGTTGTGAAGAATAAAGCAATGAATGCATAACATCCTCGTTGTGCCTAATCAAAACCATAATCATAAATAGTTACCCAGGTTTAAACTATATGGGCTGTCATGAACTTGCAGTCACAGTTGATGTGATAATACAACAAAACATCAGAATTGCAGAAACAGAATTTACTGTAGGTTAAAGTAATTTGTTCAATTAACATATGGATTAATTAAAAACAAAAAGGAAATAGCATATACCTGCTTGATTTTATCCCAGTATGACAAACGAACTTCCCTTTCTAACACTTCTTGTACAAATACTCTCTGTGGCGCCCATCTTGGAAGATCTTTAACATGAGCCCATTCTTCCCAAGGCCAAAAGTACTGAAAGTTTGACCTACACAACCGACATATAATTATCCAGGATAATGTAACACAAGAAAACATAAGCATTCCGGCATATGCATTCAACTGACACCAACATGAGACTGTCCCATGTAAGACTAAGGGACTAGGATTATAAAAAGCAGAGAGAAAAAACAGGCAAGTAGAATATATACATATATATATGTCAGACTAAGGAACTAGGATTATCAATGACAGTGATTCAGCATATGCCTCTTATTTACATTTCAAAGTAGCATTTTGGAAGACACAGCACTAATTACACAATTCTTTTGTAGAAGCCATCAGCATTCAACATATTAAGAATAATGATACCTGGATGAGAGAACGTCATTTTGCAACTGAAGTTAAAGACAGAGTATTTACAAATAACAAAAGGTAGAAGATAATTCTCTTGGGATCTATCCCCTTTCACTAGTGGTTGTGCCCCACATCCTGTCACCTTACGAAATGCAACAGGTTGCTGACCTCCTCCCCAGCAACCTTCCATCACCCATAATGTTAAACCCTTGACCATTATCTCATTAACCAACAATTTGGCTCCTCTCCTCTCCCTCCAGAAGCCTTCGTGCCAACACTCTTCAGTCACCCGAAAATCTCACAATCTTTCCCCCAGCTGTGGTCAACCCTTTCACTATACACCTTCTCACCACTCTGATGTCACTCTAGCTTCTTGTTCAATTCTCTAATAGTTGACTGAACGCTCCCAATCCTCCATGCCCTCACCATTTCAAACTTGCATTCTTGATTGAGGCCTGACATATATGTCATCACATTACATTGTGACACACAATTAGCTGTTGGAATCCATAAATACAACCTTCTTACTCTAACCTTCCTTTCTGATTCCTTTCCCTTGCTTCCAATTCTAAAAGTGTATGTTGCGTTAGCTACACTTCAGTTTTGAGATGGCTGTTGAAAGTACATGAAACCAAGCAAGAACTACCATAATTTGTTGCAAAATCTCTCACGCTGATGAAAATTGCATACTGCAACAGATTAGAGTGAGACCACAAAACCATACTGAAAAATATGACTGCCTTTGCTCATTGTCATCTTATGGCACACATGCTCGACAATAATAAAAACTTGAAATAGAACATTTTTAACGTTTCAACACAAATTTTGAATCTAACCGTTCTACATTATACAGGAGAGAAAAAAATGAGAACAAACAGAAGCATAGTTTTCCATTTGACAATCAAATTCCAACATACTTTGTTTATCTTCTACAATAGATACCTATAAATAAAGAACTTACAAATGATGAGAAAACCATAGAATCAGTCTGGTGCGACATTCCATATCGAGATCAGCAATTCTATCAAAAAGGGCACGAACAGCTCCAGCCACAACAGCAGGAAATGCACCAGGTAAGGCCTAAGCAAAAGAGAAATGCAATTCAAAAACAATCATTTGACTAGAAATATTTAAAATTCTTTTATGCAACCACTGAAGAGGAAATCCAACATAAATTTCCTAATAGAATACAAATAGCATCAGCTATACCAGTGTCATCATCATGAACAAGGCATGTTGGCAACTATAACACATGGTATGAAGCAAATTTTATTTATCTTCGTGCTTTTCAGTGGCATAACGGACAAACTACGTTTCAATATAGAATTAAGCATATGAAAATTAAAGTGGCATATAACACGTGATAATACTACTAATCAAGTGCGAGTTAACCATTAGAAGAAAAAGACAGGCACAAAAGCAGAATAATAACACCTCAATATCTATACACAAAAATAAATTAATAGATAACCAAAGTCATTTGAACTATGTTTCAAGGCACCATGAATATAACAGCAAAAAGTGGCAGCTTTATGGCAATAAAAAGGGGACAAGTGAACAAATTTAAACCCTCAAAATGATTAACAAAATATCCAGAAAGAACAAGTAGTTATGGAGCAGCTAAAATTGCATAAAAAACTGAAGGTTACTGCTGTTATGGATCTAGGAACCAAAATGTAAATAACATATAGAACTATGGACCAACTTGTATTTTAACATTAACAAGTAACATAGGCAGAAGGATCTATTTAGGAGATCACGGTATCAAAGCCAAAATTCCTAGTGTCCATCTTCCACCATGACAACCAGCCGGCATCAATTCTCTAGTACATGCAAGAAATTGGAAGAATTTTCCAAGAGTTTGATCTGCGACGAAGCGATTTCGGTTAGTGATACCGTATCATCCGTTTCGATATTATTTTAATATTTTTTTATCTTTTAAAGATTAATATTTAATTATTTAAAATGTTTATTATTAATTTGATTCCAAATGTTTATTATTCGTGCGTTTTCACAGTGATCGGAACGCGATCGCTCGTTTCCGCAAGCAATCGCGCTCCCAGAGCGCGAGCGCGCTTTCCCGGCGCTCGATCGCGACCACGATCGCGCTTTCCCGGCGCTCGATCGCGACCCCGATCGCGCTTTCCCGGCGCTCGATCGCGACCCCGATCGAGCGCGCTTTCCCGGCGATCGAGTGCGAACGCGATCGCGCTCGCGATCACATTCCCGCTCGCGATCGCGTTCCCGCAAGCAATCAATCAACGCGTTCCGGGAACGCGAGCGCGATCACGTTCCGGGAACGCGAACGCGATCGCGCAGTGCGATCGTGATCGCAATCGTTCCAGCAGCGAATCCCTGCTGCTTCCGCCGCTGCCTTGCTGCTGCTTACCGGAATCTCGCCCGCGTGCCGGTGCCGGTTCCTCGTCGGAACGAAACAAATCGGATGTTTCGCCCGAAACGGGTCGAAATTTAATACTATGGAATTTTCTCAACATTGCATGCACACAAAACCTTCAAAAACTATTCAATTTAGCCACATTACTAACCATACCAGCAAGTCACAGTACTTAGTCAGGGAGAACCAATCCAAATGCAATCAGCCACAAGTCAAAACTATGGAATGGATAAGAACTGGTCTGAACCATGAACTGTTAAAACAATCGAACCCACTGTAACAATTATGGTTAGCCTGATTGTCTAAATTTTGGCTTATTTGATGTTTATATTTGTTTAGCTTGAACTGTTTGATTTTTTTACTAATCCCTATGACCTGCTCCCATTTAGTTCTAGCAGACAGTATCTGCAAATCCCAAGCCATTGATTGTCCAGTCATGTTTCATGCACAATCATCTTCTGTTTAGTTTATAAAAAGCATACAACTTGAATAATCATACAAGGTAGAAATCAGGACTAGTTCCACAGTAAAGCACAAAAAGTAGCATATTCATGCCATTTTAAAAGTTAAATCGTCTGGAAGTTACATGGAACAAACTCTTTTGTACAATTAAAAATAATAAAAAGGTCCTTATGAAAATTGGAACTCACCTTACACAGATCAATGATTACCAATGTGTAATAGATGGGCCTAAATGGCGGCTGAGGAAGAAACATTAGCTGAAAAGAAATGAACAAAACAAAATTGAACATGTAAGC
The DNA here is from genome assembly GCA_025175895.1 of Wurfbainia villosa. Classification (NCBI taxonomy): domain Eukaryota; kingdom Viridiplantae; phylum Streptophyta; class Magnoliopsida; order Zingiberales; family Zingiberaceae; genus Wurfbainia; species Wurfbainia villosa. The sequence continues at coordinate 44,521,939 of CM045991.1, read as the reverse complement.
ATACTTCTGGTATACAGAGAAAATGAAGTGCTGAATATCTTCATGGGACAAAGGGAACAGAATAAGATAATGAAAATAGACAACAATTAACACTATTCAAGCTTCTAAAATGGTTGAACTTAATCAACTAAATGAACAAAACATCAAACTGAGATGGAAACTAGAATTGCATCTAAGGTCCATAAGCTGGAAAACAGATTCCAGGAAGTTGTAGAAAGTACATCTCGAAGTCTAAAGATGAAACATGCCCAGACATAGGCATTCTTTTTCATAGAAAGAATGTAGCAACTTCCAGTTGGACAGGTGAACCAAGTCAAGAATAATAATGATATATCTATATTTCGTCATTTGAACTAATGCATGAAATATTTACATTGGGATATGTCATGCTAGTTGTAGATAGTAAGTTGTTCATCAGATAGTGAGGTACTATGGCATTACGCCTTTGAGCATTAGGTGCTGTGATTAGGCCTTGTTGGGCTCTAGCTGATGCAATAACATTGAAAGGCTCCATGACTTGCAGCCCTTCCATGTTGTCTTGAATGTATTATGGACCCAAAAAGTTTAGCTCATAAACATCATCGTGTTAACAATAATTGACTATACACATGCAGTAATACTATCTATACTGGAGAAACTTAGTGTGATCGTAGTGTCCAAATTGGTGGAAACCAACAGATCCTACCTTATGAAATGTAGGTTGAGCATGATAAGTGTCATGCTAGCACAGAGTTGCATTAAGGTGTTACGTGTAGCAGCAACATAGGCATTCATGTGATATGTTGGTATAGAGTTGTACAAACACATTGAATGGGGTAAGGTGGGCAGAAAAAAACACATTCATCCAGAACCAGAAAATAGAACAAAACCAACCCCAAAATCAGTTTTTCTATTTCAGTTTGCAGTGTAAAATATTGTGTTTTGGATTTGGTTTAATTTTCAGGTTTTAATATCAAACACGAAAAAAATTGAGGCAAACCAGACTGGCATTTAATCATTTTAAAAAGGACCATCACATATTTGGATAAATAAGGCAATATTTAACAATAGTATAAAATATTATGCAAAAGTACCTGAGAGAATATCGTTTCTGCCATCAGATATTCATAGCGGAATGATACAGGCAAGCTAGCCATGTATGAAGCACATTCCTTTCGGCTGTCTTTCCAAGAATATAAATAAAGAAAATGTTTTATGTTTAGAATAATGTAAACATTTTATGTTTAGAATAAGATAGCAGAGCAATTAATAGTTAATATATTAACAAGGTAATTGCAAAGTGAAAATGAAAATTGTAGAGCTGATGTTTCAGAAAACAAAAATTTGAAGTACTAGATAAAGTTCAGGACTATGCATTTGCTTGAGTGATCCTATAAGTAGAACAGCAAGAATTACAAGTAGCAAAATCCACTGCCATACAGTATGGTTTCACTGACATTGTTGCAAAGGTTTTTATTGGAGTTATAATCAACATTTTCACATTAACCCATGAAAGATAAAGATTATGCTGAAAGTAACAGTGGTCATCAGCAAAAGTTGAATAAAAAAGTAGTAAATTAATGAGTAATTCTATGCTGGTGTATTAGTCCCGTCTCTGACAAACACAAGAGGCAACATACAAGTTGGCATGAGAATCTAAAGTGAGAATTTGTCACTGCTACATGAATCTAACTCAATGAAAAAGAAGAAATATATATATATATATTTTAAATCCATATATCTATATGGCAGGTATCTCTTAGTAACAGAAAATCTTAAGAACAACTATATCCTTGACAGCCCCCATCAGTTGTTCACTAGAGAGCTTAAAAAGAAAATGGCACAAATATCCAAAAGCTTATCCACCATTGATGGAAATGCATGAAGGACAATGAAAATGCCTCTGATATAGTAAAACTACACAGAAGGTTTGTTAACAATGAAAATATGAGCATGTCTCAAAAGAACAAATAGCAAAATCAAAGATCAGAGATTATGATGTCAGGAACAGAAATAAGACTGCTAACAAAAACTGAAGTATAAAAGGCTAGGATATTTTATATAATAATATGTTTTCATGGTCATTTGAATCAAGTTTCAGTTATGTAATGAGTATACCAAGTAGCATGCAAAATAATTATAATCTCAATAACAAAAGATTCGTCATAAGTGCAGAATTATTTTCTGAGGCACATTTAATATAACTTGATTTTTTTTTTCATTATTCACCAAGGTTAGTTGCCTTTACTGAGTTGTCATTTTGATCATGAGAATCCTTCAGCTGAACCATCTCACAATTATTTAAAACTCAAGAGAAGCTAAGTGAAGACAAAACATGGGAGTGATATAACCCACCATCCGTTGAAGAATAGCAGCACATCTAACAAATACTCCTCCACAATGAACCGGTCAATAGGCTGTATATGCTGTCACAGAAAGAGAACACTAGAATTGCTTCTTCGAGGAACAGATCAAACAAAGATCTACAAAATGACTAGGAACATATTATGCAGTAAAAGAATGAAACAAGATGCAACTCTAGCATCTGAATGAAGATTTTAAACAAACCAAACAAGCACAGAATTGGTCTAAGTTTCCTTGAAGGAATAAAAAGGATCCTAGACAATTTGAATTACTACAGGTTTTTTTCCCTTAAATACAAAATTGATTTGGGATCCTTCTCGACTAATGTGATTACACTTTCTACTGTCTAACTCAACATGTTATTTCCACTTTCACATCACCACGCCCTTACTCAACTTTCCTAATTCAGATACCTAAGATTCTCAATAGAGACCTTTAGAAAGGTTTCTAATCACAAGAAACTGTTAATAATTTTGGTTCAGTCAAACAAACTGGATGATTATTATCTCCAGAAAAAACTTGTAATTCAATTTTTGATCTTCTATCTTTTGAGCAAAGAAATAATTGATATATAGAATCAAGCTTGATATATCCATCCTGTTGTTAAACCCAGTCAATCCTTTTCATATGGCTCTCAGTCACCATTTGTTTAGAAAAATCTTGGTGCTTAATTCAGCTTAATCAAACATTTCCATAGACGAATTCATCATTAGACTGGCATTTACTGGATAACATTTAGCCCTATAAGACAACAGAATCTCCCAATATGTTTGAAATGGGCCACTGCTTCAACCTTAATGCATATGCATGTATCCATTTCAAATTGTAGCAAACCATCTCGATCCAATTAGAACTGAGATTTGATTCTTTTCAATCTTGCAATTCTCTTCCTTCTTTCAATTCCATATCCATTAAAAAGTGAAACAAAATTTATAGCATGAATGTCTTCTATATCCACAAGCATTTTAACAGATTGACCAAGATTTTAATTCCTACCATAATGATTCAACTCAGAGAAGAAGATAATCACATATACAAATAATTAAGAATTACTGCTTAAAAAATAATACACAACAAAAGATGAATAGGGGAATAATCAATCAGTAAAATGCAATTCTCTTCCTTCTTTCAATTCCATATCCATTAAAAAGTGAAACAAAATTTATAGCAAGAATGTCTTCTATATCCACAAGCATTTTAACAGATTGATCAAGATTTAATTCCTACCATAATGATTCAACTCAGAGAAGAAGATAATCACATATACAAGTAATTAAGAATTACTGTCAACAAAAGATGAATAGGGGAATAATCAATCAGTAAAATGCTGGTGTATATTTTCTTTCTCATGAATAATCAATTTTGGTTCAAGTGGATTTCAGGAAATAAAAAAGTGAAACTGTGTAGTCTGGATAAGATATGAACATTCAGTAAGCCTAACAAACAACCCAACAATCCTATTGGAAAAATTTCAATCCAAATTATCACGTTGACAGAATAAATGAACTAGCTGATAAGTAGCTGATTCAAAGATCCAACATCACCAAATATCAGACACTCTTATTTCCTCATTACTAGAATTGGAAATTCAAAGAAGCCAAAGATCAAACTAAATACTTATATCAGCTCCCTTAATAAAAGTGCATGGAAGTAGACTATTAATCATAAACATTGAATGTGTATCAACCTCAGTTTTGCTTGAAGGGAATATGTGAAGTCGACGGAGCCTTTGAGGATACTTCAGCTTGACTTCATAATTATCTTTTTCTCTGGATATTGTAGACTGTGAAGATGCAGATTGCTTTGGACAGCTGATAGGAGGAAGACTGTAAGATTTTCCAGTGACCAACTGCTCTTCAAAGGATAGATGAGGCCTTGGAACTGCAAATAAAATACACCAATATAACATACCAAATGCCAACAATAGCTCAATAATCTGTTATAACTTGATTCAGATGAATAGTCCAAGGAAAATTGTACTTATATTTAGCATCTAAACATAAAAATACCACTAGACTGAAGTGTAAGGTAACAATCATGCATGATGACCAGCAGGTAAAGAGAAACATCTCACTCTACCAACAAACAAATAGGAATGTACCTACTGAACACAAAATACTAAAATTAACAAGAATAGAAGATGAAGATGATGGGTACTGAGAAACCACACATTGATAATCTATTAAACATCAAGCATTCCCCTTTAGTAGAACAGGTATAACGTGCATTAGTTAAACGCGAAGTGCAGTTGCATTTTAACAAGAAGGTAGTGTTGCAGCATAGTTTGTTTGAAATCTAAGAGAAACCAGTAGTTCTGTCCTGCACTTGCTTAGCAATAAGGTTCAGAAGATAAATCTTTTGCCACATGTAGTTCTATAGCCACGTTGAGGCTCAGGGTAGCTGACTACTTTCAGGAAAGTTTAACTGAATGCTAAATTGCATGCTATCAAGTCCATTTTTTTTCAACAAAGGAGGTCAGTTGTAAGAGACTATTAGAAACAAGCATCTAACTAGCATTGCATAATGGTGCAATTCTAGGACACAGGCTTAAAGATGAAAAATCAAAAGGTTTAAGTTCATGATAATGTAATAAAGAAAAAAAATAGAAATGCTATAGTTGACAGTGTATATGCAACTATAATTATTGCACAATAAGAAGAATAACCATTTCATTCTATACAACACAAATGCAAAATTGAGCACTATAAACCATCATGATGACATTGAGTAAAAGCAAGATGTGAATAAAACACCAACCACTATCAACCTTCCATCCATTAGAGGAAAGAGCTTGTACACGATCCCATAAATCTTCTAGAAAATCCTGGAAAAAAAAATTCAATGCACAATTATGGTTTTGTTTATGTAATGAGAGGTTAGAAGTGTTTGATACATTACAAAACAATGAAACAGAAAAGTGTGCAAAATGACCAATAAAAACTACAATAATACATACACAACATTCAACAAACTCTTGAGGAATAGCTTATCTGCGTAAGTATAACCAATCTAGAATTCTATGAAGAATTAGGAATCAAAACGCACTGACATGGTATATTATTAGTGCCATAATCTATTACATGAAATAAACTGTGAAAAACATGAATATTATAAGTAGGTAATGGTTAGTGCAGAACGACTTTAAAGGCCAAATAAGCATACCTTTTCAGTGACAGATTTGTCTCCATCAGTCTCAAATGCAGTGAAACTATTATCATAAGAACGTTTCCTGATCAATAAATAAGATTGTATCTGAACAATGACTTTATCAAACTCCTCTGGCACTTGCTGCAATCAAATGTAATGGTTGCACTTTACTATAGCAGAAAGAGAATAAATATACCTACAAATGACTAAATTAATGGAGATAATGTTGCTAATGTACTTAGTTCCCTATTGAAAAAGGAGAAAAAAAATAAGCTGAATTATGCAACGATGAATGTTTTTGGACAGGGAAAGATGCCTGCCACATGTAAAGTCCAATTTCCACTTTACCTGTGTACTCAATTGGATTGCCACGCCCTCAAGAGAAAACACTCATTGTTGTTGATTTTCTAGACAAAATTTTTCCTTTACAATTATCTGAAAATGACATTTTGTATAATTGCATATGTCAAGAACTTAACTTGTGTCGTGTGTTGAAGTGTGATCCCCTCAGAGCCATTTCATTGGATAAATTTAAGGCAACGAATTTCCATAACAAGAAAAAGGAGACAATCTCAAGAGCAGAGTAATTTGAAGTTCGATTATCATTTCAATGAAGACCTTGGCAGATCAAAAACATGGTGTTTGATGTTGCAGCAACATCATCTCAAGGCACGTGTGAACATTGATGACATAGACAACATCAAATGCTGAAATGTGTAGGAGGATCATCAATTTGTAAGGCACAAGTCATATTAAGTCCATGATGATCCCTAAGTGTACATAGTGAAACATTTTCCTATTTTGAATAGAAATCTGTGTCCCCACTGTGAATGAAGGGACCCCTCACAAATGGGAAACAGATGGTTAGACACTCAAGCGGTGCATTGAAAAATCATTGGCACTCAAAATAAACCACTGAAGTTCTTTGGCAAGTTGTTGAAGCAAGAAAATGTGGTACAACTTACCTACTCTTGTTAGACATAAATCTATAATTAATGAATCCTAAGTATATCATTGTTCGCTGGATAAGATCTTTAAACAACCCTTCCTTCCTGACAAGCTCACACTTTCATGCTGAGATTGTTATTGTCGAAAATCCTCCAATGTCCTTCCGATTATACCTATGATTGTAGTGTAGATCTCCAAGCTTGAAGACCATTATTTTAGCATTGGCACCCAAATTCAGTATGCATGACTGAATAAGACATTAGGTTTTTATACATATATCATTTGTAAAAAAAAAGCAATTGCCTAAAGTCATACTAGAGATGACATTATGAAGACTGAAGTCTCAAACAATATGCATAGGAGGCTCAAATTAAGCATTTTCTTGAGGTTGAAGCTGTCAGATATAATAAAAGGTATCCATATCCCTATCTATGATGGATCCAAGCATTAAATTACTGAAATTTAACCCAAAGACGTAAATGAGATAGAAAAAGATCAAATGATTAACCACTGAATAAAGGCTCAAAGTTGTAGTAGTATTTGTTGGAAATGAAAGGTCTTTGAAATCATAGAATTATACAGCATTGAATAGAAAACTTGTATTTGTAAGGATGAGAGATTGAATGTAGGTCTATAGGATAATGACTTTGCAAGCGTCAAATGATAAAGAATTAAATACCAAACCATAGAGAAGATAATCCCAAATTGCATGACTAGCATCTAATTTCAAAAGTAATGTAGGGAAGGACCCAAGCACATTCGGATCAGTTGTCATTTGTTAACAAAAAATTACTCGAGGAGATTTACAACCCTTTTGATAACTCTAATGGTCAATTGTTTGACTTATTTAACAAATCTCTCAGAGGTTCTCGAGTGGATTACATTTGCTGACTCTGAACCATATGATAGTTTCACATCTTGAAGAACAGTAAGAATGACTTAGCTTTAATAAAAATTCGACCAACATGATCTGGGAAAAGTTGCTCGAGTCCAAATATGAATGACAGATACATTAACTTTCCATAAAAAAAATCTATTTTTCATAACAATAAAGCAAAATTGAAGATCATAAAAAAAATTCAACATATCAACATTGGATGAGTAAAGAAAAATGAGAATGGATGAGTAATACCAGGAGAGATACTTCCAGTGAATAAAAAAGTAATACCTCTATCAATTCTGTGCCTCCCCATGGAAGACTGGACAAGATGCAGGTGACATAGAAGTCAGCACATGGCTGCCAAGACAGATTACCAGCCTCCTCATCTATAGTTAACAGAGCAGAGGATAGAAGTGTCTCAAAGACTTCAATAACAGAACTAGGGAGGACAAGTTTGCTACACATCTACACACAAAATAAATATATAAATATAAGATTCAAGATCTGATAGAACAGTACAATTGATATTGCATAAATACAAAATTTGAGTTAGGAAAATTAATTAAAACTTAGCTGAAGGGCTAGATACAAAAGAATCTCAGTAGTTTCATTGTTTACACAGTACAACAGCAGGGGAAAAAATAAACTGCACCTCAATAAACAATTAGGTAATTCAATATGATCAAAGAGTAACTAGACTGATCGGTTCTAGTTATATGAGTATACCTAGACACTTTAGTTCCACATGAGGCATTTAATTATTCTATTTGAATGATGTCAAGATCTAGTTATAGGACAATATACTGATGTAATTGTTCACAAAAGACATACTAATATTATCCTTCTCAACACACACACACACACACACAAAATACAAGTACATAGAATTTTATAAAAATTGATATTTGTTTTTTTAAATATGGTTTACTGTTTTTATAACTGGTAAAAAATATTGAAAATCAATGCAAAAACTTGGTGATCACTTCTTCTAGTGGTAATCACCAAAGTGGCATCTAGGAGCTCATTTCACACAGGGACTGAAGGAATTTTCTCGTGCAGGAATCTTAAAGATGCTAATACTGTAAAATAGAAGAAACTAATCGGCATAATATCATGTACTACATCCAACACAACTGTTTATAACCCTGAATCCCAGTCAAAATATGTCCCTGCTGCTCTCACTCTCACGACTTCTCAGTGATGAACTGTATATCATTTGTAATCATACAACAGTGAAGTAAGATGATGAGGTAAAGTGATTGTAGAGTAAGTAGAAAAAGGACTGCAGAAGAAGGATCTGATAAGATAAACGAATGGATTGGGTACATAGTGAAAAAGACTAGGTAAAAGGGAGGGGGAAAATGGTATCTTTTAGCATGCTAAAGTAACAAAAACTAAGGTTTGAAATTTCAACCCATGCCAGCCTTTCAATCCCCAGCCAGAATAGAGGTGTTTCAGTACTACGCTGTCCATGCTGACACATCATGCCCATCAAACAAAAGGGAAAGGGCCAAAGAAGAAGGGCGAGCAGCAGCAGCACAATAGGAAGAACAAGAAGACAACAAGGAAGAAAAAAAAATAAAAGATAGGAATTTGAAGCCTTGTTCTTTCATCTAGCAACACAAATGAGGCAAATTCTTTGTTGATGAACACACAGTTGAGGGCGGATCAGGAACGACAAACAAGGAGATCGGAAACTATTCAGTGAACATTTCACCATGCATGGAACCCTCGTACGAACACTGCAACACCCAAAACCCTCACAAAAACACTTCGCAATGTGTGGAACACTAGCACAATCCCCACCAACATCACAAAAAACTCATTTGATCCTCACCAATATCGCTGAAACAAACAGATTTTCACATGGCCAGTAGAATATGAAACCAATAAAAAAAATCATTTTGGAAGAAAGTAAAATTTAATGGGAACACATCTTCAAAATATTAAGTCACTGTTATCTTAATTTGGTGCATTTGTCTAACAAAAGATATATCAAATTAATAGATTATTGGTAGAAATTAGAAATAAAATATTTAAAAACTGAATAACCTACTAGAACTATATTCATTAAAGAGGAAAGAAAAGGCAAAATAAAATAAAATAAAGACCAGTCTATGAAACAAATTAATTACATACCAGTGCTGTTAAAAACCTCATGGAAATACGGATATTGTTACAATTTTCTGACAGCAATGCATCCTGACATTAGCAGACTCAAGTGTCAGATAAAGTTCAATAACAGAAAAACATTGTTTTAGTTGGACAATAATTATAACGAACTATAAACCCGGAAAAATGATTTTATTGCTCATGGGCCAACCAAAGAAAAAACCAAAAGAAAAGATAGACAGATAAATACAATATTAAATAGAAACTCTTCACATTTTCAATTTGAAAGTACATGGATACATATCAAGAATTAGAATATTACTTGTAGTTTAGAGTGGACAGCATCTACAACATCCTTTCCAAAATCTTCGTTCTCTAAATTTATGAGGCCAACCTGAATGGATAAATAAACAAATGAACATACAACAGGTTCTTGGTTCAGAACGCCTATGTGAGCCAATGACAGGATTAGCTGAATCAAAAATTTGATTTTCCCAATGTATTCTTTGAAAAATAAGAGACAAATCTTCAAAACCATTTATGGCAAAAGATGCATGACTGTACAACCAATAGCATAAATGCGATGGCAAGATAACAAGACATAAAAGTCACAAATGGAAAAGCATGCTGATGTGGTGCAGAAACTAGTGCTGGCAAAATTATTTGTGGTGGCATTCATCCTTGTAGAGATCCAGTTGAGGCAAAATTAAACAATATTATGGCCAAATTAAAAAAAAAAAAGTCCTAACATGCATATCCTAGGTCTGCCATTGTCTATGAGTAACTAAATATAATTTGCTACAAGTTAAAATTAGAGGAAACCATGTCAACCATGAATGTGGATTCATAATAAATAAAAACAAAAAAGGAATAAAAAGAAAAAAATAGAATTGTATGTAAGAATTCTGAAAAAAAAAAAGTGTTGAATGACACTCATATAGAATGTTGAATGAAACGTTATCTTGAAATAACAGTACATTACATAATGGAACATTATAGTGACTAATTCAGCATACCAATACTGAATAAAATGGAATTTTATGTGGCAACTGTTCAGCGCACTGAAGAAGAAGCTGCAAAAGAATCCATGATATCCATGTTAGCAACACTAACAGCTTCAGATCAACATTAGCAAACACATTTCATGAAACTTAACAGAATCACTACAATAGGAAAAGATTAGTACAACTTGTTTGCTATACTACATTCATGTTAAGACACAAGTTGCTAATCCCGAAATAATAGGGTAAAATTGTCTTTCAGTAGTTAAGAATCCAGCAGTTGTAAAACAAAATGTTTTCTCAAGATTATACACTTTTCAGTTCATAGTTTGGAAGAAAAGAAAAAATTAATTAATGAAGGCCCACAAATCAATCTAGAAAATAGAATGCTTTAAAGCCTTTTTATGACCCAATAATTGAATAAACAAGAATCCATAGCCTCTTTGGATTAGACAGTACTATCATTTCATCATTATTGTGGCGAGATAGGTGGAATGGTACTTTCCTATTCTGAAGAACACCAACAATCATAAATTAAAAACTAAATTGATTTCCTCTATGTACCTTTCTGCATTTTCAAATACTGACTTTCATCCTTCCATTGTATTCTCTCAAATCTTCATAATTGGGAAATGCAACACTAAATGCTTGATGTGATAGCATGTGGCTTGTAAGTGGCACTTATCAATTGTTTTGCAAGTTATAAACACTTCCAATATTAATTAGATGGATGTTACTAAAAACTATGATTTATTCTGCAGTGTTGTATTATGTGTTTGACAATATATGATTGGCATATAATTTTTCAATGTCGAATTACAAATTGATATTGATTAATATACTTGACATATGTTAGTCATTTTTAATAAAAATGTATTATTAAATTTTTTAATATCAATAAAATACGCCCCTGCATGTTGCTATGGCTCATCTAGCGTGTGAGCCACTTCCCTACTAAAAACACCTTTTAAAACTTGTTTTTATCAACTATGAGATACATTTAATTGCTCAGAAGAGATAATAATGAGCACTGGTCCAATTAAATTTTATTAAAATATGGCATTATTGTATCACTTGTATGAACCACAATAAACATCTCATTAATTATATGGCTAAATTCCAAAGTGATTTTAAATAGAATTTCATTTCAACACAAAAATCTAAGTTCAAAGTAAAAAGTTGCACAAAGTTCAAACACTGATAATTTCCAAAAATGGGTTTTTATTTGCTCGTAAAAAAATGGTACCCTGGATGTCCAGAATGTTGGATAAAAACTTCTTTAGATTGCTATGCTTAAACACAAAACAAATAGAAATTTTTACTGATACATTATGTCCCATCCTTTTATGCCATTAAAGGCAATCAAGAACGTCCAAGAAAGAAAACATTACCTCGAGTATTTCATCTTTAGAGTGATCAAATTCTCGCGAAAGTGTACTATGACATGTTTCCTGTACCAAAAGAAGAATATCCTTTAAGAGGAAAAATGCACCTGACAATGATTAAAATTAACAAATAACCTTGTGAAAGGTCAAATTAAATTATATGCAAATATAAATTAAGTACCACAGCATCAGAAGAATTAACCATAATCTAATAGAAAAGCTCACATTTCTTCTGAAAGCACTAGGCAACATGATTTCAATGATGTATGCAATCAGTCACAACTAACACTCTTGTAGAACACATAATGAGTTGCATAAATCACGGGGAACGATGAATTTAATGCTATAGGCCATCGCTCAAAGGATGATTCAGTCAAACAAAACTCTTGCAACAACAACAACAACAACAAAGCATTATCCCACTAGGTGGGGTCGGCTATATGGATCCTTCTACGCCATTGGACTCTATCCCCTACTATATCATCATCTATATTTAAATAAATTTTATCTTATTTTATTGTTGCTAACCAAGTCTTTTTTGGTCTTCCTCTTCCTCGTTTAATGTGTATATTTGGTATCGTTTCACATCGCCTAACTGGAGCATTTATTGGCCATCTAAGTACATGTCCGTACCAACTTAAACGTGTCTCTCGGAGCTTTCCTTCAATAGATGCAACACCGACTTTTTCTCTAATGCTCTCATTTCTTATTCTGTTCATCCTCGTATGTCCGCACATCCACCTTAACATCCTCATCTCTGCAACTCTCATCTTTTGCTCATGTGTTCGAGTCGTAGCCCAACATTCAGCGTCATATAACATAGCAGGTCTAATTGCCGTTTTGTAGAACTTCCCTTTAAGTTTTAGAGGCACTTTACGATTACATAAAATACCCGATGCTTTCCTCCATTTCAACCATCCTGCTTGTATTCTATGTAAGACATCTCTCTCAATCCCTCCATCATCTTGCAAAAATGATCCTAAATATTTAAAGCTCTCAATTCCAGACAACTCATCATCTCCTATCTTAACACTTGTCTCATTACGTCTAATATTGCTAAATTTAAATTCCATATATTCTATCTTTACTCTACTAAGCTTAAAACCTTTCACTTCTAGTGTTTCCCGCCAAGATTCTAGTTTAGCATTTACTCCTTCACGTGTCTCATCTACTAAAACAATATCATCTGCAAACAACATGCACCACGGTAATGTGTCTTGAATGTGTCCAGTGAGTTTGTCCATGATTAGTGTAAAAAGATAGGGACTTAAAGCTGATCCTTGATGTAACCCTATTTTTATTGGAAATGCTTCAGTTAATCCACCTGAAGTCTTCACTCACATCTTTTATACATATCCTTAATTAGTTCAATATACGTTACACTAACACCTCTTTTTCTAAAATTCTCCATATTATTTCTCTTGGAACTCTATCATGCTTTTTCTAAATCAATGAATATCATGTGTAGATCTTGCTTTTTGCTCTCTATACTTTTCAATTAGTTATGCGAGAAGATGTATAGCTCTATTTCGACCTTCCGACATGAATCCAAATTGATTTTGAAAACCGTGGTCTCCTTCTTTAATCTTTTTTCTATTACTCTTTCCCAAAGTTTCATGATATAACTCATTAGTTTAATACCTCTATAGTTTTCACAAGTTTGTATGTCTCCCTTATTCTTATATAAGAGAATTAGGATACTTACCCTCCATTGATCAGACACCTTTTTTGTTTTCAATATTATGTTAAATAATTTTGTAAGTCATTCAATACCTTCTTTCCCTAGACACTTCTATACCTCTATCGGAATATCATCTGGTCCAACGACTTTTCCATTTTGCATTCCATTTAAAGTTTGTTCTACTTCTGAAATTTGAATTCTACGATAAAAATTTAAATTTCTATACTCATTTGACCTACTTAAATTACCTAAATTAAGTTGGTCTCCTAAACCTTCATTAAAAAGTTGATAAAAATATCTCTTCCACCGCTCTTTTATTTCTTCATCATTTACTAGTACCCTATTGCATTCATCTTTAATACATCTTATTTGATTAAGATCTTTTGTCTTTCTCTCTCTCACTTTAGCTATTCTATAAATGTCTCTTTCCCCTTCTTTTGTATCTAATTTTCGATATAACCGTTCAAAAGTTTCAGTCTTAGCTTCATTCACTGCTTTCTTAGCTTCTTTCTTGGCTATTGTATATTTTTTCAAATTTTCCTCATTTTTACAAATATTTAATTTCTTATATGCTATTCGTTTTTCCTTGACTTTCTCTTGCACTTTTTCATTCCACCACTAAGATTCTTTACTTGGTAGTGCATGTTCCTTTGACTCACCGAGTACACTCTTAGCTGCTATTTTCAATTTTGATACCATCTTATCCCACGTCGTATTAGGGTCACTGTATATGTCATCTAATACTTGTACTCCTACCTTCTCTTTGAATATATTTAGTTTCTCATCCTTTAACTTCCACCACTTAATTCTAGGGGTCGTGTATATTTTTCTTCTATTAATACTATGTTTGAGGCGTATATCCAATACTACTAACCTATGTTGAGTAGTTAAACTTTCTCTAGAAATAACCTTACAATCTTTACAAATCTTTCTATCTCTCTTCCTAACCATAAGAAAGTCAATTTGTGATTTATTATTTCCACTTTTGAACGTGACTAAGTGTTCTTCTCTTTTCTTAAAAAATATATTAGCTAGTATAAGATCATATGCTATTGCAAAATCCAATATAGTTTTACCTTCTTCATTTCTTGTTCCAAACCCATAACCCCCATGCACCCTCTCATATTCGTCATTTTTTACTCCGACATGCCATTTAAATCACCTCCTATTAAAATCATCTCATTTGACGGAATATTTTGTAATACTTCATCCAAGTCCTTCCAAAATCTTAATTTGGTATTTTCATCTAATCCTATTTGAGGTGCATATACACTAATTACGTTTATAGTTTCTTTCTCCACTAGTATTTTGAGAGCTATAATTCTATCCCCTTTCTAATTACTCCTACAACTTCATCATTTAACGAACTATCAACAATAATACCCACTCCATTTCTTGTTTTACTCTTGCCTGTATACCATAACTTAAAACCCGAGTTCTCTATCATCTTTGCCTTTTCACCAACCCATTTTGTCTCTTGTATACATACAATATTAATTTTTCTTCTAATCATCGTATCTACTATCTCCATTGTTTTACCAGTGAGGGTTCCTATGTTTCATGTACCAAATCTTAGACTACTAGTTTTTCTATAATATTTGTTCTTACCCAACTTATGGTGTGAGAACTCTTGCAGAAGATAAAAAATAATGAGTTGCAAGATGGGCAAGGAAGTCAGTTCGTAGAAAGGTTTGAAGAGCCAACTTAAACCGCCAAATATATACTTTAGATTGCAGCAAGACGACAGCCATAATTAGAGAAGAACTTTACCGTCCGACGAAAATCCCACATTTTGTTTTCTTCACGATAATTCGAACGAAAAGCTACTTGTTGTAGTGAATAAAAGACAACAACTCGCAAGGTCCTGAACCTCCTACATTTTGTTTTACCCTAAACTACTCGCTGAAAAACACGGCATAGAATTTGCCCTCAAAAAAAAAAAAAACTATGTTCTGAAATATTTCTTAGTGAAATAGCCAAAATTAAATAAAATACAAAGGAAAAAAAAAAGAGATCTAGAAAGGGGATCGAGGAGGAAGAGAAGAAGAACCCTACTATGTGGTCTTTGTAGTCGACTGAGCCACCGTACTCCTGACACTTATCGCCCACCCGAAGAAGAAGCGCCCCCCAACTGCTCATCGATTCCGGTGATCCCGCAGACGAGGACGGCAGGCCACTGAGGGTTTGTGGAGTTAGAGAAGGAGAGCCTGCAGGAGAGCAGTGAGCGTTGTCGTCGAGAGCAGTAGCAGAACGACGAAGGAGGGTTTTGGTGGGGGACTTCAGCTCGAGACCGAAACCCTCGAAATCAGGCGTCGATTCGAGATTTGGATTGAGCGTTAACCCGGACGTGGACTGAACTGAGAAAACCCATATTACCAAGGTTGTTTTCCCAAATTTACACCTCACTTGGCTCACTAACCACCATTAATAATAATTATTATATGTAATTTAAATTTTATTTTAAAATGCTAATATTCATTTATTTTATTAATCAAAGTAAAATTCACAATTTGAAAAATCATTTATCATCAGAACTGCCTATTTAGAGGAAATTATACAGCGATAAACATCGACAGTTAGTGCATAAAATATTATTCTAGGGAAAAAATTTTGTGAAAAAAAAGAATTTCAACTTTTTCTTCTTCTTTTTTTTTGCACCATTTTTATTATTTAATTTAATTTACATTTTCGTTCAATACACCCCGAGGAATAAATAACCAGTGCATCAAACCTAAACGTTATCTCAAATAATGACACAACGAGTACCTTGTTGCAAATATACACATTGGTTTTTGAAAGCTAAACCCTAACCTTGTCCTATAAATACAGTTTCGCTGCGGAGTCAACACTCGTCTTCCTGGCTGGTTCTACGTCGTTGCCGGCGGGTGCTGCTGCCGTCGATCCGTGAGTCCTCTGCATCTCTTTACTTTGTTTTCGTCTAAATCCGATCTGTGAGTTTGAATCGATGTGTGAAGAAGCGAAGGCGATGATGCGGATGACGGTTAAGGGATTTCCTGAAAGGATAACCCAAAATCCCTCTATGATCGAAATGTACCGATGGATTCTTCTGAGCCTTCTCTGCTTCTCGCAATCTCACACATAAATCCTTCAGATTTTTTTGCCGATTTATTACGTTTTTATCTGAATTTAGTTGAATAAACTTTGATCTGGTGTGAAATGAGTGATTGTTGCTCTCGATCTGGAATCCGCTTCTTGATTGCTACTTCAAATTGGAGGAAACCAAAATCTACATTCTAAAATGCTGTATTATCTTAGAGAAGGACTAGGAGATGGATGATTACAATCTCTAGGCGATGAGAAAAAGATAAATTATATTATTTGAGGTTTGTTTTATTTAATTGTTCATATATATTGAACTATATAAATATCATTTCTCCTCAAATTTCTACACGATTTCTTCGATCCGTCTTTTCTACTTTACTTTAAGCCAACATAAGTCGATGATAAATAAGTTTTAATTGCGCATTTTCTTCCAATGTATCAAGTTGTCGTTTCTTTTAGAATTTTTACACTATTTATCAATTCAACAATTCTTTGCATGCTAGCAAAGCAAATGCAAACATAAATGTTCATTTTATTGCTTTTAAAAATTATAATATTAATGTACAAAATGGTAATATACTATATATTATCGTTTTATACAGTTATATACAACAAGTTGGCATGAGATTTAATATTGTTATACGTTATATTTAATACGTTAATAACTATATATATGATTTTATACGTAGTTTTAAGAAACAAAATTATAATATATAAGTATATAAAATATAGTATATTTATATTTATAATCGTAATATATAAATATAAAAAATATAATATATAATGACTTTGATTTTAGTTATAATATAATTTTTTAAATTGTAATAGCTAAATTTTGAAATCAATAATTCACATGTAAATCCTTCAGATTCATTGTCAATTGATTATGTTTTTCTGCTTGAATTTGGTTTAATAAGCTTTGATCTGTTGATAAATTTGGATTATGTTTTTTAAATGTGTGTTTGAAATTCGCATCGTGCGCAGTATTTAAAATTAAAAAAAAAGGATAAATTATTTTTTTTTAAAAAAAAGAAAAATTTCTAAAACTCTAAAATTGTAAACATATATCATTGTTTTTAAAAATATTTTTATGTTAACTTTATATATTTTTTTTTGAATTTTTTATTATTTTTAAAAAGGATCTGACTTGATATATTTAAAAGATTGAAACTATCAGTCTAATAGTCTCTATTCCTACGATTATTATAAGAGAGATAAATCGTGAGGGTTTTTTGGATTTTGATGTGTTGATCAAAGACAGTGGAGTCATCTGAGTTCAGAAAAAGATTTTAAATTTTTTTTTAGAATTGATCCATATCAATCCGCAAATGTCACATTGTTTCAGTCAACGCCCCATCCACCGGGTGGGGACAAGGCATATCTTTACTTGGTCTATGCCGTGGCCGGCACACAGCTTGTGATTGGGCTCCGTTGATCATGATGCTCTTGGCCCAGCCCGCTGTTGAATGACCCAAATTGGGAAGTCATCGGTTGACAACTTTGATTAAGGTTTACTTGGTTGGTAATTCAAGTATTAATGCGGAAATGGAATTATTAAAAAATGGAAAATTTAGTGGACTTCAATTTTTTTTTTTTTAAAGAATACCCTCATCTGACTATTCTCTGACATTTTCCACCAATATAAAGATGAAAATTTTTGTTTACTTCTGTTTCCTTTTTTTCTCCTTTACAGTTAATAGTCAACGGCAACAATGGTTTCATTCTATCGAATGCAAAGCTTGATAGTTAACAAATAATGATCATAAATATTGGGATTGTAATTTTATGCCATCCAAAATTTGTGATTGCTTTAGAAAACCACCTTGCAAATGGTAAGCTATTTCTGGATTTGGTGTTGGAGAACAACACGAAACCACTTGATGGCTATCACAAAGCAAAAAAATTGTAGTTTTGAGTGTAATTAATAATGCCTCATGCTATAGACATGAGATAAAATAGTTTATTATCGTTATGTGCAAATGCAAAGTCACTTGAAAAGTATGATGGCAATGTTTTTATCGTCTTATGCCAAATAAAGGAATCATGCTGGTAATGTGACCAATCTAGTGGCCCTCGGGAGATATATACATTGCCACTGTGATGTACTCTAAAGACACTATTAATGAAACCTTAATAATTATAAAAGATAACAAATACAAATCTTATGCGTGTTTATGATTTATGAAAGTCGGTGAGAAAGCAAAAACCCAATCACCTTCATGTTCATGGCGCTTTGAGTGTGGGGTGTGCATTAGGGGTAATCTTCAACTAGGAAAGAAATATAATTAGGGGGGAAAAATAGTTTGGAAGCTTATGGAAAAATTTACAAATTGTAGAATTCATCTTATCCTTCTTAGTTGACCTGTTCCTAGGATGGATTCATGAACTCCTTTACAAAAGGTTGAAATTGTCAATCTAACGATCTCTGTGAGGGAAGTAAATCACGGAAGACTCTATGGATTTTGATGTGGAGGCCAAGATGCGTTGAGGTCATCTGAATCCAAAAAAGAGTTGTAGGCCTCTTCCAGAATTGATCCATGCCACTTCTGCAAGTATCGCTATGTCTTAGCTACCACGTCATCCCCGTGGAGACTACGATTGACAAACTCAATCAGCTTATGGGTAGACAGTCGATCAACCATGAGAGAAATGAATTAATTTTTCATCCGATATAAACATCAATTTTTATTGGGAAGCACAGTGATTTATTATAAATGGAAAATTGTCACATTACCTCTCTATAACTGTCCCACATCTGAAGAAGATAAATTTAAAAGTATTCGTGCGGTAAGTTTGAACAGTCCCAGCTTCTCTAATTTACCATTTCATTTGAAGAAAATTTTTGTAAATTCATCATACTTAAGAATCAAACTGTAGATATCTGAGAGTCAATCTAAATCTATAGCCAAAGACATCATAATGATTTATTATTCTGCAAAAGATTGGAATCGTCAATCTAGTGATCTCCATCAGTCCGTCTTAAGACATCATGAGAGAGGTAAATTACGGATGATATTTGATCTCGACGTGATTGATCTAGATAGTGGAGGATTATTCTGAGTTCGGAGAAGGATTTTAAATTTTCCATTGAAAATCAATTAATAAGTAATTGTCGTCCTGTCCTACGGGGCAACACGGTCGTTTATTATGGTTGAGTTTGGCGTGGACCATAAAGGAGTGATCATTCAATATTTCTTATATTATTTTGACTAAGCAACACGCCCCCCTTGTTCCACGCCAAAATATAACGGCAACAGTTCATTCCTTGGCCTCCTATTAATAATGGTTCCACTCGATTCATAGGCCTCATTCCCAACCAAAACAATGAAGGAAAGTTTCACCTACTTCTCATTGTTCTTCTTCTTCCTTTGTTTCTCACACTGCATAACTTGTTACCCGGTAAGGCAGGGAGATGCCTTGAACAAGTTCTACTTCGGCAACAGAACAAGGAGGTTTTCTTCTTCTTCTTTGTCAGGGAGTAATCGTCTTTCGAATCTGAAGTTGAAAGTCTATGACAATAATGGGCTGAAAGAAGGGGACAAGGTCATTCGCCTGCCCGGTCAGCCAGATGGGGTGAATTTCAATCAGTATGCCGGGTATGTCACAGTCGACGACACAAGTGGCCGGGCTCTGTTTTACTACTTTGTCGAGGCTGATGAGAACAGCGGGTCCATGCCTCTTGTGCTTTGGCTTAATGGAGGTACAACAACTTAGTAGAGATTGAATGGTCGATTGATATTTTATCAATCGATAAGTGATCTTCTGATTAAACGCGAATAATGTTGTCTGATATGTTGTGGTTCAGGACCTGGATGTTCATCATTGGGCTACGGCGCCATGGAAGAGCTCGGACCATTTCGAGTCATGTCCGATGGAAAGACTTTGTACCTGAATCCGTATGCATGGAACACAGGTATTCACTTTGAACCTTGTAGTTCTAGAAATTATCGGCTTGTTTTTAACTCTCATGCGCAAAGGATCTTTTGTGCCCTTAAGGGGTTTCAGGAAAAAATATATAGACTTTAGTTATAAATTTCGGGTATAGATGTCATTTCCTAACTGTTTTGGGGTCGAGTAAAAATATTTCTCATTGGCGTCACCTCGTCGAGCAAGTGACGTGCATTGTGTGCTGCAGTGGCAAACGTTTTGTTCCTGGAGAGCCCCGCCGGCGTCGGCTTCTCCTACTCCAACACCACCTCGGACTACGACAAGAGCGGCGACCAGCCGACGGCGATCGACTCGCTGGCCTTCCTACTCAACTGGTTCGAGCGGTTCCCTGAGTACAAGGGGAGGGAGTTCTTCATCGCCGGCGAGAGCTACGCGGGCCACTACGTCCCCCAGCTTGCCCTCGCCATCCTCCATCACAACGATTCCAACATTAACCTCAAAGGCATCGCGGTACATGAATCCCTAAACCGATCGAAAGATCTCATTTTGATTGCAAATTAGGCTGGGAAGGGTCGGAGGATCTCATTCTGATTGCAAACTGCTTTGGCAATTAGATTGGGAATGCGGTGATCAACTACGAGACGGACATCAAGGGGATGTTTGACTACTTTTGGACGCACGCATTGATCGCCGACGAGACTATCGATGCGATCCACAAGTTCTGCAATTTCTCACCGGACGCCACGTGGCAGCCGCTGGAATGCGACTGGGCGGTCGCCGATGCGAAGAGAGTCTTCGCGGATCTGTATGTCTACAACATATACGCGCCGCTGTGCTTCTCTTCGGGCGTGACGCCGACTCCAAAGGCTCCTTCGGTTTGCCTCCCTATATTTTTACTCATTTTTCTGGTATTTTCAAGGCCAGATTAGATCGATCGATTCAGCAAATAAACTCAAGAATCTGAATTCATTGCAAGTTAAACTATGAAAAAAATTATATTTGGTTTAGGGGTAAATCAAACCCAAACTAACATCTTTTACCATGTTAAGATAAGACTATTATTGAATTATATCCCTCCTCGATCACAATGAGAAATAGAATATCGATCAACTTGCTACAAACTCTCACATGCAAAAACTTGTTCGAAGAGAGCGCCCCCCCCCCTCTGCATGGCTCAAGATTGTGAGATTAAATCCACACACATAAAAACACATGGCCGGAACAGATCAGCATGTTAGTATTGTTCCTCTTTGAAGGTCCCTCTCTCGTATTGAATTCCTTCAAAATTTAGTCTCTAGCATTCTATATTTTCAATGCAATTCATTTTATGCTAACTCTCTCAGTCACTGAATATGGTTAAATTGCACAAAGGGAGACCTATGCGTCACGATTGATCGAGCGGGATTGATCTCAGCCATTGTAGATACAACTGAGATTATAAATTCCCCTTGATATTATGGTGAAAACCAGGTGCAGGAGCTTAGACTCGTTTCCCTTGATTCCTTTTGGAACGCGTTGGAAACTTAATCACTACCATCACCAATTGCAATAGAATGAGATAGGGTTCATAGCCAGAAAAATAGGAACATATATTCTGAAATGTTGCACTTAAATTCTGATGCAGATCGAGAATTTCGATCCTTGTACTTACAGTTATGTAGAGGCATACCTTAACAATCCAGAGGTGCAGAACGCTCTACATGCCAATGTGACAAAGCTCAATTACCCTTGGTCTGGTTGTAGGTATATACATTTCATATGCACCCAAGAAATTTCCTTTCTTTAAACAAAATAATGAAACTTTAGCTCAGCTATTAACTTTTGTGTCTGGATGCAGCCAAGTGATACCTGGTTGGTCAGATCCGCCTTCCACAATGCTGCCAATCATCAATGAATTGCTATCAAATGAGTTAAGAATTTTGAAGTACAGGTAACCAAAAAATTATAGTCTTATCTATTCATTAAATGTATCGACCCATGAGAGATGAGTCGAGGGGACAATATTTAGATGAAATCCTCCTTCACCATGACTAAGTGAAAGGGTTTCTTCATAATACTTCGGTTCGATAAAGTTTCACAGTATCAGTTTTATATACTCCAAGGCACCCTGGGTTTAATTGGTGCACTAATTTGTATGACTTGCATAAAAATTTATAGATGCATCAATTTTATCGATACAAATAGGTGCACTAGTTTTGTGTAGACAATCACTTCAGTTTTATATATTTGTATACTGTTATTAGTCTTGTATTTCTTGTACCAAGTGTTCTGCATGGATGCAACTATGCAGTGGCGACGTGGATGGAAGAGTTCCTGTTCCTTCCACAAGATACTCCCTGAATGAACTAGGGCTCGCTGTGAACTCTTCATGGGGAGCTTGGATGCTTAACAATGAGGTGGATATTAGTTACTTTAACTTAGATTCTTTGAGATTTATAAAATTTATGCACTGTTAAGAACATTCACCTTCATCCTTAACCTTCGTTTGACGACTACGTACGACGATGATAACAATATTAATCGTAAAGATGTTTTTTTTTTTTGTGAATATGTAGGTTGGGGGATACACTATGGTGTATGAACAACACTTGACATTTGCTACCGTGAGAGGAGCCGGACATGAGGTTCCAAGTTATCAACCAGCTCGAGCTCTGGAGATGATCAAGAATTTTCTTCAAGGAGTGCCTCTTCCTGCCGCTTAAAAGAAACATGACTATTCAAATTGCCTCTCTCTATATATAAATACGTATATGCGTATATACTTAAAAAATCTCAATAAAATTCAATTTGCACGAGTTGACTTGGACTTAAATTAAACATTTTTAAAGACAGTAATCTAAAATTTTTGTAGGTACATGATTTTGTATGTATCGATAAAGAGAAATGAAGAATGTGTTGGGAGTATGAGGAATACAATCAAAGTTTCATATTTGTAAGATATGAAAAAGATCATATATTTATAAGATAAAAAGATATCTCCATTTGTATAATGTTTTTTTGGGTAAAATCCAAAAACAAAATCATGAGGACTTAGATTTATAGTGAACAATATCATACCATTGTAGAGATATGTGGATCTTAATATATAGGTACTAACAATTGATATCAGAACAAGTTTCATATCAAGCCATGAATCTCGAACGAAGAAAGTGATCTCTCATGTCCGGATCAAGAGAATCAGACACTAAACAGGAGTTCAGTTGGGTCGGAAGGACCGAACAACTGACAGAAAGTCTAATTGAGCCAAAAGAGTTGGACAACTGGCAGGAAGTCCAGCTGAGTTAGGAGGATCAGACAGTTGATAAGAAACCCTGGTGGGTTGAGAATCGGACATCAAGTAGAGGAAGTTCTTCGAGGACGGATAGATTTGAGGGAGCTTAATGTGATCATTCATTTGAGAAGGGGATTATATTGTTAGGAGTATGAGGAATACAATCAAAGTCTCATATTGGTAAGATATGGAAAAGATCACGTGCTTATAAAATAAAAAAAGATATCCATTGGTACGAGGTCTTTTAGGTGAGTCCAAAAATAAAACTATGAGGGTTTAGATTATAGGTACTAAATATTGTACTTCTCTCTCGTATGTGATTGTAATTCAAATCATTAAAATTCGATCGTAATTTAATTCAAGCGGGGCCATGGACGAAGATCAACCGTGAAGAAATTGACGAAAGCGTACGAAACGATCGTAGCGTAACATTGTATTTTCATTCACAGGGATTCTTATCGTATTATTTTTATTGATTATTGAATAATTTTCCTTTATACCGTACCGGTCCGACTTATCTAGATATCGGAATTCTTCCCGTGATTGGTACGAGCATATAACAGCCGCTACAAAAGGCCTCGCTTTGCCAGTCGCGTTGCTAGGGTTTCTTCTCTGCTCTACCTTCTGCGGCGGTCCTACGTCGCCTAGGGTTCCTCCTTTCGTCTTCCTGGCATGGGGCGATACCGCAGCCGCAGCAGAAGCTACAGCCCTCGGCGGTACAGCCGGAGCCCTCCTCGCCGGAAGCACTACGAGGACCCTCGCGACCGGTACCGTGGCGGCGGCGGAGGCGGAGGCGGAGGCGGAGGCGGAGGACGGGACTACCGCTCCGCTCCCTCCGGCCTCCTCATTCGTAACATCGCTCTCGACGCAAGGTCCTTTTTCGCACCCACCTCCTTTGTTTTATTCGCCTCTATGTACCCTTTCTTCGTCTTCGTTGCTGTTGCAGCCGGGAAATCTCTTGATGGCTCCGCCTTATTTTAATAGTCTCTCGTAGTTTTGTTCCACGTTGTTAAAATTCATATTAGGCTAAGCATGTAACATACAAGTTATTGTATCGATATGAATATGATTCACAACTGAAATGAACACGCTCTATTTTCTTGGAAAACTGTATTTTTGTCTTCTCAATTCGCGATTTCACATTGTATTTTCATGGAATTCTCATTCTATACCATGACATTCTGCATGTAACTGCATTGCTGGAAAAGTATGATCTACATTTCACTCCTGTCAACCAACGTTTCTTCCCAATTTTATGGTATCACTTGTGAAATTTTACCATCCACTTCTCTCTTTCTGTTTGCATGATATCAAACCGGGGAGGAATGACTAATTGAATTGGGTAACAGCTATTTCTCAATCCCTTGCGTGAGATATTGATATGGAGGATCCAAATAGTTAAAGAAACGAGCTTAACAAATGTAAGGGCACCCATATAATGCTCAATGAATGTGTGGGTGTTTATCCTGAATGACAATCAAAATTGACTTCCACAAATATTTTGCAGTTGTTTTGGTTATATGATTCTTTATCAGTATAGATGAGATGCAAATGCAAATCAAGTCAACTAACACTAGTATTATAACTGATATAACACTGAATCAGAAGTTGAATCTAATACTTCAACTGCTACATGGCTAGCCTATGTATGCATATGCCTATACTTATGTATGCATGGTAAAAAACATAAAATTTGTGTTGGAGTTATGTCTCTACATGTTATGCTTGCTCAAAATAATCTGAAGTTATTGTCTACTCTTGCATTGCCAATATAATTTACAAAACCATTTATCTTACAGTGGGCATCATATAAGAAAATTCCTTACTATCATCCATGCATATCCTTTTGAGATTCTTAATCTTTGTTGGTTGCTCAATGAAATGGTAGACATTCTATACTATTTTCTTCTATTTGGGGTCTAATAATGCTAAAATTCATGTAATTTGTTCTGATTTCTGTACCATGTTATTGACTACATGGTCAAGAAAAAAGCGGATGTGCTCTAAAAAAATTTGGTTTGTGAAATTGATAAAAACATGCCATAATTACTATATTTGCAAGAAGAATTCTTTGATAATATTGTGTATCTTTTTTGTACGATTATGATAATAAGATTTATGATTTAAAATAGGAATTTACTTGGTTCTAGCTCAAATAGTTGAACAACCAAAGGAAGATGGGTTAAGAATGATTGTGTGGATGTGAGAATGAAGTATGTCATATGAATTGCCTTTGGTGATGCATGCCACTTCATTTACTGGTCCAAAGAAAAAGGTTTGAAAGATGTAATTGACATTTGACAATATGAAACATCTAATCTCAAATTTGATGCTTTGTTGTTCACATACCTGCAATTTGGAATCTTGTTTGTTCGCCTCACAATGGCATATTAGGATGCCTATTTTTGTTTGTGCCATGAATTGAATAACATGTACTTCATCAAATAATCTATATTGTAAGATAATCTCTTTGTTGCACATTCATATATATTTATATCTTGTTAGCTATAAATTATCTCTATTCATTGAGTTGTAGTTGTATATTTATGATTGTAAACACTCTACTTTAAAAACTGTTGTCTAACTCATCTGAATACAAAGGCTGTAAGTCTCTCTTTGGCAAAAGCAAGCCCAGTATTAAACTGTCTCTATAATCTGTGGATACATAGATCGGAAATTTATTAGTTCATAACTTTTTCTGATGAATTGGTGGTTTTTGTTGCCCCAAGATCTAGGCAAATGCATCCATGAGAATCGATTTTATGTTGCTCTACTTTTCCTGTCTGTTTGGTTTTTTTGTGTATTGGCAAATAGTCTTCATTTTTTCACATGCTCTTCCATATATGTTCAATAAACATGAATTAAATAATAAAATGCCTTTCTGTCATTTGTAGGCCTGAAGATCTACGCATACCGTTTGAGCGTTTTGGTCCAGTGAAGGATGTCTACCTTCCGAAGAACTACTATACAGGGTACTTCCTTTTGCTGACTGCAGTGACCTTATTGTACCTCTTCTCATTAACAAGCATTGGAATATAACAGCTTGACTTATGCACCATCACTAAATTATTCTTTCCTTCTCTGGTTCCTTTTTTTGAGCAAGAGTCAGGAGAATAAAGAAGCAAATTTCAGTTCAACTCAAGAACATAATTTGAACCTTGAAATACAAGGGTAACTAAGAGTAGTAGATACAAACTGTTTCTTTATTGGATTTTTAACATGGATTGGTTTTTTGAAACAGCTACTTCAAAAAGTGCCTGCGAAAATTGAATATGTTTATTCACTCATAGATTTTTCCTCTCAGTTGTCCTACCACATTTTTTTAATGCTTTATCTATCCATATTTAAATGATCAAATTTGGTCAGTTTGCATGATGAAAGTTTTTTTGCCACTGCCAGATGAAGTGCTAAAAAAATTCAAACTCTTACAGTCCAGAAAAATTAAAAATGGAATGCTAGGTTGTTTGCATTAAGTTTAACCTATGAAACAAACTTTAAATACTCTTTGCCACTTTAAAATTGACAAAAACAAGAAAAGCAAATGGTAAAGGTTAAAAGATACTATTGCAAAAGAGAAATAAAAGGATAAGCCAGAATGACTGGCTTCTTATTCTCCCCTCACCTGGTGGATAGGGATGCTTTTCCATGCAGTTGAAGGCTTCTCTATTTGTCCTATCATTGTGGATCATTGTCATCCTAATATAGTTAATCAGATATTCTAGGACCACAAACAAACAACTTTATGCTAACTATAAAGAGAAAGGAGATTTGGTCCTCCTTTTTGTTGTCATTTACTGTAGTAATGAACTCTGATCTTGTTACTCTGTTATTGTAGGGAGCCACGTGGTTTTGGATTCGTTAAATTCCGCTATGCAGAAGATGCTGCAGTAGCTAAGCAGCATATGAATCGTCAGATTATTGGCGGCCGTGAAATTTCAATTGTCTATGCTGAAGAAAATAGGAAAACTCCTCAAGAAATGCGCAAAATGACACGGACTAGGTGTGCTCATTTGTGCTTTCTGCCACTACTACTTTTCATACCTTTTGGTTAGTTTAGTTTCCTCAAGTTATTTGCATAATAATAAAATTATACTTCTGCAGTGAAAGATATATAGGAGGACGACACCGGCGGTCTCCATCCAGATCTCCCAGACGACGACATCACTGTTAGTATTCTGTAGTATCATTGCATGGTATTCATAAGTCATCCAGTTTCTATATCTGCATAAATATCCTTATCGTGGATCTTTGTCTGTGCCAGCATATTCACGTTCTCCCACTCCCAGGCACGATTCAAGGTTTGTCATAATATACAGATTTGCGATCTTGCAATTTTGTTTTAAAAAAGCTGCTATACCCTATTGGGTTGGGTTGGGTTGGGTGCAGAGTCTCTCCTGTCTGATATTAGGAATAAACTACTGGTTCTTGTTGTTGTCACTATTTGAATATCTGACATACCAAGAAAATCTGAGCAATGACATTTATTTTATTAATTGTTTCCATAGACATAGGAGGATGCCTTGTTAACCCCAATTTGTATACTAGTAAATAGTAATACTAACAATGGTAATACACCCTATAATATTCTATTTGAAGATCATAATTTTGCATATTAATTTTCCAAAATTTTTGTAGTTAGATGGAAAGTTTTTCAACCATAGAGTAGAGTTTTAAACTGATTTGTAGCATAATTCATTTGTTCATGATTGTAAATAAATAACATCATTATATACATAACTCATACAGTTAGTCAAATCTCTCTTAGACTGGATGGTTTCATTTTTAACCCTTCTTTTCTAGACCCAATAGACCTTAAAATGTTTCTCTAGATATCTACAGACTCCACTAGCCCAAGGATTGCCTACGTCCATTGAGGCCTCAATCATCCAAACTGCAAGGTTACAATTTGACAATTTTTAGTGGCTTTGTGGAATTTAGTTCAACAGCCTACTGTATTCCTCTAAGAAGCCCATAGTTCATCAATAGTCTATTTTACAAAAATACTACTAGTCATAATGGCATGATTAATAATTTGATTTAGTGTTAAATATTAGTCAAATCAAAAATTAGATTTGAATCTCTTTTTTATCCAAATTCGATAGTGGTGTGTAACCACTAGAAAATTGGCCAATCTCGTATTAATGTCTTGCTTTTTGGATGAACTTTTATTGATTTTTATAGCCTTTTCCGT
Organism: Wurfbainia villosa; assembly: GCA_025175895.1. Classification (NCBI taxonomy): domain Eukaryota; kingdom Viridiplantae; phylum Streptophyta; class Magnoliopsida; order Zingiberales; family Zingiberaceae; genus Wurfbainia; species Wurfbainia villosa. The sequence goes on along the minus strand of CM045991.1, from coordinate 44,493,029 downwards.
GTTCATGCAGATTGCACAAGTGAAACGAGTATGTAAAGAACCAAAGCTTTAGTAAAAAAAAAAAAAGTAGAGAGAAAGTGACAGTAAAGTTGTTCACTTATTGATCACCTAATTTGAATGTTATGAGGAAGTTTCAGTTAGTCTTCATCTTCAACAGCTGTAGATCACTGATTGCATGGCTTGGTAGAGATACGAGTCCATTTTAACTCTGTTACCTCAATAGAAAAAAACTTTCCATTCATATTTTGCTTTCTTAATTGTCTGTTTTATTGTTTTATACTATCCAGTTAGAAAAAGAAATTAGAGCTTACAAAGTCGAAAGAGAGATTCATGAAAAGAGCTCAAAGCGAAAATACCATGATCTCCTGTGAAGTGAGCATGATCTTCTTGATGGTTGTCATGCATGAGATGAAAGTAAGATAATTTTGGCCTAAGAAAGTTGATGCAAAGAGCTGTCGATGCTGTTCAATAACAAAGTACACCAATAAGAGAATAAAACACGCTTGGATCAAACTTCCATATTTATTCAGGAGTTGTGATATGTTCCAGGTAAAGATTAATTCTTCCAACATATCAAGTTGGAGATGATGCTTAAAAACCTGTGCGGCAGATAATGTATAATGTTTGTCATAGAGAGTATCAGATAGTTGTTCTTTTACTTTCTGGTATCATTAACAAATTGTTGACCACATATCCAATGCCACTCTATGAGACTAGCAAATTCTCTCGCATAGCATACTGCGCTTCTGAATAATTACTCATACATAGTCAAATGCAGGGACAATGGAAGGGGCAGCCGTGTTTACTATTCTCCACCGGGATCAGTTTCTCCATCTCCTCTGAATGGTAGGGATTATGGGTCACCTGGTCATAGGGATTACAGGTTTAAGAGGTCTGAACATCAATCTCCAGGTCCTGAGGTTAATGAACAGAGCCTGTCGAGGTCACGATCCTACAGGTCAGTTTCGTTCCCTACCATATTCATTTTTTACGTCCTCTTCAATCTCACTAGTAACCAAACTACTGCAGCCCCAAGTGAGTGTGGACATTGCTAAAGCAACATTTTTAAAGGAGGCCATTTATCAGGATGGGAAAACCAGCTGCTCTGAACACTCACTTCAAATTTTTCTGGTTTTCCTTCAAATCTATTAGCAATATAAACTTAGTTCGGCAATGTTCTAGCTATAACTTTGTGCTTGGTATATGGAGCCTCTGTTCTGGTGGGTCTGTAGTAAATGTTTTTGTGGCCTCTGCTCTAGTGAGTTTTTCTTGACTCCCTGTAGTAGATGCTTTTTGCTACCGGTTTGTTCGGTCACGAACAGACTCGTAACACAATTTATGTTATTGATTTGTGTGTGATTTCTGTTTGTGGGTGATTGTTGGGAAACTGAACTGGTGAATAGTCAGAATTAATCTCTCACTGATTCTTGTACAAAGTTTGTGTGAAGCTCTCCTTTGTGCTAGATCTTTCATTATTAGCTTGCTTTAACTATGTTTACCACTTGTTCATTTTGTGATTCTTGTGCCACAATGATCGACATTGCAATGGATTCAAGTGATCCTAGAGGCATGATTATACATTTTAAAGATATTTTTATCAAGTGAAGTTTTAATATTTTTAGACTCTTTTATTTGTCATGGAAACAATTGGAAGGAAGATGTCTTGTAATGATTCCATTTTTTTCTTTATTCATTTTCTTCCTAAAGAAGTTGTTTTGATAAAATTATTATGAGTTCGAATCATAAAAATAATTACTTGTAAAATAAAATAAAAGTGCATATAATAAATTTTTCTTTGAAATTTGGATTGATGAGAGTTTTTTGCACCAAGCTGGCTATTTTTTTTTTTAAATTATTATTAGCACAACTAATCGAGTTTGCTGAATTGGTGATCTCAGTGCAACACTTGGGATAGAATTTCTGTATTTTCTAAAAAAAAAATGAAATATTTATATTGCTACCTCCACTATAATTGTTAGGCAAATTGAATTTTCCTAAATTCTAAAAATGAGAAAAGTTGACTTACTGTTTGTGGCATTGAGGCAGTAACTCTCGTCCCTTGGTTACGATGAAAGAAGGTAAATTACAGATGAGCCAAGTCTTTGATCTGATAGCTAAAATCGATAGATGTCTTGTTGAATCTAGAGAGGATTTTATCCTCCTTCAGAATCAAATCGTCTTTCACTTGTGATAAATCCATATCGCTTTAGCCACTAGATCATCCCGAGGGGAAGAAAAGTTCACTTACTAGATTCAATTGAATCTAGTTGACAAATGTCGAATGCAACTGGTTTTGTTAGATTCGGCTAGTTGACAAAAGTTTCCGATACTGATTAAAGCAATTCATGGTAAAGCATATTTACAAATGGCTCAACATCAACTCCGAAAAAATAAAAATAAAAACAAAATCTTTCTCGTTGGAAGCTTTAAGAGAGTCGTTGTGCAGTGATAAAATGGCCTAATTTGGGTGAAGCTCAAATACATGTCTAGTTAAAAAGAAATCGAATAGCATCGAGGTGTGGTAGCTGTTTCTATTTGCTGCCTCTAATCGCCTACTCGAAACGAGTTTTCGATCATTGACCACTATCGTTGGGTAAAACTGTCGTGCTGTTTCGAATGATGTGTTTTCTGCATCTTTGAAATATGCCATCGTATAAAAGATCAAACTGTACCCCTGCTCGGTCTCGATTCACAATGAAAAAGATATGATCGGCTTCAAGCATCCTGTAGTACCTGCAACGACAACAAGAAAGGCCGTGTTAATCTGGGCAATGCGAATCGATGAACAAATACAAATGAATGGACTGATTATTTAATCTTAGCAGATAAATCGCAACATAATCACGGTCAACATTAAGAACACGAATAGCATGAATCAGTGTGCTTGATATGATAGGCTAACTACTACTTGGCAGAGCAAAACACACAAAAAAAAGGGAAATTAACATCACAAAAGCATTAGTCATCCGAGTTGTGAACCATATCGCACTAATCCGGCAAGCTTTATGTTAAGTTCATGCCTAAGTTGCAATCTGATTTGAGCAAGCAATGCTCGCGTTGTGTTGGATTCTGTTCTGAATTTTGCTTTCACATGAACATAACTATTACTTATAAAAGCTTTACAAATTGCATTTATGCTAAAGATTGAATACAATAATGAAAGATGATGATGAAGTGCAGGAGAACAAACCATATTCCTGGTTGTAGAGGATGGCATTTTGAGTCGTCTGCGACAAATTTGTTCGGGTGTTCAATAGGTAGGCGAGGATGAGTCATGGATATTGTATTTATAGCTCCATCGTTGTCTTCCCAGTCTTCATCCCTGCTCCAGGAATCCGAAGAATCACAAAAATCTCAATTGAAGTCTGAACTGTACATGAATAAATCTACATATAGCTTGTCCGACTCACCGATAGCCTTTGTAAGGTTGCAGATCATTGTGAGGGAATTGGTATCGGCACATCTGCAAGACCCGAAGAAATAACATCGGGTGGATACCGAAAACACTGGAGGGAATTGTGAGCCCAAGCACCTTTCTTGTTCTCTTAGTAGCATAGCTGAAGTAGAACGTGTTGGGGAAGGTTTGAAGTCCTGCATTAAGCTGGATCGAGCCTTGAATTGTGAGGTCGGGTAGGATCCAATCCCCTGAAGCGAAAGGCCCGGTGTTTCCTAAAAGCAGATCGACCAGACCTGAGATGCCGGTATTCCTCCATCCCATCCGAAAATGATCGAATCCAAAGTTATAGTAGTTCTTAAGCCAGGAAATTTCCAGCCAATCATAGATGATAATACCCAAGCGACAAATCTGGAGCAATGATATGGGTTTCATGGACCTCCCATCCTCTGGCCTGAAAAAACAAGATCAATCGAAGGATTCTGTCGATAACTCAAAGAACGTACGTTATTACTTCTTAAAAGAATGAACAAGTTGCTCACTGCATTCCATCGAAGTAGGCTCTAGTCGTTCCATTGAGGGCGCCGGACAAAGAAGTGAGGCTCAAAACCCAGTCCTCGGAAGTGTCGTAGCCACTGAATGCCTGTTGCAGCACAAAAAATGTGGGTGATTCGCAAACCTTGTGATGAAAAAAAATGCAAGAAATAGAAATAATACATCAATGGAGGAAGTAAATGACCTGATCAGCAAGCATCTGCTGCAAGACCCTAACGACCTGAACACCTGCTGAATGGCCGACAAAATGGAGAGGATGGTGCTCATCCCATGAAGGATAGTGCCCTGCAATCCAAGCAAATGGGGTAAGCCTGACAACTTGTGTCGAACCATCAAGTTTATAGGATAAAAAATGTAGTCCTAATATTTTGCCAGATTCCAATTTATGGTTGGCGAGTGAACAATTTCAGACTAAGAAATCCAATCAAATCTACCATTTGTGTTTGAGAATTCTCAAGGATTCACGAGACTAAAGAGCTCTATAATCAAATATATTCACAATTCAAATATACAAAACCAAACATTATTCTCATTTTAAGATCGCCAAATGCAAGAACGCTTAGGAATTCCTTTCCAACAGCAATTGGATTCAAACAAGAAGCAAAAGATCCAAACAAACAGGAAATTTTAATGTCCACTAAAACAATTTAAGCTTCATGTCATCTCACATTAGGTCGATAACACTAATTACTTCCATTTGATTTCAGCTTTAGCTTACCTTGTTCATAAATCTTCCCAAGTTGTGAATGTCCATAGATCCTGCTATGCTCCTCCCCGTAGTCCACTTGCCCTCCCTTCAAGTAGTAGAACAGTTCCCTTGCCCTGTGCTCATTGCTCAAAGAAATAACAAATTGAGGAAAAAAGTGGGAAAAATCCTTTTTTTTCCCCCCATATTTTTCTCCAAAAATAAGGGAAGGAATGGAATCAGTTGATCTGAGAAGAAGTACCTGTCATGGATGCTGGTTAGGGATCCCAAATCTGGGACAAGAACACGCTCATCCTTCTTCTCTGCCCCGGCGAAGTAGGACAAGCCGCCAAGCCTCTGCATCCCAAACAAAAGCCAGATTTAGAACGATATCAATCGCCAAAGAGACAACAGCACCGTCGCCAAGCGAGACAGCACATCGCGCAGCGAATACCCCTTTTCCGAATCCAAAGATGCCGTGCACCAACACGATAGGAGGCGGCGATCCCTCGAGCACCACCGGAGGCCGCGCCTTACCCTCCCTGGCGCCGAAGTTGAAGACATTGCGCCGGAGGCAGTCGGTGACCGCCTTGGAAAGGTCGGAAGCCAGCGCAGAGCTGAAGATGTACAGCCCGAAAAGCAAGTGCACCGCCGCGCTGACGAAGAGCTCCGTCAGCCCCAGGATTCCGATCGACAGCCCCGCCATTTCTGCTCCCAAAAAGAACCCAAAAAAAAAAAAAAATCTTTTTTCTGTTGTTTCTTCTGCCGCCTCTCCCTCTTCCTCTTCTGGATCCAAAAAACAAATGGTGGATGATGAAGAACAAGAAGAGGAAGAGAGGATAAATGGAAGAAGATTCAAACGACCTCCTCCTCCTTCTCCTTCCTTATCTTCCTCCAACTATGTTTTTCCCTGCCATTTATAGTACAAGTCTTTGCCTTGAGAAGAAGGGTAGGAAAACGAACTTTGAATCAACCAATCAAAGGAAGCTCCACCTCATCATCCATCAAAATATATTGTATTCATTTATTTTACTACGATTATTTCAATGTACTCTATTGCAAATAGAGCCAATAAAAAATGTTTTTCAATTCACTTTCATAGAGAAGGCATTCAGGGCGAAGAGAGCTCAATGACATTGGTGTTCAAATTCAGAGAACAAAACCCTTCCATGTTTTCCCAAGAAATTTCTTGTTGTTTCTCAGTTCCCAATGGATTTTTGTTGTTGGAGTAAACAGAGACAGATGAGATGATAATAGTTAGGGATCGGGTTCTTGATAATTCATAGTGATAAACTAAGCTGCCAGTTCTCTCTATGAAATTTCTTGTTGCCTTAACACTCCAATGGATTCTTGTTGTGTTTAATTATTTATTTCTTTGTGCTTTGTACAATAATTAATTGGATGGGAACCAGCAATCTTATCCTCACAGCCAATAATCCAACACAACTTGATTTGGTTCCTATATTCTTGGTCATGCAATATGCAATAGAGATGGGCAAAACAAAACAACAACATCAGGAAAAAAAAAACAATATTATCTGAACCGATCAGAAACTTACATTATAGATAAATAAAAATTCAAAGAAATTCGAAAACATAGTAGTTTGCCAACCCTACAACAACAACGATAACCAAGCCTTAACTCACTAGGTGGGGTCAACTATATGGATCCTTCTATGCCAATGGATTATATCCCTTACTATATCATCATCTATACTTAAATAAATTTTATCTTTTTTATTATTGCTAACCGAAGTATTTTTTAGTCTTTCTTTTTTTCGTTTGATGTGTATATTTATTATCGTTTCACATCGCCTAACTGAAGCATTTATTAGTCGTCTAAGTACATGTCCATACCACCTTAAACGTGTCTTTCGGAGCTTTTCTTCAATAGATGTAACTCCGACTTTTTCTCTAATGCTCTCATTTCTTATTTTGTCTATCCTCGTATGTCCGCACATCCACCTTGATATCCTTATATTTGTAGCTCTCATATTTTGCTCATGTGCTCGAGTCGTAGTCTAACATTCAGTGACATATAACATAGCAGGTATAATCGCCGTTTTGTAGAACTTCCTTTAAGTTTTAGAGGTATTTTACGATCACATAAAATATTCAACGTTTTCCTCGATTTCAACCATCCTACTTGGATTCTATGAAATCCCTCCATCACCTTACAAAAATGATCCTAAATATTTAAAACTATCAATTTTAGACAACTCATCATCTCCTATCTTAACATTGTCTCTTTATGTCTAATGTTGCTAAACTTAAATTCTATATATTATGTCTTTGCTCTACTAAATCTAAAACCTTTCACTTCTAATATTTCCCGCTAAGATTCTAATTTAGTATTTACTCTAGTTTGCCAACCCTAATACCAAAGAAATAAATCAATGATGGAATGAAGCATGGATGAATAATAATACGAGACATTGATGAGGATAGATTATAACCTTGTCTTGTTTGATTCAGTTGGCTGAAGAAAGCAGAGCCTCCACTCCAATCTTTAGGTGGCAGAGAATTATTGCATCGATGCCTACACATGTTTGGGTAGCAAGGTTAACTCAACCAATTACGAGATCACTTTAATGGATATCTACAGTATCCCTACAGCAAGGAGGGTGGCCATATAAATCTGATTTGGTTAATTGATTTGATTACTTGACCCAACAAATCATGTCTTTTAATGCGATTCACAGTTCATATCTCAATCTATAATCCATTGCATGCAAAGCAAGAAAAGCAAGGCATGTCGATGCATTGCTTCATTGTCTCCATCTTGAATGCGAGGAAGGAATACTATTTTGGTCTGAGTTTGTAATCAGAGCATGAAATTTTCAACCATGAGCATTTTGAGAAGTGACGAACGATTCAGGAATTATCATTCCTTTTTCATCTTACTACTTTTCTAGCGTGAAGATCGAAGAATCGGCGACATGCCGTTTAGAAATGGCAAACAGATCCTTCCCTGCAACCGGAGATGACCACTCTTGCAATCCAGATGAGCATGAAGACTCCTTGGTTGCCGGACTACCATCCTGCAGCCCGACGGGGTAAGCACCACCTGCTGAATTCATGGCTAGCCTCGCCACTTTACCACCCATGAACATGGTTGAATGCGGGTCGAATTTCTTCGACCGAACTCCAGTGGACAAATGATGGAGGAGATGGCTTCGATGGCAGACCAGCAAAGGGACCTAAGGAAGAAGGCATTGCAAATGAAGATGTCAGTAGATTCAAAAAGTTGAATGGTGTACCCAACGGTTGCAAAGGAATCCGCTGATCTATCTAGAGCAGAAGGTCTGAAAGGATTCTTTGTTGAATGCACTGGAATTATTCCCTTTTTCTGCAGTCTTAACGATCCATTTCTCGATAGGATTCTCCACTCCTTCCAATTTTGTAGAAGCAGCTTTTACTTCTTGCTTCTGTGCCTTCGAAATCTCTTCAATTTTCTCCAAATCACCCTCACATGCTACTAGAGCCCTTTTGCCCTGCTACTTGTACACTTGAACTTCAACTCCATATCCGATAGTTTAGCGAGTTCTGCAGTAATGGCTATCTTCCGCCTGTGAAAAGTGCAGAACTTTCGCCCATGGATCCCTCCATTGATTCCGACATGACCCGCAATCGCACTTGCCATCGATGACCACCACATCGAACAAGAAATCCAAATCAAACAGAAGAATCCCCACGACGAAAGAGATTCATCCATATAATGCAAAAAAACAACAGAAGAACTATCAGATTGGAACAGAACAGCTGCATGATAGGTAAGATTCCAACCGGATGCAGCGAGCACTAGCACAGGAAGCGCCGGCGGCGGGGAGGGGGACGACGGACGCGATCGAGGGGTGGAAGACGAAAAGGTAGGGTTTTGAAGGGAAGGGAAGGGAATCGGGAGCGGGGACGAGAGCGAAGCCGATCGGTTTCTTCGTCGTCTTTCAAATTTGTATTTATTTGTATTTATTAACATTTCCAAAAAAAATTATTTTATTTAAAAAAAAAAAATAGGAGAAATTTTAGGCATTTAAGCGTTCGGAGGGCATTGCAATTGAAGCGAATGAGCAGGGGCAATTCCGTCTCCGGCGAAAACCCCAATCGCGACGCTCTGCTTCCTAGACCGCTGCCCTCTCGTGGATCTCCCTTTCTCTCTCGCTTCCTCGCTGCCACTGTCTCCTACGCTGCTCCTTCCTCTTCGTCGCCGGCGTCAAAGGGGGCGATCTATCCCGTGGCCTTCTGCATCCATCTGTCAGCTAGGGCGCGAGATCGATGGGGACACTAGGGAGGGCGATCTACACTGTCGGATTCTGGATCCGGGAGACCGGCCAGGCCATCGATCGCCTCGGCTCCCGGCTCCAGGGAAACTATCTCTTCCAGGAGCAGAGTAAGAAGACTACTTCTTTCTCCGCGCACTTGTTGCGATCCGGCGATCTTGCTGCGTTCGGTTATTTGGGTTGCTGTGCTTGTGCTATCTCTTTCGCTTCAGCGACTTGCATTTTTAATTGCTTGTGCGACGGCTTTACTGACATCGTTTAGGTTTGAATCGAAATGGCCATCAGAGTATCTTTTTTCTGATTAGTTTCTCGGTTTCGCGTAAAATATTGCCTTGTGCCATAGATTCAAGAGTTTTTTTTTCCCGCAATGTTCTATAATAGAAAATTTTCAGTTTCTCAAATGTTAGCCATGTGAGCGATGTTTTTCCCAAAAACTAAAAGACAGGTTAGGAACTTCAGATGCATTGGTTTCTGTAATTGTCATCAAAAGGTACTTCAAAGATTAAAAAAATGAGACTTGATACTTCAATTCACCCTGAAATATAAATGCATTGGTGGTTGCAATTTATCGAATATCTTACCTATGTGCACAATATAGCTCTACTCTCTTAAACAAGAAACTTGATTCTAGCTTATCCAGGATACCAGTCAAAAATCCAATTTTTGTGACATCATTGTGGTCTATGTATAAGAGTTTTTCTTTTCTTAGTATTAAGGAAAATTTATTGAGTTTCTTTGTGGGTAACTAGTTTTTCTTTATATTATTGTTTATTCTGAAGGTAGATGTTTAGTAAAGTCACTATTTGTCACAGTTTACAGTCATGTTATTGAACACCAATAATTATGGCCTCTGTTTTCTTTTGATTGCCATAGGTATACAGTTTATGTTATACTTTTCGATGAATTAAGACAACTTGGGTCATTTAAGAAAAAATTATGTCCTTTGGCCTTTTCATTTATCGGATTGAATTGACATTTTAATTTTATTGTGGTGGTCTTTGATCGAGAAATTTGCCTACTTGATTGGGTATGATATGTCTTGTTGGCTAGGACAATCAGTACAGATTTCATTTTATGATATGGTTTATACCTTGGTTCAACAACTTTCTTGCTACAATTATATTAAGTAATTGTGAGAAGCAAATATGTTTTAAATTCATAGTGTTCTAATTTGCTAAATTGATATCTTATTGCCATTTTCAGTATCGAGGCATCGCACACTTATGAACGTGTTTGACAAAATACCTAGTGTTCACAAAGATGCTTTTGTTGCTCCTAGTGCATCCGTTATTGGTGATGTCCAAGTGGGCCAAGGATCATCAATTTGGTATGGATGTGTTTTGCGAGGTATGTTGTGATTTCGATTAATTTCCATAGTACATATACAACTAGAACATGATGATGTTTTTGTATCTTTTCTTATTTCCTTACAATATTCATTTTATAGGCATGAAAATTTTTAACTTAGAAAGGTGTATGAAAATATAGCAACAAGAAGTTTCATTCCTGAATAAATATGCTACCATGACTAGCATAGATAAGAGGATCCGTTAACTTGTCTGGCTCGATCAAACCACTAGCACCCAAATGCTCAAGCCCAATATAGTAGTTGCTCGCTAGTCTAAGCTTATAGATTTTCCCCATTAGCCCACAACTTTAATTTGAAACATGACAATCTCGCCCACTTAAGTCTTGATGTCTCCTGCTTATACAGAATGCCATCTTTTCAAATTACAATTGAGTAATCAATTTGATTGAGGAGAGAAAATTTTAGGCTGACAAATAAGAATCACATTTTAGGAATGAGTAATTCAAATATCTTACAATCTGCTATGACTTCTGGTTAGTTGATTTGCTTTATTTTACAATTATGTTTATTTTAAGAAATGTGAAGTGAAGGAAAAGTGGAAGAACTACAATTATGTTTACTTGGAAGGAATAGTAACTGCTTGTTCTTTATATTATTGTTTATCCTGAAGGTAGATGTTTAATATAAGCTGACTATTTCCTCTTTCCTTAAACTAGCTCATTCATTTTGTTTGCTTGAATCTATGGTATTGGTGGCTAATTGATTATTTAAGTTATGTGCAATCAGATATCACTATTTAGCCGAAGTAGGATGGATATGCTCTTTGCAGTCTGAAATGCACATGAGTAGGGCTACATATACACCCAGTATGCTAAATTGCTTGCATAAGATATGGACATGGAGTATTTGATGTACTGAATTAATCCATAGGCATATATGGTCACAGGATTTTCTTTTTTAGACAATGTCATTGGGTCATTCCTGAACCACTTGACCTAAGATTGCTTGATATGAAGATTTGTTCCGACCTTAATTTCTTGAACAATTTGGGACATGCTTCCAGATATTAGAGGATTACTTAATCCTGACATGACTGTTCAACTTGGTTTCCCCAATGATTCTCTGTTCTGATTGCTGGTGAACTTTTTGAATGCTTAGATTTAGATAGCAACATATGCAGCATCTTAATGTTTGATCACTTGAAGACATGTCAAAAATGTTTAAGCATATGAATTTAGGGTATGCTTCTATGTACTGGAAGGGAAAAAATATTCAGTTTTGATAGTTCCAACAACAAGATACTTTGACTGATTCATTTGAAGCAATTCAACATATTAACAAAAAAATAAATGTGGGAATTTTCTATTGGGGGTCATTTGTTCATAGATTTTCTTTGAATGGTGGAGATTAAGATTCACTAATACTTCTATTTTTCTTATCCAGTGAACTCTAACAATACAAGAATTGGTCTTTCCTAAAATTTTACCCCATTGATATTTCTTGTTTGACTGGGGTTTCCAATTGAGATAGTAGAGGGGGAAAAAAAAATCTTTCCTCATATGTTTCAGACTGAAAAAGGCTTTTTCTAGAGGGAGTTAGATAAGACACGTAAAATTCACCTTTGTCTCACACAAGTCCTTCCACAACAATTCCTCTACAACTCCGTGCAATTGCTTATTGCACTGCTTCAGCTCATTACACTCGTGAAATACTACGCTAATGTGCTCCAAAACTCGACAGAGAAGGGTGAAAAATCACCATGATTAGGAAGCCAACTGGTACGTTGAGAGTTGGATATCACATTTCAACCAATAGGAGGTTGCAACTGGATTGACTCAAAAATCGTAGTTTATATTATTTTACTTGTTGGCTCGTAAGTTTATCTTTTGTTTGGTTTCCCACTGAATTCTATCTATTTGACTTAAATCTGTATTTGACAATGATAAAAGCTATAATAATCCACCTATTTCTGGTTAGGCAGATGGACCTTTTGTACCATTGAGCTTGTGTAAGAAATTAGCAGAATATGTTTATAGTGTTTTTAATAAGATTCTTTTTTGACTCCTTTATCTATATTTTGAATAGTTAAGTATCTCACTCTTTGTAATTTAAGCACCAGTGTTTTTTTTAGAATGTTCGCACCATTTTAGATGATTTTCTTTGATTTCACTTATTCACTCAAATTTATTTATCATGAATGATAGCTTTATCTACTTTTTTTTTGTGTTTTCATTCATACAAACACTTATTAACTAGCCTTAACATTTTGTACATGCCTTTTAAGCACCCAACAATTTGGTATAAAGCATAATTTTATTACAAGTATGTAGTGAATTTTTTTTGACCAAAAAAGGTCAGATGTTGATTACATCTACTTCCATTTTATTGGTCCAATTTTGAGTTTGAATTTCCTTGTATCAGTCTTTCACTCAGGTCCAAGAGTGGATCCGGGGAGTTAAACACTTTTACTGATTTGTCTCCCCTAATGTTGTCTAGCATGTTTCCTATATAGGATTGCAAAAGGATCTCTTGATTGCTTCATCCTACAACTTCAATATGTTTCATTTATTCATATGCAGCTTCAAATAATTTAGAAAGCCAATGATTTCGAGCATACATTGCACAATGCTACACAACCAATGATGCATGCAGAAAAACGATAAATTTACTTGTATTTTCTTTGGGTATATGAATAATTGTCCAAGGATCGTATTAAACACAGATTGTTCGTTAGAAATTTATAAAATTTGTCGTTGCTAGATTTACTACTAGTGAATAGTTGTTAGGGAAGAAGACAATCAATTTTCAGCTAGACATTTCTTATCGTTAGTTTAGCTTTTGATTCCTTTTCATCTGATCCTTTGCAGGTGATGTAAACAGCATCCATGTTGGATCTGGCACTAACATACAAGATAATTCTCTGGTGCATGTGGCAAAATCTAATTTGAGTGGGAAGGTCCTGCCAACTATTATCGGAGATAATGTCACAGTAGGCAAGTGATTTTAATCATCCTTGGTGATAGTTTCAAATTGCTTTCCATGTCTTGCACAATATATTGGATTATAAATTATTCTTCTATTGTCGACATATTTCTTTTTTTACCATGAATCCATGTCCAAGCTGGAAGTTCCTTACATCCCGGTCATAAAGTTTTTTGTTCAGGAAACTTGCATGCTTTGGTGGAGATATTGTTTTTTTTTTAAAAAAAAAAAATTCTCTTTAGGCCAATTCATGCCCATATTCAGATTCTGGATTCGATCTACAGATAAATTGCATCGTATAGTTCTCACTCTTGAATTGGTGTTTTATCTTTATATAGGTCATAGTGCTGTCTTGCATGGATGCACTGTTGAGGATGAATCATTTGTTGGAATGGGTGCCGTACTGCTCGATGGGGTACTTGTGGAAAAGCATGGGATGGTTGCTGCAGGATCCCTTGTAAGGCAGAATACAAAGATCCCAGCTGGAGAGGTATCGACTATTTTGTCCTTTATGTTATGTTTTCTATTTTCAGAAATCAACTTCTCCTGATACCTTTAAAACCGGTTGCTCTATGCAATGAGAGTACACTTATTGTGAATATTGATTTTGTTAACAATTCGCTTACGTTTCAAAGTCCTAGGTTCCATCAAGATCGTGTTAATTTAGTTTCATCTGTATCAGAAATAAACATTTGATCTAACAATTAGGAACACTCATCTTTCTTCCAAAAAGTCTTTATTCGACCGACCTACTTTCTGTCCTTATGTCATTTAGTACTTCACATATGGTCCCAACCCATACTTAAATATTCAAGGATATGTTATCTGGGCTTAAGAAATCACATGTGCAGTTTAGAGATCTAGATAACGACTTTAAGGCCTTGTTTGGGAGGGAGGGGAGGGGAGTGCAAGTAATGGAAGGGGAATGGAGGGGAGGGGAAAGGAGGCTTACACTCCAAATTGGGGTGTAAGAAAAATTGGATTTTTGTGATTAGGAGGGGTATAAGTTCCCCTCCCTTTCCCCTTCCCTCACTTCTTCCCAAACAGGGGTTGTCTTTTTTTCTCCCTTATTTACTCTTACCCTTCCATTACTTGCACCTCTCTCACCTCCTCCCAAATAAGCCCTAAAGATACCCTGTAAGTTGTTTTGGTAAAATTAGGTCTAATTTCAATTGATGATAGTACGAGACGATGATAAGGTGCGAGAGAATAAATTAAAATATGAGGGATTTATTCTAATTTCAATATTACTAGGGAAGTTCTACAAAACAACGATTAAACTTGCTATGTTATATGACGCTGAATGTTAGGCTACGACTCGAGCACATAAGCAAAAGATGAGAGTTGCAAAGATGTGGATGTGCGGACATACGAGGATGGATAGAATAAAAAATGAAAGCATTAGAGAAAAAGTCGGTGTTGTATCTATTGAAGGAAAGCTCTGAGAGATACGTTTAAGGTGGTACAGATATGTACTTAGACGGCCAATAAATGCTCCAGTTAAGCGATGTGAAACGATGACAAATATACACATCAAATGAGAAAGAGGAAGACTAAAAAATACTTGATTAGCAACAATAAAATAAGATAAAATTGATTTAAATATAGATGATGATATAGTAGGGGATAAAGTCCAATGACATAGAATGATCCATATAGCCGACTCCACCTAGTGAGATAAAACTTTGTTGTCGTCGTCGTCGTCAACATTACTAGGGACATACTCTTGCATCGAGTTCAATGTAGCAATGAAATGCATGCATTAAAATTTGAAATAATTGGGGCTAATATTTGCTGGTGACTTTGATGATCGATCGACAACAGTAGATGTTGAACCCCCGATGGAACAATACTGGTGATCTAGTAAGTATTCATTAATTTCATTATTAATAGATTACACTCATCTGTAAGCATTTGTTATGTGTCAGGTATGGGGAGGCAATCCTGCGAAATTCCTGAGAAAGCTCACTGACGAAGAGGTAGCTTTTATCACTCAGTCTGCTACCAACTATGCTAACTTGGCCCAAGTGCATGCGGCTGAGAATGCGAAGTCGTTCGACGAGATCGAGTTTGAGAAAGTTTTGCGCAAGAAGTTTGCCCGTAAGGACGAGGAGTATGACTCGATGCTCGGAATCGTCCGTGAAACACCCCCAGAGCTAATTCTTCCGGACAACATCTTGCCCGACAAGGCACGCACCACCCCTTCTCAGTAACTCAGGCTGAGCTGAGCTGAGCTGGTTTCATCATTTGACCCTCGTTTCAAGCTTTTTTATAAAGGAGTACCATTGCAATAATCTGTAGTCAGGCTCATTCTAGGGCTGGCCACTCTCTTCATCTTCACTGCTTTTAGGAGGATATCAAATTGCTTTCAGTGATCTCCTCACATGAACCGTGCTTTCTTAGATTATTGTAAAGCACTTGAATGAGTGCAGAAACCTGCATGGATGTGGCGGTTGGAGTAATAAGCTATTTGTTTCCCAGATAGACAAGTCGTGTTAATGTTCTGAATCCAAAGAACGTAAAGTTTTTGTTTCTCTGCCCAATTGTTTTGTCGCCTTTATGTGCGCATTTGTTGTTTACATTATTTCCATGTGCATTTATCCCATTAAAGTACTGATAAAGTAGCCATCGACTTGTTATTTCATCCAAATCAAATGCTAAGTGTTGAGGCATCGATCTTAGATGTAGATCCAAAAGGATTGATAAAGTGCACACTGTGATACGTCTTCCATGGCTAATAATCCGAGAAAGAAAAACCATGTGTGTATATATATATATATATAGAGAGAGATTATCAAAACACATACAAGGTGTACGGATTTTTAAAAATGCCTCTTGAAAATTTTTTGATGCCAAAGCGCCTTTAATGTTGCTATTTTATAATTTGAATTCAACATCAAAATTACTGAGACGTTTTAATAATGAAATAAAAATATTTTTATATTAATAGAATATTTAAGAGACTTTTAAAGTAGCCATAGGAAAAAGTAATTAAATTTTTTTAGTAATTCAAACCATAGGAAAGATATTATTTGTTTTTAAAATAATTCAATAAAAAAAAATCGACTTCTAAAATATTTATCTAAAAATTAGAAATAGGATTTGGATAGCTAATAATAATAATAAAAAAACCATCACCTTAGGGATCTCCCACTACTGCCCCTATTGTGGAGGGGATAAATTTTTTAAAAATCGACTCCTGCTCACTACGGACAAACTTCTTTGCACTAAAAAAAAAAATTTAAAGCCACCACATTAATTGCTTCCGATTGCTCATATCAATGGAAGAAATAAATCAAAATTCCACGTGACAAATATAAAAGAGGAAGTTGATTGATAGAGAAAAAAAATAAAACCGTCGTATTAACAGTTTTTTTTGTTACTCTTATTGATGGAGAAAATAAATCAAAATCTCATATGACAAGTACAAAAGAGAAAATCGATCGATAGTCCAAGACAATAAAACCCTCGTAAATTAATCCTTGCCAATTTTCTCAGAAAAAAAAGAAGGTTCTATAGCAAAGGATCGATTCAATCGTGAATCGAGTCAGAATCAATCCGTTAAATTCGAAATCGAAACTGATTTGGATGAACAAATTCTAGAATCAAACCGAAACCGTTCTAATTCCAGTTTAACTTGGTTCCAATCGATTTCAGAACCGTTTCGAAACCGATTCTAATTCCGATATGGATCTGATTCTAATTGTTAATTTAAAGATAAAAATTCTTAACATGCTAATATGTCTATAAGATTATTTTGTAATAAAAATAAAATAAAATCATCAGCAGTTAGATGAATTTGAAAGCTTAAGTTCGAAGAAGGTGATTCAGAACCATTTCAAAATCGGTCTAGAACCGTTTCAAAACCAATTCGGAATCGATTTGGATTAAATTGGTTCCAAAATTAAAACTTTAGAATCGGAATCAATTTTGAATCGGTTCGAACCGGTTCCAGCATCGACGGATTTGAAACCGATTAAAATCGAGCCGGAACCGAAATCGAGAAACCGATAAATATGCCTACAAAATAGCCACATTGAATAGTTAGCTAATTGTTGACAGAATGAATATAGAAGCTTACAATACATTAAATGAGGTTGAACAAATGAGAATCTGAATGCAGAATCATCAATCTGGATGTTCACATTCTTGGCTTCTCTTAAATTGATAACTTCAACAGGAGAAACAAAACTGCAAGGAAAAAAAAATGGATCTTGTTCTTCCAATCTCGCGATGAACCTTCCAAGTTCACTTTAATTGCACATTTATGGCATCGATTGTCTGCTACTCCAGTTTCAAATCCTTACCGTACGCTGCGATTAAGAGAGCCTCAGCTCTTCCTGCGAAAACAGAAACAAGGCTTTACCTTTTGAGTTGCCAAAAAAAAAAAAAAAAAAGAAGGATCTTTGAACGAAGCACGGACAAGTGAGTACCATGATCCTTTTTCCTTTTTAGGAAAGAGTACAAAGCGGGGAATAAAGAAGAAGCAACTCTCCTGCTATCCTCCTGTGTAACAACACAGCAGATAATAACAAAGGAACTATGGGGATAGAGGCTAGAGGATACTAAGCTAGAATTAAGATTAGAATCACAAAAACATAGTTGAAGCCAAATGATGCGTTTGGTTCATCAAATATAATAACTATTCCCATGAACTGTAGCATAAATGCTTTTGGAATTTCTATGTTTGGTTTGTAGAATGTTACCTGCATAAAATAATTTGTTCAGCTTGTGAGACCTGACACAGTCTATTAAGGTCTGCTTTGCTCATTCATAATATTAGATATTTTTGATGGTTGAATAGAATAAAAATATATAATTTTTTAAGAAGGGATAAATGAGGAATAACTATTCTGTAAATCATTCATTATGATTTGGGAATATATTTTAAAACCATTTCAATTCCACAGGAATTGATAATGCAAGTTCATTTTTTTTTAACCAAAGATATAAAATACTTATTCTATGGAATTCATAGGGAATGGAATAGTTATTGCCATAAAGCAAACACACCATAATTTATAGTTGATTAAAACTACAATCAAATCTGCAAGGCAAAGATTTTTTTCGCTGGGAGAATCTGGGATTAAGAATGCAGAATTAGATGAGTGATTTGTCCAATTCAACTCGAACAGGATAGCTACCAGTCTTATAATAGATGCAAGTTTTCCTGTTAATCATCTCTAGATTAGCTAAAGTACTTTCAATTGAAAGATTTGTAGTCCTACATCTGACTGCATATGTAGTGTAGCTATTCAGTGTGTGTCACACTAACCTTGGATGAAGAACTCGGCTGGATACCAAAATGGTCCTTCCAATTGCGAGATACCACAGGGACAACTGAAAACCCTGATGTGACTAAAATACCTATCCATAATCCATATGTGAAACCTCCACTCCACCACCCCTTTGTTGCAACGAAAGAGAATCAAAGCTACAAGTATTAGCAACAAAAATTCCAACATGATGAAATACAGTATAATATAATGTTGTATTTCCTTTTTAGCAAGAAAGTTGTATTTTTATTGAGCTGAAATGCAGTGTAAAAAATGAATAAAACAATAATGAGCTAGTCAGTGAATTAAATGAAAATTAAGTTGTCATATTAGCACTATCTGGGTCAGATACATGGATTTTGACCCTAAGCAGGTTTCACTTCGTCATATGTTGAACAACAAGAACAACTTACAAATGCCGATGACAAACAGAGTAATTCAATGTGGAACCTGGTTCAATTGGGAGAAGCTCAATAAGCAAATAACTCAAATGGTAAGGCCATGAATTTTGTCCCTCAATAAAAAAAGAAAAAATTAGCATGTTAAGAATAAATTAGCAGGTTGGAAGCAAGGGGTGGGCATGGCATGGTATGGTAGATAGTCAATAGTTGAACCCTAAGAAGCGGTAACTGCACTAGGAAGTCATACAGTGATTATGTAGAGCAGAGACGGAAGAGGGGCAGCTACATCAAACCCACAACCCCTCAAATAGGAGATCTAAAAGGAGAAACACTAGTTTTACCAGCTCTGATGCAGAATTGGGTGTTAAAATAGTACTATTATAAATAACATAATCTCCATGCATACGGCTCCAAATGTTTACTAACTAGCAAGTACCCCATGTGGACTAAACCTATATATGCTGCAACCATATAGTTATTAACTCTACTGACAGAACATAAATGTGACCTTTATACATCTGTCTGGAGACCCCCATTGTAACAGAAAAATATTTAACACTAACTTCCACCAACAATTAAAATGCAAGTAAACTCTGGTGCAAGCAACTAAGCAAAATAATTGGGGATAGAATTTGCTATAACTATAGAGATCCATAGTCCTATAATATGATCTCATACTATCTTCCATTCTCTTTGGATATGGAGTTATCCCTCCTATAGTGACGTGAGAAATGTAGTAAAGTTGACCGGTCATATGCCACCATGTAAATATAGATACATGCTTTTACATGAATTATTTTCTTTTTCAATATCACTCGCAGCACATAAAGAGCCAACAATCTTCAGGAAATTATGCAAATTAAGGTATAGATACCACTAATTATGACGGGAACAAATTAATTGATATTGAATACCTGTTTGCCATCCTGCGGGTAAGGCCTAGACTGCTCAATAAATGCTTTAGTACCTAAACCAGAAATTTTATATTAGTCAACATTAATTGATAAAATTAACTCCATAGCAAATTTTCCTGGAATAATCTGATATTGCCATTGTTGTGAGAAAATAATTAAATTTCCTGTTTACGAAGTGGAACTTTAAAGATGATCAAGTTATAAATAAAAAATTGTAACAGAAAATTAAAATGACAAGAAAGCTCGACAATATATCTTTTCCATGTTTGTCAAATTTAATTAGAATCAGTCAAGAAAGTAGGGTTTTATTAAACATCTTAGCATGTTATTCTTACTCAGTATATATATTGGATTCATATGATTGTGCGGTGGCAATTTAGACAGATGAATAACAAATATTCCGATTACCATTTAGTTGTATGTTATTGCATTACTCAAGATGGCGACTAATCATTTGCTTAAACTACTAAAATTGAAGTGCTCCAATCACAAGATCAAGATTGACTAAATTTGACAATAGCATACGGATTTACTTATTCTGGTCTGTTCTAGTCACCAAAACAATGATTCACACTGTGAAACAAAACCTAACATTTCTAGATGTTATTATAATGTAAACAAAGAGTAGCTTTATCAGTTCACCTTTCAATATATGTGACTAGTAATGAAGTTGTATCTTTATTTGGTTACTTATTTGGTCATAGTTTTTCTTTTCCTTTTTTACGACAAAAACTCTAATTTTCTGTGTCAATTACATTGCAAGAACCCCAAAGAAAATTAACTCATAAGCATTAAACATAAAGTAGGCAATATCAAAAGTTACTGAATATATGCTTTTTTATAACTTACTGAATGTGTTCAATCATCAAAAGTTAAAAGTGAATTAATGGTTTATAAAAACCAATTTAAACATAAATTCCAAACATTAATAAATGAAAGTAGGCAATATCAAGAAGCATGAGGCCAGTGCTAGATAATCATGAGTGCACAGAAATGGCATAGAAATTGCACAGACAAGCATGCAGTTTATACAAAAGAACAGACTAAACTAGAACTAGGATAAACTTACACTCACGCCAATTGTACTAAAAGTACAGACTTCATTGCTATGAATTTTGGATCTAAGACTTATGAAGGGAAGCATTGTTATAACAATCTCAAAGATTGGTATGAAATTCAGCAGAAAATAGTAATTTGATGGACTTAATGAAAATTGATGATGTACATCATGCTATTCAATTTTTTTTTTTTATAAAATTACGAATTTCTAAAGAAATACTTTTCCTGCTTCATACCAAGCGGCGCGCCAAATGTTTGCAGCAACTGAATCATGGATCTTGCATCCAAGCGCTTTCGAACTTTTTTTCCAACCAATACTTGTATGCTTGGAGTATCAAACACCTGCTAAATGCTAGCAGTTGTTCGAACAATTAGGAAGGACATAAGCATGTCAGTATTGCAAGTATAACTGTTTAAATCACACAACATTCAGTAAAGAACTGTGCAAACTATAGGGAACCATAGTATCAACATATCTCAAGAAAAGCACTTATAATACTAAAATTTTCATATGAAATTGTCCAGGCCCAAGTTTAACCGAGAATTATCCTGCAGGCACATAGAAGCACATGCACAAGGAAATTCTTAGTTTTGCAGATTTTAAAACCAAAAATCATACACTAAGGCCCAAACATGTTTAGATAATAGAAGTTCAATCTGCACACAAGAGATGAGTCCTCAAATGAATACTTCCAAATATTCTTTCCTATTCAAGTGAATAGTGGATGTAGTTCCAACTAAATAGACTAAATGAGTGGTTCTTTGCCGAATCAATAAACCATAAACATTGAACAATGACCTTTTTCCAAAAGTTAGATTACAACAAGAGCTTGAAGCTGTATATTAAGTCAGGTAAAGGCCAGACATAATAGTGTACCCTTTTTCCCCTTCTTCATGATAAAGGCTATCCAGCAACATATCAAAAGTAATTGGAGACACATAGATCTAATTAAAGAATTTAAAATTGAATGGGAACATCCAACCATCAATTTGCTTTCAGTAACTGCAGAGGAGAAACAACATGCTCTAGTTTCTTCTTGTATTCCTACAGGTATAGAGAAAAAGTGAAGACATAATTTGATAAGAAAAATAGAGAAAGCTATGCAACTTCTCCAAGTTAAATGTCCTTCAATCTTCTATTACTTGGCATGACAAATCTACTGTCTGCCGCATCGACTTACGAGATGGAAAAATACGAAAGGACTATTCCTTTCACTCTCCTGAATCGCATGCTTGAAATTAACACCAAAAGAACGACTTTTCCAAAATCCCTGCTTCCGCAAGGGTTTAATAAACTTTCCCGCAACCCTCAGTTACCTGAGCAGAACAACCAGAAGCATCGAGTTTCAGCAGAGCCACAGCCCCCGAACCATCAGGGTCGACCCCAACGGCCCACTCCGCGACGCAATCGCCGCTCTCCGACTCCTCATCGGCGGCGGGGGCGACCTGCTGGACCCTCTCCGAGAACGGGAAGGAGAGGGAATCCAGCCACCGCTCCTTGAGCAGCGCGGCGTCGGTCGCCCCCGCCCTAACCCTAGCGAAGCGAGCGAGCACGGCGGTCCGCCTCCCGCTGGGAAGCAACTGGTCGGCGCCGGTGACAGAAAAGGCGGCTCCGCAGAATCGTCGGCGGTGGACGGCGGCGCATCGGAGGGCGGAGCGTAGCGCCGACATGGAGGCGGGGGTTGGGCGGGAGAGGCGAGATTGGGAGCCAATTTGGATGCTCGCCATAGTGAAAACATAGCGACTGACGATGCTATTTAAATTTGAAACTTTTATATATTACAATAAATAAGAAGCCATTCGCTTATTCCCATTTTTCTTTTTAAAATTAACTCATTAAAATAATAAAAACATAGAATAAAATATACATAATTTTTTTTACCATCTAAATCAATTTACTATTTTATAAGAAAATTCAAATCGGAGCACTTCTTAGCATCTTTTTATATGTGCTCACAATTCATTCGCTACACTTCCATTTCCAAAATTCAAACAAAACATATTAAATAGAGATAAATCTTCAGTCTCATAGCTAATCTACATATTCAATTGTACAACTCTTCTACTTCTTCCTTGAGCTACAATTTTTCTCTAATTTCGATTTGCAACCTCTTCTCGTCGCGAAGAGGAACACCGAAAAGCTTGATATTTTTGTCAATCTCTTCCATGGCTACACGAGGGAAGTCGGTTGAATTTTCATTGTTGTGCCACTGCAATCGGGAGCTAGATCCCGAATAAGGAGATGATTCCATGACTATGTGATTTTGGAGGAAGCTAAGGATGTCATTGTAGAGCCTCTTCGTGTGAGCTAGTTCATACAAAAGGGAGGAGTTCCTCCTCCTTAGCCACTTGTTGTCTTCCAAAAGAGCCGAAAGGAGGTCTCGATCATCGTCGCCATTGTAGCTTATCGCAGAGAGCGTCAGTGGCGGTTGAATGATCCAACTGTCAATCATCTCATGGTGGATTCGGTGGTCGTCTAGGGGAGCTTGAGGGGTCTTTCTTCTGTGGATTTTTAAGAGCAAATGCTTGGATCCTTTTCTGAAGAACTCGTTGCTGAATTCCCACCTATCTGTCATAATCTTTCTAAAACCCTACAGTGGTTGTTAACATGGCAAAAATGAATCAAATGTATAATACTTTTTCTGAAATAGTTCAGTTTTCATCCTAGTTGAAAGGAGTATTCTAAATAGTTGGGACAAACACGGCTTAAACAGTCGGACTAAAACGAGATTCGAAAGAAGTTGCATGTAGAGAGGCAAACTCTCACCATCTCGAAAAACCTGAAATGGCACTAACATGGAAAAATGCATCATATTTACTTCATCAATCAACACCGACCTTTGAAACGGCGAAATGATTCAGTTTTTGTCGTAGTAGAAAGCAAAAAAGATAAGAATGCATCTTAAATAGCTAGGATAAACATGATTTGACGATGACAATCATAGCGAAATATGCATTTAAAGAAACCATATCAGTATGCAATCAAGAGGCAAACTCCCACCCTTCTGCCACAATCTTCCTGAAAACCTGAAATGGAGTTAGTTTCCATGCCAAAATGCATCAGCTATCTCCACCGACAACCCTTCGAAATGTCGAAACAACTATGTTTTCAGATCATAACCACACACAACAGTCTTCTAAATGCCGCCGATAAGATAAGAATCACGCGGTCTCAACTACTTGACGAATTGACAGTAAAAAAGGATTCAAAAAAGATTAAAATGAAGGGAAAGGGAGGAATAATTACATAAGTGTTCAGCTGTCTGACAAAGCTAGAGAAGTTGTTGTGCTTGAAGTAATTGGGCAAGAGATCCCTAGCAAACTCAGGGGGTCTCCAGACCACAAAGGTAGTCTCATCTCCTCCCCATGACACAATGTGATCGGTGCAAGGGTCGTCGACAATTTGGTAGGTCTTCGAGAGGAAAGGAGCAGGCACTCCTCTGTGCCCCATGGCTGCTGACACACACCTCTCTCCACAGCCTTCCTGCTCCATGACTCTACTATTCATATTCAGATCTTGCTCACAATTTTATAAGCCTAGGTAGGCATGTGGATCTGTAGAATGTATACAAGATCTGTATCCCGGTACGATACCGCAAACTAACCTTTCATGGTTTAGCAATTGAACATTGAGGAAGATTCTATTCCGGATATGCCAAGTTAGTTTGGATGAGTTATTGCTTGTAGACATGTTCTGTGTACTTCACATGACCTTTCCCTATCCACATGCGATGCACTGACCAAGAAGGGGGCTTTAAATCTACCTTTGACTGACAAAAAGCAGCAACCAGATCAAAAACAAATCACGAAATGGATAAGTAAATAAACAGATTTTAAAAAAAAATGGTGATCAGAGATGGCAACCTCTTTGTGTTCTTTAGCCTTGCAGGGTTGGTCAAGATGTAGTGACAGTTGAACAGATCAAAGAAGAGTTTACAAGAGAGATCTATGCAAAAGAGGATTTGGAAGACGACTTTTGGAAGTTTTTCCTCAGTTGGAATCATGAAAATTGACAGCGAGAGTGGAAAAGAAATCTTATTTTGGTCGAAGGCAGTTAGTCTCACTACAAATTTTTGTTATGGTTAAAAAGGAGTGAAACTTTAAAAACAAGAGGCTCTTGTATCAAATGAAACAAAGCTAGTATCATCAATGTGCAGGTGCAAACTCAAAATCTGATACTCGTGAATCAATGAACTATACCAATTCATGTGGCAATGTATTTTCATGTGAAGAGATCCAGATTGATGTTCTTGAAATTCATATCGAAGAATCTTTTTCTTGTTAGGTAGCAAGACACAGGTTTATGTTTCGCAGACAAGACCAGAAGGACATTGACATATTAGAGATCACTCTTCTTGTTTATGGAGTCTTGAGAAGTGAAAGCCTGAATGGCATATTCAATTGTTCTCAGAATCTCTGCTCAGTGCATGGAAAAGGCAAGCTCTTTTCTTTCTCCCTCGAGTGCTTTTCAAATTGGAAAAGCAAAAAAGGAGATATGACAATCCACATTTGGAGAGTGATGAACAAAGAAGCTTTTTATTTTTCTTTTCTTCTTTTCTTTGGAGGGTGCTTTAGTGGGATCAGGGCAATGATTTGAACTAAGCCTAGTAGTCGAAGTTTGAGGAGATTATTCACCATCACTTAACAATTTTTTACACATCGACAGGAAGAATAAAGAACAAGTATGATATGAAACAAGGACCCAACCGCTGATCGACGATAGAGATCTACTAAAACATTTAAAAAGTGACAAGACTAACATATTGATAGCTTTGCGTATCATGTAAGGTGAATTTAGAAGATGAGACAGGTATATGTGAAAGCATGTTTGATGCAATCATTTAGCCCTGAGCTAGCACAAGCTGTATCATAGATGCAAAGATTGCACAGATGCAAAAGTGGCAACAAAAGGAAAAGAATATGAAATGATTAAGGGGGCCACTGCTCTCAGCTCAAGGGCTCCTTTATTTTGCAGCAGAGTTCTTTCAAAAAAGATGACAAAAAGGTAAAAAAGATCATCATAATACTTCGTAGGGCTCAGTTTACTCATGCAGAAGAGAAGGGAAGGGAAGGAAAGAAGATGGGAGACGAGCAAACCAGACTTGTTTACTTGAGCATAAAAGGAGGGCAAAGCATACGAGTAACGACATTATCTTCATCTTTCTCACTACTCATGCAAGTCACCTGACTGCCTGCATCACACTGCCCTCGCTCCTGTATACTTGCTGACATTTTCTATCTGAACGAAAAGAGAACATTTCAAAGGGGGATTCCGTTGGGACGAGTCCAGTCAATTTGGCTTGAAATTTCTTTAGTGAAACCGCAGGCGACATCCTTCCTTTTGAATATCTACTAAAGGCTCAAATCCAAAAATTGTTCAAGTTGATATACTGAAAAACTACTTCATGACTAACCTTAAGATGGTAACATACCTTAAATTGTCATCTCAAACTGCCTTAGTAGATCAAGAATTGCCTGAAATGCAAAGGCAACTATGAGCAAGGTGATGCAATTTTATCTACTAAATAGAAATAATTTATAGAATATCAAGTGAAAATTTGAGATCAAACCCCTGCAACAACACAAGAAAAACATGAATTGTGAGAGACAAGAATGGAACAAGTAGACAAACATAAAAAATCTTACAATCAAGCATAAATAAAGTGTTTGGGTAATATTTTAGCAAGCTGTACAATCAAGCTAATTGGAGAGTGATAATACTTCCAAAACAGAAATAGATGGTCACTAAATAAATGAGTCAATCTGTTCATACAATATGTAAATAACAAAAAGAATAAATAAGGCTTCACCAATTTCTACAACAAGATGATCGCAAAATAACACAAAAACAACGCCTCAGCTAGATGACTTGGGTATTTTGAACTGCTTCTTAAGGAACTGAGATGCTTCAGAATCACTTCTGTGACACAAGATCCTCAAAAGAGTTTTAGTATCTGCTCCAAATTTGCTCCTGCCTCCTTGAGTGACATCTCTCAAGTCATCAATCAAAACACGTGTCTGTGAAATTTGAGATTATCTTTTAATTCAATTAGTATTTAAAACATGCAAAAAAAAACTGATTTGAATTCAGGAAAACTTGGTAGAAATAAAATTGTGGAGCAGACTAATTTGTTACATTACAAAGGAAACCAAGCAATAAAGCTGCCAATGTCGTCCCACTCCCCAAGAAAAAAATGTGGAGTTGCTTTAGGAGTAGATAAGCACAGTCAAAATTTATCTAAAACTACGAACATCATATTTTCTGCAAGGCTAAGTACTAGCTATTCTGCCTTGCATAGTGCTCACATGCTTGATAATGATGCCGACATGCCGATAAAAGAAACCAAACAATAAGACATTCACGTACAAACAGCTTTAAATTCTGTATTTTTTTCCCATCTATTGGTCCTAGTGCGTTCTATTAATTGTAAATTATCCATGGTTTAAAATTTTCGAATCGTATTAGAGTTTCGGTTTATGACCGGAATGATACAATTTTGGTACCATATCGTACCAATACGATTTTAATATTTTTTAATATAAAATATATTAATTAAAAATAAAAAATTTAACTTAAATATTTTTAAAAAAAATTAAAAGTACAAAAAATAAAAAAAAATTAAAAAAATCTACAGGATCGTAGGCACCCCCATGACCTCACCCAACAACACCACGAAGTCGCTGCAGGATCGTGGTGCTTCTGCGATCCCGCCCCTGCAATCACATGGAGGTCGTCGTGGGATCGTGGTTGCCCATGGTGCCAGTGCTAGTACCAGGCAAAAATGACAAATTCTATCTATGCCGCTTGGTACGGTACGAAATTTTAAACTTTGACTTTATCCACCTGCTTTTCACAGTGGTTCAAACAAAAAAGAGATCAAGCCAACAAGAAATGTTTATGGTCGGCTATAATGAACATGCAGGAGGAATATCCACTATAAAGAAAAATACACTTCCAAAGGTGCCAAACTAGCTGAAACCTGGCCAGAGCTCTAGGCATTGCCTATTGCTAAATAGGTGATGTGCTATGCCCAACTCGACAAGGCTCGGGAGTTGTGTCAGGCACAACTTTCCTGCCCATGGGATGACCAAAGCACGACATTTAGAGGTTCGTGGGCCAATCTCAGATTGTGTTGAGTCTTTTAGATTTGTTCATATATATATATATATATATATATATAACATAACGAAACAAGATATCAATACCTCATAGCCAAGCAAAGTTATTACAGGTCGAATGCGTGACACAAGATTTTCAACAGTTCCTCTAGGTAATCCATCCCCACCAGATATAAAGAATTCCTGAATTTTTCCAAAAAAAAAGGTAAAAAGAATGGCAGTGAGTTGTGTGACAGCATAACTTTCCATTAGAACTTCATGTATCCAGATTCTGGAAAGCAATTTCAGCATAGTGGTGGCTTATCATACCTTTAGGATTTCAAGATCATCTTCAATTAACTTGGCATCACTTAAGAAGAATACACGTGAAGGTCCTCCATCAAGTATTACTCGCAACAAACCATCCTACAGATGAGAAAAAATAAATCATTACCAAACCCACTCTTGAATGCTTTGTCAGCATGTTAAATACCAGTGATGCTTGAAGGAGCCCTGTGACAACCCGATCCCTGAGTGGCTCAACGATAACATCACAAAGCTGATTTAAAACCTGCAAAAAACAAGGTTTAACTCCAGCATATTGAATAGAAAAAATGACTGTAAGAAAAAATATATTAAAAAATCTCATTTTAGAATTGTGAAGTTGCAGAGCAATAAGGCATCTATTGGTATACCATGATGGCTGTGGATTATAACTTCCATCACAATTAGTTGTAATCTTTTCAAATTAAAAAAAACAACAACAATTAGTTGCTGTTTGATGACTTTGGTCCTTAGGCCACATTATTTGCTTAACTTGAAAGCAATGGCTAAATCAGGATGTAAACTGAAAAGTTTACATTCTCAAGCTTCAAAGCTTCAATTTATCAAATAAATGAGAAATCAGCTAAATTGTTGGCAATGAGAATTAGTGGATGGACTAATGTATGGTCCTCTTCTGATCATGGGGAATCTCGATGCTGGATATAAGTGGATTAATCAGCAACAAAAAATGAATCGATCAGATTAGTATTCTTCGACTTCCGTTCATGTTTGAACATTGTCAATGTAATTAAAAATGATTTACTTAATATAATACTCATGATATTACCTGCGCAGAGCTCAAACGATAAGATTCATGGAGTTGACCCTAAGTAGTTGGGACAAACACAACATATTAGGATGATAAGAATGCCCTTGGATTCCTGCTTGAAGTGATCTTGTGTTTTAATTCAACGATCTGAATTCTGATTATTGTGCTAATGTTTCATGAAATTTTACTTGGCGTCTAAAATCAACATGCTCGACATGAAGAATTTCTTTAAAACTGGAACAATTATTTTTTCTTCTCGATGTTGTCATATAGATAACACTTACTCCAAGTATTTGATACCTAAATTAGACGCTGGGAGTTCAACACACCTCTTGCAGAATAAGGCAGAAAGTATTACTAACTGCATCATAGACTTGTAGCAACTCTGAAAATATGGAAATTGGAAGTACTCATTCTTTAACCAAATTATTCAAAAACTATTATTTAATCATAACTGCCCAAGTTAGCTTACAATAATTGCAATTGCACTTCTCTTCAAACCAAGGTTTTAAACAAGGTTTAAAATCTCGACTCGTATCGGAATTTTGGTCTGCGACCGGAACGATACGGTTTCGGTATCGTATCGTCCGTGCCGATACTATTTCGGTATTTTTTTAAACATTAATATTAATTATTTGATTTTTTTTTAAATTTTAGTTAATTTTTAAAAAAGAATTTAAAATTTAATTTTACCTAAATTATAAATTTAGAATTTAGAATTTTAATAAAAATATATTTTAATTTTTAATTTTTATTTAATATATAAATTAATTAATAATTTATTTAATTAAATTATATATATATATATATATATATATATATATATATATTTATTTATTTATATTTTTAGAAAATCAGAAATTGATCGCGATCGCGATCATATTGTCCGATCGACGCGTGCGATCGGAATGCGCGCTTCCGATCGCGCCGCTACGCATCGCGCGCGCCTCTGCGTCGTCGCGACGCCTTCTTAGACGCAGTGCAGCGTTTCGATTTCGGTGATTCGTCGGAACGAAATTTTTCAGTGATTTCGTCCGAAACGGCTCGGAATTTAAAACCTTGGTTTTAAATGCCGAGCCGCGAAATTCGATCATGGCCAAACGACACGATTTCGATATCGTATCGTGCGTCTTAAATCTTGTTCGATAATATAAATTAATTAATAATTTATTTAATTAAATTTATGGTTTAATTAATTTATATTATATATAAAATTTTAATTAATAATATTATAATATAGAAATTATAATTTAGTTAATTATATAAATTTAATTTTTAATTAAATTGGGATAGTAGATTTGGATCGCGATCGCGATCTCGCGATCGCATGGGGATCACGATCGCAATCCCGTGATCGCGATCGCGCGGGGAATGCGATCGCGATCCCGCGCCATTCGCCGTCGTTGCTCTGTCACGCAAAATTTCGCACAGCGTTTCTTTTCGATCGCGCGTCAGAACGAAATGTTTCGTCCGTTTCGAGCGAAACGAAACGAAAATTTAAACCTTGCTTCAAACTCAATTTCCATCTAAATGTATAATAATCTCTAGGTTACTGATCCATGGATTAACTTACTGAATCAAAAGCAACAATGAGTGCCTCCAACCGAGCTTGAGAAACGGAATTCTTGTAAAGATTGCTAATAAATGGCTCCCTCAAGTCCCAGAAAATGACCTTTGTTCCTAAACAACCAAAAAAGAAAAAAGTGTTGGCACTTAACTCTTTGAAACTCATGAATCAACAGAAATCTCAAGAGACATAAAATAGTACCTGAAAATTCACATATCTTGTCAATAGCTGCATTAGTTTCCTTTCTACTTCTATCAAATGCATTCTTCTGATTCGAGTTGAAGCTTGTAGACTTATCACTCATTGGATGCCCTACATAAAATTTACACCTACATAAAATTCCTTCCATAATGCTGATCTATAAGTAAATATCAGCTTGTGAGATATCAATATATGACATGATAAATTGAAGCAAAATAGATTGTCCATAAATGAATATTCCTCTCATCATGATCATCAGTGTCAATGTGTGACCAAAGGAAACTAACTACCATAATTATCCATTGTAAGAGCAAAGACTCTAAAGCCGTGGAAGTCTTTTGATCCTTCTCCATTGATGTATAACTATAACTATAAACTAGTATGATAACTATTTACTGATATCATATCCGCACTAAATAAATTCAATTAATTGCCACTTTCTTACACAAAGCAATTTTAAATGATGTAACTGACAAAGTAAAAATAGGATGGATCCTTCTGCAGTTTTATTTAAAAAAAAAAAAAAGTCCAAGGGGCACACGAAGGAATTCCTTTTCATTTCAACAATTTTTTTTAATCATATTATCAAATTGTCACAAATATAACGTTCTTATTGTATAATAAAGCAAAATATCTATAACTCTTGGGATTTTCATGTTCATCCACCTTAACAGTGATCATTGACAGCATACACTTAATTGCTCACAAATGGCATTTCCTATATTTCATAATAAATCTAGTTCCCTTGGTCTTCAAATCTTTGTTTTAACTTTTTTTTAATGCAAAACTTAAATTCCCTCTATGACCAATTTTATACTAGAAAATGAATTCGCCAAACTAATCTTGTAGAATACACACACCAAGGTCCATGTACCTATTACTTCTAAAGAGTTCTTTCCAGTACCCCCCTCCAGTTATTGTCTTCCATTTATTGGTTAATATGCATGCAGAGACGCTTTTCAGAATCTACAGTTATCACGTTTTTCAAATGGACCCATTTCATATCTAAAATAACACAATACGATTGGTGAATCTACAGTCCACTTAATTTATTTAAGAATTCATCTTTTACACTGATTCTATTAATAAATGAATGGATTTACACTAACTTTATGAGTAGCATAAACTATAATGAATGGATTTACACTACCTACATTAATAATAATCATGATTCAACTTCAGTAACTGCTAAGAAAAGGATAGAATAAAGATATTATGAATACATGCTCAAGGGATAATTAGTACAGGTACGTACTGATGCTAAAATTTTCTTGCTTCTTCCTTGTCCAACGATCATAAATGCTGTCTTCCAGTTTATTTAATTGAGTAATGGCATACTGTATGCAAGAACAAATCATACCAATTATACTATAAAAAAATTAAATATCATTGTAAGCTGTACAGAAAAGATGGACTACTTTCGAGTTTTAACCATTAAAGGTTTATAACTAGAATGACATATATAACCACAACAAAACACAACCCAGAAGTTCCTTACAGATGAAAAACATGTGCATGTGCAGAAAATTATTCAAAATCATTTAAAGCTACTTAGCATTCATAATAACTTCTTACTATAAGACATTAATGAATTTCCTAAGCTACTAAGTATTGACATGTGCAGAAGCAGTGGCAATCTCTCTCCGCCTTCTCTGTCCTTTTCTTCCTCCCAGTCAGTTTCTTCCTCATTGTTGTCGACCAACACCACATCAAGATCTTGGCAAAAAAACAATATTTTAAACCTTGTTGAATATTAAAGGTGATATAGCCTTACAGACAAGGCACCAGAGATATAAGATTTATGTGGATGGTCCCAAATATTTACTATCTAGACCAGTCCATACACAATAAGAATCCCTTTCCCACTTGTATAGAAAATGAAAATGTTATTGGTATTTAGCTTAAAATTTTTAGCCAAATGCCTGATTGGAGACTGTATTTCAAATAAGTTATTTCACTCTAACTCATATCTTCTAATGATCATACAAAAATGGATCTCTGCAATCTGATGTAAGCTCAAAGAAATATTAGGAAATTCATCTGCGATTGGGCGCATCACTTTGGTCTTTTTTGGCTAGCTTTTTTACCATTAACTCAAAAAAGTCATTGTGAACGAATTACTCAGGTTGTGCCAACAATATTTTCCTCATTGTAAGAGTCCTAAATATTTATTACAACAATTTTAAACAAAATTTGGGTATTAATCTAGAAGGGCCAAACTGCAAAGCTCTATGGGCATAATTGTAAGCCTAGACACCTGTATGAGAGATTAAGTTCGGTTGGGAAGAGCCCACTCTAAAATCTAATTTCCCCTAACCTTATTCTTACCCATGGCTCTGAAACATCCTTCCAACAGATAGTTCCTCATCTCGATTTCATTCAAGTATACAGATGAGCAGAAGTAACTAAACAAAAGATAATGCAAAATCACTATATCAACAATCATGTTCCATATAAAGTTCCAAGTATAAGCTACATGCAACCGTCGGGTAGTATTCCTCATGAAGTACTAAGCCCCCTTGGTCTTACCCATGGCTCAGATTGAACCTGCTACCCCGCTACCCAATTCACCTAGAGAATCATGCACTTCTCCATTCTGTTGTTTTCACAAATTTGCCTCTTTCCA
The DNA here is from genome assembly GCA_025175895.1 of Wurfbainia villosa. Taxonomy (NCBI): domain Eukaryota; kingdom Viridiplantae; phylum Streptophyta; class Magnoliopsida; order Zingiberales; family Zingiberaceae; genus Wurfbainia; species Wurfbainia villosa. The sequence goes on along the minus strand of CM045991.1, from coordinate 44,459,592 downwards.
AAAAAATTTATCTTGAACCAGCCAACATCAGAAACCAACTTCTGGCTAGCATACATCCTATAATTGAATGGGCATTCAAAGAAAGAACTTTTATCTTAAATATTTGGTCATTTTCCAACTAATACCAACCGCTTAACATATTTCTGTTGACTGTTCAAGTTGACTGCATGAATTAAGACACGTTAAAACACTGCAAACTAATGCATTAAACAAAATTAAACCAAGTAGTGCTAGAAAAATAGTGAAGCAAATAATCAATAGTAATAAAGGTTTAACATAATAAACTATACTTGAAATAGAAGTTCGCTAGATATATTTTACAATAAAACCACCATGCAAGCGCAAATTATGCCATCAAAAGACACACAAGAATGAAATTGGTCAAATAAATATACAGAATCATATTGGAAGTCAAAGGAGGCAAAGTAATATTTTCTGAAGGATAATGGAAATACTACAAAATTTAAGATACAAGAATAGCATAGGAACTCACGTGTAGAGTATTCAATCGTACACACAATTTTACAGTTGTCAGTGAACTTATTTGACTTGATTTTTTATCTTCTGTCAGTCTAATTTCTGCTACTTCTTTCTTTACAAATGCCTTGATTCCACTTTCTTTCTTGTACCGAGTAAGAATAGGTTCAGGCGGTATTAGATCCTCTTTATTAACTGCAGGAACCATATCCACAATGATAAACTATAAGACAACAAATCATGAATCCATTGCATCAAATTGATATTAACACGTCTGATGTTTTTAGATATATTTAACTGCAAATCCTGACATACCTAGTTAATTTCTGATATACAGTTGATAAAATACAAACAACGACAGTTCACAAAATTATACTTTATATCACCTAACAACAGGAAATGACAATCATGTACACTATCATCAGGAAAAACAAAAAACTGTTTTTAAAATGCTACTAGGAAACAAAAATATGAACTTCAATGCACCAGAACAAAAGGATCAAGTCAACCACAAAATTAAGATATAGTAGCATTGCATGAAACTTTAAAGATAGATCTTGAATCTTCCAAATCACTGACTGTTAATTAAGATAACAGAAAGGAATAATTTAGAAGAAACCAAAACCATAAATACTAAAATTCTAAAAAACTATCAATCCTTCCAGTAAACCTTCCACCATCCTGCTGCTGGTAGCTTAAGGTATAGTAAAATGACCAGATCTGTTATTCTATACTTGTATTAGCACTCATTGTCATGTGTTACAGAGAGAGAATTAAGTGACAACAGACCAAAATATCATCTGCAATACCATGTCAATTTAAATTAGAAAAAAAATTTATCACAAAGGTTATTGTTCTTGGTACAAGGAAGGCTAATGAACAAAAAGAATCAACTTGGTATTATGTAATGAGAGAAAACAGGTATCACTCACCTAGCTTTTCAATTACTCCTTGTGTATAAACTACAAATGTATTGTCTAGACTACGGCAAAGGCTGTTAAGTTCTCCAACACCCATTGGTACATTAAGAGCAAAAAACTGATCAACCGTCTGCAATTAAAAAATTAACACTGATAAGATGAGCTGAAGATAAATTTTGGAAGGATCCCTTTCTTTTTAATTTAGAACACAATAGCAAATTACATAAAAGCCCACGTGCACCAAACATTCCTAACAAAGAATATCACAAAATATTCAAAATTTCTTTCCTAGCACTCAAAATAGGTTTAAGTGTTCAGTTTTACTTCTTCAATTATTCTGTAGACTTCAACAATGGAACTTCCATGTCGCTGCTGAGGTGATATAGACTCCCACTCCTACAAAATAATTTGAGTTACATGAGCAAGACATCTGAGTAAATAATAAATCAAACAAGGTGATCTATATTTAAAACTCATCTTTCAACATCACACATATTAGGAAAAATAATAATAAATGTTTTAAGTTCCAACAAACAAGAAATATGGCATGAAGTGTCATAAAGACAATGCAAGTTGCAGCAAGAAGCAAGTTGCAGCTCACAAGAACCAAAAACAGGAAATATGAAGTCATTACATGTTAAACATCTCAATGAAATCTGATAGAAGAAATAGTTTAGCCAATCATGGCTTGTTAAAACATTAGCTATAATCAGAGTATCAAATGTGTGTTGTTTCAATCGAGCCAACAGGCACAGCTGAAATATCTCATGCTGTCAACCGAACCAGACAGACAAGCTTTTTTCCATGGTGAACTGCAGCACTTGTGATGCAGGATTGGACAATAGAGATAAGTCCTCATTCTCTGCTTTGAGATGTGGCAGCATGAGTGATTTTTCCAAATCTTCCTTTTTGTGGTGTGGCACACAGAACACTGACTAGCACTGTAATCGTCTCTAGGCCAACCAAGCACCAAAATCGCCAACATGGAAAGGGATTTTAAATGTAAAGTAGGTTAATGGAATATATATGAGAGCAAAGTCCTCTTATATATATGAGTAACATTACGGAGCCAAGAAGCTAATAGTGCATGGAAATAAACTTTCCCAATTAATCAAAGTAATGATCTACCTCCTGTTGAACAGACCGCTTGACCCATCCCATGATTCTGTCTAACTGCAAATTGATCCAGCGCAAAACCAAGGTACCAGATATCTTTTCAACCTAAGAAAGAAAAAGACGTTATTAGATTATTCACAATGTGGCCCCGGCATACTTTTTAAAAGCATGGTACTTCACTATATTTCAATCTCAACAATGACAATTATTTTTACTTTATGTTTCAAAATAAAGCCATGTTCTAACATGAATATCATGTGTTAGTATAGGACTATGATAAGTGGCATGGACTAATCTGTAAATGTTTTAACTATCAGGAGCCTTTTTGTATGCATCCATACTTTATATACATAGGTAGTGGGGGTAACTAGCGGTGGGCACTGTTCGGTTACAAGTTTCATAGATAAAACTGAGCCTAAACCAACTTCTTTTTGGTTTGAAAAAATCAAACCGAAACTGAAATAGTTTGCGTTGAATCTGAACTGAAAATTTCAGTTCGGTTTAAACTGAGACTTTAATTAAAGAGAAAGTAACAAACTAAGGGCATAGTAAGTATATGGCAGCAAATGGATGCAATTTCTTGCCCTTTTATGCCAGTCCATTGATCTTAGCCTTATGAGCATCTTCTGTTACTATTTATCTTGCTATGAGACCTGGTTAATTTCGTAACTTAAACTTGTGATATCTAAGTCACACGGCAGCAATTTTACCATTGTGTCAAGGCTCTCCTTTGCACTTCTATTAAAACCTTACATAGCAACAATGTTAAGGAGATTTTTTCTCACTCATTTTACTCATTTCTCTCAAATAACCATATTCTCCATCAATCCCCATGTTGGCATACCCCAGAATAATATTGAAAAGAGAAATAACAACAATCTAGTCAAAACTGCTTGAACACTCTTGCACATGGGCGTTCCCCTTTCCTAGAGGGGTATCATCCTTACTACTATCTTATTAACTGCACATCATGTTGTGTAACTGCAATATGTTGCTAGCTAGCATTTATAATGTTGAATCAATAAATGGAGGGGCAAAATTAGACAAATGCAAATAAGACAAACAACAAACATGCAGAGATAGGCAGATAGAGAAAGGGAGAAAAAAATGGATAAATTAAGAAAAGAATTACCTGATACAGAGATAAGTTTTTTCTACAGTAACCATCCAATTGATCCTCTCCAAATGAAGATGAAATTACTGACAAGACATACTGTTCAAGACTTTCAGCTACAGGAAAAACAGTTACAACATCCTCTGTAAGATGCTCTGCACGATCAAGAAATGGTTTCTGGAACAACATGCAAATAAAAGATTTACAAAACTCTGTTAAACAAAATTTCACTAAATAATAGAATATAAAAGAGTGCCAAAGAGGCAAATATTGCATAATAGAAATGAGATGCTGACTTACCAACTTATATCCATAAAATTTGTGAAGTAAGGAAGCAGAAATAACTGCTGCTTTTGAATACCATTTTGTAAATATAGGCATAAATATGGTTGAGTCTTTCTTTAATAGTTTTTTTGACTCCTCTCCAAGATATGCCAAAACATGCTCATGCTCTGTATCAGCTCGAACTTCAGCAGCATGTGTGATCTGCAGGAAATAAAATAAGTGCGTCACTAATATAAATGGATCCAGTGAAGTACTATAACAAATCATAAAAAAAATAGGAAAAAAAAATTATTTCATGCATTAAACAGGTGAGGACGTAATGAAAAATTCATGGGAAAGAAATGCAAGTTGTACATCTCTAGAGAATTCCTTAGTCTCAAAAAGAATACAAGCATATCCTTCTTTCAATTTGCTGGCTAATAGCACAAGCAGCTTTGCTACATAACTCCAGAAAAGAAAGTACTTTGGTCAAGTCAATCCATACCATATCTGCATATTCAATGACAATGATAAGAAAATTTATCCTCAACTACTCTCAAATTTTTTTGGGCAGAACCTAGCAGCTCCAAAATTCCAAATTGAAGTGCAAGATGAATCATTTATTTTGAAGCTATATATATATATATATAGTATTTGAAATGACTACAATCAATGAGTGATCCCATATTAGTTTGTCCTATCCATCCCATATTTGATTATGATCTGAATTTCTAGAAAGTAGAATGTGATAAATCAGTGATAAAAGAAAGATTAGGATTCAAATTCAAACAGCTTCGAAATAGAGAAAAGAAAGCGAAGACAAAATAGAGAGTAAACTTTCACAGTCGACTAAAAGAACTAGCAAAGTTGGTGCCTCTAGTCCATTACAACAACAACAACAAAGCCTTATCCCACTAGGTGGGGTTGGCTATATGGATCCTTCTACGCCATTGGACTCTATCCCCTACTATATCATTATCTATATTTAAATAAATTTTATCTTGTTTTATTATTGCTAACCAAGTCTTTTTTTGTCTTCCTCTTCCTCGTTTGATGTGTATATTTGTCATTGTTTCACATCGCCTAACTAGAGCATTTATTGGCCGTCTAAGTACATGTCCGTACCACCTTAAACGTGTCTCTCGGAGCTTTCCTTCAATAGATGCAACACCGACTTTTTCTCTAATGCTCTCATTTCTTATTCTGTTCATCCTCGTATGTCCGCACATCCACCTTAACATCCTCATCTCTGCAACTCTCATCTTTTGCTCATGTGCTCGAGTCGTAGCCCAACATTCAGCGTCATATAACATAACAGGTCTAATCGCTGTTTTGTAGAACTTCCCTTTAAGTTTTAGAGACACTTTACGATCACATAAAACACCCGACGTTTTCCTCAATTTTAACCATCCTGTTTGTATTCTATGTAAAACATCTCTCTCAATCCCTCCATCATCTTGCAAAAATGATCCTAAATATCTAAAGCTCTAAGTTCTAGACAACTCGTAATCTCCTATCTTAATACTTGTCTCATTACGTCTAATATTGCTAAACTTAAATTTCATATATTCTGTCTTTACTCTACTAAGCCTAAAACCTTTCCCTTCTAGTGTTTCCCGCCAAGATTCTAGTTTAGCATTTACTCCTTCATGTGTCTCATCTACCAAAACAATATCATCTCCAAATAACATGCACCACGGTACTGTGTCTTGAATATGTCCAGTGAATTCGTCCATAATTAGTGTAAAAAGATATGGACTTAAAGCTGATCCTTGATATAACCCTATCTTTATTGGAAATGCTTCAGTTAATCCGTCTGAAGTCTTCACTTTGGTCATTACTTCCTCATACATATCCTTAATTAGTTCAATATATGTTACACTAACGCCTCTGGTCCATTAAAAGAGGAAATTGCTAGAAGAGAGAAGTAAAGTTCCAGTACAAATTTTATTAAAAAGGAGAAGATTCTGGTCATAAATATATGACAAAACTCAATCATTCTGATTGATAAGGTCTAACCATTCTGATGATGAATCATGAACCAACAAAGACAGCCAAACTTGATGCGAGGAAAAACTATGACATTTGAACAGAAGACTCACTCTTGCAAAAGCAGTTTTAATGGAAGAAGAGATGTATGTCTCAATCTGGTCTTGATCCAAAAAGTCTGTAACCTGCTTCATAAAATCACTATCATATTGAGCTTTGGAGTATTATTTCAATAAAGACTACTTTTAGTTTCCAATTTTGTATAATTTATCAAGTCTGTAACTGTAAGGTGTGGCTTTCTTGGTGAAGAAAATGCCTCCGTGAAAAGTTAAATTTTGAAATCTGATGACTTTGTTAGTCAGCAAGAAGCTTTAGAAATATCTGTTAGACTAATTCAATCACAAAATATTTGAAGAACAAACTTGTTCATTTTCTTCAAGTAAGATCCTGTGAGTAAGCATGGCGACTGTCAATGTCTCTGCCATTGTAGATGCTCCCTGCATTTAATATACCAATGAGAAAAGAATACTTTGACAAAGCCAAGCAGAGGCTAACAGATCAAAGTGAAATATAAAATTTATCTGTTAAATGATTACCGACCAAGAACATCCAATTCAGAAGTAATATAACACATAGAAGCGAATAGCAAAACCATAAAACAAATCTGTCGAGTTGTAAACAGCTGTGTCGAGTTATAAAACTAAAGGGTTTAGTCAGAAAGATATCAGTTGTGTACAGAGTAGGAGATTCCTTAAATTAAGGGGCTCTATTAGAAAGATATCTTATATTTAGGAATAAGTTAGTTTCCTATTTTATATATTGTAATCTTGTATATAATACTGGGTATTCCCATTCTGAAAGAGAGATCAATTTTTTTCCACAAAATCATCCATATCTGATCTGATGATATGCTATTCAAAGATGAGCCATATTTGATGTTTTAAGTATATTGAGCAGCAATATATAATTGACCTAGAAGCATAGCGAGCTTCAAATATCTTAATCTGCTATTCTACCAAAAGCATATATTGATAAAGATATTATTATGGTGTGAGAAAACTAGAGAACCGTTTCTTGAATCTTCCAGACATATAGGCTGAAATGAAAATTAAGGTTGTCTCTGTCCCCTACTAGAGTCAATCTATTGGCCAATAGATATCACCTAATAAGAAAATATAATATAATATCTGAAACTCGTGTTTATCTCAACTATTTGAAATCAGCAACATGGATTCATTCTTCTATTAAGCTCTACACAAGATTGCATCCCAAGTCATACCACAAATATGGTTAAGATACATGTTTACAAGGATTTAGATATTTGTAATGTTGGCTATCAAAGCCTAAAGAAATCCTCAACCTTTTTCTTTCGGGCTTGCTTCAGCATTAACATTGAATTATTGCCTTTGATTGATGAATAATAAACCATGGGTGCTAAGCTTTATTAATGTGACACATACATTATAGAAAAATGTTGATAGCTGCTGTACTTTTTAACATATAAAGAACTAATATATGTCTAACATCCAGCACCAGGTAGTATTGACAAATTTGGCAGTTGGTCTCATGATTACAGAAAGCTTACATTGCGGACATACCTCTGAAAAATGCAGATGATAATCACTAAGCTTCTTATCAACCCATTTCTTAATTGGCAATAAGAAAGAATTGAAAAATGTCAAGTCGCCCCGCCCATTTTCGCTTTCAATTGAACAACAAAGACTTTTCAAGTGTAGCCTTTCTTGTGGACCACGCTGCTCCTTCAGAGGTATTTTCCTCAAGTGCTGAATGACAAATTGCAGGAGCTTTTGCTCACCTGTAATAGCAAACTAAATATTGACAAAATAAACTCCAGTTAGACAGAACAATGTCTAACATATCCAAGTGTGTGCGACAATGTAAAGTTACAAAATCTCAAATCAAAATTGAAACAAATTGCCTCATTAGAGGCTGTTACAACCAATGCTCCAATGCTGTGGTTCAGATATCTTGAAATCTAAATAGCCAATATGTTATTTCAAAAAATAATAATAATAATTGGGAGACAACTTAAATTAGAGGCTGAAAATTTGTAACAATCATTCAAGTGTGATATGATTGGTAGTCCATCCCTGTACTCAGCTATAAGCCCAATATAGAGGACTTTGGCCCATTTATCTCCTCTCACTCTAATTGGGACTCCATCTTACACTCAGCATATAACCCTGTTATGTTAAATCTTTAGCCATTTATAGTATCGTTTATTCCTTACATTTTATTAGGTTGTTTAGGATGATGATATGGTGACTCTGTGTTACCTTGTTTATTTTATCATACTAATTAATACTAGCTTAGAGGGAAGTCTTGGCGCAACGGTAAGGTTGTTGTCTTGTAACCAAGAGGTCACGAGTTCAAATCTTGGAAACAACCTCTTGCAAAAAGCAAGGTTAGCCTGCGTACAATGGATCATTCTCCGGGACCCCACATGGTGGGAGCTTCGTGCACCGGGTTGCTTTTGATTAATACTAGCTTGATGTTAATTTTGCTCACATTACCACATTGATGTTGTTAGGTGCAATAGCTCATGCAATTATCTTAATGGTAATATAATATTCACTCGCTCATTATATAACCTCAATGTAAAGATGATACTTAAGTGAAAACATGAAAATTATTGTATAATTGAGATTAAAAAAAAATCTAATTTAAGCTATTAAAATGATTAATCAATGTAGCCATTTCCCTTTGCTTATTGAACTGTTACATTACAATTATTCAAGTCCAGGTTCACTTCTATTTATGCCCACTGGGCTCATTTGTATTCACACACCTATTTTTAAATTTGCAAGCCAAGACAGGACATTGGAGTCCAGACTAATTTGCTCAGAGATGCCTCAAGTGTCAACAAATTTTCTGCTTTACTTGCTATGAAATTTCTATTTTTTTTTTGTGAAAGCTTCTGAATTTGCTGTTTCAGACATTACTATTTTGCCAATGCATTGTTATTCATTTTATGGATACTTAAAGGTTGTTTTTTATGTTTTGCAGTAAGATTTTTTGTTTCACTGACTATATTTAGTGGAGTTGATTACTTTAGTTGATTGTATGTTTTGACATTGAAGCTAAAACTGAAGTGTTTTACTCAAAGTGTTGAATATGCTTTCTGTGGCATATAAGTTCTCATTACACATTGCAAGTCATGTTGTTGCAGGAAACAATATTACTTGTTGTATTGTGGATGAGAACTAAGTTGTTATAGTGATAAAACTTATTTTTCATAAAATGCTAAGATGGCCCAAGGCGAAACTTTTTTCGTAAACAGGGGAAAAAAGTGTAGTGGAGTTCAAGTGAAGAAATTGCCATATGGCCCAAGGCGATACTTCCCCTTGGAAGGTCATCCTCGGGCATGACACCCTTAGCAAAATCCAAAGGTATTCCGAGCTGAAAAAAAGCATCATTCTTCAGTCTAATATCGAATAATATAGTATATCAAGATAGCCCATTATTTACAAGATTCATATGAATAACAATAAATCATTCTTCTTCTATCAAGCTTAACACAAAAAGGTTCTGATATGCAGCAAGAATAAGAAACCAGGAAAGACTTGTCAATATCCTTAAGTAGGCATAATAAGCAGTATGGAGATAATTTACCGACAAATTTTAGCTATCATTTACCTGACGAAACAAAACCCATGCATAACATGTTTCATGGATCGTCTCTGTAATACCTAAAGTTCGCCAAGTACTCTTCAAAAATTCAAGAATTTCCTCTACCTCCTGGAATTATTAAGCAAAATAGAAATTATGTGATACAGTGCTAAAATATAAAACTCAATTATCAAAGTTGAATAATCAACATTCACACGTAGTGTCAAACAAAACCTCTGTAAGTTTTCCCTCGTCCAATATGTCGAAAACACTAGAGAGCATTTTCTCATACAGCCTAACATTAAGGGGATAGCCATCAGCCCAGTGGCATACTTCTCCAGTTAAATCACCCCTAGCTGGTCTCTCTGCAAGTGAGGTAGCAATTTCCTTGAGTGATCTTAGACATTCTACACGCTGAACTTCAGCAGCAGCTGGTTGAAGAAACTGGAACATTGGCAACAAAAAACTATGAACATGCAAGTCAAACTTATACCTTTTCAATATAAAAATAAGCAAAACAGACAGTGGGTACAAAATGGATAAAGAATGTTAGCTGTAAAGAAGAGAGTCATCTGATGCCTTTAAAGAATGTAACCATAAAGAAGAAAGCCATCTAATGCCTTTATACAAGATGTACCTCTGCTTCTTCAATCTTTCTGAGAAGGTTCCTAAACTCATTGCCCTTACGCCCTGATTCTGTAAATCCAACCACTGGGTGGTTTATGAGACCTTCTTCTAATATATTTAGCTGAGTAACATCACACAGAGATAATGGGTAAGAGAAATATGACTTCATTTTCTGAGCGACAGTAACGACTAGTTGAGTTCAGCAAGAATATGAATTACCTGCCTTTTCTGCCACCGGAGAAAAGCTTTCTTGTCAGAAAATTCTGTTCTTGATATGCAACATAACAATTCCAGTGGAATCAAGAGGTGATCCATTCTTTTTCCCACTTTACCAACAAGAGCATTAAGTAATCCTTGTCTTGTTCTGATATCCATGGATTCTGAAATCTGCAGAGTATCTATAATTCTTAAGAAAAAATATCAGGCAACAGTAATAAAAGTAAATTGTATTTTAAGTGAATGGATTAGCTTAGCTACAACTTACAGGACTTGGAGGAATCCATTCTACATGGTATTACTATAAGGTAGGCTAGTCAAATACAAATTGAAATTAACAACTTTTACAGGAAGTATTTAAGATAACATTTAACTTGTAATTCTTCTAGGTGAAACATTCCTTATTATATTTATTATAGCAATTTTAGTTGTTGTAAGTTGTAATTCTTCTCCTTTCTTGAGGATCAAATGTGCTTAAATTTTCACTAGGAAGTTATTAAATTATTCAATGATGTCAAATTGAAGATTCAATTTAAAAATTAAACCAAAATGATAAAATAAAGAGAAAAGGCTAACTTTTTACAGGAATGTCAACAATGTTACTCCGTATCGGTGAAACAATAAATTCCAGCAACATATTCATAAATATAATACAACATTTTTTCTCATACTACTAGCATAGAAAATTTGGCTAAATATTGATGTGCAAGATAAGAACAAAGGAAAGACCTCCAGCTGGGCCCGCATTGTCTCTAATAGACCTACTAAACCCGTAGCACGCGGTGCTGCGGATGTAACATCTTCATTCTTGCTATGACGAAGCTTCCTCATCAATGTAGATTTCCTCACTTTCTTCTTTTCCTTTGATGGTACAATGAGCCCACTAAATACACATCCAGAAATTTGCAAGTTTCAGGTTATTAATTATGTATGAATTTGTAAAGACAATATCCATTTGATTTGAGAGTGCATATATATGTAAGTAAAAGTGTTTGACCAATTGCCAAAAAAAATCAAAAAATGCACAAGTTCAGAATTTACCCTGATGCACCAGCAGAAGCTACAAGAATTTCATAGGCAGTTTCTCGAAGATCATCATCATTAATACCTGCACAAATAGAAAATAAAGGGTTAACTATTTTGTAATATCAGAAGGTTATCAAGGAGCATTAACGTGACTCCTTGTTAGACACTACCAACGCTCCACTGTCAATACAAGAACTACTGGTAGTTTCAATATTCATGAAAGGACCAACATAAAGACATAAATCTCAGTAATCTATTTTTATTCAGGAGTTGCTCCAATGATGGAGTCATCTTCCATTTTCACCAGTAGAGAAAATAGCAGCGAGATAGCCAAAGTGAACACCATCATTTCAATTTGGAATGGATCTAACTCGGATATATTTTACCTACTATACATTTGAAAGGAAAAAAGACACTTTTAGGACAAAAATGTATTTATTTTGCCATTGACAACTACTCGAAAATGCCAAGTTTATTAATTCATTTAGTTGTGATATTATCATAAGACAAATTTGCCAATCACTCACCCTTGACCAAAGTGATAATTCAATTTCTCGCAACATTGCATCAGAATATTCTTGACTTCACAAGATAGTCTTTGTTAAACAATAAAAGGATTGAGTACTTATTCAAGGTACCTGTGCTAAACAAAGGCAACCTAAGTGAAAGATCATCTGCATCAGTTGGTTGTTGTCTGGAACTCCTGAGACTACCGACTTCTTCTTCATCATCCTCAAAGTCGTCAATATCATCAACAGTTAATTCATGATCCTGATCTTGTGGAGGCTCAAATGACTCTGATCTTGACAAGTTTGTTACAATTTGTGATGGTGTTGCAACTGGAACAGGCGGAGGAGCCCGACTTGGAGGAGAACCAGATGATTCAGAATTTGTAACCAAAAAGAAGTCTTTCTCTGGTCCAGCATTACTCTACAAAAGAAAAAACAAGAAAATACTATAGATTAATACAATTTTGAAAATAGAAGCAGAGTAATCGAAGAAATTCTAAAAATGGAGAAACGAGAATGGGCAATAAAAAAGAATAATCAACAAATGTAACTACTTAATTTCAAAATAAATGTAACAAAATTTCATTGTTAATAGGTACAAACAATACAATTGCAGCAGTAGGGGCAGTCCCATGTGTCTCAGTAGGTGAACTCATGAAAGTCTGCATGCCTCGAGCAGCAATCTCCCAAGGGAGATGAGAGAATATGAAGTTATAACAGAACTTCATTGCTTGAATGAATAGATCAATAGGATTAGAGGGATCTTTAATAAGGTTTTGCGACAATCTGATCTCATTAGGATACTAGCAAGATAGACAAGGTGTGTTGGAAATAGTAAAAACAAAAATAAAATAAAATTTGTATGTTAGATCTGAAATCACTTATTTGAAAGTGGTATATTTCATATGCTGCAATAGTTCACTCTTCTTTCCTTCGACGAAAGAAGGAACAAAAATTCAATTACCAGAAACCTTGTACGCTCTGAAGAACTTCTTAAGACTTACCTTCATTTACATATTAACAAAGAAAAACCTGTTAAATCATATAACCTAGCCTAGAATAGTTAATCTGACAACAGTTAAGTGGATAATGTGTCAACTCCTTAACAGACAATAACACCCAAACTTTTTCTTTGACAGCATGATTTGGTGTTAAAAAAATGTGCGAACTAATGAATATATTTTTAACCTAAAAAAAAGAACAAGCTTGAATACCTCATAATCTCAACTCGTTTCATTCAAGAATAAAGCTTATAATAGTTTATGCACAAACTTGTTTACAAGTTTGTCCAGCACAGATTCATGACCATGTTCATTAACTTGTTTAATCGAATATAGAGAAAACTTGTATCTATTTGAGCACATTAAAAGCTAACGCTTGGTACCATATCAATAAGTTTTTAATCAATAAGCTTGAATATCAAATTTAAAGCTCGATATTGAACTCAGTTCCAGCTAGTTTATTTTGCTAAGGAGTAGGCTTGAACATAGTTGAGCATGGTTTGACTTGCCTCAGCTCGTTTGGAGCCAGCAAGATGCAGCTAACATCAACAATGATCACATGTAAAAAAGAAAATAAAAATTTAAAAAAAAGTTTATGATGGTTATCTAGATTTCCACCAGAATTTGAGTGACATATCAGTACATTTGAATAAAATAATTACCAACCCACTACATTGCATAACCAATGTACCTTTACCATTTCTACAAACTTCATAACTCAAAATTTTCAATGAGCAAAATCATGGCTTCAGAAGTTTCTCAATGATTTTCATCTTGTTACCTGATTATTATCAAGACAAATCTTTCTGATTGCATAATTACAAACTAATTTGAACATTTTCAGCTGAACAAATATGCAATGTCATATGCAGCAAAATATTGCATTGGCAGCAATACATCAAAAAAATAGGAATCATTAAAGTGCTGAAATATCATATACTATGAATAAAGCAGCATCAATACAACATGATTTGCAAAAATGCAATGTCTTAAATGGAACTTACTGTTGCTGGATAGTCAAGACTGTCATGATAAAGTCTAATTGCTTCTGAAAGGTCAAGTGTTTCCCCTGTAGCAACAAAAGTATTCGCTGTACAATTATTTATCAAACATCATTGAATACTTATGGTATACTTTAGTACCTTTCTTAGTGCAGCTCAGAACATAATCAACGCTGACTTGATCTATATCAATATCATCCAAGGAAATTGCACCAGGTGGAAGTACAACTTTCTTAATCAGGCTTCCTGAAAGGATATAACTAAGAAGAACATGACGGTCACGACGATGGCGTTGTAACAGCTCAATAATGTTATCCCTGTAACAATTTGAAATTTTAACCATCTTGATACAAAATTCATCTGTCGATGCAAATGATCAAGATGCATACTCTTCCATCAATAAAAGATAGCGCCAGATTCAAAATCTTTCTAGCAGAACTGCATGACGTCCAAACTTCTTTGATTACCTGCATCAAATATATGAAACTTCGCATGGATCGAACAAGTATACAAGCAGTGATAGACAAAAGTAGAAAGTATCTATGCTTTATTTCAGCGACACTAATGGTGCAAATTTAATGACAATTTTTTCTCTCAAATCTTTGGCTCAACAGTTGAGTTCTGGTACAGTTTAAAGTGACATCAAAAGTCATTCTTTACCTTCCTCGCAATCATTGACCTTGATTCATCCTCAAGATTGTGATGAAAAAACATCAATTGAAAGCATAGGAATACCAGTGTTTAGAAATCAAAAGAAAGTGGAAACAAATTTAACTCCAAATCAAATGTTTACAATGACTAGATCTCAAACGATAAACGAGAAGGAAAATCCAACTAAAGTAAAATTCAAGGAATTCGCAATGACCACGAAAACTAGCCTTAGACGATAGGGATCATCTCAATCACGAGATTTGAAGCACGCCATAAAACAATCATTATTGTGCCTAAAGTGCAAAAGGCACTCCTTTTCCTAAAAGCAACTGATCCCTGGGTAAATTCCGAAAACCATCATCACATCCCCCCCAAACCTAAGATCCACACGAGCGATGATCGAAGGACCCAAGGATGAAATCAAACGCTTACCTGACTCACGATATCACTCCAAAAGACTTGAGCATTACCGGAGGAATCCGTCCACTACTTTCCTTTCCTTCTCTCCCGACGAGATCGGACTGGAAAGAGAGCAGCGAACTACTGGCATGCCATTTCGAAAGCAAGATAAAAGAAAAGAAAAAGTCTAATGAAGTCGGCGACTGTGGAAATAAAAGTCTAATCATTTTTTATCCTCCCGATTTACCAGGCTCATTATTGGATGCTAACTGGGCCCGCCACAAGCAAGATAATTCCCATATCGCCAAGTAGAGATGCAGGTGCTCCAAAGGTAATTTAAATGGGTAGATAAAATATATGACTTTTTTCACTGCAAAAAGCGAATATAGACGGAAAAATCGATGCACTGCTTGAGGATGAACTGGTAGATGCGCAAGTGGCTTGATTGTCTGTGCCGGCGGCGCCGGCGATGCATCGCCGTGCGATTACGGAGTTCAGAAAGATAGCTCGAAAATTATCATAATGCACAGTACACAGGGCAATGAGGGCGAAGCGAAGGCAAGAGACGATCTGCTATCAGGAGGAAGTGGAGGTTGAATGAGTTCGCATCGGCGGAGGAACTACGGCGTGGGTGAGTTCTAGATCCAACTCGGATGTCTGCATATCCCAACTCAACATTCTTAAGCCTGAATCAGGTCGCCTCGGGAAGCGATTAGAAAAACCATTCCGGCACTGACGGAGTTTCCTGTTCCTCTCGCAGATCGGCGCAGAGAGAGGACTTTGGCTCCGGCGGAACGGACAGCGAGGAAGAGAAGAATGATCGAGGAGGAAGAGAATGGAGGAGAAGAGTGAGAGACGAGTGGCGATAGGACGATCTAAAGAAGAGGGGAAGACGAGTACCAGATGGGCGGCGTCGGCGGGCGGCAGCAGCTGTGGCGGCGGCGCTCGGCGTGGGCGAGTGGCGTGTGAGGAATCGGAGAAGAGAAAATCGCGGAGAGAGAAAAAGAATTTATAACTTTTTTAATAATTAAAATTAACCTAATTAAATACTATTTATCCGAAGTGGTTCGATTTTACATCTTTATCCAAATCGAGTTAATCATTTTATCCTAATTATCCTTCATTTAACAATAAAAGGATCAAATATGGTGACGTAATGACTAAGATACAATAAATTTCGTAAATAATACTGGACGATTTCGTTAAGATTTAAAAGCTTTTTTTCCTGATTCAGATGAGATCTATATATTTTCATTCTATTTATATCAAAGTTCATAGATCTCCATAATTTATACATCTCTCATGTCATTCTCAAACAGATATATGATGAGTGAAAGGAATAAGCCACAATGTTACTGTAGTTACTGAAGAGTTCATAGGACAGTCCGATAGAGATCGTTAGATTGACGATTCTAATCTTTTACGGACGATAAATATTAATATGTAAATAAGTCAATTTTTTCATATTCTAATTTAAAATCCGATGACATATAGTTTTTTTTTTTTTTTTTTTACTTTGCAAAGTTTAAAATTTCACTAAATTTGTTTGGAAATAAATTAAGCCGCACAATGCTTAAGTAAAAATATTAAAATAATGTTCAATCAAATTGAAATAATTTTTATGTAATAGTGTTTTTTCCTATACAATACTTTTATTTAATAGTTTTAACTAAATTAGAATAGTTCTATTTTTACGTTGTAATATTTTTAGTAAAATAACTTATTATATGTAAAAATATGTTAGAAATAAAAATAGGATGAGACACAATTTTTAACAAATTTCTTTTGAAAATAATTAAAGTAATAAATTCTGCCCAAGATTTCTCTATTGTTAGTTGCATTAGATTGTAAACTAAACTTCAATAAATTTTAATGAACAGAAGTATTGTGCTAATATCAGTGTTATAAAAATAATAATAATAAGAACTGTAATTGGCGTGGCTTTCTACAGTTGGAAGATGCATGGAAACCGTTTGATGGACAAATCATTCGACCAGTCCATCCTCTTCCACTTATTTTTTTCTCCGGCGGCGGCGCCGCCGCCAATCTCCAAAACATGCGCCGCTTGCCTATTAAAGACCATTAGACCTCCGTCCCACGCCACCATATACGTGGGCTTCAACACGTCGCGGGGAAGCACCCCCAGCCTCCTCCACCCGTCGACGGTGCCGCCGTGCACATCCAACACCTCCCCCCTTCCACCTCCGCCGCCGACGAACTCTAACACCTCCAATTTCCTCGATCCCTGATCTCGGCACACGTACTCCCTCCCCTCGGCCGCCGCCACGCAAATCGCCGACTCTATCTTCCTCTCCGACTTCTTCCAGCGCCCTGCTTCCACGTCGAACTCGTCGGCGCTCCTCCAGCCGTTTTGATAGGTGTCGAATTCCAGGACGCGGAACGCGCCGTCGGCGAACATGCCTTTACACGCGTACATCCCGAGCGGCCGCGACATGTTGGGCAGCCGCACCCACTGATCCGCCGCCACGTCATACGACATCGCTGACTTCAAGCGGCGGTTGCATTGGTCGTTCCCGCCGGCCAGGAACACCGCCCGTCGCCCGGAGGCGTACGCGGCGGAGTAGCGGCGCAGAAGGGGCGGCATCGGCTTACCCTGGCGCCAGGTGCCGGAGATCATATTGTACACGTGGACCTCGATGACGAGTTCTTTGGCCCCGCCATCACAGCCGGCGATCAGCACCAGCTCGTACCCCACGGCGGCCATATAGCAGCAGGATATCAGACGGCGGGGGATTGTCGGCACCTTGGTCCAGACGCCGGCGATGGGTTCGAACAAGGCGAGTCTAGTAGAACATGAGAAAAAGGAGCTGTTCTCTTCTTCTTCTTCTTCTTCGTCGTCGTCGTCGTCGAAGGGGGGTGATGGGCGAAGATCGATCGTGAGTAAGAGTGCGACGACGGGGCAGGCGAAGCCAGCGGCTTTGCGGAAGCGGTAAAAGGACGGCGAGGTGATTTCTTCCTTCCACTTCTTGCTGACGTTCCGAGCGCGGCGGAGGGCGTGGAAGGGGAGGCGGAAGAGGCACTCGCGGGCAATACACTCCGGCAGCCCCGGGATTAGCTCCGCCGGCGTCTCCATGGTCGACTGTGACAACTGATCCTCCGTCGATGAGTTCATTGCGATAAATAAAATCTCTAAATAACAGAGGAATTAAACCACATAATATTAATTTATAGAAAAAGTCTCATCCGTAATTGGCCGAATCAATATATTAACTCCGAGAACACAGGAATTAAAGAAATTTAATAGCATAATTTATATAAATTAAATATTATAATAATATCTATGCTAATATCTAGAAATAGTCTACATGGCTAATAAGTCCATAGATTTATATATGGATTTTTAAAGTAATATTTATTTTCTTTAAAATACATGCTCTGTCAAATTAATTTAATCTAATTTTTCTTATATATGAATAATTTGCATATCGAAGTGGTCGCCATAACCCATAAAAGCGATATCCGATCCCTCTGTTGTTAACTGGAACACCAAATCACAGTGAAAAGCACAAACTTACTTCCTAATTATTAAAATCACCAGTTTTAACTCATTATTCACTGTATTCGAAAAATACCGTTAATTTCTTTACCCTCCTTCCAGATTAAAGTGTCATTTGATGCCAGGCTGATTATTGGCTTAAGGATGAAACTTGGAAGCATCATTTATCTTTTTCAGAAGATTCAATTACAAGACTTTAAGTAAAATATTTTAAGGAAATATTAAATGGACTAATTGATGAATATTGGACTGATCATAAGAAAGAAGAGACCAAGATAAGTCTGAGTGCATATCAAGACTTAATCTATGTAATCGAACTTATCAATCTTTGACTCAACCTTGCATGATAGGTGGAAGCACACTAAATAATTATGAGAATTTGCTCATGCATTATGAAGACTTGAATTTTATGGATTTTTAAGTTATGTGTCTGCTCACATGCAAACCTTGGTATTTTAATAGTTTTGAGTTTCTAAACGGTGTGCATGCTTACATGGAAACATGGGTACTCTAATTGTTTGCATGCATTTTGTACTCTTACTTGCTTACTCCCACTATTTAAGAGAGGAAAATCCAAATATAGAAGGAGATTTTTTAGTGAGAAATATTTGTATGCTCTTTTAATTCTTGGAAGGATTTCTGAACTTATCAAGTTTATCCTCGTGACGTTCCACAACTGAAACTTATCACTCTTCGAGTGGGACGTTTCTTCCCTTTCGTAGTCTTGGTTCGTTTCAATCTTTGGTTACAGGTCAAGGCTCAAACTCTTATTTTCTAATCCTGAGGTTCTATCCATCATTATTTCGAGTCCATCACAATTGTTGGTGGGTTCGTATCACATTTGATAAGAATCCCTTTCTCTGTATGATTCTTCATAATATACTGAGCAATAACTTAGTCTCTAGATTATCTACTACTAATTTATCAACTTTTTTTTCAACTGATTGAGCTAGTGTAAATAAAACTACACTGTGACAAAATATACTTAAACTATTTGTCTGATCTTGTAATCTAGGCCTTTCATGCTACGCCAACTGAGTTCATGGAGAAGATAGATTAGCACTCTAATCCGTCATATGTTCATGGAGAGGAACACCAAATGAGTTCATTTATAATAAGCGAAAGGCAGTTGAGATACCTGGCATCCGATGAATTTCGTAGAACTAATGGCAGAACGATGAACAAGTGGAGGGAATGAAGTGTAGCAGTGAGAGATACCTGAAGAATGCTGATAATCGAGCACAAGCTGAATGCCATGGCACACTTTGTGCCACCAAGACAAACTGGTCAGAACTTGTCACAGTGAACTGGTATAAAATTTATACAAGCAGTTGCAGTCAACAGAAACAAGATCTAATGTTTCAGAAGCAACCAACCACATCTCCAAAATTCAACAGTGAAGGCCAGTCAATTAAGCCGCTGCTTTTTTGTAAACAGAGCAGTGAAGCAACTGGTTTGATTTGTGATCAGTCTCAATGCTACAAACTTGGCCATCTCGCATTCGAAATACTCGAGTGCCAAGAGAAATAAGATAGATCACATGAGTTCGTTCTGAAAATCGTCTCTAAATTTATTTAGTCATGGTATCTGAGGTAAACTAGTATCAGGTCTGAAAATTAAATCTCCTAGATAAATGTAACAGCATGTTGGCCTTCATGGAAAACAGCAAGCTAGACTTGGTTTTAAATTTTCAACTAACAAATGCCTTTCTGGGCAGAAAAGAAATGCTTGAAAATTAACAATTAATCTAGCTAAGTTTAATAATTAGAAAACAAGTTACAACCATTCAGAATATAGAATTTAGCAATGCAATTCTCTGAAGTATCTGAATTGTAAAACTTAACAAGTTAGCTGTTATAGAGAGATCATGCTGACCTAGGCAATGTCTGTTAAACTAACATCACTAGCAACACAGAAATCAACAGGCAAGTAGAATTGTGATAGAATCAGGATCTTTAATGATTAAACTTTAATGTCTCTACTATGAGATTGAAGGAAACAAATGGAAACAAAGTGTCAGAACATCACCAAGTTAGTCGATGCTCCAACAACAAATGGCTCCAGTAGCAAACGCGTCAAGAAATAGAACCCAACGCCCAATGCGATTGAGATTGGAAGGGCAGGTAGCGCATGGCGGCATATCGACAGCAAGATCAATGTGCAGCCAAGCCCAGCAATAATTGCAAGGTAGCAAGCATAAACTGTCATCAGATCGTACATTGCTGCTCTTCCTACAAGCACACTATAGAACACGAAATCCCCAAGGCCAAGTCTGATTCCTCTTGATGTATCAAATTCCTCGCTTTCTGAAGTGGGCATCAGAGATGAAGAAGAAGAAGAATCTTGATTCCTCTCCACATCCCTCTCCCTCATCGTTGCAGTGTTTGGTTGGCGTCCATTGCCTGTGTCACTGTTGCTGGGCTCGTTTGACATCAAAGGCGAGGTTTCCTCCTCATTTCTATGTACTTCTATGAATCTGGGGTCCGGATCGGAATTTTGAGTAAGAATGGTAGGATCGGGGGTCGTGGTTTCCACTGGTTGGAGCTCGACGGAGCCAAAGGCGGCCATGGCATGGGAGACAGAGGAGCCGGCTGGGCGAGATTCATAGACGAGCGCAGGGAGCTCCTCCTCCCGGGAGGAAGCGAGCTCGACGAGGACGCGGAGGGGGCCCCGGGGACAGAGCACAGCGGCGAGGTCGTACAGTGCGAGGGCGACGAGAAGAGTCCAAGTGGTCCACTCCGGGAGGCGGGAGAACCAGGCGGCGACGATCACAGCGAGGGCGACGAGGTAGGCCTGGCGGAGGAGGATCGGAACCGCGGCGGAGAGCACGGCGGGGACGCCAATAGCGGAAAGGTTGAGGAGGAGAATCATCGCCGTGACGGCGTCGAGGGGGAGGGAAAGGGCGCGGAGAACGGTGAGGAGGATGGATCCGCCCATGGAGGCGATAACGAAGAAGGCGGAGAACCGGACGTAGTTTCGGAGGAACCCGGTGAAGCGGTAGTAGTAGAGGACGACGAGAAGAGTGGTGACAGCCGCGACAAGGGCCACGAAGGCGGCGGCGTTGAGTAAGGCGCCGACGAGGCGGCGGCCAGGGGGATCGGAGGGGGACTCGGCGTAGACGAGGGTAGCGGCGGTGGTGGCGGAAGCGGCCGTGGATTCGAACGAAGAGATAGAGGAGGGGGATAGGGTGGACACGAGGAGGACTACGAGGAGCATGCAGATGGAGACGGGTGACATGACGCCGATGATCTCGACTCCGAGTGAGTCCAATACGCTTTGCTCCATCGCCGGAGGGCGGCGAGAGGCGGAGAGAGGCGGCGAGAGGAAGGGATCCGGCGATTTGCAGGCGGAAGAAGATAAATTTGGGCAGAGAAATTGGAGACGACCGGTGCCGGTTTATGTTTCCGTTACATTTTTTTTTCCACCTTCTTACTTTTTGGTAAGGATCGCCTACATTATGTTTTGTAAAATAAACAGTGAAACTTCTTTAATTAACCACTCGTTCTTCCGTGATCGACATCTAAACCTTTCGCTTGTTTTAAATTTTCTCGTTTTTATTGGAAAGAATTGGATGTCGATCCGGTGTAATCTCTTTTTTTATTTTCAACCTAGAAAATTCTGTATTTATTTTGTTATTTTTTTTCATGTTCTCTTCACTAGAATAAATTATAAGGGCCCTTTGACAATATTATCAAAGTATGGAGTTAAAACTGTAATATAAATTTCATAGTCTTGGGTAAATCTCTAGCGTCTTCCAGTGTCTGTCTGGGCGTCCGATTGTGTCTAGGGTTTAAGCTTCTGCTCCTCTTCCTCCCACGATACTGTTCGAACAGCTGGAAACCCTCTTCTTTCAGTCTTCGCTTCCTCCGACGCTCCCCGATGGCGGAGCTGTCGCCGCGTCATATCCGCCTCGAGGAGGAGATCGACGGCGACCAGGAAGGCACTACCGACTTCGTGTTCTGTCGCATCGGGGAGTCCGCGCCCCTGAAGGCCTCTGACTCCCAGTTCGACCTCCAGGATCCACCGTCACGACCTCTCGCCGTATCCGAGCGCTTCCGCGTCATATTACTGGCCCACTCTGAAGGTGTGAATTCTACTTTCCTTTCAATCCTTGCGTATTTTGTTGCCTTTTCGTGATATCTCCGCTTCCGTAGGGTTCCTGGTGGCTAAGACGAAGGATGTAATCGGGTTGGGGAAGTTGATCAAGGAGAAGGGGAAGGGCCCCTGCATTGAAAATTCTAGTATTGTGGATGTAAAGATCGGTAAGGTGTCTCTTCTTGCGCTATCCAATGATTCCTCGGTGCTTGCGGCGGTTGTAGGCGGCGAAATTCAGTTTTTTTACATGCCATCTCTCATTGATAATAAGGTTAGAAATCCGATGCCTAGATTCTCTAGTTGTTTAAGGATTGATTGCTTTTAGCTGTTGCCATTCTAAGGTTTTCTTATTATTACTAATGCATGTCTGCATTATCATCATGCTTAACTATGAATAAACAAGCTAACATGTTAACATATTCTGAATGCATGATGAAATTTTAGTTCTCTAGGGGACCAACAATAATTTGTGTGGCTGTTTATGCTGTTACTTACTGATGCTACTATATATACTTCTTTAGAGCCTAATCCGTAGATTTGCACGTGGAAATGTATTTTTTTTTTCTCCCAACAAGATGGTAGAGGCTTAATTTTAAGCAATGTGGTGTTGTGGGATAACATTGATAAGGAGGGAATTTTCTTTGGGGAGCATGATTGTTCAACAGTCTGATGTGGTGAAGTGATATTCCAAATTCTAACAGCCTGTGTCTGTTATTTTCTTCCTGGGATTTAAAACCAAAGGCCTGCTGCTCCATTTTAATGTGAACAAAGGTGAATATTATCTTGCAGCAATGATATTGAGAAAAAAATAAACTATTGAAAATGTTCATCCTAGTAATTTTGTATTTACCAACTTTTACTTCAATTTTTACTAAGCACTTAGTTTGCACAAGGAGCTGTTAATGCCTTCTCCTTTAAAATTTGTAATTTAAAGTTTCTAGAAATTATGATCAAAATATACTTTCTCTAGGAATATTAGCTATAAGCTGTTTAGTTGTGGTTAATCACATAAATAACGTCTGAATATTTCTTTTATTTAATATTCTTACTGATGATGACAAGACATATCCTTAGTTCATTTAGATTGAGGCACTGAATGCTAATGTTCATTTAATTCAGGAAAAACCAAATTTAGCGTTCAAGTTCTACATTGCACTAATGCAGAATCTTTTCATTTGCTAATAAATATGTATTTCATCATTCTGATTGGGCGCACTTTACACGGAAGATCATTCTAGTTAATGCCTCTTGTACGATTGTAAGAATCTCACGTCATTGGAACCACTACAAAATCTCTTTCATTCCAAATTATCTATTAAAGTTCATCAACTAATTTGTTTGTTGAATTATTTTTTTTTTAAATTGTTCATTCCTTTATATTTGTATCCTATTTTGAGAATTTAGAACTTTAATTTAGTTTTTTTTTTGCACATGTATATTTATTGTCTTGATATTAGATATAATTTTTTTTTATTTTTAATTTTGAAAACATTTCTGTGTAGGAAGATAAACCTTCTTTTTTATGTTCAATGAGAGATTCTCACACAATCAAGGACTTCAAATGGCAAAAAAAATCTCAAAAATCTTTTGTTGTTCTTGCAAGTGATGGTTTACTTTGTTATGGTCGCATAAAAGAGCCCCTGAAGGCTGCCATGGAAAATATTGATGCAGGTTTCCTCTTTTCATTGCAAAATTGCACGATGATTTATTATAAGTTGCAATTTTTGACAAAGTAGATATAATTTCTCACCTGATATTTTCATATTTCTTGTTTCACACTTCTATACTGTGTTTGTAGGCTGTCAACTTTTATGGAAGGTGTTCAGAAAATGCTCGCCTAGCTAACAGGCTAAATAATATACAATAATAACTCATGCACTAACCAAATAATTAATCATATCATGGATGAATAGCATATGATAGTGCACATATTTATTCGAATACATCATTCCATCATTGGCTATAAAGAAATCTAGATTCTTCAACATGTTTATTTACTAGACTGAGCTGATTGGAACATGAGATTTGTTGATCCTTCACATTTGATCCTTTGCTGCTTACCAGCCACCTCCATTTTCTTCCTATTTCTCCCACTTAATCTTATTTTTTTTCTGTTCAGACCATTGCTCTCTCTCTCTCTCTCTCTCTCTCTCTCTCTCTATATATATATATATATATATATATATATGCAAAGGCCCCTTACTGTGATGTCAACTGTCCCATTTGTGTTTTATTTCAATGTTTTATAAATTGGACTATTGCCCCATGTCTTATTTCTTTTGAATGTTTCTTTGTTTATTTTGATCTACCACATCATGTACATATTTGACAATTACTACCGTATTAAACTAAATTGTTTTTACACGTTCATTTATATTTGATTTACGATATTGCAATTTGTTTAGAAATGCAGAATACGAATTTAGATATGATTATGTTTGATTTTCCTTGTTGCAATGATAGTTGATTGGAGCACAGATGGTGATTTCATTGCTGTTGCAAAAAAGAGTAGTGTAAGCATATTTTCATCTGATTTTAAAGAGAAAATTTGCATGTCCCTATTCGTCCAATCATGGTCAGATGCTGAATGTAAGAGCATAAGAGGTATGTTCCCCCATATTTTATTGTTTTTGCATTATCTTTGAACTTGAGTTTGGTAAATTTGTCCTTTCTTGGTAGAGCAAATATGGTGTTTTAAAATATTGATTACATCTCAATGGGTAGCAGGTCTGTGCTTTGGATGTTGCTTTATTCTGTCTTTTTTCATTCAATCGACAGTTTATCATCTTGAATCTTGATTAACATTATATATATTTCAGTGTATATTTGGTTGAAAGCATTCGTGTGTTGTCATGTTCCCTCCTTCTGATCATGATATTGAAAGACGCGATCGACATGGGATTTGACTCAGTTAAAATAAAATACTAAATGTAAACCTTGTTTATGTCTCATGTAGCTGGAAGCACTGCATTAAACATTATTTGTTTATGTCTTTGATTCATCATCTGTCCATTCCATAATTGGTCAAACCAAATAACATAAATTTGTGTAGCCAATATAATCTCATCTGGTTACTCAGTCATTTCCATAGAATGTTGGGTCTCTTTTTGCGAAATAAGAATGTTCTTTCTATACTAAATTCTTATTTCCAAGTTCCCAGAGCACTTCTCTGACTTCTCAGGTTCTCCTGCATCTGTATTTCAAAATTGTTGTTATTTATTCTGAAGTTTTTTACTGGTTGATAACCACGTAAAAGCATCCATTTTAAGAGATTAGCTATTAATCCCATCTTTCCACTGTCTTGCCAATTTCTGTAGCTTGTGAGCCTATAAATGTTATCATCCTTTTATTCTGATTAAGCATGCACTAGTTTCTTACTGATCAGTACTATAATTCTTTTGTATTTCATGGATTTTATAAACCAAATAGTTGTGATGGTGAGCTAACTGCTAGACTTGGATGGGGAACAATTGAATTGGAATGGCTTTTATGCTTACGTTTATACTTTATATTTCTAATATATACCAAGTCTAGCCTCCATGTACATCCCCCTACCTATACTCTATGGATTAAACCTTCTTCCATGTAGTTGTCCTTTTTAAAGGTTTGTTTAGAATTCCTTCTGCACATGCTTCAGCTTCCTCTGCAATGGCTTACTGTTTATGACTTATGACACATGTTGTCTGTATTATTCTTGTGCTTTTAATGTGTCAAATTTCAGTACTTAAAATAATCATTAGCCTCAAAGCTGAAAACATGACATGTTCTTTTAATCACCCAGTGGATTCTGTTGAATGGATACATGATGATAGTATCATTATTGGAAGCATTACAGTCAATGAAGATGGGAGTGAGGAGGGTTACATGGTTCAGGTGATCAGCAGTGGGGCAAAAAAATTTACCGAGGTCAGTGTTGGTAATTTAACCACGTAAGATTGGTGGCTGGTTATTATGTGTTGCAATCTTCTGGTTTTATTTTTTGGCGACTATCTTCTCAAATGGAAAAAAGACAAAAAGGTTCTTTATTTAGACGATCTGAGAGTTGTTTATCCTTTGAAATTAATTACTCCAATGTAATCTACATATTGGATAGAGTACTATATCCATCATTGATCTACCACTTGTGCAAATGATGTGTCTTATCCTTGGGATAGATTTTTAAACTAAATTGCTAGGACATCTAGAGTTGGGTTTCTCTTGGCAATGATGATTTGATTTGTGTAATAAAGAACTATCTTATTTGCTGTGGCCAAGAGAGCAATGTATTGAAACATATTCACCAAAGTGGTCACTAACAATATTGGTAAGTTAAAATACCTTACCAATCCCAGATATGGGATTCATTTCTTTGCTATCCTAGTTAGCCAATTTTTAGATGCTTTGCTGGACATGTAAGTTTAAACCTAACTGATATCTCAAAGGTGCTTCTGGTGCTATTAGAGCTCATTTACAAGTTGCCAAATAAGCATACTCTTTTTGCAAAAGATATACCTAATTTTGAGTTTCCCAAAAAATGTCCTCCCTTCTCTGCAGTTTTGTGAAACACATACCTAATTTTGAGTTTCCCAAAAAATCCTCCCTACTTTATTTTGGCTGAAGCCTCATAGCTTATCTCTCTGCAAACTCAAAATACCACTTAATCAGTAACGTAACCATTTTTATCCAATTATTTGATGACTGCCCTTATTTTGGACAACAATTATACCATGGGTTTGTAAGAACAAGAGGTAATTTCTTTTTTTTTTAGTTGAAACGTTCTCTCTAGGAATTTTGACTAAAAACTCCTAGATGTTCAAATCCTATTATTTTGACTAGAAAATCATACCAAAGGCTTTTTTGGATTATCAGATTTTGGGTAAAGGTGTTTTATAGTTGAAATGGGCCATTATTGAGATTTGTCAAAATCTCCTTTGGGGGTTATTCTAAACTCAAAAATGGTTTGGACACTCCACTTGAGACTCCTAGAAAATCTTCTGGGATTTGCAGTAAAGGGTAACATCCTTAGAGTGTTATTTTTAACTTAAAAATGAACTTTGCAACCAAAAAGTAGTTGAACACTCCACTTGTGTCTCCTATGAAGCCTTTCTGGATTTTTCTGTGAATTCCTCTAACCCAAAGGTTTCTCTATGAATCAACTTGAACCTATAGTTTTTTCAAAAAGATTAATCTGTCCCTAAAGCTGCACAGCAGTATTTGCTTATTTAGGCTATTTTATTTTTCCAAGAAAAGCTTTTTAGTTATTGTTACTTCTTAATTTGTACCATGTATAGTTTCGAGGGGATCCTATTTATATAGATACAACGATAACCAAGTCTTGTGAGATCGGTTATATGAATCTTCTTATGTCATTGGGTTTGTCCCTACTATATCCTCATGTTTATTTAAATGAATTTTATCTTTTATATATATATATATAATGACAATATCTAACTGTTTTGTTTTTTTTTTTTTGCAGAGTTCTTGTAATCCTGTGGTCATTTCCTTTCCTTGTTTATTTGAAGGTATTTTAGATGATATTTTGCCAGCTGGAGCTGGACCTCATTTGCTCTTGAGCTATTTGGATCGTTGGTATGGTTTTTACTTAAGCTATAATCACTTACCATAAAATTATGTTTTATAGTTTGTATATCTTTTTCTAAACATGTTTTTATTAATCTTTTCTGTCTAGCTATTTGGCATTTTGACTGGGTTTACACATACAATACAAAGACATAAATTTGAGCCCTATTTTTTATATGAGAAACTGGGTTGCTTGGATTGCTAAGCTCCATAATTTGTGATTTGATCCTAGCGTGAAATTATTGCCAGATGAATGGGAAATTTTATTTCTAGAAAAATGCTTTAAATCAGTGGGCAAACTTAATTATCATACTGAAATTCTTCTCAAAATGCTGCAATTTAGTTCCTAGTTTCTGGTCATGTGTTTGTGGGATGGCATGATAATAGGGAATTGTGGAATTTAGTGTAATCATCATACTAATGTTATACAAAAATGATGTTGCTAGTGATATAGTATTTTTGTAAAGCTAATAAAATTTGCATGGTCGATCCCATGTTTCAAAAGTTGAATGCACAAGTTTTTTAACATTTTTCTCAAACAAAAAATTTTGGATCATATTTAGTTACAAATTATTATCGATTTATGTTTGTGGCAATAATTAACTAATGTATATTAATTATAATGCACATTGGCATATTTTTGAACTTTGCAAGTATATGCATCTGAAGGTGTAAAATGAAAATTAATAATTTTTGTGGGATATTTATTGTTATTATATCTTAAATGTCTTTCTCATACACTAGTAATTATGATTCTTGAACCTATTCCAACTATAGTCTGTGCTTCTTCAGGGTCCAATCTGGTTTAAGCATATGTAGTTTGAGGTCCAAGTGTTGTGGTTAATGGCCATATACTTCTGATTATTGACTGATACTTTAGTGTGATTTGTATAATTCCTATTATCTTTTGCAGTACGATATTGAACACTATTACTTACTACAATACCCTTTCTGTATTTTTATCAACATTTGAGGTTTATTTATTTCTCTTCATAATATCTACTGTTAGTCCTATCTATGGTATCAAAGAAAGTTCTTTAGAAGTAAGACTTCTATTGCAGAATTATGTAAGATTTTGTTAACTATACTGATCTACCACAATATTACACACTTCTCAATTGGTAGCTGGGAAGTGTTTGTCCATATGCGGTGATTACAAATGAGGAGCTTGATTTTTTTGTCCCTACTTTTTAGTTACATAATTGTTCTTAGTCTCATTAAAATTTGTTGTTGAACATCTATGTCAACTATCATTATTAAAAACTTTTCGCTTAGGGGTCTTCTTCTCGCTTCAAATAAAAAGAACATTGATCAGCATGTTGTTCTGGTAAAGGATACAATGGATGAGTCCTATCGGAGGGAGGTGTCATGCCTTGAGTTTCAAAGTGACAAGTATAGACCTTCTATTGGTCTACAAGGTGAAAATTTCGATTTAAGTTTCACCGTCTTTGCAAACTTGTTTGCCCTTGCTATCCTTCTGGTAAACATCATATTTGTTCTTGATAAATCTTAACCAGCTGTTTCTTGTAACAATTATGAAGGCACAAAATCTCCTTATGATTTACAAATTATATTGGACAACATCTGTCAGCAAGTGCTTTCTCCTGTGATATCCATTGTTGTCTAGGTTCTTTAATAGTTGAATGCATTCGACAAGGTTGCCAAATTGAACTTCATGAATCATTTTG
Organism: Wurfbainia villosa; assembly: GCA_025175895.1. Lineage (NCBI taxonomy): Eukaryota > Viridiplantae > Streptophyta > Magnoliopsida > Zingiberales > Zingiberaceae > Wurfbainia > Wurfbainia villosa. Next base: position 44,429,793 of record CM045991.1, on the reverse strand, counting down.
ATCAATTTTTGAATTATCAATTGTATGAGTCGTGAATTATAAGGTTCTGTTAAAGCATAAAATAGATTTTTATGGACCCTTATCTTGCCTTGAAACATTTTTTACATCCAAAAGTAGCATATTATTATTTGAGCATATTAATGACGATTTGTAAGGAAAAAATAGGTTCATATCTCACCTTGATTAAAAAATATAAAATATTGTTTCTTCTCATTTAAAATTAAGATAAAATGGACCAAGTATTTCATCTTTCATTGTTATCGACAATAGGATAGCTTTTTTTTTTATATAATCCTGGTGTTTGGGCTTCGCCCGATTAATCATAGAGGTAGATGACATTTCCCTTGGCTCGCCATCAACTGTGAATCTTAATTGCATTTACATGGTTGAATAGTTGTATGAAGACAATTTGATTGTTGATTCTATTCTTGGTATCAACTCTTAGTCTATTTATTCCATGAGAAAACTTTAATTGACTATTATGGTAACTAGTAATGGTGATATGCTAGCTCAGACTCAAGCTGCAAAATATACACATCAGTTGTGTTCAACTTCGTGCATAACATAATGAATGAAAAATTTCCATAGAAGAAGTTATAAGCACGTCATTATTCAGTAGAGGTTGGAGGAATTATATTTATGAGTTTTAATGTAAAGGATGGAATGATTACTCGATTGTTAGAAGAATCATTATAAAGTATTATTCTATTTTCATTTACATGTATCTTTACGAACGAGATTATTTGTATAACATTTTTCTCTTCCAGAAAATGGCGAAGACAATCTGATATTGGGGTTTGGTATCGATAAGATTTCCCTATATGAGAAAGTAGAAGTACAGGTTGACACAGAATTTAAAGAATTAGCACCATATTGCATACTTTTTTGTCTTACTTGTGATGGGAAGCTTGCCATGTTCCATGTCGCAAGGTAGAGGTCTAGTGTATGGTTGTTGTGAGTAGATTGGCTTGAGATTGTTGGCTTATCATTAATGTTTGTTTCTTATTTAGAATTTCAGATACTTCTGATCTTCCTCAACCTTCCATTCCTCCAATGGATGTGCCACTGGAGGATGAGTTATTTTCAAACACTTCCAAAGTCAAGAATGGTACAGATTATCTAATACCAATTGACAGGTCAAAACAGATTTCATATGAAAGCACTTCTTTTCCTGAAGGTATGAGACGATGCAAAAGCAATAATATATAGGTTTTTACAAGATTTCTATGTCATTATGTGATGCTGTAAATTGAGTTTTAGCAATTATATAGATTTTCTTGATAAAAACAATGAACTGTAAAACCAGGTGATGAATTGCAAGATGGAGGAAACAAAAATTTACCTGAGTTTCCTAGAGTCAACAGCCAACTTGGAAAGGGGGATGAAAGAAGTGGCATTTCATTCCATAGGCATTCCATAGGTTACCCTCAACAGACGACCCAGCTTTCCACAAACTTGTCTTTTAGAAATGGACCTGATTCAGTCATTGATAGAACATCTACAGCAGCAGCAACTGTTTCTTCCTCGAGAACCCAAGTGCAGGTTCCTATCCTTGTTGGTAACATGTCAAGTGAAACTGATACGACCAAGAAAAATGATGCAAAAGGTATGATCAAAGGTGTAGATCAGGGTGCAGTTCCTACATCTAGTTTTCAAAGTGGTGGATTTTTCAGTTCGAGAAGTATCAACACAAACTCTTCATCATTGGCTTCGGGCACAGTTCTCAGTGATTCTGGTGACAGGTTACCATCAGGAGTGGGACAAACACCCTTTTCTTCTCGAAGTAGCATTTCATTTAATCTTCCATCAGGCAGTGCTCCCTTTTTAAAAGGAGCTGGAGGACTGCCATCTATGATGCTCTCTTCAAGCAAAGATGCTCACAGTGAAGCACAGACAACTTTTCTGAATAAATCATCTAATGCTGAAGCAGCTGTTGCTACCTCCTTTTCATCACAAGAGAGCTCTGGAATAGGAAAAATTACATTTTCTAAGCAACAACCTTCCTTTTCCAATTTAAGAACTTCCAAGCAATTGCAGATGGATTCTGAACCAGAGCTGGTGAAACAATATAATAACGTATGATATCATCATCTTTTTTCCTTTCTTCTGTATCTTGAATTTATTAATTGAAATAAAAATATTTTGGCACTTTTATATGAAACTTTTTGAAGGGGAACTTTGGCACAATGGTAAAATTATTGTTGTGTGACTTAGAAGTCACGGGTTCGAGTCACGGAAATAGCCTCATGCAATGCAAAGTAAGGCTTCGTACAATAGATCCTTCCCCGAGACCCCGCATTAACGGGAGCTTTGTCCACCAGACTGCTCTTTTATATGAAACTTCTTGGCTTGGCTTATCCTTGTAACCCATATTGAATATGACTGCAAAAAGTGCTTGTTTTATAATATTGTACTACTATCTCATATTGTAAACATCAACCATTGTCAATCATAGTTCATGTTGGTTAAAACTCTTACATAGAGTTGGGTGGTTGTCGTTTAATATGGACATCACCTCAATATATTTCTCATTTTGTCATTTCCTCATAGATAGCCGACCCCATCTAGTGGGATAAGACTTTGTTGTTGTTGTTGTTGTGTCATTTCCTCATAGATATTTTTACGAAATATTTCTTGGTCTAGTGGTAAGCGAGCTAGATATGGAGATCTTCTAGCTAAAGGTTGGGATTGAAATTTGTATAATGACATTGTTAGGAGGGGGTTAATCTTGTCGCTTCCACCTTGAATGGGGAATACACCACGTATTCAAGGCCAAAAACAGAATATAAGTATTATTTTTTTATTCTTCCTGGTAACTGTAGCATTCTCATTTGTGCTGCATTATCTTTTTATACGTGTTGATTCCTAATGGCTCAAAACTCTTCATATGAGCAATATTTTGGTTTTAAGTCGTCTTCACAATGGATTGGCGGTGTTCTACTGTCAGAATGTGAACCATGCATATTGTTGGGTACTATTTGTTACCCATGACATGAGAGTGCCTGTATTGAAACAAGCATTATTTTTCTTGTTAATCAACTTGTATGCAGTATAACTAAAGTTAAGACTGTTTGTGTTTGCTGTTTCATAACTGCGTCTCCTTATTCCCTCCTGTATGTGCCGGTCTTCTAAGTTTCTAATCCTTGCCTATGCCTATCGGCACTAGGGTTGGAATGGATGATGGGCTCCTCTTCCTCTGCTCCATTTCCTCTTGTAATATGTTATCTTCCTATTCTTGTCTATGATGCATGTGGTTTAGGAAATTGGAAGTTTTCTGTTTAATTGCATTTGCAATTGGCTTACAGACTGTTATTTACATTTTAATCACTTAAGTCGCTTGCTTGGCAATCCTTGTGCTGCTCCCCAGATTTTTTGAGTTCTTGACTTGCCATTGACCTTTTTCACTTCCTCATTCAACTCTGTAAACTATGAGTTTTTGTGGTTCTTTAGACTTTTGGTTCAGCACACACAATGGTCTAGCTCCATATTGAGCTTGCTATGAGTAGCAGGAGGAAATGCCCCCTGCTTAGATGCAGAGGAGCTTAGAAAAGAAACGACAATTTGTCCTGTCATTGTCAGTTGATGTTGTGTTTTTAAGAGTTGTTTTTGACTCCTTTCTCCCTTTCTTGTTATTAACAACTTATTTTATCATGATTATTTGCATCTCGAATCCTTGGCATCCACTCTATCTCTATTTTTCATTAAAATGTAAATTCTTCATCATTTCTATCAACACATTTATTTAACATTGAGAAAAATAAAATATACCCTTTTATCCATCTTTTATTTTGCAAGCTAAGGCTACTGAGCTTGCACTACTCATACCCAGTACTATACTTCTTTGACTCCTTGGTATTGCTTGAATGTAGATGAACTGCCTAAAATTCCTTATTTATCCATGGAACATGCATGTACTGCCTGTACTGGACAATATGAAATTGTACATCATTCTCCCTTTACATTTAGAATATTGTGAGTACAAGATGGAGATCTTAATTGGATGACATCTACGGCTTATATGAGAACAAGATATGCTAGTTTCATATCCATTTTTAGGTATATTTCTCATACATTGTTTTTTCCGGGTTAATGTACAGAAACTACCTTTCTATGTTTCTGAGGGAGTACAAGTAATCCATAGATCATCTATCGGCAAGAACTCTCTGTGTTTGTCTGCTTTTTAATATTAGTATGTGGTATTGCATAAACTGTGCAACATTCAATTCAAAGCGCACTATCTCAGTTTTCTAAAATTAGAGAAAACTAGTCAACTGGCAACAATGAAATCAAATGTATAAAGTACTTGTTTTCTGGTTTGTGATCAATACATCACTATTATTAAGGCAACCCTTATTGAATTAAGATTTAGTAAAAAAAAAAATACTATTTAATTTTGTTGTTAGGCTACCCCCGTTTAGATCTCATATTTCCTGTACTGTCTGGAGCCTTGTGCAGTTGAGTATGTGCCCAAGGAATTTCATGGATCCCTTCTAGAGATTGGCACATGTATGTGATTGATCTGGAGAGTGATATATGCATGCACTCAACAATAAGAGAGAAACAAGGATCATAATGAGCATAATCGTAAGTGGGTATGCTGCATGGGTCTTTTCCTTAAATTGAACTGTATGCAAGGCTATAGAAAATAGGAATGTAATATTAAACTACATTCAATTAAGTAAACCCAAATTTGTAGGCTGTTTTGGTTTTGATGCATCATTGAACTGATCAACTTCCTGGATGGGTCAATCTTTAACATGTTCATAGAAAATGCATGTGTGCCTTGTAATTTTATCCGCATCAACAATTTGTTGACACTATTTTAAGTTTAATATTATGTTATCCTCTTAATCATCAAAAGTTTTCTGATCAGGTGAAAGAGATGACCAGGGAACTTGATAATATGTTGAAACTGATTGAACAAGAAGGGGGATTTCGGGATGCTTGCACTATCTTTCAGCAAAGTGCAGTTCTAGTGCTTGAGGAAGGTCTCAAAAATCTATCAGAGACATTAAAGATACGCAAGGTATCATTTTTATTTCTTTTTCCGATGGTTTTTCAAGTGACATTATGTGTACTTTATCTTACATTTTCAAACTCTGTTAAACCATTTTGTCACTGTAGAGATATGCAGGGGAAGCACTCATGGAAGTTCAAAATCTTCAGAGAAATATGCTACAAGGCATGTAATTTATTTTTTGCAGTCATATTTCTGAACCTGATTCTTATACATTTTCTTTACATTCTTATCAAGAAAAAATGGTCCAAATCTTCATTGCCATATTCTTGACAAGACCAGAGGTGTCAAATGGGTTGGGTCACCAGCTGTTTGGCTTGGCTTGTCACGACATAGGCCATGTCGTTCTCTGCTGTGCGGCATCACAAATGAGCATGGCTGCACTTGGCTCTGGGTGAACCAGGCCATGATCTCCTCCAAATTTCTGTGTTTTGCACATTTTTTTTTCTAAAAAATAAGCGGGCCTGGCACAAACCAGCCTGCAGGCCAAGCCATGAATCCATTTTGATTTTACATTTAAAGAAAAGTTTGTTTTATTTTCAAGTTTTTTTTTTAATTTCAAAATTTATAGTTTAAAACTATTTCTTATTATTTTTATTTCTTTTCTTTTTAAACGGTTTTTAATTTTTGAATGTTAATTAATTTTAATAATTACATGATATTTTAAAGATACTAAAAATATCTGGGCCCAACGCGCTGTGTCAGCCCAAGTGCATCATGACAAGCACTGGGTTGGGCCAAGCTTGCCCCCAAAATATGCATTCCTATCCGGTTGGGCTTAGGCATGGCCAACTAGACAAGATGATGCAAATAGAGTAATCAGAGACTATTGAATATTGTATATCGTTTTGTGTTATTTCACTAAGAAACTGGTAATACTTTTGCAATTTCCAGATTCACATTTTTTCTAAATAAGCTTAAGTAGAGAGAGGGGATTTTGAGACAATCATCTATGCTGCATCTTTTTCTATTTTCAGTCCTAAAGTTGAATAGCTTGCAATTATTTTAGTCTTGTTGATGATGCTGAATCTCTGGCATAGATATCTGAAATTATATGCTCAATTAATTATTAACTAAAGCTATGCTCACCACTCTTTGGCAATTCACATAAGCCTTTGCATGAAGATTTGTTTTTGAAATCTTTCCTAATGGAGGTTGCCACAACTTGATTAAATATCAGTGTAGCGCGCGTAGGCCCAGAACATCTAAGGGCATCACAGACCTGTTATTGCCTCAAACTTCCCCACAACTTGATTAAATATAAAACAAGAAATTGGAAATTAAATCAATGGGTTGAAAGTATTTGAGTATTCTTCTGGCAGTTACAGTTTGGTTAAATTGAAATTTTCTTGATCTGGGAACTTGTTTTGTTGTTGAAAAGTCTGAAGGCAACTATTGAAAAAAAAAAAAAATCTGTGAATCTGTCCAAGTTTATTCTATCTAATCAAGAGGGTGAAAATTGTTCAGATTGTTACCAAGTATCTTAGTATTTAACAATCCTTTTGAATGCAAGAATGTCTACCAAGTATCTTAGTATTTAACAATCCTTTTGAATGCAAGAATGTCTGTATTTCATCTTTTATATAGCCATGCTTTTTCCTTATCATTGTCAGCGGCTGAAAATTTCTTACACTTTGTATTTTTTATTCTGTCAGTTTCAGCTAAGCAAGTTTACATGGCAGATATAGTTAAACAAGCTTCTAGTACCCAGTATTGGGACATGTGGAGCCGTCAGAAGTTGAGTCCTGAGGTTGAACAAAAGCAGCAAAATATCCGGAAAGCACACCAGGTCTATCTTAAGAGCCGAGGGCCTGGAAAAATTTCTTCATATGTTTAAGATACTGATGGTTTGTTTCTTTATTTTTAGAATTTGACAAACCAGCTTATACAATTGGAGAATCATTTCAATAATGTTGAGATTAGCAAATTTGGTGGAAGTGATACAATTTCTGCTGGCCAAAGAGCTTTTCATGGTAACTTGAGACAATCAAGGTATGAGTAAGGCATGGGAGGAAACTTGGTTCCATCTTCAGTTTCTGTTTGTTTTGGTCTTTTATACATAGCATATGCCTGCGTCACCGTGATAAGTCAATTTTCTCTTTTGTTCTCTGCAGGAAATATTGTTTTTTCTATAGTTGCTTGCTTTAGAACTATTTTTCATTTTCTGCGTAAGTAACAATTCCACATGGTAAACTCTATTAGATATGGTGTGTTTTGCAGGCATAGTCAGTCTTTGCATAGTGTTTATAACACATTAAACTCACAGTTAGCAGCAGCCGAGCAGCTATCTGAACGTCTTAGAAAGCAGATGGATCTGCTTAAGCTAAATGATACTTCAACTAGAAGAATTGGTGTAGCAAGGGATTTGTTAGAATCAATTGGTCTTACTGGTGAAGACATCGCTTTGAAATCTCCAATTGGCAAAAGTCTTTTCCACACTCCAGACTCTATGAAAAGAATTTCCTTCATTGATGCTTCTAGCGAGGGACATCTCATGAGAGCTTCAACAAGTGCTTCATCAAACGTTGAGCCAGGAACTACAAGAAGGAGAAGAGAATCTCTGGAAAGAGTTAGTACACAACTTATTTCTTTCTGAATTTGAATTTTGTTTTTGGTGTCTAATTGAATCAAAATAGTGTTTCCTCATGTGCTCCGTCAATTTCAGCTAATTCATTTTGAATTTGCCTTTCTCCCAGTTTTTTTATCCTACTTTCAGCTTCTAATAATCTCATTTCATCTTGAATTGGATATTTCACATCAATAAAATGTTCATCTTTTTGCTTTGTTGCTTTGATTATACATCGAAAAGTGTATTGTAAACAATAAACAAGTCTCCTTTTGGTGCAAGTTTGATGCTTTATCTTCTTGGAGGTTATTATTCATCTTGGCATGTAATTTTTATTGCAGGGCATAATATTTACATTTAGAATCTAGAAAAGGGTCAAGTATAAGTGATTTCCAATAGATAAATATTCTATAAATCAAATGGTAAAACAGACCCAATAATGAATCTAGTTGATGGTACAAAGGTGCATGTCAATAAAATAATATTTTCATCATGCTTGTAAATTTCAGTTTTAGTTACCAGAACAATACGTAATGGAATTAATATAAATAGTGAGCAAATGTGACTTGCCATATTTGTTTTCCACTGTCCATCTGACTTAGACACGCACATATCTCACACGGATCTATTAGCTTTGTGCAATGCAGATATTTGATTGCACTTGTAGGCCTGATATGCTGCTGCTGATTTCTAACAGTTTTGTGAGATCAATGTGCTGGCTGGAAGTCCAGAATTTTCTTTTCTAGTTTATCTTGCTGAAAGTTGATTCATGTTAGAGTTTGGAGACGCATTACCTCAAATCCTTGAGTATTAGTCAGCATAATTTGTATTGTTTCAGATGTTTGGCCTTGTGTACCCACCGATGGATTGATGTTATTTCTAATTGCTATAATGTACCTGGTCCATTGATCTCTCTTTCAACTTTAGATTTGAAATTCTAGTTGTTGAAGTAATCTTAATTGCGTATTGAAGTTTTAGAGTAATACATATACCATTGGTTGCATATATTTTGTGTTGTCAAACAATAGTATTATTTCAAGGTAATCCGGTTAATGATGCAGAGCCAGACTTACTTTGAGCCTTCAAAGACGGTTGTGAAAAGAATGACTCAACAAGAAAGTGTCAAAATCGATGTCAGCAACCCCTTCCAGACAGCTAAGAAAGAATTTGATTCTAAACTTGAGATGTACGCCATAATCCAGCAGAAAGCCACTGGGAACTCATCATCTTCGACTGATTCCATCAGTAAGGTTCACCAGGAGGTTTACACTGCAAGCAAAGGTAAGACAGTCAATCATTTCATAAGCAACTTGTGCTAATTTGTTTCATTTGTACACCTTCCGCTTGATCTTTGCTCTGATGATATTTTTTTTCTGTTTCTGTAGATGTTCAAGTGAAACCCTCTCAGCAGGCCTCTAATTTGGCAACTAGTTCTGTTTTTAAATGGACCAACGAACCATCTGGAATACCTCAAACATTAGTGCCAAAGCCTTATCCTATTGAAGATGGAAAGAAAACTATTATTCCAACATCAGTCACATCGCCTAAAAAATCTTTTCTTTATGGATCTGGGTCGCCACAAACTCCAGAGTCCATATCTCATCCTATGGAAGGGTTACCTAAAGGCACTATGACATCAACTCCATCTCTTTTTAATCGCACTTCAAGTGTTCCAAAGGAGAGTATTGTACAAATGAAATCTGTTTCACCACTTCCAACAGTGCCTAATCTCCAGATGGAAGCACCTAAATCTGTAACATCTTTAAATCTTGCAAGTGATTTATGGTCTACCAACAGTGCATCAATAGTGGAGAAAGCACAAGGAAACAAGCAATCAGATCCCCCTTTTGGGGAAGGTTTGACTTCAAAATTACCAGGAAGTATTCCACAGTCTGCAGCCTCTCCACAAAAGTCTTCTGCACTATCAACCAAGAGTGATGCATTTTCTTTCTCTACAATGTCAACTTCTACATCTTCTGATGTAGGACAAAGGAATCATACAGAGAAAACAACAAACAATGAGCAATTCAGTGTATCTGCACCTAACTTGCAGACAAAGATGGTAGCTTCGCTGTCTCCATCATCAACATTTGCATTGTCAGCTCCTTCAACATCAGGTTCTTCTGCGTTCACTAGGCCTTCCTTACCAACATTTGGAGGATCATCTCCATTCCAGGCTAAAACTGTAGTAGGAACTAGTTTAGCTCATTCAGCATCAGTGTCTACAACAAATTCTGCTCAGTTTACTTCCTCTTCTCAATCCCAACCATTCGGCTCAAAAACTGATCCTTCATTAACAGTAAGTGAAGGTTTCCAACTTTCACTATCACAACCAATTGAGGTCAATTCAAAATCAGAACCGATCATACCACAAGCTAGTTCACATGACCAGGCTACATCAAAAATTGAACCAGTAACATTGCAAGCTGCTGCAAATATGGGTTTGACTGGATCAAGTGTGACAAAAGAAGCGAGCTCTGTTCCGATGGTTGGTAATATGGTTCCAGCTTCACCTACTCGACCTGAGGAAGGATCTGCTGTTGAACATCTTGCAATCACCAAGGCAACAGAAAACAACAATAGATTAGATGCTAACTCAATCCAAGAAGAGGATATGGAAGAGGAAGTTTCTGATGCAAGTAATGAGCTCGACTTGGGAGCCCTTAGTGGATTTGGACTTGGACCATCTTCTTTTTCAAGCACTCCCAAGTGTAACCCATTTGGTGGCAATTTTCTTGCTGGCAATGCAAGCACTGTGGCCTCTGCGCCTGCACTGACAACTCAACCGGGTCAGCTTTTCCGGCCTCCATCTTTTAGCCTCCCAACAGCTCAACCTGTGTCACCATCACTATCAGTTAGCCCAAGTGGGATATCAAGTGGTATTACAAATGCATTTAGTGGGTTTGGAAAACCATCACAAATTGGTGCAGCACAGCCGGCACTTGGATCAGTATTGAGCAGTAATACTAATGCATTAAATGGCTTTGGGCAACCATCACAAATTGGTGCAGCACAGCAGGCTCTTGGATCAGTTCTTGGTTCTTTTGGACAATCACGACAGCTAGGTCCTGGTGGGTTTGCAAATGTAGGTACAAGTGGTGGAGCTTCTTCAAGTGGATTTTCTGGGAATATTGCTGCAGGTGGTTTTGCAGCTCTTGCTTCTCGAGGAGGTGGATTTGCTGGTGCTTCCGGAGGAGGTTTTGCTGCTGCTGGTTCGGGTACTGGTGGATTTGCTGGTGCTGGTGCAGGAGGTTTTGCTGCTGCCGCCTCCAGTACTAGTGGATTTGCTGCTGCTGCCGCCTCTAGTGGCAGTGGTGGTTTTGCTGGTGCAGGTACTGGAGGAGGATTTACTAACATAACTACTCCGATGGGTGGTTTTGGTGCTGCAGCTTCTCAAGGCAGTGGCTTTGGAGGAGCTGGTTTTGGTGGTGCGTTAACAGGCTTTGCATTTATACTAGATCAAATATATATGATTGAATTTTATCCCTTGCATTTTCTTTGGTCATTTCCGGAATCCTTTCACATTATAATTTATTTAACTAAATCTCAACTCAAAGTTATAGCTTTCTTGCTCAGGAATGCAGATGAATGTAACATATCTTCCCATTTCACAATAACACATTTGATATGACATTGTGCATTGATTGGTGGGACTTTAGGAGTATGTATCTCTGATGATACAAAATTTGTTTTATATTTTCTTAAATTAAATAGGCTTGACATAGCATAATATATGCAACTATTTTTATCAAACTTCAGAATGTCAATCTGGTTTATCTGTTTATCTTGTGTATACTGTTTTAGATTTCAGTAATAGACAAAGAAATCGACTAGATCATCATGAAATTACTTTTTTTCAAGAGAGTAGTACTTCACTGTAGGATGCTGGCCCATTCCATTGTATTTTAGCTCTAACTAAACTGATTATCTTTTCTCATATTATGGCTTTGTAGGTGGATTTGGAGCTTTTAGCAGTACTCAAGGAAGTGCTTTCTCTGTGTTTGGAGGGAGTGGCTCCTCTGGAACAGGAAGGCCACCGGCCGAACTGTTCACTCAGATGAGGAGATGAATTGTTATTGCTATATATCTCCTACCAATTTATGAGAACAGGTAATGATAGTTGGTGAAGATCATTTGTCTCTAAGAATCATGCTTGTTGCTACATTTAGAAAAACTTAAAAAAAAATAAAAAATAAAAAAGAAAGATAGGGAATGATTGTTTACCTCTGGAAGTCTGATTCCAGTTACAAAAATCGTTCATATGGAAATTGCAGGCTCTTTTTATCATATCAAAGAAAGAATAGCTTTCTTTTGGTATCAATAAAAGGATGGGTGAGCAATCTTGACAGACAAGCATGGATATCTTAGTATTGAGTCAAGCGTGGATATCTTAGTATTTGAATTTATGCTACATGCTCAAATTTTTTGTAGGAAAAGTTTTAATTCACGATTTCTTTTCCTCCAAAATATCAGAGCTTCAAATTGCTGTCGTGTTACCTTCCAATCATTTTCAGTGTTACACTATGCAAGGAAATATTGATGTGGCATTATTTTTAGAGTTAAAAATTTGTCACGTTGCTATTCCGTTACCTAAATCATTGGTGCTAGCAATTGGAACTAGAGGATAACGGTTTAGGCATTCTAATGTTGTTTAACCCTATTTTGAAAAGCATGTAAAGTTTGAGGATGAATTGAAATTTTCATTTTTATTTTCTATGGAATGTTCAAATTCAATTTGCTGCATTAAACTTTTTTTTCTGAACTCCAAATTTTGACCCAATTTTTTCTAAAAAGGTTTTTAGGTATGAAGCTGTGTTTTTTGATGTGACACTTGTGTATATATGCTTGGATCTGGCTCAAGCACTGACCGAGAGCATCAAATCATGCAAATTTAAGAATTGTATGAACATTGCAGCTCACTAAAATGAGAATGAGCTCCAGTGTGAGTGAATATACACTATTGTGCAATAACCTTTTTAGTGCCCATGATATTCAAATTCTCAAGTTTCTGATCGTTTGACTTCCTCAATAACAGGACTGATGACTGGGAATCAAGACCAAGTGCCGGTCCAATTTGGACCATGAGAATATGCAGAGCTAAATATTGTTCAAACTTTGCAGACTCCACTAGAAGTATATAACCTTATGATGCACTCAAAACTTTTGTGAGATTGTTTTGGTTAAGGTTCTGTCGTTACCAGCCATTGACTAGTTTTTGGAATTGACATCAGGAATGTGCACATCACTCGTTAGTTTTTTTTATGTCAGTTGCTTGTCCAAGTCGATGTGTAGATCGATGTAAACGACTGTTGGAATGACTGGTAATTTGTAAAATTTGACCTGACTTGATCTATGGTCCTAAGTTATCCACAAAGCTCCCAATCAAAACTGCCCAAATGCAATAATCCTTCTATGATGCTTCAAAAATGTCCATCCTTCTCCACGTGGAGAAGCAGGAACAAGATGAGTTTTTATTATCTTTCCGTCCTCCATGTGGGAAGCAGGGACAAGGTTGGCCAGATGATTTTGATTGATTTTTTTCGTCGCCCTGTCTTATAATAGTTGAGTTCAAAGTTATTCTACGGGGACGGCGTAGATATTTATAGAAGTGATATGGATCAATTTCAGAGGTCTAAAATTTTTTTTTTTTTTTTTTGAATTCAGATGATTTCTACATGTCTTATTCACCATGTCAAAGTCTATAGGATTTTTTGCGATTCATCTCCCTTACTTATAACAGTTGTGGGATAAGTCGATGGAGATTGTTAATTTTTTTTTTTTACATAAGTTCAAAATTGATAAAAATAAATAAATATTATAATATACTTTATTATCTTATAAATTAAATTTATTATAGGAGGCAAATGGAAAAAGTAGCGAAGCATATAAAATAATAAAGAAAAAAAATCTCATATCTTGGACGAAGATACTGTAAATTTCTAACAGAGATTAATCCCCTGTTTTCTTCAAAGTTTTACGAATATAAAATCTAAAAAATCAAAACAAAAGAAAAAACTCCTAAAGAATCTAAGAGAGCCTAAAAGTTTAACCTCGAGAAAGAGCAAATGTAAATTGGTCAGCAAGAAGGGTCATTTGTAATGGTCATTATTTTTCTGTGCTGCTTCAACGCAGCTTGCAGATTACCTTCCCTGCCTACTTCGACAACAAAATAACAGAATCAGATTCCACTGCCACTCACAGACATCCTCCAGCTTATAAAAAAGGTACATGATGCATCATCCGGAAGGAATCAAGTTCCCTAGCTCAAATCTGGCAAAAAGAAGAAGTTGAAACTCCAAAAGTGTTATGGTTTCTACCACAGGACCACCAACTTCATGCTTCCCCACTCTTGCCACCAAGCTTCAATGGAGGTTTTCAGTCGACTAGCAAGACCATCCCCATGACCGTCAGGTAACTAGTAAACAGACTGGGACAGGTTTTAGTCCTCTAAATACTAAACAGCAATGTGCAATCAATCATCAGCGAGAAGGTGAGGTGAGGAAAGAAAGAAAGAAAGAAAGAAAGAAAGAAAGAAAGAAGAATTCTTTCGTGGGGGCGCAGCATATTCCACTGTCAAGTTCATCGAGGAAGGGATACATTATTCTTCCTTATTCTTATCGTGCAAAAGAGGAGAGGGGTTCCATCGACTTTATCGATACCTGTTTTCCAGAGAACAACGAAGGGATGATCAACACTTGGTTATGAGCTTTAACATTCAGCCAACAATGTCCTGTCCTCAATGACTGACTGACTGCAGATATGGTAATCTCATAGTGATGCTCCATTTACTGTTCGCAATCTCCTACTTGTTCCTCCAGAATCATATCCATCCTAACTATTTTAAAAGTGCTAGATTAGATATGAATGAGAACAATCAACAATAGGCGCCAGTAGGAACGAGAATCTCATGTCATTGGCACTGTGTGAAACATTCAAGAAATTTCACAATCTATGATGCCTTTTTGCGAAGATTGTTTTTCGACATATGATAGGACGACACTCGAAAGAAAGATCGGATGTTTCAGTTCGATCGACACATTCTTACGACGATGCAAAAAACACAAAGAAGGATGAGACAGCTATATGTGACTGCTGCAAAAGGAAAGAAACAAAGCAAGTCTTTACAGTTTTATATACTTTTTTTTTTTTCCTCTCTTTTTTCTTCCTGTGTTAGATAGATCTCACATCGACAATTGGCTTCGTGAAAATGGATAACTTCTCATCTCTTTTCCACTGTTGACAATGATCGAATGCCGATCGAATCTGTGTAGCAAGAATAGAAAAGGGAATCTCATGCTCATTTCGTATTCCTCACAGTTATTTATATAAAGAATGTATCTGATTCTGCTGCTGTTATGTTAGCCAGTCAAAGAGAACCTTCAAATAATCTGAGCAAAACAAGTCTGGAATCGATTTCGCTCCATCAGATTGGCAACTACAAGTTGTGCAATATACAATTCGAGATATGTGTGTGTCAACAACAAGCCTGTTCAATGTTCAGCTTCATTGGAGTTCAGTAACCTGGAAAGATGCATGGCATTGAGTCTAAAAATTCTCTTTACAAGTATACGGTTCTTCGATTTATTTTTATCGGTCTTTAGCCAAAGAATAGATATTAATGGATCTATTCTCCTGCACATGCAACTAGTTAAAGTTGTTAGCTAAAAAAAAATTGCCTCTGAAGAATATAGTGCCAACTTAAGAATTGAAAAGAAAGGACAAGATCTCTTTACTGGTGCTTCATTCAAATTCTCATTTGCATAATTTGCCTTATAAAGTGAGCTTTGTGCCATCTCTCACCTGCAAGAGAAGCAATTGAGCTTATATAGAACATGTCCTCCCTTTCCAGAGCTGGCCAAACTGAAGCATAATTCATCCTAGATCAAGGATTATAGATACACATAAGGTAAGCCAAAAAAAAAAAAAAAAAACAAAGAAAAGTTTGCATTTTTATTTTGATTTGGTGTTTGATGGCCTTACTATTTCAGATGTATCATCACCAAGGCCACAACAACATGCTTTCTTCTAAAGCAGCATTGCCTCCGGCGAGGCACCTGTTGCCGCAGCAAGGAGGAAGCATTCCCGACGAGTCGGGATTAGTGTTGTCGACCGATGCAAAGCCGAGGCTGAAGTGGACACCTGAGCTCCATGATAGGTTCATAGAAGCAGTTAATCAGCTTGGTGGAGCAGACAGTAAGTATATATATATATATTACATTCGACAAAGAACAAAGCATCGAGTGTGTGTATCTTGCAGCCTGAGAGCTGATGTTTTTTTGTCGTCGAATTGCAGAAGCTACACCTAAAACAATCATGAGACTCATGGGAATTCCTGGACTGACACTGTATCACCTGAAAAGCCATCTTCAGGTCCTGACTGACTTCAATTCGCCATTTATTTGTTTGTTCCTTCTTCCTTTGAATGGTGGTTTCTCTTGCTGGATTGTAGAAGTGCAGGCTCAGCAAAGCTCAGGCACACACTGGAGGCAGTAAGAGTGGTAAGAGCAGCATCCAAATTTGCAATCAAATTGTCCCAATAAGAGAGTGCAAACTGAGAAACAATGTCGAAGCAGAGAGACCGAGCGGATCGACTACGAGCAGCACCGATTCCATTCAACAGCCGAATATGTAAGTAGTGTAATGATCAAAACGGATGCAACTTCAGCTAACAACACACTGTCAATTTCAGGCCTATTCAGATAAATGAAGCACTTCAAATGCAAATTGAAGTGCAAAGACAGCTACAGGAACAATTGGAGGTAAATCACTTCGAATTTATCCCATTTTTTTTCTTTTTCGAACTTTTTGCAGGCAGTGAAATCTAATTCGATCGTGGCGCATCTTGCGAACTGAAACTCGTGAAAGGTTCAGAGGCATTTACAGCTCCGAATCGAGGCGCAGGGGAAGTACTTGCAGTCTGTGCTGGAGAAGGCTCAAGAGGCACTGGGGAAGCAGAATCGACTCTCTGAACTGGTCTCCACAGTCTCAAATGAATGCTTAGGCAATGCAGTTCCAGGTCCTGAAGATCTTCCCGGATCGAACAGTAGTTTACAGGTAGACAGTTGCCTTGCATCATCCGAAGGCTCACAAAAGGAACGACGACAATCGAATAGTTTCCAAGGCTTACTGCACTGCAGAAAGCCATTTTTGGGAGACACCAAAAGAACATCTTCCTCGGCCCATGGCTTTGCAAACCTTCAAGGAGGAGGAGTTGCTGCTGCTGCAGAAGCTGACACAGAAAAACTCGACCTCAATGTGGATGAAAATGACGATGGAGGAGGAGGTGCAATGGAGAGCAAATTCGACTTGAACGGATTCAGTGCGAGTTGACAGTGAAATAGGAGGATTCATGGAGAATGTCGCGAAGTAAAATCTGGTTTATCATTGCTCATTTTGAATCGATCGCCCCATAAATTTGTGATTTTAGATGCTTTTGTGGATTGACGTATAATTACTATGGCTTTTAATTAAGCCTTCATCTCTCTCCCAATATGTAATCTCCAGTTCATCAAACATAATATATAATTTGCTCAGCATTACAGTTTTGGAGATGACATGAAACAAAAGCATTCATGATTCACCTCTTCCTCTCCTATCGAACTTGTACAGCAAAATTAAACACAACGACAAACGACGACGATGACGATGACGAGAAAGACACTGTAGGAAGAAAGAAGATTGCTGGAAACTGCAAATCGATGAAGCTAGCGAAGGCATGGATATCGTCGGGGCCATTTCAAAACGGAGCCCAGCTCGTGCATGCCTCCATCGAGAGCCGATTCTCGTTTGTGAACTCCTGCTACTGCTGTAATATGTGAATTTTTAGTTGTTCAGAACTGGCCGCCGGTGTAAGTCTGGCCGAAGCTCCATCCGGGCGGTGCGACTCCGGCGGATGTGACGCTGCGGCCGTCGCTGGTGGTGACCTCGAACGACAGCGACTGGGCGTCGAGGTAGCTGCTGCTCTGCCAGTTCTGCCCCCAGTTGCGGCTCATCGCCTGCCACCCGGTCCTCGATCCCTTCACCGACACCACCACAACGTCGCCGGCGCCGCCTACGTTGGTGATCAGCACCAGGTTGAAGTAGGAGTGGCCGTTGATCGTGAACCTTATCCCTCCTTTCCTCGCGCACGACACTCTGCGATAAACTAGGAAATAATTATGAAAAAAAAAAAAGAGTTGAATTGTTCTCCATTGAAATTTCTTTTCCATGTTTTTTAAATATCTACTATTCAGTTATTTTAAATATATTTTTTTGCATTTGTTTCGATTGTGTTTATGAATCCTTTAGCATTTTTTTTTCCCGATAGAATTTTATCGTCACCTTCTGAATTGAACGGGGACGATGCCGGCTTTGTACTCGGCGATTCGCTGGAACGCCGGCTGAGAAAGATCGAAATGCTGCCGCGGCGGGTTGCACCAGCCGCCGTCGTCGTCGGGGAGGGCGTAGTTGGGCGGGCAGAAGTTGGTGGCGGTGACGACGACGGAGTCACCGCCCGGGAGGCACGCACCACCGCGGCCGCCGCCTGCGCACTTGATCTCGTAGCAGGCTCCGCAGCTCCGGCCGCCAGCGAACAGGGCAGTGCTCAGCGCCGCCGTGTTCGTGCCGTATCCCTGGCTGTAGAGGTTCCCATACCCACAAGCTCCTCCTGTGAATTCCACGATCGACAAAACTCAAATCAAAATCACATCTCGATGCGATCGAACTGAAAAAAAAAAAAATCGAACTTTGCGAAGATTGCGCGACGAATTAATTACCCATCGTTCCGGCGGCGTCGCTGCCTCCGTAGAAGGTAGCATGAGCAGCGGACCATCCGCCATTGGCGACGCCTCCACGAACATGAAGCGCCCTGGCAACGAGGAGGAAAGAACAGAGGGAGAAACCAAGCAGGGACTCCATGGCGACGATTAATGAGTAGGAAAGTGAGTGAGAGGCAAGTCTTCTTATAGATCTCAACGGAGCAGGATTTTCATTTTTATTTAACTTTCTCTCAAAATATAATTCCCATTTTAGCTTTTAAAGTTCAGTTAATTTCCTATTTATCCATTATACTTTATAAGCCATCTCGATTTATAATTTCAAAAAATCATTAAAAATTTTATTTTCCTTCCTAATTCCAATACTGACTTATCTTAGTCTTTACGGAAAAATTTTGTGGCTAATATGATAATAGAGTTGTATCAATGAACAAGGATCAATCATTCAGGACTGTATATCTTTCAGAGTGTATGTCCCCCTGCTACAGTAGTCTTTGATTGGACAATATATTCTCCATAATTTATTTTCTTCATATTGATTGTCGAACCGACTGACGGAGACACGAGTGAATTGTCTTTTACACCAATTGCACAAACAGTGAGTTTAGCCTTATGAATGCCTGCCTAGGATTACAGATTCGAAGGTGGAGAGGATTTTTAAAATTTGTGCTCAATTTATTAGTGATATTACACAACAATGAATCAGTAAAATAGTGATAATTTTTTTATTTTGATAGTTAATAAAAAAAAATTCACAAAACTAAAACTAAATCGTTCATCTTTAAAATTGAGATGGGCATTCATTCATATTGGGAGTTCAAAAAGTTTTCAGTATAGTTGTTGATCGCAATGCTTCAGTTTGCCTTCTAGATGTTATTTTCAATTCGATTTCTAACTTAATAAATTTATAAGATTTTCTTCTAAATAAAATTATAAATTAGAATTATTGAGATTTATTTTTCTTTATCGTGGGACACTGGTCAATATTTTTTTTTTTCTTTCAAAAAGTTTGTGTTGTGGATGGTCTTTTAAATTAATCGGATCGTAGAATTTAAATATCTAAATTAAAAAAAAAACATATCTTATGCAAATAAATAAATAAAAAATAAAGAAAAGAAAGAGAAGACAGATCACGCATGCATGCAAACCCTAACCCAACTCCAGTGGGGGACCCTTCCCTTAGCTGCATGCTGCAATGCCACAAAACCCTAAAACAGGTGTAAAGCGCGCAAAGCTAATCGACTTTGTCAGCTGATCAGTTACCGATGCGACAATTCATGCATCAGGAATATAATCCACATTAATTTTAATATTATATTTACCCTATTAGTTGGCTTAATTAGCTTTACAGTTACAGGCATTTGCTTTATATATATATATATATATATATATATATATATATATATATATATATATATATATATATATATATATATATATATACGATTTTTATTTGCTGCGCTCGAACCCTTCGCGTCCGTCTGCAACACGTCCCCCTACCAACACTGTCGTCGCTCCGTCCGGGCACCTCCGACCGTCGGATATGGCGCGATCGACGCACACCTTGTCGACGGTCCGATGGGGTGTGGGTGTCGTCGGGTTCCGACCGAATCGCGGCCGGCAGTAGTCACGAAACTGTCGGCCGCGAAATCGTCAAATTCCGGTCAAATCGTGGCCGAAATCCGGCGGCGCCCGCACCCTGCCAGACCGCCGATGAAGTATGCGTCGATCGCGTCAAGTCCGGCGGTTGAAGTTGGCCGGACGGAGCGGCGACGACGGTGACAGTGCTATATATATATATATATATATATATATATAGAGAGAGAGAGAGAGAGAGAGAGAGAGAGAGAGTAATTAGGGTTTCTGATATCGTGCATGTGGAAGAGCGTCGTGGAGCATGATTTTTTACTTTACGTTGGTTTCCTATACAATTTCGTGGAGGCCTTGCAGAGCGATCGATGCATGCCTCGCTTGGAATCAAAATCGGTTCTTTTTAATTTGTACACGAGACTAAATTTCGAAATATAAATTTATATATCTTTATAAATATTCACTTTGAAAATTTAATTATGGCCTTTTTTTTATTTGTTTTATTTATATTTTATCATTGTATTGTATATTTGTATGGACGAGAAAGTTAACTCGTGTGAGAGGAAGAAGATGAGAGGGGCCACACGTGGCGACCGCACGAGTTTAAAGGAAGGACAGATGGCTCATGCTCCTCCTACCACTTTGGGATCTATGGACGCCGACAGATTTACCTACCTTTATTTTTATTATCAAAAAAGCATGATATTCTATTTTTATATATATTTTTACTCTAATTTAGGCTGTAGCAATTTTCATAAAAAAAAAAAATCTATCAAAATTCAATTCGAGTAAATTGGAATAATTTTAATAATATTTGACTATAATTATTTAATTATTTTTAGCATATTTTGACACTATAATAATTAAGAACATTATATTGTTGAAATATATAGTACATTTTGATTTATTTTTTTTTTTAAAATAAAATATTTTTTAAGATAACCAAAATATTCTTTTTTAATTCAGGTTTAATTTGTGGATCGCGTCGATAGTGAGTAACTGGTTCAAAATAAAAAGAAAAAGAAAAAGAAAAAAAAAAAGCAGAACTGAATCATTCTCTTCCACATCTTTTTAGCAAGAAGTAAGCTCTAGAACAAATTGCAGGCTATCGTTTACATAGAGATTTCTAGTGGACGATGCTCGATCTCAAGCAAATGCATTCTTTTGTTAATTTCTTCCCCAGAGACGACATTGTTCAGTATTTTCTTTCTTTTCCTTTGAATTCAGACTGAAAAAAAAAATTAGAATTGCTAATCTAATAGCCTCTCGTTCTGATCTCTGAAAAAAAATAAATCATAGAAGAATTATGTCCTAAACACGATTAGTAAAACAATGAATGATCATCCGAACTCAAAATAGAATGTTAGATCGCCTCTAAAATGAATTTAAATGTCTAGTGATTTTATTACTCAAGGATCGAGAGTCAGAGATGCCTGAATAGACTGCATGCATTTGGTCGAACAGTTGAGGAAGATACTTCAGTTTTTTACCTCGATTACTATATTTCTTGTTCTTTCTACAGAACAAAAAGAAGAACGCAAACTAAAACAGTTTGTAGTAGTCTTTGTTCTTTCTTATCATCTCATCTCATCTCATTAGTTCTCCTCACGTATTTCTTGATTCAAACTCAAATGAGATGGATGCCATAATAAAGCCTAGCAATCTTACCAATTCAAGCTCTGCAACAACAACAACTAAAAGAGCATCCAGCCGTCCAGAAGGGACCGTTGTGATCCAAACATCTGCTCGAGGAGTATCACCATTGCCATGGCAAAGGATGCATCCAGCCCTGGCTCTATGATTAGCCAGAAGACATCGAGGCCCAGGGCAACCCCCTGGGCAGTCTCCTTCTTCTTGATCTCCGCCAATCGCCGCCGCTTATCGTCGAAGAAAGCACAGCTCCGACGCGAATAAGTGCCTTCGACGTTGTAGCCAAGGTGTGAGTTGGAGTCTGAAGCACAAGGAGTCGCATGCGCCAGTGCCTTGGAGTGCAGGAGCCGAGCGGGATTCTTCTTGACAGTGAACTGGGGGTTGATCGTCTCTTCGGCATTGTAAATGAGCCACTGATCGCCTAAACTGAGCCTCTGCGTGTTCAAAATTCAATGGTGAACGATCAGTTATGAAAATGGAATACATCGATCGAGGCGCCCTTGGAGCTAGCTTTGTCTCTGACAACAGAATTTAGCATATCAGCAAACACATGGTGAGCATTTCTTTGTTCCCTTCTTGTTAATTTTTTTTCTCTCCTTGGAAAAACATATCCAGAGAAATATATACATATATATGCTACAGAAGTAAGAGAAGGGGTTTCGATCCAAATTCAAGTCAATCTCCTATTGAATTCTGCCAATGGTGCTTAAGGGTATTTGACCAGATGAATAGCTCATCAGTCTTTGTTCTAATGAATGCGACAAGAATTCCACAAGTATAATCAAGATCTTTTCTCCAAAGTCTGTGGCAATCAAATAGCATGTCCTTGGAACATTTTTCATGATTTCTGTGTAAGTATTTGGTTTTTTGTTCTTTCAATTTTGCTTGCAGAGATCTAATTGCTTATGAAAAGTAGGTTGTTGGATTCGACAAAGTTAGAGAAAGAAAGGGTTTTTTTTTTTCTTTCTTTCTATCAAAAACTGAAAAATGGCAGCCACAAACAAATTAGGGTAAGCGTCAAATGATCCATGGCAAATCAGACCAACTACAAAAGCCAATTTTTCGAGATTCACCGGAACAAAAACCACAGTTTTAGGGATTCGACACAGATTGGTCCTTTGCCTTACCTTTCTCCGGATCGTGCGGAGCGGCTTCCCATCGGCGTCCATGAGAAGGATCTCATTACTACTCCCCACGTCGTAGTTATCGACCCGGAACACCAAGTTTCCCTCGGAGTCGAAGACCGTGAAGCCGTTCCCGTTGAAGAGGAGCGACTTCCGCCACACCGTCAGCTCCACCGCAGCCCGCCCGTCGCCGCCGCAGGGGAGCCCAGCCCCGGGCGAATCCGCTGCCACATTCGAAGCCGAGGAACCGTTAGGGTGTATCTTCGCCATTTCCCACCTGGACCGAGAAGTGGGCCGGAGAACGGAAGGAAGCGATCGGCGATGGCGACTTCGACCTCGGCGGGACGGCGATTATTTATAGCCTGCCTCCCAGCTTCCAGGACCACTCAAGCGCCATCACGTGGGAAGCGAGTGAGTACGAACACTCTTTCTCTAATTTCCAAGCGGCCCTCGAAATTTGTAGAATTATTTTTTTTTTCAAAACCCTCAAAAGTTTCACAAATGGCACAGTACCCCCCCCCCCTTTTTTTGTTTTCCAATATTACGCAAAATAAAAACACATTAATGCATCCAAAGTGTTTTAATATGTAAACTAACACATTGTATTAGTGGAGAATAACTTTAAATGTCGACGTTTATTATTATTTTTTAATATAATTCTCAAAGTCCATACAAAAAGGGAGAAAAACTTCAGTATAATACAAAAGCAAGGGCCACAATTTAAATTTAAAAATATTGTAAAACGCAATATCTAAAGTTGACTTGTGAATTAAAAAAAAAAAAAAAAGGTCATGCAATAATACATATTCCAAAGTTGAGAGGACATCAAAGCGATGCCAAACATGATTCTCTACTTTACTTATGCTCCAAAAAAAAACAAAAAGAAAAAGAAAAAGAAATTTAACAAACAAAAAAAAACATTAACCTTGGCATTAATGAGTTGTGTGGCTTAGGAATGTTAGAAAAGACGGTTGTTGGAAGAGTAAAGAAGGGAATGTGGTAGTGGAGAGGAACATGGACATGAATTAGCAAGGGATCGATGTAGGCATGTACTTGATAATGATGTTAATTGATACAAACCTCACTAGGTGGGTGCTAGATTTTATTATTATTATTATTATTTAGCCCCTAGATTATAGTACAATAGAAAAAATATCCATGCTGAAATTCAAGTACCTCTCGATCGATTCCCAGTTATGATGTATTTGTTGGTGCAACAAGCTCTGAATTAATGTTGATCAAATTTGAGTGAGATTCGAATAGTGTTTTGATGTTTGACAATGGATTTGACCATTGTTTGACAATATGATTTGACCATATATTCTAAAAGAACCGCCACATGAACGCCCCCCTATCGCTGTCCCTACGTGTAGAGGGGGGTAAATCAGGTCTCAGGTGGTTAGCGCAGAAATGCGGAGTCATCGGTAATCTGGTCGTCACCTCCAGGAATCGACCTCTTGCCCTTTCAAGCCTTAACACGGCTGCGCTAGCCATCTGGGTTTGTCATGGGGGCTATGATTTGATCATATGACTAATGGATGATTAAGATATCCAAAGTCATGTGAGGGAGATTTCTGGAGCAATCAATCTCGAAAGTCCAAATTTAAATACTTGGCAAAGAAAGTCCAAATATAGATATTTGGCAAGGAAAATCCAAAAGTATAGTCTTGATAATATAAGTCCAAGTGTATAGTCTTGGTGGTGTAAAGTCCAAGTAAACTTTGACAATTGAAAAGTCCAACATGAAATTGGCAAGGAAAGTTTAGGCATGATCTTGACATGGAAAGTCCAATCATGATCTTGGCAATTGGAAAGTCCAAGTCATGGGTATTTGACAATTGAAAGTTCAAGTCATAGGTACTTGACAAAGTGAAAGTCCAAGGGTGTATGTTTGACAGCGTAAAGTCCAAGTATCAGTCTTGGCAGTGTAAGTCTAAATGGATCTTAGCAAAGAAGTCTAAGGGTGAAGTTTTGATGGTGTAAAGTTCAAGCATGGGTCTTGGTGGCGTAAAATCCAAATGAACCTTAGCAAAGGATCCGATTAACATGACATAGCCGATGGAAGTAACTGAAAGCTAATGCGAATGATGAAAAGTCACAGACTCGAGGATTTCGAGAGACATGAGACTGATGGAGGTGATTAGAAGGCTTAGGTCTAGGGTAAAGGTGGTCAATCAAGTATGAAGGGATTATACTTGGATTAAACCTTATGTTTGAAGTTTATCAATCGACTGGGGTTATGAACCAATCGATTGGCTGAGTGTTTGACACTCGGGAGCCTAGTTGATTGGTATTAGTCGAATGATCGGGTAGTCGACTGAGCTTTGACTGCTCAACTTATGTTTGGGTAATCAACTGTCAATTGTGGGCAGTTGACTAGTTCATGGCAGTCGACTGGTGGTGATGGACACGGGCATAGAATATTCCATAGTTGACTAGCCAGTCAACTATTGGATTGTCAGTCGACTGCTGGTAAGGACAGTTGATTACTAAGGTATCAATTGGCTGGAATGTGAACGTGGATTAGTCCGTTGTGAGACAACGGATAAGGGAGCAGTCGACTGGTGCATTTTGGCAATCGACTGCTAAGTGAAAATTCAGCCTGATGCGTGCTTTAAAAGGAGCTCGATGGGAGAAGGAGAAGCAGCCGATTCTTGAAGCTTTTGGAGGGAAAATGTTATTGTTTTTCTGGCCTTCAAAGACGTTCAGAGCAACCAAACAAACAAGCAATCCAAAGTTTATCTTTGTAAAAAAATTTTGCATTTGTATTCATTCTTAGTTTGTTTTTGTTGCTTTTTCTTGTTGTACTTTTGTATAAATTTGTTGTACGAGGTTTTTCCACATTCGGATTATTTTTGAGAATGAGAAGTTGTTAGTGAAAGCCCTAGAGCCAATCATGTGATGATTGTTGTATGGACTTTATTGTATCATATTCCTATTTATAAAGGCATGGTTATTATATTTACTTGTATTGGTGCCAAATAACTAAATATAATAATGTCCTTGAGTAGTAGGTTCTTATCTATATCAATCGATTGGTTGAATCGATAATGAGATGATATAGAGAACACTACTCTTAATCATTCCTAGTCGAGTATTAACATTCAGGGACAATGTTAATGCATAGAGACTAGCATGTAGGTCAACAAGATGACTTGATCTCACAAGTCATGGATATGAGATATCAAGTTGACACATGGGTATGCATTGGAGAATGTATACTGAATGACCCGCCATGAGAAAGTATCATGGATCGTTATCTGAGTGTCATATACTTTCTCATGTGGCTATTAGTATGACTATTAGTCCTTAGACCTGAAGTCACCATGGTTCCCTACATAAGGAGTTGCTTCACAAACGCCACCCGTAAATGGGTGGACTATAAAGGCGATTACTAGGTATGTAACGAATTACGCGGAGGGATGTGAGTGATGTAGATGGGATCTATCCTCCTATATGACGGGGTGACATCGATATTCTTGATAGAGTGAGACCACGGCGCATGGTTATGCCCAAATGAGTCAATATGAGATATTGAGCTCATTTGATTAGAGTGAGTCTACTTGGAGTTCAAGATTTAGATTGTACCGAGGATGACACGGTCTATGCCTCGATTGGTCAATCTAGATGTCAAGGATAGAGGGACATTGTCACATATTGTCAGAGTCACAATTAGTAGTCACAAAGGTGATGTTGGAGCTCAACATTCTTGTAACTTGGGTAGCAATGATGTGTTGCTAGATACCGCTCATTGCTTATGTTCCTAAATCGGTTTAGGGACATTGCCAACGTTACAAGAACCTATAGGGTCACACACATAAGAGCAATTAGATGGAGATTAGGTTCATATGATGAACCATGAGGATTAGGTTCATGGGATGAACCAAATTGGATTAAGAGTAATCCAAATTAGATTAATTGAGTTAGACTCAAGTTGATTCAAGTGTTGAATGAGTCTAATTGAGATTTGATTCATCAAATCAATTTAAATTAATGAATAAAGATTCATTAAATTAAATTGACTTGAGTCAAGTGGTTAGATTTGATCAACCATGGGAGATTAGAGGTCAAGTTTGACTTGACTTGAGAGGGAAGATGAAAGGTCAAGTTTGACTTGACCAAATGTCATGTCATGGTGATGACTTGGCATGGGCGGCCAATGATGATGCTCCACATCATCATTGACTTTGTCAATTGATGCCACATCATGAGGGAGATCAAGGGTCATGGGAGTTACATGCATGCATGTAACCCCCCTCCATGAAGTGGCCGGCCACTCCATTAGATGGAGTATTGATTTTTGGTGGCTAATTGACTTCATCTTCAACCTTGGAACTTTTCCTCTCAAGCTCTCTCCCTCTCCTTCCTCATCTTGCCGAGACACCCTAGGAGTGCTAGCACACTCAAGTGTGTTTTTCTTCCACCTATTGCTTGTGTGGATACCATAGAGGAGTGTGCACTTGACACTCTCGAGTTCCGCTGACTTTCGATTTGAGCGGATTTGCGAAGGGCACGATCGAGGGTAATGATCTTATCTCTTAGATCTAAGGTAGATCTAGGGTTTTTTATACAAGCACATACATGTTTTGTTTTAATACTTCTTCGCACGGATCCGTGGTCGGGGGCTTCCGAGGTTTCCGCAACGCAAAAAGCGGTTTTTGCGGCTCGGAAAAACCCAACAGTGGTATCAGAGCCACGTGCGAAGCATGTATGTGTTTCGTTTTTGTAGTTTTTTATATTAGATATAAAAATTACAGATTTATATGTTTCTGTAAATTTTCTTATTTTATAGAATTTTTGGGTATTTTTCTCGTAGAGTCGAAGCAACGAGTGTTGGGACACTCGTAGGCTTCAACCGTCGAGAAAAACTCTCCGAATCTGCGAGTTCTCGCTTTAGGTTTTTGGGACAGCGACTTAAGTCGCTGTAAGATCATTGTAGGGACACTCGCGAAGTTTATTTTATGTAGTAGGGCGCTGCCCCTATCCCTAAAGGGGCCATGTCCCGCGATCGCATTAAAACCGCTTAAGCGGGACCGTTTACGGAGAATTGACTAATAAATTCGAAATAAATTTGTAAAAATTATATAAATTTCTGTAAAAAATAAATAATTTAGAATTATGTATAATTCTGTGATTGTCATACAATAACCCAATTGGATTGGGTTATGTGTTGTAATTCATAATACTACTGCGCTGTGGTCAGGCGGTAGAAAGTGTTTGCGACTGTGGCCGTGCACCTATTCTTTAATATTCTAGTTGTAAATAGTTTTAGACTCGAATGTAACTCGAGTTTCGTATTTGTAATGTACAAAATGGAGCGGTGGAAAGTCCACTTGAAGACGAGCTTACGAGAAGGGTGACGACGACACATGGCGGTCAAAGGAAGCGCTGAGAAGCCGCTAGCCTTAGGTTGACCGTCCGATCTTCTCATTGGCTTGAGAAGATCGTAGTAGGGCCATGACTATATCACATTTAATGATATATATATATGTTGATATATATATATGTATATTTAATTGATTTTGCTTGTATGTATGTGATGCATGCTAGTAGAAACATGTTTGTATGTATATGATGCATGCTAGGTTAATTTTCTTGTATGTATATGATGCATGCTAGAATAATTAATGTATGTATATGATGCATGCTATTATAGGATAATAAAGGCCTAAATGCGTATAAGATACACATTACGATTAGATTAGATCATAATCGAATCAACTCGAAAATGCCTACCGAGCCTTGATACCCATCACTACCTCGATCATTTGTTGTTGTTGAATCGCCAAAGCAGAGCAACGATATTATCTTGGTAGGGTGCGAGGGACAATCTTGGTCCCGCCTATCACGACTGGTTAGAGTAAGCTCAATTAGATTGAGCAAAACTAGTTAACCCAATTGATCGAGTAGAACTATAGGCATATTCCAATCGTTGGAAAGATAGGTTAAGATCGCATTTACACTAAATCTTGGGCGATTTAGCCAAAGCTAACTCAAGGTCTTTTGTAAATGTGGGTCTTAATCCTATAAACAAGAGTTGCATAGAGATGTAATCTGTGAATGTGTTACCCACCGATCGATTAAGTCTTGGGCGATTTAGCCAAAGCTAACTCAAGGCTTAGTATGATGTGGATCTTGTCCGCAAGAATTATAGCTAGTTTGTATGAATCTAGTAAAAGTGGTTTGACCACATCCATAACTCGATTCTACAAAATTCCTATAATTCGGAGCATCATTTGATTAAAGGCCTAATTAAATGATAAAAGGAATATGATATTAATCCTCTGCATTGTATGTTGTAGATTACTATGTCAACAAACACGAACACTCTCTCTCGCGATCCGTCCCGAGAAGGACAAGCTCAATGGAGCAAATTTCCGGATCGCACAGAACTCGAGAATTGTTCTCACCCAAGAAAGGAAGTCAGACGCCCCGAGCATTCCGAGGCACCTCCCGCCAATGCCTCACGAGACAAAGATGCTTACAAGAAGCATCAAGATGATGCATTAGATGTGCGTCTAATGCTCACTGACATGAACTCGAGCCTGTAAGCAACACGAGTTCATGAATGCTTATGATATGGTTGGACATCTTCGCCAACTATATCAAGGACAAGCTAGGCATGAGAGATATGAAGTCTCTAAGGCATTATTTGGGTCCAAAATGCAAGAAGGGACTCGTAGGTACATATGTACTCAAGATGATTGTACGAGAAAACCTACAAAGGTCGGGATTCCCACTTGGCCAAGAGTCGCCACTGACCTAATCTTGCAATCTTTGCCAAGAGCCTTCGATCAATTTGTCATGAATTATAACATGAATGAAATTGATAAGCATTTCAAATGCTCAAAGATGTTGAGAATCGCAGAGCTTAACCTTAAGAAGGGTAAACTGACACCATTTTGATGGTGCGTAAAAGAAAGGCAAGGGCAAGCCTAAAGGTAAGGGAAAGTCCTGCCAAGGGCAAAGGCAAAGAACTTAAACCCAAAGGAGGGGTAGCTAAGGAAGGGGCTTGCTTCTTCCGCAAAGGAAGCAGACATCGGAAGGTGAATCGCAAGGCATACCCGAAGATCTTAAGAAGAAGAGAAGTGAGACTTCTACTGTATAAATGTTATAGAAGTCAATCTATCTATTTCTTCATCATGGGTATTAGATACGGATGTGCATCTCACATTTGTACCAATGTGCAAAATGAGAAATAAAGCAAGGCATTGACAAAGGGCGCAGGTGGACCTACGAGTAGGCAATGGAGCAAGGGTTGTGTCACAGAGAACTTATGATCTATCTCTCGCCTCCGGGCTTGTACTAGAATTAGAAGAATGTTGTTATGTGCCTCGCTTTAACTAAGAACATCATTTCAGCTTTCTTGTTCGACAAGAAAGGGTTTTCATTTATAATAAAGAACAAATGTTGTTCACTTTATTTAAATGATATGTTATATTCTATTGCACCTCTAATTAACGAAGTATACTTTCTAGAATTAGAGATCACCATCTATAACATAAGTAACAAAATGTTCAAGTCAAATGAAATGAACCAAACCTATCGCACGCGCATTGTCGCTTAGTCGCTTATCTCACTCCATAAGGATGGATCGCTAGACTCATTTGATTTCGAATCATATGAGACATGCGAGTCTTGCCTTTTAGGCAAGATGACCAAGACTCCCTTTAGTGGACATAGCGAAAGAGCAACAGATTTGTTAGGACTTATACATAGTGATGTATGTGGTCCTTTCAATGTTCTTGCTAAAGGTGGTTACAGTGTACTTCATTACATTTCTTGATGACTTAGATATGGTTATGTGTATCTTATGACACATAAATCTGAATCCTTTGAAAAGTTCAAAGAATTCAAGAATGAAGTACAAAACCGACTTGGCAAGAGTATTAAGATACTTGATCGGATCGAGGTGGTGAATACCTTAGCCATGAGTTTCGTGACTATCTAGGTGAGTGTGGGATTCTATCCCAACTCACTCCTCTGGAACACCACGGTGGAATGGTGTATCCGAAAGGAGGAATCGTACCACTATTGGACATGTACGATCTATGATGAGTCACAGATCTTCCTATATCCTTTTGGGGATATGCTCTGACACGAACCTTTACCCTTAACCGTACCATCCAAGGTTGTGGTAAAGACACCATATACGATATGGACGGGGAAAAATCCCAAGATGTCTTTTATGAGGATTTGGGGTTGTGAGGCTTACGTTGACGTCAAGTCTCGGACAAGCGGGACCCAAATCCGATAGGTGCTATTTTGTTGGATATCCCAAGGATACAAAGGGATATTACTTCTACATTCCCAGTCAGCACAAAGTGTTTGTGGCAAAGACTGGGGTTTTTCTAGAAAGGGATTTTGTTTCTAGAAAAACTAGTGGAAGTACCTTCGATCTTGAAGAAGTTCAAGATAAGGACCATAGCACTCAGGCCTTGATGGAGGTTGAACAGGAACCACAAAGTGTTGTGGGTGATGAGGTTGTTGCACAAAGAGTTGTGGAACAACCACCTGTTCAAGTAGACCTACCTCTTCGCGGTCCGATAGGGTGCGTCGTCCGGCTGAGAGATACTCATTTCTCTTGTCGACCATGATGACGTTATGCTCATTGAGAATGAGCCTACCTCCTATCGGAAGGCTGTGATGAGCCCAGTTACGAGAAATGGCTAGACGCCATGAGATCCGAGATGGAATCCATGTACACCAACCAAGTATGGACTTTGGTTGATCCACGAAGGGTCAAACCCATTGGGTGTAAGTGGGTCTTTAGGAGAAAGACTGACATGGATGGACTTACGCATACCTATAAGGGTCGATTGGTGGCTAAAGGTTTCAAGCAAATTCATGGTATTGACTATGATGAAACCTTTTCTCCAGTGGCGATGTTTAAGTCCATTCGGATCTTGCTTGCTATCGCATACCAGATACCATATGAGATCTGGCGGATGGATGTCAAAACCGCGTTTACGAATGGAAACTTACTCGAGGATGTGTACATGACACAACCCGAGGGTTTTGTAGATCCACGACTACTAGGAAGGTATGCAAGTGCAAAGGTCCATTTATGGGCTAAAGCAAGCTTCTGAGGGTGGAATCTTCGATTCGATGATGCGATCAAACAGTTTGGTTTCATCAAGAATGAAGATTAACCCCGTGTCTACAAGAGGGTTAATGGGAACACAGTTGTGTTCCTTGTATTGTATGTGGATGACATACTACTCATTGGGAATGACATCCCTTCGCTACAGTCTGTGAAGACTTGGCTGGGGACGTGCTTCTCAATGAAGGACTTAGGTGAAGCAGCCTGTATTCTAGGCATCAAGATCTATAGAGATAGATCTAAGAAATTGCTTGGCCTAAGTCAGAGTACATACATTGACACGGTATTATTTCGGTTTGCCATGCAGAATTCCAAGAAAGGACTTCTGCCGATGTCACATGGTGTGAGTCTTTCGAAGACTCAAAGTCCCTCTTCTAGAGAGGAGAGAGACCGCATGGATAAGATCCCTTACGCATCTGCTATAGGATCTATCATGCGCCACGCCGTCTTGTCTCGTATGCTTTGAGCATGGCCAGTAGATACGATCGGATCGGTGGCGTCAACGGATAGCGATCAGAATATTCTTAAGTACTTGAGAAGGACTAAAGAATATTTCTTGATATTGGAAGCGATGAGAGCTAGGCTAAAGGGTTACTGGATGCGACTTCAAACCGGACGGGATGATTACAGATCGCAGTCAGGGTTCGTGTTTTGCTTGAATGGTGGCGCTGTGAGCTGGAAGAGTTCGAAGCAGGACACAGTTGCTGATTCTACAACAGAGGCCGAGTATATCGCTGCATCTGAGGCAGCAAAGGAGGCAGTTTGGATCCGCAAGTTCATTACTGAGCTTGGGGTGGTTCCTAGCATTGCAGATCCTATAGAGCTCTATTGTGACAACAATGGAGCGATTACCTGAGCTAAGGAACCTCGCTCACACCGTGGACCAAACACATACTACGGCGCTTCCATCTCATTCGAGAGATCATCGATAGAGGAGATGTGAAGATTTGCAGAGTACCCACAGAGGCTAACATCGCAGATCCCTTGACCAAGGCTTTGGCACAAAAAAAGCATGATGGTCACACTAGGTCATTGGGTATTAGATACTACGGTGATTGGCACTAGTGCTAGTGGGAGATTGTTAGTGAAAGCCCTAGAGCCAATCATGTGATGATTGTTGTATGGACTTTATTGTATCATATTCCTATTTATAAAGGCATGGTTATTATATTTACTTGTATTGGTGCCAAATAACTAAATATAATAATGTCCTTGAGTAGTAGGTTCTTATCTATATCAATCGATTGGTTGAATCGATAATGAGATGATATAGAGAACACTACTCTTAATCATTCCTAGTCGAGTATTAACATTCAGGGACAATGTTAATGCGTAGAGACTAGCATGTAGGTCAACAAGATGACTTGATCTCACAAGTCATGGATATGAGATATCAAGTTGACACATGGGTATGCATTGGAGAATGTATACTGAATGACCCACCATGAGAAAGTATCATGGATCGTTATATGAGTGTCATATACTTTCTCATGTGGCTATTAGTATGACTATTAGTCCTTAGACCTGAAGTCACCATGGTTCCCTACATAAGGAGTTGCATACTTTGGCTTCGTCAAACGTCACCCGTAAATGGGTGGACTATAAAGGCGATTACTAGGTATGTAACGGATTATGCGGAGGGATGTGAGTGATGTAGATGGGATCTATCCCTCCTATATGACGGGGGTGACATCGATATTCTTGATAGAGTGAGACCACGAAGTGCATGGCCATGCCCAAATGAGTCAATATGAGATATTGAGCTCATTTGATTAGAGTGAGTCTACTTGGAGTTCAAGATTTAGATTGTACCGAGGATGACACGGTCTATGCCTCGATTGGTCAATCTAGATGTCAAGGATAGAGGGACATTGTCACATATTGTCAGAGTCACAATTAGTAGTCACAAAGGTGATATTGGAGCTCAACATTCTTGTAACTTGGGTAGCAATGATGTGTTGCTAGATATCGCTCATTGTTTATGTTCCTAAATCGGTTTAGGGACATTGCCAACGTTACAAGAACCTATAGGGTCACACACATAAGAGCAATTAGATGGAGATTAGGTTCATATGATGAACCATGAGGATTAGGTTCATGGGATGAACCAAATTGGATTAAGAGTAATCCAAATTAGACTAATTGAGTTAGACTCAAGTTGATTCAAGTGTTGAATGAGTCTAATTGAGATTTGATTCATCAAATCAATTTAAATTAATGAATAAAGATTCATTAAATTAAATTGACTTGAGTCAAGTGGTTAGATTTGATCAACCATGGGAGATTAGAGGTCAAGTTTGACTTGACTTGAGAGGGAAGATGAAAGGTCAAGTTTGACTTGACCAAATGTCATGTCATGGTGATGACTTGGCATGGGCGGCCAATGATGATGCTCCACATCATCATTGACTTTGTCAATTGATGCCACATCATGAGGGAGATCAAGGGTCATGGGAGTTACATGCATGCATGTAACCCCCCTCCATGAAGTGGCCGGCCACTCCATTAGATGGAGTATTGATTTTTGGTGGCTAATTGACTTCATCTTCAACCTTGGAACTTTTCCTCTCAAGCTCTCTCCCTCTCCTTCCTCATCTTGCCGAGACACCCTAGGAGTGCTAGCACACTCAAGTGTGTTTTTCTTCCACCTATTGCTTGTGTGGATACCATAGAGGAGTGTGCACTTGACACTCTCGAGTTCCGGCGGACTTTTGGACGAGCGAGATTTGCGAAGGGCATCGCATCGAGGGTAATGATCTTATCTCTTAGATCTAAGGTAGATCTAGGGTTTTTATACAAGCACATACATGTTTTGTTTTAATACTTCTTCGCACGGATCCGTGGCCGGGGGCTTCCGAGGTTTCCGCAACGCAAAAAGCGGTTTTTGCGGCTCGAAAAATCCCAACAGAAGTTGATAGTGGTGTGTGCATCACTAAAGCTCGACCGTGAAGTAGGAATCTTAGTTCCGAACTACGTAAAACTTTTGTATTTTACTTGTGGTGTTTTTGTTCTTGTATTTCGTTTATATATATATATATTGTTTTCGTTGCGCTAACGAATTATAGACAAGCAATCACGATTGGAGCGCGAAATCGAAGAAATCGCTATTCACCCCCTCTAGTGCGGTCATCGATTCCTCTACAGTATTTGCGAACTTTTTCCTAAATGAGGGTCAGTCCTTTGGGATGCTCTATAAGTTGAGACGATCCCGCTTGTACTTGCTCGATTTACCTTCTTCACCGTAGGGACAGCTGGAGGGGCGTTAATGCGATGATTCCACATTTTGATTCCATTTTTTTTGCCGTCGGAGCTATGGTACAGTAGTAGGTGTCCAATTTGACTCTCATACATCTACAATTTGATTTTCCAATTACGATGAATTTGTAGGATTTTCCTCTAAATAGGATGACAAATTAGGAAATTGAGACTGTTGAGATTGTTTGTGTGAATACTTTTCAATTTATCTCTCTTTCAGACGGGTGACAGTCATGGAGGATCATTAATGTGGTGGTTCCAATTTTTTTTTTTATTTCATTGTTTTTGTTTTTGACTAGCATCATATTTTCAAACCTTCGATTCAATTAGGTCTGAGAGTGATCAATTAAGTCCCATAAAAATTTTCCATCGACCACCAAAATAAATTAATTAATTATAAATTTTAGATCCATTCTTCTCTTTATCTATGTGGTAAAGTGACCAACATGAGAGATGCAATTGGACATTATGTCTAGCTCACTGGGTGCTTAGGAAATTTAGGTATGATTTAGATGTTTGATTCTCCTCTGAAAATACTAGAATTGTCAAGCTAGCAGTTTCTATCGGTCTGTTCCATGACCATTGTGAGGATGATAAATCACAAAGAGTTCTATGGGTCTTGATGTAGTGACCAAAATATGTGAGGCCATCTGAATCTAAAAAAAGGACTTTAGAATAGGCCTACGTCACTTTTGTAAATACCATATTATTTTTGTAAACACCGTCGTATCTTAATCATCACATTATTTCTATGGAAACTTGGATGTTTCATTCTCGTTATAGTTCTCGATGAACTAAACTATTATTATCATTATTAATAGATTGTTGCATTTTTTTTTTTTTGGGGCTTATCGTGACCGGTCAAAATGTGATCATGACTTGGTATGGAAAATTAGCTCAAAAATAATTTTCAAAGTTTGGCGACAAACTTTCTTTCTCCTAGTTTCATTGCTTCGCCCATTATTAATTGTTTTGAATTTTTTTTTTCCTTTTTGAAGGATATATCACATGTCGAATTTCATTGATGCAAACTTCATTTTCAGAATATAATTAAAAAGGGGTAAATGATAAAGACATTTTATTATTATTATTAAAAAATCTTCCTGCTTTAATTTTATGGTTAGAGGCACGTGTGCATAATAAAAAATGGAGATCGATTTTATCATTCGCACTAAATTTTCAATTATTAATTTTGAAGATTGATTTTAAATTCAATTTCTAAATTTAGATATCGATTTTAATTTTGATCTATAAATTTAAAGACAGAATATACACTCCTCGTTAAATCTAGAAATTAAATTTGCACCCGATTGTCTATTAGATCGGCCTTAATTTGAGAGGTCTATCTTCTCTGAATCGGTTATTTTAATGGGAGCACTTCGTACTTGAAAAGATTTGAAATAGATAAACCTATGTGTATTTTGGCGACGGAGCCCCTTTGATGTTTAAATCAATCTTCGTATAGAGAAGACTAAAAGATGTATCTTCGTAGAAAGAAGACTAGAGATATATTTTCATAGATAGAAAATATATCTTTATTGAGAGAAGAGAGAGAAAATATATTTTATTTTTATGATAAATGTATCTTCGTGGAGGGAAGAATGTGTCTTTAATGTAACCATCACACTCCTTGTCTGATCAACCCTGTCCATTTAACTTAGATGAGTGTGATATGTTGGATATTGGATGACTAATACGATTTTGCAAAGAAAAATTAATCGAGGTATCATCAATCGATGAAAGTCTGAACTGACTTCAAAATCGAAATCTATGTTTCGCGTAAATAAATCTAGATTATTAATTTGCTAAAAATTGATTACGAGTGAATGAAAAATTAATTTTTTAAAGTCAGCCCAAATACATTAATTGCATATTAATGTTATAAAAGAAAGTAAATGGGGAATAGACCCACATCAAAAATTTCAAAGAGGATTTACTTCCTTATATATTTGTTGTTGTGTTAATAAAATTAACACAAAAAACATATATGCTCTCTTCTAACGTGTGAGCAGATGCTCGCACCTACGAGCCCGCCACCCACCACCCGCCATGCGTGCACGCGCGCAATGAGCGCTTTATTGGCGCACTTTGCATTTTATCGTTGTGAGGAGCATCACAAGTGACGCGATCTGATCGTTGATGATGAAGATTGATCTGAAACGTTGATCGAGTATATCACTGTATCCGGATCTGACAATTAAGATCAAAGGGCTATTTGAAGAGTTACAACCCTCCAGATTGAACGACCTAGATGCATCCTGATCAATGGATACAACATAGGTCTCGAAATTTATAGTGTTGATGTTTTGAGACGTAGTCGTTGTATCTTGGAAAACGAATTACTATTATCCGTAAGCACCTGTAGCTGAGCAATATCGTTTTATGGAGATAATATTGAATACTAGTCCGACGACAATCATCGTATCGATCACAACAATTATCATTGATAATGCACTTCATTTGCAACTAAGTTATATCGATGTATAAATTATACAAACAACCAATTATATGCCACCTTAAACTTACTATAAAATGCAAAGGAAAATTTGGTATTAATTATATATAAAATGCTTTTGTTGGAAATTGAAGTGGCATTAAGTTGCAAAGGAAAATTTTGCTTCAATGCAACCTCATATGGTAATAATAATAATAATAATAAATAATAATAATAAATAATAAATAATAAATGTAAGCTACATTTGAGAACGCCAAATAGAATGGGAGGTCTTATGGACTAATTAAGCAGCTTCCCAAGTTTTCCTAACATGTTATCATCCCAATCATCTGATATAAAAACAAATTAATATGCAATTAACAACATCAACTAACTAATTGCATTTGGTATGTGATAGAAGACGGAGATTGGAGAACTTTCTGAATTAATTTAGAATATTATGGTTTATTTACTCATGATACATTTGTCTACGGACGAGCACAATTAAAGATTAAGGAAAATAAAGTCTCTGGAGTCTGGAATCAGAAACACCAGAATGATATATCATCGGTCACTTACCTGATGCATCCCTTCTAAGGCGATCAGCACGGGACGTGTGATAGGTTACGAATGAGATACGGAATAAATTTTGAAAAGAAATCTCAAAATTGATTCTCTGAAACTTTATCAATCACGTTAAAATTTAAAGGATTCTCTATAATTTATTTCTCTCACAATAATTTTAAAATGATTAAATTAAATTGACAATTCCACCGTTTACGGTCGAATACTGCAAGTAAAATTTTCACCGCCAATGCCTCGGTGGACGCGATCCGTACAAAAAATAGGAATAAACCGGACCAAACCGGGTATCACATGGTCCGTAGGTTCGGATTAAACCGCTTCGAACAGGAGTGCGACTCTGTTCGATGAGATCCACCCCATGGCTAGAAAGGCGAAGGCCCGTGGATCGGCGGCGGCAGCTTCGGCGAGACATTCTCCGGCGGACGTCGATGGGGTAGTTGTCTCGTCCTTTCCCTGGGCGATGACTGTTCTCGCGCCCTCCACGGTGGTAGCCGTGTCGCTTTTTGCCCTGCTGATCCGCTTGCTGGTGTCGCTCGGCCCGTACTCCGGCCAAGGAACGCCACCCATGTACGGGGACTACGAGGCCCAGAGGCACTGGATGGAGATCACTCTCCACACGCCGACCGACGAGTGGTACAGCAACACCGCCGCAAACAACCTCTCGTATTGGGGCCTGGACTACCCCCCGCTCACCGCGTACCAGAGTCTCGCCCACGCCTTCCTCATCAACGCTTCCATCCCTGAATCCGTAGCCCTCTCCTCCTCCCGCGGCTTCGAGTCCCATCAATCGTAATTTTTCTTGACCCTCTTGCTCGCGACTGTTTTTGCTTTGTGACTTCTTGACCCCCAAATCGATTTGATGGCGCGTGTAGGAAGCTGGTAATGCGGTGGACGGTGCTGTCATCGGACTTGCTTGTTCTCTTTCCTGCCGCCGTCTACTTTGTATCGGTTTATTTTCGGCGGAATGTTGGCGGGGATGCGAAGGAATGGTCTTCCCCGTGGTTTCTAGCGATGATCTTGCTGAATCCTTGCTTGATCCTCATCGATCATGGACATTTTCAGGTTCTGAGACTAAAGATTCAAACTTTTTAAGTAGATACATTTTTTGCTCACTTTAACTCGTGCTCCATGGGTGCATACAAGATGTTGTGCCTTCTTACTTGACTAGGAGCTACTTAGTTGCGTGTATACATTAAGGCAATAAACTAGTAGTGTAGGAACGGAATGAAATTTGTTCTTGGTGTCATGCTCAGTAAAGCATTTTCTTTTTGCCGTTCAAACTATTTGGAATAAGCTAGATGGATAATTTTTGGACTGGACCTCTGCTATGGGCAATATCACTTTTATCTTTCAGTTATTGATGGGAGCTCAAGCTTCATGGATTTTGTTTTATTTCTACTCGAATTATAGTTTTTCATATCTTGCAAACACCATGAATAGTCATCTCTCAATTTATTCTTGATCAGAGAGTGCAACTAATATTAACTATGTTGCTGTTTCCAGTCTAGAAGTCACTTAAGAATATTAATAACAAACAGCAGAAGAATATCCATTTTCATTGTAATTATATTTGTCTAGATGTTATTAGTGTGGAAGTGCAAACTTATCCATCTATTTCAACTATATCTTTAGCCGTATTGTATGTTGTATACCATTTGTATTGATTAGCCCAATATTGATATCAAACAGCAGAAGAATATCCATTTTCATTGTAATTTTATTTGGAGGAATAATTTTCAATTTTTTCCTTTCGAATTCTTGTTGCAAATTTGTCTAGAAGTTCATAGTGTGGAAGTGTGAACTTATCCATCTAATTCAACTATACCTTTAGCCCTATTGAATGTTTTATACCATTTTTATTTATTAGCCCAATATTAATATCTAACAAAAGAAGAATATCCATTTTCATTTTAATTATATTTGGAGGGGTAATTTTCAATTTTTTTCCTTTTGAATTTTTGTCACAAATTTGTCTAGAAGTTATTTGTGTGGAAGTGTGAACTTATCCATCTATTTCGACTATACCTTTAGCCCTATTGTATGTTTTATACCATTTTTATTTATTACCTTATCGAAGTGTGTATTAACCATTTTAAAGCATTTTCATTAGATTACAAATTCTTCTTTTTTTCCATTTTTTTTCAGTACAACTGCATCAGCCTTGGCTTAACACTGGGAGCTATAGCAGCTATTTTGTCCCAAAAGGAAATTACTGCTTCTATTCTCTTCTGTCTTGCAATCAATCATAAACAGGTATCTTTCTGATGCTAGCTATGCTAAAGCAGACACTTTTCCTTGTATCATGAATCTGTTCTTTCTTATGCTATTACATTGTGAAATCTACTATCAAGCACTATGACAATGTTGTAGGTAGTCAATAATGGAAATTTTTGTCTGTGCTGACACAAATTAGCTACATATGCTAACGCTTGTGATTGAGTATAAAATTAAAGAACTAATTCTAAGCGCTCAATCCATTTTCATGTCCTCTTTGTTAAGTATATTTCCTTAAGTCCTCTTGTACTGATTTCCTTGTAATGCAAAATGTAATTATTTTTAAAGATTATTTATCTAATGCTAGAGTGCATCGATTAGAAGTGGAGCCTTGACACAACGATAGAATTATTGCCATGTGACTTAGAAATCATGGGATTAAGTCATGGAAATAGCCTCTTGCAATGCAAGGTAAAACTGCAAGCAATAGGCTCTTCCCAAAGCCCCACATTGGCAGGAGCTTTGTGCACCGGACTATCTTTTAAAGTGCATCAACTATGGCCCTGTTTGGTGGATAGTGTTGCTATTTTACCTTTCAATTGACATAAGAATATCTATTTAGTCAATCTTGATCGTTGAATTGTTGATCAGACAAGAATCAAATCCTGGTGTTATCTAAAAGTGGCCTACATGGGGCATAAGTAACTTTCAAACTAATTATATAAATCTTTGTTGAAATACATAATCACTGGTAAAAGCCTAGAGCCTTGATTCCTAAATTTTCTCGCATTGACTATTGATTAGTTATTTATGCGGATATGATAAGCCATGTCTTCAAAATTGATTCCAGCATGTTATATGTCGATATTATCATTGATGGTTGATGATGTAATCTTTTGATTGATATAAAACCATTTTCTGAATGATTAACATCACACAAAATTGAATGCTGACCAAAGCAGCAGAAAAAATTGACTGATTCTTCTAATTAGCCCCAGACAGGACAGGAAGTTAATTTAGATGGTTCACAATACAATTAAAACTGCTATTTAAGAAAACCTGATTTGAAAAAAAACTAATTATTCAAAGAAGTTTTCCATTTGCTATTTGCTTAGCATTTTATTATTGTAAATATGCTTGGACTTGCAGATGAGTTTATACTATGCACCTGCATTCTTTAGCCATCTGCTCGGCAAATGCTTCAGACGTAAAAATCCAATCTTTGAAGTCTTGAAACTTGGATTTGTGGTTATTGGAATTTTTGCACTTGTTTGGTGGCCTTACATACATTCTCTTCAGTCGGTGATGGAGGTAAATGTTCATGTTGACATTGTTTATATTGAAAAACATTTTGCATCGTTGTTGAGTCTTGGTTTCTTGGTCCTCTTTGTTCTTATCTTGACCTACAATTATATTTCTTCCATTTTGCTATCGCCAAATATATATTCCATATTTTGAAGTTCTCATTGATATAAACAGGTGATACACAGATTAACTCCTTTTGAGAGGGGGGTGTTTGAAGATTACGTTGCCAATTTTTGGTGTAGCACCTCAATGCTCATAAAGTGGAAAAGGATATTCGCGATAAGTACAATGAGATTTATATGTTCCATTGCAACAATTTTGGCATTTTTCCCGTCATTTGTTCAGCAGATAAAGTCTCCAAGTGATCTAGGGTTCCTCTATAGTTTGCTGAACTGCTCATTTTCATTTTACCTATTCTCTTACCAAGGTATATTTATAAAAACCTCATCTTGTTAGCATCGCATTCTTTACCAATAAAAAGAAGGTATATCCATTTTATAGATTTGGTGCCTATACAATCTTGTTTTTTGGCAGTGCACGAGAAGTCAATTCTACTACCTCTTCTACCCGCGAGCCTCTTAGCACTCAAAGAGCCTACATTGTTTGGGTGGTTGATACATTGTTCCCTATTATCAATGTATCCTCTGGTGTATCGCGATGAGTTGTTACTGCAATATGGATCTGTTCTTGCTCTATTTGCTCTTATATTCTACGCTCCTCGTGGAAAGCAGCACGTAAGGGTAGACGACGAGTCTTCGATGAAACGGATAGCTCTTCAGACAGTGGGATTAATTTGTTCTGCAGCACTTCATTTGGTTTATTTAGGTTTAGAGCCTCCAAAGAGATATCCTTTCCTATTTGAGGCCTTGATTATGTATTTCTGCTTCTCTCAGTTTGTGATCTTCACTGTGTACACCAATATCAAACAGTGGATGCTATTGGATCATCACTCTTCTCTCAAGATGAGAGTAAAGAAGGATTCTTGATCCGAAACATGGTGCAGGAGCCAATTTTAACATTCACTTGTAACTTATAGTGATTGTTTTTAGTGAGTATTCGATCGATCGGGCAGCTTGTAATACTCACTTCCACTGTCCTGTTTGAAATTTGATTGTTTTGAGAGAATGAAATTGAGGAGCAAAGTCGAAATGGTTATTGTTTAGTTTGATTCATTCAATCTAGTCCATTCAACTCATCTTCCTCCTTGCTTCATCCAATTTTCTTAGCTCAAGCCTAAGCTATCCTCCATGGTAGTCGACTACCCGGTTCACTTTCCACCTTGTCAATTCGATTTGCTTGGCTAAAGCCTAAGTTATTGTAAGTCCACTCGGCTCGCCTAGTCCATTCGATTTGCTTAACTCTTTGGATCATCTTGATTCCTCTACCTCACTCCATCAATCTATCAATATTCCATATAAACCAACAGAAAAAGAAAAACATTTTCAGGTTTATTTATTAAAAAAATTTGTTACCTGCTTTTTTACATCATGGAATAATAATATTTTATTTTACATAAAAATTACTTGATTTTTATTTATATATATATATAAAAGGTTATGATCAACTGGGCACCTCCCCATATGCGTCGGTGTGCGCACGTGAGAATAGGCGAAAAATCTTATATATATATAACATTGAAAATTTATATATATAAAGAGAATAAAATAATTTTTTGATTGTACTAGTGTATTTTTTGTTAATTTGATATAATTTTTAATATACAATTTCAATGATATATATATATATAAAGAGAACAAAATGATTTTTGATTGTACTATATATATATATAAAGAGAACAAAATAATTTTTTAATTGTACTAGTGTTTTTTTTGTTAATTTGATATAATTTTTAATATAAATTTTCAATGTTATATATATACTGTACTATATAAAGAGAACAAAATAAATTTTTGATTGTACTAGTGTATTTTTTGTTAATTTGATATAATTTTTTTCAATGTTATATATATATATATATATATATATATATATATATATATATAAAAGAGAACAAAATGATTTTTGATTGTGCTAGTGTATTTTTTGTTAATTTGATATAATTTTTAATATAAATTTTCAATGTTTTTGTTAAACACATGGTGTAAAATTATATTACAGTAATGTTCTGGGTTTATTTCCGAAATTGCGGCTTTTAAAATAATCCCATGCTCGTTGGTAATCCCTAATCCCTTTCTCCGCCTCCGATCGGGAAGCCGTCAGCTGCCCTCGTCCCTTCCAAAGATCACAGGTCCATCTCCAACGAAAGCCGACCTCGGAAGATTTGGAGCACAGATGGCGACGGGTTCCGGCCTCTTCAAGTTTCTGCGCCCGCGCCTTCGACCTCAGTCGGACGACATCGCCGCTGCCGCCACCTGGGGCGTCGCGGCTGTCGCCGGCGCCGTTTATATCATCCAGGTATGGTGGAGAATCCTTGATTCATGCTGTTTCCATGTGAAAAATAGTATTTTGGGGTGTTTAAGAATTGTTTTTTCCCTAAAGAAACATTTCGTCAATCGATTCGCATCCTTTTATACATATCGGGGAAAGAATAGATCAAATCCGTCGTGTTACGGTAAACCCTAGGAACTGAAAGCACATATTATTGAGGCTGAACCGTCAATTGTAGCGATCTCCAGAAAGGGGTCTAAGGAATCTGGACATGATCCTGGCAGCGGACTAAATCAGGGAACGACGGACCCTTAAAGATGAAGGAATTGAAGGAGATCCCTTCCACTTATTCAAAACTTTCCGGCACCCTCTGCTAGAATCCTCTCCTAATCCATTATCAAGATAGGCAGCATATTGTCATTTACTCTTGCTGACATACTATTTTGTCAACCGATGTTTAGAATGATACCTTTGTGTCGGTTATTCTGATATGTGTTTATTGGTTCAAAGGTTCGTTTGGTAGAATTTGGCCTTCCTAAACTATCCTTCTTCAGAGACTCTGTG
The DNA here is from genome assembly GCA_025175895.1 of Wurfbainia villosa. Classification (NCBI taxonomy): domain Eukaryota; kingdom Viridiplantae; phylum Streptophyta; class Magnoliopsida; order Zingiberales; family Zingiberaceae; genus Wurfbainia; species Wurfbainia villosa. The sequence continues at coordinate 44,385,244 of CM045991.1, read as the reverse complement.
ATGAGATTTCCAACAATACTAACATTCTCATTGAAATTCCTTTAAAATGAACCAAGCCTGTGAATTTTCTAAGTTCTTTCAGCGACCTCGCATTCTTGGATAGGTTTTACCTTTGATCGAATCTGGTTTTAGCCCTTGTCACAAAAAAACCCAGAAATACCACACCTCTTGGTATAGGAATGAGCATTTCCTTAAGGTTCAGTAATTTGCTTTTATTTTTATTTTTGAAATATCTGGATTAGATGCTCTTCCTCAGATTTGCTAACACCTGATAGTATAGTACAGTTCAGTTTATCCGATTAATGATAAAGATAGAAACCAAGCCGAAATCTTTTTGGTATTGAATCCAAACTAAAACTGTGCCAAAACTATTTCGGTTTGGTTTGCAACCAAACCAAACTTTGTATTTTGCAGTGAGTTTGCTTATGGCCTAACTTTTAGGAGCGGTAAGCGCGATCGAGTGCTCTTGTTTTATAGCATAAAATCCATAAGATACCTCCACTTGCTTTGGTATCTACTTTGCACTAGGTGCTTTTGGAACACATGCAAGTTCGATAAGAAAGTTCATGATACCAAATCATTGGCACGCTTAGGATGGCGACTGATTCCTAAGTACCTCCTGAAACCATCAAGCATCTTGTGATCTGTGATCTCCATGTTTAGTTACTGGCCTTTGACCAATGACCATCTGAATGAGCTTAGGCCTTTTATGGTAGCTGAGCTGCACTTGTGTTTTTAAATTTTGTTTTTGCTTTCTTTATGAAAAACCTTGGACTAATTAATGATTTTGCATTTTTCTTGGCAGCCTTTTGACTGGCTGAAGAAGCAACTCTTTGCCAAACCTGAACCTGAGAACTGAAATTTGTAGACAGCAGCATTGAAGCAATGGAGAAAGTCCATGTTGAAATAAAGATGCTTCTCTAATTTTGTTATGAATTTGCTTTGAATGTTTTTGTTTTGGTTTAAATAATCTTTGAGAAACCAGTCAAGCTTGTGTGATTCTGCTCATGTTTGTCAGTGACAATCACCTCCTAACTTTTTTTTGGCCAAACCACTTCGGAAATTCTTTTGTTAGATTCTCAAAAGTTTTGGTTGAATTTTTCTGTTAAAATTATTAATAATATTGCTTTTGCAGCTTAAGACTTGAGGAATATATTTGTACACAGGGACAATGGGGTGTACAAAGTTGATTTGGTGTCATGTTACTAATAAACAATTTAATTGCAAATTTTGAGAAATAATTTGACAATAATTAAAGGACAAATAAAGTGTTAAACTCTGATGGTCATTAGGCATGGTTATTTCATTCATTAATCATAATTAATCCATTTGAGTAGTTATTCCATGAGACTAAAATCAAATTGGAATGGCATTTAACTCAACTGAGCATTCAAATTTTACAAATACTCAAATCATTGACTTATTTTTCAAAATATTTGTACTTTTGACAAATACTCATTGTTACATTTAAATTTATCATGTTTACTCAATAACAACACTAACTTATGTGTTCATAAGTCTATCTTAATTCTAATCGTATTGAAAATTTATAAAAAATTGAATGTGCAGTTTAGTAAAATGTCGAATTGTGAATATTTAAAATCTTAAATTTGGGATAGTTTTGCATTTTTGTTTTAGAAATAAATTCAGCCTATTTTATTTTCTAGGAATAATTATCTTCCTTTCGACTTCATTCTATTCTATAATTCATTTTGAAAACCTAATAATCAAATGTCTGATCCATTTAAGCTAAATTTAAATTCCTAATAATTGAGTTTCATAGATGGATAGAAAATTTAGTATCAAATGGATAAATATAATCAAATACTAATCCAAAAGGAAATCCCGGTTCATCTTGGTTCGGTTCGGGTCCAAAGGAACAACTAAAAAAATAGGAAAAACAATTGCCCAAAAGAAAAAAATAAATCGAACAATTTTTTAATCCAAAAATTCAAAAAACGAAACGAAAAAAAAATGTTGGGTGATTTATTGACGTGGCCAATGGAAGACGTAGGATCCGCCGACGTCTCTCTCATCCACCGTTAAAATCTTACGATTCATTTATTCTCCCCCCTCACTTAATTCCCGTCCGATCCGATACAGCGTCTCTTCTTCAGATCTGATCTGAACTGCCACCCGACTCGCCCACCCTCTTCGTTGTCGTCGTCGTCGTCGTCGTCGTCGTCGTCGCCGCCGCCACCGCCGCCGGAGGCGAAGATGTACATGGCCTACGGATGGCCGCAGGCCATCCCCCTCGAGAATGGCGCATCCACGTCCTCATCCCCCTCCGATCGGGTCGTCTACCTCAAGGCCATCAACCGGCTCCTCCTCGTTGTCTCCTCCACTCACCTCGAGCTCTGGAGCGCCTCCCAGGTACGCCTCAACGCTCCTTCGCTCCTCCCGTCGTTTGGATTTCGTTTCTGTTTGACGCGTGTGCTCGATCCCGCAGCACAAGGTGAGATTGGGCAAGCACTTCAGGGACGCCGACTCGATCGATAGTGAGGGAGAGAATCTCCAAGCGATTTGGAGCCCCGATACCAAGTCGATCGCAGTTTTTGTAAGTGACGATGGACTGATTCTTTGTCTCTAGCTGTTTGTCTTGAGGGCTATATTTCTCATTTGACATTCTTAATATATGGGTAAAACACGGAACTATGTTTTGCGTTTTGACGTCCTACACTTTGGTCTGGTCTTTGTCAATTCTTATGACTGTTGTGGTTCGGGAATTTGCATAATATTGCCATAGTTGTAGTGTTAATGTTCTGCGAGCTCATCTCCATGCAATCAAGGAACTGAAAAATATTTATGCACATGACTAAATTAAAGCCGATTCCTACTATTGGCAATCAATATTTTCCACTTCTTTTAAAATTAGCATATAGGGCTCAGTTGACTCTCTAGTCATCACTGAAGTAACCAGGTTTTTACAATTTGAATTGGGGATTCAGGTGTTTGGGCTCTAGATTGTATTTTCATGAACGTTGAGAAAATTAGCGCCTTATTATTATTTCGTATCAAGGATAACAGAAATGAGATATCCATTATCAGTTTCAAGAATATTAAAGTAAATAATATATATGGTAAACCAATCAAAACTTACCATGGTGTCGGAACAGAACGTCCTGTGTTCAAATTATGGTAGTATTGGTAACTGAGCAATTGTACTCTGAGTTAATACATTCACATGTTGATCATGTTCCAGCCCACTCAAGTCTGCTTGTGCAATTAGTATTATTTCAGGGTTCTTAGAAGTGCCATTATTTGAATTTTCTCATTTGTTTATTGGTTTTACTGCAGACTTCTTCATCATATTTACACATTTATAAAGTCCACTTTTCTGGAAAAAGACTTGTGATTGGTGGCAAGCAAACACCTGGTCCAGTTCTTGCTAACATCTTGCTGGTTATCATTGAGAAGGCATCCTTTTCAGAGAAAAATTTAGTAATGTATGATACTATTTCTGATATCCAAGGCCTTTTATGGTTCATTGAAAAACTTAATTCTTGTTACTTTTTTCATCTTCCTTTCAGTTGCAATTTTGTATGTGATAACAAAAACATGCTCTTTGGACTTTCTGATGGGCAAATACAACTTGTCTCATGGAATGGGGAGGTATTTGTGGTTGAGTTACTTTTTTTAATGTTTTGGTAATTTATAACTTTATCTCCATGAATCTGAAGTTTCTTTGCCTTTCTATTTTTATTTTTAGATGCAAGTTGTTTACCTGCTATTTCTTCTATATCCAGTTCCTTAGTAGCTTCAGACTTTGTTGCCAACCACCACACGCTGTACCAGATGTATCTTCAACTGCTCTTATACAGGAGACTAGTGTTCAAGAGTCTACTCAGTGCTGTCCTAGAAGTTCAGCTATTATCCAGTTAGAGTTGTCATTACAACTGAGATTGCTGGTAGTTTTGTTCTCCAGTTGCCAAATCGTTCTTTGTTCTATAAGTAAGAAGGGATTAAAGCAAACACAGTCTATTAAAGCTGAGAGATGGTTCAATACAGAGGATGCAGTGTGTGCTTCTGTAGCTTCTGATCAGCAGATCCTTGCAGTAGGCTGTAGTAGAGGTGTTGTGGAGCTATATGACCTGGCAGAGAATGCAACACTTCTACGAACAATATCATTGTATGACTGGGGGTAAGTCTCAGATACTGTAGTTAGGGTAGATTTCTACTTTGATATATTATTCTTCTCTCCAAAATTTTGGTTTCCTGAAATTGTGTTATGAGAGCAAGATTGCTACTTATTTCATACATATCTGTTTCCCACATGTATTATAATAAGTTGAAAATTGTCTTTAATTTTGTTGAGTTATATAATTATATTGCTCAATTATGTAATTGCTTTAGGAGTCTCACGTTATAGAGTATAATTTAGTTCTGAATCTCTAGTTTGGTCATTAAATATTATGTTGGAGTCTTATGGTCATGAGTGTAATATTTCTCTTTTTCTGAATTTAAAAATGCTTCTTTCTCTTGACTTGGTACCAGAGAGAGCTTCTTTTTTATAGGATTTATTCTTCCCTCATCCCATTCAAGAGGAGGCCACTGTTTTGATGTATTGCAGCAACTTCCCTCCTTGATTCAACTTCCTTTCCTTTCCCCATACGCTTGTGAAACTGGATCACTGCTGGTTCTTGCACCATGCCACCATGGCCAGATCTGCATGATCACCTACCTGCTCATCTTTGCTCTACTCAGTATGAACAAACATCTGATCTAGTTTCTTCCTTTTGTCGTGTTGTGATTTCCAGATCTTATCTTTTGTTTTGCATTGGATCTCCTTCGGTGCCCAAGGTGGAGCAACCAATAAACCTTGCTTCTCCTTGTACATAACTCAGCTACTCTTGGTTTGTTGTAGCTTTGCTTTGCTACAGGGTATCATTAGTGTTGTGGTGGAGAGCTTTGGCATTACTTGGGCAAAGTCATTTGCCAAATTTGTGCTTCAAAAGAACATAATTTCTATTTGTGGCACCACCAAGCATAACACATCTTCTTCAAACACTTAGGATTATTTATCTATTTGTGGGTCTACTTTGGTATTTTGTACAGTTAGCTCAGCATCAACTAATAGTAATATTCATAGTCCATACTCCACCTTGAAGGTAGTATTGGAGTTAATATTTTAGTCCTGCTATCTAAAGTATTATGCTGTAATCTTGTATATATCTATGACTGTAATGTTTTTCTTTTTTTTTTTTCAATCTATTTTTTACTATTCTCATCATACTTTTAGAACGATAAAAGCCACCAATATCACATTTCTAAAAATGGTCACATAATCCTTTTGTACTGTTGCATAAATCTGGGTACCAACTTGTTTATAGGATGCTAAGACAAACGGAGGGAGGATCAACATTTCCAGTAGGGTTCTAGATGATAATTGGCAACTGGTGGAGACATTTCTTTGGCCCACTTCAAAAAATTCTTCTTCTTTACCCATGTTTTGGTCTAATTTGTTGCCTTTGTTATATAAAACATGGAGTATCAGTTTGCTTATAAACTTATGTATGATTTAGCAAGTGTTTGAAAACTTTCAAGATTAAAATTTGGAATCCAAGTGAAGGTTGCACATTTCCTAACGGAGACATTGGAAGTTCTTTTGGCATATGTGCTATGTGTGCGTCTGTGTTTTGCTAGATGGTTTGTGCACCCTTCCATTGTCTTTTGTTGAATTTTCCAAAGTAGAAGAAATTATTTTTCCTTTTTTTTTTTGTATCAGGGAGCTTATAAAATGTCTATTTACCTTATTATGGGTGGCTACAATCAATGTTACTTGGTCTTGGTATCAGCATGACATATACACTAATATGATCGACTCGCTTCATGAAAAAAAAAAATATAAAAGTACCTTTCCAATCTGAAAAAGAGATGTATGAAACTTCATGATTCATCCTGTATATTTTCTGAAATTATGGTTCCCTTGTCCATTCTGTCTGAAGGTTATTGTTTTCTGCCCTTTCCATGAAAAAGTAAAATGAGAGCTAGCTGCTTTATGAGTTACAGGTACTCTAAGGAGGATACAGGTCCTGTTTCTTGTATAGCTTGGACACCAGATAATTGTGCATTAGCAGTGGGGTGGAAGTTTAGAGGGGTTACAGTTTGGTCTGCATCTGGCTGCCGTCTTATGTGCACAATTCGTCAAACTGGATTGGGTTCAGTTTCATCTCCTATGGTTAAGCCTAATCAGGACTTGAAATTTGAACCTTTATTTGGCGGCACCTCGCAAGTTCACTGGGATGAGTTTGGATACAAACTTTATGCAATTGAAGAAAGACAATTGGAGAGGATTTTAGCTTTTTCATTTGGAAAATGCTGCCTTAATAGAGGGCTTTCAGGTACTTCATATGCTCGGCAAATTATATACGGGGATGACAGAGTTCTCATCGTACAGCCAGATGATACAGAAGAACTTAAAATTGTGCACCTTAATCTACCAGTAATGTCCTATTTGAATTCTTTGCTTTGGCAGATGGTTTAGTTATATTATTTACTAAGCCTATTGATACTTGTGAACCAGGTGTCTTATATATCACAAAATTGGCCTGTTCTACATGTTGTTGCTAGCAAAGATGGTATGTACTTGGCAGTTGCAGGTGTTCATGGTCTCATCCTCTATGATTTGCGTTTCAAAAAATGGCGTGTCTTTGGAGATGTTACTCAAGAGCAGAAAATTGAGTGCAAAGGCTTGTTATGGCTTGGCAAGATTATTGTTGTGTGTAACTATATTGAATCTTCCAACATGTGAGAACTTTAACCTTTCTATTTCCTGTCGTTTTCAATTTTCATAGCATTTCTGATGAATGATAATGAATGGTCATTACCATTTAATGTCTTCAAGCTCAACATAGGGTATCCAGCAATTTGGCATAGATTTGTTAACCTGGATAATCTTCTTATCATGTTTCTAAGCCTCGGTTGCTAATGTTTTTGATTAGTTTTTTTGGTCATTATGGGTTTCCTTTTAGGCATGCAGAGTTTGAGTCACTAAACACTGTAATTGGGAATTTGCCCCTTTTATGTCATATTTAATCGAATAATTTGTTTACATAAGTCGTATCAAGTCTTTAAATACTTGAAATAGCTATGTATAACTAGCATTTGTTATGTTCATATGTTTGTTATATATTTTTCTTTGTTTTTGTTAGATACAGATAAGATATAACAGCACGAACCTGGTCTTTTGCCTATATATCAGATAAAATTAGTTGTTTAGACAGAATTATTTATATTTAGAGCTTTTATGTTCAGTTTATGAATACATGTGGTTGTCCTTTATGAAATACATATGCTTTACAATATTTCTTTCCTTAGATTATACATGGGACCAAAGCCACTTGTTTAGCATTATAGTTTCCTGAAAGAGGTATTCCTCTTTCTTTGCTGTCCTTTTTTTTTTTCTCTCTCTTTCTGATTGGGGGTGGGGAAGGGTACTAACTTCTCCGTCATCTCTTGATCCTCTTTCCTTCATCTCTCTCATCCACATGAAGCCGACTGTCTCTAATGAGCCTTTTTCCTTGTGAATCTTAGCGACCCTTCCTCAAGCTCCTTTACTTTCCACTTGAAGCCTTGCATATTCTGTGTGGCAATCTATGTATCTTGGTGTCAGATCCCATTTGCATAAGCAAGCCTCACCTTCTTTTATGGCCTCAAGGGGCACTCCACCTACAGCCACATCTCCTCTACAGAACACAACCAAGCTATGCAAACCGTTATTTAATTTTTTGAGTCATTTTCGCTTTTTCCTGGTACAACCCTCTCCTTTCTTTTCCTTCGCCTTCTTCATATTTCTTTGCTTCGTCTCTTTGTTTGTTATGTTCATGTGTTGCTGATGCACCACTTAAAAGCTAGTGGAGACTTGAATAGAGAAAATATTCTGTTGTCATATTGCTAAACTCTAGTAAAGGATCAAGCTGTGCTTTCGTTCTTTCCTTCTATCTATCAATACCTATCTATCTTTCCTCCAGAACTCTATTGGAAACATAGTTGACTATGTATTGCTCCGAGGATGAAAGGCTTGTCACCTGCATGCTTCATCATTTGATTAGGACAAAGGGATCATTTGTTGTGTGCTCCATTAATTCTTTATGCATGTTTCTCATTTCATTATTATTGTGTCTACTTTATATTTTGCTTATAAAAGTTTCTTTAGTCTGTGTAACAAGATGGACATAGATAACATAAACACTAGTTTGAGTGGGAATGTTATATAAAGGTATAATAAATAACTTAGTTTAATACCTTATGCTGTTTTAGATAGAGGTTCTATGTTGAGTCTATGAATACATATAGTTATTGACAAAACTATTTATTCAGGTAGAACTAGTCATGCTGGGGGTTTATGTTTAGTCTATAAATACATGTAATTATCCTTTATAAAATATATATGCAATACAATATTTCTTTCTCTAGATTCTACAAGTTTAAATTTATATTGACTTTTTGTGACAACAACTAAGGTGCTGTATGTCCAAATGATTGCTATTATAGGATTAAGTGCAATTTAACTACCCTCCATTTTAATATTTAGAAAGTTCTTTTGACAATCTATGAATTGCCCAAATCCTATATGAATTTGTTAGATTCTAAAAGAGGTCTGAATATTTTTGTAGGTATGAGTTGTTGTTTTATCCAAGATATCATCTTGACCAGAGCTCCTTACTTTATCGAAAGACATTACTTGGGAAACCAATTGTCTTGGATGTGCTCCAAGATTATATACTTGTTACTTATCGTCCATTTGATGTTCATATTTTTCATGTGAAGATTTCAGGAGAACTATCACCATCTAGTACACCAATTCTTCAGGTAGCAAATTTAGTTCTTTTCTAATTGACTCACAATAGCTTTGGTTGCAACTGTTATAGCCTACAAACTGTGAAATAAAGACTTCTTTTGTGGTTGAAATAATCAAATAAAGAACAGCTTTCTACAGTAAGGGAACTTTCCATTATGACTGCAAAGAGCCATCCTGCATCGATGAGATTCATTCCTGATTTCACAGCAGAGAATTCATCGGAAAAGAACAATTCTCGATTTTTTGAGACCTTGTCTCAACAACCCTCAAGGTACGAAGTCCTTTCCTTCAATATGTTAAGATCAGGCTGAGCTTATAATTGTGTTTGCTTATCATATCAGATGTTTGATACTGCGGGCAAATGGGGAACTTTCAGTTCTTGATTTGGATGATGGACATGAGCAGTTGCTGTCTAATTCGGTTGAACTCTTTTGGGTTACTTGTGGCCATTTTGAAGAGAAGTCAAACCTCATTGAGGAAGTTTCCTGGCTAGACTATGGCCATCAAGGAATGCAGGTATATGAGGGCTATAATTGTTTTTGGCAGTTTATTTCATAATTATGTGCTTATGTCATTTGGAAAAGTTGATGCAAATGTTGGTTGTGCTTTCATAGATTTGTTTCCTCTCGTATCTATTTTCAATTGCACTTTTAAAGTGTTAATCTCTACATTACAGGTTTGGTATCCATCACCTGGAGTAGATCCATTCATACAGGAGGATTTTTTGCAGGTTTGTTCGTAACTTGATGTTGGTGGATATAGCAATCTGTTTCTTGTGAGCTGTGAAGTATGCCCTTCCACCTGAAGTCAATTGGCTTAGACACTCAACATGCATCAATACACCCTTATGATTATAAGCCTGAATGATAATGCACTGGTTTGTTTCATCTTGTAATTTTCGAGACCTCACATGAGAAATACCTTTTTTTGTTTTCAAGAGGTCCTTGAATTAGCATAATTAACGCTAGCCAAAGAAAAAGTTTCTGATGCTGCCACATCGTACTAAAACATGCTAACTTAACAAATAGGTGAGCCTCTTTCTGATGGCACGTAGATGCATCTGCATTTTCAGTTGTCAACAATGGCAATTATGGGAGCATGCAATTTCTGCATAAATTTAAGCACCAGTTGTGTTCCATTTAAAACAACCATCATAGCTCATGAACCATTAAATCACCTCTTATTGGGAAAGCTGTGCCTTGTAAGATGTCAGCATTTCATGCTTGGGCTACTCGGCCTTTTTTTTTTTTTGAGTCAAATCAAGAATTATTTTCTTTTTATCTATAACGTTAATTATGATTCGAGTAATCTGTTTGTTGAATATATTTTTTGTTATATACATTATTTTATTTCACATTGTAGCTGGATCCTGAACTTGAATTTGATCGAGAGGTTTATCCGTTGGGACTTCTTCCAAACATAGGGGTTGTGGTTGGTGTGTCTCAGAGGATGTCATTTTCAGCCTGCTCAGAGTTCCCATGCTTTGAGCCTTCACCTCAAGCTCAAACCATTTTGCATTGTCTCCTACGCCATCTTCTTCAGGTACTGGTTTCTTTCAAGCTTGAAATTCTTTAAGTAGCTATCCTTTTGTTGGTCATCTTAGAAAACAACTACGATAAGCTCTCTCAAGTTGAGCCTGCATGGTTGAGGTTTAATAGTTTTTCTTATACAAGGTAGATTAAAAGAAGTTGTGATTTATGAAGTTGAGGTGGAAAATATACTTTCTATAACTGCATGCCCCTTTTCCTCTGAACAAAGTGCTTTTTGATGCAATTCCATTTTGCATCATCTTAATTTAATATTGTTATAGTAGAACACTAATATAGAAAGATGTAAACAAGCCAAATTTAAAAGATAATATGCATCTATCATATGATAAGTGACAAAGACAGTGTTTTTTGATGCAATTTTCATCATCATAATTTAATATAATTTAGTACAACACATAATAAAAAGATCTAAACAAACTAAATAAAAAGGATAATATTCATCTACCACATGATAAGTGAAAAAAAATCCAAATAATAAGCAAATTTCTTGTGCTTTATATGGTAAGAAATTTGTAATGCTTATCTAAAATTCTTCAGAAAGAATTGATCTCTTGAAAGAAATGACTATTCTCAGCATGCCCCTATATAGAACAAGAGCAATGCGGTATGAAGCAGATGCATAAAAAACCTCATTAATAGTTCGAGGTGAATCGCCAAGCTCGGTTTAACTTTAGGCTTTTCAACAGATATAAACCGTAGTAAAAGAAATTAATCTAGGTCAGGCTTTTGATTCATTAAAAAATCTAGCAATCTGTTAACTATTTCTTATCCCAACTATTAGTTTAATTTTCTGAAAGTGTAGTGTATATATATACCCAGCTAGCATACAAAGTGTACATTATGACTAACTGTACGTAAACCTCTGTTGCCAGATTTGATAACTTGGCATTTAGCATTTGTATAAACTCAATTTGGGTTTTATACGTTGGATTAACATATTTGATTGATATTTTGACAAGCTATGTTGCCTGGATTTTGTAATAAATATCGCTTGACCCATGAAAGTTGGATTAACATGTTTGATTGGTATTTTGACAAGCTATGTTGCCTGGACTTTTTAATAAATATCACTTGACCAATGAAAGCAGACAGCTAGGTAATTGTGACTCAAATTATTTAGATCCGTTAGATGGAAAATTGAGGTTATTTAGTAGTTTTGGCAACCTTCAACTATATCTGTTAAATAGTCGAATTATTGGTGAGATGTAGGATGTTCTTTACAAGCTTTAGAATCAAGGAAGCAGGATAGTTAAAATTCAGCTAATATACATGTGGCATGCTGAAGGCCTGAAATTGAGATTCTCACATTGGAGTTTCTTGTTTGCATTTCTTCATTAGAGGGGCAAACATGAAGAAGCATTGCGCTTGGCATGCCTGTCAGCAGAAAAACCTCACTTTTCACACTGCCTAGAGTGGCTTCTCTTTACTGTATTTGATGCTGAGATATCCAGGTATATGCTAAAATTGATAGAATTATGGAGTTTGTTATTCATTTATTATAGATAAGCTAATTTGCAATCTATTGCGAGTAGTTTGTGATTTTCCCTGGAGAAATTCCATGGAGAATCTAAAGATAAAACTAAAAATAACATCTGTTTGCTCATCCTGAAGTTCAAAGTATTATGCCTAAGATAATTATTCAAAGCTTTAATTTATTCTCACAGTATCCCTATTCGTGAAATATGTTAATCAATGATTTTAAGGCCACTGATACTTCATATCTTTTGTTTTCTTTTGTGCCTATTTATCTACTATCTTGTTTTTCCATGTTAATGATTGTTTTCATTTATTTATGTGTTCCAATGCGCCTGCTCAGTGCTTTTGGATGTCACCTCAACCATGGAAACAAATACCTGCCTACTGTTAATTAACTAATTCATTCTCACACCAGAATCTGGAATTCTATTGCTAACTAAAAGATGACCATTAGAAACATCACTGCAAGCATACTTAAGGTGTGTCGGGACTAAAAAATTTACATGATTTTGAGTAGAGAGTGCTTCGGCAAAGCCAAGGTACACCACAAGATGTCCATGCATAATTTGGGAGGAGAAGCCTTCTTGCACTATGAACTCTTGGGGAAGAGCGGTCAAGGCTTGATGCCACAAGATCTCCACATTTGATCAAGTAGGGTGCTACTCCTTATGCAGCCAGATTTTTTTGAGGCAGGAGGTGGTTGGGGCTTGCAGGAACTAGCCGATTGCAGTGGAGGATCTGTCAGTGTTGTGGCAGTAGAGCGGAAGTAGCAGAAACATTAGTGGAGAACTTTTTGCCCCTTCTCAATTCACAATTCCTTGTTTGTGCTATAATTGATGCTGATGTCTTTTCTTGTTACGATCTGCTCATACCATAAAACTGACTCACTAACTTTGTCGATCCCAACTCTTGATCCAAAATATTTTAGACTAAGTTAATAGTGTTCCACTCATCTAAACCTTTTCACCCCCTTCATTAGCTTTTTTAAACCTAACCATTGACTCTCCATGGGAAATTGGAACTGTTAGAATATTATATATATATGGTTAGGGATAATTATTCCCTAAGATAAAGTTTGAAGTAGTCTTAGGATAGAGTTTGATTTATTCCTTTGACTAGGCCCTAATTCTTGTATATAAATAGGGCTTCCTCTATGTAATAAGAGATCTTTTTCTTTTGTGGGAAATAACATGGTATCAGATTAGGTTTTCGTCTTTAGAGTTTTTTCTCCCGGCCCCTCGTGTTCTCCTTAGCGCCGCGCGTTCTTCTCCCGAACGCACCGAGCGCTGATATTGCCACCGAGCGGACGCGTTCTTCTCCCGAACGACGAAAGAACTAATCGCGACGCCAAGGCCGCGATCTTATTCCTCCCGCTCACAGCCTCAACGCTGCCGCTTTCCCATAGCGCCGACGCTCGCCTTTTCTGTAACGACGTGTTGCAAATTCTCCTCGCCAGCGACACACCGCACTCGCAGACGCTTCTTCCGGACGGATCCTTGTTCTTTCACAAGGCTGGCCAGATCGCCGCGGCGCGCTGTTCACGCCCTTCTCGCCGCTTTCCTCCCGCAAGATTCGCACATCTCCGCCACGGCTTCTCGCTCTTCGCCAATCCTAAACTCCGTGCAACTCAACTACCATGGCGGATCGCCAAATCCACTAGGAAATACTGTGAGCTCATCATCTCGGCTCAGCTTGCAGTGTATCAGTCCCCAGCCTCAGCGGCAACACGGCCACCACGACCTCCCAACTCCGCCAGCACTCCGCAAAGCGGCCGACCGCAGAGAAAGCCGCGCGACTTCACCGCACTCTTCGACTTCACCCCTGATTTGGACTTATCAGATTCTTCGTCTGCCTTCACCGCCAAGTAGTGACGTGAAGCCGCAAGCCTTCCTCCTTCACTGGGCCGCCTTCCGAATTCCTCCATGAAGACGAAGAAGGCACTAAGAGGCTTTCTCTACTCCTCCTCGCCTTAGCAAAATATCTCTCTATCACCTTTTTTCGACCTCCGATCTCCACCTCAGTAAGGGTGGCAACGATGCACCGCAGCCTGATCATTGTCATCCCATCAGACACACGATGGATGAATACGCTGAGACTCCATGATCGATCTAGTGCTGCTCAGATCACCCAGAGTTCTGTCACTTATTCCGCTTCCATTTCACGGTCGACATCTGATCCGACTTCGCCGCTTGCCTATGCTGATTTTCTAAAATGGTATGAGGATCGATGGAATTCTAAGTCCCCTGTTGCTATTACACAAACTGGTAATTCCTTTACTGGCATATCTCGTTCTTCGGGTCATTGGGTACTTGACTCTGGGGCCACCGATCATATGGCACGCCTGGTGGGACCCGAACCCACTGGGAATAAATCTCTTTTTTCTTCATTATCTACTTTCGGTTATTTACCTTTTGTCACCATGGCAGATGATTCTCAAACTCAGTCTCAAGGTATTGGTGTTGTTCATCCTTCTCCATCTCTTTCCATTCATAATGTTCTTTATGTTCCCGAAACTCCCTTTAATTTGCTATCAATAAGTCAGCTTACTCGGTCTCTTGATTGTGTCGTCTCGTTTACTAAATCTTCTGTGTCATTACAAGACCGGAGTACGGGGAGGATGATTGACTTCGGATGTGAGTCTCATGGCTTATATCGACTTCAACAAAACTCTCTTGTTGGTGCGGCAGCAGCATCTCCACTTGTTATTCATGCTCAGTTGGGACATCCTGGTCTTGATAAGTTAAAACAATTACATCCTAGTCTGTCTCACTTAGAGTCTTTATCTTGTGAGTCGTGTCAGTTAAGCAAACATATTCGTAGTTCGTTTTCTTCTCGCATTATAAATCGGGCTACATCTCCCTTTGCGTTGGTTCATTCCGATGTCTGGGGTCCGAGTCGTGTTTCTTCTACATTGGGGTCACGATATTTTGTTACCTTTATAGACGACTTTTCCCGTTGTACTTGGTTATATCTGATGAAGGATCGTTCAGAATTGTTTTCTATTTTCCAATCTTTTTTTAATGAAGTCAAAACACAATTTGGTATCCCTCTTTGATCCTTACAGAGTGATAATGCACGTGAGTATCTATCTACTCCGTTTCAGACCTTCTTGGCGTCTCACGGCGTGTTACATCGGACGTCTTGTCCACATACCCCCCAATAGAATGGCGTTGCAGAACGTAAAAATCGTCATCTTCTCGAGACCACTCGGACTCTTCTCCTCCACTCTCATGTTCCTCTTCGTTTTTGGGGTGACGCCGTACTTACTGCGTGTTATCTCATCAATCGTATGCCTTCCTCTACTTTACAGGGTCAAATACCACATCATGTACTTTATCCAGATCAGTCCCTTCATCCTTTACCACCTAAGGTCTTTGGTTCTACATGTTTTGCTCATGCTCTTGATCCTGGCATTGATAAACTCTCTTCTTGGTCGCATAAATGTATTTTCCTTGGGTACCTACGGTCTCAGAAAGGGTACAAGTGTTATTCCCCTACACTCCGTCGGTATTTCATCTCTGCTGATGTCACGTTCTTTGATTCGGTTCCTTTCTTTGGGTCTTCAGAGTCGTTGTCCGAGTCTCATCCTTCTATGCCTGTACCAGTCTTTGATCCTCCGGAGGATTCTCTATCACCCCCAGCCTCAAGTCCTCCTCCTTTACAGGTTTATCAGCGTCGTCCTCGTCCTGCTTTGCTGCCGCCCAACACTGAATCCGCCATGGAGTCATCTCCGGAGCTAGGTCCTCTGCTCCCTCCTACGGTCCAGCCTTTTGACTCTGAGATTCCTATTGCACTGAGGAAAGGTATACGTTCCACGCGTAATCCTTCTCCTCATTATGTTTCCTTGAGTTACCATCGTTTTTCTCCTTCTTATTTTTCTTATCTTTCCTCTTTGTGTTTCTCTTAGAAAGCTGCGAGAAGATCGTTGCCATCGGATGGAAGCAGAGTGCCTGTGGGACTTGGGAACTCGTTCCTCTACCACCAAGAAAGTCAGTTGTTGGTTGTCGCTGGTTGTATACGGTGAAGGTTGGTCCAAGCGGAATGGTCGATCGGCTGAAGGCTCGTCTCGTTGCTAAAGGCTATACTCAGGTCTTCGGATTGGATTATGGGGACACGTTTTCTCCTGTTGCCAAGATGTCCTCTATACGCTTATTTATGTCCATTGCTGCGATTCAACACTGGCCTCTATATCAGTTGGACATCAAGAATGCGTTCTTACATGGTGACCTACTCGAAGAAGTCTACATGGAGCAACCTCCGTGTTTTGTTGCTCAGGGGGAGTCTTCTGGTCTTGTGTGCCGCTTACGAAAATCTTTATATGGTCTCAGCGATTACGAGCATGGTAGGTAGATTGATTTTGTAATTGACGATTCGGCGTGACTCGGGCGAGGTGACCATTACATTTTTATCGTCACTCATCTACTGGTTGCATCTACCTAGTGGTTTATGTTGATGATATTGTCATCACAGGTAGTGATCATCTCGGGATCTCACAGGTGAAACAACATCTTTTTAAACATTTCCAGATAAAGGATCTCGGCAGACTTAAATATTTCTTGGGGATAGAAGTAGCACAGTCCAGAAATGGGATCATTATATCCCAGAGGAAGTATGCAATGGATATTCTAGAAGAAACAACAACAACAACAACAAAGCCTTATCTCACTAGGTGGGATCGGCTATATGGATCCTTCTACGCCATTGGACTCTATCCCCTACTATATCATCATCTATATTTAAATAAATTTTATCTTGTTTTATTGTTGCCAACCAAGTCTTTTTTGGTCTTCCTTTTCCTCGTTTGATGTGTATATTTGGTATCGTTTCACATCGCCTAACTAGAGCATTTATTGGCCGTCTAAGTACATGCCCGTACCACCTTAAACGTGTCTCTCGGAGCTTTCCTTCAATAGATGCAACACCAACTTTTTCTCTAATGCTCTCATTTCTTATTCTGTCCATCCTCGTATGTCCGCACATCCACCTTAACATCCTCATCTCTGCAACTCTCATCTTTTGCTCATATGCTCGAGTCGTAGCCCAACATTCAGCTCCATATAACATAGCAGGTCTAATCGCCGTTTTGTAGAACTTCCCTTTAAGTTTTAGAGGCACTTTACGATCATATAAAATACCCGATGCTTTCCTCCATTTCAACCATCCTGCTTATATTCTATGTAAGACATCTCTCTCAATCCTTCCATCATCTTGCAAAAATGATCCTCAATTCCAGACAACTCATCATCTCCTATTTTAACACTTGTCTCATTACGTCTAATATTGCTAAATTTAAATTCCATATATTCTGTCTTTACTCTACTAAGCTTAAAACCTTTCACTTCTAGTGTTTCCCGTCAAAATTCTAGTTTAGCAACCCTATGGATCCTAATGTCAAGCTCCTGCCAAATCAGGGGGAGCCTCTGCTAGATCCTGAACGATACAGGCGATTAGTAGGAAGACTAAGTTACCTTACTGTTACTCGTCCAGATATCTCATTTGCAGTGAGTGTAGTAAGTCAGTTTCTCAACTCTCCATGTAAAGAACATTGGGATGTTGTGATTCGCATTGTTCGATATATTAGAAGCGCTCCAGGAAAGGGTCTTTTGTATGAAGACAAAGGACATACTCGAGTCATAGGATATTCTGATGCAGACTGGGCAGGATCTCCCAGTGATAGGAGATCCACTTCTGGTTTTTGTATATTTGTCGGAGGTAACCTTGTTTCTTGGAAAAGCAAAAAGCAGAATGTTGTGGCAAGATCCAGTGCAGAGGCAGAATATCGAGCTATGACCATAGCCAGTCAAGAGCTTATATGGCTCAAACAGTTGCTTCAGGAGCTAAGGTTTGGAGATGTTACACAAATGTCACTTATATGTGATAACCAGGCCGCCATGCATATCGCCTCAAATCCAGTTTTTCATGAGAGGACAAAGCATATTGAAGTCGACTGTCACTTTGTCAGAGAGAAAGTCATATCTGGAGAAATATCTACTAGTTTTGTTAACTCACATGATCAACTAGCAGATATATTTACTAAGTCACTGAGAGGTCCCCGAATTGACTATATATGTAACAAGCTGGGTGCATATAATTTATATTCTTCAGCTTGAGGGGGAGTGTTAGAATATTATATATATATGGTTAGGGATAATTATTCCCTAAGATAAAGTTTGAAGTAGTCTTAGGATAGAGTTTGATTTATTCCTTTGACTATGCCCTAATTTTTGTATATAAATTGGGCTTCCTCTATGTAATAAGAGATGGGAAATAACAGGAACTAAATTAAGGTGACATTTCTCATCAAACTTATTTTTCTCCTCTTATTTTTATACTTTTCCCAACACTATTGGACTTTCCCTTTCTATTCACTGCTATGTTTTTCATATCTTATTCTCCTTTTATTTTGTTTTGCTTAAAATTACATTTATGTGCAAGTTCACTGATAGTATATCTTTTACTTGTTGCTTCCTGAAACCTTCCTTCAGTTAATGCCTTAGTCTGCCCAATCCCTGTGTGGCTTGAGGACTTAATAATAGAATTTGATTTATGTATGCTACTAAAACCTTTTTACATCATCCGTTACTTAGTATAAAAATAAAGTGTCTGAAGCATTAAAGTCTACCACAGTCTCAGCATTGAAGTGTCTGTTACTTAGTATTTTCCACACCTTGAGCAGTTTTTTTTTGTTGCATCCTAGGTGTGTCTACTTTAGCAAATGCTGTAAAAAACCATTAAATGTACAAAAGCCTTTCTCTAATACCTTGTATAAAGTAACTAATAAGCTGAACATAGTTCCATTTGAGAAATGTTAAATGAATCCAATCAAGTTTATGCTTATACCATTAACTAGCAAACTATCACTTTAATAGTGTGCTTGAGTAATATCAGTGATACAGTTTGCTTTATTACAATGTTTTAATTATGATTCTTTTGATTGTGGTAATTATATTAGGAAAAGTAATATATTTGCTAAAATTTATGGTTCTCCAATTTTACTTCACCTTGCATTCTTCTAAGAAGCATCATGGGATATACTATTCCCTCACAATATATCTTGCTTTTTTAAATGTTTCCATAGAACATTTTAAAATAAAAAATTCACTATCTAGATATGATGCATTTCACCTGCTTTACCTCTATCATTAGTTTGATTTTATATGGCTTTTGCAACTAATGTCATAGGCAAAATGCAACCAAGGATCAGTTATCCTCAGTGACATCACCTTCAGGCAATTCACTCTTAGATAAGGCATGCAGTTTAATAAAGAATTTTCCAGAATATTTGGAAGTTGTTGTTAGTGTTGCAAGGAAAACAGATGGTCGCCATTGGGCTGATTTATTCTCTGCTGCTGGAAGATCAACCGAGTATGTTCACATATTACCTATAGATATCTTTTCATTGTTAAATATTCTAAAATACCTTAATTTGGTTATTTTATATGTGAGATCGCTCTTTCCTTCATATAAATTTTCTATTTATTCATACCTAGTCTTTCTATAGGTTTGCTTTCACTTGTTATTCCAAGAGGGATCCGACATATAGTTCTTTGGCAGTATAGGCATGAGGGTGGTTTATTATAATAACATGATATATCCTAATTAGCCTATCATGAAAAAGAGCTTTGACGCAATGGAAATAACCTCTTACAAAGTAGGGTAATACTGTGTGCAATAGACTCTTCTTCAGAATCCCGTATTGACGGAAGCTCTATGCACCGAACTGTCCTTTATCATAATTAGCCTATCGATATGCTTGACCCAATGATTGAAATCTTTAGTCTGTACTCTTAAGTCTTAAAACCATGATATTTGCTCTTCTACCAATTGTGCAAAAGGTTGGAACCGTCAATCTAGTGGCTCCCTTACCCTGGCCCTTTAGGATTCGAGAGGGAGTAAATCACGGGAGGGCAATGCCCGTGGACGTGATTGGTAAGGCAGTGGATGACCATCTGAGTCAAGGGTAGGATTTTAGATCGCCTCTGGAATCGACCCTTGTCCATTGTGCAAGTGTGCCCACTGCCTTACTGACGCGCCACACCCGCAAGGGCAAAAATACAGTATAGAAGAAATCTTCTACCAATGCTAAATCCTGTAAGTGTGCAGATTAACAGCAAAATAGTACTTCTACCAGATAAGTTTGTAAGCAACTAAATCTGATTGTTTCAGTAATGCAAGGTACCTTATGTTCTATTCAGCTGACAAGCTATATTTGAAAATTATCTCATACATTTGTTATGCCTTCTGGCAAACAACTGTAGAGCACCAAAAGTTATGGTTTATGAGTGGATGTTGTCATTCAATTTTCAAAGAATTTATACTCAACAAAATTGGAAATCCTGGCTAATTATTTTTTTCTTCTTTTGATTAATATGAACATATACATTTCAGATTTCACCAAATTTGTTTTTCAATTCCATTTCACCCTGTAACAAATTGATTTCATCCACTAAGGTTGTTTGAAGAGTGCTTCCAACGAAGATGGTACAGGACAGCTGCTTGCTATATACTGGTAATAATAATCAAATATGATTTGTCTGTTTTTTTAATAAACCTCTGTGTCGTACATGTTTCAGTTACAATATCTTTTCTTTTCATCCTATCCTAATAAATTGATGAACTGTCTACTGGTAATTATCTCAAGTCAACACTTCCTACTCTAGTATCTTAAGAATTTAACAATTTGGAATGGGACTCCTTCTGAATAGGCTTAACTTGTGATATAAAACTTAATATGATGTTAAAGTATATAATGTGTTTAGATCTTATCAGTAACAAAAAGAATGTCTCCTGTTAAGTTCGTTCAATCAAGTGTTGAGCTGGATTAATTTACTCGACTCCAAGCTTTAAGATCTTATTTGATGCTAGGTTGCAATGCCTGGTTGGAACTAGACACTTTCTGTACTTGCTGATGCAATGTGCCATATGAGTTTCAGTTGCCCATCGATCAGGTAATGGGGGAGAAAGCTGAACAAGAAAAGACAGGAAAAGTAAGGAGGAATGTGATTCAGCAAGAAAAAGGAAAAGGAGACTGCTCCTTGAAAAAGAAGATGGCAAAGATGAGGACTTATCTGGTTTTATCCTCTACAAACCAATGAAGTTTAGTGTTTTCTGAGGAAGAGAGTTTAATGGCCCTTCCCATTTGTGAGCTCACATGCTAATCCTTCCTCACTGAGCTAGTGATGAATGCCCCTTTGACATGATCTTCATCATATACAACACCACTGCTGAGATCCTTTTTTTCAATGAGATTTGGGTGTCGGTGCATGAGCGGAATAGTTCTTGCTTGTACCTGCTAGATGAAACAAAATTAAAGCATGGTGTAGTCTCTTGGCATAAAGCGTGGAAAAGCTCTGAAATTTCAGTTACATTCCTTTCACTTCTTGGCTCGAGAATTAGGGGTTCATAGTTTCTTATGGGTATGTGAGTACGGGTGCCAAATCTGGCTGTGTTAGCATGAGGCGATATTGTTTGACACCATGGAGGGGAAAGAAAAGGAAGAAGACGGACATAATATTGCTTCAATAGCCTTAGCCGTGGAATTGAAATGCTTGTACTTGATTTGTTGCTTGGCTGGGTTCTTCATGTTGTCTGTATCTGCAAGAATGAACTCTAGTTTAAGTCCTTTCTTGATGAAAATATTGGGAGCATTTTTCCAAATAGTCTATAAGCTTTTGGGACAAGTGGTTACTTATCCCGAGAAATAACTCTAGCATTATAGAAAGAAGTGATACAGCAAAGCTTCATGTTTTTAAATTTAATTGTCAATGTTAGATGGTTTTCTCATTTGCAATTTTTTCCTATAGTCTGTTTATGCTTTTACACATTGTCTAGGTCATAGCTAAATTAGAAGGTCCTGCTGTGAGCCAATACTGTGCCCTTCGCCTACTTCAAGTAAGACAATATACATCTATGACCTTCATAGCTTAACAGGCAAAAAAAAAAAAAAAAAAAAAAAACATCTTTTGATGCACTTGTAATATTGCAGGCAACGCTTGATGAGTCTTTGTATGAACTTGCTGGTGAACTGGTATGGTTTCTTAACATATGGCCTGTTTCAGTTGCCATTGCCCATATACTTGAGCTCTTGCATAAAGTACTTACACAAGATGAACACTCAGGTGCGGTTCTTGCTTAGATCTGGAAGAGAGTATGAAAATTTGGCTTCAGAATCTGACAAGCTCTCTCCTAAATTTCTGGGCTATTTTCTTTTTCGCTCAACATCCCACAAGCAATCATCTGACTTGAGAAGGTACAGGGGTATATCTGACTTTACTTTCCTCTTTAATCTGGAATAACCTCCAAAAGGTTTATGCCATTTTTTTTGTTTGTTTGAGCAGCAACTCGTTCAAAGAGCTTAGCCCACATATTGCATCTGTTAAGAATATTTTAGAGAGCCATGCCACCCATTTGATGTCTGGAAAAGAACTTTCAAAGCTTGTAGCATTCGTTAAGGGTACACAATTTGATCTTGTGGTGAGATTTTTTCCTCCTATCTTCAATGCCCACTTTGTTTCCATGAACCACTATATAGCTTAACATAAATTATGCCCAACTTCAGGATTACCTTCAGCGGGAAAGACAAGGCAGTGCTCGCTTGGAGAATTTTGCATCAGGTCTTGAACTAATTGGGCAAAAGGTATTAGGTTTGACAGATATAGTGTATCTGGTTTTGGCGAACGTTTCCTTTTGGCCTCTGCCATTTTATTTGCAGATTTAGTACATATTTGGGGTTATTATGCCAAAGGGGGGAACTACACCTGGACATATGCTTTCAGGGTTTTGTTTCGCTAATGGTTTCCTTTTTGTCTCCCTCATGAGTAGGTCAATTTTCTTTAATATTATTTAATGTTTTCTGCTGTTGTGACTACTCCGTTGTCATCTGACTCGTACGTTTTTACATTTTGGCTTATGATCAATTTATTCCCATTTAACTTCAATAAGCTTCAGAGTTTTTAATTTGCCTAAATGTGACTAAATTTGACAATTAGCTAATAATCAGATAGCTAAATTGAATCATCAAACTGCTATAATATATCCTACCTCATACTTTCTGTCCACAGCTCCAAATGGATACCCTCCAAAGCCGATTGGATGCCGAATTTCTTTTGGCACATATGTGTTCTGTCAAATTTAAGGAGTGGATTGTAGTTCTTGCTACTCTACTGAGGCGTGCAGAGGTATTTCTATATGTGCATTTTTAATATATACACACGGTGTGTGCACCCCTTGTATGTCTCAAGTCTCTTCTGGAAAACAATCAAATGCAATAATAAAAAATGTGGAACCGCCACATTAGCGGCTCCCTCCGACTGCCCCTACCGGTGGAGGAGGTAAATCAGGACCCAGGTGGTAAGTGCAAAGGAGAGGGTCCGTCGATGGCCCAGAGTCATGACCTTCCCGGGAATTGACCCCTGCCCACTTAAGAGTTGCTCCTTTGCACTTACCAACTGGGCTAGCCCTGGGGGCTATCAAATGCAATAATAAAGCTACGTGGAACAGTTGCTCTGTGAATTTTCCTTCTCTTATTATAGTAGTTCTTCCATGAATTGAAAAGTTTCATGGATTATTTTGCTGTTACTCGTGAAGAATCTCACTATCGATTTATCTTGGTATAAGTATAGGGTACGTTGCAATTGCTTTGCATGAGCTTTTCTCAAAGGAATTACATGCATGAACTTTAGTAATTTGTTTTTTTTAAACCCTCTATCAAATTAAACTATTGGGGTGGGTAGAAAGCTGGCTGTGACTCCCTGTAGACAATTTTTGTTCAATATACATTTTATTTTTATAGTAAAAGATTCTCCTTTGCCTTGTCCCTCTCTCCTTTTTTTGGTGCATTTTCTCCCTTTTCTTTCATGAAACGCAGCCTAGATCTTTCTGTTTACTCATGAATTTGGAGTTTGGGTTTCTCTCCTTTTCTTAGGCTTTTACAACTAATGCCGTTTGTTTTTTTTTCATATTTAATACAGAGGCCATTTATTGCAGTTTTGGGGCAGAGCTTTTCAGAATCTAACTTAATTTTACTTCTTCAGGTTCTCGTTGATCTTTTCCGCTATGACTTGCGCTTGTGGAATGCCTACAGCCGGACACTCCAGGTTTCATTGCATCCTGTGTATTACACTTTCATTTGAATCTCGGATTCCCCTAACATGTTCATCAAATTCCAGTCGCATGCTGCATTCCACGATTACCTTGATCTCCTCAACGCTTTGGAAGAGCAACTTGCTTCGTTATCGAATTTGAAACTGCAGAATGGGTCTGCTGCGGTGTCTGACCCATCGTCAAGTTAACTGTAATTATAATCTTCACACTCGCCACTCAGTTTGCATTTATTGATGATCAGAAGGATCTATTCTTGGACAGATGGGGGAATCTTTTTGTTGAGTATGTAAATAGCTCACAGCAAAAGCATTTGGAGTGGATTTTATTTTATTTTTCCCTTTTTTCTTCATTTCCCTCGAATAAAAGATGCTCCAGAGAGCAGAGTTTGTTTGCAATATCTTTGTACGGATAGTGATTCTACCTTTTGATTGATTGCCCATGCTTTACATGTTTCAATGGGCGCATATCTCATGAGAGTTTAGGGTAATCCTACGCGAAGTCAAATTTAGTTGAGTATATTTGAAAATGCCCTGTTCATCTTGTAACATTTTAGATAAAATTATCCTTTTAAAAGTATTTTAGTTTACACAATTTGTACTGAACTGACGATCTTGAATTAGGGTTGGGCTATGAATTTTCCAACTCTCATTTACTTGTCCCTGTAAATTTCCCTTTTTCAAAATTTATTTTACCCTACTTCGCAGGCATGACCATTTAATTGGCATTACTTACATAAATTAAATATTGGTAAGTTCGTTCGACTTTACTAAATCAGCTTTAATATGTTCGTAATAATAGGTTAATAGCTATAAGTCTTTCGGAGTACTTTTTGTGCTGTGTTAATAGTTTTGGATTGGATAAAATGTTTTTTTATGATTTATCTCTTTTCTGTTAATTATGAGATCGATTGATGAATCATTTTTATACCAATATAACAGTAGATTAATAAATTGAATAATATTTTTTTTAACTTATCAAAGCTAATTTAACTTCATAAATATGTTAATCCGTGTCATTTATTTAGATAAATGAATCTTTTTCTATTAATTTTTGAACTTTGACCCAAATAATTTGTTTTTTTAAATGAAAAAATCATTTCGGTAAAATACGTGGATAAAATGACGGAAAGTTGTATATATTGCCAATTATTTGTCTTTTTTAAAAAAAGAAAAAAGAAAGTAAAATTAGGGGGGAAAAAAAAAACAGAATCGGAGTTCCTCTTCCCGACGTACGAGACGACAAATCCTCTCCGCCCTTTCCTCGTTCTCTCCTGTCGTCTTCCGTTTTCTGAGTGTACTTGCGGAGGCGGAGGCGGAGCCGGGGGCGGTGGCAGCACTGATCCGTCGCCCCCTTGTCCCAACCTTAAGCCTGGCCACATTCTCCCTCCCAATGCGCAGATGTGTTCTGTCCCCTTTGTTTGGTTTATTTATTAGTAAATGTTACCAGATAATGACTGAGGCTCAGCAGATGTGTTCTGTTCCAAATTCCAGGTTATGGCATTAGGTCCTCATATGAGTGGTTCATTCATTACACAGTGCATACCCTTGTGCCTTTTCATTAACTTATTGGTGTAAACTCCTGAATGTTTTTAAGCTTTATAACGCCGAACCCTGAATGAAATATACAGTTGATTCTAGATTTGAATCTGACCCTTCTCTGGTTGATTCCCTTTCCAGAGAGACACAACTGGACTGTTGGCAGAAAATTCAGACCTTAAGCTACGGTTGGTCACGAGCTACGGAACAATAAGCTCATTTACGTGACGGTAACCATTTTGCTTTATCAATTTCTCATTCATCTTATCATCTCTTTATTGTCATGGTAAAGTTTAGTGGAAGATTCAATGGATTTAACTTGATGATTAATCAGTTTCAAACATTAATCCACAATCAAAAGCCACTCATAAGTCAGTGCAAATGAAACACTTAAAAGCTGGACTGCAACATTTTGCATACATCCAATCATTCTTCACACTTCCCCCAGCAACAGCCAATCCAGCACCATCAAACTCTCCAGCTTCAGCCTCAATTCCAGCAGACACAGGCAGGTCTCTCAAATCACCAAATGCTTAATCGCCCGATTAGTCTCCCCGATGGATTCCCTTTACACTTGTCATCTGGAATTCTAATTGACCTCCTCCATCAGTAGGGACAATCGGAGAGGGCTACTAACGTGACAGTTCCATTTTTTTTTTTTAAATCGGAGAGTTCTGCAATATCTATTGAAAGTTTTCAAGAGAGAAATCTTATCACTTTCAATATCCATGCTCAAAATCTCCTAATTAATTACATCAAATCAAATCTACAATAAATAATTGTTTCGGCCGAGACACCGAGATGAGGGATGAGTTGGCAAGGGTTGATGATTCAACCACTTCCGTGAGCTGGCTTGGCTGGATCAACTGCTTCCGGAGCTTTGTCGTGTACCGTGGCTTCGACCGAGACACCGAGATGAGAGATGAGTCGGCAAGGGATGATGATTTGGCCACTTCCATGAGCTGGCTTGGTTGGATCAACTGCTTTCGGAGCTTTGTCTTATACCGCGGCGGGTGAGCACAACCGAGGTGAGAGGCCGGCTAAGCACAGGGCGAGATGACCTCTTCTTTATCTGGATTAGTTGTTGGAGACGTCACCGGAGCTGTAGGTATAGGAACTTGAGAAGACTCACAAACGGGTGAAAAAGGAGGGTCGAGGGGGACCTCGGCCAAGCCCCTCCGACGCCCAAGTCAGAACGTAGAGAATAGGGAGACGAAAGCAGGAGAGAATTAAGGGAGGTTCGGAAGCTCCGGAAGAGAGTCCCCTTCAAAAGCTCCCCTTTTACCTTTATATAAGCAAACCCATTGGCGTGGATTCCCAGGGGGAATCATGGGAGGCATGGTATGGAGATGTGGCAGTACGGAGGGGATCCTGGGAGACATGGTCTCATTAAAGCGGACGATGTAGCCGTACAAGAAATCCAAAGAATTATGACCTCATTATTATGATGGAGATATAATTTAATAGTGGAGATCATAGAGAGGTGTCTTCCGGACAGAGATACAAACATCTAACTGAACTAAGCTGATGTGATAGAAGGAGCTGAGATATTAGACTGAGTTATCAGACTGAGACATCAAGTTGAGCCATGAGGCTGAAACATCAAGCTGAGCCATGAGGCAGAGACATAAAGTTGTGGCCGAGCTATGCTGAGATATAAGTTGTGGCTGAGCTATGCTTATGGCCAAGGTAAGCTTATGGTCGAGACAAAATATGACCGAGATAAGCTTATGGCCGAGTTAAGCTTATAATGGTCTTTTGGCTAACTTAAATTAACTTGTCGTTCTTGATCGGGTCCTTCCTGAGCTCCAACTCAGCTTGACCATCGATTTAACTCGGCTACTTGGCCAAAGATATTTGTATCCACATCGATAATAAATCTGCCAAGATTGATTTTCCACATCTATCACTGAAAGCAGCAGTACCTTGTAACAATTCAACAAGCAAATCATTCACTCATCTGTTTAGATCGACCCAATCCTATTCTTCCTTGCTAAATGTTCTATAGTTTTCATTCTACTAATCCAAATCCTTTGTTGAAGATGTCAGGACTGCATTATTCCTCTCGCACACTAGCTCTCTTCTCGAGTTGTTCACTTTTGCAACGCATAACATCAATTGTATTGCTCACTGCTGTATCTACGGGGAGAGAGGCCAAATTTTATCCAAGAATAAGGTATCATTTTCGTTGTTTTTTTTATAGCTAACATCAAATTGTTATTGTTTTCATTCTTCATGTTTTGTGTGTGGAACATTTTGTTCAGTATCGAATTCAAAGCTGTATTCATCTTAAGTTTAGGACAAGTTATTTATTTGCATTTTCTCAACGTGAATTAATTATAGTTGCTAATCAAAATTCAGAATGCAGATAACCGAGAAGAGTTGATCA
Source organism: Wurfbainia villosa (assembly GCA_025175895.1). Taxonomy (NCBI): domain Eukaryota; kingdom Viridiplantae; phylum Streptophyta; class Magnoliopsida; order Zingiberales; family Zingiberaceae; genus Wurfbainia; species Wurfbainia villosa. Next base: position 44,357,392 of record CM045991.1, on the reverse strand, counting down.
AATCAAATCAAACAATTATTACCAGAGAACAAATTTCACCAAATCTACAAATCAGAGGTATGCTGATTCATGATTTTTTCTTTTAATGATTTTATTGATCAAAATTACTTTTAATTTTACGTCATCATCATCGTTGAATCATTAAGCCTGTACTTTTCGTATTCATTTGGATCCATGGTATTTTTTTTTATTGGTCAAAATAATTTAATTTTTGCTTTTGATGGATGATGTATATTAATTGTATTATGTGTTCAATTACTGCGGTACACGAGTTGTATTGTGCTGTGCATCCTAATACATGGTTTGTAAATAACAAAGTTTATTGTTAAGGTATTTTATTTAGCAAATTCATCTTTGAAAATAACCTTTTGGATAAAAATTTGGTAAGAAAATTGTTAAATAAGGTAATTTATAATAAAAAGTAGGGCCATTGATTTTTTTTATTCATTTTATTTGGAACTGCATCGAAGAGGAGATTCAATTGGGTGCCAAGAGATAAGAAGAAGAAAAAAAAAACATTTTTAGTACAAATTCCCTATTCAAAATTATAAAAAAAAATTGGGAAATTTTTTAATTTGAATATAATTATCCATTCGAATGATTATTTTAGAATTTCCTTGAATAGGCATATCTATTTGAATTGACTATTGTTGACAAAATTAAACAATTCACATGTAATTATTCATGTATCTATTTGATTTGGTCTAATCACATTCAAATTGACAAAATTAAATTATTCATGCATCCAAAAGATGTTGGGAGAGATTATAAATATGCCTAGTGATACAATGAGTATCATCTCAAGTTATCTGAATGAAAAAAGTTTGTTTTCAAACTTCATCCCTTTAGCTTTTAAGGATTTTATCTCAATGTCGATCTTTGGGTTTCTTCACAAGTTTATTCTCCTTTTAATTGTCCTCCTCCCATTTATCTTCCACCCGTCCACTGCTAGACCCATGCTCATAGATTCAGTGGACAATGTCGTGGAACTCCATTCAAACGACAACATAAAAGAGGAGATTGGAAACGATGTTGTCTTTGACTCGAAGGCATTGAAGAAAGATAGCGATATCGAAAAGAATGAGTTGATCGCTTTCCCTGTGCTCCCCAAAGACACTGCAGAGAATAAGTTCGTTTTTCCCATGTTGCCTAAAGATACACCGACACCACCTTCGGGTCCGGGACGTGGAATTGATCCTCATCCTCCTCCTACACAGAAGCAAATAGACAATGCAGAGAACAACAAGTTATTTGTTTTTCCCATGTTGCCTAAAGATACACCGACACCACCTTCGGGTCCGGGACGTGGAATTGATCCTCATCCTCCTCCTACACAGAAGCAAATAGACAATGCAGAGAACAACAAGTTATTTGTTTTTCCCATGTTGCCTAAAGATACACCGACACCACCTTCGGGTCCGGGACGTGGAATTGATCCTCATCCTCCTCCTACACAGAAGCAAATAGACAATGCAGAGAACAACAAGTTATTTGTTTTTCCCATGTTGCCTAAAGATACACCGACACCACCTTCGGGTCCGGGACGTGGAATTGATCCTCATCCTCCTCCTACACAGAAGCAAATAGACAATGCAGAGAACAACAAGTTATTTGTTTTTCCCATGTTGCCTAAAGATACACCGACACCACCTTCGGGTCCGGGACGTGGAATTGATCCTCATCCTCCTCCTACACAGAAGCAAATAGACAATGCAGAGAACAACAAGTTATTTGTTTTTCCCATGTTACCTAAAGATACACCGACACCACCTTCGGGTCCGGGACGTGGAATTGATCCTCATCCTCCTCCTACACAGAAGCAAATAGACAATGCAGAGAACAACAAGTTATTTGTTTTTCCCATGTTACCTAAAGATACACCGACACCACCTTCGGGTCCGGGACGTGGAATTGATCCTCATCCTCCTCCTACACAGAAGCAAATAGACAATGCAGAGAACAACAAGTTATTTGTTTTTCCCATGTTGCCTAAAGATACACCGACACCACCTTCGGGTCCGGGACGTGGAATTGATCCTCATCCTCCTCCTACACAGAAGCAAATAGACAATGCAGAGAACAACAAGTTATTTGTTTTTCCCATGTTGCCTAAAGATACACCGACACCACCTTCGGGTCCGGGACGTGGAATTGATCCTCATCCTCCTCCTACACAGAAGCAAATAGACAATGCAGAGAATAACAAGTTATTTATTTTTCCAATGCTCCCTTAATGAAACATGTGCTTTAAAATGTTTGTGTTTCAGAATAAATTGGAGAAATTAGTTCAATTACAATAATTCTCCAATAATTGTGTGTTTTAAATATATATATGATGTTTATGGAGAACAATATTTATATTCAAAATTCTTGTTTTTGTTCTCCATTTTGACAATTGCCATTAGATTCATGTCAACGCTCAAAGTTTGTTGCAATTAATCAATTGTTGAATTGGAATTTGAAAGTAATAGGATGTATTGTTATGTTTGATCATTAGTTCACAATTGCATAAAGTCTACTTCCTAAGAAGTTAGATTCTAATTTTTTTATCCCTAAGAAAATTGTTCAAACTATTAAAACCCTAATAGGAGAATATTCATCCATGTGAAAATAATTTCATTTCATAGAAATGATAGGAATAAACAGGAAAAAATTACGGCAGCATGTAGCACAAAAACAATGATCGATAGAAATGAATGTATATCGGTAACTTTGATCGATTTTTTTTTAAGTTTTAACTTGTTAATATTCAACAAGAGCCATTCCATAAGTTCTTATTTGAGCATACAAAATATTCTTTGATGACATGTAAAACTTTAGAAACACCATATATATCCTGCACTTGGATTTACAACTGTTCAATACTGTTGCCGAAGTTTGAGCAACATAGAATATGTGTCAATGTGCTACTAGATGAAGTTCAAGTAAATAGATAGTAAGGACTGGACAAATGTACACATATGGATGCCAAACTTGAAAAAGAAAGCTTGTGTATGAAATTCCTTTTAACATATCTATTTGTCTGGATTAATACTGTCTAATTTGCAGGAAGATGCACCTAAAGTTGCTCCTGGAGCAAAGAAGCAAGCAACAACTATTGTTAATCTTAAAAAAAATCAAATGATTTGATTCTGATGAGATTGACGTAAGTTCAATATTATGTTTAATTGTAATATTATGTTATATTTTACTTATGTTTTGAGTTTTGGCAAAAAAATAATTCTCTGTGTGATTTTTTTATTTCAATAATTAAATAAATACCTTTTGATTTGTTTGTTTCAATAGCTAGATGAAGTCAGGTTCATGTAATGATTTTTTTTTTTAATAAATTTATGTTATATTTTTAATTTATTCATAGGTCTTTTCCATGTTATATTTGTAACCTTTCTATTTTTAGTCCTCTTGATCACACTAAATTGAATTCTTCGATTTTGAAGGATGACTCGGGTGAGAGTGATGATGAGCCATGGTCAAAGAAGCCAAAAGTTATTATAAGTGATTGATTTGCATATTTGTTTTTTTTTTCTACTGCGTGTCTACATCTCTATGTTTTCATATTCATTTTATCCTCTTTAGTTAACCTTTAGTGAAAGTGAGGAACAAAAAGATACAGTTGAAAACTTTGAGGATTTTTGAAAACTTCCAAGAACTCTACATTGGTAACTATATATCCGGAATTAATATTAGCTCATCATTTAGAAGTTTTTTCCTATTTTTTCTTAGATATTTAGTCTTGAATTTACACTATCAATCATGCACTAATAGAGATATATTTTTGTTTACATGTAAAATGGGATATGGATCAATGACTAAGAAACCCTAGAAGGGATCACTCTTCCATCACTTAATTAAGGACTTTATGACACAGGTGCATTATTATTTCTTCCATCGATTTCTGAACATGTGAAGTTATAAGTATTGTTATTTTTTATCATCCCTTGTTTAAGTTATTATCAAATGATTAATAATTATTCTTAAGATATTATTTGTAATATGCATGAAAAGTTTCTTTCATGTTAATTTTATTCATCTATTTTTTTTCATTGAATTTTATTTCTATATAGTACTTAACATGATGGAATCTCCTGGTGTTCATATATTTTGTTTCTTTCTTTAGCACTTGTGTTAGTGTTTAGCTTGTGCTAATGAAAATGAACTCATTAAATGTTCATCATTGAATGGCTCTAGCCACAAGTATGATTTGCTTTGTTACTTGGAAAAAAATTGAAGTATAAGTTGTGTCCAACATTGCCACCCCTACTCTACTAAAGAAGCTCCCAACCCTCTAATTCTATCACTTTTCAATTTCAATCAAAGCTTGAATCTTTTCGAGTGGTCTCTCTCTTGTTAGATCCCCTTAGGAGTCAAGTAACACCCTTCCATGGTGCATCGATATGGCTCGAAAAAAAGAGGGTCGAAACTGTGTGGAACTCACATAGATTTATCTTATGCCACTCATGGAGTATCAATATGTTTCCAAACCATAGTCTACAAGTGTAAAACATAGCAATATGATGAGACAATACCTCCGTTTTGTTGGTTTACGACGCCGCCACTTTTGATAGAGACGGCTTGTTTATCGATAGCATTCAGAGTCACAGTAGTCGGAACGATACGAGATTACATAACACAGTGATGTATAGAAATGTTAGATACATTGGATTGCAGTTGCAAAGCTCTCTATGCAAGCTGTTGTGACTGGTGTCTATTGTTATGTTAGGAACCACTGATTAAGAACAGGAATAACAATTAATTCAGTTGTTGAAGTTCTTCTTCATGCCAATTAACATATATTATGTAATCTTTTTACCTCAAATAAAAAAAAAAATAATGACAAAATTCTCTTGCTCTCTTTTGCCAGAAAGAATGGAGACTTTATTGTATCAATTTCAACTCCATCAGTCCTTTATTTGCACCGACAGCATTACTGCTGCAACAAACCAACAAATAAAAACACAATTTGAAAATTTACAAGCATAAAAGAAAAAAAATACTTAAAAGCAAATAAAATAAAAAAATTAGTAGAATGAAGTTTCCATATGAACTCTTGACATGTTAAACTTATTTTCGTTGATTCTGAGTGCCTTGACGAGCTGTTTCAGAAGCGGAGCTACCTGTGTCGTGGAGACCTGGACTGGAATTTCTCTGGCTTAGCAATTCACTAAATAACCTGTTGGTATAAACATAAGGTCGATGATCCATTGGTGCTGCTGGTGCATTATGTACCCTCGAGCCATCTCCATTGAAATGTTGCACCAGTCGAGAATCATGGAGCGAAGTGTAACCGACGGCAGCACCGACTTCCGTTGGCGTGTTTTGATAAGTAGTCGACAGGAAGGGATTATACGCGAAGGGATTGTTAGCATTGGCATTGTCGGGAGAAGTAGCCCATGGTGGCGGTGGATAGGCAGATGAGTTATCGAACAGCTCTGGTTGAAGGTGTGATTGTGGTGGGCATGTAGGGGTGTGTTTTCTAGCCCATGAGGCGACATAAGTATTTTCAGGAGCGTAAAGTGGGTCGGGATCAGTTGGCTGAATGGATGTTGGAGGTTTGATTTCATCATACGACAATGAAGTATGGGAGGGCAATGGGTTTGACAATAAGGTGAGACTGAAAAGGTCCATCATGTCATGGTCTTTATTTGAAGTTTCGATCGGGGGTGGAGGATCAGGTGTGTATGATGCTCCTCGCTCTGCACTTGATGCGCCAGTTGAGAGCATAATATCGCTTTGGTCAAACAAAGTCGACTGATCACTGGTGACAGTAGATTTGCCATGAGCAACCTCTGGTTTCATATTGGATGTCCTGCATTCAGAATCAGATCTTAGCCATCTTTAGAGTCTGAGTAATGGGGAACAAATTGTTTATCGATAAGACCTGCGAGCTAATTGAGCAAAATCATCATCATCATCGTCATCGTCTTCATTGTTGGATTGTCTTCTCGCGGCATGTTGAGGTGCAACCATGGGCAATGAATTTGGTGTCGATTCAGATACATGGGCTGGAACAGGCAAGCCAGAGGCTAATGCATCATGCTTTGCCAATAAGTTCTGCAGGTTATCATTCAATTCAAGGGCTTGAGCTAGAAGCACACCATCAGCGTCACTGTTACGAGGTACCAGCTTTTTTAGTATCACAATAAATGAGACACACAGAAAACAATCTTTTTATTAAAAAAAAAAATCTGAAAATGAATTGAAAAAAATAATAATTTACAATTATGAAGTGACTTTCATTATTGCAAATGAAAGTTATAAAGTTCACTGAGATATGCAATCCAAAGAATTAATTGTTATTCAGAGATTGGGGACTAATGGGAGTATACCTGATTGAATTGATCAATTCAACTAGATTTTTTTGGTTGGCAGCACACTGGTGCACGAGGTCTTTGATTACTTCATCTTCTACAGCCTAACAAGAGGGAAACACAGAATTAACTACGAGGTAATAACAGTATCTTAAGCTCTATGAACTGCATAACAATGGACAAAAATTGATCAAGAAATTAACATACATTGCGATCATTTAGATCCACAGCTTTCAGCATCTCGCTCAACAGATCCGTCACAGTCTTCATGCCAGGAAGGTCTGCTAAACTGATTCACAATTTTTAAATGCTAATTTGAACCAAAAAAAAGAAGAAGAAGAAGAAGAAGATATAACTGGTCAAATTAGCTCCACAACTACTGAGTACATTAACAATAACTACCTTAAGGTTGCCATTTCAGACATCATTGCTTCGTCTAGTCTTGATCCAGAACCATTTGACGTCCCATATGCTATCCGAGGATGCCTGACTAAAGGTGTTGCATTTTCAGAAGGGGTCAATGTAAAAGTAGCATCTGGAGATCGTTTTGGGAATACGACACCTGATCTCTGCAAATGTGTTGTCTAGATTATAATTATAAGGAGGGTTTAAATTAAATGTGGTATCACATAATAATATTTCTGTCTCACACAAGAAAACAATCAAAGATCAATCAGTTATTTGCAATGGTAGCCAAAAGAAACTCGTCGACATATATATGCTCTGAATTAGACAGTCATTAAATAAGAGGAATGGTCTCGAGTTTCAATGAAACTAAAATTGCTCTTCACCAGTAGATAATCTCTTGTCATACAATCTGTTAAGAAACTCTAAAGTAATTCCTTACGAAAGAATTACCATTATCGAAGGTTAAAAGAAGTCACACAACATGAGGAACTAGAAAGCAAAGTAACGTATACGTACTCTTAAGTCAGTATATGCCCAGTAAAATTGAGGATACTTTCCTCCAGAACCGCCAAATGCTTCTTGCCAAGAATCAATCAATTCCAAAATTTTGTCCCTCACTTGCATTTCAGCCTGTAGAAATATGTAAGCATTTGAATTTTGTACACTATGACTCAGATACAAGGCTATATACGTACGTTCCAAGTCATTCTTTTGAGTTAAAACTTCCTAACTCGTTCCAAATAATTTTTGAAATGTTACAGTCATACAGGAGGAGTGGACAATTAATGCTGACATGAAGGCAATTACCATTAAGGTATTAAGGGATCGAAACAACAATGTGCTGACCTTCTTCCTCACAATTTTGAGCATTTCCTGTAGAATTTCACGTTCGACAACTTGAAAATGTAGGTAGTCACCGCAATTCTTAATCATCGTCTCCAAAAGCTGTAAACAGAAAGGATCATATATTGGTTTTATTTAACCTGTGACAACTTCAATTCTACCATTGATCACAACATATATATATATGTCTCCCTTAGCAAATGCAGCCATGTGAAGATATTTCAGTGGTAATTTGAAGGATGCCAATAAAGAGTTACATTAATTATACTCAAAAAGCTATAGATATAATGATTACAGTGGCATTTTTAGCTGATTATATCTTTCTAGCAGTTGTTGGACAAGTTTGTTTGAGTGTACGTAGATTAATCTGCACAATCCAAAGAATATAATTGATTGTAATTAATGTATGCGTGTCTATAAATATTGTAAGTTTAGAGAATTATGATATCTTCATATATAGTATGTGACCACACACTCACGTACATGATGCTTTCTGATTATTGATCAACAAGACCTGCAGTGATGCACATTTTATAAGGGTTAATCGGCATCTGTTACGACTGTAATAAACTTTCACGCACCGTTAAAGCCAAAAATTGAACTTTTGGATTCTTATGCTGTAGACGTTTCTTCACAGCTCTCACCACATCTTTTGATTGCCTGATTCACAATTAATGAACTATAAGATTTTCAAGAAAACGGGAATGATCGATCGGAAGAAATTAAAAAAAAAAAACAATAAATGGAATCGGCAATCTCTATTTGAAGAAATTTCAAAGATCAATTATTGGGCCTTCCAAATGCTTTCAGTCAATTTCTAACTCAATCCATCAGAGTAAACAATGTCGATCGACATTTAATGTTAAACAATGTGGACGAGAACAATCGGGAATTGGGTTGGCTCTGTCATCTGGAGATCGATCGATCGATATTTTTTAAGGGTTTGCCGAAAGCGAGAGAGCGAGAGCAAACTAATCATTCAACAAGGTCAAATCATGCACGACTTCGTCATCGAATCCCCGGCTCAAAAACATCAATATTTCAAACCGAAAGAGAACGCGACTCGATCGCCGATAAAGTCCGACGAATAGCAGGAAAAACGAAGCGTACGTGCCCCATCGATTATTGGTCAAGATCAGATCGACTCACCAGCGATTGCAATTGATGGAGTCGCAGATTTCGATGTTCAACGTCCAGTCCGGGCCCATCAGGAGGTCGCTCGTCGCCTTATCCACCCCGACGGCTGCCGCCGCCGCCGACGACGACGACGACGACGACGATGACAGTGACAAGGACAACGACATCTCGTCGCCGACGCCTCCTCCTCCTCCTCAACTCCCCCACGCCCCGATTAACAATCCGAACAGCGACAAACCCTAACAGGAAAAAAAAAACAAAAAAGTAGAGAAAAAAAATCCAGTTGATCCGCAATTCGTGGCGAAATTATTATAAATCGCGTTCTTAACAAAAAACTCGGCTATATTTAGAATGCAGTTAACAGTGATCGGACTGTCGTAACTGTATTCGCATAAATTAATTAAAGTTCGAATTTTGGAAATATTATTTATTTATCAACCAAATATTTTTATTTTTATTTTTATTTTTATCATAGTCATCGATTGCCATATATGGCCGCTAAACTGCAACTCTATTTTCGATTTATATTTAATTTCCAATTATTCGTGTAAACGGAATAACTCGATCGTCTCGCGCTTTTGCATGGAACGCCATGCATGCACGTTGACGTTAACGTTCGATAGATCCCCAAAGGGTCTTCTTGTAAAAGTGCAAATTAATTAATCTAGATAGCTCTCAGAAAATGAATTTTAAGCACAAAAATGACAGGGGAAATTTTTTTTTCTTCCCAATCTTCATTATATTTCCATCTCGCATGCGACGTACGTACGTTGTCGTTTTAATTTGTAGGTCGAAGGAAAAATTGGAAAGAAAAAAAAAAAACAGATAAAAATAAACTGCATTATTTACTTAATGAATTATACCTGCAAATTAAATGGATCGGAGGAGGCTCGAAAATAATATGGAAGAGATTGGATGTGCATATGCTGGAGAAGAGAAGCTGGGCACGTGAAATTAAAACCAATTAACCAACAATATATCCTAGCTAGCTCCTTTCCGATCGACTTTATTTTATCGAGCAAGAGGATCGATGTGGAATATATATAAAATTTTATCCTATATAATTCGTTTATAGTATTTATAAACATTATCTTCATTTATTCATGATAGATTTTTTAAAATTTAAGAATTAAATTATAACGTACATTTCCGTCCAAAGAGCAACTGGGCTGATGATGGCCGGTACGGAACGAAAAGTGAAAATCATGCAGCTGAAAAGCTGAAAACTAGGAGGCAAAAAAACCAGTAGCTAGCTATCCATGGCAGTCAGTTCAGAAAGGAAGAAGAAGAAGCAGAATAAAAAAAGTTTATTAGTGTAGAGGATGTGCATGTGTTTGATGATTCAAATCAATATATATATATATTGTTTGCTAGCTATTAATCTATGACTGCCATCATTTGCTGATCTGAACAGTAGTGGAGCAAATTAAATCTCTCACATGGACAACCCAGCAGAGATTATTAATATATATATAATGGTAGCTTCAGGGTGATGCGATTGGTAAGTTCGCAAGACATAAGAACAATTCTAAAATTTCATCGTTTGGGTTTTTAATAGCCCTTACTTATATATTTATCAACTACATTCTTGATTTATCTCCTTTATCGATTGAGAGATGGCTCCTAGTACATGAAGACCTCCGATTGCCTGATTCATTTATGTGTTCATCTTAATTATAGATGTAATTTTGTTTTCCAGATTGTGTACTCATCATCGAGTTTAGGCCATTTTAATTCTTTGATCTTTTTACCCTCTGTCCCCGGCGAGAATATATATATCAACTGGCTCGAATCGATGAATCTTTTATAACCCACGTTAAACATATTTGTGATATACTTAAATAATCATCGATTTTCTTTTTATTTTTATTAACAAACACGTAATTGATTGCATATATCTGCAAGCATTTGAAATCTTAGTTCTTTAACATGGCGATGCAAGGTTGCTATCAAAATGAATGGAGACCCAAAGTAAAAGACACTGCTGCAATTGCCGTTATTTTCTAGAAATCAGATTACAAACTCATAAAAAACCCAAAAAAAGAAGAATGAAAAAAAAAAAAAAACAGTATAATATATTGAAATCATAATAACTCGTATATTATGTTTTGACAAGAAAATGGTTTGACTTCTTTCTTTTTTTCTCCAACATCTATCCTTTTTCCTATGTTTTCCCAGTAAAGGAGATACTCAAGGATAAAGCAAAAAAAAAAAAAAAAAAAAAAAATTGTTTAACTAGAGAGATTGTAAGATAAGAAGAAAAGCAATCCCATGTTTGTAATATTACACAATCCTATTCTATCATGATCATCCCCCAAACCCTTGGAATATGAGAAAGAAAACTGTTCGAGTAATTAAGTAGAATAAAATTTTATTTGATATTATAGCCCTCTAAGTAAAGAATTTAAAAAAAAAACTTATCTTCCTTAATTCTTAATAATTTAAACCAAACAACAACAAAGAATCGCATTTCCCTCCTCGCAAATTCAAAGAAGTGATTGCGTACTCCTCTCTATCCTCACCAAATAATCTTCCAAACACATTCATTAGGTTCAAAAGAATCAAAATTTTCAGTTTATTCTCAGACATACATGTCGAATTATCCAGATACTCTGCCTATACATTGAGACTGTGCTCCCCTTCTAAATAACTAGTCGTTATAGAACAGAAGAAGCTCAATCCTAATTTAACATGGGCATGTTCATTGGAATGGAATGGGAACCATCCTAATTTAAGGATACAAAACAATAGAAATAAAAAAGGAAAAAAATGAAGCGTCACTAACTAATCCACACAATGTGATTAATAGATTTATACAGTGGTTCGATCACAAAAATTTGGTTCATACTTCATCCATAGAATCATACCATCAAAGGGAGAAACACCCACAAATTGACTAACACATCTTGTTGATGATGACAACCATGCTAATCATCATCCCCTATGAAAATCTAATGCAACTTCAATCATACTAGTTAAGATATATAGTCTCAAAGCAAAAGTTATAATCTTGAGATATCTAGAATAAAAACAGTGCTAACTCTTATACAAACAAGATTTAGACATACCCACATGCAAAACTTTGAGCTACTAAAGCATTGTAAATCTAACTCGATTCAGAGTAAATATCACATTGTAGTTAAGAACAGGAACAAGGCCATATCTATTTAAGAAGACAACTCACTGGTTACTGACATGAATTGAGAAACAGTCTATTGGATGTGCAAAATATTTTAATTTCAAACTTTAGTGAGGAACCGCAAGGCAAGGATTATAGAAAACCAAGATCAAATGTCTGACCTTTACCGAGCATAATCCTTGAGACTAAAGGAAAATACCAATCAGCAGATATACTTTGAATGAATCAATAAGGAAAAGGAAACTTCAATTATAGTCATATCATAAAGAAGGAGAAGGCTAAAGATCGACATTGTTGTTCAGCAGAGACAGCACACTAGAGAGAATAACAACATTAGGATCATACATTTCGAGTCTCTATATATTATGATGCCAGATTAATCAAAGGTTGCAACGTTGAATAAAGATTGGGGATCAGAAGAAGCCGTAGATCCAAGAATACCTAATTGCTACTTAGCTGCAAATCAAAGCTTGAATTGAGCAGATCCAGCAGAGTAAATAAAGATCAGCATCCTCAGATCCAAATCAGATGCGGACGCCCGTGGCCGACGACGTAGCAGCACCACCTAGAAAGGACAAGAGGCCGCCGGCGGAGCCTGTCGCATCCTGATCATCGAGGAAGAGATCTTCCGGAACGCGGAAAGTGCCATGGACACAGACGATGGCGGCGCCGACCAAGAGAGCAGAGACGATGAGAGATCCGACGGAGGTCAGGAAGACAACGAGCAGCGTGAGGAGGACGAGGCAAGCTAGGATCTCCCGGTCGGAGAAAGGGCGACGGAACAGGATGAGAGGGGCGGCGTCAGCTGGGCGGAAAAGGTAGAGGAAGGCCCAGGCGGCGAGGAGGGCGAGGAGGAGGAAGAGGGAGAAGGGGTGGGAAAGAAGGGAGATAGCGAGGGTGGCGGCGAGGAGGGCGAGGTAGTTGACGCGAAAATACCCGAGGTTCTTGCGCAGGCGGGAAGTGGCTTCGGAGAGGGAGTCAGGGCGGGTGAAGGCGGTGCGGTCGAGGAGCTCCGACCAGGGGCGGCGGTGAGCGAGGGAGCGGCGTGCCGTGTCGGAGAAGCGGGAGAGGAAGAGGCGGAGGGCGGAGGAGGAGATCGGAGGCGCGGACGAGGTTCCGGTGGCCGCTCCGCCGCCCGCGGGCGTGGTGACGGGAAGGATGGGCGGCGCGACGGAAGCCATCGGCGGATTTGGGGCAACCGAAAAAACAGAGATCAGAGGGCTTCGATTCTCCAAAAGAAAAAGAGAAAAAGAGAGCGCCGTCGGTTTTATAAACAGCAGCAAATTCATTTATGATTTTTAAAAAATATACAAATTAGATAACAAAATTCTCGGAGACGAATTAACATGCACGAAGAAGTTCTTAATTAATTTAATTAATTAATAATCTCTAAAATTCACTGAGTGATTTATTTATTTTTTTTCTTTTTCCAAAAAAAAGAAGAAAATAAATAAATAAATAAAATCTCCGATATATGGTAATTATAGAATTTATAGATCGAAGAAGAATGGATTGGAGGCGCCGTCGTCGTCCCACAGACATGAAGCCGCCACGTGGAAGTCATCGTCGTACGACGGCCATGGCGGCGGCGGCGTCGACATCAGGGACGGCGGCGATGACTCGGTCCTCGTCACCGGCAGGCGCGACTGCGACATGCTCGACGAGGTAGTCACCTCGACGACGTGGCGATCGGTAGCGATCTCAGCCGGCGATGACAAAGCAGCTTCCGCCGCCACCAGGGGATGCCCCGTATTCTCCGCTCCATGTAGAAACGCCGGTGGGCAGTCGTAGGAGGCAGTAGTGGAGGCGGCGACTGCGAGGGCGGATGGGAGCATGGGGAAGCAGTGGAAGCCGGCGGGGCGAGGGAGGAGCGGACGGAGAGCGGCGGTGGAAGAAGAGGAGACAGTGCCACGCGCGGCGGCGGATATAGCAGCAGGCGACGGCTGGAGATTGAGTTGCGCGCGGGGCCCATAGAGGACGAGCGCGGCGCGGTCGTAGGCCTTGGCGGCCTCCTCGGCCGTGGCGAAGGTGCCCAGCCACTTGCGCGTCCGCTTGCGCGGCTCCCGGATCTCCGCCACCCACTTCCCCCAGCTCCGCTGCCGGACGCCGCGGAACCGGAACTTCCCATTCTCCGGCCCTCCCTTCCTTTTCCTTTTCCCTTCGCCCTTGCCCTCTCCCCTCCTCCGGGCGCTATCGCCGCTTATATCGGTCTCGTCGCTGGGGCTACTGGACCGGCAGCACGGCTCGACTCCGATCGGAGAATTGAGCTCCTGGCGGCGGCTGTCGTCGTCCATTAATGCCAGAAAACAGAGAGAGGAGGGCGGAGGTCTCCGCTGTTTGGGCAGCGATGGCGGTGGCGGTGTACGATACGAGTGAATTATATAGCGGAACGAAAAGGCAGCACAGTAGTAGGCTTCATTCAGGCTTACCTTCTAGATCCTTCCCGAGCCATATAATTTTCAGAAAATCTCATTGCATAATTTAACCATTCACATAATTCATGAAAAATAAAAAATAAAAACTAAAAACTTCTCTGCGTCGACGCTATTTGTCCACATGCACTGGACTCGACATGGTTCTGTGAGAATTTTGTTTTTTTTAAAAAAAAAAAAAAGACACCATGAATTTGGATTAATTGTGGGGTAATTAATTTGGATAGGAAAGCAGCAGCAGCATCAGGAAGGGGAAGGGGCGTGGCGACATTGATGAGGGAGGAAGATGCAGGTGGTGGGCGAGGAAGATGATGGCGGAGGAGAACCGAGTGTTGCATCGGGAAGGGACGACGTTGTCTTCTGGAGAAGGGACAACGCCATGCTTTCTTAATTATTAACCGCTGCACCCTCCTTCCGCCTTCCCTTTTAATACTTTACTTCCCCTGTTTTATTTATTTTATTTTTTTTACACCGCCGTTTCCCTTCGACCTCTGTTTTGGATTATATACACTACTAAATAATAATAATAATAAACTTCTTGTAGAGTAAGGGGGGAAAAACATTGTGAGAGAATTGAGATGAAAAAAATATAAATAATAAAAAAAAAGGAAGGAAAGAAAAGAAAGGGAAAAAGAAGAGAGTTAGTAAAAAAATCTCTCTTTTTCTAAATAAAAAGATTTAAATTTACCCTTTATCTTCTCTTCCCTTTTACTCATCCCCTCTGAACAAGATTTAAAATTCTTTTTTCCTTTTATTCTTCCCTCACTCCCTTTCAAACAAGATCCCAAACAAGATTAGAACTTCTCTTTCCTTGTTTCTCCTCTCCTCGTCTCCTCCCAAACAAGCCGTTAGCATAAATGATAAATACGGTGAAGACCGGGATCCAATGTAGATATTTACACCCTACAAAAAACGAAGATTCAATTTTTGCTGTGTGTGTAAATGCTACACCGTACTTACAATCACACCATCTCCGTGCGAACAGATGACTACTTCCACCACGATGGATGGATTGTAGTATAGTATATTATGTTTGTCTCCTTTGAAGAAGGTGGGATAGAACAGCAAAAGCCAGGTCATGAGGAATAATAAACACACAACGACAAACTTAAACTGAGAAAGAAAACACGGCAGAAAACAGCAAATAGAATCCCAAACACCAATCCGCATCGTTTCGTGGATATTATTCGATGAATATTGTTTTTAAAAATAAAAAAAAAAAACTAAAATTAACTTGTATTCTGATTCTCTGATATCTAACTTGTCCACCTACTTTTGAAGTAGGCGAGCGGAAGTGTTAGCTATATGAGATCATGAGTATCGAAAACTACTGTTCACGATATAATTTGTGCAAAGACATTCTTCATCTTCCTGATAACATTTGCATTTTCAAGAGTGAGTGAAACATGAGCTTAATTTATTTAGACCAAATAGATTAGTCAAAATTTAGCAATTATGATACAATCCTTATCTCGTAGCACACAGGAGATGAATCAAGAGTGATGTTTAATCACATAATATTTTGGCACGATAAGAAGCCGACATATCGAAGATAAAACAAAATCAAGGAAGCGATTTCTCAAGCAATTGCTTCAGTATAGCTATTTAGGGCCAATGGTAAAGTCTTAGGAAAAATTTTCTTTGTTTCCTCTAGTAGAATCTTGGATGAGTACCTCTTCTTTGCAATCTTTGTTCGTCCACTTCGTTCATTCGATCGGAGAGCCAGAAGATACCCTTGCGCCCATAATATGCACTCGCGATGATCATGGCGACTATCAGAACAATGATGATACCTCTCTGTATAGTAGCCTTGAGTATCTGCAACAAGCAGAGAAAAGAAGAAATATTGAATTTTTTTTTTCTATATTTGTGAAAATGATATCGGTTGCAGGGTAATGAAAACTAACTTGGAATTTTGAAACATGTCTGACTTCTTGAACCCGTTCGCGTCTTCTCTTGCGCCTCGGGACATTTGGTACGTCGACCAATGGATCCTTCTAAATGAAAGAACATAGTATAAGGCCTTGAAGGATCAATCATGGAATAGGAAATACTTCATTAGAAAGATTATAGATGAAAACAAAAGTAGGCATTTGATAAACATCCTCTATAAGTCGACCATGTTTTTTCAGTGACTCGTTGAGCTTAACTTTTGCTCCGACATATACACCATATCCAAAAGCGGCTTCAACAACATGCTCTGCGAACTTTTTTAACATTTCGCGACAGAGTGATAGGAAGCTACAAATTTGGATATGCATCAATTTGTGAACTATCTCTTGAGTAACTGCTACAATGTTTTCAGGGTATATCACCTGGCATAGAACCTAGACCTTAAGTGAAGAAAATACTGACAACCTTGGAATAGCAAGCGAGCCACTCAGGTGTAAATTGTTTCCTCACTTTTATTGTTGTTTCTAGAAGTACTCTGGTTCTGCTTTCATTTTTACTTAATTTCTTTGAGAAATGGGAACAAAAGGAAACCTAAAGTGTAGCCCGAGTCTCAGTAAAGAAATTGATGTTTTCTCACTTGGTCTCGTTTGAATCATTTTTTTCATCTCATGTCTGAATACTGATCACAATAGCACTTTTTTTTCCATCTTTATGGCCCTGCATTCTCTCTCTATATATATGACTATTCATTAGCTATATGGGTTAAATGATACTATTCATTTTTATTTTATTTTTGTTTCACATTTAGAGCATCACAAACAAAATAGTACAGCAATTACCAAGTTGTACCTTGATCTCATTAGTTTTTCGGAGCTGCAGATCAGATTCGACACCTTTAATTTTGTTTGCACATATTGTACCACATGGAAGAACACCAACACCAAAGTGATTTTTTGAAATGTCTTTTGGATCACGACCAGCATTCGAGTAGGCTTTTTGGACATCTCGACATAGCCACTCTTTCTTGAGAGTGTTACATGCACAACGAGCATTCACCTAGAAATATGAAAATCAGCATATAATGTGCATCTGAAAAACTAATAATTGCTTAGATAATACTGAGAAAATTGATGAAATGTAACAATTACCCATCAATGCTAATGCCGGAGGAACATAATGTATGATCATATGCTACTTATAAGATGAAATGGAAATGGATGTACTTATGTTTCCAATAACATGCTATCCATTTGCTAGTTTTGTGTTAATATTGTAAAATGGAGAAAGGTTAAGTATAATTTTTTATCTGTGTGTTTGCCCTTGGTATTTAAGTTTAAGAATCACATGAAATTTAGACAACCACGTAAATTTACTTCATACATACGAGTGGAAAGGAGATAGAGGAATAAAGAGAATTTCCAACACAAGTTCAACATTATAACAGTACAAGTGCCACCGGATCATTACCATTGAGTAGAGGGGGATGCCATAAAATGTGTAGCGTAAAATCAATTTTCGACGGACTGAAAAAGACATATCTAGTAAAAGTGTAGCCATAGAATATGAGCATAATCAAAATACGTATCTTGTCTCATAACTATCAGATATTTTTTAATCCAGGGCTATAATTTGAGATACCATTGTTTCTAGTGCAAAAGTTTCTAGAGAACCCTTCACTTACTACCCGAGATTTTAATATAACAAATCACACTTTGACCACTACACAAATATTATTGCACATGATTAGACCATTTTTCAAGCAAAGGGAGAAGCAATCAAGTTAGGATCCAAAGTATAATGTCGACATCTATTTAGTATCTGCTAGAAGGCTTTTAAGGTTAAAGCAACAGCACCTAATGCCAATTAAATTGCAGACTGTGTTGGTTATTTGATATAGAAATAATTAGTAAGAAAAATATAGAACATCAAACAGATCAAACACCTTAAACTACAAACATTTCATTATCTTTACCTTTTTAGTGCAGTCATCGACTGACGGGCATTCACCAGGATGGCATATTTCTGAACATAAGTGAGGACAGTTTGGTAACTTTCTGTGGGGAAAAAAAATGAAAGTCAATCAGTTTACAAGACAATGACCTGTTCTTACTATATTTTGATGACGATTGAAACATCCTCGTTTTTATTGTCTCATTACCATGATTAACAAAGAAAGATAGACAAGTAGTGATTGACCGTGTAACCATCAAATCCAGCTGAGGGCTTATCCCAAAAAACAAAAATCCGTCTATCATCATTTAGGTGCGAACTACATAATCATAGAAATTTGTACGTATTGCCATCCAAAATGCAACATAAGCAGACCTAATATTCATCAAAAAGAGAATATGTATTGTTTATTGAGCCACAAATACGTGTATTATGCCAATACTTAAGTGTTCAATAACAAATACAGGTTCTCATTTCTCACACACACTGACTGCATTCAAGAGTCTATCTTCATAATTTATCATCCCATAAACTGCAAGTACAGTAACCTTATTTCTGAAGATATCATCAAAGATCTTCAACAAATATACTGCAAGCACTCAACTGCTCTATCACACTGGGATTAGTTCTCACTTGTCATAAACAATCAACATTATCTCACATATTTCCAGATTCTCAAGTCCATTTCACTCCAAGATTCTATTGTGTCTAATTACTATGTAATATGTCATCGTAGATCTTAAACCAACAAACTTAAGTACTGAAAAGAACCTTCACTTTGACACTAGGGGTCTGTTCTGGCCTTCTAAACAAGACAGGAATATTTTCAGTCATATGTCCCTCAAGTCAATTAATGTTAACATCTATTTCTACCATAAGATGATTAAAAACGCCCTAGATATGTGGGTGATCAATACGACAATTTTCCTGAAGTAAAAACAACCTATACTGCACCAACTGCTTTCACATCTATATAATGATATATAAAACAGTTTCTGCTTAGTGTCAGAGCTGAATCTCAATCAAAGCATGGGATCTCAGTAGGCAGCATTGGAACATAGTCAGAGCCATGTCAGAGAGTTTTCATGCATGACAATCTTAGAAAGTAAGGTTCAACGTGAGAGCTCAGTTGGCGGGAATGGTCATCAAACAATCTTCTTGGAGAAATATTGGAGTTGGGTTCACGGGTTGCGGCAAACAAGAGTAGGTGAGTCATTCTCCTCTTCTTGCTTCTTCCTTTATTGCCTCCTCTTCCTCTTCCCTTCTCCTGATTGTTAATTTCACCAACTCATATCCACACAAGGTATACTGTACACACCAAAATGATCTTGCTCCAACCAAACCGCCCATATAATCAGACATTGAAAGAAGATCATTAACTTTGTCTTAGACTAATTATGAGATCTGTGAGTAAATTAGCACAAAATTTGGAGATTTCGGAAGCATATTGGCTAGCAATTGGAGCACTAAAGAGTGGTTCCTAAATTACATTCGAGTAACCAGAGTATAAACATGAAAAATAGAATAGCATATTCAGTTCATGCATGGAAAGCAGAGACCATAGATCAAATGAACTTATTCCCCATATGTTGGTAAACAATAGAATAAAATAAGAAAGTTTTCTGACAACATAAAAAGAGGCAACCAAACAAACAAGCTTAAAGAATATAACACTGGTGCTACTATCTTTCAGTTTCAATCAACCAATTTATGCTATTTACAAAGGTGATAAATATATGATGCTGGAAGAAAGTCAAAAGGTTTGCAAAGAGGAAGTTGCATAAAGCTGACTGAGCAGGCTTCCAAACTGCAATGGCAAACCCGCATTAAAACACATGAATTTGAAATAGATTCTCTGATCATGACTGGCAGAGAACCAAAAATCACTGAGAATCGACTTTGATGATAGAACTGACACTCTAGATCCTACCAAAGTAAATAAACTAGTATGTGAGGACAGAGCAAAAAATGGGACAAAATACAAGATCTGAAATGAAATTTCATACAGCTTACCTGTGACATGGGCCACCACAAGAGCGTACTCGCTGTTGTTCATCATCACTCAAGCTATTGTAGTATATGCACTCAAAAGCATGCACTAAGGAACCACAGTGACAGGAACGTTTAATAAGGACCTTGCATGGAGGACATTCACTGGAATGGCATGGCAGAGGACAAGGATGTGGACACGATGGTTCTCTAACCTGGAGGGATATACAAAAGCTCCAAATTCACATTTACTAACAAACTTTTTCCAATTTAAATGGGTAAAGTAGGCATGTAACTAATGTTCCAATTTGACAATGTACTGGAGTAGGAAGTGGAAGGATGGTAAGTGGAAAGAATATATGGTTCAACCTTTTGGCAAGGAAGAAAGCACTCTTCACATGGTTCCCCCTGCTTAATCACATCTTTTGGTATCCATAGATTCTGTTCTTGGTTACCAGAGTCATTGTTTCCGTGCCTTTCCAATATTAATGCCTGATTATAAAGTACATGACAAATCTTGGTGCAGTAATGATTGCCACAATGAAGAAGATTCCCACAGGAATTTGAACATGGAAACTGCTTCTTACTGTGACAAAGCATCTACGACAAAAATGGGACCAAACTATAATGAAATCAACAATACAATTGGGAAGTATGAAAAACAATCTGACAAAGAGAAAGCAGCATACTGAACGTTCTTCTCCGATATGCTGGCCAAAGCATGGAACCCAAACCACTTCCTTGCAAGGAGAACAGGGTGATCCAGGTACACTTTCAAGATGCTTATTTAATTGTTTTTTTGTTGGTTTCAAAGTGAATTCTGGATTTGGAGGAGGAATTGGTCCGTGACATCTACAGAAAATAGATTAACAAAGTCAGCGAGAAACAACTAGCAGAGATTATTCGAGACAGCAAGAATTTTCAAAGTAAGAGCTTCTAAATTTAAACACACCTTTCTTTACATTTATGTCCACATGAAAGTTCATCACCACATGTCAATCGACATGGTGGGCAAGCTCCATAGTGGCACTTGTGGGGCTGGCAAAATTTGGAACTTCAATAACATGGAATTCGATATAAGTTTGGATTGTAATATGATGCTCACAGAATCATGATGTATGCCGTGAGTGAACCAAATAAATTCAGGAAAACCACTTTACCCGACATTCAAACTTGTGTCTGCAAAGACGAGATATTTTACATGATCTAGAACATTTTGGTGGTTTTTGGTTCTTTTCTGTACCACAAGGTACCTGAACAGTTAAATTAAAGAAATATAAGCACACAAAGGAAAAGGTACACAAAAATTGTTCATATAGTTACACTCTTTAGATATTACAGACATTCAATCCTTCAAGAAAACAATCTGAAGCAACTTTATTAGGCAATCAGAATGATAGCACACAGCTGTTACTTATGTTTAGAAAGAAAAAGTTTAGTCTGTGTTTGTCCTTTTTTATTGGCTGATAATTGCTACAGCTGAATAGAGAGATATTCATAGATTTAGAGGAAATGCACAATATTTACAATCATTTGTCATAATACATGGGCTCTATTTTTTTCATGTAAAAATATTGAATTTTCAAAATAGCACATGTTTTAGTGATTTTGTTGTGCACATGGAAAGACCAGATTTGTCGTTTCTTAGTCATCAAAATGAAAGCATTTTGATCACAGCTATCAGAATAATAACAGAGTATCTTACAGCAAGCTTTTATCTAAGTTTTGATCAAAACTATCAGCAACTGAATCCTTATTTCAACTACTTTCTTAACACTAACATGTAGTTGCTCAGGTTCTCATCTTTGCAATTACATGAAGAAAAATCTTTAAAAACAAACGTGTGAGATTAGATTTAAGGTACAATATTCAAGTCAACTTCACCTCAAACCGAGTCTCTCCACATGAACATGAAATTGGCACCATTAAGGGACAAGGAGCACAAACACCCCTAGGAGAATATGCAGATCAGGGTTAAGATACAAACCATTTAAGCAGAAATAACAGAAAAAACTTGTACAAATATCTACAATTATTTGGAGAGAAATTAGAATATATTGCATAGTGTTAGACCATCAAAATACATTGTCAAGTGAGACAGTATCTAGATCTCTACCTTATAGATCCCACATAGGACCAAAAAATCAGTGATCCTGAAAAAAGTACATTGCAACACAGAATGCAGAACTCTTTTGAGTACACAAGCAAAAGAAATATCTTTATAGATGAATAATTATTTAAATGCACAGACGGAATACTAGCAAGTAGTAATAAACGTTAGTGTATGATGAGCTTTCATCAGTAAGGAATGTACTTTACAGTTGGGAATCTAGTATCTAGGACTACATGTAAGTATATACTAATTTTCATCAGTATGGAATGTACTCTACAGTTGGGAATCTACTAATCTTGGACTATCATTTAAGTAACTACTAATTTTAACTCGTCAACTATATGTAGAACAAATGTGATTAGATTGAATAGATAAATTTAGAAAAGCATACAGTCTCTTAAATATAGAGATAATCATGTGTTTATTGCTTCTCTTTTTTGCATGACATTTAGATAGATTATAAAAGGGCCAAAAAAAACAAACACCATAAATCATGTCAATGCTAAACAGAATACCTGTGACATGGTGATGGACATTTATGATTGTTGCATCTAAGCTTCCTGCCACAGATCTGAAGTTTTGTTTAACAAGTAGTTATTCATACTATAGTAAAGGAGAAAGCTTAAGTTGTATTTCACAGACCTCTGGGCAAGGCGGGCAGTCCCCATCACAGCAACGGCGCTTACATGTATGACGCCCACAATCCCTCACCTGCTGGCACTTTCTCTCACACACCAAATCTTGATAGCAAGGAACCTATAATTTTAGGTAGCATAATTAACTGGGTTCACAAATTTCCTTTAGACTATTTACATAAGACTAAACTCTTACAAGAATAATCTACCAAGGTTCTTCTGCCAGAGTAATAAGTAATCACAAACACATTAATGCACATTTCACTAATTAATTATAGTGCATTTTCCTATTAATTCCTTCTTTCCTTTCTTTCTCACATCCTTTAATTGATCCAATTTGCTTGCTGTACGAATAGCATCATCGCTATGTTTCTCATAGCCTTTCTCCACAAACTCTAATAGTTTAGGAGATCCAAACAATACCTTAATTCGGATGCACCATTTGCCATTATTTTTTAAGCAAGTCTAGGTTACTTGGAATTGTAAACTGTTAGCCATTTTAACAAGGCTTTGATACTAGGTTTTTTTAATAGACTAGTAATTGTTACCAAAGAGTTAGTTTAGCACCATTTGTACATAGAAGTGTTTCACAGTTGCAAGAAGGGATTATTTCTTGGAGGAAAAAACATCACAAAGTCTCTCATTATTCAAGGAGGGTTTAGGTCATGTAATAACTAGAGTTTTTTATTTGACTTCACAAATCTACATTAGGTCCTTAGTGAAAAGTGACTTACAAGACCAAAATAGTTGAGCAAGCCCTGTTGCCAAACTATGTGTGAGACTATTCAACTCTCTAGTGTAAATTTATATCAATCCTTAAAATTAGATCAACTTGATTCATTGAAATAGTTTATAATTTGTTCAGTTTTCTACACAATTTATTGTATACTAAGTATTCAATTAGTATATGGAAGAACTGGTCTTATCAATTTGAATTAGGCAGGCATTTGAGTCTAGCCTTCTCTTCTAAGATACCCTATCATTTAGCAATAGGTACGTTCGAATTTGCTACATTGTTTCTACTATAAGCAGAAACATTGAGCTCCAGGCTTTGACTACTGTAATTCCAATTCAACTATAGAACGTTTATGTAGGCATGCAAAAATTTAACAAAAAAAAAAAACTCCGTAAACTAACCTCTTTCTTAAATCCCCCACATCTACAGGACTTCGTGATAACAATTCTACAAGTCTCGACGCACGGTCCACGATGGCACCTCTCGGGACACCGATGAATCTTACAGATCAGCATTTTATCACATGTCGAACCACAAGTAGGAACATCTGTATCACAGGAGACACCTTTGTATTCCTTCTTCCCGCATGGGCATGTCCTTCTTCCCTGAAGTGGGCAATCCCCACAAGGACCAGAGTGGCAACCTCGATCACAGGAGTGCTTGCCACATTGAAGCATCCCAGTGCATGGTCTGTCACACTTGAATTCCCTCTCCGAGCATTCCTTTTCCTCTTTAGATTTTCCGCAGGCACAGCTGTAAACACCCCTCACCCGGCATGACGGACAAGGTCCATCGTGACATCTTTCTGTGCATTTGTGTCTACGGCAAGGCAATGGTTTGGAGCAGGTCTGGTTGCAAGAAAAGAGCTTTTGGGCGCAACGACGCACGTCGTCACGAGACCCACAGAAGCAGCGCGAGTCGACGAGTTTAGGGCAGGGGGGACAGGGACCGGGGTGGCACAGGAGGAGACAACGATGACCGCACTCACCGCGGAGGGGGCGATCACAGACCTCACCGCAAGAATGCGGTAAGATCCACGGATCTGCTGGCGGGTCGTCAACCTTGCCACAAAAGCAAATATAAGATCTAGGAATTAGGGGTTTCGGGTAGGAAAGGCGACATTTGGGACAATGCCAATCGGAAGTCGCGGCGGCCGCGGCGGCCGGGGAGGTGACAGAGGGAGGCCGGTGGGAACACTGCTGAGCCCAGCTCTGAATGCAAACAAGGTGGAAGAGGGCGTAACAACCGGAGGCACACGACCAGATGGGATCAACCGGGCGGATGCGTTCCAGGCAGATAAGGCACGAGACGAGGGGACCGCGCCCAGCAGCGGAGGCCAGGAAAGTTCGGATTTTGGTAAGGTCCGGAGAATCCCGACCGGATATCTGGAGGTAGGCGGAGAAGATAGAATCCTCGAGAGCGGTGCGGCCGACAGCAGCCCCATCACCTCCTCCATCGCTGCTGCTGCCGTCAGATTCGGAGAGAACCGCGTCGGCTGTGGGACTTGAGACGGGCGGAGGGAGACGTCTGCGATCGGCGGCCGCAACGGCGGCGTAAGCCATTCAGGTCTGGAAACTCAGTCTGCGATCACTCTCCGGATGAATGAAATATTTATTCAACATCATTTTGGGCAAAAGCCCCTGAACAAACTTAATTTCCATTAGTGCCCACAAGTCAATAATATAACACTGGAAAATTTATAATATCGTGGTCACCGACTTTTTTTTTTTTTTTTGTTTTCCGGAAGATAATCAATCCGATCCTTATGGATTTTTAACGGAGTATTAAATAAATCTTAAACAAGTTATATTTCATTGATTATCAAAGTAAATCAAAAAAGTACGTATGACTTAACAACTAAGTCCGACGATACAATACTCTATCCAATAAGATAAATTCTCGATCTGTATCCAGATCAAGATTATTTATCTAAATTTTTTAAAAATTCAGAATTGAATTTATCTCATCAGAAGATTGAATCGTACTAACTTGTGAGATGTCATCCCACTTTACTGTTACACTGTGCCCCTAAAGGCATCCACTAATTACTAGTTAGCAAAAAAACTTTAATAGAATATTAATGAACATTTAGGGTGTGTTTAGTTCGAGTAATCATATATAATTAAGATGGTAAAAAATAAAACATAATTTATATTATTTGATTCAATGTGATAAAAATTTATTTGTTTAGATGTTTTAATTTATAATTTAGTTTAATATTTTATTGCATTACTGATATTAATTGGGTATTAATTCGTGAAGGGGTTTTTGAAAAATTCAAATAATTGACTATATTAATTTCAGAATCAACGAAAATCTCACGCTTCTAAAATAATCAAATTCTGCATTATATATTATGGTAGACATCAGTTACTCAGGAATCGTCGATTAACTTAAATTAAAAAAGTTATAGATAAAAGCCTTGAACTACTCTGATAATAATAAAAATGTATAAATATAACTATCTACAAAATTCTATTATACTAAAAAAAACATATGCATCTATTAAACGAAGAATTCCACTTTTTTTTTTTTTTTTTTTTTTGCTGTTCTCATCTTCAAGGCTGAAAAATAACCAAGAGCAATCAAATTAATAAAAATAAACAGCACAAATTATGGCAATTAAATCATAACAAAGATGTGAAATAAGATCATTCTGGCTCCAAAATCAATGTCCAATTCTTTGCTGCATATGTCCATTCAAATGAGGATTGCAGGTTGTCTGGCTGTATGCTTCCTGTACAAAGTAAAGCATTATGGACTGTATCCGTCGAGATGTTCCTCCACAAGACGAACAATCATAAACTCAAGTCTATCCGGGTTACCTTGATTATGGCAAATCAGGAATAGAATGGCTCAGCTCCAGCTTCAGGTGTTACTGGTTCTGTGAATGGGGCTGTCATGTTACACAACTGCAAAAAAGAGTTAAGAGCCGATGGAGCCACTCGGCTCAAACTGGAGAAATGGTAGGGATTCCATGCTCCAAGAGCGGGACGACGACGAAGTAGTCCGTGAATGACCATTCGTGACCTTGTTCCTAGTTGCAGGTCTGGCATGTCGGGACATGGTCTGTTTTGCTTTGTTTGCTGCATCTCTCTTATTTGTTTCGCTTGCCGCTTTCTGAAGTTTGGGCTGTTGGCTAGTCTGTGGAAGAGTTCCAACGTTGCGGTTGGCTGGTTTCTTCTGCAAATCCAAAATAAAAACCGACTCAGAAAAGAAATAAATAGTCATGAAAAAGGAATGCAACGATCCAGGATTAGACATGATTACCACATCGGAGTTAGCAAGTTTAGAGTGTGGCACGATGGGACCTGAAGGTTTGCCAGATTTTGCTCCTGTTCTGTTGCCAGGGCTGTTCTTTGAATTGTTTCCTTTACGAGATGTTGGCACTGCATGATTATTTATGGAACTTTTCGATGCATGGGATATGCATGAGTCCTCTTCTGGGTTTACAGAATCAAAAGATGACTTGGGCTTTGTTGTATGGATTTTGTTGGCATCAACCGCCATTAGTGATGAGGTTGAAGAACTAGCTTCGTCACCATTCATTACTGATTGAACTGGACAGATGGTCTTTGAAGATGATACTGAACCAACATTGTGGCAGGAGCTACTTGGTGTTGTAGGTAAAGATAATTCGATAGATAAACCTTGAGATATCGAGGAGTTAGTTGCACTTGTGTGGACTGTTCTAGCTGTGCTACTCCTTGAGAATGCTTGATTAGTATTTGATTTAGAAGAGGATGCCTTACTAGCCATTGATCCAGAAGAGTGATTGGTAGTCTGAGAAGTACTTTTCATCCTTGTTTTCTCTGGTGGTGATTTATGCGTCCAGCGTGATGAATCGCTGGTCGAGTTTGAGGTAACTTTTGATGCTTGGGGCTTTAAAACGCTGCTGGATGAGCCTTTGTTCAATTGCTTAAAAGCTACAACAGTTTTTCGCACCGCTGCTACTTTACCTGCTAAAGCCATCCCATAAAGGTAGGAATTTGATTATGCATAAGAACAAACTCACACATTCTACCAAATCCCATTGGTTAGAGATGCTTGTGATTAAACTCTGAAATTATACCTGGTTTTTCTTTGGATTCACTAGTTCCTATTTGGATGCTTCCGGGAGCACAAATTGCCTTTGTTGGCACTGTCAACAGATTTGATTTAGGCAAAGCACTAGTTGGTTTTGAGACTGTCTTTCCACCAGCAAGTCCCTCATAGCCCTTCATTAAAGAAACAAATCTAAACTTGACTGAAAAAAATATTGTACAAGTAAAAGAATTAACATTAGATAAACGAAAGGTTGAAGTTGTAAGAGTAAATCAGTACTTACTGCCTTGGCAATAACTGTAACCCATCTCGAAGTGTTCCAAAGACGATGGTTGCTAGCGCCGTGCTGTCCTGGTGCTACATGAGACTTATTCTGAGGTAACACAAGTTGATCATATTTGAAAATGGTTAGGTCAATGGAATGAAATAGGGAATAGCTGACCCAAAATAATTAGACAATTTGGAGTGAAGAAGATAGGTGTTGTTGGTGTATGAAATTAGCTAGTGATTGTTCAAAAACCATACCTTATACTGAGAAACTTCAACTTTGCTTGGCACTGAAAGAAGCATGATCAATTGTTAGCAACAAATAGCTCTCAGAGATGGTTTGGGAATCTTCAGTGCCTACATATTTAAGACTAATATTGAGTCAAATGTTCTTACACTCAAGAGACCTTGTGCGACCCTTTCTTGGAATGTTCTTCTTGTTTAGCTTTTCCGATCCCAAAGTCCTTCCACCAGCACCAAGAGTCTTCATGGAAGCACCTTTTTTTTCAAACAAATGTAACCCGAGGTTCTCCGAGTCCAAGCTATCATCGCCGCATAAAGTTGAGTTTGTCTCTGTTGATCTTTTTGACTCAGGAATCACAGAAAGTGAGCATGCTTCAGTCTTCCTGAACGTGCTGTTTAGGCTAGCCAGCTCATCATAATCCAGAACACCTGCAAATTAAACAATAAGATCCACAAGCTTCCACATTTCAGTACAAGCACGTCCTAGTTCTATAACGAATTGGTTACCTTCACTTGTAAGGAAATCTCTATCCCAGTCTAAACTTTTTGCCAGGTGGGGCTTCCTAAACATTGGCTTGTTCTTCTTCGAAGACAATGGAAGTTGGGGAGATTTCTCCATCTGCTTGCTTATTTTCTCTTGCGCAGCGCCTTCAACAAACCATGTTTCGAAGCAGTTAATTCAGATTTGATTTCTCGGAGGGCAAGAAGTTGCAGACAACATAAACATGTGAATTATAAGAATTCTTGGATTCAATATAGAGAAAAATTGACTCTTGCAGTGTGAAACAACAAAGCTATCGTTTTGAGGATAAGCGAGAACAAAACTTTTGAGTTTGGGTCATAAGCCAAATGCTTGCCAGTTTTTATACTGCATCAAAATTCACCTGCTCTTCATTCCCTAACATTGACATTCACCCAAATGGAAGAGGATCTAATGTAAAAAATGGTTTAGACAATGAGTGGTTTCTGGTAATTATCCATAGATGATCTAAGAAGCTCATCTAATTAAAACAGAAAATCTCAGAAATGTGCTCTCTCTCTCTCTCTTAGGTACTTGAAATTCTCGGTGTCATTTTCCTTCTCGACGAAAAGAAAAAGCCAAACAGATACTTACCGTTCAATGACCATGGACGGAAACATCTATGCGAAATCGCCACTAACACAAACGACAATTTTCTCTACGTTAATGGATTCTTATACGATCTAGAGTAACGTTTTCGGCGGCATATATAAGCCCAAAACTATAGTTTTCGTCTAATATAATTCTCCAGCCACACCATGGATTAGACAAACGAAGGGCGTTGGGACCTCACAAAGAATCATTCTTTCGAATCCAAAGTAACCATGCGTATGCGAATCGAGACGCCAATCTCTTACCTTGGAGAAACCCTCGCTTGTTGCCCCCCAATTAATATACAACGAAATTAAAAGTACCTGATGAGCGTCGATGCCTACGATCTTCCCCTGAGGGAACGTCGATTATAGAGAAGACTTCCATGATCTCTTCCAACACCAATCGCCTCGAGATTCGAAGAAGAAGAAAGAGGGGGGAAATTGGGGAGAATGATTCGATCAAACGAGAAAACGAAGTTATTTGAGACGATTTGTTATCGAAGGCGACGACGCGGCGGGAAGATCCTATTTATAGAAATTGTCCATTTTAAGGGGTAGTTGCAAATGCATTCTCTAATTACGTTTTTACCCTCGCCAATTTTAATGAAAAAAAAATCAAAATAATCCTGAATAACCTTATTTAATTAAGAATGATTCTAAGTAATAGAAATATATAATATAAAATCATATTAGTTCAAAAGAATAATTTTTTTATTTCAAAATTATCTACAATAATTTGATAAACACATAATCAAAATTATATATTTAAATTTAAACCAAATACACATTTAAAATTATGCAACGAAAAGCTAAGTTCTATGACTGAGATAGTGTAGTAGCTAAGATATGAAGCTTGCGAATAAAATAAAAATCGATTTCGAAAAAAAATTAAAATTCTTTTTTGAATTCAAATGATTTCCACATAGGACAGACCAATGGAAACTACTAGATTGACGGATTTAACTTTTTACGGATTAATTTGGTGTCGTATAAAAATTGTTGACTAGAAATGAAAATGCTAACTAGGATAAGATTATGTCGTTCATCCAAGGATGACTAAATTTAATGAAGAAACTCGTCAGTAATCCACCATTGAAGAATAGTGTTCTAAGAATGGAAATATTTAAATCATTCATCACAATTAATGCACACTAATTACATTATTCAAATTTTAATAAAACTTAAAACTTAAAGCTCTGTTTTGTTGCCAAATTAGGAACAAATTAACAATGCATTATCCATAGACAACGTGACAATTACTTGGAGCAACTTGTGAGTCTCCTGTGCTGAAAAAAAAAGGAAGGAAAGTTATGTTTTAGTATCGATTGGCAAGTTTCAGAAAATGAATCTTGTAAAAAGAAAGTTATCGAGAATAAGTAGAGAGCCCAACGACGAACTTACCGCAGAGATAGGCATTCGGTTTCTCACCGAATCAATCTTTGCCAGATCGATATCAGCTACTGCAACTCCGGTGGCCAAACGATCTGCGGCGCACACGTTGAAAGTGAAAGCAAGTTTGAAAAGATACATGTCAAAGAGAATTTACAAAAATGATGAATCCAGGCTTTTCTTAGCAGATCATCATCCATGGTAAGTGGAGTGAAGACAATAGCATACATTTTAATGACTACAGAAATGTAATGTATGAAACTCCAACTTACCGGAAAGACGGCTTACGACCGTTCCCCATGGATCAACAATCAAAGAATCTCCATAACTCTCTCTTTTTTCATTGTGTCTCCCGGTTTGTGCGGCGGCAATGACCTATAAAAGAGGTTTCAGAAGCATTTACATGCAAATAGGTTCCTAGAAACATTGATATTTTTGGCATCAATTGGTCCATAAGTATCGATCGGTATTAGATTGACATAGTTGAAACATATAAATTTCAGTCGACAACCAACACTGATATTGTTCGCATGAGTAATGTCACGTCTTGCTGATGCAAACAAAGCTTCGGCGGCATCCCTAGTATCAATCAATATATGGAGACAAAAAAAGTTCTCTTCTCATGACTTATCATTCCATTCTATTTGTAGATCACGAGGAGAGTATGAAACACACAATATATATAATAAAATAGAAAGAGGAGAGGGGAAGACGAAGAGCACTGAATAGAGAGTATCAATAGTAGCAAAAAGGAGTGAGGTCAATGTCGAAAAACCAAGATACATCATGCTATACTTATGTCTATTTCAGTATTGATATAACTAGAAATATTTGTGGACTTGGGAAAAAAATATTATTTCACCTGAATCTTAGAAATGGAATTGACCTCGTAACTAAAGAAAGAAATGTAAGCGAAATGGTATTATATAATTCATGTCGAAGCAACTTGGCAGTATCTTTGTGATAGCAATATTTGTAGAAGGCATATACCCAGGAACTTAACTTTAGGAGCCCTTTTTATCAGTTCGGTTTGTTTATGAGATGTAATCCTTTTTTTTTCCATTTATATTTGGCAATATGTAAAAGTTATTGAAATAATAGAGCACACAAATATCACATACATAGCACTGAGTCTCAATGGCCCGAGCACGAAGAAGAATTTCCCAATGTGCCTCCCCTGTTACCTTGGTAAATGCAGATGGAACCAACAGAATCTTGGAGAAAATTGACAGGAAAAAGAAGGGAACATATCAGTTTAAAAAAAAAAATTTGCCATGAATGAGCTGCATTATCGAATTTCAACAAACCTGTGCTTGATGCTGAAAACGCAACTGTTGATAGAGCTCTGGAAATCTCAAGTCATAACAGACAGTAAGACCAAGCAAACCAACAGGGCTCTCTGCTGCTACAATCGAGTCGCCTGGTGATTTGAACATTATGAAGTACAAAAATTAAGGGGTTGCTGTAAAACGACTCGTAACTATCATATATACATATTGAAGTTTGTACCTGGAGCTGTGATGTTGCTCTCCTTGTAAACCATACTGCCAGGAACATCCACATCGAACCTAAAGATGATAGAAATCAACTCAACAATTAGGCTTCATCATTAGCAGAGCATAAAGTAGCAGTTATGATATTTGACCTAGCAAAGGAGAGGTTTATTCAGTAATAAGTGTAATTTAAGGCATAGTATACTTCTATTATTGATTTTTGTCATTGAACTGAAAACTAAGACCTGCTATGGTAGACTGACTAATAGCTGATATTACAATCTGAGAAAAAAATAGCTGTTGAAGATAGAAAGAATCAATGAGATCTTTACAAGTGTATTTTACGGTATATTTTCCTGATATTTCCTGTACAGTCAACCAAAACATGAGTGTTGTAGTGATGGGAATCATCTGATCCTTTCTCTTGAAATCCTCCAAGTGACAACCAAATATTTGAATTTCTGCCGCAGACATAAAAAAAGTTAAATATGAGTGATGGATGAAAACAGCCAAATAGATTGAAGTGTTTTCACAAGCATCGTGAGAGTACAATTTAAGAAAATATTTTGTCATAAAAGATTCCAACTAACTGGTTTATGTTTCTGGTAAGTTGAAGTATAAGACAAGATGTCAACAATCTTTCATAGTCAAGAAAATTTCTGTATTGTTTCAAATGAAGCCTTCTTAGGTCTCCTCTGCAATTCCTTTACCCATCCTTTCATAGTTCTATCAGAGTTGCACCTAATTTGATCCTAATCGTATCGATTATATTTTTACTCCATTTCAAGGGACACACAAATCCATCTCAACATGCTTATCAGTTATGAGGGATTCTTTCACATAAATTAAAATACAAGACATATCAATAGTGGAAATGAAATGATCCATGGCTAGACTCAAACATGAGGCTCTTGGTGCCAATATCATGACATGTGAATGAAGAAGTTCCTATGACTAGATTCGTATACTTTAGTTTTTCCTTTATGAAGCCACTATTGCTCGACCATCATGTGAGGTTGCAGCTTTGGAACTCAAGTGACAAAGATTTGGATCACATAAATTCTCTCTTCTTAAAGATGTTTGGTTCATAAAGTAGTCATTGTTTGGTGAAATAGTCAACAAAAAGACAATTGTAAAATTTAAGAAATAATTCACCGTGCAAGTGAGCAATATCTCTGCATAATTGGTCCTTCTAATGGTTCAGCTATTTTTAGTGATTCTCCCTCCTTAGCACTTACAAAAGAAAAACTCTCAGGGAGGCATAGCAAAGTAACGCCAGCAGCAGCAGCCTCCTATAAACCATTTTTGTACACATCACACTTCACCAAATGAAAAACATAGCATTCCTGTTCTAGTACAGAAACATAGAATGAGGAAGATCGTAAAGCAAGAAATAACAGTTAATTCAACATGTTAGAGTAAAAAATAATAAAGAAGGTTATCTAAAAATGCCTAAGAACTGTGAATTTTATCTCTGAAATTCCATTCTAGTACACACTATATATAACTTTACAATGCAAGCATAGAAGCAATTCTTGCTGTCAAGGTGGGGCCCATAAGGGTTGACAATAAAATGATCTCTCATTTAAACAGTGTAAGACCATTTAATCTAAAGAGCCTGTCTTTTGGATATTGAAGATATTTTTCTCCTTGTAAATTTTTGCTGAAACAGAAGAATGGCACCACTCTTTCTAGAGATTCAGCCAAAGGGGGTATTAAGAAATGAAAAAAGATAAAAAGTCCCTGTTCAAAGGAAGTAAGAATATGAGCAAAAAACACAAGACATGTCGACCAAGCTTACCTAGATAGCACAAAGGATAGAAAATTTGAGATAGATAGACAAGAACTAAGAGTATGGAGAATTTGGTAATAAAAGATCTAAGTGATCCACTCAGTGGTAACAGAGAGAAAGAATTGTTATATTTTCATATAATTAGATCCAATTGAAGAACTTAATATATATTAACTAAATTAGATATAATAAAATATGAAACCAAATTTTAAAAAAAAACATAAAATTAGAAATCCAGAGGCGACTGCTGCCTATCCTTAGGGAAGATCTCATATTAGTCACAAGTAATATCTGGCTCTACATCCCAAGATAAAACTATGATTGGCTCTTCTAAGCACCGTCTACCCTCTTTTACACTCGTGAGTGGTGAAAAAGTAGCAGCCAATAAAAGAAGGAAAATGATAGTAGAGTCTCTGGTATAAGGTGATTTACACCTCATAAATATTAAATGCCATCATAGATTCATAGTGCCAAGTTGAAGAAAGATCGAACACAACCAAACAGAATTGGCACCAAAGCCAATCCAGTTAATCAGACTAGCAAACATAGTTTTAGTGATTCATGGCTTACGCCTCGATCAATTTCAGTTGTGGATCAGTGTTGGATCGTTTGAAATAATACAAGAACAAAAATCTGTGAGTTACAATATATTGAAGTAAAAGGGAGTCTATTTATCATCAAGCAAAGCGTAAACTATGTATTGAGTTGTATCCATCCCCATGAAACTATGGCTAGATAGATTTCTTAAACAAACAAGAAAAAAAAGGACGCATAAAAACTGAATTTGCTTATAAGCTATATCTCGATAAACACAAGCGAACCCAACCTCCCAAATAAAAACGACCAACTTGATATTAACACTGGCAAAGGTGAAGTTTTTATGCCAAAGAAGACAGTATATAGCATAAGAAACTGATCGAGAATAGATTTATAGAAAAGGAACATAAACTTGGAGACGCAGGGTTACCTTAACGAGACGAGAGCAGGTGTTGTAATTGGCTTCCAGATCGTTGGTGGAGGTCATCTGTGCGACGCCCACCCGCAGTGGATGAGCCGCCATGGAACAACGGGCGGAGACGGGGATTGGGACTGCGGAAGCAGCGCGGAGGACGGGAGATCGGGCGAGGTTTCGAGGTGCGAATCGGAGGGAGAAGGCCATCAACAAGTCCCACAGCTTAGCTTCCGAAAATAAATATAAAAAAAAATTAGGCCTTTTTATCAAATCACACCTTTGTAATTATTTTTTTTACTGAATCAGGCCCATATATTTTTCTTGTATAGTCCTTGATTTTTACAAATAAGGAAACCAGGTGATAAAAAAATTCCAAAATGCCATTTTCTAATAATATTTTTTACTAAATACTCCTAAAAAGACCAAACTGTCCTTTCTATTTATAATAATACGTCAAAAAAGATTTCCGTTGCCGGGACTCGAACCCGGGTCTCTCGGGTGAGAGCCGAGTATCCTAACCAACTAGACTACAACGGAGTTGTTCGAACCTATGCATTGTATTTTTATATTTTATACAATTTTTTTTTCCTTCCTAATAACATTACATATGCACACATCGGACGCATAAAAAGGACAAATAAATACACACAACTTTTTCCAATGCGACATTTAAAAAAAAAACAAATCAAACCATATTGAATTTATTATACACAATGTTATCCACATTATTTATTCTTACGAGACAGCACCATCTCAGTGGGCATTCACAGCCTCTGCAAGTAGAGATAATCAAACAACTCAAAGGAAATTTAACTTAAAACCCATAGGAAATAATTTATGAGCTTTCCATGTATGCTTGAGGCATAAATAACTGCACTCGCTGCTGATTGTCATTGTCAAACTGTGTTTCTAACAACTATCAACGCCCTTTTGCTTCAATTTTCGAGAGAAATATAACCAATATTGATATGTAGAAATTTTTGAACATTTGTTGGTATTTGCCCACAATGACAAGCACCGTATCAGCAACATGGGTAAAAAAAAGAGACGATTTTTGGGTTACTTTCCAATGTTTTCGTGTACAAATAGAAGACAAACGATTGTGAACGAGAAACATAGTTTTACATCCTAAGATTTAACATCATCTCAAATAGAGAGGCCTTCACTGGTGTGCATTCCAATAAGAAAGGAATGTGCTTGAAAAAAGCCTTCATGGATGGTAATGAAATCCTAGGCACCCAACTACAAGCGAGAAATTTTACATAGACACTCAAAAAAAGATCAACTTACCGGCTGCTTACTTTATTCTTATGCTTCCGAAAAAGGGGGAGAATGCGAGAAAAAGTTGATGGTTTTTTGGGCTCAAGATCAAAAAAGGTGCTCAATGGTACTCCTGCCTTGCTCGGATCATTTGCGTCTCCTGATACATATATTTGAAAGTTGTCGCATAGCATAGTTAATTGCTTCTCGATTTCAGTTTGAACCTCCCTGACTTGATCTAGCCCCAACAGAAGCTGGCTCAAAGATTTACCGCTTTCATGTTTCATGTCCATTGCTTCATTTTGTAATCTTATGGCTTCATCAGTAGTGAACAATGCTTCTCCAGATGATGAACTTACGTTCACAAGGTTTGATATCTCCTCTTGCATACTGCGAAGAGATGAGAACCTCCTTTCCAGTTCACCTCCTAACAGGATGCTCTGCTCTGACCACAACAGGAGTTCAGTCTTGAATTGATCCAGTCTTTTCACAAATGATTCTGATTCAGTTTTGCCAGCCTGACTGTTGCCTTCTTCTGTCTTTTTGACACTCGGTTTATTGATATCAGCGATTAGCTCTTCATATTTGGCTTTAAGCTGTTGCACATAATGGTGAGTTGTGCTAAATGTTAGCCAAAATTTTAAATTTTTATCAAACAAATGATTGGCATCTTTTCTAAACTTCTCTTCAGTAGATGAAATGCACTTCTGCTCGTTGACACACTCCACATTAATGCCATGATCAGAGGAATCACTTTGGAGAGGGAACTCAGAAATCTCAGAATCTGTTGTGGTAGTTGCAGGCTTTGAGACTGACATTTGACTGTGACAAGAGTCTTCAACAGATGGAGCAATTGCAGAAACATTAGACCCTGCCTTTGAGGCCCTCAGCAATTGGATCTCCTCATCTCTTGCTGTAATGACATTCACCAGTTCCCCTATCAGGGCAATCATCTCTAGGATGTAGTTTCTATTCTCTGTCTCCAGATCATTTTTATTGCCTACTTCTGAAACATTTTTAAGCAAGGCATCTGCCTTGTTCTGGAGATAATTTTCTAAGAATTCAGCAAGCGGCTGATTCATTTGAATCTCCTCGACCAAATCCTCTTTGATGTCATGGATTTCAGTTATCTCTACATCTTTGCATAGCGCATCTGCAACACAAGCAGTTTCCACAAGCTTACAGGGCAGAAGCGTCTCTGAAATACCATTAATGATGCGAATAATTTCAATTAAGTTCTCATGGAAACTTAATTCTTCGTCTCTGATAATCTTCTCAGTCGCCTCAACTTTGCTCAATTCATCTAGGGTTAATCTTACACTAGGCACAGCTGAATCTTTGATTAGAATCAATTTTTCCGCTTCCAAGTTCTTTGCACTTTGTTCAAGTTCATTGATATCTGAGGTTAATTGATTTATTTGTACAACCTGTGATGAAACTATGAGTTCCAATGAGGCAACTTTGTCGACAAGCTTATGTATCTTTCCGGTGATTCCTACTGTGTAGACTCCAGGGCTCTTCTTGATTTTGTCCCGTATGGTTTGCAGTTCTAGCTTAGCCTTGTCCAGAGAATCTTCTTTCTCCACGTTCTCAGAAATGAAGATCATCTCTGTTGTTTCAGCAACTATTTCTTCATGATCCATCCCAGATTCACAACAATCTCTCATCAGGGCCTTCAAGTTTTCTTTGATAATTTTAAGTCTTGTAGATTCTAGTTTTACTTGTTCCAATAAAATCTTTCTCTGCTCCTGAAATCTTCCTATGGCATCTTCACAGGATGTAAGGGTATTCTCTGTCACCAGCATATCATCCTTGACATCATCGATGACTCCAGCAGTGCTATGCTCATCCAGCCAACAACACATTTCATCATACATATCAATGATTTGCCTCTCAATGTCCCAATACTTGGCTATACCACTCTCATATGAGCTTTTAACGACTTCTTTTTCAACTTGCAGCGCTAGTATTCCTTTATGAAGGTCATTCATCTCATCTTGCACTTTCATGTCATCACCCTGAGAGTTGGCCTTTGTACCATCCACCTTCCTTACAGGCAATTCAATTTTTCTTTTCTCTATGAATCCGTCAACAGTTCTCCTGTTAATCTTGCTAGGGTAAGTTGGGGTGAATGCTTTTGGAAAATTTTTGTCCTCCTCTTCCTCTAGCATGGGATGCTGGACCTGGTCAGGACAATTAGTTGCTATAATGTAGTTGGCCTTATTTAGTTCTCCGGAGACACAGTCCAATCTCGCAGCCAATGTTCTATAGGATCTGTAGGCATCTTCCACAAGACCTATCAATTCTGATCTCCCTTCGAAGAACAATTCTTCTCTTTTAGAAAAAAAATCGGTGTCCAATTCAACAACCTTAAGTATATTTGTCACTGTATGCTCCATCTCTGTAATCAACACCATTTGCACTCAGAAAATAGCATGATAGAGAATCATGTTCAACATATAAAAGGTAAAAATAATTCTAGACTATCTAGTTGCAACACGTCAATGTAAGGATTCTGGAGAAACAACATATCTGGGACAGATAAAAGTCTGTATGGGTCTTTCATTTTGAACAATGAACTGATGATTTCTTTGATAAAGTGTAGCGCTTCTATTGGACAATAAACAAATGCCATTGGTTCATAAGCAAGGTTCCATCGAAATATCTATTTCATGAAAATTTCAAAATACATGTAGATTTTGCACAACACCAAGTAATGGGATGGCATTGAATGTAATTTAATGATGCTATGGCATTTCAAATCACATTATAAGACTGTAACAACAGACATAAGAGTGTAAGAATTTTGAAAGGGAATTTTGTAATGAGATTTAACTGGTAACTTGTGACTGCTAATTTATCTTCGATCAACCAGCCATCCAAGCAATCACATATTGTTCCATCACTATTTCTCAAATAACTGAAGGTAAAAGGACTATGGTAGATTCATCAAAGCAAGGTATATGTAAGATGAAAAATTTTCAAAAACAAGGGGACAATTGCACCTCACTAAAATGAATCATGCCAACTACAAGGCAAGATGGAAAATCACAGGTATATTGGGATGGAATTGTTTGTGATCTTGAAAATTGAAATCTTCCTTGCAATCCAAGTTTTTCAAATCCAAGTACTCATCCAAAGCTATTCTTCCAATTACAGGATTGACAAAGCAATGCATACTTGGATTGTACCCAAGAAAATATTAAGCTTTGGAGTATTATATGCAAGTAGATATATGCATCCTGGCAAATAAGACGAAAGAACATTCAGATATAAGTGCTTGCATGACTCCGAATAGCTCTCATAAAAGGTCACAAATAGTGTTGACCGAAATCATCTTCGTGTAAAGGAATACTCTTTTATAGAGACAATCACATAGGATGAATCAAAACAAAGGTGATCGAAACCATGAGTGGTGTTTTACATGATGAACAAGTGAACTTGCATTTGCGTCATCACACAATCTGTTTCATAGATTTATATTTTTTTACTATAAAAACCAAGAACAAAAGGAAAACAAAATTAAGATAATCCATCAAAACATCAAGGGGAGAAATTCAACCCAATTTCTTCAATCCTGAGATTTTGTTTCCAAATTCTTGAGATTTTTTTTTTTTGTTTGTTTTCTCAATAGAATGGATTCCAAGAAAGTTAATCGGTGATAAATGCCTTGACGATTTTATAGATCATTTAGTCGAAGACAGCATAGAAAAGATGCTTCTACCAATTAATCAAAATGAATAAGAAATTAGTCTCAAAATGAAACCCAAAATTGCTTCTTTTTTTCCCCCCAATCAATTAGATAAGCAAAAGTAACGAATTCGTAAGGAGAGAACTAGATAACATCAATCATACAAATCGACGGAAAATCAGAAAAAATAATAATAACAGGATGAGGGTTAAGGAACGAACCTCGGAGGTTGTTCTCGAGCCATTCGGATTGCTTCGCCCTGATGTCGGTCGCCCACCTCCATGCGTATGCACATCTCTCCTCCCTCTGCATATAGAGCGCCCCTCGCATTCCCTTCCTCCGCCCCTCCCTCCATCTCTTCCCCTTCTCTGCTAATACGCGAAATGCAAGGAACGCGAGTCGCAGAAAGAGGAAGACCCCGAGGTGGATAACAAGGTGAAAAGAAGAACAAGCTGTGGTCGCGCAGAGCGGAAAAGTTGGGTCTTCCATCGCTGTAAAATGGGCAAAAGAGGGGGGAACGGATCGGTAAAATACGAGGTCGACTCCGAAATGGAGGGAAAGGGAGACGGAGGGCCGCGAGCCATCTGGAACGAGGGCTTCGGCGCCGGCGAAAGCGGCGATCGCAGAAGATCGCCGCGCTCCATCCACGAATGGCCTTCCACTCGGTTGCCTTATTTAATTTTTATCGGATTAATTAACGAAAATATTCTGATATTTTGTAATAATTTTATAATAATTATGCATAGATATTTTTTATTTTAATAACTATCATTTTCTTCGTTCGAAACTCAGGGAACCCATGGGGATTTGGTTGGAGGGTTTAGAACGAAGGAATGAGAATGATATATGACGTATGATTAATAAGTTTGGGATTGAAAT
Source organism: Wurfbainia villosa (assembly GCA_025175895.1). Taxonomy (NCBI): domain Eukaryota; kingdom Viridiplantae; phylum Streptophyta; class Magnoliopsida; order Zingiberales; family Zingiberaceae; genus Wurfbainia; species Wurfbainia villosa. The sequence continues at coordinate 44,316,686 of CM045991.1, read as the reverse complement.
TTTAGAATGAAATCCGACTTAAACGGTGGGTTTGGAAATGATTCTCAAATAAATGGTCGTTGTTGGTCGATGGCCGACGATTGACGACCAGTGTCGACGAGCGACGGACAATGGGCGATGGGCGACGGACAATGGGCGATGGTCGACGGACGACAGTCAACAACCGACGATTGACGATCGAAGACCGACGATCGAGGAGCGATCGGCGAGCTACCGACGGGCGATTATCGGTCGACGAGCGACTGGCGATCGGTGATCGGCGACCAACGGTCGACACCGACGACCATCGATGCTCGACGGCTGGCGGTCGACAATCGCCGATGGTCGGCGACCGCCGACGATCGCCTGTCGATGACCGTCGCGCGATCGTCGATTAGCATCCGATGCCCGTCAACCGCCATGCGATTGTCGATCGATGACCACCGCATGATCGCTGGTCGACGACCGCCGATGCTCTCGGCGACCGTCAACGACCGAAGACCCGACAACAATATCGACGTCGTCTCCACTTTCATTCTCAACTTATAAACCAAACAATGTTATTGAAATGACTAAATTCATTCTCATTCAATCCTACTATTAAATTCATTCTCATTTTTATTACTAAGCTGAAACCAAATGCCACCCTAACTCCCTCCGTCATCGGAGGTTGATCGCCATGTGAAAAAAATAAAATAATAAGCAAATCAAGAAAATATAATCCTAACAAAATGATCATTTTAATTCAATTTCAGTTTGATTTAAAAAATAGCATTATCATTCCATCAATTTTGTATATAACTAACTGGGTGATGGATTTTGATCTAACAGGCAGGGACAAAACAACCATTATGAATCTTCTATTAGTTGTGTAAAAGAGCAGCCCTTTAGCTCCGTGTTCGAAGTAGAGTAAATCATAAAAGACTATACTTTAAACGTGATTGATAGGACAGCGAATAACCATCTGAATCCAAAACAGCATTTAAACTCCTCAAAAAAAAATCGTCAAAAAAAATTCTCATAGAGATGGACAAACACCTCAAAAAAAGTAAACTATTTTTTTAGAACGAACTCTTCAACAAAGACTCTTTAGACAAGAATCCTCAGAAAATAACTCGTTAAATCAGAATCATCAAGACAAACTCCTTATAAAAGATTCCTCAAGGAAATGGATAGATTGTTATTCACGATCGTAGCTAGAAGCCCTAGTTTGTTCGGGAGACATCAAATAATTCAAAATTTTCATTGATATGTGATACTTTTGATAACTCCAAAATACTATTGTAATCCTAAACGGGTGGGTGGTTCAAACGTAGCCATTTTTGTGAAGTAGGCACATCGCAGAACCACATTAAAAAAAAAAAAAAATTGTATTCTCTTCTTGTTCTTTTTTTGACTTCTGTCTTTCTCATTGTCGATTTTCTTTACTATTGTTGCAATACGATTTCAACATAGTGCAACAAAAGCCACAAGTAAACGTGCTTTACCTCCCTTCAGAATCCATCAACTGCGAAAATACTTTGTTTTCTGAAGCATCTGTATAGTCTTTCACAGTCGAGCCATCAAACTCCTGCAAAGATATACATCCATTGGGTTTGATACCTTCAACTGTGCCGTTGATCTCCGAGAGTCTGGCACCATGCAAGTGAAGCTTCAGCGCATACTCCAGATTCCACAGTACATCTGTCATTGTGGGTCGATCGATGCCACAATCTGCTAGACAATGCTCGATCGTCTCTCCGAATTTTCTCAGAGATGCAGGACTCATTGTCTCTGTGATTCTCGGATCAGCAATCCTCTCTAACTCCCCTTTCTTCTGCCACTTCATTCCCCATTCTGCCAAGTTGATTTTCTCTCCTGGCAATGTGGGATCGATGACTGGTCTACCGCTAAGAACTTCGAGTAAAACCACACCGAAAGAGTAGACATCGGATTTCTCGGTTAGTCTTTGCGTTCTTAAGTACTCAGGATCGAGATATCCAAAACTGCCTTTCACTGCAGTGCTGACATGAGTCTGATCCAAACCTGGTCCAGTCCTCGACAATCCGAAATCTGAGACTTTTGCTAATAGATTCTCATCGAGTAGAATGTTCGCAGACTTCACATCGCGGTGGATGATAGCCCTCATCGAACATGTATGAAGGTAATGAAGCCCTCTGGCTGCTCCAATACAGATATCCAGCCTCTGCTTCCAGCTGAGAGGAGGAAGATCGAAACCATAGAGGTGTCTCTTGAGAGTTCCACCTTCCATGTACTCGTAAACAAGTATCATCTCGTTCTTCTCGTCGCAGAATCCAATAAGGCACACTAGATGGCGATGGCGCAATTGCGATAGCAATTCGATTTCGGTGTGGAACTCCTGGACACCTTGTTTATGCACTGAATTCCCTCTCTTCACTGCTATTTTCGTGTTGTTTCGTAACACACCTTTGTAGACTTTTCCAAACCCACCGAATCCAATCAGCAAACTATCATCGAAGTGATTTGTTGCTCGTTGCAGCTCGACGAACGGGAACCGGTGGCTGAATTGTCCATTCTTCTCTGAAAAGAAGGCAGTTCCAATTGTATTTTGATCAGTTGAGCTTTCAAAAGTCAAGTCATTGGTGGAGAGAGGCATCGAACTTCCATCAGACTTCTTGCTGCAGGGTTTCCTTCCTTGCAGCGCCATGAGAAGAACACTAGCAACGACAAAAATGGCAACAGATCCAATGACTGAGCCAACCACAATGCCTAAGTTCTTCTTTGAACCAGATGAAGACGGCGGCACAATGATCACAGAGCCAACAGAGAAGTTCATCTTCAAAATCTCAAGGCCATTAAGGATGCCATTGTGAGAAACAGATAAATCTGAAGGAGTAACACTGATAGAAAGCTCGTCCGGGGCGTAACTAGCCTCTATAACAAAATCTATGAAATATGGCGTGGCCAATTCTTCATATAAGATACTGGAAAGATCGAAATCAGTCAGTATGTGCCAGTCACCCACACTAACATCAAAGTAGAGCTCATTAGCTGCAAGACTTACTATGTCACAGAAATGAAACCTCATCAAGTAGCTAAAATTGGCATCGACTTTGAGCTTCCAAGTCATATTGGTCATTGTATCAGAAGTATTGGTCGGAACCAATTCCCTCGCCGTGGCATATACGACTCTCGGGGCGCTCTCTTCAGTTGCTCCTTCTTGCAGAAAATTAAGTCGTCCGGGGAAATTCGAAGTTTTAGATGAAGTAGCATCCATCAAAAACCTCAGATCAGCATCCCAACTTCTCCACAAAACATCAGCATCTGGAAGGACCTCTCGGCCACCCACGTTGAGATGATAAATTGTCTCAAATGCTTGTGCTGATAAACCCTGATAAGGTTGCCTTAGAACAGTTTGTGCACCGTCAGTAATTAGACCATCAGGAGCTGATACTACTTCGATAGCATTCACAAAGGCCAGAGAACTGCTTCCTGATGGCGCAAAGGAGAGGATGAGGGTGTCATGAGCAATATTTACTAAAAATTCCTTCATGGATGATGAATTGGAGCTGAAATTGTTGAGAAGCACCAAATCTTGAGTCGATACGGTGAAAGTTGTGGCCGTGAGGTTGAAACTACTGTACACAAATGGGAAGAAGTAGAGGCGAATGAAGTGTCTTCCTCGCTTCTTGATCAAAAAGGAGTAGGAGGATGGCCCTGTGAAGACGCGGGCAGTTTGATAGAGTGCTGAGGCGGGAGAAGACGCTCCGGGGCTTCGAGTGGTGTTCGCCAAGATGTTCTCCGGTGTCGTCAGCGTGGAGGAAAGGGATAAATCGGCCACAAAGCTCCTGCTTCCCATGGCGGTGTTGGTCGGAGACCCGCAATCGATCAGGTAGTTGTCTGCAGGGGCGAATGCACAGAAGCACCATTGAATTGACGCCGTCAAGGAGACGAGGAGCACCAGCCCAAGGATTCCCACAGCCATCAAAAGGTCGATCCTTTCAATCGAACATCCGATCCATTTCTCCTGGAAACCTCAACACAGAATCCAGTCTAGAACTCAAAAAAGGGAGGAGAGCGAGAAAAATACCCTCAAAGAAGGGCCGCTGTGAACAAGATGGACTCGCGAAAGCAACGCAAAGCGAACCGATTCACTCCGCCAGAAACGTGCAGAAGAGGCGACGAAGAGTCGATTTGAGAGCTGGAAGAGTGGCTAAGACGGTGGTACCTTGGCCTGTTCGGTCACTGCGGGGTGCAAGCCGCCGTTACTTGCTCCCCAATGAACAAGCAGGATTGCAAGGATCCTCCATGGCTCTATAATTTTGCAGCAAAACGCCGAGAGAGAGAGAGAGAGAGAGAGGCTTACGCTGCACACTGCAATTGACGGACAAAAAGAGAGAGGGAGAGGTCTCCCGTCTTCTCAGTTCTCTCCTAGACTGCCACTTGCCGCCATTAACGAAGTCATCAGATTTGGCATGGAAGTGCCATCTCCCCAATGCAATTTTAAACGTCGGCTCCCCTGCATACCTGCAGTACAATTGGCACCGTTACACGGGTCCCAGCGGGAAAGCAGGCGATTCCGATAAGCGGACAATATAAGGGGGGCGTATATAGGCGATTTTTTATTTTATTTTTTGAAAAAAATAAAAAAATGAGTTTAGTTGATATTTTTCATCTCTGTTTTTCAAAAAATTAAAAAATATTTCAAAATTAAAAAACACAAAGAAAATTATTTTTTATTTTTCATTTTCGTTTTCTAGAAAATAAAAAAAAAAAATTTAAAAACTGAAAAACAAAAAAAAATATTTTCTATTTTCTATAAAAAACATAAAAAATAAAAAATAAAAAAAAATCCACCAACCAAATACTCGTGCATAGAAGCGATGGAGCAGAAGAAAGGGCCCACACGGATTTTAAACTAGTCAATTTAAATGCAGCTTATTTGACACGTTAGTAAGTCAATTTTATATACTTTCCTATCTATATATTTACATTTATTTTTTATTAAAAAAAATCACATTCGTCATAAAATAAATGCATAGAGACTAAAATAAAATCAAAGATGATGCCACATTGGTCATTCATATCAACTCCTCCTCAAATAATCAAAAATACTTATATTTAACTCTTCTAAATTAAATATATTTTATTATTCCCAAAAAAATACATACAAATTGTTTTTCTTGGGTCGTTATTTAGTCTAAGGGATAAGATGATGACATCCTTACGACGCGGAGGTGACGTCAAAACCTTTTGCTCCACACTCATCCCCAATTGTTTTGCTCAACTCCTGGCATCCATCGAAATAAAAAACAGATATCGAGGAATAATTATGAAAAAAAATTACAAAAAATGATATTCCAAGTTCATAAAAACCAAATATAAGATAGCTTTTACATTCTTTCAAAGTTATCTTGGCAACGAATCAAAATACTGATCTAAATGGACAAATCATCGTTAGTCCTCCGTGCATGGTATTGGAGCAAACATCAACGATCAAAAAGGCTATTGAGGTTCAGAACTCCTGAAGTCAATTGTCGATGGAGAAGAAACAAATACAATCAGCATTTATTTATTCACCCATTTCGAACTAAACAACTCAGATAAATTCTCATTTGAAAGAGCATTTTGGTTTAAGATAGAAATCTCCCTAAAGTGACCCATACAAAAGAATGATTACACCATGAAATTCATAACTTGGTGCTCCCATGCACTATTTGAGAAAAAACTTGTCCAATAGAAGTGAACAATACGAAAGTAAACACCTTACAGAAGTAAAGAAGTAAAGTTGTGCAATAAATCTCATGGTTCATATAGAAGTTTAGAAAGAAATCTAACTAAACTAACAAACTACACTACTATATTGTGTCAAGCAATAATGCAATAATACACGTACGACACTGATAATATTTCATCTGTAACCGTTTAGCAACTAATTATCTAGACATTAATAGGACACAGAAAACAGGATTAGCAATGAAACATGACCCATAAAATCACATCTGATGCTTCAGATTGGAGGCGACTGAAACCTAATAGCTGTCCAACTCAATTTTTTGCCTGAAATTAGAATGATAATGGAAACAGTTAAAAACTTGATGAAATACAAATCTCTTCTTACATAACTTGGCTGCATATACACGAAGAACACGAGTCAGGAAAAAAAAAAGTCAATGACCAACAAAATAATGCTAATAATTCAGCTAAAAATGATTTTTGATACAATTAACTGACTGATAAATTATGCTAAAGAACAAGGTATCAAGAAACACGAGGATTCAAACAAAAGTTCTCATTCGTATCGATGACAACTCACGAGTAAAGGATCGTTAACAGGTGGGGCTGAAAGCTATATTTGCTATATGACACACGACCGTTCATTCAATTTTAATGAGGTAACTTCACAAAGCTATATTTTACTGTTTGTGACAGCGTTCGCTGATCCTGAACAATTAGTGCTTGATGTAGAACAAACATTAAGCACAATGATTCTAAATATTTCACGTGAGCTTCAGCATTTGAAGTTCTTATTTGCTTTTTTGGGAAGGATAGGCATCAAACAATCCATCAACTAATGAGAAAGATGTGACCACTTTGGCATGCGGCGATGTGCCAAGTTTGATACTCACTGTATCGATAAATTCAGGTATGCCGAAAACAAAATTGGACTGAGATTCTAGACGCTGACTAGTATACATCATTCAACACCTCCAGTTTATATGTGACTTCCAAATCAGCAAAAAAAATGCCTCAACAAGTAAATAAGCATAATCTGTGGTTAAAAATTGAGCAATTAATTCATTGACCGTCAGAATCAGAAAAACCTTATTTGCATCTGGCGATGGCGATGGTGGCGGATCCTTGCGAAGGATGGCATTTGAGACGGACGCTGATTCCCAATGAAGGACGGTGTCTGAGACAGATGTCAATTCCCAGCGAAGGACGGCGTCTGGCAACGTGATTTGCATCTAGCGGCGGATCATTGCGAAGGACAGCGTCTGGCGATGCCAGTGCCGAGGAGCGGCAGCTCCCTGCGAAGACGATGAGCGAAGGAGCAGCAGCTCCCTGCGAGGGCGACGAGCGAAGGAGCAACACGGCGATTAGAAAGGTCTACCTGTGAGGGAGAGTGGTGCAGCAACAGTGGCCACAGGCTAGCAAAGCCAAACGGCGTCCGACGACTATGCCTGTAGACTCACGTTGACCGATGAACACCGATTCTCTACGTTCACAGCGTCTGGTGGCGCGGGACGGCCTTTGGCAGTGTGATAATTTCTTGGGGAGCAACGACGTCTGACACCGAGGGGCAGCAGCGCCTTGTGAAGGCGACGAGCGAAGGCGCAAAAAGGCGATTGGAAAACCTAGGTTCGGCTCCGAGAGGGAAAAAAACCGCAAGAAGAAAAATTAAAATAAGGGACTTGAATTAATGAGCCACCGATGTGGAACCTGCCACTGTGGAAGGCTACCTCGCTCGGCGACTAAGACGAACGTCGATTTCTAGCGAAGGAATGCGTCTGGGCAGCGTGATTTGCATCTGGCGGTGGCAGCGGATCCTTACGAAGGACGGTGTCAGACGACACCAGCACCAAGGGGCGATAGCTCCCTGTGAGGGCGACGAGCGAAGGCGCAGCACGGCGATTAGAAAGATCTATCGATGAGGGAGGGTGGTGCCAGCAATAGTGGCCGCAGGCTGGTGGCTTCGGACGGCATCGGACGGTTGTGCCTGCAGGCTCGCGTCGATGGATGCACACCGATTCTCTGAGTTCGCAACGTCTGGAGGCGAGGGACGGCCTCTGGTAGCATGATAATTTCTTGGCGAGCAACGACGTCTGACGCCGAGGGGCGGCAACACCCTGTGAGGGCGACGAGCGAAGGCGCGATAAGGCGATTGGAAAACCTAGGTTCGGCTCCGGGAAAAAAAAAGCAAGGAGAAAAATTAATGAAGGAAAACCTAGGTACACTGTCCGATCCCCTAGGGTTCAAGGATTAGACTATAGTGTTCAGGCAATCAGACGATGAATAACGAAGGTGCTCATGGATGCTCACGAATGAGTTGTGTAACATAATATATATATATATATAACCACAACTTAAATGTTGGGAGGGAGGAGTAATTCATGTATCAAATCACACATTATCAACCACACTGGCTATTTGAATTTTAGTAGCTTTAAAAGATAAAACCCAACCAAAAAATCTAAAAATTATAACTATGTTTGTTAGGCTTGAATTTACACCGAAAGTTAATTATGCCATGAATGAAAAAGAGCAACTCTTTGAAGGAAGCTTACCTCGAATAATTGAACTTAGCGACGAAACTTCATAAGAAAATACTCTCTGATATTTAGTTGTCACATAGCTTTAGCCTTTCTGTGCGTACTCCACACGGATGCTTCTTCCATCCAACGACTGATACCGACGACGGAAAAATAAATCCTTATCCATCATAACATATTAAGCAAATATGAACTAACAAATTGCCGTTGAGATCAGCAAGATCCAGTAGTTAGATATTGGATAAAGTAAAGGACTGTCAACTAATGAAAAAGACGACAAACAAGAACAAATTTGTCATACCTCACCGTGCATCTTTTGCAATGCGATGGTTGCTTCTTCATGGGAGGAAAATTGGACAAAACCATATCCTTTTGACTTGCTAGTGATACGATCACATATAACTTTCACTGTGATACATATCCAATTTTACGAATACAAGTATACCATCAGAGAAGGCAAATTCAAAAGCTTAGTTACCTTCTACAATTTCACCATGTTCAGCAAAGGCATCTCTTAAGGCAGTTTCGTTAGTATCGAAAGAAAGGCCTGAAGTTGGGCATGCCACAACAATGTGGCATGTATATTTGAGTACAAATTACTACAATTTTTCATACACCGAAATGAAAATGCAATATAACAAATTAAGACTATCCAACGGTATGAAAATCAAAAATGACTAACAAATTATACATAAAAACCTCAAAAAGATGCAATATGACAAAAACTAAGGCAATCGATTAGATTGATATTGTGATGCAACAGCTCGTGTCGATCTTTGTTCTTTAGTCCAAGAAAGCACAGAGGCTATGATAAATTATGAGAAGTAGCATTCTTATCATAATCCTTAGCATATGGCACAAAAGTGAATGAAAGAAAATTACCATCATATCAAACTAATAAAAGATCTTTGGCTAAGAATGCATATCCTGAAACTTGTGTTGTTGCTGATGCACATTCAGATAGTTATAAACATTGAGCATGCAGAAATGCAGTCTCATCAAGTTTAATACTGAGTTAAAGAAGGGATAATTGCCCCCAAAATGCAGGATGTGAAATGTTTGGAGTGCCCTGTGTGGGTTCTGGCAATCAGAAGCATCTCTAAACATGGAAGTTTAACTGAACCAAAATATGAAATTTCAGATAATTAATTAGAAACAGCGAGTGACTTATTTACTGGTTGATTAGTGCCAGGCAAAGTGTTCAATGGTGGAATAAGACCCATCTGTTTGGCCTGAAAAGTTGAGACTCACAAACCTTGATGTCAATGATGAAGATGAAATTCACATTCCGAGTAAGAGGTGAATCAAGGGCAAAAAGGGAGAAGTGGAGGAGACCAAAATTTCCCCAAGTTGTAAAAAATTGTACCACCTTGTTCATTCCATTATATTCCTTGAAGGAAATAAGATAATAAAAAATGTCCAATGAATGATTGTTATTCATTTTATTTCAAACGAATCAATGTATATGACAAGGAAAATTATTACATGAGGTTGATGTTGAGAAGACCAGAAAATACAAGTCGAGAGAAACTTAGGAGCAGATAAAGAAAAAAGAATCGAGAATTAACTGAAATGAACAAGTACATGAAGATTTTATACCACACTAGCAGGGATTTTACTATTCTATATAGATTATCTTGCTGATGACAGATTCGAGATGGATCATTAGATCATACCTCCAATGAACAATTTACTCGAAGCGAATCGAACCAGTAGCCTCCTCGCATGAAAAGAAAATGTCTTTGAGAAGTCCCTCGCCATCGAACACATCATTTTTTTTTTCCGTCAACGGATCAAAGCTTGCGACGTTCCAGCGAAAGCTTATAGCGATTGGCTGCGATGGAAACCGTGGATTGGCTGCTAAGGAAGGGAAACGGCGACGACGAGGGAAGAGGAGAGCAGCTGAGCCTGAGAGAGAGAGGCCGGCGAAGATGGGTTACGGCGCGCTAACCTCCTAAACTTAACCCCTAAACTGAACTGAAACAGTGAATGCTTATAGCGATTGGCTGCGACGGCAACCGCGGATTGGCGGCTGCCGAAGGGAAACGACGACGGCGAGGGAAGAGGAGAGCAACGGAGAGAGAGAGAGGCCGACGACGATGGGTTACTGCGCATTAACCTCCTAAACTTAAACCCTAAACCGAGCCTGAGTGAATCCGGTTCGGTTCGGTTCGATTCCATTCCATTTTAACGAATATATTTGGAAAAAAATAATAATTCGTTCACCCTAATCATTCTTCGTTGTCATTCCATAGTTAAATAAAAATAAATAAATCATTAGATAAATAAAAAAAAATATCCAATGAAAAACTAATACACAGAAAGAATAAACATCTAAAAAAAATTTATAATCTTTAGAAATCGATCCTTAATCTTTGGGACAATTTCACTGTTCGTACTAATCATTTAATCACCAAACAGTAAAATGTCTAGTACGAACAATAAAATTATTTTCATAATATAAAAGATTAAAATTCGTCAACCTAACGACCCCTACCAATTCGCTCTCGGACCATCGTAAAGGAGATAAATTACGGTAGATTTTTGACCTTTGAGATTAGTAACTAGTACATGGAGAAACGACACCCTCATATTTGTAAAGAATTGACCTATTATTCTATGATACAATATCGCATGCGCTAACCACTAGACTCTTCTCGTGGAGAGGAGTGAAATTGCTTTCATCTCTGAACACTATGGCCAGTACGAACAGTGAAATTGCTTTCATCTCCAAAGAATAAACACTATGACCAATGTTGAACTAAATATTAATAGTCCATGGCATTGAGAAACTTTCATCTCTGCCAATGGAAGAGGACTTGGCAAACAATGGAGTGATGATGGTGAACAACACAAGGGGGGTTTTGCAGTCGAAAAGAAAGAAGAGCAGAGGAAACCTTACGATCGACCCAAAAAGGAAGCTCATGGAAGAAGATGATAGACAAAGGAGGAGGCTAACAAGATTCATTTCAAGTCATTTTTCAACTTAAGAAGCCAAACAATGAAAAATCTTATTGAAAAAAAACCATCCTCAACTTCCTTGAGTGACTCGATTGAATAATAACATGGTAGTCTTTAAGAAGCTTGAGCTTTCGAATTCGAAGAAGCCAGTGATGAACCATGGAGAGCATCACAAAACAGAGACAATAACTTGGAAGATTATCGTAATTTTATTGGCATACACTAGAGACATCGCCATTGCAAAGCGGTAGTTGATACAGTGACAAAAATTGAGGGGGAAAAAAACATGCCGAGGCAGTGAATTGAGATTCGCTGAAATAACAAGCATTCGACAATTAGCGACAATGCCTACGTCTTGGAAAGTTGGGAAAGGTTCATATTGTAACATGTAGGATTGCAAGGGTACGGGCAGTCAATTTCTTTGGTTTCTTTTCGATCGAAGAACCAGTCTCCCACAGCCTCGGCGATTGTCTGCTCAAAATTTAATCCACATTAAGTTACTCATCGGATTAGAGGTTTGATCAAGTTATATAGGATATTTGCTATAAAGGAAGATTTTACATTTTAAAGGAAAAATAGAAAACACTGAATGGCCTTACCTAACTAGACCAACAAAGATAAAAACATGGTATCGAGCAAGCCTAGCTGTTCATTGAATTTATGGTAGAGTGATGCATTAGATATATTGGTGATAGGCCATAAGTCCTCTCTTAAAAAGGTAGTATAACATCAGGATCTGATAAATAACAATAACGGAAAATACATAAATGATAGTTATGTGATAGAGTATCATGAAAAGGATCAGGTAAGAGGATCAGAGCGTATCAGATAGGAGATTGAGAATAACATATTTCTGGAAAGTGATCATCTAGGCAGTCAATCCAAATTACAAAATAGTTGTTAATTTTCAATTTACCATTTATACTCTTCGGGGAGTTGATCCTTGTTTATCATCAATAAGACTCCCAGTAAAATTCAAGACTATAATTGCAAAGTCTCGTAGCAACATCTTGTGTAAGTGATCGTCTAGAATATATATTTCACGAGATGTTAATACCATCCAGTGATCATCTTTTAGCCTTTCTCCTAGAACCATCAAATGACTGGTTATATTGCTATTAACTACAGCCCCCTACCTAATCTTTGATAAAATAAAAAAACACAACTTTAGGCGGAGCATTGTAAGAGACTGACAGCCCTTACCTTATTGTTAATACGTGGAGAATTCGGTGAATGCCATGTTTGATTGTAGAGAGATTGACAGTGGACGAAGCAGGAATTAATAAACATTCCTCCATTCTTCTTCTGCTTAAACTCGCTCAAGGAACTAAGCATGGCATCCCTAAATCCTGCTCGAATAAATACACTTCCAAACTATTTAGCCACACGAGAAGCTGAAATCAGGCAAATTTGAGAGGAAAAGCAAGATCCAAGAATATGAGAGAAACTACAATATGCAGTGACCTTGCAGTGTTTTTAGCTGGTTGGAATCACAGTGTTGAATGTTCAGCTTGCATCTCAGCCATGCATGCTCAGGATCTGATTCAGATGGCACCAATATGTGTTGTATCTGTCATTTTGGTTAAATCAATGCCTATGAAATTTCAACATGTTACTTGTCGGCGGGAAGGGAAGAAAGCATGATGGATACGGAGATACCTGCCAGAAGTCGTATGTCGGATTCAGGATGAAAAATGGCGTCTTCACATTCTTAATAATCTCTTCCGCAAAGAAACACTGCAAACAAGCATACAATGGTTCAAATCTATGGGACTTAATAATACTGGAGATAAGCAAGTAGAAAATTGTATCCACAAACTAGTGGAATGGTAGATAATTAAAATCACCTGCCTGAGATGGTTCCATCCTAGAAATGCAATCTGGAAATCTATTTCCTACATCCTGGAAAAGAAAACAACAACAAATGAATACTAGGGATATAAAGGATCGTAATCAACCAAATGGAAAAGTTAGCAAACAGTTTTATTGATCTTTAGTTATAACATAACTCATGTCTCTGTCCTCACATATTTCAATCCATGAAATCCTGATATTCATCTTCTTTCTTAGAACTTTTCCCCAGGCAACATTAGTTTGGATTTGCTAGGGAAAAATTGACTGGCAATTCAGATTGTCATTTAGAAGAATGGGTGGTTCTATAAAGTGTACAAATCACTGTGTCAGTTTCTCAGATACCTGGTGCATTGTATCATTGTTACTGCAGTTATTGAGTGCTCTACCTTCAAAAGAATGTAACAGGGAATTCTATAGATTCAGTAATGTGCATGCTAGCCTGGATGGATGGTGCATCCAAGCATGCTACAATAGAGTTGATGGATCAGAGAACAGTTTGTCTATCTACATGTTTAATAAATCCTTTGGCACCTTTCTCCTAAAGAACTTTTTTTTTTCTTTTTAAGAAAAATACAAGAACAACTAGAGCAAAATATGAGGAAAAAAAACTTTTCAAGTTTAGAATGATAGGACTTAGTAAAAGAAAGAATAAGGACACATATACCAACAATTAACAGAAACAATTTCCTCAAACTGGAGACCACAGAAAACTTGAAGTGGACAGATAAGGTGTTAAAGCTAGAAGAACAAACCTGAAGTTGGACCACATTCCTATAGAATGACTTAATGGACCTTCTCCCAGATATATCCTTCCTGTGACAAAATAAAACAATAAATTGAAAAAGATTTCTCTCAAATAAGGTGTGTTTGATGCTTATCAAAAGTACAAGATCTGCTCTTTTGCAAGCATTAATCATCTTGAGACAAGTCAAAACAAAATTACAGAGGTATTAATCATCCTCAGGAAAATACTACTGAGAAGATCTTTCTTTATTTCTTTTTCATTATGACACGCAAGTAAATTAATGATGCATTAAAATGTAGCCATTACTAATTTTCGTTTTTAAAAAAGAAAATTGGTCTTCTCTCCAAAGTATTTTGCTGCTCTGTAACTCAAATTTCTTAGGATGCTGATTGCTGACAACAAATCGACCTGAAAATAACATGTTGAGTGCCCATGTTGAATACCAACACTCCGAGCAACACTTCTACACTAACATTCAAAGTTGATATCCGATACCCCTATTGATCATTTATTGAAAAAAAAAAATCCACAAGATCAACTTCAGCCAAAGATATTTTTTCATCAATTTATATTTTTAGGAACTACACGTGTACAGGATTATGAAAAAACAAACCAATTCTCCCAGACATTATAAATGGAATGATCAATTCAACATACTCATTGAGAAAAAAACCACCATCTGCAAAACATTTGACGGTAGCCACATTAGGAAGAAGGGCTCGAAAATCATCACAATGAATAAAAGTAGCAAGACCACCAGCAGAGCATCCTGTCAGGAGAGCCTACAAAGTGGAAAAGGATGTCATAGCAATGCCTCCAGCCCAACATGTACGTCCCTCAAAAACATTCAAATGATACATAGAAATTAGAAAACTAAAATCACTACATAGGCTGACAGTTTGAATGGAATTATTTGTTAAAAATGCATGCAGTATATGTGAGAGTATACATATATGCAACAACATAAAAAAATATGCAGTATAATTGGGGTGTGTGTGTGTCAATTTAATTGAAAGTATAGCTCACATATGACCTGTTTAGCATTTGCAAGTCCTTTCTGTAAGAGTTCATCCATAATTGTTTCCCATATACGTTGTCCTCTAAAGAAAAGGTTTGTTCCATACTGTAAAAAAACTAAACGTAAGAACTAATAATATGAAATTTACTATCCAGGTATTTGAAATCTTAGTTTAAACCCCTATATCAGTAATGATATGTTTTGCAATGGATATACCTGCATCTCATTTTCTTTATACCCAGAAAATGATGCACCATCACAGTACCGTACCTTGACTTTGTTCCAGTTATAAAACTCTGAAACAGGCAAGCAAAAGTCAACAGTTAGTTGACTTTGAAGGTCATAGAAAAAAAATGACCATCTTAAAGTAACATTGGAAGGTGCCTGCTACCAAGTTGGCAAAGGCCATGGAACTTGTTACCAAGGCACTGGGTTGGAAACCCTCTTTTGCCAAATGGGGCTTACCTCCATATTCCTTATATACAATATGCAGGCAGGCCATTGCCCTTCTCGTGTCCAAAAAAGGCTAGAGTAATATTAAAAGGGATGAGAGTTCTTTATCGTAATGAACTGATTATTCACATGATGATTAATAGAAGATGTAAATCCACAAATTCCTTGCTTATCAATAATCAAAACACGCAATAGTAATTCAATATATATATATATAAGAAGTGGTAAAAAAATGTGCAAGTTTTATAATGTTCTTCAGGAAGCATAATTACATTTAATTCCTTGTAGCCATCATATGTTTCACTCTTTTCATCTGGACAAATGAATATGGAGCTTTTTGGTTGAGATAGTTCATTAACTCCCAAAGTTTGTAAAGCTGAATTCCCCATCAAGCCATATGTTATTCCACCCTTTCACCTATGAAAACTCTTCCATTCACATTTTCTTAGTTCTTTTTATTTAGATTGATTTTAAGCCATCCAGTCTAATCCTATAGACAATGAATTGCAATGCACTAATAATTTAACTGAAAATGATCGAGATTAAATAAATGGCAAACACAATATGGTGAGGCAGTGGATAACTCATATGTAGTTGCATTTCTCAAACAATGCTCATTAGTGTTATGCCAATAGTTAGCTTTACAAACTACACATATGATACAGGGATGATCACGCTATAATGAAGCTCTCAATATATGCATTTATAAACAAATATAGTAGAAATGGTTTATCCTGCTTATAGCAAGGTACAAACAGAAGGATTAAAAACACGATTAAATAAATTCACATAACTGTAAATTATCCCATTTTTTAAGAGTCCATCAGCATTTACCAGGATTTTGTGACGGTACATTACTCAAAATGCCAAAAAAGGGAACTTGGCGCTCCATGTAGTATGATGAACCTAGCGGTGTGGATTTCCTGAAAGAGCAAGAATCCAAAGACTGACACCAACCTCCGCCCTAGAATTCAAGATTAATTTGAATAAGCAACCAAGTGAAAACTGAACAAACAAACAAGGTTGAAATTCAACATTATTTTCCGATTAATACCATGGTCATGCCCCCTTTAATCAGAGTTGAGCAGGATCATACTCTATCATCATGTTAATGTTAAGTATGGTAAAACATAAAATTTGGATAGTTCAGTCTAAACATAAGGATGACCAAGATTTGCATTTACCAATTTTAGTGTTGTAGTAGATGGATTCACTTGGCAAGTTAATAATAAATGAATTCATGTTAAATTAGGTAACTCAAGTTGAGTGGGAAGTGCAGCTTCCCTAATGGGAAATTAGCTGCTGCAACTAAGAAAACCATCCAACTCAGAATTGGTGTGTTTTACATTTGTCTTGATTTCTAGCGTCACATAGTTGGAAGATTTAAACTTGTACCATGCCAATCGGACGGATTGCCAAAAGCAGTATGTAATGAAACCTTGATTATAGCAAGCCAAGAAGATTAGATTGAGCCTAAATATATAGCAGGTACGGACATGTACTTAAACGATCAATAAATGCTCCAATTAGACGACCTAAAATGATAACAAATACGCATAGGAAGAGGAAGACCAAAAAAGACTTGTTTAGCAATAAGAAAACAAGATAAAATTTATTTAATATAGATGATGATATAGTAGAAGATAGAGTTCAATGATGTAGAAGGATTCATATAGCCGACTCCATCTAGTGGGATAAGGCTTGGTAGTTATTGTTGTTGTATATAGTAGGTATTACTAGCGAATGGCAACTCCACCTCTATGGTGAATTTTAGACATAAAGCACAATTGTTACCAAGTTCCTCTATTTGAATCCCACCTTCATCATACTGTTCAGATTCACCCCTGTTTTCTCTTCAAAATAAATCACAAAATATTTTTCTCATCTGGTAAACGAACCACCTTGTGGAAGCCTACCAATCGCAATGGTCCAAAAATTTACTTCTTAAATGGACTAAAACCTCATCTGTGGATGCCAAATTGATGCTGGTCAACAGTTACTTGTCAAACCATGATAGAGACCATTATGAAAAATATATACTTTTTAATCTACAACACAAGATCCAACTCCCGTGTCTGTATAACACTAATCCTCCTCACTAGTGCATATAAAAAAGAAAATAAATTCTAGTATAGAAAATTCGATATCAGATATAGACTGATTACCTCCAAGTGTACGAGCCATTTGTCTGACCCAGAGCCGAAACCTCTCAAGAGATGATACGCAGGTGGACTCCCATCCAAGCATACTGAAGAATCGTCAGCAAAGCAGATCGAAACAACAGACGAACAAAATAATATATTTTAATTTTTTTTTTTTTTAAAGTTGAGATGGTAAAAGATCGATATTTAATCTTACCGGCTCCCTTCGCCTCGGCGTTGTGAACTATGGTGAGATCGACGAGGGGCGGAGACGAGGACGAGCGCACCGCCGGGCCGCTGAGAGCATTGTCGCCGATCCGGGAACCAGCGGCGAGGAAGAGTACGACGAAGACAGCAGCGAGGAGCCAGCCGACGGTGGCGCGTCTTTCCGCGCCCCACCGGCGCCTCCACCAGACCCAGAAGCGGTGGATCTCACCTCCGGACATGGAACAGGCCTCCAACCTCCAGTAGGGTTACCAAGCAGCGACTGACGTCCAATTGCCAGTCAACAGCGCGACGAAATGAAATGCATAAAACCCAGCCGAGGCTGGCGTTTCAATTTTGCGATCTAACTCTTTCACGAAAAGGCCCCTTTAATTACCATAATCTCTAACGGGTTGCAACTTTGCATCCAGATGCCTTTTTGAAACTTTACGAATTTATGAAGTAGGATTTTATGAATCGGTTTCATAATTATTCTAAATCCTTGCATGTAAACAGGGCCAGTTTATATGTTTACTATACTTCCATTGGATTTTAAATCTCCCCAAGTAAACACAATTCCTCTTCCATTTACACCTAAAGCATTTCCCATAGATTACTCTTAACAAACTTAAGATGCCTCTCCTTAAGATCACAACAACATATTTATTCAAGAAAGCAAAGCGATAGGTCGCCAGCAATCCTCCTTGCTAAAGCATCATCATGGCAAAATATTGCTCAAATTCTTTATCGATCGTTGGATTCTTTGTCCTCGTTTTGGTATCTACACGAAAAGAAACAGTTAAATTTCCTTGATATTGCATCCGAAATCATAATGTCGAACAAGGATCAAGTTGCTTACCATGTCCGTCTATCAAGCTTTTCGACGAAACCATGTACGCGTGTGGAGCCACATCATTGGAATAGATCAGCAGATCTTCATTTCCGGCATCGCAGTCGAGTTCGAGCTGTTCCTCGATGCCTCGGTGGGCTGATTCAAGTTGCTCGACATCCTCGATACGTTGGATTGTAAAAGAATCAGGGTAGTCATGTTGATGGATGATGTTCTTCAAATAACTAGATGCAGAAGGTGAATCCATTCGCTCCGATAACTCCTCGGCTTCATCAAGGTCTAGCGTCATGGTGGTGCGACTAGTGTCATAACCTTCACTTACACTGTTACTATCGTGGTGAGACTCTCCCGGTCCCTCTGATCCATTATCCGTCGGTTCTTTAGCAGCCGCCGCATTGATCCAGTTAAGCGCATCTTTCATCTCTTTGGTCCCTGAAGGACCGCAGCTCCTGAACTGATCTCTGAACTTGTGCTTAGGAAATGGCAAAGGTGAGCTCTCGAGATCATGCTGCAGTTTTCTTTTCTTGTTCACCTTGAAACCATCAGTGAAAATGTCCTTGCTGGAGTGGGAGATGAAAAGGAACATGAACAGCCAAAAAATTAGTGTAACAAGGGGAAAAGAAATCATTATCTGCAATGAACTCCAGATTCATCTGTCCTCCAGAAAAATTATGTATCCAAACAATGGGGGCTCATCCTTTTGATACTTGCACTCTAACTAAATGGACCTAATGCGAGTAAAATAAAAACCACCAAGTAAAACGATTCGAGACGAGCGAAACAAAATTTAAGTAACACAAAACAGATGCTCCGGCAATGGCCAAACGATACCTACTAGAAAGTCATTGGAGGGGCACTTACTCTCGGGGCAGAAGACTGCAACTATTTCGGGAATCTTGGACGACACAAAACATGCAAGCAGCTTGGACACTCTTTGACCTCACTTTGGGACATGATAAACTGTAACCTCTCTTATCTTAACTCCCCTTCGATCCACTAATCAAGCCATTTACCCCGAGCTCCATCGTCCATCTCAATCCATTATCGCATCCGAGCCTTTATCCCCTGAGACTACTGTCTGAAACATACCAGCTCAACTAAACACCCTCACTCATCTCATTCAACCGAGAACTAGTCCAACTTTGGGCAAACCCAGTTGATCTGACCAGACTAGTTCGAATTCCATCCCGCTTTGACTACCTCAGGCCATGTTTCCTACTGGGACTAGAGCCAGTTCCTAACAGTTGGTCAACCAAATATCATCAATCGTAGAATTATCTGAACAAGAACTTAATGATTTCATTCATTAGTAGGGGAAAAAACGACTGATGCCACCCAGGGATTGTTCCTAAAAATTAAAACACTGAGTGGAATAACATTATTTTAGGTAACTGGAAAACAAACCTACAAAATCTAATAACCATCTTTGTAAATCAGGATCCATCCCCTTTGCAATGACAAGATCTAAGCAAATACTAATAAATAAACATAAATTTCACAGATGAGATAATCTGTAAAAATGAAAATGTATCATGAATGCAATCGATTAATTGGCTTTTATGAAAAAGATTTAATGGAACAAACCCTTCTCATATCTCATCTCTCAATCTCTCACGCCACTAACCTCCATTCCTCAATTCTTAGACTCATGTTGCCAACCACTATTGCCCTCTCGAATCCAGCTTGAACGGCTTGAATCCATCATTGTCATTACCCAAATGTTATAGTTCATCAATAAAATTATAGATTTACTATTTAACTGCTTGACCTAGATTGGTCTGGCTAGTGCACTTGATTGGACCAATGTCCAAGTCAATATGCGGTGCGATCAATCGATCCACCAGTCGACCACTGAACTAGTCACATGGAACTCAGTCCGGTCAACTTTTTGGTTCGATTTTTACAACTGTGGCTCTAAGAATCAATGGCACAAAAGAAAAATAGAAGAACAATTCTTGCAAAATGGAAAAAAATTTCATCTTCATTCCAGTCCTCCAACATGAGAATGTAAATAATGGATTTCACTTGTCATTCAAATGAAATCTTCGTTCAGTACCAAACACTCCCTTCCCAGGGCTTCCCATAAAAATGCTAAAAGAAGAGATGCACTTCTGATGTAGCTGCAGACTTCGCTAACCTACTTGAGTGTGAATCCAGAATCCAAATACATCGATGCGACTCTTTTTCCCTAACCAAAAGAAGAATTTTATTCGACAATTGCAACCAGTCGAAGCCCAAAATACACTTATTGCAGCCTAATTTAACCCACAATTACATCCTTGGAAACCTAGGATCGAAATGACCAAAAAGTACTGCAGAACCAAAAGATCAGCGAAGTGTTTCCCCAATTTTAATAAAAAGGGGCCGAGAGATCAAAAAACGAGAAAAAAAATGGCCGAGAAGACAGAAACAGCTAGGAATGAAGCGAAGAAAGGAGAATGAAACAATAGTTTGAAAGAAAAACCTGGAAATCGGCGAGCGAGACGGCCGCTCGTCCATCGACGCGCGACGAAGGAAGAGGGCGGAGGGGCCGGAAGCGATCGGTTTGCGAGAGCGTGCCCACCGAGTCGATCCATCACGGAGATATCCGCACGTGCGCAGCACGAGGCTGCCGAATTGGATAAGCCATGAAGTTGAACTGAGCTAACCAATTCAGTGAGTGCAATTAATGTGTATTTAACGGAGTACAGATTAAAATAAAAAATCTCAAAATTATACTAAAAATATTTTCATTAGTTTTTATATCAAATATAATTTAATAATTCTAATCAAAATTAATCTAATTGAATTAAAATCCCTTCAATTAATTCATATT
Source organism: Wurfbainia villosa (assembly GCA_025175895.1). Classification (NCBI taxonomy): domain Eukaryota; kingdom Viridiplantae; phylum Streptophyta; class Magnoliopsida; order Zingiberales; family Zingiberaceae; genus Wurfbainia; species Wurfbainia villosa. The sequence goes on along the minus strand of CM045991.1, from coordinate 44,295,432 downwards.
ACTTAAATCTTAGTTATAGTCCTAATCATTATAATTCTTGTTATAATAGTATTAAAGTAACTTCCACCGAGTCGAAGAGATCCAAGATCAAATTTAAATAATTTTGACTTCTCTATATCAAATTAAAATAATTTTATTATATATTATAGCAATTATAAGTGTATAAAGTGCGATTCAATTTCGATCGGGTTTAAAGTAATTTTTTTTTCAAGTTTAAATAATTTTGATTAAATTAGTAAAGAATATTTTAGTATAATAATATTATATATTATTAAAAGGATATCTCATATGGAAAAAAAAAATATTAAAAAGATAGTCTATCTTATTTTTCATCAAAAAAATATTTTCTAGCACTATTATAATCTGTGTTATAAAAAATTTAAAACTATTATAGTATTTTTTTTTATGAAGTTAAAATAATTTTAATAAAATTGAGTCATAAGTTGAAATAGCTTTAACTAATGTAAAATCCCACCGCCCCTAAAATAATAATAATAATAATAATAATCTGCAACTGCAAGTATCTTAATTCAGCTTGTGTTTGAATAGTCAACCAAAGAACAGTTTTAATGCCTGTTTCATGCTCTGGTCAACTATTGCGGCAAAAAATTTCCCAAATGTCAACGCGGAAAAGCATACTGTCTGATAAGACGAATGCATCCGCAACAATGGAAGATGATCAGCAATTGGATAAGAACAAGATCTAAATGTTGGGTTGTCAGGAATCACAGTTGTTGGTTGCGTCGACAGTGACCAATTTTATTTGATATTTTTCCCGAGAAATTTGAGAAACTGATCTCGAAGATCAGTGAACTCGCAGTTTTTGTGCACCAACGTCGAGTAATCACTTTGGAAATCAAGTTCTTAGAAACCTACTGGATCAGTTTACGAGCTCGGCCTCGACGGCGACTGCCAGAGGAAAGAGAAGAAGTTGCAAACAGCGCGGAAAATGCCCCTGCTTCGCCAGTGAATCGTTCTTGTCGGTCCGTCGCCGGTGAATCCCCCGTCCATCTCGGTGTAGAAGACTGGGAGTTCTGGATCCCCTGCCCTCGTACCGCCACCTGCAAACTCGTCGGCCAGAAGCCTCCATATTGCCAGTCCAGTTGTCTGCTCGTCGCTACCGGAGATCGCTGGCGGCTCCGCGTCCCTTCCCCCTTCTTCTGCCGGCATCAGGCGGCGGCAAACGGGGCACGAGTTCCGCATTGAAAGCCAGCGGAAAATGCAATCTTGATGATAGATGTGCTCGCAGGGCATCTCACGGGCCTCAGCCCCGAGCTCGAAGGGCTCCTTGCAGATGGCGCAATGGCGATTTTTGCCGATGTCGTCGTCCGTGATCTCTATCGTAGGCATCGACTCTATTGCGGCCTTCGACGCCGGTGGATGCTCCCCTTCCCGCTCGCGGCCGGTACCGTTGATCTGGATCTGAGTCAAGTACTGCTGGAGGAGGCGGCCAATGTCAAATTCCATCAGAAAACCATCAATACTCGCGTCCCAGGGGTGGTTGTCATCGTGGAAGTACAGCGCGACGTTACTGATGGCAGTGGCGGGGCCGTGTTCATCTTGACCCCCTCGGGAAGGGATGCGGAGGATGATACCGGGATTGAAAGGGGACGAACGGTCCCCGGTGGAGGTTCGTGGCGGGGAACCGTCGGTGGCGGACGGGATCCGCCGGTGGCCGGGTTTGGCTGCGATGGGGAGGCGCGGAGGGGGAGATGCCCGTTCCTCAAGGAACCCGCCGTGGCAGTCAGGGCAAGCGATGGCGTCCTCTAGTAACACCCGGACGAAGCGGTTGCACAGGTAGCACCAATACGGAGGCGTCGCCGCCCGGGAAGGAGGCATCAAATCGCCGAAGAAGAACGACAAAGACCCAATCTTGTTCTCGCAACCGAACGAAAAAATGGAACAAATCCCCCTAAATTTCCGATCTTTCGAACGAATCTCTCAGAGAAATGAACGAGGAGACCATTTTTAGTCGAAGAGGCTCAAAATCCTCAAGAAACGAAGAAAAAATCTACCAAACTTCTAGGTCATTTCGCGACCGGAATCTTCGAAGACGACGGCGGCGGAGCGACGGGCAGAGCTGGAAATGGATTGGGTGCCGATGAAGGTAAGAGAGAGAGCGGCCTTGGGGCTTCTTAACGAAGACCTACATTAGATCTCATCGTCCACGTGGCACGATCCTATTTTGAGAGAGCACTCTTCGGTTTGAGAGCGCTCCTTTTTATTTTTTTATTTTCTTAATAAAATAATTTTAAAAAAACTTTTTCAGAGTAGAGTTCCTATCATTGAAGATGCCCTGAGCTCTCATTGTCATGACCTGGCATCTCTCTCCAACGCGGAGAGAGATTTTTTAAGGAGCGTTCCTCAGTTGATTAGCGCTCCTTTTTATTTTTTTTATTTTTTTTAATAAAATAATAAGAAAGAATTTTTTCGAGATTTCCTATCGTTGGAGGTGTCCTAAAGATCAAGGAGCGGCCGTACCCTGTGGGTCCCATTGACACCTCCACTATACATTTTTTAGTTAATTTTTAAACCCGCCATTTTATTTTATAACAATTTACTCTTAAAATTATTAGGCGATTAAACAAATTCAACAAAAGTCAAAGCTGAAACTGTCTTCTTCCACTTGTGGCGCACTAATGCGTCGGAAGGTATGTTTTTCTTTATTGGATTTGGAATTGTCGGAAAGGGAATCTTATTTCGCTCCACTTTAATTTATTTTTATTTTTATTTTAGATGATAATATAACAGTTTAAGTACGAGATTATAATTGATATATATACGAAGCCATAGTCAAGATTGAAATTATATGGGATTAATTATTGACAATCTCAAAAATATGAAAATTTAAAATATATATATATATATAATAAACTGGAAAAAAAAAATTAGATGCGGCTAGAGCCCATCCTAACCCAAGATGGCTCCGCCCTTACTCTATTAAACTTGGACAATTTCGTAATTATAATTTCATAAGTTGTTGTAATATTGATTAGTACAATAACAATAATAATCAATAAACCGTAAACCAGAGTTGATTATATAACGTTGGTGCAGGGAGCACCACTTTTATATTTTGATATATGACTCAAAGTTTAATATTATGATGGACCTATGATTTGATATATGTGTTAAGTATACAGATTTAATATGAAATCCTAGTTGGTCAGACAGACCGGATATTAGAAAAAGAAAAGTCTTAATAGATCGTATTGACCGGATACTAGACAAAAGTATTGACATATCAGGAGGACCGGATACTAGACAAGAAGTCCAGATGAGTTGAGTGGATGGACATCTGACAGAAAATTGATTGGGTCAGGAGATCGGACAATCGGTATGAAATCTAATTGGGTCAGGGAGACCGAACAGTTGGCGGGAAGTCCTGGTGAGTTAGATCGGATGTCAAGCATGGTAAGTCCGGTTAGGCAACCGACAAGTAAGCTTCGAGTGAAGAGGTGAGATCGAGTCCCCTGTAAGGCGTCAATCTGACGGATAGTCCGCGTGGAACTAAGAAGTCGAGATTGGATAGTATTATTACTGACATTTCATTTATCACTATATTTTGTCTTCGACAACTTTGCAGGACTCTGATCAGTAAAGATTCGATCATTGGATCCCCCATTAACAATATAGGTTGGTGATCAATCGGAGATCTGACGACTGAGATAGCAAGAACTCCAGTCAACTGGGGAGGTCCAGTCGACTAAAAATGCAAAATTTTCTAACTGCGAAGGAGTGGAGTCAAGTGACCTGGAGTCGACTGGACCAGGTCCAGTTGATTGGGAAAGCCAGAATATCAAATCGACGTCCTGATTTGGAGTCAACTGAAGGGTGTTCCAGTCTACTGAAAAGTGCCTATAAAAGAAATAGATGACCAGCTCCAAATTTAACAATCCATATATGTCAAAGTGTTGCCTCCATCATTTGTAATCTGCAAAAAGCGTCGATACGCTGCAACGCCGACACTATAAGCTCAACTTCATTTTCTTAAGTGTCGGTATAGCTCTTACTTATTGTATTTCGCTTACTTGTACTTAACTTCAATAGAATAGGAAGTTTGTTTTTTATCCTACATTATTTGTAAAAAACGAATACCCTCCGAGTTTGAGAGTTTCGAATTGGAGGGTTTTTTAGTGGATTGTCCATCGAAGTAGCTCTCGGAGAGCTATGAGCCTTGGACTAGCAACCCAGCGACGGTTATGACCCAAATAAAATAAATTATGCATTTATTTTTTCTTACTTTACATTTCCGCGGTAAATACTCTTATATTTCAAAACAAAAGAAAGGTTTTAAAAAATTTAAAAAAAAATTATAACTTCCGAGATTCAACCCCTCCCCCCTCTCAAAAATCTTCGATCCTAAGATTGGTATCAGAGTGGGAGCGCTCCGATTTTGGCGAAACCACCAAAGTTAGTATAAAATTTTCTTCACATTTACCTCTGTAATAATCTTAATTTTTAGATTAATTTTTCATATACTTGTCAAACTTGTTCAAGTATAAATTTCATTTTTTTACACTAGTGTAACCTCACTCCATTTTTGTAACTCTAGGAATATTTTTTAATAATAAAATATTCTTTAAATTTTTGAAAATTTTAAAAATATTGCATTTAGAGAGTTTTAGCATCATTCACCTGCCTCTTTTTAACATAGAGGACTTTTCCTATTGGAAGAGGCGAATGGAGTGCTTTTTGAAAATCAACCTCGATGTTTAATTTTCAATTCGGAAAGGCTTCATTGCTCTAGTCAATAATTCGGGAGAGTTGTTAGATCCGAAAAAATGGACCGCCAATATAAGGAAAAAGGCCCAAACCAATTACAAGGCATTAAACATCTTGCAATGTAGGCTCACAAAAGAGGAACTAGATTGAGTCGAATAGTTCAAAAATTCTAAGGAACTATGGAATAAATTAATTTTATTGAACGAGCAGGCTAACTTGAGTCAACCTGAGGATGTCTTAATTTTTATGGTTGGAACAAACAAAAAGAGAAAGAAATCCAAATCAAGGAAAAGGAAAAGGAAAAAATCATCTAAGGTAACCTTGGACAAACCATCATCGGACAAGTCGGATACCAAAATACTGGAGACAAGCTTCGTAGTGCTCATGGTGGTCGAGGAGTCTGAAGCTGAGTCAAGACATGAATCCAAGTCCGAGTCCGATACAAGCCACGAATCCGCATCCATTTTCGAAGATTCAAACGAGGTAACTTTGTTAGTGAAAGCCCTAGAGCCAATCATGTGATGATTGTTGTATGGACTTTATTGTATCATATTCCTATTTATAAAGGCATGGTTATTATATTTACTTGTATTGGTGCCAAATAACTAAATATAATAATGTCCTTGAGTAGTAGTAGGTTCTTATCTATATCAATCGATTGGTTGAATCGATAATGAGATGATATAGAGAACACTACTCTTAATCATTCTGATCGAGTATTAACATTCGGGACAATGTTAATGCGTAGAGACTAACATGTAGGTCAACAAGATGACTTGATCTCACAAGTCATGGATATGAGATATCAAGTTGACACATGGGTATGCATTGGAGAATGTATCTTGAATGACCCATGAGAAAGTATCATGGATCGTTATATGAGTGTCATATACTTTCTCATGTGGCTATTAGTATGACTATTAGTCCTTAGACACGAAGTCACCATGGTTCCCTACATAAGGAGTTGTATACTTTGGCCGTCCGTCACCCGTAAATGGGTGGACTATAAAGCGATTCTTGGGTATGTAACAAATTATGCGGAGGGATGTGAGTGATGTAGATGGGATCTATCCCTCCTATATGGCCAGGGGTGACATCGATATTCTTGATAGAGTGAGACCACGAAGTGCATGGCCATGCCCAAATGAGTCGATATGAGATATTGAGCTCATTTGATTAAAGTGAGTCTACTTGGGGTTCAAGATTTAGATTGTGCGAGGATGACACGGTCTATGCCTCGATTGGTCAATTTAGATGTCAAGGATAGAGGGACATTGTCACATATTGTGAGAGTCACAATTAGTAGTCACAAAGGTAATGTTGGAGCTCAACATTCTTGTAACTTGGGTAGCAATGATGTGTTGCTAGATACCGCTCATTGCTTATGTTCCTAAATCGGTTTAGGGACATTGCCAACGTTACAAGAACCTTTAGGGTCACACACATAAGGGCAATTAGATGGAGGTTAGGTTCATATGATGAACCATGAGGATTAGGTTCATGGGATGAACCAAATTGGATTAAGAGTAATCGAATTAGACTAATTGAGAGGTAGACTGAGTTGATTGAAGTGTTGAATGAGTCTAATTTAGATTTGATTCATCAAATCAATTTAAATTAATGAATAGAGATTCATTAAATTAAAATTGACTTGAATCAAATGGTTGGATTTGATCAACCATAGGAGATAATAGGTCAAGTTTGACTTGACTTGAGAGGGAAGATGAATGGTCAATTTTGACTTGACCAATTGCCATGTCATGGTGACTTGGCATGGGGCCGACCAATGATGATGCTCCACATCATCATGGACACATCATGGGGTGCCACCTCATGAGGGAGACCAAGAGCCATTGGCTCTTGGAGTTACATGCATGCATGTAACCCCCTTATAGTGGGTTATGGATGATGTGAAGTTAAGTTGTGTAACTTCATCTTCTTCCTCCTCTCTTCCCTCAAGCTCTCTCTTCCTCATCTATCCATGAACGTCCAAGGGGTGCTAGCACACTCTAGGATGCTTTTCTCCACCTATTGCTTGTGTGGATACCTGAGAGTGTGCACTTGGCACTCTCGAGTTCGCGAACCTTTTGAATGAAGCGGGATGGCGTCGCATCGATCACCTCTTAGATCTAAGGTAGATCTAGGGTTTTAGTAAGCACATACATGTTTTGTTTTAATACATCTTGCGGATCCGTGGCGGGCTTCAGGGTTTCATGGCATAGCGGTTTTCGGCTCGGAAAAACAATGATGGTATCGAGCCACGTCTGAAGCATGTATGTGTTTCATCTTTGTAATTTTTGTATTAGATATAAAAATTACAGATTTATATGTTTCTGTAAATTTCCTAATTTTATAGAATTTTTGGGTATTTTTCTCAAAATTGAAGCAACAAGTGTTGGGACACTTGTAGGCTTCAACCGTCGAGAAAAACTCTCCGAAACGGCGAGTTCTCGCTTTAGGTTTTTGGGACAGTGACTTAAGTTGCTGTAGGATCATAGTAGGGACACTTGCAAAGTTAATTTTGTGAGTATGGGCGCTGCCCTATCCCCAAAAGGGGCTTTGTCCCGCGATCGCGCCCGGAAACCGCTTAGCGGGACCGATACGGAGAGGTGACTCATTAATTTGAAAAAAAAAATTAGGAAAAATTATAGAAATTTCTGTAAAAATACATAATTTAGAATTATGTATAATTCTGTGATTGTCATGGCCCAATGACCCTAATTTGATTGGATTATGTGTGTTGTAATTCATAATACGGCCTGCGTGCCGTTTTGTGGTTGTGCGTGTTGTATAGTGTATGCGACTTGCGCGTCGTACCTCTTCTTTTGATATTCTAGTTGTAATTAGTTTTTAGACTCGAATGTAACTCGAGTTTCATATTTGTAATGCACAAAATGGAGCAGTGGAAAGTCCACTCGAAGACGAGATTACGAGAAGGGTGACGACGATACATGGCGGTCAAAGGAAGCGCTTGGAGAAGCCGCTAGCCTTAGGTTGACCGTCCGATCTTCTCATTGGCTTGAGAAGATCGTAGTAGGGCCATGACTATATCACATTTAATTATATATATATATGTTGATATATATATATATATATTTAATTGATTTTGCTTGTATGTATGTGATGCATGCTAGTAGAATAATGCTTGTATGTATATGATGCATGCTAGGATAATTTTCTTGTATGTATATGATGCATGCTAGAATAATGAATGTATGTATATGATGCATGCTAATATAGGATAATAAAGGCCTAAATGCGTATAAGATACACATTACGATTAGATTAGATCATAATCGAATCAACTCGAAAATGCCTACCGAGCCTTGATACCCATCACTACCTCGATCATTTGTTGTTGTTGAATCTGCCAAAGCAGAGCAACGCATATTATCTTGGTAGGGTGCGGAGGGACAATCTTGGTCCCGCCTATCACGACTCGGGTTAGAGTAAGCTCAATTAGATTGAGCAAAACTAGTTAACTCAATTGGATCGAGTAGAACTATAGACATATTCCAATCGTTGGAAAGATAGGTTAAGATCGCATTTACACTAAATCTTGGGCGATTTAGCCAAAGCTAACTCAAGGTCTTTTGTAAATGTGGGTCTTGATCCTATAAACAAGAGTTGCATAGAGATGTAATCGGTAATGTGTTACCCACCGATCATACTAAGTCTTGGGCGATTTAGCCAAAGCTAACTCAAGGCTTAGTATGATGTGGATCTTGTCCCGCAAGAATTATAGCTAGTTTGTATGAATCTAGTAATGTGGTTTGACCACATCCATAACTCGATTCTACAAAATTCCGATAATTTCGTGGGAGCATCATTTGATTAAAGGCCTAATTAAATGATAAAAGGAATATGATATTAATTCTCTGCATTGTATGTTGTAGATAACTATGTCGAATAAACCACGAACACTCTCTCTCTGCGTTTTGTCCTTGAGAAGGACAAGCTCAATGGAGCAAATTTCTGGGTGATGCAGGGAACACGAGAATTGTTCTCACCCGAAAGGAAGTGTATGTCTGGAGCGGCCCATTCGAGGCACCTCCTGCCCCTTGCCTCGCGGTGACAAAGATGCTTACAAGAAGCATCAAGATGATGCATTAGATGTGTCATGTCTAATGCTCGCGACCATGAACTCTACGAGCTTGAAGCAACATGAGTTCATGAATGCTTATGATATGGTTGGACATCTTCGTCAACTATATCAAGGACAAAGCTAGGCATGAGAGATATGAAGTCTCTAAGGCATTATTTGGGTCCAAAATGCAAGAAGGGACTCCGTAGGTACATATGTACTCAAGATGATTGGAGTGCGTAGAAAACCTACAAAGGTGGGATTCCCACTTGGCCAAGAGTCGGACTTGACCTAATCTTGCAATCTTTGCCACAAGCCTTCAATCAATTTGTCATGAATTATAACATGAATGAAATTGATAAGCCATACTGAAATGCTCGGCATGTTGAGAAGCTATGAGCTTAACCTTAAGAAGGGTAAATCGACACCATTTTGATGGTGCGAAGAAGAAAGGCAAGGGCAAGCCTAAAGGTAAGGGAAAGTCCCAAGCCAAGGGCAAAGGCAAAGAACTTAAACCCAAAGGAGGGGTAGCGAGGAAGGGGCTTGCTTCTTCTGCGAGGAAGCTGGACACTGAAGCGTAATAGCTGCATACGGAAGATCTTAAGAAGAGAGAAGTGAGACTTCTACTTGGTATAAATGTTATAGAAGTCAATCTATCTATTTCTTCATCATGGGTATTAGATCGGATGTGCATCTCACATTTGTACCCAATGTGCGGTGAGAAATAGCGAGGGCATTGACAAAGGCGAGGTGGACCTCTGAGTAGGCAATGGAGCAAGGGTTGCTGCTGTTGCTGTAGGAACTTATGATCTATCTCTGCCCTCTGGGCTTGTACTAGAATTAGATGAATGTTGTTATGTGCCTGCCTTAACTAAGACCATCATTTCAGTTTCTTGTTTGGACAAGAAAGGTTTTTCATTTATAATAAAGAACAAATGTTGTTCAGTTTATTTAAATGATATGTTCTATTATAGTGCACCTATAATGAACGGACTCTACTTTCTAGACTTAGAGCCCTATCTATAACATAAGTACCAAGAGGTTCAAGTCAAATGAGTTGAACCAAACCTATCTGGCATTGCATTGTAAACAGGTCACATAAATGAGAATTATCTCGGCTCCGTAAGGATGGGGCTAGACTCATTTGATTTTGAATCATATGAGACATGCAGTCTTGCCTTTTAGGCAAGATGACCAAGACTCCTTTAGTGGACATAGCGAAAGAGCAGCGGTTGTTAGGACTTATACATAGTGATGTATGTGGTCCTTTCAGATATTCTTTGCTAGAGGTGGTTCTGGTACTTCATTACATTTCTTGATGACTTGGTAGATATGGTTATGTGTATCTTATGACACATAAATCAGAATCCTTTGAAAAGTTGAAGAATTCAAGAATGAAGTACAAAACGACTTGGCAAGAGTATTAAGATACTTGATCGGATCGAGGTGGTGAATACCTTAGCCATGAGTTTCGTGACTATCTAGGAGTGTGGGATTCTATCCCAACTCACTCCTCTGGAACACCACGGTGGAATGGTGTATCGAAAGGAGGAATCGTACCCTATTAGATATAGTACGATCTATGATGAGTCACCGCAGATCTTCCTATATCCTTTTGGGGATATGCTCTGACATGACCTTTACCCTTAGCAGTGTACCATCGAGGCTGTGGTAAAGACACCATATCACGATATGGGCGGGGAAAAATCCCAAGATGTCTTTTATGAGGATTTGGGGTTGTGAGGCTTACGTTCGACGTCAAGTCTCAGACAAACTGGGACCCAAATCCGATAGGTGCTATTTTGTTGGATATCCCAAGGATACAAAGGGATATTACTTCTACATTCCAGTCAGCACAAAGTGTTTGTGGCAAAGGCGGGGTTTTTCTAGAAAGGGATTTTGTTTCTAGAAAAACTAGTGGGAATACCTTCGATCTTGAAGAAATTCAAGATAAGGACCATGAGGCCTTGATGGAGGTTGAGCAGGAACCTGAAAGTGTTGTGGGTGATGAGGTTGTTGCACAAGAGTTGTGGAACAACCACATTCAAGTAGACCTACCTCTTGGCAGTCGATAGAGTGCGTCGTCGGCTGAGAGATACTCATTTCTCTTGTCGACCATGATGACGTTATGCTCATTGAGAATGAGCCTACCTCTATCGAGGAAAGGCTGTGATGAGCCAGTACGAGAAATGGCTAGAGGCCATGAGATCGAGATGGAATCCATGTACACTAACCAAGTATGGACTTTGGTTGATCCACGAAGAAGTCAAACCCATTGGGTGTAAGTGGGTCTTTAGGAGAAAAAGACATGGATGGACTTACGCATACCTATAAGGGCGATTGGTGGCTAAAGGTTTCAAGCAAATTCATGGTATTGACTATGATGAAACCTTTTCTCGATGGCGATGTTTAAGTCCATTCGGATCTTGCTTGCTATTCGGCATACCACGATTATGAGATCTGGCGGATGGATGTCAAAACCGCGTTTACGAATGGAAACTTACTCGAGGATGTGTACATGACACAACACGAGGTTTTGTAGATCCCGACATCTTGGGAAGGTATGCAAGTGCAAAGGTCCATTTATGGGCTAAAGCAAGCTTCTGGGCTGGAATCTTCGATTCGATGATGCGATCAAGCAGTTTGGTTTCATCAAGAATGAAGATGAACCTGTGTCTACAAGAGGGTTAATGGGAACAGTTGTGTTCCTTGTATTGTATGTGGATGACATACTACTCATTGGGAATGACATCCCTTAAGCTCTGATCTGTGAAGACTTGGTGAGGCGTGCTTCTCAATGAAGGACTTAGGTGAAGCGACTGTATTCTAGGCATCAAGATCTATAGAGATAGATCTAAGAGATTGCTTGGCCTAAGTCGAGTACATACATTGACACGGTATTACTTGGTTTGCCATGCGAGAATTCCAGAAAGGACTTCTGGATGTCACATGGTGTGAGTCTTTCGAAGACTCAAAGTCCCTCTTCTAGAGAGGAGAGAGGCCGCATGGATAAGATCCCTTACGCATACGCTATAGGATCTATCATATGCGCCATCTTTGTGTACTCGTCACGATGTCTCGTATGCTTTGAGCATGGCGAGTAGATACGATCGGATCGGTGGCGTCATTTGGATAGCGATCGAGAATATTCTTAAGTACTTGAGAAGGACTAAAGAATATTTCTTGATATTGGAAGCGATGAGAGCTAGGCGTAAAGGGTTCTGTGATGCGGCTTCAAGCGGCCGGAGATGATTATAGATCGCGATCGGGGTTCGTGTTTTGCTTGAATAGGTAGCTGTGGTGGAAGAGTTCAAGCGAGGACACGATTATTGATTCTACACAGAGGCCGATATATATCGGTGCTTCCATCTCATTCGTGAGATTGTCGATCGAGGAGATGTGAAGATTTGAGTACCCACGAGAGGCTAACATCGCGGATCCCTTGACCAAGGCTTTGTACAGAAAAAGCATGATGGTCACACTAGGTCATTGGGTATTAGATACTACGGTGATTGGCACTAGTGCTAGTGGGAGATTGTTAGTGAAAGCCCTAGAGCCAATCATGTGATGATTGTTGTATGGACTTTATTGTATCATATTCCTATTTATAAAGGCATGGTTATTATATTTACTTGTATTGGTGCCAAATAACTAAATATAATAATGTCCTTGAGTAGTAGGTTCTTATCTATATCAATCGATTGGTTGAATCGATAATGAGATGATATAGAGAACACTACTCTTAATCATTCCTAGTCAGTATTAACATTCGGGGACAATGTTAATGCGTAGAGACTAACATGTAGGTCAACAAGATGACTTGATCTCACAAGTCATGGATATGAGATATCAAGTTGACACATGGGTATGCATTGGAGAATGTATCTTGAATGACCATGAGAAAGTATCATGGATCGTTATATGAGTGTCATATACTTTCTCATGTGGCTATTAGTATGACTATTAGTCCTTAGACACGAAGTCACCATGGTTCCCTACATAAGGAGTTGCATACTTTGGCCGTCAAGCGTCACCGTAAATGGGTGGACTATAAAAGCGATTCTTGGGTATGTAACAAATTATGCGGAGGATGTGAGTGATGTAGATGGGATCTATCCCTCCTATATGGCCAGAGGGTGACATCGATATTCTTGATAGAGTGAGACCACGAAGTGCATGGCCATGCCCAAATGAGTCGATATGAGATATTGAGCTCATTTGATTAGAGTGAGTCTACTTGGAGTTCAAGATTTAGATTGTACCGAGGATGACACGGTCTATGCCTCGATTGGTCAATCTAGATGTCAAGGATAGAGGGACATTGTCACATATTGTGAGAGTCACAATTAGTAGTCACAAAGGTAATGTTGGAGCTCAACATTCTTGTAACTTGGGTAGCAATGATGTGTTGCTAGATACCGCTCATTGCTTATGTTCCTAAATCGGTTTAGGGACATTGCCAACGTTACAAGAACCTTTAGGGTCACACACATAAGGGCAATTAGATGGAGGTTAGGTTCATATGATGAACCATGAGGATTAGGTTCATGGGATGAACCAAATTGGATTAAGAGTAATCCAAATTAGACTAATTGAGGTAGACTCAAGTTGATTGAAGTGTTGAATGAGTCTAATTTAGATTTGATTCATCAAATCAATTTAAATTAATGAATAGAGATTCATTAAATTAAAATTGACTTGAATCAAATGGTTGGATTTGATCAACCATAGGAGATAATAGGTCAAGTTTGACTTGACTTGAGAGGGAAGATGAATGGTCAATTTTGACTTGACCAATTGCCATGTCATGGTGACTTGGCATGGGGCCGACCAATGATGATGCTCCACATCATCATGGACACATCATGGGGTGCCACCTCATGAGGGAGACCAAGAGCCATTGGCTCTTGGAGTTACATGCATGCATGTAACCCCCTTATAGTGGGTTATGGATGATGTGAAGTTAAGTTGTGTAACTTCATCTTCTTCCTCCTCTCTTCCCTCAAGCTCTCTCTTCCTCATCTATCCATGAACGTCCAAGGGGTGCTAGCACACTCTAGGATGCTTTTCTCCACCTATTGCTTGTGTGGATACCGATAGAGGAGTGTACACTTGACACTCTCGAGTTCCGGCGAACCTTTTGGACGAGCGGGATAAGCGAAGGGCGTCGCATCGAGGGTAATGATCTCACCTCTTAGATCTAAGGTAGATCTAGGGTTTTTAGTAAGCACATACATGTTTTGTTTTTAATACATCTTCGCACGGATCCGTGGCCGGGGCTTCCGAGGTTTCCGCAACGCAAAAAGCGGTTTTTGCGGCTCGGAAAAACCTAACAAACTTCTCCCTTAGAAGATAAGTTGTACAATATAATAGTATGCCTAGGTAAGAAGTTAACTAAGTCCGAGAATCGAGTCGACTCGCTTCTTAAGGAAGTCCAAGTACTTAAGGAGTAAGTGAACTTGAAGACTTCGACTTGCCAAGTTGAGGATAGAGACTCAACTCAAGTTCCAAAGATTGAGGAAGAGAACTCCGTCTTAAAAAGGCAAGTAGAAGGTCTCACTGGATTGTTGGAGAGGTTCACTTTAGGATCAAGTATCTCAACATGATGTATGGGTCTCAACGAGCCATGTACAACAAGTTCGGACTCAGATACAAGGTTAAGGACACAAATAGATCATACATGTCCTTGTTTAATAGAAATGTTAAGGGTTGAGTCCAAGCATGGGTTCCTAAGTCTAGCTTAGTCAACTAAGTTGAATCGAACCAATTTTGGATTCTCAAATGACAAGTTCACTTAGTGAACAAAACCTATCTGAGCTACCACTCAGGGGGAGCTAATTCTTTGTTTGTTTCCTTTATTAGATAAGGCTCTTGTATACTTAGTTAGTTATTACTTAATTTAGAATGGAATAGATAGGAAACAAAGTAGTTAAACTTGAACAACCTAGTACTAAAATGAAGTGAATTGATAGTAAGTTAGGGAAGCTCTTTAAAGTACATGTTTAGGAAGTAGTCCACCTGATATCCAAAAAAGGTTATATGTCTTGCTACGACCTGGTGCACTAAGTCGAGTGGAACTAACCGAAGCTAACTCACTAAGTCTTTAACTAGTTAGACCAAAGTTTAATCCGAAGTGAGTTAAGTACTTGATTCTTTGATTGACTTTGTCTTAGGAAGTGCTTCACCTGATATCCAAGAATGTCATATGCTTCGTCATGGCCTGAAAGTCAATTTTAAGAAAATATACTTGATTAGCTCAAGCTAAACTTGAATCTAACATAAGTTTAAAAACATGAAATTTTCATTAATATTAATCAAGATAAGAATGAACCCTTATCTCACAAAACTCATAGGATTAACATATATTGAAAACTTAGATTGGGTGAGATGAATAAGATCAAATTAATTAATTCAATACTAATTCAACTCTAATCAACTCAACCATAATCAACCCTAATCAACTCAATCAACTCAATCATAATCAACTCAACCTTAATCAACTCAACTATAATCAACTTAATCAACTGAATACTAATCAACTCAACCATAATCAACTTAATCAACTCAACCTTAATCAACTTAATCATAAGTAAATCAACATAATTCAAAGGGGAAGTTAGTTTAACATTCTCCAAACTTTCAAAATATTCATGTATTCAATATATTTTTTTAGGATTCATGTTTGAAAAGTCCTTAAGTAAAATTGCATTTTTATGTGGATAAGCATGAGATTAAGGGGGAGTTTAGATATTTTTGAATATCTTATTTTAAAAATAAAAATAACATAATTCTAGGAGGAGTTTCACATTTAAAATTTTATCCTAAGTATTTTAAAAACACTTAAATGTAAGAATAATAATGATACTTTAAGGGGGAAATCAAAATTTTTGGGGGAGCCAAAGAAATTTACTTTGCACAACTATAAAATATTTTGGTCAAAAATCACTTTCTTTACAAACATTTTTTGAACTAAATTTAATCTTAAATTCATGATCAAAATAAACTTAATATAAACTTTAAATGAACAATATTAGTGATTTTATTTTAAGGGGAAAAGAGAAAAATTTAAGAATGTGAATTGGACTTATCAATCTAATGATGCTTAGTACTTAATTAATATTTATTTTAAGCAACTTAACTTCATCTATATTTGGAAGATGAGAGTTATTTAAGCTAAGTCTAAAACTTAAATTGTTCTCTTCAAAACCATTTGTTTAGTGTTTTTGAAAGATTAAAGCAAATTTGCATCATTAATGAGAAACTACCTTAAAAATTCGTTATGAAAATCTATAAAGTATAATATGGGTTATTTTCAAATTAATGAAAAAGAGAGCAACTTCTTAGAAAATAAATTTCAAGTTAAAAGTGTGCAAGAAGTGTCACTTTATCACTTTTGATTTAAGGGGGAATTTATTGTTCAAAATCTAAGAAAGTAAGTAACTTGAACTCATCTATCTAAGCTACTTAAACTTGAACTAATTTTTATTCTAAATAGCTTAGTCAAAAAAATAGGTATGCAAAAGGAATGTTAAGGGGAGGTTAATTTTGAAAAGAATTTTTCTATGATATTTTTGGGAAGCACTAAAGCTTATAAAAACTTTGTTGTAAACTTAAGAACTTAAGTACTAAAACTAAAGCTTAAATTATGAGTTTTTAAAGAAACAATGGAAAAATTATTTGGAGTAAGAAAATGCTAAGGGAGAGTTTGATCTTTAACAAGTTTCAAATCTAGTATTTCAAACTTTGAATAGTTTCATATCTCTTGTAATTAAAGTTCTCAAACTTTAAGTAATTTGAAAATGCAGTTTTAAGTTTGAACCCAATTTTTTTCATGACTTAAAAAATTTATGATCTTTATATATAAGTCATGGGGCATTGCTAAACTCCTTGGCATTTAATTTTTTTTAGTATTTTGATGTATGTCAAATGGAGAGAGAGTGTGTTTAAGTTAGTTTGTCCCCACGGAGATGGTGTGGTGGATAAGGCACGACGGTATTTGCATAAGTGACATGGGTTGATTTCGGAGGAAGTCTAAAGCCACCACATTAAGGCCCATAGGACCCCTCTGTGATTTACCTACTTCACAATAGTCATAGGACAGACCGATGGAGGCCGCTAGGTTGACAGTTACAACCTTTTGCAGCAATGTTTAAGTTAGAACTTAGAAATGCATTTGTATATGCAATTTTTTGTAATTCATATATTAAAGATTTGATATTTTTAATCCTAACATTAAACGGTTGTCATACATAAAGCGGGGAGATTATTGGTACAGGGAGCACCACTTTTATGTTTTGATATATGACCCAAGATTTAATGTTAGGATGAACCTATGATTTGATATATGTGTTCAGTGTGTTGGCTTAACAGGAAGTCCTTGTTGGTGCGGTAGGCACCAGAGAATCGAATCTTTGTTTTGATTATGGCAAGGAACCAAAGCTAAGGTCATATTGTTATCTAATGAGCTGAACCAAGTGTGCAGGAATATTTAAGTTGAGCTGAAAGTCGGCGACACCGGGAGGACTTTGGAAGGAGGCGAAGAACTCAGGTGGAGACCTAAAACAAAGCTATAAGTCACAATGACCCAAGGTAAGCTCGAGGTAAGCTCGTGTGTGTGTGAGTAAATGCAAGGTCGGGTCATCCGTACGAGAACATCCTTAGGTGGCAATTTGACTAAGACTTCCCGTGGAAGGTCTAGGTCGAGATCAGACAGTAAATGACCGTCAAATTCACTTGTATTACTTCCATTTTCGAGCTAACTTTTTATTGTTGTTGAAAACCCTGGGCATTAGTTCAACTGCTGGGGAATCAATTCAACTGCTGGGGCATCAGTTCAACTACTGGGGCATCAGTTCAACTGCTGTTTGAATTTCAACTTCGAGGAAAGTCAAACTTCATCCTCTTATCTTAGGGTGAGGTGACCTTTGGTGATAGAACTTGAGATCAACGTCTAGAGGGTTGGAAGGCTATAAAAGAAGGTCTGTTTCACACTATTTTGATTATCTCTAAGCTCTCCAAAAGCCTCCACAACGCCGCTACTCTACGACGATCATACGACGCCGAAGCGCCAACGACACGAGCTCAATCTCCTCCATTTTAGTCGTCAGTATCAGTTCATCTTGTGCTCATTTATAATTATTGTCCTTCTCTTTTCTATCGAACTTTTGTCGTAATGAGAAGAGAGGGTTTGTCTCTCTACCTCGAGTTTTTCGTTAATTTGTAATCGTTGTCTCCTACCTCCAACGAGGAGGAGACGTGTTAGTAAATTGTCTTCCGTACGCAATCTAGGATCGCTAGGGCCTTGGACTAGCAGTCGTTAGGTTGTGAACCAAGTAAAAATAAATTGTGTTCATTTATTTTCCGTCGTGCATTTACTCTTACTCATGTTTTATATCGAACGAACGAAAAGATTGTCGTGCGCTATTCACCCCCTCCCCCCCCTCTCCTCTAGCGCTCTTTTTATCCAACAGTCCTAGTAGGTCAGATAGACCGGATACTAGGCAAAGGAAAGTCCTAGTAGGTCGTGTCGACCGGATACTAGGCAGAAACCTTGACAAATTATGAGAATTGGAAACTAGACATGAAGTCCAGATGGATTGAGTGGACTGGACATATGACAGAAGACCGATTGGGTCAGGAGATCGGACAATCAACATGAAACTCAGTTGGGTCAGAGAGACCAAATAGCTAGCGGGAAGCCCTAGTGAGTAAGATTGAATGTCAAGCATGGTAAGTCCGGCTGAACAGTCGACAGATAAGCCTTGAGTAAAGAGGTGAGGGCGAGTTCTCTGTAGGGGGATAAGGTAGACGTCGATCCGACGGATAGTCCGCATGAGACTAAGAAGTCGAGATCAGACAGTATTACCATTGTCATTTCATTTAATACTATATTTTGTGCTAACACTGTTTTGCAGGACTCCAGTCGACTGAAAGAATTCTAGTCGACTGATATCCAATCGACTGAGTATGTTCTAGCCGACTGGATATCCAGTTGGAAACACAGGTTGGTTATCAAACGGAGATCTGACGACCGAGATGGCAAGAACTCCAGTCGACTGGAAGTATAAATTCCATTTTTCACTAGTGTAACCTCACTTCATTGTTGTAACTTTAGAAATATTTTTTAATAATAAAATATTTTGTAAATTTTTGAAAATTTTAAAAATATTGTATTTAAAGAGTTTTAGCATTGTTCGCCCTCCTCTCTTTAATGGAGAGGACTTTTCCTATTGAAAGAGGCAAATGAAGGAGGCGTTTGGTAAGCATTTTCATCTCCGTTTTCCATTTTCATTTTCTGTGAAAACGAGAAAACTCGTTTGGTTCGTGTTTTCCATCTCCATTTTCCAGAAAATAAAAGAGCATTTTTTGAAAAACTGAAAAATGAGAAATAATCGTTTTCTGTTTCCATTTTCGTTTTCCAAAAAATAAAAGAGCATTTTCTGGAAAACAAAAAAAAATTATTTTCTGTTTTCTGGAAAAAGAGAGAATGAAAACAGAAAACAGAAAATTCTCTACGAACCAAACGCCCCCTAAGTGTTTCTTGAAAATCAACCTCGATGTTTGATTTTCAATTAGGAAATACTTCATTACTCTGGTCAATAACTCGTGAGAGTTGTTAGATCCGAAAAAATGGACCACCAATATAAGGTAAAAGGCTCAAATCTATTACAAGGCATTAAACATCTTGCAATGCAGACTCACAAAAGAGGAACTAAATCGAGTCGGATCGTTCAAAAATTCTAAGGAACAAGGATGGTTTAGTTTTGATGGTTGGAACAAATAAAAAGAGAAAGAAGTCCAAATCAAGGAAAAGGAAAAGGAAAGAAGCATCTAAGGTAACCCTGGACAAACCTTCATCTGAGGAGTCGGATGCTAAAATACTGGAGACAAGCTTCGTAGCGCTCATGGTCGTCGACGAGTCCAAAGCTGAGTCAAGACATGAGTCCGAGTCCGATACAAGCCACAGATCTGCATTCATTTCCGAATGTTCAAATGACGTAACTTCTCCCTTAGAAGATAAGTTGTACAATATAATAGCATGCCTAAGTAGGAAGTTAACTAAGTCCGAGAATCGAGTCGACTCGTTTCTTAAGGAAATCTAAGTACATAAGGAGCAAATCAAGTCGAAGACTTCGACTTGCCAAGTTGAGAATAGAGACTCAACTCAAGTTGCAAATATTGAAGAAGAGAACTCCGTCTTAAAAAGGCAAGTAGAAGATCTCACCGAATCGTTGAAAAGGTTCACTTCAAGCTCTAAGTATCTCAACATGATGTTTGGGTCTCAACGAGTCGTGTACAACAAGTCCAGACTCAGATACAACGCTAAGGACACAAATAGATCATACATATCCTTTGTTTATTAGAAATGCCAAGGGTTGAGTCCAAGCATGTGTTTCTAAGTCTAGCTTAGTCAACTAAGTTAGATCGAGCCAATTTTGGATTCCCAAAGGACAAGTTCACTTAGTGAACAAGATCTATCAGAGCTACCACTTAGGGGGAGATAGCTCTTTGCTTGTTTCCTTGATTAGATAAGACTCTTGCAAACTTAGTTAGATATTACTTGCTTAATTTAGAATGGAATAGATAGAAACAAAGTGGTTAAACTTGAACAACCTAGTACTAAGACAAAGTGAACTGATAATAATTTAGAGAAGTTCTTCAAAGTGCATGTCTAGGAAGTGGTACACCTGATATTCAAAGAAGGTTATATGTCTTGCCACGACCTAGTGCACTAAGTCGAGTGGAACTAACCGAAGCTAATGCACTGAGTCTTTAACTAGTTAGACCAAAGCTTAATCCAAAGTAATTCACCTGATATCCAAGAATGTCATATGCCTCGTCACTGTCTGAAAGTCAATTTTAGAAAAACCTACCTTTTAGCTCAAGCTAAATTTGAATCTAACACAAGTTTAAAAACTCTGAAATTTTCATTAATATTAATCAAGATAAGAATGAACTATCATCTCTCAAAACTCATAGGATTAACGTGTATTAAAAATTTAGATTGGGTGAGATGAATAAGATCAAACTAATTAGCTCAATACTGATTAGACTCTAATTCAACTCTAATCAACTTTTACTCATTGTCGATATAGCTTTAACTCAGTGTCGATATAACTTTTACCATTGTATTTCACTTACGTGTACTTAACTTCAATAGGATAAGAAGCTTGTTTCTTATCCTACATTATTTGTAAAAAATGAATACCCTCCGAGTTCGACAGATTCGAATCGAAGGGCTTTTTATTGGATTACCCATCGTGGTAGCTCTCGGAGAATTATGAGCCTCGGACTAGCAACCCAACTAAAGTTGTGAACAAAGTAAAAATAAATTGTACATTTACTTTTCATGCTTTACATTTTCACTGCAAATACTCTTATATTTTGAAACAAAAGAAATGTTTTAAAAAATTAAAAAGAAAATTTTTATAACTTTCGAGATTTATCCTCCTCTCTCGGAAATCTCCGATCATACATATAAATCTTTCTACAATATTAATTTTATTCTTTACTATGTTATTATCTATATTTAAATAAATTTTATCTCATCTTCTTATTGTTAATTAATTTTGTTATCATAGTAACTAACTATTAAATTGTTATCTTGTTTTAATATATGGACAAATATTAAGATGGCCACTGTATTTGCAAAAATAATCTCCATAAGTTAAGGTGCAGATTGCATAATTTCTTCGCGATTCAAAGCTCTGTGAGACACAGCCGGCGATTCTCGTACCACGACATGCAACTCAACCCCACGAGCACCTCCACGACCGCTGCCTCCGCCTTGTTGACGTCGGCGTAGTGCAGCGTCTGCACCAGCAGTACCCGTGGCCCCGTACAGAACCTTTGTTCCCGGTCCATGTTGCGCTCCTCCTGCCACCGCACCGTGTCGCACGCTACCGGCACCAGCCAGGCCAAAATCGCCGCCACCGCCTCCCTCCAGCCCTCCGCAAGGGATTCGTCCGCCGCTGACAACCGCCCCCCCTCCCTCCGCCAGCATTCCCTCAGCTTCGCCCTCACAGCCGCGCGCATCCCTGAAGGCAGCATCTCGTACAATTCCTCTCTCGTCGGCGCCGCCACCGGCTCCTCCTCCTCCGCCGCCGCCCCCACTATGTTTCGTTCTTGAAACAACTTCTCGGCAGCCAGAATAACGTTGGCGTACCGCAACGGCAGCCCCGACCCGCCGACGGTGGACGGGGACTCTTTGAGGAATTTCCTCAAACGATCGAAGGGCGTTTCTTGCGCGCCGATCTCCGTCGGCGTTCTCATGATCGGAGCAGAGTTCCGATGGAAAGGCACGTGATACGGCACCACCCGCCGTTCCAGCGGCCCCGACGAGTGCTTCCCGAGGAAACTGGGCTTGAATTGGCCAGAATTAGTCTGATCGCCGCCCGGCAAACCGAGGACGTAGACGCCGAAGACGGCACAGATTCTGGAGAAGACAGTGACGACGGCTCGGAGCATGAGCTCCACAGCCTTGTCGAAGGTCTTGTTCCACAAAGATTCCTCCTTTAGCCGGCGAACCCTGCGTATCTGAGACCGGAGCTGGAAGAAAACCGGGTCGGGCGCCGACGGCGGTTTCTGGACCGGTATCGGGCCGCTGTGCCGGCGCCACTTCTGCTGCTCCTGCTGCTGGGCGCGCTTCTCCGCCGCCTCCAGCTCATTAAGCACCTCCATCTCCGCGTACAGCCTTGACGTCGCCGCCACGTACCGCTCCATCCTCCTCACCCGCCTCTCCGCGCGCTTCGCGGTGGAGCCGAGGCCGAGACGGTCGAGGTCGGCCGCGGTGCGGGCATCGATGAGAAAGGAGTACACCCCGCCGGCCTTGAGGTCGGTGTAGAGGCGGTCGAAGGCGCGGAGCAGGGGGTCACGGCACCTGGGGGCGAGGCGGGAGACAGCGGCCGCGGCCGCGTCGAGGTCCCCCACCAGCTCCGCGCCGGCGATCCGGAGGAGAAAAACCTGATCTTTGGAGGTCAAGTAGGCGACGCCAGGGGAGCGCATGCGGGCGCGGAGGCGGAGGACTTCCTCCTCGGCGAGGGATCGGTGAAGCGAGACGAGACGAGACATGGCGGCGGCGGCCTCGAAGGCGAGGATCCCAACCGCGCGATGCTGCGGGCAGCGCGCTCGGAGGTCAGCGAGCACCTTGGCGAGGCCCATGTGCTTCCCGGCGAATCGAAGCTGCGTTGGAATGGATTGGATTGGAGCTGTGGCGGATGGTGGAGGGGAAAGGAAGGGGTATAAGACGGGGCGGATGAGATGGCCGCCATGTCCATTTCCGGGAGCTTCTTTCTGTTCGTGTGTCGGACGACATTTCAGACGAATCCAACGGACGAAACACAAAGGGCATGTTTTCGTTTCGCCTCTCCAACTTACCTCTTTTCTCAACTCGCTCCTCGACCTGAAGTCAAAAATAAGGCATTTTTCTCGACGCGTATAAATTTCGAGGGCAAATTGAAAATTTGCGCCGAACGAACAAAGTCGTCGCCGCTGCGTTCGCCTCTCCATGTTCACACCTCATCGACTTCTACCCGACTCGAAATAAAGCTTCCGCCATGCCGACTGTCACTTCATAGGAGGGTAAGTATTTGGGTAAACCACCGTACTCTACATGTACTGGTATTTATTACCCTGTTAGAGTCGAGTCAAACCAATTAGACTCTTCGGCTAACTTATTAGGAAACAATTATTAATAAATAAATAATTCTATATTAATTATTTTAAATTACTGATTCATTATTATGGTTCAATCTGTGTGCATCCCCAAATATTTGAATAAATAAATAAATAAATCGAATAAATAAATTTTATAACGTTACCTAGTGCACATTGTCCATTGACTTGACTCGAGTTAGTTAGGTTCGTGTCCTTGCTCAGCTAGGGCCGACTAACATCGATGAAATCGTGTTAGTGTTAGGTTAAAGAGAGATGGATACATTTGAATCTATCCGGTCGACTGACCTAATACGGACGCTGAATAATCTATCTCGGGGTAGATAGTCAAAGTCAAAGTCAACCTGCGTAATTTTTTAAGTTAAAGAAAAAAAAAAAGAGCCAAAATGATTGGCTCAAGTTTGACCACGAGAGTGAAACACGAAGCCCGTTGGCAATAACTCATTTAATTAGGTCAAAGCTGTAGAAATTAAAATCGAAAATCGATATAATTATCGAAACGTGTTTAATGGGTGTACGTTTAGGGTTCAATTTTGCGGTGCTTGGACCGATCGAGCATGACATAGACCGAGTTGGCTTAAGTTTTTCGATGCCGAGAATAGTGTAGAAATTGAATTTGCTCCGCTCGCGGTCGAATCCGAGCTTTGACCAACTTGAATGATCCGATCTGAAATCAAGGGATGGAGAGAATTTACAAAGTATTCACGGTCAAATTCCTTTGACTGACTGAATACAAATTAGAGGTCTTCATTCATCCCGATCTAGTCAGATCATCCTTCTCGTCCATCTTTCTTAGATCGGTCTATGGAATAAGGAGTACTTCAGATCCAAGAGAACTCGAAAATGGATGAGAAGAAGGTCGAAAAGTACTTCGATGAGGTCCCTTCGATGCTAAAATCAAAATGTGCAGAAAAATATGGAAAATAGAGAAAGTATAAAATTAGAGATTATCTTGATCTCGTGTTTTCGTCCCCCTAGTTTTATATAAAAAGAGAAGAACGCGTCTCTTATTTTTTAAGGGATGTGACATTGAGGTATGACGCGTGGAGACGTAGCTTCATGGGGACATGGTTTCTTGCGGAAGATTGTGGCATTGTAGAAGAGATCGTGGAGACGTAACTTTGTGAAAAAAATCATGGAGAAGGTAAAATCTAACTGTCGAATCAATCTCAGATGGTCGTTTGTCGAATGGAGCTTGGGTGATTGTCTGAACTCGGGAGATCAAACAGTTGAACTAAGCTCGAGTTGGAGATTAGACCGATCTGAGCTCAAGAGATCAGACTGATTTAAACGCCAAACTGAGTTTGCGAAAATATGAACTCAGGAGATCAAGATGATCTAATTACTGCACTACACTAGAGTGCGCTTTGAATGAATTTGAATTGACTCCCACTTTACTAAACCAAATTTAAATTTAAGTTTCACGTCAGCTTGACTATTGATCTAACTTTGCAACTATCGAGTGATATTTCCATTACATCGTTAAGTATGGTCTCCCACAGGCAAATAATAATTAATTAATTCAATTATTATATATCAAAAAAATGGCCTAGCTAATTACTTAATTAGTAATTTGTTATTTTTTAAAAAATAAATTGTATAGTTGACTTATGAATTTGACTTGCTATTTTGGTCAAAGGTGATAAACTTAGTCACGGCACATGATCCTGTGCCTAGATTTTTTTTGGCATCTATAGTATGACAATTTAGGGAATCGACGTTTATTGCGAAAGTTCAAAGAATCGATGTGGCTCCTCTTGATTCAAAGTGTTCTTTCGGTTAGAAAAATGTAGTAACCAAAAGTCAATTGTTTATTCGATGGTGTTGACCGTTGAGTTAAGGTAGCTTTCTATTCTAATGGAATAGTAATCGACTATTAATACGTGATAAAGAGAATGCGAAGGGGACTTTTGTGGCCATTGGATGCAGTGAAATTTAACGCGAACCGTTTGACATTTACGACTAGAATCATCTTGACTTATTTTTAAAATGAGAGAGTCAACCCTCAACTTGTTTTAGTAGAGTTTTTGACCGTAATCATAAATGACTTAGTCCTATCAAACCCAATAATAATAATAATAATAAAAAATAAATAAATAAATAAATAAAAAAATAGTTTAATGAAACAAAATATTTCTATTATTATTCTATTTTATTTTATTTTCAAAAATATATATATATATATATATATATATATATATATATATATATATATATATATATATATATATGATTCAAATCGGCCGCCGATCGCGGGCGATTCGGCCCGTCGGCAATGCCGAATCGGCCGCCGATTATCTGCGTCGGTCCGTCCGGTATAATCGGCCGCCCGTCTCCGGGCGATTTCGGCCATGATCGGCCGCCGGCTGAATGGCGGCGCCGATTATATCACCGTCCGTCCGCATTATGTCGGCCGTTCGATTCAGCGGCCGATTATGGCGGCCGCCCGATTATCGCCGCCCGCCGATTCTAGCGGGTCGAATTTCGCGCGTGATTCGCGGTTAGCGGTCGAATCCGCGATCGTCCGAGTGTCGGATGGATCGTGACGCCGGATTCGACCATAATCGATGAATCCGGCCGATCATTCGATCGATTTGCCGGATCCGGATTCGTTAATCGATCGGAATCTAAGCCCCGTCGGACCGTCGATGAGTCGGGCGTCGATCGCGCCTGGTCCGACAGCAGGCGGTGGCCGGACAGTGCGACGACGACGACTGCAGCGTGCGTCGGTGTCATGTGAAGCGTACGGACGTGAAGGATAAGATAAGTAGTGTATTTTTTTCTCTATATATATATATATTAAATGGCGAAATCCTATTTTGATTCGTTGGATGTCATTGTGAGCCATGTTGATAATGTGCCATGCCATGCGTAAATATTATTCGTGATAAATTATGTTGTACTTAATCCGTAAACGTGCTAATATTAACACTTTTATAATATTGCAATATTAATAGAATAACAGAACCCTTACGTAGTTACGTGGCAGTGATGGGCCCAATAACGGAGTCACTAATTTCATTTCATCCGGATTAAAATTTAGAAACACTATATATATTATTCGACGAATGATGTTGAACGACGAACGAATCCAATAGGTGAAACACTATATATTTTTCCTTATTGTGCATACTTAGGCGCTCATGAGTCATTGTATACTATGCGCTGGTTATGCGCACGTGAAGAAAAAGGCGTGCAACAGATCAATCCGATATATGAATTTTCTTCTGCCGCGTGTTTGAATCGTCCGCGATCGAACGCGAGGTGGCGATCCACCTCCACTTTTGCCATCGTCGGCGTGCCGTCCGGCCACCTCCGGCCGTCGGACCTAGCGCGATTGACGCGTACCTCGCCGGCGGTCCGACGGGGATCGAGCGACGTCGGATTTCGGTCGCGATTCGGTCAGAATCCGGCGATTTCGCGGCCCAGCGCTGGCAGTCCTTCCTCGCCCGGATTCCGGCCGCGATTCGGTCGGAATCCGGCCCGATCGGCGATAGCGGCATCAAACCGCCGGCCGTGAAATCGCTGATTCCGATCGAATCGCGGCCGGAATCCGACACCGCCGAGTCCCGTCGGATCCCGGGCGAGGTGCGCGCCGATCGCGCCAGTCCGCGGCGGCAGGAGGCCTGACGGCCACGACCGACGGCCAATGACAGTGGAGGTGGGTCGCCGATCGCGCTTGATCGCGCTGAGCGTAGCAGGAGAACCGTTTATATATAATTAATAAAAATTATTTTAAATTAATCAATAGCAAACTTGTTGCTTGAGTATATATATATATATATATGTATATATATATATATATAATTAATAAAAATTATTTTAAATTAATCGATAGCAAACTTGTTGCTTGAGTCAACTTAGAATCGTTTTTTAACTTGTAGCCCCAACTTACCAAACTTTTTGCTCCACTTGTTCAATAAAAAAATCACTAAAGCATTATCCGTCTAAAATTGTCGGCCATGCGAATATTCTCTATTTTAACTTTAAATTTTCAAAATAACTTCAAATTTTCAAAATATTCTATGAGGATTTTCTTATTCTCGAGGCATGTTTTTGCAATTTTACATATCTAAGAGCATTTGTTTTGAAGAAGGGATGAAACTCCAATGGTATGAAATGAAATTTGCTCTGTTCTATAGGCGAAAAACATATTTAATTATCTTCTTTCTCGAGGTCTTAAAATTGACAAAAATCGCAGTTTTTTTTTTCGTTGAAAGATTGATCGCCACTGCAGGAATTAGACTAAAGGATTTGGGGGTCGTGGTCGGAGCTGCACCGGCGGCGGCAATAGCCGGGAATGCGGTCGGCGCACTGGAACAGGGGAGGCTCCACGCTAAGCGGCGACCGGACGCAGCTCAGGCACGAGGGGTGGCACCGCCGCACCAGGTCGTGGCACTGGCACTCCAGCGGGTCGGGATTGGTGGAGCAGCCGCCGCAGCGGTCGCAGCACGGCCACGTACGCCGGACTCTGATGGTCTTCTCCGCCGCCGTCGCCCCTGTTTCATTCCCTGTTGAAATATAAGCTATAAGTTTAGGGAATAGTGGTTAATTGGGATCAGCGATGCTGACCTTCGAACTCCGATATGGCGGGGGTGGGTGCGGCGGCGGTGGTGAAGAGGACGGCGGCCGGGGCCGCAGCAGCCGCTGCGAGGGCCACGACGAGAACGAAGAGACTGAGCTTCATTTCTTCTTCGTTTCTGTTCGTGGAAGTCCCTCAGTGGCTTGCTCATGATTTATACACAAATTTAGGGGGGAAAAGTGATTAATAATCTAGGACAGTAAAATTCTCGAGAATTAACTCTTTATATTTATCAATTGAGACGGAACACTATTATTGACGTAAAATTCTTTAAATGAATTTACGGGATATGTTTACTTTGACTATAAAATTTAAAAACATTTGCTCCCAAAGCATGGCCAGTAACAAAAATGGCCAGTAACAAAAATGGAGAGACATTCCATAGAAGAATGCAATTTATTTTTTTACTGTGATATATTCGACGATAAATTTAAGAAAAATCTATTCGGACGACTTTAGGGCCCAGGAGATTGCTCGGTGGATGACGTACGACTTCGGCGTTGGACTTTCGTTCAAGGATGACGCTGCATTGTAGTCGAAGGCAGTGAAAAAATTCTGACTTTCCGATTTATCCTCGTGTTGGTGAATGTCATTTGAGCTTCGACCTTATCCAATTCAACTATTGGTGAGACATTCTAAAGGGATAAGCCCCATCACTCATAAGAATTAGTCAGATCGAACATTCGGATACTCCGGTATCAATAAAAAAAAAAATTAAAAACATTTACATAAACCCACAAGTTTAACATGACGTGGCATCCTTATCTGGTGGCAAAAGTGTGGATGAGAGAGAAAGAGATGGATCCGACAGCGCGGCGCCTCGAGGTCGAAGTCACGTCAATAAAGTGGAGAGAGGACCCCACCAAATAATTATAATAAATATTTAAGTTTATCTACACAATAATAATAATAATAACAATTATTATTATTATTATTTAACGGAAAGTCCGAGCCCAAATAATTATCTAAGAAAAATTAAACTTTAAATAACTTTCTATATCATATAATTTTATATCTTTAAATTCACTCGCCGTGAATATTGCATCTTAAGAACTGCAAACCTGTTTCAGATATCGAAAAGAAATCCATAAAAAGTTGTTTCCATCGGCGTAAATATAATCGATCATATACAATTTTAAGCAATTAGAGACATTCAGAATATAACAAAAGAAACAAACAAATGGAGCACTCAAACCGGACTTGCACAAAATATATGTCCTACAAAGTATCAGAATTGTTCGTTTCCACTTCAAACCAAAGGATCACATGCATGAACTTCTCAGATTTCTTCCCTCTGAAACATTTATCCACACTCGTTCCTCCTGTTATGATACATTAGGGGCTTTCGGCTTTGTTTGGAAATTCTGCGGCAATGATGGTGCGCGGGGGAGTCTTTCGTTCAAATTGTTCGTGTTGCGATTAGCCGGGCACATTGAAGTGAAAGAGCCAGGAGACGACGAAGGTAAGCACCAAACAGGCGAGCAGGAATTTGAGGAAACGATGTCCCTGCCAGAAGCCCTGTGTCTCCAATGTCGATGTGGCAGGTGGTGTAGAAGAGCTGGTCTCTGTCGACTGATCTGCGGCTTCAGTCTCGCTCACACCGTTGACATTTCGTGCTGTCGAGCCACATATCTCGCAGGTCCTTTGATGAGAGACACAGAGAAGTTGTAAGTAGTTAAGCAGCAGAATAAGATGTGAGGAATGTATTTAAGTCTAACATGTAACAATCGAAATGGCAAAAACAATGAGGGTTCTGCACTGGCTCAGGCCTGATGCAAAATAAATTATAGCTCAATGTTCAAAGATGACAAGTGATACGATGATCATACCATCGCGGCGAAGGCATATTAGAATGCCAAAGCAAATCCCATAGGCTATATGACTTCAATTATGCAAATATTAGTAAAATCAAACACATCATTACTGAAGGAATTCAGCAGATGATAACCGAGAGAAAATACAGTAAGAGGGCATGGAAGTTTAAAAACTCTATTTAATGTCATTAAAGTGATCTGAATATTTCTATTGACAGTCTTTCACAAATTTTAATGGAGAGAAATGATTTGTGTAGCTGACCCAAATAGTTTGAACTAGGACGAGTTGACGATAATGATACTTGCCATGCCTCACCTAAGGTCAATCACGATCAATAGAATCCACATACAACAAAACAATCCAATTCACAGTATCTTATGAAAAGATATAATATATTGAAGTGGCTAGAAGTTACATAAAAAAATGTACAACGACGACAAGAAGCAGAATAATAATAGTAATAATAAGTAACAAAAGGAATTGACAAAAATTGTTAAGTGAGAACACAAAAAAGTATGATAGATATATATGCACAACAGCCTAATGGCCAATATAAATTGCAATCATCAAAAACCCAGGTGTAAGAAAAGAGTTATGCTTAATGCATTTTTATCCGCTATGTCAGTCACAAGCATAGGTAGGCCATTGGATTTTTCTGAACTCACTGGTTGAACCCAATTCTTGCTCTGTAGGGGACAATTGCACACAATTATTCCGACAATATTGTGCCCAAAACTAGTGCGCCACAGCTAAACACTAGAATGTCTCACTGATATGACTTATGCCTCATCATTCGAGCAAAATAATGTGTCCATAAATATAGATCAAAACCTTTGATCAGATAACTTGTTGTTTATGTGTGCCATGTCAATACTATGCACCAGTAAAGTAAAAGGGCATGCATTGAATTTTAACATAATGCAATTTTATTGCAATAAAAGCCAATACAGCTAGTGATCCACTGCACTGGCAATAAAGCTGTTGGGGAGGGCCGATTGGCCAAATGGAATTCCAACACTAGCATTTGTATTAAGGTAGTGTTCGTATAAAAGTATCAACTCAGACAAAGAAGTTCCAATGTTAGCTTTTGCATTAGTTATTATGAGTGCCGGTGCTATTTGTGTTGCAAAAGATGTGTATCAGGGCAAACAATGATGCTTCATTAAGTATTGTTAATAATTTTCTGATAAAACTACCTTTGAAACTAACCCAAGGCTAATAGTTGCATTTGCCAATACACAAGCGCCAACAAGAAAGATCTAATCCTATTATGCTGTAGTGAAGGTTATAGTAGCAGCAATCAAATAACAATATTCAGCTATTGAAACCTAATCCTTTGAGATTTTATTGAGGAGAAAAACCTAGACGAAGAGTGTCCACTTTGAAGTGTTTCTCATGGCAAATAAACTGAAGAAGTAGATTGATCATACTTTAAGGTGCTATTTTGAAATAGAGCATCTTGGCATGAAGTTGATCGTTTTGGGTATCATCTTTAAAATTGGAAATGAGGTTTAGTGTGAGCTAATGTATTCCATCATTCTTCCAATGAAATATGCCACAATATGCTCCAAATTTATGAAAGTTGTGAGTAAATACTGATAAAAAGTTATTTCAGTTTTTTATGATTAATGGAATCCTCTTTCCATAATTTTTTAACTTTGTTGTTGCAAGGGATTTCCCATATAAATTTTGGCGTGTGCAAATTTATCCACCTGTGCACATTTAAATATCTTTATGTATCACATTATTATTGCACGACATATTATGCTGTGTAGCTTGCTTAAAATTGTAGTGGTTTGGGCTCAACAGCAGACATGACATTAAAACTTATCTATTATGCCACAGCAACATTCAAATAATTGTCAATTGTCATGTTTCAGCAAAAGCAAGCAAAGATGATTCTATGAAATAGGATCAACATGTTTCAATACGAGTCAAGATGACATGTAACACGATAAGAAATTAATCATAGGACAAACATCGTATGACAATATTCAAAGTACAAAATATAAGGGTTTCTGAAAGAAATCATATAGAAGAGATAAAATGCTTCCAACCTCAATCTACCAGTCTCGGATAATCTACTAGAGAACTACATCTCACCCCTTTGACAAGGATCATCTCCAAAACTTAGAAGGCAATGCTTTGAAAATTGCACCATGTCATTACACAGATTAACAGCAAGTTTGGCTAAGTGAGATGGGATGCATCTCATGTGGGTAACTACAATTTCTTCATCTGAACTTATTATTGTCACTTTAAGAAGCAAATTTTCTATGCCTATTATAGATATTGACATTTCCTCCAAACATTCATAAAGCTAATTTTTTTGGATGGTCAATGTGTGTGCAAGATATATATCACCAATTTAAAGGAGAGATGACTGAGGGACAACCTTGATGGGTTGGTAAAGGATGTCACCATGAGGTGTCCCCACAATCACATTTGGATGTGAGCATGATCCTTGTTTGATGCGGAAGTAACAAGATTAAACTCCTCCAACAATGGCATTATATGGATTGAGATCCCACAAATTGGTGGAAAGTCCTCCGTATGACCGTATCTAACTCGCTTACTACTACACCATGCAACTCTTGCTAATGTGCACTAGTTTACTAGAGGGTGATCCTAGCTACATCGAGTATATAAGATTGAACTTTGTTAAAAGTTCATTCTTTGGGGACTATGGTAGCTCAAACAAACCTTTAGCAAACGGACACCAATTACAAGAGGACTATCTTATGGGAAAACTGCAAACTTACTTGTTTCCTTTGATCTTAAACCAAGTCTCAGCACACTGCTTGTGGGCAGCAGCCAAATCATCCTTGCAAGAACAGCCCAATACAATCGCCACTCCCGACTCCGGAGCTGCTTTCTCCAAGCTGAGATGGCAAATCCGGCAATCCCGTTCACCCTTATCCGCATCCTCCTCAACCTCCGGATCATCGTCAAGCGAAGTCTCCAACCCCGAAACGCAGGACTTCCTACAGGGCTCCCGAAGCCCGTCAATCTCGCTGCCGGATGCGCTCGAAAGCCGGCAGCCACCGCGAGCGGAACTGCCACATTTCGCGCCGTGCGGCGAAGGCCACAAATGGCCTTCCGCGTCCGATAAACCGAAGCCGTGTTGGTCACCCCCACTCGAGTGAGTGTCCTGCGGCCCTTTTTCGACGTCCCTGTAAGATTCCTCGCCCTTTTGGGTCATTGCGCGCTGCAAGCTGCTATCTTTGCCACGGATCAACCCAGAATAACTAACTGATACTCGGTAGGGCTTCAAGATGCGGATCTACCTATCTAATCCACTTCATCAAGAACAATAACGAAAGATTCAGAGCCAGATAACTTGGTACCGACGACTCTTACCGAATCTGCTTACGGTGGCGAAATGTTCCCAAAGCATATGATATTGGACTTGCATCTGGAAGACACGGCAATCGAATCTCGAGCTTCTGAACAATCACAGCGGAAAACCTCGGCTGGAAATCGCATCTGGATCCCACGGAAGGGGATTGGAGAAGACTGCGGGCTCGTTCTGCTCGCCGGAAGCGAAGACTTGGAAGTGAATGATGAGGTTTAAACTGGTGGATTTGGTACTTGTTCATATCAAAAAAAGGGTAGAATGGTCATTACCTGTATGTATTTGTTGTGATTAAAATAAGAGAGCATTTTCATTTTAATCCTCCAAATACACTTTATCTTCTTTTCAATAGTTCTCTCCGAACCTTATAGTTTTAAAAATCCTCAAAATACCTTTTCAAAATTGTTCAAAATATAATTAATTCTACACGGTATACAATTTACAGTGGCAATTGGAAAATAATCAAGCACAAGAGTTTTGAAGTCATCAACACCATTTCCATTCTGCCAAATGAAATTTTAAAAATATGGGGTGTTTTGTTTTGATATTTTAAAATTCTAGATGTATTTTGAAAAGAAGATAAAAGAATACAGGAGCCAATTGAAATTTTTTATAATCAAGTAAAAGTGGACTTTGGGGAGAAGCTAATTTCTTGCAACTTGTGCATGTTTAAATAATACATGCCGACTGTGATTTATTTATTTATTTTTTCTAGCAGAAGTTGAATAATTTTCTTTAATATTGACACAAGTTGAAAACTTTTTTCTATTTGAGAGGAAGAGTAAAATGGTTTAAGGTCCTAGTCATATTATCATACAAGTTTATTTATCGTCAAATCCAAAACTATTGGTAAAAATATATTAAATTAAATATCTACTAACTGCATATATTAAATTAATTATATTTTATATTATATGTTATTGAATTCATTGTTCTTCATGTTCATTCACGTACTATTATTATTTGATAGCATTAAAAATCTATCATGGTGTTTATTAGTCTGCTATATAAAATGGTGGCTCGAGCAGTCTCAAGATAGAACATTAACAATTCAAAATTTTGGTGGGTATTTTGATTATTTCAAAATTTAAAGGACATTCAAGGAAAACAACGTACACTTCAGAGTGAATGGAGTCTGACGATGTAATTATGGTATAAAATTTATACAGGGAGCAAGGTTCGATGTCCCATGTCAACGGACAATTTAATGTTCGGGTTGAGCCATATCCTTCACCGTATTTATCATCGTACCAAAGTTAATGACCATTCGTGATTTACTACCTCTCAAACTTGAGGGCCGGAGTAAAGGGATTACTAGATTGACAATTCTATTTTTTTGCACAAGAGTGAATGGAAAATTGCAATAGTAAAATAGGACAACATCTCATAGATTAATGCAGTTTGATCTTTTACCGGAATAAATTCGATTCTAAATTTTAGAAAAATTTAGACAGACGACCCTGGACTAGGTGCAGATCGAAAGTTACCATTTTGGGCGAAGTACATCTTCAATATTAGATCTGTCTTACATGGACGGTACAACCACATCGTCGAATTTAATTGTTGAGCTATGACTTGAATACTTTTCTGATTTAGTTTGGTAATCAAAGAAACATATCTTGCATAAAGATCAGTCAGCACTATAAAAAATTCATGGAGCCGAACTGATTGTCCCAGGATTAGCCTGAATACCCGGTACTAATAAAAAAAAAGAGAGAGAAAATTGCATACATACATACAATAACAAAAGAGACATTAAGGTCGAGTGGAATTTGAATCAAACTTGAGAGTATGAACACGAAGTACTTTTGTACAAGAAGTGATTAAATTTGTTCCGAACTCAACAGATTCTCTTGCTTGTTCAATCTCACAATCACTTGTGTTCTGCATATGAGCATTTGAAAAACAATTTCTCCTCTTTTTTTTCTAGGATATCAACAGTGGAACAAAGAGGGAGTTCAGCATTCCTCATTTTCGATTTGCCATGCATTTTATCTTGTTTTCTTCACTGTGTCTATCTACAGAATCACTAGAGTTCGACGGTGAAAAAGAAACTTTGGTGCCTTCGGTATCGATCATGAGGAAAGTAAACCCACTTCTAAACTTTGGTGAACAAAGTTATCTTGGAAGAACTCTGAGGGGATGGACGCAGGCCAGTTCTTCTTGGCAACAGACTTGTACTGGAAGAACAACAAATCAAGAATGCGTCGAGAGAGAGAGAGCTAAAGGATTGAAGGGAGTTTCAAACAAGATATTTACCTTGTGCCGACTGTATTTTTCTCGGATAGCAGGCAGGATGTTGCCTGCGCTGGTGCATAATAGTTTATGTAGTGCCTTGATGCAGTCTGAGAGGTCAGAAGGTTTATATAGTGTGTAATGGCTCAGTGTGGCATTCTGCATCATTAGCCACGGCAAAACATAATTAATCTTAGTAGGAAAAAGGAAAAACATGATAATGCATGAACTGGAATGCATTGTGAATCAGTACCCAAGGTGTATTTGCTGGTTGCAATATGAACTTCGCCAAAAAGATAGCAGAGGCTGCTACTAGTGATGGAGCATAGCGAAGCATACTGTACTCGAGCAGCGAGAGCTCTGCAACATAACTGGCAAGAAACTCGAGTTGCAATGTAGGATGCTGGGAAAAAGAATGCGATAATAAATTCTTTGTTTCAATGTAGAAACTGCAAAGGAAACGCAAGTGATGGGGTTTACCTCATCAGATCCTTGAGCAGCACGGACAAATCTCCTATTAATTTCCACATCAGATATGATGATAATGAGCAACGTATTCACGGACAACGCTAAGCTAATCTATATTGTTCAAAGTATTACCTCAAGAAACATTTGGTAGTCGGGACTGTCATTTCAAATTTCAAGTAATTCAGCACTTTGGATTCCATTTGCAAAAGCTGTGCACCTTCGTTATGAATGGACAGCCCAAACATGCATCATAAAATCGTAAACTGGAGTTACAGAGATATCTACCTCATTAATCGAGTAAGTATTGTCGGTCATATTGCACAAATCTTTAACTTCCGGGGGATGTATCTCCTCATATTTTCTGTGATAACAACAAATTAAGTTATTATGAACATAAAAATCTAAAAGTACTAAACACCATTCGACAATCCTTACGCAGCAATTAGCATGCAAGCAACACCAAGAAGTTGCAACTCTTGACGGTCGATTTCATTTCCAGAAAGATATCTGTCGATGTAATTAACAGTGAGATATAGTGTCTCAGGAACCATACAATACTCTTCTGCAACCTGTAGTCAAATAGGGCTAAAATTATTCCATCTAAATTGGAAAACAAAAATAAATTAACAAAAGCTGTCAATCAGCATGGATGTACCTCTACAAGCCATTCTATTAGAATGGAACGCATATTTGCATTTATATCCTTCTGAATTGTTTCCATGAAATCTATTGAAGGTCTTTTCTTAGTCTGTTGAAACAAATGTTGCTGTATTATCCAGTAGAAAGAAAATACTGTTCATAAAAAATTCATGTTATTTGTGCTAACATGTCCAGGCTCAAGAATGTAGTGCTGAATTAGGAACATTTACTCTTTAACACGAATATGTAATTGATTCCAAGAACAACGGAAATAATCATCTTACCTGGTAAATAACTGTTGTTACAAAATTTAAAAGGTTTCCAGGAGTATAAAGTAATCAAAGCAAACATAAACTAGCTATATACATATACATATATACATACATACAAATGCCTATCTAACAAATTGTAGCACTTGAGAATTGCCTGTTTGTAATATTTCTTCCACTTAGCGTTTAGTCATACAAGTTGAAATTATAAACAAAAGCATAACTGGCATTAGTCATAGTATGTAACAATTCAACTGTATAATAGAATCTTCAATAACTTACAATGAATCACAAAACAATTTACCAAGGTCAGGGGTCTTCAACCTAACTCAAGGCGTTTAATGATTAATCTAAGTTATAGACAGCACAAATGCTAAGGCCAAGCTGTTGCCAAACATGAACTGAAGATATAACTCACTTTCATTGTTTAGGACAAAGGACTAAAGAAACTACTGAGAATAAATTAGAACAATTTGTATTTGATAGATTGAAGAAATTTAATAAGAAGTCGGAAACCAATTCACCGTCACAATTAAATGTCAAGTATCTGCTGATAATTATCATAATAATGCAAATCCAAATTCAATATGACATCAAGATAGTCAATATACCCTTCTGTGGGATCCCGTATGGCGGGAGTTTAGTGCATCGGACTGCACTTTATCAAAATACTCAATAAAAGATCAGCATTATCAATGACCACCATGTGAATAGTAAAATTTATATGTCCATCATAATTTCAAGACCAAAAGAGAGGAAGCTTGGTATGTTAATAACTTTACTACATATATCCTGAAGAGTTTAGCACCTTATCATATGAAAATCCAATGATCAAACAAACTTGGAGCTAGAAAATTAAAAACCTTAAAAATTATGATATTAGAGCTGATTATACTTATTAACAAAT
Organism: Wurfbainia villosa; assembly: GCA_025175895.1. Classification (NCBI taxonomy): domain Eukaryota; kingdom Viridiplantae; phylum Streptophyta; class Magnoliopsida; order Zingiberales; family Zingiberaceae; genus Wurfbainia; species Wurfbainia villosa. The sequence continues at coordinate 44,257,680 of CM045991.1, read as the reverse complement.
AATTAGCAAGGAAATTCATTATAATAAATCTGCAGGGTGCATATCATAACCATGATCAGCATTGGTGCTTTAAAATACCAAAACAATATTTAATACTGAATAAGGAATAATTGTGTTCAGAATATATGTGTATATGATCATAAATTATCTGAAAATATCAGAAAACATGAAAGAGAAGTTGGACAAAAACCATTAGAAGAAGAAAAAATATACAAAAAGGGAAAATTCTCACCTCAGCATTCCGTAAATTTTGATAGATATCATAGGCAAGTGTACAGCATAACTGAGGATCATTGCTGTTTGTGTCAATATCCACAATATCTACTCCCATCAGCATAGAACCATTACTCTTTAATTTTGATTCTGATAAATATCGTCAACAATATCGATGAACAAATTAAATAAAACTTTAAACTTAAAATATTGATTTTTTTTTACCTACTTAAGAGCTAAAACTTGGAAAAATTAAAGCTTTGCAAAAAATAAACAAGAAACAGGTGATTCAAACAGCAGCAAAACATAATCAGAGAATTTAACTAATCAAAAGCACCTGCTATAGCCACATGCTCAGGGATGTTTAGATTCTCATTTGCTCGTCTCTCCAGAGTCGTAGCCAGAGAATCTCCGTTATCTATACACTCAAACTCAGGGCTTTGAATCGAGTTGGATGCGGACATTGATGAAGCAGAATCCACAGAGAAATTAGGTGACTTGAGGGTAGTGCAGGGTGCAAGGCAGGCAACAAGTGTAGGTTTAGGCACATTGTTCTGTGGCAGGGAACTTATGTCTCTAGATACAATCACACTTGGTTTGATAGTAGCTGAAATAAATGAAGAGTTTCGACTCAATCCCGAATCACAATAACTAGTGGAAAACCCCTTCTTTAACGTTGAAGTTGATGTTGCGGCATTAACCTGCTTGTGAATGGCCAAAATAAAACTGATTAGCTATGTACTAAGATACGTGTGGACAAAGGAAAAAAATGAGAAAAAGATACTGACATGCTCCCCCTTAGCACCTACTAGTCTTGGAGTATCGCGCAGCACATTGCTCTCTTTGCTAATGTCCCGAAGAGCAACCCTCTTCTCTCCCTTCTCCACCCTGGCATCCTGCAGCTTGGCGGCACCCTCCATCCTCGGGAAACACGCGTAAGAACTCTATCCTTACAAGAAGCAACCAATATCAAGCAAGAAGGAGGAGGAACGCGACGAAGAATAGATCGCCAGAGTATTCGAAAACCTAATCTTGCGGGTTAGGGTTTCGGGGAGGGAATCGGGGAACGTATGCGAGCTTCTCGCGGCTTGAACGAGAAGGACAACAAACGCGGTGAGGTTTTTTTTTTATCACTGTATTTTGTAAATTAATTAGAAAAATTATTATTATTATTATTATTTTGGAGGGAAAGAAATTAGTTTGAACAAAGAGCCATCTGAACCGTCCATTGGATCATCACTTAATCTATCAGTAACTTTGAAGGTCAATAATATGTCCCAAACTCATTCCCAACGTTCAATATAATTGTCGATTCTGATTGCGATTTGATCGAATTGTTGTTGTCAACATCGTTGACGGTCATAATTTTCGATCGGATTATAATCACAATCTGATCGGACGGACGACGACGACGACGATCCCAATAAATTCAAAGGTTAGTTATAGTGCTCATTGGAGCAATGTCACACTGGATGACAACACTTTGCATTCTTAATTATTGTATATTTTGTTTGATCCAATAATTGATATATATATATATTCTGATCTTTTAAAGTTCAAAAATTGAACTATAGTGTTTATCCAATCAAATGATAAATAATAAAAATATTCACGAGTAAAACTTTGTTACGTTGGATGCTCAAAATGAGCGTCCAATGTGAGCTCTCATTGTTCATGCAAGGGGAGCTCACGTTGGACGCTCATTTTGAGCTTTAGCATAAAATTTCTTTTATATATATATATATATCTTGCCCACTTCATCTGTTCATGCCCATGTACGATGCAATCTTGATCGTTGATCTAACGTGATTGAGCAATGCATAGTTCTCCCGTGTGAGTTGGAAGTTTGCTATCATTGGCAGACGATCGGATTCCGATCATAATCCGATCGAAATTCGATCGTCGTCAGATCGACACCGGATTCCAGTCGGACATTGGCCGGAATCCAATCGATTCTGGCAAAGCGCTCGCGATTGCGGCGCTAAGTAGCCGCGCAGATCGCGCAATGCGATCGATTCGGCAATCCGGATCGAAATCCAAGTCGTCGACATTGGATTGGATTTGGGCGACAATAGGAATCCGGTCGATTAGCGACCGAAAATGATTATGATCGTGGATGCTAGTGGCCACGACACCGCGGTCGCGATTGCACCAGATTTCGATCAGGAATCGATTGAAATCTGGTCACCGTCCGATAGGGCACTGGTGACGCTTTGACGGCGATCGAAATCCGATCGTTCACCGACGATTCTGAACTACAGTGGTCAGGCGAGAAGAGATGCACATGTGATGTTATTGTGTATTTCTCATTTTCACACACAAGCATATAACAACTCATCATGCAAAAAAAAAAAAAAAAAAAAAAAATATATATATATATATATATATATATATATATATATATATGTTCATTTTATAAATTATAGTCTTTAGAACCAAACAACAAAATAAATTTAAAAATATAAATTTTTTTAAACAATCAGATAAATTCGAATTAAGTAAGAGTTCGATAGTAAACTTACGTTCACATCAAACTCGAAGCAAATTCAAAACTAAAAGAAAGAAAAAAAAAACAAAACAAATCAAACTCGAGCAATATCGTTTACTCACTCACGATTCACGAAGACCCTCTTCATTAATTAATTAATTTCGTTTAGAGCACTACGATTGGAAGGCCGGCCGGGAAGCTAATACAGTATAGCACTTCTTCTCAGGCAACAAAGACGATCGAAAGAGCAGACGGTCTACAAAACAAAGGGCGCTCTTTGTGTCTACAAACTATCTACGCTCCAACACAATCGAGAGGCCGGCGATCGTGCCGCCGATGATTATCGATCAATGCCGAGCTGCGGGACTTTTCGTGCCTTCTGAGCGCTCCACCAAGTAACAAAACTTCTTGCCATCCTCCTTCACTTCAGGAGGCTTCTTCACCATCCCCCCCCTTTCAGCCTCGCAATCCCAGCTCAAGAAATCCGACAGACTCATCGATGGAGTCGTCGGCTCCGTTTCTTCTCTAGCATTCAGCATGGGTTGCCTCTCCTTCCGACCTTTCGCCAGAGAATTCGCATGTAGAACATCGTCGATTCGCGAAATCAACACGAAGGCCAAGCTTTCCAGGATCCTCGAGTAGCTCTCTAGGATTGCTAGTCCTACATCCTGTCGATATTTAGAATTTAAATGCCATCGACATGCATGCTCGAGGAAGAAGAAGAAGAAGACGATAGATATGGAGCTGAAATATATATAGTTTGGTTTCGAATTAATTACTTTGTTGTACTGGATCTTGCTTATATCGAGAGCTGATTGAGGGATGGCGGGAAACCTTTGCTTGATGAGGATCAAGATGATCTCGGCTCGCTCTTCGAACAGCTCCCTCTTCCCCAAACTGACCGCCGAACTCCAAGAGTGCTTGCCTTCCTTGTCTTGCATTTTCCTCTTCCAGATCACAACGGAGGCCTCGATTCTGTTTTTCAAGTCGAGAATTTTGTGCTCCGTCGACAAATCCATCATGCCGAGGAATTCTTCGGGGTCGAAGACGTCATCCGTGATGCATTTGTAGATTGCATCTCCGAGGCTCGACCGCCCATTCTATGACCAAATCGTGTAAAAAATCAAATCGATCGAACAGTAATTTCAATTTAGTTCAGAGTATGAATCCACAAAGGAGAACTCACAGCTAGCGGAATCACTTTTATCAGCAATTCTCATCTCGTAAGCAAATCAAGATCAAAGTCAGTCAGTCTTACCTTCGGAAGAGATTCAACGTAGGCTTCAGGGACTTCCATTCCCATGAGAACTTGAGCATTGATCGCCATGGCTGCCTTGTGAACCTGTGAAGCTGAATCTTTCTGGAACTGAATCCATCTCATGGACTCCTCTGGGAGTCCATTAGGGGGGACTCTCACCGTAGGAAGCCACCATTTGTCGTCCTTCCTCCGATCGACATCTCTCGAATCATACCAGAACATGTTCTGGTCCTCGAAGTCGTCGAGGGAGCCCTGAACGAGGATGGAGAAATAAGAATCTACACGAGAGCGATTCGTTTCGCTAATGAATCTTCTTACGATGAGCATTGCATCTAGCTTGCGAAGCGCAGGGATGTTCATTTGAAGATCTTTGCGTGGTTGCGTCGCCATTATCTGCAGGAAGGGGAAGCCAACTACCGCAATCGATCAGGATACAAAAGCAAGATCTAGAAGAGGTAATTAAAACAAATTAAGAAAACCTCTATGGTAATCCCATCCTTTGATGTTTGTCTAGAAGGAACAAACTCAACGATGTGATCGGTCACAGATAAAAGCCAGTCGATTTCCCTCCTCCACCTCGCCTTTCTTTCAGCAGGCATCGGCTCTAAACGTGACTGTTCGCTAAAAACAGATGCTGATCGATTGTTTCAGGAGCATAAAAGAAAATATATATCACTTCTTCTATCAGTTTGAGAGGATCAAACAAACCTACTACAAATACACAAAGCTGTTTGCATCGAAGAACAGTTTTCTAAGTCGTACTCGTTTATCTTCGTCGTGTTATTCAGACAAAAATCTTAGCATTAAAATTGTTTGTTTCACAATAAATCTCTTACAGCACCAAAAATCCTAATCTTATTCAAAGAAATGGAGATCGAGGGAAGTGAAAAGTACCAGCTAGGTTGGTGAAGGCATTGGACAAAGCGAGAGCAGATGAAACACCTCTGCCACCGCCTGACATATCCTCGCCGAGAAGCAGCTTTGCATATCTATCTTTCATCAACTCCAACTCTAAAGAAAAAGAAGGCATAAAACTGATGAATCATCATCATCTAATCGAGCTGTGCCTGTGTTTGTCGTGACTATATGCGATCAGCTACATTGATCTCCTCTATGTAACTGTTCATCTTCAACTTTGTTGGTGATTCAGTTTGATCAGGTCTTGTGATGCTTACCAGAAGGAGTTGCGTCTCTGGCGCCTGAATCCTTGCTCCGCCGTGGCCTCGAGCCGATGCCTGCAGCCGAGCGGTCAATCTGCAGCGCCCTGCGAGGGCGGCCGGCGCCGGCCTCCCCCAGTCCGTGGAAGAGCACACCGAAGTTGTCATCATCGTACGCTGGACCGTTCCATCCCACACCCTCCAGTATCTGACTCTGCACCTGGTGCACAGCGGCGCCACCCTCCTCGTCGTAGGGTTTCTCGAGGCCGCGCCCTCGCTTGAGGAGCCGCACCATCAGCAGGCTTACCGTCCGGACCCTAGCCCATACGCTCCTAGGGTGCGCCAACTCATCTCCGTTGCTCTCGGAGGCGAGAGACTGGAGGAGGGGGGAGCTCGCCGGTCGCCTCCGGAGCGGAATTTTGACGGATTGCTAAAAACCCTCAAAACGAATACCGGAAACGTTCAATCGAAGCTAAAGACGACAACTTGGTGGCTCGACCATCGGCAAAGACTGAATCTTTGCCGGCGCAAATGATCGATATCCACTTCCCTAATCGATCAGAATCGAAAAGGTACCCTCTTTGACGAAGAAAACTGCTCGGAATAATGCGGAAATAGGTTAAGAAGGTGGATCTAACTTCCAAATGAGGGAGGAATGAGGATTTGAAGCGCGGAGGATTTCCAGGAAGAGAGATCGAAACATGAGACGCTCGTTGAAGGCGAAGGCGGGAAGAAGAGGCCGGCAACGAGTTACTTAAAATAGTAAAGATAAAAGAACACCAGATTGCTTGCTAATTAAAATATATATAGTAACTGTTATAAGAAAAAATAAATTAGTTCAACTTAATTAAAAATATTATACATAAAATATTCACAAACTTAATTAATATTATTTTCACAAAAAATTAAAATTATTATATTAATTATTTAGTAGCTCCTTCCATAAGATAGCACCCATAACATTATAATAACAATTTATAATTACTATTATTATTGTAACGACTGATTAGTGTTTCTTATAATAATTCATAAATATATATTTTTTTAATTTAAAATTATCTTATATTAGTATTTTTAGCAATTAATAAAAAGAAAAAATTTTATCTATCATTAAACATATTTATCGATTCTTCGGTTCCGATTTTGATCGATTTCGAATTTGTAAACATTGAAATCGGTTCCGAATCGATTCCAATTTCAATTTTAACTTTGGAGTCAATTTAATCCGAACCGATTCGGAATCAATTTCGAACTGATTTCGAAATTGTTCCGGACCACTTTATTCGAATTTCAACTTTCAAATTCATCTAACGTGCTGATGATCTTATTTTTTTATCACGAAATAATTTTATAGACATATTAGAATGCTAAAAATTTTCACCTTTAAATTAACAATCGAAATCAGAACCGATTCCGAAACAGTTCGAATCGATTTTGAAATTGTTCCGAATTATTTCATTGGTTTCGAAACGGTGTCGAAACGTATTTACTTTTTTTTTTTTTTAATAAAAGGTGCTTTTTAAATAATTAAAGGTATTTTAAATTTTTACTCAAATAATTTTAAACTGAAAAAAAAAAGAAAAAAATACTTTATTTGAGAAAAAAAGAAGAAGAAAGTTTGGAAATTTGCCAAAATTCTATAGATCAGCCGCTTGGTCTCTCTCTCTCTCTCTCTCCAAATTGAGCTTTCATGAGTTCTCACGTCTGCCGATGGCCGGCCATGGCCATCACCCGAATCTTCTCCACGTCCGCATCCCCAGAGGCGTCCATTAAGGCCCTGGCGATACCCCAGGACGTTCAATTCCTCGCATCCGCCGGCCGCCTCAAGGACGCCATCCGATCCCTCATCCTCCGCCGCCACCTCGACCGGCCGGTCCATCCGGAGTGCTTCGTCTCCATCCTCCGACGCTGTGCCGACGGCGATACCTTACTCATCGGGCGGCAGCTCCACGCCCATATGGTCGTCACCTGCTTCGAACAGGACCCCTTCGTCTGCAACCATCTCATCAATGCATACGGAAAGTGCGGCTTCTTGGACGACTCGCATTGGGTGTTCAGAAGGTTGGAGAGGAAAAAGTTGCATTCTTGGAACATTCTGATGGCTGGGTATTGTAAGTTTGGTTTTTTAAGTGAAGGTAGACGATTGTTCGATGAAATGCCTAGGCGGGATGAGGTTTCGTGGAATACGATGATCGCAGCGTATGACCATTGGGGACCATGCGAGGAGGCACTGAAGTTGTTTGTTTTAATGACTCGTTCTGATTGTGATATCGATCATTGTGGCCTTTCGAGTGTGATTAGTGCCTGTGCCAATCTTAGATTCGTACAGAATGGAGAGGCACTTCATGGGTTTTCTGTAAAGCTTGGACTTGATTCGCATGTTGAGGTGGGTAGTGCTGTGGTCGGATGCTATTCAAAATGTGAACAGTTTGATGATGCTGTAAGATTTTTTGATCAAATGGATGTTAAAAAGCTCTTTACTTGGAACACAATGCTTCATGGTTATATCCAGTGCTCAAAGATTAGCGACGCAATTAATTTCTTCGACAACATGCCAGAAAAGAATGTCGTCTCTTGGACTACAATTGTGGCTGGATGCTCTCGATGTGATAGAAATGAGAAGGCAATTGATTTCTACCATAAAATGCTTAATGATGGTTTGACGCCTGATTGGATGTGCTTTGTTAGTGTTTTAGATGCATGTACAGGGTTGTTGGATCTTAGAAAAGGGTCGAAGATTCATGCTAGTATTCTTAGAAATGGGCTTGGAGCAGACAGAATTGTTGGAAGTGCCTTAGTGGCCCTCTATGCCAAATGTGGGTGTTTAATTGATGCACAAAATGTACGTGATGATTTAGCTGTTGTTGATGACTTCTCATTGAGCGTACTGATAGCTGAATATGTCAAACATGGATTGCTTGATAGTGCAAACGAATTGTTTGAAAGCTTGACCGTGAAGAGTGTCTCGATATGGAATGCTTTACTTGGAGGTTATTGTGCAGTAGGGTTGTTTGGAGAGGCTTTTGCAATCTTTAAAAGAATGCAGATGAACAATAAGTTTGGTGATGATTACACCTTTGGAAGCCTCCTTGCCAGTGGTGTGCATCTGGAATTAAGTTTTGGTGAACAACTTCATTCACTGATAGTGAAGTTGGGAGTTGATTCTTCTCTTTTTGTAGCTGGTGCTCTCATTACCATGTACAGTAGCAATTTAAATTGTCAAGCTGCCGTAAGAATATTTGGGTCAGTCAGGCATCCAAACCACATTATATGGACTTCCATGATTTCTGGGTTTGCATCAAATAATTTAACTAATGAGGCCATCCATACATTTTCTGTCATGACTGCTTCAGGTATACTGCCAGATAATGTTTCATTATCAAGTGTTATTTCTTCATGCTCAAGTTTATTAAATCTGCATGGTGGAAAACAACTTCACACCCTTGCGTACAAGTTAGGTCTTCAATCAGATGTTGTGGTTGGAACTGCTCTCATAGATATGTATGCAAAATGCTGTAACATTGATCCTGCATCACGTGCATTTGCTGATATAAACAGGCACAACATTTTTAGCTGGACTGCACTGGTAAGTGGCTACATGAGATTGGGAATGCATGAAACTGCAAAGAAGCTTTTTGAAATGATGCCTGAGCACAACATCGTTTCATGGAATGTAATGCTTTCTGGATATGCAAAACATGGGTTTTCATCAGAAGTATTACAATTATACAGTAAAATGTCTAGATTAGGCCTCTTGCCAGATCTGAGAATTTTTACTTCTCTTTTAGCAGTTTGTGTTGAGTCTATGTTGGTAGAAAATGGAAAGCAAGTTCATGCCCAAATTATAAAGAATGGCTATCATGTGAATGCACAAATTGATTTTTATTTGACGTCTATGTACCAGAAATTTGGAGAATTAGGGAGTGAAAATGAGTTCACTTCTGGCTCCTTTAATTCAATTGTCGCAGATGCTGCAGATGGATCAAAACCAGATACCATATCAGAGAATATTCAACTTTTAGCATCTGCCTGCTCGAACTACTTTAGTAGAATAAATGTCCAAAACAGAGCAGATTGATGGAACCATTGTTTAGCAAGAGTTCATCACCTTTGGCATCGTGTCATGAATTTTGCACTGAAATTTGAATTTCCTCCATGACTTGGTGCATGATGGAGGATTAGTGCTTGTGCGACAATAACATTGATCCATTTCAAACATACAGGTTAGTCTTCTTGTTTTGTTTCTTGCAAAACATGAAATTGAAAATTTGCTGTCTGTACTTTTTATTGAGAATTTAACTAAGGGCCAAGAATATGTAACATATGACCCACAAATTTTAAAGCAAATGCAATTTGAAAATGATTAGGCAATGTGTACTTTCATGCCAACTTACTGCTATATCTCAACATGCTGACCGTCCCAGTGCACAAGCCTTTCATAGCAATGTTGCTATACCTGTGAATTAACCCTCGACACCCAAGTTTTATTGGCATCCTTGTAATTTTACCAATGCTTCCAATTTGCAATATCTGAATGTATAATAATTTGCGCTGAGATTGGTGATTCTTTTTTTTAATGAAAATTATTTCGAAAAACATGGTAGTAGGTTGCAGATACTCAAACTACAGTAGAATTGTGGAAATTTATTTATTTATTTTTTAAAAACAAATTGATCTTTAAGTGTCATTCACTCTTTTAACTTTACTTTTTATGCTCATCTTTGGCTTGGTTTTTCTTCAAGTGGAGAAGTTGTTCCTATTCATATTAAAACCACATTATCATTTTTGTAAAAATCATTTCGCATGTGACAAACAGACATTTTATTACTTTGTTGATGTTGGCAATTGATTCATTGCTGGCAAATTTCAAATTTAGCAGCATGGACTTTGGGTATGCTTGCGATGGGTGGGTAGCAGCATGGACTTTGGGTATGCTTGCGATGATTCATGATAGTTTAAGGGTGTACTGTGGATCCCAAACGTATTGAAATATGTGGTCTAAACCATATTTTGGTCCCAAAAGTAATATGGATTTGTTACTTTGGTCTGTTCCAGATATTGGTTGACAAAGACTGGCAATATCTTTTATTTAGCCACATTTGTATTGATTTGTGGTAGTATCAATCGACAACTAGGTGGTGGTAGAGGGAGAAGAGGATATATGTTATGATGGTGACTTCATCCATGTTTTGTCCATGATCCATCATCCTCAAGGATCAACTTCAAGATATGTTGAATTTCCATCCAACTAGGTTTGATTATGCATCTCCACAGCCACATCATGCAGCTTCATTTCTACTTTGAGTCTCATGGTTTTGATATTCCTGTTTTGCTGCTTCATAGAGGCACTTGTTTGTTCCAAAGCGATTTTATATTTATGTCACACTTTTTATGATACGATCTGCTGTCTCTTATAGCAAATGCCTTGGTCGTTTCTCTTCTATTTCCATTTCAAAAACTGTGGTGGAAGCTCTCAGTCATTCTTATGGGGAAATGCTACAGTTCAGAAAATGTTGATTTTACATGCTAATGTTACTAATTTATCAGTTCATAGTTTACATGCTAGAAGGGAGCCTTGGCACAATGGTAAAGTTGCTGCCTTGTGACCAAGAGGTCACAGGTTCAAATCCTAAAAACAGCCTCTTGCAAAAAAAAAACAAGGTAAGGCGGCATACAATGGATTCCTTCTCTGGTACCCCGCGTGGCGGGAGCTTCGTGCACCGAGTTGTAATTTATAGTTTCCAGGCAATTTGATTGTTGCTTGTCACTGGGTATGCTGAAAATTAATCCTGAATCCTGATAATGCAATCTTTTTATAAAGCTTTGCAGTTTGCAGAAGAAAATGCTCAGATGCATAACTTTGATTATCCAATACTGTGTCTAACTCTGGATCGGCTTGGGATGTATGCCGCTGGTGTTTTGTAGCAGCTTGACATCAAGGATACATATCGTATCGGAGGGGTTTGTTGTTCAAAAAAAGAGCAGCGCTATTGCTTATCAACTAAGAAAGGCCTTATGGTTCAAATACTCTCTTCTAGCATGAAACGGCAGCTTTAATAAAGATATTTGAAGTTTGGTATGATTTAAAGTTCAGATTTGAAGGAAAACAAAAGGTGAGATAGAGCCATAGGGGGGAAGAACAGATATATGTGTGATATGTATCCATTCTTCACAACAGTTTGAATCCATGATTGAGAATTTTTTAAATTTGTTCCTGAAACTATAGAACATTCATAAAGCACTGAATAACTTATACCAAAGTTGGAAATTTGTGCAAATATCAGTGTAGTAGGATTGAGGGTTCAGTTATTCTTCTTATCACTGAACATGGAGTTGACAATTGACATCTGATGCAATTTTTCCTTCCCCCTCATATTCTTTTTCCAACTCAGAAGATCTCAGCCTGACAACAGAATTAGATGAATTCATTCATATTACTGTGTCAGGGGATTCTGTTTTCGCCACAGGTTCGTAGAACTTTTCCAAACCATGAATCTAAAGTTCTTTGGGTTTTATTATTAGCTGAAAGTGAAGTTTCATGCTACAAGTTGGGGTTTGATCTAACTCTTTGATTATATTTGATGCAACAGCCATACTATACTAAAATTTCCAGCTATGTGATAATACAATCAGGTCAGTTCAATGCTAACCTCTGCATTTTACTTTCATTTTGTTGCTTCGATGCAATCAGTTAGCGTAATTCTGCAATGTTCTCCGTCGAACATCGGTTACTCTGATACTACCGATAGATGTTTCATCGCATAGTTCATCCTCTTCAATTGTTCGCTTTATACGAATGTTATTGCATTGCCAAACGCAATATCGCAATGCGTCGAGATACAGCCACACTTACAATTTGTCAATGCTTGCAGGCGAAATCGAATAGGATTAAAGAAAGCAGCACAGGATTGGCATCTTAGCAAAAACATATCCAAGAACACAACCGGACAGAGTAGTTTGGGAGAAAGCCAACCATTATATACCTCATATGCTTGAAACGACTGTCCTTTCGCGTGCCAATGTTCGAATTCATTCGAGGCTTGAGGCGCGACAAGCCGAAAGGATCGATCCGTGTGCATTTTTGTTAGAGAACAAGCAAGCTTAGGGACAAAGTTAGGACATTTTTTAAGCGATCTAGTTGATCAGAATTTGGAGACAATTCATTGAGAAGAAAGCTCAAGGCATTGGTATTGTTTTGGCATAGAACTCCTTTCAAGTATCTTTTGTAATGAAGAAAAACATCATTTTTATTGGGAATTAAGTAAAGTTATGGAGAATGGATTCATTAAGAGAAAAAAATAAGATTCATGTAGCCGATCTCAAATAATTACGATAATCGATAATACAATAAACAAAATTAAAATTTATAAAACTAGGTATCTTACAATAAACAGGGCGGATTTGTTATGTTGGATGTTTTCCGCTGCGACAATAATAGAGAATATATAATATTTTATTTACCGTGAATTTTCATCCTCATTGCCTTCTCATCGTCGGCGTTCGATTGGATTTCGATCACGGTCCAATCAACATCGGAGTCAGATTGAATTTCGATTAGAATCGGCCTCGTCGTTAGCGATCGCAATCACGATAGATTTCGATTGTAATCTAGTCAGAATTTGACCGTGATTCGGGCAGACTCCGATGCCAACTAGATCATGGTCGGATTCCGATTAGAATTCGTCGCGATTGTAGTCCCTAGTGATTGTGGCGTTGGCGGCTGCAATTCGACAAGATTCTAATCCAATCTGACAGGATGACAACAGTGACATCGATGGGTTTAGAGGTTGAACTATAATGCAGATGACGATCTACAACGATGAATTTGACCGTGGCCGATGAGCGTGGAGCGAAGGAAGAACACTATTATTCCTATGCAATCCTGTTTGGTTAGATGGTCGAAATTGAATCGTGCATAGTTACGCACTGATCAGTCGTGCAAAGTAAGAAATCTCTAAAATATTAATGCTTTTAACATTTTATTGATATAAAAAAATTCTAATTTATTGTTAAAATATTATATCAACATATTTGTTTTACTATTTTAAATCATAATCTACATTACTCGCTTGTTAATTAAAAAAAGCGGCATCATTCATTAACAAATTTTTTTATAAAACTTTAGGGGGTTTATAAAAAGATAAAAATATTGGAGGGTGTAAATTGAAAGTTTCTATCCGCTGCCTGGCCTCTATATATAGGAGAATGCTCGTACGAATTCTCAGAAATTTTGAGCGGTTTTCCGAAAATAAATCGTGATCCGCCGCCGCCACTCGAGCGATTCAAAGAGAAGCGCAGAACCCTCGTCGTTCCCGTCTCGCCCTCTCTCGATCGATCTGTCGATGTGGAGGCTGTGGAAGTGCTACCAGAATTGCCTCGCCGTTCATCCCGTGAAGACGCAGGTGATCAGCTCCGGGATTCTCTGGGGCCTCGGCGACGTTGGCGCCCAGGTGGTCTCCCGATGCACCGCCGCACCACAAGCGCACAAAGAGGTAACGTTTCTCTTTCTCTAACTTTCACCATTGGTGTTTAAATTCGTTCTTCGGTTTTGATTTGATTTTTTTTGTTGTTGTTCCCTTCTAATTCGGAAGGATTCCGTATGCGAAGAGATATGGTTTAGGCTTGCCATTGATGCTTTGAACTTAGCACGTTTCCTTCATTTTAGGGCAGATTCTTCAAGTCTAGATGAAACATTTGCTTTGTAGATCTATTAGAGCACAATCCGGAAGTTTTCCTAAAAACAACAACTTTATTGTCTGGGGCTATCACTGATACTTTAGTGTTGGGAATACATACCATATAACGATAGAATCAAACCTAGAAAATGTTCTAGGACGGTAACGCTCTCTGTTCAATCAGTTTCTTTACGTAGATGTTGCAATTTAGTTCAGCCTAACTGAGCTATCTCCAGTCATCCCTTTCAAATCATCAGAGGTGAAGCCTTGTCAAAGTGAAGCTGCAAATCTCAAAACTAAAGATTTGGTGCCACATATTCTTTACTGAATCCATTTGCATTTCACTCACTTCCAACTTTCTAATTGGACATAAGATCACTTCTTAAAAGTATATCTCATCAATATTTTTACCCACAGTAGTAAGCAGATCATTTCCCTTGTAGAAGAAGGAAAACAAACACATAAAAGGGGTGTTTTTTAGGAGTCCTTGGAGTAATGATGTGATGATCTGATCTTCTGTTTAAATGTTTAGGAGGATACTGTAACATACTGTCAAGAAATTTTAAATTGCCAAAGAGATATGAAAATCATTATGCCTAGTAAAAAAAAAGAGGGTGTACAATGCCGACTGAGCTTTTAATTACTCGAGCTTAGTTTATTAAGCAACAAATTTTCCACTCTATTCATCTATTCTTCAATCAGAACAAAACTCTTGATTGTTGAAGTCATTTGAATGTTCTATATTTAATAGCTTTATTTCTTCAAGCACGCACTCTGCTCCAGGATCCATAACTGTGGAAGTATCAAAAAGTCATTACTGTGATTGTCACACATCTTTTCTATCATCTCTATCTTCCTGTGAACATGATTCTTTCTTATCAAATCTTTATAATCTCAACCTTCGCAGAGGAATATTCATTAGCATTGAGTACTTGGATTAGCAATGCCTTGCATTTTATGACTAGTTGGAAGAATAAACTCGAGGTTGTATATTGCGTAAATGACTTTAAATTCATGTTTTCCTCTTGAAGAGGGCTAAAGTCCTTTCATCGATTCAGATGATTTCCACCACATCAAAGCCCATATGATTTTCCATGATTTATCTTTCTCACAATTACCGTGAGTACAAACCGATGAAAACCGTTAGATTGACAGTTCCAACTTTTTTTTTTGCAGAATATTTTTAGTTTTCCATTGATTCTAATGACCGAAATTCTTTCCATAAGCCTTGTCCATGTAATTTATGTCACATGCTGCTACGGTTCTAGGCTCGAGATCAGTAATCTTACTCGGACTGTCTGCCTCCTGAAATTGCAAATAGTCCATAACTATTTACCGAACAGATGTTTCGTATCATAGAAGATGACTTCTTCATGTCGCTGCTTTGGTTGTCTTTCGAGTGGAGGCCAAATCGGTTGGCTAATTGTCAGTAGCTATGTTTTGCATTGCAGGAAGCAGGCAAGGATATCAGAATAGACTGGAGAAGGGTGGTCACTACAAGCATGTTTGGGTTTGCATTCATCGGACCGGTCGGCCATTACTGGTAAGAAAGAGGAACTCTTCTCAAAACTCTCAGACCATTTGCTAACTGCTTTCATTATCCCTTTATGTGTAGGTATGAATACTTAGACCATATCGTCCGATGTCGTTATCGCCTTCGGCCCGAGTCGCTAAAGTCGGTCGCAGCAAAGGTGGTGGCAGATGCATTTCTGTTGGGTCCTGTAGACCTACTGATCTTCTTCTCTTACATGGGAGTGGCCTCCGGGAAGGGTCTAAAACAAGTGAACGAAGAGGTGAGAAGGGACTTCCTTCTGGCCCTCCCGGTAGACATGGTCATTTGGCCTCTAGTCCAGTTCGCGAATTTCCGCTACGTCCCGGTGAGGCAGCAGCTTCTCTACGTCAATCTAGTTTACCTGTTTGAGAGCTGCTTCTTGTCCTGGATCGAGCAACAGGGCGATGCTCCCTGGAAGAACTGGTTTGCTTCCAACAATAATGGGATCGCCCTCGTTTCTGATCCTGATATTTCTTGATCATACAACAATTGCTAACTTGGTATTGTTAAAAGTATGATGATATTTATTCACAGGACGCATCCAAGCCATAAGCCATTGTACTCAATTAGTCTTGGAAAGAATAATTTCACATTGAATGTTCAAGGACAAAACGTTTCAAGAACGAGTGGCACACATGGCATAAAACATGGGGGAAGAACATTTCGAGAGCAAAAACTAGTACCGACCACCATGGAATTGGACACAAACTACAGGCGAGACTGGCGAGTTTAATCTGAAGTAAAAGTATGGGAAACAACAAATAAACTAGGCGAGAAACACAGGTGAATTGGATCTAGCACTCACAACCGGAAGAGTTTTGCTGGGTTGCACGCCCTGCCACATCGATTGTATCTGGAAGATATCTGCATTCAGACATTATTCTTGAGAATTCACAACCAAACAAATTACATACGAACACTTTAAGTAAAGTCTAGTAGAAGATGATTCCTACTTGAAACGATTTTAAGTGGACGACGAAATAAAAGTTAGATCTTTATGATGCTCGAGTGGAAAAAAATGGGAAAAAGAGCAGTGATGTAAGGAGAGAAAAGATACAAAAGAAATAAAATTATGAAAAACTAATGAAGTCACAAGGTGTCCTAATACCAAATTAGATATGAGGCTATTCTCTACTCTATGCAGGAGCAACAATCTTAATCATCTGCTAACCATGTTGTCACATGAATTCGAATCCCCACACATTGCGGGAAAGTCCTCCCGCACATATAGGAAACTGCTTACCGCTAGATCAAACAACTATTTGAACATAATGGCAGATGATAAGATTGGTGCTTACATATCTTCCTCAGGTTCATTCTTTAGAGCATTCTTGGCAATACACTGGAAAGCAGCTTCCACGTTGAATCCTTCTTTTGCTGATGTCTCAAAATAGGGGATGTTGCCCTTCGATGCACACCAAGCTTTAGCTTTCTTCTCTGAGACCTGAAAAGCTTTCTTCGTAAAAAGGTAGTAAAAAATATAGTGTGGCTGACAAAGGTTTCATTTCATGACTCTTATGAAATCATGGATGAACATCAAACGTTGGATGCAAAAAAAATTATTATTGTATTTCATCTATTTGCTCTGTTTCTTAGATCTAACTATTATGCCAAAATTTATTGTCCGTCTTGCATTAGAAGGGGAGAATGTCTTACCACACGGCTGTTGCCACCATCAATATCGATCTTGTTACCCAACAATATGAAAGGGAAGTTCTCAGGATCAGATGGACTAGCCTGGAAATTAGATAACCACATGAATGTAACACAACAAGATGTTACATGACATCCTCTTTAATCCTGCTGCAAACCAATGAAGGCCAAGCATAATTTACCTGAATCAGAAACTCCTCGCGCCAATTATTCAAGTTATCAAATGATTTCATAACATTAACATCATAGACAAGGACACAGCAATCGGCTCCACGATAGAAAGCCACACCAAGGCTCTGAAACCTTTCCTGCCCTGCCGTGTCCCAGATCTAATGATTAAAACATCAGTTAGTGAGCTACCAAATAACTGCTTTAAGATAGACAATAGGAATTTAAGGAAAATGATTAATCATAAGTTCTACAAATTTATCAGAACAACAAACATATTTACAATGAAAGTGGTAAACAAGATTGCTATTGCTGATTACAAATTGTGTTTATCACAAGTGTATCCATGTGTGTGGTTGATGTTGTGGATCTATTTAGCTATGCATGCTGATATGCATGTATAGTTGTTGACACTTAACGGGTAGATGACCATGTCAACAAGCATTAACATATTGGACATTTTAAGTGCCATGTCCGAAGATATTATAACAAGAATCCAACATGACAAAATGTCTCCTCAAGCACAGATATGATTAAACTACCAAGCAGGTCATAGAGGCTCAACCGATATAGCAACTATATATCCAACAAATCCCAAAAACAACTACAAACCTATATGATATACCAACAGCCAACAGGTATTAACAACAGCTACATTTAAAATGAGAAAACTTCATACTCGTATCTTCTTATTCGAAAACATAAGGGAAAAAAATCATACACGTAGAGAACTTCAAGAGACTAGTCCTACAACTTAGAAGGATCAGACTTATGATTACAAAACATAGTTCCACAACCAGCTAACCCTCAAAATTAATGAACTAAGAACATCCTTTCAGGAAATAGAAAAATAATAACAACTTCCAATTTCTTCTACAACCATGGCATCAATAGAATACAAGAAAAAATTGTCTCCGTCAATACGTTCCTCAAAAAATCCGATTCATGCTCCGGACCATCAAAAAGAAATATTTGCAGCAATCATGAATTTTGCAATATTCTAGAATCACTGATCATAGGCAAACAAAATCATTATAAGGATGCAGAACGGATACTTATAGGAAGTGCTTAACCTGTAAAGTGAACAATCTGTCATCGATCTGAACTTCTTTGGTCAAGAAATCAGCTCCAATGGTGGCTTTATACTGGTTGCTGAACTTCTTGTTCACATATCTAACCAATTCCACCCGATCCCAAATTATACGTAAAAAATAAAATCCTTGTCCTATTCAAATTAAAGATGCGAAAAACAAAAGAGAGAGCGCTTTGAGCGTACTGATTCATCAGAGAAGTCTTCCCGACCCTAACAACGAAAACAATTACAACAACGGAACAAATTAGCGTTGAAAACCAAGAAAGGAAAAGGGTAAATTCTCGTAGCAAAGTAGAATCAAGGAAATCTCACCCGCTGTCGCCGAGGATGATGACTTTGAGAAGCATACGCCGACGGGACGCCATGGATTCCGAGGTCGGCGAAGCAGAGAAGAAGGATGAATCCTCGAGGACTTTCGATCAGGGTTTCCTCCTCGATCGCGAGATTGAACCCTAGGAATCTAAATCAAGCGAACGGAAGCTGGAGAAGAGCTGCGACGACAGCGCATCTACCACTATAAATAACAACCGACACGTAAACCGTTTTTTTTTTTACCAATTTCCTACCGGCACCATGATTGGGTAACTTACTATCTTTGACGTGGGCCCAGTTATCCAGCCAATGAAGCAGCACCTTAGCCATCGCTTGCTTTTTCTAACTCGGCTCAATTTTATTATTTATTAAAATAGATAATTATATTATAAAAGCATAATTAATTAACAATATTATTTTGAATTATTACTTCGTTAAACAAATAAATTAGGCCGTAAAACCTGTTTATAAATAACAAGTTGGCAATGATGCAACACCAACAACAACAACACTGCTTGGATTTAAGCATCAGCCCCATTACAAATTTTCGAAATCAACTTGACAACATAGTTGCGAATAACCCTAGTTTCCAACATTATACCTGCCAAACACACAGCAATCTGCTGTATGGAACACTTTCTGAAGTAGACAGCTGAACCACAACCTTCAGAACTATGGGAAGTCATGGGCAGGGATTGAGTTGAGGGAACCTGAAGATACTCGACAAAAGAAACCCATTCCTTTCGGTCATTCCAGTTCTCTTGTCCAATCGTAGCGTTGCCAATCCTGTGCAAATCTAGCCACTGCCTGCTGTTGTTTGTCTGTAGATTCGTGTCTTCGGCGCCGATACATGTCTTCCTCCGGGAGACGTAGTAGGCCTCTAACGACGTTCAAACCAAAATCGCTATTGAAGTTGCTGTCTTTGTCGATGACATGAACAAAACCCTTGTCCAGGCCAAATTCGACGTGGAAATAAGAAAAATTCTCCGGGATAACTTGCCGCAAATTCCCGCTTGTCGGGATGACTTTTTTCATTTCATGTTGACCCCACTCTTCCTCCGCTTCTTCGAGTGCCTGAATGAACATAAGAAAATTCAACATCGTTAACAAAAGCTATCAATTAAGTAGGGCAATTGTCCATTAGAATAACTTAAGCTAAATATTAGGATATAGACAGGTGAAGCTCCCATGACTAATCCAATTGGTAAGTATAAAGGAACTTGTTTGTAGTGGACATGAGTCAATTCTCGAGGAAATCATGACCTTGAACTATTGACGACCCCTCTCCTTTGCGCTTGTCAATTGGGGTCCTAATTTATCCCCCTCCACGGTAGGAGGGGCGGTGGGGATTATTAATGTGGCGGTTCCACATTTTATTTTTTCAAAGAAACAGGAGAAGTTACCTACTTAGCATGCAAACATACATCAACATGCATACTTGCAGATTTAGCAGCATTGCAAAAAATGTATATCGGCCCAAGTTTGCAAGAAATCAATTGCTTACTCAACTTTTAAGGCAAAGGTTCTGTTCATTATCATCAAAGTAATCACACAATCTAAGACTTTATTTGAAATGAACTGATGCTTACTTAGGAAAACAACTCAGAACCCAAGTATAACAGATAATAAGCTTACCGTTCTTATCATGCAAAAACAGCTAGCATCATTATGGAACAGATTTGAAGCAAATTGCACATTCAACTTTCAAAGTCATATTTCTAATTTTCTTTTTTCCATGGAAGTTCAACACAACACGAAAAATAAACTTTTGTTCCTAAGTTAACCCTTCTCGAATCAAGACTTTTTTTTGTAGAATTATGAGCAGCGAGAATACTGAGCACAGTTAACTTGGGTTCCACAACACATCAAAGTTGACCTTGAACCGTTAGTTCAACTCTGCACATTCAATTTAATGCAATTAGAAGTTCCACTGCGAAGATTAACCAGCATCATTGACTTTATGAAGGAAGCAGACATTAAATTTTCTAGTTATTATTAGGTCTTTCTATGAAATCGTCCAAAATAGCTGGAAAAAAAAAGGAAACCGCGAGCAGATTTGGCTATCGCCATAACATGCAAAGGCGACCTTATTAAAAACAAATATATAGCTAGACATGCATTAGAAAATCTACACAGAAGAGGGAAAACATCAAGTTTGCTAATAGTTGAGTAATCTCTCCTGTTGTTATTAAAGCAATTGTTACAAATGTACTAGCCATTTAAAAGGATTTCTAACCCAGAATGTATTTAAGTTAAAACAATAGTGATAAGAATGGCTACCTTTCTGAAATACATAGGTGCTTGTTCAGCACGCTCATAGGGTATAGGAATGCAGTCGAGCAAACAGTGGCGGCGCTGCTTTGTCAATCCAACAACAGTTTCAAGAAATAGTACATCCTTGTCTTGACTGGCAAACATCTTCAACAAGCGCTTCTTGAAATTACGGATCTCATCCCAAACATTTCTATCTACAGATCTTGTTGCAGCTTCATGCTGTGTATAAGATGGGAAATGTCACAATTTTAGGACTTCAGACTATCAAAGGTCCAACAGGATAAAATGAAATGCAATAAAGGAATAAATAATTTAAGCTGTTGTTCCGGCCAAAACACTAGAATCACCAGATAGCATGATAAATGAAGACACACATAAGAGAATATAATCGATAACTACAATAACTAAGATACAAATGGAATTACAACACGAAAACTTAAGCTTTGAAACAGTAAAAGGGTATGTGAAGTGTCTTAACTGCAATGACAAAATGCAGCAATATGATAACTGTAGGTCAAATACATAAAAACAGAATTCTGAAAGAGTAAAAGAGTAAAGTGTCCAACCTGCATTGGCAAAATGCAGCAATGCCCTTCAACAATAGGTTGCCACTGAGGTAGCATCAAGTAAGTAAAATTTGCAATTGACACAACAAGATGTTTTGGTCTTGATGGGTTTTCAAAACAAAATTGACAGCGCTCTTGTTGAGTTAATAGTCGTCTTGAAAAATTCCTGTCCTCAGCCACATCCTTTTTCTTTTTATTATTTTTTTTGCTAGGAGCAACATCAAAACCATACTCGTCGTCTTCACCCAAGCTGTATTGTTTGTTCTGCACTATTGTCCGTGCAAGATGTAAATCAGCATCATCTTCTCTCCTCTTGTGTTCCCTAGATGTTTGCTTCATTGCATATCTGAAAAGAAAGAAACAAAAAAAAAAGTCAGTGACAAATGAAATTTTACTCAAAATGTCAGAGAAACTTATTGATATAGGAAAAGTAAAAGAATTCAAAAGCCTCTAAACTGCAATACTTGATCAGCCTCCATTCTTCTAAAAGCTTGAAAAATGATGAAATTCAATGTAAGAAATCTACTATGACTAAATTCAGTTCGTTCTTTGATCTCTACTAGTAATAATACAAGCAGGCTATTGGAAACTTAATACAAAGTTGCAAGCATCACTAGTTCAGAAGTATCTAAAAATAGAAGAGGAAGATGGAAGGCATTAGTTTGCAAAGCCAATGGAGGAGAATATTAAGGGCAAGGAAATGAAGCTCATTTCCCAAACCCACTAATGTGGAGTACAACACCCGCCAACACAAGGAGATGCACTTGATTTTGATATGGTGTCAAAAAGTAGGACCATGCAATCGCATATTTTAAGCTCACAAATTGAAATGATAAGCAAATAACAGCAAAACTATTTAATTAGTTTTTCTCTTTCTTATGTATTCATTTTACAAAGAATGTGATCGGTATATAACTCGTACCTGTCTTTGCTTCCATGTGTTTCCACTCTAAGTGCCTTAGTGTCAGCATCTGCTTTCTCAACCATAGCTTCCATCTCTTTCTGGTAACATAACATTTCTAGTCAAACAAGAAACAAGGGTGCAATTTCTTCAAGTAAATTAGCAGCCAAAATTATGATCATGAGCATTTGATCCGTCTCTCTTTTTTGGGGAAAATCTCTATAATTTTGTTTACATACAGTAAATGCAAGTACTTATATTGCCTAAATTATTTAGAATTCTTATACCCATGCTGAACAGGACAGTTCAATCGGCTAAATCTGGACCAGAGGTCAAACATTTCAGGTTTATTAGTGCTAAGCACCTATAAACCAGATTTTGGGCTGGTTACACTGGATAAACCTGGAGCTCAGAGGTGTAAGAAAAGAAACAACCAGCCAATTCTGGCTGGCAATAACTAAATCATAAAATGGCCATCCCACTGGACTTCCTCACAGATATAACAGGTAAAGGGCATCCTGGTGCACAAAACTCCATCAATACGGGATCCCGAGGAAGGATATTTCTGCAACTTGAACCCGTGATCTCAAGATCACATGGAAAAATTGAAATAAACTCTTAAATTTAACAGAAAATTGGGGGATAGTTTTTGATGCATAATGTGAAAAATGAAGAACTATAAGACAGGCTGTCAAAGGGGAAAAAAATGAGTTTTGTTAGTAGATTGCTGTTGATGTATTAATTTCAAGTTTTCCATTGGCAGAAGTACAATTTTGACAGGAATATAAATCAAAGTAACATCTCACTGCCAATTTCTCAGCCTCCTCATGCTTTCCTTTCATACGAAGCTGTAAAATTTTTGCTGCCAGTTGGTTTGCACTCAGCACTGGTGTCTGTGGCTGTAAGAATTTTTCTTCATAAGCTTCACCTTTCGAAGACTGCAATCTATTCTCCACTTGATTAGTTGCCCTTGGACTTGGATTGGGGACATTTGTAGAAACATCAGCAGATTTATTTTGACGCTGAGAAATCTTCTCCATAAAGCTTCCATCATTTGCAAATTTATTTAAGTCAGATATGGCTGCAGATATTAAGGATTTGTCCTCTGCTGACATATTAGAACTTCTACTCTTTTTCCAGGACAAATCATCACGTTTAGGCTTTCTCATTTCAGGATTTTGTGAAGAATTATCATTAAATCCTCCATGTATCTGTTGAACGCGTCTTTTAGTTGTATCAGATGTATCTGGTTCAGGAAATTCACTTGAACCTTTCTTTCGGTCTCTTATAGCATGCAAATGAGCATGAGTATGGGCAGCCCTCGAAGCTGCCACGGAGGCAGTCAATTGGCCCAATGAACCCCATCGTTCTTCAACAACCTTGATGAAAAGGCAAAACCTTGAATTCCCAAATGTGTGCATTGTTCAGGCAAGAAGTATGTATACCTACCTTATCGAGCTTTTGTCCTTCACGTGCTGCCTGCTCTTTTGCACGCTTTAAGGCTTTCAGCCTCCAGCTTGCTCCCCCATCGCCAACAGCTGAAGAAGATGGTTTGCCACTAATATCTGAAATCATTGAATCATCTGGATACCCACTTCCATTATCTTTCAGATAGGGATTTAATTCCCTTGGATGCATTCTCTGCACCTGTAAGTCCAGAGCAATGAAAGACTAATTTATCCATAACCATCAAATAGTGCCAAACAAGATATAATATTTATTAATTTATTATGACTGACACAGTTAATATATATATTCTGTTAATTATTTTATCAATAATATGTTAATAATACTTATTGTTCATAATTATGATATACAATTAAAATTTAAATCAGTTGAGTTAATGTAAGAAGAAATATTAAACCCTTGCGAAAGAAAGGCATTAGACTAATTCAAAACATTTTCAAAGTATAACTGAAATCACCTCAATAGCTTCATGCTCTTCAGTTTCTTCCTTCTCTTGTGCATGACTATTCTCCATCATCTTATTTGTGGGTCTCAGCATCCAATCCAACCCCAATTCCTTCCTTACAATCTCTTCATTGTTCTGATGAAATAGGTCTCTTTCACCATCATTGTCAGAAACATCCTCTGCTTAGCAACAATAAAGCAATAAAAAAACCAATACATCGATTCAGTCCATAACTCTGCTTCCCAACTATATAAACCCATTTTTCTAAATAATAAATAAGTTTAAGTAAAAGGACAAAGAAGTTCTAGAGATGATTACTATATCTTTTTTCCTTTCGCTTCTTTTTCACTTCTCTACTTCTCTTTCTTTGTTTTCGCTTTAGCTTGCCTTTCCTCTCATTCTCTTCAGACGATGATGAAGAATCATCCGATGATTCATCTCTTCTCTTCCTTGTGTCTCTCCTCTTGATCTTATTGTCTCCAGATTCATCTGAGTCCGAATTAGAATTTTCCTATTGGAAGATCGATACTTCATACTTCAAGCAAACTCATATTCGAGAAGAATAGAAAAGATAAGAATGAGGCAAGGAAGTTACTGAAAGGAGCTTCTCTCTTGGAATGATTTTGATTCCAGAAAACATCGTCTTGCGCTCCTTCTGTGCTGTGAATGAACCAATCACGAATCAAAAAACTATGCAAGGTTTAAACTGTACTCAATTAAGGAGCAAAGAAATGCTCCCTGACAATCTAGTCTACGACGAAAAGACAATCTTATCAGTTGAACATCAAGTTCAAGTCCAAATCTCTACGAAAATAACGTCAAACTAGAAATAAAATGTTTGGAAAAAAAATTTAAGCCAAGGTATCTAGTCATCCACATAGCACGAGTCATGCGCCCAACAATGAAAGGAAATTAAAACTCCAAAGTCCGAATATTGATGTCATGGTGTAACTCTTACAAAACATATATACAAAAACACGGAGGCACGGCGAAAACATATGAGATAGGAGACGGAAGAAGAGAAATGAGAAGAGGGATGCGGCAACCGCGACAATCTGAGAGAGAGAGAGAGAGAGAGAGAGAGAGAGGGCGGGGGAGAGAGAAACTAAAACTCGAGATAGAAGGGAAGATAGGGGAGGAGGAGTACCGGAGATGGGATGCGGGCGGCGGTGGCAATCGGCGGCGACCAGGAGGCGGGCGTGTGAGGCAGCAGCGAGCTTCCCGTGCTGCTGCCGCCGGTCGAAGAACTAATTCCTAACCTATACCTAATCGATTCGTCAAAATAAATGTAAATCAAGCTCAATTTAACCGACCTAAATTTAAATCGGGCTTTCACTATATCTTTAAATTTTAAAATATCAATTTAATTTAAATCGACTCCACTCCATCTTTGAAAAATATTTTAAAACATCAGAAAAAAAAATTACAGGTAGAATATCATGTTAAAAAAATAATAACAAAAATTATCAAATAATTTTAAATAAAATTGCATCACTTTCGTATTTATTATTTTTTTAATTGACATTTAAATATTTGAATTTTCGATCTGATTAATTTATGAAAATGATCAGTCTTGTCCGATAAAACTTCGGAACGCTTCATCAACGATTGAGTCGGATAAAATCGAAATCTAAATAATCTTTATCGACCACTAAAAAGAAATCAGAAAAATATTTACAGTGATTCAATTCAAATTCTGCAATCGCACTATCTCTAAATAACAATTTAATCGAATGAATTTTTAAATTTCAAGATCATTTGAATAGATTTTTTTAATTTATTGGGATGAAATATCTCTTTTGTTGCAATGGCTCCATGTCCCTTAGACCACTTTTATATTTAAATTTTATTGGGGTCGTTGGACATTTGGGGTCGGCACGTGCGTAGGAAGTGACTGTCTCACTGCGTCGTTGACATATATGTGCATAATTATTTTAAATTTATGCTTTTTTAGAAACATTTATTATTATGCACCGCTTGTTATCCACGTGTCGTTCACGTGGATGCCATGTTGATGGCGTCAGCTCTAAAATTATCTAAATATAGGGACCAAAAATATAGACAAAATTAAAAAAAGTGACTCTAATTATCTATAATGCTCTTCGTTTAATAATTATTAAAATGCTATTTTATATAAAATTAACTTTTTTATTTTTTTCACCTTATAGTGGCTTTATAGATAATTAAGGGCATTTTAAAAAAAATTAACCAAATATATACACGTAATTTGATTAAATAAATAATTAGAAAAAGCGTGTTTCCACCGATCGCATTTTTAACTGCTCCCGATCATCTCTCTCTCTCTCTCTCTCTCTCTTCAGTCGCCGTCCTCCGGAGCTCGTTAATGGCGGATCGCTAGATAAAACTTCTCCAGGTTTGTTTTTCTCGTTAATATCGTATCTGAATATTCTATGTCTGCGGCTTGCGGGATTTGCTCGGATCTCACATGGCGTCTGACTTGGATTTCTCTCTGACGCCCTTTGTTCATTTTTTATCGCCATGCTCCGCATGAATCGCGTCTCTCTCTCTCTCTCTCTCACACACACACACACACATCAGTGGCTTCGTTGGCGCTCGCGGTTCGGTGAGTAAATGGTTTTGCATTGAATGTCGCCACCGCTGGTTTGAGTTTCGAGCCGAAACCCTGGTAGGGCGCTGCACCTGGTGCTTTCGTCGCCGCCACGCCTTCGCTTCGGCTTCGCTACCACCTACACTCTTTCTTAATGGCTACGGTGTCTCCTTCTCCCTCCCTGTCGCATTATCATGTCGTTCGCACGAGTTTCTAGTTCAGTTTGCTCAACAAGAAGGGGAGAAATTTGAGGGTTTTGTGAATTGGTTCGTTAGAAACACTGTGCCGGAGGAAATGGGGGGAAGGATCGCTGTGATTTGGAGTTAAAGCTTGCTTCTTTTGCATTGTTTAGGTTTTTTTTATGGTTAATTTGTGGTTTTGCAAAAGCAAATTGCAGAAAACTCGAGGTTTTCACAGTGCGACCGAAGATCTCTCTCAGTCTTCGGCACGAAATGGGTGGGAAGAGAATGTTCTTGGTGGTGTTTGCTGTCTGGTTATCGACCTTCGCCGCCGGATCCAATGCTGGCAGTCTGGTGGAGGACAGACAGGCGTTGCTCGATTTCGTCGCCGCCATCCCCAACAGCGGCGGCCTCAATTGGAGCCTGGTCATTTCCGTCTGCGGTGGCTGGAAAGGCATCACCTGCAACCCTGACGGCTCCCGCATCATCGCCGTCCGCCTTCCGGGGATCGGCTTCAGCGGCCCTGTCCCGCCCAACACTCTCAGCCGCCTCTCTGACCTCCAGATCCTGAGCCTCCAGTCCAACAACATCTCCGGCCGCTTTCCGGTGGACTTCGCCAACCTGACTGCCCTCACCGAGCTCCACCTCCAACTCAACAACTTCTTCGGCCCTCTGCCGTCAGATTTCTCGCCATGGGAGAATCTGACCGCGCTGGATCTCTCCTTCAATGGCTTCAACGGGAGCATCCCTGCTACCATCTCCAATCTCACTCATCTTGCTGCTCTCAACCTCTCTAACAACTCCTTCTCGGGTCCAATTCCAGATCTTGAGCTCCCAAACCTCCTCTTGCTCAATCTCTCCAATAATCATCTTAATGGTACAATTCCCAAATCCCTCCAAAGGTTTCCAAATTCTTCTTTTTTTGACAACGACTTGTCTCCTACATACATTTTAGCTCCATCATCACCACCCCCACTGCCTCCTGTTCCTTCTCCTTCTCCTTCTCCGTCTCCTTCTCCTGTTCCAAGCTCAATATCAATGAGGAAGTCAAATGAATCTTTAATTCTTGGAATTGCAGTTGGGGGATGTACTTTACTGTCTCTAATACTTGCACTGCTACTCTATCTGTTCTGCTCAAGGAGGACAGACAAGAACTTGGTGTTGTCAGGGAAACGGTCCATGGAGGATCGATCACCGGAGAAGGCAGTGTGCCGAAATCAGGAAGCGAACAACCGGCTGGTGTTCTTCAAGGGCTGTGCATTTGCCTTCGATTTGGAAGATCTACTGAGGGCTTCTGCCGAGGTTTTAGGGAAAGGAACGTATGGGACTGCATACAAAGCAGTGCTAGAAGACGCGACAATGGTGGTGGTGAAGCGGTTGAAGGAAGTTGGAGTTGGAAAGAAAGAGTTTGAGCAACAGATGGAGATGGTAGGGAGGATACAACATGAGAATGTAGTGGATCTACGGGCATATTACTACTCCAAAGATGAGAAGCTCATGGTGTATGACTACTTCAGCGAAGGCAGTGTCGCTGCCTTGTTACATGGTATAGTACTCTTCATTGCTTTTGCTCTATGAAGTTGATTCAAAGTATCCCTTTTAAGATATAACCGCGAATTGCAAGTTTTTGTGCTTACTTGGTTGTATCAAGGCTATACATTGTTAATTTAGGTTGAAAAAAAGTCAACTATCAATCGTATTCTCCGATTATGAATTGACAAAATTTTGTAGTCTATAGTCAATCACTCTTATCTAACAGAATTGTTGTTATTTTTTTAACTTTTGAATTCTATACCCTGTAACTTTATGGTCAATGTTGGTAATGTTAGACATAACTCATCTCCTATTTATGATATTATTAAATCTCATAAGTATTACTTAGAGTTCGACGACAACTTTATACTTCAATGATGCAACCATACAATGCAGAGTCTTCCTTCTCTTGGAATGTATAGTAATTTTAGCAGATAGATAAGTGAACTCTTATTCGTGCTATTTTTCGTTGGACTTTTGTACCATTGTGAATATTAATCTATGAAACTCAATCCAATTACTTTCGGTATGTTTATTATACTCGAACAAACCATGATTTCTTATAGACTTGTCGCTAAGTGCATATGTTTTTTTTCCAGCGAATAGAGGACAGAACAGAATACCCCTACATTGGGAAACTAGGCTTAATATTGCACTTGGAGCAGCAAGAGGAATTGCTCACATTCACCTTGAAAATAATGGGAAGCTTGTTCATGGAAACATCAAATCGTCCAATGTTTTCCTGAACAGGCAGCAGTATGGTTGTGTCTCCGACTTGGGACTGTCGTCCCTCATTAACTCCATGGTCCAGCCTGCGCCTCGTGCAACTGGCTATCGTGCACCAGAGGTGGTTGATACAAGGAAAGCAATGCAAACATCTGATGTCTATAGCTTTGGTGTTCTCATGCTCGAGTTGCTCACGGGGAAATCTCCCATTCATGTAATGGGTGGTGGCGACGAGGTGGTTCATCTAGTCCGCTGGGTTCAGTCTGTTCTTCGCGAAGAATGGACCGCAGAGGTGTTCGATGTGGAGCTCATGAGGTATCCTAATATCGAAGAGGAGATGGTGGAGACACTTCAAATTGCAATGAACTGCGTCGCAAGAGTTCCAGAGAGGAGACCCAAAATGGCAGAAGTGGTCAGGATGATTGAAGAAGTCAGAAGGATTGACAACGGGAACCGGCCATCAACCGAAGCTGGATCAGTGGGCACAGCACCGACAATGATACTTCATGCCGAAGAAGAACCGAGTCCACAATAAGGCCATGTTTTTCTTTTTCATGCTGTGCACCATTGAAGGTTATCTGAGAATTCAATTCTGTTAGATTCTTGTGCTGCTTTGAAAATGTTTTGCCTGCCATTGACATATGACTAGAATGGTGCTGAAGACATTATAATGGTTTATTGAGGAGGAGAGTGACTTTGATCTGTTGATTGTGTCATCTATTGGTTGCCACAAGTGCAAGCATTGAAATGTTGCAGCTTTAGAAGTGTTACGATCTGAAACAGCTTATCTGTCTAATCATGTTAGATGATAAAAAAGGACTTTGTTTCTTGCTTATGATTGGTTTGACGAATGCTTGTTGGACACACAGATGAGTTGGTGGTGTGATTATGAATGGATAGATGGTTTGTGGCTGTTTTTTTTTTGTTTTTGTTTTTGTTGGGACCGTTGGTGCGCTAGAGAGGGAAGGTGTATAGTATTTTTTGATTTCGTATTTTTATTCGTGTTCGTTTATAAAATGATTAGTGCATAGCGGAATACAAAAGTATATGTGCAAACAAACACAAAGACAAACACAACATAATACACATTTTATGTGGTTCGGAACTAATACTTCTACTCCACAGGCGAGCTAGTGATCTATTCTCCCTATGCCTTCTCTTTTTCGATAACACGTCGGAGGTGAAGAAATCTCATATAAGAAACAACAAGTAAAATATACGTATACAATGAAAAATAATTACAAGTAAAGAAAACGTTACAAAATAATGTTTGATATCTATAATTTGCTTGCTTTGAATGACTCTTGAAGGTTTGAAATGCAACAGTACTTCCTCTTCAAAATCTCTTAAAAATTACTCTCGAAACCTCGATGTCAAGCTCCTAAAAATTACTGCTCAATGGTAACTTCGCCAATCGAGGTGCCACCTCGACTGAACCCTAGTCGAGGCGCTGGTCGAATTTGCCTTATTTCTGACTTGTCTGTTACAGTGTCCTCAGTCAACTATTCTAGTACAACGATCGATTGCTTTGTCGGAGCTATTATTTCTCAATCGTCTGAGCATCTCCTTAGACTTTCCAAGCACTAGTAGCCAGTCGACTGCTCTCTAATAGTAGTCGACTGTCAAGCACCTAATTCGTTTGCCGACTTACCAAGTGTTGAGCACTTAGTTTGAGTCCCAAACTCACATCAGGCAATCGACTGTTCTCCAACATCAGTCGACTGTCGAATACCATGGCTGTTTTCCGAGCTACATAATATCGAGCACTCAGTTTAAAAATTGAGCCCCACAGCGGGAGTCGTCCACACTGTCTAGTCGACTGGGCAAAACCTCAATCAATTGTTAAACTTCAATCATGAGGTTTGACTCAAGTATGATCCCTTCATACTTGATCAATCATCCTTAGTCTAAACCTAAGCCTTCTAGCCACCTTCTATCAGTCTCACGCTTTATGACACATCCGAATTCTCCACGACTCATTCACTCTTCACGCTAGCTTTTAGGCGCTTCCATTGACTATCATGCCATCGGGTACCTTCATCAAGAGGTTGCATCTCTGGGACCTCTCCATTGCCAAGAGTTTGTCGCGCCTTCGGGACTTCCCTATTGTCAAGAGGCTTTGTCTCTAGGACTTCTATTACAAAATTCCATCCTTTGACTTTCCTTACTAAATATTCATATTTAGACTTTTTTTTTTGCCAACATCCAATCAATCGTGACCTACCAGGACTCATCTTGCCAAGCTCGATCCGCGGATCATTTGGGTCTTCTCTTGCCTAGTCATCCAATCACTCTTGACCTATCAATACTTTGCTCTACTCGCTCTAAGTGTCCGATCACCCCGACCGACTTAGATTTTATTCATCTCTATATGATTACGGATATCCAATATCATTCCATAGTCATACTTTCATCTACACTCAAATATCAAAATATTACTCGAGTCTCATTCGAATCTGATCAATCATGATATGGACTAATTGCACTAATAATTTTTATTTTGTTTTTTAATCAGAAGAGAGGATGGTAAAACTAAATAAATTTATTAAAATTTAATATGTTCAGCAATTATTCCTAATATTCAAATTTCTCACGTGCTTTTCTTCGCCATTAGATTCACAGTCAGTCGGAGCACGTGCCAAAACTGCAAGCCAGACTGCGGGGCGGGAAGAGAATCCACCCGAAAATCCGCGTGATAAAATCGATTTATGCGACTCCTCGCACAGTCTCCAAATCCAATTCGCCGTCTCTCCCACTCCGCCGCCCGATCCCTCGAATCCCACTCGATTCTGATCCTTTCCCTTCCCCAGCCAGCGAGGAACCCTAACCCTAGCTCTCCCCCTCCGTTGTTCCTGATTCCGCCGTTTAGGGTTGCAGTTTGGGGCTTTCAATCGTCGAAATGGCTGACGCCTCGAAGGACGAGACCGAGCAGACGGTGACGATCGGGGAGTACATCGAAGAGCTCGAAGCGGAGGAGCTGGTATGCATCTCGTGGACAGTTCCCTTTTTGCATGTTTTTGGTCTGTGAAATTTGCTTCCTTTGGGACTTGCTCGAAGAGATTGATGATGTTTGGATGGCGATTGGTGACTTTAGGAGGCTGATCTGGTTCTGGGAGGCGACGAAGGGAAGGAATGCACGTATCCGAGTGGGTACATGAACAGGCAGGCCATCTTCTCGTGTTTGACATGCGTTCCTAGTGGCAACGCCGGGGTTTGCACAGCCTGCAGTCTCTCTTGCCACGATGGCCACGAGGTATTTGAGTTGCCAGATGATTTTTTACATATATATATTTGTTCGCTCTCCTTTGGTCAATTAAAGTCTCCTCTTAGTTGGATATCAAGTTCCCCATACTATAAGATGGGAAAGACTGTTTTTCTGCGCACTGATACCATATTAGAAGATACTGCCTTCTTCAGCTTCTCCTTTTCTGATTTTGTGTACACTTCTCATATGCTCTAGTATGAGAATTGGAGATACGAGAAAGGGAAGAAATGGTCGGTGGCAAAATGGAGACGAAGAAACTTATTTCCATCCAATTCATTCATTCTATTTCAACCCAAATCATACAGAAATAAATAAAAGAGGTTTGAGTCACTGATAAATAGAAGTTATGATTACTTTCTTCCTTTTGTCCGGTCTAACTAAATAAGATGAATGGAAGTGGGCGGAAGGAAAGTAATAAGCCTTGGTTTCTTTTCTTTTATTTCAATTATATATAATATTAACTTTGGGAAAATTGTGCGTTCAAGCTAATTGAATTTCCTTATTTGGGTTTCTTTTCTTCCTTTTTCTAGGTATAGGTACAATTTGTTCTTTGTTATTATATTTGCTTCTAAGCCAAGGCAAGCTATATATTAGGATCAATGTCTTATACTGTTATTATCTCTGTTTTAAGCCAGAGATTTTCTAATGGCACTAGCATCAAATTAAGATGAATTCTTCCACTAACAAGTTACAATATAAAAAATACCCACTAATTTTCTGTGCATTTCTTTGCAAACTCAAAATTTCTTTGTTCTAGTTTGATAGACAAACATGAGGTTTAGATATTCAATAAATTTTCTCTATACATAAATGTTCCAAATTAAGTATGATTTCTGAGTTCAAAACCTGGTTTATGGCATGATTTTGCAGCTAATTATTTGCTGATAGCATGCTTTTAGGGTATCAGTGGGTCTTTCTCAGCTAATTATTTGCAAATAACATGTGTTCTCTTTCACAGAAGCAAAGTCTTATAACTGGTACAGTGAATCTTTAATCACTTGCAATTTTTTTTTTATGTTAAATTTAACTTTTCAATCAACTTTGCTGAGTATATATGGGAGATATTGAATAATTTTATTATATATAATAGTTGTAAAGATTATTTATTTGGTAATTTGAGAAATGACAGTTGTCGATACACATTCTTATAGTAAATCATGATTTGAACCTTGTTTTGAGAAACAGAACAGTAAATGGATGCTCCATTAACATCAGTACATTCAGATTAGGCATTTCATAGTATTTGTTGTTAGTACCTCAATCTAGTCTCATCTAGGAAAGGGAATGGGATATTTTTTTTGTCATTAGGTATATATACAATACTTAGACTTAAGCATTTTGGGGTATGTATTTAACATGATCACATCTATCGAGTTATAGCTTAGTTATTTTATTGTTTTTGTTTGTCATGCTTGGTATATAGCTAATTAGTTAGTTTTCTCATCAATTTGAGTCAGAAGACGATGTCCATACATCTGGCAGCAG
Organism: Wurfbainia villosa; assembly: GCA_025175895.1. NCBI lineage: Eukaryota > Viridiplantae > Streptophyta > Magnoliopsida > Zingiberales > Zingiberaceae > Wurfbainia > Wurfbainia villosa. Next base: position 44,223,701 of record CM045991.1, on the reverse strand, counting down.
CTATTTATTTTTGATTATCACGTGTCTTCTGTCTTTATATAGTTCTTATTACTGTTGATAATAATGAAAGATACTGAACAAAGAATTTGTAAATATATTGGCTACACTCTGTGACAGTTTTCATGTTACTTTGCTGTGCTATTCATGCAGTGATGCCTCTCTACTTTTAATTGCCACATGCTTATAGTTGTAATTTTAATTGTCCTACTATTTATCTTTCTGATCATATAATGTAGTTTGGTCTCTCTTTTATTTTAATAAGTATAATGCCCAGAAGCTAACAAAAGGCATTCATTTAGTGATGTTGGCATTCGTGTTTATAATACTTATTTTCTCTCAGTCAAAATCTACAGTAGCTACTTTTAGGAAGGCATGAATACTGCTTTACCTGCACAATATATAAAAATAGTTTTATCATTGTAGACTCGGATACTCATGGTATTATGTTTTGGAAAGGTTGTGGAGTTGTGGACCAAAAGAAAATTTTGCTGTGATTGTGGCAACTCAAAGTTTGGGGAATTTTCTTGCAAGCTTCATCCTGACAAGGAGCCTGAAAACAGTGGGAACTCATACAACCATAATTTTAGAGGTTCTTACTGCACGTGTGGTCGCCCATATCCTGATACAGATGCCAAAGAACAAATTGAAATGATACAATGCTGTATATGTGAAGATTGGTTTCATGATAATCACCTTGGACTTAACTCTCCGGATGAGGTTATTCTGATTTTTGCTATTTTCTCAATAGTTAGAAAGCTTGTTTCTTTCTGTCAATATTTTGTGTCTGTCCTTGTTGGTAAGCAACAAGCTTAATTCCTTTTTTTTTTGTGAAATAATGGCAAATATAAATTTCCCTAACTTCTGACCATTATCTTTGCCTTTCAACTTGTTGCACTATTATCGATCTTTTATAACAGCATTGTCTGAGATGATCTGTTTAAGCATTTGATTTCATGCAGATTCCAAGAGACGAGGATGGCGAACCCATCTATGATGATTTCATCTGTGAAAAGTGTGCTATCACCTTTTCATTCCTGAAATTTTATCCAGCTTCTATTTGGGCCTTGCCAAAGCAAAAAAATGCACCTCCGGTTCAGAGTGACACTGAGAATGTGATGGAGAATGGATGCTTAACTGCTCTGAGTACCAAGGCAATTGACAGTCATATTTCTCAATCTGAGATTCAGGCAAATTGTTCAAGTTCACTCACCCAACCAGAAAGTTCTTCTACCAAGAAGGATTCTACTTGCGAAAATGGCACCGAAGTAAATGCAATTTCAGATGATAAAAAAGCATGGCCGGAGGATCGAGGTTCAACTGCCACATGCTCTATTGGAGTGGACATTAGCGAGTCAACCCTTCCCTTGGAGAAAGTAGGACCCATGTTTCTCCTTAAAAAATGGAGAGAACTTCTTTGCAAATGTAGAAGCTGTACTGAATTTTATACCTGTAAAGGAGTAAAATTTCTGACTGACAAGGAGGACACAATTGAGGAATATGAAAAGATGGGCAAGTCGAAGAGGGAGGAAAAATTGAAGCAACAGGAAGGAGCTGAATTGAACTTTCTCAACACTCTGAATCATGTCCAGAAAATTGAAATCTTCAGTGGGATAGCTGACATGAAGAATGAATTGCATTCCTTTATGGTAAGCATTAAATGCTTCTTTTTTCTTCCAATGACAATCCCTTGACCATCTTCTTCTGATTCACAGTCATTCTTTAGTTTCATCTTCCAAATCTACTTGAAGAATATTTTGTGGACAAGAATGTAGTCATCTGTTTTTTGTATTATGTGTATCTTAAGGAGGTTTCTACCATTCAAATGAAGCATTCGTCGGTGCTTTTCTCTTCTCCAACTCAAACCTATCATTTTTGCCTGGCAGGAATCTTTCGATTCATCAAAGCCTGTGACATCGGAGGATATCAAAGGTGTGTTTGAAAACCTTGCCAAGAAAAAGAAGCAAAGGCTGGAATGAGTTTCGTCGGTATCCCTGGAAACATGGAGGTCTAGTTTAGTACCTTTAGACTTGATATGTCGAGCCATGAGTTATCAGCTTTGTCGTTGTACTGCTAACGCCGCTGCTACTCTTGTTACTTTGAGTATCATCTATAGCACATCTCTGTTAGTAAGAATATGCCAACTTATAATTGCAGTTGAGCATTTAAAATAAGTTCTTATTAATGTTGAAGGATGTATGTCTTTGTGTTGTGTTTAATGCAACAACAATTAAGCCTTGTATCACCTACCAGTTCAGCTATATTGAGTTTAGTTGTGGGTTTAGCCTCAAAACTCACTTTGTAATATTGATTGTGAGTCCTTTGAGATGTTTTACTTTGTTCATACAGAAGAACCATCAGATCATTTTTCCTTTTTATTTTGAAAGATTGACACATTATCAAAATTTGATTCACTATAAAGGCCTTTTCTGGTAAGTTGAATGAGAATGAATGCCTTTTTTTTTTTTCACTTCAATTTCATATTTAGATTGATGAATGTGCATCTCAAGTATCCAGCTATCGATTCACTCTTTCCACCATATATATAAATATAATTATGTATTCAAAACATGATTTTGCACCACATTTAATCATTTTTGTTTCCATTTTCACATGTAGTATTTTAAAGCATTAATAATCACATTATAATTTTGTTTTTATATGCATCGAGTTAATACAAGAAATTTGAAGTGAGATTTTAATGGTGTATTTATAAAAATAATATGATATGTATTGTTGGATATATAAATTACCCATGTAATTGAGAAATAAATTAATTCTAAGAACTTAAATGTATTTTTCTCATAAAATTTAATTTTATATTGATATAATTTGTTCGCAATACAATTTAATGGTTATAATATATTGAGCAGAGGAAAAAAAAATATTTCTTTCATTAAAAAGTATATTATTGGGGCAATTGTCTTTTTTTTATTATAATTTTAACACCAATTTGATAAATTCAAGTTCACAGTCCTATCTTCGATAATTAAATTGAAAAAAATTAGAATCCATTAACTATTTGAATATATCAAGAAAATATTTATAATTTAACGGTCTAATTTGAATCCATGATCGTATAATCTCTAAAAATTATTTAATATTAAAATTTTATTTTATTCGCTGAATGAATTACTATATAAAAAATTATCTTTATTTATTTTTTTTAAAATTTATCGAATATTAGTTCGATAAAAGATCGAATTGAAATAGATTTTTTGCTTTTGACACTGCACGGCGTCCACGAAGCCTCTTACCACTTTTTCCAGTCCGTGAAATGTGGATCGTCCATTCTATAATTCAACGGATGTCATGAGATCTGATGGTCTCCGCAACCCTAGTGAAGATTTTCCCGTGAGCGGTCGCTTCACCACGCGTGATCGTACGTACTCAACTCGAAGCACTCCTGCAGTCGGCGGGGACGACACCTCGAAACCTTCTCCTCCTTCCGGCGAGGTCGCCATGGACGGCCGCCGCCTTCCTCTCTCGGGGTACGACCGGAAGCTTGCGGAAGAAGTTATGTTCTTGCACTCTCTCTGGCGCCAGGGCCCTCCGCCTAATCGCAACCGCGCTCGAAACCCTACTTCGGGTGCGGATCTCCACGATCCCGGCGCCCCGCCTCCACGCGATGGCCGGAATTCGAGGCGGAGAAAGAGGAGCAGAGGCAAGGTAGCCTCCCCAGACCAACCGGCCGACGTCCAGCCTTCCGAGAGCGGCGGGTTGCCATGGTCTGTCGAAGAGTTACCACCGCCTTCCATCGAGTGGCCGCCGGAGAAGAAGCTGCGGTCTGCACCGGAGCCCGCCCCTCCCCGAACCCCCGAGGAGCAGGCCAAGGTCGACGCGGCGATCGCGATGCAAAAGGCAGGCAAGGAGTCGCAGCTCTTCTTCGAGGAACTGTACAAAGAGGACGAAGAAGGATCCGAAGAAGACGGCGAAGAAGCCATGGAATTTGAGGATGATCCTGAGAAATTGAAAATCTACACTTTCTTCATCGACATTTTCACAAAGGATTCGATCCTAAGGCAGCACTACGAGAAGAACAGCGAGAGCGGGGAATTCAATTGCTTGGCCTGCGCAGGGATCGGGATGAAGGGCTTGAAGAAGTACAACAACTGTGTCGCGATCCTGCAGCACGCGCATAGTACAGTGTCGACCAAGAGGAAGAAAGGGCACCGGGCATTCGCCCGAGCCCTGTGCAAGGTTCTTGGCTACAACTTCAATATGCTTCCGAGCCTGGTTCTCGACGGCGGAGAGCGTCTCGGTGAGTCCTTGGCAAAGGATGCCAAAGCTCAGGTAATTCTTCATGCTCATCCTTGACATGCTTAATCCATTTTCTTGCAAGTTTATATTGCTGCTGATTTGGGACGATCAGTTAGCTTGAATCATAAAACAAACAATATCTTCAGATTTAGCATTTGTGTAGAACGGATTTGACAATATGGTCTTTTTCCTTCACACTATGCCATGCCTTGATACACATTTGTTGCTTAGGGAATTGGCAAAGGTTACGAATTGTCGATCGCGTAGAGGAGAGTGAGGTTGATGAGCTAGTGTATCCTGATCAACCAAGTATTTAGATTAAATGACTACCTCGATCAGTTTGATTGTATCATTTCGAATAAAATCAAACAAAGATCGAGTCTTTACACCATGCAATCCTATTTCCACTCTGTAGAGATCTAGTTAGTTGATTGCAGTTAATTTGCTGCAATGTAACTCCACTCTGTTAGACCTTGAATTAGGTTGTCAGGATATGATCCATTTCAAGTCTCTAATCCAAGATAGGCCATCATAAATCTTCTCCACTTAAGGCATAACTTCCCCTCGTTAAGTTGCAAAATGCAACAGTCTAAAAATCACCCCCAATTGCAAGCATTTTGTTCAGGTAATTGCTTTACTATCGCCATCACCATCACCAACTTTGTTTCAAATACAGTATCATGCCTTGGATGATGTATGTTATGATACCAAATGTAACAATACACTCAAGTGAGAGAATTCAAATGCTTGAGATTCAATTAATTTTAATTCACTCATCTAAGTTTTCATTATCTGACAACTTTTCACATGGAGATAAAATTCGGGTGTCACCTTATTAAACCTTTCTCCTACTGCCGTTATGATATCCAATCTCCGCTCCCTGCACACGCTCCCTGCACACGGAAAGTTTGTAAACTTCCATCTTGATAGCTTCCTTGTTACAGGGAATCCTTATGAATCCGAATGTCACAAGAGATCTTTGTTCGACAACATTAGAACAACCGAAAATTATTTTCAAGGTCTGATTTAAGTCCTTGCCATTCAAATGATAATGCCCGCATTAATTCTCAACCCTCCATGATTGTGTGTGTGGGTGCATTCTCAGTGCATAACGCAGCATTGTTGCGAATGTGACTGCCCCTCAAAGCCTCATTGAGTAGCTGATAACTTCCTGAAAACCCATCTTTTACTCTGATATAGCATTTGTTCCCTAATTTTCAGTATCTTGTGCAGAAAGAAGGCGGCACTGAGGAGGAAAACCAAGAACATGTTGAGAAACAGGAACATGAACATGCAGTCGAGGAGGAAAACATAGAAGATGATGTCGAGGAGGAAAACACAGTAGATGATGTCGAGGAGGAAAATATAGAAGATGATGTTGAGGAGGAAAACATAGAAGCTAATGTTGTTAGCAAAGATGCCTTTGAGGGAAACATAGAAGGTGCCGTAGAGAAAACTGAGAACAAAGAAGATGTTGACCAAGTCGGAAACGAAGACGACATCGAGGAGGAAATCATAGAAGATGCTGGAGAGGAAGGGGAAGACATTTTTGATGAAGTGGAAAACAAAGATGCTGCTGCTGAGGAAAACACAGAAGAGTCTGTAGAGAAAGGGGAAAACATAGATGCCATTGAAGACGAAGACCCACCAGAGGACATCACCAATAACCTCGCAGAAAATCCACTCGAGTCGTAGATTTCCCCCTCCATCCTTCCAGTGGATGCATTTAGTCTTCTTCTCATAATCCATGTCGTCGACTGTGTCAAGATTCGCAAGCCATTTTGTGCTGCCAAGTGACAGCATCTGCAACTGGAACCCTGCCATGTTCCTTAGTTTCATTTCTGAATGTGAAAGTTTAATATTTTCTGAATTATCTGGTGTACACCCTAAGAATCTTGCCTAATGTATACGATGATCAATGGCAACAATCGAACGTTGCAGATGGTACCAAGGTAATCCACCTGAACACTGAGAAGCCATCAGAACTGAAGCAGGACAATGGTACGACAAGTCGGGAACTTGCAATAAAGATACTGTGGACTAAGAGCCAATGTCTTTTATCCTTTATCACATTTATCCTTTATCCGTCGATTATATAATCATCGTAAAAGAGATAAATTGTGATGATCAAATAATTTGTCAGACGGACAGATTATATTTTTGTTTTTAAAGGGCATCATTGTACCCCATCTAACTTGATATCTTATCGCCTCTGGCCATCGTCTTCAATAACCTTTTCCTATCTTCACACTGCCCACGTTGTTGGTCTTCTTCCTGCTCTATGAGTCACTTAGATTGTTGGTCGTTAAGGTAGACATGGAAAGTCTTTACTTCTTATTTAAAATTTTATTTTATACATAAACAATTTAATAAAATTATTGTTTAATCAATTTATCAGTTAAACGAATGAAGCGAGGCGAATCAGAATCTACGTCCATTTCTGGTTCGATCTTTTACGACGGTGACTGCATCTACGTCGTCATCTTAAATCGGATCGGGTGCGATTAGGGTCCAGATCCGAACTGTAACCTAAAAAGGCTGAACCCCGAGCAAACGCCGCCTTCGACTCCTACGCCGAATGGGCCGCCTCGCTCACCTTCTCCTCTCTCAGGCCGGCCGCCGCCGCCGCCTCCTCTGGTCCTCCCAGCCTCCTCTTTCGTCCGCCTCCGAAGCTACTCCGCTACCCATCTCCTTCTTCTGGCGATCACTCTCATCCTCAGACACGATCACTCCGGTTTCGTATTCAGCTAAGCCCAAGGATCCCAACGACGAAGGCGATCCTGATCCGTCGGCCCAGGAGGCTAAGTCTCCATCTAGTTCTCCAACTCCTTCGGCGAGTCGTCCTGGATCGTCGTTTTCCGATGGCGGTTTCCGCCCTTGGACGAGAGAGGACGCTCGGTTCGTCAAGGACGTCCCTACTTTATCCCCGGTGTCTTACGCGGCTCGCGTGGCGCCGTTGCCGGAGTACAAAGCGCCGGATCCGGAGGAGAACAGGGATGAGGAAGGGAGACTGCAGCGGGAGGCCAGGAGAATCCAACGAGGTGGTCCTATGCGGAGCATGTTTGCTGCTCAGGAGGAGGTGAACATTCCGTTCCCTACGCTCATCCCTCAGGAGAAGAAACCGCAGAAGGTTCCGATGGATTTGATTGATGCCATTCGTCTAGTCAAGGTCAGCATATTATTTCACTGTCTTCTTCTGTTTCATTATCTTAAAACTTCTTATGATTCTACTTACAAGGTTTTATTTTGTGGAAATGCTTGTCATATGTTTGATCCTACAATCATTTTTGCGTCACTGAGTTGAGGGTATGCGATCTAATTTAGGTAGAAAAAGAGTGAAAACAGTCTGTTACTATTGTCCACCCGATTCTAAATTTAATGTTAAATAAATTTCATTGGGAAAGTGCTTCCAACTTAAGAACTTATGGTGATTTATTATTAGGAGAAGTGCGGTGCAAGCTTTACAATTTGAGATCGGAGAGGTTGCAGTTGAAACTTTACTATTTGAGATCTCTACTTGTTACTGCACCAAAAGTGTATCAAAAATTCTTCTTTATATCAAATCACAATCTTCAGTATTTGTGTGAACTTGATTTAGGAGTGAAAAAAGTTTTGTGACAACAGTTAATAAGATATTGCATGTTGAAAATTAAAGAAAAATTGAGCAATCAATCAAAATCTAAAAATTAAACTTGTGCTATTGTCATTTTGACCATCCGACAATCAAGAATTTTTTTGATGATTGAAGACCTGCAATTACTAGATTCAGAGTCGATTTTGTGCACTGCTCTCACTTTGATTATGAAGGGATGTTCATTGGTTTTATGAATTGGTCATTGATTCAAGCCATTTCAAGAATCCCATCTCCTTTCTTTTTGGACTCTTTTTGCACTCTTTCTTGTTATGTTGTACGATCCTATGAGATTGTATGAGAAGCTAGCCACTGTGATCCTGACAAGCAGTTGATTTTTGGTAATAATATGCAATTTGAGACATTTAGAGAGTGAGTGTTATAGAATTCACAGTTTTATAAGATACTCATGTCATGGAAACTATTTTTTTCCACCTTACAAGGCTTCCTCACTGGCTGGTAATTGTATGAATTCCAATCGATTAAAAGATCTTGCTGATATGGTATTCTTTTATTATTATTATTATTATTATTATCTTTTTGTTGTGCGCAATCCAATTCTTGCTGATTTTCATAATTTCTAGCCATTGTTCAGGCTAATGCAAAGCGTCGTTTTATGGAAACAGTTGAAGCTCATGTTAACTTGGGTGTTGATCCACGTAGAGGCGATCAGGTTTTTTTTTTTTTTAAATACTTTTATGAAGATGATCTTAAATCAAGTAATTCGTTGCATGTCTGTCTTGCTCATTCTTTATTACTTTTTTTCAACAGTATGGTTTGTTTTACTTTTGGGGTACTATTTTGCATCAATGTTTTATGTGCTCTCTATTTTGCTGTGTTGGTTTGCATAAGGTGTTCATATGGGTAATTGGACCAACCTACAAGATGGAATAGTTGTATCTCTTGTAAGTATGCATAGATAGGTACCAGACCTATGAACAAGACTGAATTTTTGAGCCTCTTGAAGAATCTGCTTCTCTCAGATTTTTATCCATAATATGAATCCCAGAAACCTAATATCCTTTTTCATTTCCTTCAATAGTTTAGGGCTATGTATATAAAACTGATTTATGGAGGCATTAAGATGTAGGACTGCCATATCATTTGCGTCTACATGCCATTTGAGATATCAGTTTAAACTCCATGTGTACTCCCTCATGTGAGGTTGTGGGCTAATGAGGTGGACTTGTAACCTTGACGAGGACATTAAGCTTTAAGTGAGATAGATTGTAGGCTAACAAGGATTTATAGGCTCACATGAGTGAGCTATAATTAACTTGGAATCAGCATTTTGGGCCAATAGTTGGTGCCAAACGAAGTTGATGGATGATTTTCTCGGTTGGATGGGTTGTCATGATTGGGCGTAGAGATTTTATTAGTTATCAATGTTCCGTGTTCCTACAATCAGTGGATCACTCTTTTGTGAGTTAATGTTGCATATTTTCTAATTTTTTCCTCCTGGAAGTCTCGATATGTCTCTTAGACAGCATCTCACTGTTGCAGATGGTACGTGGTGCCCTAACACTGCCTCATGGCACTGGAAAGGTATCTTGGATTATATTGGCTCATATTTTTCCATTCATTTTGTTAAGGATACTTATAATCTGTGTTGGTCCAGACTGTAAGGGTGGCTGTATTTGCTGAAGGGCCTTCAGCAGAAGAAGCTAGAGCTGCAGGAGCTGATATTGTCGGTGGCAATGAGCTTATTGAAGAAATAAAAACTGGTATTACAACTTCACCTATGATAGAAAATTCTCAAGTTTTAAGTACTTTTGATGTTGCTACATGTTTCTCTTGTCTCAAAGGTCGAAGTTGGCTCGACTTTGTTCATTATTACAAAACAGTTATGCTATTTTTAGACAGCCTTTAGTTGTCATTATACTAGATGACAAACGTTGCTTTCCTATTCCATATTTAATCATTGTCCAAAGTTGAATTTCTAATTAGTTTCCAGCAAGGAAGAATGCATTCAGTTTCATAGTATCTGCTACTTAAAATCTTTTATATTTATGCACTTGTCCTAGGCCATCCTAAAATGCATTTTGGACACACGTTATTAGACTTTTCTTCCTATTTGTTCTCTGCTTGTCTTTATTATGTTTGCACATTTATTGGAGTATTTTGGATAATGCATACATTTATTTAATGCATATCCAGTTGTTTGGTTCCCCAATATGTCTTGATATTCATTCACTTTTCAGGTTCTAATGGGCATTAATGACTGTTTGTTTGCACTTCTTGTAACTATTAATTCCTTTCTGATTTGTTTAACCATGACATAAAATCTGTTTATAGGAGGTGGCAAACTTAACTTTGACAAGTGCATAGCAACTCCTATGTTCATGCCTCGTCTGTCAAAGGTTTTGTACCATGGAACCTGAGTTCTGCACCTTTTTTTTTTTTTTTGCTTCTCTATCCATGCTTCATTATTGTGCTTGTGCTGTTCTATTTTCAGATTGCTAGGATCCTTGGCCCTCGAGGTTTGATGCCGAATCCAAAAGTAAGTTTCTTCTACTTTTCAGTAAAGATTATGGAACATGCATTGCTGATTCTAAATCTTCTTTTTTATATAGTTAGGGTCGGTAACAAGTGATGTTTCAGGAGCTGTAAAAGCAACAAAATCTGGCCGTATTGACTTTAAGATCGACAAGACTGCTATTGTTCATGTAGGCCTTGGAAAGGTATGATTACTCATGTATTGATTTTGAATCATAGTAAAATGTATTAGCATATCCTTACACATGTGCATATTGTTGTTCCGCACTAGGCTCTAATTCATTTTACTGTATGGAGTGATGTTCAAGAAACTGAATATCTATCCTGGTTGACAAATCCTAAAATAGGTTCTTCTAGAACTGGTTGGAGAACATGCCTTACTTGTGTTTGCTGCTTGATGTTGTGGACTTTGGTATACGTCACACATCACATACAATTGGTCATGTCTGCAAAAGAATTTAATGAATAGATTGATATTATTATGTTGGCTTCGATGTATCTAAATATGACAAATAGTGTGATTCAATATGTATGTGTTATTTTTTACTATGTGTTTCTAGATACTCTTTGAGAGTTGGACTATCTTCTTTCAAACCAACTTAAGTCAACTGTTGCTATTGATGAAACTAAATCGTTCTTACCACATTTCCGGGTCAGTTTTTCTGATTTGTTCTTGTCACATTTTCAGGTCAATTTCTCTGAGGAGTTTCTTCGTGAAAACATCGGAGCTTTTATACACTCACTATTGGTTTCAAAACCTGTTGGACTTAAAAAGAGTATCTTCGCAATCAGTTTCCAATTTGATGAATTTTTTTATTATCTTCTGCATTAAGTGATTTTATGCTATTAAATCGGCCAAATGAATTAACTTAAAGAATGCCAGCTTTTGGTTTGATATGACAACTCATGTGCTTTTAAATACTTGACTAATTATCTACTGCCTAAAGTATTCTTTTTTCCATACTTTATATGATATTCACATGTTTCTTGTTATTGCAGCCTCCAAATTTGTTGGATACGTCAAGAACTTCACTTTAAGTAGCACCGTGAGTAACTTTAAACCAAATCCGTTAAATAAAAGTCAAGTCTGTGAAATTCCAAATCCTGCTAAATTCACAGTTTTTGTAGCTCTATTGATCATGTCGGCCCCCTTGACAAAAAAAAAAAAAAAAACAGCTAAATGTCTGAATGAAAACTACAGTTCAAAATTTAGTTAGTCTTAATTCAAATGATTGGTATGTGAAAAGATAATACCATACCAACTTGTCAGCCAAAATCATGATTTTCCTAGACTCATCTTCATTGTTTTAAAAGGCTTAAACCTAACCTGCTCATGTGGCCAGTTTATGCAATAAATGATGGCATAACATATGCTTATGGTCACCCAAGGATCATGTGAAAGTGTTGCTGGTTAACAAGTATTACCATACATTATTTACTTCATATCGAATATTGTTTAGATTTACATATATTCATCTGCATACTCATACTGCATGCCATCTACATAGGCCTATTGAAACCTTGCTAATATTCTGACAATATCTTAATGTTGGTGATCTTTCTTTAACTTTGATAACATTATGGCGGAACAAAAGTAAGGCTATTGCCTGTGCCACAGTCCATTTAATGAGAGAATCGAACCATTATTTGTTTTTCTTATACTACTGATCCTAAAACATAAGTTTAAGTTAATGGCAATTCACTCATCTGACTTATAAAGCTTCTTTATTAGCGAATAATTCACCATGTGGGAATAGATTAATGTGCCACGTTACACACTTAAGGTCTAATGTCCTCTTCAAGACTCAAAGTCCAGCTCATATTCTACAATCGTCCCCAATCAGCCTTTCCAACACTCGCTGTCCAGAATTATGCCACTTCGATGCCAATTGTGATAACTCAGAACTGACTTTCTAACTTGTCAAGCCCAACCAATGACTCAAAATACTCAAACCAACCAAGTTAATAAATACCTCACTCATCTATAATTGTAAAATTCCTTTATTAGTTCATAACTTCACAGCATGGGTTTAAATTGGAAGATAATCATAAATTCCTTTCAGCGAGGACAATAACCAGTACCTTTTTTCTGCTGTTTTTATCTTATTTTCCATTATCATATCAGATCAAGTTGCCTATCCCCTTACACGCTAGCCTTTAAACCAATAATTGCATATTTGTTGCAGATGGGACCTGGATTTCCAGTCACAATACAGTCACTCTCTTTAGCTGCTGACCACTACAACAAGGTCCATGCAAGACAATGAAAACTCAACTCTGTTGCACTTGGAGTCGGACACAATTTTGTCAACTCGCACACAATGCTAGAAGAGAGCATCAGCAAAATTCGTTGCACACTATTGGATTTGCCTAAACTTGCTTTCTCAGATTGCAAAAAAATCTGGAGGACTCAAATGAGTTGCATCCGCTATTTGTCATCAGCAGTCGATAAACAGTGCTCAGGTTCAAATTGGATTCCACTCTTTGTACCAAATTAGCATATATCATATCTATCCACCATGGCATGGAGGCTTCTTATGTGACCATTTGTTTTGCTGAAGCAGCTGCAATTTGAAGCCATCAGCATGTTTCGATAACTTCTTGTTAGTTCTTAAAAAGGCTTACCCATAACCTTCTAGTTTAATACACTGCATTCATTTCAATATTTGGCTATTTTCTCGCTTTCCTTTACCTTGCAGTGCAAAATTTCTCAATTTCTGACCATGATTTTCAACACTTTAGCTCAAATAAAGAAAGAGAGAACAGGACTTGGTATCAGTGATGCATTTAGTATACATTATGTGATTTTAAGATTGCCAGTTTGAGTCGCGAAGTAGTTTCTTACAATAGCATTTAATAGATTCAATGTGGTGGAATAAACTTTAAATATGATTCTAATTTAATATTTGGAGGATTAATTTGAAGTGGAATGTCTCGTTCAATTCAATATATTTCACGTTTTAAGGGGAAAACGGTTGTTACTGAAATTATTATTATTATTATTATTATTATTTTTTGCAAAATTGTGAAGGAGTTATCGTACGACATGAGGTTTTTAAAATACATAAATTTGCCAAATAAATTAAAAGACATTGATATGTTAATTATTTGATTAAAAATAATGTTTTATATTAAAAGACTGATGCATATCCTTGGAAATATAATCAAAAAATATAATAATTATTTGAGTATGTTAATGGATATCTCTATGGATTTAGTATTTGAATGCAATTATGCTAATCATTTAATTAAATAACAATTCTCTATGATCAATCAACAATATCAACAACAAAGTTTTATCCCACTAGATGAGGTTGGCTAATTCTCTATGATCAACAAAAAAAAGTAATATATTAATTGATAAAAAAGTTTAAAAAATTCATATGCGTAAATTAAAAATATATGTCAAGTTATTTTCATAAAACGTGTAATGATTTTATACCTGATTTACAAAATGATCCTTTAAATTATTAGTCGAATTACTAATGCGAAATTGCAAAATGAAGATGATTATTGGGCCGAAGAAGCATCATCGGCCCACATAGTATTCAATCGTTAGGGTTTTGCGCGTTAAGTCCTCGAGTCTCGTCACAGATCAGTGGCTGAGGCAGTCATGGCGTCTCGGTACAGATCGATCTCGCGGCCGGCTCTCTCCTTCCTCAACCACGCTAGGACAAGAAACGCGAGCCCTCTACTCTCACCAAATCCTTCCTCTCTTCTTCGGCCTCGCTCTGCAAGGTAACCCACTTCAGCTCGGCTCATTATTGGTCGTTCGATCGACGTTGATGGTTTGAAGCGGTTGGCGTTTGTCTCAGTGTTTCGCGTGAACTGGGGGCTCTCTGCACTCTACTGCCGCTCCACAGCGCGGTGTCCTCGGCGCGGCTTATCTCGAGGCTAGGGATCGACGCCTCCGGAAGCTCGTCCTCGAGGTCCCTGTCCCAGGGTATGCTCCGCGGTTCCGACCCCGGTGTCTGATCTGATCTCCCAAGATGTGTTCTTTCATTGCTTGGTTGAGTAAGCAGCCACTGGTTTCTCGATTCCTTCCCATTTCGGTGTTAGCCCATTATATCCTACATTTCAATTCTGTTATGCTTGATGGTATTTAAAAAGCTTGGATTATGGAGATTGGGTTGGTTCTATTTGACATCGTTTTACCTGAGAAAGATCAAAAACAGATGAACCACTTAAATTTCACTGAATTGGTCAACATTCGAGAACCTAGAAAGTATTTAGGCTTTGAGAGCAAGCAGTGTATCCCCCCTCCTTTTGTTCTGTTCTCCTTGTTGTTGGTAGGTTTTTCTCTCATCTTAGCGATTACTTTGCGTCACATACCCTCTTTGCATAGAATTGTTGAGAAGGATCGATATAGGTGCTCATGCATAACATTGACTGAGAGGCTGCTATAGAGACAACTAAGGACATCTGACTGTTCATAGGCCAACTTCTACTACTTCTGTAGTCGAACTTGATACAGCTAGGACACTTATTATCCCCTGAAAACACCCAGAATATCAGTTCGGTTCACAATGTCTTTAATTGTCTTCAAGATAACTGATTACTAGGCAGGAATAGTGCTGGAGTTGGCAGCATTATGTTATTTTCATAGGAGACAAGAAGTAGAGGTAGAGGCGAGCATGGTTCAGTAGAAAGCCACATTCCTACATATATTGCTGCCTGAAGAAAATTGCACCTAATGATGGAAAGGTAGGTCGAAATTCGAGTGAGAAAAGAAGGTGAAGACTTGGTGATCTTTGTTGGGAAGCATGTAGCATGACTGAAATGTTGGACTTCCACTGATTAATGTACAAATGCCAATTTATAGGTATTATTTTTCTTACTTATTCTGGCACGATTCTGCTAGATGCAATGATGCGGGGAATTGACACCGTTGATCCTTCACGGTGGAGCTAGCTGAATTGATGTCACAAGGGGCTATTGAATTTTTAGAAGTATTTTAAAATTGCAAAGCAAATTTATTATTTTCAATGATTCTTAACTCCTTTTTTGGAAACATGTTTCCATATGCAATGTGTAAGGAAAAAAGCTTTAGTAGATCCTGTGAGTGTGAGATGTGATGATTTTTTAGTTAGGATAAAAAAAAAATGAAGATGAAGCTTTTCAGTTTGGAGTGATAGCAAAGGGATGAATATAAACAGTAACGTCTGGTATAATATGAATATTTGATAAAAATTTGAAATTTGTACAAAAATGATCATCAAACAGTCGATCATTGTTTCTTTGATTATGCACGATACACATGTGAAATTGGGATAACAAAACTGATAAGTCGTATATATGAAAAGAGAAAGATGTAAATAAAAAAAAAAGTGTTTACTATCATGTACATTTTTTGCATCTTTTGTTTTACTTTATTTCAGTTTACGATCATTGACAAGGCAAGAAGTACTGATTTTTTTTTTTGTTTTATATTTCCTGCAGAGTTGGGTCTTTCTGTGCCTCGATGAATTTGCATTAATTGTTCTCCATATTCTGAGGATTTCAGGTTAGTTTGCTATTATAAAAAGTTCAAGCAAGATCCTTATACAATAAGGATTCTATCGAAATCATTAGATAAATTCCTTGTGATCGACAACTTGAAAAATTTATCAAAGTTAGGATGAGTTCAATGTTCAAATACTATTCAGTTTAATAGCCTGATTGTAGGCTTTCCTTAAGACGCGCTGCCAACAAAATTGCAAATGTTATGAAACTCAACTGGCTGGTTTGATAGTTTCTTTGTCTGACAGATTGAATTGTATTTGATTGGTGGTGAACTCTTAAGTCGGCATTCGAGTTTCTGTATATTCGTCAAAGTTTCATGATCTTTACTCTCGACAGATTGACGACTTTTCTATATTGTCTTTCATTCCTGTGTCCGAGTGCGAGTAGGGATGGGAATGTAGTGAGGCATTGCGGTTCAGGTATGAACCTTTCTTTCCTATCTTCATGTGGGCTGGGTTTAAGGCAGGGCATAACTAACATATGTTTGAATTGGGGTTTCGACTAATTCGACTGGAAAAGTTACGACCGGAGTTTGAACAGGTGAATCGATGATTCTGCTTTGATATAAACACTGCAGCTCCAAGTTGATGCTTCATTTGAATATTTGGTGTGTGTGTATATATTGCGTGTGTAATTGAGATGGGAAAAAAAAATCATGAACTGAAACGAGTAGAGTATCAAGATTTAATGGTCCAAGAATTTCCCTTCTTGGATCCAATTTTTTTCAGATACCAATTCGGTTGGATCCGATCGGTTTCAGATATGGATTGGCTGGTCCACTTCGATGGGTCAGTCGGATCCGTTGTCTTCAGATATGGATTGGCTTGTCTGCTTCATGGTCAGTTGGATTCATTTGTCTTCAGGTTGTGGTAGAGTTAAAATGTTACTGTTGAAGCTCGATCAGTCTCACTGCAAGTGGTCTGGATTGTTTAGCAGAAATGGAAGAATCTGGCCCCGTTAAATGTTCAAGATTGCAGCTGTAAGTGATTAGGTTTGTCGATTCTGGTTAAGGTGAATGTTATCAGTGACTATGAGCGATTAGGATTTGCCTATCGGAGAAGAAAGTTTCTGGTTAAATTAGATGCTAGCCATCAGGATTGTCCATCAGAAATGGAAGGTGGCAAAAGTAGTTTGAATTCTACGATACCCACACTCGATTGATCTTCAGGGTAACATTTCATGAGGTAAGCATTTCTCCAAGTGTTTTTTTCCCCCGAACAAAAATAGAAAAACAGTGGCAGTAGTAGTGGTGGGAAGGAATTCAGAATGCCATGCTATCCCGGTTTCCTTCTTTTTATTCCATGCCATTTCGTGACTTTCGCCGGTGTAATCTTTGTCGGCCATCATCCATTCCGCGAAGCATGTTTCGTTCTCTCTTTATATATCTCAATGCATGCAGTCCATTCCCAATCACAATATGTATTATTCTAACTGACTGCAAGAAGGCGAAGGCCAAGCTTAGGGTTTAGGAAGAGCAGGACCAACATGCTGGTGTGGCTGCCACACCGCCGCTGCAACTGCCACGGTCGATGTTGTCATAGTGGCCGTGCAGGTTGCGGATGCAGTGGTGCGCCACGCAGATCGCCAGTCATGACTCAAACAGCATTAAAGACAACATTCTTTTAAAGCTTTTTTTCTATCCCTTTCCTTAGGGGAAAAAAAAAATCAATACAAACTCAGTTTGAGAACAGTCCATTGTGAGCAGTAGATTTTAAACCTAGGATAAGTATGAAAAATGGTATGAAAAAACAGAAAATAAAAATTGTGAATTTTCACCAAACTATCCTAAGATTTCAAATTCATCATATTTGGTGCTTAGGATATTGTATTTACAGAAGGTAGAATAGAATAGCTTATTGGTGCATAAAAGATAATCTCTTGCAAACCTTGTAATGTGCACGTAGTACCTAGCAAGCTCTTATTTCAGGCAGACGATAGGGAAGTCTCGGAACATCACCAGATGCCCTTAAAGCTGCAAAGAAACATGAGACCCTGGCCATCATTGGCCTAGCGAGAGCAATTCTTCGACCATGCTTCAGTTTCTTCGTCACCACCTCAGGAGAGCCATATCCTTCTAAATCTGCCTCTGTGATCAGTACCGCATCTCCTGGAGAAGAAAAAAATGGGTAGCTTTCAACTTCCAGACTTTCCAGTTCTTCTCTCTTGAAGTCTTGGACAGCCTGAAAAGAACCCAAGGTAGGGATGGGCACTGACATACCGTTCCAATAGATGATAAAATATAAAATACAAGTTTGAGATGGCATGAACATAGTTGAGTTTTTGAAGCTGATTCTATTACAGTGGAAGATACCAAAGAATAGATGAAAAACAATTTAATTGATTTGAATATTTCTAGTGATATAGCCTTGAATGGAATTTAAAATAATTTAATTTAAATATTTCTAATGATATAGTCTTATGAACAAGGTCTAATGGATCTTATGGACAGGAACATGTTATGTGAATTGTGTTTTATGTGTCAAAGTCCCCTTGCAGTTTTCTTGTCCAATGAAAAGAAAATTTTTGTTGTATACCTGCCACTGGGAAGGAGCTAATAGCACCCTCGGTCTCCTCGATCTAACATGCTCTAGAGCAGCTGAAGGCGTCATGTTCCTGTACTTAACCTGCATTAGAAGTTTGAAAAAACAAAACAAAACAATGGAACATAAGGCTGGTTTGGTCACACCAAGCTGAACACAGCAGAAGCTGAATAATATTAGTGTTCCATCATGTAAAGAGAATATCACTTTACCAGATAGCATAAAACGATAGTTGTGCTACGGCCCCTTCCAGCTTTGCAGTGAACATAAGTTGTCCTCCCACAAGATGCATTTCCTGAAACATAAAAGAAAGCAGTTGAAGTCTCACTGACATGTTGGAATAACTAAGAAACATAAGAACAGACATCATCCAAACAGGTTACTTCTCTGCGGGTTTATATGAATGTAATTGCACATAAACGTTATTTATGATGGGGTGTTTCCTAACAATAACAAACAAGCCAACTGGCTATCTTATAAGTGTACTTGTCTCCATTGTGCTGTCTTTATGCATATTGTTCCTACTCTCTAGTTCATTTGAGCAAATCCTGATACCATATGCAGAAAACAACTAGTTTTGGAGCTCCAAGAGGTGAAGCCATGATGACAAGAACAAGAAGGTAGAAGTAGCAATATTACAAGTGCACGTAAATGAAAAAAAAAAAAAAAAAAAAAAGAGGAAAGGCTTAATATCATATATAGTCTTACTGTGAATGAAATCAACTGCTCTGCGTATATCCACAGGTGAAGGTGCAAAAAGGTAGTCTCTTGTAGGGATCACCAAGTGATCGATTCCATGGGTCTGTAAACCAACATAAACAAAATGTTAACATTGAATGTATATATCATAATATCAAATCCAATGATGGAGAGCTTGCTGCTCGCAGAACCATGGTTTGTGCTTCTAGTGAAAAATCTCAGTTAATGCATTGAAAAAGCAACAGAAAGCATGGAAGTTAAGCATGGTGGCACGAAACAATTGGTTTAGTACTTCAGACATCCACCAAAATGAAGATGGAAGCATTTACAAAACTAAGCCAAGTAGTTATCTTATGTTAACATCAATACATGATTCCTATCGAACAAGAGTAGTTATCTTATGCTAACATCTATATACGATTCCTACCAAACAGGCTATCATGAAAATTGGTAAACAGCATGAGTCTAGAAGGGCGAAAAACTTGCCTTGTATAACGATGGAGGAACCAAGGTCTCATATGGTTCATTCAACGTAACAACAGCATGAACCCCAAGCTGCCGCAAGCGAGGTACGTCTTTAGGAAATGGCACAGCCCCAAGTAAAACGAACTAACAGAATCAAACAGAAGAATGAAAAAAAAAAAACTTGAATGAGAGAAAGGTAATAACATAAAACTCAAATTTGAAGTAAAGGAAAAGATCAAAATAATCAAATAATTTGGTGCAGTTTACCTGCTAAATAAGCAATAAATTCTGAAAAAAAAATAGAAGTGACAGAAAATTGGATTATTTTTTTTCAAAAAAAGAAAAAAAGAGGCAAAAATGTAACTAACAATCACCTGTTCTACTTCGTCCCACCAGCGAAATTCTGCTTGCACCATGTTCCGGAGAACATTGTACATAAGAGTTGGGTAGAAGAGAACCCGGGCACCAGCTCCGACGAGCGCCCTTTTTGCCTTCAGCGGCACAATCTCCTGCGAGCCGGAATCGCAATATTCCTCGGACGCTCCGTCCTCCAACTCCGTTATCTTCATATCGCCCTCCGATTCCGACTCCACAGCACCCTCCAATCACGAATCCGCTCTACAGTTCCAGAAAACCCTACGACGATACCCTTACCCTAGACGATCGAATCGGATAACGCCGCGTGCAAGCGATTGCGTCGGGCGCGCGATGACGCGGTGTGAGATCGAATCCTCGAAGCCCGATCTGCAACCAATTCACCGCCGAGGCCCCGAAAAATCGCCGATCCCGGCGGTCGTGAGCGGTGGTGGTGGTGGTGATCTCATCGGAGCGAGAAAGCCGAGCCTTCCCCTTCGCAGAGGATAACGCCGTGACGCTACGTTTGCTATAAAGTCCCCCTGCCCATTTAAAGAGCTACAGAACAGTACGTCAGCGAGATGGACGGTAGAGATGATCAGATAAGGACACTTGGCTAAGTGGATTATGCAACCTTGAGCTGTCCGTCGTGGGTGGGGCCGTTGACAGCAAAGTGATGTGATTCGGACGCCGATGATAAAATATCTTATACCAATTTGCATTTTCCTCCTCGTACTATTTTGCTTTCTAAAAACATCTCCTACAATTTCAAAACGCATCAAATTATTTGGGGATTTGATTTGTAGATTTTTTTTTTCAGATAATAAAAAACGATTTTTTTTATTTTTTAATTTCTCAAAAAATATTCCTTTATTTTTTGAAAAACAAAAATGAAAATAAAAAATATTTTTTTATATATTTTCTAATTTTCTAAAAAATATTTTTTTATTTTCTAAAAAATGAAAATAAAAAACGTTATTTATTTTGAATTCCAGAAGGAACTAGAAGTTAGGTTTTTGACTTCGAATTTATTCAATAGATGAACAGCGATTTACCAAAACAGTATACGTGACATTTAAAATTTTTCAAACAACATTTTATACTTTCATATTTATCAAATAGCGCACTTAATTTTCTTTTTACTCCTCCCATCAAACAGACTTATACTATTGTGTATTTCAGCATCATTATGATACTAAAATTTATAATTTTAATCTTCTTTGTGATATATCCCAAAGATCGTATTTATTCTTGTGAGGTTAATTTGAATTCCAAAGACCACATTTGATGGTTTAAGATTTTCATCAGTAGTGCGAGTTTGTTTGTGGGAGGGTAAAAAAGATTAAGTGTCTTATTTGATAAATATAAAATATAGAACTATTGTTTGTCTGATTCTAAATGTTTGATAAATTATAGATAGATGAATTAGAAGAAAGACCATCTATCTATTATCAAAAAAATGTAAAAATAAAAAATAAAAATAATGATCAGTCATGTCGTTCCACGTGGACCAAGAATACACAGACTCCAATTTACGTCATATTTTCTAGAATATTTCAGAAATTTACAATAAATTAAATAAATCGATGACAAAATTTTCCTGCTTTAAACGCGATAAATCGAATAAAACAAATGAAATAATAATATAATATAAAAATTACTACATAATTTTATTTTATTTTTACTTTTGTTGTTTTTTTTTTAACAAGGAGACGTGTATTTGACACCTCTATGTTAGTAGCTACGTGTCGACGCCACCTCGCGATAAGGGCCCACGCCGAGATTACCTCTTGCCCCAGTCATTAAGGCTAATTAATTATCCTAATTAAGCTAAATTATTAGCTTTCTCTCTTTTTTTTTCTTTAAACCTTCGCAAACGATTGAAGGGCGAGCGAGGACGTGCCCAAAAAGTTGCGCCAACGATTTCAAGACTTCCCTCCTCCGCTTCCCAGCGCGCGCGCGTGAGGGAGCGCCAGCGCCCTCACGCGCCGATCGGTTATCGCCATCCGTTCCTTGATCTCATAGAAGCTCCGGCGAGCCTTCCGTCCTGCCTCTAAAGTCGCCTCTGTTTTTTTTTCTGCTTTTGTCGTCGGTTCCAGGTGCGCGATCGAATTCCTTTTGTCAATGTTAGTCGGAATTTCCAGTTTTTGTTTTGCAATAGGAGTTAATTCAAGTCGATGATCGTTCCTTCCTCTAAAGTCGTAGTTTTTCTCCGGTTTTCCCATCGATTACGGGTGCTTGGTGAAATCCCTTTGTTTTTTAAAGTTGGATTCCTTATCTTTTGTTCTGTCATTTTGAGTAAATCGAAGTCTGTGGCTGATGAAATTTTTGATTTTTTTTCTTTCGCTGATGATTGTGTTGTCGGAGATTTTCCGCCCTAAAGTTACTACTTTGATGATGGTATTTTTGATGTGAATGTGTGCAGCAGGAGAAGGGAAGAAATGGGCCGCGGAAGGTTGCATGAACGGCTCCGCTGGACCAATCTCTATACGTTTTCTTGTATCCGTCCCACCGCAGTGACGAACGACGATGAATCCCCGACCCTCCAAGGTCCCGGATTCTCGCGGGTGGTGCATTGCAACCAACCCGGATTACACCACAAGAAGCCCCTCAAGTACCCTTCCAATTCCATCAGCACCACCAAGTACAACATCATCACTTTCCTCCCAAAGGCCACCTTTGAGCAATTCCGTCGAGTGGCCAATCTCTACTTCCTTCTCACCGCACTCCTCTCCCTCACCCCCTTGACTCCCTTCTCTGCTGTCAGCATGATTGCCCCCTTGGCATTCGTGATTGGGCTCAGCATGGCCAAGGAGGCGCTGGAAGATTGGAACAGGTTCATGCAGGACATGAAGGTTAATAGCCGTAAGGTTAGCGTCCATCAAGGAGAAGGACGATTCAGCTACAAGCATTGGCAAGACGTTCATGTTGGAGATGTAGTGAAGGTTGAGAAGGACGAGTTCTTCCCAGCTGACTTGCTTCTTTTGTCCTCAAGTTATGAAGATGGAATTTGCTACGTTGAGACCATGAATTTGGATGGGGAAACAAATTTGAAGGTTAAAAGATCTTTGGAAGTGACTTTACCATTGGATGATGATGTCGCCTTTGACGACTTTATAGCCACAATCCGTTGTGAGGACCCTAATCCTAGTCTCTACACTTTTGTCGGTAACTTTGAGTATGAAAAGAAGGTTTATGCACTCGACCCTGGTCAGGTTCTACTCAGGGATTCAAAGCTTAGAAACACTACATTGGTATATGGAGTGGTTATTTTCACTGGTCATGACAGTAAGGTTATGCAGAATGCTACCCCATCACCATCAAAGAGGAGCACAATTGAGAAACAAATGGATAAAATTATATACATTCTCTTCACCATTCTTGTATTAATTTCATTGGCAAGTGCAGTAGGCTATGCTGTTTTCATTAAGTTTGGGATGCCACACTGGTGGTACTTGAAACCAGCTGACACCTCGTACATCTACGATGCATCGAAGCCCATATTATCCGGCGTCTACCATCTTGTCACTGCTCTTATTCTTTATGGATATTTGCTGCCTATTTCACTTTATGTTTCAATTGAGGTTGTCAAAGTGTTGCAAGCAACATTCATTAACCGAGATCTTTACATGTGCGATGAGGAAACGGGGAAAACAGCAGAAGCACGAACATCCAACTTGAATGAAGAGCTTGGTCAAGTCGATACAATATTGTCAGATAAAACTGGCACCTTAACATGCAACCAAATGGATTTTTTGAGGTGCTCCATTGCAGGAGTTTCATATGGTCTTAGTTCCAGCGATGTGGATATTGCTGCTGCAAAGCATATGCTATCAGAAGCTTCTTGTGAAATTGGTGAGGATAAAGAGATTGAGGATCTTTGGGAAGGCAGTGGAGAAGTTTTAGGCTCACCAGAAAGAGAATTGGAAGGTAGCACTGTTGGCATGGTTGAGAATTTGTATAAGCCTACAATAAAGGGTTTTAACTTTGAAGATGAACGTATCATGCATGGCAATTGGTCAAAGGAACCAAATTATGGTACAATTCTTGTATTTCTCAGGATTCTTGCTTTATGCCACACGGCAATTGCTGAGCCAAACAAGAAAGGGGATGGTTTTACTTATGAAGCAGAATCACCAGATGAAGGAGCTTTCCTAGTTGCAGCTAGAGAATTTGGCTTTGAATTTTCAAAGAGGACTCAATCAAGTATCTTTGTGAGGGAAAAATACTCTCCTTCGGAGGATCCTGTAGAAAGGTCAAAGCTACATCTGAATGTTTTTATCAGTCAATTACTTATCCTTGGTAGGCCATCGAATCTAAATTAGTCAGTTCTACTATAGGGAATTCAAGATTCTAAATATATTGGAATTCAACAGCAAAAGAAAGAGAATGTCAGTAATTGTACGCGATGAGAACGGGCGTAGTATTCTTCTGTGTAAAGGCGCCGATAGGTACAATAGAATTGCTCATATTATTAAACTTAAATAATTTGTGTTGTGACTATAAGATACATTAAAGAAATGCCACCCTTTAATTTTCTAAAGAATGTTTTTGGGGGAACCAAACAGCATCATTTTGGAACGACTGTCGAAAGCAGGAAGAATATATGAGACTGAGACCATCAAACACCTCAATGAATATGGGGAAGCAGGATTGCGCACTTTAGCATTGGCTTATCGGGCACTTGAAGAATCTGAATATGCTGCTTGGAATGCTGAGTTTCTTAGAGCAAAAACTGTGATGGGGCACAATAGAGAAGCTGAACTTGAGCGAGTTGCAGACATGATCGAGATGGATCTGGTTCTCGTTGGTGCAACTGCTGTAGAAGACAAATTACAAAAGGGGGTATGCTTCTTTATTGTTAAATTTTACTCCAATGAGCATTCTGACCATGTAGTTTCTTCATAGGTTCCTCAATGCATAGACAGATTAGCACAAGCTGGTCTGAAAATTTGGGTTCTGACAGGCGATAAGATTGAGACTGCAATCAACATAGGGTATGAATTTTACAGATAAAAAAAGATTATATCCAGAAATTAAGTCATTCATTTCTAGTCTTCACTTAAACTCCAATGCCTATTGCAGATTTGCTTGTAGTTTACTTAGGCAAGGCATGAAACAAATACATTTATCGGTGGATAGCAGTAATATATTGTCATTAGACCCTAAAAAGGTACATCATTTTGTAAAATTT
This sequence comes from Wurfbainia villosa, assembly GCA_025175895.1. Lineage (NCBI taxonomy): Eukaryota > Viridiplantae > Streptophyta > Magnoliopsida > Zingiberales > Zingiberaceae > Wurfbainia > Wurfbainia villosa. The sequence continues at coordinate 44,198,563 of CM045991.1, read as the reverse complement.
GCTAATCGATTGTTGTGTGTTGCTCTTCACAGAACATTGATATCTACCATTTGTGTATTTTTACTTGAGAAATGACTCAGGCTGCGAAAGAGAATATCATAAAGCAGTTAACTGATGCCTCTCAAATGGTCAATCTAGAGAAGGATCCTAATGCGGCATTTGCTTTGATCATAGATGGCAAAACCTTAACCTATGCCCTGGAAGATGACTTAAAAAATCAATTTTTGAGTCTAGCAGTCGAATGTGCTTCAGTCATATGTTGTCGAGTGTCGCCGAAGCAGAAGGCCTTGGTAATGCTAGAAATATTGAATACTCTATTTTATTTGAAACAAAATCATCAATGGAGTTTAGTAATGCATATCTACTTCGTTTAGGTGACTCGGTTGGTGAAAGAAGGTACAAGGAAAACTACTTTGGCAATAGGTGATGGTGCAAATGATGTAGGCATGATTCAAGAGGCTGATATTGGTGTCGGAATTAGTGGCGTCGAAGGAATGCAGGTTTGCAGTGGTGGTTTTTTTTTCTTTCTTTCTTCTCGAATTCCAGTTGTGTCTTTATGGAACTCTGAAGAAATCATACAAGTGGAAGCACTGATTGCTCATGTTTTCCATGTTGCAGGCTGTAATGGCTAGTGATTTCTCCATTTCACAATTTCGCTTCCTCGAACGACTTCTTGTCATCCATGGCCATTGGTGCTACAAGAGGATAGCCCAGATGGTGAGATTTTGGTTAACCATAGATTGATGCTTTTGCAAGTAATTCTCTAAAAGAATGATATTTATTTCTTCATACTCAGATTTGTTATTTCTTCTACAAGAACATCGCCTTTGGCCTCACAATCTTCTACTTTGAGGCTTATACTGGTTTCTCTGGACAATCAGTGTATGATGACTGGTACATGTTATTATTCAATGTCATTCTAACCTCATTGCCAGTGATATCTTTAGGCGTCTTCGAACAAGATGTATCGCCTGATGTATGTTTACAGGTAAATTCATATATTTATTGTAGTTTTCTTTTCACATCTCCTTCCAGTTTAGGCCAATTCATACTGTTTTTTTCTCTTTATGCAGTTCCCAGCCTTGTACCAACAAGGACCAAGGAACCTTTTTTTCTATTGGAGCAGGATTTTTGGTTGGATAGGAAATGGTGTATACTCATCAGTATTGATATTTTTCCTTGGCATCCAAATATTCTCTAGCCAGGCATTCCGCGTCGATGGACAGACTACCGACATGGCTATCGTCGGAACAAGCATGTTCACTTGCATTGTTTGTGCTGTGAACTTACAAATAGTTCAACTGATGAGTCACTTCACCTGGATGCAACACCTCTTTGTATGGGGCAGCATTGCTACATGGTACCTCTTTTTGCTTGTTTATGGAATGTGCTCCCCTTTGATCTCCGGAAACGACTACCGAATACTCTCGGAAGCACTCGGCCCCGCCCCCGTCTATTGGGCTGCCACTCTTCTCATCGCGCTTACCTGTAATCTCCCTTACTTGGTCCACATCTCCTACCAAAGAGCTGTGAACCCACTTGACCACCATATCATCCAAGAGATCAAACACTACAAGATGGACGTCGAGGACCGGCGCATGTGGAAGCGGGAGAGGTCGAAGGCCAGACAGAAGACTAAGATTGGTTTTACGGCCAGAGTAGAAGCCAAGATCAGGCAACTAAAGTGGAAGCTGCAGAAGAAAGTCTCATTGAGCATCCAGACTCAACCATGAGACATGCTTCACTTGGCCTCTGTTGCTTTGTAATATTTTTGGCTCTTGGGTTTTCTTTTGTCGATCCATTTGCTCGTGTTCGTCGAAGGGATGACATCAGCTACATTGTGTATGATATCTATACCTGCATCGGCGCAAAGTTACATGGAAATAGTATGAGGTACACATGGATGTGAACTAGCTTAGGTTTGCATTTGCACATCTTGTTTCAGTTTTGCTCTATGGCTACCTTTTTCCTTGTAAATACAAGCTTCATTGTAAAGCACTTCTTGAGCAAGTCTAGCACTGCAATCTATCTATACTTTCAAGACAGTTAACTAGTCCAGCCTATTTTAACCATGATTAAAGAATATTTACAAAGCAAAACTCATTGAATTCTATATGATTGAGCGTATAGTTAGATTGTGTAGTTACCATAAGAGAGTCAGAGTTTCTCACCCTCGACTCCATGTAATTTGATATTTAAAGAAAATTTAAAAATGAAATCTTTCTAAAATAATAATAATAATAATAATAATAAAGCAAAATGGAGTTACATATTCAATTAGAGGTCTCCATAGTTTCCCATTCAATTTCCCATTAAAAAGTACTTCCATTTTAGTTACTTGTGATTGCGACCACAAAGAGTACAACAAGATATCTATAATTTTAAAAGGACCCTTACTGTTTTTTTTTTCCCTCACAAGATTTGCCCTTTGAAAATCCATGCATACTGATAAAGTTTAGCAAGGTGAAGTGAGCTCAGACATTGTATTTCCCCAAAACTTTTATTTCCTGAAGATGTACCATTAAGCAGCAGCAACCTTCCTTCCATCCTCTATGAAGAAAATTGCAGTTTCTGGCACCTGGTGGATAGAAAAATATAGATAAATTATTACTCTTCAAATGAAGTAAATATGAAGGTGTTAAATTTGGCGGCGAAGAATCCACATAGAGAGATGCACCGACATGAAATGAGAAGTTAAACTAATTGAATGCCATACGGATAATAGTGTCTCAACTCTTGGCCAAACCCAGCTGATTCAATCTAGAACAGATCCCAATTTACTGAGGTGAAGTGATCAACTTGGTCAACTATCAGGCAAAAGAAAGACAGGATCCAATTTTGATCTGGACAAACTGATTTAGCTTTCCAATTTCTTAAGTATGTGTAAACTTGAATGTTTTTAAACTTTTGACCAAAGGAAATGCAGTAGACTAGTCTTGTCGCCTATTTAATCTCAAACAATGAGTGAATAGTGTACCATAGAGAATGTTCTTGTCTATTTTAAGGGAAAGGATAAATCTATAGTACCAAGAAATCTATGCCTATCTCCCTCATAATGACATAAATAGATAAACAAGTGTAAAATTTCCTTCAAATATATATTTTTTTCCTACAATGACATGCCCATGATGAAGCTACCAGATAGAATACTAATAGACATGAAAAAAACAGTGATAGGTTACATCTGGCCAAGTGTCTGTAATGAATTCCACAATATCGTATGCAATGTCCCCTTGAACATCAATCTGTTCTTTCTCGGTTGGTCCCTGAAATTAATAAACCAGAAGTTAGCATTTAGACCACGCAAAAGCATTTCCTCCATCAACTAAACAATGCTAGGATGATGGCTTACCTTGACAACAGAAGCTCCTGTAGCAAACTTTTTACCGAGTTTCTTTGATGCATCGCTCAGTTTTACACCTGAAAAATTCTCATATATTATAAATAATGGAGCAAACAGTTACATCTGTAATATGTTCAGATTTCTCATTTCTCAAATTTAGCTGTAAATAAAATTGTTTGGCTGTCACTCACCAAATAGATCTAGGCCTTTCACAACAGTAACACATTTGCGCTTATTGCGAACAATCTTTTCAATGACAACTTCTTGTTTCTCCTAAATCAAAATAAGCTAATCCTAATTAGCATATTATTGCAAAAATCATTAAGAATACAACATTAACTAAAACATGTGAAAATTTAGATTTAGGCAACCTAATTGCATTGATTATCCTTCTGATCTAAGGTTTCACATTGCTCAAGCTTCGAACTCTAATATGCCACAATTTAGATCTTTTACAACATCATGATCCCAGTGAACCTATCAATTTTTGTCATTGGAACATATATATATATATATATATATAACCACTGAAAATGTTGCAAAAATTGAAGCCTGCACTAACTCTACTTGATAAACCAATTGGATAAAACTATGAAGGATTGAATGAAGTCGATACCATGAAAAGAAACCACTAACTAAATGCATATTAGGACGGACGCTTTATTAAGCTGAAATATTATTTATTTGAAAAGAAACCACTAATCATTGTGCATAACAATATCCTTCAGTCAAATATGAAAATTATTTATTTGAAAAAAGGCACGATTTGCATCTCCTAAGCTGAAATAAAACAAACCAAAGTTTAAATAACTCACCTTCTTCTTTATCTTACCACCAGGAAGACGCTTTACTTCCTCTTGCTTAGATGCTGAAGCACTACCTGTTCAAGGAATTCATTTAAACAAAGAAAGATAGAAATAAGGTCCGTTGAGGGACATCTAAAGTGACACTGATAACTAAATCCTAGATATACAATGGTCAGAATCAGAAGAATTGAAGGTGCTAAAAGAAATACACAAACAATTATTCAAAATATTATCCCATTTGCAATTGCTGATCGTAAGCATAAGCCACGCGAATTCTTTCCGACCTAGGTCACAAAATTAACTACTCCAATATCAGACTATTGATTTCGTTTCTAAAGTCGATTTATAGATCAACATTTCAAAAAAGAGCCCTCATCACTGATCAAATTTCAATGAAAAGGTAAATCAGAATACTGAGAGCTCACTTCCGACGAAAAAGGATGAAGAAATGAATGTCAAAAAAAAAAAAAAAAAGTTAGGCATCTTGAACAACCTGAAGGAGCCGCGGCCGCATCTACCCCTGCATCAGAGGAACCCGAGATCGCCACCGACTTCATCTGCTGGGCCGCCTTGTCCGCATCCGTCTCTTCTAAAATTAACCCAGATTCATCACTCGGTGAAGGATTGGAATGGGATAGAGACGAGAAGGAGGTGGTGAGGACAAAGAGGAAGATACCTTTGAGGAGATCGGGGTACAGATCGGGAGCGTGGGTGCGGAGCCAGGGCTTGCACTTCTCGAAGTCGGGGCCGAACTCGCAGTACTCCGCGGGAAGACCGCAGACACCGCAGTAAAGGACACGCAACGCCTGCGGCTTGTCCGCCATGGTCGTCGACGCCGAGGGGGGCTTCCGCTGCCTTCTTCCTCCTCTCCTCTCTCTCTCTCTCTCTCTCTCTCGCAGCGTAATCGAGCAGCGAACAGGGAAGGAGAAAATAGAGAAGAATATTGGTCCTCTTAATGGGCCGGCCCATGAATTGCCTGATTCTATTTTTCTTTTTATATACTTTTAAACAAAGATAATAATTTTATATTATTTTAAAATTGATAAATGTAGAGAATACCCTTACTACTTTAAAAATTTGAAAAATGCTCTCATAATCACGAGCAAGCCTACTTTTTGGACAAAATTTTTAAAGAACAAATTTTACAAAAGAGTTGAGGGACAAAATAAAATTTTTCAAATTCAAGAGGCTAATATAAAATATCATTCTCTAATTTTTTTTTTTTATACTAATCTAGTTTGGATGGAGGCTTAAGGTTATGCCCTTTACAATAAATAGTATACCTTTTAGAATATTTTTTATATATAATTTAATATTAACTTTAAACTAATTAAATATCTAAAAAGTCTAAGTTATATATATATTTTTTATGAATATCAAATGGATAGAAAAATATGTTAAAAATGACTTTTTTTTAAAAAAAAATCAACTAAATTTAAAATTTTCTTTTATTTCAACGTATTTGAAATTACTAAAAAATGAGGGGGTTTTAAGAAGTAAGTCCTATGATGGCATCTTCTTCCTTATCGGCAAGTTTTTTTTTATTCTCCCCTGCTTCTTATTCCAAACCCTCGAAGAACCTCCGGCCTTCCCCTGCTCCGAGATGGCTGCAATCGCCATGGCGTACTCGGCGGTGGCGGTGAGGGCCTCGTGGGACACCAACCCGAGCCCCAAGCCTCCGGCCTTCAAGCCGATCAAGCCCGCTCGACTCCCACCGCCCGCTCCTCCTCCGGCGACCACCGCCCAATCCACATCCACCGTCCCATCGAGGGTCTCCGTCCTCGAGAAGGACTTTTCTCTGCTCCTCAACGCTGCCCGCCGCTCCACCGCCAAGAAAGGTGTCATTTTGATCTCTATACATTAGTAGGCGAGCTATTCTGGAGCGCGATCGCTAGCAGATGTAGTGAATGTGCATCGAGCGAAGAGGATGCGGGAAATTTCAAGTTTTCAACTTGTTGAGAGAAATCCCTACCGTTCTTTTGAATTCGTTCCTGATTCAGTATTTGTGCGGTGGTAGGGAAATCGGACGAGCAGCACCTGGGATTGGAGACATGGTTGCCGGTTGCACCTAAAGTGAACAAGCCACGTTCAATTTACAATGCGGCATCTCTGGCATACTTGGGAGACTGCATATATGAGGTTGAACTTAAAACATCTTCCATGCGAATTAAAACTTTCTCATTCTCGTTTCTTAATCAACACAAGTTTCACTACGTTATAGTATTGTTTTCTAATATTGTTGTTGAAAATTTTGCCTTTTCATTTGCAACACTGTTCTCTGCTCCCTCTGCAACAATTAAAGTATCCTTTAAGCTCTTCTAGCCAACCAGCTACATTTTTTTCCACTAGAAGATTTCTTATTCTCACCTATATAGTCTATTTTATCAAGAGTCTTTATCTGAGTTGAGGTTCTGGAGTGATGATAACTATCGTAGTATGTGAGTTTGAAACTTTACTATGCAAAAAATAAACATTTGCATCTCCCATGGTTCTAATGGTTCCTTTTTGACTCCCTTTGGTTGGATATACAGTTATATGCTCGAAGGCACTTTTTATATCCACCTTTGAGTATCAACGAATACAATGACCGGGTTACTAAAGTCGTGCGCTGTGAAGCACAGGTGTGCATCTTGTAACATGCAAGCTTCTGTTCTTAATGTAATTATGTTAACTATGTTTGCACCATGCATTCATCAAATTTTCCTCACATTGCTATTTCACTGTCAATATCAGATTGTATATTCATATGCTAATCTGTTACTTTTTAGCTTCCTATCTACTTGTGTTTTTTTGCCTAATATAGGTTACAAATCTCTTACCTTTTTTTTCTGATCACCTTTCTGCTCTCTTTATAAATCAAATAATATCACTTGTTATAATACAATTGTTTCAAAAACAAACTGTTCTCATAGGATATTGATGATAAATAATGTCATAGCACTGTAAGGGCTTTGGAAATTGTTATGTAGGTGTTGTGTTTGAAATCCACCTTCACTCAAGATGTGAATGTTTGAGAGCTCTCATAGCTATCTTTTTCAAAAAAATAAATAAATAAATAAATAAAACAAATGGCCAATTGATTATTCTAACAATTAGAAAATACTGATACTCCAAATCAAGACACATCTTCATTATAATTCGGAATTGTATTCATTTGAGTGATAAAATCTGATGTAATTCAGCTGCAGTCAATAATCAATTTGTTACTGCCTTCATGTGGGTTTTGCATACTTGTTTCCAGGACTTATTGCTCAAGAAGCTTCTTGATGAAGAATACTTGACTGAGGAAGAAAGGTTAGAGTGACACTCTTGATTCTGTTACCTTTTCTTACATTGTTTTTTTAACTATCATCCAAGGCGCATTATTGGACATACCGGCAATCATCAAGATGCCATGTTAACCCCTAATGTTTGGGATCACCTAAATTAAACATATTCTCCATTGAATTCTGTTCGCGATTATATCACTGTTAATATTCACGAGTCCTAACTATCTATCAGGTAATTACCAATATTCTATGTGTTTCTTAACCTATATTTTCTCATCTTATTATCTATTAATAATAGATGCACACCTGATTGCTTCAGGATGATAGTGCACTTGATTTCACCTTTTCTTGTAACCTTGCACATCCAAATTATGCACTATTTCCCAACTACAAAGCAATCCATCTATAAAGTATGTTAGATTGTGTCACAATCGTCTAAAGTTTTCTTTTTAACTCGAGGAATACATGACAATCAACCATCCATTTTCTACACTATTAATGGTACCCTCACGAATATCTATTTGAGATATCGACTACTCAATTTTAATACAATTTTATGATTTCAACAATGTTGAATGATTGTTGATATGTCAACTTCAGTTACACTGACAGAATCAGTTACTAAGTTACCCAACTGCTTTAACATCTTTCATGATCAGTGGAAGATTTTGTTTACCAAATAACTGAACTTGCAATTTCTTGTCCTTAAAAGATGCCACACTCGATAGGAAGTTGAATGTAGTTTAGCTTGCTTAAGATTACCTGATTTTCCAGTAAATTATTATTCCCCTCTGACTTCTTCTTACTTTCACATATTATTTTGTCAATCACCAAAAAGAATTTTGTTCTGCAGGGATATACTTCGTTGGGGGAAAAATATCGTTTCCAGCAAAACACGAACCAGAAAGCGAGTCGGTATAGCTACCTACAACAGAGCTTCTTCATTCGAAACACTGGTATTTTAATCTCATCTCCTGAAGGAGACATCATAATAGTTTAACTTGGGCAATCTTGGCTAATGAAAATCCCACTCGATGTTTTAATGCATCATCACTAATCTATTCCTGCAAGTTGGTTTCTGAGTCTGCTTAATTCAGGAAATTGACTGAGATGATTTAACAATTAACAGGTTGGATATCTTTACCTAACAAACATGAAGAGATTGGAAGAAATCATGTACAAGTTAGGGTTCCTGACTGGAGCTTCAACAGAACTTATTGCAGAGGAACTTCGCACCAATCTTCAGTGAGATTCTCTTTCTGTAGCAAAGATAGAATGCTCATCCCCTTGCCTCTTGACTCGACTGATGATTGGGAGGTGCTCATTCAATTGGCAGGAAAAAACCAGCGACATCTGCATCTGTAGACGGTGAATTTTCTATGAAACCTTTGGCAGTGCAATATTGAGCTGTTAGATTCAGCAATTGCCTTGCTATAAAATCCAAAAACCAGTTTCATATCGCATGATCCTTTATTGAGCACCGATGACTGCTGAAGTCTTCTCCAGCATTCGGGGGCCTTAATGAAGAGGGAACAAGCTCAAGTAAATCGACTTGTGAAAAGCAATAGTTTGGTTGAGGTCAGCCAAAAGTCTGAAGCATGTGTAGCTTGATACGAATGATTAATGAAAGTAATGTTCTGAATTAGCTGAAGAATTTGGTATTAATTCAAATTGTAACAATGTTATATTTTCTTGATGCCTACTTCTCATTTGCTACAGCTGATATATATCTATATATATTTTTCCAGAAAATGAGTCATGCCATTAGTTATTGAAACAAATGTCAATTGTTGTGAAATACAATGTGTAAATTTTAGTATATAAACTGATTTCATGAACTCTGGTGCAGGACATGCTGATCACCAACACATTTGAGTTCAACAATATGAATACTAATTTGGTAAAAACAAAATCCAACTGAAAACTTAATGTGCAAGCAATGATTACAGTAATCCAAAGACTAAACTTGATGAAAAATTCCATAATGCATGACCACAAGATGCACAAAAAAGTTGCATCACATATTCACCCCTTCCATCACTCATCTGCATTGGCCAAGGCATCAAAGAGGGCAAAACAAATTTGCCATTTTCGAAATCTAAGAAAGGAAAAAGGATGAATTCAGCAGCTACTTTCAACTATGGCTTGTATTTACTTCCAGTTAGTATTTCAGTTTGTTGGAGCAATTAGCTAACTTCTTCTCCAAATTTGATAATCTTTGGTTTGATGATTCTATTCTTCTTTCTACCTGTGATCAATCCACGGTAGTTTCTGCATCGGAATGGGCACGAAAGGCCTCGACTAAGAATCCCTGCAAGATGGCACAAGATGTCAATCCATATGAAATGGAAGGAAAAAACAAAATGATCAACAAGGTAAACCTTTAATTTAGTGGATTTGGATAACAATGATCAATCTCTATGGTTCATGTCAACTGTTTCCCATTGGAACAACTCTTCTTAACTTGGGTCGACTGGGGTCAACTCCTGATTGGATCATCTCTACTTATCTGGATCGTCCACAGTTTACATTGGCTGCGCTTACCCCTCCCATTTGTCACTCATCCAACAGTGGACTTTATTTTTTAAAACCAGATTAAGTGATAAAAGCTACCATTTAGGAATAAGATCATGGCTATGGCTTGAGAAGGATGAACAGGGAAGAACTTATTAAGTACGACAACAAGACGACTCAAAATAATTAAAATGAACTAATGATACAAAGGCCGAGATGAGTAGCTAGATGATATGATGGGGTTCAATTCAAACAAACCTAATCATCATTTACTTTTGATTCATCCTGATCTAGACAGTGCTAGTAACAAGTTTAAATTGTAAGAAAAGGCATGTTGTTTTTTGATTCATGTTGATCTGTAAAATTAACTGATCTGGTATAACTTCAATATAATCTGTAATGGTTATAATCTTGCGCAAGCAAAGGGCCTATAACTTTACCATGCAAATGCAATGTGCCTATATGGTAATGGGAGATTAACATTAAAATCCGGCAAGTGTCGGTAGGGAAAAGCTTGAGCGAATTCTGTTTAGTTTGCCTGACCAGACGCAAAGAAAATGTCCAATATGTGAAAGTTTACCCTTTCCTAACATAAACTTTGGAGACAAGTGGTCAATCGAACTCACAGGAGAATCACCATAGGAATTAGCTAAATTCGGTGTCAAAAATGAGAATGAATGAAACACTAGATAAAGCATAAAGGTGGCTTCATCAATTCAATGAACCAACATGTTCTGAACAAAACCTTTTATTGCTATTCATCATCAACGTTAAATCTCATAATCTACTACTTTCTGGTAGATGACTTCTTCAACCAATCAAGGAGTATTGTATAATTATTATCTAAATTTTGAAAGCCATCATCATAGATATTATATATCATTAATCTAAGAATTAAGTAAAATACACTGTTAAAGTTAGAGCATGAGGCACTTCAGAACCACGATAAATCAGCGTGATTAAGTTCTGTGAAAAAAACAGTTGGCACGAACATACCTGGCAATCTTTATATTTCTTAGCCAAAGCATCAGTGTGAGAATGATAGGAACTATTGCCAAGCATAGATGCTCCAATGCATGCCCACTTATTATGTAATGACTTGAACTGTAGACCTTCTTATCGGCTACAGATAGAAATCTGGCTAGGAGGTAAAATCCTGGTTGGATTAAATGCCAGCTTAAGTCCTAAATGATCCTGATATTTTATTGCTGCAACTATAACAAGGTGGCTATCATGCATGGCAAAAGCATTTAGTACAAAGGGAAAACATAAAAGAATATAAAGCTAAAAAAGATTGTGAACTTTCAAAACAGAATTTAACCAGTGATGATTTCTATGTTCAGGTAAATGCAATTTGCATATCTTAGTATTATAGCAAAGCTATCAAAAAAATGAACCCATGAGTAGATTTGATTACATCATTATAAAAGGAAGTTGCAATGTATTTGTTGAATATGAATAAGGAACGACATTCAAGAGGATACAGAGCATTTATTGCATTAGATCATCCTATGCAAAGTTTACACTGACAATCTTGATCATCTTCGCCTCTTCATTCTTTCACAAGATTTGAACCCCGATTCCATATTAATTCCAAAGAGTAATTAAAACCAAAGTAAAACTCAGTCCCCCTGTTCTTAAGACTTATGCCTACACTGCATAAACTCAATGCACAAGGTTATCAAGTGCATGACCCAGTATGCAAAAATTAAATCGAGATATCAGATGAAACTGTCATAATGACCACAACACAACTATATGATTTCTACTAAAATTGCAATTTTGCAACTAACTAAAACTGTCATAATGACCACAACACAACTATATGATTTCTACTAAAATTGCAATTTTGCAAATAACTAAAACACAACTTTGATAATAATAATGAGCAAATTCAACCAAGACCCATGCAAGTCCCAATTTTATGAAGTATATAATTGTGAACTAACCCCAAGCTCCTATATGACAACAGAGATTGGACACATGACACCACTCCCTCCAGGACCAGATACCTGCCCTCAAGAACATTGGTCTTACACACAAGCTCCTGAGAACATCCAATGGACCAGTACGAGACACACAGTCAAAGCTGATTTAGTAAATTGATTTTCTCCCAGTTATGTCATTTTTATTTTTACCCAGCTTTTCGGTGACTCTTTTGCTAACACTCCTTTGTAGAGTTTCCAGATATCTGGAGTAGCTTCCATAAAGTTTGAAGAGTTGAAGCAAGTTATCCATGGGATGGTTCTGGTCAATTGTTTTAGACGTTGAATTGATTCCATGGTACATTTTGATAGCTAGTGTTTGCTCAAACAATTGAGCACAAAATCCTCATAAAAAGGAGATGGATAATTCAAGTTGTGTAGTTCTTTCTTACTCATATGGATCCAATCCACAAGGCCATGAAAGCCATAACCAATATTTGAAACCATATTAATGATAATTATTACTTGATCCTGCAATAACCACCACAACCTTACTAAATGCGATCTACTACAATTGTAACCAGTTAAAACACAACTCTGTCATTTTAATATTAGATCAATTCATGCAAGACATATGCAACTCCTAATTTTAGTTGAGGCCATATCAACCATCCTATGTGGTGTCATCAACTGTTTCTACCCTCTAATCCATGCAAAGGAGATGAGCATGTGAAACTCCCATTTAGGAAGTAACAGCAGTGAACTCCAAATCTCAATAAGGTTTATTGCCCGATATGATTAAAATAAGATCACAAGATAGTAGCCGAAGCTTATCTTTAGGGGAAGAACACGCTAAGTTTCTGCTTGATCCAGTGATTGCCTTCCAACCAAAAGCTTATATACAGAGATATAATATAATTTTTTCATTTGATCTTACTCATTGTCTATCCTTCTTTCATTGTAATGATACTTTACATGATGAAAAGATTGCTACATTCTTACAACGAGATTTGATACATCAGTTAGACAATTGGAAATATTGCTCATGCTTGAACTTATATATGCTGTTACATATTGAATAGAGTTGACCCAGCAGCTCAGTCTTGGGTGTCACAGACAGATAGTTGCAATTTGTAACAATTTAATCATTCAGGTGAGGGCTCAACTGTTGGGTTTCCAGCACCGCGGCGTGTGTGTGTTCGATCATATTTCGTAAACATGAGCACAGCGGAAGCAATTAAAAATAATAAATCTATATTTATTACAATACACACAACACACGCATGCTATTACAACAAGTGTAGACATAACCGTAAATTAAAATTTGCAATAAAAGAAAATTATCTACGTTATACCTTCCGTATGACGTGTAGCGGGAACGGCATCAACCGAAACGATCCTCGTAAGAATCGTCTCTATCCGTATCCACGCCGAGCTCCTCGAGATGACTTCGCTAAGTCACGAGCTTCGTCTTCGTACGGATTACTAGCCTCGTGTTGAAGACGACGTGATCGAGAGATGATCACGATCCGAATCCAAATTCGGATCCTAAAACGAGTTCTCAAAACTCGCTTCTCCGGATAGGTATTCGTCAACCAATTGACGAATCCTTCGTCCTCCACCTCAGAGGATTACCGGAGATCAAATCCCCGGTAAGTTAGCCGCTGTCGGAGCACTAACCGTCGTCCAAACGACGCTCCGACGAGAGGAGGAGAAGCTGTCCAGAAAACTGGACAGCTTGGTGGAGGATATAGGCGCCGGCCAACCAAGGAAAGAAAAGCCTCACCTTGATGCCAAACCTATAGGATCACGAGGATCACGGAGGGTTCACCGGCTGTAGCTTGGTCGCCGGAAAGGACTTGGACGGCGGCACAAAAGCTGGGCGGCGGCAATGAAGGTGTTGGCGCCGAATACTCCTTCAAGGGGTGGGCGGCAACTAGGTTGGGTGGCCAAAACTAGATTAGGGTTAGGGTTAGGGTTTAAGCCCTATTTTATAGAGAACTAATTCTCTTAATGGTTAATGGATCATATCCATAAAGCCCGTTAACCCGCTCCATTAGGATAAGTCAAAATAAACCAAACCATGATGGTTTATTTTAAGTTAAAACGAACCGAACCAACTTTTGGTTCATTCGTTTAAAATAAACCAAACCCTTTGGTTTATTCTCATCCATTTAATTAGAACCAAACCATTTTGGTCCATCCATTATGTCTTCATAAGACACGGCCCATCCACGCTTCCATTGCGAATGAAACAATTTCATGCTCGCTTTATGTTTGGTCCAACCAAACATAGTTTCTCTCGGTCTGAGAATCCCATTCTCAAGCTCGTTTTAAATCCTTCGATTACACGGCGTGACCAAATAGGTTCTCGCTTATCGCCGCCTATAATTAACCATTAATTATGTAACCATCCATGGCACCTAGTAGTACATCATGATCCCCAATTAACCGAAAAGATCAACGGTTGATCCAGAACTATTTCTGAAACCCTTCAGTAGCTCGAATGAATCGTGTCTCATTCCCTTCACTCATCTTATACCCACTTGGTTCAGGACATGGTCTATTGTGTCAGTCCCCACTAGGCTGACTACGTCACACCTAGCCCAAGTATCATTTCCTCGTCCTACGGATTCTAGTTACTCCACATGTATCGAAGAGTACCTTACTCTAAACATGTAATGCTTTGGCCAAAGACTTTAGTAACAATCCGACGAGAGGCCACGGGTATACATCTCCTTGCAAGGAGTGGTGAATCCTTTATAGGCTATTCAAACACCTTCGATCACTTCGACTTATACCCAATCATCCCGGGTCCACATCTCCTTAGAGATGTTTGCTTAAGATGTCAAAGCATAAGTCTCCATGATCAAGATGACTTGAATACCGCAAGTCAAAGGAACCTCGCACTTAAGCCACAGTAAGAACTTCATTGACATATCTATATATGCAGAGAACCATATGAAGTCTTACGGCTGGTCACTCCAATGAACTAGTTACCATAACTAGCATCCACGATTAACTCCGGACATCACTATGTCTCCACCAAAGGAGAATCACCGCTTGATACACCAAGGAGTATACTGGTTAGTCTCGACATGTAATCATGGTGTCCAAATCCATCAATTCATCGACTAGGGATAATTCCGATACATCACAATTACACATGTAGAGATACTCACTAGTTGTGATCCAATCACAAATTCTCTCATGCTGTGAATCGTATCGTGGACATTCAGTAAATGAGTTTAAGATCCAATCAAATACATAAAACATGTATACTCAAATAGTGAATCTTCATTTATCATATAAATGGTTCATACATAAGGCGATCCTTACGACATCTCTCATATATTACTAACAGACTCCCACTCGCCTAATGTCAATCGCTACTGATTCAATACCATAAGCACTAACACGACCCTCAAACTTACTTTGAGGTAATGCTTTAGTCAAAGGATCCGCCAAGTTCCTTTCAAAGGGGGAATTTTCGATTCAGATTTCGCTCCTCATCGACGATCTCTCCGATAAGACGATAATGCGGCGGCACATGTTCGATCATCGATGAGACCGCATCAAGTTCATAGAGAACTTATCGATCCAAACCGCCTTTCGCTACTTCCAAAGTCGCAACGATTTCGCCTTAGTGGCGTAATCCGCTATAGTGTCAAGTTCGAACCTTCCAACTTATCATACCCATTCTTGGTGAATACATACCTGCACTAAGACATGGAATCATCCTCGTTTTCCGAGTCGCATCCGTGATACTCACGTATCACCACGCACTTTCTCCATATATTAGAACACATCCTGGGCTTCTTCTCAAGTACTTAAGGATCGCCTTAATAAATACCAATGATCCATTCCCTCGATCGGATCGCAGTATCCGCCGTGACACTCGTGAGCATACGACGATCGGCCTCGTGACATAACATAAAGATACATGATAGATCCTATCATGGATGCATAGGAATCTTACTCATGCAAATCCTCTCGCCTTCCACACACATGATTTCGAAAGGTGTACCCATGCCTACGACGGGTAAGAAACCTTTCTTGATTCCGACACGCTAAACCTCTTAAAGACTCGGCCTATATACGTAGATCGCGAAGACCAAGCAACCGCTTCGATCTATCTCTATGATCTTAATCCCGAGGACGAGGTCGCTTCTCCCGTGTCTTTCATGGAGAATGTCCTCGATAACCAAACCTTCATCGATCAGAAGATCAAACATCGCTTCCTATAAGTAGTATGCCATCATATACAATACGATCGCACTCCCACTAACCTTCAGACACACAAGGTTCGCTTCGATTTTCATGAGAAATCAAACTTTTGATTGTCTCATCAAAACGGATATTCCAGCCTCGACGCTTCAATCCATATACGGATCGCCGCACTGATACCTGTTTTATCAACCGACGAAACCTCAGTCAGATCATATACACGCCCTCGAGCGTGTTTCCATTAAGGAAAGCCGCTTACATCCATCCGCCAAATCTCATAATCATAATGAGCCGCATGGCCGTGAGCATCCGAATGATTTAAGATAATGACAGCGTAATATGTTTCGCCATAATCAACACCTGCTGACGATATCCTTTCGCCACTAATCTAGCCTTATAGGTAATCACATTACCATCCACGCCGGTTTTCTTCGAAACCCACTGCACCCTATAGGCTTTATCCTTCAGGGTCAACCAAGTTCCAAACTTGGTTTTCATACACTAATCCATTTCCGACTTCACGGCACCAAACCACTTATCCCTTTCTCAACTCACAAGACTTCTTCATAACTGCAGGCTCTCATCATCAATGAGTAACACGCCGCTCGATTCGCGCTACGAAAATCCATATCTCTCGTGAATATCGCTGGTTCTACCGTGATCTACGAAGACGCTGTGTTACAACAGTCCAAATGATCGCTTCATCACTACGAGTCATTTACCGTCAGGCTTCACCGTATCTCATCAATGTCTATTCGAGTCTCTCGAGCCTCCTCAAGCTCGACGACACTCCCAATCGCTTTCTCGCAAGAGAAACTCTTTCTCTAGAAATACAAAGACGCTAAACAAACACCTTTGTTCCACAGATGATAAAATCGTAACCCTCGCTTCCTTAGTGGTATCCAATAAATAGACATTTATCGACTTAAGATCCATATTCGATACATACCGGCTTCACATAAGCAGACAACCCCATATCTTCAAGTAAGATACGAGGTTTCTTACTAGCCCATATCTCATATGGAGTAGTAGAGACTACTGTCGGACTCGCTTAACAAGTAAACAAATGTCTGGCGCATAACCCCAAAAGGACTCGGGAAGAGTCGATGATTCATCATCGACCGACCACGCCCAACAAGGTCCTAAGACGCCTCTCGTGATACACCATTATGCCGCGGTGTATAGGCGGAGTCCATCGAGACAATACGCCATCGGTTCTCAGATAATCAAGAAACTTCGACTTAAGTATTCACCACCTCGATCCGATCAAGTATTTTAATACTTTCACACTGTTTCTCTACTTCATTTCTAAATTCTTCAACCTTTCAAAGGCTTCGACTTGTGTTTCATCAAGAACACATACCCAAACCGCGAGTGATCATCTGAAGGTAATGAAGTAGCTATAGCCTCTTAAAGCTTGAGTCGACATAGGTCCACATACATCAAGATGACTAGACCTAGTAACTCTCCCACTCGCTCACCTTTCCAGGGTAACTTAGTCATCTTGCTTTTTAAGCATGATTCGCATGTATCGATGAATCCAATTCAACGATTCCGTAATTCCACATCGTAATTCGACACGCTGCTTTCGCTATACGGCCAAGACGACAATGCCATACGTAGGAGTTTATTCGATTATCCTTTCAAGCACGCTATTGCCGCTCGATATCGCAAATGTCACCGATACGCCCAACGATAAACACTATCGCTAAAGTTCCAATCCCATAAAGAACTCCATTCAAAGTTATGTAACAACAATTGTTACTAAAGTCATAAATAAGGAACCATTTCTATTTAGATAAAAAATAAACGATGTTCTTTATCAACGAAGGAACATAAAAGCAATTGTCAGCTTCTAAGATAAGTCCTACAGGAGTTCCAATAAATACGTTCACGGCGAGCGCAAAGAACCGCTGCTCCATTCCCAACACGTAAATTCGACTTCCTCGACGAAGTCTTCTTCTATTCCTTAGCCCATCTACGATGTCATTACATATACGCGAGCCACACCCAAAGATCAAATACCCAAGTGTCTCGAGGAAATAACGACAATCAATAAAGAAGATTTCAAGAAGACGGGCATCCAACGCCTTATCCTTCTTCACGACTCAAGATAAATCTCAGACTTTCTTCAAGAATGGCTCTCCTCGCCATAACGATGGCAAGTTTCAGGCTAGTTCTACCTTTCTAAATTCTCTTCTTTCCCTTCTCATTTCCTTCGACTTCTCTGTAACCTTTCTTCGAGGAATCAACTAACAAAGACCGCCCCCGCTCACGCTTCTCGTAAGACTCCACGCCTTCAAAGATATCGAGCAAGACTACGCATTTAACCTCCCAAAGATCTCGTAGGCGAAGAGGAGCTGAGACTTCGAACCTTTCAATCTCACTCGCTCATCAACCAACTCACAAAGACGAAGGATGACGACATACGAGCATTCATACGCCACGCCGCTGGGTTCCATCGCAAGATGACGCAACTCATTTGTTCGTAATCACTACATGTTTCGATAGCCAACAATCGTCCAGAGTCAGATCGCTACCAGACAAGTGAAGAGGCGCCGAGGACATTTGCAAGCTTTTCACCTCGAGAACAATTCTCAAGTTTCTAAGCCACCCAAGAAGTTCTACCACCAATTTATTCAATCCAAAACGGAACGCAAATTCAAACACATCAGATCAATATATTAACTTAAATACAAAACGAAAGATATATATGAGAAAGATGATTTTAAAATGCATCCACATACATTTACAAAATCCCATTCATTTTTCAATTCAAAACCCTTAAAATCACTTCGGGAGATCGTAGGTCCATCTCCGAATGGGCTGATATCCATCATAGATAAGAACAACCTTGGAGTGAGTCCAACAAGCCATTCTTAGCTATGATGGTGGGTATCAAGTATACCGATTACATATCATGTATATGTAACTATCACAATGTGCTATCAACTAATTGAATGTTTACACATACATTGGGTTGTTAACACATTAACAAGTATGCATCATATGCATAGCACCCAACTTCACCTCTCTTCACATCGACCTTGGAGTGAGTCCAACAAATCGATGCTCCAAGTTAAAGCCGACCCATTAATCGCGAAATAGTTTTAATATGGTTAGAGCGCATTCAACCAATTAGCCAGGCTTGGAGTGAGTCCAACAACCCAAACTAACGATTGACCTCTGACTCTTAGCTATGATGGTGGGTATCAAGTATACCGATTACATATCATGTATATGTAACTATCACAATGTGCTATCAACTAATTGAATGTTTACACATACATTGGGTTGTTAACACATTAACAAGTATGCATCATATGCATAGCACCCAACTTCACCTCTCTTCACATCGACCTTGGAGTGAGTCCAACAAATCGATGCTCCAAGTTAAAGCCGACCCATTAATCGCGAAATAGTTTTAATATGGTTAGAGCGCATTCAACCAATTAGCCAGCTCGATGAGTCCAACAACCCAAACTAACGATCAGACCGACTCTTACCATATTAGAGTTAAACTATTCCAATGATTCAACATGTTCGTTCGAGCCGCTCGATGAGTCCAACAACCCAAACAAGAAACAGAACTCTGGTTCTAACCATATTAATGGAAGGTGTAGGCTTTAATATTGAGTTAGGGTTTTATGTCTCATCCTCTTTGCATGCAAATAACTATTATATACATGGCATGGCATACATGGCATACATCTACATGTCACGACACGCATGGCATAATGTTATGCATCTAATGCAATTACATGGCATACAATTATGTCATGTACATTATTTCCTTATTTGTCATAACTATTTATGGAAATAAAATATGTTTAAGATTTGATTCTCCAAATCAAATCATAATTAAATTAGGAAACAAATTTCCAAATATAATCACATATTTTATTCATGGAATTATTTGATTAAGGAAAATCTATTTAGGAAACCAATTTCCTAAATCTTTAAAACTACTTATGGAAATAAAATATTTTTAAGATTTGATTTCCCAAATCAAATCATGATTAAATTAGGAAACAAATTTCTAGAATCTAATCAAATATTTTATTTATGGAAAATATAAATTTCCATAAATACTTCCAACTTTCCAAAAGTGGAAGATTTCCATAAATACTTCTAGACTTTCCAAAATTGAAAAATTTCCATAAATACTTCTAAATTTCCAAAATTTAGAAAACTTCCAGAAATACATTATGACTATCGCAAAACCATTTTTACGATTATGTCGAAACACAACCTGGGCTCTGATACCACTGTTGGGTTTCCAGCACCGCGGCGTGTGTGTGTTCGATCATGTTTCGTAAACATGAGCACAGCGAAAGCAATTAAAAATAATAAATCTATATTTATTACAACACACACAACACACGCATGCTATTACAACAAGTGTAGACATAACCGTAAATTAAAATTTGCAATAAAAGAAAATTATCTACGTTATACCTTAGTGATGGCGTGTAGCGAAAACGGCGTCAACCAACGATTCTCGTAAGAATCGTCTCTATCCGTATCCACGCCGAGCTCCTCGGGATGACTTCGCTAAGTCGCGAGCCGTCTTCGTCACGGGTTACTAGCCTCGTGTTGAAGGCGGCGTGATCGAAGATGATCACGATCCGAATCCAAATTCGGATCCTAAACGAAGTTCTCAAACTTCGCTTCTCCGGATAGGTATTCGCGTCGACGATTGGCACGAATCGCCGTCCTCCACCTCGGAGGATTCACCGGAGATCAAATCCGATAAGTTAGCCGCCGCCGGAGCACTAACCGTCGCCCAAACGACGCTCCGACGAGAGGAGAAGCTGTCCAGAAAACTGGACAGCTTGGTGGAGGATATAGCGCCGCCAACGAGGAAAGAAAAGCCTCACCTTGATGCAAACCTATAGGGGATCACCGAGGATCGTCGGAGGGTTCACCGGCAGAGCAGTCGCCGGCAAGGACTTGACGGCACAAAAGCTGGCGGCGTGCAATGAAGGTGTTGGCGCCGAATACTCCTTCAAGGGGTGGCGGACTAGGTTGGCGACGAAAACTAGATTAGGGTTAGGGTTAGGGTTTAAGCCCTATTTTATAGAGAACTAATTCTCTTAATGGTTAATGGATCATATCCATAAAGCCCGTTAACCCGCTCCATTAGGATAAGTCAAAATAAACCAAACCATGATGGTTTATTTTAAGTTAAAACGAACCGAACCAACTTTTGGTTCATTCGTTTAAAATAAACCAAACCCTTTGGTTTATTCTCATCCATTTGATTAGAACCAAACCATTTTGGTCCATCCATTATGTCTTCATAAGACACGGCCCATCCACGCTTCCATTGCGACTGAAACAATTTCATGCTCGCTTTATGTTTGGTCCAACCAAACATAGTTTCTCTCGATGCGAGAATCTCATTCTCAAGCTCGTTTTAAATCCTTTGGATTACACTCGTTGTGCGTGTGACCAAATAGGTTCTCGGTTTATGTTGGCCATCTATAATTAACCATTAATTATAGAACGATCATGAGTGGCACCTAGTAGTACATCATGATCCCCAATTAACCGAAAAGATCAACGGTTGATCCAGAACTATTTCTGAAACCCTTCAGTAGCTCGAATGAATCGTGTCTCATTCCCTTCACTCATCTTATACCCACTTGGTTCAGGACATGGTCTATTGTGTCCCCACTAGTCGACTACGCCACACCTTCATTTCGCGATTCTAGTTACTCAGTACCTTACTCTAAACATGTAATGCTTTGGCAAAGACTTTAGTAACAATCCGAGAGGCCACGTGGGTATACATCTCCTCGCATGTGGTGAATCCTTTATAGGCTATTCAAACACCTTCGATCACTTCGACTTATACCCAATCATCCCGGGTCCACATCTCCTTAGAGATGTTTGCTTAAGATGTCAAAGCATAAGTCTCCATGATTAAGATGACTTGAATACCGCAAGTCAAAGGAACCTCGCACTTAAGCCACAGTAAGAACTTCATTGACATATCTATATATGCAGAGAACCATATGAAGTCTTACGGCTGGTCACTCCAATGAACTAGTTACCATAACTAGCATCCACGATTAACTCCGGACATCACAATGTCTCCACCGGAGAATCACCGCTGGATACACCAAGGAGTATACCTCGTGCTGATCTGACAATTGATGGTGTCGAATCCATCAATTCATCGACTAGGATAATTCCGATACATCACAATTACACATGTAGAGATACTCACTAGTTGTGATCCAATCACAAATTCTCTCATGCTGTGAATCGTATCGTGGACATTCAGTAAATGAGTTTAAGATCCAATCAAATACATTAAACATGTATACTCAAATAGTGAATCTTCATTTATCATATAAATGGTTCGTACATAAGGCGATTGCCTTAGGACATCTCTCATATATTACTAACATCAGCAGCTTGTCCCAAATATTACACATCTTCTATTGCCACATGAAGGCAGTCTAGAGGCGGACAGTTCAAAGGATTGTGATGTTGATATCCTGTTGAAGTGTTACATACTACTCGTACAAGGTATAAGTTTTCTAAGACATAATTTGCAGTGGGACTACACATTCATATAGTTGATCTACTGCTAAATATTTGAAAACAAAATGTACTTATAATTATTGGGTCGCTAGGAGTAAGAGTACATTAAGGATAGTTTTCAACATAAACGCATGAATTTGTAATTCATCATCCCTGATTATATGCAAATGTTACTTAGTTATAGGTAAATAAAACAAAATAAAGGCTTAAATTTTACCAGTCGCACATATCCAAAATCTTGAATGGGTGTACTTAGGTGGAAACAAGAAGAGCAAAGCAGGGATTGCGATGCATGGAACAATGTGGAACATCATGCATAGTCGCAAATCATCAAATGTCCTGAAACCAGCTAAGATAGCACATTCAACAAAATCTAATGTTACATAAATCTTTAAGCATTTATGGTGCACAAAAAATATTGAATGTAGAGTAAAGATCAAGTAATCACCTCTCACATCCAATGCTGACAAGAACAAATGTTATGAGGGAAAACAAACAAGCCATTCCAATCCTCTCATCTATTCTCTCTATTACCAGTATTGATAGCAGTGAAGCAGCTGAAGCCATTGTCTGCATAAGAAACATAAATAAAAGAGATGTTAGATGAAACAACTAAAAAGAAAGGGAGGGAGCACAACACCAGAATAATGTGTCTAATGTCCATAAGATCCTTTAAAGTTTACAATTTATGGCATTTAGGGAAATTTAACACTCACGTTGCTACCTGGTACCAAGTGAAGGATTCCAAACAAACATGGAACTTTTTTGTTATTTAGCAGCCAACAAAAACTTACCAAAGGCTGACAAACCAGTGAACTCTCATTGTTACAGAATTATCCAGCATGTGATTTATCAAACCAACTACACCATCTGACATGACTAGAGGAATTGCACAGGTATTCAACAGTAAATTTAAATTTTTTAGCTAACTACAATCAACTCAAGCACAATGCCCAAGTTAATATTAAGGGGAAGTGCAAGAAGAAATATGCAGCTAGTCACCTATCACATAAATGAAGAAAATGATGGATATCTTCCACAACAATTTGTTTCCTCTGTTCCATCTTGTAGAAAACTATTTATATCAATGTATTACAGTTTGTTAGTTAACGAAGGAATAGAGATTGAATATTGCACAACTAATGAGATTTATGTTAAAACAGAATGCAAGGGCAACTTTCTCCATGCGTAGGCCATTGAATTAACAGAATGGTGGAAACAGAAAACCAACCAATGGAACTGATAAGGAAACTATAAATTGAAAACAAATTTATTAACCACAACAACTTGAGTTTAACTGAAAGGGAAAAAAAACTTTCATCTAAATTCTAACCTAATGGCTGTCTGAAAGTTGGCATAGTTTTTTCTCTAGTTTAACAGCCCCATGGAAAAGTGGAGGGCCTTGGCATCTAGTTAACATTATGGCTTCTTGTTGGACCATCTCCAAATCCCCACCTAGGATTTCTTGAAAATTAAGATTAGCTATGAAAATTCAACAGACGTATTGTGTCATATCTACCTCTCCACCCGTATATTTCCACTGCTTAATTGTTATATAAGAGCAAGGGTTAACAACGCAGATTGAAACATACAGTGTGTTAACATAAAGTCATCTACTTTTCACCGCGTTCATGAGAGATGACTCTTCACAATTAGGCTTCCTCTTCTAAAGCCGCCAATTTTAGGTCAAAAATAACGCTTACCTACACAACAAAAGAGTGAAGAAGGAAACGGAAAAGGAGAGGTACCGGCAATTTGTCCCAGACCACACGATCGTCGTCAGGCTTCAGATGATAATAAGCCGACCCAAATGCCGCTGCGGCCGTTCCGGCGTAGAACAACACCCAGCCCCAAATTTCTCCTCGCATGCTTCGAACAAAAAAGAATAGTTGCATCAGAATTGGACAATAAGGGAGGAACGCACACGATAGCAATAAAAATCGAACCTTATGCCGAAGCAACACCTGGAGAGGCAGAGAACAAGCGCCGGGACTCCGACGAGCAAAAGGGGAAAACTAGTGAGGACATTCAACGTATTCGGAACACCTGCCCCCAATAAACAATGGAGCATGAGGAGAAGGACGAGGAGAAGAAGAAGCAATAAGAGAGACTGGATGCTTGAAAGAAGATGAGACAGACCCAGGAAGTTCCGCATGTCCGCGAAGAGGTGGAGGGAAGGGGTGCGGGGGATCCTAGGCGTAGCCAGCATCAGCAACAGCCACAGCAGGATGGCCGCCGCCCAAACCCTCCCTCGGTTCTCCCGCCGTTGTAGCTGCCGTAGCTTATCCCACGGCCACCGCATTTCGCTCCTCCTCTTCCTCTTCCTCTTCCTCCGCCCTCTCTCTCTCTCTCGTATATCAAATGCACCCCGAGAAACTCTTTGACACGCAGGGAGTCATTCGATAGATCCAAATATATAATTTAATTTATTTTCAAAAATATTTACTAAATTTATTTTTTATAAAAAAAACTTAATTATTTATATATTTTAAAAGTATATAAAAATTTTTCCCCGAGCGATGGAAGTGGAGTGCGCCGGAACCCGCAAGAAATCCGTGGGCCCCAGGCAGTTCGGCGGGACCCGCAAGTGGGACCCAGTTGGATACGCAGGGGAATAAATGACCAGGAAAAAAGAAGCCATTTTTAGGGACGTCGTGTCTCCGAAAATCCCTGGAAAAAGACGAAGCGGAAGAAGAGTTCCGGCGTCTCCTCTCTCTCTCTCTCCATCTCGCTTTCGCTCTCTGATGGCGCTCTCTGCCGGAGTCCCTAGCCAGCTCTTGTTCCGGTTGCAACGCGGAGATTCTCGAACCGCGGCTGCGCCTCCGTCTTCCATTAGGTTTCCCCGCGATTTCCGTCGCCGGAGCTTGGTCTGTGTCCGATCGTCGCTTACTTCAGGTATTGGACCTCGAATCCCTCTGTTGGATTATTGTTTCTATAGCAAAAATTATCTTAATCAGTTGTGCTATACATGTTTGCCCCTTTTTGCTCGTATGCTGTTCTCTTAGGGCAGGCTTTCTGTTTGCCATTCTTTGACCGTCTACTTTGGTTGATCTGGAATGAAAATTTTGTTTGCAAATTTTAGCTTGACTAGGTCTCTGTGGAAATCTTGCCCCGACTATTCCCTCTATTTGTATAATTTGTGTCTTTGCCCCCCTTTTGTCCTTGTGCTCTGTTATTCTTCACTCCCTTATAATCTTATGGACATTTCTTCCATTGCTTATTGGTCTACGTGTGGCAGTGCATTTCTTCTGCATCAATTCACTTTTAGGTAAACTCGAGCTCGAGTGGTGGATGTGCGAGAAGATTAGAGAGGAAGTGAGGATTGCATAACAAATACTTATGTTAAATGAGAAAGAGAGAGGCTGAAGAAGATTTAATTAGCAACAATAAAACAGAATTAAATTTATTTAAATCTAGATGATATAGTAGATGATAGAATTCAATAGCATAGAATGATCCATATAATTGACCCTATTTAATAGGATAAAGTTTTGTTATTGTTGTTGTAAAAGTTGCACGCGCACCTATATACTTTAGTTGTCTATTTATATTGAAAAAATTTTAGGAACACTATTCTTTTTCTGGTGCAAGCATCTTAATAATCAGGTGGTATTACCTGCTAACCTAATTATGAGTTTATGACCTTCCTGCAAATTGATTAATTCTGTGTTCTTGACATTCTCTGTTCAAACCCATAATTTCATTTTGTATTTGGTACACTGCCTTTCCTTGTTAATGTTCAGATGCCTATGCAATAATAATAATAATAATAATAATCATCATGTTTTTTTTAAAAAAAAATTATATTCTTTATGCTGTGAAAGTTAATTTTCTATTGTTGTACCGAAATTGTTACAGCTGCTCCAGCAACTGGTAGCGTTGCACCTGCAATTTCATTAACTGATAACGCCTTAAACCATCTGAATAAAATGAGATCCGAACGCAACGAAGATCTGTGCTTGAGAATCGGAGTGAAGCAGGGCGGATGCTCCGGCATGTCCTACACTATGGAGTTTGAAAACCGAGCTAATGCACGGCCCGATGACTCGATCATAGAATACAATGGTTTCGTGATAGGTATGTTTGTTCGATTTGTAGCCTTGCCCTCGAGGTTATTACTTGGCACACTTACTGGAGAAAAATCCAATTGCAGAAACCAATCTTATCGTTCATTACTATCTCTTGCATGCACAAATCCAATCTTGCAGTGGGAATTGTTGACGATCTAAAGTATTGATCTGGATTTATTTGCTATTAGTTTAGGCCTTAGCGAATAATTTGATTGTATGATATAAGTTGGATTAACATTTGTTTCTTGCAATTCTTGACTCTGCAGTATGTGATCCCAAGAGCCTCCTCTTCGTGTACGGAATGCAGCTAGATTTCAGCGACGCGCTCATAGGCGGCGGTTTCTCATTTAAGAACCCTAATGCAACACAGACGTGCGGCTGCGGTAAATCGTTTACCGCGGAAATGTAAAACGAATCTGTTTCACTTGTTAGCATGTAGTTGTGACTGATAAAAGCATGTATCTGTTTACTATTCTACGAATCCTTCTGGCAAAAGAACGTAAATAAACAATGTACAACCTAGAAAAGATAGTTCGATGTGTTGTTTATTTCGAGTCCTTGAACATCTCATTTACTTGTGTTCCATTATCTACAATGATGATTTGTTGTTTAAAGTTTGGGCAGTTGCTTTTGAAAACGAATTCTGTTAGTGATTTGTTATTCGACAGCTTCTTCGGTCTTCTTGAGTTTTATGAAGTTGGTGCATGGCCAAGCCGAGGCTCCTAAGATCGATCGATCGAGGGGTGGTCTACGGGTTCATGCTTGTAATCCTTTTAGTCACTTATCTTCTTCGACATCGATGTGGCTAGGAGTCATCGATGTGGCTAGGAGTGATCACAGTTGGGTTCGAATTGCGAATTAAATCGGAATTGATGATTCAAAAACAAATCGAAATTATTTTTTTAGTTTCGGAATTAGAACTTAAGATATACGGTTCGATTTTGATTTTTAAATTTTTGGATGCGAAATTGAATCGAAAATGATGCGAAATTGAATCGAAAATGAAACTGAACCGTATCGAAATCGGAACTAATTTTTTTTTAATTGGGATTGAATTTTTAAAAATAATTTAATATTTACTTTTTTTAAAAAAAAAATAAATTTATTTAAAATTCAAAGTGTCACATTTATAATAATAAATAGGTATAAATATCAAAATTAAAATCAATTGAAATTTATATTTTGGATCATTGTATCATAACAAATAAAAATTAAAATATTAAAAATTAAAAATTTTTATTGTTACATCGTAATTATAATAAAAAAATTTAAAAAATTAAAATCATTTAAAACTCAAATCAAATCCTGTAATAAAATTATTTAAAATTTAAAATTTATCGGAGTGAATTGAAAAATAATATATTCTATTAAATAAATAAGAGATTTAAAATTAAATAATTTAAATTTTTGATTTTAAATGGTTCGAATTGAAATCGAATCGTAAGGAATCGAAATCGTTGATTAACAGTTTGGTTTGGATTCCGATAGATGATAGAATCGAAATCGATAATTCTAAAATCAAAATCGAATCGTAAAAAATCGAAATCGAAATCGAAATCGTTAATAAATGATTTGATTCTATTAAATAATAAATTAGAACGAACGATTCTAAAATTGAAACCATCGATTTCAGAATCATTGTCACCCCTAGATCCATTTCTTTTTGTCCCGGATGATGCTGATATTTTTCACATATGTCATATGTTTCTTCTGAGTGACAGTTGTTTTTGGATATTAACGAGTGAAAGCGTAACTAATGAAACTATCAATAGTTAGTTAGTTAGTTATAAATTTGGTCGACAAAACTTTTAGCCAAAATATTAGAGATTCAAATCCACATAATAATATTTATTATGAGAGTCGTCGAACACTAATATTTCGATTATTTAAATTTAAAATTTTAATTAAAAAAATTGGGTGCGTTTCCACGAGTGCGAGAAGACGAAAAGCCATCAGACCTCGTAAAACACTCCGGTGGTTCTAGAAGCAACGCTTCGGTCTCGGTGGGCGCTTTATGAGTATGACGTTGCTCCCTTCCGTGCGCAAGGGAAACTGAAACAGGTCCAACTGCGACGACGACAAATCGGTAAATATCGATCGGCGATGCTCTGAGGTACGGTACGAAACCTCTCCCTACTCTGGATTCGTCATTTTCTATATTTTGAAGATACGTGAATCCATCAGCGATTATTCAATAGATATTTCCTCTGTTTAGCTCGGTTTTTTGCATAGGTTCGTTCTTTTTTTGTTGCTCTTGGTCTGAAATTAGATCAAATGGAACGCTCTGTTTGATCTGTGTTGTAGTTAGATTCCCAAAGCGGTAGTTTAGTGTCACTGTGATAATGTATAATTAGTTTTAGTTTTTTTTTTTCTTTCCGAATTCATCTGCCAAACAATTGATTTTTTTTTTATCTGCTAATTCACTGATCTCCTCTTAGTTTCGATTTCGAGATTGCGTTTAAAAATGAGCGTTGTCGGATTTGACGTCGGGAACGAGAGCTGCATTGTTGCGGTAGCACGGCAACGTGGCATCGATGTTGTTCTGAACGATGAATCGAAGCGTGAGACCCCTGCTGTTGTTTGTTTTGGCGAGAAACAGCGGTTTATTGGGACTGCTGGAGCCGCATCCTCAACGATGAACCCTAAGAACTCAGTGTCGCAGATCAAGCGTCTTCTGGGTCGGAAATTTTTGGATCCTGAGGTACAGAGGGATATCCAGTCCTTTCCATTTAAGGTGACTGAAGGGCCTGACGGGTTTCCTCTGATCCATGCAAACTACCTCGGTGAACTGAGGACATTTACTCCGACCCAAATTCTTGCGATGGTTCTGTCCAATCTGAAGAGTATTGCAGAGAAGAATCTAAATGCAGCAGTTGTTGATTGTTGCATTGGAATTCCGGTATACTTCAATGATCTCCAGAGGAGAATGATGCTAGATGCTGCTACAATTGCTGGTCTGCATCCTCTCCGCTTGTTCCATGAGACCACTGCTACTGCATTGACTTATGGTATCTATAAGACAGATCTACCGGAGGATGTTCAGCTTAATGTGGCTTTTGTTGATATTGGACATGCAAGCATGCAAGTTTGTATTGCTGGATACAAGAAGGGGCAACTGAAGATATTAGCTCATTCTTATGATCGGTCCCTTGGTGGGCGAGATTTCGATGAAGTGCTCTTTAAGTACTTCGCTGCTAAGTTCAGAGATGAGTACAAAATAAATGTGTTTCAAAATGCTAGGGCTTGTATCAGGCTCCAAGCAGCATGTGAGAAATTAAAGAAAGTTCTTAGTGCAAACCCTGAGGCTCCATTGAACATTGAATGTCTGATGGATGAGAAGGATGTGAGAGGTTTTATCAAGAGAGAGGAGTTTGAACAGATCAGCATTCCCATCTTGGACCGAGTCAAAAGGCCCTTGGAGAAGGCACTTGCTGAAGGTGGGTTAAGTGTGGAGAATATTCACTCAGTTGAAGTTGTTGGATCAGGGTCCCGTGTACCAGCTATCATCAAGATTTTGACAGACTTCTTTGGCAAAGAGCCTAGGCGCACTATGAATGCAAGTGAGTGTGTTGCTCGTGGTTGTGCTCTTCAATGTGCTATTCTAAGTCCCACCTTCAAAGTACGGGAATTTCAGGTATTGATTTTTTTTTTTTATCTTCACTTTGCTTTATAATGATATTTTTCTATTTCATTAGCATAAAGTTCCTGGGTTGGTAGATAAATTTATTTGACAATTTTTGTTTACCTTGTTAACAATTGTCCTAACTATTTATTCTTTACATGTTGTGCTGCTTATTTCTGTTGATTTATTATGAAATGTTATTCTTTACAAAATGATTGGCTGTTAACTGTCAATCATCTGCCCTTGCCTGATATGTTTATATGGAGCACTACATCAATGGCTTCTATAAATGGTTTCCTTTGTATCGGTATTTGGAAGTCAGTAATGTATGAATTCAGATATCTTACTGCCTATATGATTTACAAAATTCTTTAACAAATGGTAATATTTTCACATCAGCGCACATGCTTGCCTGCCTAATCCTGCTCTGACATTGTTAAAGTTTTGTCAAATGTTTAGACGGAGACAAGGTATAACTCAAATCAGACAAAGACAAACGCTTGTTTGTAGGATACTCAAGAAAACCAAGGGTTTCTTGAGAAGAAGGTATATATAGATGTAAGGATTAATGGGAGGAAAGCCCTCTGACATGTATTCCCTGTTTTGTTTTTTTGACTTCTAGATGGTGCTCATGAGACTAATGGTTTATACTCTTTTCTGTGATAGGAGAATTATAATTATTTTCTAGTTCATTTTCATTCCTTAATTGCATGTACAATTGTTATATTCATTTTGGGTTTTAGACAATTCTTTATACAATTTTTCCCCATCTATATTTTGTTATAATCTTCATCTAGTATTGTGTTATTATGCTATGCGCGAATGTGATTTTCTTTTTTGCAGTTAACTCTCTTCTTACTAATTTGTACTTCTATTTTTGTTCAAGAATCTAGTTTTTAGTATGTTTTTTAATGTAATGATGTCTGCTTGTCTAGACGCTTAAATGCTTGATATACCAAGTTAGGCCATCCAACTTTTCTCGATAAATTTTGGATAACAATGAATGCCTTTTCGGTTGACATGGATTTTGAATTATACATCAGGGTATTATTCTTATTTTTGGATACTTATTGACATTGTAAATTTTTCTTCACTTGCAGATTTATGAGAGCTTCCCTTTCTCAATTGCCTTATCATGGAAAGGATCTGCTCCTGACTCTCAGAATGGAGCTGAAAATCAACATACTACAGTTGTGTTTCCAAAAGGGAATTCAATTCCCAGTGTCAAAGCTTTCACATTTTACGGACATGCTACATTTGGAGTTGATGCTGTATATGCATATGCAGGAGATATTCAAGTTCCAGAAAGGATCAGCAATTACACGGTATATCATTTTGAAAAATATAGCATACATGTAGTTCAGTTTTTTTTTTTCGCAGACTCAGTTCAGTAATTTATTAGAATTTGAGTTTTGAAACATTTATTTCCAAAAAAAATTATCGAGAATTTTCATTATGATGAACACGTGATGGTGCTTCACAAACTCTATTAAACTTATGCAAAATCAATGAGCTTGATTTCTTTTGATAATCCAAAAAATGTTGCAGATTGGACCATTCCAATCCAGAAGTGGTGATCGAGCTAAGCTGAAGGTAAAAGTTTGTTTAAATCTTCATGGAATTGTTTCTGTTGAATCGGTTACGGTAAGTACTTAAAGTCAGCAATTGTATTGTTGATTTATTTAGCTATCCATTGGCATGATTGATCCTGGGTCTGCAGATGTTGGAGGAGGAGGAAGTTGAAGTTCCACTCACAGCTTCAGGGCAACAACCTAAGGAATCTGTAAGGATGGACACAGATGAAGCAGCAAATGGTTCCTCAAACACAGAAACTGATGTCAACATGCTGGATGCAAAAACTTCTGATTGGGTTGATAATGGAATACCAGAGTCAGTGGAAAAGCCTTTGCAAATGGAAAGTGATAATAAGGTTCCTAGCTGCCTTTTAATTTACTGTGCAGTTAGGTTTGACCTGAAGCTTTAGATTGTAATTGGATTTTTTTCCCTGCATGAGTGTTTTTTTCCCTCCTTAAAGTGTTAAGATTTTTTTTTCCTGTTAATTGGTTTGACGATTTAGCTCAGGTTTTGAGCGTAGCCTTTGTTTTTTGGGTCAAATTCTAGTTTGCTTCTGAAAAAGCTCAAGTTACCACATGCACAATTAAAACCTAGGATTCTTATTTTATTTGGCTTTCCTTGTTCTGTATCTGATGTTGAGCTTGTTATTCCAAAAAAGATGCCCATAGTCCACATTTGCTTTTAAGTTCCATACTCTTGTTAGCAAATCTGTAGTTTCATTAGTTTCCATCAGGAGCTTTATGTTTGTTCAGGCATTGACGACTCATTAATGATCCAACAGTTTACATCTAAATCTCCTACGAAAATAAGGTCTTACTTTGATCTCTTTTGATCTTAGGCTATCAAAGAGTTGGGCTTTATTCAGTTGCTGCATCTTTTACCGTCAAGGAACATCACTCTATGTGGCTGCTGAAGCCTTTTAGTTATGGGAACACATTACATATGCAATATTCGTTCCCTTAAGGTGGTTTGTTTGCCTAGGTTGTCCAGGTGGGTTCCTAGCTTGGGCTAGGTAGGCATGCCATGCTTGCATAAGGTTCAAATCCATCCTTGTTATTCTAGATGTCTAGCCCTAACCTAATCCTTTTTTTTTCCCTCTGTGCTTGGGTGTTGGGACCTGCATTGTTGTTTCTATGGAACTTGAAACATAGGGTGTAAAAATGGAATTGTCTCTGCATAAGATGTTTTTAGGGCAAGTATCTTGAAATATTTGCCGATACTATTATGTATGGTTATGTTTCTACTTAAAATGATATTCTTTTTGTATGGCTTATGTGATTTTTTGATCACCTATGATTGTTAATGATTCGGTTAACTACAAATTTCGTGATCCAATCATGTTGAATTATACTGGGCAAGTATTGACATCCTGATTGTTTTCCTATGAAAATTACCAAAATCTTTTCATACTTTTGCCATCTTTTTTTTTTAGGTCTCCGTGTTTGTTTCGTGCACGCATTGTATGACGGTGTCATTGCTGATTTTTATTTTAATTGATAACCCGACACATTATCCTGTCACTCATACATATATCATCATTTTTTTTGTGGGTTAATGATATCTTTATTAGAACAATGATAATTTTCTCCGTTTTTCTTTTCCAATTTTGATTTTTTTTTTATACATTGCAGTTTTTGAGTAAATAAATATATTACGTTCTGCAGGTTGAAGCTGTTAAAAAAAAGGTCAGTAAAACTAATGTTCCTGTTGTGGAGTTGGTTTATGGTGCTATGTCAGCTAAAGAACTACAGAAGGCTGTTGAAAAGGAGTTTGAAATGGCCCTTCAAGACAGAGTGATGGAAGAAACTAAGGACAAGAAAAATGCTGTGGAGGCATATGTGTATGATATGCGAAACAAGGTTGATATATATTATTCTTTCTACCGTCCATCATATTTGCATGTTTTTCATTAAGACTAACAGCACATCTATCTTCAGCTTTACGATAAGTATGAAGCATTTGTCACATCGTCAGAGAAAGAAGAAATGATTGCAAAGCTTCAGGAAGTTGAGGATTGGCTCTATGAAGATGGTGAAGATGAAACTAAGGGTGTTTATGTTGCTAAGCTCGAGGAACTTCAGAAGGTAAAAAAGTTATTTTAGTCTTATTGGTGTATTGCCGGTTAAAAGGTCCTTTGCTATAATGATATCTGTCTTGATTCCAGCAAGGTAACCCAATCGAGGAGCGATACAAGGAATGGACAGACAGAGGTCCAGCAATCGATCAACTTGTGTGTTGCATCAATAGTTTCCGAGGAGCAGCCTTGTCGAATGACCCCAAGTTTGACCACATTGATATAGCAGAGAAACAGAAGGTATATCACTTTATGAATCTGCTGCATCTCTTGGCTATCCCCATTCACTTGTCTGGGAAGAAGTGACAATGATTGTTATAAATTAGGGACTGCAAACCTTGTTGTGGTTGTTATTCAATGAGATTGTGCTCCCTTTTAGTTCCACTTGGGATTTAGCTTTAGTCGCTTACACAAAGGTAACTATGATGCACGGTTCTGCTGTTTGTTCCCCAGGTTATAAGTGAGTGTGGCGAAGCTGAAGCATGGCTAAGGGAGAGACGGCAGCAGCAGGATGCCTTGCCCAAATATGCGACTCCAGATCTTTTCTCTGACGACATTAAAAGAAAGGCAGAGGCATTAGACGGGTGAGATTTACTTGGGTTTCTCTTTTTCAGCACTATTCCTTGTTACATTCTGTATGAGTGATCTAGCTGCCAGTGGTTTTGAATCCTTATCGGTTAGTTTTTGTTATGGATAGAAAGCTTGGTGAGCATATCCGGTTGCTTTCGTATCAGAATTTGGATCACTTATTGCAATATTTATGAGATTAGATTAAAATCCTTCACTTGGATCCACACAACTGTCCCTAATTTGTTGGGTTTGTATTTGTTGCAGGTCTTGCAAACCAATAATGACAAAGCCACGTCCGGCACCAGCTTCGACTCCGATCCCTGGCGAGCGATCTCCAGCTGCCGAGCCACAGAACCAAGGAGAGAATGCCTCAGGAGAGCCCATATCTGAGGAGGGCAGTCGACCACCCCCAGCTTCAGCCACCGAGCCAATGGATACAGATAATGCCAAAACTTCTCCGTCTGAATAGGAACATCAAACTTAGTTTACGATAATGCCAAAAGTGCTCCGTCTACGTAGGAACATCAAAGTTAGTTTCTCTTATTCGACCGTCTGCTCGATCATTTTAGTTTTCAACGCGAGTGATGGTTCTCATCTGAGGGGTTTTAAATGTTTGCCTGCCATTTTTGTGTATCTTCTTGAATGCTACAGTGTAATCAGGAGAAATTTCTTACCTTGTGATCCAAACTCCCAATTGTGACCGTTCATGAGATTCTTTTTTACTACACACTAAACGAACTTAGGAGATCAGAAGTTTTAAGAAAAATATGGAACCGTGTTAGCGGTCTTCTCCGGTTGTCTTTATTGACGGAGAGATTGATAATTTAGGACAATGAAATTTTTAGCAAGAGTTGCTCTTTTATATTTAGTCAGGGAGGCGCGAAGATCAGAAGTTTTAAGGGTCCTCTTTCATGTGTCTTTCAGTTTCTTCTGAATGCTGTTGATTCATGGCATTTGTCAGAATGTTCGCTTATGAATGCTCGTCTGTTTTTTTTTTAAATTAATTAATTAATGGTTTGCACGATGTAGATTGCTATGTAAAACATCATTTTGAAGGAGGAAAATTTAAGATGTAGAAAATCATAATTCAACTCCACGTGGCGTACTTATATTTGTAAAAATTAGAATCGTCAGGTAATTTTTACGAGAAAAATAAATTAAAAAATAAATAAATCTCTTTTGAAATATCATTTTGTACTTTAATCACCCACGCGTATCATCCCGTGTGGACTCAAATCGTCCCTGCGAAGATGATGCGATGACAAGATAGTGTGGTTGCTTAGTATATGGGTTGGGGTCTGATTTCAGAGGATCCTTTACTGTCTTATCACCGTATCCGAGATATAGTTTTTCCCGTAATTTATCCTTTCTCTTGTCAATAGCTCTGAGACTGATGAGAAGACTGCTAGTTTAACATATTCTCAATTTTTAGCCTCGTGGACACAAATCTGCCGGTGATTGATAATGCGGACGTGGCATGCAAAGAGCAGTCGATCGAGTGACAAATCAGATACATCGGCGGTCCCCTCACCCAGTGCTTTACGATTAGCGCGATCGATCGGTCGCACTCGACGACGACCGCTCGATTGACGTTGACGGTGTGTGACCCGATTTCCCCGGCGAAAGCAGTTCTATTTCGACGCGATTCGTCCACAGAAAAGAGGGAGAGAGAGAGAGAGAGAAAGCAGCGGAGAGACTGGAGATTGGTTTGAGCGAGAGTGAGTGATGGGGCTTCTCGCCGGGAGTCCGTGCTGGTCGCAGGCCTCCCCTCCGCTTCTCTCCTTCGCCTTCCCTTCCTCCTCTATTTCGCCTTCTGCAGTGCTAGCTGCCCGCAGAAGAGCGGCGACGAGGAGTCTGGTGTCCGCAGCTCGCTGCGCGAATGAGGAGAGTCCTGTGGATGCCGCGGGGGCTTCCCGGAGGAGGGTGCTTCTGCTTGTGGGTGTCTCAGTTCTTCCCTTTCTCAAACTTCGAGCAATCGCTGCGGATGGTTTGTTTGCCGAAGGTCAGTTCATAATCTGTCCTTGTTATGATTTACTTTGCTGTATCTTTTTTTCCCCTTGAGGTTGATGGGGTTTCTTGTTATTATGGTTCATTAGAGTGTTGGCGTTAGGAATTCCTTTGGTAATTTGAATTGTTAGCGAAACGAAAAGGATTTATGCTACCTCGATTATTTTCTAGTTATAAACTCGAAATCTCTTTGTCTAGACTGGTGGAGTGATAAATGTGTAAGAAATTTGGGCGTAAGTTACTGTGTTTATCTCGATCCCTTGTGATATTATCAGGTTATTGATTAACTTGGTTTGTCAATGTGTAATCCACCTTTTAACGATTTCAGAAATTTATTTTCCTACCTATTTTCACTTTATAAATGGAAATTTATGTAATGTACACTGACGTAGAATATATTAAGAACTAGAAATGTGAAACTACTTTATTTTACTTCACTACCATTTTTTCTTCTAGTTATATGTTCTTGTTGCACTACCATTTTTTCTTCTCAATTAGTTATATGTTCTTGTTGCACAACCACAAAACATTTGTTAAGACTTAAGATTTGCATGGTTGTTTTGTTGTTTTTGTTGCAGTTTCATAACCTTCTCCTTAAATTTTTTCCTCCTTCCGTCAAATTTTGCCCATATACTACAGTAGTTCATCATTGATTCTTGCAACTATACATTGTTTTTATTCTCATATAAGTTAATGCAATGATTTTCTTTTTTTTTTTATGTTAGTTGGCTAGTTTGAAGACCATTCAAATATGCAACTAAGATTTTTGGAACGTTTTGAATTTGTTTTCCCTTTATTGGTTCTAAGATTTTTTTTTCATACTCTTAGGGTACACACAGTGATTCGATGTAGAGTGATTGAGATATAGAATCAATTCCAAAGTCCTTCATGAGATACTGATAACTATTATAGTTGAATTTATTTAGTAGACATCAGATATCTTAAATTAATTTCTGAATAATGATTTTGTGGATAGTTTATCAACTAACTTTTAGCTATGTCATGGAACTTCATATTGAGGCAGAGTCACAAAGTAATGGAATTGGACAACAAAGTTATATGGCTCAACCAATAGGCTTTCGTCGACGGGCAACAACAATAAAGCAGAGTGTCACTGAGGTAGATAAAGGTACGAGTATGACAGGTGGTGCAAAACCCACACTTTCTTGTCTTTCATTCAACATTATCAATTCTCTCTACTCCAAAATGATAATCTGAAAACACAATAGATTATCTCCAGAGTGGTTTTGGTTTAGAAACAGTTATGATTTCGTTGATTCATTTAAATAAGGTTCTAACTTGGGTTTGGATCTATCTCTATGATTGACATATGGCCAACTTCAGTGATATGTTATGTCCACAATGAGCACAGTGAATTATGATTTCCCAACAAGTTTCATGCTTGGCAAAAACTGAGACCTAAACTGAAAAAAAAAAATCAGATTTATGATTATTTGATATGAACTATAGATTTGAGCCTAGGTGATCAAACATTAGCATTCTAAGCAGGCATGGTTCAAGCCAAATCAGATCAGGCTTTGGCTGAACGTAATTTTCTAGATATCAATTCTAATTTGGTTGAGTAAGGATGGATTAAGAAAAATATCAAATGGATGGTTTGATTTTTTGATGTAAAATAAGTTTATTTAGTTGGATTTTGGGCTTTCTATATTTGAATCATGTTGTTTCTAAGGTGGGACAGGTTAGCAAATTGGACAGAAGAATACTTTACCTTAACTTTCAATTATTAAAAGTTCAAGATATAAAATTTAAAGATATTTTGTTTTCTGTGTTTATGAAGACACTTGAGTTCACGAAATCACAAAACTTTCATGACGCCACAATCCTTTTGAGAGTTAGTGTTGGTAATCCTTCATTTTTTGTTGTTTGAGGAGCATACATTTAATTTGGAATATTGTGTGTTTAGGGGATGATCACGCATGATGTTGGACTCAGCAATGTGCATAAATGCTATATGATGCTTCTCAACTCAAAGAATTACTTTTGTCCCTTTCACCATAGTCATTACCAGTGCTGCACATCCTGAGTAATCATAAATATTTGGATGGAATATATACTCTAATGATTATTCAATGAATAGAATATGTAAATCGGTTAAAGTTTGTTTTCTCCATATCACATGTCGAACCATTTTTTTGGTCGTGCATTATATCTTTGTTGTTTTACATGTTGCCAATATTTAAATTACTGAGATGATGAACAGACTCAGTCTTATTATAATTTTAGGTTTTTTATGAGACGTACTACATAGTGCCACTATAATATACTTTGCTTTTGGTGATTATTCCACCATATAATGACAGAATTTTGTTCACCACTAGCTTTTCATCCAATCATTGACTTCTACTTTTGTTTTCAGACAAACAAGATTTGATGCTACCAGATAACCAAGATGTCTTAATGCCAGATAATCAAGATGCCACTGTGGAAGACATACAAGTTGATAAACAGTTGGAGATACAAAATGTTAAAGATACCATGCTTGAAGTTTCATCTGAAGGACCTAATCAATTAGAGGCGACTTGTCTTAGCTCTAAACTACCCAGTTTTTATCTTCATACAGTTTTTACATTCTAGGTCGTTATTTACTCATATCCTATTTGCTTGCAGCAAGCAGCTCTTCAAAGTGCACCAGCAAGCTCTTTTGTGCCTTTCTTAAACGAGTTCGGAATAGTTGCTTCAGGTGTTCTTGGTGCATTATATGCAAATTCCCAGAAGGCAATGACATCCATTAAATCACATGTGGAATCTGTATGAATCTTTCTCCAATCCTGTTAATTAGAGTTCTTAAATGCATTTATTTGGATTTTCATTCAATACATTCAGACAGGTCATTGAAAATTAGCATCTCAATTTTCTGTAAATTAATATATTCAGTTAATTGCATTCAAATCAGAGCTGATTCAGTGTGAAGATTATATTGTACTTGAAAGCAATCACTTAAATCTTGCAGTTGGATGGTAGAATTATTGTGGCTACAAATTACTTACTTGGTAATTGTTATGCTATCAATATTGATACAGATGAAAGATAAATTGACTGAAAAAGAAGCAGAAATGTCTTCGCTGAAGGAGAGCTTTGAGAAAATATTAGAGAGGGAACAGGAGGAGAAAAAGAACCAAATCAGGAACTTCAAAGAGAAGGAAAGTTCTCTGCTAACTCAACTAGATTCAGCAAATAGGACTACGTCATCTTTGCAGCAAGAGTTGAATGATAACCAAAAACTAGTTGAGGAGCTTAAAGGATGTATAAGCGATCTGGAGAGCAATGCTGGAAAAATTGGCAGAGACAAAAAGTTACTTGAGGCCAAAGTTAAAGAGAAGGTAGATAGTATCAATGTTCTACAAGATAAACTAAGCATGCTTAGCTTGGAGATAAATGACAAGGAGAAGCACATTCAAGATCTTAAATCATCTCTTTCTGAAAAAGAAGCAGAATATGCTCAGTTGAGCTCAGATGTTGAACAGTTAAAGGATGAGCTTGCTGTTGCAAATTCAACTATTGACGAGTTAAAACAGGAATTGCTTGTAGCTAAAGCTGAATTAAGTTCAAAGATATCTTCAATCGATTCTTTAAAACAACAAATTCAGTTGTTAGAGTCAGAGAAAGATAGTGCCTTACAAAGAGTTCAAGATCTCATTAAAGACTATAGTGATTTGGAATCTTCTTCAGAGAAAAGAGCAGCACTTACTGCTGAAATGTTATCCAAGAAAGATAACCACCTTCATCTTCTTGAAGAAAAGCTTGAGCTTGCATTAGAAGATGTAAAGAACAGTAATATTGTTATTGCTGAGCTGAGAGAAGAAAAGGATAGTGCCAAGGCATTACTGGAAAGAGAAACTATTAGTATGAAGAAGTTGAATGATGAGCTGCAGGCTAACATAGAAGCACTGGAAGATTCTAAAGTTGAAGCTTCGAATCTGTCCAAGGAACTGGAAGAGGCTAAAGTTTCAAATAAGAAACTCATGTCTGAGCTTTCAGAGATTCAGCACAGTTTCATTGAGATGGACAAACTATTGACTCAGAGTGTGGAAGAAGCTAAGTCTAGTACAAAGCAAATTTTGGACGAATTAATATCAGTTAAAGAAAATCTGAGGAGAAGCAAAGAAGAACTTGATATATCATCCAAAGAATTAAAAGATGTTATTGAAGATCGTGCGAACTTAAAGAAGGAATTAGTGGAAACATACAAGAAACTGGAAAATGCTGTGAAAGAGTTGAAAGAAGAGAGAAAAATAACTTCCGATTTGAACAAGGAGTTTGAAGTTTTGAGGAAACAAATGCAAAGAGACTCAGAAGCACGAAAAACTCTTGAGGCTGATCTGGATGAGGCTACCAAATCACTTGCAGAGATGAATAAGAGTGCATTATTGCTCTCAACTGAACTAGAGAGCACTAGTTTTAGGTGCACCAGCCTTGAAGCAGAGAAAGGTACGCTACTCCAGTCCTTCACAGAGCAGAAAAGGGCTGTAAAAGAAGCTAGGGAAGATATTGAAGATGCTCAGAAACTCATTATGAAGCTTGGCAATGAGAAAGAGAATTTAGAGAGGAGGACCAAGAAGCTCGAGGAGGAATTGTCCTCTGCAAAGGGTGAGATACTACGATTGAGAAGGGAGATCAGCTTGGAGAAGGAGCATTCTAGTGTGCCCCAGCCAAAGACAGAAATGACAGCAAGGGCTCCTATTACAGCTAGGAAGACAAATAGCAGAAGGAAAAAGGGAGGATCTACATGAGGATTTTTTTTCCCCACCTAAAGATGACTTCTTGCTCTAGGACTTTTAGTTTCATGATCATAACAAGAGTGACAAGGGCGCCACCTCTGGTAAAACTTGACCATCTATATTCCATCTTCTTCTTTTTTTCTAGTACGGCATGTTTTTTGTAAGTAGTTATAAGCACAATTTTAGTCATATTTCTTTTGTATAGATGAATCTTTGAGCCCTGTCGGCGGTAAGTTGCTTGTATGGCGAACACAACTAGTGGCGCAACTGTAACTTAATCTATTCTGCCGTGAAAATAAATTTACCTTTACCATGCTGCTCTAAGGTAATGAATGTAGCTTATCTATTCTCCAACAATCGTTCCAATACCTGAAGCCTTCGTCCGAGAGGAGTGTGAAGTCGCGCATGCTTTTCTTCACTGACTGTAAGTATTTCTTTCCCCCATCTTATGTGCTTGTTATGAATCATCCTTTGTGCGCTCACTTTCATTTGTTTTTGATTCATCTTTATGCCTTCTGTGTCACCTCTTCCATAATCCTGTTTACTTCTCTCTCATCGACCAGCATGAACTCTTTGGTATTTTCTCAGATGAAGATTCGCCGAGCAAATATGAGTTCTGAAACTTATAATTACTTGATTTGTGCTTCGATCACAATTAC
Organism: Wurfbainia villosa; assembly: GCA_025175895.1. Taxonomy (NCBI): domain Eukaryota; kingdom Viridiplantae; phylum Streptophyta; class Magnoliopsida; order Zingiberales; family Zingiberaceae; genus Wurfbainia; species Wurfbainia villosa. The sequence continues at coordinate 44,156,605 of CM045991.1, read as the reverse complement.
TCAGATGAGAGTGGCGTTTCAAGGATGCTTCATGCCTGTTAATGCAGAGGGTGATTCACCAATGCGGAGTCTCACTGGCAAGTATGAGCATTCTTTAGATTTTTTTTAAAAAAAATATAAAAAAAATGAAGAGTTCCAGACGCACATAGTAGATTATTAGTTTTCAATTTCCTCTTTTTTTTAAATAATTTTTAGGGTGCTTGGTACAATAATAAAGAAATTGTTGTGGACTTCATAGTCACATAGATCCAATAGATTGGTAGGGCCTAGGGCAGCGGTAAAAATGAAGAGGGAGGAATTTAAGAAAAATTTATTCGTATAAGTTTGAGGCTCAGGAGTTTGTCCGGTGGACAGAGTATAGTTTCAATATTGGATTGTCGTTCAGAGATAATACAACTGTAGAATTCGAGTTGAATCGTAAAAAAATTATGAGCGTTTTTTTTTATTTATCCTTGGTAACTAGTGGAAGTCATTTGGACTTTGATTTTATCTGGTTCAATTTTTGACGAGGCGTTTCGAAGATTTGTGAGCAAGATCGATCACTCTCGGGATTAATGGGATCGAAAGATTCGGATATTTGAATGTCAATGAAAAAATAGATTGGTAGGAGATTTTTTTTAATGTCATTATTATTATTTTAATATAAACTCATTTTACATGGAGGAAGGCGCTTCTTCGTCTTGAACGGTCGGTGCGAAGCTTTATACTGGGCCTCGACCTGCGGGTGCACGGGCCCATCTCGTCGATCGGCGCGGCCAGCCAATCTGTGCGACCCGGTTCATGGATCTCGAACCGCTCGCAGGCGCCACTTCTCGGTCCCAACCTCGCCGCGACCGGAGATGCTGAGATGAGATTTGGAAGGTGGAGAGCAGCAGCCATTCTCCGCTGCGGATCTTAGGCGTTGCACCAGATCGAACCGCGTTTTGATCTTTGTTCTTCCGGATTGTCGATTCGTTTTGGTTCGCACGTTGCCGTCGATTATTCTCTCCTTTTTTTTTTTTCTTTCTGGATTTTACTACCTTTTATCTCTGTTTTCTATCCCGAGATTCCCGACCATTTTGCTTTTGTGCAGTCGCATCGATTCTTGTGAGCAGAAACCCATCGATGCTTCATGCGGGTTCTCTGCCTCAGGTTGGAAAGGCTCTTTCCTTTTCGCTGTTTCCCGTCCTTTCCCGTCTCCTTCAAAGTTGGCTTTTTGGTTGATACGCCTTTACGAGGAACATCTCCTAGTGGATTCTTATTCAGCTTCTGTGTGCCTAGTCCCTACCTATGGATTTAATTATTGGATATATTTGTTTGGTGCTTCGTTTGGCAGGTAGGGCGTGTTGGGTCTGCAGACGTTGCTAATAGATTCCGGGGACTGCTTGGCGGGAGAGGGGCTTTTGGGGCTGTCGGGGAGATGAACTACGGGAGCAGTTCGATTTCTTCAGGTTTGCTTCCCTGTGTTTCATCCACTTTCGATTTCCTTTTTTCCTTGGGGATTGATTGATCTTATGCTTTTGGATTGAATCCAGCTGCTAAGGCTCCTGCCAGGGCATTTGATTTCGGAAGGACCCATGTGGTTCGACCCAAGGGAAGGCATTTGGCCACCGTCGTGTGGCTTCATGGCCTAGGTGATAATGGAGCAAGGTACTGGTTACTCCCCATGTTTTCCTTTCTTCGGTGTGTGTTTTCTGTCCTTGTGATTACATATTCTGAATTAGTGTTAGCAAGACTGATTTTTGGTGTTTGCGAATCTTGTCCATGATTTTTGATGCCTGCTTGTTCAATAAGTGAAGTCAAAAACTGATTCCCCTGCCTTTTGGTGTTCGGGATATAACAATGACAACTATGCAATGTTTTCTTTGACAGAGTAAGAAGTGCTATGTGAAGTAGAATCCATTCATGTTCACCTGATGTTGATACGTTTGTTATCTTGCGTCTCAGGAAGTTAGTTGTCTACACCATCTGTGCTCGTAGGAAATCTTTGTTCGCCCTAGGACATTCTTTTTATTATGCTTGAGTTGACTACTAGCTGAGACATTGATTCAGTAAGCATTGAGAAGTGTATAGTTTTTCTTATGATGGTAATTCGAAAATTAGTTTGTCTTCTTATTGTCTTTGCTCACGTTCTTCTTGATCCCGCAATAGAATTCACATTTCTAAATTACAATAGCAGGATGTTTTTAGCTTAGACAGTTGGATTTGTACCATAAGTAGTTCTTTTAGTGAGAACTCAAAATGATAAAACCATTAGATACTGAGGAGTGTCTCTGTCATTTCATTTACTTAATGTTTACTTATATCACATCAGAGTTCCGATACATTTTGAAGATCTTATCTCGCAGCTTCAAATTAGTAAGCCTGTACAAAGCATCAACATTTAGCTCTATAATTTATGGGACATCTATGCTAATTATACATGATATTACTTATACTTGCACGATTGCATCTATGAGAACTGCTATTTTCATTCCCTAAGATGTCCACTAATGTTGTAATCAATTCTTTTATAGTTTGCTGGTCTACTTGAGTTTGTATATTTAATTATCTTTGACCTTACATAGAACTCAATTGAATGACAATATTCATTTAGTCAACCCTATGTGCCTAGAATAAGCATATTACGATTGATGATGATTATACTAATATTTAATTGTTTTGTCCACCTTGTTACTTTTATGCCTGCCTATCGAAACTTTTGATAGTTACATCTCCGATTGACTCATTTCTTTTTTATACTGCAGCTGGTCTCAACTCTTGGAAACCCTCCCCCTCCCAAATGTAAGAACTAGATAAATCAGCTGCTGTATATTGATAAAATATGGGTTCATTACTATTTACTACATTCCATATAATCATAGTTGAGTAGGCCATGTCCCCACAGGGATGGCGTATTGGTTGGGATAGGATGGCACTTGCGAAATGAGCATGGGTCGATTCGGGGGAAAGATCTAAAATCCCTCCCCCAGCGTCAAATGACCCTTCTTGCCCTGGCCAATCGCGTTAAGGTCAAAAGCCCTCGTGATTTACCTCCCTCACAATGGTTGTGGGATAGGCCATCCTTGCTAGTTCCAACCTTTTGCGAAATAGTTGAGTAGGCCATCCTTGCTAGTGCTTGGTATCATGATAACGTAGGGTTGTCATTTTCTTACCGTCTTGTAAACTAGTATAAATTTGTGTGGTTCATTGCTCATGTTTTGTTCGCCCGGTTTTCTTTCATAAACTTTACAAACTTTATCGAAAGCGCAGATTAAGTGGATTTGCCCAACTGCCCCTACCAGGCCTGTAGCAATTTTTGGTGGATTTCCGTCAACTGCTTGTAAGCTGACTAAATTTGTTGTAGTATTGAATATTGAGTTTATTTTATTTTATTAATATAATTATTGAATATCAATTAACTTTTATGAGTGGGAAGTGGCTAATTTTTTCTTTTTCTTTTCTTTTTGTCTCCTAGGGTTTGAAGTTCATGATCTATCAGAGAATGGTCCTGATGATGTCGACGGGTTAGATGCTTCAGCTGCTCATGTTGCAAATTTGCTATCAACGGAACCTGCTGATAGTAAGTTTCTGTGAAAGTAGGCATATTAAAATGTGTCAATACGCCATACGAGTTTGTAGTAATGTTTTCCCTCTGGTATTTTGCTTCAATTTGTCATTGATTATACTTGAAGAATCAAACAAAATAGCCATTACAAATCAAGTTTTCCTATATACTTGAAATTGCAAAGTCGAGATGAAAAAGATGAAGCACTCATCTAAATTCAGCACTCCTATGCATTTGTTCTTGGTAGTTTCCAACTGTGATACCCTTCATGGGAGTTTTATGCATCTGATGTGTGCTCTTTTGGCCGCAATTGCAGTCAAACTCGGCATCGGTGGGTTTAGCATGGGCGCTGCTACTGCTCTCTACTCCGCGACTTGCTGTGCCAATGGAAAATATGGAAACGGCAAGCCATACCCCGTCAATCTAAGTGCAGTTGTCGGTCTAAGTGGTTGGCTTCCATGCGCTAGGTATCTTTAAAACAAAGATACAATTTTATTAATGTCGTTATCTCTACTTTCGCGGTCGAATCCGTCTTCCAACGGCATTATAATTCTTTTAGGAGCTTGAACAGCAAGCCGGAAGGTTCCCAAGATGCTGCAAGACGAGCGTCGTCTTTGCCTATTTTGCTTTGCCATGGAAAAGGTATCACGTTCTTATGCAAATTAGCTCTTCCCTTTGCACATGAATGTTCTTGTTCTGTTTCCTACATCCAGATTAGAATGCTGGCCTTGTCGAAATAAAGTAGTAAATCTAATACCACAGGTTCTTCACATAATAAAAAAGTCAATTCTGATTCTCTGATCAACAAAACCATTCCTGAATTACAATTATTAACTCATTCTGTTTCCCTACGATACGAAACTCTAGGAGATGATGTAGTGCAATTCAAACACGGAGAGAAATCAGCTCAAGTTTTGAAGTCGACTGGCTTCGAGAATGCGACTTTCAAAGCGTACAATGGGTACGAGTGACTATGTTCTGACAGGACGATTTCCATTCAGTTGGCAGAATAGCTTATATACACATTGCTTCGTACAGGCTCGGCCACTATACCGTCCCCGCGGAGATGGACGATGTCTGCAAATTTCTGACTGCGGCGCTGGGTCTCCACGGATCGCGGCCTTAAGCGACCAAGAACAATCTCTTACTTATCTTTTGATGCTGGATACTGGATGGGAGCGAGAGCAATAAGTTGGTATAGTCCGATTGAATAGTGCATTGCTAATTCATATGTTTGGTTTTGGGGCGCTTCTTCTTGTGGTTACTACTGCGTCTTGATGGAGAGTTCGAACATTTAGCAGCTCGATGACTGCTCTTTTTGAGATCAGTTAATTAATTTTTGTGGAGTGTATTATGCGTATTAAAAAACTGCATGAACCCGACCGAATCCACTCTATTTGGCTTCATTTGCTACCTTCCGCTCTCGCCGTCTGCAGCAGGAAGGGAGAGACTTCGGCGACGACAGCGATGGCGGTGGATTCATCGTGGCTAGTGCAAGCTCTGATCTTCCTCCTCACCTTGGCTGCCTTCTTCGGCCTCCGATCCTTTCCCAGGCGACTCGTCCCCCGCCTCCTCCGCCCCTCTTACTCCGTCGAGGCCCGCCGACACTTCGTCGCCGGGGCCCAGCTGCTCTCCCGCGCCCGGGAATCCCGCAGCAAAGGGGATGATCGCCGCTCGGCCGATGCCCTCGCCCGCTCCGCCTGCGACGAGGCCGAACGCGCCATCGCCCTCGACCCCCGCGACGCCGCCCCCTACGTCCTCAGCGCCCTCGCCCTCGACCTCCTCGGCCTCCACCTTCCCGCCCTCCGATCTCTCGACGCCGCCCTCTCCCCTCCGGCTTCCGAGTCTCTCGGGCCCCGCGAGCGCGGCGACGCCCACTTCAAGCGCGCCGAGCTCCACCTCGCCGTCGACCGCCGCGGACACCTCGATCCGGCCCTCGCCGACCTCCTCGAGGCGGTGCGGCTCAGCCCCGAGAACGGCAAAGCCTTCTGCCTCCTAGGCGAGTGCTACCTGGAAAAGGGTTTGCCGGGCGAGGCGAAAAGGGCTTACGAGACTGCGATCGGGATCGACGACTCACTTGTCGACGCTGATGAGGCTCTCCGGAAAATGTCCGCCGCAGAGGTTGGATCTTGAACCTCTCTGTTCCTCGATTACCAAAAACTTCATATTTTCCCTGATTTATCATCGTGGGTTTCCGTTTCCATCAGTGCTCAGCCTTCACAAGACCTTTTACTCTGTTTCTCTGTATCATTAATTAGCATCCGCAAACCCTAACTCTCAACTCCTCGTCTTTTTATTTGGCAAATCAAGAAACAAGGCAATATATTTTCAGCTTCTCGATGATAAAATTAATGTGCCTTTTTTTTTCCCTGTTTCTCGGTGAAGTTCCTTCCATTCTAAGTTGTGGTTAAGTTTATGATAGTTATGGGAATTATAGGGTTCATACTTCTTATCATATGATACTTCACAATTCATTTATTACATGAACTTTTCGTACGAATCAAAAAGTAAGAAGAATCACGACTAATTGAATTGATTTGATTCTGTTCGATATGATTCGATACAAATTTTATCTTATATCGATTTCTAAGATTTAAAAAAAAAACCATTAAAAATTAAATCTAACCAATTAGAAGTGTATCTAACTCAATAAGAAACTAAACCAAACTCAATATATATAGTAAAAATTAATCTAAAATCATCATGAAGAGATAATGAACAACCACAACTTACAATCATCATGCCGATACACAATCTACTACTACTACTCCCATTGAAGCTGCTTCAGTAGTCAGCCCAATTGGTTTGTCGGACTAGGAGCTCTCATTTGCTCGAACTCAACATGGATAACGTTGGAACGAGTGGAGCAATCGCGAGTGAAAATCTGTGGAAACATCGATTAGTTCCTTCTCCAAGTAAATAGATTCTCCTATCCTATCAGAGAGTGTGATTAGCAAGGTCATATATTTTCGCCGGAAATAATGTCAGATCAACAGTCAAATTGAAATGGAATATATTTGAAATATTCAAATTCATCCGAAGCGTATCTTAGTTCAGCTTGGCCTCTCGAACTCAGACGGTTGCCTGAACTCGATTTGGCTACTTGATCTCCCGAGCTCAGACAATCATCCAGGGTCATTTCGATAGATGGGTTGATATGCCTCTATGATCTCCTCCGGAGAGCCATGTCTTCACGATCCCTATCACATCGCCAAGATTCTCTTTAGAAAGTCACATCTTCACGATCCTCTCTCGGAAGTTACGTCTTCACGATTTCTATTACATCGCCAAAATCTTCTTCAGAAAATTATGTCTCCACAATTCCACGATCCCCTTCTCCGTCATCTTCTTCTGAAAGTCATGTCTTTACATCACAAATTCCTTATACATTTTCTTCTTTTTCTGACTTGAATGTCGGAGGAACTTGAGATACGTCTCGACCCTCTCCTCACTGTTTTCGAGTTCTCTCAAATCCAAAATAATTTGGGTTCTTATAACCGATCTGAAGAGCGTGGATCAAAGGAAAACTAAACTGACTATCTCGACGAACCGAGGAATATCTAATCTGTATTCAATCGATTGAAGGAGGTCAGTAGTGAGAATGTGATTGAGTCTTTCCATTCACTAATCTCGGATTGGATCATTTTACTTGTTGGATATTTCATTCACGTATGTTTACCTCTCTAGAGGGTGTACGAGGACCTTTGGCTTCTCACAAGTTCACAAATTCAGCTTACAGTTGGTTGAATGCAATAACTCACTTTCAGTTCTTCTTGCGATGCAATTTTCCGACATTAGGGTCGAACACGTCGCTTCGTCTTCCCGACACTCTCGACTCCGTTCGTCGCCGGAAAATAACTTGTTTGTAGAAGGAAAAGAAAGTTTGAGCCTTCAACGATGATGGTGCGTGTAGTTGAACGGAAATGGAAGGAAAAAAAGAAAGGAAAGGAAATTAAATGAAGTATTCATCCCTCTTCCTTTCCTCGAAAAGAAACTGAGAAAAAGGAGTAAATTTGATTTCGTTTAGTTATTTCAGAAAGAGTTCGCCGGCGTTGGCCGCCGGCGTCGGCGCGCGCATTTGCAAACCGCTCCACGGGTAGCTAATTTGAGCTCCAGAAGGGATAAATCTGTTATAAACGTATAAAGGGGGGGCTACGTTGGAAGTCTGTGAACGCTTTGAGGATTTCGGAAACTGCAGGGGCCTAAATAGAATGGGGCTACGTTCAGTTAAATTTCATCGGACCAAAATTAGAGCGACGCCAACGATGGCAGGTGGAGAGAGAGGAGGAGCGGAAGAACAAAACCGCATCAATCGCCGCGCCTCTCTCGGTCGCCATTGCTCGCCCTCCCTCTCCTTCCTTCTTCCTTCCTTCTGCCTTCGGTTCCTCCGCGGTCGTCTGCTAGGGCTTGGGTTTCCGCCTCCCGGCGCGGGGAGATGGGGCAGCAAACGCTGATCTACAGCTTCGTCGCCCGGGGCACCGTCATACTCGCGGAGTACACCGCCTTCACTGGGAACTTCACCTCCGTCGCCTCCCAATGCCTCCAGAAGCTCCCTTCCTCCAACAACAGGTTCACCTACAACTGCGACGGTCACACCTTCAATTACCTCGTCGAGAACGGCTTCAGTGAGTCTCCCGATCCCTTTTCTAGCTCGATTCTCTTGTTATCCCACCTCAAAATTTCGTCCCGGCACTCCGAATCGTGTTTCTCTTTTGAATCATCGATCGATTTGTGTCGTTATTAAAGAAAGAAGATTTTGGAATCTGGATCTTATGAGTCTTGATCATGTTGATACAAAATCAAGAAATTCTATTTCCATGATGATATTAATTCGTTCAGCTGCAATCAGAACGAATGGAAACTGTGTCTATATTTACAAAACCAGTGCAATGCAATGGTATTGCAATTTTGATAAGATGTTGCTACAAATGTTGATTTTTTAAAGTCGTCTACATCGGTTTGTATATTACTGGTGGCACAATCTTACTTGAGCTCAACGAAGCCTCAAAATTGTTTGGGCATACATAGGGTTGTAAACGAACCAAGTGTTCATGAATAAGTTTAATGTTCGGCTCGATAAGAACTCGTTTACGTTCGTTTAATATGTATCAAAATCAATTAATAAACAAGTTTGAACACATGTGTTCGGCTTGTTCGCAAATAGTGTTCATGAATAATGTTCGTAAACAGTGTTCATGAATAAATTCATTTAAAAATTATTTATGAATTTATTTATATTCATTTATAAATAAGGATTAGAATATTAAAAGTTTAAAATAAACAAATAAGCTTAACTTAAGAACTTAATAACGTTTAAATAAACTGAATCTAAATAAGTTTGAATCAAGCTTGAATCGAGCTTGATTAGAAGCTTAATATCTAATAAACAAGTCAAGCTCAAGCCAAAATCAATCTCTAAAAAAAGAAACCAAGCCAAGCTTGAACAAGTTTTTTAATAGCTTAGTTAATTTTAGACTTGGCTCGACTCAGCTCAGTTATCTTATCAAACAAGTCTAAGCACTGTAAAACTTGATTTGACTTGACTCGTTTACAACACTAGGCATACACAACTCGACGACGACGGCAACGTCACCACGAAGATGATGACTTGGTATCTCATCTCTTAAAAGGATAAACTGACCTAGGTTTGCTATGATAATTGTTGCAGCATACTGTGTAGTTGCTGTTGAGTCAGCTGGCAGGCAAACTCCCATGGCCTTCCTGGAGAGGGTCAAGGAGGATTTCAGTAAAAAATATGGAACCAAAGCAGCAACTGCCTCAGCCAATGGCCTAAACCGCGAATACAAGTATTTTTTTTCTTCTTTTCCCTAAACTAATCCTCATTAGTAAGCACATATAGTTTTTTTTGTTTGTTTGTTTGTTTTGAATAATTTCTTTCGGTCCAAACACCAGATCAAAGCTTAAAGACCACATGCAATTCTGTATCGATCATCCGGAAGAGATAAACAAGATAGCTAAAGTGAAAGCTCAAGTTTCTGAAGTAAAAGGAGTCATGATGGAAAACATTGAGAAGGTGATTTCTTTTTCCCCCATTTTGTTTGATTGTCGATGATAACCGATATCTGAAACCATCTTTCCCAAATTTGTTTTTAGGTTCTCGAGCGCGGTGAGAAAATTGAACTTCTCGTTGACAAGACTGAGGATCTTCGCTCCCAGGTATGAGTTGAACTCATGAATGTTTTATGAGTCCAGCAAGTTATGTTGGTCCGAATTCATGAAAGAAAAGACATGTTCTTCTTCTTTGTATGTGAGATTGTTTTCATCTCACTATTTTGCGATATTTCAGGCACAGGATTTCAGGCAACAAGGCACGAAACTGAAGAGGAAGATGTGGGTGGACAATATGAAGATCAAGCTAGCTGTTTTCGGCATCATTGCTCTCCTCATTCTCCTCATAATCCTATCAATTTGCCCTGGCTTCAGGTGCTTCTGATGGGGTTGGATACTAGAACTATTCTCATCGGTTCCATATCGAACTCGCTCTCGATGTTTCGAGGCCATTTCGATTATTCTACACGACTACGATATCGATTGTTGTGTATATATTTGACTCTCTTTATATATGTAATTTTTTTGGTTCAGACATTTGTATCTTCAAGAGCTGAAACTTAGTTCAGTTTGTTTGGCCTAAAATATTTTTCTGAATTATCCAATTTAACTTAGATTGAAATTATATATATATAATGGATAATCCTCTACACAGAGTTCATAAACATCTTTATTATAGTCTAATTCTTGAACTTCAAGAGAGCGGACGATGAATAATAAAGATATTTATGATGGTTTTCGAGCATAATTGACTGTGATTCGACCGGCTAAGGAGTGATTGGATTCTGATCGGAATTCAATCGGTTGTCGACGATTCCAAGCTGCAGACGGTAGAAAGTCACGGCAGAAAAAGTATTGTGTATTTTTCATTCATTGTGCAATCGTAATGGATTAAACAATGGAGAAATCGTCGTGCACGAATCGCGGAGCAGAAAACACTCAACATATCAAACTCGTATATATATAGAGAGAATTGATCTCTTCCGTGCTTCATCCGTCCGCACTCGTACGCGATGCGATCTCGGTCGTCGATCTAACGCGATTGAAAAATGCACAGTTTCCCATCCGCATGCGCATCTCTTCTCACCCGACCACTGCAGTCCAGAATCCGTCGGTGAACGATCAGATTTCGACCAGAATTCGAGCGACATCGGATTCCGGCCAGACGGCGACTGGAATCCAATCGATTCTTGGTCGGAATCTGACCGATTTCTGGCCGGAATCCGGTGCGATCGCGGCTGCTAGTGGCCACGACACTGGCAGTCGTGATGCGGCCAGAATTCGGCCATCGTCAAGACGATATCGAATTCCGATCGAATTGCGATCGAAATCCGACCGATTCACAACCGGAATCAAGTGCTATTGCGACCGCCATTGGCCGCGACACTAACGGGAATGATCGCAATCCGGCCAGAATTCGATCGCACCTTTGATTCGCGCACAGCCACACCGCCCAGGATATATATATACGATCTCCTCCCCCAGCACGGCCTACTCCAGGGCCTCCTCCCAGATACGGTCAAGTTCTTCTTCCTGGATTCCAACGACAGCTTCTCCGTAGAGCTCGACGGCCCTTGCTACGTCGACTTCGAGTACCTCGTCTACTACGAGAGTACGAGACCTCGTCTACTTCGAGTATGGCGGTATCGAGCATCTCAAAAGCGTCAAAGTCCGCCGATTCCGCATCTGGTTGGCGTCGACGCCATCGAGGTCGACCTCCCGCCCTACTTCCAGATCGGGTGGATAACGCGCAAGCATGGATCGACCAGTTCTAGACACTGCATTCCTGCAATTGGGAATAAGGAGCTTCGAGATGGAGCCAAGGAGCTTTTCGACCGGCCCTAATAGGTATGAGCTCGTGTTGTATTTTTTCCATGTCTTTGGATTCTGTTCGATAGTATCTTGCCGTTCCCCTTTTGTATTTCTTGACCTTATTATGGATTAAAAAAAAAAAAAATCTTCTCGACCTTTTGTAGTGGTTGACCTCCAATCATCCATGTCGCTGGTTTGGAATTATGCTTGTGTGCTCAATTCAAATGCTTCGGTTAGGTTTTAATTAAATCCTGTGCTGGAAGAGAGTTCCTGCAAAGAAGTTTAGCAATCGGAAAAGGATTGTGGAACAGTAATGCCCTAAGGAAGCGAGAGATCTGAGGAGACTTTTGCGCTTGTAGGTTGTAGCCACCTTCTAGTAGCATGCCCAATGAGACCATAGGCAACATAGGAAAAAGCTAAGCAAGATAACTTATCATCTTACTGTAGGGCTAATGGATGAAGGTGCCCCTTGATAGATAAGCGTCCGTTGCCCCCTTGCTAGCTAAGAATTGGTCGGTGAAACCTGTCTAGTAGGTGTACCTCGCATTGTCATCGTTTCTCCCTGAATTTAGGTTCCATTTCATTGAGGATTTCTGTCCCCTCGCGCTTTTCAATTAACTGTAGGATTCATTTCTAGCCCAAGAAATTAGCTTTTCTTTATGCACACTGGTGCTCGCTGATGCTTAATCGAGCACCAGTGTTCAAGGATAACAGTGTTTAAACAACTCACCAACTAGGGAACAACCAATGCAACCACATCACTAAGAAATTCTCTAGGTAAGGTTATTTGAGCATAGAAAAGAATAACAAATACTGTTAGATGTAATTTTCCCATTGTAGTTCGTATATGTCTCTAAGATGGGAGGTCCACCAGCCTGAAATGGTTTGCATTCAGTTCGCGCTGAATAAGTTAATGGCCGCATCTCTTGTGCATGACGCATGTAGGATATGTGCTCTGAACTGAGTACAGGGGTTCTTATTACCTTTTGGGATTATGTAGCAAGTGACATTGAATGCCTTTCATTCATACTGCACTGTATGGATGATATTCAAATGATAATTGTTTGTTGCAACTCGTTCCATATAGTTTGGGCATGGCTCATTTTCATTGTATGATTATAAATTATCTAGCAAACTACTGAACTCTTTTTTTTTTTTTTTGCTGCTTCTTTATCTCTGCAGCTCCAAAATCGTGCCACAATACCACCCATATGAATGATAAGTTGGAGATGCTTTCCACTAGATCCAGATTCTGGAAACAATGCTTAGGCTACCGTTGCAACTTGGTATTGTTCTGGTAATATCTACTCCTCTCAACACATGTATTTGCAATACGCGTATGCTTTACAGAACCACTAACTCTGATGATGAAATATTTCTTGTTGGATTTCTGACTTCATTTAATGTAACAGTGATGACGATCATGTTTATCATATTAAATATTGTTAGTTAGGACAATTTTATAACACTACACGGATAGCATGAAAAACTGCAATCTCAGAAATATTGAACAAATTTTCATAGATATCCTTCAGTGCCCTACCAACCATATAAGTGCAGACATACACGCCCTAGGTAACATTCATTTGCTATGTACATTGATTCCACAAACAACTCCATATTTGCAACCTAGGAAACTGTCAATTCTAGTGGATTACAATTTAATCTTACTACTACAGTCTGAGAAGAGAGAAGAATGCAGGAACCAAGACCACTGCAGACCATGAGAGACCAACATATTGCAGAAACCTTATTCCAGTGTCGACATCGTATGCTTTCTGTGGTCCAAACCCCACCGTCTTAGCTAGATGGCCAGACGGCTTGCCCTTAGATCTGCCCTTGAGTTTTGGGACATAACATGATGATGTAATTGGGATGCTCAAAGTGTTGCATACCTGAGGGAGCAGCTTCTGAGCAACAGCCTTGCTGCAAATCTTAGTAACTAGTATGGTTGGAATGCCGACCAACAGTCTTCCTAAGAAGACTGCAATGGATAGTTCAGAACTAAATAAGATTTGAACATTCTCTGGTTGAGAGTGGATATGTGTTTGTTGGATTCCACTTACCTGGATTGGACTTAGAAGTGTAAGAAGATAGTTTGTAGAAATAATTTATCGAGCTAGATGAGGTAATATTTTAGTTATGTATGAGAAGAAAAAGAAAGTATTTACCAGTCCAAATGCAACCCCATTAAAGGCTGTATGGTATTGGAAACTTGGGGTAGGAAATTCTGGAGTAGGATAGGCAAAGCATAACAAGAATGATAAACTTGCCCAAAAAGAAGTGACTGCAACATGAACCAAAAAAGGAAAAACACAACTCAATTAGCTCTGGAAAAAAAAATGCTTCTTTGGCATGAAGGTTTTGAAAAGCATTTCTATTTGACTTGTTGTATACTGCATATGTGATATATGTGATATTCGGAGGTATATGTGGTTAATGTCAAAATATATTTATTTATCGCTCACAAGACAAGTAATAGGAACTTAAGGATTCAGATGAATCAAATGAGAATTTTTAACTGCACGTATAAACCGCATATGTCCTATGCATGATTTGTGGTCGCTGTGCGATCCCTTTTAATTTTTCTGATCTATGCATCCTGATTATCACCGTACCATTGTGTCCAGTTGTAATGAAGCCATCAACATGTTCATGAACTGTGAGCCAAAGAGCAAGGAGGAGAACTCCAAAGATGATTCCAGCCACTACATCTATCAAGCTATGCATTCCAAGGTACATTCTCCCTTGACAAATAAGAAGAGTAAATTTTGCATTTTTTTTCCAATCACAAATAAATTCATACTATTCTTTACCAATCTGGAATTAGATCATACCTATGCCAATCAGTAGAGTGAAAAAGGAAAGTAAAGCCACAACAACAGCAACTGTGGCATCACTAGCCTTAGGATCTTGTGTAAGAAAGTAGTGTGAAAAATATCTGCACAAATAAATAAATAAATAATTTAAATATGCGTAAGTGCAAAAAAACAAAACAAACAAGTGAAGGAAAATGTTATTACCCCAGGAGACAAACAGTATTCAAGCAATGTGAGGATGGAAAACCATATTCCATTGAGTTTTCTTTCTCTTCTTCTGTAGCAATCACTCTCCTCACAGGAGGAGAAAGTGGTCTGGGAGCTGACACTATATCCTATATATATATATATATATATATATATATATTTGCATAACAAAATGTTAAGCAATAGAGCACACCATATACTATTCACTCAGTAATTGATTTAATTTGGCCCTCAGGATAAATCCAGTTGGTAAGTGAGTTTGTCCGTAATGAACATGGGTCAATTTCCGAGAAATTCATCCCTCTGGATCATTGACCGATTCCCTTCTTTTGCACTTACCAATTGAAATCCTGATTTACCTCCTCCTCCTCCGATAGGAGCAGCCGGAGGAAACTATTAATAATTGATTTAAGCTTCGAAACATACCTTTATAGAGTTCCCTATGTAGTCACAGAAGGCAATCAACAGTGTCATTTGTCTCGCTAGTTTCCTGTGTCCACTCTATCAATGAAAGGAAAACAAAAGAATAATTTTAAGCTTGACTTTTAGAAATTGAAATTCTCTAGCAATCTTAAAGTCTTCAAGTTTTAGTCATACCCAATAGACAATGGGAAGAAATCCAGTGTAGAAAGGCACCGAAACGAAACAAGATATCATCGAAAACATCCAGGACAAGAAACCATGTTGTGCCCTCTGCATGCATAAATATACTCCATTAGTTTTCTTACAAATGGGCATGTCAGTGTGTGAGTTAATCTACAATTAACCTGCAGGCGGAGGATGGACGGAGTTCCGGCGAGGACACGGCGGGCGATGCAGGGCTGCGTCAGGGCCCGCACTCTCTTGGAAAGTCCGAAGGAGGACGCCGCCGCCGCCCAGCCCAGGACGGAAGCGAGGGCGAGCGCTTGCCACAATGGGAAGCTGCCGCCCACCTCCATGATCTCCTCCTCTCCGCCGGCCGGTAAATTAATCTCTCAAAGTCCCGCCTTTTATATATATATATTGAATGGGAAGAGCTCGGCGTGTTACGGCGCTGACTTGTCCACGGACTTGTGTTTGCTTAATTATGAGATTAGAAAGCACGGGAGAGAAGGTCTACTGCTCCCATTAATAAAGGTTTCCTTCTGAGTTGACTTTAGTTACCGGCTTATAAATGCTGCAAGTTTCTCGTTGACTTTAATTATAAATCTTTTTTCTTCCCTCTCCGTTAATCATTAAGTACAGCACTATAATTTATATTGTTTTTTTTTCTTCCGTTTTATATGAGTTGACTGTGTTAATAAGGTGAGTTGAAGTTGGGAAAAGAGAGAGAGAGAGAGAGAGAGAGAGAGAGAGTGTTTAGTTAGTAGATTTTTTTTTTTTTTTTGAGAAATTAAAAAATAAATTTTTTATATTTTCTAGTTTTTCAAAAATACTCTTTTATTTTTTGAAAAATAAAAATGAAAATAAAAAATATTTTTTTTGTATTTTCTAATTTTTTTTAAATTTTTTTTTTTTTTTAGAAAACAAAATTGAAAAACGTTAATCAAACGTTATTTTTTATATTTTTTTTCATTTTTTTAAAAAATAAAAATAAATTTTTTTCTACGAATCAAATGTTCTTAAATTATTTCAATATTTGTTGGATCAAGGCCCGTTAGGCCCACCTCTTTTGGTTGACAATACTACCCTCCACCTCTCTTGGTTGACAATACTAGTAACTACACTCCATGTGACTTGATCTCGACTGCGAGGAACAAAATTAAGTAGTTTTAGGAGCTGTACTTTGGACATGTTATTAGCGATTTTAAAAAATATATATTTGGGATTGTTTTATTTTTATTTATTTATTTATTTATTTTTTGGGAAAGAAAAAATTGACAATAAATTTAGAATTTAAAGTCCTTTGAGCCATTTTTTAGCTTCCATGAATTGGAATTGGGTTAGGCGAAGAAGCTCAGCCGCCGCCAACCACGACGACTCGGCGATGGCTAAGGCGGCCGCTTGGGCGTGGTACAAGCGCAGATCCGACGACGCCCGCGCCTCCCCCGAGTCCGACCTCGGCCGCTTTATTCGACGGCGGCCAAAGCCGTCGCGGTACAAGCAGGAGGCTACCGCCGCCAAAACCGCGGCGGCGGTGGATGAGGTGGGACCGACCGGCGTCGCCATCCCCTTGCTGGACTTGTACGAGATCGAGAGAATCACGAGGCAGCTGGAGAGGTTCATCGTCGGCGGCGGGACCCGGCAAAAGGAGGCGGCCGGGGTCGCTGCCTCTCCCTCGCCGCCCTCGCCTTCCACCCCATCGATGACGCCGAAGAGGAAATGGGCGTGCCACGCCGCCGGAATATGCTGCGCGGTGGGAGACGCAGCGGCTGCTGTGCCGCTGGTAGCTTGCCGGCGAGGAAAGGCAACACGCAAGTAGTCCAGTAAAGAATTTATTGTAATTTAAGCTTCAAATCTGATGTAAAAAAAATTGTGTTTATATAGAAGCCCATCTTTTTTATTGGAAAAATAAAAATCATATTGCTCGCCAAAAATTATTAATCTCTCTTTAATTTTTATTTCAATAAATCATATTTTTACCCTACAACTTTCAAAAATCATATTATTTTTGCCCCCCTTCTTACATCATTTAATCAAGATAGCAATCTATCTAATGACAAACTCACTCAAACCTATTTTAATGGCCATATTTCGAGTTCACTTGATTCATTGAATGTGCAACAAGTGAGCCAACTTACAATCCTCATTTTCTTCATATCATGATCTAACACAATTTACATCTCCCACATCCTTCTCCTCATCATCGTCATCATCGTTCATCTTATGATCAATTTAACATCTCCAAATACCACCTTACATATGTCCATCACCACGTCCACTTACACCACTTCTTTGCGTCCAACATCACAAATTTTGATTGCCTAATGAGACACATTTCCGCTCCACCGCAACCATATATCGCGCTACCGTCTTTACCATACGGAGGATTTCCAAGAGTTCTACACGCGACACAAATCACATTGAACATTATCTCGGCTAGACTAGCCGACATCAAAGGAGGGGCCAGGGTGTATGGTTTTTGGGTGGCAAGCTCGAATCCTCTTATCTATTTTGTGTGGGAAGGAAACGATTGATTGCTTTGTATTTTTGTGATGGGCATTTGCATAGTGTAATAATGAGCCTCTTGTTTTTTTGTGTTGGATTGAATTCGATCAACAAATGTTTTTGAGTTGCATGTTCTCAAGAATATACTGATTGATGACATGTTCAAAATATATATATTTTGATTTTTTTTTTTTTTTTTTTTTTTTAGAACTTAACTTCAGAGAAAATAACAAATAAAAGCAAAAACAAACTACATTTGCCCTTGTGGGTGAGAACTAAATCGAAATTGATTACTCAAGAATCGCTATAATTGAAATCAAACTAGAAATCGAAGTCGAATATTTATATAAATTAAGTTTATTTTTTTTATTAATTATAAAATCAGAATAAGATATTTCGATGATAATTTTTTTATAATAAATATTTAGTTTAAAGAGTTATATACAATAAATAAATTGACATAAATTAAATCTCGTCGTCCAAAACTTGAATTTAAATATAATTTAAAAACAAAACAATTTAAATTGAAATAAATCGACAGAAGAAATAAATTATAAAATAATATAATTGAATCACCTATTAAAAAGATTGAGAGAATTAAAATTAAATCATTTAAATTTAGATTCAAAATGGTTTGAATCAGACGAAAACAGTTCGATTCCAATTCCATTGCATGATAATTCCAAAACCAAAACGGAATGGTAAAGAATCAAAACTGAAATAGTTGATGAACAATTTAATTCCAGAATCGAAACCAGGATGATGAATCAAAGAAGGTTTTGAAATCGTGGTCACCCCTAGTTACACTTTTATATTTCAACAACTGCACAGAGATTAAATTATAGCCCTCAACAATGTCCTTGTGAGAGTATAAAAAACTCATTGCACAAAGCAAAAGTTATGAACTAAAAGCTGCTAGAATATAACCCTGAACATGATACAACTATCCAAATCAATCAGTAAATCATAAATTAGGAAATTGTAGCTCAGATATGATTGTAAACCTGACTTTTCAAAAAGTGAGAATACAAGCATGTCCTTCAGCAACCCTCTATTAGGAATTAAAAACACAACAATTAGAAAGCTTTTAGGATAAACCACCAGAGTTGATCAGAAATTCATGGTCTTTGAAACTTCAAAATACTTTATGGCCAAACTGCTATGAATCACTTGATCTGTCTTGAATTATAAGTGACATTGTTTTTTGGACAAAAAGTATGAAAAGAAAGGGCCTTGTATCATAGGAATAACAAGTGATGTAATGATCAGCAATGCAACAAATTCACTTATCCATAGAACAAAGAAAGAACAATCAAGAACTTTTAATATTGTGGTGACAAAATTGCACGCACGAGGAAATGCTATTGCCTTTTTAAACAAGGGAAGAAATATACAATTACTCAAGTTTTCGGTAAACTATCTATGGTGTACAAAAGGAAGATTGGCAATGTATTCCAGGACTTTGACAAATTACTCACACAAAGTTAATTTCTGACAAAAATGCAACAAAAGATCAAAGTGCATTATTGATCTAACAGAGAATGAGGTTCTGCAATTCAAGGGAAGAAGTATGAAAGCACTGAAGTTTTTGATAAACCACATGTTGTGTGAAGAGGAAGATCTAAAATGTTTACAAGAACAAATTTGTGCACACGAAAGTTTATTTAGCAATGAAACCTGAAAAGAGCGGTATCAATCTGAAACCGCATGAAGTGCTGCATCTCCACACGAGGAAAGAAGTACACAAGAACTGAAGTGTTTGTAAGAACTTCAACAAATTTGTGGACACAAGGAAACATAACCATTAATCAAGCATCGATTTCTGAAAGAGGAAATATTGACCTGACCGTATGGACTTGTCATTCATCACAAGTGGCAGGGGAGATAAACAAGCAAATAAGTTTTCTAAAATTATTAAGGAAACAATTACCACTTCAAGTCATAAGTTGTAAAACAAAGATAGTTATGTGCCTATAAAAACAAGGAATCTATGTCCATGCAACCAGCATATGTGAAAGAGGCAATAGAAGAAACATACTAAGATTGATCAAAAGTAACATATCTAAGTGAATAATCTGGCTGTGAGTAACCTCAATCATCTGATTATTTTAGATCATATATCGTACTATCTTAACAATCAAAAGACGCATGAATCGACAATAACACGATGCAAATCAAACTATACTTCAAAATCAAAAGATCAAATTGGGCGACGACAATCGAATCGATAGAAAGGCCAAGCCTGCATTTGGAGCATCCCGTGTTCACTCGGAGCGTTTGAGATTGTCGATGCGCTGGTTGAGCTGGTTGATGCGGACCAAAAGCCCGGTGACGGAGAAGAGGAGCCAGTAGAGGAGGAGCGCGGAGGCGATGAGGAGGGCATTGCGCTGGCTCTTCATGATGGACTTCTGGTGGCGGACGTGCTCGGAAGGGGTGCAGGCGTGCTCCTGCTCGCAGGTCGGCCGCATCTCGTACTTCCAGTAGATGTCGGCGAGGAGGAAGAGACAGAAAGGCACCACCGCGAGGAGCGGCTTCAGGGCGCTGCGGACGACGGCGATGAGCCCTCGGCGGAGGACGTCCAGGCCCGGGAGCGTAAGGAACAGAAGCATGATCGCCTCCGCGCCCGCCGCATATCCCAGCACCACCCACTCCAGAGCCATGGAAGCGAGATCGATGGATCAGCGAGCGATGAACCCTAATCGGAGGCCGAAGCAGATCTCGATCAGAAAAAAGCGATGCGCTGCTTTGGTCGATTTAACTCCCCCAACAAGGAGACGAGCAAAGGGAATCATACGAACACAAGTACACACACTATTTTACCTCCTCGATATTGAGAAATCTATTGGCTCAGCAGAAGGGTCCCACATTTCCCAATTGAAACCAGGAAATGGTGACAACGCGGGGTAGATACGAAACTTCGCCTCGAAGAAAACTTGATGAAAAATGGATTGAAATTTTCAGATAAATTGATTAAATTCTACAGAAACTAATAATGCTAACCATCAACTCCTAAATTCGATCAAAATCGTCGAGAACAAAACTTTATGATCCGCCAAAATTTACACACACAAAATACATACCCGCTCATATTCATGCAAATAGTTGCATCGAAAGAATTATAAACACAATTAATGCAATTACCAACCTACGGACGAGCGGCGCAGGTGGTTGTGGTGGTAGTGCTCGAGGTGGTGGCGGAGGAGGCGGAGGAAGATTCGCCGGCCGCATCGGCGGCTGTGGATCCCAGGGTGTGGGTGGTGGTGAGTCCGTGGGATCTCCTTCGGTACCTGCGTCCGGGAATTCCAGGCTCCATTGGCTCCTCCAACGCCAACGTCGTCGTCGTCGTCGTAATTTTCGAAAGCACGGCGAGGACGCGATTCATGTCGGGGCGCTGCTTCGGGTCGGCCTGTGTGCAGAGGAGCCCTACCTGGATGCACATAGCCACCTGCTCCGCGTCGGCGCCGCTGATCGCCGGCGACAGCGCCGGATCCAACACCTCCATGCTCTGCCCTTTCTTGTAAAGTTTCCATGCCTGGTAAAAAAATAAACAACAACAGCAACAATTGTGACTTCATGTAATTAACGCCTGTTAAGATCGTAGCGTGTACGGTATACCCATTCGAGGAGGTTAACGACGTCGGGGTCGTTGACGGAGGCGAAGGCGGAGTTCTTCCGACCGGCGACGAGCTCGAGGAGGAGCACGCCGAAGCTGAAGACGTCGGCCTTGACGGAGAGGATGCCGTGCATGACGTACTCGGGGGCCATGTAGCCATTGGTGCCGGCGACGCGGGTGTTGATGTGGGTCTGGTCCTCCGGGAACAGACGCGCCATGCCGAAGTCGGCGATCTTGGGCGTCCACCGGCCGTCGAGAAGGATGTTGCTGGCCTTGATGTCGCGGTGGATGATGGTGGTTTGCGCCGACTCGTGGAGGTAGAGCAGCCCTCGCGCCACCCCAATTATTACCTTGTACCGCCGCGCCCAGTCCAGCTCCACCTTCCTTTTCCTCCACCCAACCCCCTCTTCTCCTGCTCAATTCCATCAGCAACAAAAGCACTTCAATTTAGAGCTGCCGATCGAAGAAGGATTGCCACTTTGATAATTAACCAACTCCCAATTTGATGAAGAATAACTAAAGGAAGAGGAATCCCGAGGGAGGAGGGCGAGGAAGAAGGGGCATTAATGGCGGTGGAGCTTACGGGAGAAGAGAAGCTTGTCGAGGCTCTCGTTGGGGACATACTCGTAGACGAGGAGCTTGTCCTCGCCGTGGGAGCAGTAGCCGTAGAGGTTCACCACGTTCTTGTGCTGCACCCGCGACAGCAGAAGCGCCTCGTTCTCGAACTCCCTCGCGCCCTGCCGCGACCCCCGCCCCAGCCGCTTCACCGCCACTTCCCGCCCGTCCTCCAGCCGCCCCTGCTTCCGCATCAACCAAAACCCTAATCGATACCCAACTCATCTTCTTCTGGATCAATTCATCAATTGTCTCTGCTACAATACCTTGTAGACTGGGCCGAATCCCCCTTCGCCAAGTTTGTTCTTGGGGCTGAAGTTGCTGGTGGCCGTCGCCAGCGTCTCGTACCGGAACACCCTTTGCTCCGTCGCCGCGATCGCCGCCAAGTCCTCCTCGTCCTCCTTCCCGTCTGAAACCGCCGCAGATAATAAAGGAATAAAATGGCGACGCAAGCTCAAAAATCCAGAGCGAAAGAAGAGGAAGAACGATAAAAGACCGACCTTTGGGGCGGCGACCTCCGAAGAAGGGCTTCACGATGCCGCTGAAGAACTTCTTGCTTCTCGAGGCCATACGAATCGAGAAGGAGAGAAACCGCCGGCGATCGAGATGGAGATCGAACAGGGAATCAACCCATCGATCTCATTCTGACTGATTCCTCTGTTGCCTGTTTTTTTTTTTTTTTTCGCTTGATTTTTTTTCAGGCTCGCAGTTCTTAAGAAGCTGCCGGAAAGATGAACGAGAGAGATAGGCGCGTCAACGAACAAAATCACCCACTTTTTTTACCAAAGCGGCGCTCGTGTATTATTACCATTGGGAAAGCGGGTAGAATGGTGTGTTTAATGAGTGTTTCCTGCCTTTTATCCCAAATATTCTATGGCGGTCGTTCCGCCGTACGTCACTTGACCAAACTAGTCACCTAACGTTGTAGCGATCGCTACCCGCACGGCTTTTTAGGATGGGCCAGGCACCTGACAAAAATTGACCTGATAATAATTGGGTAGGCGTTTCATGGGCCGCCCTTTTCGGCCCAAGTTGTAACAAATGATCTCGCTAAGAGATAGGGATTTCAAGGGAAGGGGACGGTCGTCGGTTCGCGAGGGAGGGAGATCGATCTCGGTAATTAAGAAGAGTGTGCGCGTTCGATCGACGAGAGAGCAAGCTCCGGCGGCGGCGGCGACGACGACGGGATGAACATCGACATCACTGCTGGGGCGAAGCCGGAATACCCGGTGATAGATCGCAACCCGCCCTTCACCAAGACCGTCGCCAATTTCAACACCCTCGATTACCTCCGCCTCTCCACAATCACCGCCGTCTCCGTCACCGTCGGCTACCTATCCGGTACCTCCACGCCCTCCCAATCTACTACTTTCCTCCTCGATTTCTCGATCACTGTTAGGGATAGAAATTAATAGATCTCGCTGGCAGGGATCAAGCCCAACGTCCGCGGACCTTCCATGGTGACCGGAGGCATCATCGGGCTTATGGGTGGTTTCATGTATGCATATCAGAACTCTGTCGGCCGACTCATGGGTTTCTTCCCCAACGAGGCCGAGGTGGCCCGCTATAAGAAGGCGTAGCCATTGTTGTCGATCCTTCGAATTAACGAAGTCTTGTTCTTGTTTCCTGCCTCCCCTTTCTTTCTGCTAGGGAATAAAGACTTAGCTTTGTCCTTGATTATGGCACAGTTGCATTTGGTTAGTTTTATAAACTCGTTGCTTCCTGTTGCTCATAATATGATATTCTCAGCTTCGTGCAAGACTGAGTGATTGATGCTATAATTGTTTTGCCTTGTTATAGTGACACTGGTCATTTTTACAAGATTGACTTGTTTATATATTTGCATTTGGTTAGCTATTGTGCACATATTATTCTGACAGTTTACTATTTGTCCCTTGTGCTGTGGATTAGTTCACAAAATTATGACAGATTTGCAAGTGTGACGAGCAATCAATTTCTTGAATCTGTTGCTTCATCGGAATGCCATTACGATACTTTATCAGTATTGATGATGTGCTTGGTTACTGCAGATATTTCTGTTTATCTTGTGGAAAAAATGGAATTTTATTTGTTCTGTATTTTCTGAAAGTGACGATTATGTAGTATTTAATTCAAAATATCAGTCATTTAGACAAACAAGATTGGCATAGCTATTTTTTATGGTTTACAATATCAAAGTAATATTTAATAAATATGAAATTACATGATGCTAAAATTGCGCATTTAGGTTTTCTCAACTAATAAGTTGATTGACATTCTCATACATAATCTTGTCTATGGTAAAGTAGAAAATACATGCCATGGCATTATATGATTAGAAAAATCTTGGAAGATGAAATGCATTTGTAAACACATGTGGCACAAGAATACGCATACACTATGATTTTAAGACATGAATTTATTGTGAGTACTGCATGGTTACTTTTCGTTCTTAAAATTGTCCTCATAGTTGTGCTGCTGAATTCCAATGGTCTTTTGCTGTTATACAAGCAAACTGTTTTGTTCTACTTTGTAGTTAGTTTGGTTTTTGTTTCTATGTTTAACTTTTGAACCACTTGGAGATCCTCTATATGGGTGTTATATTTGGATGATTCTGCCGTAAAACTAATCTAAAATATTACACAAATGTCAAGTCTGATATTGACTTTTTGATTTATGAAACTTAGAAATTGAAGGTAACCAATCTTGGTCACATTCTGTTGATTCTCAATCCTTTGGAGTGTATTTCAAGCCAGCGATGGATAAACAATTTTATCATCCAGATCATGAGGCATTGTCTAGGAATATCAACTGTGGGAATAAAATATGATGTTGATGACAGATACTACTACATTGTTTAATTAATCACTAATTCTTCTCATCTTCAAATTTTGGGTCTTGGTTAGTCGCACTACAGAAAATTGTTCTGATGTATGCATTCTCTTTTAATCACTCAATGCTCATCTAGTCTTATATGTAGTCTCCTCGTGTCAACCTTCACCTTAGACTGCAAACAGTGATACTTCCATTTTGCTTCTGCCATTCAGTACTTAGGATAGATTCAGAATGTGATTGCAGGGGAAGATTTAGTAAAACCTTTGAGTAAAAATGAAACTGAATATGTTGAAAGTGGTAGTTAATAAAATGATCAGGTAAAATGGAGCACATGGATACTATTGTTATGTTTTTCTTATAGAAAATGTTGAACTTCATGAAGTTGTGTTGTGACAACATACTTTATGGGGCAAAGTGACGGGCCATTAGAAAAGCACTAGTATTAGATAAAGTTGATTCAGAAAATGAGAATGTTGAGATGGACATGCTGTCTCTCGAGTAGTTATGTGCAGCCTCAATCAGTGATAGAATGAAAGAAAAAAATTGAGACTGATTTTGTTTAAAGCCTCCTGCAGAGTTAGACATGCTGCATCAATCAAAGTGGATGATCTGATGGTAAAGAAATTACAGGGATAACAATGGGTATACTAGTGATATAATCTCACATAAAGCTGAATCAATTTATAAGATCCATATAGCCACAAAGTAAGGATACCTGTTACTTTGCCTTGCTATTTATCTGTTATGGGCTTTAGAGGAGGTTTGGTTTCAGTTATGGCAGTTGTTTCTTTTGTAGAAATTTGAACTAATTTTGTTACTTTGGATGAAGGTTCTGCATTACTTGAGCTGTTTATATTGGGTGAGTAAATGTAAGATGCTTGATTTTTGTTTCCTTTTTTTTGGAGAAAATGGTCGATTTTTTAGT
This sequence comes from Wurfbainia villosa, assembly GCA_025175895.1. Classification (NCBI taxonomy): domain Eukaryota; kingdom Viridiplantae; phylum Streptophyta; class Magnoliopsida; order Zingiberales; family Zingiberaceae; genus Wurfbainia; species Wurfbainia villosa. Next base: position 44,131,118 of record CM045991.1, on the reverse strand, counting down.
GGACCATCCAATGAGAAATTGTGGATCCATTTTGGTTAGCCTAAGGGTCTGACTATTAGATGAAAGATGTGAGCGAAAGGATCACAAAGTTACATATGGAACTCCATTTATGCATATTCTTTTATCTATAATTCCTTAATATTTTCTATTCAAGTGTTTGTGAGCTTTTAGCGAGAAAGAAACATTGAACTTTGGCATCTGCCCAAAACAGGATGAACACAAGCGAATAAACTAGTGTCGATTCACCGAAGCTTTCAATCTTTCATAATTTACTCTCTTCTCTGCCTTGCTTCCTCTTCTTTCTCTCCTTTCAATTTTTTTTTTTTAATGACTTGCATTAGATATCCAAGTCTTCTTATATTTTACTGAGGGTTAAATAATCTCTAAATGAGATATCGTCACGGTATGTTAGGAAAATATTCGTAGTTTAATAGTTAATTTCTACTATACAGTTGTATCGTCATTGTAAAATAGATTCGATATCGAAAATGTATTATGTTCGAGAAGATAAATTTTCGATTTGTATTCAGTTCAGGATTATTTGTTCAAATTTTTTAAAATTCAGAGTCAAATTTATTTCAACGTAAAATTCAGACTCATTTTACTGCTATACTATGCTCTTGGAGACTTCTTTCTCTCCTTCCCTTCGCCTGAAAAATAACCAAATCATGTTTAGTCAAGATGCAAACATCACCGAATCATTACCATTGGAAGGAGAATCACTACTGACTTTTTGGATCCTTCTCCTTTGCCAAGACGGCCAACGTTCTAAAACAAGCAATGCAAAAGAAAAAAAAAAAAAAAAATGGTGGCTTGGTCAACCACCAGAGGTGGGGAAAAAAACTAGGAAACGTTTCAAAGTATACAACCATCATCTGTACCATTCTGCTCACCAAATATGACCAAGTAAACTTCTCTGGCATCTCGCGCACACAAAATAAAAAAGAGAGAAAAAAAAATTGATAATGCAAAATTTAAAATTCCCAACTCTTTCTTGGAGAGAGACAACCAAGAGACAAGAAGAATTCCACAAGTAGTGCCTTCTCGTTTCACCAAAGATTAACCACATCTGCTCATTGATTGATCAAATGCTCTAGTACAAGGGTTAGTGTAATAAAAGCTTGGGATCAGGACGTGTATCCAAAACAATTGGTCAGCAAAAGCAAAATTTGGGGTTACAATACATTTTAAAGTGTCATGGCTTTCACATCCTCATCCCCATTACTGTCCCCTAAACGACCATAAATACAAAGCAGCAGCAGCAGCAGGAACATTTGTAGGGGCCCTTTGTTGATCCTTCGTCCTTGGAAACCCCTTGCATCAGAAGAGCGACTGAGAAAGCATGAAGCATGGCGATGCATGGAAACCACATTCACCTTGGCTACCTTCCACCCCGAGGCTCCTCAATTTAAGTCTTGGCTATCCCTCCAGATTTGAGAGGCTGTACAATCGTGGAACGTTACTGGGACATGACCAGGCTGGAGAGTGCCAGTGGCGGTTTGAACATATGGTCACTTCCAGTCTTGCAGTTGTCGGTATCGACAGCCAATGACTTGTGTAGCACAAAGCTGCTGCCTTCGCAGGCATTTTGCTCCTCTGAATTCTCACTGCCAGTGCTGCTAGTTTGGCGGTGTTGTCTCTTCGAAGCAGAAGAAGCATCGTCGTTCGTCGATGCCTCCCTCCTATGTTTCCTCTTCCTTGAAGTACTCCATTTCAGTTTGAACTGAAAGCCACTTGTTAGGCCGGAGATATTGCCCTCTTTATCGCTGGATGAATCCCCACTAGACGTGTTCTTGCATTTGACAGTGTTAGCTGGTGAATTGTCATCTACTTCTTTAGTATGTGTCAGTTCAGCACCATTTGGATCCTTGATGTGAGACAATAAAGAAATTGCGATATCCACTCTGTTCGGTATCGCATTCCATTTGTTGCTGATCCAATCCTGTGACTGCCTCAGCTCCCCTTCAATGAAGATGGAGGAACAGTTTTCTCCTGCATTGTCCAAATACATTTACATTCGATGATCATCGACATAGAGAACTTCATGGGGATCGCTTACGAAAGGGGAAAAGAAAATTCATATATGCTGTTCGTCTTTGCGTCGCAAATTTTACCTGGAAAATACACATGCAATTGCCCGCCAGATTCTTTGTGTATCATAATGCCTTCCCACCAGCCATCGTGCCACCATGCATCAACAATGGCCCCAATCTCAAAATTGGGGATGGCGTCGCACTGCGAGGGATTTGGACGGACGATGGGCCTTTCACAGCGAACACCGAACTTATCAGGCGCTGCAACTCTGGAAAGTGAAACCCACTCCTGAAAGAGGAAGAAAAGAGTCAGCAACAGTGGGAGATATAATGACAAAGAAGAAAGGTCAGAGATGTTAAGAACTACCTCTAAATTGCCTTTTTCATCAGGATCTTGAATATCGAGATATCGAACCTTCACCTTATCCTGATGCCTCTTCACAATCACACATCGAAACCAGCAACCCCTCATTCCGCTGTCCTGAGAAAGAACTTCGACGTGGTATCCAGGACAAAATTGTTGCTGAAGTTTTTGTTTAAACAATTCTTTTCTTATCAAAGCAGAACCAGAAAGGGTGTTGGTGGCAAACTTTCTGAATTTGCTGCTGATACTAAGACTTGTAGTTCTCATCTTATCTCTCACAGTTGTTTCTGCAGAATGACAGTCCTCAGGATGCATAAGCGGCATCCTCTTCGAACTACCTAGAGAAACATTGTCACTTTTTCCAACGGATGAACTAGAATTGCCACACTTTATCTTCAATCGCAACTTAAAGGGAGAGGTAAAGATGGGCATAGACCGCACTAATTCTTGGCTCCAGTAGCCTTGGAGCTGAGTTATGTCAAAAGGCTTGACGCCATCATTATCGATTTGCCTACGGCACATGTAAGGTCTCCAACTGCTGTGTCGTGCCTCATTCTGAAACTGCTCGAAGTGCTGAGCACTGAGCACTGTAACCAATCCATCAATGCATTCAACACTGAAATCTTGAAGACAAAGAGAAAAGAAAATCTCTCTGTCATTAGTGTCGGGAGGCAAAACAATACCAACTTCATCAACTTTGTGAAACCATCGTACCACAACCATATTGTCACCCTGCAAGTCTTCATATAAATCATCCACATACGCAACGAGCCTATTGTTCTCTTCCACCATAACAAAGACAAATTCATGAACCTATGCAAGAAACTACAATATTAGTGCATGTGGGCGATCGCGATAGCAAAGAAAAGAAAGCGACTGTACTTACTGAAATTGTAACACCATTCTTCGAGAAGGATCGGTAATGCCTTTTCCTTTTTTTGCATTGCCATGGGGCACCTAACCATTGGAATTCACTTGAAGAATGTCTTGTTTTCTTCGAAGGAAACTGCACGAACAACAGTAATATAGACGATAAGAAAACAAAATTTATCAACCTCAATACAGAAAAAAATAATCCACATCTAACACTTTTAGTACCTTGAAATCGGGCATATCTCCATGTTCATAAATATCAGCATCTCCATACCTATTGCCAGAAATAGAAGATGCAGTAGCCAGGGGATCTGGAAATATGAAGATGGCATTGTTAATCAAAATGCTATAAAGAACAAGAAGAAAAAGAAAGGAACTCATTAGAAAATGTTATGACAGGGAGGCAACACAGAGAATAAAGGAAAATATCATTGTGACATGAAGAATAAAAACCACTCCTCATATGAACCAAGCTTTTCTCACTCAGGCTTTGGTTCAAGGGTGCATGTGAGCAAATGACACAAATAACACAGCCTTGATAAGGTCTAAGGGTATATAACACAGACTAGATCATCAAGAACCCTAGTTTCAGTTAACAAGCAAAGTGTTTATGTTATAATCAGAAAGATAATTCCATCCAAATCAAGGCTTTCAATATCTCATCAAAGGTTCATATAGTTTATGCTACAACAAGCAAGAACATACTTGTAAACTTTATACAGCTTTGAACATATAGCAAAACCAAACAAACAGCCATCACTGTTATCTAAAAAGAAGCTATAAACATGGGTGCCGAATGAAAAAATTATCATGCTCAAGGATTAAGATGAACGAGTTGCGCTGTTGCAGTATCAGGATATGATAAAATATGCAAGAACTTGATAGTAAAGGGATCATAAAAAGAATCAGTAAACAAATTTCAGAAAAGAAACAAGTAAAACTGAAAAATCCTCAATAAGATAGACAAACAGATTGTGAATTCCCTAAATTTCATCTATACATAAAAAAAAAGTTACCATGGAAAAAATACCAAAATTATAAAAAAAAATTAACAATTTGATAGAAAATTAATTATTAAAGAACTAACAGCCAGAATAAGGCAATCCCATATGTTTACCGAAGGGAGAAAACTAGTAACCTAAAGTTAATTGAAGTAACTACCAAAGAATAGAATCAATGAAAAACCAACAAAGGAAGATAATATAGAAGCTAAAAAACTTTAAAGGCATTCTAGATCTAAAGAAAATAACATAACAGATGCAAAAGAAACAAGATCGAGCAAAAATATCAACTCAAGGACCAGCACGGGATCATCAAGCTACCTACCTTTAGTTTAGCCTGATTCTTATAACTCGAATTCCAGGTAAACCCCATGAAAACAAACAGCAGACAAATAAAAAGGTGAAATCTTCAAGCGAGATAATCAGCATACAAAAGATGTTGAAAGACAGATCATAATAGGATAAAAAAACAGACATGGAAAACCCATGTGGTTTATGATGTTTATTCTTTGAACTTATGACAAAAAGCAAAGAAGTATTTCCAAACGCTCATAAGCAGCGAGGACAAAGGATAACAAGAAGGATAATTGGAGAAAAAAGAACAAGAACAAGGATATTATGAGAAGAAAAAAAACAAGGGATGAAAAAAAAGGAAAATATAATAATCCAGAGTCCCAATCAGGCACCACAAAATAAAACGTCAAATCTTTTCATATATAGCGTCTAGTTATAATAATTCATGCCTTTCAACCTTCTAATTGAAGATGATATAACCATACAACATGAGAGGACATGAACAGATCAAGGGCATGGGCATTACCTTTCAAGGGAAGATAAGGAAACAAGAAAAATACTAACCCGACAAATCGAAAACGAGAAAACTCATCGTTAGTGAAAAAAAAGGTCTCCTTTTTCTTCATTATGTTGTTTATCATGCTTAGGATTTAGATTCATCCACAAAAACAGTATTTTTCTTACAATATGTAAGGAAAGCCAAACTTTGGGGGAAAACCCGAGAGACCCAAGCGAATGGCAAAGCCGGTCATCGCCAAGACAAAACAAACAATCGCAAAACCGAATTTCTTGTACAAGGGTTCTTCTTTATATGTTTCTCCAGAACACCGTAGGTTATTCGTACCAAACCACACCACAAAGTTAAATTTTTGGACCGCATACCCGAAACAAGGGAAGACAACCAGTCGATGACCTCCCTCCTGGAGCGCCACTTGAACGAGAGCCCCGGCGGCTGCGGCGACGACGAAGAGGGAAAGGAGGGCATGAGATGCGGCCTGGACACGAGAGATCTGGCGAACTGGTTGGGAACCGTGTAGGACATGTGCCGCAGGCTCTTCTCCCTGCCCACCACCGCCAGATCCGCCCCGCCGCCAGCGCCTTTGAGGTAATAGTGCACGACCCGCCGCCCCTTGTCGTTCGACACCACCACTTCCTGCCACACGACGTACGCGCCCCTCGCCGCCTCCATCTACAGCAGGAGCCAAAGCCTTCGCCCTAACCCTAGAAATCGCCTCCCGCTCTCCCTCTCTATCTCTCTCTTCCGCGCAAGACGAATGCAAGATCAAAGATGACATTTTTATACTTCTATCGATTTTATAATTGCAAAATAATAAATCAATAAAGCCATCGACGGCGGAGATCTAAAGCACGAAGACGGCGAGATGAACTCAATAAGGCACCCCCTTCTTAGAATAAAATTACGAGATTGCCACCATCATCAGATCCGGTGTTCGACAAACGCGTTGATTACGTCATCAACCAAGGCTTGCCCAAAAAGGCAAATAGGTTTCACACACGTGTCCCGTTTCTCGTCGTTATAATTCCTGATGCGTGACGGCCACGGTGTTCCGAAATGAGCTACTTGTTGTTTCTGTTTATTGCTTTATTTCCACGGATCTTTGGGATCGGTTTGGTTCGACCGGATGGGGAATTTGGTGGACCGGGTTCGATCATTATTAAAACAGGATCATTATTTACTTTATTTGGACCATGCAATTATGAAATATTGATGTATTAACATATTTAGAATTTTAGCCCAAATCCATTTAGATTTATTGCTTGAATTATCGCTTTTTCTTATATATATTGATTATGTATATTTTAATAATAAAGAAATAGTATTTAGTAAACAAATATGCCATAGAAGGATTAAACAATACTTTAAATTCATAAAAAATAAAATCGATAAACTTTTAGCTTAAATAACGACTCAGTAAAGTAATAATAATGAATGATTAAATATTATAGTGAGTTGTTAGAGATATAACTATTAGAAGTGAATAGAAATAATAATTAACGTCTTTTGGTAATTTTGTCTCTTTTGCTCATTAATATATATATATATATATATAACAAAACAAAATAGTGTTTCAAATTAGTATCGTCTTAACTCCTAATTATTATAAATGTTAATTTAAAATGCGAAAAAAATGACAAAGCACCCATGACGTATATTTATTGCGTTATTATTTGTTACATAAATTAATAATATTAACAATTAATTGACAAAATGAGAGAGGAGAACGAGGTGCTTTGACAAATTTAAAAAAAAAAACTCTAGCTTAATATTGTTTAGTTACGAAGTTTATCGTAGTTAATAATAAATTGATTTCTTGTATTAAGATGGTTACAAGTCATCTAATCTATACTTATATACTTAAATAAATATAGCCTCTATTAATTCTCTGTTCACCCGGTGTTAGATTATGATATATTAGTTAGATTTAAAAAATTTTAAAAGCCATAATAGTTATAAAACTCCGACAAAATAAGAGAGAGTTTGGTTTGAATATTTTTCGTTTTTATTGTTTAAGAAAGTATGAAAAATATTATTTTGTTGGTATTTTTATTTTTGTTTTTTAGAAATGAAGTTTTAATTTCGTTGGAAAACAAAAAATACTAAATTAATGGAAAATGAGAAAATACGGTGAAAATGGAAAAGAAAAAAAACGCAAATCAAAATTTCCCTAAATTTTGAGATCAACCTTTAAAATTAGACGAGGAGCATTAAGATAATTTAAAAAAAAATATGGAATTGTCACTACATTATACGAGAGAGATAAATCAAAAAATATTTATACGGACCATCTCAGTTTTTTTTATTTATTATTTTATTTGAAAACATATATATATAAATTTATTATAATTATAGAAATATTTAAAAGTCAAATTGAATTTCCACGGAGTAACCATAAAATGACTTAAATATACATAGCATGATCTTTTATATTTTAAAATCAAAAAGAAATGTCATTATATTTCAGCAAATAATAATAATAATAAAATGATGAATATTGGGGCAGAAAGGAACCCAAATTTAGTATTATTCGAATAAAAAATATTTCCTTATTAAAATTAAAGAAATTCATAATGCAGGTATTCGACGCAAAAGCGACGGCCACAATGCAGACAACAACTGGAGACAGCTGTCATGGGTCCCACTTATTTGGACCATTCCCCAGCCAATCGACGGCCATCGCAATTTTTCCCCAATAAATTCTCAAATTCCAAAAATAAATAAATAAATAATTAATTAAAGAGATAATATCAATAAATAGTTTGTTTTTAAAAAAAATAAAAAAATAAAAATAACTGGTCGAGCAACTAATTTGTTACAGCGAGGAAGGAGTGGGAGCCAGATGATTTGGGAGGGTGTAGGAAGCGGGTGCTGTTCAGGAAAGTAAGAAGGATTTTAGAAAATGCGACTTTTGATGCTCTGTGATGGAATCTCGGCCGCTAGTTGATTCGCGAGAATACAATAAAACGATCTCATCCAGCGGGAGGACCACCAATAATTGGCCGGCCGATTCGACCCAAGACACTTCTCAAGGGCTGACTTGGACGCCACGTCATCGTCCACGCGAGCCCCACGTCTGCATAAAGACTCGTGACTCATTCTATTGAGCTTTCTAATCTAAATTTTAAGCCTTTAGGACCAGGACCAGTAGAACACCCAATTTGATTTTCAGATATTCACAATTCAATTTTTAATTATAATAAATTTATTGAATTTTCTTTCCAATTAAATAATAAATTAAAAAAATTGAGACATTAATACAAATACTTTTTGATTTATCTCTTTCCTTCACGTGTTGTCTCGAGCTAATATAATGATTTTTTTTTTCTAGATTGCTTGCATCTTGTTACATCGAAAGAGAAAGGGGAAAGGAATTAACACAATTGGTATTTGATTAGGGTTAGAGTTAGAGTTAGGGTTAGTATAATCACGGAGCTAATTTTTTGTTTTTTTTTATTATCTCTAACGTCTGCTTTTATTGACCTAAACAAATAAAATGTATATACTTTTCATGCTGCCATTTTAATCACGTGTCAAATACATATATATGATTTGGACGGATAACTTCAATCCACCGATCAAATTCATAATTTATTATTGTAAACGAAAATTGACTATCACAGTGTTACAATTTGTCTCTAGTTATTTCTTAAATGAGCTTGTTTTTCTCTGCCGCTCTACCTAAAGCCACGCCTTCTTGCGAAGAGGACTTTCAAGAAATCTTGACAATAATAATAGAACGGAATCCCCAATAGAATGATACTTCTCTTGTTTTGCTCTTCCAACTTACATTTTTCTTGTTTACTATTTTTCTCTTTGGTTAATTTGTTCCCTTATTATTATTATTATTATTTTGTAAACTTTACCTTGTATTATTTGATGGAATATTAAGTTTGATTACCGAATATCCTAATTCTATGAGAATAAATTTACTAATACTTAATAGTTCACACGAAAATAGATTCAGATTGTATCCTTTTAATTTTGGAAATGAACGGTCGTTTTTATGATTCGTCCGTAGAATAATTGATTGCTCATATTTACGTTAAGGGAGGCGACAACTTGATACTCTACCGGAAACAAATATGATCGATTTCGAATGAGGGGTCTAAAATTTTTTCTAGTTTCAGATAATCTCTCTATATTTTGCCATCGCCATGACTGCCCTCTCCGCGATTTACTCTCATTCTCACAGTAAACGAACGAGAATGCTTGATCGCTAATGGACAAATTTCTAACTTTTGCATGGAAACAAATATGATTGTAAATGAACAAATTAAATTAAACTATCAGTCCAATAGATAAAAACTATAATATCCTATGAACCGTCGATCTAGTAGTCTCATTTATCTATTCTACGACCATTATAAAACAGATAAATTATAAAAGATTTTATTAACTTGACGTGGTAACAAGCCGATCGTAAATATTTCAAAACTTTGAATGAAATAATAAAAATGAACTCTTTCGTTCATAGATAAAAAAACTCAAGACCTATTTTGTACAGCGATTAAAACACGTAATATAAAAAAAATATTTTAAATTTCTTCTGAAACCGACCACGTCACTTTTATAAATATTACCATACTTTAACCACTACCATAAAAATTATAATATCCCCACAGAGTCTCCTCATCGATCTAATAACGAAGAAAAAATAAATAAATTATGATAACTTTTGATTCATATTTTATTAAGCAACATATTTTTATATTTCAATTTTTGAGTTTTCTATAATGTAAATTAAAACCATACATCTTAAAATAAAAACAATATAAATAAATATTAAAGTTAAAAGAAATGGCATCATGTGATGGTGGGCCACCCTATTGAGTATGTTCAAAAGGTAATAATTACACACACTCTTTTGGCGCCCACCACTTTGGACCAATACCCCCAATCAAATCAATCATCCGGCTTTTTCTTTTCTTTTCTTTTTGTTTTAAAAAAAGTCCTTTTTTTTTTTTATTTTGACGGTTGAGAATGCGCCACTTATCTTTGTTATTCTTTTTCTTAAAAAATAAAAAATAAAAATATTCTGTTTCTATTTTACCGAATAAGGAGTAGTGAACTGGCAAGAGACGAAACTCCACCACCAATGGAAGGCGGCGACAACGGCCCGAGAAGATTGACGTCGGCAGGGGAGGAGCCTCCGGCGGGACTCAGGACCGAGGAGGAGCCACCGGCGGGGCTCACGGCGGAGGAATACACCGCCTTAAGACCGGTGATTGACGCCCACCACCGCTACGACGTTGGCCCCGGACAGTGCTCCTCCATCCTCGCCCAGCGGATCCGCGCTCCGGCCGCCACCGTCTGGTCCTTCGTCCGTCGCTTCGACCACCCCCAGATCTACAAGCACTTCATCCGGAGCTGCGCCCTCAAGGACGGTGGCGGCGGAGACCTCCGCCCAGGGTGCCTACGCGAGGTCAGCGTCATCACGGGCCTCCCGGCGAGCACCAGCACGGAGCGGCTCGACCTCCTCGACGACGCCCGGCGCGCGATCGGATTCACCATCATCGGCGGCGAGCACCGGCTCCGGAACTACCGATCGGTGACGACGGTGGACGAGATCGGGGGAGGCGACGGGGAGGAGGCGCGGAGGACGGTGGTGCTGGAGTCGTACGTGGTGGACGTGCCGGAGGGGAACACGGTGGAGGACACCAGGCTCTTCTCGGACACCGTCGTGCGACTCAATCTGCAGCAGCTCGCCTCAGTGGCGGAGGCAGCGCGCCCGCCGGCGTCGAGCTAGAGAAGGGCACAATAAGTTACCGGAAAACACTCGACTGCCGTACTTTTACCAAAAAAACCCTCCAACTTGCCCTATATCCCATCTGGGCCATACCTGATATTCTAATAAAGGTATAGGGTCTGGCCATTAAAGTCGTGTTTGCGGGGCGAATTGGAATAATGAACGCTATACTGGTTTATAGATTGTCAAGGGTGAATTTTTTGTCGTCCAACTTTTCGTTTTACAAATATTAATTAATGAATACTAAAATAATGGCGACGTACGTATATCTATTAATGGCAAACTAACTCATTCGTACAAAGAAACGAATTAATCCGTATTTTGTTTTCCACAGTGCAGATAAGTATTTGGGTCTACCATTTCTAATAATAAACTGGAAATTTATTTATTTATTTATTTATTTTAAAGTCAGAGCGACAGCGTGACAGATAAGGATGCAATGCATCAGTTCACGAGCCAAAGTCAAACTGACTATACAGTCGAATTGGGGCCCACCGCTTTTAAAGACGAATCCTGCCTTTTTCCTATTTTATTTTAGTGTAAAGAAATCAAAACGACCATTGTAACCTAATCTTACTGCCCCCATTAAATATAATCAATTATATAAAACATTCTATATCTATATATCGTCCATATTTAAATTTTATTGACGGTCTAGATATATATATTTTTTTTAAAATACAATTTTGATTTTTTTTCCTAATGCTTTTTATTTTATTTTATCTATTCTCTTATATTCCTACATCCACTTTAACACCTTTATCTCTACAACTCTCATTCTTTTATTCATATATTCAAATTATAATCAACATTTAACATCATATAATATAAAAAAATATTATTTGTTATTTTATAAAACTTTTTTCAGATAAAACGTTTAATATTTTTTTCGATTTCAATTTATTTTGGTCATCTTTTATATAAGATATCTCTCTAATTCTTCTATAATCTTGAAAAAAAAAATTTAAATATTTAAAAATTTGAATTCAGATAACTTATCATTTCCTATCTTAATACTTATATAATTCTAATCACCAAGACATATTTGAGCAAAGAAGGTCTAGTAGAAACAAGTGAAGTCAAGTTTGAGTCAACAAGGTCTAGTATGGGTGAAGTCGAGAGTGTCAGTTAGACTTCCTTCTCCCCTATGTTCCCTTCGGCGATTCAAGGCTGCGTGCCGAGACGAGGAAGGTCGAGCACGACCAAGGCTCGAACGATGAGCTCAAAGATAAGATGAAGTAGTACGACATATGAAACAAAGTAACCACACAACAAGGTCAGTGCTGCTCGGAATTCAGACATCGAAATAGGTGTTCGCTGAAGAAAACAGTCATGTTTATGTCAATCGGACCTTGCAAAGAAAAGAAGGGTCTTAAGCTTCTTAGCATAATTCATGGGTATGTTAATATGAAAAAAGCTTTATGAGGTTCATAGACAATCAAATATTGGAATTCATTCAAAAGAAACAAAAAGATTTGCTATTGTATGATGCACACATGAACAGTGGTGAAATATCATCGAGTGAACATAACAAATTTTCTTCTTAAGCTAAAAGAAGAATTTGCAGCAGAAGAGTGAGGCTATGAGATATTATATTTGGTAGAAAGAAGATGAAGTACCTTAAGATATCGCAGATGCTTCCATATCTCAAAGAAAAACCATTGTAGCGAACCTTAAACCTGATTATCATGAGTAAAAGATATATATATATATATATATATATATATATAGTAAGTCACTGTAAAAGCTACCAATTTCATCTTGGAAAGAATCTTGAGATATAAAGGACTACTAGCTAAAACATTATATAGACGCTCTTACGGCAAACACAAAAAAATGGTTATTTTTCATTATTCAACAATCTTAAACTGATGGAAATCCAAATACTTAAAAGAAGTCGATAAAGAAGGACTGTTATTGCATTTTGTCTGATGGATTCATCCTACCATTACTGAGGAGGCAGATGGCTGATCCCATTTGTTGTTTGTTTCAAACAAGATACCAACGAAATGGAGGAAAAGGTCTTTCCATGGAGCCATTTTGGGAGCTTCATGGTTCCACCAGTAATTTGGCAGAAGTGTCGGTCTGTTCGAGCCAAAAAAAAAAAAAAAAACTCATTGCTTCGCGGATAGAGCGACACATGACGCGAGTTAAGGCCCTTCATACAATGTCATGGCTAGGCTTCTTTGAAAAAGCTTAGCGACGACAGGCTCTTTGCAAACAGAGGGCCTGAAGTAGGCTGCAATCGAGGATCATGTTCGCATGCCTCCGACCGGATTCCTTTCCCCTCCTCAGCCTCCAAAACTGCTTCTCAACACACTAATTGTGATGCCTGCACCTTATCCTTCTGGCTAAGTGCCGAATTTGCCTTAGTTCAGAATCACATCAAACCTAGACCACAGTTTAAGACACTGCAAGATGTGTTTACCTCTTCCTCCTCTTCTGCATGCTTAAGAAAGCATATACAATAACAATGTTCTACCAAAGCGATTTCAACTCTAGAATCCTTAAATGTCATTAGAATAACAATTTGTAGAGATCAATACAAAGGGAAGTCAGAAGAATAACTATTCTCTAGTACTTGAACACAATTTATCCTCATTCAGTTTCTCGTGTAGGCAAGAATAAACAAGAATCTATAACAACTTCGAGTGTATGCGAAAGAAGAAGAACTAACATTTTCAGGCAAAACGTAAATACAACCAATGATTGAAAGATCAGTGACTAAGTAGGAACAACATACTGTAACAGCCATTTCTATCCTACAAGGAAAAAAAAATGAACATAACCTCAGACTTTCTCTATAATTAACTGCCTGATTGCATAAAGACAATGAAGGAGATGATGCGATTAAAGATACACAGTAACTCATTTAAAATTTGAACACTGCATAACACAAAAAATATACAAAGAATCAAAACCATTTCACTGAGTATGTTCATCTCAGGAGGAAGCATTAACTACAAAGGAGTACTCTTTAACCATGCATGAGTAAGCAACACACATTTATTCAAACAAAAGTTTTTTTAGAGTTTGCCAATTGAGCTGCTTCGGAAATTAGAGTGCATGTTCTTCAAATTTACACACACACACAAAAAAAAAAACGCTGTTACATGAAAGAACTCAGGAAGAACTTCCCAACAAAGTGTTCTGGGAGGTAGTAGAACAAATGGAGAAGACAAATCGTTATTAATATATCAAATAAAACTACAAAATATCCATACCACATCCTCCCTTGGAGAAGATTTAACCGTAATCTTCTTTTTATATCAGTTCAATTTCAGTTTTTCTTTAGTGCAATCCAAAGTTTGCAACTTTCATCTTCATCCCCATATTTGATCTCCTGAACCGGCAACTCGAACTCACCATTCACCGCTCGCCCGGGCTACCCTATAGCTCGTCGTCAGTAGAATCCTCCACATTGCCTACTGTACCATTGCTCAACGCCGCCGGAGCCGGCAAATCATGGTCGTCCGCCGACTAGGGTTGCATAGAGAGAAGGAGGAGGTGATGCCATGATAGTTCGGAATTTAGCGGATCCGAGCATGGTCAAAACAAACCCGCACCCGATTATGTTTTTCCAAGCCTGCCAGGTCACCGATCCGTGTGACGACTATTCTAACCGTTCATCGCGCTTCGCTCCCCTGCCGTTGCGAACATCCCGACCGTTGGTTATCCCTCCCAGACGAACAAAACAAACACTTCGCCTTCTCTTTACTCTCTCGCTTATCGTCTTCTGTTTATGTGTGTGTGTGTGTTTTTTTTTTTTTTTACAATTTCTTTCCCTTTTTTTTTTAATTTATTTTGCTCTTCATCTCTTTCCCCTTTCTCGTCCATTAAAAAGCCGTCTCGATCCTACCTCCTTACTCCACTGCCTTAACAAATCCGTCCTCGCCATGGCGGCCAACGATGAAGATTCCGGCAAATCGTATCCTGAGGTGCGTAAAAATCCAATTTTTTTAGCATGCCACGCCGGCGATTTCAGTGTAGAATCGTAAGCACGATGCTCGTGGCTTTGTCTGCAGATGATAATGGAGGCGATCGATGCTCTGAGTGAGAATAACGGGTCGAACAAGTCGGCGATATCCAAATACTTGGAGACCAGGTACAGCGACCTGCCGCCGTCGCACGCGTCGCTGCTGACGGCGCACTTGGCCCGGTTGCGTGAAACCGGCGAGCTCATCTTCTTGAAGAACAACTACTTCCGGCCTGGCCCAAACTCGCCGCCGAAGCGGGGCCGCGGGCGCCCGCCGAAGCCGAAGACGGCGCTCCCCTCCGGGGAGGAAGTCCCCTCCCCGCGTCCCCGCGGTCGGCCGCCCAAGGCCAAGGACTCTCTTTCTGCCGCCGTCGCGAAGGTGGCCTCCGGCATCCCCCGGCCACGCGGCCGCCCGCCCAAGTCCGCCGCCGCTCGTCCCGCTGCCAGCGTTCCTATCGCTGCCGGCGGCGTCGTTAAGCGAGGGCGAGGGCGGCCGCCAAAGGTGAAGCCCTCCGCCGAGCCTACTCTAGTGACCGACGCGGCATGATCGAACCTGCAAAGTCAACTGCTAATGCTCTGCTCTCGTCCTTTGTTGTGTTGTTGTCTTGAATTGTTGGTAGTAATCTAGAGATGGTCCATCATGGTCAATGGTGGCGCATGGAATCTGCATGTAAATTATGTGGAGATGTTGTAGTTGACTGTTGTACGTAAAGTCACTGACCAAAACTGTTGTAGTGCTTCCTTCACTCTTCTCCTTCACCTTGAGTTTGATCTCTTGTTACTCGATGTTTGCATGCAATCAACATCAATGGAAACTACTGCATTTTAGTCTCTGGTTACTGCGTCGCTCTCTGTTCTGTGAATCAGGGAAGCCAAACTCACACTTGCAAGTGTTCTCTGTTCCTCGACATTTGGGAAAGGAGAGGCGGGAAGGAATCTGTTGATCGATCGCTTCCTTGTGCTTCGACTTTCATTCCTTTCCGCGATAGCTTTTTGCTATTGGAACCCTCTTTTCCCTCCGGAATCGAATCCGCCCAGGTAAAGAGGCCTTTTTTGTCCATTGATCTCTATTTTGAATTTGAATAAGTAATTTGTTTATTTATATATTTTTATTTGCATAATAATTTTAAGGGCGATCGATTGGATTATAGGAAAGTTTTTCATCGATTTGATGCTGAAGTTTGACTTTCGCATTTTGTGTTATCTCTGTAAAATTGTGTTCAACGTATCGTATTCGGTATGTGATGATAAATTCGTGACTTAATTCATTTGCTTTAAGATTATTAAATATATTTTTTTTTATATTTGTCGTCGGATATATTTCAATAAAAAATCGGTGTATTCTGTAATATGTTTGGAGTTGGATGGGTGATGGTGAGCACGTGGAGCTGTGATGGTTTTGGAATGTAGCAAGCAAATGGTGTATTGATCTAAATGAGTAGGCTTGTGTGTTTTGGAATCACTACTTTAGTTTTATTATTATTATTATTAATTTTGTTTTGCCATTTGAAAACACCCAATTTAGAGTTCTCAAAGTTTATTATAATATTAAATTTTCTTTTCGATAAGATGATCTCTTATAGTCGGTACAGATTGAGATCGTCAATCTAACGATTTTTATCGATTTATTCTAGATTTTAAATATTCAAAATTGATCTATATTTTATCCATAATGTCTTAGCCATTACATTATTCTCGTGAAGATAAAAGACGATCTCTTAGACTGAGTTTGGTAGGGCGTAATGTAATCCAAATTGTAATGTAATCTAAGTTGTAATGGAATGCAATGTAATCTTGATTACATTACTATGTTTGGATACAAATTTTATGTAATATTGGATTACAAAGGTCATTATATTCTTTTGTTTGATGTCCATTACAAAGACGATAGGAATGAATCGACGACGATAACGACGGTCAACTAGCGATCGACTGGTCGGTCGACGACTGGCTGCCGGTCACCATCGATCGTCAACGACGGCCGACGGCTGCCGATCGATCACCGATCGCCACGCCGCTACCGACGATCATTGTCGGCCATCGCTGCGACTGACGGCCGGCCATCACGGCCGTACCGATCACCCGCTGATCACGCTAATCTACGGCCTGCCGACGGTCGATCCGGTCGTTTGCGTCGATTGGTCACCGCCTGTTTGGCCGTTGGTCGACCGTTGTCGCCGCCGGCCGCGTCGATTGTCGATCGATCGTCGATCGTCGAAACATACTTAAATCTCATTCGTCGATAAATCACATTTGCGTCGTACGATAAATCACGTTTGCATGCATGCAAATGTAATTTATTGCATGCAAATTTGAAGCTTGTAATGTAATCTGGATTACATAGGTTTTGGTTTGTATTCCATATTACAAAACTTTAATGTCTTTTGTAATCTAGATTACATTACATTACAGCTCTAAGACAATAACAAACAAAGAATCTGTCTTGTAATGTAATTTGAATTATATGAAAAGGCAGATTACGACATACCAAACGTAGCCTTATAGTCTTTGATATGTGTGTGTTACGATGTCCCTACACAGTGTTGTAAAAAAAATAAAAATAAAAATTATTTGGCAATTAAGGTGTATTACGCTTAGGCTTAATTAATTTGTATTATTGGCTCGGCACGTTTGTCCGGGGTAACTTTCGGCAGTATGAGTATTATTAATTAGGAAACCTTTTTAATTTTATATCATCGAATTAAATTTTAGATTCGATTAAGAAAAAACCTTTTTTTTTTTAACTAAAGAAATAGGATAAAGAACGTGGCAGTGGCAAGGGAGGCTTGGGGAAGTTCCACGAAGGTCCTCAAAGGTTCAAAAGTTAAAGCTGAACCCTCCCGACTCTTAATAAGAGTAATGACGTGATAAATTTCGAACTAATTTGAAACTTTCGAGGGCATATTGAATATTGCAAAAAATTCGAGGGCATTTGCAGAAGATATTGTGGCAATGAGCTGGTGAGAGAATAACAGCACGTGAGAGAATATCGTGTCGAAAGATGGTCATGAGAATAAACCAAAACAAATATTTAAAAAAAAAAAGGAAATAAAATTATGATAATTTTAATATGTATTTTGGCAAGGTGACCGTCTGAAAGGGGCCAACGAATTGCGCCAAATTCACAAACCAAACATCTGATCTACAGCCTGAATGTACACACAGAAGAAGATATTTTATGATCGTCGATAGATATCGATACACAGACGTAAGAAGTTCGGCGAGACTTCGATATTTGAATGGCGGAGTGATAACTTCACATTAGCATGATGCTCCATTCGACATGGCACTGCAAGTAAACAACACAACCATACAATGGCAGTGCCTGATCTTTTACTTTGCTTTGCTAGCATGCTTGATGAGCCAGTCGATGACAACGTCGATGTTTACGGATTCTTTGCACGAGATCATGTAGCAGCATACCTCCCTATCTTTGATCTGCTCCAAAGAACTGCATATCGGTTACCAAATCAATATCGAAAAGAACGATACTCAAGGAGAATTGAATCGAAATGAGAAAAAGAAATTTTTTGTTTCTGGCAGTTGAGATAGTGTGCTAACAGTTGTTCGACAAGAGCACGTTGAGAGATGGCTTCCGATTTGTCAATCTTATTGCCGAGAACAAGTAGGGGAATTCCACTGAGCGATGGCTTTTGTAGAAGGTCATGTAGTTCACTTTTCGATATCGGTATGCTATCTCTGTCTGCGGCATCTACAACATATCTGTCGACATCATGGAAGAGAATGAACTGATAAAAAGAACTCAGGTAGAAGAACTAGAGTGAAAATTTTCCCTTTTTCATTCATTTTCGGTGTGTTTGGTTCATGGAAAGAAACTGATAAAGAATAACTAATCAAAGGAAAAACTTTTTACTCGAATAGAAAGCTAAAAATGAGCCAAAAATATACATGAATCATCCAACTTTGCGAGCTTTACCCGCTCTAGTTTATACGAATGTTATGAAATATTTTGAATACCAGGTCGCATGACCCAACTGGGAAGGCCAGTGCAATGATCCATTCGGTCCACTCACAGGTCCATACAGCTTGTCTGAGCCTGACCTCTTCTCTTGTCGACCATAAGAGTTTGCTATAGTTAATACATTTTCATGACTTATTTATGCATATAGGTCGACTAAAGAAGAGTTTAATCCATTTTCATGACTTATTTATGCATATAGGTCAACTAAAGAAGATTTTAATCCATTTTCATGACTTATTTATGCATATAGGTCAACTAAAGAAGATTTTAATCCATTTTCATGACTTATTTATGCATATAGGTCAACTAAAGATGATTTTCCTATATATATATTTCATCGAACAAAAGGGGAAATGAAGACAAGAAGGAGACAGTGAAAGCAGATTACAGAATTGCAGAGACTCCACGGCAATATCGCTCCCACATCGTGCGAAATCTCCTTTGTCCTCCTAAATCCCATAGCTTTATGGTGACGTTTCCCTTTGTGACTTTCCGCATATTAAAACCAACCTGGTTCCAAGAGAAAGAATTAGGACAACCTAAAGAGTTGCTAAATGATTGAGCATCGAATGAAATTGTTGAGATCAAGGTGCATACTGTGGGGATCATATCCTCACTGTAGCCGCCGGTCTAGAGATTCCAAACGAGCAACGATCAGAATAGAAGAAAGTTAAATAAAATTAACAAAATAGAAAAGGATTTTCTGAATTAAACTCACTGCAATTGCATTGACAAGAGACGTCTTTCCTGCATTTTGAAGGCCAACCAAGGAAAGCTCCATCTCTTGTTTGAAAAAAAGGCTGAAGAGATAACAATTAAGAATATAACTAAATAGTGACAGTGATTGTGATTTGTGATCGTAAGGCATGTCCATCTGATCTTGGGTTCTAAGTTCCATATGGATTTAATCGAACAGAGCATTTTTAGTATGACACATAGCTAGATTGAACAAAGCAAATTAAGAAGAAAAAAATTGCATTGAACATAAGACTAATAACCAAAAATTAGGAATAAGTACTCTCAACTCATCTTTGAAAAATTCTATAAGTTGATTTTTCTTTGTAAATGTGAATGAATCATATTTTTCATGCTCGATAATATGTAACTTTTATATCCTTTACAAGGCACTGAGGTATTGCTGTTCAGAAAGGATACTGGTGAGGCAAACTGAGTTGGATTCTTAGATGATCCAAATCGCAGCTACCTCTATAATATGCAAATGTTAACGTTTAATCGACAAAAAAGGTCTGTTTCCAATGAGACTTTTCAGATAAATACTAAAAACTACTCATTGCGATAGGCTCCAAAACTTAAGCAAAGTTATGGAAAATTGAAAAGTCAGTCAAAGCAACACTCATCGGTGTTAATATGTATAGAATGGATGGTCTTTGATGCACAATCAAGCGGGCATTTGCATGGATATACGGAACAGTCTGAACAATGAACTAGGCGATGGAATTTACTTGTATGACCCAATACGGAACAGAGTTGAGGCAATCGTATTTCACAGAAGGAAAAAAAATTATAATAAACAGAAGGTGAACAATAAATCTTTGATAATAAGGAAACGTTTTCATGGGCGGAGATTTTATTTGAATAACAACTCCCATGGCAATCCAAGCAAGGCACATTCCACAAGCAGGTCTTGAAGCTGAGCTTCCTCTAATCCAGCGGGATCCTCAAGCAAACACCAACAAAAATCACATCTCTTTGGCAAAATTTAATACGTATTGGAATCCTTATTTTCTATAAACCCTAAAAATTACGTCAATAATCATCCTCGAGTCCTAGGTCCGGAATTCAAGATGAAACCCACTTAAACACAAGAAATATCCCAGCTTTTTTGGGATCTCCGAACAAGCATCCTGTCCGGAACAGGGGAGAGGGCGAGAAAACGATGATGGCAGTACCTCCGAAGCCAATTGAGGAAGAAATCCATAAGTCCCATGTCGAGGTAAGCGAAGAAACGATCGATCGCCGACAACCCTAGAAGACACGCCACTCCGGAACAGAAGCGCCGTTTAGTTTGGAAAACTCTGGAAATCGAAAGGCCCATTCAGTTTTGGATTTTGAACCCCGCTTTTATTTTTTTTTTATTTTATCAGTTAATAATAATAATAATAATAATAAATAATAATAGTAAATAATAATAACGGTCAGTAACTTGGTATTATTTTGTAAATTAAAAAATGGAAAAAAAAAATCTCATTTGGCTTAGTTGCTTTTTTTTTTTAATAATTCAGATGTATACATTTAATCTAATTAATTTTAGAGATAATCCATATCTTATAAAAAAAAATCATAATAAATTCAAAAATCAAATTTTGATAAACAATTCAACAGACTCTATAAAAATATAAGAACCGTCAATCTAATGATTCTTACCGATCTATTTCATGGGTACTATAAGAGAGGTAAATTAACTCTATGAGAGAGATGACACGTGGAGGTCATCCGAATCTAAAAAAGAATTTTAGATCTTTTTCGGAATCAACATATGTTATTTTTATAAGTACCGTCATATCTTAGCCACAACGTCATCTCCATGGAAATAACAATTCAACATACTATTAACACATATTTATACAGATGAGAATCAAACTCTCATTGCATTGATATCTTACTCCATCCTTATCTATGTACCGTGTCACATACTTCATTGATATATATTTTGCAATAATTCATTAAGGATCGATTGAATTCAAATATTTTACGCCACACATTTGTATTACTTTGAGAAGGTAGTAGGAATGCAAATCCCTACATACGAAGGAACATATTGGGGAGTCATTATAGAACAACAACTCGATATTCTGAAAGAACGATGATTTGTCGTGTTAACTGGGTCAGTGTCGATATACTAGCGAATCATATTCATATCATTCAAACAGGCCAGCATCATTTTTACAACGACAAAATGGAAGGATACAATTCAAAAATAGTACCTCTGTCTACAATTGAAGTCCCCAATCAAACGATCGAAATACAAGAAGACATATGGCTTCGTGATGCGACTCAAACAAAAATCTACGTCAATATATTGGAAGACATTACGATAGACCATCCAAACTTGATTCGAAACCATCACTAGAGAGTTTACGAGACAAGAGCTCTTAATAGGACAAGACTGATTTTCGAGTAAAATTAAATTAGTAAAAAAATTACCAAATTTATCCTACAATGTTTTGAAGATCGTGCATGATTTTCACTTATGGTTTGTTGCGACTGAGACATGGAGATGCAAATTTTTTCGGTACCGAGATTTCTACAACGAGAATGATTCGGCGGGTGCTGAATCGGATGGTCCGTTGATTCGATTAGATCGATGACTCATCCCGGATGAGGACGATTGACGTATTTCGGATGGACGAGAAAGGAAAATCTGAGAAGGAAACACAATTAAAGATGTCGAGAACCTGAGAGGGATCTTGGCCACACTCCTCTGACGGGAATCCTAAAAAAGAGAAATACGAGGAATGCAAGTAGAGGAATGGAGTAGAGAGTTCGAACCTCTGAGGATTTCTTCACGTTACCTTTATATAAGAATAACAATTTCTACGGAACTATACAGAAGGTATGGGAGACGTGAGCTTTTTAAAGTGACGGTCTATCATATTCAAGAATGATAGAGATCATTACCACAATAAATGTGACAAGTACATGAGACTTAATCAAATACCGTTCGAGTGATTGATAAGAGACAAAGTTCTATTAATATAGCGAACATGTCCCTCCAATGTAAAATATGGGATGATGTTTGCAAACAGAGTTCTATTAATATAGCGAATATGTCCCTCCAATGTAAATATAGGATGATGTTTGCTTATCGCATGGTGTCTTTAGCACGTGATGTCTTATTTGACATATTGACTTTAATAATGGTCATGCCCACCGAGACTTGTCTATCGAGATATAAGCCGCCGCCGCAATAGGTATTAGGTCGATTTATCATACTTCATTTCTCGAATCACAAACTATAAAAACCGCTCCTCCTGAACGACAACGACGCAGCAATTTACGCTCCTCCATCGGCTTCCTCCTCCTCCTCCTCCATCGCGATTTCTGTTCTCTGTTCCACCTTCAATCGATCGCAATAAGTAATCTTTATTTTTTTTTTCTATCATTTCGCCTAAAGCAGCGATTTTGATCGGTAATTTAGTGTCTCGCTGATCGATCGAGATGGGATTGAAAGGATTCGTGGAAGGAGGGATCGCCTCCATCGTCGCCGGCTGTTCCACCCATCCCCTCGACCTCATTAAAGTCCGAATGCAGCTCCAGGGCGAGTCAGCCTCCGCCGCTCTCCGCCACGCCGTCCCTGTCTACGGCGGCGCCTCCGCTGCAGCACTCCCCCAGCAAATTCCCTCCTTTCCGGCGCTGCCGCGCCGGCCCGGGCCAGTCGATGTCTGCGGGCAGATTCTCCGCGCCGAGGGCCCCGTGGGGCTCTTTTCCGGCGTCTCCGCCACCGTCCTGCGGCAGAGTCTCTACTCCACCACCCGGATGGGGCTTTACGACATGTTCAAGACGCGGTGGTCGGAGGAGGGCGGGACGTTTCCGTTGCACCGGAAGGTCGCGGCGGGGCTGATATCCGGAGCGATCGGGGCCGCGGTGGGGAACCCTGCCGACGTCGCGATGGTCCGAATGCAAGCCGACGGCCGGCTCCCTCCCGAGAAGCGCCGGAACTACCGGAGCGTTGTGGACGCGGTGGGGCGCGTGGTGCGGGAGGAGGGAGTGGGCAAACTGTGGCGGGGCGCGGGGCTGACGGTGAACCGTGCTATGATCGTAACGGCAGCGCAGCTAGCGACGTACGACCAAGCGAAGGAGGCGATACTGCAGCGGAGGGGGCCGAAGGCCGACGGGCTGGGGACGCACGTGGCGGCAAGCTTCACGGCGGGGCTGGTGGCGGCGGCGGCCTCGAACCCGGTGGACGTGATCAAGACGCGGGTGATGAACATGAGGGTGGAGGAGGGTGCGCCGCCTCCATACGCCGGGGCATTAGACTGCGCGGTGAAGACGGCGAGGACAGAGGGGGTGGCGGCGTTCTACAAGGGCTTCTTGCCCACCGTCATCCGCCAGGGTCCCTTCACCGTCATCCTCTTCGTCACGCTCGAGCAGGTGCGCAAGCTCCTCAAGGATTTTTAAGTCGCCTTACATCCGTCCGTTTCCACAATGGACGGCCAATTAGGTGCCACGCTGCTCATCAATTTCTTTAAAAAAAAAACATATTTATCACGCAGTTTGAAATTTCTTTTGCATTTTTTCTTCTTTCTATTATTACGTCACTGCGAGCCAGTGATTGATTTCCTATTTTCTATAGGATTTTTTTTTTTCGAATTTGCTAATAGAAATGGATTACATCAAGCATTTCGAACCCAGATTGAATCGGTCAAAATTCTATCTATTCGACCGGACATGCTTCGATTATTCAGCTGAAATGATGGATCCCCGGTCCGAGTTAACGGGTTAAACCAGCCAGTAGTCCGGTTGAGCAAAAACCTCAGCAAACAAACTCCGTTTGTAGGATTTGCATCTGCTAGTGTCTGATTCTTTCAATCGTCACTAGGGCCTAGTACCCTCTCCTTGACATCTTGAAGCTTCAAGAAAAATTCATCCCTGTTTTCCTGCAAGTACATCACAAACGGATCGGTGGTTTTAGAATTTGGAGAAACAAAGAGGGTATATAGAAGAACAAAGGGGGAAAATGTACCTTGAAGATGAAATATCTCGAGGCGAACCAGGCCGTGAAGCCGAGGCCAATAACTTCGAGAACCTTAGGAACCTGGTTCATGAGGTAGTCTCTGTTAATCCAATCAGTTTTGTAATAGTGCAACCAGTTTGTTTAATGATAACTTGGAATGTAAAGAATACCACAGGTACTGAATCGAGTGCGGAAATAACAGCAGACGAAATCCAGAGTGCGAAAAGAGAACCGGCACCAAAGAAGAGAATGGGATAAGTGTCTTCAGAATCCATCTGAAGGCACAATAAAATGATTCATGTGAGCCAATAAAAACCCAGAATGTACAAGGATAAAGGATGGTGAAATAACATTCGAAACAATGCCAAAATATTTGCTCATAGAGGTCTTTCCGTGGGTTATGTCTACAATGGAGGATAAAGTCTATTGTTGTCTGCGTGTCAATACAGTTGGTAAATCACCAATAGATCATAAAATTACAGGCAATTGTACCTGTTTGTTTCAGTCTTTCATTTCATGGAGGAAGGAAAGCTGGAGGAAATTAATTGGTTAAGTTCCATAAAATATTATGTTGAATTATGCCTACTAACATAAGGTTGTTCCAGAAGTAGTCTGTGTATTCAAGCTTCAATGAAACTGTTTTTCTTAGGAGACCTTAGTTTAGGCTTACATGATGAGTGAGCTACTAGTAACTTGGGAAAGTACTTTGGATCAATAATTGAGCCTAACAATGGTAAATTGAAATTCACCATGAAGACTCAAACTTCTAACTGAATTTTCGATCAAAAGCTTATAAGAGTGAGCTTATATGATATTTATGAGGCATGAAGACGTTAGCTACTTCAGTTTTGCAGTGCATACCTTTGAGATAGGGAAACATGATTATACAAGTTTTCTCAAAATTTTGATTAAAGCTAAAACATATAGAGTAGCAGAATTTCCCAAATTCTTGCTTATTATCATTTGATTCAGACAGTAAAAGATGTAGCATGATGACTGATGGAAGAGACAGACATACACACAAATCCATGACAACCACCTATCTTCCATGTCAATACATGTTAACTCGTCAGTCCTTTCATATAATGAAATCAAAATACCTGCTAAAATCTGAGATTTAGTGACCACAGCAGGACTGTGGAGCATAACAAAACAGGCTTTCATAAAGATTGAATAAACTCTATTGAGTTCCAAGCAAGGTCTGTTTAAAAGCACAAAATCTTCATTCCAACTGAAGGAACACTAAAAAGAGTGCCTAAAAATCAAAAGGTTATGCAAATTGTAGACAAGGGGGAAAAACATATTTTAAGTCTTGACATGATTCTTTAACTTGTGGCATTTTTGAAAAATCAGGTGGATCTAGTTTGCTTGGATTGCTCATCTTAAGATTTACATTCTCAAGCCAGAATTGATCCCCAGAAGCACTAAATGAACCAACACCTCAATGAAATGAGGCGCCTTTATAATCACATAATTAACAATGAAACAACCAGCTAACACAAAAATCAACACTTGGTAATTTTGAGAGATATCATGAGAAGAATGGATACCACAACAAACTGTTGATAGGACTGAAACTGAAATGAAAAAACAGGTATCAAGAAGTCTGAGCTCTGAAGTTTCATTCAGACAACCACCATTCAATTCACTTATATGATCAAGAGGTCACAGTAAACAATGCTAGTCGCGCTGCTTACCGAAAGTATAATCAAGAAAAGCGAGAACAAAGTTTCTTCTCATTACTGTTTAATCTGATACTTGCATTTGGATACTTAAATTTAAATACCTTAGAGGAGGTTCTGTGCAGCAATTAAGCATCTCGAAGCTGGCGCTGGCCAAAGCACACAGGACCTAAGTAGTATGCCACCATGGAAGCTCCTAACATGATTTGGTACTACTGATTTCAAGTATCGTCGTGTTTCAGGCATAGCTACCGTTGTTTCTTTTCACTAGATTGTAGCTTCACGAGCATGTTAAACTAACTTATCTACCTAATGTTAGCATAATTGATGCACAAGCACTAACTGACTTTAGCGACAATGAAACAGTTAAACCGAGAAAAAAAAAATCAACATTTCATGGTGGAACACGAGAACCCTATAACTCAAAACATTTACCTCTATATTGAACTTGGACAAAGGGCTATCTGTAGATTCATCAACCGCTACGCCGCCATCTGGATTATCTTCTCCGGATGAGTTTAAGTTCATCAGAAAGGATGGCCCTTCGACCCGCTTCGGGGCATCGTCGTCCACCACAACGGTCGTGGAGATCTCATCATCGGAGACAGTAGCCCGCAGCGGACAAGCTCCAGGATCACGAAATCCTGGATCAAAGTCAAATAAAAAAAAATATCCCTAGGATTTAAATCGTATCAAATAGTTCCAAGGAAGCACCAAGAACAAGAACACTAAATTCCAAAGAGAGATGGTTAGGGCCCAGAACAGGGCGAGGCGACGAACCTGAGTTGGGTTCGGAGCAGCGGAACGAAAACAGAGGCTTGGTCGGAATGGAGCAAGGGAAGCGTAGGGCGAGGAGGTGCGAAGAGGAGGCGGCGACGAAAGGGCGGCGGAGGTGGCGGAGTGAGAGGAGGCCGCGAGGAGGCGCCGAGAGCTCCATTACGCTGGAAGACGGAGTCGACGACCGGTTGACCCTGCTTTGCTTTATTGTGAAAAAGGCTAATTATTTTAGAGGCCCAATTATCGACGCCTTCGGGCCCAATCTGCGACCCGTTGGCGCTTTATGGGCCTCATTATTGAATCGCTTCCGGCCTAATTAACTCCATCCCGACCAAGCAGGATTCCTGGTCGCGGCGCCAGCGCTTCCCCGTTCTCACAGCATTGCCTGCTTCCTCACGCGCAGGTCGATCTGCTTCGCTGTCGAATCCGACCCCGATCTCGGGCTGGTCTGCTGATCCAAGCGTTCTCTTCGATTCCTTCTGCGCTCTCCTCGCTACTCCATCGATCTCCGTCTCGCATACAGGTGACCATCTGTCGGTACCCAAGTTCGATCAAAAAAGGTTTTAGGATTCGGATGCGTTTTTTATTTTTAACTATGTGATTCTTCTTTTTGTATTAATGTCGTTGAACAGCGCAGAACATCAATAAAAGTCTTTCCTTTTTGTGTGTGGCGGCGGCATAGAGATGGTGGTCGCTTCAGGAACCAATGCTTGGGCTAAAGAAATGGCCATTCGAAGGAGGATAGCCAACATGTAAGTCTAATTTCTAACCTCCATAGAGACCTATTTCTTGCCGTAAATAAAAGTTCGATCGGATTTCTTTTCCTCTTTTAGTGCATCGTCGATCATAGAGGAGTTATTTTCATGAATCTGAAGGCAATTACATTTGAAATATGGAATGATTTCTTCAAACAGGGTATGGTGCAAGAACAAATTAGATATGAAGACTTAAGCTCCATAGGTTTGACTAAATTTGAAGAATGTGCATTTTCAAGAACACTACGTCAAAATGATGGATTGAGATCAGAGGTTGCCTTGATTCCAGAGAAAAGTTGTTATGTATGAATAGCATGTTTATATCTAGGATATAATCTCATAGGGAAGATGCAGAGCTCTTTTCCTTGTGTGCCCACAGCCCATACTGTCATAGACTCATAGTCCGCTTTTTGTAAGATTAGCTGTGTCAACAGTTTGGTATCGCCTGTTCTTTCTTTCTGGTGCCACCATTCTTTCACTTTTGGGCTCAGTGAGACTCCTCGATGACAATAACAAGAAAGTAATATAGTTTACATGACAACATGCACATATATATATATATATATATATATATATATATATATATTTTATTCGAAGTCTCTTCTTCATTTTTGGTCTACTACTAAGTATTAGAATTTTAGATAAAATATATTTCTGCAGTTTTGTTTCTGAATAGTTCATTAACCCTTGGGATGATTTTCTGTTTATGAAGAGCAAATGCACAAAAGTTTTGTTGACCTCTGTATGAATTTTTATCTTAAGAAAATACAGCTGGGACAATTATTTCTTATTATTGTTCCCCCCTTCTGTAGATTTAATAAACGAGAAGAGGACTTCCCATCTCTTAGGGAGTACAATGACTACTTGGAGGAAGTTGAGGACATGAGTATGCTTTGATTCATCTTTGTATGTACATCTACTTGTCTAACCTGTTGGTTAATTGGTTTTGGTTGCCATTGGAACTAGCTTTTAACTTAATTGAAGGAATCGATGTGGCTGCTATTGAAGCGAAAATTGCTAAATACCAAGAAGAAAATGCTGAACAAATCGTCAATTCTCGAGCACGTAAGGTACTTTATTTATTTTTTCCTCGGTCTAAATTTGTGTTCAGATTTTGGCCTTGAGCTTGAAGGGGAGCCTTGGCACAAATCTTGGAAACAACCTTTTGCAAAGTAAGGTAATGTTGCGTATAATGGATCCTTTTCCGAGACCCCGCATGGTGGGAATTTTGTACACTAGGCTGCCCTTTTATTTTGGCCTTGATCTTCTGTCATATCCTATATAATTTGGTTAACATAAATGATAGACACTTTTCTATTACCTGTTATCCATAAATTACTCTAATATCGCAATACTCTTGTACAGGCTGAAGAATTAGCTGCAGCATTAAGGGCAAGTCAAAATGTTGGCCAAGCTGATCCAGCTGATGCGGTGAGTTGTGCCCGAACCAGTTATGATAGTTATTGTCATAAACTCTGTCAATCATACTGATGTGTTTGACACCTAAATCCACACACGTTCATTATCTGTATCCAATATCTGTCCTAACAATGTCATATTCATTTTTAGTACTTTTGGAAAAAAAAGGGAAAAATCTTGACCAAACCACACATTCTAGCTTAGGACATATCCCAAGATAGGAAGGCTCTTTTAGCAGAGTGGAAAACCTGCCTGAAGTCAGAATTGCTAATAAACCACCCTTCAGCTTGAAGTCGTTCCTGAACCTTGTCTATACCAACTATTATAATAGAGGAGCTAGCTGACCAAAAGTTGTTACCTTAGCCCCAGGTAGGGGAATTTTAGCTTCTCAATTGTTGATTGAAATGGACACCAAAGGGCTTTGCGCTTCCATCTCTTTGTATAGATAGAGAAGGTGGGGAGGGCTTTTAGTTTTTCATGGGAGATAGAAAGCCATTACGTTGACCACAGGGAGGGAATACTGAGGTGACATTGAAACTAATTGGCGAGTGCCTAATCAAATTGACCTGGTCAGGCTTGAACAAAGTCCAATCTTGCAGTTAGTTAGGATGTCTAAGGTTTTCTGCTGCATACATCACTGCACTTCATTTTTACATCTAGTGTAATGATAAATGCTTAAAGCATGCTAATCCTCTTTTAGCTAATAGCTAATACTTTTCTTATTTTCATTTATTATGTTTCTTAGACTAAATGGAACTAGATGATAATATGGTACTCGATGGTTATGCATAGCTAAAAATTGTGATTTCAAGAATTCATATCCCAACTATTGAATTCCTTGCAAGGAATCCAATCCTATCATTAAAAATCTTTTTAAATGGCATATTGCTGCAAGCATGTACTTACTTTTGCCAGTACGTGCTAGTATTTTTTTGATGCCTCCTGCAGGAATTTATGTCGTATCACACTCTTAAATATTGCCCATGCATTTTTTTGGTCAAAACATTTTGGGAAAAAGTTGTCGGAATATTAATATTTTGAGAAAAAACACCCTTAGTGTCGTTAGCTTGAGATTGTAATGCAACTATAATCAAATTCTGAACCATCAGGGAGCTGGACCAAGTACTCAAGCAGTTAGCCTTGCTAATCAAGGACAGTATGCACCCGCTGCTGTTCCAGGTGGGCTTATGCAACCGCGCCCTACTGGCATGGCACCGCAGCCAGTCCCCGTCGGAGCTCCATCGGATCCTATGCAAGGGTATGCAGCCGAGGATGAGACAATGAAGCTGCAAGCCGAGAGGGGAGCCAGAGCTGGTGGATGGACAATTGAGCTGAGCAAGAGGAGGGCAATAGAGGAAGCATTCAGCAGCATATGGATCTAGGCAGCATTTATCAGTTCAGAGACATGAAATCGTTGACCCGTTAAAAGTTCTAGTCGCGTCGTCGAAGGTCAATCATCATCAATCTCAATATGCAATACAAATTCTATGTAGGAACCCCTTTTAACTGTTAGATTGGATGGAGATCTCAACCATTGATGGCTGCTTCATCGTCAACAGCCGACCATAAAGGGGGTCCTCTATAAGATTTGTGTTCGTGAGTTATAATACGTTGTCTCTTATTCTGCAGTTCATAGTGTTGGATTCATCCTCAAGAGGTCCTCTATAGTATCTCAATGCTTGTTGAAGCACTAATGTTTACGTTCCATATGTATTACTTTCTTTCTATTAGAACGGATATGTTGAGTAATGTGCAAGTGTCCTACTGCGTTTGGCACACTATTCATTGAGCTCTTCTTCATCATGTCTAGCATCTGGATAGGCAGGGTCTACTACCTGTTCGGGTTTCTCTTCATCGTGTTGATTCTACTCGTCGTCGTTTCCATTGAGGTATTCCGGGGCCTGACCTACATGCATCTGTGTATCTGTGTATTGAGATCTTAAGTGGACCTACCTTTGCTACTTATGACTTATGGTTCTTATGACTTATGGTTATTGCAATCATGCTTTCAACCAGGTACAATTGGATTCACTTCGTCTTTCTAACTCGATCGATACATTCATCTATGAAGAGCTGTTTTTACATGGTTAACAATCATGTAACCTTCATATCTGCACTTGCTAACATACAGTGGATGCATTCAACTCAATCTTGTCACTTATAATCCATTGATTGTTCAGCCATGTGATGAATTCCTATATATTTGAATGTTAAGATACAAATTTGGTGGCTGAAACTTTGCAAGGAAGAAAAAAAGGAAGAGAGGGGGATTTGTGAATTTGTTGTGTATTCGAAGTGTGTTTGCTTTATCCCAACAAGCGATATCAAAGCTGAAATTTGGATTAAATTCTAATGCAAACTACCATGAGTTCAGCAGCATCTACAGACCCTAAAGAATCGAACAAGAATTAGGGTTTTCATCACTGAACATCTGTGTCACATGGTTTCCCTGGTTCAAGTAACCACCATCAAAGGGGACTCGATCATCAGTCTCTGCAATCTCGCTCTCATTGGCCTCGACTGTTTCATCCACTTTCTGAACGCTAACGATTTCTGCTCTTTTTCTTGTCTTCTTCTTGAGCTTCTTCACCACCTCTTCTGGTTCGATCGAACCTGCCACAATTGCCTGGTTGGGTTCCATCCCTACCTTAATACTCTTCACGCCTGAACGAAAGGACCGATCGTAAAATTGCAATTTTTACGAGGGGGTTCTAGTGAAGATGACGACGAGTTCTTACCTTTGATTTCTTTTAGAGCCTTCAATACTGTTCTTGCGCAAGCTTGGCAATGCATGTACACTTTGAGCTCCAAGACAATTTCCTATACGTAGAATTTCGAGCTAAATACTCTATATATAAAACATTGTGCTGTTTGTAAAATTCGTCTACGAAGAATCGAAGATGAACAATTTGGCATGAAACTTACTTGCTTGGAGGGGCTCTCTTCTTCATTCTTACCCATGATCTATCGTACAATATGATCTAGCCATAGGTAAAGACCAACTTAATCCTTTTCTTTCTAAACTTGATGGAAAACTTATGGATTGAAATATATATATATATATATATATATATATATTGTACCTGATTTTGTTATGAAGATCCACACATTTCAAGGAATAGGATTGTGGAATTTAGAGAATTGCTTTTTTCATTGATTAACATTAATTACTAGATTTCTTGTGGTTTTATGCTCGACAGAAAGCCTAATTTTGTGTTGAGGTACAACAAAGTTCATTAAGTTGTGAGTTGGCAAAGAGGAATATATTTGTGAAGTGTATGTTATGTGAGTCTTTTTTTAAAAAAATTTAAAAAAAATGTTTTCTATTCTTAAGAGTCTAATTATGGAGTATTAGGTTGGATAATTAGTCAAGCTTCACCATAAAAAGATTTTTTTTTTTTACAAAATTAATGAAGAAAAAACAAGCAAGTTGTTAAACCAATTTGAGCATTATCCTTCTCTAACTAGTTCAATTAACTAATTAATTAAAGATAATAAACTGTCTTTACTTAATACTCTCACTTGTCAAAATAAACTAAATTTCTAGATACAGATTCTCCAATGCATAAGTTAAAAAATTAGCGCTTAAAAATCGAGGTTATAGTTGGTTTATGGTTGGGAACTCTGGTAACAAACCAATGTAAGTTCTTAATTAATATATTTATTAAAAAATTGAGGAGTTGTTTTTTTTGTGTCAAGTGACAAATGAAGTGAATATACGCCTCATTCTTTTCAATTAATTTGATTTATAAGCTCTCTTAATTATGAATTCTATATTAGAGTGATTTTGAAAGTGCTCTTTCTATTTATTAGTATTTTAAAATACCCTAAGAGACTAAAATACATATATAATTACCCTTTTTAATTAATGAATTAATAAAGAAATTATGTCTCTCATTCATATCACTTAATTGTGTTTTGAAATCTCTCTTTATTTATTCCATTCCTCGAATAGGTTTATATTTACTCATTAATCTACAAAATTATAATTCAAAGCTAATAAATTAAAATAAATTCAAACTGAAAATTTAACTTATCAGTTATTTTTAATGAGAAATGTAAATTTAATATTTTTAAAATTGAAAGGACATTTGAAATTTAAAGTTGGAAGGGGATTAAATCGAAATAACCACCGAAATTAATTCAGTTAATTTTTTAAATATTAATTATTTTAATTAAATCGGTCGATTTCAATTTTAAATTTTAAAAATCAGTTAAATCGTTTTTATTAAATAATAAAAATATTTTTTTTTATTAAACAGCTTAAATTTCCTTTCATTTTTTTAATTCTAAAAACGAAATGATATATAAATGGTTAAATAATTAATAAGCACAGTTAAATTCGCTTCCGTAGACTCTCCTCCAATCTCCGGCTGCAGTTTCCGCCGGCTTCGTCGCCCCCACCGCCACCACCCTCCCTGTCCGGCTCCCTCGTTACTCGCCTATTGACGAGGCGATCGGGCTGTGCCGGGACAAGCCGCCATGAGACAGTGAACTAGCCAGGATTTCAGATCCCTCTTCTGCGGTCAGCGGTCCCCGGGGTGACTGAACCCTAGATTGGATTCGTTCTTCGATTCCTCTCTCCTTTTTTTTTTCTAGACTAATGGTGTTGGTCTTGAAGGTTTGGATTCGCCGAGACGTCAGGGAGGTCGGGGTGGCTAGGTTTTCAGGCTTGGAGACATGGCTGGCACGGAGGAACTGGAAGGTCGGCTCCGGGAGGTAGGGAGTAGGCTGGCGTCTCCTCCCTGTGGTGTTGATGAACTCCTATCGCTTCTCAATGTACGCGTTGTCGTTGCTTTATTTTTTTGTTCTATTTTTTTGTCCAATCTTTTGATGATCCGATGTCGTGGGCTTTTCCTGGCTATCTCAAGTTACAGTGAACAACATATATCAGAGTCTATATCGAGCCTTGTGTTCCCAACATAAATTCTAAGTGTCCATGCATTCGCCGTGTGGTATTGTGGGCTTGCATGGTTACTTAGTGGTTCTTGTTTAGAAAGTAGTGTTTTTTTTGGGGGGTTTTGTTTCATGGTTTTATTGTTTGTTCACTTTAAGCATTTCTCACCAACCATGCCGTGCTATTTATTTAACTATGTTCAAACGGTTCTGGATGTCATGGTCTGAAGAACATTGTCTTCCATGCGAACTAATTGGGCTTAACCCAACTGCTTTCCAATTACTATGCTTTTCATTCTGTTGACTGTTTGTAAATGTTATCTGCTAGCGGTTAATTTTCTAATGTTATAAATTCCAAGGAATTATATCTATCAACATTTTCCACCTACTCAAGCCAAATTCAATGCTAGTAGTTAATTCTCTCGGTATGTAAGTTGAAATGCAATTGTGGTATCCGTATATGAATCTGAGTGTTGACAATTGCGGAATAACACTTGCAAAATGGTAATGTATCTGAAAGAGATTGCTGAGGGTAGGGGTTATCAGAAAATATACAAAATATTACCATCAATGGCAATTAGGTATTAGTTCTATTAGATTATAAAATAAGATAAATTAGTTAGACCAGCTTAGTCAACTAGATTTGTAGTTTCGAAAGGGTAAAGGGTAGAAGCAGGTTAAACTCAACTTAATGTAATTAAAACTGTGCTAATACTTGGGACTACCATGTCTGACAAAAGAAATTATATATTTCGCCCCTATTATTCTTTCTAGATGCTTTTACGTAACACCATCACTTACGATCATAAATGTGCTCTGTGAAATCATGTTATTTTGATTAAGCACAACCCGTGATAAATGCTCAGGCCTATAATTATTGGTGCCTTGGATTAAGAAAAGTATAAGAGCATCTTTCTTGGTGGAACAAGTTGCTCCTTATTGTGAAGAGGGTTTTGATTCTGTGTTCACAAGGTTATGGTTCATTCCTTAACGTTCTTTTTTTTGTTTTTTTTCCCGAATTTGCATTGGAAAAGCATCATGTGATAAGACCCCTGCTTTAGCTAACAAAAATTGGTTTGTCAAGCACACTTGGTATGAACAACGAGTTCACTAAACTTTATTATGGTTTGCTTGTCAATAAAGAGCTTGAAGTTTGTACACATTACATGCTGTACTAGAAAATGTAGAAATTAGTTCTTTTGGCTACTCTGTGGGATGAAAACGTGCTGATTTATTATGATAGTTCACTGTCTCTAGGTTTGATATTATTATTATTTGTAATCAGTTGATAATATGTCTAGATCAACTTTTTGTATTTGTAAATTTTATTATATAAATTGCTTTATCTTGCATCTCTTCTATTTTATCTGTTATGTTGGAACAAGTAGACTTAAGATATCATGGTTTGATGTGCTGCATCGATTAGGATAGCTGGTGTTAGTCTGAAGGCACAG
Organism: Wurfbainia villosa; assembly: GCA_025175895.1. NCBI lineage: Eukaryota > Viridiplantae > Streptophyta > Magnoliopsida > Zingiberales > Zingiberaceae > Wurfbainia > Wurfbainia villosa. The sequence goes on along the minus strand of CM045991.1, from coordinate 44,095,651 downwards.
TGATGACAATCAAAGATATATGGATGACCTTGACTTAAATGAAGAAATGCCCATGTGCAAAGTTAAATAATGGGAACATTTATGTTGCTAAAAAAGGAATACTTAGTTTTGTTATTCTCATAGATGCCATTTTTTTTCTGTATGTCATGCATCGAATCAATTTGTTACTTGAATCTAATCTGCAGAAAACTGGGAGTTTGTTATCTAGAGTGGAACAATCTCCAACAGATTCAATGTTAAATGCACTTAAGCCATCAATTGAAGCACTTGTGGATAAGGGGCTGCTGGGGCATTCAGATATAGATGTGAGGGTGGCCATTGCATCATGCTTTAGTGAAATTACAAGAATAACAGCTCCCGAGTCTCCATATAATGATAACCTAATGAAGGTTTTCTCTAGCTTGCACATGTGTGTGCATTTGATTGATTTATTGTTCATGGTTTTACGTTTTAATCTTGTTGCTTACAATGTCCAGGAGCTATTTCAGAGGACTGTCCAAGCCTTTGAAGATTTGGATGACATGTCAAGTCATTCTTTTCTCACGAGAGTTTCCATTCTTGAAACTGTTGCAAAGGTTCGATCATGTGTGGTGATGTTGGATCTTGAGTGTGATTCATTAATCCTAAAAATGTTCCGCCATTTCTTCCGAGCAATAAGGTAATGCATACATTGATGTTATTAATTTTCTTTGCTATTATTATCTGCTTTTCAATCTAACATACATATTACTGGTGGCATATCTTTACTTGGAGCTGAATGTTGGGATCAGCGAAATTCATTTTGTTGTTCCCAAATAGTCTGGAGACATTACTTGTGATTGTGTACTCCAACTAACAATGTCTTTGCTATTAGTTTAAATATTTTTGTTACCTTTTCTAAGCATGGTAATTCTAAACTTCCTGTTTTGTAATACAACGCCACATTATCACCTATAAGTTAAACCAAGAGGGTGATTGACTGAAGATGATGGGTGACTAATCTTAACCATAAGGACATTTTCATGTGTTCCCATTTTCCCTCAAAGACAAAATGGGAATCATGTTATTTCTCACCTTAGCATATTAGATTGGACTTTATAAAACTAAAGAAGCAAATGAGAAAAAGGGAAATAGGCAACCATAACTTAGGATATAAAATATGACAATAGAAAACCTCTGGAACTCATAGTAATTCATTTAGCATACTGTTAGTGTTGATCACAGAATGGGTACCTCTGCTTCACCCCAAGTGATTTGAGTTCAGCAAGTTTGAAAGCTACTGCAAATAAACCATATAGATAATGTTGCTTATTGTAGTTTCTGTAGATTTGCTTCATGTGACGCAAGTAAAACAAACCACAGAATTGCAGGGAATGAGACAATAAAAAAAGTGAATGAATATTATGATCCCACAGCAAGAGTCTAGAGAGCGAATTAAAATTAATTGGCGTTCCGATCACAACAAGGGTTTCAAAATTATTGAATGCATTGATCCTTACATCAAGGTTTTCATGGTGAAGATCACTTTAATGGTGCTTAAGCTTGGACTGCCATTTACTTAGTTATTTGATCCTTTATGATGATTGGAAATGTGGATATTCTTGAGCTAGATGCCATTCATGTAAACTTTGATAGTTACTGCTGGGTTTGTACATGTATGGGTGTATTGTTTTAAAACCATATCATATGCTACCGATGACGCATATGCTTTGGGTTCTTAGAGACCAGAGAGGAACCTCTCATTTGATAGGCCGGGACTATGGATGTACAAGTTAAAACAGTTGAACCATTTGTCCAAGCATCAAATCTTATCCCATTCTTTCTGTTAGATTTATTTGTTAAAGAGTGGTGCATTTCATAGTTATGGAATTACAGGAGTTCAATGGTTTTTAACAGGTATAAAATAGATTCAACATCTATTACTTTCATAATAAAACTATGTACAAGTATAATCAATACAAATCATAACAAAAATGATATCTAATTAACCAATTTAGGTATAAAATAGTTTGGTGTCATTGTCAAGTTGTCAGCTTGATCCAAGCTTTTTGTAATTAGTGAATTCCCCATGTTCTTCAATAACTTGCCATCCTACACAAAACAGTTGTTCATTTTTTCGTTTTGCTGCTAATTTTATTTTGTTGATGATCAATGCTAGAAGTTTTTGTTGCTTTCCAAGATTGACATTCTGAAGCTGATTTTTATTTATTCGCAGGCCAAATCATCCTGAGATCATCTTCTCCTCTATGGAGACAATTATGACGCTTGTGTTGGAGGAGAGTGAAGATATTTCATTAGAGCTAATTTTATGCCTTTTGGATAGCGTCAAAAGTGACAATAAAGTAAATATGAACTCTGGGTATTTACTGGTATTACTTACTAGAACTATTTCCTTGATCTAGTTTATATTGCCAGCAGGATATCTTGCCTATTGCACGTTGTCTTGGGAAGAAAGTCATCAGTAATTGTGCTGGGAAATTAAAACCTTATCTTGTTGAATTATCCCAGTCCAATGAGTCAGTTTTGTGTGAGTATGGTCCAATTGTAGCTTCTATACTTCAAGAAACTTCTGATTCTATGGAGAAGAATATCATAACTGCTGCTGAAACTATGGTGCGCCATTTTTATTTTTATTTTTATTTTATTTTATTTTTTTCTTTTCACATCGTCAATAAACTATTAAACTCTCATTTTTTTTTTCAAAATGCAAATGGACATGCATCACGCATCTCAAAATGATACCTTACACAATCCTGTTTCAATTAGCTTAATTAAGATGAGCATTATATGATATAATTTCTTGCAAGAATTATTATTCTGGTGCAGTCACATATGCTGACTCCTGGAAGCTAACTATATTCACTTCTCTATTTTCTGAGATACATTCGTTGCCATAACCCCTAACGCATGGTTTAGATTGAGATAGTGGTTGTATTACTACTAGCCTTGAGCATGGTTTGAATTATTTTTTCTTCTTAGTGATCTGCTGTAGTCTTTGTTAGACTGTCTCCAGCTCTGCTATTCGCTGGTTGTGCCATTTTTTTAATTTACTTTTCTTGCTAAATCCAGGTGATATGGCTTTGTATAGCAGCACCATTTCAATAATGCATTGATACTGATGCAACATGCTTTTATCTCCTTATTTATGTATTTCTATCTTTAATTATGATAGATCTTTAAATTTATTTAATGGAACTGCTGTGATTTCTCTAATGAGCATCTTTGTTATTGACATTGCATGAATCTTTTGGTTCAGATAAAGTTATGCATAATATAAGTTAGTGTATTTGTCATCCAGATCAAGATATTTGATTAACATTTTTATATGTCAATGTAATTTTATTTTGAAGGTTAAAATCCAGATCTAGTCCATACTTTGACAGTAGCACCAGATACATAACTTTAATTATAATACTAAATAAACATAAAAAAATTTAGTTCAAATTTAATTCTTTCTTTTTTGTTCACATGGCTGGCTAACTTGTCCCATTATATGCATAGAGTATTCAAATCAAAACCAAACTGGGTATCTTGCTAATGCTAAGAATTAATCAAATCACCTTATCTGGTTTTACATATACTCATACCTAGATGCCCAAATTTAGATTTGATTGTGATTTCTTATTTAGATGTCTAGGCATTTTTGACTAACCATGCAGACAAGAAAGAAGTAAAAAAAAAAAACCTTATCAGAGTCTAAATTCAGGCTAGATTTATTACATTTGTCATACTTATGGCTGGATTCATGAGTTAGTAAAGTTTGAGATGGAGTCATTTCCAACTCTGGGCTTAGATTTAACAATTAACCCTTATTTTGACATCATGATTTGTGTAATGGGATATATCGGATCAACTATAGTTTCAAAGAAAGGTATCAATTTGATGGCTGATAGTTTGATGTTTTCTTAATTATGTTTAAGCAAATGACAGTTGTCTAACAGGTCATGCTCAAGCAAATTGCTTGAGGTTCATTATTGCATCTTGAATGGATGGTTATTTATTGTATTTTTAGTTTATGACCATATTTCACATATCAGGAATCCAAAAATCCAGAACAAATAATAAAAGGTTGTTCTGAAGAAGTTACTGCAAAGGCGAAATTACCAGAGCCTCTGCTGAGCAATGGCACTGTTCAGATGGTCAATGGTGAGTCCAGCTTAGAGCCATCTTCTCCTAATGAGCAGCCTGAACTATCCGGTGATCAATCCAAAAATGGAACCAAAGCTAGCAAGGATGTTTCAGGTAGCTTGTCTTTTTTAAGAAATGGCTGCAAAACCAGATGCGATTTTGGGATATTGATTCCAAGAGTTAGGAGCCAGCTAACTTATTTGTGGTTATTCTGAAAATGTCTTGGTGTTTTTTTAGCAGATATTGGAGCTGTTCAAGATTCATTGCCACCCCAGAAGGAATTTCTCGATAGAGCTACACCAAAAAGAGGTCGAGGTCGAGGTAGAGGCCGAGGCCGAGGTCGAGGTCGAGGTCGAGGCCGAGGTCGAGGTAGAGTCAGTTCAAGGCAAAGTAGTGGAGAAGTTGAGCAGTTTGCCTCCTCTTTACATCAAGGGATTTCTGAGATGTTGGGTAAAGACACCTCCCAAAAAAACTCACAGTTGCAAATGGATTCAGGTGGTGTTTGTAATTTTGATATAGAAAAATCATCAGCAACGGGGTTGGAAGAAAAACCCCAGAGACTATCAAGAACAAAAGGTTTCTCAAATAAGATCAATCAAGGTCATTTGAAGCAAAAATTACAATTATCCAAATTAAAGGATCATGATCGCCTTGATGGCAAAAAATTAGATGAAGAATCAACTTTGGAGGTGACTTTATTACAATTGTGTTTTTTTCTATAGTTCTTTCTAAACATTCTAAAAGGGTTGGCTGCTAATCCAATTCTGCAACGTTATTGTGCTTCTCTAATTTTTCTGGTAATGAGTTTAAATTATTTGTCTAATGAAACTTCAGTAAAGATTGATTCCTAAACTTTCATGCTCATCAATTTTGACTTCGTCTTTTATAGGGAATTACCTTGTTAGAAATTGGGATATAAATGCTGCACTTGAAACTGTAGAGTTTTGAGGAAGTAAATATTTTATTGTTTGGTAATTAGATGACCATCACATGGTAATATATAGGTTCATGATGAAGCCCTAAATCTAGTAGTAATATGGGACTAAACTTAGTGGACCAATAATTCCATTAATCTAATATCTGACAATGACTACCAACCTACTCTTTACTTTGTTTTCTAATTATATATTTCCTAGTAGGAATTACAATTTTTTATGCTCGTTTACTTTTTTATTGTAAGGATAATAAAATCCAGATATTATTTTGAGTCTTTCCATCTCATTTGATTGTGCTACCATAATAGGACCCATGTTTTTTACTAGTCGCCAGGGAACTGTTCTAATATTATTTCTTATTCTCATCAGTTCATTACTGATGAAGTGAGGTGGATCTAATGGCAACACAAATTGACTACCTAGATAGGAGGGGGCATCTCTTTCTATAAACCTTTTTGTTGTTCAACTTGGTACTCAATTTTCTAGATTATCCCAGTCTATAGAACTGCAGGTAGTTCTAAAATTGGAGATTTTACTTTTTAATAATCTTGAAAGAACACACAGGATTGGAATTGGATCGATCTTCATGGGGTTGGTATCAGCCGTACAAGCTGCATGGATATTATATCAGATATATACCTGTGTGTCTGTGTTTATGGAGTTACAGTTTCTTTTGACTTCATTTTGTTTCCTTATTCTGATCCTAATTTTTTTAAAGGTAACCACTGTATACATCCTTAAATCAGGTTATTGCGAATTTATGCTGAACTCTTGCAGTTATGTTGTTTGAGAACGATAAATCAAGTGCTTATTGCTGTATATGCTAAGGTAGAATTTCCTATTATGTTGGACATCAAGGACTTTAATTATTTCTTTGGCATCTTGTTCAGGAACTCATCTCCTCAAAGTCTGCCACAGAAACACCGAAAGTTAGCGACAACTTAGAGCAAAGTGGTAAAACAAAATCTTACAGGAAACGCTGCCATGATGTCGAAGAGGTACATGCATATAAATATATTTAAGTTATAGTACTGGAAACATGCTGAATTAAGTTAATAAAGCATTCATGTGAATTTACTGCTAAATCTTTTCTTTGTAAGCAGTTCACATCGGATCATATGGTATTGCTTCATTTTCTATGATATAGTTGTTTAAAGAAAAACATAGATATCTTTGGAGATCAAGACAGTCAAGGCAGTGACTGTTTTGTTCAAAATTTGAGAGCTTGATTAGGTTTCAATAGTTCCTTATTATTTGAGAATGCCAGAGAATGATTTGTAGATTAATTAAGGATCAAATGGTGAAATTTCCTGAATAGGATAAAGTATTGAAATTGTTCATTATTTATTTGATGTTCCGTGTATGATGCTTTCATACCAAAATTCCCTCAATTTTCTTGAAGAAGTGATACCTAAGTTATGCTACGAGCAGTTATCTGTGTGTGTCAAATTAGCTTCATTGTTTCTCTGTCCAAAACAATCTTGAGTTTTGTTCAATATACTTCTCTTTTTACCAATAATCCTAAGCCATGTGTCCTATTTTTAAGTTTATTTAAATGTTGACATGTCACTGTGTATAAATTAATAGAGTGAAAACAGTGTTGATTCTTTTTACTAAAAGCTTATACATTCATGTCAGCACCTCATTGAACCTGCAATATCTTTATGTAAATAGTCCATTGAAATATTGTGCAAAGTGATTGTCTTGTAGATTCACACATTTTATTTTGTATTCATTCAAGTGCCAGTTTATCAGTCATGATGGTCCCAAGTCTAGGTTTTTCAGTCGAGGTTATTAGCTCATCTACTTAGAGAAAGTGGTGACTGGAGATGCAATGTAGATTGTGCTTATTAAACCTATCCTGCTTTTGTTAATCCTTATGGAACCTATTGTTATTATATTCATTGGAGCTAGTAAGACAAACAAGCATGAATGAAAATGATATGGATTTTGTTGCTACTGGTAATTATGCAGATATTAAAGCTCTGTTATTCTAGCAGGTGAATGCTCAGTACATAATTATTTCTGATTGTTCGCTATCATTTATATGTTGTCTTTAAGGCCTATTCAAAGATGGATGAATATATATGATTGAGTGGGTATATTACACACATATATTTTTCTTTCTCTCTCTTTTTTTTTTTTTAAAAAAGCGATGCATAATTTCACTGTGGTAACATGGAATTGCTATTCAAGTTTTAGACATGTATATGTTGATCTGTATCTTGATTAATTGGACTTGATTTTAAATTTTGCTGGCAGTATATTTTGACCTATTAGTATGCCATCTTCCCTGGATATGCAATTTTTTATTAATTGAATTCTATGCAAATTCCTATATTATATAACATACCAAATGCCATGGTGTGTTTTTGACTCATTTTCTTAGTTTTAGCTCTTGTACTTTGTTTCAAATTGACATGTATTTTGATTTTCATCTTCATAGTTATATTTTGTCTTTTCTCATTCATTGCAATACTTTGATATTTTAGTATCTGTGCATGTGCATAGGTTCCATATTTGATATTGGTGGGTTTTCTGGCTATTGTCGAATTCACCTCATATTGAACTGTAGTTAGTGAGTCTGATATTTAGGTTAACTCTATTAAGCACAATTTCTCATGGAATTTATGAAATCGCTCACTTTCTTGTGTGACTAGGTTAGTTAGTAAATTTGGGACCAGTTTACTATGTAGCTAATTCTTATTATGTTCATTGTCTGTACTATTTACCAATTAACATATTGCCTCCAATGCCAGAGAATTAGTTTGTGGAGTAGAAAGTTCAGATATTTGTTTCTTTGGTTTTTTTTTTTTTTTGCAGATGATATTGACCCAAATTCAAATTTACATTTTACATTATGTTCTTCCCCACTTGTGTGGATATATCATAAATCCTTTTTTTCTTGTGCATTAGTTAGGTTAATTCCATTTTTTTAATTGTATCTTAATTCTCAGTCAAATTTCTTTGTTGTCTTGTTATCCAAATTCTTCTTGTTCTTCCTTTAAAAATTTTCTTCATTATTTTCCGAATCCTTTAAAAATGATATTGGCTTTGTGCTAGATTTCGGAAACAGCAACTCGCTATAAAGATCTTGATGGCCGTCTTGTTGGTTCACGAATCAGGGTATGGTGGCCAATAGATAAGAGGTAACCTACCTTCTCTTTCAAGATCATTCAAACTCAAATGAATGTTTTTGTTGCCATGGCCTTGTACCAGATCTATATTGGACTCAATTTTTGTGAATAATAAGATAGGCACTGCTTATTTTATCGTCTCCATGAAATGGTGATGCCAATAAGTTGTAGCATTGAAAAACATATGTTTGCCCATCTTGTCATTAGTTTTCCTTATTGTGCATTGTGTATTTCTCATAGTTTCCTTTTGGCCCATGATCATAGTAGGATGTATTACTTTATCAACCTCAGATTTACAAAGACACTTGAAGGTTTCTCTATTGCCATTGCACAACAACATCATCAAGTCAGAAATCTGAGTTATTTGGGCTCGAGTACATTAGACTTTACTACCACTATCGAACTATATGTAAAGTTACATCACTATTAATTCTTCAACCATGGTAGGATTTTTCAAACTACTTGATCAAAGGAAGTTAATACTGGCTTCAGATTTTTTAAATGTTGGCATTGGACCTTGTTTCATTGTATGCCAATTAGCATGGAGACACTACCTATTGGTATTCATATATTTAATGTCCAATTAAATTCAGATTAACTATGCTACCAGGGGTAGTTTCCACAGGTGCAGTTTATGTTTGCTGGTAAAGGAATCATTACAAATTTGTCTAGCATACAGGTATAGAGTGCAAATGTTGCCGTGCACACCAACAACTCATTGTTGGGAATATTAAGTGGTTCCTTTTACAAATATAACTTAGCATGGGAGTAACATTGTTGATATCCCAACATGAAGCTCCTGTTAGTCTTCAATCTTTTGCTTTTTTAGCCATAAAATTGGGCAATATAAAAGTTTCTTCTTGGATTCAGTGAGCTTGGATGTGTTCTTTGGACACTACTGATGATAGGTTCATAGATTCACTGAGCTTGGGGTTGTTCTCTGGGAGGGAACTGCTAGCTTTGTTTCTCTGATGATTGGCCATTTCATAATCAACAATTTTGTTTTTCTTTCCAATTAAATAATCTCTTTATGGCCTTCAGGTTTTATGATGGTGTTGTTGTTTCCTACGATGATACTTCACAAAGACACAAGGTAGAAAGTTGCAACCTTGTCAGACATACATTGCTGGATGAACCTGTTGTCTTTGTTCTTTTTTTATTCTTTGTTGAATTTATTGTGAATCTGTTCTACATTGTTCAGATTGTTTACACTGATGGAGACGTAGAGAAACTATCATTGAACAAAGAGTGCTGGAAATTTACTGATGATAATGGTGACATGGATGTGGTGTGTCAAAACTCCCCACTGATTGTTACTTGTTTCATATAGAGAATAATTTCTGCTAATTTAATCTGCAGGAGCCAGCAAAAAACTCGGGCAATCCTTTTTCCTCAGAAGAGTAAGTATTATTTTCAGTTGAAGCATCATCAATTGACAAGTATTGCCTCTAAGTTCAGCTTTAATGCGTTGGAAACTTGATTCTAGAATGCTTTTTGTATTTGGATAGTTCAATCATGTTAACTCTCCCCTTTGTTATTGTTGGAAGGAGAAAAAAAAATTTACAGATCTAGACTTGGCATCTTAATGGATCCTTTGCACGTGCTAAGTTTATGCTAGGGATGGTGAACAAATACTTGTAGAAACTAATTGAGTGTTTCCGAATAAGAGATTCATAACGGTTTAGATGCCATTAATAGTCTGGGATTTTTCATCTTTGCATGAGTTGATGTATTATCATCTCCCAGACATTTTGATTCCGATCATTTTTTTTTTGTATTGATCTAATAATTTTGGGTACAACAATGGAACAGATCCTTATACTCGGGCCAGGTTGATCCCTTTTACCATTGTATTGTGGGGTGCTATCATAGCCTTGCTTTTACTGTTTTATGTTCTTGATACCTTCTGGCTGTGATGTTTTAATGCTGCCCCCTTGACGATTTAATAAGCTTAGAAGTCCATTGATTAACTGGTGAGTAAAAATTGGCCCATATACTGTATTGGTAGGTAAGTAGGTAGGTAGCTCTGACCCATAAAGAGAGGTGCTAGAAAATTTTGTTCTGAATTTGATTCTCAAGAGAATTTACCTTTTCGCTAAAAGCAGAATCTTTTCTCAAACGTATATCTTTTGCAATTCCTGAAGAATATAACAAGTTGGAAATTTCTGCCGAATTTTGCAATTGATCTTGTATGGCACTTGATCAGGCCTAAACGCAAGAGAGCAAGAACAAGCTCAACTGCCATCTCGAAGAAGTTGAACACACAGACACCACAAACTAGGTTGGTAATTACTATTTCTTATTCTTACACTTCGTCGTCAAAAAATAATTAACTTTATTGGCTGCAGTGACACAGCATCTGGTGGTCGTCGTAAAGGTAGACCTCCCAAAGTTAACATTTTGAACCTTGATGATGGTCCCAGTTCAAGTGCTGCAAAGAAATTGAGTATAGAGACACCACCAACTAGGTTAGTGATGACAACTGTGTTTCTAATTCGAGCACTGTTTTATCTAAAATATTTAACTTCATCATTGGCTGCAGTGGCACAGCATCAGGTAGCCGACGCAAAGGTAGACCTCCTAAAGTTGACATTTTGAACCTTGACGATGGTCCCAGCTCAAATGCCAACCCGAAGTTGAGTATAGAGATACCACCAACTAGGTCAGATAATCATACTTGTATTTCTAGTTTTTTATACAATTTCATCACAAAAATTTGATATCCTTATTGGCTGCAGTGGAACCATGACCAGTGGTAAGGGTAGACCACCTAAAGTTGGCATTTCGAACCATGATGATGGTCCCAGCCCAAGTGCCATTCTGAAGAAGTTGGATACTGAGACGATGCCGACTAGGTTGGACAATATAATATTGCTGTATTTCTTGTTTTTATAATTTTCATAAACAAAAATTTGACATCCTTATTTGCTGCAGCGGCACCTTGTCCAGTGGTCGCCGCAAAGGTAGGCCACCTAAAATTGACCTTTCAAATCATGAAGGTCGTCCCAACTTGAGTCCCATTCAGAAGAAATTAAATAAAGAGACGCCACCGGCAAGGTTGATAACGACATACTTTGATATACATCTAGTTTTTATACAGCATTTCAAATTTTTCGCATTTTCATTGGCTGCAGTGGCGCAATATCCAGTGGTCACCATGAAGGTAGACTGCCCAAAGTTGACATTTCGAACCTTGACCACGGTTCCAGTTTAGATGCCATTCCAAAGAAGTTGAATATAGAACTGCCACCAAGGTTGATAATGATAATTGTATTTCTAGTTCGTATACATTTCCATCGCAAAATTTTAACATCCTCATTGTCTGCAGGGCCACAGCATCCGGTGGTCAACGTCGTAAAGGTAGACCACCTAAAGTTGACATTTCGAACTCTGATGATGGCCCCCGCTCAAGTGCCATTTCAAAGAGGTCGAGTATTGAAACTGCATCCAGTGGTCGCCGTAAAGGTAGACCACCCAAACTTCGCAACTTGAGCCTCGACAATGACCCCAAGCGGGATAGTTTGAAGGCGAACAACACATCTTCTAAATCTGGAAGTGACTCCAAGAACAATATACTCGCGGAGGAGGCGAATGATAGCATGGACATTTTTTCAAAGGAAGCTTCAAAGAGTAAATACACTGAAGATGACTCAAAAAAGGATCAGGAATCAACAAGCCCCACTGCTCCCAAGATTGATATCGAATCGACACCAAGTAATCCTTCGAGGAAAAGAAAAGCAAAAGCAATGGAGCCAGAGAAGGAGACAGCAGAGTTGCTACTCTCAAACACAACTGACAAAGCACCGGAGAGTAAAACTTTGGCATCCCCAAGGAAGTACAAAATCAAGGACTAAACTCGAGTTTCAATGGAACTAGTGGTCAATCTAGATATTCTTGCACATATTTTACCTCTATTATCTGTAGTACTAAATCAGTTGCTTATTGAGGATTCATATTTATGTAAAGCTTCTGACAATCAAGTTCCCAGTCTGCCGAGGCAGGGAAATGCATAGCTATGGTACTTGATTCCTTGATTTAAAGAAGCTCTAGTTGCTTATAATTCAATTCATTCAGAGCTTGCTTACTCAGCAGGACAGAAGCATCTCCTGCAAAAGGGCACGAGACTTGCGGTCGGTAAAATCACTCTTCTTTCGTATGCTGTTGTTATCTTCCTCTTCCACATTTCTTTTCGGGCTCTCTCTCTCCTTGTTTTCCTCTCGCTAAACAAAGCAATAAATAACAATCGTTTATTTCATGCGTGAAATAAACTCTAAATTTTTTTCCTAACGGAAAATAAACGTAAAATTTAGTAGACTCGGAGCAAAGAACTAGTGTATTGACATTATGTCAAACTCGTTTGGTTCAAAATACACGTCTGAAGAAAGGGCAAGTATCTCACGATTTACATTGCAGGAAAAAAAAACGGTAATCACTTTTATTTCTGTCAAGGATGCACAATTTAAGTTGAAGATGCAGAGAGCTTGAGGCATTCGCTTTGGCACCTCTTCATGCAGATGTCGTTCCAATTTGGCACCTGGTGTTGGTTAACACAAACAGTCCTTGCGCAGGCATCAGCACAGGCATCGAGTTCCGAAACGCCGCATACAGTGACACAGGTGTCGAGGATCGGCTCCTTCGAAAATGCACCCACCTTCTTCAGCATTCTCTTGGAAGTACAAACTCTCTCGCACACAAAGATTTCATCGGAGTTCTTTTCGCGCCCGCGAGCATTCTTGAGCCTTTGTTCCTCAGCGTATCGTCTTCTGGCTCTGATGGCTTGACCTGCTATGATTGCTGGAATTGCAGCCCCTAGTAATGACCACCATGCATCTACCATTTTACTCGGAATTGTTTAAGCTGCTGCTACAACTGCACTTCTTCTCTCTGTTTGGAAGTGAAAATATGGCAATAAGTATTATCGTCCTGTGCATTTCTCAATTAGTTTAAAAAGCAAGACAAATAATAATTGAGCAAGTATGCATCAAAATTATGCTGACATTAACTGATCAGAAGAACAAATAGAACGGAACAGAATTATAAAGGTCAGTAAAGAAAATCTTATAAACATAGACCATTACCACACCAAATCTCATTAACTCATTTTCATTGCTTCAAATCGCAATTCCATCATCTAGAACATTGGCTGTTTCACATACATTCAAAATTTTCATGTTGGCTCCGTGAAACTTATTCCCCTGTAGAGTTCTATGCGAGATAATTTCACCAGTAATGTTAAAATAAACTAAATTATTTAGGCTTGGACAAAATTCGGTGCTGGTGATGATTCAAGATCATGCTATTAGTTGCTGGAAAATAATCCAGCACACAGCTAAGAGGAACCATTAACCCAGCATTACACTACTTGGGAGTTTAGGAAGTGAGACTGGACAAAGCTTATCAAGCTAAAGAATGCTATTAGGAATACGATATAACTCTGAAACATTCATCAATGGATGTACCACAGAATGATCGAAGACGCAAACTTTAAGCAGGAACAAAAACAATGAAACAAACAGCAGCTTGGAAAGGTAGGATAAATTGAGTTAGGAGTTTTTAAGAAACATTTGGATAGAATTAGATTCCTAAGCCAAATAGTAGGGTAGCAAGCTATAGAAAGAAATGAGGTCTAATACAAGGTTTGTGTGGATTCGATGTCAGATGAAAGTAACATAGTGTTAGCAAAATTTGCGCATTGATCCAAACACGCGAACCCATCAAGGTACTGTTTTCTTTGGAAGTGAGATCTTTGAGCTTTACTCTTTCTGAAAAGGGTGGTGTTCTCAAATGGTGGAGGCTTCTCATAGGGATGGCAATGGGGCAGGCATCCATTACTGTAATACACGAACCCGACCAACAAACGACTAACTACCAGGCTAATTTTGACAAGACTACCTTATCCCACCCATTTATGTAAATGAGTATTTGTCGGGTACCTGAACCTTTCAACTGTTAGGTCGACTAGTTGTCCATGATAACCGAACAGATATATCTGCTTGACTAAACAGAACAAAAAAAAAAACCCTAAAAAGATGTAACAAAAGAAATCAGCTAAATTGACTGCCTAAGATGATAAACCTCACTAAATCTCATAGTCACTCAGACTACACTGTTCTATTTTCCATGCTAAAATTGATCAACATGAGCATTTTGTATCTAGATCTTCAAGCATCTGAACCAGAAGATTCTTTTTCTAACAAATCATAAAAATGATAACTAAATGCATAATGAATATGAACACTCCAGAAACGGGAAATTAAAATACAAAACAAAATAGTTTATTACCTAATTCTCTTGTCTCGAAGTTCAAGGAGAACTGTCGTCGACGACGAGAAGAGGGCCAACTTCGCAGATGCTGAACTAGGGAAACTGGAATGTGAGAACGGTTAGCGAAATCAAAAGGGGAAGATCGGCATGCGGCATCGCAGCGACAGAGGTCGCGAGGGAGAAGATGACGACAGACCTGCGGGAGAGGAAGGTGACCGCACCACAAGAGGGAAGGGAGATGCCTGGAGAAAACCTCGTCCGGCGACCGGCGGCCAAGCGGGCCGCGAGATCGTCGGAGAGATCGGGAGCAGAAGGCGCTCCGCCAGCAGCCCAGCACAGTCTAATGCGGGGAAATAGGGATTCACAGGGTTTCGACCCGCGAAGAACCGGGCCGATTCGGCCCGTTATGCTTGCTGTCTGGCCTATTCGGAGCCCGGTCGTGACTGAATTGGGCTGGGCCCAGTTGTTTTATTTTTAATTCTTTTTTAAAATTATTTAAAACAAAATCCCAAATTAACGGTTCTTAAAGTGGAAAGATCAAATCAAGAATTAAAAAATTATATATAATTTAAGGGGACCAAACACTTTGTGATAGAGAGAGATGTGACTATGTGAGAGAGCCTCTTGTTCACTCCCTTTTTATTTTATTATCATTATTTCTTAGGTAAAGTGTTCGCCAATTTGAGTCCATTCTTAAATATGTCACCTAACAATTTTCTTTTTAATAAAATTTTCTTATTGTTATTGTGTGACTCAATCCTTATCTGGCATGAGTCATCATCATACGAGAAGAGCATATTAATAAGAATGTATTGAAGGTTTGTGGGGAAATGCATGCTTTCAACATCCAAACAACACATTTGGAATTGAGTTTTCATTAAGATAAAGACAAATCTCACACCTAAAATCTTGACAACAACTTCTAACATCCTTATCAGTTTTTGCCATCATCCAAACAATTGCATAATTCCATGAAGGTATTGAGCATTCGAACTTCTTTTGCCTCTTCCATAGAATCCTTTTTTTTGTAACTTTAGTAAATGGAATTTACATTTCGGAAAACTTTTAGGATCTTGGCAAGCAAAAGCAAAAGTTAGGCTAGTGATTAAGAATCAAATTACTAAGGATATTAATGCATTTATTTTGGTGTAAGCTTTTGATCTACTAGTTGAGATGTGCATTACAACGTTGACGACCTATTTAAATGACTAATATCGATTTAGTCAAATGTGTATGACTAGTTCGTGTTAGTGTGTGTGTATGAGACAAGACATAACAAATACATCATCTACAAAGATTTTTTTTTTTTATAGTTCTGTAACAAGTTGAAATCGTCACCCTAGTGATTCTTATCAATTTGTCTCACGATTATCGTGAGAAAGGTAAATCATGAAAAATTTTATGAGTTTCGACATAGTAATCAAGATATGTGGAGATCATCTGAATTCAGAAAAAAAATTTAGACTTCTTCTAAAATGGATAAGTGCATATTGCCCTTATATTATTCTTCAAAACATGCAATTTATCAACAACAACCCAAATGATACAATGGAGTTCAAAATGGAATGGGTAGAATGGCAAAGACCAGAGACCAACTCTTTATTCAACAATCGCATTGGAAGAGGCATTTCAGCGAACACATGGCGGCCGGCCATGGTTTCTCCTCTGCTCACAATGCTCCTTCGTCTTTGCCATTTCTACGCTCCGTCGCTTGACCGCTCTCCTTGGGGCTGTCCAATGCCCTCTTCTCTTCCTCCTCCACTTCCACTCCGTCGCCGGAACTCTTCTTCCCTCCTTGCTTCCTCGCCTTCTCCCCCCGGGCCTTGAGAGTCTCCAGCAGTTCCGCCGACGCCGCGCGCTTCTCCAGCCGCCGATTCTTGATCAGGATCTCGCTGACGTCCGCCGGAGTTATCTCGGCCTCGTCGATGGTCGCCTCCAATCCGGTCACAAGGTTGGATTTTTGGTCGAGTTCGCCGTCTTCTATCCCTAGGTAGTTCTTCATCAGGATCTTGAGCGCCGGGAACGAGCAGTAGCCCATCAGTATGTGCATGTCCATTCTGCCCGATCGGAGCAGCGCCGAGTCGAGTTTCTCGACGTGGTTGGTGGTGAACACGAAAATGCGTTCGCTGCCGCAGCAGGACCACAATCCGTCGGTGAAATTGAGGAGGCCGGATAAAGTGATAGTCTTGGGCGCGGTGGCATTGGGGTCCTCAGGCGACGGAGATGGCGATGGCGACGGCGGATCGATCAGCGGGGACGGCGGTTTTTTGGGGCCTCGATTGGTAAGGTTTATCGAACAATCGATGTCCTCGATGACGATGATGGATTTTGAAGTGGTCTTCATCAGGAGCTTGCGGAGCTCCGAATTGGTGCTGACCTCGGTGAGCTCCAGGTCGTAGACGTCGTATCCGAGGAAATTGGCCATGGCGGCGATCATGCTTGACTTGCCCGTGCCCGGCGGACCGTAGAGCAGGTATCCGCGCTTCCACGCGCGGCCGGTCTTCTCGTAGAACGCCTTGCCCTCGGCGAAATCCCTGAGGTCGGCCATGATGAGCTCCTTCCGCTCCGGATCCATGGCGAGGGTTTCGAAGGTGCTGGGGTGCTTGAAGGGGACAGACTCCCACGGAAAGCCGCGGGACTCCATGCCCCCGCTGCTGCCGCGGGAGTTCGTGTAGAGGAGGCGGTCCTGGTTCCGGCGTCGGAGCTCGGTGGCGGTGTCCATGATGTGGTCGAGGTATGCCGGCACGAGCAGGGGCTTGTCCTTCTTCTTGATGCGGAGCGTGAAGCTGCGCTTCTCCTCCGGCAGCGGCCGCCACGAGAACGTCTGCGCCTGCCGCTGCGTCACGACGTGCTCCCACGTGGCGGTGGCGCCGCGGAAGTTGTCCACCAGCCGGTCGTGGCTGCTCAACCCGAAGGTGAAGGCGGAGGAGTTGAGGCCGCGGGAGAGGCTGAGGCGCGTGGCGGCGACGGACGCGGAGCGGCTCAGGTAGAGCTGCACCGAGTGGTAGAGCTCGTTGGTGCTCACACCGTCTGTCTCAGTGATATCGTAGTAGCAATAGGTGGAAAAGCAAAGGAAGAGCCGGTGCAAGACATTCGCCACCGCGAAGCGTATCTCCGGCGGCAGCACCGCATGCAGAATGCTCTGGCAGAAGGCGAACACCCCCATGAACGACGCCAGGGAGGTCCAAAACTCCATTTTTACCTCTAAAAAAAAAAAAATCGGATCTTTGGATTCTACATCAATAAATTTGCAGCGAATGACTGATTCAATAAACAGAGTCAGAACTTGGAAGAGATGGACGAAGAAGGCAGGTTTATATCAGCCCGAGGCACTGCTGGACTCTGTTCCAAGGATTGGAATGCTGATAAATTCTCAAATATCTGGGAAGAAGACAAAGGATGAATTGGAGATTGAGCGGGCCACACCTTCAATTATTTTTTATTTTTTCTTTTTATTTTTATTTAGGTAGTCAGATTTTTATGGACCCGACTAATAATACTCCTGAGATTGAGATGAGTGATCCTCCCTTCTAATTTGTTCACAGGATAAATTCAAAAACATTCATAGTAATGCACCGTTTTTGTTTTTGTTTTTTTTTACTAACATTAAATATTTAAATTTTTGACAGGATTAATTCTGAAATGATATCCTATGAAGTATTTAGGATTTAACAGTTAAATTCGTGGATGAATCAAATAAATTTGCCAAAAAGGTGGCTTTATGCAGTAGACAAACATATCAGGACTTCAGTTGCTTGGAATGCATTGGTAGAGAAAGGCAGAGACCGAAAGGAGACATGGTGGACAATGGGAAGGCAGGTCTTTGTGTTTGCCAGCACACTGCAAATTTGAGGAATGAATGAGACTGCTTTAGTGGCTGGCTTGTTTGTTAGGAAGGTCTTTATCAGCTCACTTTAAAGGTTAGTAGTCATCAAGCCCCAAGTTCACTACTATAAACGAACGAGCAACAATGCTTAATCCTATTACCTATAGTAATTTAAAGCCAGTAGAATTGATGCACAATAACAAGGCAAGTTGCATCTTTGGCATTCATTCAAGGACTTTAATAGTTACTAAGACAAAGTAAAACCTATATATACTTATTCAGAATGAATCTAAATCTAACAGGATGCTGCAAGTTCTTCCCCAACATCAATGAAAAATGCATCCTAAGAGCATCAACTAGCTTCTGCACATTCCTCTGATAATTGATTGGAGAAAGATGAATCTAAAAGCAATTGCTATGCTGATCGTCTCACTTCAAGACATTTAGAAGAGCAAGAATGTGAGTGTGAGTATGCCAGGTATGCCATTTGAAGATAAGTCTTTCTCATTAATTCTCCAGCCGAATGAGCATTTGTTTAAAGGATTATATTTAGTATAGTAATCAAAACTTACAGGCATAAATAATCCCACCTGTAGTGGCTAGGAATCATTAGAGATGGGGCAGCACCAACATCTGTTTGCACAAGTCCATTATCAGTTTCGGCGAATCTGCCATCACCACGGGATCTCTGTCAAACTCTTAAGCGCTTAAATTTCAGAATCAATTTACAATACAAAAGAGAGCTCCAGCAACAGCCTCTAGAAGTCCTTCGAAGATCTACATACTCATCGCCTGTTTCTGAATCCCCATATTCGATGGCATTGCCACCGGGTGCCACCGGGTGCGGAACTTCTGCGTTTATAGTACTAAAGACATTTACTATATTTGATGACTGCTGGACATTTTCCCAATCCAATTCTGGTCGGGGATCAGTTTACGAAGGGCATGAATAGAGGTGATTCACTTCGGCATGTTTCTGGAGCTCATGAAAATTGCCAACATATGTACAAATGTTTCTCTTCACGGCATCATTGCTTTGTGTTCAAGTAGATGTTGGCCTCATCAACGACAGGTTGGTTGGTTGCTAGGGCTCGATGATCCGTCTTGAAAGCAAACCATAGCAACTCCATTTGTAGGAGTGACTTTTACAGGTGCAGGAATTCCATACCGCTCCATGCAGTTTAAGTGGCTTTGATCAGTATCACAAATGAAGAACGACACCCCTTTCTCATTTGACAAGTAATGAAGTGGCACACCATTGCGAGGGAAGTTCAAGCAGACCAAACATCCCCATCCAAATCCTGTTTAACATTCCCAAAGTCCACAAGGGTGCAGCTTGAATGCTTTTTCTTCTATTGTTAATGTGGGAATCACTGTCACAATTTGTTAAAATTGTCAACCATCCACTTAGAGTATCTAGTGATCATTAAACAAAAATAAATAAATATCAAGAAACTGTATTAACTAGAATTCATTGTTGAAAAAATGAAAATAAAAGGAAACAATAGAAAGCAAAACAAAATTCACAAATATAGCAATCATAAGAGTTATGGCATGAGGGCAGCAGAGATAGTTACTATAGGAAGCATCAAAACTAATTTCGATCAACCTAAATTACAGGGACACTCAGAATAGGCTCTGCTTTCATGTACATTAAAAAAAAAAATCAAACCCAATTTTATGTTTAACTTTAAGAACTGGGATCTCAATTGACCTGCACGAATAGATTCAGCATACAAAGATACAATTGGTTTCTCAAGATCATCCGAACATATGTGCTTTATTTAGATATGTAGTCGATACTTTCTTAAGTATTACATGCTAAAATCAAACCAAATGTATCACCATAATTTAGCATCCAAATCTCTTCATATGACAATGCGAAACTCACAGAAATATATGCAAGAATAAAATTCAAGTTGGGGACTGCAATGGGTGTTCACCACTGCCTTGTCGAACATTCAGTTGCAAAAGCTTTAATGACAGTCATGAAAAAGAATGCAATGGAACTGGAAGTTCTATGAATAGAATTACATGGCATTTGTATCTAAAAATAACAAACCTCAAAAGGTTATCTACAATTATTGCAACAGTTAAATGGCTGGAGGCTTTCTCAAATTATGTTTCGCTTATCAAAAAGGGAGAGAGCTTGCCATTACTAGTTCTAGATTAGCACTATAAGATCTTAACAGTGTTTCATTGCGAGCAAACTTCAAGTGTATTAGGAAAAGCAAAATCATATAGTGCAAAACTACAGTGGCGAAATTTCATGGTACTTTCATGTAACCTATTTAATCAATTGAAAACTTCTCAATCATGAGATTATTAACACACTGTTGCATTGCAAGATTGCTGTCAGCGATGATTCTACAAACATATTAACTTCTGAGTAAATGTACATCGTTTGTTTGATTCTTCCAGTTGTGAGATGAATTGATCTGTAATTATAGAAGAAAAGATAAATTCATTAACTTGGAATCTACAAGACTACAATAAGTAAGTAGAGGGATCAGGGATGTAAATGCACTATTCACTGGGCACGCACCTTTCCCCTCTGCTAGCAACAAAAAGAAATCCAATTATCATCCGGAAGAAAATTTTAGAAAGTGAAGGAAAAATTCTTCGGCAAATCTTTCGAGTGCAATACATGCCTACATCGACCGAATAGGATCATTCTAAAGACGATTCAACAAGTTCGAAATCGAAATTTCACGGCGAACAACTATCAAATGGGAACCAGTTCAAGCGATTGTAGGACCGATTCGCCAATTGCAGCAAAAACTGAAAAAAAAAAAAAACAAGGCGAAGAGGCGGAGCGACGTCGCAGGGGGAGCGATGAAACCCTAACTCTCTATTTGGCCGGCGATAGGGAATCAACGACAGGGAGCGAGACGGCATGAGGCGGAGAAGCAGCAAGCGAGAGAGTCGCACAAGAAAACCAATTGCCATTACTTTTTCCTCATCGACCTTCGCAATCGCAATCAACTCGACGAAATCGCGAGGCCGATCGATCGAAGTCTTCGGGCGCGGATGAAAATGTTCTTTTCTTAGCTTATTTTCCATATACCAGACGTATGCTTGGGTTGACCCTTTCCCGGCGAAAGGATGGTTGACCCTGAAGCAGGTGACTTGCACGTGCCAATCGCAATAAGTGCAGTGAGTTTTATATACCACCATTTCGTCTCGTAATCAGTAAGCAAAATAGTAGAGTTATTTGGAAACCGTCATTTAATTTTGATTGTTTTTCTGGGCGATCTCAGCCGTCGGATTGAACAAACCAGGTTTAACTTTGTTTTTCGGGAAGGCTCCTCTTCCGTTGCCTCTTCTGCCTATAAAATGGCCGCCTCTTCAGGCCTCATCGCTTTTATCAGTTCCTTCTCCGCCGCTTCCTTCTCAAATGCTTGCTTGCTAGTTGCTAGGGCTCAGATCTGCAGCGATGGCCGTCGATCTGATGAGTTACGCCAGGATAGAGGAGCAGATGGCCATCCAGGAGGCCGGCGCCGCTGGACTCCGCTCCATGGAGCACCTCATCCACCGCCTCTCCGATCACCGATCCCTGCAACAGCTAGATTGCCGCGATATCGCTGACGTCACCGTTTCCAAGTTCAAGAGGTTCATCTCCGTCCTCAACCGCACCGGCCACGCCCGATTTCGTCGGGGCCCTACTGCATCGCCCCCACCGCCGGCGGAGCCGGAGCCGGTTGCCTCTGTGGCGAAAACCTTGGCCCTCGCCCCCGTCCCGCTCCGGATCAAGCCTCCCGGGCATCCCCTTCCGCCGGCGCCGGTACCTACCCAGGCCCGGACCCTCGACTTCACCAAGCTGACTCCCGCCTCCGCAAGCGAGACGTCGCCGCCCAGCCGATTTAACAAGGAGTACTTCAGCATCTCGACGCCGATCTCTCCCGCGACCTCTTCGTTCGTTTCTTCCGTCACTGGCGACGGCAGTCTTTCGAACGGTCGGTTCGGTGCTGCCTCATCCCTCCTCGCCCAGCCTGTTTCAGCCGGCAAGCTTCCAATTGTCTCCGCTGCGGTCGATCGAAGGTGCCACGAGCATGCTCACGCACACTCCGAGCACGTCGTCGGCAAGTGTGGCGTCACCGGCGCGCGTTGCCACTGCTCCAAGAGAAGGTAACTGGAACTTAACCAAAAAAAAAAAAAAACTTCAAGATCACAGACTTACCTTAACCCGATACAACCCTAATCTGATTTTAAACAGGAAATCTCGTGTCAAGCGTACGATCCGCGTCCCGGCGGGGAGCTCGAAATCTTCCGACATTCCTGCCGACGAGTACTCGTGGCGAAAGTACGGGCAGAAGCCGATCAAGGGCTCCCCTTATCCCAGGTAAGCGGTGGCACCTCCTCATTCTCCTTCGCCACCAGATCTCCGACGAACGGCCCTAGAATCGGCCTAACATTCACCTTTCTCGCAGGGGCTACTACAAGTGCAGCACCCTCCGCGGTTGCCCCGCCAGGAAGCACGTGGAGCGGGCACCCGACGACCCATCGATGCTGATCGTGACCTACGAGGAGGAGCACCGTCATACCTCGAGCGCCGCCGCCGCAGCAGCCGCCGACTCCGTCATCTGAGGTCCTCCCCTTATCCCGCAGTCTTCAATCTTACCCGTTCATTTCTTCTGCCTTTTTTTTTCTCCCCCTCCGCGAAAATTACCCCAAAACAAAAAAGAAAGTAATAAGAAAAAACAGAAAAAATTTCTATAGCGTGGGAAGAAATTAAAATATATATCAATTTGTCCAAAAATTTATTTTATTTTTCCTGAGATTTTTAACACGGCACTTTCCTCTTAATCCGTTTTTTCACATCGTTAATTATCTACGAAAATAGCGGTTTAACATTGTTAATAATCGGAGGATGAAATGACGAGGGGCATCGGTATCGGGTAGGTAATTTAAAAAGAGGGAAAAGTCACAGATGTACAAACTATGGGCCCAAGAGTTACGGCAATAAGTTGGGTTGGAGATTGGTTTGAAATCCGGGTAGGTAAGTGGGAGTCAACGAGCGGGGCCCGCCCTCTCCGTTGACTGGCATTAGGTGACAAAGCGACACGTGGGTGTTATTAATAATGGTTTCTACTTTGGTGAAGTGGGTGGGTTTCACTACCGGGAACTTAATTCAATAGGGGCTAAATGATGCGTGTAGTTGGGTCAATTTCTCGTGTGGTGGGACTTTGGATAGAAGAAGGCAGCGTGGATTAGTTGCGGCACTATAAATAACGGATGATGACATGGTCTTTAACTTTTAAGGGAGGAGTGGTTTCTCGATGCTCGACTTCTTCATCACTCGCTGGCTTCGCAATGAATGCCTTCATGAAACCCGCCCACGCTATTAGACCAACGTATTGATGGATAAGGAGGCCGATTCGGTGCGAGTTACACAGTAATTTATTTCTAGGACTTCTTGGTCAATTTATTAATATTTTAAATACACCAGGGGTCAGTTTGATTCGATACCCAATGGCCAACCACTATGATGGGGGAAGAAGAAAAAAAAAAAAGAAGGCCAGCAGAAGAATCTTTAGCCTTTGTTTGTTTTTTTGTTCTCACTAAACTATTCTAAAAGATGGAATACAAATCCAATTTGGCTTTGAATATTTTTGACTCGTGCATATCAAATCTAGACGACCTTTTGGATTGTTGTCAGTGAGTTGGTCTTTATTTATTAAATTTGATGCCCCAGTAGTCAACCTTTTGTCTTGAAACTACTACACTATATCTAGTGGGTGGAGGTTGGCATCGCAATGATGAATTAATTTTATTGGATGGAAATGCCAGCTCCCACCTCACTACTACCTTTGTTTGGTTGGAGCACTATCTTAGACTCGATTAATTTTGAAGATGAGAGAAATTTTTTCAACCGTTATAATATTCTTAGTTTGTCATTTTATTATACATATATCATGATTGTGAATATTTAGAAACTGAGTTAGATGTTCTATCACTGCTAGCTTTGGGGGGTAGGTTCTGTGGTTTTGTGGCTCGAAGATGAATATTAAATCGAGTCCCAGTTCGCATTCTAAAATGTCCCTTGCATCCAGATTAGACCTGCGAAAGGTCAATCCAGTTGAATTGGCAGTATCTTATTGCCTTCGACTAATGTTTGGTTTCCCCTTGGAAACTTGCATACGATCGAGGGGACCGCTTGTCGGCTTTGGCTTCCTGACAAGGCAAACTAAACCATGAAACGCTTTTGTCTAACACACTGGACAAAGCCCGGTTTGACAAATGCCACGCCCTATCAATGGCGATTGGGACCACTTCCAATTAGCCTTTCTTTGGATTTCTGGACTCCATCACATGATGCTGCTGTCCTTTTATGCCTCGAAATTAATTTGGTCAACCGGGTAGGTTTGACCTAGGGCTCACGTATCATCAATGTGGTGATGCATGACTCATCAGAGAATAATGCTATGGATTAAACACACTTGCCCCCACGGTGTAGTCATAAAAGTGAAAATACATTTCACAAAAGAACAATTTCAAAAAAAAAAAAAAAAAAGTTCGATGAGATAATATTTAATGATAAATTTAAAAAAAAATTATAGAGACGATTCTCTGTGTAGGAGTTTATCCGATAGATGGAATGAGACTTCGGCATTGGATAATTTTTCAGGGATAATGTGACCGTGGAGTCCAGATTAAATTGCTAAGCTACGAGTGTTTTTTTGATGTACTTAAGTGATTGGTAGAGATTCATAGAATCTTTGATCTTTTCCGATTATAATGTATCCTCTCGAAGGGCTATGGATTCGGGCTGATTATTCTAAGGATTAATTGGGTCGAAGATTCAGATATTTTAGTTCTAATAGAAAAAACGACTCTTAGACGAGAATTGTCCATAAATTAGTAAAATAAAAAGGTCATTTCACTGCGTAAAATTTACTTCTAAAGTTTCAAAGACATTCAAATAAGTTTGAGACTACAAGATTTTCACTCACCTATAAATAGAAATCGTTTTTTCACTCTAGTAGTAAAACAATTTTTATTATTTTGCTATCTATCCTTGTCCATTCGAGACAATGGAGATTGACTCAGATTAGTTAGGATAACCAAGTTTTTTTTTTTTTTAATGTTTATATGCTTCATTGATTGCTGTAAATGATCGAATGGAATTTAATGAAATTTACACGCGTCATATATCATCTAACAGGTCTGTGCAAAACGAAAACTACACCCAGGGATTTACTTTACGTGCAATAGCTTCGCATCCCGCAAGATGAATCGCATCGATCGATCCACACCGTCAATTCAAATCCCTTTCTCTATCATCATGTGCCCGTTTTCATTGTTTATATGTGCCTATTTGGTTGTATCAATATGAATAATTTATTGTAGTAGTTTAATTTTGTCAATTTTTCTCGTCCACCTGCCTGAATCGGATAGTGTAACTTGCCCATTTAGATAGTTGGCCTAGTCCAGCTCCGAGAACTTGGGCATTCGGCTTGCTCGGCTGCCCGCTCCTGGTCTGTGGCCCGACAAATCCACCCATGTCTTAGCAAGCCTAATTGACCAACTTGATCTATTTAGCTTGCCCCTTATTTAGTATGATTAGACAAATTAGTGGG
Source organism: Wurfbainia villosa (assembly GCA_025175895.1). Classification (NCBI taxonomy): domain Eukaryota; kingdom Viridiplantae; phylum Streptophyta; class Magnoliopsida; order Zingiberales; family Zingiberaceae; genus Wurfbainia; species Wurfbainia villosa. The sequence goes on along the minus strand of CM045991.1, from coordinate 44,069,802 downwards.
TTCATTAAACTTTTTTAACTTCTCCAGCAACCCGTGGAACTCATTCTATACCTTAACACAGTCAACCTAGTCAATAATACACAATTTTCAAATGAAACTAATTATCACTCGAACCAATTGATTTCGATTGTCTTGCTAGATAAAAAAAAAAACAAAATTTACTTACGAGTATCTGTCTAATAATCTAAAAATTATGCTTGCACAAAAAAACTAGCTCTCCCATAAAAACATATAATTAAGACAATAAAATGCATATGCAATACAAAGTCTCGGGAGATCTGGGAGCTCAAGTGAAACAAACAATTGGAGTCGAAGAGCCAATTGAATCTGCTCGACCAGGTTGATGCGTTCTTATCGGTGTTGCAGTGCCCAAAACATTGTCAATTATTTTAATACGATCCATCATATACAAGTTTTCTGATTCAGAATCTGAATCTTTTACAATAAAACTTCGTATGAATTATATAAATTCTATTTTTGCTTGCAATACCTTTTAAAGGAACTTTTGTTAATTCAGATTTTATAAACCTGAATTTTAATTTTATGAAATCAGAATTTATAAAAGTAACCATTGCCTAGGAAAATAACTGAGTGTCTCGCTTACGATACTGAATTATATACATATATATGAATTACAGTTTCATCCAACAAAATACAACCAACATTTGATCTCTACCTGAGTTTCTCACTGAGTAGTTAACTGTATGTGTGCAGGATGATTGTCTGTTTTTCTTTCTTTTTGGGAAAAAAAAAATTGACATGACATGTGTGCAACCGTGTTCATTCTAAGACTATATTGACATATAAGATGATACATAGCAAGAACAATAGAGTGTTGCGTTTCTATGTCTATTGACCCATATTAAGCAGCATGTCAGGCCCTTTCTCGCCAAACCTTGAAAAATCTTCAGGTATGGGAATGTTCAGCTCCGAACAAACAAGCTGCACTATACTTCTTGTGACACTCCCTAATGACATATTGTTCACTGTGATCGCTATTGAAAAATTATTCTCAATGTCACAGAATCCGGTGGACCCACCCACTCCGGAGTGCCCAAAACTAGTCAAACGACCACTCGGGGTGTTGAAATTCCTAAAACCCAGTGCAAACTTACCGTTCGGGACAACCAAGCCAGAGTAATCACCCAACCCCATGAAGGCATCATGGATGTTAGGGCTGTTGAATATTCTACCGAGAGTTTGGTGGTCTCCATTAGTATGGGCTACGAGATTATGGTCATTAGAGTTAGGACTACCTGTGCTTGCATTTGAACTTTTTGACCGCTTGCTTAGTGGATCGACACTTAGGATCTCCTTGAGTTTCCATTTCCTCTTAGGAGGCTTGGGAGGAGGGAACATTGGAACATGGACATGGCTACCAAGGAGAGGTTTTGAGGTAGATGGATGAGGTGGAGGAATGGATCCACCCGCAGCGAGGCACGCATAGTAGCGTGCCAAGGCGCGAGCCGAGCAATGGCCATTTGCGGCTGGAATTATGCCTCGTCGAATGTTTAGTGTGTTGAATAGAACAGGAAGGTTGGTTGCAACCTCAACCAAATTGCCTTGCAGAAAGCTGGACGGCATCTGAGGCCTACTTCTGATCTCAAGGAAATTTTGTAGTTCCTTTGGGTCAAGGGTTAGGGTAGCCAGCCGAGATTCCACACCTGGCACAAAAGAAAATAATTGTACGAGGACACAGAACCAAAGGGGGAAAAAAAAAAACAAACAACATCAGTGCTTGTCATTTCACGTACCAGGAGGAATACCAATGTAGAGTTCACCTTCAATTCCGAGAGGGTGGATGAAAGCTTCTTCCAGCACTTGTTGAAATTTCTTTCCAGATGCATGCTGTTTAAATTGAATTTATCAAGTATTCGAACATTAAATAAACCAAAGAAAACAAAAAAAAAAAAAAAATCAGATTTGACAACAAACTTAAAATATGCAGGCGCTAACTAAACATTCCCCATATAGAATGCAATCTGGATCTTAAGTTATTAACTAATCTTGTTTGGTGCTAGTCAATAAACAACCAACCTTACACTGTGCTATACATGGCAACTTAATGTCGCCTAGTTTTGAAATAATAAAAGGGCCACAAAAATCCATAACAGAGTCCAAATCAAAGCCTTCGGTGACAGTGAACTAACAAGTAACAAACTAGTAGGGAAAAAAAAAAAGTAGTATACCTCTACAACGCCACCACAGAGCCATCCAAAGGACAAGTAGTGGTACAGTTGCTGGGAGCCAGGTTCTGTCTCAGGAACTGAACTAGCAATATGCCGAAGAGACTCCTCCCAGTCGCACATTAGCAATGGGTTGCTATTCAACACATCAGACATAGCATTGTGCAAGCCGGACGAGTGGTTAAGAACATGATGAACCTACGGAAATAACTAAACTAAATGATTAAACCAGATAAAGTCTGTTTTAGTTCACACGTACATACAGAAAAAATAACTTTTGATCAATCACATCGCGAGACTTAGTTCTAACCTTTATTATATCCTTTTTTCCAACGCTAAACTCTGGCCAGATATTTGCTATGGTTTCATTGAGATCGAGCTTCCTGAAAATTTAAGCCATGTGTTAAGATATTCTTTACCCAAACGACGACACCTTCTTTTTTTTTTTCAGTACTAGAGTTAAAAAAAAAAATACAAAAGAAAATCGATTCAAAGACTCGAGCTCTATTAATTGGGAGTAGAATCAGGTGTGGAGATATAAAAAAAGTGATTCAGAAGTTACACAATAAGTACTTTTCGAGATTAGGAAGAATTTGCAGAATTCTATGGTGTGCTTATCAGTCAATCACAGGATGCATAAATTTCCACAGGTGGAATTCGTGAAAAGGAGCTGCTAAGTAAATTTATCTAAAATATAAAATGGCTTCATCTAGTGTTAGAAGTCACTGAAGGTACCTAATGAGCAAGATATGAAACTAGTAGTTGCCACTTAAACTAGAGTAACCCTTGTAAAAATTAAGTGAAATTCAACTACAGATGTTTCTACCTCGGCAATGATGACCTTTCGAATATTTGGTCATGCATGCATTATAGAAGGGTGTAGAACTACTTGATAATACTTTACCCCTTGTCGACGAGCCAATGTACCATCCCAGCAGTGATTCCTTTAGTGACGGAGAAAACTGGAAATAAGCTATCGGGTTGAACAGGGCGGGGATCATATCTTCCTAGCACGCCTGCAGCAGTATCTATTATAACCTTTCCATCTTTGTATGCACACACCTGCAGATGAGGGGAACAGCACAACATAGCAAACTAATAAAATATGAGAAACAGGTATTCACTCATCAGCAAACAGGTCAGTTATCAAAAACTGACTAACAAGAACACTCGTAAACTTTAAACTTTTATTGATCCACATGTAGCAAGATTTCCTTCTCATTCTACAAATAAAAGATTAGCACAAACTTTTTTGTTAAAAAGATTTCTACATTAGTTATCATCACTTCATCTTTAAACCTTTATTGGTCCAATATGTAACAATATTTCCTTCTCAATTCTCCAAATAAGACTAGCACAATCCTTTTATTAAAAAAGATTTGTACATTAATTACCATCTCTTCATCAGCAGAGTTGTGTGCTCACCTAGTAAGATTTTAAGACGCTTTACACCTTCACAGTTATGCCACTGCCCCCAATAATTTGCAAGACCAACAATTTTTATGTCTAGAAATATAGCATGAAGAATATCAATCTACCTCTGCAGTCTGCACTTATATTTAAGGTGACATACATCAACATGGCTGATTGTCTCTACTATCAAGGTTTATTATTTAATTATTTTTCGTTGGGCTCTGAAAGTTACATAGTAACAAATGAATAGAATAAGCTAGCAATCCAGAAGTCATAAAATTAATCAAATTTAGTCCGCTTGCTGAACTTAAACTGACGCATTCCACTCTATAATGGCTACTGGAATACTGGGTTTAAACTTCGAGAAGTAATTGATTGAAAAGGAATAGAAAGTAATAAGGAAGATAGTTATATAACAAGAGAAGCAAAAAATGGATATTAAAAATATTAAATATTAAAATGAGAATTCCTAACATAAATTCTTATGGACTTCAAAATGAAAAGTCAATTGTTCTATGATAAACACAAGAAGAAAAAAAAACACATTTCATTTCCAGTTTGAAACTCGAAATATCTTAGTTTATTTTTTTTTTCATTCTTTTATTTAGTCATTTTAAATTAGGAGCTTCACTTTTAATCTCAAACACCAAATAGTGAACAAAGGAAACTAGAGCTACCTGTATTCCAAGTATTTTCTCGTTTCCAAGCTCAACCAGGAGCTTTCTCAACTTGGCCTCCACGTTAGACTGAATTGGTGAATCATAAATCCATTGGTTGCTAGTTGGTGGCCCATTGCTGGTGCTTCTAAAGCAAATATCACATAAGGTTGGAAATTTGTAAATTAAACAAGACAATTAATTATATAATTGTAGGAACAATTTCGAGAATAAAAAAATTCAAGATAATCACCCTATGAGTGTCGACTCAGCAAATGGTCTCATGATGTCCAAATAAATAACACAGACATTAAGAGTAGAAGAAAGCCCTGAAAAAGATTGAATATCTCTCTAAGGCATTATGTATTCTGTATAAATATAGAAGGAATAATTGCAAACAAACCTCGAAGAAGATTCACTACCCTCATAAATATCACTGCATCACCTGGGAAAGCATCAACCTGGAAAAATGGGATTGTCCTCATTTATTACATTAAGGGTGTGGATAAGGGGGTGATTTTGAGGAATATTATGGAAGAAAATTGTTATCACTCACAGGATTAAAATGTTGAACTTGCTTTTTGCTCATTTTCATCTTTTCCTGAAGAACCTTCATGTTCTTCTCTCTTTGTTCAGACAAAGTTCTTATGTTTTCCTTGATAGAAAAAATGCATATGATATTATAAACTAGAATAATTAATATCAATTGATTTTCTCATACTGAAAAAGGAAAGAAGGAAGATGTTTAGAAGCGGACAACAAACATACTTACAAATGCTTCACTAGATGGTGTGGATGTGCGAAAAAACACTGTTGCAATGTCCATAGCCTGCTCTGGCATATCAACACGCAACTTAAGTCCCATTTCTGTGAAGGCAGCTAATAGAGCAACATAGTCCCCCTGCCACAATAGAACATTTTCAAGCTGTGAAAAAATGTCTTAAAGGATAAACACTAAGCATACGGAATTCTTTACATCTTGAAAGTATCTATATGACTTAAATAGTAACGCATGTAAATTTGATTATAGAATGATATATCAAATGATTATTGGACACTAATCGATCATATGATAGCATATTAGCTTAGAAGTTGAAGTTTGTTTTATTTTGTCATGAAGAGAGTCCACAGCAGCAATGCATAGCATGAATACATATGGGCCTGGCATTCATATGGAAAGATATAAAAATACTTTAAAACTGTGAATTGTGATGCAACAATTGTTTATCGACAACAAGCTCCTCAAATAGATGACCATCACGACAAATGAAGCAATTATTGGTGATTACATTTTAGATACTAATAATCTTAACTATTAAGGAATAATGCAATTTACCTCAGCACATGCCAAAAATAATTTTGCTAGTGCTTGTTTCATAGAGCTTGAAATTGACTTGGTAAGTCCAAAATCAAGTAAAATAGGGCGATGCGGAGGTTCTTTGCTTACAAGAAAATTTCCTGCAAAAAAATGGACATCAATATGTAGTGCATGCCAAAAATCCTAGAACAAACAAAATTAACCTTTCAGCTCCCTTTCTTTTGATTCTTTAGGTTTGAAATGCAGATAGAAATCCTTATAGAATTTCCATACAAAACATTTAAGATATTTTGAATTATAGATACACCAACACTCAGCTCACATTTGTGTGCAACGCTGGTTCAACAAGGAGAGTGTAGAAAACTTTATCCTAAATCAAGGGAATCTTAACATTCCAATTTATTGATTACCAACAGAGAAGGTCAAAAGAAAAAAAAAATTGCCACAAGTAACTGTACCTGGATGTGGGTCTCCATTGAAAAATCCATCGACATATATTTGATGAGCATATGCACGTGTAATTTCTTCAACAAGATTTTGTTTGTCCACACCATGTGCATTGAGTGATTCAATATCATTCAACCGAATACCATCCATATATTGTAGAATAAGAACCTTCTCTGTTGACTGATTGTAGAAATCAGGAAAATTATTAACTAAATAAATGATAACATAGTAATAAGCATTGCTTAAAAAAGGTTGATGAAAGAAGAATTTGAACAATATATACACCTGAATAACATCTGGAATGAGCACGTCTACTATATTTGCAGATTTTACGCCATCCTCAATTTTGATTCGTAAATTCTTCGAAACTTTTCTTGTATTTTCTAGGTACAAAAAACAATTGACAACAGTCCATACTCGAGTTGTGACTTCTGTTACTAATTAGTGAAAGCTTGACTCCACAAAAAACATTTATATCACAGTATTGTGAAACAAGAAAATAAACTTCAAGACAAAAACCATAACAAACTAACCTGCTTCATGATTGAAATCAAGTTCTTTAGGTGCCTCCTTGCACCATTCATCTATCATAGGGCTGAAGTCATATTGTGGCTCTGCCCATGCTATCCAATCAATAATTGATTTTGCATTCTTCAAGTCCTGCAAATTAGTTTCAATAATCTAATCAAAGGAAGATTCCGAATTTAGTTGTAACCTTTGACAAAGTAAAACTGCAAACCTCTAAGATGACTTCCTTGATGCCATTATGTTGAATTTTGGCAACGACCTCTTGTCCATTTTTCAGAGTTGCACGATGAACTTGTGCTATCTGCAATTCTTTCCTTTTAAAATATATAGAATGAATTAACATAAAAAGGTAAATTGCACATAGCTAGTAGAGAAAAGACCCATATACATGATAGCACATATAATGATTGAGATACAATCACAAAATTTACAAGATTAATATTCTGTAATGGGTGTAATGTGATCTTACAGATGCAGTAGCAAGAGGTGCCTCCACAAACTGAGAGAAGATATCATTCATAGATTTTCCAAGCTCTCTTTCTATGGTTTGGGAGACCTGTACAATAAGAGTTGTAAGAATCATAAAATAGTTTCCATTAAAAACACATTCTAACTTTCAAAATAAACAATATTCACTTATGCAGTTCGTTTAGGCTTCATTAGTTTGCACAAAAACATGAATATTATGCAAGTACATCTCCGTGTGTCAATGTTTATGAACTGTGATATAAATGTTCAATGAAACAATTCACAGATCTAGGAAAACACGATTGTTCTCAACTAAATCGGATGAGTACTCTGCAACTGAAACATAAATCATTTGAGTCAGATCATCAGTAGGTAGCGACTGAGAAGCGAGTGACAACAATTGTATGTTCAAAGGAAATATTTATTTTCCTCAGTCACTTCATCTGAGGATAATGAAGTCAGTTTGAACCAAAAAAGCACAAACAGCATCATATCTATGCTTGAGCTATCTTAGTAGCTCAAAGATATTGCTAAAACAACCAATATATTAGTGAAACATTCATCTGGACAAGTCACCTCTTCTAATGGTCGAGGAGGAAGAGAGTCCTGCAACTGTTTGAGAAGACATATATAAGCCTCTGGAAGAACATCTGCTCGGGTAGATAAATATTGACCAAGTTTTACCCACAGACCTTCCATCTCGATCATCCAATTAAGAACACGTTTAGCATTTCGGTCATGAGTTTTTGCCCATATAGTATCCATTTTGGTCCTGCTAAACCATGTACCTTTCTTCTGCGTCGCCTGCAATATTGCAAAACCACCGTGAGATCCCGCCAAAAATAGTGAACAAACAACAATTAATCTCACTAGATACTTCTGGTGGCTAACTGCACCTTGTAATCGAGGTAGACAATCAATGCTAGACTGAAAACTTTCATACGCCGGTTCAAGATATTTCCCCATCCCATTAGGAGTTGCAAGGAAGGTAATGGTACTACTGCAATCACGAATTTGAAGGAATACCCAAGATTCTTCCCTTCTAGTATAACAAATTAAACAAAAATAATCAGTTATTATGAACATCCATCTGTCAGAGAAGGAAAGGGCATCACAATATGCTGAAACAGGAACTTTCTGAGAAAATTTTAGGTTTCTTTGAGAGTTATAAACAACCAAGCTGTGAGAAAGCCTTCTCATACATTGATCTATCGAGAAGCAAATGCACCAAAATGAATCAAATACCAAATTTATGAATCGAATCGGTAAGACGCCCACCTTTAGCAGATCCAAAAGCGCTTCCCGGCAAGAACCCCCCAATTTAACGAGGAACAACGCAAATGCTCGAACCCCAGAACCACAGCTTGCGGTGTAAGAAACTCGGAACCTGAGGATCGACCGCAGGCACTCGAATCTTCGGCGAGGAGCTGAGAGATTTGGAATGGAGACGGTAGGCGGAGGAAGGCGAGATCGCCTCTGTGCTTGGGAAGCCTGTGAGGAGAAAGAAAGAGACGGGCGTCGTGCTCGCGTGGCAACCATGCGGTTAAATGGATGGCGAAGGATAAGACATAGCGTCCGTCCGTTTCGTACGTGATGGGATCCTGTCCGTCCACTGGATTACTCCCATCTCCTCTGCGGTTTTATGTGGGTCCCTTGGTGATTTCCTTTTTGGCCCACCAACCGACGGTTCACGCGTTTAACGCAGCGCAGAAGTTCAGGCAATAAGGGAAGTTTACGTGGGCCCACATAGGGTCCAATAGCATTTCCGGGTTGATTTGAAGGCTTGTCTCTGAATTTTCAGTAGTTGATAGTGATACAGTCATCAACGGTGGATCGGTATCTAGAATTTTAAATAAAAGGTGGAAAGTTTAAATCATTGATTCAACCTTTTCGTTTCCACTTTAAAATCTTATAATCAATAATAAAAAAATTATTTATATTTTAAAATTTTAAATTATCTTATAATATTTTTAAAAATAATAACATAATTTTTATCTATTAAAGTAATATTCGATAAAGATATTAAGGATGATTGTACAATTGATATTCGAACCATAGAATTACAAGAATAAGGATTCTCTTTGTGATTTATTTTTTTAATGGGCAAATGATCTATCATAATTTATTTTTCTTTCACCCATTTTGAAGCGAAGTTGAGAAGCATTCGGAGTGAACATTTATGACCTTTTTAACGTAATAGCTGAGAACAAAAAAACTCTGACAAGAAGTAAGTTTAAATAAATTTGAGAAGACTGATAAATAAATAAGTTTAACCATCATCTAATTCACTGTCTGTGAGGTCGATTTGCAAAAACATCTTGTAGTACAAGTTATTTGGTAAATCAGTTCGCAAATTTAAAATTTTTGTAAAATTGAGATGTGAAAGATTCTTTGATGATATATATATATATATATATATTAAGGGATTTTAGGTCAAAAGACTCCCCTTGATTAATCTCTCTTATGATAGTCAGGAATGGACCGATAGAAATTCCTATATTAAGGGATTGACGGTTTTCAACTTTTATCCAAAGACTACTAAATTGTGGCGGCTCTCCATATACGATTCTTCATAGGATATTCCATGAGATTTGTTATATAATTATCATCATGGAGATAGATGCTCCTGCCAAGAAGAAAGTAGAGAAAAAACATTTCCTAAAAAACGGTTCTTGGATCATAGAAATAAGTAAATTACGTAATATATGGGACCAGAAAAGGAATAAACTAATTCCAAAATGTATGAAAGTACTTTCAAATATCTCTCTCTATATATATATATTGCCATGTTATCTCCATTCCACCGAGGATTGCAAAAGCAACTGCAAATGGATGTGCTCAAGTGGAAGAAGCTTGCTCAAGAGCCAGAAGAAGAGTGATAGTGTCCCTCGCTGTGTGTGTAGGGCATGAGCTGCAAAGGTATGCGATCCCTCCATGCCTAGTTGCACAATGAGGCTCTTGGGATCCTGCTTAGAAGAGCAGAGGAGTTATCAGGTTCGAGCAGGAAGGCACGCTGAGGATCCCCTGCGACACAGCAGAGTTCAACAGAGCTCGCAAGTAGTATTACTCTTCCTTCTTTTTGCTAGGAGAGAGTACTGCAAGTAGTAGATTAGCAGAGAAAACTAAGAAAGGTTGCTACAAGGATTCTGTATTCGAGATGTTCTCCTTGTTTCAAGTAGGCAGAGTAAAATTTGAACACACATTTTAGAAACCATGAGATTACCAAAGTGCAAATTTCAGCTCTTGTGCGATCGAATAGAAAGAAAAAGGGGTTTAGAAGCATGTACCTTGTCAAAACTGAGAGTTGCTCGTGAGGGAACAGCATGAACCTGAAACTGAATGAGGGTGGAGGCATTATGGGACCTGGAATTGAATTACCAAACAAGCAATACATTTGCAATTTAGAGTTTAAAATTCACTGAACTTTCCCTTTCAACCTCAGATAATGATTGCTTATTACAGGCATTTGTTGCTTTTTTGTATACAATTTGAGGTTACATGTGGAAAAACCCTTTTTTTTCCCCCTGCAATTCCCAACAAGAACTAGGTAAACAAAATTGAAATAATGGAATTTTTACACTTTCAGGAGAACGAATATGTAAAAAAATCCTGTAGAACTATACAGTATACACAGGGTAAACGTGGGAACTATTCCTAAAGAAGGGATCCTTATCTTTCCACTCGTAGAAAATCGATTTTTGCATATATATAGTATACCCCTTAGCAGCCTGCAGCCTTTAGGAAGTTGTCGTATGGGCTCGATGCCGGGAGCTTGAGGCACTGGGGCTGGTAATGGAAGTCAATGGATGCCGACGTATTGTTTCCTGTGTTGCTGTGTTTTCTCTGCATGTCTACAAGGTCTTCGTCCAGGAAAGGATTGCCACTCTGCACCCACATGATCAACCCTTTAGCTCAATAGGCGAAATCATTATTTCTGTTTCATACAAATAAATAAATACCTAGAGACACAAATGCTTTCGATGAACTTGTAAAGACAGTTTAAGTCGTCGAGAAATGAATGTCATAGATGCTTACAAAATGAGCATGGAAGAAACTTGAAAAAGAAAAAAGAAAAAAATGAAAGACTAACATGAAGATTTGTAGAGATGGAAGTCAAAGAGCACAATTTGCCTAATTTATATTAAAAACGAAGCCAAAATTTTAAAAGTCTCTCTCAAAATAAAGCAAGTTACAAAATTTGATTAGAAGCAAGAACAAACTAAAAGCTAAAATCCTCCAAGTTGTTGCGAAATCAACATTTTGGAAGAAAACGAGAAGATATGCAACGTCAGCTTTACGAAGAAAACCTCACTAGAGAAGTTGAAGGAGAGAATAACATGGTAACTGATTGTCGTCGTCGTCATGATTTTTTTACTTGCACATTGATGGTTTATAAATCCTATGTGCTCTAGTACCTTTCCTACTTGGTCGATATTGAAGCATGAATACTTTTGCACTCCATATCGGTCCTCCAGGGAGCCAACATCTAAGATATAATGTTTCTGTTGTGTGTCGGTAAAGACAGACATTTTCTGCTGTTTTCCCATCATAAGAGCCTCACAATGATTAGCCATCTCTTTAAATGGAACATCAGAGGTTGTTGACACTGAAAATCTTCCAACTTGCCATGCTGTATCGAAGACCTGCACAACCAGCTGTGACTAAATAATAAAGGGACAAGGCAGCACACAGCTACTTCTTCACCAAGTAATAAAGGCGCAATGTTAACATCATATTATTTGCTAGCAGTTTTTGTCTCAAATAAGGGATTAATTGGTTTTTCCTCTGGCAGTTTTACAAAGGATATGGTAGTCGACTAATTGCCTTCTAGAACTACACATTTTGATCTAATTATTAATTAAATTATAAAGCTCGGTCCATGCAAACATCATATTTCATTCAGCTCAACCATGAATTCAATTTGCATTTAACAAATTATAAGCCAAATTTTGATTGATATTCAAGTTAAAATGAAAGATCTTGCTCCAATTTCCAATTTATCTCTTAGGAGGTTAGGCTCAACAATTTTAGCAAGTATTCTTCCCAATCTTATGCTGACAAATTTAATTCTGTTATACGGGTAGGAGAATTTCTTGTGTAAAAATTCAAAAGTGAACCATGAAAATGTAGTCTCTAAATCAGAAACTACAGCTGACTTCAGTATGCATGACTGTTTAGGTTTGCACACTAGAAAGATCACCAATCTTAAATATTCTTGCATAATATAGAACGAGAGTACTAGAAAATGCATCAGTGGAAACATACTGTCTCTAGAAGCTGATCAACACTAAGAAGATTAGATCTGTCATCAGGCAACTCTGAATGATCTCGCCCAGTTTCAAATGATTCAGAAAAGTCCCCATCCACCAAAAGAGATGCAGAAGTGACCTGTAAAACAAAAATATAAAAAAATGTTTCAATGATGGAGCTTTCAAGTCTCAAGGAGTACTAAAAATTCATGAACCTTACCTCCTCGCTTTCGGACTCAAATGGCAAAAGCTGTCCCGATGATTTCATGAATTGTGGTCCAAGAGGACAAATATCATCAGGCAAGAAATCACTTAGCAATTGATTTCTTATATTGAATTGCTCTGACTGCAGAAACATTTAAAATGGGAAACTGATAGTGAACAAGTAGTCATGCATCTGATGAATACAGACATCCAGTACAATTGAGGGTTACCTCTGATAAATCACTTAAGCTGTTCATGATCACAGAAACTATGGATTCTTTAGTCTGGCTTTCTGTTAGTTCTATGGCCTGAAGAGATATTGATGCTTTGTTATCATCCTCCTGTGACCCATAAGTTCCCAAAGAATTGTCAACAGTAGTTTTCACAGCTTGAAGTTTGGAATTGTCAACCAATTGGAGAAATGGATCGACCTGGACAAGGATAGCTCTTTATGAGAATTAATAGGTTCGTAAGTACATAAGCTAGTTTTTGTGGCAAATACACCAAAAAATATAGTAAATCACCTGCCAAGATTAGCATAACACAATATTTCATCAAATTGAAGTTTATAGAACGATGATAGCTATTGTTTGAGATGTAATAGCAGTATAAGCTTATTTCAGTGGCAATTTGCCTCATGAAAAATATTAGTAAATTATCTGTCAAGGTTGTCAGAGTAAGATAATATTTTATTGGATGCAAAATCTTATCAAATCCCAAATAGTACCAAAACGGTTGCCTTTCCAAGTACTAAGCAGAATCCGTTTTTTCTTTTACCAGAATGGCAAAAAAAATGATATGTAACAATCAGAACAACAACAACTACTAAATCTTATCCCACTAGGTGTAGTAATCAGAACAATAAGAAAAAATTAGCAGCATGGTAAGCATCACATAAATTATGAATTTTAAAGTGGCTACAAAAGGCTCCCTTCTGGAATAGCCATCAGATTTTTTTTTTTTCTCTAGTACCGCCATGCTTTAGCTGATTAGCGAGAATAAGTATGCTCTTAGAATGTAGAACGAAAGGGTAAAGAAGCTCGAAAAAGAGAACTGCAAGTGTGCATACTATTTTCTCGTTGATGGTTGACTGCACAATTGAAATTAGGGGAGTGATATTGAATGCTTTTGAAGCAAATATGAACATAGCTGTGGCTAGAGTAAGAAGGGAGCGCCGACGTGATGGTGGAAGTAACCCTACATAAAATCACACCAAAGGTCAATTTCTTATGGAACACTAAAAGTACCTATGTCAGTTGTTAAGGGGAAAAAACATACAAACAACAATTAAACAAAAGAACCAATGTTTCTCCGTTACTAGAAATTGTTAAATAGACCTTGTGCCCAACGTAGATTGTATCACTAATAATATCCAAGACATTTAGATCTGTTTTCATTATGTTAATTAACCCCACTATAGGTGGAAAAGAAATCCAACTATTGATTTCCTTCAGTTAAACCAATAATTAAATTTAGAATCATTCAATTTATTTAATTAAAAAAGATATGTTGAATTTAGCAAATTGTTTTGATTAACTTGTGAATCTAAATCACAATTATAAATTGTGCAGATATTAATTGCACACAAATCATTCAAATATATATCCATTTTGTCTTTGGCATGATTTACTATCTTCAAAGAATAGTATACCGCTTTGTCTTTGCATGGTCACACTTTAAACTATCTTTTCTTCTCGATCATTTAGCAAGCAACTAATATGAAGAAGTGAATTAACCACTAATATTTTGTTGCTTATAAGTGCTACAAGGTTATCAACCTAAAACACATGATATCTACTTATTTGTATCTTACTCCGCTCAAACTAGACTTAAACTAGAGCATAATATTTTAAATGAAAAGTAAACCTTATGGGAATAAAATGGCTATCCGCTATGAGCTATCAGAATGATACATTCCACATCAACTTTTACAATGCATCTGAGGGTACTTTAAATTTGATTAGATGACTACTCTACAGTCAACCCAAAAGCATGTGCTATGGATTAGGAAATGGTTCAGCATATACTGTTCTCTCTCTGTATGCCTTCGCTTTTATTCTGAACAACAAATGAATATCTTACCCTCTGTAAGCGAAATGTTTCTCAAAGCAAAAGCAAGCTGAAAACATCGTGCAAGTGACTCGTGGATTGATGACTGCAAAATCAGAAATAGAAAGATAAATTAATGATAGTTCACCAATTAAGGATAGTTTTCTGAAGCTAGATTGTGAAATGTTTATAACTAATGCAGTGTTACTTGCTAAGAAACCATCAAAAGAGCATGCATTTGAACACCAACATCTAAGGCCATAATGTACAACAGAATAAGAAAAATGAACCAAACTATAACAGTAGAACAGTCACACTCTGGAAAAGTCAAATTCAGAAGATTTTATGTATCCCAAACAGAACTCAGATGGATAGAATTAAAACTATCTTGATGTGGCAATTCACACTAAAGGAAAAAACGAAAATAATCATGATGCCAGGAGTAAAATGAATTTAAAAGTACAACTTAACCGTAGTTGCAACAAAATAGGAATTTGATTACCTTTGCTCGAGAAAACAGCAATGTCAGACTATAAGAATGAGCAATTGCTTCATAGTTCTCTGGAGCGTTTTCAGGAAACATAGCCTGGGCCCAAAATGATGAAAGAAGAAGTGTGATTTGGCGACTGCTCAATCTTAAAAGAACAGAGTCCTGAATACACCAAGGCAAACAATTTGTGATTAAGTGACCACACTAAGAGCTAGTTACATAAAGATGGAGTAGCTGAATAAATAATACTTTATTATGTAGAGCTATTGACCTTATTTGACTTGTTCACTGGAATATTATCTTCTGTTAAAGATGGAGTTCCTTTGATGCTACGAGTACGGCTTTGAGATGACTGCAGCTTAAAAAGCCTCACATCTTTACTGTTCTCTTGTCCATTATGACTAGGAACCCTGCTCATATTTTGTTGGTATGCTTTTTCTGTCACAGATACCTTTTCCCATCTGAGCTTCTCGAACAAAGCAGCTGATGATGAAAAGACAGAAACAGTTCTTGAGAGTGTTCTCTGAAGATCGATGTCTTTAAGTGATTCTGGAGTCACTGATCTAGGATGAGGAGATACAGAAGATGGAACAAGAACAACAGAGAATATACGATGAGCACCCACACGTGTTTCATGATCAGGGTGAACCATTGCTAAGAGCAATTGATGCATCAAAGTTTCAGGAAATGCCTGAAATGCATGATGAGGAGCATGAATTACAGGGTTACAACTAAAATTAACCTAGAATATGTACAGTTGGCCGACCTTATTCCGATATGATAAATTTGGAACAGATGCAATTATCTGTGCAGTACGATATACCACGGCAATAGTTGACCTTGCCGTTGTCAAATTCGATGACAAATTCTCTAACATAACAGCCATCATATCAAGAACAGGCCCAGCATCATCAATCTGTTGACAGACACAACATCAATGTCTTAATTTTAGGTAAGAAAGTCATACTTCTCAATGCGAGCTCACAAAAAACTCCATTCTAAAATATATTCTTTTTAAAGGACCTTTTTCAAAGACCTTGTTTTAAAGAAATAGATAAGCTGAAATACATGCTTAATCTTAGTATTAACATTTAGACAAGCAATTGTAAATAGAGCATTGTATATAAATCTACAGCTAAGCACCTTGTATGGTTTTGGCCTCCTATTTTCTTTTCAAAAACAAATCAGAAAAGCAACAATACCTTTTTAGATAAATGAACGATGCACTCATCTAGTGCATTTCGGAAATTGTCATTCCACTTGATGATGTCATCCCCCATATGTTTATTACCAAATGCACAGTGCATGGATTTACGTAGATGTTTCACAAGATCACTTATTGGACCAATAATTGCTGCAGATGCTTGTGCTTTAGACCGCTCAGCAAGACAAGCAGTAACTTCAACTATATTCAACTGAATGTCTGGTTGTTTTAAAATAGTCTTGTGCTCAAGATGCTTGACCAGTATCGATATCAGTAGAGATGCATTTTGCCCTGTAAGATGAGAAAAAATTAATTCTCAAGAAAAATACAAACGCAAAAAACAAAGAAAATTTCTTACCATCCTTTTCCATCAACAACTGCATATCACATAAGACACATCGAGCAAGACCATTTTGCACAGACCATGAACCATTATTATCAAAATAATGAAATAGAGACTCCAAAACACGCCGCACAGTAGTTGCTTCTTTGGCTAGATTTGCCATGTTATGCAAGCAAACCCTAGACCAAAAGCTAGGACTGCTCTTCTCATCCCTGTTAAATGTATATGGGTATAAATAATTAGACAAATTGAGAAGCATTAAAACTACCGAACAGGTTAAACCTACAGGATGAAACTCTTACAAAGTCAAATTAAGTTCTCCTTTGTCATTTACAATACTTTTCCACGGAGGAATCCTAGAAATGATAAAAGGAGAAGGAGATACATGACCCTCAGTTTTAAGGACTTCCTGTACCCACCGGTTCTGTTCACTTTGTTGATCATCCTCTGATTTCTTTTTGGTATCTCCATAATTCTCCAAGACAGCAGAAACAATCTATATAGTTCAAATGACAAGAAACTTAAAAAAAAAATTATAACAATCCTAATATACAATCTAGAAAGATAGTAAATATTCCTTGAACAAGAAGTTAGAAACTAGTGGTGAATGCTTAGTAATTTCAACCATTAAAAAAGATTTAAATGAAATATAATGAGAGGTTTATGAAGCACAAAACAAAAGTTTTAGAATAAATTGTATTGAGTCAAGATATGCCCGCTGTGGTTCTTGAAAAGTTCAAATGCCCCTTCAGGTGTTTCATGAAAAACTTAATGAATGATGCACTGATAGTTATTGGATATTCTGGACTGCAATTGAAGTGTCACTTTCATCATTTTTCATAATTGTGAATTGTATTTTGTTATATATTTGTAGGTTGCTTTCCTCAAAACTTTAGCTTTTAAGGATTATGTATAATTGGTTATCTAATCAAATCTTATCCAGGTACAAAAGCATACAGGATGAGTCCAATGTCAGCTCGTTGCTCACCGCTTTTCTCTTGTTACAACACATTCACCAATCACTTATTATGGATTAATCCTTTTTTCTCTTATTATAAGCATTTTTTACTCATGATTCAATCTTAGTATGGCTAAATCATGAAGAAAAGTGTTAAACCATGTGTCTTGGGCCTTTCTAACAGCATAAGGTTTTTTTGCAAGTGGTGATTCAATCAAATCTCAACATCTAAGAACTTATTTGGGAAGGCACAAGAATTACTCACACAAGATAGTTCTGCAAGTCTTCTCATACAACTTTATAGATCACCATGGAAAACAAAGACACTCGCCCATAAGTCAAAGAAAAGGCACATACAGGGTTTTATAACCACAACGACATTAAGATTATGGAATTAACATTTGTTACTTTCTTTTTCTAAGTTTTTTTTTATTCTCTTGATAATTAGTTGATACTATATTATACTGTGTACAATGTGCAACAGTCTACAAATCATGAAAGCACAATATTAACTTAGACAAAGTGGAAAACCAGATATTGGTCTGTTTTTAGATCATTCACTGAAACTCAAAGTTAAATTCTCACTTGGTGAAACTAAATATCAACTTCAAGAAAGTAACTATATTATGAGGAAGAGTGTCATTCAATTTAACTGTTCTGTACATAAAAGAAATCAGCATTGATATAATTCATAGTTCAGTTTAATTGGAAATTAGAAAAGTATAAAACGTGCTTACACTGTTGAATTCTGTGGAGATATGAGAATGCTCGCCCATAAACCAAACCTACATGTCAATACAAAGGGACAACATATGAACTTCACTGGATCACTAATGAGAAATAGAGTGATCAATGGATTATACAGAGAGTATTATGATTGAAAATATGGACTTGAATTAAACATAGAGTAATATAAGACAATCTGAATTACTCATAATCGTGCTAAGTCAAAAAGCAAAATTTGCTTCTGTTGTACTGATATTTAATTAAATATAAGATGCATTGTTCGTTGAAGGGGAGCCTTGGCGTAATCATAAAATTGTTGAAGTGTGACCCTATAGTCACATATTCAAGTCACGGAATGAGCCTCTTGCAATGCAAGGTAAGATTGCGTACAATAGACCCAATGTAGTCCAACTTTTCTCCGAAATCCTGTATTAGTGGAAGCTTTTTGCACCGGACTATTCTTTTTTTTTAATAAGATGCATTATTCATAGGTTTGTGAACATAATGATTTTGATTTATTGAATTTAATTAGTCCAATTCAATTACATCTGATTTTAAATTAAATTAATTAATAAAACAAATAAGATTAATTTTGATTTAATTTAATTAAATCTAATTTAAACTGATTTTATTGAAGTCTGATTTTACTTAGATTCATTAAATTAATTAACTTGAATTGATCTCAATTAGCTTTATAATCAGGTTTAACTAAAATCAGACTTGACGCAACGAGGAGGAGGATGCTAATTATAATTTCAGTAGTCAAGGTTAACCAGTTTTTTAATTTAACGGTTTACTTAGATTGGGTAATGATTCTCAATCAAACAATCTATTTTGCTGGTTTTCAAAAGTAAGAATTGCACCCACTTAAACAGTATTACTAGCTCTGCAACTGAAGGTAGTTCATTAAGTTCAAATTTAAAAGATGTTATGACACCAAGATTCAGAAATTTATGAAATCGTATAATGAGTTAAAATGAGATATGAAATGGTAAAAAATTAATACTAGGTTAAATACCAATGAAGACAGAGTTTGCAGCCCTGCTGCACGTAAACAGCATGCTTTCTCATCATCACCCAATTCTTGAACTATACTGCACAATTTAGGAATTAGATCTTCTATATTGAACTGATATGTGCCATCCACCTAGAATTGGGAGCAGCATCATGATGTCAGATTTGCCAAAATAGGCAAGTAGATTAAGATGGTAAAATGTAGATATGTAACAGAGAAGAACTTTACTTGGCTATTAATAAAGTCAAAAAGTGTATAGCAACCTATAGTTTGCACTTCAGCTTGTCTTGTTTGATCAAAAAGGGTGGGTATGATGCTCAGTAAGCTACTTGCAAACAGAGGCCTGAAAAAGATAAATTCATATAATAGTTCTCCAAATTATCATAGTCGTATATTAGCAAGTATATCTCAAAATCAAACAAAAAGATCAATGGAAATAAAATTCTTCTGTATTTGATTGCAGCTTTATATACAGTGTTAGAATCATAAATGGAAGAGTGGGTCAAATCCTTTTAAGAATACAGAGTGTAGGTAACATCCTTTAGAGGCTGGCAATTTATTAGATTCATGTATATGTTCTCTCACAGAAGATTTAAGTAATTGTGATACCCCATAATAAAATAGAATGCTTTCTATACGGAATTTTGAATCAGATGTGTAACTACAAAACACTTCTTAGAAACCAAACATTTTATTCTACATTTCATGTACTCTCATCCAATCAAACATTTCCTAATTCCCGTGCTTAATGTCATTCACCAGTAATGCATTCGTCAGGAAAGGCACGATGATTTGTGTAGATTGACAAAAAGTAAACTTCATCAGGAAGAAACAAACAGAAAAGCCATAAATTCAAGTGAATCTTACATTTGTTCCTTGCAAGTAATCACCAATTTACGGTAGATACACATCACAACTTTAACATAGCCAAAGTGCTCGCTTCTCAACTCCTTGTAACATCTTTGCTCCAAATATTCTGTTATCTGACAAATAAGCCACAAATATATAAATATGGAAGCTTAAAAATAGCAACAGATGAGTACAAGATGAAAAATCGCAGACAAGCAGAAGAAATTATCGACTTAGATATAACAGATGGGATAAAATTCAACCAAAAGCAAATAGGATAAAAGGAAGCATGTGCCAGAGGAAGTGAGAAATAAAGAAAATCACAGTCTATTCAGAATAAAGAAATTAAAGCTCAGCTCCTTGGAAGGCATTATATGTGGTATCTGAAATTCTGAACTACTTGAATCAAATAACCCTTTTAAGGAGGGAAAATTGTTAATAAGCAGAGCAATAGAGGAGGTAATTGATACCCTTGCTCATGTGTGATGTTTTGATAGAAACAAGAAAAAAAATATGTTTCTGCTCCTTGGAAGAATTCTTGATGGACATAGCTATGTCCATTCTTCAGGACAAAGAGGCAGGACAGCAGATATTCAAACATGGAAGATCAAGAAAAAAGGAAATGTTGGTAATGAAGTCTAATGTGTACACTGGGAAATTTTTGTATCTCTTCTTTATAGGGTTTTTTTTTTTGTGCTTCTTTACGGGTAACACAAAGTCATCTTAAAGTAACAGAACAAATAAGACAATACTTTACCTTTGGAATGCGAAGTGGGTTTCTAGAGGCATATTCACACAACTTCCCAATTTTTCTATCATTTGGTTCTTCATCCTGCAAAGAATTATTAGTTTTTATGCATTAACTGAAGCATTTACTTGAAATCACTGTAATATAATCCAACAGAAATACAAGCAACCAATCATACTTGAGTCAACATCATAAACCTTTTAAAAACTGCATTTTAATGTTTTTGAGATGGCATGAGTATACCAGTAGCGTGTATCCAATGTTATCATAATTTTGTTGCAAGTACACCATAGTATGTGTCAATTTCTACAGTAGTTCAAGACACTTCGACATGAAAAATTGACAGCCAATATATAGATGCACACTCATACACACATGAGAAATTTGTTTTTGTTTGTCACTGTTTGTAATTAGTTTATTAGGCATGTCTATCGGGCATTTATCTGTGCTAACTTGAAACAGAAAACAATCACTGTATGGCCGAGTATGCATACAGACTTTATCAAAATACATATGCCTCATACCTACCATTACACAATTGGATTGAATATAGTGCCAAGTTAGTGATTATAAAGGTCACATTTTACTTCAAGCTTCAACTCCATCATCTAGACCAAGATAATTACTAGCATTTGAAGTAAATGAACATCAAAATAAGCAGACCATACATAAAGGAACAAATCAAGCATCAATAAAATAATTAATTGATTTTGGGTTCAATTTAAATTGCTAACGTACACAGAATTGACAAAATGAGAAGATATTTTTTTTAAAGATTTCTATGGTTTATATCAATCTTGCACAAATTTATTTTGTGTAGGCACTACATATTTTGTTTACCACCGACATCTTATAATGTATTTTCACTTTGTACTTTGTTATTCTCTAGGTGTGGGTGTAAAAAAACCTTTTTTTTGGATTGTATATTGATTCGATCATGTGGAAATTCTTGCTCCCTCTGAACCATTCAATGATTTTTCTTTTGATGATCTTCTGATTGTAGGAAAATAATCTGGGCATCGATTAAAATGATAATAGATGCCATTAGTATTGTTAAAAATATATAAGGTCAGTAGAAAGATAATTTTCAGTTCTTAATATATCGGCTATGCAAGTTGGTCCTGTTTCTGCAGTAACAATTACAAGCATAACACAAACATGTAAATGAATGTGCGACATATGATTTGTCAGTTGCAACGGAATTGTTACAACAGATAGTGGACTCTAAACCAAATAACTCAAAAATGGATAATCAGTAACTTGCCCATTAGAAAGTTGGTTAATGCAAAGGTAAAAAGACACTTGAAATGTACAAGCAATGTGCGATGTAAAATTTGGATGTTGGTTCATCACAATCCTTGGTATACACATGGTACCTGTACGTTGTTTTTTACATGTGAAGGCACTAAATTGAGATATTTCTTTAGTTGCATGGGAACATTAATGTTGAAGTACATGAGAAATCAAAAGAGTTTATAGTAGCATGAAGTACCAACAACATGATTCTTATCAACAAATTCAACCAGTGAATTGATGCTACAAAAGTATTCACAGGCAACAGCTTAAGTAAAAGACAAGATCTCACACTCAGAAGTCAGAAATAAAAGATAAAAATTGTCAGAACTATAAATATCACCTGAGATTGAGGAAAAATGTCAGCTAGAAGTGTCTTGTACCGCTTCACTGGTTGTCTAGATCGTGCCCGCAGTGAAGGACAAAGATAGCACAGATTACCACATGCAGGCAAAACCTTCCTTGACATCACACCCATCTTGTATTCTACAAGAAAAAATTGTGGAATCTGAGAAAATTAGAAACACATGCATTTTAAGTTCTCGAGCCAGTTGAACTCAAACTTATTTGCTATCATAAACCATAATTGGTGATTTTCAACTTGCATGGAATTACTAGACAATGATTGCCGAATCCTTTTACTAGCATAAACCATAGATTACTACTACTTACATGGCATTACTAAACAATAATAGCTGAATCTAAACTTACATGGCGTTTCCTATGTGGGTTACAATTACATGCCTATGAGACAAATCAAAATTTTGAATAACACAGTGAAAGTTAAAAAAAAAAAAAAAGAAGAACGATTAAACTGAGTACAAATGGCCAGTCCATCCAATAGTGAGAAAATTCTAGTCAAGCCGAAGAGACCAATAAATACGTGGGCATCCTATCCCAAAATATTAATATGCAGACATATAAAATCTAATTAAAGCAAGAAAACAGCAGAGTAGCATATCAAAAGATTGTATATATACAAACTGCAACATAAACAACTAAATATAAACGAGTAAGAAGCTCATATATTTTCACGAATATGCATTAATCAAGGATGGCGGGTCAAAGAATGTTGCTTTTTTAATCTAAAAAATACAAACTAGTCGCCATCTCCAACGTTGGAACCCACAATTAAGCACGTACCTTAGAATAAACCCAGCAAACAATTCCTTTAGTAACCGACCCGGTCGAAGGGGTGGGTAAGATGGAGGGAGACGGCCAAGACCCTGCGAAGAGATGGATCGACGAGAAAGCGCAGGATCTTGCTCCAATTCGCGGGAAGACGAAGACAAAGGGGGGAAATAGCTACCTTCCTCCCCCGCCCTTCCTCCCTGTTTCGCACTCTAGCTCTATCGTGGCGATGCCCTTGACCTTGTCCTGGAGAATTCTCGGCCCTCTCTCCTCGATCCGCGGAGGCCGCTTTCGCCCAATAAAAATGCGACAATCGAGAGGAAAACTCGGGAGGAATCCAACTGCAGCAGCGCCACGGAACGGAACGCCGAGCTTCCATTCAAAGACCTCTCTCTGCCTTTCTTCCATTTTAACCCAATGAATTTTGCATTTTTCCTCAATGACCCCTCTCCTTTTAGTAATTCCAAGGATTGAGGCCAACTTTGCTTTTTGCCTAAATATATAAAAAAAAAATCAAAACAATTCTACTAACAAATGGCTAAAAAGAGTATAATATTCTCCGTGTTTAGTCCAATAATAATATTAAATGAGCACTATGAATATGAATAATTTATGATCGAAAATATCAATTAAACATCGCACGAAATTAACAAGGCAAAGTTAGTGTGGTGAATTTAGATTTCCAATTATGAAGGGTGTATTCGAAATGATCCTATAATTAAAATATGCACCCCAGAAAATATATAAAATTCGGCAATTAGTTAATTGTTCGATGAACTTTAACAAGCAACGACAATACTTTAAGATTGATTAGTGGGAGATTAAAAGTAAAACCTCATTTAAAATCCGGAGTAATGGTAGATTATAAAAGTCAACGCTTTATAGCCGCTTGGTGATGGTTGAATTCAACGCCGTCAAAAGTTGGCGTGGTCAGACAGGAACTCGCAACCGGTCAAAAGTCAAACCAACGACCAGTACTCATTTTTAGCATTAATATATTTGACAAACAAGTCAATTTATGCAATTTTTTTTAGTTTAAATAATATTGTATCGCTTTTTAAATTTTCTCTTCCTTGCATTTAAAATAAAGTCGGATTAAATCAATAGTTGCATGATATCTTATAATATCCTTTGAGTCAACGTCAAATTTGAATTGTTGACTTATGAGATCGCGATATGCGCTTAATCCTCATAAAATTTATATAAAACTCTTTGTTTGCAAAGAAATAATAATTACTGGATAATAATAAACTAATCTAATTTATCAATGTTTTTTTTATGGGAACTCATTTTACTTTTTATATTTTTCAAAATTACCATTTTTTTTTAAATATATTATTGTTTTTTCCTCTTATCGTTTGCTTGACTAAGAATCGGTCGAATAATTTCTACCGTCCAATTTTGTTATGTTTTCGCAGTTGACTTTATTTTTCGTTCTATTCAAATAGTTATTCGAACAACCGTCGGTTGGAGGGGGTAGAGAGGGCTTAAATTGATAATTTTAAAATTATAATGCTTAATTTAAGTATTTAAAACAAATTTAAGTGAGTGGTTAATAAATTATGAAATAAGGTTATGACACTTATTAAAATTTATTAATATTTTGACTTTAAATGGGCTTTTTGCGTATATTCGTAATTTAAAAAATATTAGAAATTTGCAATTTACGAAAATAGCAGAGATATATCAACAATAAATTGAAATGACATCCATTTTTTTCAAATTAGATGATAAATTACACATGCTAAACGGTTAGTTTGTCCGTCACAAATATTTTTTTATTTATCTGAATAATAATAAATTTTTATTAGATTGGACTATTCATTTTTAGAATTAATTGGATTAAAAATTTAGATATTTAATGTTAATTTAAAAAATAATAATAATAATTTCAATTCGATGGAGACATTTTATCCGTAAAATATTGGAATCATAAATCTAGCAATCTCTATCGATTTATTTCATTATCATTGTGAGGAAATAAATTACGGAGGATAAATTTTGACATGGTGATCAAGATAAATATGGATCATCTGAATTCAGAAAAAAACTTTAGATCTCTTTCAAAATCAATCTATTTTTTATCTGTAAAAATATCACCGTGTCTATCTTAGTCACTGTACAAAAAAAAAATTGTGCTCGGGGCAAATGAAATTTCGTGTCTTATGTGAATGTAACGCGTTATATAGGGAAAACTCACACATAATCCAAATAACAGGTCACAGTATCAGACATAACGTGACCGTTACCTCCTCATCCCAAGGAAAAAAAAGAAGAATGAGAAAGGTAATAAATCAATAGGAAGGGAAAGCAGGGGGGAAGACTTCCTCTGCGACCTAGTGGTCGTCGTCGTCGTCATCTTCCTCCACCCCTTTCCACTTCTCTTAATCTGACCGAAACACTCGTCCGTTCAGCGGCGTACTTACTTATCTTCCGCGCAACCTGCTCTCGATCGAGGTACGTATCATCGAAATCAGTGTTTGTTTCGTTCTGATCTGCTTCGGATGTTGCTTTTGAGGTCATTCGGCCTCGGATGGCTTCAAAAAACGATATTTTTGGTTGGTTTATGGGAGGGATTAAACTCTAAGTCTTATTTTTGGCCTGTATTTGGATATAACAGTTGTCGACGAACTGCTACTGTATGTTCCGGTGCTGCTGGTTATTTGGAATGGTTAAATAACTCATGCTTGGGTGGAATACTGGTGGATTAAAACATTGTTGAGAGTAACCGTGGGAATTTCTCCTTCGTTTCGAGACAGATGGAAGGTTCCAAATTTGCTGGGTTAATTGGTGGTGGCGGTGGTGTAAATGTTATAGGGAACAGCTTTTACGACATGGGATGCTACCGGAAGCTTGATGAAGGCTCCAACATGTCTTTAGATAGCATTGGAAGCCTGCAGACGTCCACTGGGGATGGATCCATAGCTATGCCCGTTCAAAATAGCAGTGTCGGATCAAACAACTCAAGAACTGGCATACTGCGCCATGGACTCCGTCTGTTTTCCGCTGCCAACTTATCTGCAGGGCACAGTGTGCGACCTGGTAGGGTGTCCCATGCCATAAATGATGATGCGTTAGCTCAGGCCTTGATGGATCCGCGTTATCCCACAGAATCTCTTCAGAACTATGATGAGTGGACTATTGATCTCAGGAAGTTGAATATGGGGATGGCCTTTGCTCAGGGTGCTTTTGGGAAACTTTATAAAGGCACATATGATGGAGAAGATGTTGCTATTAAGTTATTGGAAAAGCCAGAGAACGATCCTGAGAGGGCACAACTGATGGAGCAACAATTTGGTCAGGAGGTTATGATGCTTGCAAATCTCAAGCACCCAAATATTGTGAAGTTCATTGGAGCCTGCAGGAAGCCAATGGTCTGGTGCATTGTGACAGAATATGCCAAGGGAGGATCTGTGAGACAGTTTCTCATGAAAAGGCAGAATAGGTCAGTGCCTCTGAAGCTGGCTGTCAAGCAAGCATTAGATATTGCCAAGGGTATGGAGTATGTGCATGGGCTAGGGTTCATACATAGAGATCTTAAGTCTGACAATCTGCTTATAGTTGCGGACAAATCAATTAAAATTGCTGACTTTGGAGTTGCACGTATTGAGATCAAGACTGAGGGGATGACGCCAGAAACCGGAACCTACCGTTGGATGGCACCGTATGCAAACATTCATCTTATATTTTTCTTAATAACTTATGATATCGTAAAAGTTCTATAAATGCAATGAATTTGCAGCTCCTGGTTTCTTCATTGTTTTGTCAGTTAGCCATACTTTCAAAAAATTATCCTGCATCTTATTCATCTTATTCATACACATGATCTATAATTGAAGTTTATATGGTAGACTGGGCCATGGCCTTGTAGCTTTAATTTATGAACAAGGACCGACATGGTCTACAGAAGCTAACTACTGTAAATCAACATCAACATCAACATCAGACAGTTTTTAGTCTACCAGATGGTTAGATATTCTGTCGCATCTTTATTAAGGGGCTGTTGGCAAGT
Organism: Wurfbainia villosa; assembly: GCA_025175895.1. Taxonomy (NCBI): domain Eukaryota; kingdom Viridiplantae; phylum Streptophyta; class Magnoliopsida; order Zingiberales; family Zingiberaceae; genus Wurfbainia; species Wurfbainia villosa. Next base: position 44,042,515 of record CM045991.1, on the reverse strand, counting down.
TTCTCGTCGCCATGTGCTCATATTATATTTTACTATACCGCATAGTGTACATATATATGTTTCCTGCCATAGGACAAAAGTTTATACCTAAATGGGCTACATGCAGAATTTGAACCTGAAACCTCTTTGCACTGGCCATGCAAGCATCTTCTCATGTGCATGTGTTTTTATGATTTTTCTTGTATGATGGATATATTATTTAGCCTTATTGATGATTATCTTGCATGTACTTCCATGCTATTGCTAATACTTTGTCCATGATGACTGCATCCCATCCATGAAGTTGATATTTTCTGGTTTTTTTAGTAGCAATTAGATATTAGCCTTTATGGAGGATAAATGAGGAAAAACTAAGTTCCATTCCGAATTTGTTAAGAATATCTGTAGCTATATTTGCTAGACAAGTTGAGCTGAAGAAGACATTGTAACTTTTGATTGCTTTAAATAATATTAGCTGGATTTAGATTCCAGTTATTATGTACTTTTTGGTACACACTTGTATTGCTAATGTTTATAGGAGCATGAAATTCTGCCTAGGAGTTATTTCACCACGTAGTTTTCTTTAAGCGCTTTCCATTTAACATTTCCACTAGGCGTCCATTAAAAAAAAACTAGTTTGGGAATCATTTGACTGGTTTGTTATGGTCATTATTACTATTATTTTTTTTTTGGCAGTTAATTTAGTTAGTGCAAGTAGACTTCTGTCTTTCCTTACCTGTTGGTTTGTTGAAGTTTGGAACGAGTTATTCAAAGGTCCGAGGAAGATTAGGATATCAAGTAGGCTAAAATCGCAATGAATGATTGAGGTGGGTGTCGAGTGAAGAAGAAGAACAGCAATTCTAGAAGGATCCTTCTTACTCCCAAGTCCTGCACCCCTACATCTAGAGGAAACCTTTCGTACTTGCTGAGAAATCATAACCATTTTTCATTCAATGCTCGAAACAGTCCTATCTTCTTCAAGAGTGGAAAAATATATAGAATAATTCATTTCTAATCAAAGATACGTCTTTTAGAGTTCAAACTAATAAGAGTTTCCTTTTTTTTTTCTCAATATTAAATCATTCTTTATGTCTTCAAGTACTCTTCATATGTGCCTTTAAATGTTGCATGTTGCATCTCTGTAGTCATGTCTTCAAACCAACCTTCATTCAGTTCAAGTTTCATATTTTTCTGATTTATGCACTATCTGGACAATTTAGGGAGAATGCAAAAAAGTAAAAGAGATTAAATGCAAGAAAAAGGATTTTGACTTCAGCTAGTATAATCACTAGACCAAAAGTTCATCAAGCATCAATTCTCAGGTGCTCATTTGTGTCTTTTATCTGTAGGCTTACATTGTGTCCTATTGGAATTTATTTCCAGGGAATGGATTTCTTATTTCCCACGTTCGACATATCAACTGTGTATATATAAACACTATGTTCACATAGGCCTTCAGATACAGATTAAACATCATGAGAATTCACAATGGCAACTCGGCAAGCCTTTGTCTCTCATTGTCGGCGGCACGAGTCCACATCTTATCGAACACATGCAAATTTGCTATTGCTAAATAACAACTGAAAGTTTCATTGTTCATTTATCTTTACTTTGTTCATCGTAATCATAATCGTCTTTGCGTCGCAGGCAATGCCCGGTATCTTTATGTTATCCTTTATGGCATTGATTGCTAATTAACTTATATGCGACGACGCCTTTGTGTTTGCAGAGAAATGATCCAACACCGACCTTACAATCAGAAAGTCGATGTTTATAGCTTTGGCATCGTCCTCTGGGAGCTTATAACCGGTATGCTTCCGTTTCAAAATATGACCGCCGTGCAGGCGGCTTTTGCTGTGGTGAACAGGGAAGTGCGTCCCAACATACCACCGGATTGTCTCCCCGCGCTCAGCGAAATCATGAGACGCTGCTGGGATGCCAACCCCGACGTGCGCCCTTCCTTCTCCGAAATAGTCACGATGCTCGAGACCGCGCAGCAAGAAATCGTAAACACGGTTCGTAAAGCACGCTTCAGATGCTGCATACAGCCAATGGCCATTGACTGAGAGGGTATGCAAGAAGTGCCTTCAATTGGAGAAAATAACCTTCAGAACCAACAACGTACCGGAGCATTTTGGTCGATTCCCCGTGTCTAAAGTGTCAATTGGGAATGTTTGTGTCGATATTGGGATCTTTGTTTTGTATAGAAACACAAAAGAAACTATTAGCTAAGGCTCGTCGACTATCTCTAGACTGCTTGATTGACTGTAGTTTTGGCTTGTAAAATTCAGGCTAGATCTTGTGTGCTGTTGTTCTATTGAAACACGAAAGGTGGCGACCTCTCGCGATTGCTCGTCGTCTGCTACTTTAAGTTGCTCCAGGCTTTATATTACTGTTGTTATTATTTGAAGTACCATTTTGGTGGTTGGAACAGTCGAAACATCTTATTCTGCACAATTTTTATCTGATGTGAGAAATGAATTTGGAGGGGTAAGGAGTCAAAACTCTATAAATTTTGTTTGTAGAAAAAATCTTATATATATTTTTTGTATTTAATGCAAAAAAAAAAAAAAAAGTGGGGCAGTGTTTTTTTTTGTTGGTCAACAGAAAAATTAGTCAAATTTAAATAAGATTTATTGTTTAAAAAAAAATAAAGAGAAAATATATATTTAAATTTGAAATTTTATTCAAAAGTTCAAAATTAATTCCATCCGTACATAATTTCGTGGGCAAACGGCAATTAGAAAAATGCCTCGTCGCACGGAATCACATCGTTGAAATATATTTTACAGTAAATTTTGAAAAATTTATCTTTGAAAATGCGATGATCTTGTGGAAATCTAAATTCAGAAAAAAAAAAAATTCAAAAATTAATTTTTATCTTATCCAAAAATACTATCGCATTTTAGCTACCAGACAATCAGTTGGGATATATTTAAAAATTTAGCTTCAGTGTGATTTTGGCATTGAATACAGTGATGATGACCGTGAAAATCGAATTGAACAGATGAGCTACAAAAGCTTTTGAATTTATCCGGATGATCAAGAGACTTCGTAGAATTATGAGCTCTTTCGTAGGGCTAAATTGATCCTCTCTAGATCGAAAGCTCGGATACGTTATGCTACTCACCAAAAAAAAAAAAAATGGGGCTGAAGATTTCTGGTGTTGGTTCGCTTGCTCTTGCTGTCTCGTCGAGTACACGGAATCGCGATCGCAATCGTCATCTTCGTCTTTGCTCTGGCTTTTTCCTTTCCTTGTCAGTGCACCGCAAGGTTTGCCTACTCGTTCATTTGTTGCAATTTCCCCTCCATTAATACGCCGCCGACGTTCATTAGTCCATCTGGTGAGCCAGTCGTGTGGGGAAAGAATTCATTGAGCGGGATCGCATTGCGACGTTGTTCGGATAAAGGAATGGAGAACGGAGAGGAGAGAACAATAATCCACTGAGATGCACCTGATGATATAATATCAGTAAGTACGATCCAAATTCCAAGTTCTGGACTCGTTTTAGGGTCAAAGTGGTGCCTTTTGGGGGAAAACTGCAGGGGGATTCTTTTCCGCCCCTTTCGCCCTTTGATATTCAAACTCCAATCATTTGCGTGAGGAGGAAGAGGCGAGATGACCGGAGAAGCAAACGGCATCAAAACGAGGCTGCTTGGTACGAGAAAAAGGTGAGTAAAACAAAAAACAATGCCTACTTTGTCTTCCTTTCTGCGTGATTTCGACCATCTGTAAGTTCTTGCACCGCGTCCAACTTCGGATCCAAACTCTGGCAGCTCTAAGGTTTTCTTATTCTTTATCGTTTTTCTTTTGTTTTTTTTTTGGTTCCTGAGAGAGATCTTGAAGTTTATTGCCACTATGAACCCTTCTTGATCTAAAACCATGAGTTACAGCAGTTCTTTCATAGATGAGCATGGTGTTCACAAGCAGAGGGGCAATTGGGTTCGAGTGTTCATGAAAAATCTTGTTATGATGTTGCATGACTAAAAGGATTAGCAAATTTTTTTTCCCCCCACTGAATCTTTCTTGATATGAAACCCCATGAGTTATAGCAATTTGGCTACGACTCGGATAGATGAGCATGATGCTCTATGCAAGAACCGGCAAGTTTATGAGAGACAATTGTGATCGACTGTTCATGAAAAATCTTAATATTTTGATGTTGTCAGTAGTAAAGGAAGACTCAGAGGGATTCTGTAGGACCATAATATAGTGATAATGGGGATCCTAATGGAACTCCAAAAGGCAGATTTTTTACTCTATGGGATTCACAGTATTTACCTGAAGAGATTATATGCCTCCACTGTGGAAAGAATGAGGACTAAAACACACGACTACAAGGTCACTTCCCAGTAATTTTGCTTAAGAAACTTAACCAAATTAGATGTGTCCATACTCAATAGTATATATGTGGATAAGTAGTGTATAGAATGCAAAAAGCTAACTAATGATACAGGCGAGCGAAAAATTCTCTTCAATTCTTGGTCTGTTAAGGATCAAAATGTGTATAAGATAGGAGCATTTCAGATATTGATGCAAGTCTACACTTCAATTCAGATAGCAGTCTCACCAATTCACCTACACTTCATGCAAGTCTCAGCTCTTCGCCGATCAGAGCCTCAGGTCCTTGTGGAAAACTAAGTAAACAGCAGAACACAGCTGTTCAATCTTCTAACTCATCGAGTGGCAATGCAAGTGGCAAAGTTGAACACACAGATGATTTGACAATGGATTTCAATTATTTGTGTGGAGATGCTTCAGATGGTAGCATTCATGGAGAAAATTATTTTTGCAATGACTTTGCATTTACTGAGCAAATGGAATTGCAAATCTTGTCGGAACAACTTGGTATTGCCATCACTGACGATGGGGAAAGCCCTTGTTTAAATGCAAGTACCCTTATTGCCTCTATTTTTTCTTCTTTAACTCTTATGTTATTTAATGTCCAATTTGCTACCTTAACTTGTTTCTATGTGTAGGACATATATGACCAACCACAGGTCACATCTACTTTGTTACCTTCCAACTACAACCAAAATGCTGAGCCCTTAACGTCTTCTGCTGAAGTCCAATTGCATTCATCTCCTTCCCCCTCAATTTTAGCTCCAAATAAAAAAAGACTGAGATGGACCTTGGAGCTCCATGAGAGATTTGTGGAAGCAGTCGACAAGCTCGATGGAGCTGACAGTAAGAACTCTATTGTGTTTGGCATAGTCGGACCAATTTACTCATCTTATTCAATAATGCACACTCTCGGGCACAGAAGCAACTCCAAAGGGTATTCTAAAGCTTATGAATGTAGAAGGTTTGACAGTTTACCATGTAAAGAGCCATTTGCAGGTAATCAAAGGGAGTAAAGATTTTGAATTGTTTTTTCTTAAGAGTAATTTCCTGATGGTATTTATTTATTTATTGCTTCAATGACTTCCAGAAATATCGACTTGCTAAATATGTTCCCGAGAAGAAAGAAGGTAATTTACACAACAAAGCAATTATACGTATAATGTGCTGTTTAAGCACATGGTTAAGGATGTTTTAGCTAAATTGGCAGTTCTAAACTTAAAATTGAGCATCTGTTCCTATAATATCTAGCTAACAACTTGTTGAATTACTATAGCTGACTTTGAATTCCAAAAATATACTTTGTGAAGAGAAGGCATATCAGAAGAGGCATATTTTAACTTGTGTCTCTGACCCATGTAAATTAAATTTATTAATCTTTTTTTTTTCGTATACACGAAGTCCGTATCGACTACATAATGAAACAGAAAGAGAAGGGGAAACAGAAATCATTTGTGCCATTGTATTGGCTGGATGTTCATGATCACATACATGCTATAAAATCTACAAATCTTTGAACAAATGGAGCCAATACACAAGGCAGTATATTGGCTATGCCAACGGATACAGAACAAAAGAAAAGATCTTGTTTTGCACAAAACAAGTATTATGTATCTTTCTATTGCATACTAGTCCTTTATCCAATTCATACACTTTATGATCGATCTAATACGCATGTGTTTACCTGTTTGTTTGTTCTAAGACAAGGCACTGCCGACCAAGGACAATAGTGACTTGGCCACAAAGAGGTGCCCCTTATTTGCTTCTGTGAATTGAGCACTTGCACTATATTCTCCTTTTTTTTTCGCTCGTAACATTGTATCGATGATAGGAGCAAAGAAGTTACAGAGGCTCTATGGCGGCAAATTGAGGTTCAAAAGTTGCTGCACGAACAACTTAAGGTGAGAAGACAATTGATTGTTCTCTGAATTTCCATAACTCGAGTAGAAGTTTCTTAGTAGGGTTGGTGTGTACCTTTTCTTATACAATATCACATCAGTATCGAGTTAAATCATTTGTTTCGGAGGTTTTGATACTAACTCAGAGAACCCAGATCATAGTTTTGCCATTACTATGTTCTTTTACTGACATTTCGAAAATGAGACTCGAACCCTGTGTTTTCTTTTTGAAGCTTCAACGAGAAATTCAGCTACGCATCGAGGAAAATAAAAAGCACTTGCAGCAGATCATTGAAGAACAGCAAAAGGCAAACAGCTCGTTTGCCTCGAGCTCAGAAGAACTGGGAATTGAGCAGCAAGGGCCTTCCTAAAATCTGTGCAGCCAAATTGTTTCTCTCGATGCCTTTTCATTGATTTCTTGGTGTTCGTGTTGATTTTTGATCTTTTTTTTTTCTTGTGAATATTTCGGTCAAAACCAAGGGGCAAAGTTTGCTAATATGTACCCATGCGTTATTCTCAGTCAATTTTTAAACAAAATTCTGTAAGATGTTCTGAGTTTGGCCACCATAATAGAATAATAATAATAATAATAATAATAATAAATTAAAGAAATTTTTTATTCGCTAATTTTATATTTTTGAACATATAAAATGGGAAAGCCCGTGGGGTCTGATCAGTTGGCCAATGATAAGGTAGATTATGATGCACGAAGGTATGAGCGTCACCTTCCTCATTGCGGGCTTTCCTTCCCTGAGATCCTTCTGAGGGACTCGCTTCGCCCTGCCGGAGCTTGCGATGGCAAACGCGCCGGGTGTCGTCTCGCCGTCCGCCCGGTGCTTCCGGGGTAGAAAGTTGGATGGAGCCAGGAGGATGCTGCCGCGCCTCGGTGAATGGCGGCGTCGTCGAGGTCGTCTCAGCTACAGAGGTACTCCTCTCTGTGAGTGGTTTTGTACCGAATCAAAGAAGTAACGGCGAATGAGGGCAAGATGAACCATCACTTTGTCTGCACCTCTTGTTTGGCAAATGCAGACAGAGTGTTTGTACCAACTCTTTGATTCAATTCTATTGCTAGAATACCTCAGTGCGCATTGTTGAAATGATATGAATTATTTTTTGAAATGTGACCATCTAGTCAATCCAATTTTACACAGGAAATTTTCGCCTCTTATTTCGGTCTCAATTATTACTATACAGAACAAATGCCCCCCAAGCGCACAAGTAAATCCAATGCAGACAACTACCATCCCTCAATAAGCTCTAATGGACGGAGGAGAAGGCGGCAGGCTGTTGTTTTTACACCTGCAAGCCACTCCATTCCTCGCCGCCGGTGGCAAGCGGAGTAATGACTTGCACCCGTGGTCGGAAGCGTACCTGTGCCGGAGGCAAGTCCTCAGGTTGCAGACATAGCAGGTGCTGGTGTTGGAGAAGGTGAGCACCTCTCGGCAGCGCTTCACGGGGCACTTGGCCTTCCTCTTCCTGGCCGGATCGCAGGACCCGGAGCTCCTGTGCCGCTCCAGGATCGCCGCTGCCTCCTCGCCCGCCATCTTCTCCATGGACATGGAGCAGTCCTCGCACACCACCACGATCCGGCTGTGCTGCTCCGCGTTGGGGCAGTCGTGGCCTTTGTATGTTCTGTGCTCTGAGCAGAAGACCTGAAGGAAAGTGATGACGAGGGTTCATCAAATCGGTAATCGGAGGGGGATTTTTTTGGAAAAGAAAAGGAGGATTTAGGGTTGATCGCTCACCTTGTTGCAGCCATCGCAAGTGAAGGGCAGGAAATCGAGTTGGTTGCAGTCTTCGTGCTCGCAGTGCTCTCCCAGATCAGGAAATGCTTCTGTTCCTCTTCCCATCGCGATCGATTTCTCTCGCCGGCTCCTCTTCTTCCTCGGAATCAAAGATACAAAATTTCTGAGTTAAGAGGTATTTATAGGCTTCTTATTGACTTGGAGAGCAAGTCGCGTCGGTCTGGATTCCACGTCGGCGGCCACCGCGGAAGGTTCTAGCGAAGTCTGGGGCCTCCAGGCTGACGTCGTTACACCCGTCGGAGAGAAAGACGGATGGCAACGTGGGCCCACGGATGCAGGGCAATTGTTACGCGGGTAAGTTAGATGACGCGTACGAGAGAAATGCAAGTCCTGGGATCCGGGTTGGTTTATGCTCGGATGGTTTTTTTTATGTTTTTTATTTTCACTTTTTTTATTAGTACCGCATCAGAATAAACTAGAGAGCATTCGCAATTCAATAATTAAATTAAATTTGATGACATTCGACATTAAAAATATAGTCCGTTCGAAAAAAATAAATTCTCGATCAGAATTTTTTTTTTTTCAAAAATCAATATCAAAGTGTTCCAAAACGAAATGCTCTCGAGTCTTCATTTATTGTAGCAGTTGTCTAGTACTTAAAACGCCAACCTGAGCAGCTCACTAACCTGCGTTTATTCTCAACTACCTGCTGCGATTATTCTCACCTACCTGTAGACATGTTAATCACAAACTCAAAGTTAATTTCGAGTGCAAAATGAGCAATATCTCTTTTTCACCATCAAACTGTCAAGAGCTTGGACTTGATGGATGAGATTTTCTAATAGGAAATTGGGAAACATGTTAAACTGAACTAACTATTTTAAAGCATTCAAAGTGTAGAATGAGCATTTTCAGCAATGGAACGCACTATCCATCACAGCAAAAGGCATAGTTCAACCTAAAATTATTAATCACGTAATGGACAAACAGAAACAGAATCAAACATCATCACAGCAACGGCAAACTGTAACCTGAAATTATCAATCACATACACCCATCTCTTCCAACACAAACGAGAAGTTGCACTTGCAAGGCTAACATAGACTTCACGAAACATGAACGAATCCACTATCCAACACAGCAGACACAAATAAGAAATTTTCGGTACAAGGCTAGTACAGACTAATCAAAGCTTAACCGAATGCACTAACCATCACAGTAAGCGGCAAATTTCAAGCTAATATAATCATTTACATATCCCGACTGACCTCTTCCAATACCAAGCAAGAAGTTGCAAAAGTCTGGAAGATCACAAGACTAGGTAGCTCTGCAACTGATTGATCATATTTCATGTGACAAAACTTGAACAGGATAATTCATGCAAGGAACTGCAAAGTATCACAACTCAAGCCGGTAGAGCTGTTGCAAACTGATCATAATCTAAGTTAACATGGAATATAACTTCACTGAACATGCAAAAGTACATTGGCAATGGATGATGCAATTGGGGAATTGCACATACAAAAGGTGGAATGGCAAAATGGCACACTTGGTTATCTGCGAGTTAGGTTTGGAACACATCTTAACATTGCAGGAACCTGAGATGCAGTGACCCCGGTAGACTTGCAGAACAAAAAGATCTGATGAAGGATATGTCACTGTCCTCCATGGCTGTCTAAAGTCATTGATGAGCGATTGTGAACCATGTGCATGATTCCTGTATCATCCTTGACAAGAGTCTGTGACTCTGGGCTTGCCATGTATTAACTGCGGAAGCCAGTACAAAGGGTGGTTCCAATCAACCTGCGCCAGTAATAGTGGAAGCTAAATCAATTATAAGAATGTGGGAAGGTCCTATACTACATAGGACATTCCTATAAAAGAAAGGAATGAAAGTAACTAACGCATAGGACAGCTACAGATGATTTCCTTCTTGGATTTCTGGTTACCGCCAGGGCAGTTGCCTGCAGGAAAATCTGCCTGTTTCCCAGCCTCCTTCAGGTTCCTTCCTCTTCAAACCCCCAGCAGGAACTGCATACATACCTACCTGCTCTTCTGTGAAACCTTGGGATGTGGTGGATAAGAGTTGTCTTGACGCTATGGTGGATCTCTCAACTTTGCCTTCTGCATCTATATTCCCTGGGCCTGAATTTAGGTCCAGGCTTGGTGTGCTCCATCTCCGAGGGTTGTCAGATTCATTACCATTGCTACCCTCTGGAAGACTCGCCAAGTGAGGCTTTCGATAATTGGATAAAACAGTACCAGAAGGTCCAACGAGTGGTGAAGGCATGGCATGAAAACCTGAAGCAACACTAGATGAAGAATCAGCATAGGTTGTTGACCCACCTGAAAAAGAAGTTGCCGGAAGTGGAAAATTATAACCATAGGTGAAGCCGGGATAAGGAAATGCTGCAGGAGTGAATCCCATTGGCAGAGACGATGAATTGACAGGACCTCTGAAAACATCACCAACAAAAGGGCCGCTAGGTGTCACTGGCCCCAAAGTTCTCTGGCCTCCAGAGGCTGCAACAATTGGGTAAAGCTGCTCTCTATTGGACAAGAAAGATGGCATAGCTACAGCCGGATAAGAACTACCAGGGGGGAACCATGATGATACACTTCCTAATTCATTAGTGTTCATTCTGATGTTACTAACTGGAAAAAGAAATGGCAAGCTACTAGCAGTTTTCATATTTTGGCTTCTGGTTAGAGATTCAGTAGACACTTCATCTAGTCCTGGTCCATTATTTAAATCAAAATCCCTCAACATATTGGTTTCCCTATTAGGAAATTCGGCCAATGTAGGTACTGCAGCCAAAAGTGGAACATCCTGTCGACCGGAGGTGTTTGAGAAGGACTGCCCATTTTCTGTTTCATCAATTCTATTTAAATCAAGATTAAGACCTCCAAAAATCCGTACAGGTACATTGAGATTGCTTTCTGTCCCCAGTTCAGTGCCTCTAGACTTGGAGGAGCTGCAAGTGGGCATGTCTTCAAGAACTCTTTCATCAGGTTCATTCAGATCAAAATCAAGTAGCGTATGACACTGCTTTCCAGCAGAATTAGATGATGGTGTCTCAGAAATATTGTGTATCATTTTCGTAACTTTTCGTGGTTCTGCAGGCCGAAAGGCACTTGTAGCAGCAGAGCCTTTCCACCCGGCCTCACCCTTATTCTTCATTAAGTTTTCAGGTGGCACAAAAGGCCCCTTAGCAGGTGCAGCAACTGTTATTTGAGCAGGTAAACCATTTGACATGGGAATTGTAAAAGGAGAGGGAATAGGCAAATGGGTGGCAGAGGGACTAACTGTTGCAACTGAAACAGCAGTCTCAACTTGGTGTCCATCATCCCCAATGATGCCTTCATTCAGATCAAAGTCAAGCTTAGTTGAATCTGCTGCAGGTAAGACCGCAGATGAAGTCTCTGTATGTGGTGAAAGATCCACACCAACATCTTCTACAGCCCTGGATAACAAAGAGCCTTGACGCTTTAATCCATGCTCGATTTCTAGGGTCATGCAACTTGTTGGGTCTACCTGATTGGCTAATCCCACAGGTGCACTTTCTTGAGCCTCCTCCATCATTGAATCATCAATACCTCCAGCAATGCCAGTAGAGCTTGTCGATTGCCTTGCTGATTCATCAAGTTTAGGCCGAACAGAACTATTGTTCTCGTGCTTACCATTTAATTCTGAGTCACTGCTCTCTGTTTTATCAGACTTACAAGTTCTGGACTTATCTGGTGAAATAGTTACTTTACTTTGTCGCATAGGTAGCTTCAGTTCATATGAGGTGGCAACCTCAGCCACCTCTTTAGGTGCAATACATGACTGAGATTCCTCAACAACAAACTTTTCTGATTCTTCACTGGCTGAAGCAGCGAATGTAAGCCGATGTCCATCTCGGGTTGCAATTTCTGAGGGACACACATCATTATCAATGTTTGGATGAGTGCAATCAACAGGCTTGCTTTCATCTGCTGACGTGCTTCTTTCTTCAAGTTTGCAATCCGTGTGCTGCTCCATGACTTCCCTATCAATAGCCGGTTTTTCTTCCCGCTGATAGGTTCCTTCATTATCGTGTTTCACCACATCAGCAGGTTCAGACTCAGAGAGAGTTCTTCCACCTCTTTCTTCTTCTATCTTTTTCTCAGAATTAATGCAAGAGTCTTCAGATTTACAGAAATTTGCAGCAGTAAGAGATTGTTCACCTTGGCCACCTAGCAATTTATTGTCCTGCAATGTGGCAGTAGTTTCATTGTTTCCAGGAAGGATGGTCTCATTGGAGTATGAAGCATCTTTGTTTAAGATGGAACCAGCACCCTTATCTTGCTTGCTGGCATCTGTGTCAACAGCTTCATTATAGCAAGCATGCCTCTGTGCTGCATCACCATCACTTAACATTGATTTTGGACTATGGACAACATCCCCTTCGCTTGACAATCTCAACTTGGCCTCTGTTGATACATCCTCCAATGCAGGTGAAGTTACATGCGAGACATTAGGGGAATTCAAGTCAGATTTGGAGATTTCTCCAGCTGCCACACTAGCAAGTAAATTCATCCCATTATCATCTTCAGTGGCTACAGGTGTACTAGCTTCAGAATACCTAATGCAACTTTCAATTAAGGCATTTATAGAACGAAAAGAACTTCTCATCCTGGGTTCAGCTGAGGAAATTCCCTTCTCATTTCCAGATGATGAACACATAGCTTTTGCAGACTCTACATCCTTACCAGTTTCCTTGGCACTCTTGAGGTGTGATTCGTCAGCACCAGGTGATCTGAGACCTCCAGATCCAGCTGGCTGTTCATTGGCATCATTGTTCTGCCTTGATTCTTTATTGGAATCTCTGGAAATATTAGACCAATGAGTTTCACTCCTAGATTTCACTTTACGATAACCTTGCTCATGTTTGTCTGAGACACAAGGAGATGATGCTCCATTGCCTGTAACTGTGGAGTCCTCAATTGAACCGCCAGTTGCACTTCTTTCAGGGCTTCGAACATGGCTAGGCAGCTTTACAATGAGCCTTTGCTTATTTCCATGCTCTGCGATGGGCATATCAATTGATTTTTCACTGAATATACTTGCTTGTGATGATTTTTCCTGTGTTTTAGCCCTACCAAGAGAACCAGATTTACTTAGATGAATTTCTTTCTGTGCCCCAGATATTGCTGTTCCAGAAACACCATTGCCAGATCTTCGATGATGAGATGAACTACCAGCAGCCTTAGAAACATTTACAGACCCAGGACTTGAACTTCTTGTGTGTTCCTTCTGCGAGCTTCCCACTGTCTTAGTATGATCACTTGAATATGTCTGGCTGTTGTTCTGGGATTGACTAGAACTACTGCTCCTCTCCTCCTTTACAGCAACTGATGGCAAATCTGTACTCCCAGTGTTAGCAGCAGCTTTGCAAGATGAGTCCTTCAAGCCAACACCAGAAGCTATTACTAAAGCTGATCCAACTTTCAAGGAACCTTGTGTCAATGAAGATGACTTTACAGTAGCATCTGAATGACCAGACTTGAAAGATGGTGTTTTAGATGATGAAAACTGGCTAACATGAGTCTTTGTAGCTAACTCAGTTCCAACAGTGCGCCGATTCCCTGCATGGGAAGCATCAGAAGAACCTGGTTTGACTTGCCAAACAGGTTGGTTTGACGTCACAAATTTTGCATCATTGATCTTGGTCATTTCTGCATCAACCCGTTTCTTCCATGTGTCAATTAGACCCCTAGCTTTCTTCTGTATCTCAAGGTTTTTATGGCTCCGTAAGTTATTAACAGATTTACCAATATTGCAGGTCTGCAGAGCATTAAGGTTCACCGGCAATTTTGCAAGGGCGCGAAGAAGAGACAAGAGTAATTCTTCAATTGTTTTATCACTTTCTTTGGGACTAACACCGTCACTAGTCTTAGATTTGTGAACCTCCTGAAGCCATTCATCTAAGATCAATAGGCCTCGAAGCTGAACGAACCTAATAAGGCAATCATACCGATCAGTAGCTATGATGACATCCGCAACTAGTGTCCGAACAGTTACATCCATTGTCTTCTCGGTTTTATCAAGCTGCATGAGATTCACCAATTTCTCCACTCCTTCAGAGCTTACAAGTCCACCTTTATCTGTAATTTTGACTATTTCTGCCTTTACCATATTCTCCGTTTTAAAGCTAAAACAATCGCCATCTGGTTTAGAGGAACACTCGCTCTTGATGAGCTCTGTACCATGATCAATTCTATCCTTCCTCTTTCCCTTTGAGTGAGAATGAATAGATGATCCAGCACTTCGTACACTATCAGATCCAGTTTTCAGCTGAGTGCTTGTCAGAGTATCAATTGGTTTAGGTGACCTTCCACCAGATTGTATTCCTGCATGCATTTCTGGTCGTGTTTTGCCCAAAAGCTGCTCTACTTCCTCTCTGAGATTCCTAAGATGAGGAGGCAACAATTACCAGTCAGACTAGACGATACAACAAAAGGGGAAAACAACTAATGGCACAGAGAAAAGGAATATCAGAATGGCACAAAACTCACATTGCTATTCTCTGGATCAGTTAACCACCACAAACACATGTTAGTAATGTCATATACTTAATATACAAATGAAGATATCCCAATGTCAGCTCAATGTCTATTGGGATGCGGATCCATAGAAAAAAGCATTATACAATTTGTTTTGGAAGACATAGGAATTATGCCCTTGTTGAATGCATAAAACTCTCATTTGAAGCAGCTTCAAGCAATTAAACTTATGCAAGCTTTGTCTAAGCAGCAAATAACATGCAACTCAACGTGATCTTCTTCGCTTGCAAGAAACCAAGGTATTATTTAAACAATAGGTGGTTCACTTCTTCCTTGGAGAAGAGCATGATCACCTATTCAAATATCCCATCTATCCTGCAAAGAAAGAATTTGATAAAATTAAGATGAGTTATGTGGCACCAAAGAATAGATGGATATTAGTTATCGAACCTAACTACATAAATTAAGAAGTCACCATCACTAATTAAAACGGTCAAACTACTTCCTATTTCACAATTCAAGATCTGTATTACAGATCAGAGGCAACTGTGCCTAAACAAAACACTACCAAACAGAGTTCCATCTAAAGATATGAAAAGAATTAAATAAAGCTGTAAATCATCATGCATTATTAGATGCAAATAATCTAAACAATAATGATGATTACAGGGAGAAACATTCACTACTTATGTAGCACAAAGTCTGTCTAAAATCATAGGTCGAATTGAACACACCTATTTCCCACACCCCAAACATATAACCTCTAATAAATCCTTATATATGTTTATTCACAAACTTAAAAATTCTAGTTTTCTTCCTTAAAATGAATAAAGACATACATATTGATGACCAGATGTAATGGAATTATAAATAATACAAGCAACAGAACTATTATTGAACATTGTAAGCAACCATCATGATAAATGTTTATCCGTACAGTATCCTGCCCAAATGGAATTTTAGCTAAAGTCCATCCCAACGTTAGAAAAGAAACAAAACCATAAAAATTTCAGCAAGTTTACACGGATCAAGGAAAACACAAAGGAAAATATATATATATATATATATATATATTCCATCTTCAGTACCGACAATCGCCGGGAAGGAGAGAATAAGTGCTCCGAGTCAAACTCTACAACGAACCTCTGGACACCGGGACGGGATTCAGATCCGGCCTCTGCGCGCCCCACTACCAGCGGGATCCTCGATACAGGCTCGAAAGCAGAAACCCTAATTCGGCTCGTAGGGGAATCCAACTCCGAAGCAGAAGGAGAGATCGGAAAGAAGGATCGGACACAAGGAAATGGAGGGAAATCTACTGATTGCGAGGTAGAACGGATCGGGAACAACAAATTGCGTCGAGGGTTTCGCGATCTGACGAGAGTGACGAAATGGTAGCACTTTGGGCAACGGGAGAAGTGGAAAGAAAAAGAGAGAAGAGAAAAAGAAGATGACGCCGTGCCGTTTTGTTGGATGGTAACGGCCGGTACCAGAGGTGGTGTGAGAAAAGACTAACCCGTCAAGACTCGAGCGTCAGCGTTTGCAACACCCGACCCGCTGATTTGGACCCTGCCCGATCCGAAATTCGGGTTCCATGGGTGGAGACGTGGGAGTTGGATTTGAAGACCGCTTTTGCAGATGGAACAAAATAATAAATTTATGACAAAAAGGACGAGATTACCCCTCATCGCATTTGATGTCGGCTTCATCTAATGCCCCCATCCAACATTTGTTGTTGCCTCACTCGACTCTAACCTAGTTCCAATGCCCAATGCTATCTTTTATTAGAGTTATAAATGAATCAAGTGTTCATAAATAAATTTGATATTCGATTCGATAAGAGCTCATTTATATTCGTTCAATCTGCATTAAAGTGAATTAATAAACAAACCTGAACAACTTGATAAGTTAAATAAATAAATTTGAACATATATTGTATTCAGTTTGTTAATGCTCATCAATAGTGTCATTTAAAAATTATTTATAGACTTATTTATACTCATTTATAAATAAGGATTAAAATATTAAAAATTTAAAATAAACAAACAAGTTTAATTCAAGAGCTGGATAACGTTTAAATAAATCGAACTTAAATAAATTTTAATCAAACTTGATTCAAACTTAAATCAAACTTGATTAGAAGCTTGATCCCCAATAAATAAGTCAAGTTCAAACAAAGTTCAATCTCTAAAACAAAACAAATCAAGTTTAAATAAATTTTTCAATAGCTTAGTTAATTTTAGTCTTGGCTTGATTCGACTTGATTTAATTATCTTATCAAATAAATCTGAACACTGTAAAATTTAGCTCGTTTACAATCCTACCTTTGGCGCCTAACACGTGATAACAAGCTAAACTTTCAATGCTATCCTTGTGTTGATCCTTCCAATCCAACTTTAATGTGAATATCTACACCAAAGGAGGAAATCTCTCCTTGAGAGTCTCTTTTTATCCGTTCCATTGTGAAAAAAGAGAATTAATCATGATAAATTTTTGATCTTATCAGCATCTAGACACTACAGAGATTGATCTTTGTCCACTATAATAATTCTACACCGCACTAACCATCTAATTTTGTCCGTGAAGACAACTTCAATGTCAATCTCGTTGGAAGTTCACAATGTTAAATCTACTCAAAACTATGTGGATGTATTTTGAGTCAAAGCATGTTCTTTTCTATTCAAATTTCGAATGGGTACACGGGAAAGAACTCGTACAAATCAGTACTATTCGTGCTCGCCCAAGTAAATTAGGACTAAACATGTAAAAATATAACAAATTTTAAAGAACTCGAGGGGTTAAATTGTCTTTTTCTAAAATCCAGAGGGCAAACCGTAAAAGAGCAAACACCGAGCAGCTGAACTTTAACAAAATATAATAATATAAAACAGCAAAAAGATGAGTCACTTCCACGCTTCTCTTCTCACTTTAGCGGATGAGCTACTTAGTAAAAATACGTATATATATATATTTATTTATTTATTTTAAATTTCCACCTTTTCTCTTTGTTTGTCAGAGAAAATAAGAGATTGAGAATTATCTCTTATTTTTAATCCATAGCAGAGGACCTAACAAAATCACTGTGGCACACACTCGCTTTATTAGTGTTCAGGTATAAGCCATATGGAGATCACTATTAATCAAAAATTAAAAAAAAATAATAATAAAAAATGAAAGCCTGATGACAAATTTTATGTTTTAGATTTTACAGCAATTGAGTCCGAATCTCCATCGTTGCTTCCTAGCTTTAGCCATTTTCACTGGGCTGGTGTTCCACTCCCTTTGTAGTCTGCATTTGTAGAAGTAGATACTCATGAGAGAAAAAATTTAACATATATATATATATATATAGTGTGTCAATTCTGAGAAGCTAAAATTTATGTTAATGGTGGAAACATTGAGATTCTTGTACTCCATGATTCCTGCTCAAGTATGGCATCTGCTAATGCCGATAGATACTAGGGCACCCAATATACACTTGGTGGGTTTTTCTGTTGATCAGGCACTTGACAAGAGTTTTCTCTTCGTCCTCTGTACAAGAGCAGCCATGATCTGTACAAGGCAGTCAAATTTTCCTTGGTGCATTTCAAAAGTTCAGGCTTCTATTCTTATGTATTATTAGTTCACAGAAACAGATAATGATCGACATTGCTCCAAGTGATTATTAGAATGTCGACTCAGTATCAGCTCAGTTGACAGAAATCGATATCGATTAACAAGCTCTAACTTTAGCTGTCGAATGTAATTCATTGATCCTTAGATGATTATGGTATCATACAATGCAGGTGTTAATGGTTGAATATCTATTGCAAGTCATGTACTTTCTGCAATTACAGAATAATGATCCTACGGAACATATAGAAGGAAAAAGAAAAAGTTTAGTTCTTACACTGGGAAGGCAAAGGAATGAGTACTCGTCGTGCTGCTATCGGAACGCATAGAAATGCTACCAGAGTATGGAATATGCCCTGAAGATGTTCTTGGACCAGAAACAATCAAGTCTGCACCATGACTGTGAGAGAAGGAACTTCTTGGTGGATCAGCTGTAGCATCGAGAACTGCCAATTGAGGGATAGAAAGGTTTTGAATACGTACGGATTCTTGACCATCTGTGTTTACTTTTATCTCCTTGATGGCAGCTGTCGGTTCTACTTCTGGCACAATCAGCTCCACCTCGTCGACGGGAACATCAGCCTCGCTTTCACTGTGGTCATCGAGTGTGAAATCGCAAGGACTTAGAACCTTCAAGGATTCTTGAAGGTCTGTATTGTCTCTCTGCTCCGCCCTGGCAGCTGTTGCTTCTGCTTCAGAAGCGGAATGCTCCACCAGGACATCAGGAAAACTTCCCTCAGTTTCACTGTGATTGGTACTTGTGGAATCAAAAGTAAGGTTTTGAACCTGCAATGGCTCTCGATCATCTCTAATTTCCCCTTTCTCCATGGAAGCCGCTGCTTCTGCTTCAGAAACAATAAGCTCCACCCCAGCATGAGGATTGCTTCCAGTTCCACTGAGGTCAGAACTAGTGGAATCAAAAGTCATTTCGGTGGATATAGAACATCCCTCTCTCAAGAACTCTGATGTATCGAGAAAAGGATACTTGTTGACTCCAGTGTCCGCATTGGGCTCGGGGTCAACAATGGATGAAGTTGTCATCACGGAGCATGGCTCTTCAGTTTTAGTCTGCCATACACCAATGTATAAGTTTTGATCATGTTCTGCATATTTATTGATGCTAGCTCATATGAAAGTTAAAGACCATATGTCGAAGCCAATGGACCAACCAACTAGAAAAGGAAATGATAGTCAAGGTGGAAAACAGATTGACTAATAGCAATTCTCCATAACATAAACGAGTTAAGATTGCTCGTTTGTCTTCTCTAATATCTAGAATTTAACTATCATACAAAAGCACTAAAAGCTAACGTCCTTCCAGTATCATACGCAAACAACAGAATAACTGATAGGTTACACTTACAGTTTCTTCAGCAACATACTACCCTCCAATGTCGAGAAGAAACATAAATAACTGACAAATTTGATTGTGACCATACTATGAGAAAAAACGAAAGTAGTCAATAAAGAGAAATATAATCAATATCCCTATTCTCTGGTCTCTACTTTGGGAAGGTAGTATAATTTAGTAATACTAAAACAAAACATTATTGAATCCACTTGCTCTGAGCTCCTCTTTGTAAGTTTAAAAATAGAAATAAAATAAGATTTTGTGAAATACAATACCTTCTTGATTTTCTCATGATCAATACATTGTTTATGATTGCTGCAGAAGTCCAAAGAGATTGGATCAACTTGACAGTGATCTTTGTCAGCATCTTCTTGCAAGAGCAACTCTTCTAAAGTAATATTTGGAGAAAATTTGTGATTTTTAACCTGGTCAAGTGTGCTTGTTTTCTCATCGAGTACGATTAATTTAGGAGAGTTTTGATCCCCAGTAGATTTTTTGATTGTTATTTGCTTCAAATCTTGTATGGAGTTCAGAGGACCAACTATGACTTTTCCATTTAGATCACTATTCCTATTTATTGCAGAGATATCTTTGACCTCATTATGCTCAAACAAAAAAATATTATGAGAGACTAAGCCTTCATCTAAGCAACTGTTTCTCACAACCGGGCAAACTTCAGTGTTGGAAAGATTTTTTGACTCTGGTTGTTCAAGATATGCAACAGCCTTATCCAAATATAATTTAGTATCTTCTTCAATTAAACCAGACCTATCTGGAGGACTCTTAAGCATAGCTTCAGAACTTTCAGAATTAAACTGGTTTCTTTTAGTTGAAGCTTCGTCATCCATGACCATATCCAACGAAGGATCTACATATCCACTCTCTTTTTCTGGAAAAGGTGATGCATGATCATTTTTTCTTCACATGTAGCCTTATTTTCAAACTGGAACAAATTCAACTGGTTGTCATTTTGTCTCAGGACTTCCATCATAAGCACATGATCTGCCAAAATATGCCAAAGGGGTTACACACCATATGCCATTTGAGTAAAGATCTAAAGTCCAAAGGCAGAAGCAGGGCCGAGTAATAAAAATAAAAAGTACTACATAAATACTTTAAGAATGATTATAGATTACCACACCAAACAAACAAACTGAATTCCGACATAGTTTACAATCAAGAAGAATATAATACCTTTTTAGTACCAATAGAAACTCTACAACTTAAATTAATAGTAAAGGAAATCTTAATGTGGTTCCTGGATTATGTATCTATGCCAAATCTTAACGTCTCACTCAGAGAGAGCTGTTTTCCAAGAGGAAATATTTGTTGATGATATTTAAGGCGTTTGGGCAAAGTATACATTCCTTGATGCAAAATAATCCTGTTGACAGAGGATGTCCCTCCATAACTCATTATTGGAGAAGTCTGCAAAGAAAAAACAAAAACATGTAGCAAAAGATACAAAATTGGATGAGTGCGAAGAATCAATTCCTTCAAAGAGGTAGGTGTCTGGCGTGAAGAAAATTTTATTAGCAACATTGACATGCTAGTTCCTAACGGTATTAAGTCTAATTACTAATACGGGTTGGTTAACAAAAGAGTTGGTAGTTTTGCAGATGATTCACCATTAGCAAAGCCAAAAGAGTCCAGACTTCAGAGAAAAAATTCAATGAAAAGGTGTCTTTTTTACACTAAACAACTTTTGAAAATCCCAATATTTAGAAATTCACAAAGATCTAGACTTTATATGAGCTAGATTAGCATAGGCCACAGAGGTCGTGAAAAAGAAACTAAAACAATAGAGATTTGTAAATACATACCTCAACATTTCCTGTTTTATCTCCTCCAGAACTAGAGATCAACTAAGCTAAAAGATATGAACACCTATGCCAATTACTAACCACATTGCTGCGACTTTAGATATCTTAGAGGGGGATATAAAAAGGAAGTCCATTTTGTGGCTGATGGTTCTATCTACATCACAGCAAACCAACTTTGTGGGAGCCATGAGGTTCTGTTGATGGTGCTGGTAATGAAGAGAGAGAGAATATAATTTGATTAATCCATTGGAAGGTGGAGGGGTCTGGCATCGCATTTAAAGTCAACTAACACAGCGAGAGGGAGAAAGAGGCAGGTGGATGACAAATAAAAAATGACAAAATATATAAACACGATGCATTTAGCAGTTAGACAGCAAACGTGACAGATCTGGACATTGATATCTAATTTCCTCCTACTTTGAGATGGGAATTTGAAACTAGGGTTAGGGTTTAATTGTCGAAAGCGACAGTTGGGTAACACTTTTAAGTGGGAAGAAAAATCAAATTGTTAATCCCAAATCGAAAATTCATCTATGATTTCGATTTCAATTTACCTATCCAATCCAGAAGAGCAAATTCACCCTAAAAAAAGAGTAACTTTGCGAAAACAAAAGGATAATTCCCGAGTTCAACTTCACAGAGGTCTTATTTCGGGCAAGATCTAAACATTCCACGGCACAACAAAAAGAAAATTATAGGTATTAACTCTAAAGGAAAAAAAAAACAAATATCACAAACAGACAACGAAGAAAAGAACAAATCCAACGGGAAATAAAAAAGGAGACGAAGAGTTTCAACAGGTTCTGAGTTAAAAAAATGAACTTCGCTCGCATCTACTCACTCAACCAAATAACACTCAGAAATTAAAACGAACGAGAGAAACGGCTCTCGAGACACGATAACCAAGTCAAAGCATCCACTTCGTACCTTATTTTGCTCTCCACGGAATCGAGATCGTCTCGAGGACGAGCTCCAATCGAAATGGAGAAGCCTGCCGCCGATCGGAAGGAGGAAGAGTGAGAATTCTCGGGCAAAAAAGTTGTCATCTTTCGGGGGGAAAGCAAACTATTTAGAGCAGCAGGCTTTGCCCTTTGTATTCAATGCTTCGCAATTAAATATATTTAATAATTGGAGTCCCCAAAGCTAAAGCGGATCCTTTCCAAGATAAATTGCATAAAATTGTCCTAGTTTATATATTTATCTATTTACTCAAAAAAGAAAACCTTTAAATAATAGAGATAAAAATTAAAATTATTATGAAAAAAACTATTATATTTATTCTACAAGTAAATATTTATCGAGTACTAGAATTTAAATTGAATATTTATTTATGTTTACTATTGCAAATATTCTTATAAGTGAAAAAATAAATAAATCTCTGTCGTACTTTGATGATCTTCACTACGTTCAACTGGTAATGCTTAATTCGATAAATTAGTAAAATGTGTATAATAATTATATTATTGTTAATTAAGTTTTTGTATATTACCTCTCTCTTTCTCACAGTGAATTGGGGGCATTAATTATCGTATTAAGTGTAGAGATTAAATAATTAATTATAATCCCGTACCTCGACGTGGAATCCAACGTAGTAAACGGGCCACCGCGTCTCGACTCGCTCCGTTCCCACATCAGTGTTTAGTCGCCCGATTCCACCGAGTCACGGCCCACCGTTGACACCCTTATGTTCTGTTCTATGGAAAAGCCGTCTTTCTTCCGCTGCCGCCTCCGCCGCAATAAAACCCTAATCCCGCCTCCTGCCGCCGTCCGTCGATCCACGCGATGGTCCGCGCATACAAGCACGACCACATCTACCGGCACCCCTGGGACCGTGTGACGACTGCAGCGTGGCGCAAGTTCACGGATCCGGACACTCCCAACTTCCTGTCCCACGTCGTCGACGTCCACACGCTCCACCGCCGCCTTGACCCCGCCGCCGGCCGGCTCCACGCCACCCGCTCCATCACCGTGCGATCGCCGCCGCTCCCCTTCATCCTCCGCCGGATCCTCGGCCAGGAGGCCGTGGTGTGCCACTGCGTCGAGACCACCGTGGTGGACGCGCGCGATCGGTCCATGGAGATCGTGATCCGCAACGCTAGCCTACGTGGCCTGATCGAGGTGGAGGAGCGGTCCACCTACCGGCCGCATCCCGAGCGGCCGGAGGGGTGGACCGCCTTCCAGCAGAAGACCAGCATCCGCTGCAAGCCGCTCTCTGCGCTTGCAGCCGTGGCCGAGAAGGTGGAGCAGCGTTGTGCCGAGAGGTTCATGCAGAACAGCGCCAAGGGGAGGGAGTTCGTCGAGCGGATCTGCAAGTACCTTGAGGCCGACGCCGCTGCCTCCAAAATTTCTTGCTGATCGCCAAAAGGTTAGGATTTTTCCTCTTCCTGACGTCAATTTGGACCCATGGAATAAGATCATGCTGTTGTTGTTCTTGTCTCTGTGTTAATCTTTGCCGGGTTGTATTGCTGTAACCTCTTTGACAATTGTTTGTTTACTGAAGCATTCGAAGCCAGTGCCATCATTGATTCGATTGATCGACGATGTTCTTGCTTCTACTTTTGTTAATTTATTTGGATATCTATGCAACTGATTCGATGTTAACAATTCTAAGAATTATCAAAAAGAGATCTTGCAAGACTAGAATATGTTTTCAGAGGTTCTTATTGAATACACAACTAACTTCCTATTGTTATAGTTATCAACTGATTCGATGTTCTTGCTTCTACTTTTGTTAATTTATTTGGATATCTATGCAACTGATTCGATGTTAACAATTCTAAGAATTATCAAAAAGAGATCTTGCAAGACTAGAATATGTTTTCAGAGGTTCTTATTGAATACACAACTAACTTCCTATTGTTATAGTTATCAACTGATTCGATGTTCTTGTTTCTACTTTCGTATGTTCCTATTGAATACATAGCAAAGTTTCTTGAATGATACGACGTTAGAGCTCAAGCTGACCTAAATTAGTAGGAATTTGCACAATTGCTCTTATAATCCTGCATGTTCACCATCGTTTCATTTTTATGTCAGAAGCATAGATTGCTTATGCCCTGCATAGGCATTTGCTCAATTTTAACCAAACAAACAAACATTCACCATATTGTTTGACTTGCTTGGCTTTTCTCCAAGTTCCCATTTATTCAAATAGTTAAGGTTCTTATGTATAATTTTTTGTAATGTGGATTCTTTAGATAACAAATAAGAATGACTTTCTATGCATTGATTTTGTTGGTTAATTTGATATCATATATTGTTTGCTAAATATATTGGATTATTGTAAATACGAGTGTTGTTAAATGGTTAATACAGCATTTACATATCACACGAACATTATTTTGCAACACAACCACGAATCGCTATATCCAGTTTTTGTTAACTTTGGCATGCGCACTGATCAAATCTGAGAATGAAGTAATTTGCATATTTTGTTAGAGATAGGGGATAGGAGATAATGGAGAAGCTGAACTGACAACTTGGTATTATCAGGTCATCTGAAACCATAAATCTTCCAACTAAGTTTGCCTTTCAAAAACAAGCAAGCTTCATTGACAATCTTTAAGTTTTATCATGAAGATGAATTTAAAGATTTGTGGTCTCATTGACTGTGGTAGCATATAATTTTGATAGATGGTCCACCTTAGCGCCATTCGGTTTTCCTCGGGTGGCAAGTTAATGTGCAATTCTATGATAAACTCACTTTCTTCTACCTCGGAAAGTTGGAGGGACCTCTACAAAAAATGTAGAACCGTCACATTAGCGGTTCCCCACCGCTGCCCCTACGTGTGGAGGGGATAAATCAAATGTCAGGTGGCTAGTGCAGAAATGCAGAATCATCGATAGCCTGGTTGTCACCTCCAGGAATCGATCTCTTGCCCTTTCAAGCCTTAACACGGCTGCGCTAGCTATCTAGATTTGTCCTGGGAGCTAGTTGGAGGGACCTCTACGTTTGGATGGCAGATTGTTAGATCCTACAATTTAGGTGATTTTTAGATCTGTTAGAGTTGCTAATGGAAATACTTTAGAAAACATTGTCATCGCTGCCACAAGAATACAAACATTGTAAATCAAATACATAAACCATCGTTTAAAGCTAAGATGAAATACATAATCCTAACCTACTTTAGATGGAACTACAAATTCATAATGATGTGTCTGAGAGAAGCTGGAGGAGGAGGAACCGGTTAGGAGAATAGGGAGAAGAACAAGAGAAGGCAACTTGATTCACTTTCACCATCGCAGATAATACATTATATATTATAGAAATCCTTTTGTGATGGCAAAAAAAAAAAAAAAAAACATTCCATTGAAGATGTCAGTAGGGCAAAAGCTTTGCATTTCACAGAAAACTGCATAGTCATTGTATTTTGCATCTTCTTTTACTTCGTTTATAAAATCAATGTTAATCGTTTTGCTTAATGTTCAACGAAGAGAGCACTATTTGGATGCTTGTTTCAGTGTAGGGGTGGCCTTCATAGTTGTGTAATGTATTGTTGCTCGATTTGTCATTGCAAACGATAAATTTAAGCTGCTTTAAAACTCGATGGCAGTTTTTTTTTTTAATTTCATAAATTGAAAATAATAAATAAAAAAATCTGTTCGATTTGTGTTTCTATTGCTCAATCGACAGATGGAGGCTGTCGAACTCGAACGTATTTTAATTGTATTCTGTTATTCAAATATATATAATGATGATTGGTTTTAAAATGTTAAAAATAGTGAGAAATATTAGAGGAAAATTAAATTAAATGACACGATTAAAACTAATTCTCGTGTAATTTACATGTATTTTTAAAATGTACTAATCAGAAATAATAAATTTTTTACATGAATATATATTAGAGATTTTTTTAAAGGATAATTGCTCCTCTTCTTTTTGTTTTTTTTTAAATTTCATAATTCTAAAATATTCAAATAAACGTATAATGCATCGGGAAGTTATATGAAACAATAAGGGGGCGTTTGGTAGAGAGAAAATTTTTTATTTTTTGTTTTTATTTTCTAAGAAAATGCGTTTGATTGACATTTTTCATCTCCGTTTTCTGAGAAAGAATTTTTTGGAAAACTGAAAAACAGAAAAAAAATTGTTTTCTATTTTCCAGAAAATAGAAAATGAGAATGATGTCAAACACCCCCTAAGTTTATCTACTTTTTCATTTTTGATCCTTGCTATACGAAAGTTATTATGAAAACGTGGCACCATATATCCAAGTTTTGGTCCAATTAATTCTGGAATGGTCATCTGAGTAAATCGAGAATTATTTACAGTGGACAATCTAACGATTCAATATCCACAGATTATCACTCTATTTGGAAAAAAAATTCTCACAAATATGTCGAAGATGAGGATCGATCTTTGATACTTTGATTTTACATCGTTGATACTCTGTCGTTGCGCCATAACTCCGAGGACGATTTCGCCCCTTTATTTCTTTGAACAATAGGATGCGAGGGAACAAATTTAAGTGTACTTATGCAAACAAAGAGCTCAGATCGAAGTTCTCTTAATGAAAATGCCCATGCATTGCGGGACGAAGCTTTGACAATGTTGTTAAGCAAAAGAAGTATTATGGTACGGCTTGCAAAGTTTGAAGGGTAAAACTATATTTGTATATATGTTGAGGGTGGAAAGTGAAATTTTCTCCAATTGTAAATTGTCGTCGGACCGTAATGCCCTGGTAAAGTTTAATCTTATTTGGGCACAAATTTTGGGCCAGGCCACAGATCCACCTATGCCGTCGCGAGAGGGTGGTCTCGTAATAAACATGAAGTCCTGGTGCGTTTGTGAAACCGCGATTCGATCTATAATAGGGCTTCTAGGGTTTCGTCTGCTCTGATCGCGCGCTTGAGATCGATTTGGGAGAAAGGAGAGCGGCGGCGGCTTAGCGACGATGGTGGAGAAGGGAAGCAAAGGGAGGAAGGAGGAGGTGGTCGCTAGGGAGTACACCATTAACCTCCACAAGCGCCTTCATGGATGGTATTCACCTCGACTATGAATCACACTTGATCTATCTTTGATTTGTTTTTCCAGGGCTCTTTGCCTAGGTCTCTCGATTTGATGTATGACATGCTGGATTACTGTATCTCATTTTTTGTCTTGCATAGTAGCTGTCTCTGGTAGTCTAGCGTTCATAATGTAGAATTTCTAAATCCTTTTTTTTTTTTTCCAGTTGAGCTCCTTGTGTTGTCTGGTTTATGACAATTGTTTCTTGTTCTGTTGTTTGGATCACGCATGCTGAAGTAGCTATTGGTTATTACTTGCTGTTTTCCCCCGTTTTACATTTCGTAGTTTGTGATTGAAGTTTGCACGATCAGAGAGGTGGTGAACTATGCATTTATACGAGACTATTGGTTATTACTTTCAGTTTTTTTTCCCCTCCGTTTCACATTTTAGAGTTTATCGTTGAAGTTTGTGCTATCAGAGAGGTTGTGAATTTTGCACTTAGATACGAATGGAGTTCTATAGCTGTAAAGGATGCTTCTTTAGCTTGTTAGATGCTATGTTTTATCCAGGAGTCTCTCATTTAAATTTCGTTTCAACCTCCTAGTAAAATGTGCCTGCTGATAAAGATCCAACGCATGAGGTGATTTCAACTCTTTATGACCAAATTAGGTTCTTAAAAGTAATTCATGGTATCTGCACAAAAGATTTTAGCTTATCTCATTGCAAACCAATCCAAGAAGCTAAATAGTCAATTCTGATATATGAAGATTTTTGTGGAAACTGTGCGACATCCATTTTTTTCTAATGGATCGTACCTATCCCTGTATGGCGTGTTTTAGTTGCCTGCTTATAAGAATGATTTGTATCAACAAGAGTAACAGTACAAGTTTCAGGGATGTTTGAGAAACACATTAACCTCTCAATTTAAATATGTACTTTGCTATACCCTTAGATGAATGACTTCTTTATGAAAATCAAGTCTTTGCCAGTCACAACGATGCCTTTTGACCTTGTATGTGATCAAATTTTGTTGCTTTCCAATACACAGTTTTTCGCTATGAGTATAGTTTGTCACTTTAGGTGGTTGTGATTTGCACTCTGAGTTTGATCAGCAAGTTACCTGTATTATCCAATAATACAGTTTTGTGTCGCTCTTTATTTTGTTCTTTTGTTAAAAGTAAGATGTTTCAGACTGATTCACTGTACCAATGGAAGTTTTCTATTTTTTTGAAGCATTTTGACAAATGAGAATTATGTGTTTGTATGAACTGGAGAAATATTTGTGCTCTCATATTAAAGAGATGGAAGCTTATCATATTGTTTTTAGGTCAGTTTGTATCCTAAGACTGAATATTCATATCATAATATTAAATATACGATTCACCGAACCACTTGCTGCTCGGATTCATGTGTAATTATGCCTTGCCCATTTCTGTGTATTGTCGAACCTAAATTCCGCTATGAATTTGCGACATACTTCTAATTCCAGTTTGTCTTGAGCAGCACATTCAAGAAGAAGGCCCCCAAGGCCATCAAGGAGATCAGGAAGTTCGCCCAGAAGGCAATGGGGACAACAGACGTGAGAGTCGATGTGAAGCTGAACAAGCACATCTGGAGCAGGGGAGTCCGCAGCGTGCCAAGGCGCATTCGGGTGCGTATCGCGCGCAAAAGGAACGAAGAGGAGGACGCCAAAGAAGAACTCTACTCTTTGGTTACCGTAGCTGATATCCCCCCGGAAGGCCTCAAGGGTCTGGGCACCAAGGTCGTCGATGAAGCTGATTGATTTGCTCTGTCGGTCAAAAGTAGCATTTTATGTTCGTTTCTTGATGTTCTAGACTCGGTAGTTAATTTGTTGTGTCCTCGAGCAACTTTCGTATTTATGCTTCTTATGTCGATGCACTATAAATTTAGCGTGGCTTGATATTTCTTTTTTAATTGATGAAATTGTTAATGTGTTCTTACATGTTACCCGGTTGAATTCGAAGTCATTATAAAATGTCTTCAAACAAATAAGGTAGCAACAATTGTTGACGTTTATTTAGAATTTACTTAAGATTTTAGGTGGCAAGGATTCATACACTAATTAACTTTGTCAACTTGTGGATGTGTCTTCTAACAAATAATTGCATCAAAAGGCTATTCGTTTGTTTCTAACTTGAATCATTGATTGAAACAGTAGAGAATTTTTGAATCTGAATTTGATTAAAACAGTAGAGAATTTTTG
Source organism: Wurfbainia villosa (assembly GCA_025175895.1). Lineage (NCBI taxonomy): Eukaryota > Viridiplantae > Streptophyta > Magnoliopsida > Zingiberales > Zingiberaceae > Wurfbainia > Wurfbainia villosa. The sequence continues at coordinate 44,013,066 of CM045991.1, read as the reverse complement.
AATCTGAATGAAAATATTTAATTCCGTGTCGAAATGTAATAGTAATTTTTATGCTGTTAAGTCGAAATGTCTTCCAACAAATAATGAACCTTAATATAATTGTACTTGTTTGAATTTTTAATTTTTTATTAAAGATGAATTTTGGTGCAATAATATTATTATTTTTTGTGATATATAGGTCATTATTATTTTTTTATTAAAGATGAATTTTGATGTAATGATATTATTATTTTTTGTGATATATAGGTCATTATTATTTTTTTATTAAAGATGAATTTTGGTGTAATGATATTATTATTTTTTGTGATATATAGGTTATTATTATTTGCAACGAATTTGAATTTTAAAAATAAATAGAATAAAATTATGGATAATAATTTTATTTTTTTGAAATTTTACCTGGCAGGAGCTTGTCTTTAACATTGATTTAATTATGACTCCGTGGATGAATTTGATATTTAGAAAAATAATAATAATAATTTTGTTTTAATTTTTTGTTGGAATTTATTAGTAAATGTAATATCCAATAATGAATTTTCAATTTTTAATAAGTGTATCATATATTTTTATATAATCTAGCAAAATATCTAATGTATAAATTTTATTGTGCCCCTAGGAAAGTACTTGGAGAACAAGTATTACCCGATTGATCAGCGAAAAGAATTTTAAAAATTCAAGGGTGCATACTAATAAAATCCTGGCCCACGTAATATTCATACCCTCCTTCGGATCCAGTCCCCAGATGCCACGCAAAGCGAGCGAGGGGTTCGATCACTGGGATCCGAATCCTCCAGAGTGCGGCGACCTCAAAGCTCCGATCCCTTTCTTCTCCTTAGAAATCAATCGCTTGCTTCCTCGATGTGATCTGTCCAACGGGCCAGGTATCGATCTTCCTTTTCTCTCGTCTTCTCCTTTCTCCTGTAGCCTCAGATTTGTGCTATCGTCTTGCTCCCTTCGTAATTTTCTCAATTCTTGCGTCCATTTGGGATTCGCCCCTGCTCAATTGTGCTGGTTTCATGTTTTGTTGGGACTGCATCAATTTTAATAAGAAGATTAGTTAAAGATATGTTTTGCTTTTCCTAGCAGAGGAACCATTTTTTGGAGTCTTAATTGGTGGGTATGGGATGCCTTATCCTAAATTCTCTATGAGCTATGTAGTTTACACCGTACTGCACAATATATGTGATCGTTACAAATATGCCTCAAGCTTTGCTACTTTTGACGAGTCTATCCTCATGTTAATTCTGATGATCTATCCTAACCTCTTTAATCTGATGTGTCTGTCATCTAATTTCAGATGGCTATTGATATGGCACTTTAACAGATTTTCTTAACTCAATGGCCATGTAACGCATGACACATAAATTTGGTATGTTTCTCTTTCTATTCAATTCAAATATTACTTTCTTTAGTTTATTTTTCTTGTCACTCTTAGTTAATGATAAATGAAATACTGTTAAATTAACTTTAAAAAAGAAGTCATTAAAATACAATCTGGTTTAATCAAATTTCTCATACTTGAAGATATTATGTTAATATTGAATAGTAAATGAATGATAAATTCAATGGAGAGAATTTGTTAAAGGTGATTGGTTAAGTGGAATTGTTTTTCAATTAATTCTATATTGCATTTCGGATGGGCACTCAAGTTCACAGTAAAAATATTATTCATATATTTCAGAATGGCTGGTCTGGAATATAAACATTGAATTTGGAATTATTTCAATAAAATAATTTTATCAGGTCCTTTTTCCTTTTTGTTGAGAAATTGACAAATTTTCTTCTCTTGTGATTAGATATAAGCCTCTGTACGTGCACATATAATGCCTTGGATTGTGCTGAGAAAACAATTTTGAAGTATGAGATACATGGTTACATGTTGGTGGCACCATTACTGTACAAACTAAAGCACCTTTGTGATATTAGTCTTCCAACTATGTAAATCATTGTCTGTCCGCGTAGTCTTGAGTTGTACATGTTTGGCTACATGATGCCTTCGTGGCTAAGCAGATCCCAATCCTCTAGTCTATACTCTCAGACTAGCTTGTTTCAACAAAGAAAAACAGCTGTGTCCTTGTACAAGGCATCTCTTTCTTCCTCTCTCGGTTCTAAAAGATACAGATGTAGGCATCCTGTTTTATTACTTTCCAATCATGAAGAAAGATCCAACGAGCAATCCATGGATACCTCAATGCATTTGTCTAGGCAGCAATTTCATATTGGGCTAACAACAAGGTGTCGGAGAATGAGGTTGAGCATCTCTCTTCCATCCTTTGAAAGGTTCTCAAGGGTCACATGGAATAATCGTCAGATTGCATGGGGAGTAGGAGGTGTTTCTCTAGGACTCTATTTGTCATTTACAACTTTCGGGCCTGCCTATGCTGAAGCTTCAATGGGAAGAACTAGTGGGAATGATTCAAGTGCTAACTCTTATGGGAAAAATGTTTATACAAATTACTCTATAACCGGTAAGAAACTTTAAATGTGTTTTAAGATCAATTATTGATTCATGTTTACTGTAGAGAAACTGCCACCAAGATCCTAATCTATGCAAATTGGCCACTCTTTTAGGTATCCCAGGAGATGGACGATGCTTATTCCGCTCGGTGGTGCATGGAGCATGTCTCAGATCTGGCAAGCCGCTACCTGATGAAAAACTTCAGAGAGAATTAGCAGATGATTTGAGGGAGAAAGTGAGTTCATTGCTTTCGTAACTAACAATCTGCTTTGTCATTTTATAAAATATTTGCTTGGCTTATTTTTTTTCTTTTCAGTACATCTACTTCTAATGAATATTTTACAAACTTTTTACGATTGATTAACTGGTCAGGTTGCAGATGAATTTGTTAAGAGGCGGGCAGAGACAGAATGGTGAGTCAATTTTTCTAAGGAAAATATGACTTTGTACGTAATTTGAAACTCTGCATTTCATCATGGAGTCTCAGTAACTTTTTACTAGCGATAACAAGCTTGGCTTTTGAAGAACTTCAAGAAAATGTTATCATAAATATCATTTATGCCTTAGCAGTGTTATTGCAGGTTTGTTGAAGGTGACTTCGATACCTATGTCTCTCAAATTAGGAAACCATATGTGTGGGGAGGCGAGCCTGAGTTGTTCATGGCATCACATGTTCTTCAGTAAGTACCTTATTTTATGTCATTCTGGATTCCACGGAGAATAAATGCTTAGGATTTTTGGTGATGACTCAGAAACTTGGTTATAGCTGGGAAATGTATGGTTCATTGGTTCAATGAATCTTTGAGCTAACTAATATCCTTTGAAATAAATTTAACTGGATCTGTTGCCAAATCAGTGTAGTTGTAGTATTGTGAACCAGCCAAGTTGAGCTAAGTTCGACTATTTCAAGCTTGTTTATTACACGAAGCTCTCTGCAACCAAAAATTAAGGTTCTTAGTAGGGATGACGATACACGTAGAAGAAAGTAGGAAGAGACATGTCCTTCATTTCATCACCGAGGGAAATACTAGAAAATGGAGGCTCTATGTGCCTTTTCTTCTTCATTAATTTGAAGAAACTGATACAAAAATGCTCTTTTATGCATTCCTGATCAAATTTATTCGACAATTGTCTTCCAAATCCAGAGAGACCTTGGCATTGGTCTTATTAGATTGACTATTAAGGTTCTTAGTAGGGATGAGGATACATGTAGAAGAAAGTAGGAAGAGACATGCCCTTCATTTCATCACCCAGGGAAATACTAGAAAATGGAGGCTCTATGTGCCTTTTCTGTTGGATCGATTTGAGCGCTAGAGGGGGGGGGTGAATAGCGATAAGAAAAAAACTTTTCGTAATCGTTCGAATTGGCACGAGTAAACGCAGCGGAAAGATAGCAATAAATAAATAAAAACACGAGGGGTTTTTACTTGGTTCGTAGCCTACGGCTACTACTCCAAGGCCCTAATGGTCCTTGACCACGCACGGAGGGCAAATATTAAACGAACTCCTTCTCGATAGAGATAGGAGTTAAGCGAATACAAAAACTCAATAAAGATTCAAGGTAGAGGGACACTCCCCCTCTCCTTGATATGATTTAAAGCTTGAAAATAAAGACAACTTATACAAAATTAAAGATTATACCGACAACTTCAAGGATTGGAGGTTGAAGCTTTAGTCGTCGTCTCCTCAGCTCCGTAGGGATGTCGGAGAGTCGGAGCGTATCGGAAGCACTTGGAAGCTTTTGAATTGATGAAAAACCCTAGGTTTGGCCCTCCTTTTATAGCCTTTAAGCCCCTCAACGAATGGGTCTTCAACCAATCACAAATGGGCACAAAACTCCTTGAAAAATGGTGATAAAGCTTGACTCTCGAGGCTGATTTTTGACCACCGGTTGAACTGGCCGGCTTGAATCGCCACGGCTGAATCGCCGTTGAATCGCCGCCGGTTGAACTGGCCGTTGAATCGGCAGCCACGATTTTTGACTAAAAAGGAGTTTAGCTCAAAATACAAGTGAATTCGACGGCCACTTGCGCGTCCGATTCAACATATAGACCTTCCATGGGAAGTCTTGGGTTGATCGCCGCCAAGGACGCCCCCGTGACAAAGGACACGACCTCACTTACGCTGCACACACGAGCTTACCTCGATACTTACTTGTCGCTTCGGCCTTCCACTCGATTCCTTCACCTCCTCCAAGTAACTCGAGTGTCGCCTGACCACCGCGGCTTCTCCGGTGTCGCTAGCCTTCACCCAAAGATTTGAGACTTTTCTCGCACACTTGATTTAGCTCGTGAGATAACAATATAAGCTTAACTTTGTATCGCGCTATAATCAAAACATAGGTTCGACTTAGGTGCCCACGCACCAACAATCTCCCCTTTGATTTACGGCAAACCCACATACAAAGTTAAGCAAGCATGAAGAATAATAATGTGCATGAGAAAAAATGAAGATTAAGTCGAGTAGTAAGGATTTTCTTCAAGTACTCCCTCGAGGAAACCTTCCTCGACCGAGGGTGAGTCTCAAGAAAGACCTTAATCCTCCCCTCGAGGGTTGCTTTAAGTAATTAACATTACTTAAAATTAGCTTTAGTAAAACGCTTTAAAATTAGCTTTAGTAAAACGCTTTAGTTAAGCCCTTTCTCCCTTAAGTAAAACACTAACGACATAAATAAGTTAAGAATTCTCTTAACTCGCCTTTGTCAAAAGTTAAATAAGTTCTCAAAACCTAAAGTTAACTTTGGTTTAAATGAAGTAAGAGTTAAGTTAAGAGAATTTTCTCAAATTTGAAAAAATTCAATTCCCTTAACTTTGGGCCTTTTCTCCCCTTTCACAGATATCAAAAAAGAGTAAGTGGAAATCAAAATAATTGCTAAATTTAAAGTCCAAGCATGTTCCACATTTTTTATTAAAAAATAGTATATCAAAATAAGCTCATCTATGAAATGTCGACTCATATTTGGCTTGATTGATATGAAGGATCAACCACCCCGGTCTGAGCCTGCTAGTATGTATGATTATACTCCATGGTTCATAGCGATGCACTAGCTCTACATCTGGAACCAGGAGTAAGGTCCTAACATCTCACGCCCATCTACGTGGCTAAGTACACAAACACATTAGTCCTATGTGTTGTGAGATGTATTGGCTCCTTAAATCTATAGGTGCATGATATCTAAGGTATGACTTATGCTAGTTTCATGAAAAAGTAAGAAATAGTAGTAATATAATTGCAAACCTATTCTATTACGCATGCCTAATTTTCGTCTCAAGAGACTAAATTCCGGGTAGTGGTTTAGTAAATATACGCTAGGTTAGACTGAGTCAACATATTCGAGTTGTATGGAGCCGTTGGCTACATGTTCTCGAACGAAATGGTGTTTTACCTCTATATGCTTTGTTCTTGAATGGCGTATAGGGTTCTTAGTTAGATTTATCGAACTTATGTTGTCTACAAAATTTTAGTTTTGGTGAAGTCCAACCTAAAGTCTCGGAGAGTGTGCTTCATCCAAAGAAGCCGAGTTACACACTCACCCATCGCAACGTATTCGGCCGGTGGTAGATAAGGCAACACAATGTTGCTTCTCGCGCTAACTCACTAGACTTGAGCCGAGTAGTTGACAACAACCACTCGTGCTCTTTCTATCGAGTTTACTACCGGCGTAATCCGAATCGGAGTAGCCGATTAGTTCGAACTCCGTAGATCTAGGGTACCAAATACCAACGTTAAGTGTACCCTTAAGATATCTAAGGATACGCTTAACTAGGGTTAGGTGAGACTCCTTAGCACGAGTTTGAAACTGGCGATACTTCTGCGAATAGGATGTCGGGTCGACTCGCAGTTAAGTATAGGAGACTTCCTATCGCGCTCCTATAGTACTTTAAGTCAATGGACTTACTTTCTAGGTCTTCTCCTATGTTAACATTAATCGCCATTGGGGTGTTTATTATCTTAGCGTCTTGCATTCCAAATCTTTTAATTAACTCCTTAGTGTATTTTTGTTGATATAGGTATATACCATCCTTAGTTTGTTTAATTTGTAGACCTAAAAAGAAACTTAACGCGCCTACTAAGTTCATTTCAAACTCACTTTCCATGAGTGAAACGAACTCGTTTAGTGAGGCTGAGTTAGAGGTTCCAAAAATTATATCGTCTACGTAAATTTGAGCTATGAATATTTCTTTACCTAAGGTTTTTACGAAGAGAGTTGGGTCAACTAAGCCTTGGTTAAACCCTTTTGACTTGAGATGGATTGAAAGTCTCTCGTACCAAGCTCGCTAATTGGGGTTGTCGGGGGTTTTGTAGGTTCGTGTCCTTCATCAAATACTACATTGATAGTCTCCTCGACTCTAAGGGTGTCGTGGTTATATACTCTATAAGCTCGGCTTGTAGTCGAGTATCCTAGAAATATTCCGGTCATGGTTTTGGATGTAAATTTCCCTAGGTAATCCTTAGTGTTTAGAATATGTACCTTACACCCAAATACCCTAAAGTACTTGATGTTAGGTATTTTATCGTGATAAATCTCATACGAGGTCTTAAGGTGCCTCTTTACCATAAGGATCCTATTCTGGACATAGCAAGCCGTGCTAACGGCTTCTGCCCAAAACCTATCAGGTAGGTTATATTCGTTTAACATGGTCCTAGCGGCTTCTTGTAGAGTTCGGTTTTTCCGCTCCACTAGGCCATTTTGTTGAGGGGTCCTAGGGCAAGAGAATTCATGGTGGTATCCGTTTAGGTTACAGAAGTCGGTGAACCTTTGATTTTCGAATTCACCACCATGATCGCTTCTAAGTCTTTTAACCTTATGGTCTTTTTGATTCTCGATTAATTTGAATAGATTGATTAATTGATCTAGGGTATCATTTTTATGTTTGATGAACCTAACCTGTAAACTCGAGTAGTCGCCAATTATACAAGCAATATCGACTTTTATTAAGTGACTTGGCTCCATGTGAATCGAATAGATCCATACGAGGAGCTCAAGTACACTGAGGTCGTTCTTAGTTAGTTAACTTGTGTGTCCTAGGTTGTTTTCCTTGTTACAAGCATTCTGATTTTATTAACAGTTGTTGAGGTTGGGTAAACCTCCGACTAGCCACTCGACTCATCTTGTGGGACGAGTCTTGGTGCGATGGCCGTTCGTCGTGCCCTGACCATGATTCCTCTTCCCGTGTCGTAAGACATTTGGTCCGAGGATTTGATTAAGTTCATCAGTATAAATGTTATTTGTCCTAGTTCCTTTGAGTATTGTTTTGTTCATTTGTTTAATTACACATTCATTTTCTAAAAATACAACCTTATAGTTATTGTCACTGATTGGCTTAAGCGAGTTATATTCAAAATTCTCTACAAGTAATACATTTTTAATAACAAAATTCGAGTTAAGCTCGATATCATCACGATCAGATGATTTTGAGCTTGCTTATTCCCAAAGGCTACCGATCCTTGTCGTTTGAATCGAAGCTTTGTGAATTTGAGTTGATCCCCTCGTGTCGGAGGAAGCATCGCCCAACATCCATTGATCCTACACACACAAGGTGGTTGGATTGGATGTTAGATTTTTATTTTTAAATTGGTTGTAAGTTGTTAAACCTAGGTCATCTCAAAGTCTATATGATCAAGCATGTTATACTTATGTGTTTTTGTGAGATGACTCTGATTAAATTTATTAAGTGGATTTAGGTTTAAGTGATTTTATGTTGAGATGATTTTCAATTAAATTGATTAAGTGGATTTAGGTTCAAGTAATTAGGATTTAGGTTCAAGTAATTTTATATTGAGATGATTTTCAATTAAGTTGATTAAGTGGATTTAGGTTCAAGTAATTTTATGTTGAGATGATTTTCAATTAAGTTTGATTAAGTGGATTTAGGTTCAAGTTAGATTTGGATTTAACCCAAGGCTTGTCAAGTTTACCTTTCAAGATCATGACTTGAGTCGTGGCGAGGCACAGGGCCTTCTTTTATCGGATCATCGACCACTTCTTGCATAAAGCCATGTTCAAGAAAATGATGACTTGACTCACCTAAGACTATTTCCTAGTCTAACTAGTTATTTTCAAAAAAAAGGCTCCCCGAGGCTCAATCTTTTGAAGGATTTTAGTTGGTTATTTGAAAAGAGGCTCCCGAGGCTCAATCTTTTGAAGGATTTTTAGTTGGTTATTTGTGTATTCCAAGTGAGTTAAAAAACAACAAAAAAACTAAGCATGCAATTTCTAAGTTAAAGCACAAACATGTTTTATCTTGGCTCCCTGACGGTTGAATCGGTTCGGTCTATCCACATAGTGGATTTGGTCATGGGAACCCGACGAGTTAGATCCTAGAGTTGAAATCAAAGTGGTCTTAGGGACCCATGCTTGGACACATTTTTATGTCTACTTACGATCGTATACGACTTATCGGGTCGTGTTTCGAGCTAAACCCTAGTCGGCCTTGTTGTCCCTGCGATCCAAGTAGGAGGTCAAGTCCTTTGGATCCCAAAGTAAACCTTTCCAACGTATTCTAAGATCTTCGACTTGACTTTTCAAGAGTGAGTTCTCAACTCGAGTTTTCAACTCGAGTTGAGTCCTTCTCTTGAACTCGACTAGTCGAAGAGGTTGAGACCTCGTGTTTGAGGAGTTTAACTTCCTCAACCAGGTCTCGACCTTGGACTCGGACTTAGCTAACTTCCTAGACAAAACCTAACCGTATTATGTAAAGTATTAAATAAAGTCGACTCACCTTAAGGGTATCTTTCAACCAGGATCGTGTCAGTAGTGGCTTGACTTGAAGGTTGCCGTAGTCCGAATCATCCTCGGTTCGACTCGAGTTCGGGTTCGGTCTCGTGTCCGACTCGATTGATTTCGCCACGAAGACGTGGTCTTCGTCTTCTTCGGATGACGCTTCTTCCCATGTCGCGTTGAGGGCCTTTTTGTGCTTATGTCCTTGGTGGTTGAGCTTGGGGCACTCGGACTTGATATGTCCAAACCTGTTACACTCATAACACCTAATATTAGAACTTTTAGGTTTACCTTGGTTGGGTCAGTCATGGTTCGCCGTCCCTTGGCTATTCTTCGAGCTAGGTTCATTAGTTCGGCGATAATTCGGGTCAACTTCTTCTTGGACTCGTCTTCCTCCTCGGTTGGTGGTGGCTTGCTTGCGATTTTCTTCTTCTTTGATCCTCGCAAATAAAGCTATACCCCTCTGGGTTCCGAGTTGGATTGTTCATGTAATTGAAATCGGAAAAGAGTTCATCTAACCTAATTTTAGAAAGATCCTTGGAGACCTTGTAGGCATCGACCATGGATGCCTGAAGGTAGTCCTCGGAAAAGAGTTTAGAACATACCTTATAAGGTCGCGGTTTTCGACCTTTTGCCGGTGCGTGTAAGTTGTTGGCGATGATGTCACGGACACGGCGTGGAGTTGCGTCGCGGATTCGTGTTCTGCATTTTTAGTGTGTACAATTTATTGAATAACAAATCACGCTACATACCTTGGCTTGATCCGATCCTTCGTGTAACTCGATTAGTTTAGTCCAAAGATCCTTTGCGCTTATGAAGGGGCCGACACGATTTAACTCCTCCTTGGATAGGCCGCATTGGAGGATTTGTGTTGCCTTGGCGTCGGCTTCGACTTGTCGTTTTGTTGCAACGGTCCATTGATCATAATCCAAGGAGTCACCCACTTCATTAGTCGGAAGTGTGAAACTCGTTTGGATTATGATCCACATCTCGAGTTGGGTTTTGAGAAGCATTCCATCCGACCTTCCAATAACGGAAGTCATCTCCGTTATAAAGCGGAGTCGACGGTGCTAAAACCCTCGAGATGGGCCATTGAAACAAAAAGACAAAAAGAGACGAAGACCGAAAAGCTAGCAAAGACAAACTCAAAAACAAGTACCAAGACTCGCGTCTTGGATTAGTAGTGCGGGAGAGAATTTAACAAACAAAATAAATAGAAATAAACAGAATTAAAAGAAAATAAATCTGTAAAAAAAACTAGATTGGTGGTTTCACCAAATCTTAGCAACCCCCGGCTCTGATACCAATTGTTGGATCGATTTGAGCGCTAGAGGGGGGGGTGAATAGCGATAAGAAAAAACTTTTCGTAATCGTTCGAATTGGCACGAGTAAACGCAGCGGAAAGATAGCAATAAATAAATAAAAACACGAGGGGTTTTTACTTGGTTCGTAGCCTACGGCTACTACTCCAAGGCCCTAATGGTCCTTGACCACGCACGGAGGGCAAATATTAAACGAACTCCTTCTCGATAGAGATAGGAGTTAAGCGAATACAAAAACTCAATAAAGATTCAAGGTAGAGGGACACTCCCCCTCTCCTTGATATGATTTAAAGCTTGAAAATAAAGACAACTTATACAAAATTAAAGATTATACCGACGACTTCAAGGATCGAGGTTGAAGCTTTAGTCGTCGTCTCGGCAGCGCTTCGTCGTAGGGATGTCGGAGAGTCGGAGCGTATCGGAAGCACTTGGAAGCTTTTGAATTGATGAAAACCCTAGGTTTGGCCCTCCTTTTATAGCCTTTAAGCCCCTCAACGAATGGGTCTTCAACCAATCACAAATGGGCACAAAACTCCTTGAAAAATGGTGATAAAGCTTGACTCCTCGAGGCTGATTTTTGACCACCGGTTGAACTGGCCGGTTGAACTGCCGCCGGTTGAACTGGCCGGTTGAACTGGCAGCCACGATTTTTGACTAAAAAAGGAGTTTAGCTCAAAATACAAGTGAATTCGACGGCCACTTGCCGTCCGATCTCAACATAGACCTTCCATGGGAAGTCTTGGGTTGGATCGTCGCCTAAGGACGTCCCCGTACAAAGGACACGACCTCACTTACGCTTGCACACACGAGCTTACCTCGATACTTACTTGTCGCTTTTGCTTCCGGCCTTCCACTCGATTCCTTCAGCTCCCTCCGAAGTAACTCGAGTGTCGCCCGACCACCGCGGCTTCCTCCGGGTGTCGCTAGCCTTCAGCTCCAGCATTGAGACTTTTCTGCACACTTGATTTAGCTCGTGAGATAACAATATAAGCTTAACTTTGTATCGTTTGCTATAATCAAAACATAGGTTCGACTTAGGTGCCCACTGCACCAACATTTTCTTCTTCATTAATTTGAAGAAACTGATACAAAAATGCTCTTTTATGCATTCCTGATCAAATTTATTCGACAATTGTCTTCCAAATCCAGAGGGACCTCGGCATTGGTCTTATTAGATTGACTCATAATTAACATGAATACACATGGATCATTTAGCAATAACTTATCCTTTAATGATCAGTCTTTTAAGAAGTTAATTTATTTTTCAGAATGCCAATCACAGTTTATATGTACGATGATGATGCTGGTGGTTTAATATCAATAGCTGAGTATGGACAAGAATATGGGAAGGAAAATCCAATTCAAGTTCTTTACCATGGCTTTGGTCATTATGATGCTATACAAATTCCTGGAAGGAAAGTTTCAAGGTTAAGGCTATAGTTTTCAACAATGGCTATTTGGAATGGTGAGTTATATACTTTGCAAGCCTGTTAATGTATTTTCTTCATCATCTTCTTAATTTAACCATAAAATGAAAGTAGATATAGACTTCATAATTAGATTTGTTAATTATGGAGAGGTCAGCGACCAAAATGCAAGATCCTTGAAAGCTAGTCGCCATGATGTTGTTCGCAGCTTTTTGTGACTGCATCTACCAAACTGTTTTATCTGCAGACTTTATCTTCTATTGCAGCTACAATATTTGTGCTAACATTTAAAAGTCGAAATACATGTGGCAACAATCTTGATTTTTATTTTTTTTATTTTTTTTGTTGTTTCATGATTCTTTTCTAGGAGAAATGCAATTTGATGCTGCAACGTGCAAAACACTCCAGATTTATCAGCCTCCTCTGGAATCTGTTGTATTTTTTTTTTAATAAATATCCAATATGTCTTATCTTTGACAAATTGTTTCTTCAATGGATATATGTAATTTCCAAAAAGACAGAACCAATAGAGGCATCATCCGAGGGCGTCATGCTTACAGCGACCAGATTGTCAAAAGTGAGTATAATAGAAACACAAAATTTAAGCATTGTAGTCTCCTCTCTCTCTCTCTCTCTCTCTCTCTCTCCCTTTTTTTTTCCCTACCTTTCTCTTATGGCCATTACGCTTGTTATATATAGTGTTATGAAATTCTGATGCAGTAATGAGACAAGAGTTATTATATGTTTGATTCTGCGAAAGTTACTTGTAGAGGAAAAAAACTCAGATGAAACAGAAAACAAAGGCCTTTCACTTTTTTGAAGTCCTGACCAGATCAACCCCTTGACAATGGGAATTACCGTCGAATGTCTAACCCCTTGAGATAAAAGACACAACGAGTAGGTTGTGTTTTTTAGAATGGTCCCAGGTTTTTTTCTTCACATTGGACAGCAGTATCTCGGCAAGTTATTAATTATCTTATATTTTAGGACAAAAGGTGAAATCTATCGATTGGTCCCATAATCTTTGTAAGGAGAGTAAATATTTCAAAAAAATTTATAATTTTTGACGATTAATTTTTATTTTTTGGAATAATTTTATTGGTCTAGCACCCTTACTCCTATACTTCTCACATATGATGGGCATTTATGAAGCAGTGTGTTTGATCGACCGACCGTTTATTCAGTGTGCATTTATTAGGGACAGACTTATCTCTTCATTTAATATTTATTGGCAACATTTATTATTACGCTTTTAATTATTCTGACATTATACTTGTATATATTATGGAGGAATCCAGAGACGCTCACCCTATTATTTCCTTTTTACTGGTAGGCACCCACCTTCTTTATATCAACAACCTGCTCTTCGATATGGTTTCATTTAAACATTTCTATTTTAAGGCGGCTGTGTTTACTGCAGAGTCTAAACGAAATTGAAAATTTAGGTTCCATTTTTATTGTAAAATTTAAAAATTAAATTTTATAAATATTAAAAAAATTTCGATCTTGGATGAGATTCCAGTAACCCTTTTCAAGACTCTGGTTTATTGAGTGATGAATGAATATGATGTGGTTTATTGAGTGATGAATGAATATGATGTTTATGAATAAATTTACTGTTTGGATTGATAAAGTTTATTTTGTGTTCATTGGAGAGAAAAGGAATATTCTATTTTGGAGGGAGTTTAGTCAGTTAGTTGTCAAAATTTTGCTTTAAGACTAACATTTCCTTTGCTAAAATTGAAAGGATGGTACAATAACATGATTGCCCTTGTATTTGCCATGTTGACGTGGGTATTTGAGTTTGTATGCATTTGTGACAAACAAAGATTGTCGATGTCTTGTAAATGATAGAGTTTGAGGATTGGAGCGTCGAGCTTGATCGATGATGATCTATCGATGTTTTGCTATTGAAATTTTAACTTCGTTCCACTTAATACATATAATCTTGTGGTGTTTACTCCCTAATGATGTCTATATAAATGCCATATGTTTAGACATTGTGTCCATCTCTTGCGATTTTAATAAAATCGAGAGCTAAACTGTGATGTTTGAAAACACGAAGGACTAGTTCGCAAATTTCGTCATTGAGATTCCGAGTCTCGGATTTTAAAGCCAAGCTCGCGCCCCGACGCGACCTTTCTTCTCCGGTTTCCTGTCCCGTCTCCGTCTTTACGGAGCTGTCCATCCTTTTTATTCACCATCGTGCCATCTCGCTCTGTGCCTTCCGATCCATCATCTGCCATGTCCTTTCTCGTCTTTTTGACTATAAACCCTCCTCTCCTCGGGGCCATCCCAGCACGGCACCTCGCTGCGGTAACGGCGGCATCGTAAGCCAAGCCATTGTGGAAGAGAGGAGAAGGCGTACGCCATGGCGGAGCTCTTGTTGTTGCCCTTCCTCGCTTCCATCGTCTTCATCCACTTCCCCGTCTCCGGTTTGACCAACGACGGTCTCGCTCTTCTCGCTTTCAAGGCTGCCGTCTCCGCTGATCCCGCCGGCGCGCTCTCTGCGTGGTCTGAGTTCGACGCCAGCCCCTGCGGCTGGGCAGGCGTAGCTTGCAGCCGGCACGGCCGCGTCTCTGGCCTCGCGGTCCCTCACTGCGGCCTCGACGGCTACCTTCCTTCCGAGCTCTCGCTCCTCTCTGCCCTCCGCAAGGTCGATCTTCCGGGAAACCGCCTCTCCGGTCCTATCCCCGCCGCGCTCGGCCACCTCCACGCCCTCGTCGAGCTCGATCTGTCTCACAACAACCTCTCCGGCCCTATCCCGCCCCAGCTCGGCCGGCTCGCTTCCCTCGCCCGCCTCGATCTCTCCTCTAACCGCCTCGCTGGCCATCTGCCTCCTGCCATTGCCGGCCTTCCGCATCTATCCGGCGTGCTGAATCTCTCCTTCAACCTTCTCTCCGGCAGTATTCCGCAGGCGTTCGGCACCATTCCGGCGTCTGTCAGTCTGGATCTCCGCCAGAACAACCTCTCGGGCGAGATCCCGAGGATGGGGTCGCTCATGAGCCAGGGACCGACAGCCTTCGCTGGAAACCCCGGCCTCTGTGGGTTCCCGCTGAAGAATCCTTGCCCGGCGCCGAAGCAGGATGCCAAGATCCCCAAACCTCACCCTAGCCTCAGCCTGAACACTAGCGGCGCCCCCGCCCCCCGCGGTGCCGCCCTATTGGAGCGGCGAGGGACTACCCTCGGAACGGTCCCGATCCTCACCGGCATCGTCGTCGTCGCCATATTGTCGATTGTTTTTCTCCAATGGCACTTTTGCCGCCGGAGCGCCGTCGCGGACAGCAAGCCGACAAGAAAGAGGGGTACCATCGACGATACAGGTCTCGACGGCGCGGAGGAGCGGCAGTGGAGTGGGCGCGAGGCGGAGGTGTACGCGGTGGTGGAGGAGGGTTTCGGTCTGGAGCTGGAGGAGCTGCTCCGGGCGTCGGCGTACGTGGTGGGGAAAAGTCGGAGCGGGATCGTGTACAAGGTGGTGGTCGGGCGGGACGGATGGGCCGTGGCGGTGCGCCGCCTTGGCGTGGAGGAGGGAGCCACCGGCAACGAGTGGCGGCGCCGGCGAACGTTCGAGACGAAGGCGGCTGCCATCGGCCGCGCGAAGCACCCCAATGTCGTCCGCCTCCTCGCTTACTACTACGCCCCCGACGAGCGCCTCCTCGTCTACGACTACATTCCCAACGGCACCCTTCACGACGCTATCCGCGGTAATGCTCTTTCTTTCATTCGTGCACTACACACCGTTGATTAGGCTTTAAAGCTCGTGCTTTGACAGGCGGCCCGAATAATCCGATGTTTCCGGCGGCACTTTCTTGGGCGACGAGGCTGGCAATACTGCGAGGGACGGCGAGGGGCCTAGCGTACCTCCACGAGATGAGTCCCCGTAGGCACGCCCACGGCGGGATCGCCTCCTCGAAGATCCTCCTCGACGACGACCACCGGCCGTACATCTCCGGCTACGGTGTCGCCTGGCTGTTAGGGCCGAAGAAGCAGGCGGCGGTTGGGGAGGCGGCGCAGAAGGCGGACGTGTACGCGTTCGGGCTGGTGGTGCTGGAGACAGTGACGGGGCGGACGGCGGGAGCGGAGGTGGAGGCGTGGGTGCGGGCGGCGTTCGTGGAGGAGCGGCCGCTGTCGGAGTTGGTTGACCCGGTGCTGCTACAGGAGGTGGACGCGAAGCAGGAGGTGCTGGCGGTGTTCCACGTGGCGCTCGCGTGCACGGATAGGGACCCCGACCTGCGGCCCCGCATCCGGGCGGCGGCCGATAGCCTCGACCGTGCCGGCGCCGACTCTGACTCCGTGAGTCGTACCGTTTGATTTAACACGTTGCGACTGCTTCCTCGGTGTTAGAGTTTAGTAATTAAGTGGAAACTTAGCTCGATAGGTTGGAAGGAGATAATCAGAAAATTTTGAGGGTGTTTTCGGAAAATTGGAGTTGTTGGTCTGATATCTAGCCCTTACTGTTAGCTCTATGCTACAAATTTGTTGTATAATCATCTCTTGGTAGTAGGTCTTCGTTCTTTTCCTTGCCAAATGTTTCATTTGATTGATAGCTTAGTGATGAGGTGTTTTCTTGAAAATAATTGAAATAGGGGCCTGTATCTGATAATTCTCAGTCCTTTTGATCTGTTGGCCTGCACGGCACTTGGGTACTGCTGCTGGTTGCAGGACTGAGAATCTGCTAAGGCAAGGCAGGGCGTGGGCAACTTTAATCGTAGTGTGGCCGCCTCACTTTGTGTTTGATTTGACTCATTGGTGAAAAAATAAATCGTTCACAGTTAATAAGAAGAAAAATAAATTATAAATAATATATTATTCAACTTAAAATTAACGTAGTAGCAAGAAGACAAACACAAAGTTTTAGTCAACTTTAGGTCAAATGCCAGATTAGATGAATTCATTTAGGGTCAATTGGCTGTCAGATTGGATCAAATCAATAGAACACACTCATCTATCTGACTGTTTGATTCTATCTATTTTCATCGACGATTCTAATCTTTTATAAATCCTATCAATTTTTAATCCATCCGTTCGTCTTCCAAATGCTTTGATCAACTCATCCAACTTAATTTCGTAAAAAATTCGAATCGTAAATCTAGCAGTCTTTATCTGTCTGTCACATAGACATTATGAAAGATAAATCACAAGAGATTTTTGACTTTTACGTGATTAATCAGGACAGAAGAGGATCATCTGAATCCAAAGAAAAATTTTAAACTCTTCTCTAGAATCGATCTTGCCCAATCAATGACAACCCATCCTTAATGATTCATCTAACATTGACTTAATTTGTAGAATGCAATCAACTCAAAATAGGACTCCACATAGCTATCTACCTCAAGTTCATATCCCTTGTTAAAGACAAATGACGAAAATGGGTTCAGATGGACCGGCTGAATTCGTCATGCAAATTAAGCCGATCGCACCGATATTGTTAGTTGTCGGACTGATCGTTAACCTCGGTAATTAGGTAGAATGCACAGACCGACCAGACAAGTAGGCCATATAAAAGAAGAGGAGATGAACAAAACATTAAAAATAAAGATATTCTACTACATATACCATTCTACTTGTTGTATCCAAACAAATCAGAGAGAACGAGTCATTTCATTCTAATCTATTTCTGATCTCATTCCAATTCTATTTGATTCCACTCCATTCCTAAAATCTCTGCCATCCAGCTCCTAGAATATATATAATGACAAGAAGAAACTAAAGGAGAAGCAGCTATATATAGGAGTAGCTTATTCCTAATAAATAAACTACCTCTATAAACAAATAAGGCAGATGAAGGATGATATATTAAATATTCATGACCTTAATTAATTTTGCAAATTGAAACCTTCGTTAACAAAACACTTACATGGGTGTCAATGGATCGCCATATTCATGCCTTGGTCGAGAAAGCCACAGCGAGCTGAGTGCTCGAAGCCGGTGGAAGTACTCGGCGACGGCCAGCAAACTTCGTGCCATCTGCTTCGGCGTCAACATCTCTTGAAGCCTCTGCAGAGTCTGCTGCCTCAAATTCTCGGCCTACATTTCAAAACAAAGAGGAATAATTTTTCACAGATGAGAGATCTAGTGATTTAGAAGTGAAGAAAAATTAATATTCGGGGTGCTCAAGTGCTTTGGCATTTATGAAATTCATTTTGGGTGTAGCTTTTACTTGTCTTACGAAGCCTTGGATGGCGGCGAGCTTGTCCATGGCGACGGCCATCAGCGCCATGTAGTCGGCCACGTTGAGGGTGCAACTCAACTCGCCGGAGGCGATGGCGTCGCACACGGAGTGACTGAGGGCCTCGAGGCCGTGGCTCAGCGCCTCCTCCGTCTCCTGCGCCGACTGCTGCAGCACGCAGACCGCCATTACCTGCTGCTCCGTCAAGGGCTCGATGTGCCTCAGCACCGTCTACGTAATTAACTTATTTAGATAACAACATTCTATTATTTGACGAGGAAAATGGAGAGAATTCGTTGAGGAGGCACCTTGATGAGGTCGGAGGGGCGGAAGCCGGCGATCCACATGAAGCAGCGCTCGGCGGGGGTCAACCAGGTGCCGGAGATGAGGTGGAAGACGTCAGACTTGATGGCCAGACCCTTCAGCTGTGTCAACTGGTAGAGGTGCGCGAGGCAGCCGTCGATGAACGGCCGCAGCTCCGACTCCGGCAGGTGCTCCTGCACTGCCGCCCGGAGCTCACATGTTACCTGCTGTTGCTCCTCCAGCCATCGCAAGTACTCCGTGTCGAACTTAGCGGCTTCTGATCGACCACATGGAATATACAGTGATATTTAAGTGCAACGGAGAAGAGTTGTTTCAGAAGCTAATATTATACATGCAAATTTTCGATTTAAATACATCTCCAATTGTAGAAATCACTGGACAACTCTAGTTGTGCTTCACACAATGCCATATTAATATGGCATCAAGAAGTAAAAAATTTTCTAATAACTTTTTCATTAATCTCACTCTTTATTTATATTTTACAATGAATAAAATAAATATTAAATATTGAACGACCATTAAATTAAAATTTTTCAATAGTTAATTTTTAACGATTTTATTTTTTTTATTAATTGGATTTTTAAAATAAATAAATTAATTAAAATTAAAATTATCTAATTTATAAAAAAAAAAATTGTGGAAGTGGGAGGCGCTTCCTGCCCCCTTAAGAAAAGAGTTCTCTCGAGCGTTTTCTTTCTTTTTTTTTTTTTTTTTTTTTTACACGAGGATATCCTCGGTGGAAGCTAACGAGCTGCATGCCCTAGACGTTGACTTTAAGATTTATACGGAACTATTATCCATGAATCGATATTATTCAAATTTCATTTAAGTAGATGCTAGTTTGATTTATATGATACGTGCACGATTCAATCTCAATTGTTCAAGAAAGATATAATATTTCTCTTCCAACGATCTTCTATCAAATTCTTCATTGTCGACTGTCATCCGTACTATAGCCCAATCCTTGAATCCGTCGAAGTCGTCGCAGTCATCTGACCAACCGAACCATAATCAAATTTCCGATCGGAATGAATCAAAATTCGATCGAATTGTGACCACCAACGTCACGATTGTTGGTGGCAACAATCGTGATCAATTCCAACTCCAATTCGCCTACAATCTGATATCAATCGAACCGTGATCAAATTCAGACTAGACCGCAACCAAAATCTAACCGCTCGACGGTGATGCCGAGCTCCTACAGTAAATAGAAAATGTACAGTATTTCTCTTCCGTGATTTCTGATCAAATTATTTGCCTTCGATCACCATCCATATTATAGCTCAGCTTCTAAATCCGTCGGAAACACCGTCGACACTATAGCGCATCCGCCACCATCCACACTATACACATTCACCGTCATCGTCATATCCACACCATAGCCCAACCCCTAAATCGCAACTGTAACTTCTGATCGGACATTACCGTGCATTCTCTCTTACTGTGTATACTCAGACATACGAGCGCACAGATATCCATGCGGCATAACAACCAAAATTTTAACATAGATCTCAATAATTGTTGAATGCATCTAACAGCAACAGTAGGTCATATTTTTCAATGTTTGGATGACTGAATTAATGACATAAAAAAAAATAGTTGGAAAGTCAAAAAGGACAATCTGGCACTTTCTCCTTAAAATATTAAAGCAAATCAGAATCATTTTCTAATTTAATTAACCACCTGAATTATCGTATCAAATATTTAACAAATGGACGATTTCATCGTATTTTAAGCTAAAGTTGCTGCAAACATATATTACTTGTAATCCTATCATCAAGACGCAAGTAAAAGAGACAATATCTACCTGAGCTGAGCCCACTTATGCCAGTAGGAAGGCCTTGATCCCCCAGGACAGCTCCTCCACCCAGCACTAAACCCTACAAGAAGCAGCAAATATAAAAGTCTTTCCTTTTTTTTTTTTTTGAGCAAATCATTTATATTATTAATTACAAATATAATGAATATTATATATATTCAATGGAATACTCTTTGAAGCTCAAGTTCAAGCTGAGCAAGTTTGATCCTGCTATTCTCTAGTTGCTGTATATAAGCCTGCAAAAATATGAGCTCATGAGAAAGGTCTTCTTTTCCACCCTTTTATATATATATATATATATGATTTATTATATTAAACTCAGACACCTTTTTTCTAAGCCTGCTTTTCCTAGCTGCTTCCCTATTCTGTACAAGCCTTCTTAATATCTGCCGACAACATTTGACCAATTTCACACATTGTTTAAGAGAGCGATTTCTACCTAAAAGGAAAAGAAAAACAAAAAACTGTATAGCTACAGCCAACCTTAGGGTCTGGTATCTTTGGTCCTTCGTGTTCAGTGCTTGTGCCTTTCCTGCTCCCTTCCTTCTGTTGCAATAAAAGTATTAACATATAAAGACCTGAGACTGAGAGATGTTAGGCTTTCACCTTGATCACTGCTGCTTTGATGTCCTTTCCATGGTCGGACACAGATGGAGGATCATCTTTAATGATGATGGTGTTCATGGCCAACTCTGAGGATTTTTGGAAGCCGCCACTTCTTTGAGAAGCCAAGCCTAATCCGCCCTATAATCATATAGATTAAATAGTATGAGAACAGGAAAGTTTAGTATTTAATGTAACAAAGCAGGGGGTGAATTCTTAGCTTGTTCCCAATACCTTGGTGGAAGGCTGTACATGCATGGGCAGAGAAGGAAAAATGTTCAGCGTCTCTGCACACAGGAAGCAGCCCTGCAAAACATTAATTAAACCCACCCCTCAAAGTGAACCTCAAAATAATGAAACATCTCCCCCCACCAAAGACCATAAATGGAGAAGAGTTCCTGTTGAGGAATTCTCTGGACGAGCTTTTGCTTCCCAGACAATGGCACGACAGAAAAATGGAAACTTTTCAGAGGGGAACAGATTGCTGCAGGAGATTGTGTGAGCCAGAGAAAGAGAGCTACAAAAGCATGAGAGGATAAATGATCGGATATATATGATCCCCCCCAAGCCGTGATATGATGCCTCAGTGGATAGCCCTGCGTCTCTAGCTAATCATCCAAAAGAAAGCAAAGGGGTCGGAATTTGTTTTCTTTTACAGCTTTAGTACAGTAATTCCCAATGCAAACCATCAGTTGTCTGTTGCATGTCACAGTCCCACCAGAAAAGAAGAAAACAAAACCTTAACTCCAAATTAAGACTAAACATAGAGAAAAACAAACAGAAATTAGATTGTGCATATGAATTGATCTCCTAAAATATCAATTAATAGGAAGTATATACGACAAGGTCTCCATCCCACGATGTTCTCATGGCCCAAAAGTGTTCCTTTCAAGGAATCGCAACAGAAATACGATTCCTACTCTTGATTCTTACTACTTTCTCCGTGATCAAAACTTTGAGACACTGGAAATATTGCATACTAAAATTAATGAGAGCTAGTAAAACTCACGTCTTTGTTCTTGAGGTGATGCTGAATAATGTTGCCCATCTAAGGACATGAATAGAGCATGATCCAACTCTCCTAGGTCATAAGCTTCAATCTCCTTGCTTTTCCTATATGCATCAGTCAACCAAAGAGAGAAGCAATTGTTTAGAATTTTTTTCTCAGATTAAACAGGATTTGTGTACAAACTATCTTGAACTAAATAACTCCAATCCAGTAACTAAAGATTCGCCTTTTGCAGCATAGAAGTAGACAACAAGAATGAGACTAGACTGTGTGTAATGTCTACGCTAAAACCCTAAATTACTCACCAAATTGAAAACTTTTGTGTGAACACACGACACCAGAGAGGACAAAAGTTTCAATTTCTTCGCCATATTTTTTAGTAATAAAAGCATCCTAATCCATCGAGTTAGTTCTGACCAACAAGAACAAATCAAACCGTCGTCTCCACATGCATCCCAAATCAAGTAGATTTCGTGCACAAGAAGAAAATCCCTAGATGAAATCTACGGCCCATCAAATCGCACGAATAAAAAAAAAAGTAAAAGAAAAAGTTCATCGAGTACATGGAAAAGCTTCCGTGCATCGGTTGCGCTGAGGAGGGTGAAGTCGAAGGAAGAAGCGTGGCGGCGAATGAGGAGATCATGTTCTGCTGAAGCTGCTGCAGTCGGTTGCTGGAGTTGACGGTTTCGGCGGCCTCGTCCGCCACCGAAATCGATCTCCCTCCTCCGGTGAGAATGCAACGGATTCTGCCTCGATCGATCTCTTCAAGCTCCATTAATGTCGAACGGAGCTCCACTTCCTCGGCGTATCGCCGACCCCCGTTGCCTGCGCTACGTGGAGTTGATACGAGAAAAGGTATATACATGGCGAAGAATAATAAGGAGCAAGGCGGCAGGCTGTCAGGTGACCGCGCGGTGCCGGCCGGGTTGATTTCAACCACATGGACCAAATTGCCCTTCTTATTGTTTTAAATTTATTTTTTATTAATTAATAAAGTAATATAAAATTGAAGTCAAATCCTTTTTTTTATCTATCGATACCTATCATATTATTTGTTTAACAGCCTACGATAAATAATTTATCAATATATAAATATTTTTTTTATTATATAATTCATTTTCTCAAGAAGATTTAGTTATGCTAATTAAGTATATATTTACATAAAAATATTATCATATGCAATTTATTCGTAAACACCCGTGAACATATTCATTATCCATCGTTCAATCTCATAAAATTCAAAGATTAAAATATAATACATATTTGATCAGACGATGGATAATAAAAATATTTACGAATGAATTATATAGGATAATATTTTTCTATATTTATATGCATATATAACCCCACCAACTTCTATTTAAAAATTACTCTCTTAAAAATCAAGTATTTGTTCTGCAATTCTAATTCCTATTTATTTAAAGAAAACAATGGCAAGGCTCTAAGTCCTGACTCTGATTAAATTAAATTATTTTCCGATTAATTATTTGCATGCTAACTATTTGATAAATTGTCAGGGTAGAAGCATTCTCCAAGTTGCCTAAAACTTAAATGGCCATACAAAATTAAGTTGTTTATATATATATATATATATAGGACAGTTTTCACTTGGACGTCGGATCGATGAGCGCTTGTGCACGGAAACTTACTGTTCACTTTAACTGAAATTCAATTCTAATTGATTTTTGGATCCGTTGAAATCAATTCAAAATCTATTCCGATCGATTTTGATTTCAAAATTTTAATTTTGAAATCAATTCAATTCAGATCGATTCCGAACCATCTTCCTCAAACTTGAACTTTCAAATTCATCTATCGCATCGATAATCCTATTTTTTTTTCCATCACAAAATAATCTTGTAGACATGTTAACACGCTAAAAATTTCTACCTTTAAATTAGCCACTAGAATTAGATATAAATCGAATTAAAAATCGATTCCGAATCGATTCCAAAACGATTTTGATTAGATTGGAACCGAAAGTTCTTATTCAATTCCAAAATCGATTCATCTGAATCGATTCCGATTTCAAATTTAACGAATTAATTCCAATTCAATTTTGGATTGAACCGGTCCAATAAGCATGCCTAGTCTTGCCTTAGCTAAATAAATTGGTAACATAACTTATGACTTGTTCCTCTCTTAGTTCACTGCAATGCTGCAGTGAATGCTGATGGGTGATGGATGAGCGAGATTGGTTCTACACCACCAAGACAGCTGAAATGAGCATCCAAGTAAGCAATTTTTACAAACTCATCACAATGTTCACATACCTTCCAAATTCATAGATTGTTCAATCATGCAAAAATCAGTTTGGAAAAGAGATGGTCAAATTGCAACAAGTGAAATCCAAGACGAGGGGACTCTGTTTTACCTTCTTGCAAGGAGGCATACGATGGCTTCAGCTATGTAGCTTTCAGGTAACTAAAAGCAATGCTTCATACTGTACTCATTGCTAGGTTCTAATTCTTGCACCCAAATGCTCAGCGGGAAGCTCTTTTATTCACCGAACACGAATCGATGTACCAAATTCTCCGAATGTGAGTTTATGAGATCCTCCTCGACTGTCTAGGCGTGTCGTCTCGCCCATACTTCTTTGTAAGGTTTTTTTTAGAAGAGGCATGCCATTACTTCTTCTGTATTCTTTAGATGTTCTTGCAAGTATGCATTTGGATTTGAGTGCAGATGTAATTTGTTCTAGTGAAAAATTTCTATGATTGATATGAGATGACACACAAATTTCAAACATGGTGTTAAATATGAAAACAACACTTCATATAATAATTTAAAAAAAAAAATCTATGTTTTTATCACTTGCTATATGAACCAACACTAATTGAGATGCTACTTGATAATCTTTCCTCCGTTGGCTTAATTCTATCACTTCAAAATCCTAAATGCTTACTTCATATTCTAGCTGAGCTCCCTTATGGATTAAGAAAGATGCAACAGGCTAATTGCATGGCAGAGGTAGTTGGATCCCTGAGTATATCGCTTTAACATTCAAACACTCGGCAACAGTCGGACTTCCATCGACGTACCTTAGATGGACGTTGTGGAGGTTGACATTCTCACATGGCACTCCTGAACTGCATTTGAGGGTGACTGCCGCCGGCGTCGTCGATGTCCCCCTGATATCACTAAAGATGACGTCCCTAATGCTCACCCAGGATGGCACCTGTAAACGATAACTCCTTTTGAGTCTGAACCCTTGAGGTTTCATAATGCTGTTACTTTTTTGATGATATCTCACCTTGGATGAGCAGTCGGCGTAGGGACAGTATGCCTGGTCAATGATGATCGGGTTTGCGACGCTCTTCAGGATGATGTTCTGAAAGGTCAAGTTGCTGATAGAACTTTTTCCCGGAGAGTTCTGCCATGTCTTGATCCTCAAACCATTTGTTGTCCCTGATAGAGTGCAGTCTTTGATCAAGAGCCCCTTGACGTCTCCTTCGTTCTCGTACCTTCCTAGGCTTCCGACACTGACAAAAACAGCATAAAATTCATAAATAACTAAGTTCGATTGGGTGATCACACTTTTAGGATGCATTAACAGTCCGAGATCAATTTGATGCGAAATTATTTAATTACTGAGGCATTTCTGCTAAAATATCAACAGACTAACCTGATTCCATGGCCTGGGCCACAAGTGATGCCACTGATCACTACCTGCTCATTACTTTGTCCGATGGAGATGCAATCGTCCCCAGTCTTGATCACTGAGCTATAAATGTTTACTCCCGAGCTCCTCTCTATGTGAAACCCATCTGTGTTAGGGCTGTCGGAAGGAGACTGAGCCACAATGTTGCTTCCCCAAAAGTTCTTGCAGCCAAGCAAAACAATGTGGAAGAACTTGCTGTTCAATGACTTTATGCTCTTCACCACAGTATGTTCAGTGTAAACAAACTTGATCGACTACAATCAAACAAGAAACGGTATCATACTTCGCCTTCCAATTCAGATTCATCGACACGAGTAGAGATAATGAAACCGTACAGAAGGTAGAACTTTGCATTTTTCCATCTTGGAGCACTCATTGAAAGGCCAGGAGACAGCACCTTGGCCATCAAAGGTCCCCCCTCCGGTTAAAGTCAGATGATGCACCCATCCAAACTGTACCCAATCATCGCCGCTCACATATTCACTCAGATTCGTCGAGGCTTTCATGTATCCCTACACGAAAATAATTTGTATATCGTTAAACACACACACTATAAATAACATGGGTCAAAGTCTCAGTTTAGTATGATATAGATACAAGTTCGAGATCACAATGGAGAAGTCTCAAAAACGTAGGATTGAGGTAAATTCAGAGCAACATGAGCAAAACAATTACAAGAACTGAAGAACATGCACTAAGATAATTATCTTGCTTATGGAAACTAATACCTCCATGGATACAGTAATGGAGCTGACATTTCTGCAAGGGCCATCAAATTTAACAGGGCCAACAAGGTAAGTTCCTTTGGGTATCAGAAGCTCAACACCACCAGCAAAAGAGCATGCTGCCTTCCATGCTTCCATGAACGCCTGCAATTTTACCAAGAAGCAAGGACACCATTTCAATTATAGCTCATAGTTGTCATCTTCCATTCTAAACCTAAAGCAACACTGAAGAGACAAAAATCCAGCAGATGGAATGAAATTGCAGGAGAAAGTAGGAAGAAAGGAGAAAAAAAATGCATCTTGTAGGGAATCAACCTTGCTGTCGGCACTGATGCCGTCGGCCCTGGCACCATAATCGAGAACATTGAATGTACCAGAGCTGGCTTGGGCGATGGTAAGGAAGCAATCCATCAAGCACAGCAAAAGCAGATGCTTC
Organism: Wurfbainia villosa; assembly: GCA_025175895.1. Classification (NCBI taxonomy): domain Eukaryota; kingdom Viridiplantae; phylum Streptophyta; class Magnoliopsida; order Zingiberales; family Zingiberaceae; genus Wurfbainia; species Wurfbainia villosa. The sequence goes on along the minus strand of CM045991.1, from coordinate 43,986,392 downwards.
ATAGCTCGATCTTTGCTTGGGTTCTGATGGAGAAGTGAAGTAGTGGAGATCAGGTGCTCTTTTTTGGTTAATTTAAATGATTGCAACTGTTCGATCAGCGTAACTGCCCACTACCTGGAAACCGAGCACGGTCGGACCCCTCCACTAACTCGCCGATGGTTGCTGCTTCTTCCCGCCGCTTGCCGTTCCCGCTTCTTGCAGCCCTTTCCGGTGTTCGCATCCTCGATCGACTACCAATGCGAATCATTCGCTGTGTCCGCTGCTTTCCTCCGTGAAAGTTGCTTTCTTTGACACATCCTCCGCTGTTTACTCCTCTTCTAGGAACGAAAACCTAGCCCGACGTCTCCGTCGATTACGCTCAAGAGAATGATATTTCGCCCTTTCTTCTTTCCATCTTCTTAACTCATCACTGGGAAACGTGGTCGTCCGCCACGCGTCGGCGGTGGGACGGCGAGGTTAACGGAGTCGAGGCGCATGCATCGCTCGAAGAGGATGGCCTGGCCTTCGGCACTCTCCACCTTCTCGATCAAAAAGCGACACTTGCCTCGACGATCACCTCGACCGCAACACCAGCGACTACGGCAGTCGATGTCCCTTACGCCGGCTCGCGACGGGCACAATGCACGCCGGCGATCATAGAGCATAACATTGTGAACAATTTCTCTCAGTCTCTCTTTTTTTTTCTGGATATATTGAAGGATAAATTTTGAACTCCAAAGAAAAAATGTTAATTTGTTTGGCCAACATAATCGATTGGTCATGGATAGCAATTTAAATATCTTCAATTTATCAATTCGCAATTTGATCGAATTAATTGAGGAGAAAGAACAACAACAACAACAAAAAAGCACTGATCTGATCTAGCAATGAGGGTATAAATTTGGCACCAGAAATATTTATAATTTAGAAAATGAAGAAAATTATACAGAAAAATAATATTTCTGTTCATGTACAAAGAATAAAAGTGGTTGTTCTACCTTTCCAAGCTAGACCAAGACATTTGGCATTGCCCTTGCAGCTTAACCATGGCAAAATTCGCTAAAGGAATATGAGTTATGCAGCTTACAGTTCTCCGTTCATCGTCATTTCTTCGCTTTTGAGAACCGAAGACATCGATACTTCTCCCCGCTAACAGTTATCTCCAGCGCACCATCTAGGTTGTCCTGATTCGACGCTGTGCCTGTGAGAACACTCTTCTCCTTCTCCAAGTTCTCCCTCTCCATCTTTAGCCTTGCCTCTTGACGCGCAATCTCAGCCTGCAAAATGGAGTTTCTGAAATCAAATGGCTTTGGTAAGGTGACAAAGTTCCGAGGAAAAAGCTCTGTCAACTCAGTGGATCGAGCCAGTTAGTTACCATGTGAACTTCTCAAAGATCACCTAACGAATAACAAAGCTACATTATTTATATTTTGTTTATCCTTCTCACCTAAACCAAACAAAGATCTATTTTTGACTATGTGCCACGAGTTTCAGCTCAAAGATGAGTTTTTGTAGTCATGAATATGACCAAAAACTGATGGTGGAGGAGCTTTGCTGAGGTACAAGTTTGAAATGCCACACAAGAGAGAAAGGTGACAACAAATTCATCTGGATTCAAGAGATCGAAATGATGAATCATGACACTGAAAAAGAAAGGAAAAGAAAGAGGATCCATTCATTTTCCTAGGTTAGGAAAAAAAAATGGAGCACACACTAGCTGTTTCACATCACACACAGTCCCAAAATCAACACGTCTACAAGAAAGCTTCAAAGAAAATCAACATTCTTTGTATTGATTAATCATACAACTACCTAAGACATAAAGAAGAAAAACTTGAATGTCGCAGAGCAAGAACGCCATAGTTCCAGTAAGCATCGCTAAGTATTAATCATACAACTATCTAAGACGTAAAGAAGAAAACTTGAATGCCATGGAACAAGAACATCATAGTTTCAGTAAGCATTGTTAAGTACTGAACAACCATAAATTAAGCATGAACATAATACTTGTATCATTGTTTAACAATTGAACACTTCAGTAAAAAAAAACTGCATTAATATACAATGACAAACATCAAAGCATAAGGGTCCAACAGAAATTCCACAAATACACAGTTAATGCCCAGGTAAACAAATTTCTCATATTAAGTGGTTTTTTGAACCTCAAAAGTTTCCCTATTAGGACAGTTGATTTCTAAAACCAATCAAGATAACTTTCTTCCTACCCTAGATGCAAAAAACAAAGTTGAGAAAAAACAAGAGAAGAACAAGAAAAACAACAAAATGATGATAAGTCAGAACCATACTGTGGCAAGTTTTAGAGCCTTGTTATCTGAAACATAGAAGAATCCTATTTACAGTATCTACAGTGTTAAAAAAAAAAAAAAAGGGTGGCAATTCAATATACTGCTCATTTAGATGGATAACAAAATGATGTTCACAATGTAAAAATGATTAGAACAAGTCTCATAATTAACAAATTGGAGCAACCTTCCATCGAATCTATCAATATATCACCATCTTTTTTTTCACAGAACAAGACATCCAGAGTTTTTCAAGCGCTAGATAAACTACGCGTTTCTGATTTTCTACAAGAACACATACAATCCTTATCAAGCATCTCAAAATAAGCACAACAGATCGAAAAAGATTAAATTTCTAATTAAAGAAGTCTTCTTTGCACAGCGTAGATGGGAAAAAAAAAAAAGAGGGAGCTTCATTTTCTTGGAGGAAAGCGCGAATATTACCTCTCGCCGGGATAGTTCAGCTTTCCAGGCGGCCTCCCTCTCGTTGACCTCGCGCTCCCGCTCCTCGATGTAGCTCTGCATCTCCCTCTCCTTCATGATCCGGTCCTGGATGTCCCAATCCAACGCCTCCTTAAGCTCCTCGACAAATTTATCCACCACCGCCTTTATCCGCAGCGACATCGCCGCTCCTCGCTTTAACCGATCTCGCCTGCAAACTGCAGAGGCGGAAGTCCAAACATCCGAAGACTCCAAACCCTTCGCCTAGCTCCTCGATGAATAGCGGTACAGCCGCCGGAGATAAAATTTTCCGGTGGAAGTCGACGGAGACGCCGCACGTTTTCGGTTAGAATTAGGGATTGGAATTTGGAAGAAAAGTAGAATAAGGTGCTAAAATAAGATTCAAAACTAAAAATATATATTTTTCAAATAATTTAATAATCATTTTACTGGTGCATTTTGATTTTTCTCAAAGCCTTCGAATTTGGAATTTCGACGAAAAGAGACAATTAAAAACTTAATATTTTTTATCAATAATTGTTTATTAAATATTGGATCGATAATTATACAACTAGTTTCTATACTGTGGCAAATAAAATAATAATGATAAAAATAAAAATAAAAAAACTATAATCTAAAATTAAACTCGAATATAGAACTAAATTGTATAATTTTTTAAGATCCGAGAAGCACATTAATGTAATACAATATCGAATAACTGATACAGCTTAAGATCATGCTCATGATACTACCTTAAGACCAGAAAGAAGAATCACAATGACACAAGAGCTGATACCTAAAGGCTTAACACAAATATCAGGGATCATGTTCTCCCCTCTTCACTTAATCTAAAGATTTAAGATTATCGCGAATTTTCTGCAAAATGAAAGGTTATTTCCAGGGTATCGTCGAGAGACCGTGCGGATTGATGCTATTGCACGCGCCGATGCTATGGTTGAGTGGGCTCCCAGGGCCGCCGGAGGATTCGCTCAATGCACCACGCGACAGCGGGCTGCTGGCTCCGGTCGTCCCGCCTGCAACGTGTTTTCCGGCGGTGGAAACAGGTTCCGCAAGGTTAGCCCGTTTCGATTCCTTTTTCCCATCCGGTATAAAGCTCCCCACAACCACCTGGATAGAACAGTTGCCAAGTCAGGAGGATCATAGCTTTGCTTGCAGACATGAATCTAACTCATCAAAAGTTTGTCGTCACTAACTAAATGAATTTATAGAATACTCGAAAGACATATATACCATAAGTGTCGTTCAAACGATGTAGTTTAGACGAGACGAAATTAAGATCTTACGACATAATACAGAGAAGTTCAATTGGTTTTTTGATGTTTTTGACAGACCTGAACTGGCGAGGAAGCGAGTAAAAGCCCTGCTACTCCCCCACCCAAAACACGCCCGTCAGGCCCAGCTAACGAGACACTCAATCCACCTGTTCGACTGCGCTGCCCGCCGCTCTCCGAGAGCATAAACGAACCCGATAATGATAAGATCTCAAACTTACCCTGCAAGTACCAAGTATAGAAGAACATCATCTACAAATGACTAGCTGAGGCTGTATATCTGAAATGCAATGTTGAACAAACCTAAGCTATTATTCGGTTTATGAAATCAGTTTAGTTTTCGAAACAAAAGCAAGAAAAGAAGCACGCGCGATAGCAAAGCTATTATCAAGATGACCTTCCTAATGCAAATGTTCCTAAATAAGTGTTCCTTGTCGCTTCAAATGCGCTACATTCATTGCGAAACCACACTAAGCAATAGATAATATGACGAAATGACTGCAGACCAAAAAAGGGAAGTGTGACACCGTCTGAAAGCATAGTTGGCAGTGAGATCTACAAACCTCGTAAGTTACATTACCACCGGAAGTTGCAGGCTGACGTAGAGTTACATTAGATACAGCACCATTGGCTGAAAGAACACAGATGGCACGGGATCCTTGCTGAGAAAATGACATAATTTTGGAAGATACATCCTGTAACCAGAAAGTAAATTATTGATAACCGATATGTGTACAATGTCCAGGATGCATAGCTTATGAAAAAAAACGAAAGAGATACTCGCGCACACACACATGCGCGCTCGCGATCGCTTAAGTTTAGAATAATTGCGGTAAGAGAATAAACAGACAAAGCCAATGCAGCAAATATTGATATAACCAATCATCTTCATTGCAATTGATATAACCAATCATCAGAAAGTAACTGATTACCTCTCCTGTCATTACTGTAATAACATGAGGAGTAAATGAAGTTCCCGCTGGTCCTGTCAAATTAGAAAGAAATGAGTAGTAAAAACAAAATTATTGTTAACAGGCTCAACGCCAATTGCATTTCATGTATAAAAGAAATTACATTGCAAGAACCTGCATAGTGCATCCAAGAATGATGTTAATCTTTACACACATGTAACACTTACAAATGTGAAGCGAAAATTAGAAACTTGTCGACAAGATAATATACCGACTAAAAGTATCGACCCAGCATTTATTCAGAATGACACTATTAAAAGAAATCAGGCTGACAGAGCAATTGAGTCAAAAGAAACAAGTATCAATGCATTATATTACTGCTGGACCAAAGAAAAATTAAGCCGTGTGCAATATTAAATGAGGCGATCCAGGATTTTAGCTGTATTTTTAGAATGTTGCATTTTAATTAGGAAATTGTTTATGGATTACTCAAACCGCGATAAAACATTAAGAGGCCATGGGTGCATTTCTAACAAAAATATATACATATATATCATGCACCCAACATAAATCTCTATAACCAGCAAGCTTATTTTATATCTTGGATAGAGTAAATCAATCCTATAGGAGGAATAAGAACACAACAAGAAGAGCATAACTCCACCGAAGCATCGGTGTTGGTCCGCTGCTTCGTAAAATTGCTAATTGTTAAGCGAGTATAACAAGGGGATTTACCAAGAGCATTCATCTTTGGCTTATTGGTAGAACCAGGTGGCCGGCCGCGTTTCTTTGCACCATTGGTCGAGCTAGAAGGTGCTGTATTGCCCATCCCAGATGGAGACAATGGACCAGCCGTCGATAAAGGAGTCAAGGCAAGACCATCAGGACCATACTTCCTCGGCCGCCCTCGCTTCCTTCTGATGGGTTCTCCCATGTTCATGTTCAAGTTGTGGGCTGCTAGAGCTGCAGAGCCAGCGTCAGCAGCTCCAGGACTCCCTCCTCCTCCTTGAAAAGTAGGAGGTTGAGGAGCAGCAGGAGGTGAACTGCTTACTGGCTTGTAAATTGGCGTGCCATCGGCCGTGTAGGCTAATCGCACGCCCTGCATCGACTGCGGCACCGGCTGTAGACTGATGTTGAAGGGGGATTCTCTACTTGCCATGATCCAATCCGGCCTCACTTCCATGCAAGGAAGAGAGCTCAAAACACACCACCTACCAAAATACTAACTCTTCAGCAACAGTAACAGCATCCAAAAAATTCCATCCGAGCTACTCTTCGGAGTAAGATCGAACTCGAGAAGCTCCACTGAAATGAAGAAATTTTGAGACTTTAGACCGTCAAAAGCCTCCAAGTTCAGCAACTTCCAGGAAGAACGACGAGGTTCAAGCAGGAAATCAGCCGAAAGATGCATCTTTTACACTGAAACCCTACTCGACCACGCAGCTCGATCACTGCAGCAAAACAATTCCTAAACCCAAAACCCTAGGGACCAAAATTTGAACTCTTTTATCTCGAACGAGGAATCAAGCTGCAAAAATCAAACGCAAAATTCTACAAACTGTAGAAAAACGCACCCGAAGAGAATATAAAACCCTAATACAAGTTCCGGATCGAGAAGGCAAAGGGCAAACAGAAAATCAAGGCCGAATAAATAAACTAGAAAAAAAAATTGCACTCCGATCGCCAAATAATCGTCAAAATTTCTTTTTGCCATCATAAATACTCTGAAAATCATGATTTTGACAGATAATTTCGGGAAAATGAGAGAATAAACAGAAAAAATATCGATTTTGGTGGGAAAAAAAAATAAAGTAATGACCTGGTAATCTTCTAGAGCTGGAACACCCAAAAAAATCTTTTCGCACCCAGTCCGAGAGGAATAAATTGAGGAAATTATTCGCCCCTTTAGTAGTTTCCGAAAAGCCTCCCTCTCTCTCTCTCTCTCTGAAATTCGAGCTCCTTTTTCCCACGGAAAAAAAAATAAATAAAGCCGCCGAAATTGCACAGTGGCAAAATAATCTTTCGATTAAACCTAATCATCGTCCTAAATCGGAATTAATTGGTCCCATAAGTCATCAGGAACGATTTTCCAAATAAGACCTTTACCATTTCAAATCCCCAAATTTGCCCTTACGTCCTAAAATCTTTAAATTAAATAATTCCTATTTTAAAAAAATATATATATTTCAAATTAATCGTTCGGTAATATAGTTTTAGGTGATTAAAAATAATTTTTGAAATAATAACAAAAACACAACTGATTTTCGAGTAATTTTTTTTATATTAAAATAATAAAACAATCAATTTTTTAGTTTGTTAAATTATTTCTAAATTGGAAAACATTTACCAAGAAAATTTAATTAATATTTTTTAAACAATAATTATTTTAATCCGTCATTTTTCACAAATGAAATCTCATTAAGAAATTGACGCGTTTGATTTGTGATTCCTTAATATCGGGGGTTCTATTTAGTAATTTGCTCGTTGATATAATATCTACGGACGAGATTTGTTTTTGCATCAAGATTTGTACTGAAAAAGCTTGATATGATAGTCTTCATTCAATAATTCATCACTTATCCAATTGTTTGTTAAAATATACTTTCTGTCCTTTTTTGCTTAAATAAACAAAATAAGGGCTAGTTTGCAATTCTTTACTTATCTATTACATTATTTGTTTTGCTTAAGATTAAAACAAGACAATAATGATTTAAATATATTTTTTTCCCTTTGATTAATGTCACTATTTAATTTGTTTAAATTATTTTTCACTTAAATTATAAAGAAATAATTGTAAAGAAGCCCAAATTAGTATCTATTTGATTGCATAAACAAAAAAAAAACAACCAAATAAACATTACAAATATGTAATTTAAAGATAATGAGAATACAATACTAAGAAAAATTAATCAATTTAAAATTCAATTTTTCTAATTATAAACAAATATGAAACATTTTGGTATTTCATTTAACAATAAATTAAGTCAAAGAGACAAGTACAAAATAAGGGGAAATCCTTTTTTTTCCTTCCTTTTTCTAATTAAGCAAAAATATGAAATGGTTGTTTTGGATTTTTTAAATTTTGTTATCCAATAATGAGCGAATAATTGTAATTATATAATGGTAGAAAACATGTGAAAATATTATCTTGAATTAATTTAGAAGCAAGCAAATTTTAATAATAATAAAAATAATAAAGTGAGTTAGGTCAAAAGAACAAATGAGATGGATTGAAAACAAAAAAGTAAGAAAAAAGACAAAAATCCACCATGTGATCTTCTTCCTGTTTCAATTAAAATCCTACAACAGCTCAACTTTTTTTCCTTTATGCTTTTGTTTTACTCCCCTTGTGATATTAAAAAGACAAAGCACATGATATTCTCCCATGGGCTAATTATGGCTATGAGTTTTTTTTCTCTTTCTTAAAATAAATAAATAAATAAATTTCAGTTTAAGCTCTTTTTCAATATATATATATATATATATATATATATATATATATTTAATTTCAGAAATTAAAAGCTTCTTGGTGTTTTTTTAGTAGTCATGATTTCAACTCCTAATTTTATATCGTTAACTAAAAAAAATTGGATTTAAATCAATTGGATAACAATTTAAAAAATCAAGAGCATATCTAAAAATATATTAAACTTTAAGTGGCAAAAATGAATTTTTTATACATAATAACAGTTTTATAGAATAAATTAGGAAAATAAAATTTTTTGCCACATGAAATTTTATATTTTTAACTTTTAGGGGGAAGGGGGGGGGATTGCATAATGTTCAAATTTTAGAGGGGCCACCAACAAGATAATGACCAACATGCTAGATAATGACCAACATGCTTTTCTAAAATGTTTTTTTTTTTAATATTTTTTTTTATAATTTGAATAAAAAAAATGGACCATAAAGTCAAATTTCCAAGGCTCTTGCTTGTTTGCATAAATCAGGGAGTGTTCTCGGTTGGTGGCCAAGCAACTTGACAAGTTGAAACTAGACTTTGATTGATTTGGTATATGTCATATCTATTATACTCCAATCGGTATTAAAAACTTTCGAATATTTTATTTCCCTCCCGAAGATTTGTCGCTCGTCGTTGAACGGTTCGCCCCTACATGGAAAAAATTCGAATATTTAAAATTGTAAAATTGTTTTCGTAAGAGCGATAAAATACAGGGATTAAAATGGAAAGTTACATAAAAAGTTAGGTGGTTTGTGGAAGTATTTCTTTTTGAGTGGAAAAAGTCAATGACATGCTTCAAATTTGGTTGGAAACTTTGGCGCGAGTGGACCAGCTCTTTGTGGAAAATTTAGCTTCAAAGGAGAATAAATGTTTTTTTTTAAGAGTATGTTGTCAAACAGATTTTTTTTTTTCACCCATAGAAAATAAAAAAGTAAAATAAAAAAAAGTTTGTCTTACATATTTTATTATTACAAATTTAATTATTTTCAAGAAACAATTTAAGAACCTTTTATTTTAAATTGTCGTGGTCAAATAGATATTTTTTTTCGACTGATAATTTTGCAAGACATATATTTTTGATGTAATATATCACGAAGAAAATTATGTAAATTTTACTGTTTGTTTGGATACTAAATGAACTAAATCAGATTAAATTTTATGACGTTCAGATTTATTAAGTCTAAAATTAATCGAGTAATTGAAATAGTTGATCAGGTGGTTTTTTTTAGATTGATTTTGATTTGAATTTGAATTGATATCAAGAATTTAAATCAAGATCAATTTTGATTCTAACTCGTTTAAGTTTGACTTTTTTTTTTAAATATTATCAAAAATTTTAAATCAAATTTATTTGTTTGTTTATTTAAAGTTTTAAAATTTCAAAATATAATTTACAAATAATATTCACGAATATTAATTATGAACATTAATAAATTAAATATATATCTATTCAAACTTAGAATTCTATTCGCCTGGGCACTTGCCCATACGCGTCGACGTGTGCACATAAGGGCAAGCACCTACGTGGCACGACCAACGTGACCATGTCATATAGGTGGTTGCCCTCATGCGTGCATGGCAGCGCACGTGGGCAGGCGCCCAGGCGAATGATACGATTCAAACTTATTCATTTAATTAATTTGATGAACAAATATAAATGAACTCTTATTAAATCGAATATCAAATTAATACATGAACATTTGATTTATTTATAACTCTTGCGATAATGGTTCGAGAGTAGCCAAATATTAGCCCCCGTGGAAAAGGTATAGTGGGTAGTGCATATAGATGTTGTATCATAGGATAATGAGTCAATCCCTTATAAATACAAGAGTGTCGTCCCTCCATGCGCTAGTTATTAGTCTCAAGGTCCAAAGGTCTACCATGATTTACCTCTCTTATGATGATCTAAGAGCGGACTAGTAGGATTCGCTAAGTTGACAGATTTCAATTTTTTTTTTTTTTTTATCATAAGAGTAGCCAAATATCTATTTTTTTTTTTGTATATACATACGTATGTATCGGCAAAGGATGGGTCTTGTTTCCAATTTGGGCTAATGGTCCAAAAATGGATGGAGGGCCATATGGCCTCATCCTTTATAGTAACAACCTTTGGCCCGGCATTGTTTAATGGGCCAGCTATTTGTAAGAGTTAAATAGCAATGAATACTTTATGGCATTTCGTATTCAATAACAATAACTAAAGAGTGAAGAAGGAAGGGCACCTTCATTGAAACAAACTATTGGAGAGTTTTTTTTCTTCCCTAAAATTAGAATTTAAAAGGAAAACAAAATGTTCTTTATCTTTTCAATATTAAAAAAAGCTTTTAATTACTTTTTTATCGTCCTACTATTTTTTTATAAAATATAATATAAAAATAAATTAAAATATATCATAGTTAATAACATACTCATATATATTCAATTAAATCGGTTTGTAATTTTTTTAAAAAAATTTGAATGGAATTTTGAAATATTTGTGATGGAGAATTTCTTTTTATTATCCAATTAATTGATTAATTTTTAATTTTGTTAAACAATTGTCAAATGATTTTTTTTATTTTATTAATTTATATATTTTTTTTCAAAAAATATAAAAATTATTAAAAAAAATAAAGAAAGAAATGGTTTCTCAAACGAAGAGCCGCTCTATAGTAAAGAGCTCTCTCCGGGAGCACTCTTATTTTTTTTTTCTCCCACTGTATATACAATTTTTTTTTTTATCATTTTTATAATTAACTTAAATCTTATTTTATTTTCTAGATTAATGTGAGTTTTTTTTATTCTTTCATCGCTTAAGTAATATTATAGAAGTATATAATGTTATTTAATACTTTAAAATTATATAATGTTATGAATAGCTCAATGTTTAGTTTATTAATGAGAATATCTATGTTATTTAATTATTTGAACGATATCATTTTATGAATAGAAAGAATTTTGACGCAACGATAAAATTATTATCTTATAATTAGTCTTTTACAAAAAGCCACATTTAATACTCACATATTTAAAATTTAAAAATAATCTTTTATAAAAAATAAAATAAAATTACGTATAATAGATTTTTTTTTTGAAATTCACATGGTAAAAATTTTAATTATTTTTATATCATTTTATGGATGATAAATACCGTACATTATATATTTCGGTCCCGCTAAACTAAAGCGAGGGCCGAAGGGCTTCTAGATGTTGCAGGGCTTTGAGAGTGAATACCACAAACCACAATTTTGACCCCGATCTCTCGCCGACGGGACCTGCCTCGACTGCCTTCTTCGCAAAGTCCCTCTTCTCTCTGGCGATCCCTCGTTTTGAGATCTCAGAAGGGCGTCGCAGTCGCCGCCAAGTGGGCGTAGAAGACCTTCGTCGTACCTGCCCAGAGGCGCGGATGCCATCTCATCGCTGCCAAGGTTCAATCGCCGCCAACGCTATCATGCACCTTTACTTCCGATTATCGCTTGATTTTGTCTCGCTTAGTAATCGATGTGAATCGGCGCCTGCCACGACGAATTTAATCGGCACACACATGCATATATATATATATTTTATGAAAAATTATACCCTTATCATTCGATGTTAGGTTCTCCATCACAGAGAGGTATACCAAGATTTGTCAGACTTCAAGTGCAGCCTTGCTCATTTTTTCCGCAAGTGAGATTTTTGATGATTGTGACTTTCTTTTCCCCCTTTTTCCACTCCGTTTAACTTAGGCCTTGTTTGGGAGGAGGAGAGGGGAGTGTAAGTAATGGAGGGAGGGAAATGGAGGGGAGGGGAAAGGAAATTTACACCCCAAATTAAGGTGTAAGAAAAATCCAGTTTTTGTGAGGAGGAGGGGTATAAATTCATTCCATTCCTCTCCTTTTCCCTTTCCCTCACTTCCCAAACAGGGTTAATTTTTTTTTCTTCCTTATTTACTCTTACCCTTCCATTACTTACCCCCTCCCTCACCTCCTTCTTACCAGAATGTAAAATACTCGTTCAGTACTGCGGCATACAAGAGCTTCGCTCACCCTAAACGAGAATTGTGCCTTTGATGTCCAAGATGACACTGAAAAAATTTCTAAATCGGATTGTACCAGAGGTGACTTTCAAGGATCCTTTAAGTGATTACTGCGAAATCTAGAATTGGATTATTTTTTTTACGAGTAACATATGATTCATCCCTTGCTTGCTTGTTAGGAAGAGATAATTCCTCTTCCTTGAGGAAAGCATGCGATTGATTTCTCTCCATTTTGACGAAGCATAATCTTCTTTGTGATCTAGCACTTTGCATCATTATATAAAACATGATTTATACCATGCTCTTTGTATCGGTATCAGTCAAGGCTTGAAACTTAACAAATTCCCAAAGCATCATAGCCATTATTTGGTGTCACTACTGCAGATCCACCATGGCTACTATCAAATAATCAACTAGCTAATTAAACTTAACCTGACAGTACAATGAAACTACAGATGTAGAGATGTTTCCAGAGATTTTAATCTGAAAAGATCTTTGAGCATTTGACAGTCTAAAAAAAAAAGTGATTAGGGTTAGCCTTTACAAGTTGTAGTAGCTTCAAATTGTGTTCTTGTCTATTAAGTATATTGAATATAGACTATATTTGTTATAGGATTTTCAATAGAAAGGATTCTACTTTGTTTGGTTAAGAGATATCCTAACTTTGGGTGGGTCACTAGTATACCAATTACCAAAAGCTATCCTTAGATGTGTCCTACTAGGTTGACGACTTCGCCTGCCATGATTTGGGCTGTGCTCGGCATGGACCATTTAAATTAAAGTCAGGCATGTAAGAATAAACAGCCTGATCCATTGCCAACTCTAGGTATTCCAACTTTGTGTGGCCATGTGTGAGATATTCGCCTTGACACTTTTCATTCTTTCTCTCATTTGAATTCACTTTTCAATTATTCTCTTGTTTTTTGTTATCACATGATAGATAGTTTGAAATGATTCTCATGAACATGACACAGAATTTGACTCAGAGAAAAACAAAAGAGAGAAAAAAGAACTAGCTTCTTTAGGTTGCTGTTGGTTCCTACTCCTTATTCATCTCCAGATTTTGTAGTTATGTTAAAATGTCATCGTTATTGAGTGTGTTCTGTGCGTGTTTGGTTTACATTTTCTCAGCTTCTCGAGCAGATGAAGGATACCCATTGCCTTCCCGCTTTAAATTAGTAATTTATTGGTAAATTTATAGGACCTGATAACATGGCTGCCTGTATCAAATCATCTACGTTTGGCTGCGTAGTTGCCGCTGATACTCTGTATCATTGATGTCAAGGATTCCTATTACTGATGGTCGTCTCAACATGGGAACTCAGCAGGTGAAAACTTTTTAGCTTTGAGTTCTAACGATTCAGAATAGAGCAGACTAGTTCTAAATATTCTGTAAAGTTTTAGTGTGTTTAACGAATCTATTTATGACCATTCTTAATGAATGAACTGGGAATATGGCTTTGTGCTAAAAGTTGAGAATCTGTCCAACTAGCAGCCCCCTGTCATCCGTCCCATGGCTATTGGTGAGAGGGAGGGCAAATCACGGGGGAGACTATGTCCCGGACACGGTGGCAAGACAGTGGGGGGGTCCTCTAAAGTCAGGGGGGATTTTAGACCCCTCTCCGGAATCGACCTTAGCCCATATGCTAAACAACCACACTGCCTTACCATCGCGCCATCTCCGCGGGGACAAGGAATATGGCTTTGTGAACATTAGGATCATGCAACTCCGCGCAAGATTGTGATCCATGGTATATAGTTTACACAGGGACCATGCAAAAACTCACAAAATTATCATCAGAATTCTCAATGATATGTAATTTCACTGTTAAAAAATTGGAATTTTTTACAGGAATGTCTCGACTAGATTTGTGGATTGATTTGCGAGTAAACATTTGCTGCCTCCTAATCAGTTTCCTACGCTAGACAGATCAATGGAAAAAAAGGGTGAGGGGAAAAACCTTTTTCACCTTTTTATTGTTTACTGAGTGGAATGGCATAGTTCTAAAAATGTTTGTCTATTCTTCTATGTAAAGAATAACACATTAGGAAAATCCTCCCTCCCTTTTTTTTTCTCGTCTATTTCTTTCCTTAGCATTAATACAAATCAATTCATAGAATCAATTTCAATTGGTTCATATTACAAATGGCATAGTTATAAAGCTTGATATTTCTGATTTGGTTCATTCGAATTCATTAGTAGTAAGAGTAAAAACTACAAAAAAGAGAGAGAGAAAGAAGAAAGTTGCCAGAATCCTTTCTCAACTGGTTAAAGAATGAAAGATACATGAATTCTCATCTGTTTCATTCCACCTTCAGCAATATCTTCATGATCTCATACACCAAGTAACTAATGGAAGCAGAAGGTAGAACCTGAGATGTAAGCATGAACACCCCCATCAAATTAGATCAAGGTGAGTATTTATAACATTCTCATCTTCAAACTGCATTTGGCTCAATTATATCGTGTGCTTATGCGAGTGTATGTTCGTGTTTGTGACTAGTGTAAGTACCTGTAACAAGCTGGGAACCATGCCGGCATAAAGTGCAGGCAGGCCACCTTGCTCGACTATCTTCCCGAGCGTCGCCGCTGCACTCATCTTGTTTGCACGAACCTGCATCTGCAACTGCCGCCGCACCACCTCGAATGGGTACGTAGCCGCTTCAGCACAACAACCAGCGACGGCACCATACAACAACGTCCTCAAGGGTCCAAGCTCCAGCTGATCTAGTGCATTCACCTGCTGCCCTTCTTGCTGCCTCGTCAGAGCCAGCCTCTTCTTCCCCTCCGGTGAACTCAAATAAGCTGTCTTCAACATATCGTAAACACCGTAGAAGACCGCACCCGAAGGCGCCATGCTCACAAGGGCCGGCACAAGCCCCTTGTAAAGCGAGAAGAACCCCTCTGTTCGCACCATGTATCGAAAAGCCCCTACAATGCCGCCTAAAGCTTCCCCTCCAGGCGCCACCATCTTGGTTCGGATCTAACAAATTCAAATACGAGCACTGAATTGTGAGGTGAGTTCCTCTTTACCTTTCTCAAAGAAAGCAAAGTGGCACGCGATTGAACGCTATGCCGTACCGTGTCCATTGGAATGCAGAGGACGGTGGCAGTGATGCCAGCGGCGGCACCGGCAATGAACCGCTCGAAGTTGGTGATCTCTTGTTTGCCGGAGAGTTGAAGGAGCTGCTTCCGGAAAGTGTCGTAGGCGCAGAAGTGAACTGCTTTAAAGGGCGCAGTGCGAAGTATGTTCACGAGGTTGCCTTTCCAGAAGCCCTTGAGGCCTTGCGTGGTGGCGATTTTGTGGATGAGGACAAACAAATGGCTCTGTTCGCCGCGAAGGATGTATTCGAGCTTCAGTCTCTCGAGAGGAGCAACGAAGGTTCTGATGCAACGAGAATGGATTGATTCAGGATGAAGCCGAGGGAAGAAATATGTTCAAATTGTAATCCTCAATACCTGGAAACCATGGCGGCGACGGCGCCAGACCAGAGGTGTTTGGTGGTGTTCATGGCGGTGGCTTTCGCCCTCTGGACTCGGCGATTGGTATCCTGCTTTTTGTTCCTGTTTCGGATAGCATTCATTTTCTGGTTCTCCGTCACCGATTCCAAAGCGTCGCCCCCCTTCGCCGATAAGCTGACCGAGGACAAGGGATTCCGGCGTCGTGCGGCAGGGGATCCCCATCCAATTGCGGCGAAAGGAGCGGGTTTTAAGTGGTGAGGAGGTGTAGAAATGGGAGATTCGAGCTCGCATCGGGGAGACTGAGAGAGGTGCCCCCCGACGGCGAAGAAGGCGAAAGGGTGGTCAGAGGCCTGGATTCCGGGGAGGATGGCGGCCAAAGGAGCGAGCTTTTTTCTAGATCTGGGAGCAATGGCGGGCGATTCGTGCTCCATTCGGAGATCCAGAAAGAGGTGGACGCCGGCGGCGAAGAGGGGCGGTTGGTAGTCGGAGGCCTCGTCTGTGGGGCGGATTCCAGAGAGGGTAGCGGTGCGGAAGCGGAATTCCAGCTCCGGCATCGCGGCGGGGAAGGAAGGTGAGCGAGGCAGCGGGATTCGCTAGGGTTCAGTGTTCGGAGAAAGAGGCGGTGGGAAGCGAGCGGGCGGCCATGGTCGAGGAGACCTCGAGGTGCAACAAGAAGAGACAGATGAAATGAACAACGTTTATTTATTTATCTATTTATTTTTTTGTACCTGTATTATTTATTTTATCTATTCATTTTATGTACTTTTACTATTTATTTAATGTACTTTTATTATTTATTTATCTATTTAGTGATATCATTATTATCAAAGGAGAAGATTAAAACCATTATTTAATTGAGCTGAAACCATATAACAATAACTACTTAATAAAACACAAATAAATTGACGTTGACCATGTACTCGAAACAAAATAGATCGATTTAACTTAGGAAGAGGAAACCAACATTGCATAGAAAATGCAAACATTGTTCTTGACGTTTCAGAAGCATCTACCGAATTGCTTTTGGTTGCCTCATGGAGAGCACAAGCTAATCGATATAAATTTTGTCGTTCCAAGCGAACGAAAATGACCACTAACTCGTTAATTAATGTGCCACCCCAACTTATATCGGAAGCTTCTAATTTGTCAATATCGACAAATATTTTGTCCTCACCAACGAGCTCTAAGGCAGAGGAGAATACATGTAGGCAATTGCAAGAGAAAATTTAGTTCTTCAAATAGTTTAGTCGACATGAGGGAGATCTTCTACAGGAGAATACATATATAACAATCTAAATCGTCAAAACAGAGATACAGTGCAACGGTAAAAATAAAGAGATATCCCATAAGAGAACGTAGTTTAATCTTCTACTATGTCATCGTTCGGCGATGAATTAAAAAAAAAATTCATTCGAGCGATCTTGAAGTCCATGAGTTTGTTCGATAGATGGAGTACGATTTTTTACATTGGATCGTCGTTCAGGAATAACGTGACTGCAGAGTCCGAGTTAAACTATGAAAAAAATTACTAGTATTTCTCTGATTTATCTTTGGTGGTTGGTGGAAGTTACTTGAGCTTTAATCTTACTCGTCTCAACTGTTGGCGAGACATCCTAAAGATCTGTGAGATATGTATGGTTGGTCACTCATAGAAATTAATCGGATTGAAAATTCGAATATTCTAATGCCAATAAAAAAAGAAAAAGAAAAGAAAAGACCACATTTTCGTTAGAAACATCAATAAAAAGCTTTATATATATATATATATATATATGAATTTCTTCTGCTGCGCAACCGAACCATCTGCGCCCCCATCCGCGACGCGCCGAGCTACCTCCACTGTCGCCGCCGCGCCGTCCGGCCACCGCCGGCCGCTGGACCGGGCGTGATCGACGCCCGACTCATCGGCGGTCCGGCAGTGACCAATTTCCGACCGGTTAGCGCCCAGAATCCGGCGCAAACCGGCCGGAAAAAACCGGTTCACACGGTCCGGCGATGGCGCACGCGCCGGCCGCGATCGACCGGATTCCGATCAATTTGGTCGGGATCCGAGACCGACGGACCGGCGGTAGCCGATCCTTCCAGATAATCGACGGCCGCCATTCGGCCGACGGCCGATCGCCGAAATCGGCCGAGAATCGAGCGATCGATTTTAGGCGCGGCGGCCGGATTCCGGCCGCTCGAGCGATCGATTTGGTCGCGATTCGGCCGTCGGTGGCGAATGGCGGCCGCCGATTATCTGACGGACGCGCGCCACGGCCCGTCCGTGATAATCGGTCAGTGGCCGTTCGGCCGTCGGCGTCGAATCGCGGCCGAAATCGATCGCGAGAATCGGCGGCGATTCGCCACGCGTCGCGGGCCGGATTGTTCGACCGGTGCGGCCGGGTCGGCCGGACGGACGCCGGCGTCGACTTCGGTCTGTCGGCGATTCAGGAATCCGGCCGATCATGGCAGCGATGGCGCGATCGCTGCCGGCGCGTGAACCGTCGTTCCGGCCGATTTGCGCGTCGATTCCGAGTGCTAACCGGCCGGAAACCGGTCACCGTCGGACCGCCGGCGAGTTGGGCGTTGATCGCGCTCGGTCCGGCGACCGGCGGAGGTCGGACGGTGCGGCGGCGACGACGACAGTGGAGGTGGCTCGGTGCATCGCGGACGAGCACGGATGATTCTATCGCGCAGCGGAAGAAATCTCTCTCTATATATATATAATTTCATGACATTTTAATTTTTAAGGACCAAATTAATATTATTTTCTTGATGGACTCATATGGGCTGAAATCTTAATGGGCTTTGAAGGTGGTTACATCAAGAGTCGTGCACGCTGGCATGGCAATCTAAACCGTCCTTCAGATTGACGATTATATATAAACTTATGGAGAAGGCTAGGGCTTCCTTCGCGTACTCGCTCGCTGCTCCGTCCCCAGCTTTTATTTTTTTATTTTTTTGCCGACTTATGGCGGAAGAGCTCTCCGAGAAGCCCCAGTTGGTCGAGGGCGAAGAGATCGCGGCGGAAGAGGCGATGCCAGAGTCCGAAGGCGCAAAGAAACGGGAAAGTGAGGAGGTGAACGGGGAGGACAGTGATTCGAAGAGGCAGAAGGTGGAAGAATCATTGGAAGAAGTAGATACCGATGGAATTGACGGAAAGGAGGAAGTTGGAGGAGATATGGAGGTGGGAAGAAACGAAAAGGAGAGCGAAGCGGTCGGAGCAACTGTCGGACCGAAGGTGTTCGGATCGTCAATCGAGATGTTCGAATACTTCCTGAAACTTCTCCGTTCTTGGTCGCCCAATCTGAATCTCAACAAGGTGAGTTTTTTTTTTTGTTGGGTTCCTTTTGTCAACTTTTTTTTACTGCTGTCATCCTTGAGCTATGCAAGCAATGGACAAGATACAAAAGCAACAAAAATAGCAATTCGAGAATCAAACTAAAACACTATAATATGTGGTGAACAATCGATCAGAACTAGATAACAATTTCTTCCTGGTTCACGATGCTTTTGTCGTTCTTTTCCTTTTTTTATCTTGCAGTATGAGCATCTGGTGCTATTGGAACTGCTGAAGAAAGGACACCCTGAACCCGCAAAGAAGATGGGAGAAGGTATCGAGGCGTTCCAGGTTCGGTACCACCCAACATGGAAAAGTCGATGCTTCTTCCTTGTTCGCGTCGATGGAAGTACCGACGATTTTAGCTTCCGCAAATGTGTGGATAAGATACTGCCATTGCCCGATAACATGAAAGTCGATTTGCCGTCCAGTGACGGGAGCCGAGGTGGTAGAAGAGGTGGTCGAGGCCACGGAAGGAAAGGCGGTTTCAGGAGATAAGCTACATTGTTTTATGTCTTTTTTTGTGTGTGTTTAAGAGTTCGAAAGACTGTTTTAATAAGATGAATTGCTCAATCTAGCATTAACTAACTTTGGATTTTACTAATTTTATTGTAATTTTAGCATATTATCGAACTAACATACATAGTTTATAATTGTTAACTCAGTCATGGGATTAGACATATTTCATATGCAAGTCTTTTTGTCCTCTGTTACTCCAGTAGTCGGGATTCGAGTCGGAATCAATCCGTTAAATTCGAAATCAAAATCGATTCAAATGAACTGGTTCTGGAATCGGATTGGAACCGTTCTGGTTCGATTCGGTTCCAATCGATTTCAGAACCGTTTCAAAATCCCGATTTGGATATAGTTTCGATTGTTAATTTAAAGGTTAAAATTCTTAGTATCCTAATATGTCTTCGAGATTATTTTGCGATAGAAAAATAGAATATGATCATTAATACGTTAGATGAATTTGGAAGCTCAAGTTCGAAGAAGATGGTTCGGAATCTTTTCGAAATCGGTCCGAATTAAATTGATTCCAAAGTTAAAAATTTAAAATCATAGCTGGTTCGGAACTGATTTTAAGTTGGTTCGGACATATTCCAATATCGATGAATCTAGAACGAATCGGAATTGGAACCGAAGAATCGATAATTAAGCATACTTAAACATTACTAGTTGTCTAATTTTTAATTTTTTACTAGTGAGATATTTAAATTTTAGATTTGATTAATGACGAGGATGATCATATATTTATCATTCCATTGGAAGAAAAAATATTATAAATATGTTAACCGTGAATATTTAAGAATTCAGGGTTACTAGTTGCTCATTTGATGGCATGGAATGAACAAGAAGAGAAATGATGTTAATTGAGGGTTCATGATCACTTAAAGTAGAAAATGATGTTAACAGCAGATATAGCTAGTCTGTTAAATCATTGGCATAAGGAAACAAACGTAGAACAGAAGTCAACGTGATAAATACTTCTCGTGATTAGTTCTTCGATTTAATTATCTCGGCATAATAATTCTTTTTGATGCGAAAGGTGGTCTTAAAATTTCATATAATAAATAAGTATCCATTCAGTTATTTCAATCCATAAAAATTATGATACACATGAATTTAAAAGTCCTAAAATACTCGAGGAGAGTACTACAAGATTAATTTAACTTTTGCTAAAATGTTTTTTTTTCTTCTTCTTAAATAAAATGCGAGATAAATTGTCATTATTAGTATACCTTCCAAAGCTAATTTTGTGCGGTTTTTATAGCTATTAAACAATCTATTTAAAGAACTCTCACTTCTGTTTTTTTTGTTTTTTTTTTGTTTTTATCGAGATAATCGTATACATACAATTTGAAGTCGATGGTTTCCCTTGCATTTCGGCTAAAACAAATTAAAAAAAAAAAACCTCTTTCTTCCATTGAGCTCCCTCTCTATTTCTCTCCATTTTACTATCTAGCAATAGCTTGGTTGTTTACACATCCCGCTCCTTCCTCTCCCCCTCTCTCAAAATAACCATCAATTTCCTCTCTTTTGACAAAGGTAAATCTTCTTTCTTTTATTGGCTTACTGCCTCTCCTCTCCTACGCAACATTGTCACAATCCAAAGCTCTTGTTCATCCTGGATTTCTCCCGGTTACTTTCACTTTCTTTCTTTCTTTCTTTCTTTCTTTGCATTACTCCATTGTTCGTTAAACATCATGTTTCAGCTTACTACTATAGAGGTGTTAATTAATCTATCATTTCGTGTGTTCCTATCGTTTTTTTATGATCAGGTCCAGGTGGGAGAATGGCTGAAGTCATGTCGGGGACTGACCATTTTCACAAATATGGTATATATATATATATATGTGTGTATGTGTGTGTGAAAAACAATTTTTCATATAATTTTAGTTTGATGAATTAATTCCTTTTTGAACTGTGGAGATAATGTGGATAACTCGGAGGACGAGAGGAAAAATAATAGGATGGGATCTTTCAAGAAAAAGGCCATTAGTGCCTCCTCGAAGTTCAGGAACTCTATCAACAAAAGAGGAAGGAGAAGTAGCAAGGTCATGTCCGTGGCCATCGAAGATGTTCGCGATGCTGAGGAAATGCAAGCCGTCGATGCTTTCCGTCAAACTCTTATTCTAGAAGAGCTTTTGCCTGCTCGTCACGATGACTACCACATGATGCTCAGGTATGTATATATATATATATATTGTATTTGTTGTACGTAGCCTAGCTAGTCGATGTGCACTTTGGTTAGCTAGCTAGGAGTTATGGTTGGAATCACGGTTCGTCGGAACGAGCATTTCGAAACTGGAACGCCTTATGCCGTTTTAAATTTTCGACTCGGAACGTTCCACAGCGAATACATTAACTGAGAGAGAAAACGAGTAAAGAGACGGTTGTTCCGCGACGGCTGTAGCGGCCGTTCCGACGAACCCTGGTTGGAATTGTTAGGCGTGCTAAATGGTCGATTGGATATATAAAAAAAAAATGATGTAGGTTTCTCAAGGCGAGGAAATTCGACATCGAGAAGACTAAGCAAATGTGGGCAGATATGCTTCAATGGAGGAAGGAATTTGGATCGGACACAATTATGGAGGTAACATCGTCCCTTTAGCCGCGTCCTATTTCATGTGTGTTGCAAGCCATCTGGAGCCTTGTATCGATCGATCGATCGATCGACTTGCAGGACTTCGAATTCGACGAACTCGATCAAGTGTTGGAGTACTACCCGCAAGGTCACCACGGCGTCGACAAGGAGGGCAGGCCTGTGTACATCGAAAGGCTAGGCTTGGTCGATGCCAACAAGATGATGCAAGTCACAACCATGGATCGTTATGTCAAGTACCATGTGAGGGAATTCGAGAGGACTTTCGTGGTCAAGTTCCCTGCTTGCTCAATTGCGGCAAAACGACACTTGGATCAGAGCACAACCATCATGGATGTTCAAGGAGTGGTATGCAGCTCGACTCGCCCCAACTCGACTAACCCAACTTAAGCTTTTGTTCTCGATGAATGTGTGCTGCTTAATGCTTGCTTAGGGTTGTAGACAATTCAACAAAGTTGCGAGGGAACTCATAAGTCGTATTCAAAAAATCGATGGCGATAACTACCCTGAGGTATTATCGATCGACCATTGAGAATGAATGATACGATAACTGACTGACTGACGACTAACACAATGTTAAATTCTATCTTTAGACCTTGTGCCGCATGTTCATTGTCAATGCAGGCCAGGGGTTTAGACTCCTTTGGAACACTGTGAAGAGCTTCCTTGATCCAAAGACCACTGCCAAAATCCATGTAGGATGAGAATTCGATTATGCAAAACATAATAATAATAATAATAATAATGTAAGAAAGTTAAAGTTCTAATGAGATTTCTTTTCCTTTAGGTCCTTGGAAATAAGTTCCAGAGCAAGTTACTCGAGATCATCGACGCTAGGTATGTTGGTCTAACTTTTTTTTAACTAGGAGTTTAGAAGTGCATGGTGAAATAGTATGGAAATTGACTTCCTTCTTTTTTTGACTCTTTTCTCAAGTGAGTTGCCAGAGTTCCTCGGTGGTACTTGTAACTGCGAAGGAGGTTGTCTTCGATCAGACAAAGGTCCATGGAAGGATCCTGAAATAGTCAAGGTTATCTTCGTTCCACCTATTTTACGATATATATATATATATATATATATATATATATATATATATATATATATATATATATATCTCGTTACTATGTGTTTGAAATGTCGAACCTATACCATACAGATGGTTCAAAATGGCATTGGGTGTTGCGGAAGACAACAACTTGCGAATGCAGCTGAGGAGAAGATGATCTCTGAGGACGAAATTGTGTACCAAAAGGTGTTGAGCTCTTCTCTCGAAACTTAGTATAAGTTTGCTTTTCTCATCGAAGAATTTACTAACCAACCAACTTAATTCTACGACGCGAAGAGACAAGAGTCTTTCCACGACGATACGAGTGCCAAGATCCCCAGGAGCCATATCAAACACCCTGAACTCTCACCTGTTCATGAAGAAATGGGGGGTATGGATTGTGAGGTAATAATGAACACCTATCCACTTAGACTGAAATCTACAACTCACACTGTTTCTATCCAAAATATGTGGGGAACTTTCAACTTTTCAGAAGAACTTGGTTGTTCAGAATGCACAAGAGAAATTTCCGACACCTTGCCAATACGACGAGTTGTTCCCGATCGTCGAAAAGGTGGTGGATGCAAGTTGGAACAACAATTTGATGCACGAGAAGCTTGCCCTCTCCAAAGGTCGATAGAATATCCTTTGCTAATAGTCAGTTATTCTTGTTCTACATTTTCATAGCCAAACACTTGCCTTGCAGATTCCTCCTATGCTCTTTCTGGTATCAACAATGGCCCTAGCAACACCCACATCTTCGGTGGAGTTGTGGCATTTGTCATGGGCGTTGTCACTATGATGCGCGTGGGGCGGTCGACGTCGAGGAAGGTTACAAATGCAGATGTCGCGGACTTGCTTAAGAGCCAAATGGTGCGACAACCACCCACACCGACTGTTTCTGTTGCTGAATTTGCATCTGTGCTGAACCGCCTCGGTGAGCTTGAGGAGAAGGTGAATGTCCTCAGCACTAAACCCCCGGAAATGGCACCCGAGAAAGAAGAGATGCTGAATGCCGCGGCAAAGCAAGTGGAGGTCTTGGAGTCTCAACTAGCAGAAACTAGAAAGGTACTAACAGCAATCAAACTGAACACAGAATTCTCAATTAAGTCGTCTAAACTCGAAGAAACTAGAAAGGTACTAACAGCAATAAAACTGAACAAACAAATCTCAATTAAGTCGTCTACAGCCATCAAACTGAACACAGAATTCTCAATTAAGTCGTCTAAACTCGTGGAAACTAGAAAGGTACTAACAGCAATCAAACTGAACACAAAAATAAATCTCAATTAAGTCGTCTAAACTAGCGGAAACTAGAAAGGTACTACAGTAATCAAACTGAACACAGAAATCTCAATTAAGTCGTCTAAACTCACGGAAACTAGAAAGGTACTAACAACAATCAAACTGAACACAGAAATCTTAATTAAGTCGTCTAAACTCGTGGAAACTAGAAAGGTACTAACAACAATCAAACTGAACACAGAAATCTCAATTGAGTCGTCTACATAGATCACTCGCTATATATAGAGACTCCAACTAGTTGGAGCACATATAACAAACAAACAGAAATCTCAATAAGTCTACATCTACAAACAATTTCACATTATACAGAATAGACATCAAATATTTAGTTGTTTTATTTGTTTTTTGCAGGCTCTTGAGGAGGCTTTGTCAAAGCAGGAGGAGTTTACTGCATATCTCGAGAAGAAAAAGAAGAAAAAAAACAAGTTGGCAAGTTTTCTTTATTAGTAGTATGCTTTTAAAGTCTTTTAAATCCAACGGAAACGATTAATTTCTTCAGGTAAAATTGAAGGGGAATAAATAAATAAATAAACTGAATGACTACTAGCAATAAAATATATTTACTTTTCTTTTGATATTTTCTCCTACGCTACAAAAAAAAAAAAAATGAGAACAGGTCATTTAGAAAAAACAGTGTTCCCAGAACCTTTTCCATTTTCTTTATTCTTCCTCTTGTTTAAATAAATGACGAGATTAAATTAATTAATATCTAACTCCTGGTATTTGTGAGGGATTTATATCATTACAAGGATCTATATAATATAAGAATTTTTCTTTTTGTTTACTTCTTGTCATAATGTCGTTTTTTTGTTTGCTTAATGCATTTTTCCCGTTTACAATTGCAGATTTCTTTCGGCTGGTAGTCTCTACCCATCAGAAGAAGTCCTCAACTTTGTGTTCTCTAGAATGACACAGACTGAAAGCAAGAATCAAGCTGCTTTAACAAATAATACTGAGAACTAAAAATATGTACCCATCTAACTTACTATATATTTTCTTGTAGATGAAAGGGGGGAAAAAAAACAGTGACGAACATTACAAATGTAATGCAAAACACATTGGCCAATTATTTATCATCCTTGCTACTAATTAAGATCTCTTCCATTCGCAAGGATAGTCTTTGTTTATTGAATACTTCACTTCTCCGAAGTAAATTTTGTGAGATTATGGTACGGCTGGTCTCATAATTGAGTGTAGTATTTAACTTGTTGTAACTTTATTATAAGCAATCAAACTTGCAGAATTCAACCTAGTGCTATAAAAGGAGGTGGACTGTTTGAACTTGTTTGTTTAAGCTTTCATCTGCGAATGAGTCTGACTCAAGGGCAATGCAGCCCTTCAACCAGTCCTCGCGAAAACAAAAAGGGAAAAAAAAATTTTATCTCTTCTCAGTTGATTTCAAGTACCTAGAGACATATTTGAGGACACAATCACTGTAAGGAAAAAGGATCCTTAAAAAGTTCCTGAAACTTCAAAGGAAGCGACGCACAAAGCAAATGATGTATTGTTGCAGTGATTATGCAAGGGCGTGTGTATGCATGTATGTTTGATAACCAAACCAGACTCAGCCTGTCCAAATATCATATTAACCGATCGACATGGGTTATACCGATCGACATGGGTTATACCTCATCGACGCAGCAATATTCACCTTACATCACCTGCACAAAAAATGCTTTGAGCAATAACATATAAAGCATGAAAACACTGGAAAAGTTTACAACCAGATTACTATTATCCTGCCAGAGTAACAAGTTATGCTATCTGCCACAAGCCAACATGCTTATAATGAAATGGCATACTCATCATTGATGCTACAATTAATAAAGTTGGTTTTATCATTGATAACAAAGTTGGCAATGATCTGAAATTAAGTAAACGACAGCCTAGATAACTTTCATGTCGAATTTTACAAGAAATTACCAGTATCATCTGACGTCTCTTTTGTGCTTGAGATTTCGTCTTCAAGTTGTATGAGTAGAAAATAAACCATGGTGATTCTTACCTCTTCGGTGGAATCTTGTCGATGCAACAAAGACTTTGGAATTATGAGAGCAAATTTGGTGACCACATCTTGATGCAGCCTGAGTCTGAAGCAGAACAACATTTCAATTTGAAGGGTGTCTGATAGAAATTTACTTTGCAAAGAATTAAGGCTAGAATAATACACATGAAACAACCCAGAAATGTAACCAGAATCTCGATCGTAAAACATCTAATTACATGAGTCTCCAATTAAACAACCCGACTGGAGAATAGAGGCGACCATGCAATCTACAATTTCTCAGCCTTGCCTCGAAGCTGCAGCCCTTCCTGTCCTCTTCCATAGTAATGGAAGATTGCACTAGTGCTCAGATTAAAATATAGCAAACAGATGGATTATTCTTGCTTGTTTCTCCCCCGACTCCAATCTTTGATGTAAGTCCCAACTGTCAACGATGATAGTGTTGTTTTCCTGAGCTTCTGATGACTTTCATAACCATTTCCAACTCGTGTCATGGTAGGAATCAAACTCGTTGATCTGACAGTAATATTGTGCAATGACCTTGCACCAACCAGCAGATCCTTTTCCGACTTGTAAGGAGAAACTCCACCTTCTCCTTCCAATTGAGATGAATTTTTTACAGTTGCTCTACCAGCATTTTTCGTGTCAATTTTCTTCTCAATTAGCTTATGTTCCCAATACGGACGATCTGTAGTTTGAACAGGATCATGGTTCCTTGTTCTAAAGAATTCTGATCTCCTCATTGGGGATATCGATTTATGATTCTTTGTGGCCTTCTGCAGAGAAGATTTTGGCCACCTTATCTTTCCAAAATCTTCAGTTTGGAATTTGAGGGAACGCCAGTTTCTTGTCATCTCAAGTAGTATGTCAGCAGCGTGCAGTTCACGAGGTGGATAATCTGTTACATTGACAAAAATACGTTTAATGGTTAGATCTTTTCACTGTGGATGAAGTATATTGCTTGTAAATGGTATTGACTTTCTTGATTTTATAGCATTTATTGATATACACCAAAATACTTTATAGAACTGGATGCAATTTGTTGGGCACATAATAAAGGGGGCAGAGTGCAAAATAACTCCAGGAATAAACTTTTTTTAATAAACTTTACTTGGAAAGATAGAAACAGAATGAGAAATAAATGTATATATTTGTGGCGACATATAACATTTAGGTTGGCATATAAATTGAAGTCATGTATTTAATGTTATACAACTACAATCCACTGTAGGTTCAGGTATACTTGCAGTTTGGCTATCCACATAGTGGATACATCAAAATTTTCTTTCAGATACTGAAATCCTCCAAATCCAAATATTAATTAATAGCTCAATTTTACCTACTCATTATGAATTCGTCCTTACCGGGGAAAAAGGGTGGATAATATGATTAATCACTAAACACAGAATTTAAGCATTTACACTATCAATATTGGCACTAAAGGTGCGTTTAATTATTATCATACAATCAGATCTCATTCGTACTTTGGACTTGATTTTTATTTTCTTTCAAGTAGATCCCCTGGAACTCCACAAACTAAGCTTGCCAATTTCTTTGGCCTTACAAAGGGAAACATAATGAATATTTGTATTAAAAATATCTAATATCATTCACCGATAAACTAAATTAACATTTTGAGAATATGGACTGAGTTCAGGTGTCTGACTTGAGTAACATAAATCTGCAATTATACATTCTAGCAGATATGTCTTTGTCACAACCACTAGAAGAAATATTTCTGATATTTGATTGTGGCCGTCCTATGAGATTGGATGCTAGGGATCAAACTGTCGAGCCACTTTCCTAAGACAATAATAGGCTACGGAATGGCAAAGAAGCTCAAAAGACAATAAATTGATCTACGTATTGATTGTATTTAACCCACACTATAAAATAACTAAAGTTTTACATAATTTTGAAACAACAACAACAAAGCCTTATCCCACTAGGTGGGGTCGGCTATATGGATCCTTTTACGCCATTGGACTCTATCCCCTACTATATCATCATCTATATTTAAATAAATTTTATCTTGTTTTATTGTTGCTAACCAAGTCTTTTTTGGTCTTCCTCTTCCTCGTTTGATGTGTATATTTGGTATCGTTTCACATCGCCTAACTGGAGCATTTATTGGCCGTCTAAGTACATGTCCGTACCACCTTAAACGTGTCTCTCGGAGCTTTCCTTCAATAGATGCAACACCAACTTTTTCTCTAATGCTCTCATTTCTTATTCTGTCCATCCTCGTATGTCCGCACATCCACCTTAACATCCTCATCTCTGCAACTCTCATCTTTTGCTCATATGCTCGAGTCGTAGCCCAACATTCAGCTCCATATAACATAGCGGTCTGTCTAATCGTTTTGTAGAACTTCCTTTAAGTTTTAGAGGCACTTTACGATCACATAAAATACCCGATGCTTTCTCCATTTCAACCATCCCGCCAGATTCTATGTAAGACATCTCTCTCAATCCTCCATCATCTTGCAAAAATGATCCTAAATATTTAAAGCTCTCACTCCGCATAACTCGCCATCTCCTATCTTAACACTTGTCTCATTACGCCTAATATTGCTAAATTTAAATTCCATATATTCGCCTTTCCTCTACTAAGCTTAAAACCTTTCACTTCTAGTGTTTTCCGCCAAGATTCTAGTTTAACATTTACTCCTTCACATGTCTCATCTACTAAAACAATATCATCGCAAACAATATACGCACTACTAGAATGTAATGTGTCTTGAATGTGTCCAGTGAGTTCGTCACGATTAGTGTAAAAAGATAGGGACTTAAAGCGATCCTTGATGTAACCCTATCTTTATTGGAAATGCTTCATTAATCCACCAAGTCTTCACTCCGCGTTACATTTCCTTATACATATCCTTAATTAGTTCAATATATGTTACACTAACACCTCTTTTTCTAAAATTCTCCATATTATTTCTCTTGGAACTCTATCATAAGTTTTTTCTAAATCAATGAATACCATTTTTTTGCTCTCTATACTTTTCAATTAGTTGTCGAGAAGATGTATAGCTTCTATCATTTCGACCTTCCCGGCATGAATCCAAATTGATTTTCGAGAACCATGGTCTCCTTCCTTAATCTTTTTCTATTATTTTTCCCAAAGTTTCATGGTATGACTCATTAGTTTAATACCCTATAGTTTTCACAAGTTTGTATGTCTCCTTATTCTTATATAAGGAATTAGGATACTTACCTCCATCGATCGTGCATCCTTTTGTTTTCAATATCATGTTAAATAATTTTGTAAGTCATTCAATACCTTGTTTCCCTAGACATTTCCATAACTCTAGGAATATCATCCGGTCCAACGGCTTTTCCATTTCAGATTCCATTTAAAGCTTGTTCTACTTCTGAAATTTGAATTCTACGATAAAAATTTAAATTTCTATACTCATTTGACCTACTTAAATTACCTAAATTAAGTTGGTCTCCTAAACCTTCATTAAAAAGTTGATAAAAATATCTCTTCCACCGCTCTTTTATTTCTTCATCATTTACTAGTACCCTATTGCATTCATCTTTAATACATCTTATTTGATTAAGATCTTTTGTCTTCCTCTCTCTCACTTTAGCTATTCTATAAATGTCTCTTTCCCCTTCTTTTGTATCTAATTTTCGATATAACCGTTCAAAAGTTTCAGTCTTAGCTTCATTCACTGCTTTCTTAGCTTCTTTCTTGGCTATTGTATATTTTTTCAAATTTTCCTCATTTTTACAAATATTTAATTTCTTATATGCTATTCGTTTTTCCTTGACTTTTTCTTGCACTTTTTCATTCCACCACCAAGATTCTTTACTTGGTGGTGCATGTCCTTTTGACTCACCGAGTACACTCTTAGCTACTATTTGTAAAGATTCCCCTTCTTTTTACATAATTTTGAAAGCGAAAAAAAAACTCAAAAAACAATCTAAAGAAAACCTGAAAACCCCTGAAAAGTCAGAAACCAGGAAACCCAGAAACCCCTAGTTTGAATAATGTCGAATTTAATTTGCAGCCGTATAAATTCACTAACACCAGTGGGATTTAGTGGCTGAAGGTGGATTTGGCCATCAAAATAACGAACAGAAACAAGATTAGCAGCCTTCTTGATACCCAAAAGATAGGGGACATTTACTACCAGTCCAAGACCAACAAAATGTTCCAAATATGAAGGGTAAAATACATAACAGAGAATCAAATTAGAAGCAACTATGCATTCAAAAGCAATGGACATATTACCATGTCGTGACATATTTGAAGCAGATAAATTGTGTAAACTTCGGCTGCCCTCTCCAGCATCTTTACAACTGAAGGAACATGAAGAAGCAGAGCAGCCATGCTCATTTAGTGTGTGGAGATCTTTTGAGACAACTCCAGTGCTGCATATTTTAGATGTGCATCTTACATGATCTAGCAAGTCTACATCCTTTCCTTGAAACTTCAAACTAGATTCAGATTCAGAAGTTCTACCCAGGCAACATTCTTTGTTGTCACCTTCCAGGCTGGTGCTTGAACAGTTGATGTGGTCTTCAACCAACTTAAGATGTTTGTGAGTCAACACAGATGAGTTAGATCCTTTTTCTAACCTTGTATCATCTGGAACATTCCTTTCAACACAATTTGATGTTTGGAACTCCATGTTTGATGGCTGACCACATAGAAACTTAGGAGACGAGTCTAGGTGATTATCTTGAAAAGCACTACTCCTTTGTAATGGGTCTTCACTGCTATCAACTGTTAACATTTCCAAGTCTAAAAAGCAATGCTGGTTGTCCCCAGTGAGAAGAGAATTGCAATCAATTCTAACCCATTTACCCTGATATGCATGTTTAAATGAAACCTGTTTACTGGAATCAGCAGTAGATTTGCAAGCTGAACTATGAAAACTAGACCATGAAAAAGGAGGCAAGCTAGCTGCATGGAGATTTTTTGGGGGTTTAGTGGACTTTGAAACGGATGAAGACAAACTTAAATCATCTAGAAGGGCATTAAGATCCAATACTGAAGGAATGGCTAAATGCTCAAGAATTTCCTTTGGCTGATATAGATCAGAATCACCTGCAATAGGATACTAAATAGGGCAAAGAAAAGTAATTCAATTTTTGGGATAGTTTAAATTGTTGAAAGACAATATGAGCACTTAAGCTCACCTTAATAGCGGTTGATTCATCAACATATTTACTGGGGTGACAACAATCCTGCATGGGTGATGAAGAATCAGGTTTACTGAGGCATATAGGTTCTTTTCTGTTGCTATTGCTATCTGTCAGAACATCATGGGGAAGAAGAGAGATCGCCTTTCTCAGCGAAGTCGACATACTTTCACAGACAACTGGGAGTTTCTTTCCTTTTTCAGCATTGACATCAGAATATCTGTAACTACCATCAAGAAGTTCACTAACACCCACCTCATCAATATGCCTTGTGATGTCAGAGAGATCAGACTTTAGTCCATATGTTCCTGGATACAAAGTGATCTCATAAGTTTCACTTGGTACATGAGAAATACACATTACTGAAAGGTATTCAAAGCAGAAGATTGAGGTCTGTGATGTTTCTTGACAGAAAAGCATAATTTTCTAAGGTGACTGCCAAACAATTAGTAAATAAAATATTCATGTAGTTCTTTTGTTCAATAATGCAAATCAAATTTCCTTATTTCTAAGTTTTCATAATTAACCATATGTGATAATCGAGTGACCTTTATTGTTAATGTCGCTTCCAGTTCCTTTAGGTAGATAGGTGTCTTTAAAAGGTTGATATATGATCCAACACATGCATGAACCTGTCATATCCCTATTAAGCTTATGTGATGCTTGGCAAATTTCATGTTTTGAAATTTCGAGTACAATTAAGAAGAGAAATAGTCAGAGAAATTGGGCCACTTTTCTAACAGAACTAAGTCAGGAGAAAAATATACTACCACAACATATATTGAGAGTATAACAGTGGAAGAAGTATTAATGAGGAAAAAAGATCATTTTCTTTGCATACCAAACAGGTTGTTTCCTGCAAAAGTAGAATCAATGCCTGGAAACCCCATCTTTGTTGGGAAAGTATCATATCTGGATTTCATTCCAGATCTGAAGTTTTTCCTATCATTTCTTCTACCATCAAGACAACGCTTTGTCTTGATCAACCGTGCTTTATCTGAACAATTAAACAAGTTTATGGATAAAATAATACAAAAACAGTAGGCAAAGTTTATTGTGGCAAATGTTTGATTTGTAGGCAACCAAAAGGTATAACTATATTAAGCAAGGAGTTTAAGAATCCAGAAAAAGTCTGGCCACATTCAAGGAGATCTAGTTAGAAAGACATTGCGTCAGTATGATTTATATATTTAAAAGGAAAAAAGCATATGCATCCGGTAGTTATTGTTACACTTCATGGTAGTTATCCAGAGACATCCACTTAAATATAAAATCCACAGGATGAACAATAGTTTCGGCTTTCAATAAGATGATGATCCAATTGAAACAGGTGGTGATAAAAGGGCAGTCCGGTATACGAATCTCCTGCCATACAGAGTCCCGAGAAAGGTCTATTATATGCAGTCTTACCCTGCTTTTTGCAAGAGATTGTTTCTAGAAACAGGTGGTGATATAGAAGATAATATTTTTGGTTCAGGCACCAAACCACTCGAAATGGAAACCGGTAGAAGAATAAGATAAACCAAGATATTGGATGAATATCCACAGATCTCTCACTTCATACTTGTTCACCCAATATAAAGTCTTACAATATAATAGGCTACTGAAGAGGAGACTTGTAACTGAATGTTATAACTCATCATCAAACTATAATTTGAACTGATTAAAAAGCAAGAAAAATCTTCATATGATCCCCAGTAGGGAACTCAAGACACAACAGAGACATATAAGTGACAACTGATAAACTGAAATATGGTCACATGCAAAGACTTTCGACAATGAGATCTATGTTTATTTCCTTTTTACAATACAAATTATACAACTTAGATAGTAGATGTCTATCATTACCAGCAAATGAGCAACTTTTCAAATCTAAAATTTTTTGGAAGATAATGCTACCATCATCAACTTGAGTTTTTGTTGTGTAGCTTTCTGGTTGATCTAGACGCTGTCGCTTATTTTCAGGACCATTACTCAACTTCTTATCAAACTCCCTGTTAAATGCTTTGCCTTCATGCTTTGACAACAATGAAACTGACATACTTGCTTCTCCAAAGTTTTGTCTTTTATCATTAACTTGACTTTTGAGACCAAGAAGCATCTTGACATGTGTATGGAGAAGTACAGTTTTTGAGGTTCAAACTACATCCTGAAACTGAAAATCTGCCGTAAGCAATACTTTTTCATACTAGTGAAACAATAAATACAAGCGATGAGAAAAAGCAATGCCTACAATCACACATCTCCATGTAAGATGTATGAGCAACCAAATTTGTTACCCATGTGCATGAAATCAATTTATCATATCTTAAAGAACAACTATAATAAAAAATCTTACAGAAGACAATTCAATATCTGAGCAACAAATGAGAAATACCAAATATGTGTGATAATATATTTAGCAATAGTGGACATTGAAGGTCCAGGTAATAAGCATCGAGCAGCTTGAGCTAAGGAGACCAAGTTTATCCCATTTGCTGATTGGTGAAGGTCAATGAATGGCCTAAAATCCTAGAGCCCAAGTTAATAATAGTGTGAATGCCTGAGCTTATGAATCCCCATCGCTAGCCCAACTCTGCCAATATAGGAATAAACTAGGGGGTCTCATCCTAAGTCCTAAACTTGAATAGCATGGGCGAGAAATGTAAAATGCTACTCTATCTACATGATTCTTCTCTGCAATGTTAGGCCGGATACCTCAAAGGTGCAACAAGTTTCCTTGAGTTACTCCTGAAGCCAGCATGGGATAACAATATATTTAGTGTCACAGAGATCACCGTCAATTTCTCCATGATTAAATCAGTCTTCCCATGAATTGATCATAGTACAACTGAAGATCTCTAGCAATAGTCATTCCACATCTAAGAATTTTTCAGCAGACGATGAATACTTGTGAATGTTCATTATTAAAGAATGCATGCAGTGTAAGTAAAATAGCATCAGAGGCATAATAGGACTTCACCCTCTGGGTACTTTTATGGACAGTCAAGGGTTAACACAAATGCAAACATCAATCTCAACCTCATTCTTTGACCTGGCCTGCGCAACCTCATTCTGTGTCCTGGCCTGAAAGAACAGGATAGATTCATTCGCCACGATCCTAAAATACCGTGGATGATGTCTTTTTCCTCAATTCAAAATATCCCATGCCAAAACAGTAAATTTTCGACAAACAAATAAATAGCCGCACAATTATTGACCACTAAGTATTTCCTAAAACACCTGAAGATCTGCAAAACCCTCAGTGTAACACGCGCAAACAAAGGATCGGCAACAAATCACATGATCGCGGATATGGAGCGACCGAACAATACAAACAGATCGAAGGGGAAAACTGTTAAATCCTAATACCTAGACACACAGGAATCATAAACCCTAATTCGTGCCCAACAGGGCACCGCCAATAGCCCTCGGGCCGAGAAATCAAGCGATAAATCACGAAAGGGGCGGTACCAGGTCATGCCAGCTCCAGCTCGCCGCCGTCTAGGTGGTAGATACCTCCGAAGGAGATGAACGGGACCAACTCCGGCAGCAAACGATGCGCTCGTCCTCGCTCGAGCGGTGGTGGCGGCCAAAGGCAGTCGCTGGCTCACCTGGCGATGCGCCGCTGGGGAAATGGGGAGAGAGGGACTTTATAGGTTTCACCGAGTTGGGTTAAGATATCATCTCAGCCGTTGATCACGAAGAGGATGAGGAAATTATATATATACACATATCTATCTATTAGAAAATTACGATAATAGGCCCTAATACCGAACGTCGATGACCGAATAGTCTTTAATCTTTATGTATTCAAATTTCTAAATTCGACCGCTCATTTTTTTTCTTTTTCCAAATCACCCCGTTCAGCAATTCAAAATTGTAAAACTAAATTACAATACTGACATTTTTATTTATTTATTTTAGTTCACCAAATTGTTTCTACAAAAATTTCAATAAAACAAAGCTGATTAAGTCTATTGGCTCTTAGATTTATATATTCGATTAAATAAATTGAAATTTTAGAACACAGAGACTTTTTTTTTGGACATTTCTCAATATCAAGGGTCCTACTTGAATAATTAATCGACGCGTGAGTCAGCATGTGTTGAACCGGTTTCGACCGGCATGATTACAAGTGTCTGACTCGATGCGGACCAGTTTGAACCGATCAAACTGATTTCAAATAGTTGGGATAATTGCAATTCCAAGAATAAAACCGCTAATGCCGATCTCAAGTCCAAACAGACTTCACAACACCATTGCATAGTTCATGGATACACAAAACGAAACTTGTTTTGTAGTAATTTGTGTTTCTTGTAGAAAATACAGTGGAAGATCAGTGTTTCAGAAACCGGACTATCAGCAATTCGATCAGTTAAATCCGGGTTCAAGCCTCCTGAAAGAGAATATGACACTCTAATGAAACAGAAAAGAATGCAAGATGAACCCAAGCTCTTACACGACTAGCACTTGTCACAAACTTCTCACAGCCTTCCAAAACTAAAGCTGAAACTATTTTGTGATGCTCTTTTGCCAACTGTGTTTCCCCCTTGCATCATTTCGACGAATTCATTGTAGTCAATGCGTCCATCCTGCACAGAAAAATTCGATGAAATATCCAACTTCACGATCTATAATTGAGAAAATAAATAAAAGAACATGTTTCGATACATTATCTTGATCTACTTCCCTGATCATTTCTTCTAGCTGAACATCTCCTATGCCAAATTCTTCACAAGCTTGCTGCAGTTCGTCAGGGGTTATGTAACCACTCCCGTCTTTGTCGAAATATTGGAAGGCGGCGAATAAGTGATCCTCTTTCTCGATCTTGTTGAGGTGCAGTGTGGCAGCAATAAACTCATCGTAATCTATGGTACCACTGTTATCTACGTCTGCCTTCAATTCACATTTCCAGAAAGAGGAATGAGTGAAGATGACTTCTTTGCTCATGAAAAGTTAAATTCATAAAATGTTTTAGCGAGTGATCTCTGAAATAGCATGGAATAATCAGGAGATGCTGCTTAGGTTGATGTTTTACGATCCATAAACTATTTATTAAAAAAAAAACTTACTGATTTCATAAGCTCGTAAATCTCTGAGTCCTTGAGATCGGCGCCAACTCTTTCTAATCCAGCTTTCAGTTCTTCAAAAGTTATTTGCCCACTATCATCTGTGTCTATCATCTTAAACATCTCCTTCAGGCCAGCAATTTCATCCTCGGATAGGCTAGCAGCGATAACCTAAGCAAGAAGGAGCGTTGGTGGCATATCAACCAAAGCCTCAAACCTGAGCTAGAAATTAATGTTATATAATTGATACAAACAACAATTCAACACCACAATGCGCATAATACACACTGTTGTTTGTTAGACAGTCGGATTTTTCCTGGTTTGAAGGAATTCTTTTTTCCTTTATGAATATTCTTGGTTGATTTATGACCAATTATCAACTAAATTAGTAGAATGGACAACCATTTTCAGCAAAAACATGGTTTAAAAAACACCTCGGTCGTAAATTTAAAAAAAGGTTAACCTTGTTCTCTACGGCAATGCAAAGGTACATGTGACAGACCTCACTGAGATGATGAGATATTACTTATGCCCTGGATCACATGTATGTATGACTAAATTCTTTAGATAAATATGATTGTTTGTAGTTTGGCCACACTCGAAATGATTATTTTAAACCAAGGGGCATCAGAAAATGTACCCTAAGCGCCATCTTTTTGAATTTGTTCATTGCTGAGAACTTTTTCAGGCGGGAGAGAACTGCAGAATCCAGAGGCTTATCAGGAGCCACACCATCAGTTTGTACCCACGGATGGCCTGCAAAGAGATATGATATCTGATATCAAATTAACAGTGTGGATACAATATTTGCTATATTAGTCAAAAACCAGAGGAGCCAATTGTCCATGTTCTTAGGAAGTCATTCGCACTCTTCTTTAAAAATTGGAGAATATATAGTATCTATCTAAACAATCTAGAAGTTGAGGCTGGATTGCAGGAACTAACACAGAACTTCATGGCCAGTCAACCTTTTCTTCGGGTCTCTCACGAGAATTTTTCTTAAAAGATCTTTTGCACTTTCCGATATGCTTGGCCATGGATCTGAAGTCAGGTTAAGTTTACCATGCAGAACCTCTTTAAAAATATCCTGCTCGGATTCTGGAGATGGTGCACAAAAAGAAATATGTTATAGAGTCCAAATAATTAATAGTTCAGATACCTGTTCTTTCTCTGTGCTAAATGGATTTGCAACCACTTTATAGTGAAAAGAATAAATAGTTGAAGGCAAGTACTGACCTGCCCAAAAGGGAGGTACCCCAGTCAGAAGAATGTAGATTATTATTCCAGCACTCCAAACATCTGACTCAGGACCATAGCTCTTATTCAGGACTTCTGGTGCAACATAATATGGACTACCGACTACATCAGTGAGTATTTCACCTGAAGAAAAGTATGCCAAAGATAGTAAACAAGACAAAGAAACTCATTGACATGTATAAGTAAAGGATTAGCGAAATAATAATGCATCTTATTTGTTAATTTTTTTCGTTTTGTTTTTGCATTAAAAACACATGACAATATTACCATCATATTCAGTGAACGAATTAAGAAGGTGAGATTAACCAAAACACAATAATTCATTTCCATTTTTGCAAAAAGGAAAATGCATCTGAAGTCATGAATCTCAGGAAAATCTAGCAAAATTAAAGCAGAAATGGTGTATTGAAATCCAATGTATTATGTTTAGTTGATAAATGCAACATCGACCAATTGTTAATTCACAAAGCTCCAAAGTCAAACTGCATGGACTAATTGTGAGACCATATTTTTGGTTAAATACAAAGATGGCATCGACTGATGTAACAATCAGTGAATTGAGTACGCATGTTCTGCATTTTGAGCATTGTTTGTGCAAATACCAACTAAATGTTAAAAAAAACAATGAAATTAAGAAGTATACCAGGTCGAAAGAATACCGACAATCCAAAATCAATGGTCTTGAGGGGAGAGTCCTCCATTTGGTTTGCGAAAAGAAAATTTTCGGGCTTGAGGTCCCTATGCATGACACCCATGGAGTGGCAAGCTTCCACAACCTCCACGATTACCCTTGCAAGCTCAGCAGCCTTTCGCTCAGTATAGTACCCTTTTTGGATTATTCTATCGAATAGCTCACCGCCTGTACACAACTCCATCACTACATGAACAGCCACAGCATCTTCGTAAGCCCCCTTGATGGAGATGACATTGGGGAGGCCATTTACATGGTGCATTATCTGGATCTCCCTCCTCACATCCTCGATGTCATCCTCAGTGATCAACTTCCTCTTCAAGATGGATTTGCAAGCGTAATGCTCGCCGGTTTTCTTCTCGACACAGAGATAGGTGGTGCCGAACTGACCCTCGCCGAGCTTCTTCCCTAAGCTGTAAATATCCTTCAAATTTGGCGTCTTTTGCCGCAATACCGAATCCACCTGGAGGCCGGCAGAGCTGACTCGCTTTACTCGGGAGGGTTTCTTGGAAGGGGCTTCGGTCGCCAACGGGTTCCCGTCAACTTGGAGGACGCCTGGGGGCTTGGCTCCGTTGCCGTGAATCGTGACGGGATCGGGAGCTTCAGTGACTGAGTAAATCGGAGCTGAAGCAGCAGAGACTTCGTTGCCGGCGACGGCGCCTCCCGCGACGGCGGAGCGCCAGATGACGGTGGAAACCGATTGAAAGAAGACATCTCTCGGTCCGGCGCATGAGTTGCCCATCGATTATTGTACTCGACCCCTATTTTACCATCCGCTTCCAGTCCACCAGAAATTATCAACAGACCAGAAAAAAGCCGATTCAGCAGCTACAACCACAAAGGAAGCAAGGAACTCGTAGAACGCAAACAAATCGAAGCTTCAGATCAATTACATACCTAAATCCGTGACAGAAGTCTACATGCGCTGGAAAAACTTGCACTTTTCTCCAGGATTCGGGAGCGGAAGCGAGGAGGAAGAAGATAGACTAAGCACATGCCTTTTCCGCATGGAGAAGAAAACTTCCATGATCGATCGGCACGAGAAATCTGCTGAAGAATCTTGCAGCAATTGAAGTCGCCCTGGAGTCGAAATCGAGTCTACATGAAAGAGATTAGCGGACGAACCGAAGCAGGCAGGAAGAGCGTGAGGTAGCGAAGAAGGAAAGAAGAAGGTAAAGGCGCTCCTTATAGTCCCATCCCTTGATAATTCTGAAATTGTAAGCATGCCCTTCGATATTAAATTGCATATACACCCTTGTACATTTAAAATTTAGCAATTATCACCCGGACTTGAGTACATCAAGTGAATTATTTTAATAAAATCTTTCATTTTAATGATATAAAAAGGAAATTATTCCAATCCATTTATAAGAGAATATTTGCATTTCAAATGGACAAGTCTATATATATATATATATATATATAGAGAAAGAGAGATAGAGAGAGAGTAATTTTTCTTGCATGAACCTCCGCCACGTCACGGACGCCTCCGTCGTTCTTTGCTCGCTGTGTCGCCGCGCCGTCAACAACCACGGCCGTCGATCGGCGCGATCGACGCCCGACTTCGCCTTGTGATCCGGATGGCGGATTCCGGCGCCGGTCGCGCCGGACTCGGCAAATCAACCAACGACCGGTTCACGCGGCCGACAGTGGCACACCCATTGCCTACCGCGATCGGGCCGGATTCCACCGACCAGTGCGGCCGGAATCCGGCGTGGCGACGGACCGGCCGACTCCGGATCTGTCCGTGGCTACCATTTCGGCCGCACCGGCCGGAATCCGGCCAAGACGCGGTCGAAATCGGTCGCCGCGGACTGGCGGCCGATTTCGTCCGCCGGTCGAATGGCGATCGGCCGTTTATACCGGACGGACCGGCGTTATCGGTCGTCCGGCTACGGATTTCGGCCGCACGGTTGAATCCGGCGATCGCGCGCCGGCAGCGAGCGCCGATCGCCGGCCAGCGTCTCGTTCCGGCCGGTTATATTCCGGCGCCGATCGCAATTTTCTATATATATATATATATATATATATATATTCTCAAATCAATAAAAATAAACAGTAGTATATGTGAATAGTTAATAGTTTAGAAAATGGACGATTGTAAATATCATTATTTAATTAAAATAATTGTATAATTGGAAGATATATTACAAACGAGAGATGAGTGGATTCATTAAAATAATTGTGCAAAGAGTACATAGAAGAAGAACATCCAAAACAGAAATTTTTTGACATGTTTGAAAGAATTCAGAAGAAGAGGAGAAAAAAGAATCATGATTCATCGTTTAGCAGCAAACGGGGCATAAAACCAAACCATTCTCGTTGCAATGTCGGCACTGCATTGCATTCAATTCCTCTTCTTCGCCATGAACTTTTCTACTGCCACTGCACACCCAGCACACCACAAACTTCACTCCTGCGCAGCCTCCGCAGGTCTTGCAGCCACCGTCGGCAACTGACGGATCGGCGGGGACTTCCTGCATCAGCGGCAGCAGCCTCCCCTGCTCGTGGAGGCCCAAAACTTCGTCGGCGCCGCCGATGTACCGACCCCGGA
This sequence comes from Wurfbainia villosa, assembly GCA_025175895.1. Lineage (NCBI taxonomy): Eukaryota > Viridiplantae > Streptophyta > Magnoliopsida > Zingiberales > Zingiberaceae > Wurfbainia > Wurfbainia villosa. The sequence goes on along the minus strand of CM045991.1, from coordinate 43,945,046 downwards.
TGAACAGCTGCGGAGGGATGGCGCGGCCTTCCAACGCCGCCCACAGCTCCTTCCTGAACGCCAAGTGCATCGACATGTCTCGCTCAAAGAATCGAATCTTGAGGCTTTGGAGCAGGAACCGGACGCCGTTGCAGTCCTCGAAGGTCTTCCGGATCCCCCGCAGCGTCGTTGTGTATAGGATGGCGGATTCCTCGCCTCCGGGAGGGCACCTGTACTCGAATTCCAGCAAGGGATTTAGGGCGGCGGCGGAATCGTCCGTGCGGGGGAGTTTGGTAGGCGGCTCTTCCTCGCCTAATTGAGGCGGATCCCCTTCTCCGTCGCGTTCGATTAGGGCGGCAACCCTCGCCCTGCGCTTGGCCTCCTCAAAGCCTCTCATGTGCTCCAACACCGCTTCTCGGAACGCCACAAGCAGCTCCGGGTCGAAGAGCGTCGCCGAATCAGGATCCGGCCGTCGGTATCTCTCAGCAGCATCCCTCTTCTCTTCGGATCTGGAAAAGGCGTCGCTTTTGGATGGCATTGACCTCGGCGGCGGCCTAGAGTTCTCTTCATCGCTGCTGCTGGTGGAGCTCCCGACGAGGTAGGTTCCTTCGTCGTCCTCTCCGAGGTCGCTCATGAGCTCGACGGAGTCTACTACGGGAAGTTCACCAAGGATGCGACGTGGATCAGGAGGAGGAGGAGAGGGAGCGTGATCATGGTGCTTGAGATAAGGCACCTGAGAGATGGACATGAGCTGCTTTAAGATCCTGCCTTTCATGGCGCTGCTACGGACCGTGAACGAGGAGAACTCGATTGGAAGATTGAGATTAGATTCTCATCAGTTCCAGGCTTCCAGCTGAGATCACCAGGAAGAGATAGAGAGAGAGAGAGAGGAGAGGGATGAAGGCGAGAGTTTGGGGGTGTCTGCTTCTCCTGTGCTACGGTTTGCAACGATGACAAAGGCTAAAATCTCCATACGAGACTACGAGAGTAGCGCAACGGTCGAATGTTGAGCCGTAGGCACGATCTGTGCAGCGATAGGAAATTCGAGAAATATTTAGTGGGGTTTGACTTATGTCGTAGCCTTCGTGCCACGAGTTGAGTCACGCAGGAAGTAAAAGATGGTCTCCCTCCTTTTTACAATTTCCGCATCGCTGGATTGACAGATTTCAATCTTTACGAATTTCATATCAAACTCAGAGAAACCCCCCTTGTTGCACGACAGCCATAACATAGCTGACCCGAACCCCTCGATCCCGATCGCATCTATGTCTATTTGGCAGTAATAGATGTCATTCTACAAAAGACTGGCAGGTAGGCAATGTGGAAGCACCTATTCCAAGCCAATAAGTTCAAAGCACTCCGAAGGAAAGAGTCGATACACCAAGAGCAGGCGACAAGCCAATGCTCATTTGCAAATACTGACATCTAAACGTGAGGTCCGCTAGCAGGAAACAAGGGAAAGAAATGGGGCGGTGAGTCTAGGCATCTCGACGGGCCCACTGCCGAGAGAGTGCTAGAGAAGGTTCTTTTGAATAGAGAGTAATAATCAATATCAGTAAACTACACTTTTAGAAGCTAACATTCATAGATTCATGGAATCAAAGTCTGGCTACGTCTTCATACATTGAAACTTAAACAAGTCTTGAGCACTTTATTGTGTAGGGTATAAGGTGGAGTTTTAGGTTACAGGATACAGAACGAGGCACTTAGGGATCTCATTTTTGACTGATTAACTCACCAGCATCCCCGATAAATCCAATGCTGAAGCCGAATGTGATGCATGTAAGTTGCTTCCCATCTTCTCCCTTTAAGCCCATCGTCAGTGTGTATGATCCCTGCAATACAAATAGACAACGGTTATACGAAGAGAAAATAGATTATAGGTAGAATGGTTAGATCTATTAGCCTAACATTAGTTCGGCGAAGGGGGATATGAGGTTTAACTAAAGTATGCAAGATGTGTTCCACCAAAAGATCGAGGCAAGGAACCTAGCAAGCCTAAATGAAAAAGGTTGAGAATTGTATTAGATGCTAATGTCAAATACAAATGAATGCTCTATGAAAAGGATCCATCTACCACAACCAGCAGAATAATTTCTTTTAACCATGTCCAATCCGCTTTACCGGATCTTGACAATATAACTGCTCTAAAAACAATGCCTTCGGTTCAATATTGACAGCTACCAAGTCATTCTAGTCAATTGACAAATGAACTTGCCTCGAGCAATTGATCTCTACAATCTGAAAACCAAGCCCAGCAACATATTTAAATAAAAGAGATTTTCTATATTTTTAGGCCACATAGAACTAACCAATCATTTAACTACTAAACTCTATGCTCTGGCTCTCTCTTTTTGTGTGTCTGTCTTTCTACCTATGTCTCTCATATTCAATTCTGATCCGTTTTAACATTATATAGTTATAGAATTATTAATAATTCATATCCCAAATCTAATGTCTTGTTCAAAACTATCCAAAACTTTAACTTGGTTCCAATTTGGTACACTAACTTTCTAAAATGTTTCAAGGCTATCCCACTGTTATTGTCAACTTCTTTAGCACACTAAAACAAGAGATCCACTTGAGGCTATAAATCATATTAGGTGATGTGTTTTGGGAAACAATTAACACTTTAGATGGATTTGGAAAAGTTGATGTCGTCAAAGTTGATTCTTGCTTGCTTTTATTTTGAAAAAAAAAAACTTTTCAAGAAATATAAAGACTATCAGTTATAATAAAGAGAATGGATATGACTGGGTAAAATAAATATTTGTACCAAACTAAAAATAACTCCATAAGTTCTGAGTAGTCATGAAAACGTAACAGAATCAACCAGCAACCGGAATTAGAAAATTTCAATATAACTTTAATAGTCAGACAAAAAACAACAGATAATTAACCATGACTATTATGAGAATAGCAACATTCAAGAATATCTCACCGGAGGAGTTATTGATGGTAGAGTCTGCTGATGAGTTAGCACAAAATCACCAGTGGTAACTGGGCATGATGTCTCCTTGCAAAGATCTATCTCTTCATGGTCAACATGGAAAAAGAAATAATTGACATCAATTATCAACTTCCCTGCTGATATCTCATCCCCTGCATCGAAAAAAGAAAAAGGTAAATATCTAACGATAAGTTATATGCCATTGGCAAAAGATAGCTATCAGTGTGGATCATTTTAAAAATGGGTTTTGTGTATATTTGCATCAGATAAAAAAGGAAGACAGAATTCTAAAGAGCAACTATTTGCATTTAGTTTTCAAAGTAACAGTAGGGAGATGTCAAATTATGATCACGAACTGAGGTATGATACAAGTACTACCATATGAACTAAAAAACATAGCTAAGCGGTCAAATTAGTTGCTAGCAATGGCAACAACAAGGCCCTATATAATATCTTCTTGTAACACTCAGAATGGATAGTCGACAAAAGGAAACATATTTCTAACTTCATAAGTTAGTCCATCCACAGGGCCCGAATGGAAATAACTTCAAGGTACCATGTAGACTTCCACTGAATGTATGCTATGGTTTATTGATTGTTTACATAAAAAGGTTTTTAGATCAGCTCAGAATGAACAGAAAGAACCTTCAGATATTGATAAATTCAAGCTCCCTTAGCAGGCTTTTAAGTGATGTCGCCATGTAGCACCTTACATTAATTCAGCTGGCCCTTCCTACAATTCTCTACACTATTGTCATATGCTTCCATCTTATTCGCAATCACTTTGTCAAGGGGTCAGCAACTGAAATGGCTAGCCAATTCGTAGGACCAAAACATTTTTGCGAACCAGCTTGCCAATATAATGCACCAATGAACTTTCAAGTTCAAAAATAATAATAATAAATCAGCCATATCAACTTGTATAATTGAACCTGTGTTTATATTTTGTTGAATAGTAATTTTGAAAGAAATGTAAAGAGTTGGTAAGGCTTGAGGTACAGTAACAGGTGGACTTAAGAAATAATTTAGATGAAAATTCACAAAATAATTAAACGAATGTTTGAGCATGGCACATCTAAAACAGAAATTGCAGCTCATTAATGCATTTGCCAACACCAACCTAACCCACATTTGAATACCAAAATGGAACATGGTGTTTATTCAAGAGTAAAACAATTTGGAGCTTTAGATGAAATAATAACATTTAGAGTACATAAGAAGTCAGACTGTAAGCATTTGGAGAGGAGTTACAAGTTTTAAGGTTTTGGTTTTCTCCTTGAAAGAGATTGGCTCCGATGCAAGGCCCAGCAAAGCAAGAGACTGATGGCAATGACCACGGTTGGTGACTCAATTTTGTTGTGGGGTTAACATCTATTCAATCTCGTTTTCCACTAGCCAAGTTTATTTCTGTCATCCCCTTTCTGTTATGTGCAGGGTCAATCCAAACTGATTAAGATATTCTTTACTCTGACAAGACAATAAAATCTCTAAGAACAACTCCTACTCTCCCTTTGCAACCAAAACTCGTAGCAGTGTTCTTTACCTTATCAGCACTGTACTGTAGTTTGAATAGATTTTGTTGTTTGTGAAACTCAATATGCATATATGTATCAAACAAAGAGGTCAATTCCTTAAATCAACGTACCACAAAAGGTCGAGGCTTAGATGAAACTTTTAGCATTGATTGGTGTGACTATTTGCTTCATTGTGGTTATTCTGTCCCTGAATTGAGGGTTGTGAATCAAAAAGGAACGGGATTTGTTAGTGTTTAGGCTTCACAAGAGAACTCAACAAATGGTCTTCTTTTACCATGCAGTTTGAAACCCCATTTTTCAACACCACTAAGTTAACATAGTTCCTGCAGAAGCTATACATTCTTCAATTTGTCCACTTGCAAATCCATTGCTATTTCTGAGCTTTGGTTGTGATTTAGCACATATGATTTACATTACAGATTTACAGGAACAAATTCTAAAATGAAAATTCTCTAAAGATGCATTTTGAGTGTGTTCAATCTCCATTATGAATAAATAAATTGCAGTATCAGGGTATAGTGAAGGTTTGATTGAGAATCATGGTGCATGTTGAGTGTGACAATTCCATGAGAGACAATAGTAAACTAACCTTACAATTATTGATGGCATCGACATATACACGAAAGGACAAGAGCAATGAAAATAAGTGACACTGTAAGCGTGTTTTCCTACCAGTAGATGCTGAGATATTGAATGTAGTTTCCTTGCCCCTTGAAATGGGATATGGAGAAATGTCAACTCCACTAACCTTAACAGGGTAATTAGCATTCTTTTCTGCAAAAAATCACACAGAATAAATACAAAATCAGTGACACGCTCTGAATAAGGTTGAATACAAGACCATGTTAAACAATGCTTCTAAGAAAAAGGCTGAATAAAAGTTATCGAGTAATCATCACTGAGAATAATGATGATCTCATTGTATTCGCCATTTTAGCATAAAAGCATGACTATTGTATGATTTTACAGTCACTGACCAAATAAGCATAGAAAATACAAACCCCAAAATGAGTGACCGGTTGAAATTAATAGCATATACACTGAAAAGTAGATCTACCATGCGCACGTTACATTACGGTGCTCAAAAAAAGGTAGGCATCTGATCAACCGACTGGTGACCATCACTAAGTTGATATGCATACAACTGAACTCAAAACTAGCTAACCTAACAAGGGAGCAGCAAAAAGAAACCATTTTTAACACACAAAACCCAGCCCAGCAACAAACCAGAACATCAGAAGTAAATAAACTATAAGAAACACAGAATCGACCGACAGAGAAAAAGAGAGGCGATGGGTTGTTTGCAGCATCCGATGGATACGGAGCAAGCAACCAAGTAGAAGAACAGTAGAAGGAAAAAAGCACTCGCCGGTGCAAGATCGACGCCCTCGTTTATTTCTCCTCTTGAGATTGAGAAGAACTCTTGCTAGTTACTGTTCTATCAACACGTAGGCATCTGGTCAACCGACTTGTGGCCATCACCAACTTAATCTAAGTACAATTGAACTGAAAATTCGCTAACTGGACAAGGGAGCACCAGAAAAACCCCATTTCTAACACATAAAACCTGCACAGCAACAAATCCAAACCTAGGGAGAGAGATTAGAAGAGTTACTGCAGTATTCGACGTCTATGGAGACGGAACAAGCAGCCGAACTGACGAGCAAGAGAAGCGAAAGCACTTGGCGATGCGAGATCGACGCCATCGATAAGTTTCTCTGCTTCACCCCCTTTGCCGAACTCGTTTCTTCTTCTCCACGGTAGGTAGGTTTCATTTAACAAATGCTAAATATTTATTTGGCAACAAATTAAAAGTACAGTCTTTTTTTTTTCTATCATTAAAATAAATGTTTTATTTTTAAAATATTTATATATATATATATATATATATTATTTTTATTATGTTAATTAGAAGAGAGAAAAAAAGTAAACAAATGAAAAAAAAACACACAGAAAAGCTCTATATATTTTTTATTTTTATTTTTAGATTAATTTGAAGAAAAAAAGCAAAGAAATAAATCACCGACGAAGCCATTCTAAATGGTACTATTTTATATAAAATAGTCTCAAGTGATAAATATGCCAGAAAGAGTAATGTTATTTTGGAATAGGAGTCGATTTGAAGGCCTAAAATCCCCTTGCGTTCGATGACCTCCATCGCCATTACATCGCTGGACATACTCGCGATTTACCTCCTCTCACCGAGAGGACAGATTCCCAACTTTTGGAATTTTATATAAAATAGCTTCAAAATGAAATAGAAAATTATACATGGATATTTTTTGAATTTTTTAATAGAACATTCTTTTAATGATATTTTTCTCTATTTTTTATTTCTAAAATGTCATTAAAATGAATAAATTTTAAGGGGTTAATTTTTTTTTCTATAGTACTAATAAGTGGTTGATTTATTACGTCATCAAGGTAAGATTAATTTATTTTTTTATTTTCCAATATTCCACTTGTAAGAATTTAAGTGATGATAAAATAACTCAATTTAATATTCATGATGGACGCCAACATTATTTTCTAATAATAAAACGAACTTTAATTTAATATTAATTAATGAAAACTATGGAAGAGATTTAACTTTATTACTTAAATACCATTATAATATATGATTTTATATAATTTTGAATATAATATTACTTCTTGACTTGATTTTTTACTTCAATTATTATGCAATTATTCCTAGTTATATGCATTTGTTTTATTTAGTCGTCTTTGATATTGTAATTCTCATTCAGAATATGGAAAAATAAGGTAAATATGAATATGAAATACTTTATTGGACTTTTAAGATATTTACATAAACTTGTTTCCGTATCGAATCCTACTAATCCTTCTTACGCTGATTCACTGCCAGTTGTTGATCCGGAATTTGTGATCATCTGTAGACGTCGATCACAAGATCGACGGTCCGTAACGCGAGAATTACCGCCGGTTCACTCCCCAACGACCACGAGACGGTTAGAGATGGATTTAAGAAATAATATCTTTCAAAGGAGAAGGCAGAAAGGGACAAAAAGGCAGCCTCGGCACGACTCTCCCTCCAAATCCTCGCACTTCGATCCGTTTCCACCCGCAAAATTTGATTTTGATGAGAGAAGCCGATGCTTCGTGCGACATGGAGCCGATCGATTCGCTATTTCGAAGATGATTTGCGTTCGGATGCAGTGAAGAACCCTAGCGGGGCTGCGCGGTGAAGGTTTTCTGGGGAAATTCTGTAACAGGATTGCACAATGCCGGCGATTTCTTCGCCTCCGTTCGTGATCTCTTTGCTCCTGTTGATGTCGATTCCGTTGGTGTTGGTTTTGGCGTCATGGGTGTTGTCTCCGAAGACGATGCCGAGCATTCCTGATTTGGACGAGGCCGACGACCTCGCGCTCTTCCGCCGCGCTGCCGTGTCCTATTTCGCCGGAAGCGGCGGAGCTCGGTTTCTGCGCCGCCCGGCGTCGGAGCCCAAGATTGCGTTTTTGTTTCTTACCAATTCCGAGCTCGCTTTCGCACCGTTGTGGGAGCGGTTCTTCCGCGGGCACGAGCGGCTGTTCAACGTGTACGTCCACGCCGACCCTGCCACCCGCTTCATCCTCCCGCCGACGCCTTCGTTCCGGGGGCGCTTCATAAAGGCCAAATCGACCCATCGCGCCTCCCCGATGCTCATCTCCGCTGCGCGACGTCTCCTCGCCACCGCGCTCATTGACGACCCTGCTAACGCCTTCTTCGCCCTCCTCTCCGAGCGCTGCGTTCCCCTCCACTCATTCATATTCACCTACCGCACCCTCGGCGGGTACCTCCACCTTCCCCGTCAGCGAAGCTACATTCAGATTGTCTCCGACGAGCCTGGCCTGTGGAAGCGGTACGTTGCCCGCGGCGACGACGTGATGATGCCCGAGGTGCCGTTCGACCGCTTCCGCTACGGTTCGCAGTTCTTCGTCCTCACTAGGCAGCACGCCATGCTTGCGGTGCGCGACCGCCGGCTCTGGAAAAAGTTCAAGCTTCCGTGCTTAAGGTCGAGGAACCATTCCTGCTACCCGGAGGAACACTACTTCCCCACTCTCCTCGACATGCTAGATCCCGCAGGTTGCTCTCGCTACACCTTAACGAGCGTAAACTGGACCGACAGCATAGATGGCCACCCATACACGTACCGGCAACCAGAGGTGTCCGCCACTCTCATCAAGGAGCTAAGAAGATCCAACTCAACTTACTCCCACCTCTTTGCGCGGAAGTTCTCACCAGATTGCCTCGACATCTTGCTGGAGCTTGCGGATGGAATGATCTTCCGTGATTAGTAAGCGCCGCGCCCTGCTCTTGATCGAAGAGTTGCTGAGGAAGACTTTTGTTTCAAGTTGAACGTTTGAGGTATTCCTTCTCATTTCCCTTCAATGGCAAATGTTTTCACTGCGTACAAACAGTGCACGGTTTGACCGTGTGAGTCCCTGTAATTTGTTGATGTAAGAAATATAATCAAAGAAGAGTCTTGTCGATACAAAAAACCAAAAAAAAAAAAATCATGAGGAAGCTTCCATGATTGTGCTCGTTGTGTTTTGCTAGAACTTCTTAGTTGTTTTTACTGAAGCCTAGGACAACGAATTAACAGTTCATCTCTGGAACATAACTTCCTATCTACTTTGTTTTAATTAGGTGCAAGGCTGCGTCACATAGTAGTTTGTCCATGAACAACATCATCTAATTTACAAGTCGGCAGTGAAGTTCTACCTCTTTAATTCTTTATTTCTTTGGAGTATGCTCAAAACTAGAGAAACCATGGGGTATCTTTTAAATATGTTTCTTCTTCAATCCATACTTCATTATAAATGCAAGCGTCCAATTCGTTTGTCCATGACTACATCTACTTGACACCATTTTCAGCTTTGGGGTAGTTTTTGCAAGAGTCAACCATGTCTTTCTAGATATTTTATTCCAAATGCATGCAAGGAATGTTAGTTTGACCATGATTAGTATTCAAATATTCTACAATTTCTTGATTGAAAAATGATTTTGTTTTCAGGGTGAGAAATGATACCTTGGTTGCAGTTCTAGCTCTTTAATTCTCTATATTTTATTTGCTTAAGTATTTGTTCTGCATGCTATTTACCAATATTCAGCTATTTACCCGTTCTTGTTTAAAATTAAGAGTTTCTATTCTTCAGCTCGTTTCAATAGAACTGGTTGTGGCTGTTCCTAGAAATCTTCATTTTTTCTCATGAAAACATTGTGTTTTGCTAGAACTGGTTAAATCTCTAACTGTGTATATATATGTTCTTAAACCAATACGTGTTCTTATTATTCACTGGTGGCCAAAATGAACATTTTAAGGAATTCATTCTCCACTAACTTTCATATTCTCCAAATGTCTTCTTTCTTGGCATATATTCACTAAGGATAGCCATTAATCAGTGTCAGTATATCTAATTCTTCTATTCATGTCAACGGTGTATAAGCAAAGATGATGTAGAACTCTTTTTCGCTTTGTCTTACTTTTGTGTATTTATCCATGTATGCGATATTTGTAATGGTTGTGTTTCGATGCAACGATAAGTATCGCATTGCAAACATATTGCTTGCTTGCAGGAGGAAGAACCACAAGCATCGAATAGCGTTTTCAAAACTAAACTTGCCTGTTTACTTGGATGAATGAAGAATATCAAGGCAAACTTAGATGACACAAAATGGTTTACTGAAAAAGCTTAGAAACCATGAACCAAACTGATTAACTAAGCATCAATATCATCTCTTCTCGGAAAACATGTTCACGGGAAACCTACAAACGTTAACATAGTCTTTTTCTAGATTGCGTTAAGCTTCTTTTGTGCGTGTGTTTTATTTTTTGGAAAGTTTGTAGCAAAGGATTGACGAAAACTGATAGTTTTCTGTTTCATGCCTCAAACAAAGTAATTCTACTTGTTTTGCAGGAACAATCGATGGCGACTTGCTTAATCTACTTAAGGCAAAAGGAGAAGAAACAAAGGTTCCAAATGATGTACACAGCTCTTTTTTCTCTTCAAAGAAGAAAACAATGAGTCCTTGTAAGCAATTTAAGATTAGTATCTCAACAAAGATGGTGAATTTATCTAAAGATGTTGTTTGCCAATTTGATGATTGTCGAAGTTAAAGGCATAATTTATTTCCTTTTTTCTGTATTTTTTTTTATTTCTTTAAAGTTGTTGAATCTTTGTAAAGTCTCTTTTATTATAAGAATTCTATCGTATTTATATACTACTATAACAACAATCAAATTTTATCCCATTAGATAGAATCATTTACATTTTATATCATTAGATTCTATCTCCTATTATATCATTATCTGTACTTAAATAAATTTTTATCTTATTTTATTATTATTAATCAATTTTTTTATTTATCTTCTTATATTTATATATTTAAAAAAATTTATCAGCCCCTTCATTATCATTTATGAGTCTCCTTTATATTGGCTAGGAGCCGTCTTGTATCACGGAAGGAGTAGAAAAAATCTTCGGACTAAAAACTTTTCCTTTAAGATTTTCCTTGTAATTTTTCTAAAAATTATTTTGTACAAATATATAAAGCATTAATCACCAAAAACAACTTTTTCTCTTTGCTCGTGCCATTCTAATTCATTAGATCATTTTTTGCAGGAATGGATAAATACATTTATTTCTTTTTCAGTGAAGATGGAAACTGATAATGCTTGCATTATTTAAGAAGGAAAATAATTATAACGATTTTTTTTTAATTAAATGACTGTGTTAACGTTTATATGTGTGGTTTAAAAAAATTAAGATTATTTTGCAGTGAAAGTAATAAAGATTAAACTTTTATATATTTTTTAAATATTTTTTTTACTGTGGATGTACTCGCAGTTTAAAATTAATTATTTGAAAAAAGAAAATAAAATTTTGTAGGGGCAAAATGAACTTTCACTTTTAAATAAATAGTGGAGGAATCAAACGAAACAAAGATCATCGCGATCCCTTGCGCCGCCCTCTTATCCTACTCCAGCGGCGCCGACGAGCGCCTTCTCTCCCCTATTTGTCAAGTCCTTTTCCTGGTTCATGGTCTTTGTGCACGCTGTGGGTGGTCGTTGGTGGGCCGCAGAAGATCTCGGTCACGGAAAGCGGCTCCGAAGGTGCACCGCACCCGAGTTTCGATTCCCATCTCCCAGCTTAGAAAAGTCGACGCCTTGGCACGCCAACCACTCCTCTTCAACGATCAAGCCACAACTCCATCGCAAACCCCTTCGTCCTCTTCCTCCAATTTCCATCCAACCACGGTGAGTTCTTGTAAAAATTAGCTGGTCTGTTGCCGTTTTTGCTCCGCTTGCTGGAAAATTTGACGTATTTTGTGAGGAAAAGGAGTTCTTTTGGCGGTGCAAGAGAAGCTTTTTTTTTTGTTTCTTGATTCGATGCTGCTTCTTCAGCTGAGTTGTTGTGGTGGTTAAGCTTGATGCTTGCTTTGTTGGTTTTTGCGGAATTGGTAGTTGGATCTTTGGTGGATTTTGACGAGTGTGACCAAATTTGAGATTCTGGTTCAGCGGTTCAGCTTTGTCGAGTGGCTGATCGTTTCGACGTTTTAATGAGCCAAATATTTGATCGGATTCGATTTTTGGACAAATCATTATTTCTATATTGGCGCTTTGATTGGTAGTAATCAAAAAGGCAAATCGAGTTATGCTCTGATTGGCTGATTGCTTTTTTGTATAATATTTTGCTTTCTGTGACCAGTTGCATTCAGATAGGAACTTGGGTTACGAGGTGAAAATGTCTGGAGGAACGCAGCAGAGCTTGAGGAAGTACTTGGGAGCCATCAAAGACACCACCACGGTCAGCTTGGCTAAAGTGAACAGCGACTACAAGGTTAAAACTTAAGAAGTGTTTGTTATTGCCATGACTTAGCCTTCTTCAGTTTTTAGGTTTGTTTTTCCGCTTATCCATTTAGCTGGATTATCCCTTGAATCAGGAATTGGATATTGCCATTGTGAGGGCTACAAACCATGTAGAGCGTCCTTCCAAGGAGAAGCACATACGAGGTGTGTGCCGCATGATCTTATTTATTTGTTGTTTGTTCAGTGTAGAGTTGAAAACAAGTCTTGACATGGGGTGCTGAATTTATTGTTTATTGTAAAGTAAAGAAGATGAGCATTCCAAGCACCACTTATCTCAATGTTAATCAGATTCTTTGTTCATTAGTCATTTCCAATCTACTAGAAGTAACACATCAGCATCTCTTTATGCTTGTTCTTTATGATCAAAAAGTTCCTCGTCTTCTAATTTTGCTGTCTTTCACTACTTTCTGATGCGTGGTTTAATGCTAGCTTGTTTTCTTCCACTTGTGTTATGTATTGAATGTGTGCAATTAACCAAGACTAGAGCGCTTGTGACATGATATTTTTTTTTCATCAATAATAACTTTTATGTAATTTATGTTTTCCGAGATGCCTTTGTATATTTTTCCCTAGTCTTGTGCTTGTTTAATTCCTTATTTATTTTTCTTGTAGTTATCTTCAGTGCTATTTCGGCTGCCAGACCTCGGGCAGATGTGGCCTATTGCATTCATGCACTTGCAAGACGTCTTGCCAAAACGCAGAATTGGGCGGTATGTATTGCAGCATGCTATGCAATAATCTGGTTACAACACATTTAGTCAAAAGAAAGTTTCCATTCGTGTTAATATTGTGAAACTAAAACATCCCTTGCTATTTAACTCTTTGACAACTGCATCTTGAGAGACGAGCTCAAGAATGTTTCTGATTTGATTAGTAGTTACAGAAGATAAACTCACTTGCTGAACTCTTGTTTTCATTATTGCATGAGTTCCTGGATGTTATGGCTTATGGCTTTGCTATATATAGAACATGATCAAACAGCTGGTCATGATTTTTCTTTACCTTTACCTTCATACATTTTGGACACTTTTTTGTCCGTGGAATTACTCTCTCTTTTTTGAGAAACAAAGGTACTATCTTGAAATGTGAAAAATGATTGGTAACTTTGTGCAAAACTACTTTAATGCTAGTGCAGCATAGTTATTTGTGTTTGCAATTATTGAGAAAAGATATTGGTTATTTTCAGGTTGCATTGAAAACTTTGCTTGTCATACATCGTGCATTGAGGGAAGTTGATCCCACATTTCGTGAAGAACTCATCAATTATGGGAGAAGCAGAAATCAGATGTTGAATATGTCCCACTTTAAAGATGATTCCAGTGCTTATGGTATTCGCTCTCTTAACCTGCCGCTGAGGACTTATATGAAGAAATGACCATTTACATGTATTTTCTTGTTTGATTGGGTTTCAGCTTGGGATTATTCTGCATGGGTGCGTACATATGCTCTATATTTAGAAGAGAGGCTTGAGTGTTTCCGTATTCTCAAGTATGATGTTGAGTCAGATCCTCCGGTATGCAGATATTCCTACCTCTCTCCCCTGTGCTTCTGATTCTGTTTACTTTATATTAATGCTTTAGAACATTCCTTTGTCTACAAAAGACAATGCATCCTTACAAATGATACCTCTTTGGGAAATGTTTTGTTCAATTTTCCTGAAAAAGCTATGCAATTTGTTGACTCATTCAATAAATTGGCAATTGAAACACTATAGATGGTCCAATTTAAGTTTAATGGATAGACGTGAGTTACTTATACTGTTAGAGCATCATAATGCAAAAAGATGCATGAGGTCATTAGAAATAATTAAAATATGTATAAAAAAACTAATAACCATGAGTAATTAGGTGAAGCTCCAATATGGTGAAAAGAGGGAAAAGGTTGACATGGTGAGGGCATGTTAAGACGACCAATAAATTCTATAGGTAGAAGTTTTCCATCCATCAAAAAGTAGCAGAGGAAGATTGCGAAAACCTTTGTTGAGTTAATAAAAAATAACTCAACTGATTTGAATTTACTAGAGGGACAAAATCCACATGGTGGATCTCAAATAGTTGTGACAGGCACAACTTGGTGATCATGATGATCTAAAGCACCCTGGAAGATTAATTTCTAGCTCGTTAATCTTCAACTTCATTTAATATTTTGCAAGTTCCCCTCCAAGATCATTTTTGTGTCATCATGATCTTGATTGAATTACATTTGGAGTGATTCATGACATTGAATTTTGCTAATAATAACAAAAACTATTTCATAGTTCTGAGTAAGAAATTGAATCCATTCCTTAATGAGCAGTAAAGGTGATTAAATACACGCATGAATTTCTTCTAGGTTATTCCCTGAGGATTTAGTGTATGGTTCCAGCTTTAAGACTTAAGTTTCAACATACAAATTATTTATTTAATCATGTAACTGGTGTCAATTAATTAGCTTTGACTGAGTTATCACTATGCTAACGCATTTTAGTGGTCTAAGTAAAAAATGACTGTAAACTGCAGAGAACTAAGGACCTGGGAACTGCAGAGTTGCTTGAGCAATTGCCATCACTGCAACAACTGTTACATCGCCTACTTGGCTGTGAGGTAAGTTGGCAAGGTGTATTTACTGATGATGTTTATAACTCGTTTCAAGAATGAGTAATATTGCAATCGCCTTTTGCAGCCACCAGGAGCATCTCGTCATAATATCATAATTCATCTTGCACTTACTATGGTAAGCAAAATTTCATCTTGCTATAGTGTAATGACATTTCCAAATAATTCTCATGATTCTTTTCTTTTTCAACTTTTCATGGCTAGGTTGCTTCAGAGAGTATTAAGATCTACAGTTCAATTAGTGATGGAATAATAAATATGGTTGACAAGGTATTGGAAATCCATAAGCTATTAGTTTATTGAGCCCATTTTGCTCTAAATCTCTTGCTGAACTGTTTCTTTTCAGTTTTTTGAGATGCAGCGACACGATGCAGTTAGGGCACTCGACATATACAGAAGAGCAGGTCAGCAGGTATTATATATTAACCAAAAAGAAAGTAGTTAAGTTTGTTTGAAAGTTATTATACCAAGTGATATTTCACTTTTAGATTAAGTCTACATTACAGTCTCTGCATAATTTTGCCATTCTTTTCTAAACTCAGTCATGATTTGCAGGGTGAAAGACTCTCAGAATTTTATGAAGTATGCAAAAGCATGGATGTCAGACGAGGAGAAAAATTTATAAAAATTGAACAGGTACTAGTTTCATGATCGCTCCTCCTCAGTCCTCATCCTCCTGCTTGCTATTGTGAGGAAGATTTCTTATTACTAGCCCCCAGAACCACTGAATTTATTATAACAATAATGCAGCCCCCTGCATCTTTTCTAACAACAATGGAAGAATATGTCAGAGAGGCTCCACGAGCTTCAACAGTTCGGAAGGATCAGGTTGAACCCTATTACAATGTTTTTCCATCAATTATATTTTTATATAAGAAGTTATAATCTGAACCTGCTTAAAATTAAAATCAGAACATAAACTGAACGTCAACTGTTATCTCTTTGTGGAACTGAGCAAAATGTTTGTTGTTGTATATCCAATGTTGAGATTCAAAATAGAACTTGAACAACTTGCCGGGTGGAGTGATCTTGTCCATAGTAAAGCTGATACTTTTTTTTTTTTTTTTTGCAGTTGATACTGGAATTTAGTTTCATTTATCCCCCTAGACATCCATCTTTCCTTATTATAAGCTTTCTATTTCATGTTCTCATATGATGATCTTTCTGTTTCTTGCCTCTGTTTTTTCTTTAATTCCTAAATTGTGTGAGTTTGACCTCAGGCAAGAGATGGTAGTGGCCCAACCCAAGTAATATTAGCAATTGAGTACAAGAAGGACCCTGAACAGGAAGAAGCAACACCTCCCCCACCACCTCCACCTCCACCCCCAGAACCAGTTAAAATCGAAGTCTCCGTACCAGAGAAACCAGAAAAAACAGATTTACTGGTGACAATAAACAGATCCAAACTGCAAATGATCCCTTTGATAATTACTGCTCTGACTTTACTTCAACTCATTCTTAACAGGGATTAAGTGATCCTGCTCCGGAAGCATTTGACCTGGATAATAGGAATGCCATGGCACTTGCCATTGTTCCAGTCGGTAATGTTTCTTGAAAAAAATAAGAGCAGCTCCATTACTAATATTTTGATTGTTTCAAGTGCATGCAGCAGTTTATGTTCTCTTGACTTTCTTCACTTTTGGGTTCGAATTATTGCAGATAATATTTCTAGCTCTGCTACCACTAGGGGCCTGAATCCAGATAATGGAGTCACTGGCTGGGAATTGGCACTCGTTACAGCTCCCAGCTCAAATGAGACTGCTGTGGCTTCGAGCAAATTGGTGAGAGTTTCATAATCTGCACTTGTTAAAAGTAGTGTTTCATGATCTCACTAATCGCTAGCTATATCGTAATTCCCCGCATCAACTCACATAGCATAACATTCAACAGAAAAACACAGAATGGAGAATCAGAACTCATGATCTAGCTCCTGTATCATTGATATCATTTTAAGATTCGATTAGACATGTAGACTACCAAGTATCCAATAACAATTTGCATATTTAGAATCTCACAGACTAGAACAATGTTCTAACGCTGCAAACGTGCATTACCACTCAGAATGTTGTTGTGCTCATGATTTAATTCTATGCTTGTCTGCAGGCCGGAGGGCTAGACAAGCTCACACTAGACAGCTTATACGACGACGCAGAGAGACGAGCGAGCCAGAACGTCAGCTACAACCCATGGGAGATGGGTCCCATGATGCAACAACCGGTAGCTCACGACCCCTTCTACGCCTCGAATGCAATTGCCGCGCCACACTTGGTGCAGATGGCAGCCATGGCGCAGCAACAGCAAGCTTTCTCGGTGCAGCAGCAGCAGATGACGACGATGATGATGGGAGGGCAGCAGCAGCAGCAGCTGATGCTGCTGCCTCGCCATCCAATCACCAACCCTTTTGCCAATCCATATGGAGACGTTTCAAGTGTGCCTGTTCATCGACCTTCCAGTGGATACAATGGCCTAATCTAGACGAGAAGAAATTATTATTTTTCCTTTTCTTTTTTGAAATATCTATTGTAATTCGTTGATCGTAAGATTCACTGTCGATAGTGCTCGAATGCAATATTCAAGTGATGTTTCAGGTGATTTATTTTGATTTTTTTTTAGCAGTGCAGTGAAGATTTGTGCTGACAGTGCTGTATGTATCGACTTAAAGAATTTGATTGCTTGTTACAGTAGGCTGTAATAATAAAGAATCGTTTTTGTAGTTATCTTTTTTTTTATTCTTATTATTTACAAAAACTAATTTGAGGCTGTGGATAGTGCTTTGCAAAGACAAGCATGCTCGGCCCGGCAGATACCCATGCCAGGCCGGACGTGGGCCCAACCAAATACGGCCCAATGTAAAATTTTCAAGAGTTGTCATTATGCAATATTTCATTTTGTAGGGAAAAAGGTCAACAAACTGCCCGCAGTTGCGGAAAAAACCGGGAAAAAAAAAGGACAAAAGAAAAATAGTTATTAATTATTATTTCTTATTTGTCAGGATTTGAAGCGCCTCCCGCTTGGCATGGAAGGCTGCTCGAACTCGAAGCGTCTCCCGCTTGGCACGCAGGACGCAGCATTTCCGGAGGAAGGAGCCATGGCGGAGGCCATCACCCTCAGCAGCGACCACAGTATGCATATTATCGGTCTCGATTGTCGCGGTCGGAGCCCCAATCCATCCGAGGTCTCATCCTCTCCGCCGTCGCCGTCGACTATCTCCACTTCGATTGCGCCGGTGTTACCGCGTTGTGTGAAAGGGCGAATTCTGGATTCAGTCATCCGCCCATCAGAAGCAGCAGCAGGGAGCCATGGCGGAGGCGGTCGCCATAAGCAACGGACACAGAATGCCCGTCATCGGCATCAGCGTGTCGTGGTTGGAGCCCCAATCCATCCGAGACCTCATTCTCTCCGCGCTCAACATTGGCTATCACAATTTCGATTACGCTGGTACTACTACTACTACCTTTTTGAAAAGGGGATGAATTTTGATTTCAATCGTCCACCCACCTTCCCCATCTTCATCGAAGATGGATAAATATAACCCTAATTCCACATTCTAAGAACGAAAGTCCTGATCTCACTATGATTTTCCCCAATAAAATTGCAGCTAATTACCATAATGAAGCTGTGGTTGGCGAAGCACTTGCAGAGGCTTTTCTCACTGGACTCGTCAAAAGAGAAGAAGTTTTCATCACCACCAAGGTCTTCATTAACGAACCATGGATGTGAATCTTCATACTCGATCACGTAATTCCCTTTATTCTGTCCTCCACTGATCCCCATGCGCGTTGCAAATAGCTATGGAATTCAGATCATGAGCATGTGCTTGATGCCTGCAAGGGTAGCTTGAAGAAACTCCAGCTACACTATCTTGATCTTTACCTCGTTCACTTTCCAGTAGCTACAAGGCATACTGGTACGCAATACTTTCTTTGCTCACTGACTCCATTTTGGGCATCAATTCATGCATGTAGGGATTGGAACATCAGCTAGTGCTCTTGGAGATGATGGTGTTCTAGACATAGATACAACCATCTCCCTCGAGACCACTCGGCATGCGATGGAAGAACTTGTTAACTTAGGGAGGGCTTGTCCGAAGCATGGATGGGGATCAGATAAACTCAGAGAGGATTTAATCTGAAATTATTCTTATAAATCTCAGCTCCTGTGGTTTACTTTTCTGTACTGATCAACTGATAGCCTAGTTGTGCAGCAACTACTAGCATATTTCTCACTAGAGACCGCTTGCCATACTCCAAAATCAAGCCTGAAATTCACCCATATTTTCAACGGGATCTCTGCCAGAAGCATGCAATCTGTGTAACTGCTCATACACCTCTTCGTGGTGGTACTGCTAACTCCCAACGCTTTGGTGCCATGTCCTGCCCTGACAATCCGGTCGTAAAAGGTACGTAGTTGAGAGGCATGATAACTGAAACCAAGAATTGTAACAAAGGTGAAGCACCTGTCCAATGTCGAAATCAGTGATCAGTTGAATACTTATTTGCTTTGAACTTTAACATCTCAGTAATAAATAACCTGATAATTCTGTCTTTGGATGTATCAGTCCTTGGATGAGAAATACAACAAGACAGCTTCTCAGCTTATTCTCGAGTGTGGGATCCAGATAAACACTGTTGTTATACCAAAGGCTTTGAAGGTCGAAAGGCTGAATGAGAATTTCAAAGTGTTTGATTTAGCAATACGCGATGAAGAAATGGACAAGATTAAAGATATCGATTGGCTGTACTGAACTAATCAACGGGCCAAACATTAGGGAATTGATCTCTATGCTTGAACTCATCTATCAGGAGTTCTCACTGCACTAGTAGAATAGTTAGTTTTTACATATCTTTGATTTTGCTTCTTGTTTTATTTTTCCGAAAAAGTTGTATAGTATATGAGCGAGCAAACTAGTACACTAAGCAATACAGTAACTTATGATTCTGCTTGAAATTGTGTTGCTGTTTGTGATGAAGATCTATTTTCACATAGCACTTGATCTGACTTTGTGTTTGTTTTGTCATGAAAACCCCCCAACTTGGCCTCTTGATATTGATTCATGGAAAGTTGGTCTATGAGTTTGTAGAAGTAATCATAAATACAATGCTTATCTATCTTGAGCATGATTTTATCCTCTTCGAACGCATCAGAATGTCGAAGGACCCTTGTTTGTGAAATCAAATCTCGTTTAGACACTAAGCATGAAGTGTTAACAGATAAGATATCTTCTCTATCGATGACGGCAATAACCAAGATTCTAAGACTAATGCATAGATTTGTGTCTTAAGTTCATTTTGATGCATGAACTATATATAACAACCTATTTCATTCCAGCTGGGAAATTCATTTAAATGAATTAGGTAGTGAGAAAATATTACATATGGTCGGAATATATTGCCTGACACACCAATCTACATAATTGCATATATACAATTTTATCACTTCCAAAGTCTGAATTATCTAAGAAGGAAGAATTATGATAAGTTTTTTTTTTTTGGAAAAAACATGAGTAATGAAAAAAAAAAATGGAGAGAGTTTTGAGTACTAACTATATATGCTCTCTTAATAATTAATCCATCTCCTGTAACTGTTACTAGAAGAACAAATTAAGGAGTGTAAAACAAAGAGAGAAATCAAAATTAAGAAAAAGGAAAATGATGACGATGATGAAGAAGAAGAAGAAGCTTAAATTTGACCTCTCTATTATATAAAAACCTGCAATTAACTAAAGAAAGCAGTACAGCAAAATGAAAGGAGAAAGCAGTATTATGATGATGAAGCTTCTCAGTTTGTTCTCTCTCTGTAATTTCCCACAGCTTTATTGAACTGCAACTTGAATAGATTGTATATTTGCAGTTCAAGAAAGCTGTGGAAGACCACAAAGAGGAACACTACTTTAAACATCTCATCACAAGAAAGAACCAGGAAGAAGAAGAAGAAGAAGAAGAAGTGGTGGGGGTTGGAGATTATGAAGGGAGCTATTTATAGAATTATTGAGGGAGGAAAAGTAAAAAATAAATAAATGAATGAATGAATAAGGGCCCGATCCCGAGAAGAATATAAAGTTAATTTATGGGGTTGAAAAATAATGTTATCTTGTTTAAGATGATTTAATTAATAATTAGTGAGAATAATGTAGAGCCTGTGTGTTGTCTATCTTTTAGCTGCCACAAAATAAAGGGTTGGAGAAAATGGTTAGTTTAGGGTCGGATGAGGTAGTGGCCAAGAGATGGCTTCATAATTAATTTATGTAAATTGTCGTTTAATCCATAAAGGTGACAAAAGTTGCAATAAAGCATGTTTAATCCAGCCTCATTCTGTCGGGCATGTTTTTTTTTATATATATAAATGAATAAATATACATATATAAGCTGTAAATTTAATTTTGAGATATTACTTTGTTGTTACATAAATTGATGAACATTGATATATAATAATTAACTCTGTAGCTTTAAAATTTTGAAATTGTATAATGAAATATGTGAATTATACTCCATAAACAAACTAGATGAGATCTCCAGACAAGCCGCCGGTTTTTTAGGTAGTGGTGGTGGTGGACCATCTAGGGGACAACACTACCACCAAAATGGCCTCTTCCATAACAATGGAAGCTAATAAATAAATAAATTATGGCTGTACAAAGTTAATTTCAAGGTGCATGTTTGATTAATTAACTTCCCCATTCATGCATTTGTTTAGGTGGTTTAGTTATTCAAATAATTTTATAAATGTTTATTAGTAAATATGCATATCAATACTCAAAGTTGTAAATTTGG
The DNA here is from genome assembly GCA_025175895.1 of Wurfbainia villosa. Taxonomy (NCBI): domain Eukaryota; kingdom Viridiplantae; phylum Streptophyta; class Magnoliopsida; order Zingiberales; family Zingiberaceae; genus Wurfbainia; species Wurfbainia villosa. Next base: position 43,923,348 of record CM045991.1, on the reverse strand, counting down.
CATATATAATAGTGTTATAGATTGCTAAGATATAGCTAGCTAAACATTTGAACTGATCATCCCGGGCAGCAAAAGAATCTCCTTTCAGTGCCTCTTGTTTCATTAGTCAAGTTCATACCGGATGATCGCGAAGGATGAATTCTCGCAAGTCTCTTAGCTGCGAAGAGTAAAAGTTAAAGTTGTCAAATATATATATGTATTCTTTTTCGATATGACTATCAGGTTCCAATTCAACTAGTCGAGCAAGATTTGTGTATGGTTGAATGGGTTCCAAATGCATTGAAATAGCTAAATAGAGGGAACCAATGGCGATGCATTTACCTACCTACTTCATAGAAGAGCTCATTGATGTTCTCTGCGGTTTTTGCTGAAGTTTCAATGAAGAACAATCCGTGTTCTAGAGCATACTGCAACCCTTCCTGAAACATATGAATGAAATCTATATCAGAATGGAATAGAATAGAATAGAATCATTGATCTCCATTCTTATGTTTGATTTCACTAAAATGGAATTGAGTTCAAACTCAAAGCATGGAATAAAGAAAACAAAGTGTCAAATTCCAAAGATGAATCAACTCGAACAATGATAAAATTGGTTCACTGAGAGTACAAAGGGAGAAACCATCATCAAGAGCAGAAACAAAAGTAGGTTTCAGATAAAACATCGTCGATTTACCTCGCTTTTCACCTTCCTCTGTGCATCCAAGTCCACCTTGTTTGCCACCAGAGCCATTATCAGATACGGATTTCCTGGAATGAAACAGCTTTATCGAGTAATTGAAATCCTACAACTTAGTAGATATAAATTTGAAGCATATTGCACACCGCTCAAATTGTCGGATAAAGTCATGCCTTAAACAATCTTGAGTTACCTTGTCTTTGAAGTTCTTGAACCCACTTTTGCGCTCTAATGAAGGAATCCTGAGGAAGGTAAAATAAATATAAGTTAGCAGAAAAGAGTGTTGCTCTCCTGAGGGTATCGATAATACTTAGGATTCAATCACGCAAGTTTTCTTCTAAAATAATCAGTTAGAAATTCCAAAAATCACAAGGACTAGAGGCAAAGTATGGGCCATCAGATGATCCAGTAAACCGAAGATATATAGAAACCTACAAACTGACAATCGAAACACAAACCGATATGAGCATGAACAAGATTACAGAAACAAATAATCTTAAACTGTAACATTGGTTTTCCAACCATAAATGTACATCGATATCTTCCTAGTTACTTAAGAGTTTTTTTTTTTTTTTTGGAGTTATCAAATAAAGACTTTAATATTGAAGTGAACAGAGGTTACTTGCAAGATGCCTCATGCTATTTCACATTAAGCACCCAGTTATTCTCCTTTTTCTGCTTTCTTGTAATCCCTGTTTCAAGATAAACCTGAGCCTTTTCTCATATCCGAAGCTTTTGGATGAATTCTTAAGCATAAAATATTTTATTATGAGAAATCCATCTTTTCTCGATGTATAATGGATAGAGAAATGACAATAATAAGACTATCATACAAATCCTTTTCTCCTAAACATGGTTCTAGAGATCTCTTAGAGGTTCTATTTAGGTGAATTGGTTAGTTGTTACCATGCTTGAGATATCATAGACCACGATAGCTGCAGCTGCACCACGATAATACATCGGAGCTAAACTATGATATCTTTCCTGTCCAGCCGTGTCCCATATATCAAATTTCACAGTTGCCTCATTCAGTGAGATAACTTGAGAGAAGAATGCAGCTCCAACTGTTGACTCCTGCAAAAAGAACACTCAATTTGTTATGCACAACTTAAAAATTACCCGAGCAAATAAACAAAAAAAAATAGTCAAAAGTGGTAGACCTGGAAGTCGAAATATTGTCCTTTGGCAAACCTTAGCACTATACTTGTCTTTCCTGTTCCCATATCTCCAAGAAGTACCTGCGAGAGAGAGTCCATGAGCAATTATAGTGTGTGAAAAATCTAGACAATGGCAATTTCGATCCTTTTTCTAGAACTTAGGAAGTGAAAATGTTTGAGCAAATGCTTAATTGTCAAAAAGTTAAGTGTTTTATACACGAGGAGTTCTCCACTCTTCTCGTCTTTCCCCACCATTATCCTAAACAGATTATTCAGTTCTTAGGTTTTTTCCCCCCTTATGCTCATTCCTGGAAGAAAAAGTATTACCCTTTTTTGTTAATATTTTACCCCGATAATGATGCAAACACATAATTTGGCAACTGAAATGCAACTAATGAATCCTCTTGTCGATTGAACATAAGAGCGACAAGAACAAGTAACGCAGACAAGTTGTTTGGGGGCAAGAAGAAGCGCAAAGGAAAGACATACCCACCAGCTTGGCTTGGATGTTTTTATTACTCCCCGTCGTGGCCATGGCAGAACTCCGAAGCAGAACGCAAGACGAAGCTTTTAGGGATCATCAAAAAAGGAAGATGAAGAGATTGGAAGTAACAAGCAATGGAAAGAAAGGAAGGAACGGTAGGTACGACGTCCGTTTTGAAAGTTGAACGTTCGTTGGATGTCAATCGCTCGTTGCTTCGAAACTTTTTACATTATCATATTTCAAGTTGCTGTTTTGCACGCCACCCCATCAAAGTTTTGTAAAATATCAATTAGAATCTCGATGGAAATTTTGGAAAATATATGCGTTTAATAAAAATGAGTGTTCATGCGTCACGTTGAGAAATTTAAGAGGCAAATTATATTTCCCTAAGTATGAAGGGTTTCTCTGGAAAGAATATTTGACTTTCGATTTTTGATTGATTAATTAATTAAAATCGCTTCTCGTCACGTCGTCGGTAAAGATGACTGGCTGATGTGCACGTAGCGTCGAACACCTCCGCCGCATCCTCTCGTCTCCGCCGCCCTTTTAATCCCGAGGCGGTGGGGATGGAGGCGGAGATGGAGATGGAGTCCGAGATAGAGCGGTTGCCGGTGGACCTCCTCGCCCACATCTTCTCGCTCGCCCTCTCCTTCAGGGATTTGGCTCAGTAAGCGTCTCAATTAGCCCTATTTTTCCATTTTCGTTGTTGAATCGAGTCGTTGGGTCTCATTGAGTGGGTTTGGACCTGCAAGGGCGAGCGGAGTTTGTTGGAAGTGGCGGCGTGGGGTGGCGGAGTCGCTTGCGAGGAAGGAGCGGCTCAGCTTCGCTGGGTGGAAGGTGGATGACGAGTCCGCCTCCAGGGTCGTGCGGGATGCCTACAACATCACGGAGCTGGATATGTATATTCTCCCTCTTCTTCGTCTTCTTCTTCTTCTTTCCTTGTCTCACTCGATTTCGATTCCTTTCCCTCTATTATTCTGCTCAAAATCGCTGGTTTCAGTCGCAAATTGATTAGTTATGAGGAGGTGGAAGCGATCGAATAGTTCATTTTTATCGTTTTTATTCGATCACGGAGCTGGATATGCATCTCCTTCTTTCCCTTTAATTCTTTGTTTGGATTTTTTTTTCCGCCTGTATATTATGCTTAAAAACGCTGATTTCGGTTACAAATTCGTTAGCAATGAGGTTGAAGAAATCCTATAGTTAATTTTGATTGTAATTTGAAGAATGGCTCTTCTTCTGGGAAAATTGAAAATTTTTGTCCTTTCCGTTTGTTAGCTTTTTAATTTGATAAAAAAAACTGTTTTTTTTTTTTTTTGTGCTGCAGTTCCAGGAGCTGCTGGGGTTGCCAGATAACTGACGAAGGGCTGTATAAGATTTCACAAACAAAATGCGTGGGTAATTTATTATCCATATCAATGTGGGGCATGGCCGGAATCACCGATAAAGGAGTAATTCAATTGGTTGGTGCTTCTCCCTTTTGCTTATTCCAATAAGATGTTGTCCTGTGTACTAGTTTCCGTTTAAATATGCTAAATTGGTTGATTGAAAAGTTTGTAAATGACCACTAGTGTTCTTTCCTATGCTACAGTACGGAAAATGTTTGAGTTGGCCAAGTAGATCAATTTTCAGCAATTCTGAATTGTATATTTCCTTATCCTTCTAGCTGGTCCATATCTATCTACCATGGTCTTTTTCATACTTGTTCTTTTTTCCCCTTGCTGCTCTTCACTTATATTTGATTTTATCCAGGTGACGAGAGCTAATTCCTTGGAGCACCTGAATGTTGGGGGTACATTTATTACAAATGAATCTTTGTATGCAGTTGCCAATAGTTGTCCACATATTAAGGTATTTTCTCAAATGCATTATTTAAAATACAGTTGTAAACTTATATATCACTTTAAGATGATTCAGATTTCCAAATCCACTTTTTCCATGTGCAGCTGATTGTGTTGAGATCCACCGCTTATAGTTTTAAACTCTAATGCGATTGTAGTTTGTTTCTTTTTTGCACTTTAGTTTAATTTTTGATCGTTGTATGATTTTGTATCTCATGTCTCACTGAATTTGAAATATCTCCGCTTGCTATGGATGGATTATATAGTTTTATTCTAATTGATTAGCTTTTATTTTGTTGAGAGTTCAATTGTTTGGTGAGTTCTACATGACTAGATGTAAAAGTAATTCATTTTGAAAATGCCCTCTCGCATGACTATCATCATTACTTGAAATACAGAATTTCAGTACCATTTGCACAACTAATATGATGAACTAGTGGTTCTTGTACAAAATTTCAATTCACTTCTGAGAATTTCATCAACATGGAAACCTTGTATTTATTCATCTGCATGGTCTGTCACCCACAGGGAAGCTATAACTTGTCTATGCAATCTCATATTTCTTGCTACACTCGATAACGACGACGATGACAGAATGATTTTCCTCGATTATGCCTCTTCGTGCCATACACGATCGATAATCTTTGGAACTTATATTTTCAGACTATCGTTCTATGGAGCTGCCGCCATGTCACGGAGCAAGGCCTCACCGTGCTCGTCGAGAAGTGTCCTAAACTCGAATCGATCAATGTTTGGGGTATGAGGGTGCCTGTAGATTGCTTTGTGAGCTTGCTGGCCATCAGCCCTGCTTTGAAGATAAAACCTGTTACCCAGCAACTTGGTGTTGGAAGGATTTGGCCATTGGCATAAGCCAACTTGATTGGGGTTGCACTATTTGTTTCTTCGCCAGTGTGTATAAATAAATAATGATTTTTCTTTGCAGAAATAAGTTGCCTCTTAATTTTGTATAGACGAAGAAATTTAATGACATTGTATATATATATATATATTGTAAATCCTGAATTGTTACGCAGAGAGTTTGAAAGGTCAAGTTTAGCTGGAATAAACAAGCTCGAGCACCATGAAATTCCACTTGGATTAATTCGACTTTGGCCTGAAGGATTGGAAAGGTGAAAGGTAAAATGTGCTTCTATAGGAACAAATAACGGCAATTTATAAAAGTTAGCATCTCAAATTTAAAATTGTTCAAACACAATTTCATAATTTTATATTTATTAAAGGATATATCTTTTTTTTTTACCCCTCCCATCAAATAAATATGTAATTAATACTGAGATTGAAAATTTAAATCTCAGGTTCACTGTGTTTCTGAGAATATAATTTTTAGCATCATATTTTTCCAGTCAGTTGATATTGTACGTGGTGATGGGAATTTAAATCCCAGTTTCCAGCACCATTTTTTTTTCTAGAGCAGCTTGATATTGTATGTGGTATTGAGAATTTAAATCTCAAGACTACTGTGTTCCTGGAAATTTAAATTTCAGGACCATTATATTTCTGAAAATATAATTCTCAGCACTATCTTTTTTCTAGGTAAGCTTGATATTATACATTGTGCTGGAAATTCAAATCTCAGGACTACTGTGTTTTTGGAAATTTAAATTCCAGGATTACTGTGTTCCTGGGAATATAATTTTCAACACATTTTTTTTCTAAGCGAGCTTGATATTATATGTGGTGCTAGGAATTCAAATCTCATGACCACTGTGTTCCTGGGAATATAATTTCCAGCACCACTTTTTTTCGGCCAGCTTGATATCCACGTTTGGTGGAAGGGGTAAAAAAATAATGAGATGTACCTTTTGATAAATATGAAATTATAAGATTGTGTTTGGACAATTCCAAACTTAAAGTGATAAATTGTGCTTCAACATTATTGATTCGGTTCATATGCGTATATTCATCTTTTATATTTAAAATTTTGTGTCATTTTTCTGCTGACTTCAAAAAAAAAAAAAAAAAAAAAAAAAAAAAAAAAACTAAAATGAAATAATTTGATATCGTATGGTCATTCATTTGTTCTCCCTATAAATCTCATTAGAAAACTAAAATCATGAGGTATTCACGCTAAAAACACCTGAAGTTCTTTTCTACCGTCTAACCATTCACTTGTTCTATCATCGATCTTGTGCCCGATCCTCCACTCCTTTTTTTTTTTTTACTTATTTTGTTCTTCAATACATTTCGAAATGGTAGCAAATATAGATTTAATGGGATTATAGTAAATATAGATTTAACGTAGATTGACCATCATTATTATATGGTTGATTAAACATATAGTTACTATTTATGGTAGCAAATAAAAATATTAGGGCACCTCAATCAAATTGTTTCTTAATCCACTAAATAATTATGAAAATTCAGAAAAATAAATTCGAAGTATTTACCTTTATGTTATCAAATTTCTTATAAAAATTAAAGGTTTCTACTAAAATATTTAAAGCATATTAAAGATTTAAAAGGTATTTTTTTATTTAGCAATTTCCTGTGTTAAAAACAAATACAGAAAATTATGCGTTCGCAGGAAGCTTCTATTCTTAGTCTCTCCCTCGCTTCTCGTCTCCACGTCTTCCTTGTTTCGCCAATTCGAGGAAGAGCGGAAAAGAAGAAGAAGAAGAAGTAGAAGAAGAAGAAGAAGAAGAAATAAAAAGAGCAAAAGGATCTTCTTCTTCTCCGGTCATGGGTTGGAGTTGTTTGGGATCTCGGCATCGCCGTCCGGGTTGCGAGCGGTGGTGGAAGCAACCGCGGAAGTTGGCGAGATCTTGATCCAGGATTCGATCTTTGTCGGAACTTTTTTTTTATTGATCTCTTGATTTCATCTCCTATTCCGTTCTGAGTGTGTGATTATTCGGTGTAAGAGGAGGGTGGCGATGTCGAGCTGGAGGTACAGAGCTGGGTTGTTTCTCATTGTTGGGGTGGTCGTCATTTGGGTCGCTTCTGCCGAAGTCACGCAGGTTAATGCTGAATCCATTGCATATGTTCTTTGTTTTTTCAATGTGGACGAATTCCTCTGTGTTAATCTATCAACCTGGCTATGCTTTTAGTCTTGCTTTAGGTATCATTAATCCCGAAAATTTAGGAATTTTCTACTCATGAGGAAGCATGTGTAGATTTACATAAAATATCACGTATGGTTTATATGATGGACTTTTGAAATTTAAGAACTAGATACAAGTACTTAGCTGTTGGATTCTTTGTCAGGAACCTTCGTCAAGCTGTAAATGCTTTAGTCGTTGAATAACAAATCCGCATTCTCTTTGCCTTAGCCTGCAAACTTCAGGCCGAGTTTATTGAAACTTGACTTCGGAATGAACTTCCGAATAAACAGTTTAATCTGATTGCCTTTGATTTCAGTGTTCATACTTCAGCTGTTTAACTCTCATGCCCTATCGTTTGCTGAGGAGTCTGGGATAGATGTTACACTAATTAGCAATAAAGAAGATGTTCGTTTGGTGAAGGATGGATAAAACACACTAGATGTTTACAATCACCATTAATGCGCTGATGAAGCACAATTAAGTTCGTAGATGAAGCTTCTACAAGGAAATACTGTGATAATTCTGTCTGTATTGTCAATTGACTGAAATATGAAGTGGCACATAAGAGTTATAGTAAAAGCTTGAACTTTTGACGTAGCATCTAAGGGAGGAGGTACCGTGTATGAATATCATAAAAATTTCAATTACAAGTTTGTGTGTGTATTGGAGGAATACTGCAGAAATATAATTTTCCAACCTGTGAATACTAGATCGGCGACACAATACAAGGTCATGTAACTCAATCTGTGTTCTTGTAGTAAGAGAGAAAAGAGGGGAAAGAGGGGAAGGATAGTATTAAAAATATGGACTTAGCTGATAGACTTATTCTATCTTTACCACAATAAATAAAATATTAAATCTAAATAGCCTATGTAAACTGGTGATATGAGTATATCATTCATTTTAATACAGAAGATTAAGTTGCCGAATGGGTCGACATCCGGATGCTCTTGTGGGGAAATAAGATCAGCCAATTTGAATCTAGAAGGATTGTTTTTTGGTCATGATCTACAAGTCAAAAGCGACAATCACTGCATGAGAGTGCCATCTGTCAGACTAGTTTCTAAGAAAATGATTCGGAAATTTCATCTAAGCCTATAAACCCTTTTATTAGCCCATGATACTACATCTGGGACTAAACTGTGGTGCTGCATTCAGTGCTGATATTTCTGCAGCAAAGTAATAATTTTTGAGGCATGACTTTATTAAGGTTGATGAGAAATTTTGTTTCAGAAAGCCAAATAATTTTCTTTAATTGAACTAATACTCTGTTCCTGTATTCAGTATTCAAATAAAAGCCATTTTCTTTTGTACAGATTGTATGAATTATATAATAATGCAACTTGCTTTATATTAATGCATCTTATTATCTTTAATCACTGGAAAAACAGGGTATATTTACTGATTATCAACAACCATTTGCTATCACTTACTTGGGAGCCTCTCTTATGGTTGTTTACCTACCAATATCTTTCCTCAGAGATTGGGTGTACAGTTTACTGAGAAAACATCCTTCCAGAAGCAACAAGTCATCATCTGGAATTGACTCTTCTGCAAAGCATGGTCAAAGGTTGATTGAAATGGAAGCACAATCTCTTTTAGTGAAAAAAGAAAGTGGAATTGACTTTTCAGCACGAAAAGAAGAACAGTCACTAATATCTCAAATTAAAGATGATGTGGATATTGAAGCTCTGAAGGAAAGAAAAGCAGTCACCACTAAGGAGATAATAACATACTCAATCTATCTTGCCCCTATTTGGTTTGTAACAGAGGTGAGATTTGTCATCTTATGTTGGACTTTAATGTATTTACTTTGCTCTTGTTCATGCATATACTGAAAAAGCACAATAATAAAATATATTCGTTGTATTTGATAATCTAAAATATGATAGTTGTGTAAGTTCCCTGGCATATTAATCCTTTTAAAGGGCTTTCAAGTTTCAAGTTCTTGATCCTCAGTTATAAAGTTGCTCTGGCACATTTATCTTTTAAAGGGCTTTCAAGTTTCAAGTCCATGATTCCCAGTCATAGAAGTTGCATGCTGTTCTAGTCACGCTACTTTTGTTTTCATCGTTCATGATGTCCTTAATTGGGAAAAAGAAGATATTATATTGAGTCATGAACAAAATTCATTAAGTGTCTTCCTCTAAAACATGTTGTCTAGTCACGTGTTGGTTATGCATGTCTTCAGGAATTTGTAGGGGGATTCAAGGATTGTGCTTTTTTGACATGCAGATATACTTAGACTTGGATGCTTTACTTTGAAAAATATATTCTTCGACCTGTTAACTGGTAAAAGAAAAATAAGCATTGTCAAGTAACCAATATGAATATCCTTTTAGCCTTGTGAAAGGAAGACTGTTCAAACCTTTCCTGAGCATAAATAATTCCTTGAATAACTCTGGTTTTCTAAATTAGCTTCATAGGTTTTTCTTGCATTCTTCTTCTGCTAACTAAAAAGATGAAACAACATAGTTGTCATTGTTGAGCATTCTTAATATTTAAATTTTATGGATGCAGTACTTATCAAATGCAGCACTTGCAAGAACCAGCGTAGCGAGTACCACTGTGTTATCATCAACATCAGGTCTCTTTACTCTTTTTATTGGCGTGATTCTGCGACAAGACTCCTTGAACATGTCAAAAGTGGTTGCTGTATTTGTTTGCATGGCTGGCGTTGTGATGACTACATTTGGCAAGACTTGGGCTACAGATGAATCAGAGCTTAGTGCCGCTAGGTATCATCTACGTGTGTGTGTGTGTGTGTGTCCTTTTTTTGGTTGATTGTGGATGCACACTTTTTTTTTTCCATTCTAAAAGAAGAAAATCTTTAGAAACCGTATTTGCAGAGAGAATGTTTGTCATTTTTGTCTTCACTTCCTTTATCTTGTCGAGAGTGTTTGCTTTTTTTTTTTTGTAGTAATGGAAAACGATCGCTCGTAGGGGATCTTTTCGGTCTTCTTTCAGCAATGACTTATGGTCTATTTACTGGTCTGTTGGATCTCACATCCTTCTTCGCTTCATAACATTAAGCGACAATTTAGTACTAGCCTAACCTCAAGTATCCAATTTCAATGTTGCAGTGCTCCTAAAAAAGTTTGCAGGAGAGGAAGGAGGAGGAGTTGATGTTCAGAAGCTATTTGGATACGTTGGGCTATTTACACTTGTAGCTTTGTGGTGGCTTGGTAAATTTCCTGCTCTTTTCCAAAAATTACTGGACTATTATCAGCATACGTTTTGAATTCAAGATATTTTCTTTTTCTAAATATGGTAAATGTAGCACTTCTTGTGAAAATTGTCAGTTGCGATAGAAGCAGGTCAATGTTCGGCTGCTGAGTATCTTTGTATTAAATTTTCAATCCTACTTGCTTTTTCGAAAACTATATTTTTCATAAAGAAGCTGGCTTGTATACCAATAGCTTTAATGAACTATATTTTTCTTTTACCAATTTTGTGCACCAATCTCTTGGATAGTTCATTGGCTAGCAACCTAGGATGCTTTTCATGACCCACCGTGCCAGTGTTTTTAGGTGCAATATGACCATTCTCTACTTGCCCAACTGACTGCCTGAAGAAACATGAAACTGATGCACATGTTTCACTGCCCAACTTTAGAAAATACTTGGGTTAGATGATAAAAGAAACTGATTGTACATGTTTCACTTCGAGTTTTTTTTTTAATTTCTATTTTCTTTAATTAATGGCGTATACATTTCCAAGAATGCATATCAAGCTGATAATGTCCCCATCCATGTTTTAGTTCTTCAAAATATACTCTCTTTTTTTAGTGATTGATCGTTTTATTTGTGCACTGGCTTATTTTTAACAAAATGCCTTGCACAATTCCTCTACTTGCTAACACAATACGAATTATTGAAAAATATATTGTTGTTTTATTTCTTTTCAGTGTGGCCATTGACTGCTCTAGGGATTGAGCCCAAGTTCAGGATACCACATTCTGCTAAAATGGAAGAAGTTGTGCTTGCTAATGGCTTTATCGGAAGTGTTCTTTCGGATTACTTTTGGTACGCTTCTAGATACGTCGTGCCATTCCATACTTCGTGTAGTATCCGACTTAAATGTTGTTGCATCAGGGCATTGTGTGTTGTATGGACGACGCCTTTGGTAGCAACATTGGGCATGTCACTTACGATACCACTCGCTATGTTAGCTGATATGATGATTCACGGTCGACACTATTCAGCAGTCTACATCCTTGGCTCAACTCAGGTAATCAATCCAACTGCATTGTGGTTGTCTTTTCATGGATAATATCTTGTTCTTGATCAATAAACATCAATCTGTTATTTCACTTATTATTCTATCCTACTGAAAAATAAAAAATCAAGCTTTAAATTCAAGATGCTTAAATCTTAGAAATTGAATTTTGTCATAGCATATAAGCTACTGAACTTTTTTGAGAAAATCTTCCAGTGACTTGCCCTGTGAGATTTTTAGCGGAATACAGTATTGTTTAGAATACTGATCTCATTTAGATCTCTTCGAATCTTTGTTTTCTCTTTCCTCCAAGCTTCTAGTTTAGTTGATTCCACTTATCCGATTATCAAGTCTGCATGGTTTGTCCTGATGACCGACCAGATTCACACACATCCGCATTCCATTCAACTCTTTTGTTGACTCAATTCTTCTTCTTCATCATCTTTTTTAAAATACTTCGCCTCTATTCACAGGTTTTTGCTGGGTTTGTCATAGCCAATCTGTCGGACCGGCTATCGAGGTTGATAGGCTTCTAGCTTTTTTACTAAAACTCTGCTCACGATAGGGTGATTCTTTACCGAGGAATTCTTTGTATTCATATGGAGAAGATTCTCTCTCACATTTGGTTTCGTTTTGGATTGATGTTGACACTTGGGAAGAACTAAACAAAAGTTGATCAAGAGGTTTCTTACTGCTGTTCTTAATTACTGATTCTGTAGATTTAATTATATATTTAAAAAAAAAATTGTACATAGATTCTATATAGGAAATTATGTAAGTTTGAACATTTTTTTTCTGTTCTCAATTATGACTCACGAATGCAAGTTTCAAATAACTAGGAAAATCTTTGACAAGTTTCCAGAATAAGATTGACTTTTGAGATTCATATTTTTAGCAAAGGCGATAACTCGTTCGCCCCCAGTGCCCTTCACCACTGTCCACCGGTTCTTCGGTGATGGTGAAAAGAAGTAAATCACGAACGGATCTATTGGTCCTTGGCTTGGTGACTAGAAACGGCGAAGGTTCTATTGAGCTCCGGGTTGATTTTTAATCTCCTCCGAAATTGAGTTTTGTACATTTATAATAATATCTACGCCGTTCTAGTTACCAAATCGTCCCGAGGGGACAACTTTTGGGATTTATATTGAATTGTACAGTGGAAGTTAGGAATTGTGATTATTACGCTTTGTCTGTTGAGACGGGCAAGTTCAACAGGGTCATGTTTGTGGGCCTGGTCTTGTCTCGTATGATATAAAAAACTCATTCGTCTATTTTTTTTTTATTTTTTGATTAAAAAAACTTATTTGTACTTATATATATATTTAAAAAAACATAATAATAACTTTGAAAAATATTTAACATATTTGCATTCCAATACGTCATAGTTTTCCATTATACTACTTGAATAATAATTATTTTCATTGCTTTATAATTTGGAAATATTTTTTTATTAATATATTTTTGCCCCGTGGAGAAGGTCTGGTCCAAAATGGCAGCGCATTATAAATTAATTGGTCTTATGATTTTTTAATAAAAAAATAGCATATATAATTATCAATAATTATTTACGCGTATTATAAACTTTTTATGTCGTGGTAAATATAAAAAATGGAATTATTTGAATTTTGTTTATATTTACTTTATATTTCGAACATTTTTAGCCATTTATTCTAACTCATTCATATTTTAAGGCCAAAATACTCAATTTCCCTTTTGTTAGGCAGGAGTTTAAATATAAAACATTTTTTAAGAAAATTAAAAACTCACTGATTTTACAAAATTTGAGCCAATCTACATTCCAATTTTGGATTTATTGTCCTTAATTATTAGCGTAGTAAGTATCTATATTTTTCAATACTTCTCAAACTTGCATCCGATTGAATAATAATCATCCAAACTTTTCCAAATACTCTTGTCACTTAATAAACTTAACTTTAAAACTTTTTTTTTTTTTGCATTCCATTATTAAATATAATCAAATATCTAAATTCGATTTGAAGGATCAAATATTTGATATCTTGTGGTATCTATTTTCCATGCCTATTAGACACCGCACAGAGTTTTTGGTGAGGCTTCTTAATCACCTTGTCGTGCTGCAATCTTAACCAATCTCACATTTGATTTCTCCAACTCCTCACAATAATCCAAAATCTTCCCAATCGTCCATTTTCTTAACACATAAAAATTAAGCTGAAAGAGAACAAAAATATATATATATATATATATATATATATATATATATATATATATATATATATATATATATAATGGAGAGTAGGTTAGAAATGGTTGTCAAGAGAATTTTATGGATGTTTTAGAAATCAAGTTGGTGAACTAGCAATGAATCTGTAGGTAATATATAATGGACGTTAAAGAAAAAAAAAAAGGGGTTTTATTAATTTGTTGGCTCACATTTTTTTTATTGCTTTTTAAATAAATTAAAAAAAAACAAAATAACTTTGTCCATGTACCAAAAGATGAGGGTTGAGAGGTGTGAAATGTTTCGCCATATATCCTCCTCCTCCCATCACTCGCTCAACTTCTACTGGTTTGGTAGAGATAAAGATAATATTGAATAAATATAAATAAATAAGACATGGATAGGATCAAACAAAAAAGTCTATCCAACCAAAAGCGATAGCTTGAGCCCAAATATATTTGACCTCCCATTCACTAGTGCTTAATCAATTTGTCTTCCATTTTCAAAAATTAAAAATTTCCTTGAGATTTCCTCGAACCGTGTCCTAAACTCTGTCGCGTTCACAAGTGTGTACAAAGATGGAAAATAGTGCAAATAATAATAATAATATTGATGACGTACAAAATCAAGTCATCTAATTTTTACATAAAACATATCTAATTTTATATGAATTTATATAAATATAGAATTGCCCCGACTCTCTTTGATTGTCTATATCGAAGTGAGAAAGAAAAATCGAATAGATAAACTCCACATCCCAAATAACTGATTTTATTTGAGAAAATTCTACAAATATATTATAGATAAAGATGGATCTAAAAGTCACTGAATTATGATCGAGAGCTTTAAATTTATGTAAATACACGTATGAAATGTTGGTACAGTGCCAAAAGCATTTGCACCGAGAGTAAATAGGGAAATCTCCCTCTTTTTTTAAATTATTTTTCTAAGTATTTTATCATCAAATTCCCTTGCGTGTAAACGTTTCCAAGGTCAAATTATTATTGTTTTTAAATTTAGGGGCCAAATTTAAAAAAAAAGTCAAGAAGACTAATATAAAGCATTTTTAGTAAAATAAATAAATCAGCATAAACAAAAAAATTAATTATTATCGACATCTCCAATTTATTCCTTTGGGAATTAGAATCTAATTCGATCATATCTCGGATGGAAATTTTATCCTAATTCCACCGAATCATTAAAAGGTTGGAATTGGAATCGAGTAAAATGTTTCCTACAAACCCAATTTTTACCATATAAAATTATTACAAAATTTATCCTAATTAATTGGTTTTTTCGATGTGCTACTCAATATCGAGGCAAAAATAAAACTTAAAAAAAATATGAAATTTTGTTATAATTATTTTTTTTTGCAACGAATATTTCATTTTAACTCTCCAAAATGGAATTGAGTATAATTACAAAAGGATCCTTGTAACTTTAAATTTCATCAACTAAGGGTTGTTTGCCACTATTACGTAACAGTGATCACTGCCATTAACACGTGGACGCAATTGGCAATAATTAATTACTTTTCTGTTTTTTAAAATTAATTTAATTACACTAATGACATTGTTTTCTTTGGAATGTAATTATGTTATTTTAAATGTTGATAATGAGTATCCATTCAATTATTAAATAAAGTAGTCTTCCAAAAAATACTTTAATTGTTTTTTTAGAATTTGAGGAGTGCTTTTGAAAGTATAATAAAATCACGGAGCAAAATAAAAAATTCCTTTGTTTTTTAAAAAATTCATTATCTCTCCTCCTCTCTCTATCTCCACATGTGTCACTATGAGTCGAAGTTGAGCAAACTGAGACGCCGTTCTCTCGCGGTATAAATAACCAAGCGAAGTGGCCCACGAAACCCTTGTAACCCTCGCTCCGCCGTTCGCCGCTCGCCGCCGCCTCAGCCGCCGTCGTCCGGTGAGGACTACACCAAATGGAGGCCACCATACTCCCCTTCCTCGCCACCGAGATCGTGATCCCGGTGGCGGCCGTCGTCGGGATCGTCTTCGCGCTCGCGCAGTGGCTGCTGGTCTCCCAGGTCAAGCTCGCACCGGGGAAGACGGGGAGCAGCAAGGACGGTGTCTCCGACTTCCTGATCGAGGAGGAAGAAGGGCTCAACGACCACAACGTGGTCGTGAAGTGCGCCGAGATCCAGAGCGCCATCTCCGAAGGCAAGAATCTTATGATTTGGGTGTCTTGTATTTGGGTTTTCTTAGGATTATGATCTTCGTTTCAACCTTGCTCACCGAAATTTTCTCTGTAGATTATTTTAGGTCTAATGTTTAGCTTTTCATATCTCTAGAACTGTGGAATTCGATACTAAGGTGTGATTATTCAACTAGAATTTTGTTTTCCTTCAAAAACTTTCAAGATCTGCGGCGTTTTTTTGCCTGATTTTTGTTCTCATATTTCTTTGTTCGGGCAAAAATACATATTTCTGGATCTATATTTATTCTTCATGTTTTTTTTTTTTAAATCCTTCCTCTTTTGCATTTATTTATTTTGATAAAAGAGTTGCTAAGTTTCGTGATTAAACTTTGTCTTTAACTTGTATTCAAAATACCGTAGAAAGATTAGTTGATTTTCATTTGTTGTTTCGAGTGGATAAAGAGATTATTCTGCCTTTTTCTTTACAAGACGTACTCTGTACTGTAGGAATATGTTCATTTTCTTTTAGTTGCTTAGCTTACTTATTTTCGACAAATTTTGCTTTATTATATGTATTCAAGTTTCTCTTCCTTTATGTTTGAACTAGTTCCTTTTTTTAGTGTTCTCGTGATGTTGTCTTTAGTTTATTTGTTTTTTTTTGTTAATACTCACTTTTAACTGGTTCCTTTTAGTGTTCTCATGATGTTGTCTTTAGTTTATTTGTTTTGTTACTACTCATTTTTAATTAAGTTGGTCTGTTCGAAAATAATACATTGATAATATTAATAGAAGAGTAGCAGAGCCAACATATTAAATTTTTTTTTTTATAATATAAAAGTTCTAAATAATAAAGGATCCAGATACTTAACTATTAGCCTTCCATGGCAATATCTGACTTTTTTTTTATGGTTCTCAGTATAAATTTGAATGCTGCACATTGACCTCCTTCATTTCCAGTTTCAACTTTCAATATTGTTCACTGATAAAACTTTGTCATGATTATTCCTGATCTTTGATCTATGTAATGGTATCTAATATAAAATTTCTTGCTTGTAAACAGGAGCAACTTCTTTCCTTTTCACTGAATACCAGTATGTTGGAATATTCATGGTTGCTTTCGCAGTCTTGATCTTCCTTTTTCTCGGTTCAGTCGAAGGCTTTAGCACAAAATCCCAACCTTGCACTTATAGCAAGGATAAGTATTGCAAACCAGCACTTGCTAATGCAGGCTTCAGTACTGTAGCCTTCTTGCTTGGAGCAATAACCTCACTGGTATCTGGTTTTCTTGGGATGAAAATTGCAACTTATGCCAATGCAAGAACAACTCTAGAAGCCCGAAAGGGTGTTGGGAAAGCTTTCATAACTGCTTTCCGATCAGGTGCAGTCATGGGATTTTTGCTTGCAGCGAATGGATTACTGGTTCTCTACATTGCAATCAACTTGTTTAAATTGTACTATGGTGATGACTGGGAAGGGCTTTTTGAGTCCATTACTGGTTATGGTCTGGGTGGTTCTTCTATGGCTCTTTTTGGTAGAGTGGGTGGTGGTATTTACACAAAAGCTGCAGATGTTGGTGCAGATCTTGTCGGTAAGGTTGAAAGGAACATCCCTGAAGATGACCCTAGAAATCCAGCTGTAAGTTATAAATCTTTGCTTAAAAGATTTTCCATATTTTCTTGCTTCTCATGCTAACCCTTGTGTTTTATGCACAAAATGTTTCAAATGAGTTTACCCAACGCACTGTACTGCAAGAGCAGTTGTACTACTAAGCTTCCACTCTAATCCTTTCCCCCTACTTTGTACATCTTACAGGTGATAGCAGACAATGTCGGAGACAATGTCGGAGACATTGCTGGTATGGGATCTGACCTTTTTGGTTCATACGCCGAATCATCATGTGCTGCACTAGTTGTTGCCTCTATTTCTTCATTTGGGGTCAACCATGATTTCACTGCCATGTGCTATCCTTTGCTCATTAGCTCTATGGGTATCATAGTTTGCCTAATAACTACTCTATTCGCAACTGACTTCTTTGAGATAAAGGCTGTAGAAGAGATTGAGCCTGCTTTGAAGAAGCAGCTCATTATCTCCACTGCTCTCATGACTATTGGCATTGCTATTGTTTCTTGGGTGGCCCTCCCATCATCTTTCACTATTTTCAACTTTGGTGAGCAGAAACAGGTCAAGAACTGGTAAGCTTTTTTTTCCCCATTTGTCAATCAGATGATACGTTTATGTTTCTCAATGTACTTGTTATTGGAGATGAACAGGGAGCTGTTTTTCTGTGTGGCAATTGGGCTATGGGCTGGCCTGGTTATTGGATTTGTCACTGAATACTACACAAGCAACGCGTACAGGTAAAAAAAAAATGCTTCCATTCCTTTATTCATGTATTGACATTTTTGAGCATTCTTCCAAAAAGACATCCTTCAAAATCGATATTTACCATAACATGCTTCATAAGTTTTTTTTATCAGACGTTGTTGCACGACTATTTTTTAATTTTCATAATACTCTTGGTCGCACTTTTTTCGTAAACACCAATTATCAAGGGTGCCTTTGTTGGTTAAAATGCTCAGCATTGTTTACATTTCACACATAATGCCTTGTACTAATTCTCATGTTACAGTCCGGTTCAAGATGTTGCTGATTCATGTCGAACTGGAGCTGCTACCAATGTTATCTTTGGGCTTGCTCTCGGATACAAATCTGTCATCATTCCCATTTTTGCAATCGCTATCAGCATATTTGTTAGCTTCAGTCTCGCTGCCATGTATGGTATAGCTGTTGCTGCATTGGGCATGTTGAGCACTATTGCCACTGGCCTAGCAATTGATGCTTATGGGCCCATCAGTGATAATGCTGGAGGTATTGCCGAGATGGCTGGAATGAGTCACAGAATTCGGGAGAGGACTGATGCACTTGATGCTGCAGGCAACACCACGGCAGCTATTGGAAAGGTATACTTGTTGCTTGAGTAGTTTGTTCTGCATATCAACTGATGATAGATTTGTTATTAGCTTGGCTTTCATAGTTTAGTCATTGCATTTTAGCCAGTTGGATGCACTCCAGTTCGTGATAGAAGTTGTATATTCGTTCAAGATGCCCACTCCTTTTGCATGAACAATTTTGATTGAGCTGTGTTGCATGATCTACCCCACTTCAACTCGTTCACTGATCCTTGTTAATATTCTACTTCTAAGTGTCCTTAGGTCCTCAACAACAATTACTTGCCTTGTTTTTGCTTGTTCTTTATAATGTTTATCTTTTTGTCTGCACCACTTTTAACTTGGTGACTGACCACTATTAATATTCAGAGTGTTGGGTCCGAATGTGAATGTTCTTTATATGGTACTTTCTTTTCTCCAGGGCTTCGCCATTGGTTCTGCTGCCTTAGTCTCCCTTGCACTTTTTGGTGCATTTGTGAGCCGGGCAGCTATCTCCAAAGTCGATGTTCTGACACCAAAGGTGTTCATTGGGCTAATTGTTGGTGCAATGCTTCCGTACTGGTTCTCTGCCATGACCATGAAGAGCGTAGGCAGTGCAGCTCTGAAGATGGTGGAGGAGGTCCGCAGGCAGTTCAACACTATCTCAGGTATTATGGATGGTACCGCAAAGCCGGATTATGCCACCTGTGTTAAGATCTCCACTGATGCCTCCATCAAGGAGATGATTCCTCCTGGTGCACTAGTGATGCTTACTCCACTCATCGTTGGTATCTTCTTTGGTGTCGAAACTTTATCTGGAGTTCTTGCTGGTTCTCTGGTTTCTGGGGTTCAGGTATGCGAAAATCTGCTCGCTAAAGGTTACTAGTAAACTTATGTTACTCAGCAAAATGTTTTCTCGCGCCACAGATTGCCATCTCCGCATCAAATACTGGTGGTGCATGGGACAATGCAAAGAAGTACATTGAGGTATAGCTATCTTCCTCATCTTAGATTCTCTTCCTTGTTAAGTGAAGTATCCTGTGATGCACGAAGATTGTAAGTTCTTGCACCGTCGGAAGTGGCATGTAAATCGAATTGAGTTATGTTTGCCATCCTTGTGATGGAGCCATGCTCATCTTCTTTGTATCGCTGTGATTTGCTGATGGTCCTACATTGTTTTCTCAGGCTGGTGCATCAGAACACGCCCGAACCCTCGGCCCCAAAGGATCTGACCCTCACAAGGCGGCTGTCATAGGGGACACGATTGGTGACCCACTCAAGGACACATCAGGGCCTTCACTCAACATTCTCATAAAGCTGATGGCAGTCGAATCTCTTGTATTTGCGCCATTCTTTGCAACGCATGGAGGCCTCTTGTTCAAGATCTTCTAACTAATGGAAGAGAAAACAATTGAGGAAGCTTGTTCCTTAGAGTGATGAAATCTTCGATCGACCTCACTATCAGTAATTGCGACATTGTTATTTTGTCTCTTAGGCCCATTTGTTTTTGTCAAAATTCTGCTACGATGACCGTCTTTCTTGGATGATGACGATTGTATCCGCTGCCAGTAGACGTTAATTTTAGTGAATGAGAAGTGATGGGTCTCGTGTTTTCTTGAGTTTCCTTCCTAAATCATATACTGAGTTTCATAAAGGGATCATTATTGTAGGAACAGGGCGAAAAGTGATTGTTAGGTCGACAAGTTAACTCAAGCATGCAAGAGCATCTTTGGATTATATGGCCTCATTTCTGAGTAAATTTTTGCCACTGACAAAACACGAGGCAATCAGGCAAATAGTATGAGATGCTCATAAAAAGGATCAGAGCTCATGTTTATTGATACCAAACAGTTTCAACTCCTAAATCGCTTTAGTTGTCGCATAAAATTATTGCCATAGTTTTCTATACTAGACTACATTGTATTCCAGATCAATGATCCAATGAAAACTTGGAGATTATAACTTTGATGAAATTCAAATAAGGTGTTCCACAGTATTGCTGGCTTCTTCAGCACCGTGTGATCAACAACTCAACATAAGTGGTTAGACATTTATCTCGCTCATAAAGTTCAAAAAGTACCTTCCGAGCTATCTGAGGAAAATGCCAAAACCAATCTGTAGATGAGCAGTAGGCTTTGCCGAACTAATGAGAAAATAGAGATTAAGAAGCAAAACATGAAGTGGATTTTTTTTTCTCTCCATAAGTAGGGCCTCATATATCGTGAGCATTTAAACCAACTCAAGCTCCAAAAGCAATTGCATAACCAAATGTCATTCCTACTTGAAACGCTAACTATTTTGTTGAGCAAAATTACTCAAATAAATCAAAGTGGTAAAGTATTATTCTAAATATTGAAGTAACATCCAAAGGCAGACTAACTTTCCTACGTCGTAGGATATCAGAATGCATCCAACAAAATGATTCTGACAATATGAAAAATACTCAGCTCTGAGGAATCACAAAGACCGCATTTTGATAGAAAAAGAAGCCAATTTGCACTCTTACTTGGGGGAAGAAGGAATTTCTTCAATTGTCGCTGGCCACGGGCTTGTCGTGGTTGTTGTTGTTGTTGTTGCCGGGACTCTCAAAGAGCTGCTTACGCAGGATATCGTGCAATCTACCGAAGAGCTCCTTCTTCACAGAATCAAAGGCGATGTCGAGGCGTTCTAGCAGTTCGGTGGAGTTGTAATTGTACATGAAGAGACCGTTGTAGAGGTCAAAGCTGTCGCTGCAGGTGTTCTCCACAAGCTGAAGCAGGGTCTCGTAGCCCTTGGTGTCGATGGGGGTGGACTTGAGGTCGAGCTTGGACAAGACGCGGCCGACTGTGTGGGTGAGGAACTGGCTCTCGGCAGCGTTCTCGTCGTGCTCGGCACAAGACATCTCGACCATACGGCAGCCCTCTCGGGCGAAGATGTCGAGGAAGCGGCGGCATCGGTCGACGCGCTCCTCCGTGTCGCTGATTCGGACCTTATCGTACACGAAAGGGAGCCCGGCCCAGCCGTGCTTGCCGCTCTCCGGGCCGAACATGGGATGCGTGCATAGGATGTCGAAATCAGGAGGGAGGATGTGGAGGAAAAGGTTCTTGGGGAACTCCTTGACGGAGAGCACGTCGACGAAGAGGGTGCTGCGGCGGAGGCGCTGGAAGGGGAGGGAACGGAGGACGGCCTCCGCGGAAAGGATGGAGGTGCAGAGGACCACCACATCGGGATGCTGCTCGCACATGTCATGCGGATCGCGGTAGAAATCCGCACCGACGGATCGGGCAGCTGCGGAGTGGTCGGAGCGAGAATGGGCAAGAAGCGCGTGGCCCTGCGTTGCGAATGTGCGGCCCAGGAACTGCCCGAAGTTGCCGAAGCCGACGATCGCGATTTTGAGGCGCGATCTGTTCTCCATATCTTCCAGGACTCGCGACTCGTAGTCGAACGACTGGGCGGCGTCGAGCGCCCGCGCGGGGCCACTGCGACCCCGGCGGCTTCCCCGGCCGGGACAGGATCGAGTGGGGAGAAAGACGGCGGGGAAGAAAAGAGCGGACTTTTGTCCGTAGGACGGCAGCTTAGGGCGGAACCGCAGCGGCGGCGGCGGCGGCGGCGACGGAACGGAGAAAGAGGCGAACCGCAGCGGTGAGGAGATCATCGCTGCGAGGTTTTGAGGACGTGGCGAGCGGAAAAGAAACAGTAAGAACATGATAAGTGGACCGGCCCAATAAATACGAAGTCCGCTCAGCATCTATGCGGTACATTTTGCGCTTGGGTTTGCGTCGTGTGCTTATAGACTTACATCGCGTTTGACCTCGCGCTTTCGTGATGTAGTATCATTGTACAATCCTCTATAATTATTTTTTATTTAAAAAAAAAAAGTAAATCAAGAATTCATATTGAAAAACATAAAAAGTTCTCATATATTTATCAACTGAGTAAATCCTAAATGTGTAAATTATTCATAAATGAAACGGCATACATTGAATATTTTGGAATGGGAATAATTTTGGAGATAAAACGGATTTTCTTTCCCCTTGTTTTGGTGATCAAACCACGGCGAGAATCCTATGAATTAATGTGGGATCGATTAATTAAAACCATGGCGACGGTAGTGTGTCGCGCAAGCGACCAAGACACGTGGACCCACCTAAGGTGGCTCCGCTGTGCTTTTCCTGACACGAGCCGCCATTTAGAAAGCCAAATTAAGGTCGTGAAATTGTGATGTAGTTTAATTTAGTGAAGCTTGGAAATTTAAAAAGAAAAGGTAAATATTTACCAGTAACTAACATCCCTAATCGAAGTGGCAGCCCTTAATAACAAAACTATATTCAGTTTTTTTAAACAAAAAAAAACAATTTTTCATTTTTCATTTTTTACTTCGTAACCGGTCGTGGATCTTCGTTTCACCAAGCTCACACGGGGCGCGTAGACAACCACGTTTCGTGTCGCGGCCAGATAGCGGATCGACCCCGCCCGTTTCGACTTATACTGCTCGCGGAAGCGCCGAGCTCGGGATGCCGGGCCCGACACGCGTCAGGCGTCCATTGGAAATTCCATGAGGGACCCGCACGTTCAGCTCGCTGTTTTACTTCTCCCTCCCTTTCGTGCCGCTTTGGCCTTCTTCCCTTCTCTATCCCTCTCTCACCGAGTCACCGTCCGCGTTATCCACTAAACCCTAGCTTTGATCGCCCCTCACCCGCTTTTCTATCCCACTAAGGTAAGAATACGGCTTTCGGAGATTCTATCGATAGGTTTTTGGTGCCTTATCTTGGAGTTTTTGATCGTTGCCTTCGCTTTTGTCCTTTTTTCGAGTTCGCTTGTTTCAGCTCTTTGCTTTTGAACTTGCAATCTATAGATCGATGATTACACTTGTAGTGTGAACTATTTTTCCGATCATCATTCGTCTGCTGAATCCCTGCAGTCTCGATAATTTTCAACTCATGAAGTTGAACTCGTGGAGTCAAGTCTAGAGTTCGATGTAAAAACATGTATATATATATTTCTGATGCTTTTTTTTTTACTTAGAATGAGTGTTTTTGAATTTTTACTTTTATTTTTTGGAATTGGAATTCCATTTTTTTGAAGAGGTATGGCTTGTGCTGACCGAAAATCTTATTCTAGAATGTAGTACGATCAAAGAAGGTTATTCTAGAATGAAGAAAAACTTTTCTGCTCAAGGAACACCAGAAGAACCGCAATAAAAAAGAGAGAGAGAGAAATCAGCGTTTAGAACTTACTAGTTCTCCAATGGGGGGAGCTTGTTCCAGGAAGAGAGACCATTTCGACGAAGATGATTTACGCAGGTCGGGAAGATACTTTAAGAGTGGCAGCTCAAAGTGGTTGCTGCTTACATTCCCCCGTTGCAATACGAATGTCTCAGTTCGTGAACAAGGGAAGTGCCCGTCCCTCATGGACTTGTGCGTGGCTAAAGTTCGTGAGGTAGCCATCATAATTGTTGAAATAATATTTGTAGTATTTGTACTTTTGTTTTTGTTCAACTTCAGTTAACGCATTGAAGTATTTTACTAAAACAGGACATCAAAAAACATAGCAGTTTTTCCATGCTTCCAAGAGACATAAGCCAGCTGATCTTCAACGAGTTAGTGGCATCTCATTGCCTCAATGATGCATCTCTCGAAGCCTTTCAGGACTGTGCTCTTCAGGTTGATATTCTTTTTCCTTTTGTCCAAATTGTCATTGTTTTACAGGTTTGAGTAACATAATATCCAAAAGAAAATAGCTTTATCATTATACATTGGTAAGATTGTGGTGCTGTTTTTTTTTGAGGGAAGCCTTATTCCTCTATTTAGAATCTTCTACTATATGGAAACTCCTTTTACTTGTATCTTAATTTGTGTTTTGTTCCATGTCATGTGCTTTCTTTCTTTCAAACTCAGCAAGATTATTTAGAGTTACTATGCTGTTAAATACACAAAGTGGATAATTTTATGTTACTCTAGATCCACTTTGTTCAACAACTTTGGCAAGTTTCCTCCTAGATCAACTGATGCATTTGTGTTTTAGCTGATGCTGCTCTTACGAATTTGTATCATTGATAATCCCCATTGGTTGCTCTTTCATCAGGATATGTGTATTGGAGAATATCCAGGAGTCAAAGATGGCTGGATGCACATAGTTACTTCTCAAGGGGAATCACTTCTATCGCTTGATGTTTCTTGCTCTGATGTTACAGATATTGGCTTGTCTCTCCTTAAGAAGTGTCCCAGTATCCAGAGCTTGAAATGTAACTATTGTGAGCAAATCTCAGACAATGGGCTATGGCACTTATCTGGTATCTTCAAACTTCTTGTCCACTTCTCGCTATATCTTTTCTGTTTTTGTGCATCTTTTGGAATTTGTTTATACGACTTACAAGAATACATATTTCTGTATTTTCATTAAAATTTAGATTATGAGGTATGCACGTTTCAATTGCAGTCATTAGAAGGGTTACAATCGACAAAGCTGCACCTATGGATGAGATCGTGTTTGTACGTAAATGTCTGTTGATGCACATAGGTTTTGGATAAGAATGACTTGCATTGTTTTCATTCCTAACTTGATGTTTAAGTGCTAAAGCTGTAATATTATCTCTAACTACATTTGTTTATTTGTAAAGAGGGAGACAATGACACTACAAAGAACAATACTCAATTGTTTTAGTATCATGAAGTAATCTTTGAACATCTATGTTATCGGTTTCATTTGCTCACTGTTTGAAAAAAAATGTCAATGTGGACTCTGTCATTTTTTACTGTGGATTACAAACTTAAAATAACCATTTCGTGAGCAATCAATTTTATAACACATTAACTTAAGCACTAAGATCTCTTTACTTTGTTCTAGTGACAACTGCCTGCCTTGGTTAGAGCTTCCCTATTCAGATTCGTGCTTTGTGCTTTCCTGTTAATGATTATGATAACTTGACCGAACAAGCTTGGGTTGGTGTTGAATTTTTGGAAGCAGCAAGGAAGTGATTGCCAACTTGATGTGTCTGTGTTGGTGTTTCCACTTTCTCCTCCCTTCCTCTACGGAGGAGTCTGAAGTGGATAGAAGCAGGCATTAATGAGTGACTCTCAGATGAGGATACTGCTAGACACCTGAAGACGAGACTTTAACGTCTGTAAGGGCAAGTCAGGATCTCTTCACCTTACTGTTGTACGAATAAGAATATGAAGACACTCTGTAGATCTGTTAATAGAAGAAATGCTATGTAGTTCAAGACCTTTCACTGCATAGGTCCTCAGTTGTTGTGTGTTCTATTGCAATCTTAAAAGCCAGTTCTTTTATCTGTTATCTTCAATTTTTTGTGGTATGACATTCATTGTACATCACCTGTATATAATTAATCAGCATCTCTTGCTTATCTTATTTATTGAAGTGTGAATATTCATCTTGCTTCAATGATTAAGAAAAATTTTCACTTATAGTTTTGTTTGAATAAATTAATTATCTTAAGGGTTTATTGTGTTTATATTGCGTTTTATTCATCATAATATGCTTCTTTTTCAGGACTTTCAAACTTGACTTCCTTGAGTTTCAAGAAGAGCAAGTATATCACTGCTGATGGAATGAGAGCTTTTACCAATTTAGTTAACTTGGTAAATTTGGACCTTGAGAGATGCTCAAAGATCAATGGTGGTCTTGTTCATATAAAAGGTTAGAGTTTCCATATGGTGACCTTTGTTCTCGTGTTGATTTTATGTTATATGTTGTTATCTCAATAAACAAGTTTTTTTTTTTTTTCAAATAAAATCTAGGCATGGATTTAAAAGAGAATTTGATTGATCGGTGTTAAACAAATTAACAATACAATTCAACGATTATTTCAAGCCAAGGGGATTCTTTTCTTGTAGTTTAATAACTGTTGCATTTTGATAAAAAAAGATTGAAATTTTTAAGATTCTCTTCTCTTATACTGTGAAGGTCAAATAGTCTCTCTTTATATAATGTAAAAATTATATTAAAAATTTAAGGATACATTTCTCTGACACCATACAACAAAGTCATCTAAGTGACCAGCATGCAATTTTTCAGTCTCCTACTTTTGTCCAATGAATATAAATAATTTAGAATCGTAAAACTTTTCTCTATGATTTTTCTTTTTTTGTGACTCACGGTCTCCTTGCTGCTATTTCTTCTTTTACAAACTGCATCTAATCTATTGGATAATAGTGGTACCCTGTCCTTACTATGGTCTTTTATGCAGATTTAAAGAAGCTCGAATCCCTTAACATCAGATACTGCAATTGTATAACGGAGGCAGATATTGAGTATATTTCAGGTACCTTTTTTATTTCTCCGTTCAAATGTTTTAATTTCAGTCAGTTTTCTCAGAAAGGACCTCCAAAGGGAAATTATATTTGAGGAAAAGGATTTCCATATATCATTTGTTCAAAGGCATTCCAGTGCTGTACAATTTGGTAGATGTAGTATAGACATTTACATTTCTGATGGATATGGGTGTTATTCTTTATACATGTTTATGCATGTGTGCAACCATCATTCAAGTGTTATGCAGCTTTTTATTTGCCACATTTTGCAATTCAGCTTGGCATATTCGTTCCTCCTCCTTTCCATGCAATAGCTACTCTTAGGCATTTAGACTTGGCTATTCAACTGTATATATAAAAGTAGCAAAGGACAAAAAGTATATAGCAGAGATCATTTCCTGTCATGTAGCATGTTTTTTCTTCTGTGGTTGGATAATACACCCTAATTAGTGCACTGTTATTTCATAAAGAGGAAACCACTATCATTTCCCCTCCCTTCATCCTTTTTTCCTATTGTTATTTGACTTGCTAAAATATTGTCAGGAAAAATTATTATGAATGTCATGCCTGTTCATTGTACTAGGTCTTACAGACTTAAAAGTGCTGCAAGTTTCATGTTGTAAAGTTACGGATGCAGGCATCACACATTTGAAAGGTATTGCGGATTGGATACCTTTTGAGTACTTCAGACTTGATTTTTTCCTATGCTCACTGTTTAATGACTTTTATCTTCAACTTTTGGCACTGCTTTTCAATGGTATCCTATTTCACTGTGTACGTTTACATTTTATGCAGGTTTATCCAAAATAGCTCACTTGGATTTGGAGGGTTGTCCACTTACCTCTGCTTGCTTGAAAGTTATATCAGGTTTGTCTGTTTTTCTTCCAACCTGACGGGATATAAATAATCAAATAATTCTTTATGAATAAAGTAGTTGTATCTTCTATGGGGACCTTTCCTATTTTCTATGTTCAAATCACACAGTTTGTTGAATTCTTGAAAGCAGAGATTTTGTTAGTCCATTTCTTAAATAACCATCATCAATCTTTTTTTTTTAACATTTGCTTCTAATAATTTTGATTACTGTCTAGCTTGTGAAATACATAAGATCTGTTCCACTTATAACTACTCATATCCTGTTATTTTAACAATGATCTGAGAGAATGCTGATTCATGCAATCCATATCTAAAACTATTTCAATGCAATGTTCTATGTTTTCAAATGCTTCTCTCTTGTTCTATTGATTTTCATCTTGACTTGAGTAAGTGTGAAAATTGTAGTTTTCTTGATGTTCTTTCACAGGTTTTGCATCGTTGGTGTTTCTGAACCTTAGCCGTTGTAGTGTATCTGATGATGAAAGCGAGAACTTCTCTGGTGAGTTTTTAATATGTGATTGAAATTGTAGATGACTTTTAAATATGTAAAAAAAGGCCCTTTTTTTGAATTTTTCAGTGTTATTAAGGTTCCATGATACTGAAAGTGAGTACTCTGACAGATTTAGCAACAATGTGAAATCGGTGCCAATTATGTTATATATACTTAGTAGACTAACACACCCTTTTTAGTGGTTTAATTTCCAAGAAATATACAAATGGTTATAAGTAAATAGTAACAACTAGAAAATGCAGCATTTTTCTTCTGAATGACTTTATTTGCTACGATGATCAATTGATGAAGGTTTTCGAGTTCAAATCATCTGCCTATTTCTTTCCTTACAGTAGATATTCTGTGAATCTTTTGTGATATTATATACGTTAGGTTGCATGAGTAATGAAGGGGAGCAATGGTGCAATAGAAAAGTTGTTGACCTAGAAGTTATGGTTCGAGTCGGGAAACAACTTCTTGCAATGTAAAGTAAGATTGCGTACAATAGATTCTTCCTCGGGACTCTGTATTGACGCGATCTTCGTGCACCGGATTACCCTTTAGGTTGCATGAGTTTTATTGTGCGTGACGTAATGGATCAGTCTTCACTCGTGTTAGATCAGTTAAGCACACAATATGCAAGTCATTCAACTGGTATATATTAAGAATTTGTCGCCTTGCTACTTGCTAGTCATTCTGAATGTTTAACCTGACAATGCCACTTCTTGCTTTGTCCATGCTGTATTAGTTTTAGAGAAGATTTAATATTGTTCTGGTCTCTTTTTTTCCCCCTATGTTGATGCATTTTGACAATTATTGTAACGCAGCACTTCAGAAGTTGAAAGTTCTGAACTTGGGATTCAACAACATTAGTGATGTATGTTTGGTGCATCTTAAAGGTAAAAGCTCATTTGGCATTACCACCTGACCTTTTACATGTCTTTTCTACTCCTATCTACATTGCATTGACTCAGATTTTTTAGCAAGGAAACATAATATGGTTTTCTTGGTTAATGGAATTAAAAAATTTGTCTATCCTTGTATATTTTTCATGCTCCAGTTTCAGCTTACAACTCTGTTGTCCTGTTGTCTCTTTAATGTTGGATTGTGGGTCAAATTAAGCAGCCTTTTGCTTTTTATATTAACCATCTTTTGTCTCTTATTCTTATGGCTTTACTTATCTCGTATTCATTGATTTGTTGTTCCTCTTTCCTTTCTTAATATGTTAGAAGAATTTTATCAGCAATTAGCAATTTTTTAGCCACTGACTTTCTGGACAGCACTACTGTGAGTCTGTGACCTAAGAGATATATCCTTCTACTGAGTTTTGCTTAGTTGTTGATGAATTGTAGATTTATTCAATTTGGAGAGCTTGAACTTTGATTCTTGTAGGATCAGCAATGAAGGATTACTAAACCTGAAAGGTATGTCTTAATTTCCTAATTAATTCAAGTTGTTACATACATTCACCAACATCATGAAACATCTGCAACTTTCTTATGCTATTTTTCATTATGTTCCTTCTCTGTGAATCTTCATCCACATTAAAAGGATTTTATTTTAACTATGATTGATCACTTCAGTACATGAGTGTAGCATGTAAAATTTATGACAACTTTTCTCATCTAAATCCAAGGCATGAAATCTTCTTGTACCTGAGATTTCCATCAACTTCCACTCCCTTTTGTATTTTTAGGCCTGCTGCAATTAAAAAGTTTGGAGCTATCTGACACTGGAGTTGGTAGCAATGGACTCAGCCATCTCTCTGGTATTATCTGTAACTTAGGCATGGTTTTGCTGTTGGGATAATATAGGCTAATGTTGTAGAAACAACTGCATGGTGACTTTATCTTGAGCTAAATTAATATCATTACTTCTTTGTATGCAAACATGAGTTCTCAGTGACGTTTGCTTGCTAAATCTTCCAGGTAACACTAGAAAGGTATATGCTTAGTCTTTGGTAGTTTGGATAAATCATAGTGGATCCCTTGTTTATTAAACTGTGTGTGGAAAACTATGTTTTTTTGGATGATTTCAATTTAATCCATGGTTAAGCATGAATCTTGAAGGATACTAATATTAATTTGCCTTTTAGGTATTAACCATTTCTCTTGTGCTGCTCCATGATTTCCTAAATTAGTTTAGTTTTAGTTTTTTATGGTGCTTTTGTTCTTTTTTGTGTGTGTATGTGGAAAATCAGAATTGTTTGGGGCTTAGTCTGCTAGTTGAAGAGGAATGCCTTCTTATATAGTCCATTCTATTGACAAATTCATTAAGCAGTTGCGAAAAAGAAATAAACTTCAAGTTGTATGAGAGCAGAAAATGTTCTTATCAATGAGACCCATGCCCGTGCCAAGGACTGCTCCGAAGTAATTTGCTTTGCCTTACACCATGGAATCTCTTTATTAAGGCGCTTTTATGTGATTGTTTGCATGCTTATAGGTTGGCTGTGATGATCTAGATACCTTTTTCATCTGGCCTGCGCTAGGTTGCTTGAGATCTGCATTGGTGGCATTAGCACGATAACAAAAGCATACCTTGTCTTTAGTAAAAATGGAAACTTTTCTTCAAACTTTGTTCCATTTTTCATGCTATCAGATGGAATCATGCTTTATTACTGGCTAGAGACTGGGTTTTGTAAAGGAAAAAAATAAAATAAAATGTAGATAAACAATCTCCAAATGCTAAAGCTATCTGGTAATGGGCTAAATTCTTGTCAGTTCAATACTGAAGAAACATCACACTAAGAGTTACTGGACTAACTGTGTCTGACAATATAGAACTCAGTAAAGTTATTATCAATGGGCACACCATCAATAACTAATATATATTCACTTTCAGGATTGTCCAATCTGGAAAGTTTAAATCTGTCATTCACATCAGTAACTGATGGTGGCTTGAGGAAATTGTCTGTATTAACTTCTATCAAATCACTTAATTTGGATTCTCGCCAGATAACAGATTCAGGGTTAGCTGCGATAACAAGTAAGACTTTTAACAGGCTTGCATTATTTCCTAATATGATGCTATTCATTGTGTACATTAGTATTTTGGAAGTTATGATAATTTTTGTTATTGAGGATCTGAACTTATGCTTTATAGCTTGCTTCTCTAATATAAAAAGGGGCATTTTGCATGCTTATGTTGACTTTTATAAACAATGTAATTACTCGATTTATTTTGCAAGATGAGTGACAAGCAAATAAACAATGCTTATTTGGGAGCTGTCGCCTGAAATGTAGCTAGATTTCTCCAACAAAAAGATTCTTTTAAATTTGAAACATTATCACTTTGTTCCCTTTTCTGTTCCTTGCTATGCAGCTGTGGTGGTTCTATGTTGTGTTTCAAAATAGACACCAAGTCTACTTGTGGTCATAAACTTGTGCATATTATGCAATGATTATCTTTATCAGCTGTTTCCTAGCTTGTATAAATTACCCTTTGGCCAAAATTCAAAAGCAACATTTTAGTTTTTATTTTGATGAAATTAAAATGTAGGAGAATATTGCGGAATCTCAAGTGTGAAAGTATAATCCCTGTTAGTTTTAGGATGTTGTGAAGGAATTTGAAAGAAGACTTGAGCAGGAGAAATAGAAGAGCCGTGATTTTGGTTGATGCTTGATGCCATAAGGGAAAATTAAATTTTTAGAATCAATAAATCAAAACTGTTTGCTGCATGACCAATGAAAGCGCATCAGTCGTGTTTGTGACTACAATTAGTTTCAACTAAGTGGTCTTTATATGTTTATTTTTGTTTTATATAATGTTTTCCATTTGTGCACTATAGTTAAAGTCCGTTCTAGTAATCATATATTCCCAGTAATATAAATTTCGTCGATTCATATCATGCAGGTCTTACTGGATTGACCCACTTGGATCTTTTTGGTGCTCGTATCTCTGACTTTGGCACGAACTGTTTAAAATGTACGTGAATTAACAAATGTCTGAGATGTCTATTCTTTTTCCTTGTTTGGATCTCGCCAGTTTAGGTACTTTATTTTCAGTCAGTTCAAATTCATGGCTCCTACTTACCCTTCATAAAAGAAACTTGAAGCGATTGAAATTAACTAATGAAATAGTTTATTGACCGAAAAAAGGACAATGATAGATAAATCGGTTTGGAATCTTGCTTGCATGTGTAGCAGAGATTTTTTGGGGCTGACTCTAGACATGATTCTCTTTTTCTTTTGAAGGAATATATAATGCATATGTAAAAAAACAAAAAAACAATCCAGTGCATGAAACTCCTGTCATGCAAGGTCCCAGAAAAGGATCCATTATACACAGCTTTATCTTGTTTTGCAAGAGACTGTTTTCAAGATTTAAACTCCTGTCATGCAACCTTACCATTGCGCCAAGGCTTCCCTTCATATATAATGCATATGTATGTGATAAAAATTTGTAGGAGAATGTACTTACGAGGTGTATGCTCCATTTACTTATATGATTGTAGAACTATACTTTAGATTTTTACTTCATTTAGTTATATGATTGTAGAACTATACTTTAGATTGGTACTTGATTATAGCCTTAGCGCAATAATAAAGTTGTTGTCATATGACCTAAAGGTTATGGGTTCAAGTCTCGGAGACAATCTCTTACAATATAAAGTATGACTGTGTATACCAATCTAGAAACTTTTTAGGACTTCGCATTAGCGAGAGCTTCGTACACCAAACTATCTTTTATTGTAGAACTATACTTTAGATTGGTACTTGATTGTATATCATAATCTGGTGTCTTATGAGCCCTTATTAAACTCTCATAAATATTTATCTATTATTCAAATCTAGAAACTCTAATTTTGTTAGAGGATTATCATCTAAAACTTCCTTAATCTGTAACTAAATGTTTGATAGCTGTGGGGTACCTCTCTTACGGCCATGTTTGTGCTTTAGCATAAAAGGTTGGTGATTTCAAAGGCATTAGCATTGAAGTAGGCAGTCATCTAGATTTGAATCAGAAAAAAAAAAAAGATTAAATGGAAAGAACTCTGAAAGTAAATTATATCCATTCTTCAAGCTTGAATTCCATTGCACAAGCTGACTCATGACGTGATATGTTGTCAACCGTGATGCCTAGTAATTAGGTTTCCATATAGCTGCATGGCCACTGGGCTGTTTTCTAAGTGAAATCTCTTACATTATTATCTTCAGCTTGGTCTTTCCCTTTATCTGATGTTTCCAATAGACAAAAGGGCTTGGTCTTTGGTTTTATCTGATGTTTCTAATAGATGAAAAGAACATATTCCTAAAAGGATCAGGTTATCTTCCTATTGGTCCAAAGGCAGTGACACCGTGTCTTAGAATTTGGCCAGGTTTCAAGAACCTGCAGTCCCTAGAGCTCTGCGGAGGCTCAATAACTGATGCTGGAGTGAAGAACATCAAGGACCTCAAATCTCTTGCGCAATTGAATCTGTCTCAAAACAGTCACCTCACGGACAAAACCCTGGAACTGATTTCAGGTACTTCCCAATCTTGAAAAACAAATTCTTCTTGAGCATCTACATGAGAGTTTTCATCTTCACAGCTTCCCCCTGATTACAGGATTAACTGGATTAACCTCTCTTAACATATCAAACTCTCGCATAACCAATGCTGGACTGCAGCACCTGAAGCCATTGAAGAACCTGCGATCACTCACCCTCGAGTCATGCAAAGTGTCTGCCAACGAAATGAAGAAACTACAATTGTCTGCTCTTCCAAACCTGCTCAACATTCGACCTGAGTAAGCAAGCTTGTTTGGAAGCCACCCCTGCATGTATATAGTCTTCCACTGTACGACGCCATATGCATGTGGTCGTAGAATATTTGGCCTCAACGGAGCCTGGATTTCTTTAGAACTTTATATATGGGTGTCTAGAACTGGTCTGGTTTGTTTAATCTAAGGGTGATGTTGGAGCAGCAAATGGAAGCACAAGAATGATGAAAATGGTGTCTCCTCCATTTCAGAATTGATGCAAGTGTTCTTCACCTGAAAAATTATTATTTGTAAATATATGTACATAAATTGAGGAAGTGTAGGGTTTGTTTCAGCATCAATCTTGTTGTTTTCCACTGCTGACCAGAAATCAATTATGCACAGGAAGAACAAAAGAACAACTTGCTTTGCTGTTTTGCTGTCTGTAAATGTGTATATATATATATATATATATATAATTATCGAAATGTTTTGTAGTAACTGAAGTGAGATATTGTGTGTGGGTCAGAATGAGCTGTAGTTGAATTGCTCTTCATTGGATTTATTTTGTATATATATATATAAGAAGAAGAAATAGATGAAATAAAATAATTCTCTCTAATTGAAATGATTCAAGAAATAACTACTAGATGGAAATTGGTATTTCAAGTTGATTCTCGGCCCAATATCAGCTTAAATAAATCCTCACCAATATACACCTTCAATCTTTATAAACCATCACACTCTCTCTCTCTCTCCTCCTCCAGCAATCCGTCAATCACAATGTCACATCAAATAACTTCATACGACAAAAGAAACCTCTCAAATTAGGAATATGATCGAAGTTGAGACGAACCAACATCATCCATCAGTGCACCGAAGCTGAAGCTTTCGGATGCCTAAACGACCCACTTGCATACAGCATCTGATACACTGGCCTTATTCTCTCAGTCAGAATGAAGCACAAAACAGTCCCCAAACTGCACACCGCCGCCAGGATCAAAAACGTTAGCCGGAAACAATGCGGTCCATGACACGAAGAGCTAGCTTGGTGCAAAAACGGCGGGTGCTGCCTCGCAGCTTCTTGATCATACAAGTACCCCGCGAGCAAACTCGAGAATAAGACCGCGCCGAGCGGGTTCCCTAGCAGCATGAAGTTGAAGAAGGTCCCGAAGTTCTTTAGTCCGAACAGCTCTGATGCGGTTGGAATCATCACAGCAGTTTGCGCGCCATAGCAGAGGCCGAGCAAAGCAGTGGAAACGTTGAGAGTGAGCCTGAGACCCCAAGCATAGAAAAGGTAGGCGATCACCATGGCGATCTGTGTGCATGACATCCAAAATGGCCTCGGAAGCATCCTCGTCCTGCAATAATTATATTAACAATGTCGAATTCATTCGTTTTTGTTTGTAAAACTTATGATTTGATGATCGAGTCTTATCCAGTTCGTCATTGAGAATAATGAGATTTCAATGAGAAAGGAAGAAAACATACATCACCTTACGAAATGTTCAGAAACGGCACCGCCGCCAAGACGACCGAGGAAATTACCAAAGCTGAAGAGACACAACAAGATGGTGGGATCATCAACTCCGGCAGCAGATCCGATCTGTGCCAAATTGTTCAGCACGGTTACTCCTGTTCCAGCCCCAATGAAGAAGGCCAGAAACAGAAGCCAGAAATCAGCTTTAACAAAAGCTTCGTGTACCTCGAAGTCGTCCCCTCTTCTCGGCCTCTTCTTCTCCTTCACAGCTCCTTCCCCCACTGCCAACAGCATATCCGCAAACGATACATCGTCAGAGAACTCTTGCAAGTTCAGTAAGTCTGCCGCATGTAGCAATGGTTTTGTAGTCGTATCGTCTTCCAAGACATCAATAGAAGGTACCGTCGACACAGCGATGCTAGCGTGTTCGAGCTTAGGCTTGAAAATAGTCATCTTGATCGGGATGGCGAGCGGCGCGAGGAGGAGGAGCACGATCCCACCAAAGAAAACACCAGCACCGGCATCATTTAGGGAGTAATAGCTGTTGAGGAATGTGAAAAAGAGAAGGTAGAGGCCGAGAATTATGCTGAGGACTTGAATGACCACGAAATGGCGACTCTCAGTTGAGTTTTCTACGGTGGACGGTGTGCAAGGACGAACCAGGCTCACCATTGCAAGGCAAATGGCCGGCAGACCAACGGTGAGGAAGAGTAAGAGATTGCTGGGCGAGCTACCAAGCACACTGGTGTAGAGTCCAGTGAAGATCGAACCGCTAAGTCCAACATAGCCTTTGAGGATGCCGGATACGGTACCACGGCTGGCCGGAAAGTTCCTCATGTTGGTCACTAGCACCCCGGTGATCAGCCATGCGCTGCTGTTGGTGCCAATGCATAGAGCAATCCATAACTGAAAGAATTAACATGGTGAATGCTAACACATGATCTACTCGATCTAAAGAATTCCCCAATTTTATTGGGAAAAAAAAAATCAAGAGTTTAGTGAAGTTAAATGTAAATTAAGGAAAATATTAAGAGTAGAGGAGATTAATGAAAGGGGGAAATAAGATTGTACTCACGAGCCAAACGGGCAGTCCGGTGATGGTCCCGGAGAGGGCGAGCCACAGTACGCCGAACCCTACGAAGCAGCAGGCGGCGCCGGCGAGCAGCACGACCCATGTCCTGAACCGTGCGCTGACGAGGCCGGCGACGAGGCCAAAGTTCTCGCCGACGTCGTTGGCTACGCCGAGCAGCGCGAGCTGCTGCTGGCCGAGGCCCAGCACCACCTTCAGCGACGGCGAGTAGAGCGGGAAGGTGTACGCCGAACCCGCTGCCACCTGCACCCACACCGCCGCCGCCAGGCCCACCCACGGCGGCCGGCTCCCGGCTTTCACCTCCTGCATCCCAAAACTAACCCGATCGACCAATTAATTTAATCACGGGAAACCGAAAGGAGACTCCTCATACGGTGGCGAACTGAAGATTCATCAGAATTTAACCGGAGACGATAATACTTTTACGATTAAAATAAATGTAGACAATGGATGGAAAAGTACTTTTTTTTAATAATTTTTGCGAAATTATTTATGCCAGTGATCATCGAGATTGATGCCAAAGGAATATTAAAAGACATCCCCTCAATATAAAGTTGAAAGTTGTTGATTACATTTATTTTCAAATTTGATTTGACGAAAAATGTCGATCACAGCTTGCTCAAACTGTACAGATAATGCATTTTGAAGTTTAAAGTCAAAATAGTTTTAAATTGGTTGGCGAAATTTTAAATATTAAAATAATATAATTGAGTAAAGCTAATTTTTCAATAAGGTTTTTTTGTCAAAATTATTTTTTTATTTAAAAAAAAAAAAACCAATATAAATTCCGATTTGTTTAAATATGATCCAATTAAATGACGGGCGCTGGACCTTTCGTTCAAGCCCACCAACTAAAGGCCTATTAATTTAAAGCAGAAGATGGGTGGTAAAATTTAGTTCAACTACCACTCTGCTTACCACTTGTACCGGACTTTCTGATATGTGAAAGACACCCGTAGCGTGTTTTGCAGGCGAACCAATTAACAACTAACACGTGTCATAATCTTCCGCATAACGTGCCGCCGACTCCGACCGATGCGGCATCTCAACCAACTAGAACAGCTCACGTATTCGGCCTTCATTTCCCACGAAATAATATAAAAATTAGCACGCCTGTAATTACGATTCTGGAGCAGGATTAAGACAAAAATAAGAGGATCAACTTCGGACTCTTGTTTTGCGTAGAAGCTTCGAGAATCGAGAGCGTTTTCGTCTTCGACGAGTCGATGGCATTTTCGTCGTTTTTGTGAACTGGAAGGTTCTTTTATTGGCGTAAGCACATGGTTTCGCCAACTTTTTTCCAACTAGTCGGTTGATTCCTCCTATCCGATATACGATCGGTCATGCCCAGAGAGTTACACTTTTATTACGATCGTACCCCTTCGTAGAGTTTGCTATAAATATCACGCCGGAGCTGTTCTATGTTTGACGAATTAGATAGTTGAAGCCCTCTTTTGCTTTGAATTCAAGCGGAAGGAAATGGCGTCGTCTTCCAAGAGATCCAGCGGGTCGGTGCTCCCTTTTCGGCGGTCGGTCTCTCCGGCGGGCAGCTTCGCCTCCTCTTCAGCTAGCCTCTCTGCTCCCTTCTTGCATCACCGATCGGCCTCCCCTACCCGCGTCCACCTGGCCGGCGCTAGGTCTTCTGGATCTACCTCCGTTCGCTTCTCCCTCAACCGATCTGCCTCCCCCGGACGCTCCATCGCTTCGTCCGACAACCGATCATCTCCCGCCTCGGCCAGGCGCACTTGCCTCTGCTCACCCTCCACCCACCCTGGATCCTTCCGCTGCCACTTCCACAAGGGTGTCAACGGCGGCGGATCCGCAGCCGCTTCATCGCCGTCGAACAGGCTCAATGCGCGGCGGTCCGCGATGACGAACTCGCTGGTCCGGATCGGGGCCGTGGAGGGCGAGTGGGTGAAGCGCGCGCTCTCTGCGCTCATCCGTCCCTCCTCCCACCAACAGCGTCGGCGGACCGCCTTCCAACCCCGCCCTAGCCGCCTCTCCCGGATGTCCAACGCTTCCGATCCCTAAATCTCCGTTGTCCGATCCACCGATCTAGAATCAGGTTTGTGGAAACACGCCGGAAAAACAAAATCTCGCCTCTCTTTCCTCATCAACACCGCCAGATTCGCCGGGGCCATCGGATCCCGATCGGAGCAATTTTTTTGCTGTTTTCGGAAATCTTTGTATCAGGGCTGGAGTTCGGCGGCGAACTGATCTCGGCCATCTGATTTGTACATTCATATATTTGGCCGGCGTTGCTGCAACGCCGATGGAACAAACACCAGAACTGAACCGACAAGAATACTTTCCAGAGAAAAATTAAAAATCATCCAATTTGTTCAAAACTAACTTGCATTATTTACCATATTCATTAATCTTTACTAACTCCTTCATTGATTAATGATGGATGGAATGTGATGTTGTGCTTGTGATTTGTTGACTGCAGTAATGGCAGTAACACTCCGTCGCTCCGTTACGTTCCCGTTGTGCTTCCCGTTTGGATTGCGTCGCCGTCAAGTCGTCGTCGTTCGCCGGTACGTTCCGTCATGTAAGAGGTAAATTGTTGTTTATTTTTAAAAAATATACTGTCATTTATATATTTTTTTGCGAGTGTCTACTCGATTTGTCCTTCGTTATTCTTTTTTTTACTTTTCAGGGAATTGCCTCAGGAAACTACTTCAGTGACTGGACTTCTGAGGAGATGAACCGTAAG
Source organism: Wurfbainia villosa (assembly GCA_025175895.1). Lineage (NCBI taxonomy): Eukaryota > Viridiplantae > Streptophyta > Magnoliopsida > Zingiberales > Zingiberaceae > Wurfbainia > Wurfbainia villosa. Next base: position 43,884,043 of record CM045991.1, on the reverse strand, counting down.
AATTATTTATTTAAATTATTTCGATAAATAGATGAATAGATAAATAAATGATGACTATATCTAAATTAAAACTATAATATTAAATCACTTTAGTATTAGAACCATTTACATAACATAATTATCATGTAATGTAATGGTTTTGAAATTCTATTAAGGTATTTTAGAAAATAGATAAACTTTAAAGTTCAAAAGGTAAAGTGAAATTTTAGTAGAGGAAAACATAAGGAGTGGACTGTGGACGAGTCCATGTGGAAGCCATAAATGTGGTGGGAAAGTTGTTAGTGGAACTCAACTACCAATTGAACTTAATTCGCCTTTAAATTATTTCATCATCTCACGCATATATAAAAACTACAAAAATACAGACGGTGCGATGGTAAAATAGTGTGGTTGTTTAGCATATAAATGTCGATTTCAAGTGTCTAAAATCCTTCCGCTGTTCATGGCTCCCATCGCTTGCATTCTGGGCCCATGACATACTCCCCGATTTAACTCCCTCTCGCCACTGATAACAAAATACAAAAATGGAAGAAATAAGGAAACATTAGGTGGGTTAGTAGGATTAACTAAACATCACATGCAAATTTTACAATTACATTATTTTATTTATCATTTTAAATTGTAGTCTATGAAGATGACGTTGCAAAACTTAACGCGTTAATTATCCTTTTAAATAAAAATAAAATATCTAAAAGTAACTATTGGCCTGGAATTTTTATCATAGGAATTATTATCTGTGAAATATATTGTTTAATAACTTTGTTCACTAATTTTGATTATATTTAAAATTATAAAATTACATATGAATATAAACATATGACTGCACTGAAATTAAATTAAAAAAGATAAGGGGAACGGGCAAAAAATCAATCTATCATAAAATTATAATATGGACATTTTAAGATAATCTGTTATAATAATGTCTATAGACATTCTAAGTTTTGGAAGATAAATATCTCATATTGGATGTTTTATTAATAAATATATCATTTCATTATTTTCTAAGAGTCATCCCTTATTAATATTCACGATAGTTGAAATCATAAGGAGAACTTGTGATGGGGGAGATTGGATCTAGATGGTGAGAAGGCTCTGACCAGATTTTCTGATGATAGATTGGATCAACCTAATCTACGCAATCCCTTCTAAATTATTTAATGATAGATATTGTTCTTATTATATTAAATAGTCACATATAGGATTTAAAGTTATCGTCTTGAAATGTTTAGTGGCTAGCAGGATCATTATCCGCCACAGTTTGATTCAGTTTATTATTAAAATTTGGGAAACAGTAAGATTTTCCTTTTTTTTTTTAATTTCAGAAAAGGAGTATTTGTGGAAGATATAATAATAATAATAATGAGAAATTTATAAAATATTAAAACTCTTTAAAAAAATGTATGTTAAATTAATTAATACAAAATTATGCATTTTTTTTCTTAGACCTGCGTTGAAGAAAATAGTATTTGACTCGAGGAAGTTCCTCGTGGGAATTGGCGCGTGCGGTGGGTGTTAAGATTATGGGGGGATTGAAGAGAAAAGAAAGATGAGAAGTAAAACAATTTCAAAAGAAAGCGAAAAATAATGATAATTGTCTTTTTTGTTCTCTTTGTCAACTCATTTTTCCATTGCATGGGCACGGCAGTTGGCAAGGATTGTGATGGTCATAATTGTGCAATGGCCAGCCAATCGGTGATTATTATCAATTGTCGGCTCGATCGTACATCCCTGAATAGAACTTGTTATTGGATCGATTATCTATTCTGCTCCTATAAAAGAATTCTTCAAAAAATCGGACTGTACAAGTTTCATTCGTACTATTCCCTTCCCCCCCCCCCCCCCCCCCCCCCCCCCCCCCCCGATCTACAATCAAGCCGGTAGCAGCTGTGGCCAACTCTAGCAATGGTTAGGGGTCAGTTTTTTTCCTTTTTGATTTTAGATGGATGAAATTTAGAAGAAAAAAAAAAAGAAATGTTGGCAATGCAAAGGATGACCGAGCCACTTTCTAGAAGAGCGACAAATATGAATCAACCGAAGTTGAAAGGAGAACTCTGACTGGAACAATGGAGGCTGCAAATGTCAAAGTTAGGCTTTTAAAAAGTCCTTTGAAAGTGGTCATTAACATTATTGCTTCCAAGCAACAAGTTTATGATATTGTTTTTAGAGAATATCTTGGGCGTCGAAGCGAAAGTAATGACACAGACATGGAAGCAGATAGAAGAAACCATTTGGCACAGGAGAAAGGCAAGTAAGAATCCATTCCTGGACCATTTCAATAGGACACTTGATGCTTGTCATTGTAGGATAAAAAAGCACTTTCCTACTTATACAACGGTCTACAAACGACGATGCTGAGAAAGATTTTAGGCAAATCCTTTAGTAAAATGTACAAGAATAATTCGCTAATGTGTTCACTGCGTGATTTTAGAGGCAAATTCTTGATAGTAGTGAAAGTTTTACTCTATTTCTTTTTTAAAGAAAATAAGAATAACAAAGGGGATCGCCAATTTTGCCTCTCCACGCTTTGAAAAAAAAATTAATAGAAAAATGAATTGGAAATCAAATGAAAATTTTTTATTATGCTTCTTATATTAAATTCCTTTTTAAAAAATTTTGTAAAAAATAATATATAATTTTGATTCTTGTTGTAAATTCTTTCCAATTTTAATTCAAAAATCATTCAATTTCTTTCACATTTTACAAAATAAAAAACCACTCATGATTGGGCCAGGATATGAATCCTAACACAACCTAAATGGGCCTGCCTAACTAGGATTTGGGCTGAACAGTTCGCATGATTAGCCCACAAAGAATGGCCCATCAGAAATTTGATGTGCCACCTTTATTAAATGATAGGCCAGCCGAAAGGACCGAAATGCCCGTAATTAATGAGATGGCCCACATGCTACTTCAGTTGCGGCCCAATAATTCGCCTAAAATAGGTCTTAATGGGCCTCGTAGGCCCATCACAAAATTATATGGGCCATCCTGCATTTAGTGGGCCTAGTGAGCCTTAAAATAAGGCGCTGCCGCCTGCCAATGTACTAATGGGCTATACAGGCCCACAACGCCTATATGGGCTAAACATTATTTCATGCCAGCCTACCAAAGCCCATGAGAAACCATTTGATGGGCAGGTTGGATCATATTGGCACTTAATGGGCTGGCTAAAGAGTAACAGGTTGTTAGGCCGGCCAATAAATCACATCTATCTGGGTAGATCATGCCCGATACATAAACAACCAGATTAAAAAACAACTAACAGCCAAATACACTAAGAATTTTAGAATCTCATCACGTTAGCTTTAAACTAAATTTCATATCCTAATATTACAAATTCTAGCGTTATTTTATCTTAATAATTTTTCATTTTTTGTAACGCTCGGTGTGAATTAGTATCAGCATTGCTTTAACTTTATCAAAAAAAGATACAGCCAGGCACAAACCAGCTCAAATCGAGCCCATATAGAGCCCGAAGCAGTGCCTCGGTTGTTCACCGCACCAATCCTAACATATTCAAAGAGTTTGCCAGTTAACACGATTCCAACTGGCTTGCCTAACAGCAGGCCTTGCCAAGTCCAAAATCTTTCGGAAATACAAAAGCAACAGTGCTAAAAAAGGACACAGATGCCAGATTGAAAACCAAAGTTACTTCACTTACCCTCCTCTTCTTGGCTCCATCGTGCATGGCTTTTGCTCATAAGTTCCCTTTCAACCTGCTTCCACAGAGATGCGAAACTACATCAGTCACATTCACCCACATATCAAACAAAAGAAAACAAATATAAAGATTTCTCGGCTCATTAACGAACGAGAAATACGCCTACCATTTTCGAAATCAAATAATGATACAAATTACCTATGTGCAACAATCTCTCGGGACTCAAAATATAACAGAACAGAACTTCCACTAAGATCCTAAACTCACAACACATCATCACTGTGGAGGGCTGTAGGACTAGAAGTTCAGGACTGAATGAATCTTAATTTGACTGGGCTGCAAAAATAATCTTTGCCTCGCTCTACAGCCAGACATTGATGAGTGAGATGAAAAATTCAAAAGAACAAGTCTTAGATTAGCACTGTTTCCCCACTGGGGCTTCATGGGATCTGAAAGTTTGAGTTTATTGTTTCCCGTGAATGAAGAATGCCTATCTCAAGAAATGAGCTTTACCATAGTACCTATTTATGTATGGTACCTGCATATCAATGGGCTGCTAATTAGTTATACCAATGACAAACAAGTTAAATCTACTAAACTCTGACCTCAAACTCAAATCCTTTCAGATATATCAATAGGTCATGAAGAAACATCAAATAAGCATTGCAATTCACAAGGCAAATGAAAGTCAATTAGACAAATAGGTGCATACCTTTACATGGCTGATGTCAGGTGTATCCGGCGTCTGAACAGGATAAAATTTGTAAAATTTCATGTTTTCCATTGCTTCCCTTGTCTTTGGGTCCATGTCTTCTATTGCCTTTTTTCTAGCTTCCTTTGCCTGTTGGTACACAGATATAAAAAAAAAAAAAATTACAAGACAGCTATTTATCTGAAAACTAGTAAACATCGATTTTTTTTACCTGCCGCTGTGCTTTTCTTCTTTCTCTGACCTGTTCCTTCACATATTCCTTGCAATATTAAGGGTACAATTTTAGTTGGTGACTAAGATCTGGCAAACTAATTTAATGATGTGCTGGGTTCCTAGGAACAGACAGACTGGGCAAACTAAGCATGCAGGCGAAATGAACTAGATGGATGAACGAACGAGGCATGTTGCCATGTCGGGTGCAAAGGACAACTGGGAAAGGCAAGTCAAGTTAATTAGGTAAATCTGGAAGGCCAAACAAAACACTACAAATAAGGATAATTTAATATCAGGGAGGCAATTTGTTGTCTACTGATCATAATATTATTAACACTTAAAATCTAAGAAATAAAAATAGATTCCATGAACCATATAGATTTTCTATTTTATACTGTCAATTCAATTCCCCAGGAATAGCGCTATTCCATTCCACGAAGAATACCTGTTGCAATCTTCAAAGTCATAACAAAGAAATGCTCTACATTTCCTAAACTACCTTAAACTCATCTTTCTTGTCTTCTGGTAGCGTCTCCTCCTTGATAAGATTGTCAGTGAACTCCTTGAATATTTAATTTGCACAAGTGGAGAAAAAGATAGTTAGAAACAGTTACACATACTCACATATATAAAGATAAGAAATGTTATGCTACACAACTCATCCATGAATATTTCTATTATCCACCGTCCGATGTGCGTTATAGCCTAATCCTTGAATCCTAAGAGATCATACGATGGTTAATAGAGGTGGTCAAGGATGAATTGTATAGCATAACATTTCTATATAAAGATAAACTTATTTGTTTAGTTTGTGTAAATTTTCTCTTTTTTGTTTTTATCTCAAAAACTGAAATTGAAAGATTGAAAGGAAAAAAATTATTTATCTATTGTTCACCTGCAATAAATTCAAGGATGTTAAAAAAAATTAATGCTCAGTTTTCAAATCCTATTTTTGAAAAACTGAAAATTTTCACTAACAAAACTGAAATTATCAAAGATATCCACTCAAAACAATATAGAGAATACAACAACCAGAATCTATACCTCAATTTCATCCATTTCCCAATCATAATCGCAGACAATCTGTAAAATAGACCATCATCACCAAAAAATTGGTTCAAAGATACAATGAAAAAACAAATTACATGCTAATTGATAAAATAAATAGAGAATTCCTTATAGGCATATTATTAAGATATATATGTGTCCGTGTATTAGCAATAAAAGATTTTATGTTTTTGAATTAAAAAAATATTGTGTTTGCAAGTCCCTTGCTGTTGCATCTTGAGCTGACCATCCCAACTAAATCTAAAAATTATATAAGCAAAAAAAATAGCTTTTGTGTTTTGCAATTCCAAAATCCTGTTTGTGCTTTTTTAGCCTCTTTGCACTGCATCTAGAACCCATCTGTGGGCTGGATTAATAGAGAACTCACAGTTGGGTTGGATTGCAGCCCAGTTCACCAAGAAAAATCAGGAATTAGCAGGGCCACTAGTTGCCCTGCCAGTCCAGTTTAATAAACTTGGTATGGATGTAGTTGATTTAACAGATAATTCATTTGAGCGAGAAGTCATTGAGAAGATTTGCATACCGGAGGTTCTAGAGGAAACATTATATTAACAACTGTATCATCCTCATCTTCATCAGCTTTCAATGGTTGAAGATCTGAATAAAAAAATGAAAAATTTTACTTGTTGGGAAGAATTTAGATATATGAATTTTTCATGTTCTTCAGCTAACAAACACTAGGAATGGAAAAGAAATATGTCAAATGACCAAAAGGTGGTCAGGGTCAACTATATATGAGTACTCATGGATTAAAAATGGCAAGCTAATCAAATAGATCAATTTGTATGCTGTAACATTACATCATGCCACTGACAATCAAAATCACCTATTGAATGAATCAAGACCTGAATAAAAAATGTAAACTATTACTTTTGGGGAAGAATTAAGAGCTATATATGTCAAATATTTTGTCTTTCAGCTAATCAACAAGGAATACAAAGAAATAATGTTGAATGGTCAAGGGATGGTCCATCTCTATTACATATCAAAACACGGATGATAAAAGTAACAAGCTAATCAAAGAGGTTAAATATGTAAGCCATGAAATTTCAGAATGTCAGCAACAACCAAAACTCACCTACAGACAGCAGCCATATCAAATGGTTTCAATGTAATTAACAAAGAGGTCAAATAGCAAGGGCATTACTAGACAAACAAGACAAAATTAATTGCAAACAGTTGAAGAACATCTTATTAATTTAAATCAAATTCATCAGATCTGCATGTTAAGCCACTTGCAGTTCTATGAAAATGAGCACATTTGACAAAGTATTTCTCGCTAAGCAGTAGCATATTTCAATCTTGTGGTGCAATTCATTGATTCAATGTCTCAGACTCCTTAGTTTATAGAACTTCTTGTTGTCCTACATACAGAACTGAATTTGTCAACGAAACAAATACTCAACAGGTTTTGTATGTCTTACTGCCCATTGTAAACCACAAACATATTTCAGCTTAACTAATATCTGGAAGATAAATCAACAGTACAGAAACTAATGTGAGAAAACTTGAGTTCAAAAGAAGCAAGGATGTGATACTTGCCATTCATAACAAGCATTTTCTTCCTATTCTCCATCAAAATGAGGGTCCAAAAGGATGGTCCTAAGCAGGAAACTTACAAGTAGGATATTATACACTTGCAAGACAATAGAGAAATCAAATTTGTAGTTTATTCTATATCAAATTGTTGCTAAAGATTTTCTAAAGTCATCGAGATGTCTGATGACGAAAACACCGAATGTTGTCACTAATGTAACAGCCAGTAAATCTTCTGGGCCATGACAAGGAGGGTGTCAAAAGTAACATCGCCACAGAACCTAGGCTTTCGGCAGTAAGCAGAGGTATTTTATTGAATAGAAAAGATTCCCAACAGTATGGAGGTATTTAATTGAATAGAAGCAAACAACAAGTTAAAAGACAATACAAACCAAGGATCAAGGAAGGACTGAAAAAAAACATATAAGACTTACAGGGAAGGCAATAGTCATATTGCTTGACACGTTCAATCCTCAGATGTTTTAATGCAGATCTGCAAAAAATATTGAGAAAAAAAGTAAATAGACTCCTAGATATGAAGGCATGAAAAGATTAACAGAAAGAATGCATTTCCTTTTTGCAAAGAGCATTATTCAATTTGCATGCATTGCATGTGAAGAAGTAATAAAAAAGAAAAATAACTCGAGTATAATGCCTTTAGTCTGACAGAATTCTACTCATATTCACCACCTATAGAAAAGAAAAGTATAGCTAATAAAATGCTAAAAAGATGTGCTCGAGGAGGAAAATTCATGACAAATAGACACTGGCTAATAATCAAATGTTCACAACCAAAATAATCCTGGTGTACCAGTATAATTAGTAAATGCAGGCAACATAAAATGTTGAATAACTGTAAGTCGATCTACTTAACATCTTCCATAAAGGTATTATGTATTGATTAAAACCTAGGTTTACGTACATTTTTCAATTCCAACATTTGGTTAGTATACAAGCACACCCAAAAATGAAAGAAAAAGAGGGAGAAAATTGGAAATGGTGCCTAGAATATATGGTGCAATTGCTGTAGAAGACAAAACCGAAATGAATGAACAATCAAAACAATACATTCTTAGATATCAAAATATAAAATGAATGGCAATCATGGGACAAAAATCCAAAAGAGTAGCTCAGCTGGTTAAATACTATAGTTTTAGCAACAAAAAAATCGTGCAAGAAAGCAAATTCACTAAATTACCTTCTTTGAGTGCAAGCCATAGTAAATATTTGAGTCTTCAATCTATCAACTTGACTTAGACTGAAAAAAAATGATCTCAACTATTGGGCTTCAGATGGTAAGCAAGATCAGCTTGGAAATTAACAATGTATCAAATAGAATAAAAAATAGCACATACCGATCTTCAAGTGGAATATATGGAACCCACGCCATTTTCATTGTCTTCAAGGGTATTATTTCCTCTTTCTCCCTTTGAACAGATTTTACACCAATCTTATCAGATGGTGGAATTGGAGAATCCACCTAGAGGACATGATATAGAAAATAAACAAACAATAATCCAAAAAAAAAACAAATTCTCCTTATTATGAAACAACACGAAGCTCTTCCCCTCTTTCCATTCTTAAGAGTTAAAAGCTATCTCTTTCCCATCAGTGGTTGAGAAACACAACCAAATAGCTATATACATGATAAGTTGTTAGCCACCATATTTTTTATAGGCAATTCAAGGGTAATAGATAATAATTGATGTTGATTAACATTAGACATGCAAATTTAAAAAAAAAATAAGAAGGATTGAGATAACTCAGTAACAATGAAATGTGCTGTAAGTCTATGTGTAAGGATTTTAAATATTTTTCCAAATACAATGCAGAAAATAAATTTCACTGCCCGCGTGTACAGAATATTCTAAGTGCTTGCACTCAAAATATCAAGGGTGACTGAAGCAACTTACAGCCACCACAATGGGAATAAGCACAACTTTCTCTTGACCTTTCACATTTAACATTTGAGCTGCAGAAGGAAAGAAAACAAAAGCATATCGATCAAATAGACAGGCTAAAGCCTCCAAATATTTGTAAGCGTGTGATTGTATGCAAATAAATAAGAAGTAAATAGAAAACAAGAAACTTGAGGTACAATTTACAGATGAACAAGAAATTATGTAATGGTGTATACCAAGTGAAAGATTGATGGTGGGAGTGTTAAGGTGATTTTAAATCTTCAGCTAACTACTAACTCACATAATCTAAAATGGTATCTAAATCATCAACTAACTAGCAGCTAAAATACTTTGAATAGATGAGCCAAGCAAAAAGGAAAAGTCCAAGTCATTTACCCTCTGTGCTGCCGAACATGTAGACTGTTTTCCCGTGAAGCTCCCCTCCCTCCTCAAAGGCACTCTATGCACCAAAATCAACAAGGATCACTATCATCAATACACTTTATTCATTCGGGCATTGAGAAAAGATAACAACACACCTCTAAATTTGAAAAACACCAATTAATCTCGCGAAGTTTATCCATGTTGTCCCACTGTCAAAATCAAATGCGACAACTCGCAAAAACTCTCATAAAGAAGAAGTGATGAATCACATGCCTTTTTACATATTAACCCATCAAGTCGATAGACAAAACAAAGATGAAAACCTCAGTTCCAACTGGAAAAGCTGCTTGCCAAAGATCTTCCTGCAGGCAGATACATTATTAAGGACGAGTAACGGAGTAAGTATTAGTAGTCGATTAATGAGCCGATGGAGGAAGAAATGTAAGCACTGTTTAACGTTCAGTATAGACAGAACCAGCAGTTTGCCACAGTCTAACACAAAAAGCGAAAGAGTTTTTTCTTTTCTTTTACTAGAATAAAACAAAAAACAACAGCGAGCCGTACCAAGTTCCTCTTCTCGGGGAAGTACTCAGTCTCCGGCTTCGGGACCTTGATCCGTGTCTTCTTCGACTCCTTCTGGGGATCTTCCTCCTGAGACTTGCTCGTGGTGACCTCCTCTCCCTCCGGCATTTCTGCATCGGAAGCAGCCTTCTTCGTCTTCCTCGACGACGCCGCCGACGCCTTGCGCTTCCCCATACTCGACGCCGATGGTAATGGAGATCAGGAAGCTGTGCGCTTAGGGTTTGAGGGCTGATCCGAAGTTGAGGAGAAGAGAGATCTGAAAGCGTGGAGCGAACGCGGCCTCAATCCCAAATTTGAAGGCGAAACGATAAAATTGAAGGAATTAGAGAGAGAGAGAGAGAGAGAGCGTTCGAAGTTTTATAGCGTAGGGTATGTAGGGGAAGCGGCGGGAGGAGATGGAATGACAGCCGTTAGATAGGAGTCTCCTGATCTGGATTTGAACGTTCAAGATAGAACGGGCTGTCCGATTGAACCAAATCCTCGTTTTGTTGGACGTTTCCCGGTCTGGTGAATCGCATGGAACAAATTGGACTTTTGTTAATATTTTCTATTTTTATTTATTTTTTGAAATTACTTATTGGTTGATGATTTAAAACTGAACTGGGTCGATTTGAAATCAAGACTTGTAAAAATTGATTTAGCTCAATCAAATTTTGATCTAGAGTTCAATAAAATTGGACAGTTGAATTATATAATGACATTTTAAATTTTAAAAGTAAAATTAATATATATTTTTTTTAAATAAAAAAATAGTATATGATTTGACATAGGATGGCGTAGAGTACGTCAATTACTGAGTATTATGATTTGAATTAATATAATCCAAAACAATATACAACTCGATCGTTATACATAAAAAAAAAAACAAACCTATTTAACATACAGAATCAAATAGATTTATATTTATAGTTTGTTGGAATGTAAATTATTGTTTAAAAAGAGCAATATCTTAACGTATATTTACATAGAAAATGATATTTTGGTTGTGAATTTCCTTTCTTGCTCTAGCTAAATTGATCCAAACCGGAATGACAATTAAACAACCATATACATTGTCATTCGACAATTAAAAAACAAACAAACACATCCAATATGTAATCTGATTCCATGCCCGAATGATTGATCACATTTCCAATGTAAATCGAATGATTGATCACAAATAAAATCATCCATTAACTTCTTTTTTTTCTAATTCAAAGCCAGGTGATGATTTGATTGCTTCTCCTGTAAAGCCAATAAAATGATCCTATCACAGTCAGTACATCTTTTGTTACAACTCGGCAGCAAGATAGTTTATAGAAGTTAATGTTGATGGTGCAAGTCGAGAATGAACCAATTCGGCTGCTTGAATATGACTCTGCAAGTCGAGAATGAATTACATAAACACACCTAGCAGATTCTTAAGAATTATGAGCAAAGTTTAATTGCTCGTTTAAGAGGGTCATTGCCTGGAGAGCCAGCCAACACAATGGGGCTAAGAAAGAGGGCAGGCTTCAATGACAAGGCTGTGAGTGTTGTGCATCCGGAAGAGGAGGAAGAAGAAAAGATAGGAAGGAGCTCCCCTAGAATGATTTGTGAAATTGGCTCCCTGCAATGGTTTATGAACATAACAAATGCAATAGTTAGAATGTACTAAATTAGAGTAAATGGCTCGAATTAGACATCAAGTTAATTGATCATCAATCCAACTAAACCATCATTACTTCACCTACCTAGACCAAACTATACGCAATACAGTTCATACTCAGTTCTCACGGAGTAAAAAAAAAATTACAGAATATATAAACTTAAATCAGAAATAGAAACTATGCACCAGCAGGAAGGGAACAACGAAGGCATCCAGAACTCAGTAGAACGTGATAAAAGACGACGTGAAGGTTAGGGGTCAGTTATCTGAGAAACACAGCAACATTTTCTCCTAAATCTGACGAAGCAATATAGCACAGTAAGATCTAGACAGGGAGTGGACCATCAGATCTTGCAGTGGTCCATCGAGAAAGATTTTGCAAGACAGTGTTTTAAATTGTGTGTGCAGGTCACAAACTCCATTGTCGAAGTCTGATGGGGGTGGTCAAAAGTTATTTGACACTCTCTGCTTCTTTCTTACTTATCAGTCCACTATTAAAGTCTTAGTTAGGTCTGAGTCTTTTCTCTTTTCTCTTCCTCTTCCAAAGATTTTCTACCTTTTTTTTTCCCTTCCTTCTGTTTTTCAATAGCCTTTTCAGATAAACCAGCGTTTCAAGATGATGGTCGTCATTGGTAAAGGCCTTCGAGTGATGCTTTGTTTTCCTCCTCAGTTCGAGTTTCTGACATTGACTTTAAGTGGCTGAGGAAATAAGCATCGACCGGCCGGTTAATACATGTATCTCAGTGATCTGAAAAGGAAACAGAAACTTGTTGAATCAACTGCATTGTCATTGCATACATCGAAAAGGGATTTAATAGCTTTTTCAGATATAGATCACTGCAAATTTCAGCATGAAAATGATTAATAAAATTTATAATTAAGAAACTTCGATTAAAGTTTGTTAATTAGGAGAGTACTCGAGTTTGACGCGATAAAGCGAATCATACATATCAAGGACAAAATCTTTGTGGAGCCTCTCTCTTCGAGAAGATCTGCCTATCATGGACAAAATATTAGTGGAATCATATGAAACTCAACGAAACAATGCACATTACGCGCGCTCACACACACACAATTAAAGAAGAAGAAGAATACACTTGCTATAAAGAACAAATGTACATATAAAAATAAATAAATACACATAATGCACACAGAACAAACAAAGGATGCAGTCTAATTCGTACTCTTCGCATTTCGCAGAAATCATCAGATAGGATAAGCACCATGAATTTTCTGCCCATATATATTAATTACTGTTTGAAGATGCACACCAAAAGTATATATAGTTTATATATATATATATATATATATATATATATAATATCCCATGACAAGATTAATCATTTCAAATTTTAAAAATTTTGATTTTTTATAATGATAAATCACCTTCGGCCGTGCTTATCTAATAAATCGTTCGAATTGAAATGTTCCATTCGGTTTAATCGGAAATTCAATTTTCAAAAAAAAAAAATATCGGTTTTTTTAATTATTTCAATTCAGTTTTGGTTTCAAAATTAAAAAAAAATTGGTTTGATCGATTAACTCATTTAGAGTAGATCAGTCAATTAATATCTATATCAGTCGACCGTTAAGCGCGAATCGAAACTCATTGAAGCGGTATTTTTACTTTCTACTGATTGTCTATCAGTCGACTGATTGTTATCCATAAATCGATTGATAGGATCATCAGTCGATTGATTGTAAAAAATCAATTTTAAATCGAAAAAATTAATTTTTTTTTTGCCTACTCCGTTTGGTTTGGTAGAAAATTTCGATGTTAAGTTAAAAAAATCGATTTATTCAATTTTAATTTTAATCGATTCGGTCGGTTTGATTTTAACCGATTACACACCCTATGCTTACCCCTCTTATTTAAAAAAAAAATCAGATTAGAATAAGCTCTCGTTAAAACTATCCAACTAATATTACCTACCCTATTACTCAAAAAGTCACTCACCCAATCGAACCACCGACCACGGCAGTTACATGACGCATCATTCGCTCAATTAAACCCCACCTTTTCTGTTTCCTCGCCCACACTCCACGAGCCGAGAAATTTACCCTTCCTCACTCCCGCGGGGGCATGGAACCGAATGCGAAAAGAACTCGACACGGGTACGCGCCTCCCCCGCCAGACACGCTCACGTGTTCGGGACGCGCCCCATGCAACCCTGTCCTCGCCCATGCAATTCCATCACGTCCATTCAACTTAAAACCCTGCAGGATATCGATCGATTGTATCTTCTCAACGTAGCTACTGAATATCGTTTTTATCGCCAAAAAAATGAGAAAAATAACAAGCAGGTGGAATTTCAGAATATGTCGTTGTACATACCGAATAATAAATTAGACGACACGAATCGCCCCCACACACTAAACGCATGACCAAAGCTCGGACGACACTCTCAGTGCGTCTGCTGTCCAGAGACTTCATATGTCATATAGGCTACTTAAAGCTCCTCATGTGGTTTTGTTGGGTGATCCATACAGTGCGAGGAGCAGCTGGTAGCGACTGCTGTAGCAGCAGCATTATTATATATACATATATATATAATGGTTAAATATAATTTCAATTATAAATTTGAGGGTAAAATTCCCATAGCACGAAGCTATTTTTTACTATTACCATTTCAGGCACCAGCCTCTGCTTTAATTAAATTCATAAAAGGGGAAGGAGACCAGAAGTGCTTTTTTTACCTTTGCGATTTGCATAGCATATAAAAAATTACTGGGCGGCCTTCGACTTATCGAGTTCGATCTACCAGCATGAACATATGAACTCTTAAGAGTGTCAGATTATGTGATCCGAGTTCCAAACATTTTCAGTAGTTGTTGGCCATTTAGTGGTAAAATTTTACAATCAAGGAATGATATGGGAACTTCGAATGGGTAAAGGTGACTTTTGAGAATTTACATGAACCTAAAAAAACAAAAACATAAGTGCCGCAAATGATATTTTGCCTAAACTTGTATCGGATGGATAAGACAAGTGACGAAAGAAGAGCCCTATTTTTTAGGGAACCAGGTCACATGATCTCGTTAATGGGCCAGTGGCCCACGAACCGTCGACCGGGTCGCCATCACCGAGCGAGATTTGCACGCATTTGGCAAATGACGCCAAATCCCGCCCGAGTTATTCTAAGTTTAAGAACCTTAATGATCGGTGATAGATGGAGATTAGCGAGTCTCCGAATCATAAGACAAAGGGACAAGGCATCTTTTGGGACGAGCGTTAGACGATTTTAAAAACGAGTGTCAGTCAGGCTTAAACTTGGACTAAAGAGAAGTAGAAAGAGACAAGGATGGGTTACTGTGGGGCGACACGTGACGACAGGGGAGTGCGTGGGGCAGTGCTCCATTGGCTGAGAAGCTGGGTTGGGAGGTGGTGCCAGGTGAGGGAAAAGGAGGGAACATCGAGGCCCACACTTTCCGTCTTCCTCTGCTCGTCTCCACCTCCCCTTGTCCTGTTCATTCCGTTCCATCCCCTGACCTCTATAAAGTCCTCGCTCTATCGCACCCTTTGGTCTCTCTCCATCTCGCCACCCAAATCACCACTTTCCCTTCTTCCTTCTCTCGGTGTCACTTACTCATTGTACTACTAAACTAACGATGTCGAGCAGGAGAAACAGGGTAGCCTCAGAGGAGGAGATCAATGAGCTCATCTCCAAGCTTCAATCTCTCCTCCCGGAGACCCGCCGACCAGGCGCCGGCCGGGTAAGCAAAAGACCGAACACCTAAACGTCAATTTAGAGACTAAAGATCTAACAAACGAACGAAAAACAAAACAAAAAAAAAACACGTTGACGACTAATAACCTTGAGTTGTTCGCTTGAGCAGGCGTCGGCAGCCAAGTTACTTAAGGAGACCTGCAACTACATCCGGAGCCTGAACAGGGAGGTGGACGACCTCAGCGACCGACTCTCCGCGCTCATGGCGACCGTCGACACCAACAGCGACGAGGCTGAGATCATCCGGAGCCTGCTCCGTTCTTGATTCACGATACCTCAGTCGTCAGTTACATATATATAAATATATATGCAAGTCTACATCTACATGACTACGTAGACGAATCTAGATAGTGTACGTACGTACCTCAGTTATGAGAATTGAGTTAGGAAGTAGCTAGCAGCAGTAATAATTTCATTGTCTTGTTATTTTCTTTCACAAGGTCTGGCTCGAGTTGTTATCTCCGGAGACAACCAACCGACATCTGCGTAAAAAAAAAAAAAAGTAGTAATGCATGTAACTAATCAAGGTCGTAGTTGAATCTATTGTGATATTAATTATATTGCTTATCTGATCTGGAGCTCTAACCAAGAACGTGTTTTCTGTCCCGACAGTGTTGTTAAATGCCACAGTCCACACTCCACGGTCTGTCAATATCGCTTGGCCTTAAGCATTCTGTCTTATCTCGTCTTTTGACCGGCAAGTTCGGCGAATTGGGGATGCCGACTCCTGTTAAATTTTAACCTTATTATACAATACACGCATTTATTATTGTAATGAAGCAGAAAACGATAACGGCATTCGAGTATGGAAGAAGAGGAACCTTGCATGTGTTTGGTTTGCCAGTTTCTTCGAATCAGCAGCAGCTTTGAGAAAGAGACGGTTTCCCTTGTCTAAACGCTAAAAAGAATGAATCATAAGGGAAAAGATCAACGATGGAGATTGGTTCAGAAGGACGAAACGTCAGCGTCGCATGCGTACAAAATGAGGTCGTGGCCCCCACGGAGTGGCCCCACTGTAAAGCCATCCGAACGCTTTTCTTTTGGTGGTTACAGAATCAGTTAAGTGGCGGTTGCAGCTTGTAACTTGCAGATCAAGTACACATCACAAACACACAACCAACGAATTTAAAAAGTAGAGAATAGAGAATTGGCACCCGCACGCCATATGCTCTGAGAAATTAGACGATATGATTTCAAATCCATGGGATTATCATTAATATGATGTCAAAATCCTACGGTTGCACTGTACAAGAACATGATTGATGACGAAAGGGAGGGGGGAAACAAAAGAAGAAAAAACAGTATTATTTCCAAAATTTGTCCAATTTCCTCGCGCTGGAGAAAAGTGACCTGCAAATTTAAAGGAAATGCTAACTTAGAGCATAGAAATCTAGGGAGACACAACTAAATTTATAACATTGAATCCGAGTACAAAACAGCAGTATTTTTGAATGGCTGATGAATTTCTGTAAAGATTAGAAGGGAACAAAAAATCGATGGCAAGAAAATAGTTGTCAAAAAAAAAAAAAAATCATGAACAATTGATATAGGGGAAACTATGAGTTGATGACCAATCTAAAGTAGGAAAGCTGCGATCAACTCAGATTTCCATGGATTTGAGAAGAGAAAGCGCGAGTCAATACTCAATAATAATATTGTAGTTGGTAAAACCAATGGCATACGAACAAATTTACTATTTACAAAGGGGAAAATAGGATCCGAAGACCGATCTAAAGTAGGAGCGCAACGATCAACAAAAGTCAGATCAGAATATCGAAAAAAAATAAAGAAAAATGAAGAAATCGAACCAAAAATCAGATCAGAATAACGAAAAAACAAAAGAAAAATTAAGAAATCGAACCTGATCAAGCCGATCCGAGGGCCGTCCTGCTGTTGCGAAGCGGGGAGGCCGGAAGCGCAGCGGCACGAAAAAACAGAGCCGCATCGGTGGAGACGGACGAGTGGTGGAGGGTGAGGTGGAACCGCATGACCCTCTCACTCAACCCCTCGCCGGCAATGGCGCCAATTCGCAGGTCCTCCTCCCGTATCCGCCGCACCTGGCTATGGACCAACGGCATCGAAGGGCTCCTCACATCCCTGTGCGCCGGTGCAGCTCCTTTCCCTTGCTCCTCCTCTTCGACCATAGCTCCCCAAGCCATGGAGATCGCCGCCGTCAAATTCTGCGTTCCTTCTCTATTCCTAGGGTTTTGAGCGACTCCGAAACAAATGGCAAGCGAGTTAAAAAAGGAAGGAAGAAGGCAGAAGCGCGGGATCGCTGCTACGGTTACGGCACGCAACCGCGACGTAGCCACGTGTCCTGCAACCCACGCAGCTCTCGTCGGCATTTCTACGTGTACGTTCGACGATGAAGACAAGTGCGACTGTGGACGGCAGAGATGGAGAGATCAGACACCAATTGATATCCACGCAAGAGGGAGCCGTATCCCACGTGTCCCATCGGCGACGGGTGTAATATGATTGTGGAGCAACTTTCATTTCAACTCAAAAAATTATCCACTATTATTTTTCAAAAACTTTTAAATTTACCCTCTGTAACCATGATAATATTTAAGTGTGATATTTTTAGCAGTCCTTGACAATTTTAATCCTCAAGGGTATTTTAAAGAATGTGTAATGTTTAGAAGGCAAACTGAAAAATTTCCTCAATCATAGCAAAGGTTTCGGTTGACTCAATCATATAAAGCTTTGATAGATGGAGTTGCGGTGGTGGCCCAATTAATTATTTGGCCCGACCATGAAATGGGCACTTTCCACGTGGATGGAGCAAATCAGGGATATGCTCGATTAGTCCATTTTGACTTATTCAGTCATAATAATTAGGATGAAATTAAATTGTCCATGTTGACCCAAAATTAATTAAAAATTTAAGTGTCTAATTATTTAAATGGAATATGTGAAGGGAAAAACAAAAACAAAAAAGGAGTTGTGTTGGGCCTAAGTTTCAAACGACGGCTTGTAAGGTTAGTTGAGCCCGTAAAAGCTGCATCGAGTAGCAATTGACACGCGATATTAGTTAGCCTTGAGATCAACAATTACCACTAGCTACTCTTCTTAAAAAAAATATACAGTACAATCTCATCTCGTGCACAATACACCTAAAGCACTCTCATCTCCCCCAAGCCAACATACTTAGTTGCAAAAGCTCCCGCGGTTAATTAACTAAATATAAGCTGAAGATCTATTACTGCTACTGTTGTTATTGTTACAGCAAGGCAAACTTAATGGCTTCCACTCCTCGCTGTTAAACATTGCGGGCAAGGTGAAGCTGAGCCCACTGCTGGCAGCCTCCAACGGCTGCAGATGATGATGATTCACTGCAAACTGATCGCTATTGTTATTCTGCTGCCCAAAGTCTAAGCTGTTGCCCAAGTTGAGCAGCATCGAGGTGACATCCATGGCTGTGCATTTAGCAGCAGCAGCTGGAGGCATGTTGACTTGCATGTTGTCGATCAGGGGAGAGAAGAAGGAGAAGCTTGTGGTAGGGCATGGCTTGAAGCTGTCTAGCGGAGGGAGGTGATGATTGAACATGGCATTGCTGACGTCGGCGCAACTGAAGTGTGAGGCTGTCGGAGGGGGCAGTGGCTGAGTGATGATGTGATCGGAGACGAAGGGGACAGCGTGGTGATGGGTGGCGTTTGGAAGGGACAGGAGGTGGTGGTCCGGCGGAGTAGTCGTCATTGCTTCAGGGGAGACCCAGGAATGGGAGAGAGCCCTTTGCGCCACCGAGTTGGTCTTCTTGAAGATCCTACAGATGGCCCATGAATCCTGAAATTCCAAGTGGTAATTAATTAGAAGCTTGTCACACTTCACTCCCTTAAAAACAAACATGGAATGGGAGCTTAATTAATTGATTGTTTGCTTACATTAGGGAGGATACGGTTCTTATAATCGAGAGAGGCACAAGAGGCCTTGAAGAAGGAGACTGAGTGATGATGGTGAGAAAGCGAGGAAGTGGGGAGTCTGAACTCGTGCATCATCCAGTCGGTCTTCACACCTTTGGCGGCCCGACCTTTGTAGAAGACAAGGGACTTCTTGAGGCCAATGCACTTGTTTTGGTCAGAGGAGTAGATGGGTCTATCTGTGCCAGTGGCCTTCCAAAATCCAGCCCCAGTGACTCTATTTGGCCTTGTGCTGTTCCTGTACTTTCTATCTCTTGGGCAGTAGAAGTACCATTCCTTCTCTCCAGTCGTTGCAAGCTCTTCAGATTTTATGTTTTTAAAAAATCGTTAACTACTTTTGAGTTCGTTAATACTGACAAATAAGTAAATAATAATAAATTGATAAAAAAAAATTAAAAATAAATTATAGCTATCTTCTTACTTGGAAGATCCCATGGATCATACTTGTAGATGTCAAGCTGCCTGATGAGCTCAATGGAGAGAGGCTTCTGCTGTACCTTCCTCTTCAAGTAGAAGCTCACGAGCTCCTCGTCTGTCGGGTGGAACCTAAACCCCGGCAGTATCACCTCGTCCGACGACGACCCCTTCATCTCCACCTCATCCACAACGCTGCTTCGCTCCTCCATCGTCACCACCATGCAATATCGACTGAAATATCAAAACCCTAAACCTAGAGTGCTCTTCGCCTTACTTAGCTTCTTCAGACACAAACCAACGAGACCCGAAGAATTATCGAGCTCTCGAGAAGTAAAATACGGAGACCTACACAGTACACACTTCTTGGATTAGGGTTCCCTATCAGGGCTTCAACACCTCTTCTTATAAACAAAATATATCACACTGTCAAGGAGCTGCCAAGTTAGAACAGTCAAATTTATATATATAATCGAGTGCATCTCGAAAAAGACTAGTTATTTATAATTAATATATGATTTAGGTCATGTAGTTCAGACTGCATTCGGGGCATGAATTGTATATAAAAGTGAAGATGAAGGTGGAAGAGAACGATGGGATCGAGGTGAGCGATTAAATATATTGCATGGTGTGAGAGGAGTTTGACACTTTGTCCAATAGAATGGAAGCTTCATATATTCTCATATTCAATCCCAAGAGTCTCCAAATTCTTCTGATTTATACCCTTTTTTATGAATTTTATTTTGTCTTTATATATATTCCTTTAGGTCGTCAGTCTGTATATGTTACAGAAAAATGAGTTTTTTTCTATATTTTTCAGTGTTTTAAAATTATTACAATATAACCTCTAGGTTAGAAAACTCTTAACTCTTATTTGGTTTCTATTTTTTATTTTTAGTTGTCATTTTTGAAAAAATAAAAAATGTGGAATCGCCACATTAACGGTCCCCTCCGGCTGTCCCTATCGATGGAGGAGGTAAATCATGACCCAGGTGGCAAGTGCAAAGAAGAGGATCTATCGATAGTCCAGAGTCATGATCTCCCCGGAAATATTTTTGAAAAAATAAAATTTGAATAAGAGAGAGAGAGAGAATCCATTAAGCATGCCGTGCAGTGTGATATATTATTAATTCTTTTTGTGTTTATGATTTTTTTTTTTTATAATATTAGATATTATATGTCTCGAAGACAAAGATATAGAGGGAAAGATAAGAAAGCTAAAAACAATTGCCTCGTAAAGGTGTCTTTAAGCATATATTTTGATATTTATAATGGATTCTTTAAAAAGCAAGGTCCCATTAAAAAAAAACAATTGAGTTTAACCAAAGGGTTTTCCATTTGCAATGATACCGCCATGATTGGATTTTTTTTCTCTCTATATATTTCTTCATTAATACATTTCAACACTCAAGAACAATTAATTTGTGGCAACAATTTGAGTCAAAGCCACATTGGTAGAAGTGAATATATGTTACTTGAGAGAGAATCGAAGTAATTAAGGTAATTTTGTAAAAATAAAAATAAACTGTAAATTTATGGTAAAAACTTCCCCTCGTTGAGCTCTTGCTCATAATAGTACTTCATTATTTATTTATTTATTCTGAAAAAAAATGAGATGCTTGACCAATTCCCATGACCAAGATTTGCTAACCATGTTCCCCCAAAACCCAACCAATTGAGAACCATGAAATTAATTGACGGGAGGAGAGTTTAAGTCAACAATTCATCTCCTATATATTCTTTGAACCCTAATTTGACATTTCCCAACATGAGCCATCTCGGTTTGAACCCACTTTGTCTCTTCTTCCTTGACCTTGGGTGGCACCCCCCAAATTAAACCGGCCCAACCGTGCGGTTCAAGTTAAAAATGGGGTCAAACCCTTAGACCTCAAGCTTCTTCTCGTTTCTTGCAAACTATGATTCCAATGCAGTTTGGTTAAATGAGG
This sequence comes from Wurfbainia villosa, assembly GCA_025175895.1. NCBI lineage: Eukaryota > Viridiplantae > Streptophyta > Magnoliopsida > Zingiberales > Zingiberaceae > Wurfbainia > Wurfbainia villosa. The sequence continues at coordinate 43,862,351 of CM045991.1, read as the reverse complement.
CAGTGCTCACTCTTAATTATATTTGGCTGGTTAATTAAATGGCCATTAGTTAATTCCACGAGCATGCTTAATATAATTAAAAAGAGTACTTGCTCCACTAGCGGAATATCAATTGTTAAAGCAAATCTAGATATGTTGTTACGCAATGACGTATTTTTAATAGAGAAAATTTTATTTAATTTCCAAAGTTTATCACATTTTTAAAATGAAATTAGAAATCATGTCTTTTAGCAAGTAATGACTTACGCAAAGCCTGTAAATCGAACTCGATTAATTATGTACCTCAAAAGGTCATCATATATATATATATATAGTGTGCATATTTAGTCCATTAAATTTACAGCGTGCACTGCGTCCGAACAATGTACTTACTTCACTCGTTTCCAATGGGAGCCAAAGTCCAAGGCAATAGGATTATAGGAACACTTCCAATCTACTCAAACAATAAAATATTAAGGTTCATTAAACAAATAGTTAAAGGAAAAATATTTATTTATTTTTCCATCATAAAATAACAGAAGATGTTACATTGCTACATGGCTTACGACGTAGGGAAAATACAAAATATATTTAGTCGCAGTAAAAATCTTCCTTCCTTCAAAATGATGGATGGATGATTAAATATTATCGCAGTAATTATTGTCGGCCATTTCCTGGCTCTGCAGCCTGCGAAGCTTCAAGGAGGGCAGCTTGTGTTTGTGGGCGCTACTACCGTCCATTTGGGACGAGCTGGGCTTCTCATTCAGCCTTATGAAGTTATAGGAGAGTGAGCCCATTAATGTCCCCATTACCGGCCCAATTAAATAAACCCAAATCGAGTCGTACTTCTGGCTTGCCACTGCTGGTCCGAGCGTCCGTGCTGGGTTCATCGAACCACCTGAGACCGGCCTGCACAACTCGACCCCACCTTAAGAACCCTCATGGCCTCTAGTCAACCTTGGTTAGTTAATTAATAACTAATCTCTTTTTTTATTTGTTCGGGGGGAAAAAATTAAATTCAATATATAAAATGTTACTAATCAAATAAATCAGAAGCCTACTATTAATTAATTTAATTAATCAATTGATTTTTTTTTAATTACCCAGCTAAAATGGATGTTATGCACACTGAAGAACCAACAGCTAAACCGGCCAACTCTCCTATCTGCAAATGTATGAATGCAAAACCATGGATCAGGGGAAAAAACATCGATACAAATATTCAATACCAATAGTAAATTAAATAAAGAAAATCATAGACTCACAGCTTTGGTATCGGTTGCTACCGCAGAGGTCACAAACATCATACAAAAGGTCACAACAATTTCCATAACGAAGGCCTTTGATGCCGTATCGCCCGGCGTCGTCGTCCCCAAGTTAGTGATCGGGTGCAACAATTCTCGGAGGACGAAGGATGCGATCATCGCACCGGAGATTTGAGCTACCATGTAGAAGGGGACCTACACAAGTATATGTGTTCAATCTCGGTGATGATACATGAGTGGATGATAAACTTGCATGAGTCGTCCATTTGAATATTTGCTTTATCGATGTGGAAATTAATTAGATTAGTTTTGGCTTGAATCCAAATGTAACTCAAATAGCTAGGTTCTCTATGAGTTTTCAAAGAATAGTGGAAATTATACTCTAGCTACTTGTCAATGTTTGTTTATTGACGTGTTGGTTAGAGATGTATTAAAATTATAGCATAAACAAAAATATATATACTTTCCTTTCCCCCTAATTTCTATGTTTTTTATATCACAATTAGAAGTAGATATTATTGAATACAAATTCTATTAATCGAGGCATCCATTATTTACATATAAATGGAAGCTTGTGGGCAACTACTAGATAAAATAAAATAAAATAAAAAAGAAGTACATGGAGCCAATACGTATACAATTTTAAATCCTTAATCGAATGGTGGTAGGATATATAATTTCAATAATAATTCACTTTTCTTCATGTGTATGTGTATGTGTTTTTTGTTGTTAATAAAAAATAATTGTTCTAAGATCAGTGAGTGCATGAATGATGCAAGCAGCTAGCTAGCTTTCATGGGGAAAAGAAGGTATAAATATATATATTAAGTGATTGTGAGCATGTATATATACTTGTATCCATGGGAAATGCCTGGAGACGGCAAAGGCCAAGGTGACGGCAGGGTTCATGTGAGCGCCGGAGATGTGGCCGACGGCGTAGATCATGACGGTGACGATCAGTCCGCCGGCGACCGAGGCTCCGAGCTGGGAGACCAGGCGTGGGTTGCTGCCGCTGAGGGCAGCAGCGCCACAGGTGACAAACACCAGTAGGAAAGTGGCAATAATCTCAGAAACCACCTGAAACAATATATATAATTGTCCGACGTTAATTAATTAAGCTTAATTACTTTGATCAATGTATGAAAACAAACGATATATAATTAATGAACTATAGAGGGCACCTTTCTCGCAAGGAAGGGAGGGAGAAGGTGTTTGTGGGGAGGAGATGAGATGGGGGCTTGAGAGGTGACTACAGAGATGTCATGGATCTCATTAGGGTTGTGAGAAGCCATGGCCACTTGAAGCTGATTCTCAAGGGGTTGCTGGTGTGGTCTTCCTCTCCCTTTCATGGCTCATATTTATAGAATAACAATGGGCGAATATGATTAATTATTTAAAGAATAAGAAACTGTTTTTTTTTAAATATATAATAAAATCATATGCATGAGTCACTTTTCTCTCGATCTTAAAAGGGTACCTTGCCCTTTTAGCCTTCCACTTAAAATATGTGTGCCCATATCCGAATGCCTTTCCGACCTCCCCACTTAATTAGTTAAATGTGATCAATTAGTATATAGTTAATTATGATCGATTAAAGTTTAGGTTTGGAGGAGTTGCCAGAGAAACATGGCCACCTTGCGTTACTTTATCACGCGTATATATCAATAACCTTTTATACTTTTTGTTCCCTGAAATTGTAGAGAGTAGCTTTGGCTAAAGTATATCCTCCCCCAAATCCTAATTATAATTGATATGCTTGTGGGAATTGGGACAGATAGAAAGTATAGTTTTTTTTTAAAAAGAATTAATTGTTTTAGTGCATTATAATATCTAGTTAAGAGATATATATCGATCGATCGACTTTATTTTTCGATATCCAATGTGAAAAATGTTTGATATAGGTTGCAATCTAACAACTATGTATGGTTGGATTCCATTTTGCCCGATTTGAAGGTTGACTTGTTCAGATGGGACCAACCTATATATTGTAAAAACTTTTTCGTTAATTTCCAAAGGAAAGTGAATTTTCATATATTGACATGTCTTTGTTATTCCCTTTATTCAGTGCCGTGTCTAAGAATTTGAAGAGGCGAGCTTTAAAAAAAATTATTAATGGATTAATTTTATTGATCAGCACTATTGTTACCCCCTTTATGGCGGTTATAGTTGTAGGGCATCATCTATCAAAATGTCAATGTTTTTTTTGTTTTGATTGATCATGATCAGGGTTCCATATAATTAACGTGGGACATATCCCACTGGGTATTTCATGATCTTCATTTTAAGTGGAGAAATATAATGCGCATGGTCTGACGAAATGCGCAAACCCTAGATCGTTGGAGCAAAGTAAAATCGACCTTAGCATTCATGGTTGTCCCCTTGAACCCTCAACAAAATCTCATCTTGCATCTCGAAGTCAACTTTGGTCATCTCAGCCAAGAACAAGAAGACCTTTGCACAGTCCATGGCAATAACCTATAACCGATACTAATGGTAGTTTTAGACTCGACCACAACGAGATTTTAGACAAATATTCCTTCTCCGATCTATCAATTCAATCATTTCAATGAATACTTTGGCTAATTAAGAATAGTGCTACAACTATATATACTCTATTACTCTTCATTTCTTAATTCAAGATGACTCATTCCTTTATGATCATGTCTGCGATCGATCCATTTAGCATACGACTTGATAATAAAATATCATTGATTTTATTAGTTTCGATAATTTCATGAACGAATAAATTAAAAGGGAAAAAAAAATGAACGCGAAGGGAGTACTTAAAACTAGGGACAATGCATGTTACTTTGGACCTGCCATTTTTCTTTTTAAAAGCTACATTATTGGAGCATCTTTCCTCTGTGTCAACACTATTTATCTTATGTGCCTTCTCCCCACATTAACAAATACGAATGTGGCCACTAGGAGACTAATAATTGATAGGTACCTCTTCTTTGTGTGTGTGTGTGTATATATATATATATATATATTTTAAATTTCCCTTCTTTTAAATAAATTCAAAATAAAAAATCAACAAAAGAAAAAAAGAATTATTCATTCATAGCTAAAGACTGCTGCACACATAATTAAGTCGGCAATACGATCTTATTACATCATCTCTTAATTTGTGTCCATTGAGCAAGTCAAAAAGAGGAGGTTTGGAAGATTGATTTTTGATGGATGAGGAAATGAGACAGGTTCCATCTCGGCATATGTTTAGAGACAGAGAGGGAATCAACAGTCATTTCCATCATATTCTTTTTCTTCTTTCTCCCTCTCCTCCTCGTTGAATGGAGAGAGGTGCAAATGGATGAAGAAGCTAAGTGAAATCATGAATTATCAAATCATTAATATTCCCCTTTGTGCATGGTGGAGAAGGGCACAGTGGCCGGTGGTGCTACGTATGGCTCTCATGCTACATGCATAATATATATGACCCTACAAGAAGAGCTCTCGCTCGGCCATGAGTATCTAATATGGTGTGGAGGGACCTTCGTCCTACAGTTATGATATTCATGAGATGCTTCGTCAGGGTAATTAACGATCGCTGATGAATTATTTCATGTAATTAATTAAAGAGTTGAATGAGATATAGCTTTGTGCTTGTCTCGATTCAATAATGCTTTTAGATGAGCCTCCTAACTGTAGAAAGATCCACTAAAGGGACAGGCCAAGTCAGGTGATTTTTGTTCAGATAAAAACAATTAAAAGATAAAGGTTAATTAATTGTTTTTTACTCAAATAAATATAGTTAGATAATGAATAAATGTAACAAATAAAAAAAGGGTGAAATCATTCAATTTATAGAATTGTTTAACTAAATCTAAATCTAAATCTGAAAATTAAATTATTAGTCGATCGTGTGTCACCTCTCACCTTTCGTCATCCTAACTTGTTTCATCTCCATGCATTACTTTAAGCATAGTTTTAAAAACTGAATTAAATTACTCGATTCAGTTAATTAGATCAGAAATTAGCTAGACGAATTTAAAAGGCAATTATTGATCATTTTATCGGGCATTTTTGCAGATGATAAGAAAGTTGGACATTAATACAAAATTGTACGTACGCTAGATTGTGACCTTAGACATTAATTCCCTACTCTCAATGAAAACAAAAATTCCTTCTAGATGTTTATATGAAATTGAAGGAACAAGAAAGAATTCAAAAATCTCACTAAAATTAATATTCTGAAGAAGAATATCTAATTTAAAAATTGATTTCTAAGGATATTTTAAAATTTTCTAATTAAATAGAGATAGTTATATTATATTCCAAGGGACCAACAAACAAAATTAATTCGAAGATATTTTAAAAAAACATTTTTGAAAAAATGTTGGAAATTTTAGAAAATGAAAATTTGGAAATAGAAAACAGTAAATCGTTTCATAGTTAAAATTATTTTCAATTTTTTTTGCTGATAGAAAAATTACTTATGAACAGAGAGAAAGAAATAAGTTATTAATTCGATGAATTTAATCATCGATTTATAATAAAAGATAGTTTATTAGATATTTTAGCTTGGTACTTAAATCCTATAATATTCTTTCAAAGTTCCGTTTTATTTAATTTTGTCACATATGCTTTCTGCATCACAATATATATAGATATACAGATTTAGGCAAACTCCCAAACAACATCACTACGAAAATCAACCCTACATTTCTAATCAATAAGAACCACAATTAATATCTCCATTGCTTCGATCGAAACAATTTGTTTAACATTGAATTCCCAAAAGTAATTATATATATATAGAACCAATTAAGCAATACTGTGCGATTGGTCTCCAAAACACTAACTGAGATGAGAAATTAGCCCAACTCCCCAACAACTTAACCATCAAAATCAACCCTACGATTGCTAATTTGTAACTAGTAGTTGGAAGTAGATAGCATACTTCCTTCTAAATCTCATTGACATCGATCGCAAGGTTCCTAATTCTCAACCACAATGAAACCCACTCTTTAATATAATTCTATTTCTTTCTTCCTCTTTAAATTAGTCTCGTATCATATCGTCGATACTAATCTCCAACGGCCGGCATGGAGGGAAGGAAATTCAAGTTGTCCATCGCCATTGTTATGGTGCTTGTTTTTGGCGTCGCAAATCGAAGATGCACCTGCGCAGTGGTGCAGTTCATCTTCGGAGACTCCCTGTCCGACGTGGGCAACAACAATTACCTCACCAAGAGCTTGGCCCGGGCAGCCTTGCCATGGTATGGGATCGACTTCGGAAGTGGAATGCCAAACGGCAGGTTCACCAATGGAAGAACCGTCGCCGATATCATCGGTAGATCTCTTCTTCGTCTAGCTCGTCGAATCCACAGTACTGCGTACTGATTATGCAGCAAAGTGACGCTGTGTACTATTCTATTTGGACTGGAAACTTTAGGTGATAAGCTCGGCCTGCCTCGACCTCCGGCGTTCCTCGACCCATCGTTGGACGAGGACACGATACTGAACAACGGCGTGAATTATGCATCAGGAGGTGGAGGAATCTTGAATGAGACATCGTCACTTTTTGTAAGTCGATCAAATGGTTCATTAATTATATTGAATTCATCCCGAATATATAGTGCTATTTACAATAATTAATGTAAGTTTTGGGGATGTACAGATACAAAGGTTTTCGCTCTACAAACAGATCGAGCTCTTTCAAGGGACGCAGGAGTTGATGAGGCGAAAGATCGGTATCGAGGCGGCCGACGATTTCTTCAGGGAATCTCGCTATGTGGTGGCGCTGGGAAGTAACGACTTCATCAACAACTACCTCCTTCCGGTCTACTCGGATTCCTGGAACTACAACGGCGACACCTTCATCGACCTTCTCATGACTACACTTGAGGAACAGCTCAAGGCACAAGATCAACTATATATATATATATATACGACTCCTCCGCATTATTTATTTAGCTCATTGTACGTAGTTCAAATCACTCAACTCTAACACAAGAGTTTGGTGTGTTGCCTTGTCTGTAGATTTTGCATTCGTTGGGTGCTCGACAACTGACGTTCTTTGGGCTCGGGCCGATGGGTTGCATCCCTTTGCAACGGTTCATGACATCGACCGGAAGTTGTCAAGAGTCGACGAATACGCTCGCACAAAACTTCAACAAAGCGGCCGCCAATCTCATGGAGGATTTGTCCAAGAGTCTCCCCAATGCCACCTTTAAGTTTGGGGACGCCTACGATGCCTTCCAGAGGCTGATCGATCGACCCTACGTATACGGTGCGTGTTATACCCGTCATGGAATTCTCTGAGTAAATCTCTAAGCATCAGCGGATCGTAATGGTTTCGATCGATGCAGGGTTTAATAACTCGCACGCACCGTGTTGTACGCTGGGTCGGATCCGACCCACATTGACTTGCACGCCGTTGTCGACCTTGTGCAAAGACCGAAGCGAGCACGTGTTCTGGGACGAATACCATCCCACCGATCAAGCCAACGAGCTCATCGCCAATGAGATTTTCAAGAAACTCGAGATGAAGCCCATTAACGACACCACCACCAATCCGTAACCCGTCAAATAACGGGCTTTGGGCCCATTAATTAAGCCACCGAAGAGGGGAAAAAAAAAAAAGAAAATCTTTGTGTGTGAGTACAAAAAGAATGCCACGGTGTACTATATATTTCTGTATATTAAAGAAATGGTGTAAAATAAGCAAAATTAATCGAATAACATATGTTTAATAATTTTATGACTTTTGTGTCTGTTTTATGATTTATTAATCGATGTAAAAATAAGATTTTGATTACGAATTATGTCGATTACGACGACGGCAGATGCCGAGAGGTGGTATTGCGGTTCGGCCCAGCCTACGTTTCTAACTGGGAGAGCCGATCGGCCCAAGTTTAGTACGACTCAGACCAATTTTGTTGATGGAAGAGAATGCAACCGAACGGCTCACCATCCATGTATACTGTTCGTTTGATAAGGGGCATACCGGGTCGGATTTGAAAAAAGTTTGATCCGCAAGACTCGATCGATACGAATACGACGTCTCCTCTCTTCTGAGAATCGAGGCCCAATACCGCTTTCGTCCCTTCGATCTTCAACGACGCTCTCAGGCGATAGCCGTCGTACACCCTCCTCGGCAAGATCGTGACCAGCGAATGTGCATTTCTACCCGAACGCACTCGTTCCGTCGGCAGTAAACGGACGCGTATCTCATTGTACGATTTCTTTGACCGGTCGCCGCGCAGCTGGATCCAGTGAACCCCAGCATCGTCCGGTCTCCAGGACTCTCCCCTCTTTTTTTTTCCCCCTCCTTCTTCTAGTGCTTATGCTGCTGCTGCGGTGGCGGCACCGTCACTGGCCGCCGCAGAGGAGCGGACTGCTGGTGGGTTCGCTAGCGCTCCTCCTCCCGGCCTTCTTTCCCGCACTCTTCAGTCCGCTTGGTCGCGCCTTTCCTTCCATCTTCTCTGTGAGCTCTCTTCTCTTCTACTTTAATTCGTATGAAATGGCTCCCGATTTTTAAATTTGGTGAAATTTCGCGTCGAAAGTTGTCATTTTTTTTGGGGGGTTTTCTAATTATGAAAACTATGTAACGTGAGATTGTTGATGACTCGATATGATCCATGTCTTTGATTGCCCTACCGAATTCTTGCGCTTCGAGTTCATCGGGAATGGATTAGTTGCCCAATTTTTTCAAAGCACTCGATCACCATTTCATGGAGAATTTCATTTTAGACGGAGTTGGAATCAACTGGATAGGCGCCATTTATACAAAGTTGCTGTTAAAATCGATCAAATTATGGAATTTGGAATGCAAAGTGTATGCACTGTAAACCCTGGCCGATCTTTAGCTGAAGAATTTGTGGGACTAAATTTATTTATTGGTCAATCTTTACCTCAAGTACTCCGTGCTAAGGAAGGTGTATTAGAGTCCAGAAATTTACAAAGTAGTCATGACTGCTTTAATGCTTGGTTCTTTTGAAAATGCATGAATATTCAGTTTGTAGATAACACCTAGTTGTCACAGTGTACATTCTCGTGTTTTTTGTTCTTCGTATCATCGTACATCCTGTAGTGTCAATGCTATATAAATTGGGCATTTTTAGCATTTAGTTGCTGAATGAGTCAAGAGAATACTGTTTTGCGTGAGTGGAATGCTCCACAACCTCAGCATCTGTCTCATCTAAAAGGTGCCTCACAACACAAACAAGCAAGTAAATATAAACACTAATAATCATATATAAAACTTTTTCAATGTTCATCTCCACTGTTTCCATTTTTTCAAGCCAAAGCAGTCTATTTACACATATCCAGCTCCAGATTGCATGTGTGAAGGATGAGGTATCAGAGTTTTTTTTTTTTTTTTTTTTTACTTCCTTCGGGCAACTTCTTGATGCTCTCTAGTTTTCAGAAGTCAAGAAATTTTAAAATGCCATTTTGCTTGGACAACTGTTCTTTTTCAGTGGAATTGGATAGCTGTTTTGGGACTATTAGTGTGCCATTATTTCAAGGCAAGGTACTTGGATCAGACTTCACCAATGAAGAATTACAAGTTCGGGGCATGTTATTCGGAAAAAGGAAAATCAAATCAAAGTCTGCTTTTCGCCTGTTCGAAAAAGTTTGATGGTAGAAGGATACTTTGTTTCTATGGATTTGAAGGAGCTTGAATTTAGCATTTTTAATTTTTGAGTTTATTCAATGCAGTTGTACAAGTAGATTTTCATTGGTCATTTCCGACATATATCTTTGGAAATATAGATAATCAACAAAGATATTGGTGAATTAAACAATGAGAAATAATTCGATATGAAAATCAAGTCTTCATTATTCAAAAAGAAAAAACAGTCTTATACGGCATAACTCGCTGAATGTATTTATTTTGACTAGCACAGAGGATTAAAGATCCTCTTGCACTGGGGATTCCAACGAGTGCCTAACCGTTTGAGATATTTATACATACAACGACATAACTTGTCCCAACTATTTAGAACTGGTTATAGTGGATATTATGATCATATCGATAGTAATACTCACATCCTATGACGATATCATTTACGCGCTGTTCCGTATACATGTGGCCTGATGATGAAGATAGATGAGAGGGAACAAGTTTGGAGGTTCACACTCGAAAAGCCAGCTTCAGATATGTTCTTCCCTGTTTCTCTTGTCAAGTGGCATCCATCGGCCACAAACTGTTGCAGTGGATCAAGAACATTTTGCACAAAGCGAAGAAGTGAACCATCTGCAAAAAAAAAAAAAAATAAAATAAAAAAAATAAAAAAATAAAAAACAGTGAAGTTATAGGTGATGGCGACAGAATCGAGTTTGAAAAGCTTAAGAAATACTTAAATCTTTATGTTTTGAGTCAAATACAAGGGAAGAAAAGAAGCATCTGCACAAAACAGCACTATCATAATGGTTATCCAATCGTTATTTGGAAAGCTTAAAAAATGATGTTTGGAGCCAAAATATTATCCAAGGATCAAGAATGTTTTGCACAAATCTACATGAAGGCATATAATGGAAGCAGAGGCCCCAAGTAGTTGACAGTTGGGACAAACACGGTTCAATGTTGATGATCATAATTATTACGGAAAAAAAAATTAGAAGCTTTCTGAAGAACAAGTACCTTTTGCAGCTACATGCTCAATGAAGAAGTAAAGACCACCAGGTTTCAATACTCTTTTGACTTCTGCATAAAAAAGTTGTATTGTGCTATTAAGTGTTCTAAAAATCGGCGATTTTACCCGATTAGGCGGCGCGTAGGCGGTGGACGCTCGTCCACCGCCCCGATATTTCCAGAGGCGACGCCGCTAGGCGTCGCCGCATTAATCGGCGGCGTCGACCGCTTTAATCGGCGCCCAGAGCGATTAATCGATGGCTTCGATTAATCGGGGCGATCGACCCGGCAACGTAGTCGCGAATTCGCGATTCACGAATCGCGATTTCTGAATCAGTAAATCCTAATCGAGCCAAATTTTGGAATCCCTACCTCTTCGCTTCTTCGTCTCCGCTGCGCCCAGGGCCAAGCTTCGACTTCACGCGTGTCGCCTCTCCGACCGTCGAGTCTCTGCCTGTCTGCCGCCGACCGCGTCGCCGACGGAAGCCAAGCACCCGATCCGGATCCCCAGCCTCGCCGACACCCTTTCCGCTTTCATCGCTCACCTTTCTCCCCTCTCTGAGCTCTCCCTCGTCCCCGGATAGGTCGCCACGCTCATTGTTGGCCCTTCCCTTCGCGCGCACTTCGCACGCGCCATCGAGTCGGACTAAGGTAAGGGATTATACAAGAGTTATATGTTTTGATTGAGTACAACACAAAGGCAGTGTGCGCGGCGATATGCACATGTTGAACACAGCAGCTTATCGCCGCACAGAGAAATGTGCGACGCGCCTGTGTTGAGCACAACACAGGCGTGTCGCACATTTCTCACCGGCCGTGTCAGCGCTTGAACGGGGCGTGTCGGTTGGGCGTGTTGAGCGCTGGAACTCCTGACACGGACGTGTCACTGATAACACGCCCGTGTTGTTTTGATACGTCGAAAATGAGATTGATCCATATGACTGCTCTGATTAAGATTTCTTTCTATAGTATCTTAGCTAATACACATATTGTGTTTTCCTTTTGTTTATTGATATTCCTCATCCAGCAATTACATACAATTCAATTTTGATGGAAAAAGCTTGATTTCAGTGTGAATTTTGTTCTGTTTATTGTTCTTGTAGTGTAGCATTGCGTGCTTTCTCTTCTTGGCATCGTAAATTGGTTTTTCTTTCCCTTAATAACAATAAATAGATCCGTCTTGCATTTTGATTCAACTTATATAAGGGTTTCATTTTTATCCTTTGTAGTGCAATAAAATCAAGAATGTCAGATACTATATCTTCTGAAGCATCTAATTCAATGTCCGAGATTGATTTTCGTTTGAAGCGTAATTCCAATGATATTGGATGGGAATTTGCGGAATTGGTGGATCCTAAAAGTTTGGATAAGTTGAAATGTAAGTTGTGTGGAAAAATTACTAGTGGTGGAATTTATAGGCTCAAACAACATGTTGCCAATATCAAAGGAAATGTTGCCCCGTGTAAGAAGTCTTCGGATGAGGATAAAGTGAAGTGTAAGAATGCTATTGAAGATGCAAGAACAAAAAAGAAACAAAAGAATATGAATGAAATGGAGGTGAGAGAAGAAGTTGTTCTTGAAGAATATGAGGTGGACGAAGGGAGTCGAGGGACAAAAAAGAATCCGCGTACTCTTGGGCCTATGGATCAATTTGTATCTGTCATTGATCCTGATTCTTCATTGAGTGAAAGTAAGAAGACAAAACAACAACAAAATATTATTGATGCACTTTGGAAGCAAAGGACACATAATGTGCACCAATATTTAGCTCGATGGGTGTATGAGTCTGGTATTCCTTTTCATGCCATTGACAATGATAGCTTCAAGAGGTTTGCAGAAGCGGTTGGTCAATTTGGCCCAGGTTATCGTCCTCCAACTCAATACCTGTTAAGGGAGCCCTTATTGAAAGAAGAGGTAGATAGAACTAAAAGTCTATTAAAGAAGCAAGAAGAAGAATGGGCTTTGAATGGTTGTTCAATTTTGACTGATGCATGGACTGATCGAAAAAGAAGAAGTATCATGAATTTGTGTATAAATTGTAAAGAAGGCACAACTTTCCTTTCTTCTAGGGAAGCATCGAATGAAGCACACACCGGAAATTATATATTTGAATATGTGGACAAGTGTATTGAAGAAGTTGGACCCCAAAATGTAGTTCAAGTGGTAACGGACAATGCTTCGAATAATATGGCGGCAAAAGATCTGTTGAAGGAGAAGAGACCACATATATTTTGGACTTCATGTGCAACTCACACGGTGAATCTTATGCTTCAAGGAATTGGGAATCAACCTAAGTTCAAAGGGGTGATTGAAAAGGCAAAGAGCTTGACAATCTTTATTTATGCACATCACAAGACATTATCAATTATGAGAAAGTTTACCAAAAAAAGAGACATAGTGAGGCCGGGAGTAACACGATTTGCAACCGCCTTTTTAACTTTGCAAAGCTTGATAGAGAAGAAAAGTGAACTAAGAACTATGGTTGCTAGTGAAGAATGGAATACATGCAAACATTCAAAGAGTGCAAAGGGGAAGGCGACATATAATATCGCTTTGAGTACCTCTTTTTGGAATGGGGTAAGTTTTTGCTTGAAGGTGTTTGCCCCTTTAATTAAGGTGCTTCGTCTTGTTGATGGGGATAATAAACCATCTATGGGTTTTGTATATGGAGAATTACTTAGAGCGAGAGAGGATATTAAAGTGACATTCAACAATCAAGAGCTTCACTATCGTCCGCTTATTGATATTATTGATGAAAAAAGCCGTAATCGGCTTGATAGTCCACTACATTTGGCGGCCTACCTCTTGAACCCTTATTACTCCTTCAATGACCGGAGCATAGGAAGTGAAGAAGTGGTTATGAATGGATTTTTCACTTGTGTTGAAACATTCTTTCCTAATGATATTGATAGTCAAAGTGACATAGTAAATGTGGAGTTATTGAAGTATATCAAAGCATTGGCTATAGTGGGGTGCACAAAAAATGATGAGAAATATGATCCGGGTAAGAACTAAGAACTAAGAATTGCTTACTTTATTTTGTAATTTTTAATCTTTATTGGTTGTTTCTTGATTTTGCTTATTGTTATTGACTTATTGTTGGGTTTATTTTTATTTAGTTGGATGGTGGCATCTTTTTGGAAATGGTGTACCTAAATTGCAAAAGATGGCTAAAAGAATTCTTTCTTTAACTACGAGTTCTTCCGGTTGTGAAAGAAATTGGAATACTTTTGAGGGAGTAAGTATTTAATTACTTATACTAAATGTCTAAATGTCTATTATATAGTGCAGCCTTACTACCAAGTAGAGAAGTATTCAAGTTAAAAAGCATTAAACACGCTCCAATTTCGAAACCATAAACCTTTTGCAAATATCATGGTATTTGTTACCAGTCTACTAGCAGGATTTCGATATTATGTACCATAGACAGAAAGAAAAAAAAAGTGCGATCAAATTTAACAATTTTAACACAATCATGGCAAGAAAAGGATTCATAACAATATTAGCAAACCTATTCGTGTCCTTAAATTAGCCCATTAGGATTCAAATTATAACTTTGAACAAAAATCTAACAAATTAGCATTCGGACATAATATATTTATTTTAAAAAAACATTAATGTAACTATCCTTTTATTTTTCTGTGCCTAGAATTCCATGATGTCTTTCAGTGTCAGTCCATGGGCGAGATACCAACCACTGAGCCTGTCCGTTCATTATCTAGGTTGTGTAGAAGGAACAATCATAGAAAAACAAACTCGTGAACTTGACGGTTTCATTATGATTCTGATTCCATAATTCACCTAGGGTTATAGCAGATCACTAAATATAAACAATACGCAAGATCAGTTCTTGAAATGGACATTTTCTTCAAATCCTTTTTCTGGTCAATAGCATACAAATAGTTCAGTGTGCTCATCATAGAAAAATAATTCATCATCTGCCTCTGCAGAAGAAACAATCATGGTACAACCTCTTGTGAAGTTGATCATGTAATTATGAAGGTGATTCCATGATTCACCTAGGGTTCTTTCACTAAACACAAAATATGCAGGACCAGTCCTTGAAATGGGATTTTTTATTTTTTGAATCTTCTTCTGGTCAATCGTACCCGAGTATATCAACAACTATAGGAAGTGAGTTGAAAGCAACTTTAACCAGCACATCAAACGACAGAGTCCAGGGTTATACAATACATGAAGCACAGAGTCATAGCAGAACTGCAGAATCAACCTTATTTTATTCAAGTACAGTTAAGGAAGAAATAAATGATTAGTGCGCGTATAACAAAGTACCTCTAAGTGTCAATGCAACGTCACTAACAGAACATAATACCAGAGTACCAATCACAGCATCCATAGTGTTGTCCTCCACATTTAAGGCTTCCCCAACCTACAAAATAGAAAAGACTTAGGGTCAAATTCCAACAGGAAGTGATAAGGCTAGGAAAGGAGTTAATTGGAAAAGATTTCCTAATGTGTTATTCCTTGGAGAGAAAGAAAGGAAGGAAAATTTTATTTAAATAAATAAATAAATGCTTAACAACATTAAAAAAAATGCTTGAAACTATAAATTTATACTAGAATTCATTTGGGATCCTAAAAAATCAGGCAGAGAAATGGGTGAATATGGCGAAATATTCCCCAGCAGATTCCTTCTAACCTGTTATTTCCGCCCAAGGAAATAACAGGAAACAATGCCCGGGGAAGCATTTCCCCAGGCGCTTTTTCTTCAGTCATTCATTCAGCCATAAGAAAGTGACCCATAATCTTGATGGCTAATTATACCCTTAAAATTGAAACAGATTTCCAATCTTCATACTTGTTCCCCTAAGAAATCATGATAAACTAAATAAAATCTAGGAGTTGAGACATACAACATGATATGGTAAGCAGAAACAAAATGAAAACAAAATTTAATGAACTAGCAGCATAATTCCGTCAATTTCTTAATTCTTGTACTTGAAGTAATGCAATGCTCAATAAGTAAGCTTTGAGGTCATTAGACAGATATGTAAATGACCAAAAGAAACAAGAGAGTATCATACCCCTCTTACAAAGCTGAAACTTGTTGATTGCAGTCCAACGGCCTCTGCTGATGCTCTCGCGTATTTCTCCATCTGTTTATTTGGATCTACTCCAACAACATAACGATTAGCAGCACCAGCATAATACCGGAAGTTAGGACCAGTGCCAACACCAAACTCTAACACTTTGCTAGATTCTCCTGACAACTGAGCAAAAAGCTTCTCCTTGTATACTGCAACCTTTTGAAGCAAGCAAGAAAGGCAACAAATGCTTATCATGTAATTCATTGTCTCAAAGCTAATCTTTGGGTAAGTTTAAAGAAATAACTCCACTATTGCTTTAGCTAACTTAAATTGATTTCCAGAGTATGTTCCCTTCCAAATTTATCCATACATCGACATGAAACAAATATTTCAAGATCAATAACCCCGCTTTAGTTTACACTTGACAACATTATTGTACCACATGAAAATGTGAAGCTCAGTAGCTAAATAGGCTAATTGAACTCTGCTACTACACAATTGCATTGCAAGTGCTACCTCAGATTCATAGCTTTTCATCCATTGATCCATCGCCTTAGCGTAGAGCTCCTCGTACCAATCCGGCCTCGGCGGACGAACCCTCTTCAATGTGGCCTGAAACAAAAGAAGGCACCGATTACAACAGTCTGAGGACGGCGGTATTAAAGATTTGACCACTCACGTCGGTCTCGGAAGGGGATCTGGCGCCGGCGGCGGAGGCAGGAAGAAGGGGAAGCGACACGGTCGAAGCTCCCAAGAGGAGACGCCTCTGGGTCACTGGCCAACAGCATGGGCAAAACATCGCCAAAGGAGGCGAAATCGATCGCATAGGAGAAATACGCGGCGAGTGGAGCCTCCAGGAGGAACTGCTAGTTGGAGCGGCGCCGGCGGCGGGGGATTGGATTGGGGTGGTGGCCAGCATGGAGGAGACACGGTGGCACCAGGCAGACTGCATTTTATTTTATTTTTCAAGAAAATCTTCACTTTGATTAATTATAAGGGATGAACCAATGAGATGAATTGCGAAGCCTTTTTGTTTTTTTGCTTATTTTAGGAGCGGAATTTCATTGGTTTTTGATGGATGAGGAAATGAGATAGGTTCCATCTCGGCATATGTTTAGAGACCGACGTGATGATTAAGATATTGCGGTGTTTATAGAAATGATATGGATCGATTCCGGAGGAGATCTAAAATTATTTTCTGGATTCAAATGACTCTCACGTGTTTTGTCCATCATGTCAAAACTTATAAAATCCTTCGTGATTTATCTCTTTAATAATAACTGTGGGACAGACCGATAGAGACCTCTATATTGGTGGTTCAAACTTTTTACAGATATGTTTAGAGACATATATCTGTCTCGATAAGTTTATATTTCGACAAATGGATGAAGAAGTGAAATCATGGAATATCAAATCTGATACAAGTTGATACTAATTGAGCAAACATATATCTCGGTAAGTTTATATTTCGACAGAAGTATATCTCGGTAAATTTATTCCCCGGTAAGTCAATCGCCATGGTGATTATTAAAATTAAGATGTCCAATGAGGCATCATTTGGTAGGAGCTTCATGCGATAAGAAAATATATATCAATGCCACACGTTCGTCGCATTAATGGAGCATGTCTCCAATCAACCATGCGAGTGATATTAATTATATCCCATGTACCTGTCGCATTTATGGAGATAATGTCTTCTATCATTCCTAAATATGGTAGATCGTCTCCTTATAGAGCCCATGTTCCCCATATCTTCCTTACCGTTCCATGGAGATTGATTCGTCTATATAAAGATAACTTGAATATATCAGATGAGGTTGGAATTTCTCTAATCCACTTCTTATAATTATATTGCATCGCTTGTTCCTTTTCTTGTCGATCCCTGACTTGAGCGTCAGAGTGACGTAGCTGAGATCTCCCTCGACGCTCTTAACGATGTTTCCCTTTCAAATCTTTCTCTCTCGTCTATTCGGCAAAAGTTTGGAACTGCCAAACTAGCAGCCTCCGGCTCCCCGTCCCAAGAGGAATTCGCGAAGGAGTAAATCACGGGGCAGGCCCACGGGGGGTGATACCCCCATGGACCGAGCCTATGGCCTTTGGTGGGCTAGTACCAACAGAGGGAGGGCCCAGCTACGACTGAGGGGAGGATTAATCCCGTCACCCCAGGGATCGAACCCTGCTTTCCTTCGACAAGCGCCCTCTGCCTTAATCAATCCACCATCCCCGTGGAAACCTCTCTCGTCTATTCGAGATACATCAATCGGTATTGCATGAGAAGATCTATTGATCCAATTGAGTCAGCGGACTAGCTGATTCATCGGGTGCCGAGCCATGCTCCCTGATGAAAATCTCTGCATTCGTGGAGAAGGGCAGTGGTGGCGCTACGTATGGCTGTCATGCTACATGCATAATATATATGACCCTACAAGAAGAGCTCTCGCTCCACGAGTATCTAATTAATATGGTGTGGAGGGACCTTCCTCCTACAGTTATGATCTTGAGATGCTCCGTTAGGGTTAACGATCGCTGATGAATTATTTCATGTAATTAAAGAGTTGAATGAGCTAGATATAGCTTTGTGCTTGTCTCAAACAATAATGCTTTTAGATGAGCCACGGAACTGTAGAAGGATCCACGGTGATTTTTGTTCAGATAAAAACAATTAAAAGATAAAGGTTAATTTTTTTCACTCAAATAAATATAGTTAGATAATCAATATATGTAACAAATAAAACAAGGGTGAAATCATTTAATTTATAGAATTGTTTAACTAAATCTGAAAAATTAAATTATTAGTCGATCGTGTGTCACCTCACCAGCTTTCGTCATCCTACTTGTTTCATCTCCATGCATCACTTTAAGCATAGTTTTAAAAACTGAATTAAATTACTTGATTCAGTTAATTAGATCAGAAATTAGCTAGAAGAATTAAAAAGGCAATTATTGATCATTTTATCGGACATTTTTGCAAAGATAAGAAAGTTGGACGTTAATAAAAAATTGTGCGCTGGATTGTGACCTTAGGCATTAATTAATTCCCTACTCTTAATGAAAACAAAAATTCCTTCTAGATGTTTATATGAAATTGAAGGAACAAGAAAGAATTCAAAAATCTCACTAAAATTAATATTCTGAAGAAGAGTATCTAATTTAAAAATTGATTTCTAAGGATATTTTAAAAATTTCTAATTAAATAGAGATAGTTATATTATATTCCAAGGGACCAACAAACAAAATTAATTCGAATATATTAAAAAAACAATTTTGAAAAATGTTGGAAATTTTAGAAAATGAAAAACTGGAAATAGAAAACACTAAATCGTTTCATAATTAATTTTTTTTTTTCAATTTTCTCTTTTTTAATTTTCTTCGCTGATTGAAAAATTACTTATGAACAGATAGAAAGAAATAAGTTATTAATTCGATGGATTTAATCATCGATTTATAATAAAAGATAGTTTATTAGATATTTTAGCTTGCTATTTAAATTCTATAGTATTCTTTCAAAGTTCCGTTTTATTTAATTTTGTCACATATGCTTTTAAATTGCATCACGATATAGATATACAGATTTAGGCAAACTCCCCAACAACATCACTACGAAAATCAACCCTACATTTCTAATCAATAAGAACCAAAATTAATATCTCCATTGCTTTGATCGAAACAATTTGTCTAACATTGGATTCCCAAAAGTAATTATATATACATATAGAACCAAGCAATACAGTGCGATTGGTCTCCAAAATACTAAATGAGATGAGAAATTAGCCCATTAACACGCCACCAATCCATAACCCGACAAAGAACGGGCTTTGGGTCCATTAATCTTGCCACCGAAGAGGAAGAAAAAAAGAAAAAGAAAACCTTTGTGTGTGAGTACAAAAAGAATGCCACGGTGTACTATATATATTTATGTATATTAAAGAAATGGTGTAAAATAAGTAAAATTAATAGAAGGACATATGTTTAATAATTTTATGACTTTTGTGTCTGTTTTATAATTTATTAATCGATGTAAAAATAAGATTTGATTACGAATTATGTCGAATACGACGATGCCGGATTGCTGTTTCAGAGAGGTGGTATTGCGGTTCGGCCCAGCCAACGTTTCTCAGTGGAAGCAAATGGAACCGATCGGCCCAAGTTTGGTAGTAAACAGAATTTGGACGACTCAGCCCAATTTTGTTGATGGAAGAGAATGGAACCGACCGGTTCAACATCCATGTATACTGTTCGTTTGATAAGGGGCATACCGGGTCGGATTTGAAAACAGTTTGATCCGCTAGACCTCTATCGATACGACGTCTCCTCTCTTCTAAGATTCGAGGCCTAATACCGCTTTCGTCCCTTCGATCTTCAACGACGCTCTCAGGCGATGGCCGTCGTACACCCTCCTCGGCAAGATCGTGACCAGGGAATGTGCATTTCTACCCGAACGCACTCGTTCCGTCGGCAGTAAACGGACGCGTATCTCATTGTACGATTTCCTTGACCGGTCGCCGCGCAGCTGGATCCAGTGAACCCCAGCATCGTCCGGTCTCCGGGACTCTCCGCTCTTCTTTTTTTTTTCCTCCTTCTCCTAGTGCTTATGCTGCTGCTGCGGTGGCGGCACCGTCACTGGCTGCCGCAGAGGAGCGGACTGATGGTGGGTTCGCTGGCGCTCCTCCTCCCGGCCTTCTTCCCCGTACTCTTCAGTCCGCTTGGTCGCGCCTTTCCTTCGATCTTCTCTGTGAGCTCTCTTCTCTTTTACTTTAATTCGTATGAAATGGCTCCTGATTTTTAAATTTGTTGAAATTTCGCGTCGAAAGTTGTCATTTTTTTGGGGGGTATTCTAATCATGAAAACTATGGTAACCTGAGATTGTTGATGACTCGATATGATCCATGTCTTTGATTGCCCTACCGAATTCTTGCGCTTCGAGTTCATCAGGAATGGATTGGTTGCCCAATTTTTTCAAAGCACTCGATCACCATTTCATGGAGAATTTCATTTTAGACGGAGTTGGAATCAACTGGATAGGCGTCATTTATACAAAGTTGCTGTTAAAATCGATCAAATTATGGAATTTGGAATGCAAAGTGTATGCACCGCGCTGTAAACCCTGGCCGATCTTTAGCTGAAGAATTTGTTGGACTAAATTTATTTATTAGTCAATCTTTATCGCAAATACTTCATGCTAAGGAAAGTGTATTAGAGTCCAGAAATTTACAAAGTAGTCATGACTGTTTTAATGCTTGGTTCTTTTGAAAATGCATGGATCTTCAGTTTGTGGATAACACCTAGTTGTCACAGTGTACATTCTCGTGTTTTTTGTTCTTCAGTATCGTCGTACATCCTTGTAGTGTCAATGCTATATAAATTGGGTATTTTTAGCATTTAGTTGCTGAATGAGTCGAGAGAATACTCTTTTGCAGGAGTGGAATGCTCCACAACCTCGGCATCTGTCTCATCTAAAAGGTGCCTTACAACACAAACAAGTAAGTAAATATACACACTAATCATCATATATAAAACTTTTTTCAATGTTCATCTCCACCGTTTTTATTTTTTCAAGCCAATTGACAAAAAGTTTGAGCTTTGGGCTCCCTTAGCACCACAAGGATGGAAACCTTGTATTCGATCTTCGGGTACCTCCTGTAAGAGCTCTAAAACAGTGATACTATGTAGCCAAATTAGAAGTCTGCTTTTTTCCACATATTGATTATCTTGATGGTTTTGTTGGCTGACATCTTGATTTTGTACTCTCTAGCACTCCCTATCAAGTCAAATGGATTTATTCAGGTTTTTCTTGATGGTGGGCTGAACCAACAAAGAATGGGAGTAATCAAGATTCATTGTTTTCGTTTTTTTATTTTTTATTGCACATGTGGCCAAAAACGTCCAATTCAACCTCATAGTTGTTTTATAGATCTGTGATGCAGTTGCTGTTGCTAAAATTTTGAATGCTACCCTTATTATTCCATACCTTGAAGTTAATCTTGTTTGGAAAGATACGAGGTAGTCTGGGAGAAACGACTTTATTTTTTTCATCATATGTTTAGCAACTTTAGGACTTGAACAGAGAACAAAAATAATGTTTTTTTTCTTTTTGCATTTGCAGCTCATTTGAGGAGATATTTGACATCGACCATTTTATTGACACACTAAAAAATGACGTCTCAGTATCTAGAGAATTGCCAAAAGAATACTCTTGGAGCACCAGAGAGTATTATGCTACTGGTATTCGTGCGACAAGAGTGAAGACTGCACCTGTTCATGCTTGCGCAGATTGGTATCTTGAAAATGTTTTACCTGTCTTGCACAGGTCCGTGATTATACAACTTTTTCATGTTGCTTGAACAGTTTAGCACTATTGAATTATTACATTTACCATCTCCCTCACGTTGTACTACCAAGGATTGGGTACTGCTCTGCTTGTGCTTTAATAATTGATTGTATGTAAAATCATGATGTTGCTAGAGTCCTAATACAAACTTGTAATTGACATTTGATATGTATTTATTAGTTTTAGTATTTGGGATGTTAAGACTCAACAAGTTCAGTGTGCTAAAAGTGATCTATTGCTGCTTGCTTCCAACTATATGGCACCATCTAACTATCTTAGGGAACAAATTTAATATCTGTGCAGTGATCTGTCATTGCCGAACAACAGTTCTTTGGTTTGAGAATTTGGTCACATTGGTAACTAAATTATGTTTTTTTTTCCTGATTACATAACAAGTTATTATGTAGAATTACATGATTTTGTTTGTATAGGTTATATACTGCATATTTTTCCATGCTATCAGTTGCTTACTCTGATTGTGCTCCAACAGTTATGGCATTGCTGCCATTTCTCCCTTCTCACACCGCCTGGCTTTCGACAAATTGCAAGGAGAAATACAACGCCTGAGATGTAAAGTAAATTTTCAGGCATTAGACTTTGTTCCTCACATCACTTCTCTAGGAGAGACTCTTGTTGAGAGATTAAAGAGTCCAATCCATGAAAAGGGCAATGAGTATCTAAAAGAGAGACCAGATGAGAATGAAGTGAGTTCAGGAAAATTTGCAGTATTACATCTTCGGTTTGATAAGGTATAGCCTAATACATTTCTACTGTTTGATAATTCCTGAATTGGACTTGAGGACTGCAAGTCATAATCAACAAAGATAATTCCTGAATTGGACTTGAGGACTACAAGTCATAATCAACAAAGATATGCAGGACATGACTGCACACTCTGCCTGTGATTTTGGTGGCGGTAAAGCTGAGAGACTCGCCTTAGCCAAATATAGGCAAGTGATATGGCAAGGGAGGGTGTTAAATTCACAATTTAACAATGAGGAGCTGCGAGGTCAGGGTAGATGCCCATTAACACCTGAAGAAATAGGGCTACTACTAGCAGCCTTGGGTTTTGACAGTAGCACTCGGCTATATCTCGCATCCCATAAGGTCTGAAATTATGTTCTCCCTCAAGTTCATTTTGCCGCAGATGAAGACATCATCCTAATTTTAAACTTATGCTTTAGGTGTATGGTGGAGAGGCTAGGATTTCTAGCTTGCGCAAGTTATTCCCACTGATGGAAGACAAGAAGAGCCTTGCTTCACAAGAGGAGCTAGCAAAGGTGGATGGCAAGACATCTCTTCTAGCCGCCGTCGACTACTTCGTTAGCATACATGCGAACATCTTCATCTCTGCATCCCCCCGGCAACATGCACAATGCAGTAGTAAGTTTTTCTTGGCATAACCGGGGGTAGTGCTTGTCAATCACTTGCCTTGAGGGATACTGACTGAGATTTCTTGATGGATTCAGTTGGGTTTTCGAACGTACAAGAACTTGAAGACCATACGACCGAGCATGAGTTTGTTAGGGCAATTGTTTCTGAATAAGAGCATCGAGTGGTCTGAGTTTCAACAGGCGGTCGAGTCAGGTCACAAGATGAGACAAGGACAGATCAGAGTGAGGAAGCCAAAGCAGTCTATTTACACATATCCAGCTCCAGATTGCCTGTGGGAAGGATGAGGTATCAGAGGTTTTTTTTTTTTACTTTCTTCGGGTAACTTCTTGATGCTCTCTAGTTTTCAAAAGTCAAGAAATTTTAAAATGCCATTTTGCTTGGACAACTGTTCTTTTTCAGTTGAACTGGATAGCTGTTTTGGGACTATTAGTGTGCCATTTTTTCAAGGCAAGGTACTTGGATCATCAGACTTCACCAATGAAGAATTACAAGTTCGGAGCATGTTATTCGGAAAAAGGAAAATCCAATCAAAATCTGCTCTCGCCTGTTTGAAAAAGTTTGATGGTAGAAGGATACTTTGTTTCTATGGATTTGAAGGAGCTTGAATTTAGCATTTTTAATTTTTGAGTTTATTCAATGCACTTGGACAAGTAGATTTTCATTGGTCATTTCCGACATATCTCTTTGGAAATATAGATAATCAACAAAGATATTGGTGAATTAAACAATGAGAAATAATTCGATATGAAAATCAAGTCTTCATTATTCAAAAAGAAAAAACAGTCGTATACTGCATAACTCGCTGAATGTGTTTATTTTGACTAGCACAGAGGATTAAAGATCCTCTTGCACTGGGGATTCGAACGGGTGCCTAACCGTTTGAGATACTAATACATACGACGACATAACTTGTCCCAACTATTTAGAACTGGTTATAGTGGATCTTATAATCATATCGATAGTAATACTTGCATCCTATGACGATATCATTTACGTGCTGTTCCATATACATGGGGCCTCATGATGAAGGCAGATGAGAGGGAACAAGTTTGGACGTTGACACTCGAAAAGCCAGCTTCAGATATGTTCTTCCCTGTTTCTCTTGTCAAGTGGCATCCATCGGACACAAACTGTTGCAGTGGATCAAGAACATTTTGCACAAAGCGAAGAAGTGAACCATCTGTAAACAAAAAAAAAAACAAAACAGCGAAGTTATAGGTGATGGTGACCGAATCGTTGTTTGAAAAGCTTAAGAAATACTTAAATCTTTATGTTTTGAGCCAAATACAAGCGAAGAAAAGAAGCATCTGCACAAAACAGCACTATCATAATGGTATCCAATCTTATTTGGAAAGCTTAAAAAATGATGTTTGGAGCCAAAATATTATCTAAGGATCAAGAATGTTTTGCACAAATCTACATGAAAGCATATAATGGAAGAAATAAGTAGAGGATATCAAAGAAAATACTAGTTAAAATAATAAAATATCATTTACTTAGGTATTGGTAATATATTCTTGCACTAAGCTCGATGGAAGCATAAGCCCCAAATAGCTGACAGTTGGGACAAACACGATTCAATGTTGATGATCATAATTATTACGGAAAAAAAAATTAGAAGCTTTCTGAAGAACAAGTACCTTTTGCAGCTACATGCTCAATGAACAAGTAAAGACCACCAGGTTTCAATACTCTTCTGATTTCTGCATAAAAAAGTTGTATTGTGCTATTATATAGGGCTGCCTTACTACCAAGTAGAGAAGTATTCAAGTTAAAAAGCATTAAACACGCTCCAATTTCGAAACTATAAACCTTTTGCAAATATCATGGTATTTGTTACCAGTCTACTAGCAGGATTTCGATATTGTGTACCATAGACAGAAAGAAAAAAAAAGTGCGATCAAATTTAACAATTTTAACACAATCATGGCAAGAAAAAGGATTCATAACAATATTAGCAAACCTATTCGTGTCCTTAAATTAGCCCATTAGGATTCAAATTATAACTTTGAACAAAAATCTAACAAATTAGCATTCGGACATTATATATTTATTTTAAAAAAAATTTAATGTAACTATCCTTTTATTTTTCTGTGCCTAGAATTCCATGATGTCTTTCAGTGTCAGTCCATGGGCGAGATACCAACCACTGGGCCAGTCGGTTCATTATCTAGGTCGTGTAGAAGGAACAATCATAGAAAAACAAACTTGATGCCTGTTGAGACCGTGATGGCGAGGTGTCCAGGTAGCGTAATTCGGTAACGGTGGAATACTTCGGCAGAGAGACGCACAACCCGTGATCGCTGAGCCGATTACGGGAGATCAATACAGCCAGATAGCCGAGCAGAGTGATGTGGACCGAATGGAGAGCCTGCGCAGTAGCAACCGGTTAAGGGCGCCGAGAGAGATCTCGGCACGGCCCCTCCGACGCTCAAGACAACTTAGCTGGAAGAGAAAGAAGGAACTTAGAGCAACTGGTATTAATGTTTGGAAGAGCTTACCTTCTCCTTTCCCAGGAGGGTCCTATATATAGAAGGGAGGTTCTGTTCCCGAGGAGCTCATCTACGTAAGATGGAGCTTAAGGGGCCGTGACGCAGATAATCATTGTTGCTTGGTCTGCCTTCCGCGCATGGGCTCCCATTATTGCACGTCAGGCGGCTGATAGAGACAAGTCTCAATTAATGTGCGCTAATCCTCGAGATCTTGGGCAGGAAATCGCTGACGAGAGCAGTAATTAATACACGGCGCGTGGTTGATGGGAGACCATTCTCCATTAATGCCGCAGACATTCCTCTTAACCTGGTCAGTGATTTGTCCTTTCAAAGGGGGATATGCTCCTTCAACTTGATGACATGGCCTTCCTCCCCAGTTTATAATAAAAATGGATCCTTCTTCCTACGACTTTTATATTTCAGAGGTGGAGGGCCTGATGTGAAGGAAATCCGAGCCGAGACGCGGGGCATCTGGTACACGTGAGAGAAGTCCGAGCCGAGACGCAAGGCGTCCGACATATGTGAGAGAAGTCCGAGCCGAGACACAAGGCGTCCGGCATATGTTTGAGAAGTCCGAGCCGAGACGCGGGGCGTCCGGCATATGTGAGAGAAGTCCGAGCCGAGACGCGGGGCGTCCGGCATATGTGTATGAAGAGGGGGCATTCGCAGCAGGTTCATCCTGTTTGCTTAAACCCTGTCTTTCATCCTTACCTGGGTATCCTTAAGTATCACTTGAGTATCACTAGGTATCATGGGTCCCCCCCCCCCCCTTTGAGTCTAGTCGAAGGATAGGCGCAATGATCGACTAGACCGGTTCGTGACCGAACCATGATTTTCTCTGCTCTTTTAATGAGGTACGGTAAAGGCTCCTCGAAACGGGAGGGTATGCTGACACATTCATCAACGCCCATTAATGCGATGATCCGACGACGATCCTCCTGCTTTTCCCTAGGGTTTCGGTTGCACCACGTGGCTCTCCGTAAGAAACCTCGAAAAGAGACCGCCTGGGCCGCTGCTATAAATAAATCCCCACCCTTATTTCTTCATCGGTTTCTTGCTCACGCTTCCTCCCTGCTCCCTAACTATTCCTTTTTCCTTCTCCTACACGCCTATTAGTAAGTTCTTCATTCCTTCTCTCTGTGATTTTGATTTTTGTTCCATGGCCCCAAAACCGACTGTTTTTGAGAACCGCAAGAAGACTGGCCGACTGAGATTCGCCCGAGGCACGGGTTGCTTTCCACATTCCCCACTCTACCGGCCGAGCCCTCAACCGACCAACGCCTCATGAACCTCCCCAATTTACCACCTTCTTTCGATCAATCACACCGGCCTTCGATTCCCTCTTCATCCTTTCTTTACCGAATTATCTATATACTTTGGGATACCTATTAATCAACTGGCTCCTAACGTCTTTAGTATTATCAACGGCTTTATTATTATCTTCCTATTTTATCACCTCCCACTCTCGTGAAGCCTTCCATTCCTCGTTTTTTTCCCAAAGAAGAAAGAAGCCGGCTCTTCTTCTTCTCGGCCCGACAGAGGTGAAATTCTTGTCGAACTTGATCACTTCATAAATATGAAGTCTAAATTCATTTTGTCGTCATTCCGAATCCCTTTCCTATGGCCCACCGGATGGCAACTCGAGTCGCCCTTCTCCTTCTATCCGGCCGTCCGAAAGTCCAAAACTTATCAAGAGATGGCCTCGCCTACTCTACTCGGCTCGAGGTTCGATGTGAACGCCTACCGGAGGAAGGACTTTACATCATTTCGACCTAAACCCAATAGAGCCGAGTGGCTCCTCGCAAAGGATTTCTCCGCTCTCTTCTTTTCTTTCATTTATTATTAATTTTTCTAACTTGTTTCTTTCCTTTTAACACCAAGTCATGATTCGGCTTCTATCAAGAAGAAGTCGGGCGAAGGGCGCAGTGTTATTCTCTGAGGATGCTCCTTCCGAAGGGAAGACTGTTCTTCTCCACCTCGACCTTCTATGGTGGCCGAGGTGATCACCCGGATTCGGAAGGGCAACAAAGGCGCGCAAGAGGAGCCGATCGGTGCTCTTCTTCGCGAGGGGAGCTCCTCCCACGGCCGCCTCCCATCCTTCTCCTCTCCAAGCCCCGCCATCCGGCTGGTCCGAGTGGCGAAGGATCTAGTGGTACGGGTCGACTCATAGCCCCCACAGAATGTACCAATGACCCCTTGGTGCCAGAGGAACCCCCTCCTCAACGGGTCCTAGTCCTCACGGTGTCCGGCAGCCGCAGTCAAGCAGTGACAACCATCCGGAGCTTTCTCCGAGAGATCCGGAGGTGGTGACTGCAAAAGGGAAATCCATCGCGCAATTAGCGACAAGATTTAACCTTCATCTCACCAAGGTAATTTATTCCCCGCTATTCTTCCGATTTTTCCGCTTGTAAGTCTTGCACTGACTTACCTTTTCGCAGCCTGGGTATCATCCGAGTCGATGGCTCGGATACCCCCCATGACGGCAACCTTCCACCAAATGCGGGCTCAAATGGTCGGCCTGAAGACCCAACTCCGAGACAAAGAAACGGAGCTGGGCTTAGCTCAGTCCGAGGCGGCCATCTTTCAAGCCCGGGCTGCTCGTTTTGAAGATGATCTCCGGCTAAAGGCACAGGAGATGAGACTTCAAGGGGCCCAATTAGAGGCGAGGGCCGCCGAAACGGCAGAGTACAAGGTCAGAGCCCAAGAGGCAGAAGCCGGAGTCTTGCAAGCAGAGGCTCGAGCCTTGCAAGCCGAACAGGCTCGGGTCGCCCAGGCGAAACAAGAGGCCAAACGACGGGATTTAGCCGCTTGGATCGAGCCGAGAAGCCGTAGAGGAGCTCGCCTCTTACCGCCGGCGAGGAAGGCCTGGTGGGAGAAGCGGAAAAACCTTCCTTGCTTTTAAGAATTTCATGACATCCTAGAGGTCGACTCTAGACCTCCTAGAGATAGGCTACGAGGGGCTATCCCAAGACTTCAAGGAGGTCGGGTACACTTCCCGAGGGTCTCTGCCGACTTCGACTTGCAACGCCTTGTCGACGAGACGGATTCGCTTTAGGGGTCCACCTCGAGTGTAGTCTAGTCTAGTTGGTTACTTTTGGTAGTTCTTTCAGAACTAAGGAATTTCAGAGCCTTAGCGCCTTTTTAAGGTAAATGTCCCTCTTTTGATATAAAATCTGTACTTCTAACTGCTTCGTAATATAGCATCGAGTGTACTTCAGATAAAAACTAACCAAACGAGTTACTAACCGGATGACTTGGGAGCCCAAAGTGTACTACCTTTAACGACATGGGGACACCAATATTCAAACCCTGCTATTATCGATATGCTGCCCAAGGAAGCATCCGTGACACCCAAGGACGGTCAGATAGAAAATACTGGGACCACCGAGAAGCGATACCCAAGGAGAACGGCCAGATAGAAAATACTGGGACCACCGAGAAGCGATACCCAAGGAGAACGGTCAGACAAAATATTCGGGGACCACCGAGAAGCGATACCCGAGGACGGTCAGATAGAAAATACTGGGACCAAATTGAGAAGCGATACTCATGAGAACGGCCAGATTGAAAATACTGGGACCAAATTGAGGTTTATACCCGAGGACGGTCAGATAGAAAATACTGGGACCAAATTGAGAAGCGATACACCAAGGACGGTCAGATAGAAAATACTGGGACCACCGAGAAGCGATACCCAAGGAGATCGTCAGATAGAAAATACTGGGACCACCGAGAAGTTTATACCCAAGGAGATCGATCAGATTAAAATACTGGGACCAACGAGAAGGATACCAAGGACGGTCGATAGAAAATACTGGGACCACCGAGAAGCGATACCAAGGAGACTGTCAGATAGAAAATACTGGGACCACCGAGAAGCGATACCTAAGGAGATCGTCAGATTAAAATACTGACCCAAATGTAGCGATACCCAAGGATAATGACCCCAAATTTTCCCGAGGAAGAGATCGTGGAACTGATTATAAAGGCACCCGTTATACAAGAGCTCATTAAGCATAATAAGGCCGTAGATGGAAAGCATTCCAAGGTCCCGAGTTCCTTCCCTTCTCGATCTGAGGTAATAAGTCACCGAAATGAGTTTCGACGACCTTATACGGGCCTTCCCATCGGGATAGCTTACTTGACCTCTACCGGTCGACTTTTTTCCATACAAAATCTCCGGCCGAAAGAGCGAGGTACTATTTTTCATTGTAAGCTCGAGCCATTTTTCTCCTGAAGGCTCAGATTCTACCGGGTCACTGCTCTCCGCCTCGTACACCAAGTCCAAATGACTAATCTCGCTCGGGTCAACCTCCCTGTGATGCGTAAGCAGATACTCTGGGAGACCTCTCGCCAATTTCTAATCGAACGAGTGCCTCACCCCATAGACTAGATGGAACGGAGCGAGGCCAAGATTATCCTCGGGGTAGTCCCAGAAGCCCACAAGATACTGTAGCTCATCCACCCAGCCTTCCTCCCGCGATCAAGCTCGTCTTTAGTCCTCGAATCCGCCTTTGTCAGACTTCACTGTCCGCTACTCATGATAAGCCATCGAGGTGTAGACTTGCTGATCTCCAACCGCTGACACCAATCTTTCAATTTTCGCCTCAAACTGCCGCCATTGTCGAGACTAGCTTCGGGATGCCGAATCGACATACTATATTTTTCCAAAGAAATTTTAATACGGCTTTCTTCATATCTTAGCCAATGGCCTCGCTTCTACCCATTTTGAGAAATAGTCCACTGCTACTAACAAGAATTTCTTTCGTCCTCGGTAGTGGCTCCACTATGTCCATTCCCACCGATCGAATCTGAGAAGAGACAACAGAGGCCTTCAATAGGCTTCGGGAGAAATTTTGATGCTTCGATGCCTAAGGCATACTGCCCAATGCGAGGCATCTTTCTCGCAGAGGGGCCAAAAGTAGCTACTAATAATATTTTCCTCGCGAGGGAGACCCTCCCGCTGTGATTTCCACAGCCTTCTTCATGTATTTCCTCATAACATACTCGCTTCTTCGCCGAGGCATTTAAGTAAGGGCCGAGCAAAAGATCGTCTGCATACAGGTGTCCCCTATTAAGACGTAAACGAGTGCTTCTTCTTTTAACTACTGCCTCTCGCCAGTCCTCTGTAGTACTCGCTCGAGGTAATCGATCAAGGGCTTCCTCCAATCACGAGCCGTGAGATATCGGCTCTTGATTTATGTCGAGATGAGTTACAGCGCATTGCTGAGACATTCTTATCACAATCTTCCGCAGTTCCATGTGGGTGAGGGTACTAGCCATTCTGCCAATTCCACTCCGCCGTTGTCTCGCCCGGGTATTTTCTGTATGTAACTACTCGAAACCCCGCGGCCAACCTTGATAAGCTTTGTTTGTACACTGCCGGGCCTTGGCTATTAATGTCGAACGATCCCTGTCGTTCAACGCCATTAGCCGAGAGTCGAATGCAAGGAGATCCCGGCAAGACCGGATGGCGGGCGGCTTGCATCCCCGCTAATAAAGCCTCATATTCGGCCGTTGTTAGAAGCCCTAAGTTGGTGCGCACCGCTTATCCGTATGGTATCCCCTCGGGAGGATATTAGCGATCCCACCCCATCGCCTTGTTTGGTCAGCGAGCCATCCACATATATTTTCCATTCTTCTTCTTTCTCTCGGATGTTTCCGCCAAGAAATCCGCCAACACTTGTGCTTTAAGAGGGGGTTGAGCATCGGATATCATACTCACTAATTCAATGATCCACTGAGCACGGGTGGATGCTTCCGGATTGTTTATTATCCTTCCGAGGCCACCGCTGTTAAGACTGACCGGATGAGACAGAAAATAGGCGAGCTTCCGAGAAGCATGAAAGCGGGCCAAAGCTAACCTCTGTAGACACAGTACCGCCAAAGACCTTTAACAAACGACCGACAAAGTAAATGGGTAGTTGTTTAGGAAGCTACGGCCTCCTCAGGAAGCGGATATAATCAAGCTCTTCTCCGGAGGCCGCAATACGCGAGGCCAGCTATATATTGCTTTAATTGCGTGGCTCGCTCACATTTATCATCCCATGAAAACCGAGTCGACTCAAGTATCTTGAAGAAAGGGAGGGTTCGCTCTGCCAACTTAGGGATGAATCTTGAGAGGGCCGCTCGGCCCAACTGATCTTTGTACTTCCGATACATCGCGAGGGGAGGCTATGTTCTGTAAGACTTGGACCTTTTCTGGGTTGACTTCGATGCCCCGCTCGGTAACGATGTATCCGAGGAATTTGCCTCTACGGAATCCGAATATACACTTGCTCGGGTTAAGCCGAATCCCATAATGTCGTAAGGTGCCAAATGTCTCCTCCATGTCCGAGATGATGTCTTGACTCGGCGGTCTTGATAAGACGCGTCATCTACGTATACCTCCGATTTCGGCCTATTGGAACACTTTATTCATCATCCTTTGATAGGTGGCTCGGCGTTCTTTAAACCAAAGCGGCATGACCTTATAGTAAGGTCCCATGTGATGATGAAACTAACTTTTTCTTGATCCTCTAAGGCGAGTGGAATCGATGGTATCCCACGGTGGGCATCTAGCATACAAATTAATTCACATCCGGTAGGAGTCTACTACTCGTCTATTCGAGGCAGGGGGTAGCAATCTTTTGGGCATGCTTTATTGAGATCCCTAAAATCTATACAGACCCTCCATTTTTCTCCCGGCTTTGGTACTAGTACTATATTAGCCAGCCATTCTGGGAACTGTACTTCTCGGATGTATCCGACTTGCAGAGCTTCGACTCTACTCGGATGACTTGGTCTTTTACGATCCAAAATGCCTTCTTTTCAATAATAGGCCGAGACCAGAAAAATATTTAGCTTATGCTCCATGACTGCCCGGGGGATGCCCTGGTGTTGTTCATCCGGCCACGAAAAGACGTCTTTGTTGCTGATCAGGCAATCTTTGATCTTCTGCTTTAAATTTTCCGGAAGATCGGTAGCTACCCGGCGATTCTTTCAGCCGATTCGCCATACTTGAACCTCTTCTTCCTCAGTGTTCGCAGAAGGGACTTCCCTCAAGGTGTATATGCTGGCGCTCTTTGTCTTTTGGCTTTTCACGGTCTGACGGACCTCCTTCACATAAGACTTGAGCAACCTTTGATCTCATTTCCCTATCCGTTACCCACGGGAAATTTGATTTTCTGATGATAAGTGGAGACAGCCGCTTCAAAGGCATGTAGGGCGGGCCTTCCTAAAATGATGTTGTAAGCTGAAACTGTGTTCACCACGGTAAAAGTGACTATCCGCGTCGCGAGATGGTTCTTCTAAGGAAAGAGGGAGGTTGATCCTGGCCGAGCGGAGTGACCTCGTGCCAGAAGCCATCGCAGTATTCATTGTTGGAGCCATGTGACTTCTGCTGCATACGGCCAAAGGTATCTTTAAACAATATGTTAGCTGAACTACCTGTGTCAATGAAGATCCTTGCTACGTCGTAATTGGCCACTGTAGCTCTTATCACCAAGGCGTCGTCATGAGGAGTAACTATTCCCTGCAAATTTTCAGGGCCAAACCTGATTGATGGTTTATCTGCGGTCGGGTTGATGCTTACTGCATGTTTTCGATCGTCTAGTGAGCTTTCTGGCTCGATTTGAGTCCCCATGTAGCTCCTCCGTGAATCATGCCTTGTCGTCCCCCGACGCGGAGTGTTGAGTGCTTGAGGTGAGTGGGAGAGAGAGGTTCTCCCGGGGTATCCTGCGACCTGGGGATCCGAGCCGACCTCTGCCGTTCGGGAATCGCCGAGGGGCTCTTGGCGGATTCGTTGGCGAAATTCGTGACTGATCGCCGTCGCGAGAGGCCTCGCCCTGCTGTTCCCTTATCACTTGCCTGATCTCATTAGCTAGAACGCGACACTCCCGGGTTGAGTGATCGTATACTTGGTGAAAGGCGCAGAAAGGACCCCGTTCCTGTGGTGTGGCTGGCAGTTCTCGAACGGTATGAATGATCCTATCCTTCACAAGCCGTGGAGGGTAGACAGGGGTCTTAGATGACTGAAGAGGCGAAGGGACTTTCTGGATGCTTTTATGGGGTCTGGGCCGCTCCAACCGATGTTGTCCATCAGCTGCCTTCTCGGCTTCTTCTAAATTAATGTATGTTACGCTCTGCCGTGAAGGCTTGAAGTGAGGAGGCGGCCTCTTCATTAGGATTTGGAGAAATCCCCGCACGAGGCCATGAGAAGCGCGCCTACCATGATTGGCGAGGCATCCGTACGCCCACGGCTATTCGGTTGAAACGCAGTGCGATAGCCTTAAAGATTCTCCGTTCTGTTCACGGTCACGAGTCTTGGGTTGTCCGCCGATATCGTTTACTACTAGCAAATCTTTGCAGGAATAGTAAGGACAGTTCTTGGAAAGAATGAATGGACCCCCCGCTGGCAGTCGATCAAACCACCTTTGTGCGGGGCCGATTAGATTAAGAGAGAAGACCTTACATTTTGCTCCATCCGAGTAATTATGGATTAATGCTGCCTTCCTAAACCTTCCCAAATACTCCTCTGGATCAGTAGAGCTATTATACTCTCCTATGCAGACTGGCCTGAAGGACTTGGGCATTCTGTCCGCATTATCATCTGGGGCGAGGGGATTCGTCTTGATAGCAGAGCCTTCCTTTGGGATCCCTCTGGACGGCAGTGCGTATGGCGTTTCCTTAGAAGATCGTGAGGACGAAGCGGTAGAGAATGACTCGGATGATGGCCAAATGGTGGGAGTCGATCTGGGAGTGGCTGGAGTAGGTGGCACAGAAGCCGGAGCAGGGCCCTGGACTGGGCTAGGAGGGGTTGCCAGTGGGGGATTTCCCCGAGGGATGAGGTCACGTAGGACGTCTTCCATGGTTGTCTTGACCAACATCAGGATGCTTTCCCTCGCCTTCGCGCGAGTTGTGATTACAGATTAAGCTCCTCGTGCCGCCATTTGCCTCAGCGTTTTGTTTTTAAAGTTTCCCACAGACGGCGCCATTATGATGCTGTTGAGACCGTGATGGCGAGGTGTCCAGTAGCGTAATTGCAGTGTGGAATACTTCAGAGACGACAACCCGTGATCGCTGCCGACACGGAGATCAATACCCAGATAGAGCGAGTGATGTGGGCGAATGGAGAGCGATGAGCCGGTTAAGGGCGCCGAGAGATCTGACACGCCCCTCCGACGCTTCAAGACAACTTATTGGAAGAGGAAGAAGGAACTTAGAGCAACCGTATTAATGTTTGGAAGAGCTTACCTTCTCCTTTCCCAGGAGGGTCCTATATATAGAAGGGAGGTTCTGTTCCCGAGGAGCTCTGTCCACAGAAGTGATGGAGCTTAAGGGGCCGTACGGTATAATCATTGTTGCTTGGACTGCCTTCCGCGCGTGGGCTCCCATTATTGCACGTCGTGCGGTTGATAGGAGACAAGTCTCAATTAATGTTGCGGCTAATCCCTTGAGATCTTGGCAGGGAAATCTGCCTTTGGACGAGAGCAGTAATTAATACACGGCGCGTGGTTGATGGGAGACCATTCTCCATTAATGCCGCAGACATTCCTCTTAACCTGGTCAGTGATTTGTCCTTTCAAAGGGGGATATGCTCCTTCAACTTGATGACATGGCCTTCCTCCCCAGTTTATAATAAAAATGGATCCTTCTTCCTACGACTTTTATATTTCAGAGGTGGAGGGCCTGATGTGAAGGAAATCCGAGCCGAGACGCGGGGCATCTGGTACATGTGAGAGAAGTCCGAGCCGAGACGCAAGGCGTCCGGCATATGTGAGAGAAGTCCGAGCCGAGACGCGGGGCGTCCGGCATATGTGAGAGAAGTCCGAGCCGAGACGCGGGGCGTCCGGCATATGTGTATAAAGAGGGGGCATTCGCAGCAGGTTCATCCTGTTTGCTTAAACCCTGTCTTTCATCCTTACCTGGGTATCCTTAAGTATCACTTGAGTATCACTAGGTATCAAAACTCTTGTGAACTTGATGGTTTCATTATGATTCTGATTCCATGATTCACCTAGGGTTATAGCAGATCACTAAATATAAACAATACGCAAGACCAGTTCTTGAAATGGACATTTTCTTCAAATCCTTTTTCTGGTCAATAGCATCCAAATAGTTCAATGTGCTCAAATAATTCATCATCTGCCTCTGCAGAAGAAACAATCATGGTACAACCTCTTGTGAAGTTGATCATGTAATTATGAAGGTGATTCCATGATTCACCTAGGGTTCTTTCACTAAACACAAAATATGCAGGACCAGTCCTTGAAATGGGATTTTTTATTTTTTGAATCTTCTTCTGGTCAATCGTACCCGAGTATATCAACAACTATAGGAAGTGAGTTGAAAGCAACTTTAACCAGCACATCAAAGGACAAAGTCCAGGTTTATACAATACATGAAGCACAGAGTCATAGCAGAACTGCAGAATCAACCTTATTTTATTCAAGTACAGTTAAGGAAGAAATAAATGATTAGTGCGCGTATAACAAAGTACCTCTAAGTGTCAATGCAACGTCACTAACAGAACATAATACCAGAGTACCAATCACAGCATCCATAGTGTTGTCCTCCACATTTAAGGCTTCCCCAACCTACAAAATAGAAAAGACTTAGGGTCAAATTCCAACAGGAAGTGTTAAGGATAGGAAAGGAGTTAATTGGAAAAGATTTCCTAATTTGTGATTCCTTGGAGAGAAAGAAAGGAAGGAAAATTTTATTTAAATAAATAAATAAATGCTTAACAACATTAAAAAAAATTGCTTGAAACTATAAATTTATACTTGAATTCATTTGGGATCCTAAAAAATCAGGCAGAGAAATGGGTGAATATGAGGAAATATTCCCCAGCAGATTCCTTCTAACCTGTTATTTCCGCCCAAGAAAACAACAGGAAACAATGCCCGGGGAAGCATTTCCCCAGGCGCTTTTTCTTCAGTCATTCATTCAGCCATAAGAAAGTGACCCATAATCTTGATGGATAATTATACCCTTAAAACGAAAACAGATTTCCAATCTTCATACTTGTTCCCCTAAGAAATCATGATAAACTAAATAAAATCTAGGAGTTGAGACATACAACATGATATGGTAAGCAGAAACAAAATGAAAACAAAATTTAATGAACTAGCAGCATAATTCCGTCCATTTCTTAATTCTTGTACTTGAAGTAATGCAAAGCTCAATAAGTAACCTTTGAGGTCATTAGACAGATATGTAAATGACCAAAAGAAACAAGAGAGTATCATACCCCTCTTACAAAGCTGAAACTTGTTGATTGCAGTCCAACGGCCTCTGCTGATGCTCTCGCGTATTTCTCCATCTGTTTATTTGGATCTACTCCAACAACATAACGATTAGCAGCACCAGCATAATACCGGAAGTTAGGACCAGTGCCAACACCAAACTCTAACACTTTGCTAGCTTCTCCTGACAACTGAGCAAAAAGCTTCTCCTTGTATACTGCAACCTTTTGAAGCAAGCAAGAAAGGCAACAAATGCTTATCATGTAATTCATTGTCTCAAAGCTAATCTTTGGGTAAGTTTAAAGAAATAACTCAATTGTTTCTTTAGCTAACTTAAATTGATTTCCAGAGTATGTTCCCTTCCAAATTTATCCATACATCGACATGAAACAAATATTTCAAGATCAATAATCCCGCTTTAGTTTACACTTGACAACATTATTGTACCACATGAAAATGTGAAGCTTAGTAGCTAAATAGGCTAATTGAACTCTGCTACTGCACAATTGCATTGCAAGTGCTACCTCAGATTCATAGGCTTTCATCCATTGATCCATCGCCTTAGCGTAGAACTCCTCGTACCAATCCGGCCTCGGCGGACGAACCCTCTTCATTGTGGCCTGAAACAAAAGAGGGCACCGATTACAACAGTCTGAGGACGGCGGTATTAAAGATTTGACCACTTACGTCGGTCTCGGAAGGGGATCTGGCGCCGGCGGCGGAGGCAGGAAGAAGGGGAAGCGCCACGGTCGAAGCTCCCAAGAGGAGACGCCTCTTGGTCACTGGCCGGCAGCATGGGCAAAACATCGCCAAAGGAGGCGAAAGCGATCGCATAGGAGAAATACGCGGCGAGTGTAGCCTCCAGGAGGAACTGCTAGTTGGAGCGGCGCCGGCGGCGGGGTATTGGATTGGGGCGGTGGCGAGCCGGGAGGAGAGACGGTTGCAGCAGACAGACTGCATTTTATTTTATATTTTTAATTTATTTTTTCAGAAACAAATCTTCACTTTGATTATAAGGGATGACCCGATGAGATGAATTGCGTAGCCTTTTTGTTTTTGTTTTCCTTAGTTTAGGAGCGGAATTTTATAAGGGATGAGCCAATGAGATGAATTGCGTAGCCTTTTTGTTTTTGTTTTCTTTAGTTTAGGAGCGGAATTTCATTAGTTTAATTCGGATACCTTAAGACCAAGTCAGTCCTTAGATTTATTTGTGACCACATGTACGATTTATTTAATCTTTATTCATTCAACCAAAAGGTATAAATAAATACTACACAGGGATTTTATATTTAAATTTCAATAATTTTAATCTTAATTTTAAAATATATATTACAATTGAAATTTTTTCCAACTAACCCTATTGTCGACTTTTCATCTTAAATATTGTTTTCGAGATAACTAGACTTTTAGTTTCAGGGGTATATTTTTTTTTTAAAAAAAAATTAAAGGTAAAA
Organism: Wurfbainia villosa; assembly: GCA_025175895.1. Classification (NCBI taxonomy): domain Eukaryota; kingdom Viridiplantae; phylum Streptophyta; class Magnoliopsida; order Zingiberales; family Zingiberaceae; genus Wurfbainia; species Wurfbainia villosa. The sequence continues at coordinate 43,823,580 of CM045991.1, read as the reverse complement.
AATAAAAGCATTGTTTAGTAAAAAAAAAATGATAAAATGAACGTTTTTCATCATTGACTCTAGATGAAAATCAAGATTGACTTTTATTGTACAAAAGTATTGTTAAAAATATAAGAGCAAGATGTATTTTTAAGTCCTGAAGGTGACTTTAATGGATTTAAAAAAGGTTAAATGGTTCATCTCAACTTAAGCATTGTGAGGTATTAAAAAGGAGTATTAATAGTTTAGTTATTGAGTACGTGCATCCACTCGACAATCCAAAATCTCATGCTCTCTCATCCAAAATGCAACAAATTCTTGCATTGTACTCGGCCAACATATGCTCCTCAACTCAAATATCTGTTGAATTTGGATGGTGAAGCCCCATCCTGTGGTGCAGATGAGGAGGAATGGCAGGCATTACCCAGGCAGTAGATCATCAAGAGCCCTTGCATTCCCTTATTTGAAAGCATTGTCATTCCCAATCCGACGCTCATCTCAGCTAGAACTCCACCCCCATGGATGAAAAATCAAGAGATTCAACCAGCAGTTAAAAGGAGCAGAGAGTGGGGGACAAGGGTGAGGCTGTAAAGGATCAACGTTCGAACCACCAAAGGCTTATTTATTTCGATGCCATTTCTGTATGGTAACCCTCCTTCGATGCTCAGCTCTCGCTTAGTTTCCCTCTCCTTCTCTCTCTTCTCTCGATCTGCAATAAAGACGCCATTCCACACCTTGGCTTTCGGTGTGGCACACTGAGATGGACTGGTTGACGGCCATGAGAGCTTAAGCAATAAGCACTTGATCGTGAATTGTGATGGGCCGGTCGCCGTGCTGTGAGAAGGTGGGGCTGAAGAAGGGGCCATGGACGCCGGAGGAGGACCAGAAGCTGCTGGCCTACGTCGAGAAGCACGGCCACGGGAGCTGGAGAGCTTTGCCCGCGAGAGCTGGTAAGCTACGCGCCGATGCTCGCCTGAATTGAACATGAGAAATGGTAAGGGATGATGAAGTGTGAATTGTGATGGTTTTGCAGGGCTACAGAGGTGTGGGAAGAGTTGCAGGTTGAGATGGACCAACTACCTGAGACCAGATATCAAAAGAGGGGAGTTCAGTGTGCAGGAGGAGCAGACCATCATCCAACTTCATGCTCTCCTTGGGAACAGGTTGAATCTCCTCTAGAAATGCTGCGTTCTGTCAAGATTTGGATGAGGATTTGATATTGTTTTCTCTGTTCGATTACTAAAGTGCTGCGCTGTTTCTAGCATTTAAAAGAGAGCACGATGTTTTTGGAAGGAAATTCTTATGGTTTGAAATTTTGCTTGTTGCAGGTGGTCTGCGATTGCGACGCACCTGCCGAAGAGAACAGATAACGAGATCAAGAACTACTGGAACACGCACCTGAAGAAGCGGCTGGCGAAGATGGGCATCGACCCCTGCACGCACAAGGCGAAGAGCGACGCCCTCAGCTCCGCCGCCGACGGCGACGGCCGCTCACGGAGCGCAGCCAACCTCAGCCACATGGCGCAGTGGGAGAGCGCGCGCCTGGAGGCGGAGGCACGCCTCGTGCGGGAGTCCAAACTCCGCACAGCCGCCGCTCTGCAGCACCAAATGGGGTCGTCGCCGCCCTCCTCGTCCGCGTCGCCTCCGGGCTGCCTCGGCGTGCTCCGGGCTTGGCAAGGTCAAAGGTCCGACCTTGAGTCGCCCACCTCCACGCTGAGCTTCGCGGAAGGTCGCCTGCTGATGGCAGCGGCGGCGGCGGCCGGTGTAGGGCTCGTCGACGGCGACTACCAAGGAGCCAGCAGGATGGATAACCTCGCAGGCTTGGAGGTGCCCGACGCGGCCGCCGGAGGTGAGGCACCGTGGCTTGGAGAGGCGTGCGGATGGGGGCAACTACAAGTCGGCGGAAGCTTCACCGGAATGCTTCTGGGAGACAAGAATTCCGACTGCGGCGATGCTGGCGGCGATTCTTATGGAAACAATGACTACCTGCTAGAGGAGGAGGAAGAGGGGACAGAAATGAACAAGAACTACTGGAACACCATCCTCAACTCTTCCTCCTCTTCCACCTCGTCGCCGGCGTTCTAGAATCGAAGTCAATAGCATTTGAAGTAGGCTGCTACTTAATTCAACAACTCCATTGCTCGTTTCAAATTGAATCTGTAAGAAGCAAAACAAATAAGATAAAAGAATTAGGGTGCTTGCATAGGTGCAATGTCCTGGGAATGTAACTTCTGGTTTGTTTTTGTTTGCATAAATTTCGTAGTTTTGAAGAAAGAGGTAAAGTGTTTGTAGCTGACTAATGTATTGCTTGCTTATCATTTTAATGTATCACAAATGTAATCTAAAATCTTAATGTTAGCAAGCAATTATGGATACTAACAAGCAAGTTAAAAGAGCTGGAAAAAAGATTACTGAGAGAGATAAATTCTGAGTATTTTATCAAAAAGGCACCCTGGGCAATGGGTATCTTCTACAAGAATACTCTTTATATTTGTTTTTTTACCCAATAATACTCTTTGGTTGATTTTTTTTTTCAAGTATACCAATGCTCAAGAGTATAAGTTTTGCCTGAAACGTGATACAAAGCTAATTTATAGATCAGCATGACTACACCTTTAACATTATGCACTATATTTTACAACCAGCATTTCTACTCCTAAATGTTACTGCAAAATAATTTACAATACAAATTGATTTGCTGATCAACTTATAATATAAAAATTAAAAATTTATCCCAACATTTAAAATATTCAACTGTCTAAAAAGCTGACTTTTAACAGTAAATGTTGCAGCAAGCTGATTGAAACAAAAGGGAAGTTGGGGCATGTTTTGGTAAATGTCCAATATAAAGGGCAGTAAAATGCTCAAAAAAAAAAGTGAAGGTTCTAGCAAGCCTCATCTACAAGTAAGAGAACAATTTGAAATTTCAAGCGTTGCTCTCAAGTTTCCTCAAGGTTGTCCCAGAGAAAGTAACCATCCTCCTAATTAAACACTGAATTTTCCAAATTGTAAAAGACAAGCAAGGACAGAATCTTGGATGCCTCAACTACAAGGTTTTCCTCTGCCCTGTCATTTACTCCACGCAGCAACAGTCCCCAACCTGTGTGTGATATAAAGTCTCTGAGAGGTCTTCCTTCCTCATCCAATCTGGGCCTACCCCACAGAAATGAGTGTGATGTACTAGTGGCATGAAGAGAGACAACCCACATGCCCATTGCTCATCATGTTTACCAAAAAGGAGTGAGGAGAGAGCAGCAACTTAGGTTGGCGAAGGAATTTAAGATATTTTAGGTTGTTTTATCCAATGAGCTCAAATGAGGAGTCAAAGAGGATGTATTCATAAAAGGATACAATTAACTGTTAGTAAAAAAGTTTTGCAACGAGAAAAATCTTGATTGAAAGTCTCAGAGCATGAAACAATATGTTCACGATCGAGTTTGAGTCTATTTAGATATAAAAACACAAAACAAGAATGATGTTTTCAAAATGTGGTTAATCAAAAACTTACAGTTAAGATTTCTTCTTAGATCTCTACACATGTTAGCATCCCGAATGAGCAAAACAGAAAAAGAGGAGAGAAAGAAGCTAAAAATGTTCTGTAAACCATTATGAGAAATCAAGATGACAAACAGTATGAATTTGGTTTTGTTATGTATAATATAACTGTTGAAATAGTAAAAATGCACTACCTAAATAACATAAAAGGAGAATCAAGAAGCTAAAATCTATGGTCATGTGTGTGTCGTCAAATATTCTTGGAAAACTATGAATGTTGAGAGAGTTATCCTTCATGATCAGACCAGGAGTAACAAATATATTTACTGAACATAACACAAGATCAAGTCAAAACCATTTATGACAAAAAAATGTACCTAAATAGTGAAGCAAGGTAGATCTGAACAACGTATAGGTTTTCCATGGTAGCATTTCTCTCTCCTTGGAATGGATAAAAGAAGAGCTACCATAATAACCTGTCATGAAAGCAACACTCATTGTGTCCTGCAATAAATTATGTGCTTGATGGTGAAGTAGATGCGGTCCATGAATGAGGAAATCAACCTCAGAAAAGAATAATTAGTTTTATTTTTTTACCTTTGACTTCAGTAAGCCCAGTTTAACAGTCAAACCAAATCAGCCTATCCAGCAAGATAAGATATGAAAGCACATGCTAATCCAGTGCACAGATTGGTATAGGTCGCCATCGCCTCATTTAAGACTGCTCTTGAAGCTTTCCCTTCCAGTTCCACTATGGATCCATATCATTACAAACAAAGGGCTAGTTGAAGCAGGGTAAATTGGATTCAGTAGTTGCTGAATTGTGCTAGCTCAAAAAGTTTTTATTTAAACTTCTACTTACAGATTGCCAATGAGCAAATAGAAACTAAAAAAAAGAGGGTGAATTGCATGCCACTATCTAATTTGTGATCACCAGCTAACGTGTCATTATCTTGTGAGCGGAAAAATACAAATGTGCACTAATTGCATATCCTTTATGGTATCCCATCTAAAAGAGAGCTCAACATTCTAATAAGAAGATCAATTTTTGTATGCTAAATGTGAATCAACAACAAATGCAGTAGGCATGCAGCATGGATATGGGGGAGACAAATTAAGAAGTTAAAACCAAAAAACTAAGCCAAAGTGGCACTAAGGTGTAAAACCGATGAGCCATATGTTTGCATTTAATAAATCTCAAAAGCACGTGAACCTAAACAAATTAGATGTGGAATGTCGACTTACATGATGAGAAGTGGGAAAAGAGAACAACTATGTTTTGTGTACAAGAACATCAAAAAAGTACTTCTCTAAGCCATTTATTTTTTTAATAACTAATAAGCAAGCAGCTTATCCACGAGCATTTCAAAGCAATTTCCAATAAAGAAAAAAAACAAGGCTACAAAACAACAAACCTCACAACTTATGGCCTGCGAGATGAAAGCATATTACAGGATTGCCAAACATGAATGAAAAGAATTCAGAATGGCAGTCAATATAATCGAGTATTACATTTCCTGTATTAATCCTCAAACCAAGAAGTTTCTTTACATGAAAATATCATTACATAGCGGTCACACTTCATATGTCAATATACTTAACACATGTATTTGCTGGAAGAAAAAAGATGTATTGCATTTCCAGGAACCAACATAACAGCAGATTGATTTGCAGATTGAGGATGATCTAATAAACCAACCAACGGCATGTAGTTGGCAGTATAAGACCTCAGAAACAGGAAGTTATTGCTCCATGATCCTTATCATCATGCAATCATAAAATTTGACATATATTTCTGGGTCATGCTTACAATGTATTATGTATACCAATTGAATGAGAGAAAGATAGCACCTCCTTTTTACCAACTTGGCTCCAGTACTAAACCTTTGAAAGACTAAGCTACAAGAATTCATAAAAGATGATTAATCAATCAACCCTGATAGAAGTTATTTCAGGGAACACAGCGATTGAAGAATCAGTGCATACTTTGAATGAATTTACTATGAGAAATGGAAGAAGCTCCCAAAAGTCGATTTTCTGTGGCAGAAACCTTCTTGATTGCCTTGCAGTCTTGCAAACCCGGTGAAAGTTCATACCTCGGCACCATCCTCGACTAAAGATGATCCCACAATCCCACAGTTTGGATGAGGCGCATGTGTTCATACCTCACCGTTCATGTGGAGGAACAGAGGACGCCTTCGGAGCATGCAATTAACAGATGGTTGACTAACCCTAATGATTTCCAGATTTTTACAGATTGACCTTCGCAGGCAACGCGGCGAACAAGTCGAGGGCATGAAGATATCCCTCCGATGATGGCGTCGACCCAGCTGCTTCTCGGGGATGCGGAAGATAGTCACCAGCTTCGCGGGATGAGGTTTCGAAGTAATCATGGTCGAAAAGCTGCTTGATGGGGCGTTCGGAAGGAGGCCAGAAGATACGTCGGAGTCGAGTGGCAGCGCGGCAGCAGAGGAAACAACGGATCTGAATAGGAGAGAGGTCGGCGGCGACGTGGAGTAAGTGGAGAACCAAATCGGGCATGGTAAATCCAAAAGAACGTTCTTGGTCTTGGCAACGATGGTGGAGCAGGCGAAGGTCCAGCTGAATAAGTGACATACGCAAATCAATGGAAGCAGCAGTAGCGGCGAAGGGCACCGGAGAAGACGCACGACGGCGGCAACATTGACGTCGTTCATCGTCGCCGGGGAAGTTAAATCGAGCTAAAAGCCGTAAGCGACTAGGGATTATCCAACTTAAGAACGATTATCATGTTTGTTAAAATTAATCAACTACAGAAGAAGGTTTCCATCCTGTGTGCATCGTTATTTATCTATTACGTGTATAAGCATGGAATTATCGTTCTGTGAGTTGGTGTAGTCGCGGCACGATTGGCGTTAAACCCTCACTGGCGACTTGGTGGTAGCGTCTTCTGATTACTTGTGGGCCGGTGGACTCTTGAGGCGGCGAGGCGACTTCGATTGTAGTGCTTAAGTCGAGGCGAAAACTGGATATCAAAAAAAAAAAAAAAAAATCGAATTATATTTAATTTCATTATATTGATCAAAATAAGAAACGCTTGCATATTCATTCAATTTTCATTTCAAGAATTTTTTTTTCTATTTTCTCCTAAGAAACAAGCCCAGTATAATAATTTAGATTTCTTTGCCCCGATTCGTACAAGCTTTCCTCCTTCCAAGTAAACGACAAAACAATTGGAAATTCTTTGTTCTCATTCATAGAAAACCTCTAAACAGATTCTTTTTCAGCCTAATAATCGAGTAACATCAGCAGTTAAAACCAAAATCCAAGGTCTTTCTTGCCTTTATTTATATTCCAAACCCAAAAAAAAAAAAAAAAAACTTTGTATAACATTAAAAATAGATTCCATATTTCATAAAACACAAGATAAGCTTTAAAACAATTTTAGATTAAATCAGCAAAACACAAAATCTTAATGTTATTGTTATTATTATTATTATTTAGATATCCACGCTTGCGGCTGAGTAATTTTAAAAGTGGATGATTTTTCCTCTGATTCTTCTAGCGGATGATAATCTGTAAACATAGATATTTCACATCTAGACAAGACGTTCCCGATTCTACTTCTAACAGAATTGAATATTAATTTTTAATTGAATAGAAATATTTTTTATAATTTATCTTTCTTATCTTATCTTATTGGACCGAAAAGCAACTGAAACGAGCATATCATCTTTTTTTTTTTTCCTCTAAGGAATCGAATTCTAACCGAGTGTTAGCCATCGCACCGTGTTAGAGGGGAGGGGAGCATCTCTTAAATCAACTTGTACCCAAAGCAAGCCTACTTAATAGGCTTTATTATCTATTTGATGCTCTTGTTCAATTGCTCATTCTTTTAAGTTTTGTAGGATAAAAATAATCCAATCGAGTGGGTTGCTTGTAGAATGGACAGAGTTCGATTCCGGATGAGGGATCTAAAATCCTCTTTGATTTCAGATGTACCCCTCCCTGTTTTGCCACCGTATCAAGGGACTTTGTCCCCCCGTGATTTACCTCATTCTCGTCAGTACCCTAGGATGGATGATAGGGGACTGTTAATTGGACAGATTCCCAACTTTTGTAAAGTATAATAAAAATAATCCAATCGAGTGCGACAACAGCACCATGCCAGAATGGGATGGACGAATAAGGTGTTTGCCCAAGCTCTTTCAAAAAAGAGATCGAATGACGACCAAATTAGGGTTTACAGTCACTCAGGGAACTCGGTCTGCATGGGCCTAGTGCCATCAAAGGTCTTGACCATATACGCCCCCCCCTCAAAGGCCTCGGCCATTAGAGGTCTTTACTTTGAAGCTCTCGACTCGACCCAGAGGTGTTAAGTTAGTCAAGCATGTAAAGGAAGGTTTTGTGCCCTGCCCCCTCCTGGGCAGGTGTGACGCGTTGATAAGTCAATGAATAAATTTGTATAATGGATAAGAATCGATTCCGAAGACGATCTAAAATTTTGCTCCGGATTCAAATGATCATTTATTATCTTACCGATTGTGTTCATGGATATTGCTCTTCCGTGATTTACTTTCTCTCAAATCTTGAAGGACAGACGCGAGAGAGTCGTTAGATTGACGGTTTAACCTTTGCACAGTGTAAAGGAAGGCCTAAGTTTGCCTTCAAACCGTAATATTATATCTGCTCAGACAAAGTTGGGATGGGATTCCGAGAGAGAACTGAATCATTTCATCGTATAAACTTACTATCCGCTTTGGTCGGAATGGTGATTGAATCCTTCTTCCAGAGGAAAAGGCAGAAAAAAGACTTTAAATAGGGGAAAGACTAGCATTCAAGGGGAGATAACTCATCCAAGTTCCATACTTCCACATTTCACTCCGCCGTTCCTTCGAATTGAAGCCGTCGCGTTTTCTTAGCGGCGTCAAAAAGAAAGTTAACTTTGAAGCAATCCATGACACACGCTCTGGGAAGAACATCGAACCTAATAAGCAGATATCTCTATTGTTTTTGCCTCGTGCACGTATTCAGAAGAAAATTGTAATCGGAGGTAAAACCTTCCATGAAAAAAACAACAAGAATTAGTATCCAAAGAAAATAAACTCACCAGTTTCTGACTCGATGCCAATCTGATATATGAAGCAAAGGTTCCTTATGAAGTCGAATTGGTCGTTGACAAATGGAAATTGGAGCACATCTAACCAACCTTTCATGTGAGTCTCATTGTGTTGTCGATTGTTGATTATCCACTGAACTATAAGAACGGAACAATCAATCAAAGCTGTACAAACATTATGTTTTACGATTACTCAACTGCATCTCTTAATTAGTAGCGGTCAAGAAGAGACTTTTTTTTGGAAGGGGTCTGAGAAACTGCCAGTCAACAGTGAACGAAACGAAGCCATCTTTTCAGGGTGAAATGGAGATGAACAGCAAGTGCAATGAGAAAAGAAGTTGAGTTTGCTAAAGATGAAGTTTTTCAGGTGGCATATGCAATGGTGTATGAATCAGGCATCGAAATATCAAATATTACAGAATAAAGTATCCCTAGGTGTTGGGTTACCTCATTTTCGCAATCTACGGTACATGATCACTCGTTCTTCAACCAATCGAATCCAAGCTTTGGATCAGTTTCATGGCGCCTGGAGTTTCACCAAAAATGCGAAAATTTTGCCACAGAGAAACTGTCTTTGAGCATCTACAGAACAGCAAAGTCCCGGATTATCACGGCGAGCCGACGGGGGAAGACGTTTCGATCCGTCGACCAACCAGCGCCATATTCCTCAACTTCAGTCTCTTGAAAAGGAGGAACCCACCAAGCGCCAACTGCAGCACGAGAACCACAGAAAGAAACGCCAGCCCTACCTTCTCTCCCACGTTTAGCTGCTTGGGAGTCGCGAGCCGCGGCGGGACCAAACCCTGCTGGTGATCGGTTCGATTGCGGGCAGGCGACGGATGGTGCTGGTAAGGTATATGCACCGGCGGAGGAGATACGGTGCTAGGGGAGGGAGAAGGGGATGGCGAGGAGGCGGGGGAGGGGGCGGTCGGCCCTTGACCCAAGAGCGCCAGGAGAGGGAGGAGGAGAGAGAAATTTAGAGATCGAGGCTCCATAAGGGCAGTGGACAGAGATAAAAGCTCGGGCAGCAGCTCCTCCTCCTTCCGGCGAGGACCGGAAACAGATCTGATGAAGACCAAATAAAGAATATTTAAATTTTTATTTCAATCCTATAAGTTTATTTAACTACAACTTACTTCCCCATCTTCAAAAGTTAGGATAACTGAGATAAGCAAACTATTATTTAAATTTGAGTTTAGCTAGAACTTAACTTAAACTTAGTTGGTATACATATTATTAAACTCATAATTTGAGATTATTTAATGTTTATTTTATATATATATATTTTAAAATGTATTTGATTCATTAGTGAGTTTGATATTATTTTAAGAATTTTTTTTATTTAATGAATATGATTTATAAATTTTAATTATAAATATTACTTATGAACATTTGCTCAAGATTATTTATTTAGTTACGTTTATAAATTTTGAACGAAATACATTTTTGCAGGGAGGGAAAAGAAATAATAAGGACTAAAATTGAAAAACTATAACGTAAAGGTGTTCACTATAAACTTGACTCGTTGACTTGACCTCTGTCAATTTTTTATGCGGACTCATCCCTCGGAAAACGGGAAGATTCCCACTTTGGCGATGTGAAACATTTGATTTTAAAAACATTTGATTTCGGGAAAAAAAATCCTAAGTAAAATTTTATTTTCAAAATATTCTTCGGAATTATTCAAAACAAATGGAATTAAATTCTCTTTGAATTGTCAAACATTCTTTTTGAAAAAAATAAATAAACAAAATGATTCAAAATTCCAAAGAAAAACTTCGAGAACCAAAGATGATGTGGTACATAATTTCTTCCTCAATCTTAGGTCATCGAAGATTAATTTTTTTCGACCGCAATAGTAAATTTCTAATCTTTTTCTGTCAAAATGAATACAGGTCAGACACCCACCGGTGTCCCAGCTAAGGGCCCTTCAATATCTAAGTTAGAGTTAGCTAAAGAAGATAAGTAGTTAATCGAAGTAGAAAATCAAGTAGAGAAAAGTAGTCAATCGAAATAATATCTTCCTCCTCTATTTCGTTTTATAGCTCCCCTTCTCCCCACGACTCTTTGGTGATGCTTTAGGATAGACTAGTGTGTAATAACTTTCAAGGATGATTGTTCATGTAGAAAGTCGTATCAGTCAAGGTGACGATATTGTTAGGGCATTAGAGAATGACTCATGTGAAGAATTTTTTATGTGGGTTTATAAGGTGTCTTCAAGTCGTTACTAAAAAGGATGATGTGTATAAATGAGCTCTAACAAACTGCTAAGGAAATATTTCATGAGTTTCTACATTAACCGGCTTGATATTCTTTCATCTGGAAGTAGTCTCATACTAACTGACTTATTATTCTTCCTCCATGATTTATTCCACGAGGCTCAATCACTTATTCTAACTCTCAAGTGGTTCCTCTCTTGACTCGACACTCTGTCTGCTTTATGAGTCATCTCTTTTCTGACTCGATACTTTACCGACTTTCTGAGTCACCTCTTCCCTAATTTGGTACTCTGTCTGCTCCCCGAGTCGTCTCTTTCTTGACTCGATACTCTGTCTATTTTTCGAGTCGTCTCTTTTCTGACTCGACATTCTGTTTGCTCCTCGAGTCATCTCTTCCCCAACTTAGTATTCTGTCGTCTTCTCGAATCATCTCTCCCCTAACTCGACACTCTATCTGCTCTCCGAATCATCTTTTTTCTTGACTCGGGTACTCTATTTGCTTCATTGACTCGACACTCTATTCATTTTCCGAGTCATCTTTTCCTGACTCGACACTCTGTTTGCTTCTCGAGTCATCTCTTCCCCAACATGATATTCTGTCGACTTCCCGAATCAACTCTTCTCTGACTCGATACTCTGTCTGCCTCCCAAGTCATCTCTTTCCAAACTCGGCATTCTACTTGCTTATCGAGTTATCTCTTCCCGACTCGACACTTTACTTGCCTTTTAAGTCATATATTTCCTGATTCGACACTCTCAACATTGAGTTGTATTATTGGAGTATCAATAGAAATTTAAGAACTAAATTGAAATTTTGCAAAAAAAAAAAAATAGTAAAACTTTCCTAATGATTGATGAGGTCATTAAACCACAAGTGAATGGTTGATTAGTAATCATTAATTAATTGTGGATTCCTTAATCCTATTAAAAATATAAAATGTTTGATTTAGTAAAAAAGCAAATGCAATGTGATCTTCCTTCAACTAATTAAGACACGAATACGCCATCATTCACGAGATTTAATTTATAGATTCCAATTTTTTTTTTTTAAAAGCAATTTCAACAAAGAACAGTGGGAAATAAGAACAAATTGACCATAACATAATAATACTTCCCAATCGATGGCAAGATTTGCTGCGAATTACTTGTTTAGAGAGTGATTAAAGTGGGGTATTAGTTATTAATTCACAAGTTCGTGGACAACATGTGCTCTTGTTGAAGATTACTTTTCATAATTAATTGATCGAATAAATATATAAAATAATTATTGCGTGAGGAACTCACGATGGAAAATATTTTATAATTTGTTGAGTAGACATTTTTCATTTTCCCCTCCTCATTAAAGGGAAATTTGTAAATATTGGACCGCTTCAATTATTATAAAATGTTATAAACAAGTAAATCACAGATTAGTTTATTATTTTTATTTTTATTTTTTTATTTTTGAAAAAAGGGACTTTGAGAACGGAAAAAAAAAATTGAAAATATATAAGAATCGAACAACAATTTAATGAGTTATAATATACTTACATGCACCAAACAAATGCACACAGACTAGGTAGGGATCACCCTTGGTTGTAATTAAAAGCTTAAGCTATGATTTAGACAAATTAATTATCTCCTAAATTGTCCATTATTATCATTATAACTATCCGGTGGCTGGATCTCCTCCTCGCCCTCGGTCACCACCGACGACGACACCATTAACGAGTTCTCCTCTGCCGCCGCCGCCGCCGCAGCCATGAAGCACTGCTGCTTGCACGCGCAGCAGGTTATCTGAAGCAGAGTCGCGTTTACGTGCTTGACGGCGCAGTTCCGGGCGGCGCGAGCCCGGCCGAGCTCCGCCTCCGCCTGCTGCCGGATCCTCCGCGCCCGCTCCAGCTCCCGCTCCGCCACCTCCAGCTGCCTCCGAGCCTGTTTCCGCGCCTCTTCTGCCTGATCCGCTTCCTTCTTCTCTGCCTTACAGCTTTCGACGGCCGACGGAACAGGGCCGAGGGAGAGCTGTAGAACAATGGCCTTGGAGACCTCCTCTGTTTTCTCCGTTGGCGTTGCAGGAGACGGCGGGGCCGCGGGGCGAGTGAAGCCTGAGGTGGAAGGAGGCATGAGTTGTAGGAGCTCGATGCACCGATAACCGCCTGCGGCGGAGGTGTCGGTGCTGGAGGTTGCGGAGGAGATGAGTATTGGCGCCGGCGCCAGTCGACGCTCGGCCTGAGCTCGTCCGACGGCGCAAATATTTTGGTGCTCGATGAAGCTCTCCACTCTGCGGCAATTAAGATCACTATTAATTCATCAAATAGAAGAAGAGAATTCGAATCACTATTAACGGGATTAAAAATGCTATCTAATTAAATTTTAAAAAAGCACCAGAAATATCAATTATTATTATATTTGAGTAAATCTCATCACCTGGAGAAGACGCGACCGCAGTCGCAGGCGTGGCCTCGGGTGCCGCAGATCTTGAGGTGGGCCTTGAAGTCGGAGAGGACGGCGTAGGCCTTGGCGCAGCGGGCGCAGGCCCACTCTCGCCTTCCGCTATGCTTTCGCCGGAAGTGCTTCTTGATTCCGACGAGATCCCCCAGCGCGTGCCGCGGATCGTGGTGCAGGCAGCTCGGCTCCGGACACACGAACACCCGCTTCTTCCCAGTCGCCGGCGAACCTCCGCCGCCTCCTCCTCCTCCTCCTCCTCCTTCCGGCCGCCGCACCAGTTTCCACGGCACCTTGTGCCGGCGCCGGTGCATCTGCAGGTTCTGGTCCCGCTGAAACCCCTGCTTGCAGATCTCGCACACGTACCGATCCGACTCCATCAGCGTCCTCGGCGACAGCGACACCACCTCTGCTTCAGGATCTACTTTTTTTTTATATAAAAAACATAATTTGATCGATTAATCATCAATTAAACTCTCACGAACTGAGCATAATTGATTAATTATTTTTGTACCAGGAGTGCCGGCCGGCCGTCGCTTTTTCTTGGTGGCGTTTAAGGATAGTAGGGCGGTGGCGCCGCCTCCGGGTGGCGGCGGAAGGGCGGGCAGTGGAGGGCTTAACATGGTTTTTATCGGGGGAGTCGATGCCTTCATTGGAAGCTGTGTGTGTTCGTTCGTATTTATACTTGTAGGAGAGGAGGTGATCCATGACTAGTGGGGCCATCGACGTTGTATAAGCTTCTGGCTAAATTGAACCGGCTTTATTCGCAAAATTTGGTATCACTGTTCATGGTTCGCCCGGTTCGATCAGCGAACCACAAACCAGTTAAACCAAGTAAATCTGAACAGCTGAACCGGTTTCAAATTAAACCGCTCCCGTTCAGGATCGACTAAGCAAAGGAGGTGGAGCCCACGCATTGGTGACAAATAGAAAGACACGGTGGCAAAGAAACAAAATGGCATATAATTTCATGATCACTTCCATCGCTGTGCAACACACGTGATTTCCTCCTTTTTTTTTTGTCGCAAAAATATATTTTTTTTTCAAAAAATAAAAAATTTAATTTTAAATGTATATTTCTGTTATCCAATTTTCCAATCAATTCTACAATTCTTTATTTTAAAAGAAAAAAAAAGAAGATTATTTCTTCATTAGACATTTCACACGGTACGCATAATGATAGCTCCCATAAATCGTTTATTAATTAACTAATGACGGGCATCCTCATTGGTTAAGATTGGCGGTGACTTTAATGATCTCTAATCTTTAATCATTTAATTAAAGTATCTATCCATGTGTAAGCCTAATTAGTGAAACGACATTCCTTTTGCATGCGCTTGCGCTTCCTAATTAAAGCAAATCGAACAGCTTAATTAAACTTTTTGTCTCCACAGATCAATCCACTTTGGTCATTAGAATTTAATTAAGGATACACCGCATAAAATATTATGTTTAATTTTAATTTTATATGATTAATAATATATTGGATATCCGGACTATGACACACAACATAAATTAATTATCCATTTTTTTATATTTTATTTCAGTATCAAATCTAAATTTCACTCTTGCAATGAATCTTCGTATAGTAGTCTACTTTGTCTTTCTCGCTTTACTATATTGGATTGATTTGAGTCAGGTCAAGTGATTACCGACAAGCATTACTACTTTAATTATCTGTTTCAACATGAAAGTATCATCGATTAATTAGTTAACTTCCGTTAAATAATCCATTGAAAGTCGGTCTCTATGGGATGCATAATGAAATTAAGAGAGGAGGGCGTTAAACTATATATATATATATATATATATATATAAGTATTTGATTGCTCGTTCATTGCCTAGCTAGTTAGGGTTTGGGTTTCTTTCTTGGACCATGTTCTCGAATATATATTCTCTTATTCGCTCAATTCACTATTGTATGCAAGCAAAGCTCCAACCTTTGCAAGACAAGCCAAACGGAGAAGACAATCCAATAACACATGCTGATGTGGCGGACTTGGATATCGACATAGGTAGCATCTCGTCTAAATAGTTTCGCTATTAGATTTTGTGCTTATACTTTTATATGATGCCTTTAGATCTGATATGATCGATCTTCAATGATTTTGTACAATCTTCTTATATATAATTTAATTTAATTTAATTAATTAATTAGTCGTTGTTATCTCGATTAGTTATAGTAACTAAACTAAGTGTCGTATTGCAAATGATGATGATGAATCTAGATCTATGAATTAGGTCAATTAAACCTCAACTAGTGCTCTCCCTTGCGAATCATGCGGGTGCATGGGCGTGAGTCGATGATATGTAGTAGAGTTATATATTATCACATTGAATACTACGTACGTTATTAATATAATATATCACTCTAAAAATGGTTAACTTAAATAGCTTAACGAAGGAATATTCAGATGATAAAAGTTGTGTTTGGATATGCTTAAATAATACACTTGGCAAATAAAATTATATCCTTGTATTCTTGCAAAGAAGGTCCCACCGGTGCACTATGAGTTTGGAAGTAAATGAGTTAGGATGATCAACTCGTTTGGGAGGCAAGTGATCAGAACGAGAATGTTCCAACAACAAAATTTTGAGGCCCTTATTCCATGTCCTCTTGGCTTTTTCTACATCATTTTATTCCTTTTCTATTTATTCTTGAAGCTGAGTCTAATGTTATTCCATTATTCATAAAAGTAAAAACATATTGTAAGAAGTTTATTTATTTATTTGTGGATGTAAAATTTATATTCCCGGCAAGTATAGTAAATCATCGATCTTTGTTAAAATTATATTCCATGTAGCAACTCGCGTCGAGTACGAGCATCTTTTGTGGGTACAACAAAACTATATAATTTTGATATGTTTAGTAAAAAAATTAAGTTAAATTTGTCGATAATACCTGCGTGTGCATAAAGTGTGATTTTTTTTTTAATTAACAAAGTGCATGTGGTGATCATAAAGTTCATGACTCGACGAGTTTGAATTGTTATGGATATTTGGATCGCGTTCCATTGCTCATAAATCCATAATGAGATATATAAACTCATATTTGATCGATAAAGAAGGGGTTAGAGCACCTCGGAGATCAAAAATTAATGGTGAAATAGACTCTAAGAGGATGATCTTATTGTGATTGTTGGTGCAATGGTTTGAGAAGATTATAGTTCATAGGCGATCAAAGAAGGATGAAATGACCAAAATTCCTAGTGCAATGTAATAGGTAATTAAATGACCAATGATGGCACGAGTTTGATGAAACTATGTAAAATTGTAATCGCTAATGGCTTGAGTGAAATCTTCAATAGAAGAGCAAAATATCTTCAGTTCGGTTATGATATGTAATTATGTTCTATCCGATAGCTTTGCTTTGGTTATAAAGGTGTAAATTAAGTGAATTCAGGAATAAAACTAGCTAAATTGTATTATTATTATTATAGTCACATCGATAGTTATTTGATCTATTAGAAATGAGTTAATCTTAATTCTTCATCAATTTATATAGTGTGAATATTCGAATATTTGACAGTCAATTTTATTTTATATTTTTTAAAGAAAAATAATAATATTAATTAATGTTCTTTCTTCTTGGAAGGTAAAAGGATCATATATTCCTTTGTTTACACATGCACATTATCCAAATAGAACAAGCCAACATTGCAAAAAACTCCAAGTATATGCAAATAATGGCAAGGTACACACAAACAGTTCCTCTTATGTTCTCTTGTTTGGCATCTTGCACCTCGAATTCTTCTTAATCACCAGACAAAGGCACTTTTTGGACATGGACAGCTCCCGTCTCCCTCACCCTTCATCATCATCAAAGACAAAAGAGCGGAAACAAAAAAGAAGTGGAGAAAACTAAATCAATTAGGCTACACTTAATATCAAACTCAATTTAATAATTCTTTAATTAATGCCTTCAAAATATAAACATCTACTTCAAACGAAATAATTTTCTATATATAAGTTATTTCATCCTCGTCGGTACGTCCCTTTTTCCCTCCTTGCTCACGCGTCTCATTCATCTTATTCATTCTTCATCAACCGTCCACCTTTGGATGAGTCCCCTTCTTTCTCATTCTCCAGTCGTCTTAGCTTTCTTTAATCCCAAAGAAATGACGTGATGATTAAAATATTATGGTGCTTATAAATATGATATTGATCGATTTCGAAGGGGGTATAGAATTCTTTTTTGGATCAGATGATTTAATGATCTTGTCGACCAATCGATCAACGCTCATGAATCCTCAAGTGATTTATCTTTTCATAATAACCAGTAGAATGTAGACCGACAGTGAGTCGTAAAATTGGCAATTCCAACTTTTTATAGAGTCTTAGTTTTCTTGTCCCCATAGAAATGTCGTGGTGGCTAAGACACAACAGTGTATGCAAAAGTAATATTGATCGATTTCGAAGGAGATCTACATTTTTTTTTTAATTTAGATAACCCCTGTATATCTTGTTATCATGTCAAAACTCATAAAATTTTTCATGATTTATCTCTCTTATAATAACCGTGAGACAGATTGATAGGAACTGCTACGTTGACGATTCCAAACTTGTAATAGAGTCTTAGCTTTCTTACATATGAGTCTCCCTTCCCAAGGAAATAAAAATTAAATTTTATATGCCACTTTATCTCTTAATACATTATTATTGCTAACTAAGCTTCTCTAATATTTTTCTTTCTTAATTAATTAAGTTTTATATTGTATAATTGAAATATTTATTGAATTTATACAATTTTAAAAGTAACTTTTGAAAAAAAAAAAATTCTCAACAAATATAATCTCAAATTTCATTATAATATATATTTTTATTTTTTATTTTAATCATCTTAATTAGTATATTTGCAGATGCTCTCATTTCTATTATTTTTTTTTATAAAGAAAAGGGGAATAGAAATATTTTACAGTTATTATTTAAATATTTCTTAGAAAAAAATATCTCATATCAGTGTAGTACAGGGGGAAGGGGAATGTAGTATGCGTTACAAATTAATAGTCTGCAATTAATTATTTGTTGGGCAGGAAGAAAGAAAGAGGAAGAGTGTAGTTACATCTCAAAAAAGCTTGTCTTGGCGAGACACAAACAAATGAAGGGTGCCTTTGTAGAAGTAGCTAAAAAAAGAACATACTGTTGCACAGTTAAGTTCAACTGGAATCATATTGTTGGATTGGAATATCATGAAATTTAATATCAGAAAAAAGGAGGAGCCGACAACAACGAATATAAAATAAAATCATCCAATAAATTAATGAGTTTGATTTTTAGTTTAGAGAAATTGTTATTTAGTTAAGTAGTGTAGGAATTAGATTTTGAGAGTAATGCATTTTTGATGTATTTAAAATTAATTGAAAAATTATTTACCTTGATAAATTTCAAAAGTAATAATAAGTTAGTTTATGGAAAATTATCGATTTTGTAATTCTTGGAATATTTTTTTGAATTAAAATATAAAATTTTCACTAATTAAACATATTGCCAGCCCATGCAATTTTGTGGACCAGAATGGCCCAGCCATGGGGTCCAATTCTATCTCAATCATTTTAATTCCTGAAAATTTTGCAGAGAAATAAAGTAATTATATTTTTTAAAAAAGAGAGACTTGGGAACAAAAAATTAGTTGAAAAATAGTTTTTATTTTAAAGAATAAAACATTTCCGCAGCCGCAGGGGCCTATTGGTCCACGGGCTTAACTGCGATTGCCATTTGGGTTTTAAAGGTGGCCCAATTGTAAACCGCGTTTACGTATAATAGATTTTATGCGCCGTTAAAGGATGTAGGCATGTAGCGTTGGCTCGCACTCACTCGCTGGAAATTAATACAAAAACAAAAAAAGTAGTGCGTTTAAATTTCTAAAAAAAAAAAAATAGAAATTGCATTAATTAATTGCAGTCGTTGTTCTTCTAAAAAATTTGTGTTTGATAAATCATAATTTCTTTAAAAACAAAACAACGCGGTTTAGTAATTATATTAAAACCGATGCCAGTGTAATTGAATAAATAGAGGATTTACGTATTTGTAAAAAAATAAATAAATAAGAATTTAAAAAAGAACACTTGCCATCGACTATTTGACGTTCCTATGGAAATAAAGAATTAGAAATCATAAAATTGTTAGGACATAAAGAACGGAACATACAAAAATAAAAATAAAAAAATGTATGTTTTTCTTAAAATATTCATTACTTTTTTATTTTTTGGTTAAGTATTGAAAATAAGTAGGGATCATGTATTTAAACAAAAATTAAAGGCTTGAATAATTCATTTTGTTTTATTTAATTAAAACGAATCATGTGTGTGGATCTGATTGGGAATATCATATTTATCTTTTTTTTTAAACAAATAAAATAAAAAGTACATTAGTGGACTCCTTAAACAAATAATTGTCCTCGAGTACAAAGCGTACAATTTTGTCGACTTTGCCATTTAATAGAACTTTAAGAATTTGAGGGTGAGTCATCACTCATCAAGAACTACTTTAGGAAAACCCATTGTCTCTCGAAATTTCTTATTTCTAAGAAAATGAAAATTAAACAAAAATCAATTTTCCATTTTTTATCGATATTTTTGTTATTATTGAAAAAACACTTTCATACCAATTTATTTTCTCAGATTCGAAGAGTCGTCTTGGACCCGTCGATCAATCCCGTGTATTTTATCTAATTTATTTATTAAAATGTTTTTTTATAAAATCCCTCGTCGAAATTACGACCAATCGGAGCACAGATCCGTGCAGACTGCGAACGTGGCCCACGCGAGGAGAATCCAAAAAGCCAGCAATAAAAAAAATAATTGAAGTTCTCGTTGGAAGGCGTAGAAAATTATGAGTGACAGCGGCCTCTGGAATCTCACCTTCCCCAGCCGTCCATTGGCTGTCACGGTGGGACCCAGACACTTTTGGTATACATTAATCAACTTGCTAGTTTTCATATTATTTCTGTACATTTATTATTATAAAATAAAAATTCTCAATTTACCTCCCTAGCTTTGTCATTTTTTTTTTTAATTCCAAACGCCATTGAGATTTAAAATTATATAAATAAACTCGTAATATTATACTATAAATTCATTGACGAACCTAATAAATTTAAAAATATAAAAGTTTATCAAATAATCTTAAATAATATAAAATTTAATTTCGGCTCGACTCACTTAATACCCTAACAATAAATGCCTGAATTTTTCATTCTGATAAAGCCAAAAATTTATTTATTTTTTTATGGCAAAAAGCCTTCACAATTTTGGAAAAACAAAAGAATTAAAGGTCCAAAGTGAAAAAAAGACTTCCATAGGATTTATTGCTCTCGATGAAACCGACGGTAGGTGGAGTCGATGATAACGATAAATTGCATGTCAGCACTGTATTTTTTCAAAATAAGAATGGGCCCCAACAACACACTTACTCACACTGCTGCCCTGTTTTACGAATGAGTCGTAGATTTTAAAAGACATTTTTGGTAAGAAAATTATTATCTTTTATTTTTTGCTGCTGCTTATGGCAGTTACAATATTTTCAAAATAATAAATGCTTATTTTGAGTTGACTTAGACAACAAATTATCTACCCCTATCTGAATGAATTTAGCTAATATCAACAATTTACACGTACACTAATATGTTGAATTTCAACTGAAAATTATTTAATGCAATCGACGATAAGTTCATTATGATCGTTGTGTTGTTCATCGCGGCCGATCGATAATGGACGACCTTGACGATCCGAAAACCATACAAAGCGAAAGAATCGTTCAACTTCAATAGCAATTATCAATTAGGATATATTTTTTAGTTTCTAGAAAATGTAAGGCGATTATTAATTGATTTTTTTTTGGCAATTATTTTAATTTAATATAATTAAATTATATTCTAATGACAAAATTCATCCATTGACTTACACTTTCCCATAAAACCCGTGTATCCCTTTGCATTTCCCATCGCTCGTTCATCCCCTGCGTCGTATCTTTTCTCGGCTGCCTGCTATGGCTTCGCTCACAGATCTCATCAACCTCAACCTCTCCGATACGACTGAGAAGATCATCGCCGAGTACATATGGTGAGTCTCTTCTCTCCTCTCGATCGCTTCCTCCTTGTCTTTGCTCATTAGTCTGCTGTTTTCTGCGTCGAAGTTAGATCTTTCCCGTGATCTGTCCTTTTTTGATCTCTGGTCCTTTTGGTTGTTTTGTTTTAGGCGTTTCCTCGAAGGGTTTATGGGTTTCGTTGGGAGTTGCGATTGAAAGTTTGTTAACGTCGGTACTTTTTAGGCGTGAACTTTTCGTTTCTTATTCCCTTTGGTTTGGAGTTTTAGTTCATCGAACGTGATTCTTTGTTTTTGATGTGGTTGTATGGAAGGACCTACGGGTGAGCATATTTTGGTTCTCGTTTCTTAGATCTCTACTATTTTCCTGTGGTCGACAGGTAGATTCCTCCCCCGATTCCTTTATCGTGGGGAAATGATCTTTTTTTACCTTTATTTTATTCTTTGATTCTGCATATGGATCGAGAACGGAAAAATTTTATTTCTTTTGTCTTGTATATATGGTTAGATCTTTCTCTATATAGCTAAGATTTTTGGTTACTTTTAGTAGGTTGATTTAATTTATGCTTGATGATTCTAGGTAGTAATTGGAGTTTGGGATTTAACAGGCTTCATTTTTTTTAAACTGCGTTTCAGGGTTCTTTTTTTTTGCTTTCCAATTTAACCGTTGAATATTCTTTGTTTCCCTTGTTTTTAGCCCAGTTTGAAAACGCTGGGAGACTAAATTAGACCTCCTTGATCGATCCATCTATGCTTCTGCGAAATTCTTAGCTTTTCAATTTCTTAAGATCTTTAATTTTGAATTTTTTGTCAATTTTGATCTTGAATCTTTCGAGACTCTTGAGGGATCAGTGTTCACAACGTTAAATCACTGTGTTAAGCCATTGTCTCTGTATCTATTTCAGGATTGGTGGATCTGGTTTGGATATAAGGAGCAAGGGCAGGGTGAGCTTGAAGACCAACCTTTTCCCCTTGCCCTTTTCTTTTCTTGTTGATTTTTTTTAGATTTTTGATCTTAACCTTTAACATGTTTTTTCTTTTTTCTTACAGACTCTCCCTGGCCCCGTTACTGACCCATCCAAGCTTCCAAAATGGAACTATGATGGTTCAAGCACAGGCCAAGCTCCTGGCGATGACAGTGAAGTTATCTTGTAGTAAGTTCATTATCTTCGTAGGCATCAATTTTTAGGGCTGCTGGGTGTTCACTTTGTGAATAGTTTTCATTGCCATGTCATGTTGATGATTCCTTTTGGACTTATCGTGCAGTCCTCAAGCTATTTTCAAGGATCCATTCAGGAGAGGAAATAACATTCTTGTAAGTGTGTTAGGCTTTTTTCCATTAGCTTGCACTTTGTGGTCCCTATCTTTCTTCAACTTTTTTTTTTTTCATATTATTGTCCTGGATGCACACTCAAAAGCAACAACTTTTGAGACCATGTAATCCATTTTGACCATTTGTGGTGAAATTATCGTAAAGTTATTCCTTTTAAATAGAATTATTAAACACTGTGCAATACTGAAAGTATATATCCACATTATAATATATCATTTATTGAAAAATTCGGATCAGCTGTATTTATTAGGACCTTTTAGATTAGGTTTTATGTCTCATTAAATTAATGAATTTACTTATAAATGATGTCGTTGAACATTTCCATTGTCTTAATTTTATAAGAATTGTTAGAAAGAGTGGAACAATTGTTACCATCCCATTAAGTTTTCAATTAATAGCCCGGATTTGCTCTTCTTTGTTTCTTATAACATTTTGACAAACTATTCCAATTGTATTTGTGAATAGATTATATGACAGAATATAGTATCTTCTTGTGGACTTGTAGGTCATCTGTGACTGTTATACCCCAGCTGGAGAGCCAATCCCTACTAACAAGAGGTACAATGCTGCTAAGGTTTTTAGCCATCCTGATGTTGTTGCTGAAGAGCCTTGGTATGTTTAACTCATTCAATCTGTGATTTAACCTCTTCTTCTGAGATGTTCTTCTTAGCGTTAAATGTTGTCTTTCATGCATTTAGGTATGGAATTGAACAAGAGTACACACTCTTGCAAAAGGATGTCAAGTGGCCTCTTGGCTGGCCTGTTGGTGGTTTTCCTGGTCCCCAGGTAAAATAATCAACTAGACACTAGAATATAAGTGAGGATTTCACTCTTTTTTTTTCTCTTTCAATCCGTATTTGTTTGCCTATAAACATTATAGATGTTTATTATTTAGTTGCTTAGGTGATTCCACTAGCAGATTTTACCTTAGAATCTGTAGGATCATGTCGCTTTATGTTAAATCTACTACATGTTTTGTTCCTTTTAATTTAAACACTGAACTACTTAAGTTTTTGTTCTGATGAATTCAACTCCTATTCCAGGGCCCATATTACTGCTCTGCTGGTGCTGATAAATCTTTCGGCCGTGACATAGTTGATGCTCACTACAAAGCCTGTCTTTATGCTGGCATCCAAATCAGTGGTATCAATGGAGAAGTCATGCCTGGCCAGGTAATTTTACTTGTTATTACAGTTACTTTTATATTTTACTTAAGTTGCTGTATCTTTATAACAATTTGCACAATTTGTGTCTTTCTTTTGTAGTGGGAATTTCAAGTTGGCCCTGCTGTAGGCATCTCATCGGGTGATCAAGTGTGGGCTGCTCGTTACATTCTTGAGGTATTTGAATTTTCATCTCACGGCTTCCTTGTAACAACTTCGCATGGTAGCAATTGACACTATTTTATCAGATCAGAATTTTACATGCTAATCCATGTTGTTGTTTTTTTATCATTTACAGCGGATCACTGAAATTGCAGGAGTGGTTCTCTCTTTCGATCCAAAGCCAATCCAGGTTCACCTTCCCCATAAATAGAGATTTTTCATTCTACATTTTTTTACTGTATTGTGAAGACTACTAAATATAGGCCACCCAAGTAGTTGTTATTTTTTCTGTATTTACAATATATCTTCTCTCAATCAGGGAGATTGGAATGGTGCTGGGGCTCACACAAATTACAGGTAAAGAAAATCAGACTCTTAAACATGTCATGTAAATCTGCAATTCATTCTTCGTTTTTTTTT
This sequence comes from Wurfbainia villosa, assembly GCA_025175895.1. Lineage (NCBI taxonomy): Eukaryota > Viridiplantae > Streptophyta > Magnoliopsida > Zingiberales > Zingiberaceae > Wurfbainia > Wurfbainia villosa. The sequence continues at coordinate 43,799,245 of CM045991.1, read as the reverse complement.
GTCCCCTATCTGTTTCTGCATTTTCAAGTTATCTTATGTTCATTCCAGTACCAAGTCCATGAGGAACGATGGTGGATACGAGGTTATCAAGGGTGCTATCGAGAAGCTTGGTAAGAGGCACAAAGAGCACATTGCTGCCTATGGTGAAGGTAATGAACGCCGTCTCACTGGACGACACGAAACGGCTGATATCAACACCTTCTTATGGGTATGTTAGCTTCATTTATCTCATTACAACATAATGCATTTAGAACCGACCACACTTGCTAAAAAGGAAATATATTCAGACATAAAAAACTGCAAATATTTATAGAAGCAAAACTCAGCTGAAGAGGAGACATTTCAACTGATAACTGTGTGATATTATGATCTTCAGGGTGTTGCCAATCGCGGTGCATCCATCCGAGTGGGTCGTGAGACAGAACAGAATGGCAAAGGTAATCTTCTATTTTTCTGAGTTTACACATTCATCATCGATCGACTAAGAAATCACACTAAATTGTACTGTTTTCATCTCAGGCTACTTTGAGGACCGGAGGCCAGCTTCAAATATGGATCCGTATGTTGTTACCTCCATGATTGCTGAGACTACCATTATCTGGAAACCATAGACAACAGGCAACGCCCTGTTCTCAAACACTTGAACTTAATTTCGCTTGCGGTTCTGTATTTGTCTAGATTTGCCATTTGGTCTGTTGGGAACAGAAATTGCTACCTTATGATTTTTTTACTGCATTTCGAGGAATGCTCAAGGATAAATTTACACAAACTATGAAGAATGCTCGTTTAGCAAATCAGATGATGTCAATTGGTTGTCTTTTTTATGTGTTAGTCGATGTTTCTAAAGTATGTCCTGTTCCATCTCCTCTAGCTGTTACTAAAATGTGGAACCCTCACATTGATAATAATGTTATTACGTTGTCTTGCGGCAAGCCTTGAGTCTGGTTGGTTGTAATGGCTAATAACAACTACAATGAATCTGCCACTTCAAATCAAATTATTTTGACTATTTTAAATTTTCCTCATATATTTTTTGGAGAAACTTTAAAATAAATAGATTGAAATAATTAGTTTTGTAATTGGAATGTTTTAATGCGAACTATTGGAGAACTTCCAACTCCTCGCAGTGCTTGCAAATGCTGTAAATATTTTTGGGCGGATGGCTCTTCGAAACGTTCATTGTCGAGGAGTTTCACACTGTAAATATTTTTGGGCGGATGCTGTAAGATCATCTTTAGTTTACTAATCAAGAACCGAAAAAAGAAAAAAAAAATTAGAGAAATGGAACCAAGAAAAATTATTTTAATTGTTTTAAAAAAAATTGAATAAATATATTATATATGAAAAAAATGTCAAGAAAATAAAATAATTTAGAAAAATTTCTAATTCCCCCCCCTTCTTTTTCTTTTTATTTTTACGATCCAAGGATTTTGCTTTAAAAATATTTCTTTTTAGCTTTTGTTCACTGTCGCATAGGCCTCTCTTTAGCGGACGCATTTTGTATTTTCGTCCGATGGCTGGCTCCAAGCGTCCTCCCTCTTTGGTCCTCCTCGCATCTAACGACCTAGGGGAAGGGGAGAGATGGCGAGGCGGTGGAACGCGGTGGGAAGGCTTCGTCCAGTAGCGATCGATGATGCCGAGGCGATCATCTGACGGCTTCATCTCGCCGGTGGCCACAAGGCAAGTTCTCAAGTTATCGTCCCTTCTCCTGTTGATCCACTAATCTACCATTTAGGCCTCCCGGAGGCAGTTATCTGACCTAAATATATGCCTTAACTTGCTTCCATCTCAAAAAATAGCTGATCTAATGCTTTGCGGTCGTTTTGTATAGTTCCAAAAATTCATGATTCCTCGCCTCAGCATTGGCGGATCGTCCAGTTTGAAAGATTGATATGCACCTATTAGATATCGCTAGCTAGCAATACTGTTATACAGACCGCTGTGAGTTATTATCGAATAGATAAAACCCTACTGTCGTATTGAATCGGAGATTTAAGTTGGAGTTAGCCGACTATGGTTAAAAGGACATGGATATTTGTAATCTATTCCTTTGCGTTTAAACTGGCGATGCATGATTGCACTTCGAATGTTAATGGTTATTCTTGTGTTGTGTACGGTAGTGGTTTGAACTTCTACCAGTACGACTGTTCAAGTTTAGGATGAACAATAATTAGCTTACGATGGAAAGATATCCTGGTATCAGAATAGGATCAGTGCAACATTTGCTTGAACACTATCGATGGTTACTTACAGTGATGATAAAAGAAGTAATGTTCTATTTTACCCAGATATGGAGGCTGCCAAATTGTCGCATAAACTTATCCCAGAATCGAAGGATGAGCCTGCTAAATTAGCTTCCAAGCTTTATGTGGTATTGACCAATCTTGTTAGTGTGCAATTGCAGAAAAACTTTGCTGAAGATGTAGTTTCATATTTCATTTTCTAATTGCGCAGATATGCCAACATATGAAACTAAGTGGAAAGGAGCATTTATTGCCATATGAGGTCATTTCCAGGTGAGTCCAATTGTTTTCCTTTTGTTAATTCATTCCTTGAAAAAAAGGATGTTGCCTTTCAATGAATGGCTTGCTTTCTTGTTTTGGTATTCGTCCTAAATGTTTCTGCACAAACATGAGCTTCAATGTCAGCCATCCAGAATGCAGATGGAAAATGTACCCCCACACTGAGAGCTAAGTTGATGGCTAATCTTAAAGATATTAAGGATGCCTAAAGGCAATTAAGAAACACGCTCAACATTCCTTACACTTGTCAACTTTTGACAACTAAATTCTATAATTTTACAATAAAATTACCATTGATGACGAGCTTATAATAGAGTTATTGTTTCTGATCAGTAGTTAAGCCAGACAAGGTAATTGATAGCTCGCACTTAATTAAGCATTGATCTATTTCAAAGGGCAACTTATTTTTTCTAAGATGTTTACGGTGTACCTATCATGTTGAAATTTGATGTTATATTTTAAACTGCATGTGCTTGAATGCAAGAATAAAAAAATGCAGGATCTAAGTGGCAACTTCCAATGAAATGCACACGCACACACACACCAATTATATATCAAAATCTGAAGACATAATGATGTGTATCACAAATTTTATGCATTAACTTCATGTTGGCTAGTGCATTGTAGGTAAGCTAGTTTAGGGTTAGGTAGAACAAATAATGATGTTGAACCTAATTTAGACTTACAGTTTCTTTCTAAATCAATTTCTTCTCTTCTTCTTGGTTATTGGTCCACTTTACTTTTCTTGTTAACTAGACTTTGTAGTTCTAGTGGGTTCTAAAAGAGAAAAAAACTGCCATTGGTGTGACCGTTGATGACCTACCTTCTAATGTTAAATTTATTGAGGAGCAGACTATAGATCATCATGAGTAACTCAATGGTGCTGAAGTTGAAATCATGGAGAAGGGAGTAAATTTGGGCATTGTCTCGTGATAATTGCAATGCTCTGTCAAAAGAGAGAGATGGCTGTTGAAGTTGGTGAGAATCTTGATCACCTGCCTTCTAATGTCGAACTTATTGAGGAGCAGGATCACCTGGCTTCTAATGTTGAACTTATTGAGGAGCAGATTATGGACCACCATGAGCACCATGATGGCGCTGAAGGTGAAATCAAGGAGAAAGGAATCATGGAGATCTTTGAAGGTCCATCATTTATCTCTTCTCAGGCCGTGGAAATCTCTAGACAATATAGTTAGAAAAGCTAGAGGATTATACTGATTGCTTTATGGAGGCAAACATGGGTTCCAAAATCATTCAAATCTGAGAAATCACTTTGTAATGTAACTGAAAAAGCAGCAGAACCATCTTGTTCAGAGACTGTTGTGATGAACATAGATGAATTAACTTCACGTTCTGCTGGTGTTATAGATGAATCAATAAGCTGCAAAGTTACTCAAATTGGTCTATACTTCCATTGAAATAAATGAAGACACCGTCGTTGGCAATTATAGCGCAGATACAGTACCCCAAATCATACTTTATAGAAAAATATTCCTGATTTGCTATTTGCAGATCCTGGCTATGAAAATCTTTCCAAAGCATTTTGTCAAGAAGATCGAGCTCCTGTTTCTGACAGTTGCAGCAGAGACATACCTAGCCAAGTGAATGACAATCCTAATGGCACTGAGAGTAAAACCATGGAATTGGATGGTATTCCTAATCCGACAGACTAATCATCTGGAACCTCATGATATCATTGATAATTCTTTAGCTTCAAATTTGGATGTTCAGTATGTCAAGCAACAAACCACGTTAGACTTCAAATGATCCTTCATGACCCAGCAATCTTATTGAGCAAAATGCTGATAATACTGCTGAATCAGAAACCCAATCAGAAAAGATGGTTGATGAAGTGAAAGTTCCTGAATCCAGTCAAAGCGTTATCAGCAGGTGCAATGATGAGCCACTCCATGCTGAACCAAAAACAGGTTTTCCCGATGCTTCTTCTGGAACTGAACAGAAAGGGGTTGTACCTGGTACTGTGCAATCTTCCGAACAAACAACACTGAAAAATAGAGTCAGATTCTAAAATGCTGAAAGATGTTACAGAAGCCCTGAATTTTAATCAGAATGCTACTGTCACGTGCATTGGTGAGTTCACCACTGACTCTCTTATTGGTGCCAATCAAAAAGAATTTTCAGTGGGTAATATGCAAGCTCTTGAGCCATATGGTATTACTGAAGAAACAGAAAGAGATTGTAAAGTGATGGATGCCAAAATGAAAGGTCCTGATTCGTCGATTCATGATCTTAATGGTTTGTGCCACAATAAGAATATCTTTGATGGGCATGTTGACGCTGAACTGACAACAAACTTGCATATTATTGTGCAACTTGCATCTTATTTGTAAGATCGGTTCTGAAAAAGAAGTGAATTTGCCTCAAGTTAATGGCAATCCGTAGCTTCCTTCTGTCCGATCCTGACATTTCTGTTCCTGAATTTGCTGAGAATGTCACTGGTAAGCCAGTGGCCGAAGTTGGGAAGGGAATTACTGAAGAAGCACCAGCAATGGAATTGGCTTCCGGCGGAGTGAAATGCGAGGCCAATAACACAAAATCTTCAAATCACATGCGAAAGTGCTCACAACTTGGATCGACGTTGCTCTGATGAATTAATGGAAGCAAAAACAGCTTCAATTGAAACCTCCATCCGTAACTTATACCTCCAAATTTATATAATAAATTGATAAATCTGTGCTCTGGGCCTGCCTTTTTCCTGTTGGTGAAACAGATGGAGCAGCCAATACAGATTGCATTCAATCTACCTGTGATATCCTGGACAACTTACAGCCACCTTCAGAAGCAAACTATATCGAACACTGTAACTGAAGCAAGCGAAGTTGTGGGTTAAGCGCCACCATCAATCTCGGGGTCCAAAATTCAAATGCTGAAAGCGAAAAGATGAGCCTGCTGGTAAGGTAGATCTCCTAGAATCATCATCACCCCGAACAAACGAGGACCAAGTGATTAGCATGGAGGATAGAATTGTTCGGAGATTATAAATTTTTTTTGAGATATCTATCCTTCCGCTGTGTTAATTTTTAGTTGGGCAAAAATATCTTTCGTGATTTACTTTCTTTTATATAGTTGTGGAATTGACGATGAAAAATATTTGAAGTGAGCACATCATCTTTTATCTCAAGATCGAATATGATTCATAAAAAAGTATGCAATCGGTTATTCAATATATATTTTTTTTCATAAGATATAAAATTTTGTTAGGAACCAATCCGGCATGATCCTTTTTTTTGTATATATGTAAATTCGTGTGTAAAAAATAGATAGGAGAGTCGAAGCTGACTATACCGATCCAGACTGCTGGGCGGCTGGCCCACCATATAACCAACGACGGCCCAATATGGCAACTAGATCGAAATTTTAGTGGGCTAACCGGCAGCCCAACAAAGCAATCAAATGGGCCAACAATAAATTAGTCGCGATCCAACAAACAAAATTAGTGGGCCGATAGAGGCCCAACAAAACAATTTAATGGGCCAACGGCGGCCCAATAAAACAATTTAGTGAGCCACCGGCGGCCCAACAAAACAATTTAATGGGCCAATCGCGGCCCAACAAACAATTTAATGGGCCACGCGCCGGCCCAACAAAAAACAATTTAATGGGCCAACGGCGCCCCCAACAAAAACAATTTAATGGGCCAACGGCGGCCTCTATCGGGCGTTGGTGGGCCAACCCTTTCGGCAAATAGCAGTAGTGGGCCAGAGACGATTATAGGTCGTCAATCCTGGCCCAATATTTAAAAAGGCTGTTATAGAGGCCCATATAGTTTCCGTGCCTTGAACCACGTTGACTAAGGAAGCGTTTTTAACCAAGTTGGTTGAAATGGGCGTGCCATTCCGGACCAAGCTAACCTTACATCGCCAACAGTAGTTTCTCTTTCGACGACCTATTTAAGTGGTGCCACTCCAAGTTAACCTTCAAAAGGCCCTCGTTTCCGTTTGTTAACGTGGCTGAGACTCAAGGCCATTGTGGACTTCGGCTTCTATTTCAACACGGGCCAACTTTAGCCCATTAAAGTCATTTTGGGCTCGTTTCAAATAAATCAGACATGTTCGGGATTTTTTCAGAAAAAAAAGAAGAAAAAATAGGACAAAAATTACAATGCCCTGTCATGTGACAGAGGTACACACATTAGAATATGATAAGTTCCTCCTACAAATGGAGGAGGATGTCATCAAGATGCTGCAGATGAAAAAATTTAGCCGATGGATATCATGCCTCCTTCCCCTTCGACGTTGGCTATTGCCTCTTACTGGATGCTTCACACCCCTTAAAATCAGCTGCACAGATTTTTCTTTATAAAAAAAACAGATTATTAGCAAACAAGGAAAAATAATGATAATAATAAGATATAAATCTGAACATTTTAAAAAGTTATTTAAACTTTTAAAACGCTCCGCGCCAATCCTAACTTTTTAAAGTTTTATAGTCACATGGCATTTTATTAATTTTATTAGGTTACATCTTTTTAAAGTTTGTCAACGCAGTGCATATATGGGTATATTTTTAAACCTTTTAAAAATTTTAAATCTATTTTTTGTTTTTTAAAGTGTATATAAATATACCTTCTGCTACAATTTCATCTGACCTCAGTTTTATTATGTCAATAAAATTGACAGGTGAATGTCAACTTAGGGCTATCACCTTTTGAATAACAGTTCGACTTTAGAATAACATTTGACTCCAAATCTCATAGTTCAAATGAGTAAAAAAACAATCTAGATTCGAAAAACTTTCGACAAAAAATTGAGGGATCCAATTTATATAACAACTTAGTTGCTTAAACGCTAAGTAAAAATTATTTTATTGTTTGAAAGCTCAGACAAAGAGACGGACCACGTATTTCATATACCTTCATAAACGTCTAGACAGGCCATCGACGAACCCTCTCCTTTGCATTTGCGACTTGGGTCCTGATTTACCTTCTCCACCGGTAGGGACAGTCGGAGGAGGCCGCTAATGTGGCGGTTCCACATTCTTCATAAACGTCTAGACAAATAAATGAAAACATCACAATTTACCAAACAGTGCTCCTGAAATTTGGAATTGCCCAAAAAACGTCTCATACTTTCATATTTACCAAATAGCGCACTTAATTTCCTTTTTACCCTTCAGAAATAACGCACTTAATTTCCGAACGTGGTACTGAAAATTCAAATCCCAGTACCACAGTGATGGTGCAATCCCAACATTTGGAATTGCAAATTTCAGCATCACGTTCGAAAATTAAATGCGCTATTTCTGAAGGATAAAAAGGGAATTAAGTGCGTTGTGTGATAAATATGAAAATATGGAACGTTTTTTTGGACAATTCTAAATTTCAGGAGCGCTGTTTGATAAATTGCCGATGAAACATACATGACAATAGGTTATTGCAATTTTCAAACTCAAGACCTTAGCAGTAGCTTCCAAAACTTTCTAGTAAGCTAATAATACAGACAATGAAACAAATAGTGCATAAAATAAACTAAATTAAAGCAATAAATTGAAGATTAAACTAACATTGATGCATCCACAACTAAAGAAAATAAATTTAAAAATATTTAAATATTGGTGTCTGTAATAAATTTAATTGTGATTTTCCCCCTAAATGTTTCTATTCAAAATGTTTATTTTTGTATTTGCTATTAATTACCTTTTCTAATTTATCAATTTCATTCCATTTCCTGGTTGGATGGACAGTTAAGATGAGCATAGAAAAGCACAAATGCTTTAACCATTTTTTTTTTCTAATTAAGAATAAATCACCATCACCAAAATGTGTTTCTCCAAACTATTTGGGATCGGGAACAAATGAAAAACAAAAAAAAAATCATAAAAATTAACGCGAAGTTTTCTATAGAAACAAGTCCCCAATCACATGATCCTTAATTATTCTACGAATGGTTCGCGATTGCTACAGCATTATTAATCAAATATCAGTAGCAGAGAGAGATCCTACAGTTCTGATTAAGTACGAATGACCCAAAAAAAAAACAGGGACCGGAATTGTTTCTATAGATACGAATCCCGAATCACATGTTCCTTATATATTCTAAGAATGTCTGCGATTGCGGCAGCATTATTAAACAAATATCAATATCAGAGAAAGGTCCAAGAGTCATAATCAAGACTAAATGAGAGAGAGACTTGTTTCTACAGAAACAAATCCCGATTCACATGTTCCTTATTCTACGAACGTTTGCAATTGCTACAACATTATTAATCAAATATCAATAGCAGAGAAGATCTCTAAAGTTCACAATGCAATATTTAAAGTTTAATGTCCCTAAATCCATCAAACATAAAAAGGTGAAAGATCTAACAAAAAAAAAAAAAGAAGAAATGTACCACAGTAAATTTATGGAGGGAAAATGCCAGTCGGTGAGAATCATAAGAGTAGAAAATAGTTTAATCAAGACGAAAACACTCTTCAGTAAGAAATCATAGGAAACAGAGTAGACAATGGCTAAATCGAGAAGAAAACTTCCTCCCTTAACAATCTTCGCCTTCTCACCGGATCAGCGAGAAATCACACAAAAATAAGGGGGAAAATCGCTTATAAGAAGATTGCCGTACCTACCAATTTCTTCGTCCCCTTTAACTCCCTGTCGCGGTCGTTCCCCGGCTCTCCTCGTCGTTCTCTGGTCGTCGCCGACGGAAGCGATGGCCGCAAAGAAAATTGGGGATCTGGGAGGACGGAGGGACGGGTGGGGCTTTAAACGGCACGGGCTTTACATGCGCTGATTCCGCGCATTTTAAAATAGAAAGGGAAAAAGTCCTTAAACGTCCGTATTTTTACTAAAAAACCAGATCCGGGACTTTGCACTTTATAAAGAAAACTAAAAGGCCGTTTAGCAAATTTTAAAATCACAAAGGGCGTTCTTTTAAAAATGATTCATTTTTTTTTATTTATCCGCTTAATTAAAAAAGAAAAAAGAAAATTATGGGATTGAAAATTTCGATAAATAGAAATTATGTCGTAATAGTCGTCACTGAACAAATTACTGATGGCAAAATCGACAGCAGCTTACGATCGATCAAAGTTATCAGCGTGACAAAGATGTCTTTTTGCCTCAGAAAAGACTGGACTGATGAAATCGACATTTTGTTGAGCTTTCACCCTGTACCAAAGTAGCTTGTTCTGTCGTTATATCGCTTCATCTTCAGAAATAGCAGAAATTTTCTTTAAACAACAGAAGAACTCCTTTTGTGTTCGACTGGCTTCTAGTTCTCGGACAAAGAATTGATCAGTCAGTCACAGGGGACAGTGAGGAAGTAGTTAGACATGGCTTTCCTGAACCTTCTCTTGTACTGCAGCGGCGATATTACAGTGGGAGCTGAAGTTTAGAATGCCTGATGATTTTATCAGTGTCTCTAGTTGCTTGTCCCAGGTATATATTGCCGCAGGGAATCTATGATTCCGATAACGAGCTCATTTTGTGCCTCAACGAGCAATGAGTAGTCCATGACACCAATCGACTGCAGAGATAAAGGCAAAACAGCTCAATTATAAATCAAAGGATCCCAAATCATGTGTCATGGACCAAAAAGGCAGAAAAGCTTTAATATGAACATCAAGAGGGTTGTCAAGAGATTTGACAGCGGCATAAATGAATAGATATTGAATGCATACGCATACATAAAAGGAGGAGATGAAACCAACTCATAATCCAGAAAAGACATGTAACGATCAAACGGTGCAAAGGTATGTGTTAGTACCATCGAGAGAAAAAGCAATGCAAATTAAGAATCGATATCAAACATCAGATGCTTTGAATGATTTCAAGGGAAATGAGGAAAATCATCACACTGCGAATCAATTGAGAAACACCATTCGAATCTTAAGTTTGTATCCAACTCTGAAAAAGTATCAAATGATTTGTAAATGTTCTTCTAATTTTTTTATATATGCTTTATATATAATAGAAAGAAATCAGATATTTGATGTCCACAAGCAAGTGCATTCAACATGCAGAAATTTATGCGCTTTACACTACAAAAAAAACAAAAATTTGGGACGAATTTAGCGACGAATTTTTAAAAAAAATTCGTTGCAAAAAAAATTTGCGACGAATTTAGCGGCAAAAATTTTTTTGTTGGGAATAAAGCGTCGCAAATATTAGCGACAAAAATAGCGACGAATTTTTGCGACGAATTTTAGCGACGAAAATTAGGGACGAATTTTAAAATTCGTCCCTAATTTTGTTGCAAAAGTTACCCCGATTTTCCAAATTGTAATTGTCGTTAGAATTTTAACGATTACAAATTGTCGCAAATTTATTTACAATTTGTAATTCGTTCAAAATTTGTGACAATTAATTTTCGTCGAAATTTTCGCAACGAAAAAGGAATCGTTGGTAAATTTGCGATCGATACAAATTCGGCAAAACAATTTTTGCATTTAATAAATTTTTCGTTGGTAGTTTTCGCGACGAAAAAAGGAATTCGTTGGTAAATTTGCGATGTTTCCAAATTTGTCGCAAAATTCGTCGCAAAATTTTTACGACGAATTCGTTTTCCGTTGCAAATATTTGCGACGAAATAAATTTCGTTGCAAAATTCGTCGCAAATTTCGTTGCAAAATTTGTCGCAGATTGGATTCGTTGCTAAATTCGTCGCAAATTTGCGACGAAATTTAAATTCGTCGCAAAGTTCGTCGCAGATTTATCGAGATTTAGCAACGAATTGGGATATTTGTCGCAAAAGAAAAAAAAATTTGACAGCTTTATTCCGTTTCGATATTCTATCGTATATACAAATTATCACACATACACAACAAAACACAATAAATTCAATACAAACAAAACACACATACATTCAATACAAACAAAACACACATACATTCAATACAACAAAATAATAAGCAACATTCCAACAAAAGATATCCAAATAAAAAGTTATATCTTACAAAAATTCAAACATCAACATAGTTATGATATCTAAATAACAATGTCCACAAAAGATCTCAACACATGGGGAAAAAAAAATAAGCAATCATACATACATTCTTTCTAATACATTAAAAACTATATACTAACACGAAAATAAATATGCAAAGACTTACAATGATGTGCAATTTCAACCGCCATATGATTGACTTCATAGATCATTCCTTAAAGGAAAATAAAAAGTACTAATAAAAATGTAAAAACGAAGGAGTAACAAACTAAATAAACTAACCAATTTTAAAGGTATTAATTAAAAACATGCATACAATATCATCATCGTCGCCACCATCATCGTCTTGACTCGGAGGAATATGACTTGTACCAGAAGTAAATTGTTGAAATCGCGATAAGAAAGGCTTTGTCGTCGTGATCTCTATCATTTGATCCTTTCTGTTGTATTGTTAAAATTTCGATCTCTTTCATGTATTATGCCCTTCAAATTGCTAACCTCCTCGCCAAGTTGTGTATCCGTGCCGCCATCACCGGTGGAGTAGAAGAAATAGATCTACGAGGAGCATTATGCACCGCTCGAGAACTCATACCTAGTATCCTTCCCCTTTCGATCCTCCACTCGCCTCAAGCCATAAATCCATATTATTACTAACAGATGCCTCGCATCCTCAAGATCACCTATCTCTCAAATTCTCCGAGATGAGGATAATCGATCATATCTCTCCTACAAAAATTAAAAATTAAATCAGAGCATTTACATAACTAATGTAATTAAAGTTATAAAGTAAGTTTAAAGATTATTTCAAACCTTAATTGCTCGAGCTCTATCTCCACTCCAAGTCTTATCTTTTTTTTGGAAAGTGCGAACGAAAGTATCTATAAATTCCGGCTCCTTTCCCAATTCCTTAGACTAAATATAAGAATGTTAGAAATAAAATAATAATCTGAAATATATTTAAAACTAATTGTAGAATTTAAAATTACCAATCTACGTGAATGCTCCTCGATATTTATAGATCCTCGATATATGTTGCGATAAGTCTCTAATTACAGCTTGATTTAATTTATTCTGTTGACTTCTTTTTTGCTCTCCCGACACAATAATTGGAGATTTTACTCCAATTTTTTTCCGACGTGACACAAAGTGGTTTTTCCAGATTTCGCATGACTCAATACATGCCTGATATGATCGCACATTTTTTTAAAATTCTTTTAACTTCCAAGTCTTGACTAGTGGTCCCAAATAAATCTCACGAGATGGAAATAAAACAATTGATTATATAATCACTTATTTAATATATAAAATGAATCAATTATACCAAACTCGCACCACCATAATTCTTTTGTGAGGTCTGCGTGCTCGAGTATGACAAAGAATCTCCTCTCCAATAGTTATTCACGATTTTGTTGATCTCGCGAATAACAGGTACAGAATTTTCAAACCTACGATCAAGTGAAAAAAATTTGAATAAATAATTAAGATATTTTAAAAATTATAATACTTATATTACTTACGAATCTCCCATAGGAAATATATATGGTCGACTTTCGATGTTCTCAGTGGAGGAGTGTCCAAGTGCAGTGAATCGTAATGGGAAGGTCGTCTTGGGAATGAGATGGTCGCGGGATCATGTGAAGGTCCAGAAGATCAGAGGGCAAGTAGGTATAGTCGGGCGCGGTGGATCACTCACGCTAGTACTCTGTCGCCTCTCGCCCACCACGTCGAAACTATCAAACATAAACATAATTAGATTAAAGAAAATTTAACTTTTATGCTTAATGAAGAACATGAAAAACTTACAATATGCATAATGAAGATATGAGATACTGCAGGCGCGCTAAGCTACGATGATTTCACCATTGATAACCTATACGAACAAATTATACAAAACATACAGAGACAAAAGATATAAATTTAACAATGAGACATTATATAAACAAATAATTGAGCTAAGAAAATTTGAAAAATTATATTTTAAAACTAAAATTATATATATAAAAACTTACCCTAGATGTCAAATTTCAAAGTCCTCATTATCATCTTCCTCATCCTCATCAAGATCCTCATCCTCATCCTCCTCCTCCTCTTCTTCCTCCTCGTCCCTCTCCTCCTCGTCCCCTCCTCCTCTTCATCATTATCATCAATTTCTGCATCCACGTTTATCACTATTCCATTGGGATCTCGTGAACGCTGGAATTATATATTCCTGCATGAAACATATTTGTAACTTTGTCTTGTTGATATGCAATGTCTTGCCAGCTCTTCAATTTTTTTCCGTACTTTTGTTTTACAAACACCCACCATTCATTTTTTGTCACGCCAAACTAGGATATGGAGCATAGAAAACTTGAATCGCTTGTTGTGCCAAAATAAATGGTTCATATCTCTTATAAAATCTTTTATGATTTACTTCAACCAAATTATACTGTGGATGCACCTTCATCCCCCTGACGGGGTCAAACCAGCGACACATAAATAAGATAACTCGCATTTCGACTGTGATAATCAATCTCTATAATTTTATCCAAAGAAACCATAAAATTCATCGCTTGCCCCTCCATCATTGGAAGATCGAACACATACTCCACTATTCATTGTACTCTTTTCATTTCCATATTCTTGAGTGTGGAAATTATATCCGTTATGAAATATCTTTGCGCCAAGTGCGTACCATTGATTTTGGACCCATGATAGATGGATTAGCAATTTCTTTAACGTGAGTTTGATTATCATAAACCTATACTCAAATGAAAATGATATTTATTTAAAAGTTAAGATATGTCTAAACAAAAATGAGGTAATTAAAATCGCTTACATATGATTTGAACCAAGGTGCAAATTCTCGATCGCAGTGATCAAAGTCACGCGTGTCGGGATTTCGTGAGTATAAGTTTTGGAAAATCCTATAATAAAAATTGTATTATAACATAAACAAATTAACACTTGAAGAAATAGGAAATATATACTAACTCGAAATATGGCGATATACTTCCGACAATTAAGTAAAACATATGTCCGGGCCGCCATTCTTGATCGATTAAGATCGTTTACTACTGGCCCACGTCGACCAAGATAATTAAAAATTGAGAAAGAATTTAAATTGGGATCGATGTAACCTTCATCATTCCTTCCGATTTCGCCTTTTTGGTCCGAACGTGAGGCTCAAAATAATATGATGCAAAAGTTGTTACTTCCTCCACAATATACGATTCACAAGAGGCTTCAACATGTGCCTTATTTTTCACTTTTTCTTCAAATGATATAAGAATCATTGTAATATAACAAATTGTATTAGAAATAAATATATAAAAAAATAAACATTTTTATGCAATAATAACGAAATATAGAATATGTGAATTATACCTTTCAAAAGGATACATCCATCGATAATGAATCGTCCTCCAACTTTGGCCTCTATAAGCAAGTGAACCAAAAGATATTCCATCAATAAAAAACGCAGCGGAAAAATCCTTTCTAAATTGCACAAAATAATTGGAATGTCTCTCTCTAACTTCTCCATGTGTGAATATCCCAAAACCTGCTGAGTATATATCATGAAGAAAAATACTTAACTCTGTAATGGCACCCCGCATAAAATTCTAAGAGTTCTTTAAAGGCAATAGGAATAAGTCTTTCCATGAATATATGGCAATCATGACTTTTCAAACCCATCAATTTGCATTCCTTCATATCGACACATCTCCCAAGATTAGAAACATAGCCATCAGGAAATCTCAATGACTTCAACCATTCACAAACAACACGCTCTGTTCCTTTATTCAATGTATAAACCGCTTTGGTTTTGGTCCTCTACTATTTTCATCAACATCAAGGTCGGGTCGCTTGCAAATGAGTCGCATATCTTTTCTTGCATTCAGATTATCTTTTGTTTTTCCGGTGATATCCATCACTGTATTTATCAGATTATCAAAAACATTCTTCTCAATATGCATAACATCGAGATTATGATGAATCAAATTAGTAAACCAATACGGTAACTCCCAAAATATACTTCGCTTCGTCCATTTATGGTTGCTTCCATATTCATAAGTTGTATCATATGGCTCTTCAATAACAGATGGAAAGTGAAGAACTCAGACTAAATATCTTGACCACCAATCTCAATGGCGGAGGTGTTCTTTCAATTCGATTCCTAGTGAATTCATCTTTATTCCTTCCAAATTATGATTTAGTGGTAAAATTGTCCATGATAATCAAAATAACTCGCTTCTTACCATGCTTCAATCTAATCGACTTTTGATCTCTCCATACATATCGGGCATCCTAAGATCCTCGCAGACTCAAACTCCGATAGCATACCATGTTTAAAGTCATTTATGGTCCAAAGAAGAGCAAATTCATCACAAACATCCGATTAGTATGAACGTCATGTAGGAAAACCTTCATCCCATAGTTGTTTTAGCTCAATCAATGGTTGCATATAAACATCTATTAACTTCTTCGGATTTTTTGGGCCAGGCACAACCAATGTTAAAAACATATACGGTGTTTTCATGCACATCCCAGGCGGGAGATTATACGGAGTTAATATAACTGGCCAACAAGAATAATGTCTTCCTGATTTACCAAATGGAGCAAATCCGTCAGCACAGAGACCTAACCTAATATTTCGAGTCTCCTTCGCAAAATCAGGATATGTTCTATCAAAATTTTTCCACGCCTCTGCATCTGATGGATGACACATTAGTCCTCTTCGTTGATGATTTGCATGCCAAGTCATGTGTTCAACAGTTGTCTTTGATGCATAAAGCCTTTGTAACCTAGGAGTTAAAGGCAAATAAAACAACTGACTATATGATTTACGTCGTTGCTGCCTCCTACTAGTGCTCTTGTACCTATCTTGATTACAGAATTTACAAACATCCACATCTGCATCATCTCCCTAATATAACATACAACCATCTCTGCACACATCAATTCTTTCCACTGGGAGACCTAATTCGTTCATCAATTTTTTCATACTGTACAAATCATTGGGTAGTATATTATCACGCGGCAATGCCTCTTCAAAAGCTTGAACAAAATTATTAAAATACTCTTCAGACACATTGTGCTCTGCCTTGACATTCAACATTCTTGTGGTGAAGCGATAGTTTAGTGTAGTCTCACAACCAAATAAAGGTGCATCTGCGACTCAACACCTCCAAATTCGAGATATGCTTCATTATTCATATTCGACCGATATCCGCACTGCACCTCTTCCAAGGGTGATGCATTAGTAAACATTTGCTTAACTGTTGGAGGACAACTTCAAGTTGCACCTTGTGATTGGGAATCAAATTCGGGCCCGCTACATCATATATCATCCTCCGATATGGATTTAATGATTATAATCACTTGATCCCTAGAGACTTGTGTGTTCTGCCTATCATAAACTTCATCGATATAAATGGTTCACCATGACATGTCCAATATAGTAATTTACGAATCCAAATCTACAAAGATGCTCAAACTTTGCTAGACGGTAAAATCTACCATTCGACACTTTTGCACAGACACCTTATCTGATTACCATCCATAAACTCAATATTACTAGCTGCGAAATTTAAAAACTCTTGCAACCCACTCATAAATTCATCAGTTAAACCCCGACGTTCAGGTAAATTCCTATTATACATCCAACTCCTTTTACGCTGCATTTTGTCTGTTTTCAATCAATTATATTAATATCAACTCCTAGAAATTACAATAATACGAATATACTTAGTTCACATATGAATTCACTATGTTTAACTATCTTTAAAATGTAGACGAAGAAAGACTAGCATAGAGAAAAAGAAATTCACTATAAAAAACAGAGGATTTTTATTACTTTAAGATAAACATTAAAGAATTACTTTATGTTATAGACCTCAATCTAAACAAACTACAAAATTAATAAATTCTTAATAAATCAATAAAAACTCGTACTGTATTCTCTTTTAGATTAAAACATACAAAATCTACTTAACACCCTAAATTAAAATAATTATCATCTTAAAATATCATTTAGTCACTTCCCAAATTATGATATATGATTCAAATGAAATGAAAACATTGATTTTCTTTCCAATCACAATTAAATACATATAATAATTTACTGATGCAAAGATGCCTTGATAAATATAAGTCTCAATCTTGGTGTTTAAGAGAATACTAATGACATTTGTACGGGTCTCAACATAAGCTTAGGCAGATGCATTTGCGAAACTTAACATTAAAAAGTTTACTCATAAATCTAAGGCACCTTTCAGTCAAGTTCTCCATACATTTTTTCTGCCTGACAATGGATACTAGTTATTTCTTTTTGTATTCAAAGCTTGAGCGAAGTTACTCTTCCTTAAGTTTCACCTTCTATAGTTCAATACTTGTGCATATGCTTTACTCTAAAATTGGCTTACATGTTCTATCTCTAATTTTTGTACTTATGTCCATATTAGACCGATGTTTAATTTTGGGATGCAACTTGCATCTGTCCACACTTATGAATGTGCATGAAAAAAATCTAGAAAATAACAGATTTAGATATCTTGAATTAATAGCTATTATGAAGAAGATTGCGTAGGGCTTCTAAAATATTGTGTGATAATTATGAACCCTTTAGGCTAAAAGAGAAATAAACTATATGGATCAAATTGTTTCATGGTGCATGGAAAAATAATAATAATATAGCAAATATAAGATAATAAGATGGATGTGAGGTGATTAGAGAAACAAAACCAAAGTGCTACTACACCATGAGCAATCATAAGTAGCCGTAATGATGACAAAATGAGAGAAAATAGATCGATCCATATCTCAGATTTGAGTTGAAACGATTAGAGTCAAATCTTTAAGAAGTAAAGGAAAATCTGCTTCCTATAATTAAAATTGGAAATTTCATTTTTCCCTTTCTCTAACGTGTTCCTTGATCTCCAATATCACTTTATTTTCAGCTCACGAGTAGCATGACCTTCTTGACACCAAGATTTACTCGAACTAGTAAACTATCGATGGAATTGTTACAGAGTAAAAATGTTTCTAGGGCATTCAATTTAAAAAAAATGTAAATTTTCAAGATCTTATGTAAAGCATACATGTAGAGGAGTTAAGTAACTCGATGTAAGGCAATCAAGCAAACCAGGTCTTGTATGGGTAACCCAAGCAGAACAAAGAGCATTAAAGCTTCAAATAAAATTCAGATAAAAGTAACACTGTTTAATAAAAAAAAAATTTCTAATACCACTTTAATCGGTGGTCGCCATAGCCGGCTGCACGGAACCCGAACCTGACAATTACAGACGCACGGCGCCGGCGCGTGTGGTCGCGGCGTACACGGTCTCTGACAATGGCGGGTGGATCGCGCCGACGGATCGCGGCCGGATGGGCGGGCATGGCGGCGGCGGCGGCTCGGCTACCGGCGGCCTGGGCAGACGGCGGCTCGCGATCACTGGGGGCACGCGGCGACGAGGGTCATGGCGGCGGCCTCGCGGCGCCGGCGGCTCATGAGGAGGCGGCTCGGCGCGACCACACGGACGGCTACCGCTCGCATGGCGGGGCACGCGGCGATCGAGGGATAGCGGCCGGACGGGCATCGGCCGGCGGCTCGCACGGACGGCGGCTGCGGGCTGACGGCTGCTCGTGGACGAGACCGGCTCTGGCGCGGACGCTGAAAGGGCGGCGGCGGAGGCTCTCATGCGGGAGGACTTGTGGGATTAGGGCATCGGGCGGAAAAAAAGGATAACTTTGCAACGAATCTTTGGATTCGTTGCAAATTTGCAACGAATCCAAAGATTCGTTGCAAATATTTAAAAAAAAAAAATTAAAACATTTCGAAAACGTTAACAAATTTTTTTATTTTTTTTTTAAAAATTATTTGCAACGAATTTGAGGATTCGTTGCAATTTTGCAACGAATTTGAGGATTCGTTGCAAATTTGCAACGAATCATAGATTCGTTGCAAATATTTTTTTAAAAAAAAAATTAAAACATTCGAAAACGTTAATTGATTTTTTAATATATTTTTTTATAAATTTAAAAGTTTGCAACGAATCTGTGATTCGTTGTAAATTTGCAACGAATCCATAAATTCGTTGCAAAATATTTGCAACGAATCACAGATTCGTTGCAAATTTGCAACGATTTTCTGGATTCGTTGCAAATATTTTTTAAAAAAAAAATTAAAAAAATTCGAAAACGTTAACTGATTTTTTTAATTTTTTTTTAAAAAAATTTGCAACGAATCCAGAAATTCGTTGCAAATTTGCAATGAATTTGAGGATTCGTTGCAAAATATTTGCAACAAATCCGAATTAAATTTGCAAATTTGCAATCAATCAGATTCGCTGCAAATATTTTTAAAAAAAATTAAAACATTTGAAAACGTTAATTGATTTTTATTATATTTTTTTATAAATTTAAAGTTTGCAACGAAACGGTGATTCGTTGCAAATTTGCAACGAATTTCTGGATTCGTTGCAAAATATTTGCAACGAATCACAGATTCGTTGCAAAATATTTGCAACGAATTTCTGGATTCGTTGTAAATATTTTTTTAAAAAAAAATTAAAAAAATTTGAAAACGTTAACTGATTTTTTTATTTTTTTTAAAAAAATTAAAACATTTGAAAACGTTAATTGATTTTTTAATATATTTTTTTTTAAATTTAAAAGTTTGCAATGAATCTGTGATTCGTTGCAAATTTCGACGGATTCGTTGAATTTTTTTTTTTTATAATATAATAAAAATCTGCGACGAATTATGTATTCGTCGCTAAATTAGCGACGAAACATAAATTCGTCGCAGAATTTTGCAACGAAGTTATTTTTTCGTCGCAGAATTTGTAACGAAAACAAATTCGTTGCAAAAAACTGCGACGAAAAAAAATTTTCGTCCCCAATCTGCGACGAATTTTGCAACGAAATTTAAATGTTGAAAATTTTATAATTTTTACAACAAATTATTTTTCGTCGGAAATTTCGTTACAAATCTGCGACGAAATATTAAAGTCGTCGCAAAATTTGTTGCAGATTTGCAACGAATTATTTTCGTTGCCAAAGTTCGTCGCCAAAAAACAGTTTTTTTGTAGTGTTAGGATCAAAATGGAGAAGATAAAGATTTCTTACTGCAAGAAAATAAGTATCATTCCAGATGGCCCGTTCCATCTCTCTCTTTGCTTTGCCTCCCAGAAATATGGGCTTTGTCTCTAATAAGTTTGTGTCCAGCAGAACTGTATCGTCAGTCGATGTATCAGGGTTGTGATGGCAGCGCAGAGAGCTTTTGAGATCATACACTCTCGAGGTGTTCCTCTTGAAAAAGAAATTTTCCATAACCAATAGATCCATCTTGACTTCCCTCATGCCATTTGAATGCTTGATACCCACCTTACATATTACACTGGTCAGTTCATCATCATAAACTGCAATTATGGTGCCATCAATGACTGTTTGAGGCAGAAAGAACCGTGCACCTTCTGTCAGCTTTTCCAAAATAGGCAATAGATGTAAAGGGGTGTGATTGAGAAGATCATTTAATCTACAAGATGCATTTGGGGAATTAAAAGAGAAGGATCTGTGCATGCTTCTAACCGGATCCTCTACCATGCTTGTAAAATTACCAACTGGATCGAATTATTTCATTAGAGCTAAATGCAGGAAGCCTGGAAGGAAATCGACGTGTGAATGCTTACAGAATTGATCGGGAAGCAGAAGCAAATGAATAAGCCCTTGATGGAGTCATTAAGCTCCAGTTACATGAATTTTCCATCCAAAGTCGAGATGCACCAGGTTCCAAAACATCATTTAGTTGATCCACCAATAATTGGTCAGAATCATTAAATTGCAATTCAATCTTATCTGATAGATCAGACATAAGTGGCAATGAATTCTCCAATACTTAAATTCTACTGTCATAACCCATCGACCGACCCATCATCTCCTCCACTGAACTGACTGGAGATAGAGCCGACATAACCCTCAGCTGGTTCAGATATGTCCTTGTTACACCAAAACTGCAAGCTGAGCTCCTCATTCTGACTCGCGAACTTAGATCCTGGAGAAGTTTCTGAAAAGAGTAAGTACGTTGTAGGAACTTCGCCAAGTATATTATGTGATGTTTCATCCACCGAAGATACTTCCACTCTCCATTGTCTAAGAATTAAGATTGGTCTCAGATGGAAACTTCATAACCTTTTGATCAAGTCCAAAATACAATTTTTCTTTGGCAAATAAGTCCAATAAACAGAGTCGATGATCCCGCACGTAAAAATCAAGACAGACTGAATGTTTCAACCAATTAAGTTCCATAATGTCAACTGTTACCTGGGATGGTTGAATTTTTTCAGATACAACTGCTTCAAGAAGGATCTGTAACCACATATAAGAGAAATATGTCAAATTGTAAAGGCTCACAAGTCACAGCATATCAAAAAGAGCAAATAAAAAACTTAACGGACAGTTGTATTTGTACATACAAAGTACCCATGTCTTCCCATTTTAAACAAATCTTTCAGGTACATAATTTGCCTGTGAATGTAAGACTTCAATAGTACATCTTCAGATATTTTGTCATGCAAGAGATTAATACTGTCAAATACCTACAGAAGCAAATCACAATCCATTACTAAAGCATAAATATTTTGGTGCCCAAAGTGTTGCCTGATATACAATGGCCAACCGCCTACCTTAGCTGCATCATGTCGTAGCCATTCTGGGCAAGTGAAATCCAGAAGTGCAGATGGCAAGCAAACAGAGAATATATCTACAGGAGCACAGCAAAAGGAGGCAACCATGTTTCCGCACCTGCCACATAAAAAGAGTAGAAATTTTGATTGCAGTTTGAATTAAAAGTTTGATTGAACTTCTCATACAGATTGTACCCATAAAAACGAAGGTTGTCTCTTCAGAGAGAGAGAGAGAGTCCTCTCTCATCGATCTTATAGTGAAGAAAAAGAGTAAATCGACTTTTGACCTTATCGACATTTGATATTGTAAAGAATTGGAATCCTATCAGAAAAATTGACCCATATTTGTATGCACTCATTTGATTTTATCTGTGAAAACTATCCATGCATTTCTATCGACAGTAAGAAAGTGGAGAAACAAAGTTTCTGAATGATAAATGAAAAGGCCCTGTCTTTTTCTTCTGTTTCACCTACTGATAAGTGATATCAAACTTTCGGCGCAATTATTTTGTCAGAGAAATCCGAAATGCTACCTAATTCAATCGGACTCACATCGACAAAACTTTATGCTTTTGCTTTCTGGAATCATCTAATTTAAGAACTTGAAGGCAAAATTGATCCGACTGAATTAAATTTATTAAAATCATTTTTTTTTTCAACCAAGTGAATCGACTAATTTTTACTATTAGAATTGAACAAATTAAACTAATAAAAAAATTGCTTGATTTCATCGATAACCAATAATTAATTCCTAAAAAGATAAGAATTTTAATTGGTTTAATAAAGAATTAAGTTTGTTAGCATTTTTTAATTTTTATTATTAAATAAAAATTAGTTTAACTTGTTTAATGGATTCTTAAAATTAAAAAAAAAATATTTTAACTGAAATAATTGATATTTAAAAAATGTAAATAGATCGAACTGACGATTCTATTAGTTATTTTAATTAAATCAAAATTTTACACTCCCTTGAAAAGTTACGGAAGCCATAACTATATTAATTAAACTCCTAAAATATTAACCTATATATATATATATATACCATTAAAAAACTAATAGTTCTAATATCATTTTACTTTCTAAAATATTGATTGTATTTGTGTTACTTTTAAGGTATAAATTGAGTGAGCTTTTGAGTATCCAGTAAGGGGGCTGATGTCTGGCTTATTATTATTTCCACATATTCAGTGAGGAAATTTTAAATTTAAACTATGAATAATTAGCACTAATTTGTTATAAATTCGGATGGATAAAATGGTAGCTATTTGTTCTCTTTAATTTTTATAGTTGTTTTTTTTATGGGAAACGAAAGTTTAAAATAGAGAATGATTCCAACATGAGAATTCAGAATATATATAAAAATTGAATATTCCCCATCTATTAATATGTAATTAACGAAGAACTCATAGCAACTGTGAAGAAAAGAAAAATACAACGCCTTCTTAGTTTCTTGATTACCATGTTATGATAATTATCTCTTAAATGTATTTTTCTAATTATTTTTTTAAAATGAATATGATAATTATGGCCATTAGTTTCTAGAGAAGGTGACGAGGGGAATTAATAAGAGAACTAACGGAGCTTAATAATTAGATTATCAAATAAAACATTTTGATTAGTATTTTTCCTCATTTTCAACAATAAAGACCTCCTTCATTTTAGAGTTTTCCCGCTAAGACCTCTAAAGAGTGTTGAATTGAAGGTTTCCTCAATCTAACGACTAACGGATAAAACTGTAACATTACCTCCCGTCGTCCATTCTCACCAGCGACCCGCGACGGCAATGGAGCTCGCCCGCAGTCCATGACCGCCGGCAGAGCTCAATAATATTCTCCGCCATCTCATCGCGTCGGTGCCACTGGTCCGGCACAACTCCACAAGGAAGTAGACTTTGCTGGGAAACAGAGTCTCATCGATCGGGGCGGAGCGGCAGAGCTGCACCCTTTGACTATATTGGCGTCGAAGAGGCCGTGGCCGGGGTGGTCGGCGAGGAGGGTCCCGGCCGGCGCCGGTGAGATCAGCTTAATGGTGGTGCCGTCGACCTTCATCACCTCGATGACTCTCTTCTTCGAGCTCGAGCTGTTGCCCATTTAGGTGAGTAAGTGGTAAACATTGGATCAGGTCAAAGTGCACAAGGTTCGAAAAGGTCAACGCTTAATAGATTGTAAATACTTTGCACGAATGAGCAATTAGGACATGTGCTATTATCCATTATTCGAACAAATATTGACCATGTCACAGAACATAATTCCTAAACATTAAGTTTTGAAAGATGTAATTAAATAGATGGTTCCCAACATTTGGGAAACCGAAGTGTCAATGTCAGATTATACACGGCATAAACTTTAATATTATTTTACAAAATATTTTTAAATATATTAAAAAGCTTTAGAATGAAATGTGGGGCAAAGTTTCAAATAAAAAAGTGTTAGATGCTAGTTAAAAAATTAGAAGACCATAATAAAATTAGACCCTTCGGTAGTAAAGAAATAAATATTTATATTTATTTTGCTTGGATTATAATAAATATTTTGATAACGCATTTAAATTAAAAATGTCAAATTTTATTACTGGATTATTCTCCTTCCTACTAAAACAACCCTTTTCAAGTGCTTTTGCCCAAAAAATTTTATGCAAATCACGCCAATAAATCTAGCGCTAACTACACAACTTCTACCGTTGACTTCTCCGAAGACTATAACGGTATAACCCATTCACAAACAATTAGGAACTAAATTTGTAAGTTCCAAATGCTCTCCAACTAATGAATTATCATTTTATTTTATTTTTATAGGAAATGTAATATAATACCTTCAACGACAAAAGCACAGCGTAATGTCACAATAATCATTGATTAGAGCTGGTAAACAACGTCAACCAGAATACAACTGAAAACTTGGAAGTGAAGTGGCAACAGAAAAGGAAATGTGGCTCTGCATTTGGACGACTGAGACACAATACTCCCAACAAGAATACCCGCCGCTGAGCACGTCTCTTTCGTTGGTAGGTCCCATATAGGTGGCAATCAAATGCCCGGTGAAGAATGGGGAACTGGTGGCCGCCGCATGGGAGGGAATCCCAGGTGGACAAATCTTTTCGGATATTTATAAAATTAAAGCCACCTCTTCGTTTCTCGATTCCTCTCTAATTTCCCCTGCGCTGCTACTGTGGCTCGCGCTTGCGATTTGTACGCTGTGGACTCTTCCTCTGTCCTCTGACGGCGCGAAGCTTCGATTGGGTCTCGCAGAATACGCCGCAGGGCGCCGAGGTCGGCCCTCTCGGGTTACGGTGTTTGAATCGACTCTACCGGATTCGGGGAGCGCGATCGAAACCCTAGCGGCGCCCCGGCTCCCGCCGGAGGCTCGGAGGGAGGCGCCGGGTTGCAGCTTGGAGGGTGATGGCGGCTGAGCTGGGGCAGCAGACTGTGGAGTTCTCCACCGTCGTGCGGAGGGCCACGGATGCGTCCTACCTCGCGCTCAAGGAGCTGGTGGACCGGTACCGGCAGGCGGAGGACCAGCGATCCGACTCCGTCAAGAAGATTGACATCCTCAAGTTCATTGTGAAGACGCAACAGCGGATGCTGCGAATCCACGTGCTTGCCAAGTGGTGCCAGCAGGTGCCATTCCTTTTTTCTTTTTTGCCTCCGTTGTTCTGTTCTTTACCGATTGCAAGAAGCTGGCTTTCCACCTGGGGGTTATGGATGGAATCTTTTAGAGTTTGAGAAGTTTCATTTCTTAATTACTTGCACGTTGCCTCTGGTTCCGATGTTATGCCTCTAGCTGGAGCAGACAGATTTGATGTCGGAGGGTGGTTTATCTGATAAGTTTATTCGGACATGACAAATGGAAACCTAGCTAATTTGTTGTCTGACATGGGAATTTAGTGGTCTAAGAATCCGCTATGTTTCCGTAGAAGAACCATAATTCATATTGTGGAGTGTTTTCCCCTACCAGACACATTTTTAATATGAACTTGAATTCTATAAGCTTTTAAGCTCTGTAATCTAGTTTGATACTCTACACTCCAACACAATTTTCTGTTCTTTTCTACTCCGTGATGTGATAAGACAAAAAAGGCTGAATTTTGTTCGTGTTAATTTGCACCTGAGCAGAAACAATTGATGTTTTGATACCATCAAAAATACCTATGAGAATCATTGGACCAATGCACCAATCTTATTTACCTTTCTCTTTCTATCTTTTTAAAAAACATTTTTGGTGTTTTGGCTATCTGATCTACTATTTGTTGTCAAAGTTGGTAGTTTTCTTTGGCATGACATGTCAAATTCGAACCTAGTCTAAGGTGAAACCATTTTGGATCTTAATTATTTCACAAGAATATAAAAGACATATGATGTCGGTCAATTTTTGAGGTAAAAGTGGTCAATATAGGAGGTAAGAGCTCAACAAAGTTTGTTTATATTTGAGACTGTAGCTTTATTCAGCCTACATAATAGAAGTAATCCTACATCATTTTGTGAAAATTGAACTTATATTAGCTCTAATAGTTGATAAATTGATAACTTGTGATGTTTTGAGTGACAAAGATAACTGCTGCCTGACTTAGCCTTGGCAGTCACACTGCAAATGTGACATTGATATAAGCTAGAATAACAGTTACCTATGTAGATAAGTGGCAATTTTTTGTGTATAAAAATTTGGGTTTTTGATGTATTATTATCTAGTTTTTTACTTTTTTGGCAATAATGTATGCTCATCATGTGCATCTAACGAATGTGGCTTGATGTTGATGATAATCATATATGTTTGTTGTATTCATCTACAGTATCACCTCCTGAAATATTTCAATCTTATTAGTTTTGCTATTTTTTTATTGTTATACACCTAGAATCCAAGTTATGATTACGATTTTTAAATAACTTGGAATGGGCGAAATTCGATATTTTACTCCTAACGTTGCTGAAGACGGAGGAGGGTATCTATGCATTATAGGTTAGGATGTAAATCATATGATACTTTTCTCAAATTTGGCCGATTAGCATGGGCTCATTTTGTTAATCTTGTGATGGGCAATGATGCTTTAAAAAAATCTGATTGCTTTTGTTGATGATATAGCTGCAATCACTATTTTTTCTTAGAAAATTGTGAGGAACGATATTTATTTTGTTCGTTTGGTGACGGAAGTTTTATGTTGTTCAACGCTACATCTTTTGTGGTTGATCTTACAATTATTTGTAACATCATCAAGTTTGGTCTTACTGAGCTAAGGATTGCTGTGCTCAGTGGTACAGGTTAGCATGTGATTCTTAGAAGGTGTTGATTCCTTGTACTAAGTTCATTACTGAACTATGAACTGTCAGTAATACAAATGCTTATTTTTTGTGTTAGCTTGAAGGTAAAATATAATGAACTGGTTTTGATGTTTGATAATTTGATTCAGCATTCAACTTTCAGGATCAAGATGCAATGTTGACATTTAAACTGCATTCTTGTATAACATAAAATTATTTTTTTTTGTGCAGGCGCCCTTAATTCAATATTGCCAGCAACTTGCAGCAACTCTTTCCAGCCATGATACTTGTTTCACCCAAACAGCAGATTCTTTGTTTTATATGCACGAGGGGCTGCAACATGCTCGTGCTCCGGTATTTGATATTCCATCTGCTATTGAGGTCCTCCTCACTGGGAGTTATCGAAGGCTACCGAAATGCATAGAAGATTTGAATACTCAAAGTACACTTTCTGAAGATGAGCAAAAGCCTACTTTAAAGAAATTGGACGCAATCCTCCGATCCAAACTTTTGGAGGTTGTTCTTCCAAAAGAAATAACTGAAGTAACTGTTTCTAACGGTGCTGCTGTCCTCCATGTGGATGGTGAGTTTAAGGTTTACCTTACCTTGGGTTATCGTGGTCATCTATCATTATGGAGGATACTACACTTGGAGTTGCTTGTTGGGGAGAAAAATGGATTTGTTAAGCTTGAAGAATCACGGAGATATGCTCTTGGAGATGATCTTGAGCGCAGAATGGCTGTTGCTGAAAATTCTTTCTCAACTTTATACACAGTTCTGCATGAACTAAGTGTTGCCCTTGTTATGGACACTGTGGTCAGACAAGTTCAGGTACTACGTCAAGGTAGGTGGAAGGATGCTGTACGCTTTGAACTTATTTCAGATGGTAGTACAGGACAAGGAGGGAATACTGGTACTTCACAACTAATTCAAGATGGTGAACTTGATTCAAGTAGCCTAAAAACTCCTGGCTTGAAGATTATTTATTGGTTAGAAGCTGATAAAGGTTCTGGGGGTTCTGATTTTGGTTCGTCTCCCTTTCTCAAAATTGAACCATGGCAGGATACACAAATTAAGTGTCTGCATAGTTCTTTCGTATTGGATCCCTGTAGTGGGAAAGAAGCTACCTTTTCTCTTGATCAAAGTTGCATTGATGTAGAGAAACTCCTTCTGAGAGCTATTGCATGCAATAGACACACACGTCTACTTGAAATCCAGAGGGAGTTGAATAAAAGTGTTAACATTTGTCGAGCTTCAGGTGATGTTGTGCTGAAGCAAGATGAAAATATGGATTCAGATTTGACAAATGTATGTAGTAGGGTATTTGGCTTTTCAAGAAGGTTTTCTTTCTCATGCTGTGTATATAAGACCTTCTTCTTGTCTTCGATAACCTATTTTTGAAATCTACAGGCAACACTTTAATGATAGCATCTTGCACTTTAAACCTACAAGTACAATTAAATATGTTTTTTTTTTAACATATGAAAACTCAAGATAGGATTCAATGAGTAGTTGATATAGATTATTGGCTAACTGGCATTTCATGTTGTACATCACTGCATTTTTTGTTACACGTCCACATGCTTCTAATCTTTTTATGGTTCAACTTTTTTAGTGTTTTTTTTTTCTACTCAGAACCACATAGAAAATCGAAGGTCTAAACTTATGTGGCTATGGTAATGTTTTGCTCCCCAAAGTTTAATTTGATAACTTGATTGTTATATCAATGCCTGATTGTACATATTTTCAACTTATTCGTACTTGCACAAGTAGTTGATTAACATGAAAAGCGAAACTTTTAACATACCGTTTGACCAATGTGATTATTGTTTCAAAAAAATTCTGGTGTATCCTATTTACTAGAGATCCCTAAATGGTTCATATGGCCTTGTTACTATGTTTGGTTTCATTTTATTTAACAACAATGAACTGATGCTGTGAACATGCCCTCAGTATTTGTCTCTTACTTTTATATGAGGCTCTATGCTTTCCATCTCATTGAAATATAATTATGTTTCACCAACATGATCTAGCAGGAAAACTTTAGTATTGATGATTCTTGTGGGGATGAAGTACTAAAAGTGCGAGCCTGTGGGATGTCATTTATTACCCTTGGAATAAATAGCAGGTTATTTACTCTTTTTACCCTAAGATTTCAGGAATCATACTTTATGTTTGTTTTCTTTTCTGTTCAGTTCACCTCCAGACTATCAACTTTATTGAGAATCATTTGCCAGAACAACAATTTTGGCTGGGTTTCTACATGGGGACAGATAGGTCTAAGGTGGAACATCAAGGGATATGCTCTGGATAATACATCATCATGCATGACAATTGTTTATAATATCAATGTATCAGACATATAACACCCCTGATTCAGTAGTACCTGACAGAGTGAATGCTACAGATATAATAATCTTGCCATTTGGAGATTAGTCAGTTTGGCTCTAGTATTCAATAACTTGTACATCTTTCTATATTTCATGGATTTAGGAGAATGCATAATTGTAGGCTGATGCGGGTAGAAATCAAGATACCTAGTGACCTTACCAGTGGTGGCAGGAGTAGTACCTTCTTGCTGGGACCTGGTTGGAGAGGCAATGCATTGGCTGCTATGTAGAATAAGAAATCATTTCTCTGAGAGTTTATAAGGGAACGTTTGATTCGTGGAGAATTTTTCATTTTCTATTTTCTATTTTCTTTTTTCAGAAAACAAAAAACGATTTTTTTGGTGTTTTCCAGTTTTCCAGAAAATACTCTTTTATTTTTTGGAAAACGAAAATGGAAACAGAAAATGATTTTTTTGTATTTTCCAGTTTTTCAGAAAATGCTTATTTATTTTCTGAAAAATGGAGATAGAAAATGCCAACCAAATGCGTTTTCTCATTTTCCCATAAAATGAAAACGGAAAATGGAAAAATTTCCGCCTACTAAATGCCCCCTAAGAGTTTCCTAGTTTAATCAATTTTGTGTTTGCCCTATACTTGTTTGCCATTTCAATTGAGTTTTGGCCCTACTATTCTCTCTCTCGTACTTTTTTTTAAAGTATTTTTTTATTTTAATTTTATTTATTTTTCTTTCCTGGTCTATTTCCCCATCAAGAATGACTCTTGCCTTGCCTAAGCCAAACTGAGTGCTTAGGTGATGCCTAATGCTTGATACATGACCGAAGATGATTAGGTGCTCAGGTGATGTCTAATGCAGGATATATGCCTGAAGATGAATAGGTGTGTGCTTATGTGGGCTGGTTGCTCCTTGATTTGGATTTAGACAAGCAACAGACCTTATACTTGATGAAGCATGGGGATTTGGCACAAATGATGAGGTGATTTTAATGGGTTTAAATGCAAATCATATGAGTCTAGGTGCTGTATTTGACTTTGTTGTGGTTTTTGTAAGGCACAGATTAGGTACAATATTGAGTGGGGCTGCAGACTCTAGCTTATATTTGAAGTAATTTGGTGAAACCCCAGTGTAAAATAAGTTATGATGATGTAAATTCCATTGGTTAGTTGAATTAATTAGAAGTTCATGAGAGTGATAAATGAAGAGGAAATATAATCCTATTTAGCTTAATCAATGATATGATGGCTTGGACAACTACTATTTGTTAGCAAATTATTGTTACACATGGCTTAATGGCAGGTGAAGATCCATGTAGCCAATTCACATAGTTGACATACACTGCTTATCATATCTAGAAAATAGCAGCAACTAAGGTGCAGCTAGGAACATGATTTTTTTTTAAAATTTATTTTAAACTTTTTTTCTATCACATTGAATGTGATAAATACAATTACTGGAATCATAGATCTCTTCGTTCCATGAAGAAATTGACTTACATGACCTTGGCACTGTGAATGCCTCCCAAAATGTTAGCATCAAAGGCTCCATCTGTTTAGCATGTGACCCACAAATAAAAGGATCATTTCCAAAAATAGTTTTGTGATATTTAGTTGCTGATATCCATTCATCTATGATGGTATTGTGAGGGCGCACATAATTCATTTTCCAGAACTTCATGCAAAGTTCGGAATTCTAGATAAGTCTCTAGGCAAGACACCAATTTCTACGTGAGCTTTGATCATGGAATTCTTTTTGTTAATGATAACCAAAAATTCTAATTTCAAACAATATCAATCATTTTACAGTAGCAACTTAGGTGTATGCTTTTTGCCTGAGCTGCAATTGCAATTTGCATCTACAAGAATATACCAACAATTTGCTATTCTATTAACGCACATTTAACTTTGCAATATTGTGTAAACTGTACAACAGTATCTCTAATTTAGTTGCTAATCTGTCTTACATATTGGTTTTCTTCTCAGTTTGACTTGTGCTTTCTGGATTATCTTTGAAAGCTTGCTAGCTTCTTTAGTTGTATGAACCTTGTATTGCAACACAGGAGTGGCAGGTTCCTTCTTCGTGCTTCCAAGAATGTCCTTTCACCATCTACACTTGTTGATTTTGAAGTGGCTTTAAACCAAGGAAGCCTTAGTGCAACGGAGGCATTCACAAGTTTAAAAAGCAAAAGTATTCTCAATTTGTTTGCATCAACTGGGAGATTTTTGGGCCTACAGGTACTCTTTCAATTCTTTTACAGAAGTGATATTAGAAAGAAAATGCGCTCTACAACTTCTGTGGTTCTTCAGATAAAGCAGTTATATTACTGCATTGAATTTATAAGTTTGTATGTATTATGTTATTGTTTGAGACTTCGAAGCTGTCAGTATTCAATAGTTATCCCATATGTTTAGGTATGTCTCAATGTGAGCGGTCCATCTCCATGAATGACCAAAAAAATTGGGGTAGGTATTCAACTGTTCACCAGGAGAAAGGAAATGGAAAGAATGCTTTCTATGGTAACACACTGCATTACATTATTCATTTAGGGTTCTCTCCTCCAGTGAACTTTATTTTTCTCCGTCTAACTTAAGCATATTGTTGGGCTTGATCTATACTAGTGGATGGATTCCATTAAGCATTTCTAGTGGGAAGATAAATATGTTTTTGCTGCTTTTGTCAATTTTCCAGGATTATCTTTTCTTTATTAATTCACCTGTTTATTTTCATCAGTATTACTAACATCCCAAATGTCTAAGTTATCTCTTGAAGGGCACTTTACCTCATCATTGCTTGGATGCTTGCTAAGATTGAGGTGTTTGATTAAACAAGCCCCTAACTTATTTTTAAACATATCTTTATTTTACAATCTCTACTTGCTCTCTTAATATGACTACCACAGTTTGCTTTGGGTGTGCAAACAAGTACACAACCTCATACACCCTCAATTTTATGTAGCACATTGATCAGGCTGACCACTTTAGCGTACTTTTCAGCATTAAACTTCACTTCTCCTATGGTAGCACATGAGACTTCTGTGTTCTAAGTTACAATTTAACCATAATTTTGAGCTCTTGGCAAATTAGTAGCTTAAATTACACTAGATATGATATTTTATCACAACGTTTTGGAATCAATTCCGTGTTGCCTGTGTGAGTGCCTAGACCATCAGGAGATGATGGCCATGGTACATTGGAGCCTTTTCCACACTTCTAATAAAACTGATCTGCATCATGTTGCTTGATTGGACATTTTCTGCCAGTTACATGTCAACCTTCATTTTTCAAAGCATGTTCAAGAGAGAATTGAGATAAATTTTTCCTAGAAATCAGGTTGTTGGTTGGTTTCTGGACCTAAGTCTTATCCTGTGTTGTGAGATTAGAGTGCTTTCATACTATTAAAACCCTGCTAAAACAAGATTAAGTGACAAATGCTAAGAAAAGAATGAAGATGCCATTAGGTCTACGGGTAAGGCCTCAAGCCAAACCATAATTCAGTGCTTCATTTTAGGTTTGGATTCTTTTGAAGCAAGTGCAACATATTGCAATTTCAAAGTGGAATCACTCTCCATGTTGCTTTATCAACAAATATTATAATTAGGAATGTAAGTTAGTTTGAATTCAATTTGCATTAGTGTAGTTGAATTGAAGCACTTATGAGAAACAAAATTATATGCTTTCAATGTCTAAATCAAAACCGTGTGGGCTGTGAAAAAAAGGAGGCGAAGAACTGAATGAAATTCTGTCCATCACTAGTTACTTAATAAAAGAGATGCAAAGTCCTGCCCAAATAACTTTCTACTTTCCATGCTAAGATTTGTAGGCATCATGTTGATGGCACTTGTATTTACTTTCATTTTCTTGAGTTTACGTTGCAGTAATGTTGTTGGTCTTCTCTGCAGATATTATGGACCTCACAACTTGTATGTTATGCTAAATGATGCTGTCTGCACTGCAGGTTTATGATCAGTCAATGACTACTTTAAAGATTCCCAAGTCCATATTGGATGGATCAGATTCTCTTTTAATGGGGTTTCCTCAGTGTGCAAATTCTTATTATTTGTTGATGCAAGTCAACAAGGATTTTAAACCAATCTTTATCTTACTGGAATCTAAATCTGATTCAGATGGAAACTCCAATTCATCCAATGATTCCAATAAAGTAATACGTATTAACAGAATTGATATTGCTCAAATGCAAATAGTTGATGATGAACTGAATATCAGCCTTTTTGACTGGGACAAGATTCATTCTTTATCGAATATTGGCACGTTTAATCAGGCTGGGGAACATCATTTTAGAGCAGAAGCTACTCTCCAGCTTCCTGGATTTGTGCAATCCAGCTTTTCGTCTGTTGTTGATGAAGTGTTTGAGTTTGACAAAGTCCCTTTGCCCTCAACAAATCAGCTGGCCTTGTCTCATATGATGCCTTCTTTATCTAATATAGGAAATGCAAATAGTTATCATGGCATTAGTGCTAAAGTTACACCACCTAGTTTGGAAGGAGAGTTACAACAATCTCAAGTTCATAAACTTGTTAAAATTCCTGGTTCATCTAATTCGCTTCCTGTGGCACACAACATAAAAGGCTTAGTTACGAATGATACTATGGGTTCCTTTTCCTCTTCAAGCACAGTTAGGTTCCCAGCCATTCACAAATTGTCAACCTTCAGGTCTGATCAAGACATAAATTCTAAGTCTCCATATTTTTCTGATGCTGGTCAGTACCCATCTGTAGATGAACCACCAAAAGAGTTCAGTATGCTCGAAGGGAACGGGCCAGGTCAACCAATTCCTTCTATTCGGACAACTGGCTTGCCACTCTCTACCCACAGTATGACTCCAAATATTTTAAAAAGCTCATCCACTGGCAACTTGCTTGGTTCTTCAAAAATTACTAGATCTAACTCAATGAATTGGATTGATTCTTGTAAGTTTCATGTTTCAGTGGCTGATTTTTTTTTCTTATGTAATGATTGGCTTTTATTTAAATTCTATGGTTGTATAACGTTTTTCATTCCTAATCCATATTTTATAGATCCAACACCAGAATCAGGGGCATATTCCTCAGATTACAATGATGCCCAGAAACATGAGAAAAAAGGAAGAAAACGCTCCCGTTCCCTGCTGGATTTTATTAGGTCATTTCCATCTTTTCATGGAACAGAAGCAAGTTGTTTGCAGGATAAAAGGAGGAAAATATCAGAACAATCTGATGCTCGTAAGCCATCATCTGCTCTAATTTCTTCACCATTATCTTGCAGAAAGAGTGGACATATATATGGGGATCTTCTTTCTGAAGCAATTAATGGCGTTTCTCCTTCAAATCTATATGTTTCTGTCCTTCTACATGTTGTCAGGCACTGTTCTCTATGTATTAAGCATGCTCAGCTAACTAGCCAAATGGCTTCACTCGATATTTCTTATGTCGAAGAAGTAGGCCTTAGAATTCCATCATCTACCTTGTGGTTGAAGTTGCCATTTGCCAGGGATGATTCTTGG
This sequence comes from Wurfbainia villosa, assembly GCA_025175895.1. NCBI lineage: Eukaryota > Viridiplantae > Streptophyta > Magnoliopsida > Zingiberales > Zingiberaceae > Wurfbainia > Wurfbainia villosa. Next base: position 43,764,062 of record CM045991.1, on the reverse strand, counting down.
CAGCACATATGCTTGCGCCTTGGAAAACCTGGAACCATGTGCTGGGATGTGAAAATCAATGATTCTTACTTCCGGGAATTATGGGAACTTCATAAAGGGAATACCACTACTTCTTGGGGTTCTGGTGTACGCATCGCCAATACATCTGAGATTGATTCTCACATTCACTATGACCCAGATGGTGTTGTGTTGAGTTATAAGAGTGTTGAAGATGATAGCATCCAGAGGCTCATATTAGATCTACGTCGGCTTTCAAATGCTCGATTATTTGCCTGTGGCATGAGGAAACTCATTGGTTTGGGAACTGATGATAGGTCAAATGACAACACAGTTCCTGACTCAAAGACACAAATTAAAGGTACCAGTGAAGCACTAGATAAACTATCTGAACAGATGAGGAAAACCTTTAAAATTGAAGCAGTTGGTTTGATGAGTTTATGGTTTAGCTACGGTTCAATGCCTGTTATAGTCCACTTTGTTGTCGAGTGGGAAGCTTGTAAGGAAGGTTCTACAATGCATGTTTCCCCTGACCAACTCTGGCCACATACTAAGGTATGTACTTATTTCTCAAATTAACATCCCTGTAATAACTTATTTTCAAACCAAAATGAGTATACAGAAACCTGCGTGGACAGAGGCATTTAAGTGTAGAGGAATGCTGCCTCAACCTTTTTCTATTGAATTTCAAGGCTCTAAATGTTATTTTCCATGAAAATGCTCTGCTAAAATGTTTGCAGTTGGATCAAGTTTAGATAGGCTCTTGTGGTGAAGATTTATATGTACCATTCGGTTCTTCCATTGTTTTTACCTATAATGAATAAATGATGCACTTGAAGGGTTCTCACTGGTAAGTGTATACCTTTTCATGCACATGGTGAATTCTTTTCTTGGAAAATCAGTTTGCTTTGCTGGTACGTTTTAAAAAAAAAAAAAAACTTTAAGTGTACTTGCATATTTCATATCACTACCTTAGTTCCTTGTTGATGTTAACTGTTAGAGATGAAAATGAGCTGTATTTGAAGTTATTTCATTTTGCATCAATAAGATGATTACCCTTGTTCATTATAGCATGATAAAAGTTCAATGAGATGTTTAATGCAATTAACTCTATCCACGCAGTTTCTGGAAGATTTCATAAATGGAGGTGAAGTTGCATCATTTTTGGACTGTATTCGTCTTACTGCTGGTCCTTTACTTGCTCTTTGTGGTGCAATACGTCCTGCTCGTATCCCTGTTGTTACTGCTGCCCACTCCCTTGCACAGAAGCAGGGCAATTTTGTCTCACCTCATGGTCCGATAGCAAACTCTTCGATCCAACATTCATCTGGTTCTCCTGCAACCACTACACTAATGGCCCAGCTCAGTACTCACAGCCTTCAAACTGCTGCAGTTTTAGCTGCTGCTGGTAGAGGAGGGCCAGGACTTGTTCCTAGTTCTCTACTGCCTTTTGATGTCTCAGTTGTATTGAGAGGTCCATATTGGATTCGGATAATATACCGGAAGAAGTTTGCTGTGGATATGCGCTGCTTCGCTGGTGATCAAGTTTGGCTACAACCAGCAACGCCTCCTAAAGGAGGACCTGCAGCTGGTGGATCATTGCCATGTCCACAGTTTCGACCATTCATTATGGAACATGTTGCTCAAGGCTTGAATGCTTTAGAGCCCACTTTTCCAGGTGCATCACAAGGGGGTATGCAACTGGGTCCGAGCAATCCAAATGTGAATTCAGTCTCACAGCAGCTGGCACCTAATTCTAACCGTGCAAGTGTTGCAACTGGAGCTGGAATTTCAAGACCAAGCTCTGCTCTTGGAAATCAAGTAGGTGGTAGCATTAGTCGAGTTGGTAGTGCCATGCTAGCCTCTTCAGGCTTGGCTCCTGGTATATCCACGGTCCGAATATCTCCAGGTACTGGTTTCCCAGTTCATGTCAAGGGAGAGCTTAACACAGCTTTTATTGGACTTGGAGATGATGGAGGTTATGGTGGTGGTTGGGTCCCTCTTGCGGCTTTGAAGAAGGTGCTGCGTGGAATCCTCAAATATCTTGGTGTCTTGTGGTTGTTTGCACAGTTGCCTGATATCTTAAAAGAAATTCTAGGCTCAATTTTAAAGGAAAATGAGGGGACTCTTCTGAATTTAGATCAAGAGCAACCTGCATTGCGCTTTTTTGTGGGGTAAGAAGTCTTGTTCCCTTATACTGCAATTTTTGAGTTGGGGTGAATTAATTTGCCACTTACTGTTTCCATGATGCAATAAAAATGAGCCTGCCGATAGGGAATGTTAATTTGACAATTTTAATCGATATCATGATATTTGAAATAATTTAGGCTAGGTTTCCAGAGGGGAAAGATAGGATAGGGAGGAGGAGAGGGATAAATGAAACAAAAATATATATAGTGATCTTTTTCCTCTTTCTCCCCCTCCTATCTTTCCACCCTGGTAAACTCAGCCGAAAAGGTCAACTTTTCCCTCCTTATCCTGCTTATTTGTTTGGATTTTTTGCATTTTAAGTTGGCATTCCGAATTGGCTTGATTGATTAAATCCATTTATTTCTCCCTTTACAGAGGCTACGTCTTTGCTGTCAGTGTGCACAGAGTTCAACTTCTTCTGCAAGTCCTGAGCGTGAAACGATTTCACCAGCAGCAGCAGCAGCAAAATCAAAGTAATTCTCAGGAAGAATTGGCTCAAGGAGAGATTAACGAGATATGTGACTACTTTAGCAGGCGGGTTGCATCCGAGCCCTATGATGCTTCTAGAGTCGCTTCCTTCATCACACTTCTTACGCTGCCTGTTTCAGTTCTTAAAGAATTTCTGAAGCTAATTTCTTGGAAGAAAGGATTATCACAGGCCCACGGTGGAGACATAGCTACTGCCCAGAGGTCTCGTATCGAGTTATGCTTGGAGAATCATGTTGGTTCTGTTTCAGATGAAAATGTGGAGTCCTCTTCTTGTGCAAAAAGTAACATACATCATGATCGCGACCATAGTCTGGTAGACTTTGCTCTTACCTTTGTACTTGACCTGGCTAATATACCTAACATGAATGCTGCGGGTGGAGCTGCTTGGCTGCCTTACTGTGTGTCAGTCAAACTGCGATACTCATTTGGGGAGAATGCCCATGTTTCCTTTCGCGGAATGGAAGGAAGCCATGGAGGTAGAGCATGCTGGTTAAGACTCGAGGATTGGGAAAATTGCCAGCATAGAATGGCCAAAACAGCGGAATATGCGAATGGTAATTCGGCAGGAGACACCAACCAAGGGAGGTTGAGGCTGGTTGCTGATGCACTGCAGAGGACATTGCAAGGTCTATTGCAGCAACTCAAAGACGGTGCAATTTCCTCGAGTTCCAACGGAACTTAGGAGCATAAGTCTCAAAGTGTATTTAGTTGTTTCAGGTGCTTGAATTGTGCAGGAAAGCCTAAAAACCTAATTGTCATCTCAGTTGCATCTCTAAGGCATTGAAGATGATGGTAATTTTTTCCTCCACACCACGAATCTAGTGTCGGATAAGGGTCTGCAATTTTCAAGACGAGCTCCTTCCTACTTTGTCTGGATATGCTATGTACAATTAGAGGGTGTATAATTCATTGTTAGGCTAGACAGGTAGTGAAGGGTTCCACCGATCATGGCACCATGATCGATCAAGAATCTAGGTTTGCATAAGCATCGTCTCCGGGAAAAAAAAATGGTCTGATGGGAGTTCCCTTTTCTCATATAGTTGTCGTGTGACTGTAGGACCTACTGAAGTTTCATAGGAATCTAGCAGCTTAATTGTATCATGTGAAAATCTAAAAGGGAATAATATAAATTGGTGACTCATTAATAGCTGCTTAGACTAGTTGATGGAGATGAATCACATTGCATTCGAGCAGCGATAGTTGCATGCAACAACTGCCTCATTGATTCACACGAAGTATTCTTCAATCAATTCTTTCTCGGTGCAAGATGTCAATGTTGTTGGAGGATGAAATAAGTTAATCCTAGCTAAATTGTTACTGGCAATTTTATATATATAACATTGTTAATTCAAATTAACAATACCTATGAGAGCACTAAGCATCCATTATTGAAGGTCGGTTACTTTAAATTGTATTTGTTTGTGCAAATGGGTATGGAGTACCTTATGTGATACTCTTTGATTTTAGTCAAATTTGAATCTGCCATCGTATATGATGTTTATCTGACTGACTATTAGGTTTTTAAATTAAACTTAAACAAATTCAACATCTTTGAATGCCCGCTTATTTTATCTTTTTTTTTTTTCGTATAAAAAATAAAAATTGAAAATAAGAAGTTTTCAGAATTTAAATTAAATGATACTGAGGCTGACGGTTTTTGAGAACGGTTGTTGGCAACTAACACTTCCAAAGCCGTGCCCGGCCATTCTCTCTTTCCTCTCCAAGGCCGCTCGTCTTCCTCCCAAACATAGTCCCCAGGTAGGCACCCAGCTGATGCGGTATATTGACCCACGGTATGCCTATGTCAATTCATCATTCATGCCTCTCCTCCGCAGATTCCCATTTTAAGCGGCTCTACGCGGTAAGTTGACTCCGGTATTCCCACGTCTTTTCCCCTTCCACACACTCATTTTAACACGACGACCCGAAGGAGACGAGGAGGAGGAGGTGGAGGAGGAGGTGAAATCAATGCGGGGGAGGAGCGGCAACGGCGCAAGAGAGCGGAGAACGCCAGCAAGATGGACAGCCGTCCTTTGCGCTTGCAGCTTCGCGCTCGGGATGCTCTTCTCCCACAGGTCGAACCCCCTCAATCCCCAATCCAATTTCGCGACTCGTGCTAACCCTAGCTTACGTAGGCTCGCGATTTCTTCTTCATGCCAGATTCTTCTTGGCGAGTCGAGGGGCTGGTGACCAGGTTGTCTCCCTCAGGCGGCAGGATCAGGAGCTGCAGATCTTCGCGGAAGACTGCGCAACGAAAAGGGTATGAATGCATTGTTCAATTCAAGGTCTGACAAGGAGTTGTGCTTCTAATGCAGTTCATTTTATCGTTTGATCGCAGAGGCCTGCGCGGGAGGAGGACGTGATGGGGGAGGTGGCTAGGACACATGAGGCCCTAAAGTTCGCACTCCTGCAAAAATTTTATTTCTGTGGATTTTTTTTAATGGAAGTATTTAGGATTCAATCTTATGTGTGTCGTCACTGTCGTGTGTCTGCTTGAAAATTCAGATCTTTGGATAAGACGATCTCGACGTTGCAGATTGAGCTGGCGGCGAAGCGAAGTGCGGTGGCCCTTAATGGTGCAAATGGTTCGCCAACGGCGACAAATGCGGAGTCAAGTCAACAGAGTAGGAAAGCATTCATTGTGATAGGGATCAACACTGCTTTCAGCAGCCGGAGGAGGAGGGATTCGGTTAGGGAGACCTGGATGCCCCAAGGTAAGGTTTAAGGCACTCTCCCTAGTTCAAAGTGTAACTTAGATTTTGTACGATGTTGCAGCTAAAGTTCTGTTAATTAATCAATAACTAATTGGTTACTTCTCATTGTTGTGCGCCATTCAGTGATTGTGCTTTAAACAAAGTCAAATTGTTTAACCAAGTTATGCTTTAATAACCAGAAAAGCCTTAACTTTTTTATGTCATTTGTTTATTTATTTATTGCAAATCATGTATGGTTGTTCTGCTAGCAATATTGGTACTGAGACTCTTCTACTTGTACACATTTGATAATTCTCTCAACTATCACAGTGGAACCACTAGCACAAATGTGTTCGTATAATGTTAATGTTTCTTTTTCTTTTGATTCAAATGGTTGTTTTACTTGGGCTGATCATTTTGAAGGGGAAGGAAATGGGAAGACAGCATTACAAAAATGCATAGGGAACTGGCTCATGATCCATGTGAAGTTTTGTGATTCTTTTGATCTCTTATCTCTCTAATCTTTCACTCAAGTAAACCATACCTAAATCTACAGTTATAAGCATTGTACCTGACACATTCAATATACAAGATTAATGTTTGTGATTTATATAAACATTTGATATATATGAGCTATATGATTCGTATAAGTTGGCTTTAACTGGTTTGTGCTTTTCTCATAAAACAGGTGAAAAACTTAAAAAGCTGGAAAGCGAGAAAGGAATTGTTGTCCGGTTCATGATTGGCCGTAGGTAAACACTAGGACTCTTAATCTTTGGCAAAAAGGCATCTCTTCTCTAGTAGCTACTCATTAACATAGTACTCTTCTTGCAGTAATTTTATGTTGCCATCTTAATCTTTTAGTTAGACTTATTTCGGTTCATTATAAAAATGCCTTTTTCTTTTTGATTTCTGCATGATCAAACTTGCCAAGCTGATGCATATAAAAGATGAAATAATTCAAAAGTTAAGGTGGAAAAACACTCTAGCATTAAGAACAACAGTAGTTTTGTGCAAACATCTTTATTTTCTGTATGGATTTCGCATGATCGATACTAACAACTGAAATATAATTGAATATTGTCTTACGTAAGGGTGAACACTTGCCATACTATGTCATTGTTTGAATTTTAAAGGAACTATTATGCTTAAATATCTGTGATTTAACTAGGCTGTCATATGTATCAATTTTTTTTTTTTGACTGTGGCCATCAATATGGTTCAAGAAAGAAAGACTAAATGCATATACTTGAAAGGCTTTAAATAGTGTTTAAATTCGAAGAAGAGAACTAAACTAAAGTTTCATTACTGAACCGTTACCAATTTTGACAACATGTTTTACCAGCATTGTCTCTTGATTCTGAGAGGAAAAACCATTACTGAAGGTCTGCAACTCATATACAACTTCGAGAATTTTGTATCCATGTGACAGTTCTGTAATTCTTGAGCATATACCAATTGAAGTTGTATTTTTGATGTTCCCATAATTTCTGTTTCTGGATTGGCAGATTTATACTTAACATTTATCTGGACTGCTGCCATAATTTTGATGTTCCTATAACTATTGGTTCGCATGCAAAATTGATAATCTTTTTGAAACAATGTATATTTATGTGCGGTAATCTTCTGAAAACATATACTCTCGCCTTTGATATTTATTCTTTGTTGTGGTAGGACACCCCTCCTTTGCCTCAATTAATTTCAGTCTCCATCTTTTCTCAATACATTTGTTCTTAACTTGTTTTTCTTGAATTATTGGTATGGCTGAATGGTTCTTTTATGCACAGTGCGACCTCTAATAGCATACTTGATAAAGCTATTGATTCTGAGGATGCTCAGCATAACGACTTTCTACGGCTGGTATGCAGCAACACTTCCAAGATTAAAATTGTCCAATTCTCTTCCTTGGAACATTACAATGTTTGTCTTGCAGGAGCATATCGAAGGTTACCATGCACTTTCTGCAAAAACAAAAACATTCTTTTCCACGGCTGTAGCCATATGGGATGCGGATTTTTATGTCAAGGTGGACGATGATATTCATGTGAATCTAGGTGCGTACCGGAACTTGTCGTTGTTTGATTTTATGCACTTTGTTGTAACCGTGGATACAAATGTGGACAACTAAATGCAGGAATGCTAACCATGACTCTTTATCGACACAAATCAAAGCCACGTACCTATATTGGGTGTATGAAATCTGGGCCAGTGCTTTCGGATAAGTAATGTCTCATGATATTTCCAAGGGGCATAGTCCTCTCAATGGTTCAAATATTTTATTTTGAGTTTGTACTTCTGAACCATTTCATGTGTGCTCCAGAAACATCAAGTACCATGAACCTGAATACTGGAAGTTCGGAGAAGAAGGAAACAAGTATTTCCGTCACGCTACTGGACAGATTTACGCTATTTCTAAAGACCTTGCCTCGTACATCTCAGTAAACCAGTAAGAGGCTCTCTCATGTAACTGTTATTTGGCTCAAACGCTGGATGATGCTGATTAGTTACAATAACAAACGCAAGACACATTCTACACGAATATGCAAACGAAGATGTGACACTGGGTTCATGGTTTATCGGGCTTGATGTAGAACACATCGACGACAGAAACTTGTGCTGTGGGACTCCTCCAGGTTTGTTCTCTGGCAGTTGCAAGCTTTTGAATTTTCCATCCAAAACCGCCGCCCCTTTTGACCCTTTCAAGCTTCCCTAGACTGCGAATGGAAGGCTCAAGCAGGAAATGTCTGCGTTGCATCCTTCGACTGGAGCTGCAGCGGGATCTGCAAGTCGGTGGAGAAGATCAAGGATGTTCATAGCAAGTGTGGTGAAGGCGATACAGGTCTGTGGAGTTCTTTATTCTGACATGCAAATGTGGCTACCCAATGATTTGAAGTGCAAGAGTGAGAAGAAACAAGCAGAAACAGGGACCAAACTCCAAAAGAGAGAAGCCAAGAAGCATATACGACGAAGAAGATTCCTTTCTAGCACCGGAAAACTTGTCTGCTGAATGAACTAATAAGTCTTGATCTGCGTGGTTTATCGATGATTTGGTTTAGCAACTGACGCATGTGATCGTTATTCTGCTTCATAAAGTTAAAAAGGGAACAATGCTTTGTGGAGCCTTACAAATTTTTCTTTGCTCTGAAGTCAAACCCACATGAAGACCTGCAAATTAATTTTGTAAATTTCGTCCAATCATTTCTTTTTCTCTTCAGTTTTTTGTGTTATGATATAGCACATGGACTCCTCATGAGAAATCTCAAAAGGTTAATTTTTTATGATGTTCCCAAGATGTTTTAATTGAGTAGTATTTGAAATTTAGCTTAATTATTATTTTTAGCCGTATCGATCATTTAAATTGCTGATTAACTCAACTAAGTTTTACATTAAGGGGAATTTTCTTTTCACCCCTCCACCATTTATCCTCTTCTTTTTTTTTTTTTCAAAATGCCCCTCATGTTAACGTCTATTATATGGGAGTGATTCAGTTTGGTTGAATATCCAATTCAACGAGTCACAATGGCTGAATAAGAGAGAGGCTAAAGTCAGACAAAGTAGAGCAATGCTCATCTAGGCAAGAGCAACATTGTACACTCTTACCTACAGAAGCTGACATGAAGTGTTAAAAAGATAATTTACAATTTATTATACATAACTTATAATTTTTAAATTATACAATAATAATTTGATCGTTGTATTAAGACTTTCCTTAAAAAGCCAACACAAAAGTGTTACTGATTAAGAATCTTATTATTTGCCTTCAAGGACAATGGCAGTGGAACAACGTGAGATTTTAAAACTGTAAGAGGGGAATGCTAATAATTTCAAAATTTTAGGAGCAATTTGGAAAAAAAAAATAAACGAACACCAAGAGAAATACTCATTAGGTTTGTACTCGTTAAAATTGCACCGTACCATAGCAACGAAATCCATCAAGCCCAACTGCATTGGAAAGAAAAAGGGGCGAGAGTGATGAGGCAGCGACATGGCGTGGGGTTCCCGAGGCTCGCCAGGGCGCCGCCGCCGCTCCTCCTCTGCTCGCTGCTGCTGCTGCTGCTTGCTTCGCCGGGCGCGGTCGGGGTGTGGCTGAACCTGCCTGCCACGGGAACCAAGTGCGTGTCGGAGGAGATTCAACCGAACGTGGTGGTGCTGGCCGACTACGCCGTTGTCCACGAGGGTGATCACACTGATAACCTCACCACTATCGTCGTTAAGGTGAGCTCCAAACTCTTGCCCACTTGCTTCCAAAACCTTAGATCTATCTATTCCTTTTCTTCCCGATCTGCGTGCTATGTATGATTTGGTCTGGATTTGGGGTAAAGATTCTATATTTATTAGAAAGTCACTATATAACCGCTATTACAATTGTATGTAGATCCCTAATGTTTTTTTTTTCTTTCCAAAACAAAAAAGCAAACACACACACAGAGAATTGTATATGGACGACTTGTATCATTATGTTTCTAACCCTAGGTTTGCAGCTTTTGATGTTTAGATTTTGAGTTGTATATTTTTTTATCAATTGAAGTATAGAGATGAGCTTTGAGTAAGGCATCCAGCAGTTTTTAAGGTGGAACAAAGATTTATATCGTTGAATAATTGAGACTATCTTGTTATTTATAGATTCGACTTATTTTAATACCACTAAACCGAAGTTGTTGCTTGAACAACTTTAGATATCTTAGAAGTGTTACAAAAATATTTGGAACCGATATCTTAGAGTGTGAGTTTTGAAGTTGTTGCTTGAACAACTTTAGGTACTTGGTAGTGTTACAAAAAATTTGGAATTGGTATCTTAGAGTGTGAGTTTTCTAATGTTTTAATAACAAAATCATAAAGGTGATAATAAGTCTTGGCACTCTCATCTTTCTGTATAGATGAGCTTGTGTTGGATTCAATATTTAGCTTATTTCAGAAATGCTGGCACTTGTACATGTTTGCTGCAATACTTAAATGACAAGGTATTTTCAGTGCTGGTTCATGAAAAAAAAAATAATTATCTAGCATGCATGCCAAATAAGTAAAGCATAGTTTTATACTTTTATGTTGATCTTGCTCTTTTTGATGTTACGAGTGTACATATTTGATTTGCTTGGAGATATTAAGTTTATGGAGATGTATGAATAGAATGCACCCAGGGTTACATTGAGATGCAGGAAACTGAATGGAAAGGTTCCTAGCGATTATGGATTAGTGGTGCAGATTTGTGTCATTATTTTCATGCAGGCATGGAGAGAGACCAGATGTAGGCAGTGTCCACCTAATGCAGTAAATGACTATTTTACTTGACATAATCACCTGTGATGCCAATTACTGTGGAGATACTAGTATTATTACTCAATATTAATCCATAATCAGATTTTTGGGAATGAGAAATAGCAAAGAGTCATAGACTGAAGTATATATTTCTTTTTCACCCAACAGGAAGTAATTCAAGAATATATTTGGGTGGAAAGCATTACAAGAAAACAATTATTGTTTGTGAGTTTCTGGTTGGATATTTTATTGGGAACTATTTTCCCTAAGGGGCAACAATCTAGAACATGACCTGTGAACCATGGATTTGCGCATTTAATGTTAATTGCTTTTTTTATGCACTAAGCTATAGAACATTTGCTTGATTAAATATTACATCATAAGTTTTGAAACTTATTCAATAGTGGTAGGTTAGCAGTTATACAGTGAAAACAATTTATTTAGCAACAAATAATACAAAGCAATTATCAAATTTGGGAGGAAAAAGCTAATGGAAATTACTGTAAGAAGATTGTTATAGTTTCATGAATGAAGTATGAACATGTTCAAAGAGGACTAAGCATTCTATAGTTAGACTAGTTGAATTGATTAAAATTGTTGTAAAATGTAATAAACAAGTGATGTTGCACAAAGTTCAATTGAGTAACAAGATACGTGTAGTTAGCCTTAATTAGTTGGAAGTTAGATGGCTTAATAATAATGATGATTACGAATGAGATAATTGTTTTTATAGGTTTAGTACTGTCAGTGCATTATAATGGATGCTGTGACACTGAAAACACAGCTCTCAACATGAAGATAAAGCTCTCAATGAATAAAGGCACAGTTATAGAGGCATGTGCTTAATTGTGTTGACTGTGCTTCATTAATTGTATCGGGTAAGGTGGAGCTAGAAAAATGTTAGTTGGGAGGTTGGTTTATCTTCAATTTGCTACTATGCCTCCCCGAAATGCACCAAAAAGCATGCTCATCTCATTATTCTGACTAGGGAACTGATTCTATTACCATGCCATCATCTTCTTCAGAAGTTTTCCTGATCACTTCCTATTTCTAGAAGATTCACTAGCCCCCAATGTATCAACAATTAAGTGAAAGGGAGATTGCATGGAATTGTTATGCCATTTAATCATCATTATACAGTTTTGTGATCAAGTTGCCCTTATGTAGGTTACATCACCTTATGGATACACACTTCATGAGAAAGGTCAAGTTACTGCAGGTCAGTTTGCATTCACCACAAGTGAGGCAGGGAACTACTTGGCATGTTTCTGGATAGATAGCAGTGACAAAGGCGTAGAGGCAAGTGTTAGCATTGACTGGAAGATCGGAATAGCAGCCAAGGATTGGAATTCTGTTGCTAAGAAGGAAAATATTGAGGTGAGCACTTGAAACTACATGATCAGGTGATTAACCAGACGACTTTAGATGAGTTTGTCTGCAATTGGCTCATGACATGCCTTCTCAATTTCAGGGCGTTGAACTAGAGCTGACAAAACTAGAAGCAGCTGTGCACGCAATCCATGAGAACTTGCTTTATCTCAGGGCCAGGTACTCCTAAAGGATTTTCTTTTCAGCTAGTCATATGCACAAAATGTGGACTGATGGAAATTACACGTTCTTCCTATTTGGTATTTGGCAAAATGTGCTCTTATATATACAAGTGAAACTAAAGAAAAGATAAATTGATCGTTCATTCTGTTTCTTTTCGGCTGTGAAAATGAGTGAAAATAATAAGAGAAGTCAATCATTTTCGTCAATGTCCATCTGATTTGGGCCAAGAATATTTTAATCATTTGTAATGCCTTTTTATTTTTTGTCTTTTTTGGCAGGGAAGCGGAGATGAGGACGGTGAGCGAGAAAACAAATTCAAGGGTGGCATGGTTGAGTATTTTGTCACTTGGGGTTTGCATCTCAGTCTCCAGCTTACAACTATGGCACTTGAAGGGCTACTTTCAAAAGAAGAAACTTATATAAAACAATGTTTTGCATGCTCTTTGTTCTCTAATTTTTATTTTAAAATTTTGGATCAGATAAGAAACTTCTATCTTCTAAACGTTTGTGCTTGTATACTATGAAGTTGGATTTTATAAATTGCCAAAATTTTGAGTTGAAATCTCGCATTATTTATTCGATTGAGATTTATCTCTTTTCATGCATGGTTAAATTTTGAGCTGTGGGAGAAACCTTTCATTGTCTATTGACAGATATATGACGTGGAGATTATCAGCTCATAGTAATGCTTTTGGGGATTCTGTGAGCTAAGGTTCCTCCAATGATCCTCACGAGGCTTAGATAAGTTGGAGGTAGTTGATGAGTTCTATTGAAGGCTTTTTCGTTAGTAGTACTGGATTTTTGAATATTCGGCTCGATTAATTTTGGAAGTGATCGATTCGGTTCTATAGATCTCTTATGAAATTTTCACGAGTCATTAAAAATAAATTCGAGAAGTACTCATGGTTCGATAATGAAGTCTGATCTCTACAATTGTATCTTCTCTGTAAAATTAAGATTGTTAAATATTAAAATTGTATTTTGTCTGTGAAGATAAATTTTCAAATCCATCCATTCAACACAAGTTTTTCTATATTCAACACCAAACATATTCTAATAAAGAATCAAATTATGTCCATATATGAAATGTTCTAATCACCTTACTATTGCATCTTGCCCGGAGGTGTATTGAAGGCTTCCAAGGACCACATAAGACTTGATCTAATGTCATCTCTATTTTTGACATTTCATTCTATTCAATTTTTTTTTCCTTCTAGAAAAGATAGCTTGTAGATTTCTCTCTAGCTAACTTGTTCTAATAGCTCTCTAGACTAGATTCTAATTCTTGAATTTCAAGTTGCGTAGCAATTCAGTACCCTTTAATCACGGCTTTAATAAGTTGATTCGATTCCTTTATTCGATCCTTCGATTCCTCTAGAAAATGATGAGAAAATAATAATAATAATAATAATAACGTACTTTGAACGAATATTTAATAAACCGAACAAATTAAGAGCGGTCGACCAGAAAATTTCATGAGATAAACATATGAGCACATGGGAATAATGAATTTTGCTAATTTTAAGCAACACGTTTTTTTTTAAATTAAGCACGACCTATATTTTGCTATTTTATATTGGACCAAATTACATTGGAAAAAATTATTTTTTAAAAAAATATTTTATGAGAAATAAATGAACCTATAATTTAAAGCAGAACCTCCGTGAAATATATATAGAAAAATTATCAAAATAGCTTCTTAAAATACCTTTTAAGATATTTTATTTTACTATCATAATATTATCCTACTACAATGCTATCAACCCCTTTAGTTATTAATATTGAGATGACATTTCGACTACGGAAGCTGATAAAATTTAAAAAAAAAATTATTATAAATTTTAGGGGGCTTTTTGAGCATTATCACACATGTGGATACACGGCCATGGCCACGCTGTTATAAACCATAGCACTAGAACAGAACAATTATAAGAATCGCATACAGCGCTATGGCAATCAAAGGCAGCGGCGCCGCCACCGCCGGGAGGAGCATCATGCGGAGCACGTCGTCGGAGGTGACGGCGGAGGAGTTCAAGGAGTGGCTGCGGAGCTTCGACACCGACCGCGACGGCAGGATCAGCCGGGAGGAGCTCCGCCAGGCCATGCGCAGCATCCACGTCCGGTTCAGCCGATGGAAGAGCCGCTGCGGCATCCGCTACGCCGACGCCGACGGTGACGGCTTCATCAGTGACGACGAGATCGACAGCCTCATCCACTTTGCACAACACCATTTAGGACTTAAAATCACCACCTACTAATTATTAATTCACACACACATACATATATATAGTACTGCGTGTATGTGTTTGTTAATTTAGCTAGCTATGTGATTAATTTGTTTATTTTGTTTGTATTTGGTGTAATAATATATTTATGTGTTTGTGAGCTATATATGCATAATTACTTTGTGTGATATTTATAGTTTCATTAATTTCTGAAAATATTAAGTTTGCTAACATTGGTTGTAATTTTTTTCTTGAGAAATTTCGAAAAAAGAAATAATTTTTTTTTACCAATCAAACACAAAGATATTGATCTAAGAAACAAATCCTTAAACAGCAATAGTAAATTAAAGAACAATCTATCTTTTCTTACATTTTTTTTCCAAAAAAAAAAAATTATTTCTAGCAAATAATTAAACAACCGTAAAATAAATTTAAAATAGACTAATTCGTTTTTTTTTATTGGATTCAGTTTTAAGTCAAAGAACAAAAGTGATGAATATTTCTAACTTTCTCATGATCATCAACAATAAAATATTAAAGGTCAATATCAATATAACCAATACATGAACAAAAAAATTTATTACAGGCGAATGAAATCTTCTTCAAAAAAGAAGTTTCAAAACAGAAACAAATTGCAAATGATACTATTCCAAGAGCATATCATGTAATAACCAATGGAGATTAGTCCTGCAGTGCTATATTAATCAGTGATGCATCCATTTAATCATATACAAGAGTAATGAATCTAATTCTCTCCTAACATTATGTTCAAATCTGGGAATTAAATGATTGTCTCAGGAACTTTGAAAGCGATTTATTTATGTCAAAATCTTGAATAATTTGCGCGAAGAGAGGCCCATCCAAATTCAGCTTTCTAGTTAAGCCATAGATATAGCTTGACATTAGTGTTTACTATTTGGATACAATTCTTCATACTCGAGAGCAACTTCATTCATTGGTTTGATTTGCCTCTTGAAGGTATTCTTCCTTCCATTGCTTCCTTCTTCTCTTGACAACTCGAGCAAATAAATGGAATGCTTCATAAGCAAGTGAAAACGGTCTCGTACCGGGAAGACGGAGAATGTAGCCAGCGTCGCAATCCATCCAGAGTGCCTTCTCACTGAGAGTAAAGTGATCCTCCGCTTTCTTACGTACCCTGCAGCACGTCCGGTCTCTCCATCTTCTCGCTTGAAGTCTACCGTCTCAACAGCACTGCCAGCGGCACCATCGCCGCCCGTTCCCCCTTCGCTTTCATAACGAGTCGCGACGACCCTCCTTCTCAAGATGGCGACTCCAAACCAATCTCCATCGCAAACCGCATTACCTTAAGCTGCTCGAATCAGGGATTAGGTGGAGAGGGGAAGAGGAAAGAAGCAAATCCAGAAGGATTGCTTTGCTTGAGGAATCCAAAGGCAGCAAATCGCACTGGAAACCGCTTCGATCTTACTCTTCTTCTCCACCAACGCGAATGGTATGAATCGAGCGGTCGCTTTTGCTGGTAAATGTTAGATGTTTTCAGCTACCCGGTTGGTGATTGGGTAGGTCCCCGGAATGCCGTGTCGGTCCCGCTACGCGCCATCTCCATTTATGTCGCGTCCGCGTCGGGCCAATGCCCAACGGCATGAATGCGAGAGTATTTGTAAAAACACCCCTGTGAAGGAAAACTTCATCTTTCTAAAACGCCCCTTATAGTTTCAAATCGGATAAGTTTCCTATAGAATTCGAAACCTCTTTACAGATATTTTAGAACAACAACCAAAGCAAAAGTGAACAAATAAAAAAACAAAAATACAGGAAGTAAGTGAAAATTTTCTTTTTCCTACCACCAAAAGAATTTAGCATAAGAAACCCTGCAAGGTAGTAAATTACACTGTGTTATAATATAATTAAATAAATAAATAAATAAAGAGAGAAAGATGGTCGACCAGATGGATTCACGTGATAACAATCAAGGATAAGAGTTTTGACGAAATTTCGGGCCACAAAATTATCAAATGGAAGCGTCACGCATTTGAATATATGTGTATGTCTATATATGGTTCGAATCTAGTGCACTGCTTACGTGGTTGACTTTTTTAACATGCACGTGTCACGCACTATTGATGGAAAATTTCACTCGCACACAAATAGGATTTGATCCAACTCTTTGTTCTACATCCTAAGGTTTCAAGTTTACACGATGCTCAAAACTACCTTCACTAAACAAGCACTCAAACACTATGCACATCACACTGCAAAAAAAAAAAAAAGAAAAAAAAAAAAGAAAATGAAAAGGAGCAGAAAGAAATCACTATACTTCACTTTCGACAATCTCAATTGAAGAAATTGATCTACTTGAATGCGCTCTATAAAACTTTCCTCTCTCGATAGTTCCTTCTTGGTCGAGAGAGTAAGCTAAAATGATCTTTATGACTTGTTTGAATCTTCTTCTGTAGGTTGGGAACTTGGCGCCACTCCGAGTCATGCCAACCAACCTGTAAATGAATTCAGAAAATCGCAGAAAAAATTACAAATCAGTTCATGTATAAATATCGAACTTAAAGTTGCAAATAGTGCTTCTAACTTCGATCAGATATCGAGCTTATGGTAAGGAACTATTTGGGAAGGAGAAAAACAGGGCAATGTGCAGCAAGCAATTCATTTAGTTTTGACAAGTTCATAAAGGAAAATTGTTTGTTACCTTCTACTAATGGCTTGAATCTGGGCTGTCCTAATAGTATCTTGGCCGACCATGGCACCGGCATCGCCTGTTGCTTGCTCTGGCGAGGTGTTACTTCCTGCAAACAGAACCAACTTCTCCAAGAACCTAACCTCATCGTCTTTCAGATTCAGGACCTTGATTTGCTCCATCAGTACCATAACGGGATGGAAGAACCAATCCAACAACCGATCTTGCGGTCGGTTGAAGTGGGTAATTTCAATGCCACCGCTCAGCAATATTCCACCGGAACCGGTCTTGATGGAGAAGAGAAGAGTGTGCAAAAATGCATATGAAGGCAGGCCAATGCCGATTGTCTCTTGGCTGCGTCCCTTGGTTTGCAACCAATCCCTGAGATGGATGGTTGTGATGATGTTTGCATCCACAAGTTCCTTGCCCCTGGTTTCACAAGATTTCATGATGTCTCCCCATATCTGTAGCATTGACATTTTGTTATTGTTGGTCAAAAGGACCATGCAATCCAAATATATGTCTATAAATCTATTCGGCAAAGGAATAACATAGATTTATGGAAGAAAACCAAATGAGAAGGTCGGTGCATTAAAAGAAAAATACAGTATCAGGAACAAATCATTTATCAGACAAAAAATAAAATGCACAAGCCATTTTATGGAAGTAGCTCAGGAATCAGCATAAACGCAGTTTGCTTAAACGAACTTCGATTTATCTGACACTAAATATAGTATCAGGATCAACTTGAATTTCAAAGTCCTGGAATATTCATAATCCAGGATCTGGACATGGTGTTCTCGCTCAGAAATTAGCATAAACACAGCTTGCTTAGTATACAATTTTATCAGAAACTAAAATACAGTATCAAGAACAACTAAGGTTTGAAGTGATGGATTTTTCATAATTTAGGCTCTCAACTTTGTATTTTTCTTTAATTAAATGGGCTGAACTCTGAAGTACGGGAATCATATTCCAAATACCAAGACTGCTATGAAATTGAAAGAAATAAGGATATTTTCTTGCTTTATAGATGGTCACTGTGAGAAGTCTTTTAGCTTTTTTTTTTATAGTAATTCTGATATTCCGGAGTGTTACTTCCAGCTTAAGTTTATCGACCATAAGCCAAATAAATCACATGGTATTTTAAATCTGATAAGGTCTTGTGAAAAAGATAAATCTACGTCAGATTCTGAAATAAATGTACCGAGTTTGTCATGATGGAAGAAATAATATCCATAATCTAATTGGTATAATTATCAGAGGTTAGTGTTGATCATGGACATTATATTGAATAAAAGAAAGGATATGTTACCTGCACCATTTTGACCTCTTGTATTGTCTCTCTGATAGATCTTGAAGGAGCCAAGCTAGGTACCAACATTGAAGGAGCTGATGAAGAAGCATGACTAGCTTTAACTGCTCTAAAAGAATTCGATCCAATAGAAAATTCTTCTGAGTGAGATGCCTTTCTCTTTCTATACCGAGGTCTGGCCAAGTAATAAGAAAGTTAATTCTTAGGAATGGAAAACAAAAGCTATTTTTACTGGTCCAGTAAAGAACACAGGCAGTACATGTGAAATTCACACAATTGGTAGTAAATAAGAGAAGAAAAACAAAACAAGCAATTAATTGACATTACTTCGGAAGAATGGTCCCTTCTGTTAGATAGAGCCAATCATTAGTGTATTCATCAAACTCTGCAACCATAGCAACCACAAAGGCAACTCCTCGTTTGAAAGATCTTTCCTATAAAAAGAAGTTAAATTTTGATTGTTATTTATTTGTGAACCTAACCAAATGCAATAAGGCAATTTAGTAAGCACAGAGCATAGCTAAAAGATAGTAAGGACAAGAAAGAACCTGATACACAATGACAGATCCATATAACCCAATGAAGATACTTGAGACGACAGCCAACAGGAAACTCCCAAGAACAACTAAAGGCCAAAGTAGAATAGCAAGACCAGCAACAGGCACACAAGCCGTCTCACTAAATGGCCCTTCTCGACTTATGAGATCCTGTACTAGCCTCTGCCAGCCTTTGAATAGCATATAGGGGCTTTTTACCAATGCAATGGCAGTATAAAGTGGAATATCGACAACTAAGCCCATAAAAGCAACCACCACACAAGCAGGTATCTCTATCAACCTACACAAAAATTTAAAAGAGATAATATTTCTTAGTTTATATGAACGGGAATTGCTTAAACTACCACTATTAGTGAGCATGAAAACCAAGTGAAATGCACGTAAATTACAGTAAAAGGAATGAAGCTCAATATAACTTCAGCCAAAAATATAGAATGTAAAACAATTCTTATGCGCATTATGCAAAAGAAAGTGGAATAAAATGAAATAAATCAAAAAACTTTCATACAGAAGTTTCAGATTGTGGGACCTCATATCTCATCTATTCCTTATAAACAAATTGCTGCTATCCAAAATTTAAAAAACAAAGGTGCAAGTCAAAGGAATCAAATTATATACCTAATTGAATATGACTGACCATCATGTGATTTTTCTCTCAATTCTTTTAAGTAAAGAGGATATGAGTGGTAGCAGATATCTGCAAAATCCCTCACGACAGTGCAGCTCCCTTTAATAGTATTCCATGTACCATCCTACTTAATGGCAAAGAGAAGAGGATTATTAACGGATAACTAAGAAAATAATACACAATCTCCATTTAAACGGTTTTTTTACCACAATGGAATGAAAAATTATCTCTGTTGCGTTGTCCCCTCGGAAGGCCTCAAAAGTTGACACCCACGGCGTGAAGAAACCATAACCAATTCCTACAAGTACACTCCCTGATATAGCAATGGCCAACCATAACCCAAGGAATACAGGTAGAGCAAACAAGAACGCGAGCTTGAGTGCAGTATTTATGCAAGTAGATCTGCAATTTATCAATAGAGCCAGAGCATCTTTAAAAACTTTGAGCATCACGATACATAAAAGGTAGCAATTAATTCTACATAGGTTTTAGGTTTTAATAATTTAGTATCGATCAATGACTAGAAAGGTCAGTAAAAGCCAAAGTCGTGGAAGACCTAATTAATAACCAAAGTCGTTTTTTTTTTCCAGCGTAAAGAAGATGGAATCAGTGGAAGGTCGTGACGCACTTCATAATAGAGTAGATGGTCCAGGCAACATGAGCCGGAAACAGCCCCAGTATCACCCCGACGTTCCCAAGAATCAACAACGCCGCCGCCACAGGGCCGACCACCAGAGCTACAGTCAACAATCCGCCGTCATAAAAGGAAGAAACTTTAGCAATATTAAATCGGCGAGAAGCCAGGAAAGGGATTAAAGGCGGGACCTTTGAGGGCGCCGAGAAAGAGGGCGGAGCAGAAGACGATTACCACGTAGGCGACGCGGGCGGACTGCCTCACGGCGTGGATCGGCTCCGCGTAGTTGGTTCGCACCCAGAGCGCCAACGAATCCAGCGGCGACGCAGGCGCCGGCGACTCCATCGAGCGAGCATAGAAGAGCCGAGGCAGCCAAAAGTAGGAACCCTGTGAGTTTGGAGAGGGAGAAGAAGAAGAAAACCGACGGTTTGAGGCTTTGGCGGTGTTATTAACGGCGGCAGAACCAATCACAGTTTTGAAATTTCTCGGTCTTTGCCGGCCGATAAAGTAGAAAAGAACTCAAAATGAAAGGATCGAGAAGGCGTAGGCGACGGGTTCTTGTTCGATTTCATATCGAAAGGTCAAAGTCAGTTGCGGATTTAAAGGATTTATTTATACAGGTGAAGGTGTCTGCCGGTGAAGTACCAGAACCAGGACCAGGAGCGAATAGTTTATTTGAATTTAATTTCGGGGGAAAATAAAAAAAAAATAAAGAAAACGTTTATTTTATGGAAATCATTTAAGACCTTCCCGTTTTGATTATTTAAAAAAGCGGACATAGACACTTTGTCCCAAAAACTTGTGTAAATGAAAAATGAGACAATTTTAATAAACATAATATTATTTAGGTTACTTAAATCATTTTGTGAATTCTTTTCTTAATTTCAACGAATATCAATCCGATTTCTTCATGATGATGAAAAACAACCTCAAATTGTTTGTTAATTATTTCATCCAATTTGCGGAATACCCCAATCAAATTCGTTGGCTTCCAAAATGACCTCATCCAGTGCTTCATCAATGGTCACATCCACTTTGTAGAAAACTCCCCCCAATTAATTAATTTTACTGACAAAAAAAATGGCATTTCGAGCCACCATTTACAAGATTTTGTCGTGACAAGGATAGATTAGATGTCCATTAATTTGAAGCTTGGACGACTCAAAAAGAGAAATTGAAGCTTCAAAGTCTCTATAATTTTGTGGTGTCAATTAATGTTGGTTACATTATTTTCTTTAGTTTTCTTATATTAAGGTCAATGAAAGTATTTATTTTCTTATTTGGATACTTTTTTTTTATGGTATTCGAGTAAAAAAATAAAAAATACAAACACTCAATTCATAACCTTCTCTATTATAACTATGGTTTTAAATGGAATTTTATTTTGTGGGTGAATTTTATTTCAGAAACATACAAAATTTAATTATCCGGATGTTAGTCATCATTTCATAGACATATTGAGGTTATATAATCGAGATAGAGATCTCAAGGATGAATAAGGCCGTAGCTCGGGTCAAGCTTGTGAGTGGTGATTAATCATGAATGGCAAAGCATACAAAGAAGAAAGGTAATTTAATTATTAATGTCAAAAGTCAATATAAAACGACATGCAATAGACACATGGAGGTCGATGTTTTGAACAACCAATGGTAAATCAAAATCATGCATTAAAGGAGCAATAAAATTAATCACTTCTAGTGCATTTAAAATAGTCAAGAGATTGATGCAAAAATAAATTAGAATTCAGTCGTTTAAAAAAATATATAATGCCGCTATATTAGAAAGCTCTCTTATTACTGTCTTACATTTTTAAGAGGAAATAAATCAAAAAATCACATTAGGAAGTGCATAAATAAGATGCACTTATGTTAAGATCATATTATATTTTTATGGTTCATTTCTATATATTTACCAACTGAGTTAAGTTTAAATATATTATATAATGGAAACTAATGGAATTCAATTTAATTAGTTGATTTATTATCCGTAATTAATTATCAAACTCTCATAATCATCGAGAATTAATACCATAGTTTTTTTTAGTTGCTCTTCGTGGGGCCCATGTGTTGATGCATGTATTCAATATAGCTAGAGCTAGTTGCACCAATGATGATTTATGAAGAAGATACCAAAGAAACTCATTTTATTATTTTTATACATTAATAGAACTGATTAATGGGAAACAATTTACTAGTTTAGGGATGAAAGTCATTAATTTCTTTATTAGTGAATCTACTAGCTGGCAATGAAAAAAAAAAACTAAAAATTAAAAAAAAAAGGCTTCGTGGCCAACTCGACCGGTTGACTGACAAAAAGGTCAACGCCCTAATTGACACGACAACTATATTAATAAATTAATAAACTCAATTCGATTATCTCCTTATATAAAAAAATGAGTGACACGAGAAAACAAATATATAAATAAAATAAAATTTAAAATATTAAATTCGATGCGAGAAAACTTCGCTCTCAATTAAAATAGTTAATGTCGATTTGATTGGAGTACATTAAATAGTCTTGTTTAATAAAATGTTAGCCAACGTTTTAGAATTTTCCTTTTCTTTTTTTTTTGGTGACAAACTACAAAGATAAATGCATGGAGACATCAAATTTTTCTAGGGAGCCTAATTAATTTTTTTTACAAATAATGTTATGTAACGAAGAAGACATGTGCTAACTCAACTAGAGCACATGAACTACTAGAATAAGATGAAATTAATTTCAATCTAGAAAAGTAAAATATATATATATATATCTTGCATTTAAAAAAAATAAATGGCGCTATAATTTGAAATATTGGAACGAATTTACTTAGGAAATCTCAAATTAAAGAAATATTTTTTAATTAATAAAATAAGTTGCAATCATATTTTTTTAATATTATCTTGTATTGTCTCTCTCCTCGGTCTTTGGGCTTGGATTTGGGCCCTTCACCGATTCGCCGGCTTCTCCCCCTCCCTTTATTACTCGGAGCAAAGTCCGGTCACGTTCCGGCGATCTTTGCTTCTGTCTGCGTCATCAACATCCTCATCTGAAGGTGCCTTCTGCGAATCTCCATCGCCGACTTAGCGGAAACCGAACGCAAGGCCCTCGAACGACTTCGCACAGGAAACCGTTCGCACGAGGCCCTGCAATAATGTTACGAGGGCGGCGGACGAGGCAAATGCGACAACGAAATTATGGCGAGGGGCGGCGGACGAGGCAAATGCGACAACGAGATTATGGCGAGGGGCGGCGGACGAGGCAAATGCGACAACGAGATTATGGCGAGGGGCGGCGGCAATTGCTTCTGTTCATTCAAGTGGATCGCCTTCATGATTTGCTGCGTTAATCTGGTAGCCGCGCTTCTCGTGTTTCGGGCGCTGTACACTTCCTTCTTCTTCCCCCCTTCGTCTGGGCTCAGTCGCAATTCCCTTGCTGGTACAAAGATCATCCTTTTCTTGTTTGGGTTACATATGCGGGCTTGTTTTTGGCATTTTTGAAAAAGTTTTTTTTTTATCTGAAGATCAGATAATGAAGACGGAAGAATCGACCCGGATTCGAAGAGAAGTGGAACCTTTGGCTCTAGTTAGCACGGTAAGCTCTCAGGTTTGATTTCTAAGCTTTCTCACTGTTTGGGCTTGGGGATGTAATTGATGGAGTTTTTTATTCCATTTGACTCGAGTAGGTGAGGAAGCTGATAAAGATGTTGTCCAGAGAAGAGAAAAGGGGACTTTATTCAGTCGCCACAACCGATGAATCGATGATGTATAGGTTGACTTATGAGATTCTAGAGAGGTTGCAAGGTCTTGACAATACTAACGTGACAGAACAACAGGGTCGGCCATCCTTTTCATGTTTAGTTAAGCTTGTTGATCAAATTTTTTTTTTAATGAAATTATTGACCAAGTTGGTTCAGACATTCATGAATTGATAGCTTGATCCTTTGGGCTTTGGTGAGCTCAAGATAAGAAAATGCTATCCTTAAGAAGTTGATTCTTTTGGTATTTCATTGTATCCTAAAATTCGTATGGAATTCCCGTTTCAAACTTCCAGTCCACTAGTCCAGACCTTAGTTTTGTCCAACCTCATATGTCGCGATCCAATATCACTAGCTCTGACTCATTAGCTCCTTTGAACTAACAACAAAATTGTGTTCTCCTCCCAACTTCTTTATTCATGTATGATGTTGGACTTATAGTTTCACTTTGGTTGGTAAAGAGGAATAAAGGAAATTGTCAATTTCAGAGTCATAACTTCCTTATGATGTTTAGAATCTGATTCTTGATTATGTTTCAGGAGTTGCTTACTGTTTTAGTATTTCATATCTTTAATACTTCTGAAATTATACTTTTATTTTGGGTAATCAAAAGTTCTTACAGGCAACCATTAACCTACCTTTCTGGACAATGATTTTGGCCATCTGCAATATGTTATCCATTGTCCATCAGTCATGACAAGGAATTTAGGTTGTATTAGCGGTCTAGCTTCTCAGCATATTTAGCATTGTTGCTTTGTCATTAGAATAATGAGATGATTTTTCGGTCAAAGTTTGTCACACTTTTTTGCAGTTTTCGATTGCTCTCTAGTGCTTTGACAATTTAGAAAATGATATTTAATTGAATGATAATAAATGTGCAACGGGAAGAAGTATGCCAATATGAATATAAGTTTCCTTCTGATTCAGGCAGGAAAGAGAGTTCAATACAGAATATGCTTTCAAGGCAAGATTAAGTAAATAGCATTATGGTTTCATTTCTTTAAGAGTCTTTTGGCTCTTTAATAAAGTAAGCACACACAAACTTTGGTAATAACCGACTGTTGGGTGGATGTTGATTGCATCTTGGTTTCGCATAGCACATTGAAATTTACATGTTAAATGACACTATTAATTGAAAAATAAATCTGCATGCTGGTTTATTCTGACTTTTGAGCAGCTGCAGTGAATTTATGGCTCATTCAAAAGCTTGAAGTAGTTAGAAAGGCAACCAGTTTGAAATCTTCAAATTCAAGCATCCCATATCAAGAAGCAAGTATGCTTTGTTTGCTTACGCATTTATGTTATGTCTTGGTGATTGTTCTTGAATTTGCTGGTGTGGTTCGTAGAGATGCTGAAACAAGCACTGGTGGCTAATTGGCCTGTTCTAATGGAAGGAATTGGACTTTGGATCCCAGCTAATGTTAATAACACTGAGCATGATGATAAACCCAAGAATGAACTCGATATTGGTAAATTTATTTGGTTCAAATCTTCAACAGTCGATTTCTCCACAGCTTACTGCAGCTGTCGGCCATATTACCTTTGCTGTGCTGCAGTTGATTGTCCAGATTTTTTGAGTCCATAAACTTTTTATGTTCTTTCCCAGTTACGTTGAATACATCTAGTATTCTGTTTTGACAATCAAGAGAAACTAATTCAATACACCTTTATGTAGAAAAGATAATTCCTGGTCGGCCATTGCCTCCTAAATGCCATGCTGAGCTTCATACTGATTAAGATGGAGCTGCTGTTCGATGGGGTCTTACCCACCATAAAGAAAGTGCAGCAGATTGTTGGCAGCCTTGTTTAGACCAGGCAAAACGTGCAAGGGCAGGGCAAATAAAGTGCAATATATGAGTTTACTGTCCATCAGAATTTGGGTGTTATTCACCAGATATATATGAACACCAGCATCAGAAATGTTGGCTTAAGCAGGTAGAACCATCTCTCTCTTCTTTTCCTTGGTTTATCACCATATTAATTTCAGATTCTTCCTACATCAATTGCATAATTTTTTTGTGGATCTCGTGAACTGAAACAAAAAGCACCTCAGAGTAGTACACAGGCAGAAGTCACATATTTTGCTTGCTGAATCTGCTAATGCATATCTTTTTCACAAGCTGCAGGAAGACTGATCCATTAACTTGACAGCCACAACCATTTGCCTAAAATATTTATGTCCAGGATTATCTAAGCTTGTAAAATTTCTTTATTATTTCACTAATTATCACATTTTTATTTTTTCTTACTGATTTGTACAAATGCAAGTCCGATAGTCGTACGCATGCACTTTCTGCCTTTTCTTCCTTGAAGTTTGATAAATGCAGGCCGATACGCCTCGATTGAACTTCAAACACAGGTACTCGGACTTCAAAGACAGAATTAACGTAGATTAATTTGGGAGGAAGATTTAAAATTTTTTGTTAAGCTCAGATGATTTCATTGTTTATGGTCAATACGTCAAGATTTAAAGGGTCTTTCGTGATTTATCTTTTTTATAATGATCGTGAGACATATCGATGAGATTACTAGATTGACGATTTCAATTTTTATAGACAACGACATCGGTGAAAGGGTGAGTGGTCAAACATTTCGGTTGATAAATTTTGCAGGAGGAAATGGAATATGTCGATTGATGTTTATTGGCATGTTATGTTGTATTTGGTTTTGCATTTTATTCTTTCATTTTAAAATTCAAAATGCGGAACCGGACTAAATATCCTTGTCAAGATTTAAAAAAACAAATTTCAAGTTTTAATTTTTTTAATCAGCGGCATATGAAATCCAAAAGTGTTTGATTTTCTTTTTTATTTTATTTATCATAATTACTTTGGAGTCAGAATGAAATGGATAACTACTTTTGTCGTTTGTTTGTATCATTAGATGCATTGATTTTTATGATACCTGTGTATAATGGAATTTGTTTTTACGTAAAACATGTTTAATTCTCCTGAAAAATAAAAGGGATTCTAAAAAATATTTAAAAATAAAAAATAGTAAAATTTTATATATTTAATATGCAATTCTCTTATGTACAAATTATATTATGGAAGGTAAAAATCGATTATCCTCCTATAGGTTAAACGTGGTAAAATAAAAAATAAAAAAGAACATTTCGAGTACCCATTTTTCATTTTTTTTTAAAATTCAAATCAGCACCCCTTTTTCCAATATTTCCATCCTGGTCTCCCACCCCTTCCTCGTAAAGCTATCGCCTTTGCCACCAATGGAGAACGTGGCAGCATGCCCCTCTTCAGCAACAGCACGGCGGACGCTGATTCGATAGCGGAGGTAATTTTGAAAAAGTGTTGGTTTTGTAAAAGAATAAAAAAGGGCTCTAATGATAAATCTGTAAATTTGAGGGCCAACACACAAATAATTTATTATAAAAAAAAAATCCTGTTTTCATTTTAAAATAAAACAATTGGCATTTTTTTTTTTTTTTGCGGAAACGTTTTCCAAATTACCTTTCTCCGTGCCGAAACATCACAGAATTCCCGAGTTCCCCACACGGCCGCTCACCCCCATCGCCCTTTCTCTCCCCTCGGCGACAAAACCCTCGCCTTAGACCCATCAGATCGGCAGCGTCAGACTGAGGTCGGCTAATCCAGGCGAAGGCAACGTTCCTTCGACAGACGCGAGGCAGGAGCAAGGGCGATCGTGCGAAGTAGAACAGGTCCTACTCGTTTCTCACTTTTTCTTCTCCAAATACTGGACGAGGAGTTAAAATTTTCAATTTGGCTCTTGAATCATACTGTGTGATTCCGTACCTATTAGCTCTCACCCGACAAGGCGATAACCCTCGCGAGCTTGAATGCCCGAAGATTTTTATGAAAATACGCAAGATGTATTTTTACATATGTTCGATGCAGTGACTTGATTTCGATTATGGAATTAGGTGTCCATTATTCTTTCCTTTCTTACAAGAAAGTGACGAACACCTTCACCGAATGTTGTATTGGTCTTCTCAAAGAAATGGCTAGTTTTCGTGAAAAATTTGCCCTGTGAATCTTATCTCAATTTTTTGAAGGTACATTTATAAATTGAAGCCTAGTAGAAGTTGGTTTGTTTTATGTATTTGTTGTTTTAAGAGGTGAGAGAAACACAAATTTACAACTTTAAAGTGCTTTGTGCTCTTCAATTAACGAGTGAAGTTTAGAATTAGAAAATATTGTAGTGCTTTGGTTATGAACCATACCTATTCTGATACTAAGTCACATCCAAATTGATCGAGAAAATCTAGCATATTAATCCCGCTCAGTCAATCTGCATCAATATTAGCTGATTTTTCCAACAATTTTTAACATCAATATATAAAATAATGCAGTTATTACAGTATTGAAAATGAAGCTAAGTTATTCTGCAATTATATAAGGTTTCAGATTCAGTGAATTATATCGAGCACTTCATTGATGCTCTTTGAAGGGGAGCTTTCATGCAACGATAAAGTTACTGCCATATGACCTAGAGGTTACCGGTTTGAGTTACGGTATCCTTTTGCAAAGCAGGATAAGACTGCGTACAATAGACCATTCCTCGAGACCTTGCATTCGCAGGAGCTTTGTGCACCGGGTTGCCTTTCATTGATGCTCTTTCTTCAATTGGTTGAGCAATGAAGTCACTTGATGGCATATTTATCCTGGATTAGATTTATCAACATGATTTATGAGTCACATCAAATGATGGCATAAGCTAACAGACTACCTAACAGTCCTCTCAGTTGTTTTAGCATTCTTCAGCCCATTCATGTATACATTATCAATAGCTAAAATTTTATAAGTCCTTTTCTATTTCGTATTTGGTTTTACCAAAGTGTTCGCTTTCCACTCTCTCTAGAACTTCCTCCAGAAAAAATCATAAAGAGAACAATATCTGCCGTTTCGCTTGGATAGAAATGTAGATCTAAATCTGCTATCCGTAGTGTTGTTCTAAACTTAGTTCTCATGACACTTATGCCTTTTTATTTTCATCTCAATTCCTAAGTTTTGCTGTGAAACTGTTTCTCTGAAGCATATTTTGGAATATGTTTATGTTCTAAAAAATCTTGTGTAAGATGAACATACTTCATTTTTAGATTGTTTTTGCAGTTATAAAATAGTTTTTTTCCGCTCACTTCCCTTGTAGAAGTTTTTGCATGATGGTTTTCACCTATTTTCGATGCTCCTGATTTAGCATGTTTGTTAGCAATTTACTTTTCCATATTTAACAGCAACACCTATTGTTATAGTTGTGTTGACTTGCTTTTTCCAACAAATGTTGCTGTAAATATCAAGTTGGAGGCTGCACTCATGTTCTGATGCGGTTACCTAACTGTCAAATTTGAGTGTTTGATAACTTTACTCAACTTCTCTTCTTTTGCAGATATGTTTCAATGGATGTTCAATGTTCTTTCCTGAACCCAAAGTGTGCACCTATAATAAATATGGTTGAAGTTTTTTTATCATTTCCCTGGGTGAAGGTATATGGTTTTTATGAGACTATTCTCTTGGAAGTTGCTGACTAGACTGGATATAATATTGGTGAAATAGTGGTAAACCACACCATATGGATGGATCCTTAGTAAATACTAAAACGATGGACAGTTCAGTTGGAAGCACAAAGACCATGGATAGGTCATTAGAGGGGAGTGTGGCTTCTGATGTATCAGGAGAAGGTACCAATGGAATAAACAGATTAACAAAAAGAATCAGTGCCTCTGTAGAAAATGAAATTTGCCTTGATGGAGCATTGGAAATAACCAATGCTGTAGATGGATCTAGACAAAATGTGGTTGACAGAGAGCCGGCAGGAAGAAGTACAATTGATGGATGTGCAAAAAGTACTGGAAACGTGGATATATTAGTGAAAAAGGTTTCTGAGACAACAGAGTATCTAGAACTAGAACCAAAGGTGGGCATGGTTTTTCATTCAGAAGAGGAAGCATTTAATTTCTATAATTTGTATGCTAAAAGAAAAGGTTTCAGTGTACGCAAGGGGCATCTTTCTCGCAGAAGAGACAACAGCATACGGGATAGGCACTATGTATGTAGCAATGAAGGGACTCGTCAAGAGCATCGCACTCATGTAACTAAGAAACCACGTCCATTGGAGAGAACAAAGTGTTTGGCTCGTATTGAGTTCAAAGTAAATTGTAGTAATGCATGGGCAATTAATAAGTTCGTTGAAGAGCATAACCATCCACTTGCAAGCCCAAATAAGATACACATGTTGCGTTCTCATAGAAAGAAGTTGCCCATTGAACGAACAATCTTTACTGAAGCAGATTACTATTATGGGGTCAGACCATCTCAGATGCATGATAATTATTCAGAGGGGTTACATGGTTCTGAAGACAATGAATTACCTATGAAGAATCAGTCCTGTTTGAGCACTACGAGGCTTAGGGATCTTGAGAAAGGAGATGCACAGTTCCTTCTAGATTTCCTGAAAAGTAAACAGTCTGATGTTCCATCTTTTTTCTATGCTGTTCAAATTGATGAAAAGGAGCGCTTGACCAACTTCTTCTGGACAGATGCACGGGCTAAAATTGACTTTGCCTACTTTGGGGATGCAGTCTTGTTTGACACAACCTATCGAACGAGCAGGTTTGACATACCATTTGCAGCATTTATTGGCGTGAATCAGCATAAGCAAATTGTTATATTTGGGGCTGCATTACTTCTAGATGAGTCTGTAGGATCCTTTGTTTGGTTATTTAATACTTTTGTGGCTGCTATGTCTGGTAGAAAACCTAAAACAATTTTCACAGATCGGTGCACTGAATTGTCCGAAGCGCTTACTGTGTCTTTCCCTGATGTTTGCCATCGGTTTTGTTTATGGCACATATTACAAAATGTTCCAAAAAGCCATTCCATGTCCAATCGTGAACTCAACTTTCAAAAAGATTTTGAAGATTGCATATTTGGAGGTGGCTCTGAAGAAGTTTTCTGTAAGCTATGGGACAACTTGATTTCTAAGCATGGGCTTGGAAGTTGTGCATGGTTGAAGGATTTGTACTTGATCAGAGAGAAATGGGCTCTTCCTTACCTCAGCAATTCATTTTGTGCTACCATGATAACAAAACAATGGGCTGAAAGCATGGATAATCTCTTTAAGGTTCATGTCTACAGAAAATTGCCTCTTCCAAAATTTATTGCACAATACTTTAAGACATTAACTCAACTACGTGAGAAGGAACTTATTGAAGATTATGAATCTAGGCAAACTAAACCTGTCTTATTGGTTGATATACCTGTTCTAGCTGAAGCAGCAGAATCCTATACAAGGAGCATATATATGGATTTTGAGTATGAGTACAAGAGCCAACTCGCTTGCCTATGTGAACCTATTGCGATGGATGGGACAGTATATACTTTCAGAGTCTCAGTTCCTCAAAGGTGTACTGGGATTGTTGAGTTTAATCCTTCCAATCTTACAATTAAATGTAGCTGCAAGAAGTTTGAATCAATAGGTGTCTTGTGTATGCACGCATTGAAAGTTTTTAATAACAATAATATTCTCTACCTACCTCAACAGTACATTTTGAAGAGATGGACGAAGTATGCCAAAGATGGCATAGTGCATAGTGGACCGTCGTTGGTAGCAGACTCTAGTGCCCAAGAATCTTTGACCTTGAGATATAGTCGCATTTGTCACAAGGCAGTTTCTGTTGCAGTAAAAAGTGCTCCATCGAAAGACGCTCTGGATATTCTTGAGCATGGACTTGACAGATTCATTGCAGAAATGGAAAATATGTTTCATGGTGCTCCTTGGACCAAACAATCTCAAAACATGAATGTGGTTGATGATGTGCAGCAGAACACGATGGAGACGAGTGGAATTTGTTTTGATGGTTTTGAGTTTTCTGCTAGATGATGCAGAACTTGCATGTCTGCTGAAATCCTACATGTGGTCCACCTGCTACTGAGGTTTACCTTTGTCTAACTAAACCCATGCTGTAAATTGTCACTATTGTGTCTTCTTTGGATGCTGAAACTTCTGCAAACTGAATTAGATGCATCAATCTAGATCAACTTCTACACGTTTTTTATGAAATCTAAGTGGGCTCTTTTAGAGATTACTACAGTATAAAGATCTGTAATTTCTGTTACACTAGTCAGTTTTTTGTAAATCCTCCATTTCTTGGTTCTCAAATGGAATGAATTTTACATGTTTTAACGGCTGAGTTTAACTTTATTTTAATTGCTTTCCTTTCCTAAGAAAATCCCATTTCTCTCAAGTTTACAGTCAATATGCAAGCCTAGTTTCTATGATAAGTGAGTTGGTAGACTCAGGGATTGACCAGTCCAATGTTACATAGTTGTCGAGCAATCATGAAACATATATTACTTAATCCACAGTTATGTCTAAATTATTTATTTCTAAAAGCAGTTACACTCCTATATGTTTGAACACAGAGGGTGACACTTGTTCATTGAGTGAAGATGCAAGATTATAATTTGTTGAAACTTTTAATTCTATCGTAGCTAATTTGATGAAAATTTGGAATTTTATTTGCCAGTTTAATTTTGCTATTCAGTAGTCTCTCAAATTTAGGAGAGTGAGTTTAGATATTAGAGGTGATATTTTTTTTCCTAAGTTGTAGAAAATTTATTTCATAAGTTGTCGAGTTGGATTAGTTAAATGGATTTTATTATCTTATTTTATTTATTTGGCTTAAGGCCATTAAAATACAAGTCTTTTTTTAGAGAAGCCGGTGCTTCAAGTTTGCTCCTTCATATCTTGGTGTGTGCTAGAGCCGAAAAGCGATAGTTCCATCTCTACGAGCCCAGGGGCCCATCATCCTACTTGTGGAAGGCCAAAGCTGCCATCCTCTCACCAATACCTTCCGATGCATCACCCATATGTTCCTGTCATTGCCCCATCTCATCCACCTTCCGATGCGACTCCTCCACTGCCCACCTCACGACCACTATGCCTACCTCATACCCAGAAACTGAGTGACACTGGCCACTGCAGTCATAGTCAATGCCAACCCCTTGGTGAGACACCCAACACAAGGATAGAAATGCTGTGGATTTATATAATGAAACATAGGTACATCAAAGATGCTTTCCTCTCTGTCATCGTATCGACATTCATCAGATTAATCTTGATATAGGGTGCAAATTGGATGTTGTAAAATTTGGTGTAATTTTTATTTGTTCAATCCGTTGTTATTACATGGTAAATACACATATTAATCAAAGAAATGGGATACCAAAGAAAGTTAAGTATAGATGAAATACAGTAGATAATCGAGTCCAATGATCTTAGTGGGATAAAGACTTGCTTTTGTCATTGTTTTCTGTTGTTATTACTGAAACTGGCCTTTGTTGCTCTAACATAAAAATAAAGTTTCAAACAGTACTTATTTTTGAGTTTTTTTTTTTCTTCCATCTTGGTGCTATATCAATGTGAACTGTTATTTACTGTAAACTGGCCTTTGTTTCTCTAACATAAAAATAAAATTTCAAATAGTAGCTCTTTTTGAGGGTTTTTTTTTTTTCATCTTGGTGCTATATCAATTTGCACTATTACACATTCATTTAATGGCCGTGTTTAAGGTGTTTCCTTTTCTGAATTTCAGTTAATCTAATATCTGGTGAGCAACTGATCTTTCCCTTTTTCCTCTGAGTACTATTTTATTGTGATGATAATCTCATAAACAGTTTACTTACTAGATGCCGTATATAGGAATAGCAATTATCACATATGAGGTACATACTACATGCACAATTCAACGACCATTGTTACTTCAAAACAAGTCATTATTCTCCTCCTAAGGTAAATCAGATAAACATTACTTGTTTACTTTGATAACTGTTTGAATCATGAGTTATTTGTTTGTGTATATGTGTAGGCCTACATTTATGAGTCACTACAACACTTATAAGTTGACACTTTTATCAAGTGTTCATAAATCTAGTTTGGTTCACTTCATACTCATACTGACCATCTAAAAGTGATAGAATTTTAATGAGCACCAATTAGTACTTTGTTTCAATGTAATTAGGGGATAGTCAGGTCCAAAATTCTCTGGTTTATGTTTTACATGAATCTTGTACTAGTTTCTGAATTTACAGGAAGATCCTGAGACATGATAGTGCAAATGGTTCTGAGTGTACAGAAACACCTCTCTTGAACACATTAACCATCAGTGAGATTCATAACCTGGTAGCCTATGTTAATAATTTAAATTCAACTGATGTTAATGCAGTTGGCTAGACCATGGTTTGTGTTGTGCTCATGCACATACAGTTTAATTGTTCCTCATTGTTTCCATGAAAAATCCATCTGTCATCCATATTTGATCTTCGCTCCTACTGGTCTATGTTTGCTAATTTAACTCCCTCACTAGTTTATAGTATACATGAAGGTACAAGTCCTTGAGTTTGCTTAGTGATAAGGACTGAGGAGCACACACTGATCTGCCAATATCTCTTGAAGTAGTTGTGCATGGTACTGTGTGTGTCCTAAACTTTCTTTTGAGCTTCTCGATGTGACTATGTCTACAGGCGCCATTGCTCATTGACATTATTTTAGAACTACCCTGAGGTTGTGTGGATTGCTAGTACAACAAAATAAAAGATATTATTGTTTTGACTGTGATATAGGAGCCTAGGAGGGCTGATTTATCATTCAGCAATAGCTGCTCATGGCGAGAGCAATTCCTTATGGTAACACTTGAAATGCTTTTTGTGAATCTACCACCAAGAAATATTTTTGGATGATTTTTAACTGTTGTTGGATAATGATGTTGTTCCAACTGTGATATAGGGACTGGTCTATTGGTTTAGCAGTAGCTACCTTATGGCTGTTCTTAGTAAGGGATTCCCAAAGGTAAGTCTTGAAATGCTTTCTCGAGTGTCTAAAAATATTGTTGGCTATTTTTAAACTGTTGTTGAATCTCTATCTTATCTCCTTTTCTATTTTATTACTTGTCATGGAGTTTAGTAAGATCTATATATATTTTCTTTTTCCAATTTCAACTGTTTTTATGGACTAATGACTGTCATTTGTTCAACTTGTTCCCCTGATGTACCATTGTACAAATAAAATATTACAGGCATTTGTTCGACATATGCCATTTGTTCACATGCATAAAATATTACAGGGCATATGTTTGTTTTTTGTTTTTTTTGTTTTTTTGGCTCTTTTTCGAATTACTCAAACACCATAAGTTTCAGGACAGCCATTGGATTTGTCAAGTCGAGAAGAACTTGCTAGGGAAGATACACATACAAAGAAAAAATAGTAGGAAGTTGGAAATTTTTTACTTTATCCCTGATTTTGGGATGATTGGATTAGCAAGAAGAATATAGTTTTAATCTCACTTTCTTCTTTTCTAAACTTCCTCTCCAAGCAAACAAGTTTTGTTCCCTCGTGGAATACCGAATGAGTTGGGCAGGTGAGCTGGATGGACAAGCCAAGCAGATGGGTCGGCCACTCGTGTTGGGTGAGCTGATTGAGTGGCCGGGCTGGATGGGTTGAGTAGCATTGAGTACTTAGATTGGTTCAAGTTGGTTGGGTGAGTCGGTTCAGAACTGATGGGTTGGGCCAATTAGATTGTATCAGACAGACTGGCTGAGTTGCACAAGCTGGTCAAGCTGTCTGAACCATTCCTTCAACTCCTGTTTTAAACAAAATACTTGATCTTATTTAGTGAACCAAATATAACAATGGATCATCAGATTTTTTTTTTTTTTTTCCTCTCTTCGTGTTATTAGAAGTGTAATGATGCTTAAAGTTTGATATATTTTTCTCTTTTTTCAGAACTACGAAGAAGACCATGTCGTAAGAAGCTATGTGCACCACCCTCGAAATCCTACTAGGTAACATAATCCCTCTCTCTTTAATTCACTAGATTGTGTGCAAGTGCCTGTATTGCTCAACCGTTAATTTCGACTGTTTGTTAGACACTACCTGAATCCCTCACAAGGAATACAACTCCATTTGTATCTGTCTTGCTAGAATGCATCAGGTCTGTCAAATAGCAAGAAAAGCTTTGTTGGTGGGATCCATTCGACTTCTTCCTAATGACAAATTTCAGCTATTGACCATTGACATTCTCACTGCACAAAGTTCTATAGTAATAAGTTCTGAAACCGTAGTGGGTTAGCATAAATAAGTTTAAGCATCTCATTCTGGGTAGGTCAATAAGGGAACAACATAGCAAAAGGAGTCGAGGAAATGGATTTGGGAAAGCCATTGACCTCCAAAGTTTTAATGCTATTTTCAAAATCAACTTTGATTGTGATATTTCTTTTTTTTTTCAAGAAAAAACATAGTTATTTGAAGAATTTTCTACCTAAATGGTTATTATGTGCAAATAAATTTCTGTCACGTTAATTTCTTCCTAATTTGCTATAAAAAAGAATAGCATGTAGATTGAAAAACTATAATAAATGATTTACAAAATCAGTAGTTTTTTTTTTCTTTTTACAATCGACAATATGGTCAAAGTGTTTGTCATGTGTACATATATTTTTGCCTAAATAAATCATTTTACTCCCCCGGTGTTAAGCCCAAAAAAATTCTTGAAAACGGCCTCTTTGACCAAAAATCTACTGCGAGATTTTCCGTTAGACGGTCAAACTAAATCTTCCCCACAAACATCTCACTTGTCCTCCTTCTCAGTCTTCGTTAAATTGGAAGGCCATGATACAATGAACAAAAGAAAGAGAAGCGTCCCGAAGTACTTGATGAAAAGTCTGTGAGTGCTCTCAAGTTCTTGTTGTCAGAGAGAGAGAGAGAGAGAGAGAGCGATGGCGGCGGCGGTGGAGAGCTTCCCCTTCGACGGGTACAGCAGCCCCTACGTGAGCGCGCCGTCGAGTCCCAAGCGCGGCGCACGGATGGGCTTCGCTCTCTTCTGCCACTACAACAGCGCTCCCACCAGCCCCACCCGCGCCGCCTCCGCCGTCTATGCCCACTTCGCCGGCGACGCTCTCCCCCCTCCTCCCTCCGCCTTATCCTTTGGCGTGCCTTTCGACTGGGAGGAGAAGCCCGGCACGCCCAAGTCCCGCGGCAGCCCCAACAACGACGACCACAACGGCTTCGCTTTTGACTTTGGCGGGCGATGCGGTGGCGGAAGTGGACTGCAAGGCTCGCTGGCCGACGCCGACGAGCTATTCGAGGAAGGGATGATCCGGCCGCTGAAGCCGCCGCCTCGCCTCCAGTACCCAACTGAGGTCGGCTGCGTCGCCTTGTCGCCGAGGTCACCCAAGCCCATCACGCGCGGCCTGTGGTCGCCTTGCCGGCGGAGTGACGACTTCCAGTTTGACCCCTTCACGGCGGCGATGGTGGAGGCTACGCGGGAAAGTAGCGTTAAGTGGCGGAGGGATCCAACTGATACCTCTTTTTTCCGTCTTCGGAGCTTCTTAACGGCAGCCCCCAATTCCTCTGTTTCAGAGGTGGCCGCCGCCTCACCTTGTCTGCCGAATCGGAGCGCTACCGGAAGCGACGGCGGGAGCAAGAGGTGGCGGCTGAGGGACTTGCTTCTGTTTCGGAGCGGGTGCGGCTCCGCCCGGAACAAATACACTCTGCTTTCTTCCGAGGAAAAAATGGCCGCGGAGGACGATAAAAATGCGAGCTTTCGGTCCACCGACGGCAGGAGGGTAAAGTCGTCGGAAGAGCTGAGGAAGAAGACGGCGTGGCCGTACCGCCATCAGCAAGGTATATTCGGGTGCCTCCGGTTCAACTCGGCGGCGTTCACCCTCAACGGCGGTTTCCGCCGCCGGCGGTGATGGAAATTTACCGTTGCCTGAGTGTTCATCGTCCTCCAACAATTTTCATGCAAGTTAATAAACAAAAAATAGAGTGGAAAATATGCGTTTAAATTGGGAAAAATAGGAGATTTTCGATATTTCTTAGGAAGAAAGGTTGAGAGTGTTATGCTTTGATGAAACTCTATTAACTACGTCTTCTCTGCCCTAAAACTTTGATATATACGAGAAGTTCTTAACTAATGTCTTCTCTGTTTTCTTAAGTTCTAATACCCTAAACCCAAAGGTAGGCGTGATCTAGTTCCAATAGTCCATTTATTTGCCATGTCATGATGTGTATAATTCATGAGTTCGCTATAAATAACACCTTAACTTGAAATCCTAATAGACTTGTTAATAAAATAAATTGTGCTGGTAAACAATTAACCGAAGAAGGTCCTGTTAATCATGGATGATCTAATTAATTTGACACGTCTAAAATTAACTAAAATATAAATAATAACAAGCATACCATCCGACACCTACTGAATAAAAACAAGCACAAACATTACGCGAGCAATGATAATGTTCTCTTTTTTTCTTTTTTTTTAACCAGTGTGAATTTCTTCTTTCTACGTAGCATCGATTTAGAAAAGCACATGCTCATGTATTTGACTAAAACCAAGACTCAGTCAAAAACTTGTGTGTGTGTGTATATATATATATATATATATAATAAAGACATTGACTTCAATCATTGCTTTTGATTTAATAATTAAATTTCCCGCATTTAAAGGAGATTTTTTTTTTAAAAAAAAAAAGGAGAAAGGTTTTGAAGCCAATTGCTATCGTCCAAAGTTTAGTTGAATAGTGTGTGGTCAAATTATGAGGAATTATTAGGGCAGTGTCTGTCGAGAAAGTAGGGGACCCACAAATTTATGTAATTCTTTGTGATTCGAGTCAGTTGATTATTTATCTCTTAACCAGATGACTAAGATACGATTAAATTCAATTTCATTCTTATATCATATTAAGATCTATAAGTTTTTCATTATTTATCTTTTTCACAATAACAATGGAACAGAACAATGAAGTTATTAAATTGATAAATTCTAATTTTTTAAGAGTCTGTTGATTGTTTAATGTCATAAACCTTAATTTATAATAATTTAAACGGTTATTTTTTGTACTTGTAAATTTGTTTTTAAGCTAAAATAGATTTATTTTTTTATATATATTTATGGTTTAAGATGCAGTCCGAGTCGTTTTGGCCAAAATATTCTATTTAATTTTAATTTTGTTCTCACCAAACCCATAAACCAAACTTTTGAACATGTTTTTTTTTTAATTGAATAATTGAATCCATAGCCGAAATCTTTGACAAACTTTTCTCGACGAATAAAAAAAATGAAAAAGACTTGACTATATGAAAATCCAGCAACGTTGAACAGTGTGGAGAAGATTCAAAGAGTGGAACTTGCTAGATTTCTGTATAGCGACTTTATATAGTGGGCTTTAGTATCCAAATAGGAGGTCAAGATTACTTTAGTGGACTGATAGCCGAGGCCCAGTTAACTATAATGTGGCTCTATACGGACCGACGCGTTGGCTGGAGTTGACCAGATGGTGCTTGATGGAGGCCCACATCGACTTAACGAGTGTTGATTTTG
The DNA here is from genome assembly GCA_025175895.1 of Wurfbainia villosa. Taxonomy (NCBI): domain Eukaryota; kingdom Viridiplantae; phylum Streptophyta; class Magnoliopsida; order Zingiberales; family Zingiberaceae; genus Wurfbainia; species Wurfbainia villosa. Next base: position 43,724,768 of record CM045991.1, on the reverse strand, counting down.
CAGGGCCGAAAACTGCGGCCCAAAAAACGACTGAATCGTCGTAGTTCTACAAGCTGCGTGCGTCGTTGCATCTTCCGTTCAAAAACAAATACACAGGGCAAGGCAATTAACGTTCATCGAGGATGAAATTCCGATTCTTACAAAACCAACTCGATGAAAATGTTTTACAAGTTGCATGCAAATAATTAACTATCCCTCCAAACCAGATTAATTCAACTGTTGCATGCGTAGTAATAATGATATTCCTATCCTTTTTAATTTTAATCTTCATTTTTATATGTATGGAAGAATCAAATATTATATCATCATCTATAATAATATATATATATATATTTTTTAAATTTGAATTATTTAGATGAAGTTATATATATATATATATATATATATATATATATATTTATCAAATTCTTAAAAGAATAATAAAGGGGAAAAAATTAAAATTAAAAATTAGTAAATTAAATATCATATAAAAAATAATAAAATATTAAAAATAATTTATTTCGACATCAACAATATATATATTATAATTTAATCGAATATTTGAATAAAATAGGGATAGAATTGTGTCTTTATATTAAAAATCTATTACTTGATTATTTAATTGAATTGAAAAATTTCTCCATATCTTTTTCCATTCAAATGGATATCAAATCTTCCGTTGGATTCGAAGGTCCCCACTATGGCACTATATAATAGCACCTTCCTTGGATTCCAGCTCACATGTTATGTCCCCCCCTCATTACTGCACCCTCCCATCTACCTCGTTTTTCACATTTCCATTCCATGCACCCCTTAATTATAAACCAAACATCAACCTCATCGACCAAGCACTTAATTAATTCCATGGAGGTCAAACTAAGGACGGAGTGGAGTGGAGTGCTGCCACACCGAGTGCTGGAGATCATGCACGTCGATACTTGTAATACTCCTCCTCCTCCTCAGTCCTCACTTTCGCTTGCCTCCGGCTCACCATGGCGAAGAAGTCAGGTGATTAATATTGATGCATGCCTCCAATGCCAATCAACCGGGCGGACATTTAAACGAGTGTTAGCTTCTTTTTCCTAGTTCAGCTTAATTTCTGTGATTCCAAGTGCAATTAGGCGGGGTTAATTCTCCAGGGATAGTCTGCAAGAGTACCGGTGCCTCAAGTTCTGTGGCCAGTGCAGTGCTGCATGGCCTGCCACTGCGTGCCGTCCGGAACCTTCGGGAATAAGGATAATCGAGTGCCCTTGCTACAGGGACAAGTTCACAGGGGTGGGCGTCAGGAGGAGATCCAAGTGTCATTAACAATTCAGCTCCTCTCTTCAGTCTTCTCTACCAACCTTTAATTTGCATACGTCAATTCCGTGCATGCTGTAATTAATGAGTGATGAAATAAAGCTTCGTTTGCTGCGACTAGAGTTGGTACAATCCGATATGCGCGTGTGTATGTGTGTGTGTGTGAGAGAGAGAGAGAGAGTGAGTTAGATAGTTATCGATCCAAGTACTTTGTTTTGTATGTGCTCAAGCTAAGCAACCTCGATTCTTTTTCGCAAAGAATCTTCGTATAAATTAAACATTCTACTCAATTTAATTTGTTGTCTGAATTCCTGCAGCTAAAACATGCATGCAAATTGCAAGGATTGTGGGTGCCAGTGGCACTATGTTAACTTCTCAAACCATGTATCTGCACTGCATGCACGAATGGACCACTGCTGCTTTATTAACTGCATCCTCTCCACACCTATAATTTAAACCAGTCCTGAATGACCTTGATGGTTGTTGAGTGAATTTTATGGAGAGTTGTACATTTTGTATCAAAATGGCATGTATATATATATTTTACCTCCAGAACATACATATATATATGTATAGTAATCTACTGTTTCTGTGAGTGGCATGCTGTTACCCATAAAGCTCACGAGATATAGCAAGCGCAGCAAGAAATGTTACTGTCGATCATTTAGTCTCCAGTAAAACACGTACTAAAGCAGAAGTTTAACTAATTAATGCTACCAAGCCTCAAATAGGATATATATTAGACAGCTACAAATTAAACTAATCGACATAGTCATATTGACACGAGATAAATTAAAGAAAGTAATAGTGCTGCATGCATCGATCGATGTTATATTCATTATGAAAAATGGCTGTGTAGACAACAGACTTGCAAGTGGAGATCGAGATTTGTCATTAAAATATATATAATGGCTAATGCTCGAGTAAGCTAAAGTTTAAAATGGACAAGAACAATTAGTGTCCGACATCTTTATGGAACCAAACACTACAGAATATAATTAATTATTTATGTTTTAAAAATTACGAAACACATACAACTCAGGTAATTAAGTGATATATAAAGTGGACCAAAACATAATATATGATCGTATTAGCTTTGCAGTTATAAAACAAAAACAGCTAAGCCTATATGTTGATCTGGGCCGTGGATTGGCCATCATCCACGGTTCCGCATTTGCCAGGTCACCATATATATATAACGGATGGAGGGGCAGGAGAATGAAATTTTAAATACCAGAGAAATCCCGAAGTTGGCGGTTGTCGCAGCGGCGTTGCCTCAACCCTCCGCCGGAGCCGCCGACGAGCCAGTTGAAGGAGCTTCTCTGGACCGCGAACCTGCAGGTCTCCGCTCCCCACGCCTACCTCTCATCCCCGATGATTCTCCGCCGTCACCCGTTTTCCAAGGTGAGAACGACATCGACAGGCGCAGCAGGAAGGACGGTGACCACTGCTCCGACGACCAACCTTGCCTCATGCTCCACACCCACCGGCGGATGCCAGCTCCCTGACGGGAGCTACCCTCCATGGACGATCCTCCGGTGGTCTGGAAGACAGCGCAACTGACGGATCGGCCGAAAGACCGAGCGACGAATATCTGGCGACGCACGTGCTCCGGCAACCGCAGCGTGTGGCGATCGATGTTCTCCAACGCGTCGGACTGCGCCGATAAGTTATCCGAGGAGAACGAGTAGAACGGGGTCGTCAATGGTATCGGTTCGCTGCGAGCCTCCGTTCTCTCGGTCCTGATCCGAGCCAAATCGGGCACTTCAGGCGGCGAAGCCTCCCTTGTCGGATCAGAATCGACGAAAATCTCGTGATCCTCCAACGCAGGTACTGCGGCGGAGGTGGAGGCGGAAAAAGGCGGATCTGGATGATCTGCGATTAGGGCTTCTTCTGCTGCTGCGGCGGTGACGTCAGTGCGGCAGATGGGACAGGTGACATGGTCCACAAGCCAGGTGTCGATGCAGTCAGGGTGGAACACGTGGCAGCATCCTGGGAGGAGGCGGAGCATCTCCTCCTCTTCGAACTCGCTGAGACACACGGCGCACTCGAGCCCGCCGGCTCCCGCCCGGAACGTTTTCGCCTCCGAGTACGTCATCGTGGGGAACGCTGCGAGAACCTCGGGGCTCAGCCCAGCTGGCCTCCAATTCGGCAAGGAGTCCTCGTCCAACTCGTCGGCGAGGCGCTCCGCCTCGTCGACGCACCGACAGATGGAAAAGGCAAGCATGCATAGGAGTAACAGGGCGGAGACGGCGATCATGAACACAGTGTACGTGGAGGAAATGTGCGGTACGGCTTGGCCCGCCGGGGAAAGCGGCGGCAGGGCGCCGAAGGCGGTGCATAGTGGGGCGAAACTAAGCAATAGCACGAGAAGGAAGATAATGGGAGCGACGTTTCTTCTGCCTCCGGCGAAATCTAATGAACGGCGCGGTTGCTGCGTCTTTACCGTCATTCGTTTGGCGACAGAGGTAAAATCGAAGTCCCTTCCATTATTTTTTGTATTCACCATATTTTTCATGTTATATCCTCCCTTTTTTTAACCGAAAAAGGTTTTATTTACTAAAATTATAATTTTTTTTGTTAAATTGGGAGTTAGAAAATGGAACAACTTGATATGTAGCTTTTAGAAAATGAATATATTGATAATTATACCAAAAACTTCACCTTCAATAGTTAAATTCATTAATTCGTTAAAAATACAATGAAAAAATTTAAGGAAAAAAAAATCTGTTTCGTTAAAATAATTATTAACCATCCTGTAAGTACCTAATTTACTGCTGATCATGACTAGAATAATTACTTAAAAACTAATATTAATAAAAAAAATGAAAATAAAAACAAAACCAAATCTATGTACTATCTTAAGTAATGAATTTTGACCCCGCGTATTACTCACCACCAAGAAAAAGCGGTGTCGGTCAACATTTCACTCAGCTACCTTACTTTTTTTTATCATGCCCCTTATTATTGCAAATATTTAAAATGCATCTCAATATTTCCTCAACTCTTGTTATTTTAGGTCTCAATAGTCAATTCACGCTACACATCTGTGCATTTTTAAAATGATAAAAAGTATGCGGGCTAGAAAGAAAATTCCTTTCTATATACCCACAGCTCAAATGATCAATGCACCTCTCTCTCTCCGCTAGTCCTCGATTGATTAATTCGTTAATTAAGGGGCGATAACTCAAGCTCATCGGGGACAATGGCGTGGTCCGGCAGCAAGGCAGCGATGGCGCTGATGCTGATGGTGGCGGTCATGGCGGCGCCGGCGCCGGATTCGTCGTCGGAGGACCGGCAGCTCTGCTACTGCCCGTGCATGAAGGATCAATGCATGATTATCGAGGGCGCGACGAGGGAGGTCTGCGCCGCCGCGTGTGACCAGGGCTGCCGCAACTCCGGCACAGCAGGCCAACCCAATCCCTACGAGTTCTGCGGCTTCTGATCATTAATCCCTGTCATTTCCACGAACACTCTGCATGCGCACTGCAATATAATGTTAATTAATTAACTGAAATCGCTTCTTTTTTTTTTTCCTTTTTTTTTTTTTTTTGTAAATCTTCATATCTATTTTGATCAATGCATGTAGCATCATTTATTCTTAATGCCGTTCATTTTTAAAAAAAATATTTATATATCTATTTATTACTTCTTTTTTTTTTTTCTTTACCTTGAAGCTCCTCGAGAATTCCTACTATATATATCAGACTTTTGTTTCATAAACTTAGAGGGGGAAAAGTACATTTACTAGCTTATATTTCATTTACCTTGATCGATACATTTACTAGCTTATATCTATTCTTAATGCCGTTCAATGCATGTGCTTTATGTCGATGTTAACTAAAGTGACATTTCAGCTGGTTTTCCTAACGTATGGATAAATAATGTTGCTTATTTGGATCTTTTATTACGATGTCCTTGTTGTCGAGAGCATCTTCATTAGCTTTAATCTTCAACGCTTCAGTCATTTTCTTCCTGTCCTCCAGTACTAGTTTTTGTTCCTTCAACAATTATTGGTATAACTGTTATGATCATTCCATCTCAGGTTGTAGAATTGAAGCCTCTCAATTCTCTATATATATATTTCATTAATGTCTATCAGACTTCAATATAATATATATACAACTAGTTATCGATCGAATCACTATTGTCAATACTTGCTAGATGTTTAGGTAAATCATCGACTCAAGATAAAATGAAAATACATTAATTGAGAGCCATCTTCAATTATACAACCAAGCTACACATCAAATTGCACACACACACATATATATATATATTATATATATATATATATATATATATATATGATCGAACCGCTTTCTTATCATATAGCGAACCACTTCATTACTTCTAAAATGGAGGACATTAACTTCGTATTTGTGATTGTTAATTAGACCATTAGAACTTAGAAGAAAAGTCAGTAATTGAATAATTATTTTAGTTGAAGTTTACAAACGCACCTTCCAACTTTTTGACTATTAATTGGAGCTCAAGAACTCAAGAAGAATCTTATGACTTGTTTGGTTGGTGATTTTTTCACCTTTAAAATGATAATATCTAATCAAAAATAAAAATTCTTACGAATCAAAAAAGTCTACTTCGAAGAAAAAGGAAAATTATTGTGTCCATTGCTGGCATGCTTCAATTGTGCTTGTGGTCCTTATATCCAGTTGATGAAGGTGCTTAATTTTAGCCGCACCCTTGTTTTTGTCAGGTTTTGGAGCTGTAATTATCAAAACTTAGTATCTTTAATTGTTATATTTTTCAAGTAAATTGTAATTTTTTTTCATCACTAAAATCATAAAAAGAACCCGATAAAACTAGTAAATATAAGAATTTACCTGGTTTTTTTGTCCGGGACGGTTCATTTGATCGAACCGATTAGTTCGGCCGGTTCTAAAGTCCATAGGCTTTTATTTTTGTCCAACTAAATCGATTTTGTAACCTTAATAATTAAAAAATAATAATTTACATGATAACTTAAAGAAACTAATTTGATAAAATATTTTATTAATGGGGACAAATTAGAACAGCTTGCGAGATTCTTCTGGGCCTTACCTTATCTCTCTTATCTCTTGAGTTGTCATTAAGATAGATATCACATCCACATCCTCTTTTTCCTTTTTTCCTCCCCTTTTAATTTTTATTTCATAAAAACAAATAAAAAAATCAAGATAAACAAAAAAAATCCAAGTCTCGATGCTGATTTTTCAGAGGAAACTAGCGCAAACTAGTGCATGAGAGTGCGAAGTTATCCTCGTCTCATTCTTCATTTTCAACGACAGCATATTCGTTTAGATAAGTCGTATTTTTATTTTAAATATGAGTCTGATTGACATGGTTTTATTTAGTCTAAAATATATTTTTTTTAAATGTAAAATCACTCAACACTCATCCCTTCAATTGCATTGCTCCTTAGATAAGTTCAATCGATGAAAATCGTGTCGATCGTATTTAAATTAAAAATTTTGAACTATATTTATTAAGCCATTGCATTATTCTAGTAAAAGTGCACCTTAAATTTGAGATTCACTGATGTGAATTCTAACCTATATAAACATATAAACACATGATGTGCATTCTTTCGCCCTTCATTTATATCGGAGAGAAAATGACCCTTGAAATAAATATCTCTCATTTCTGAATTTCACAAATATATTTCTTTGTCGACACAATTGCATTAATCAGTTGATTAAATAATTTTTTTTTTTGAGAAAAAAATGATGTGTTCATCTCATTACTAGATGAAAAAAGATAAATCACGAACAATATTTTTATCCAATCAAAAATAAAAATTAACATAGTATGAGAATAGACATTTCAAAAAACTATTTTAGATTGATCCTTGCTCTTTCAAAATTTATCCTTCTTTAAGTATGATTAGAAATTAATCTTGCCTTTCTTTGGCATGATTGTCGTACCATTTTAAACTCAAAAAATAATTTATAATTAAAAACAATTGTTTTTTTTCTTTAAAATGAAATGCAAACAGCGTGCTTACTTTAATGCCTAGAAATAAAATTTTAAAATAACAATATATTATTCGATGATATGTAAAATAATAATGAGGATTAATTATTTTCAAAGTATTTGTAATGACTCATATGTTAAATAAACCAATGGAAAATATAGATAATGCAAGTAAAAATTATTTTTTTTATAAATGAAATATTCATCACATATTATATTATATATGTGTGAGCGCGCGTGTGTATATATATATATATATATATATATAAAAAGAAAATGAAAAGGCATAAAAAAATCCGATGCCATTCATCCGATGTCTGTTCCCCACCAGAAAATGAGGAAATAATAGACAAAAAAACACCCCAAATCTACTCCTTCTCCAATCCACACGCTGCTCAGCTGCTGCAGCGTTCTCTTCGCCTCCCCCTCGATTTGTGCTTTCGGATGCTAATCCATGTCTCCTCCTTTCATTAGCAACACGAAAGAAGCAACAACTATGGAAAAAGGGAGAGTTTTGAGGATGTTTCCGTGATTCGTCTGCACCAACTGAGGAAGTAAACGAGGGGGAAAAAAGGAATTTTTTTTTTCTTCTTCTTTTTTTGTGCTGAGCAGGATGCACGACAGTGGCAGCAGCTGCATCAGCAACCAAAGTATTAGTATTGTATGGTTCAGGCGAGATTTGAGGGTGGAGGACAACCCGGCTTTGGCGGCAGGGGTGAGGGCAGGGGCTGTGGTGGCTGTCTACATCTGGGCGCCGGAGGAGGAGGGGTCTTACTACCCCGGGAGAGTCTCCAGGTGGTGGCTCAGCCAGTCCCTCCACCACCTCGACTCCTCGCTCAGACGGCTGGGCACTTCCCTCCTCACCAAGAGGTCTCTGGACACTGCCTCCACCCTCCTTGAGGTCGTCCAGTCCACTGCTGCTTCCAATCTCTTCTTTAACCACCTCTATGGTAAGTCCCCCAGTTCCTTTCTCATATTGTCATACACCTTACTCTCTGTGATCTCCTCCTTTTTCTCTCCTTTCTCAGCCTCCATTTTGTTCTAATCTTTAGGTTGATCCTTGTGTTCTTTGTCAATCAGTGGATGCTTATTTTAACTGCTTTGGTTGGTAATCTGTTCCTTGTCATGTTTGTTTGGAGATTTGAGGATATGGTTTCTACAGGGTGAAAGATAACTCTCACTTCAAGCATATAATAATTGGAGCTGAGGAATCGATGTGTTTTACAAATTGCCTCATATCCTTTTTCTTCTTTCCTAGCTTCCATTTTGTTCTAGTCTTCTATGTTCTTTGATGCTTATTTTAACTTGTTTGGGGTTTGTAACTTGTGCCTTTTCACTCGTGTTTGGAGATTTGAGGATGCGTTGCTATATAGTGGAAGATAACTCTAACTTAAACCAGATATTAAATTGGAGACGAGAAATCTTTTTGTTTGATTTATTGCCTCTAGGCTCTAGTTAATTGCGTAGTCAGTATGTTATAGCTTCCTTATCTTGCAATATATAATTTGCTTCCCTCTTGAACGTGCTACCGTTTAATTCTGCTTCATTCCCTTCTTTTAGCTTAATGCATGACTAAAGGCATCCAATCTGTCAAGAGAAAGACTCGAGTATATTTGTTTTGTTTTGAACCACGAGGAGAAATAGTTGACAACAAGTTTCTTGGATTGTGGGGTACGCTAATGTTGTCCCACATAAATTGAAAGCCAATGAAGGGGACCTATAGACTTAGATGAATGCAATAGTATTATTTCGGGCCACTGTATGTTTTATCTGAAGAAATTTAGTCAGATGTGTATCATACAAAGAGGTCGTTGCTTAATATTATTTGTTTCTCTTTTGCCAGTCATAGTTCTGAACTTGATGTATATTCCCTTTTAAGTTTATACTCTCTGCTTAATGCACAATCAAATGTGTTCAATTTGTCATAAATATGATTTAAATTTTCTTCTGTAAATTTGAGTTTTGATTCAGATTTTACAGGTCAAACAGTACTGAAATTAAAAATTTGCGTATGACTGAGCTATAGGCAAGTATGAGGTTGAATCATTAGAAGTATGTTCAGCTTGTTGTACATCCTAGATTCTACTACATGATTCTTTTTCAAACACAATATCATTCATTATATTAAATTTTTATGTAAAAATATTGGTGCACTTTTGTTTTATGTGAAAACCGTATATACGCTTCAGTTATCGCTTATTGGTAATTTTGATCTCTTCTTGCAGATCCACTCTCGCTTGTTAGGGATCATCGGATGAAAGAACTTCTGACTGCTCAAGGCGTAACAGTTCGTTCCTTCAATGCTGATTTGCTATATGAACCATGGGAAGTGAATGATGAAAATGGTCAGCCATTCACAACTTTTGTGCCATTCTGGAACAGATGCCTTAGCATGCCTTACGATCCAGCTACACCTTTGTTGCCCCCCAAAAGAATCATACCAGGTGCTTTAATTTATCACATCGTCTTTAGTCTTGTTAGTTCCCGTCTGAATCTGATAGTATGGCTCAGGTTTAGAAATGATGAAGTTGAATCATTCGAGCAAGCAATTATATTGCATCATAAATCAATTTATAGTTGTTCAAATTAAAATAGTCGATCAACTAGCAGTTTTGATTCATTCCATATTTGCATTGCATTGCATATGTATTTGTTAGGAGATACATCGAGATGCCCTTCAGACATCCTGTTCTTCGAGGATGAGTCTGAGAAGGGTAGCAATGCTCTTCTTGCTCGAGCCTGGTCGCCAGGGTGGCGTAATGCCGATAAGTCTTTGACTGCCTTCGTCAGTGGACCTTTGATCGAATACTCTGCGAACAGAAGGAAAGCAGATAGTGCCTCTACATCGTTGCTTTCGCCTCATTTGCATTTTGGAGAACTGAGCGTTCGCAAAGTTTTTCAGCTTATTCGAATGAAGCAACTTGTATGGACCAACGAGGGGAACAAAGCAGGCGAAGAGAGCTGCGATTTGTTCCTCAAGTCTCTGGGTCTCCGTGAGTACTCTCGATACTTATGCTTCAACCATCCCTACAGCCACGAGAGGCCTCTTTTGGCGCACCTCAGGTTCTTTCCATGGGTGATCGACGAAGGTTATTTCAAAGCGTGGAGGCAAGGCAGAACTGGTTATCCTCTTGTAGACGCCGGAATGAGGGAGCTATGGGCCACTGGCTGGTTACATGATCGGATTCGTGTGGTGGTAGCAAGCTTCTTTGTGAAGGTCTTGCAGCTCCCTTGGAGGTGGGGCATGAAGTACTTTTGGGACACCCTCTTAGATGCTGATCTCGAAAGCGATGCTCTGGGTTGGCAGTACATCTCCGGGACTCTTCCTGATGGTCGCGAGTTGGACAGAATCGATAATCCTCAGGTAATTATTTAGGAAGGTTCTTTGTTTAGTGATTAATTAGCTCACAGCTCACTTGTTGTTTGTCCGGACACAGTTTGAAGGCTACAGATGCGATCCTAATGGAGAATACGTAAGGCGCTGGCTTCCCGAGCTCGCCAGGCTACCAACACAGTGGATACACCATCCGTGGGATGCGCCTGAATGCGTTCTCCAAGCTGCAGGAGTTGAACTTGGATCCAACTACCCTCTCCCCATTGTCGAAATGGATGCAGCCAAAGCCAGACTTCAGGAGGCCGTCGCCGAGATGTGGCAACTAGAAGCTGCATCGAGAGCTGCACTCGAGAATGGCACTGAGGAAGGCCTCGGGGACTCGTCGGAACTGCCTCAGATCGATCTTTCTCTCGAAGCAGATATGGAAGTCGAACATGAACAATTGAGGAACAACGTTTCGAGCAGGAGGCATCAGGATCAGATGGTGCCTAGCTTGACCTCTTCTTTATTTCGAGTCGAGGAGGAAGAAGCTTCTGTTGCTTCAGTCCGCGCTTCCGACAGCAGAGCCGAAGTGCCATCGCCAACAGACTATGAGTTGCAATCTCCGAGACAAGCTTCCGATGGAGCTGCTGCGAGGCAGACAGATGCAGTTGCAGTCGGAGGAGGTGTAACTGGACAGTTGACTCCAGACCCCGGCGATCAACATTCTGCAGGGCAGTCATCCGGGACTGGAAGTTGGAGGGAAAGTGGTGTCGTCCCTGTTTGGTCTCCACCTCCGACTTCGAGCTGTTCAGGGCCTTTTGTCAATGATGATGCAGGAATCACCAGCAGTAGCTATTTGGACAGGCATCTGCATTCTCGTCAACGCATCAACTGGAGGCAACTTCCGCAAACAACGTATACTACTCTACTCATGATCTTCAAACTCATTTCGATCTTAATTAATTATATATATATATCACCTCCTCTCATCTCATTCGCATGATCGCATCCATCCCTTTTACAAATTAAATTCAAAGCCAAGGGACTTGTTAAAGTAGAATATGTGCTCTAATACACTGTTTTTCTTCTTGCCGCCGGCCGCCTCATCATCATCAAACTAATTCTCATGTAGCATGCATGTCTTGTTCAATTCCCACAACGTAATGCTTAATTAGTTTTTTCCGACTTCACTTCGTATGGCAGGACGAGGAGTTGGGAGATGGATAACGCCATCGGCTAGAGCACCACAAAGAAGAGCTGTGTATCTTCAAACGAGCATTATGAGTGTAAAATTTGTGTGGAGTATCTACTTCTAGTTAACTCGTGTAGCATAAAAGTGTATAGTTATTCTTCAGGAGGATTAATTATTATATGGTTGTAGTTTTCGACAAATATGGATTTTTTGTTCTTCTTCTAATTCTATATAAGCGTGCATGTAATAGTGTGTTGCTGAATAAGGATTAGAATGTAATTATTCTTTCTTTTTTCCCTACGTATTTATATTTAAATAAAAGATTAATATTTTTACGGAGGAAATGATAGAAAAATAGACATCCTAATTTGTAGATAAATTATTTTTTTCATTTGCTTGACAAGATTTGTAATTATGATTATAAATGATGAACATAATGCCAATTATATATATATATATATATATATATATATATATATATATATATATATATATATATATATTTATGTTGCGTAAATAGTGTGCAAAAATGAGATGCATAGTAATTTTGTCTCCCGAGCAAACATAGTAAATGAAAAATATATAATATTTTTTGTCTGAGAAAAAAGTAGTGCACCGCTATTGAACTGTTGGATTTTGGTCACAATTGCAACCGTCAAGTTCGGCAAGATCGCAGGCGGATTTTTGATAGCGATCTGATCAGACTTTGTGCCCGACTAGATAACAATCGTATTCTGATCAGAATTGATCATAATTGCGACTGGAATCGACCGTGATTGAGGTCGCAGTGCTGGCGGCCACAATTCGATCGAATTCCAATTGAAATTCAGTCAGAATTTGATGGTAGTTTAGTCGATCGATCAATGATAGTGACAACCCAATGAGTTTAGGGGTTCAATTATAGTACTTATCGTAGAAGACGATGTGAACGAATCATTGTATATTTTTATTTACTATATAATTCTGTGAATCAAACGTGTGTATATATATAATTTATAAATATAATTGGATTGTTATCGTGCAATTCAAAATGCTCTTATAATTTCCTTAACAAAATGCAAATACATAAATAAGTCAACAAAATATACTTTAGCATTATGAATTATAAATTGTTACAGTAGAACAACAAATTCTAACATCATATAAATAGTTAATTTTAAATTTTATTACCAACATTTTGTATTTAATTTATTTATAATAAAAATATTTATTATTGTTGTAATTATTTTTCAATTTTTTTTTATAATGTTGTAATTATTATTTCAAGCTTAAGCAACAAGTACAGCCACACGGTAGTTGTCTACCCGATCGTGATCCCTATACACCATTTTTTCTTACCCGAGCCTAACACAAATAGAAAACCAATAACCATATGACACGAAAGGAAAACCAAGCGGACCCACCAGAGGGTAGCTTTTTAGTCACCCAAGAGGCGAGAGAGACGTGTGTGGAGGAAGGGGAGGGGATGTAAGAAGAGAAGAGAAAAGAAAAGGAGAGGGAAAAGGAAAAGGGAAAGGAGAGGAGGGAAAGGGAAAGGGTAAAGGAAAAGGACAGAAGAAGAAGTCGGCGCATTTGTCTTTGCCGACCAATTATGTCATCCCTTCTTCCTCTACTTCGCGATTAGAAAAAAGTTCGAGCCTTTGATCGCTTCCTACTCCTTCCTTCCTTCTTTCTAATCTTTCTTCTCCTTCGACTGCATCCTTCTTCTTTTCCGATAACCCGTATTTTTTCCCGTTATCGGAAAGGCTTATCCCTGATCCGTCATCAATCTCTGGATCTAGGGTTTGTTGCCTTTGTTCTCCTCCTCCTTGCACTTGTTTTTTTTCTCTCTCCCTTTTCCTGCCCCTTTATTTGTTTTTTTTTCTTTTTTTGCCCTTTCTCTGTTGGTGATATTCAAATCGAGGCATGAAAACGTTGAACGAGCAGGCGGCGGCGGCTGCTGCGAAAGAAGTAGATAAGGAGAAGAAGCAACGGCGGCGGCGGCATAACCGGCGCATCACCAAGCCGAGCCTGGATATGCAACCTGGTTGGTTTCTTTTTATCATCGGTTTTGTCCAGAGTTATTGCCTAGGGAGTTAAAGACGGGATTTTGTCGAGTATTTTCTTCTTTTCTAATGCCAGTTGGGGTGGGTGGGAAGGTGCAGGATGCAGCTCGGAGGACGCGGTTTATGGGCCGTCGGAGAAGTGGAGTGGCATAATCGGTTCTGCACCTAACATCGCATCTGAAATCGCGTTCAATTCGCTGCCGACGATGCATTTTAATGGCAACGGCGGTGTTTTAGGATTGGATATTGCATCCGGGGCTGCCGACAGGGAGATTTCAAAATCCTGTCCTTTTCCGGGTTTCTCGTTTCCGGTGGAGGAATTTCCTCCTGGAGGGGCAGCTCGATCAGGCAATTCAAAGAAATATTTTGAGCCACATTGGTCGGATATGGCTATTGAAGAAGCGATCAAGGTAAAATTTTGACTTTTGTAAAGTGGGAGCAGAATTAAAGTGAGAAGCATGGTGCTTAATCTCTTGTTTTTGTTTAATTTCACAGAAGGGTCGAGCGTTTAAAGCAGCATTTCGTGCCAATGCATACAATCGGCTTGAGGTGATGAACCAGCACTTGTTTCTGAAAACTTACCCTAAAGTTTCAAACATCATTGGATTCTTTATTGGTAATGCTTTTAAATCTTTGCTTTAGGCCTACTGTACCGTAGATGGCCTACCCATGGATATTCTTATCAACGGAGTTCCAGCCCAAAATAGAGCGGTATGTTTGTTTTAGATCACTTCACAGTTTCCAACTGAAAACCTAAATGCTGTTAGGTTTCTGTTTCTTTTGATTTCCATTTTTGCACCATCAGTTGGAAGCACAGATAAAGATTAAAATGTAGTTTAGCAATGTGGATATGCTACGTGAATGATTATTAGTTCATCTTTCTTGATTCAAACGTAAGCCGATTGCTCAGATGACAATTGCCGCATTCTTACTACCTAATACCCATGACCAAGGTAGTCCAATTTTGGTCTGTGTGATGGATTATTTCAGTGAATTGTCTAAGCATAAACACAATTTTAAGGGGCATCGAGTTGGTAACCGTTATATCTGATAAGGATCTCATTTATTGATATTTATATGCTTCTGATATTTGATGATCAAGCTATGCAGTAGCAGTATATGCAGTTCCTTTCATGACAGAAGTTAGGTATTTTTTTACTTACATATCTAAAAAGGACAAATTTCATGCATGACCCATCAATTTCATGCTTCACAGGTTACTGAATCCTGTTTAGAAATCTGGCGAGCACATGGGTTATTTTCAGTATGTCTACTCCTTTTGTCAATTAATTGCTTTATATGTTAACCTGCAAAGCAGAGTCAGAAGTCGTAATTGTTGATTTAAATACTATGTGCATCCCTAGGTTCTTTTCTCGAATGATGAATCATCTTCTCAGCTGCATGTACTTTGTGGTGGTAGTATATTCACACACATTAATCGCTGCAAATTATTTGTTGCCGTTAGATGTATTATTTGTATATTATGCATAGAATAACTAAACAGTCTCTCTTGTGTGTATTACCTTTGCGATTCATGGAAAGACTTATCTTTAATGATTATCCTTCTTTTAGATAGAAGGTGATATCGTTGCTGTTGTGTTGGATCCTGTTGCAAATTGGGTAAAGTTGAAAGGAGTAAGTGTTCGTAGTAGTCTTATTCCATCAGATGGTGTCGACAATATTTCTGAGGCCAGAGAAGTGATTGACCATGATGATGTACCTAAAGAAAAAGTTGATCTCTGCTGCAAATCTTCTATTCCCAGTACTAATGCTCTCCCATCGGACAATGGGTACCATAATCATGAAAACAGTGGTTTATTAGAAGATGTTTTTAGTGATTCTGAAAATGGATCCATCATGTGTGATAAACTCTGCAAGAGTTTGAACTCTAAAACTCCGACAAATTCAGTTAAAAATTTGGAACTCGAACACAGAGAAGCTGCTAGAGCTTTAGAGAGAATATGTGCAATGATTAGTTCTAATCAGTCAAAACGCCCTACTGGTAGGGTATTGTCTATCATCCGGAACTCTCCTCGACGCGAAGCAATTATTGGTTTTCTTGCTTTGAAGCCATGGGTTCCTGAAGGGGAAGAAAATAGAAGGCAGAGTAACGACCAACTGTTTAAGAAAAGTAAGGAACCTGTACTCTTAGCTGGCTTGGACTATATACAATTGATACCTACGGATTCCAAGTTCCCAAAGATGGTGGTTAATGTGAAAAGCCTTCCAGATTGTGCAAAGGAAAGGCTTAAAAATGGTGATCTATCAATTGAAAGGGAACTAATTGCTGCCCGAGTAGATGACTGGAATGAAGAAAGTCTTTGCCCCAAAGCCCAAGTTATACATATGTTGGGGCAAGGTGGGGAAACAGAGGCACAAATGTGTGCTATATTGTTCAAACATAGAATAAACTCTTTTGACTTTTCTGCTGAATCTTTGGCTTGTCTTCCAGGTCTACCTTGGAAGGTCCCCGAGGAGGAACTTAAAATAAGAAAGGACCTTAGGAATATATGCACATTTACAATTGATCCTCCTTCTGCAATGGAGTTGGATGATGCATTTTCTGTAGAACAATTGTCTGATAAAACATTCAGAATTGGTGTTCACATTGCAGATGTTTCGTACTTTGTTCTCCCAGACACAGCATTAGATACCGAAGCCCAAGTGCGGTCAACTAGTGTGTATATTCCTCAACGCAAACTGCCAATGCTGCCTTCAAAACTTTCTCAAGAAGTGTGTTCACTTTTACCAGGTCTTGATAGGCTTGCCTTCTCAATTATTTGGGAAATTGATGATTCTGGCAACATCATGCAGCACTGGATTGGCCGATCTGTGATCCGTTCTTGCTGCAAACTATCTTATGATAACGTAGATCATCTCATGAAAATAGGATTTGACATTGATAGACTTATTCATTTTGAGAAATTATTTCCCGAATTGCATGGACATTTTGAATGTAAAGATATTGGGGATTCTCTTCAAATTCTTCATGTGGTCTCTACGAAGCTGAGGGAATCTAGATTCAGAGGAGGAGCTATTGAGCTTGAGAATCCTAAGCTTGCCATCTTGTTTGATGAGAATGGATCTCCATGTGATAGTTTTCTTGACAAGAGGAAAGAATGTGGTTCTGTTGTTGAGGAGTTTATGTTGCTGGCTAACAAATCAGTTGCGGAGGTTATCTCTAGGGTTTTGCCAGATTCTGCTCTGCTTCGGAGGCACCCTGAGCCCAATTTGAGGAAGCTTAAGGAGTTTGAAGTGTTTTGTGTAAAACATGGTTTTGACTTGGATGCTTCAACATCTGGCAAACTGTACCTCTCATTATCTAAAATCAAAGAGAAACTAAGGAATGATCCAATCCTGTTTGATATTGTTCTCTCCTATGCTTCAAAAGCTATGCAGACTGCAACCTATGTCTGTTCTGGAGATTTCAGGGGCAAGGAAGACGATTGGGCTCATTATGGGCTATCATTTCCACATTTCACACATTTCACTTCTCCATTGCGAAGATATCCTGATATTGTTGTGCATAGAACTTTATCAGCAATACTTGAAGCTGAAAATATATATGCGAAGCTAATACAGACTTCAATTACAGCTAGCAATGAACAAATGCCTGAGCAAAAAATTGCTTACGGATTCTTTACTGGCCTTGACCTTGATAAGAATGCTGCAGAATCTGAGCAAGGTAGAAAAGCATTATCCTCTGCCATTTTAAAACATAAAGTTCCAGGGTCTGAAATGCTTGCAGAAGTTGCTTCATATTGCAACGAGAGACAGCTTGCTAGCAAGCATGCCGAGGGAGCTGGAGTGGAGCTGTACCTTTGGACTCTGCTGAAGAAGAGGGAGGTAATTTCTATTTTGCTCTTATGTACTAGTATCCTTGTAATTATCATTTATTGATCAAGGCTTCAACTAGGGAATAAGCCATTTATGAAATGATAGGCATCTGGATAAGATATCGCACCACATGAACAAGCTGTGTTTGTCACAAATGTTAGTGATATAAACTCATATATTATGATGTAGCGAGATAAGGTTCATGTTGAGTCAAGGAATCATGTCTTGTAAACAATTTGATGTTGGGGTTGTAGGTACAAGAGGGAAATATAGGAAAAATTAAAAAGCTTTGATGTTATCAGTGTATATAATCTTGCACATAGTTTTGATTATATTTTTAATTTTATATATTAGCCAATAGAAGGGGAGTCTTGACACAATGATAAAGTTGTTGCTGCCTTATGACCTAGAGGTCACGGGTTCGAGTACTGAAAATAGTCTCTTGCAAAGTAGGATAAGATTGCATATAATAAAAAAAATTTTGGGACCCCGCATCCAACACCCTTTGTTTTTCATAATCTAAAATTGTTCAAAATGATTGTGCCTCTGCTATCTTTGCATACACGGGTGGGGATTCGCATTGGTTCTCGCAGATCATATTCATGTATAAATACTAATTAGTTCTTCTCCATTTTTATCTATGCTTAAGTTTCTTTTCCCATCGCTATTGCAGGTGCTCTTTTCCAGTGCTAGGGTTCTGGCATTGGGACCCAGATTCATGACAATATACCTTAACAATTATGCTGTAAGAATCCCAACCTCATCTATACTGTAATTATTATCCGAACTTTCTCATTGTTCTCTCCTTTTTTTTTTCTTTTCTTTTTTACAGATTGAGAAACGGATATATTATGATGAGGTCGAAGGATTGGTAGTCGAGTGGCTAGAGGCTACCAACACATTGGTTCTCAATCTGCCAAAGACTAAACCTTTCCAACGAAAGGGTATTCCAGGGAAGTCTCGTGCCGTGGAAGATGTAGCATTAGTGCTTAACGCATCTGAGGTGGTGCTAGTAGAAGAAGATAATAAGCACCCTACTTCTGGCTCTGCAACTTCTAGTACTTCCTCCACTGAAAGCAACACAGTTTTTCCTTCGTGCTTCCCTTTAGTGCTTCAAACTTTTTCCACTATCCCGGTGGCTCTCCATGCAGTCGGGGGGCACGATGGCCCTATAGATGTCGCTCCAAAGCTTTACATGTGCTCATACCTCAAGGAAGGCTAGATTACTTGCAGAAGCTAAATGAATAAGCGCAAAGTGGAGGCTTGATTTCATCAATACTCCATTAAGTTAAAAAGGGCTCTTATCAATAGATATAGCACCCTAGTGTAGTAGTAGTATTAGGAGTATTGTAAGCATAGGGAGGTGGACTAGATCGGTTGTCTGGTCGATAATTTGCTATGGAATTGTTAGTTCATGGATTGAGGTAGGAGTTAGTTTTGCTCTGGGGGCATTTTAAGTGGCTTTGCTCTATTTTTAATCAGTAAGCTGCTTTCTGGACTTGGGATTTTGCCGTCAATGCTATGTTTTTAAAAGCTGGGCAAAGTTCCACCGGGGATGCTCCTGGCCTCTCTCTCTCTCTCTCTCTCTCTCTCTCAACCTCAGTATCCAAAGTGTCAACTTGTGGCCCATTTGTGCTTCTTTTTTTGGTTGGTGGGTCTTTTAATGTAATTGTTCTATTTCACGAGAATTTGGAAGTTTGCATGATCAGTGAAGAAGAAGTCGCATGGCAAACGGTGTTTTTTATGTTAAGATGCAAATTTAATACTTGATGGGATGTGATAGTGTGCTGATCAAGTTGCTGCTATTCTGTGCATCTTTGGTGGGATGTTTGCTTCATGTGTCGGTCAATTCATTATATAGGATCAGATTTTTTCATAAATAAGCTTTATATATATATATATATATATATATATATATATCATTCTTCACCAAGTCTTTTTTTATAGGAAAATATTGTTTATTTTATCTTTCTTTGGATAGAAGGAAGGGAAAAATTCACTCCTCTCCTTCCGGTAGCACTTGCATACTTGCTAAGACTGAAAGGAGGGGTGTGGATTGTGATTTTTCTTCAATGGTGTGATAAATCTTAGGACATTTGATTGTTCAGTTTTTCATCGTGTGTATTTTTTGATTTATTTTGGTGATCGATGAGAGTGTTCATGGAATCGGACCATTTATTTAATATCTCAATTATCAAAAACAAAATTGTGTGGGTGAGTTTGAAATGAGTTAGTCACAATTACTTTGTGATTGTCAATCTATAGACAGTTTGGTCATTATGGAGGGGCACGTGGTAAATTTGTATGGGTGTGAAACTAAGAATATACTTTAGGGCGCCTTATTTTTGTAATACTTCCAGAATGATTGTGGATTACTGAATATTGCGTCATCGCCTGAGTTTGTCCTTTAAATTTAAAAATGTTGGGTATTCAGCTGCAATATGATCAATTGACGATAACGGAACGAAAAAACAATTCTGCGGATAGAAAGCCGATCTAGGGTTCCTCCCGATCTTATCGCTCCTGTCGTTGAAGCCGCCGAGCCTTTTCGTCTTCGCTTTCTTCTCTGATATCTGTGGTTCGATTCTCTGTCTATATTTATGCAATTCCTGCTGCTGTTTACTCCACGAATCGTTCATAATCGTTAGCGTCCTGCCGAATTGATTGCTTTTGTGGCTTTGGTTGCTTTCTCATTGCATGCTTGGTGTGTTTCTGATAATCCAGATTTGTTCTTGTTTTCTCTGTGGTTATTATCGTTCCTATAGTTTATTCAATCATAACCTTTTTCATTGTTAAGACTATTCGTACTCAAAGATGTTACTTTACTGTATTGTAGCAGACTTTGTGATTGGTCTTCATCATGGCTTCTCTCAAGGATCTTCTTCCACCCGCAAATTCGAGCTGCACTTCTCACTATGACCACTCAAATGATCCATGGTTCAAGGAGCGATACAGCACCTTGTCGGACACCACCTTGTCTGCGTCGATCAAGCCAAATCATGTACCACCCTACGGGAAACGCTCGGGTTTTGTTCCAAGGAAGGCTGAAGACTTTGGCGATGGTGGTGCCTTTCCTGAGATCCATGTGGCTCAGTATCCTCTTGGCATGGGGAGGAAGGAACAGAAGTCTGGCTAAAAAATTCTCGCTCTCACTGTTGATTCCCAGGGAAAGGTTGCATTTGATGCAGTTGTGAAGCAAAATGAGAACGCCTCAAAGATTGTTTATTCTCAGCACAAGGATCTTGTTCCGAAGGTTGGTTTAGAGATTGAGAATGATGTCGAAGATGAGGAAAAGGATGTTGAGGAAACCACACAGCGGACTAAGGAAGCTCTGGAGAAGATTGTTAATGTGAGATTGAGTGCAGCTCAGCCAAAGAATGTACCTACTCAGTCCAATGAATCGAAGTTCATCAAGTACAAACCCTCCCAGCAGTCTGCAGCATTTAATTCTGGTGATTATTCGGATGGTTGAGATGCCTGTGGATCCACTTGAACCTCCCAAGTTCAAGCACAAGAGAGTGCCAAAGGCATCAGGGTCGCCTCCAGTGCCAGTGATGCATTCCCCACCACGGCCTGTCACAGTGAAGGATCAACAGGACTGGAAGATTCCCCCTTGCATCTCAAATTGGAAAAACCCAAAAGGTTATGCAATTCCTTTGGACAAGCATTTGGCGGCAGATGGTAGGGGCCTTCAGGACGTTCAAATCAATGATAACTTTGCTAAGCTTTCTGAGGCATTGTATGTAGCCGAGCAAAAGGCAAGAGAAGCAGTTGCCATGAGATCAAAAGTCCAGAAGGAGTTGATGTTGAAAGAGAAGGAAAGAAAGGAGCAAGAGCTACGTGCCTTGGCGCAAAAGGCACGCTCAGAGAGAACTGGTATTGCTCCAGCACCTGCTGCTCCTTTGTCTACAGATGAGGCTATGTTGGATGACGTTGAAATGGGAGAACCTCAAGAACAACGGAGGGAAACTAGGGACGAAAGAGAAGAACGGCTGCAGCGCGATAAGATTCGTGAAGAGCGGAGACGTGAGAGGGAGCGCGAAAGAAGATTGGAGAGCAGGGATGCTGCAATGGGAAAAAAGAGTAAGATCACTAGGGATAGGGACCGTGATATTAGTGAAAAGGTTGCACTTGGCATGGCTAATATCGGTGCTGGACGTACCGGGGAGGTCATGTACGATCAGAGACTTTTCAATCAGGATAAAGGAATGGACTCTGGATTTGCACATGATGATCATTACAATGTTTACGATAAGGGTCTCTTTACCGCTCAGCCCACATTATCTACTCTCTACAGACCCAAAAAAGACGCTGATGCAGATATGTATGGAGGTGCAGACGAGCAGCTTGAGAAGGTCCTGAAGACTGAAAGATTCAAGCCTGACAAGGCATTCACTGGTGCTTCTGAACGGCTATCTGGAAGCAAGAGGGAGAGGCCAGTGGAGTTCGATAGGCATGAAGAAAATGATCCTTTTGGTTTGGATCGTTTCTTGACAGAAGTGAAGGGGGGCAAGAAACCACTTGATAAGATTGGTGGTGGTGGAACAATGAAAGCGAGTGCTGGGTCCTCAATGAGGGATGATTATGGTGGGGGATCTGGAAGAAGCCGCATTGACTTCGAAAGAGGGCGTTGAATGCTATCTGGTGTTAGTTTAGCTTCGGAACATCTTGTTTCAGATCTTTCAGTAAGGTCATATGTCTCTGGTGTTTGAGTTGCTTTTATTCTCATGTTTTTCTTATTATGGCCTGTTTGTGTTGCAGTGTGGTACATTCTGCCATTTGTGAGTCTGCCGATAGGATTTGCAGAATGCTGTCTGCTTGTTAAACTTTGTACTTATATCACTGTCGACATGTTGAATCTGTGCTGTCTCACCTTGTTGAATTCTGCCATCAAGTCTGGCTATTCATCATCAGTGATATAAATGTAATCAATGTGAATTTGTGTTATAAGTCACTCAATTTTATTAGCAAAAATATAAGAGAACAAAAGTTTATCTTTATAATGGTTCTTCATTTAGTATCCGTGTTTATCATTTTGGAATTATCAGATGCAGTTTTCTGATTTATTTAGGTTTTTCTTGTAATGAATGTTCAGATTCTAGTAGGACCAGAACTTCTGAGCCCTTAGATTCTGGATATAGGACCAGGATTTTTAATAGATGTTAAGACAAGCAAAGCATGCATATCAAAAATCTATTACATATTATTTAATGAAATTCCATAAAACAATTTACATTTGTGAGTGAACAATATATTATTTTCGTAAATACTTGGATTGGGCTTTGGGATTGCAATTGGACTTGTGCTTTGAAAAGAGGCCCGATAGTGCACAATAATCTTCTGTGACGAACCCTAGCTCAGTAGCTCGTATAAAAGGCTGATCATCGATTCCACCGATTGCAAGTTCGCAGCGATTGCTTTACTCGAGCGCCGCATCGACGATCGGGAAAAATGGTAAGCTATGCCCTTCTCCTCTTCCTATCTACTATTTCGATGCTCCAGCGATTCTATTTACCGATGGGTTCTTCCATCTATGCGTCAGGCGCCGAAGAAGGACAAGGCTCCGCCACCGTCTTCGAAGCCCGCCAAATCTGGCGGTGGCAAGCAGAAGAAGATGGTGCGACACCCTTTCTAAGGTTAAACATATGGCCCATGTGTGTGTGTGTGTTTTGTTTCAATCTTGGTTTAAATGATTTGGGGTCTTTGGATCGCAGAAGTGGAGCAAGGGAAAGCAGAAGGAGAAAGTGAATAATGCAGTTCTCTTTGACCAGGCGAGCTACGATAAAATGCTCTCCGAAGTCCCCAAATACAAGCAAATCACCCCGTCCGTGCTGTCCGAGAGACTACGGGTAAATGCTTATGCTCTCACCTTTTTAGGGTTTTCATTTGTCTTTGATCGTACCCAGATCAGAGTTCGATCACGCTTACTTTGGAGTTTAGTTTATTTCTCTTGAATGGATGTTTCTACGACAATCTGATGCTGCATTTGGTTGGTCTATCATGCCATCTACTCTTGCCAACTGTGGATCTACCATGGCATTACAGTTTATTCCATTAGTTTAATTAGCTTTTATCGAAGGTAACTTTGTTTGAGTGATGATTGTTCTTTGTTTTGTATTATTGCTTATCATTCAATCGGTGCTCCGAAATCTATTATTCCGCAGCACCTTCATCGCACATTAGTTTGTTCCATTGAAGATCCTCGTTATCATGTGTTCTTGTGTTTCTGTTCTTATAGCCAGGCTATAGTAATCTATTATAGATTGACAGAATTACATAAATAGATTAGAAATCAATAGAGGAAAAATGGAATTGGATCACATAGCCTTGTCGACCACTGTTTTTAGTTTTCCTTTTTCTCCCAGAGATGTGAACATCTTTTACAGCATTCTTTGCAGAAATTGAAAAAAGATATTTCTGTGCAGATTAATGGATCCCTTGCAAGGAGGGCAATAAAGGACCTGATGGCCAGGTATCTGCTCATTCAAGCCAGCAAATCTACACCAGAGCCACCAATACTTAGTGCTAAATTGGTGCTTGTTATATTATATATATATTTGTTCACTATGTGTTTTCCTTGATTAATTTGCGAGAAAACTTCGTTCAATTCTGCAGGTATGTTGATTTTTTAGTTGTTCAGTTGCGATAATTAAAATATAAAAAGGCTTTAAAAAATTATTTCAATTTCGCGAGTTGCATTTGTTTCTATTTGATGTCGAATTTTTTTTTCCCTGTTGAATTGCAATAACTAAAATGTAAAGAATTTCAAAATTTTGTTTCAATTTTTTCAGTAGGAATTGTTACTGATTTCGTTCACTTCTGGCTATGCATCCCATAATGGTCCATCTTGAATGTAAACTGATTTACAATAAAAGAAAGACCACATTTAACAGCTAACTGTAAATGGATTGTAAATTCGATCTAAGGTAAAAGCCTCCAACCAATCCGAAACACCTTAAAGTAAAATAAACAAGAATGATAATGAGTTGGGACGTTCCAGTTAGCCAAGGCTAGGTCACCATAAGTGCAACCTCCGAGTTAATTATCACATTGACATTGTGCATCATGCATTTAAGCCGAGTAAACTACCCCTGTCCTGTCAAAGTACAACTCCAATTCAATCGAACTCGCCAGCCAACTTTGATTAGCACGTGCCAAAGAGTGTAAAGAAGAGATAATATAATTATATGTGGATGTGGTCGATCCAAAGCAGGCAAATAATTAACATTGTCCTCTTCCCAGAGCATCATTAAGCATTAAACTGGATATAGATTCCTTTCTCATTGCTATTGATTAGAGTTGCTCTCTGTCCACGAAACCAGAAGAAAAACAGATAGACGATGGATGAGATAGAGCATGCTCACTTGGATGTCAATGGCCTCAGCCTCCACGTAGCTCGCACAGGGCGAGGTTGGTTGATTGAATATGCTCCCCCTCTCCTTTCTTCCTCCACCTTCTCAAACCTTTCCTTGTGTTGCAGGGAAATTGGGCACTGTGCTCTTCCTCCATGGATTCCCTGAGATATGGTACTCTTGGAGACACCAAATGCTCGCCGTCTCTGGCGCTGGGTTCCAGGCGATGGCTCCTGACCTCCGCGGGTACGGCCTCTCCGGCCAGCCATCCATTCCGGAGCACAGCAGTTGGCAAGATCTCGTCGCCGATCTCATAGCCGTCCTCGACATCCTCTCCATCTCCAAGGTACGTACGACCACCAATTGCAAACTCGATCGGCTTCTTCTCCTTGATTCCGCAACCTCCAACTGAATCGAAACAGCGTTTCGTGATCGTACGTGGACACAAATTAAAAGGTGCACGTGGTCGCGAAGGACTTCGGCGCGAGGCCTGCTTATGATCTCGCCCTGCGCCATCCAGATCGAGTGGCGACCGTTGCCACCTTGGGCGTGCCGTTTCTTGCGAGAGTCACGCCCTTCATTTCTCTGCCGGAAGGATTCTACGTAAACCGGTGGCGGGTAACTCCATGATCCAGTGCTACATCAGTTTTATATATCTCGACGAGGACGACGCACGGCGCCCTCCCTCTTTTGCCTAGCTCATTGCTTAGTCTTCCACAGGAGCCAGGCCGAGCGGAGGCCGACTTCGGCCGATTCGACGTCAAACGAGTCGTTCGCACCATTTACATCCTCTTCTCGAGGAGCGAGATTCCCATAGCCGAGGAAGGCCAGGAAATCTTGGACCTTGCGGACTCATCCACCCCCTTGCCGCCATGGTTCACGGAGGCAGATCTCGACGCCTATGCTGCACTGTACGAGAACTCCGGAATCAGCTTTCCTCTGCGCATGCCATACAGGCCAGTGGCTTCGACATCGATCTGCCATGGTTTTCGAAATTAACCACGCATGCATGTTTTCTTCTCGCAATCTGCTAGCTAATACCAAGAATCAAACGTGTACGTGTTGTTTTCCATATATAGATCACTGCCCCAAGAACAAGAAACAGGAGGAGAGGATCCAAAAGTGGAAGTGCCTGCGATGCTGGTGATGGGAGAAAAAGACTACGTCCTCAAGTTTCCTGGAATGGAGGAGTACATAAAGAGTGGAACAGTGAAGCACTTCGTCCCGGACCTGGAGATCGTCTACGTGCCCGAAGGAGGCCATTTTGTTCAAGAGCAATTTCCTGACCAAGTAAACAAGCTCATCGTTGCCTTCCTTAAAAATCATGTATCAGGCAACAAGCAATGAGGCATTCTGCATGCAGACGCTTGAAATTAAATAAGGTAGCCGGCCAGCCATGAGTTACCACTCTTTCAATACAATACAAATTGATATTAACTGGTTGTTTAAATATTAGAAAGGGACTAAACTATATATTTATATTCTTGATGCCGGATACAAAAAAAAAAAACATCTTAATTATAGCAAGAAATTAGATCAATATGTACGTTTCATTAAATTAACCCAAAGAAATTTTGAGCTGACTAATAGCTAGACTGAGAGGATTATTTCAACAACTCTACGTAGCCATTGAATATAAAATAGTTTATCGAATTAAATTATGCAAAACAATTGCAGTAAACAGATACTATATATATACGAAATCAGAATGAACAAAAAAAAGATAGTAAAATCTTAAAGAAATGATTAATAGCCCTGCAACAAATCTTCAAACACATTGATTCAAGAAAGAGAAAAAGCAGATCAACTGCAAGTCTCTATCAGTATTAATACCTCAAACGAAGCGGTATGAGTATCCATTAACCCTCATCCAAGTTCAACTTGTAGCTTATTGAATCATAAGTCAGCCCCTTATTCGATCTTCCTCATCTGAATTATATTGTAATCATTATAACTCCTCTTCCTCATCATATATTTAATTCTCTGCCAAATCCCTCCGCTTGAATTTTACTGCAATGGCCTCCTTTTTTCTTCCTCCTCCTCCCTCCATCTTGTACGTAGTTGCAATGTGCTTATTGCAGTACTGACCGATAGCCAACTCTCTCTGCAGAATATCTGAATCTTCAGCGGGCTCAGTGTCTGGCAAGGGCCTACTCTTCTTATTCTTGATCCCAATTCATGGTCGTCTTCGTCTGCAGATGAGGACTCTGGATTTTTTTTTTGCTGGGAGAAAGGATATAATTATTTTTAGTGCTTTTTAGTGTTGTTTTTGAGCTGTGGAGAAGCAAAATAGGAGAGTTAAATTATTATTATTCAACGTTTTTAGAGATAAATGTGCTAAATAATGAATTTTCTGGAATAAAACACTGCAACACTGTTTAAGTATTAGAGTCTATTTTAAAGAAAGTGAAAAACTTATCTCCAAATCGAATCAAAATTAACGTAGATGAGATTGACTGAACAATTTAATTTGACCCATTTGGAATAACTTATTTGCAGAAACAAATTAATAAAAAAAAAACAGATGCCGCAGGTTCTTCATTGCTTCTTCTTGTTTCCGTCCAAGGGGAAGAAAGAAAAATCAATTCCTGGTAATAGTTGACATCAGGAATTATTTCCTCCGTTTTTTTTTTTGGGTTTAAACAAATGAAAGAGAAGACGCCGCACGAGCTTTTCACGTGGACGGGAGAATTCCAAAAAAAAAAGGCAATTTGTCCGGGCCATGCCTATTTTAATGGGCCGTTATATCCAGTGGTAGGGCCTGCTAGCGGCCTAGTATCGCGAAGTAAGCTGGCGCAGCCCAGTAGTAAATTGGACCCGTTCAGATATATGTCAAAACCGTAATTGAGCCGACCCAAAAACGTTCCATTTTGTTGGGTTCGACTCGGAAGGAAATTGACTCGGCCCGATCCATTTTCCAGTCCTTAACTCGTTTTGACTAGGGTGGTGGATCGAGCTCTGTTCTGTCGCCATGGCGGCTCTCTACCTCAAACTCAAGCCTAAAACCCTAACATCTCTCCGTTCGCTCCGCCCCTTCTCGTCCTCTTCGTCGTCGTCGTCGTCGTCTTCGTCTTCGTCTTCGTCTTCGCCGCCTCCCGAAGCCGACGCCGAGTCAGGCACCTCCGAGCCGTCGGCATCCTCTTCTCGCTCCTCCTACTCTTCCTTATTCAGCGATATAAAGGAACGGCTGAAGGCCCCTCTGGCCCCTCCCCGCCGTCTTCCAGCCGATCCACCTCCGCCTCCGCCCCTCTCCTCTTCGAGCTCCCAACCCGCATCACTCGATGATATCCGCAAGCACCTGGCCGAGTTCCGCCTCCGCAGCGGTGGACCTTCCGCCTCCGGTGATCGCCCCGCGTCCTCTCCCTCTCTATCCTTCCAGGAGATCTTCAAAAGCAACGCTATTTCGAAGGCCGTTGACGATGGGGCTGAGGGGAAGAGACAAGGTTTGTCATTTGACAGCATTCGCGAGAGCCTCCGCCAGTTTAGGGACTCGTCCGCGTCGGGCGGCCTTCGGAGAGACGGCTTCCCTCCAAGACCGTTTAATTTTAGTCCCTTCCAGGAAGGCACGCGGATCCGTGGAGGCGAGACGGAGAAAGGTCCGTCTATCCTAGGAGGAGGAAATTTGCCCGAATCCATATTTGGGAAAGAGTTGAGGGAGAAAGCCGATCAGGCAGAAGCCAAAAAAGGTCCAAGGACAGATTTTTTAAGGTCGTATAGCCATGATGAGTTGGGGGAGAAGCTCCGCAAGCTGAGGCCTGAAGTAGCTGACAAGAGCACCAAGGAATGGTTCTCTTTGACAGAGTTGAATGAGAGGCTGGCTAAGCTGAGGGAAGCCGAAGAGAAGGAATCAGAAATGAGGTTGGGTGGACTATCATTCAGGGATCTCCGAGATAGCCTAGCGTCGATCAGTCAGTCAGTAGCCAAGAAGAACACCAATAGTAAGACTTTCTTTGACTTGTTTGCTCTTTGTTTTTCATCTCTTAATCATTGCAAGTATATAATTATTTGTACTCATATTTTGGCAGTTCAGAGATTAACAATCCTTTCAAATCTTACTGGGCAACCTTTAGCACCGTTCATGCAAAACCCCCCTCAGGAACATCTTTTAGAGAAGGTTAATATCATGATTTTATGTTATGATTGGTTTTCTAGCTTGATCTATCAATATTATGCACTTCCTCAGTGTTAATAAATTTTGTTTATTGCAGTATTTCCATCCTGATAACATGTCTTCTGCGGAGAAGATGAAGTTGGAGCTAAAACGGGTCAGAGAAGAATTTAAAATGTCCGAATCAGATTGTGGTTCTGTAAGGGTTCAAGGTAAAAATTTGGAGCTATTCATTTTAGATGCCTCAAAATCAACAACTGGTTTGCCATCTGAATTTCTGAAAGAACATTAGCTATGGCTATGAATAAAATAGGTAGCTATGATGTGTTATCAATTGTCAAGGCATGAATGAATTATTTTGTCCATAAAAAAGCAACACCAGTTAAATGCAAGTTGACTGGTTTAGATATGTTTTGTTCATATTTTAGATAAAACTAATGGGCAACAAGTCGAATTGAAGTTCTTTTTATGTGATTTTGTTTCATTGTATAAGAATTTTCTACTCTTGAATCTTGATCAATCCTGTTCTGCGAAACAAACATGAGGTTAATTATGCTTAGTACTGTAGAATAGAATGAAATCAATTCCATGTATGAATTCTAATGCTCCATGAAGCTGTTAAGGCAGCTAGATAAGGCAGTGTACACATCCTAGTGCAATGTTGATCCAGTTTCATTTATTCCTTATTTTATTAACTAGAATAAGGCATTCCACCTTTCTATAAAACGCAAGATTATTTACTTATTTCAGAGTCATAGATTGAGCTTGTAGGATAGACAAATTGGTCAAGTCAGACTACCCAAGCGAGCTGGTCAATTTGACTAGGCCAACCAGGCAACATGAGATGATACAGCAGGAGTTTGTTTTGCATTTATCTTCCTATTATTGTTTCCCAACAAATATGTAAGCCTAAGGGCGTGGATAGTTCCATGAACACTGCATACTTTGTAATGCTGAATCTTTAAAGACACTATCCGATCAAGTTGTGTTTACCTTGGACTTGAACTGTCTCTGAATCAGATCCAAAGTTAACAATTTATAATTGAACCAAATTGAGTTGATTTGGTTCAAATAGGAAGAATAATATGTTTTAGACTTGTCTTCGTTTTTCCTATGGTTTCTTCACCACAACCCTCATCTTGCACGATCCTATTGCCTCGCTCTCCTCTCCGCCCTTCATTGCCTAGTTACTATTTCACTGGTCAGCATCTTCCAACAATTACAAGCTATTCATAGCATTCTCCGCACTCAATCTTCATCCTAGGAAGACGATTCCTAGGACGCAAGTATGAGAGAGGATGGGTGAGTCCAAGTAACAAAGGTGGTTGGGTTTTATGTCGTGGATACTTCAATACTTGCCGCTTCTATATTTTCTCATTTATTGTGATTGTTCAGCAAAAATCTCCATATAATGATTTTCTTGAAATCTATGAATTTGTTTCATGATTGTGAATTATGTGCTACTAGATGTTTAACATGTTGGCTATGATTTTTGTGTAGTGGCGCTACTTACTACAAAAATTAAGTACCTGAACACCGTTCTAGACAAGAAGGTAACAAATCTTTTTGCAGTGTTCTTCATCTTGTTTGCATTGTTGATCATGGATGTCATTGCTGTTTTTTAATTGTGTTTCTGTCGGATCACAGGACAAACACTCAAGGAGAGGGCTTCTGCAGATGTTCCAGACAAGAAAGAAGCTTCTTAAGTATCTCAGAAGAACAGATTGGGATTCATATTGCCTATTGCTGTCAAAGTTCAACCTCAGGGACGTGCCAGAGTACAAGAAAACAAAATACAATACAGAGAACAAAAGCAAGAACAAGAAGAAGAAGAAGAAGAAGAACAAGAAGAGGAAACAGAAGGCCTGAAAAAAGATTTGATCTATGATGGCAAGAGCAGGAGAGGTTGCATGGTGGAAACTATGCAATATGCTTTTTGATGCTTGGAGGACCTCACAGCCAGTCAGTATATGATACAAGTGTTATCATCGTGCATCGAAGAATAGGATTCTTGATAAGATTTTGGTTTTGCAATAATGTTGGAAATGATTTCCTAACTCCAAGTTTTTTTTAATGTATTTTTTATCCAGGAAGAGCTAATTGATGGTAGAAAACAAGCCCTTTTGATGCCCTGCGCAATTTGCATTTGTCAAATCGTAAACAGCATGACATTATTGGATGTGAAGATTTCTCTTTGTTTTTTCAATTGTTTTCGGTATTTATTTGCTCCTCGAATATGTCCTGCTCTCTCGATCATTGATTCTTAACAAAATCACAAACATTTGGATTCGGGTAACGAAAATTTAAACAGATTTGCCAAAGGACTCTTGGGAGAATATTGTAGCTTAAAGCAGGGGAAGCTATTTGCTATATCTCCTAAAAAATAATTCTACTATTCAGTTTCTTTTTACGTTTTTAAATAAGTTTTGATCGAAGAATATTTGCATTTATTATTACCTCTTCCCCTATTTTTCAGATAAATTTAGCTCCGGAAATATAAAACAGTAAGAAAATGAGTTTAAAATGGTTTTTGGCGCCACCTGGTTATTATTACAATTTTTTCAATAAATATTAATTTTGACACCCTAGCAAATTAGTTATATTAGTTTTGATCAGTATCATGCAATATATTTTCACCAATTTTGTAAATTTATGCAATTCGACAATTTAATTAATATCCAATCAATTTCCGTTTGATATAAAATTCAACCACTTGAACCACTGGTTAAAAAAATCACCCGACAATTCAAAATTCTTCTGATCTTATTTCCGGTTCCACTTGAAATTACACTTCTGAGCTTCAGAGAGACATTAGCAAAATTCTCGCTTGCAAGTATCGCAATGCAGCAAAACAAAGGGAAGGTGGCGCTGCTATATGGAAAATATGAAAGAGGTTCTCATGCAGAGCATATTGAAAGCGGTCAATGCAACTCCATAGAAAGCAAGTTGTCAACCAGCTCCAATTGTATCATTTCTAAGAGAACAAGGTTGATGGGATGTTCCAGGTTAAAGTGTCCTACAAGCTCCTGTAATCCATAACAGTCACTTCGTCCTCTGGAGCATCGAGATCTCGGTAGCTGCAAAGACATGACAGGGTACACATTCATACTCAAGGAGTATCTGCTCCGCAAACAAGATAACTCAAACCTGAACGCTAGAAGCTTGCATTGATGTAGGAAAAATGGATGGAAGATCAACAAACCTTCTTAGGCGACGTGGATCCGGTCGAAACTGTGGAGGCATAGGAAGAATTGGAGATAGACCAAGCCTTCCTTTCCTACCACGAGGGACACCATTAGTTTCAAATGATGATGGTCCGCCGCCATCTCTCATCATGCGCATCGCCACCTCTGGTGGGGCAGGGACGAACGGACCCAGCGGCCTGTAAAAGATGAAGATTGGGCAAAGCTGAAATGTAGTATATTTTGGATTGAACGAGGGTGAGTCTATCTAACCCAGCACCAGGTACAGGAACTAAGATAGGTGGTGCAGGAACATCTGAAGGGAAAGCTCCATGCACACTTTGTCCCGCATAAACTTCATATGAAGGTTTGTCAGGATGATCTTCATCTGAGCCATCATTGGTGTCACGAGGTGAGTTGTTGAACTTATCATGTTTGTCAGCATCTCTATCCTGCCTGTTGAAATCTCGGCGGTTGCTACGTTCATCTTTCAAGCGATTATCTAACAGAGGACCACGTCTTTGCATTTTTGCCTTCTGCAGAGAACAAAACAAGAGTTAATGCAATAAAAACAGTCATGATTTTGATAAGTGAAAATATTTCTGCCATTGAGGCAATATGATGCTTTCTATGGTGACTTTCTTCTTTTGTTATTTTGTTTTGCATCACAGGTGTAAATTATCCAATGTCATTATCTGTTTTGTGCAGGAACACCTAATCAGAAAGCATCTAGGAATGTGCCCATACATGCATGCAGAAGAGCGTGTGCATGTGCATATTGGTGTCTGTACCTGGGGAACTTAACACAATACCATTCGCTAAAAAATCCCCAAAAATAAAAAGCGACAAAAGTTTAATCGGGTCCAGTTTACAACAAAGAAGGCATACCAGTTGAGATTGTTGCATTATAGGAGTACCTCCGGGTGCATTTGGATCGCTGTGTTAGAGACATACAGTCACTTATGGTTCAAACAAAAAGGCAATAATTTTCAAGGATAATGATAAGCTAAGTGCTTACTTCATGTAATTTTGGAAATAAAGCTCCTCTCTAACTTTCGATGTTAACTCAATAACAAGGTCTGGGTGTTTCAGTCGAAGATGCTTATGAACATATTCAGGAGCATGGAACAGCTTAGTGCAACCTTTGGCTCCACATCCATATTTCCAACCATATTTTTCATCTCTTATCTTTCGCACCAAAGGATCTAAGGCTTCTGTAGCTGCTGCATCTATTTTCTCTTTGGCAGTCAGAGATTCCAAGGGATCCTGGGCTTGCAATCTTGCCTTCCATACTGAATCAAGATTTGTCTCCCAGTCTGAGCCTCCAGCTTTGTTTCCATCAGCCGTCTTAGGGTCAGCTCTGATATGTCGAAGGCCCTTTGGTTCAGATGTCTCAGACATACCATAATAATCCAGGCCATGAACACGCCATAAATATGTGAGCAATGAATCCAGTAGTTCAACACCCTCAAGGCCCTTGACAGAGTTGTGACCGCGTATAATTATGATTGGACCCATAGATCCTCCATGGGATTTCTCAGCATCCAGCACATCATGCCCGCTGCTGGAGAGGACATTATCCTGGATACCCTTCTCCAGATCAAGTTTACGGACCAAGGCTTGTGCTTGTTCGATATCCATTTGAATTCGCCAAGACTCAGAGGTAACTATGTGAGCCTTGGGAGCATCGGAAACCTGATCATGTTCTCTTGTGGTTCGCTTGTTGTATCTTCTCCTTTTCCCACTGGGATCTGATTCATCTTCAGAGTTTGGTTCGCTGCTATTCCCAGAGTTGCTAGATGCAGGGGCTGTTAGGCCAGGGCCACTGAAAACGATAACACACTTTAAGAAAAAGCACAAGAACTGGGTGGGGGCGGTGAGAACCCTTACAGTTTAAGTGTCCCACTCTGCAAATCAAGTAAGAACTCCTTCGCTACAAGTCTTGCTCTTTCTTTCCTCCTGTGACATTATACAGCTTGTGATGATAAATCAAAGATGAGACGATCAGAAAATAGACAAAAAATCATGACCAGTGTTGAAACATAAAATTACAAAGGGGAAGGAAATTCTTCTCACAACACAACCTAGAGAGAGAATTTCATTTAGATTTAAATACATAAAACAAATCTTACTTCTCAATCACAGCCACCAAGTTAGTTGGATGATATTTGTCTTTCAGCCTACACGAAATGCAAAGACGTGCAGAGGTATCACACAATCTGAATATTAAAATATTTTTTACACAAAAGGCATGATGTACCATTGTTCTTCCTTGTGAGCTTCAAAATAAGCTCGTTTCTGAGTGGAAATGTATTCAGATCTGTATTCTTCATACCTACATGATTAGAATTATGATAAAATATTCATACTAGCTGAACAACCAACCAACATATAAAATCAATCCAACATTGAATCAATAAAAACTTAAGATTAGCAATTAGTGCCATCATTGACAGTGCTTCACAAAAACTCACTTGTTATAAGCAAATTACTTTGCTTTTGATATGTACCTGCGCTCGGCTTCAGTAGGTGAAATTTCATCTTCAAGTTCCTGGATGAACTGTTTGTATGACATCAGACCTCCCCTGGAAGAATAAACAAAAGATTATGCAATATTATAAAAATAAATCAAGAAACCAATTCAGTTTTCTTGAGAAAACAAATCAAAGGTATCTAGCACCAAGAGAAGAAAGTGAAACGCAGAAGGGGAAAAATGTGAAGCAAGAAAAGAAAAAATTCAAGCACATACACTTTACCATAGTGTCAAAAAATTCATATATCAAAGACATTTTCTTTATCTTCGTCATAGCTTAAACAGGTGCTGATATTTATTCCATATTC
This sequence comes from Wurfbainia villosa, assembly GCA_025175895.1. Lineage (NCBI taxonomy): Eukaryota > Viridiplantae > Streptophyta > Magnoliopsida > Zingiberales > Zingiberaceae > Wurfbainia > Wurfbainia villosa. Next base: position 43,689,644 of record CM045991.1, on the reverse strand, counting down.
TATTTCCTTCTTTTAGAATACAGTTTTTTTTCTTTATTCCTAAGAACATAAGATGAAGACAAGAAAATAATTTACAATCTAAACTTTATTCCTCAATTAATTTATATGTGTAAATTATCTTTCTCACTTAGTAAATTTTACCATTTCTCTTGCATCACCTCCTAAACATCTGATAGAATTGTGGGAACCATCACAAGAAGGTAAAGGAATTGAAGAAAAAAAAAAGCACCAAAGAGTCAACTTGGATCATTTAGCGACTCCATTTGTATTATCCAGTGAAGGATCAAATCTATATAGTCAAACCAAAATAGCTGGCCTGACATGATAATCATTAATGGTATTACTTGTATACAGTTCAATGATGCAATACCATCCATATGGCCAACACAAATTGTGGAGCCACTGTGGCTTTTTGTTAGACTATCCACAAATAGTAGTTCATACTATCCAGGTACTCCAGCCATGTGGGTGATCATGAACTAACTGACCAGTCAAAGTTGCTTGATCCTGATCAAGCATACCATTGAACAGAGTTCCTCTCTTGTAGCCTAAAAAACTCGAGAATGAAGGCATTAAGAGAGAGAGAATTCATAACCACACAAGAAACGTTAAGGTGATGATAAAGTTACAAAGTTCATAGTGTGGTTGTGTCACCAAGCATTGAAGAAGACAAGATAAAGTCAACAAACTGAGAAATCTAAGCCACAAGGTGGACGTACCAGCATAAGAACATCGACTTAGGACATAGGATCAAATAGTTAGCTATCTAAATTGTATCAGTTACTAGAGTAACAAGGGCTTTTAACTAATAACATAATCGCAACTTGAAGTGAGTGGTATATGCCAGTGGAAATTCCCTAAACAAATCTATCAAACTTGTGAGAGTAAGAACAGCATTCCTAGAAACACATGAACACAATTAATATTCCAAAATTCAAAAAATTAGAAATCACTATAAAGAAAAAAATACCTTTGAGTACCCTCAGAACCATCAACATATATATCATGTCCTGAATCAGGCCAATCTGAAAAGTAGATAAAAAAAACATAAAAGTCAGAAATTATGGTAATAGAAGTTCTTTCACAACATTAACAAGCTGACCAGCAATATTAGCATAGCATCTTGGCATAGCAAAACAACTATTTTGATGCAACACAATAGATGAATTAGTAACAATGAAATTAATTAGCTTAGATGGTAGTTGCCTGAGACATAGATACATGCACAATTACGGAACGCAATACAATCTCAAGTATTGAACAATAAATTAAAACTTAATGTCATGTATAATTGTCAGCTTTTACTTCAACATAAATTCATCCAAAATTCACTTATCCAACATGAGTTTACAACGTGAAGTACCCAACAAGAAATTTATTTATCTATATTTTCTTCTATTTCCAATTTAAACAGGAGTTGATAATTAGTCAATTGTGTGTTGCCCCATTATTATTGTTTTTTCTATGCAAAACCTATCTACCATTGTAAGAACTATATTATTAATATCAGTAGTTCAGTCAACAATATAGATTCAATGATGAAACCTGATTCCTTTATGTACCTTAATAAAGACCAGAAACACCTCTTATTTTTATACTCCATCCATATTTTCCTAAGACAGCTATTTTCTTTCATGTTGCCCACCCTACGATAGTATGCAAATATAGCTAAAATTCTTGAATACTTGTCACAGTATCATTTGATCATTATATAAAATATGTAAGTATAACAGCTATATGCAGTGACATAGCTTTGTTATCCTGGTGAATGCCAAGTTGTAACACACACTGAGACGGATCATTCCAGATGATACTTTTTATATGTTTATAGCCCATAGGATAGAAACCAACAAATTCACTGGAATCTTGTCTCTTTCAATCCCAGAAGGAATAGAATATAAGTGGACGATGAATCTATGGTACTTATAAGTGCACCTTGTGTAAGTGTCAAACCCATAAAATTAACATATCAATTGATTATTACCTGGCGCACGATTTAAATAACGTCCATGAGATCTCCCATCACCATATCTTCCTCCACCCCGTTCATATCCACCGCCATAATCATGTCCATACCTAGAATAGCAGGCAAATAAGAAATCTAAGAAAGCCTACACTGAATCTCGTAATACACCCGAGAAGCACAGTTCAACTTCACCTTCTGTCATCCAATCCATAACCCCCTCTGGGGCTACCGCGACGACGGTCATATCCACCGTCATCCCTCCTGGCTCGCTTAAATGAACCCCGTGGTGGAGGAGACCGTCGGAGAGGAGAGCGCCTGCGATCGAGATACGAAGGAGGACTGGGAGTGCTCCTGCGGCGATACTCCCGGTCCCTGTCGTCCCTAGGAGCCCCTGATGGAGGAGGCGGTGGGATCGGCGGCGAGCGTTCACGGGTATGTTGGGGACCATCTATCCTCTCCCTGGAATCTAAATCCCTCTTCCTCGGAGGAGGCGGCGGTGGCGGAGGAAGAGGGGAGGTAGATCTTCTGCACGGGCTATCAGGCTGGTGATCTCCAAGGTGATCGATGCCTTCAGAAGGTGCCTCGATGACGTCCGCCATGGAGAGGAGAAGGTGGAGATGGAGAGTCGAGGAACCCTAGCCGAGAGAAAATAAAGGAATATTGCAGGCGTCGTCGAAGAGATGAAGCGCAGTGAAACCTGTATTAAAGGGTATCCGTAGAAGAGGCTTCAAGGATTCGGGTTTGATAGAATTATCAATCCGATAAATTGAAAAGATTAGATTCGGATCCGACAAAGAATTAAGAAAGTTGTGTGGATCCATACCCGAACCGCAAAAGTATTATATCGATTTTTTCCTTTGTCTGCTAAAATAAAATACAAAATGAAGTTAGTAAATATGTAAAATTTCACGCTCAATTATTGAAAATTAACTAGATTCATTGCTTCCCATGGCTTGGAATTAAAACCCACAAATTTATATATTCCACAGAAAACAAACAATTAAATCACTTAATCTGTGCCCGTTGGTTCTCCGTTCCCTTTTATTTTTTTTAATGAAAGATTTGATAAAAAGTTTCGCAAATTAACAGTGTCTGTTAGCAGGGAACCACAACAAATATTAATGTTTGTTTTAATTTAAAGAAAATATCAGTGGTGATGGCTTAGTGTTTAAATATCATCACAAGACTACAAGAGCATATAATTTATTTATGTATTTATTTACCTTTTTAATCTGATAGTAAATTTCTAACAATATAATTTCCACAAATAATAAATTTGCAAAGTAAAATATTCCAATCTTTTAGAATAATTATTTTAAAAAAAAACTTATTACGAACACGATTGCCCACTCACAAATAAATACTAAAAATATTTTTTTTTAAAAAAAAGTATTTTTTTTTAATTTACCCAAGAAACTTTCAACTTTTTACATTGGTCTTTAAAAATGATTTATATATCCCATTTTTAATATATCCAAATTTAATATAATTTTTAAAAAATATATATTTATCATGTTTAAATAATAAAAATGTCCATTATTTGATAATTTAAAATAAAACATCAATTTTCATTCAAACATTTTATGAAAGAAATTGGTAAAACTTTTTATATATATAATTGTTTTAAAAAATGTTATCTAAAGAAAACATCAAATTTTATAATTCTATGTCCGTATATCGAAATTTAATATATTTTAAAAAATCATTAGGTTTAAAATATTAAAATCTCCATATTTTGTTACTCTAAATAAAACTTGTTTTTAATAAAAAAAATTGATGGAAGAAATTGGAAAAACATTTTAGTTCAGTAAATATTTTTTCAAAAAAGTTGCCAGACAAAATAATTAAATTTTATAATACAATGTCGATGGTAAGAATTCAAATTCAAACCGGTTAATTACCCCTCGAAAATTTATATTTAACAACATTAAAATTTAGAGTGTCAGATTTGAAATAAATATAAAAAAACAACACTAGAAATTTAAAAGCAGTAATTTTTTATAATTTTAATTCAACGGTTGATTATATAAAAATTGTAAGAGCCCCTCTTCAGATGCTTTTAAAGTGAAAAATCAAAGAGCCCCTACAAATTAACACATCGCCATTATTGATTTGAGCACCAAAATGATACATTAAAAACAATAGATATTGTGTATGTAATAGAAACAAATAAAAGATTGGGATAAATTTGCAAAACAATTAAAGTTTGTAATAAATAAAAGTCTAATGGTTCAAACATTACCACAAAAAGGTAGATGAAGTTGATACTCACCTAGAACACCACCATAATCCTACAAAGCATAAAATGCTTAAATCCCACATAACACATGAAAGGCAATGCCTTAGATGAGATCTGCAACATTCGAAGGCAGCTCCTCGATCACAACATTGTAAAACCTCTGAATATCGAAAAGCATCCTCTCATCGTCCCGGTTGACGAAGTTTATGGCAACACCCTTTCTCCCAAATCGCCCACTTCGTCCAATACGATGCAAATAGTTCTCTGGCTGTGTTGGTAGGTCATAGTTTATCACGAGCGAGACTTGCTGGACATCAATGCCACGAGCTAGGAGATCAGTAGTGATTAGCACGCGGGAGGATCCGGAGCGGAACTCGCGCATAATGATGTCCCTAGTGTTCTGGTCCATGTCTCCGTGTGTGGCTGAGACTGTGTGATCCCTGCTCCTCATCTTGTCTGTGAGCCAATCGACCTTTCGCCGAGTATTCACAAAGATGACACTTTGAGTGATGGCCAGTGTCTCGTAGAGGTCACAGAGTGTATCGAGCTTCCATTCTTCCTTCTCGACATTGACGTAAAACTGCTTGATACCTTCCAAGGTAAGCTCATCTCGCTTCACAAGGATCCTGACCGGTTTGTTCATAAACTTCCTGGTGATCTCAAGGGCCTCAGGAGGCATTGTGGCAGAGAAGACACCTACCTGAATTTTAGAAGGGAGAAGCTGGAAGATATCGTAGATCTGAAACAGTAAAATTAATTAGTCAATCAATTAGACAACAGTTTCAGTTTCAGAAATCTGAACAAGAATATGGAACCAAACAGGGTGATGAGTACCGACCATAGAGTAAAAAAGTTAAAACACAACAATTAAAAATCAAAATCTTACAAATATGTAAAATCAGGGAACAATTAAAACACAACAGGGAAATAGATATATATTGAAGACTAAGCTTTTAATGGATGATACGGCATTTGATTTGAGAGCCGGAGATGATACTCAAGAACATCAACTATTGTGACTATTTAGAAAAGTCAGAAACAAAATTGAATGATTCCATTCAAGAAACAACAAAATGAAATCAACAACTAGGATTCCTAGAATCAGTACAGTATTAAGAAAGATCATCTACTCCGCGATACAGAGAGATGATGGCAATTAGAGTGTCCTGTGCAAAATCAATGCTAGACAATGAAATTACGGAAAGAGGAGACCTAGATCTGTATATAGGTATTCCTCTTTGTAGTAATAAGCAAACTAGAGATAACATTATAACAAGGGAACCAAAAATCAGAAATCTTAAGCTATTTGCTCAGTGTTACTTGAAATGGGCGTTCAAAAGTATTATGCCAACCTGGTCCTTGAATCCACGGGAGAGCATTTCATCTGCCTCATCCAAGACAAACATTTTAATGTAGTCTGGATGCAAGGATTGCCTCCTCAGCATATCAAACACACGACCTGGGGTACCCACCACTACATGCACCCCACTTGAAAGAATCCGCTGATCCTCTTTTACACTAGTCCCGCCAACACAGGCATGAACTTTAACACCAAGATAATCGCCAAGGGCTCGCATAACCTTTTCAATTTGCTGTGCTAGTTCTCTAGTAGGAGCAAGCACCAAAGCCTGACACTGGACCAACCCATAATCAAGCTGTTGTAAAATTCCAGAACAGAAAGTTGCAGTTTTCCCGGTTCCTGACTGTGCTTGCTGAATGACATCAAGTCCCTTGCAGAAGGGAACTATTCCTCTTTGTTGAATAGCTGAAGGTTTCTCAAAACCTGTAAAAATGGAAAAATATTGTTTTATCAAAACTCAAACCATCTTTATCTATGAAACACTTTTTATGGTGATCATTTACTTCGAAAAGTTGCATTTAGTCTCACCATATGCATAAATGCCTCTAAGAAGATTTTCTTGAAGCCCCATATCATCAAAACTTTCATAGACCTCATCATACGACGTGAAGAATTCTTGTCCATCAGTATTTAGTCTGTATCCACCATATGAAAAAAAAATAACAAACAAGTATGTGCCACTACAACTTAATAAATATTAATGGACGGGGAACAAAAAAGAAGGAACTAAAAGATGCCTAAGATGACCTACAGTTCGCTCATTTTAGAATCGTATTGCTTCCCATCAAATTGTGATCCTTCTGGTGCCAATCCAGCCATATCTACAAATAAGCATTACAGTTAGGGTCAGTTGAAAAATTACAGAATCAGCACACATTAGACATGTGCCAATCAAAACAAGGAAAGTAAGCTCAGCGAATTATGGAAAACGGTAAAGTTGACAATGGGTATGACGGTGTGCAAATCTTGCAAAACTATTAAGCAACATCAATACATTCTTTTAAACAAAATATAAAATGTTTTTTTTTTGGAAAAAAAATGTGTAGAATCAGATGCCTATACCAGCTTGAAACATAAATCATAGGATCAAAGAAGCACGATGTGGAATTATAAGGCCATAGAGCAGAGAAACCTTACGAAACAAGTTTACTGAGATAATAGTTGCATCAACAGATTCAGATGTGTTGGACAAACAAAGGCAAAAAAAAACTTATTAGGACAAGTAGGAGTGATTATAAAACATCTGTTGTCGACTTTAACGTAAACAACCACATTACCAAAAATAAAGCGCAACGTGCAAATCTCTATTTTGTTTGATTTTTTTATCGACTGGAAAGCAATAGACCTCTTTTAAAGAACTTCTGCGCTAACCAATTAACGACTTGGGGTTGTATCTACTGCATGACGAGAAGAAAAACCGGCTATCCCATATCACACACCCAACTTTCATCCAATTGACAAAAAAGAAAAACACGAGAAAAGATCAATTTTTAGCCATCACACATACAAACAAAAGACGCCCATAAACAACAAATCGGCGATCACATAATGATCAAAAGGTAGCTGATGCTCAGACTATAGTGGATGTTTCCAGCAGCAGATACAAAAATACAAAGCAACACAATCTCTCCCAGACGAACCAAAACAATAAAGCCACACGTTGTAATCCCAATAGATGTTCACGGTTCACCTGCCTGCGAAAGAAAGATCCAAGCCAAAGGGAGCGCTTGATTAGCAGATGAACCCGAGATGGAGCCCGGATTCAGCGGCGGTGGAGATCGATCTAGAAGCAAGGAAGAAGCAGAGCCGTAGGTGAAGAGCAAGGAGAGGCGACGGCGGTGGTTCTTATTTAGGGTTTCGTTTGGACAGAGTTGATTGGGCCGAAAAGGATTGCGATGATTGGGCCAAATACGTCAACGTCGCGAGAGCAAATCTAGCGCTACTTCTCATCCGCCAAACACGCTCCTTCATGAGATCTCACTTTCAACTTTTAATTCTTTATTAATTCCAAAATTAATTGCCTTAATGTGTTTCAAAATCATTTGGAAATCCTTATTTTTTTTATTATTATAAAAAAAGGAGGTAATTGTATAGCCCATATTGTCCTAATCTATTTAATAACGAACACTTTTTTAAAACTATACACTTTGCCGGTGGAAATAAAAATCATCTCAATTTTAATAATATATACATAGTTATTCATGAGTACACTAAAGAAACTTGTACCTTATATTTAAAATGGTTCTCTTTAATTGGTATTCATTATAATTATTTCTATGACGAGATTTACTGTAAATAAATTAGGCAAATTCAAATATCACTCGCATTGAGTTTGAATTTATAACAAAATTTAAGGGAGGATAATGAAATTGACAATGAATTACATTGGAAAAAGTTTCTTTATAATAGTTAAGAAGAAATAAAGATGCAATGAGAGTTAGGAAGAATAAATGCATTCGATTTTGTAAGCATATGTAATTTCTATTCCACACACAAACATCATCGATCTTACATATTTAGATATTATAAACATTTCAATTTATTCAAAAGGAGAAGACGGGTTATTTTTGGATAGAACACTGTGCATCACCCTACTAAATTCTCTAATGCCCTATTTTATCTTGAAAAATAAATTTAGAAAAGAATGTACTATATAAAAAGTCAAAAATATTTTTCTATATTTTTGTAATGTGAAAGTGGAAAATTAATAAATTTAAAATTTATCAGAAAATCAATTTTAGTTATTTTTTATCCGCTCATATGAAATTGGATAAAATGTTTTTTTCTCTTTTAACAATTAACTTTTGGTATTTGTCATGCACTTTCTTTGAGCCCAATATTACGTATTTGATTGTTTTTTTTTTTTTTTTGAGAGTTGCAAGCTCACATTGGGTGATTAATTAGGTCACTGAGTGCTTTGCTTCTCTTTTATCAATTTTTTTTTTCACTATAGATCATTTTGTTTATTTGTTTACCAATCCTATAGCCTAAAATGAATCGAGTTGAGCCATCCAATATAGCTTCCGTAATATTTAACATGTGTATTCAATTTTAATATTTATAAAAACATGTATTAGCTAGCTATTTCCATTAGATTACTCCTTTATCAGCAATATAATCCACTATTGTTGATATGTCTTCTTCGCAATTAATGGACCTCTGCATGTATGAGTTCCTTTATTTATTTATTTATTTATTTGAGTGATCGCATTCTCATGTCGATTCTAACTGGGATTACCTTGCTGTGAAATGTACTTTGTTTTAGTCAGATTCGGATACAGTGAGTATAATCATTGTCTTTTTTTATAAGGAAACGTTCCTTTAACAAGGTTTTGACCTTACAAATCATGGATACATAGGAAATTAATGGAACCTTGTTTGATGAAAGTAAGCCAGAGATTCATTTATCAAGGGAATTAACTACTGCTTTGATTTGTTCGATGACACACAAAGAAAACAATATTCTTTTCCTTTAAATGGCGTAATGGATTTTATTCAGGTCTATATATTAATTAGAAGTCTGAACATGTGATATGTGATGAAAACTTAATTTGTGCATCTCATCGTCCATGTTTCCAGGGATATATGAGAAATAGCAATTACTCGTGGCCATCGGACTTGCTAACAGGCAAGTAATGCATATATATATATATATATATATATACTGGAATTCTTGCTGCAGCGGCTCATGCATGCATGCATGCATGCTGCCAGTACTAACAGTAGTCCCGGCCCTTTACTATCTTATATATATATCCTATATATGCAATATGCTCAAGCCTTATCATGCATCGACAGAGTTCACGAGTCTTTTGCCCATATCCTTTTCTATTGTATTGATTTTGGTTGACCTATTTCCATTTCCATAATTGCTAAGTGCCAGAAACCATCAAACCAATATACAGTATTCAAGTGCCTCTGGGCATCCGTTTAATTTCCGAATGATGTTTGAAACTGAGGAATCTAGCTAGCTAGTTCAAGAAGAGGTTAATTATGTCATTTCCAACTGGTTTGGATATATATGCACTGAGAGAAATTGAACCGACACTGGGTTTTCAGATTTGTTTTCAGTTGAGGCTTTAGCAGGTGAGGTTACTCGTCATCATTAAATTAAATTAAACCTGCAGTTGTATATATATAGGAACATCGCAGAGATAAATAAGCGATTGAGGTGGAACTTGAAGGTTGGTGTTTCTGTTTCGGCACTCATTGGAAATCAAGTACCTTTCTTCAATTAATTCTGATCCTTTAATTAATAATGCCACTGATACTGATACAACAGGTGATCAGATGAGATGATCCTGCATGACGATCGATAGGCCCAATTCGGTGTCAATATGGAAGATTGAGCCATTAATAACAACACCATTCTTCATCTGCCCTCCACCATTTTTTCTTTCCAGAAAGCATCTCAGGCAACAATGGATTCTAGTAATAGTACAGAGAATTGAAATAGCTCTTTAAAAAAGTACTCTGGATGAAAAATAATTATCCATAAGTAAAAAAAAAAAACATGTTTCATATCATTATTTTTGGTTTTAGAATGAATCTTTAAATTTCTTTCGTAAGGATTCAAAATATATATATATATATATATATATATATATTGGATCCTTGCTTGCACAACGAATTGTAATTTAAAATTTCAAAATAGTACTTACTAACCCAATCTTTGTTTCTCCTGATCAAGATAAGAAAATTTGATGGTAATAAATATTATCTAGAATTAAACCTATATATAGCTGCAATAGAACAAGAATAGATATTTTGATTAATTTCTTCCTCTAAAAGGTCAATACCCATGATATTCTATCCATCTATAATTACCATCTTCCTCCCCATTATAATATATATTATATAACTTATGTTCTAACTTGAACGGTAGAAAAATGGTTTGTTCTTGCATATTAATCCCGTGGGTGCACATAATTAATAAGAAAACACACAATTAATTAATGCTTTTGGATGGGGACTGGGGATCGAGGGAGTAATTAATTTTATTTGCCTTTGTAGCCGGCAACGGTCAACGGACCCTGGACTTCGTGGTCAGGTGGAAAGAACTGTTAATTTTGATTAATTAAGAATGTTGTTAATATGGATCTTTGATCCATACCCGAACCGCGAAAGTATATATTATATTATATCATTTTTTTAAAAAAAAATTGCTTTGTCTGCTAAAATGAAATACAAAATGAAGTTAGTAAATAGTAATAAAATTTCACATCAATTATTGGATATTCACTAGATTCATTGCTTACAATGTCTAGGCATTTAAACCCACAATTTTATATATTCCCCAGAAATCAAGCAAGTAAATCACTAAATCAGTGCTCTTGGTTCTCAATATCCCGTTTCTGCCATGGGCTCGAATTTCGGCTCCCACGCGCCGTGCCGAGGCAGCGCCCGGGCCCCGACCCGCGCCACAGCCCGCCCCCGCCCCCGCGCCCTGCGCCCAGGCCCGCACCCACGCCCCCGCCTGCGCCCGCACCCGGGCCCGCGCCCGCGCCCAGGCCCGCACCCACGCCCCGTCCCGCACCCGAACCCGGGTCCGCGCCCATCCCCGCGCCCGCACCCGGGCCAGCGCCCGCGCCCAGGCCCGCCCCGCGCCAGCGCCCTGCGCCCAGGCCCGCACCCACGCCCCGGCCCGTGTCCGCGCCCAGGCCCGCACCCACGCCCCGTCCCGCACCCGAACCCGGGTCCGCGCCCAGGCCCGCGCCCGCACCCGGGCCCGGGCCCGCGCCCGCGCCCAGGCCTGCACCCGCGCCCGCGCCCGCGCCCGGCCTGCGCCCGCACCCACGCCCCGGCCCGCGCCCGAGTCCGAGCTCGCGGCCGCGCCCAGGCCCGCACCCGGGCCCGCGCCCGCACCCGTGCCCGAGCCCGCACCCGGGCCCGCGCCCGCTTTTTAACTTCAATTCGCCGAAGTATTACTATTTGAAATTGGGAACGTAGTGAAGGAGATTGAAGACGTGAAATTAAGGATCAAAGTGGGAAAAATAAATAGACCGACCTACAGAAAAAATGGAGAGTAGAAGAGGCCAGAAAAAGAAGAGATGAGAGAAAGGAGAGAAACTAGGAATTAATAAAAGAAAAGATAATTAAAAATTGTAGATAGAGATAATTAAGAATCGTAGATACATTATGTCATTATGTGATGTTTCCACGGGGACGGTGCGATGGTAAGGCAGAGTGTTATTTGTAGAATGGACAAGATTCGATTTCGAATGAGGGATCTAAAATCACATGACGGATGGACCTCCCGCTTTGTCGCGTGCTCGAGGATTTTGTCCTCAGTGATTTACCTCCCTCATTGATGTCTTGGGGATGATAACAGAGCTAGTTAGATGATTTTTAACTTTTGCAGAGTAGATACGTTATGTGTACTTGGTTGACTTTAAGCTTGCGTTTACTTTGAAAGCTACCGAATGTTTTTTTTCTTGATCTTATCTTTAGCCAAAAATTAAAAGGAAAAATATCGAGAGAAAAAAGTGGTATTATAATTTTTTTATCATTAATTGAGTTGAAATAATTTTAATTGATGTTAGAATAGTTTTGGAGTAGTTTTAACTAGTACTAAGGTAATTAAAAAATAATAATTTAAATTAATATTAGAATAGTTTTAATTAAAATTATTCTAAAGAATATTATTAGAATGAGATATTAGAATACAAAGATATTTTTTTTAATACGAGGCACTAATGAAATAAGGGTTGTTTCTTTATTTGTGCCTTTATTTTTTATTTTACAATGCGCTTTATTTACATTATATTTTATAAAAGGGATGAGTTTTGTCAATTTTGTATTAAACATTTTAAGAGATTATTAATATTGTACTTAAGATGATCTATTGAATGCATATTTTGACCTGTTAATTGATTCATCCGTAAACAACGTTATTAATTGGGACATGGTGGTAGGTGAGAAGGTGTTAGACAAATAAACGTTTTTTCTAATGAAAAATTTGATTAAAAAAAAAGTTTGGCAAAGTAATAGCGTTTGTTTGCAGTGAACCACACAACAAATATTAATGTTAGTTTTTGTCAAAAATGAAAAATGAAAAATCAAAGGTGATCTTCTTTGTTTTTAAATATCATCACAAGTGCATATAATTTATTTATAGAATTTATTTAAACTTTTTTATCTGATAGTAAATTTATAATAATATAATTTCCAAAAATAGTCAATTTTTTTTACTTTCCATGCTAAATTTCCATTCTTTTATAATAATTTTTTTAAAAAAACTTCAAACTTTTTACAAATTAAAAAAAATGATTTCTATATCCTATTTTTGATATATCCAAATTAAATATAATTTTAAAAATAAATGTATTAGGTTTAAGTTATCTAAATCTCCATTTTTTGTTAATGTAAAATAAAACTTGTTTTTATTAAAAATTTGATGGAACATATTGGAAAAACTTTTTTGATCTGTAATTATTTTTTTTCAAAAATGTTGCTAGTAGAAATCAACAAATTTTATAATGCAATGTCGATCGTATGAAATTAGATTCCGACCGATTAGCTAACCCTCGTAAAGTTATATTTAACATTAAAATTTAGAGTGTCAGATTTAAAATTAATATAAATAAACACCACCAGAAATTTAATAGTAGTGATTTTTTTATTATTTTACATTCAAGTGTTGAATATATAAAAATTATAAGAGCCCCTCTTTAGATGGTTTTAAAGTGAAAAATCAAAGATCCCCTTCAAATTCACACACCGCCATTATTGATTTGAGCAACAATATGATACATCACAAACAATAGAAATTGTGTGTGTAATATAAACAAATACAAGATTAGGGTAAATTTGCAAAACAATTAAAATTTGTAATAAATAAAAGTCTAATGGTTCAAATATTACCACAAAAAAGTAGATGAAGTTGATACTCACCTAAACACCACTGTAATCCTACAAAGCATAAAATGCTTAAATCCCATAACACAGGAGAGGCAATGCCTTAGATGAGATCCGCAACATTCGAAGGCAGCTCCTCAATCACAACATTGTAAAACCTCTGAATATCGAAAAGCATCCTCTCATCATCCCGGCTGATGAAGTTTATGGCAACACCCTTTCTCCCAAACCGCCCACTTCGTCCAATACGATGCAAATAGTTCTCTGGCTGTGTTGGTAGGTCATAGTTTATCACGAGCGAGACTTGCTGGACATCAATGCCACGAGCTAGGAGATCAGTAGTGATTAGCACGCGGGAGGATCCGGAGCGGAACTCGCGCATAATGATGTCCCTAGTGTTCTGGTCCATGTCTCCGTGTGTGGCTGAGACAGTGTGATCCCTGCTCCTCATCTTGTCAGTGAGCCAATCGACCTTTCGCCGGGTATTCACAAAGATGACACTTTGAGTGATGGCCAGTGTCTCGTAGAGGTCACAGAGTGTATCGAGCTTCCATTCTTCCTTCTCGACATTGACGTAAAACTGCTTGATACCTTCCAAGGTAAGCTCATCTCGCTTCACAAGGATCCTGACCGGTCTGTTCATAAATTTCCTGGTGATCTCAAGGGCCTCAGGAGGCATTGTTGCAGAGAAGACACCTACCTGAATTTGAGAAGGGAGAAGCTGGAAGATATCGTAGATCTGAAACAGTAAAATAATTAGTCAATCAATTAGACAACAACTTGCAAAAATTATAGATAGGCAACAGTTTCAGAAATCTCAGCAAGCATGAGCAGACAACGGTATTAAGCAGGTTAGATAAATCGTATTCCAGTGTAAATAGATATAACACAACAATTATAAATCAAAATCTTACAAATATGTAAAATCTAGCAAATAGATACATACTGAAGACTACAATTGTGACTATTTAGAAAAGTTGGGAAACAAAATTGAATCATTCCATTTAAGAAACAACAAAATGAAATCAACAACTAGCATTCCAAGAATCAGTAAAAGTAATAAAAAATATTATCTACGCCATGATACAGAGAGATGTTGACAATTAGAGTGTACTGTGCAAACTCAATGCTAGACCATGACATTACCGAAAGAAGAGAACTACATCTGTATATAGGTATTGCTGTTTGTAGTGAAAAGCCAACGAGAGAGAATATTCTTAACATTATAACATGGGAACTACAAATCAGAAAAATTAGGTTATTCGCTCAGTGTTACTTGAAATGTGCGTTGAAAAGTATTATGCCAACCTGATCCTTGAATCCACGGGAGAGCATTTCATCTGCCTCATCCAAGACAAACATTTTAATGTAGTCTGGATGCAAGGATTGCCTCCTCAGCATATCAAACACCCGACCTGGGGTACCCACCACTACATGCACCCCACTTGAAAGAATCCGCTGATCCTCTTTTACAATAGTCCCGCCAACACAGACATGAACTTTAACACCAAGATAATCACCAAGGGCTCGCATAACCTTTTCAATTTGCTGCGCTAGTTCTCTAGTAGGAGCAAGTACCAGGGCCTGACACTGGACCAACCCGTAATCAAGCTGTTGTAAAATTCCAGAACAGAAAGTTGCAGTTTTGCCTGTCCCTGACTGTGCTTGCTGAATGACATCAAGTCCCTTGCAGAAGGGAACTATCCCTCTTTGTTGAATAGCTGAAGGCTTCTCAAAACCTGTAAAAATAGAAAATTATTGTTTTATCAGACCTCAAACCGTCTTTATCTATGAAACAATTCTTATGGTGATAATTTACTTAGAAAAGTTGCATTTAGTCTCACCGTATGCATAAATGCCTCTAAGAAGATTTTCTTTAAGCCCCATATCATCAAAGCTTTCATAAACCTCATCATACGATGTGAAGAATTCTTGTCCATCAGGATTTAGCCTGTATCCACCATATGGAAAAAAAATAACAAACAAGTATATGCAACTACAACTTAATAAATATTAATGGACGGGTAATAAAAAAGAAGGAACTAAAAGATGGCTAAGATGACGTACAGTTCGTTCATTTTAGAATCATATTGCTTCCCATCAAATTGTGATCCTTCTGGTGCCAATCCAGCCATTTCTGCAAAGAAGCATACAATAATTAGGGGCAGTTGAAAAATTACAGAATCAGCATGCATTAGACATGTGCCAATCAAACCAAGGAAATCAATGTTCAGACAATTACAGAAAAAGGTAAAGTTGAATACGGGTAGTTTCGACAGTGTGCAAATCTGGCAAAGCCACTGAGCAACGACAATCCATTCTTTTATGAACAAAATATCAAATGTCAAAACGTGTAGAATCACATACCTATACCAGCTTGAAACATAAATCATAGGATCAAGGGAGCACTATATGGAATTATAAGGCCATAGAAGAGAGAAGCCTTACAAAACAAGTTAGTTTACTGAGATAAACGTTGCATTAACAGATTCAGATGTTCTGGACAAACAAAGGCGAAAAAACTTATTACAACATGTAGCACATCTTTTGTCAGCTTTAACAACGTAAACAACCACATTACAATAATAAAGTGCAACGGGTAAATTTTTATTTAGTGTGATATTTTATCGACTGGAAGGCAATAGACTTCTTTTACAAGACTTCTGCGCCAACTAAATAACGACTTGTGGTTGTATCTATTACATGACGAGAAGAAAAAACGGGTATCCCATATCACACATCAAAAATTCATCCAATTGACGAAAAAGGAAAACACGAAAAATATCAATTTTTAGCCATCACACATACAAACAAAAGACGCCCATAAACAACAAATCGGCGATCACACAATTATCAAAAGGTAGCTGATGCTCAAACGAGAGTGGATGTTTCCAGCAGCACATGCAGAAAATATAAAGCAACGCAATCTCTTCCAGACGAACCAAAACAATAAAGCCAAACGGTATAATCCCAATAGATGTTCACCTGCCTGCGAGAAAGAGATCGAGGAAGAGCCGAGGAAACGGAACCAAAGGAAGCGCTGGGTTAGCAGATGAACCCGAGATGAAGCCCGGATTCAACGGCGGAGGAGGTCGATCTAGAAGCGAGGAAGATGCAGAGCCGTGGGGAAAGGGAAAGAAGAGGCGACGGCGGTGGTTTTATTTAGGGTTTCGTTTGGACTGAGTTAATCGGGCCGAAAATGGATGCGATAATTGGACCTATTGAGAATCAACGTTGGGAGAGCAAATCTAGCGCTACTTCACATACGCCAAACACGTTCGTTCTCAACTTTTTAATCTTTATTAATTCCAAAATTAATTGCTTTTTTTTTTTTTCCAAAATCATTAGGAAATCCTTTTTTTATTACTATTATAAAAGGGAGATAATTTTATACCCCATATTGTCCTAATCTATTTGATAATGAACAGTTTACGAAAACAATACGCTTAGCTAGTTGAAATAAAAATCATTTAAATTTTAATAATATATACATAGTTTTACAAATTGTTAGTTATTCACAAGTAGACTAAGTATATTTCCTCCTTATATTTTAAATGGTTCACTTTAATTATATTCAATATTATTATTTTTATGACTTGTGATAAACTATACATATTAGAGGCAAATCCAAATCTCACTCTAAGTTTGAGTTTGAATTTAGTACTAAATTTAGGTAAACAAAGAAGCAAACTTGGCTCGTTATCAACATAACAATTTGGATAAATTAGCTTAAGCTTTGGATTCATAACTATGTACTCGAATGAAAGATATTCCACAATTCATACTCAATTCATTAGATATGATTCTTTGAAATTATTGCTTCTTTCTTTTCGTTTTTTTTATCCGACTCTTTCGATCATCGAAGTACAAATCATATTTGTCTTCGATGTGTGGAGCTAGTCTAATTAGTCTTGTTCATAGCTATGTCTGGTCGAGCATATACATGACTTTGGGAGGGCAGAGGTTACAGTCGACCTTTCTCAAATTAGTTATCGGAATGGAGAGTAATTCGGATATGAAATAATTCAAAAATGGATGAAAGGGAGCCAAGACGTATCTCGGCGAAATCCCTTCGATGATCAAGTAAAAAAATCAAAGAAAAGTGGAGAAAATGTACAAAATAGATCATAAAAACGTGACTTTTTAGAGAAGATTGCAGATATGTGGCTTCTTGGATGAGATCGTGGAGTTATAATTTTTTTGGAGAAGATCGTGGAGATGTAGTTTCTTGAAAAAGATTATGGAGACGTATCGATTTAACTGTCGAATTGAGTTCGGAAGATCGAACTGCCGAACTGAATTTAGGAGATCAAACTACCAAATTGAACTAGGGTGATCATTTGAGCTCCGACGATCAAACTGTAGAACTATCGAATTGATCTTAGATGCACTTCGGATGGACTTGAAATGACTCTCAATTTATTTGATTGATTAGGTATCAATTTAAATTTCATGACAGTTTAACTATTGACAATCTTATAAGAGTAGTTTGGCCTTATCATTTTTTTTAATAATACTTTATGGATGAAATGCATACCCTCATCCCACCCCGACACCGCATTAAAATGACAAAAAAAAAAATACTTTTCCTCTAACATGCCGATATCGATGATTTTCTATCCATCGCTAATTGTGATCTTCCTTCCCAATATAACATTATGGTTCTGGGGTAGACAGAAATTCTGTCCAATTCGAACGGTAGAAAAATGGTTAGTTCTTGCTCATCTCTCCGGTGGGTTTCCAAATCAATCCCGCGGGTGGATATAATAATAATAATAATAAAACACACAATATTTTTGAAAGGAAAGGGAGTAATTGACAGGACGTTTAATTTGCATTTGCAGCTTGCAAGGGACCCTGGACTTCTTGATTAGGTGGAAAGACAATTCTGATTTAACTGTTAATTTTGTAGATGATGAGATATCAGAGTTGGCATTCCCCTAGCTCAGATCCTCAATATCAGACTATGCAGCAGAATTCTTCGACTTTTAATTCAGCAATGCAGACTGAAACTGAAGGGCTTCAACCTGTAATACAGGAAATTGGGTCAGGTGACTTCTCAAGACAGTCGAGCGTGCAGGCCCAAAAATAAGGGTGTTCTTGGATTGCCTCGACAAACCCAAGTTGATCGACTGTCAAAAATAAACTGTTCTTGACACCATACCTCATCAGCAACTACAAGATTCAATCATGCAGCAAGAGCAACAAAAAAATGATCAAGTATCTTCCTTGAACCGAAGCTTGGAAAGTCTTGCTCAACCTCAATCCCATGTCCAACCTCTGCAGCAGCAAAGATCAGTGATTGAAAACCCATCAGGTATTACAATTTACAAACCACCATCCCAGCAAAACCAACCTCAAGATCTTGACCAGACAATTCTTCTCCAGCCATGTCAGGTGCAACAGCAGCAGCTAAAACAACAACAAAATAGGATCCCTATTGATTACCCCAACCAACAGAATAAACACTTGTATGTGTCTGATCTTCACCAGCAGCACTCATTATTGCAAAAAAACAGCAGTTCAGGTTCCTGAAGTATATCCATCTCAAGAGCAAAACAAAACATTTCAAGTGCCACAGCAATTCATAAACTCGCACGCAATGTCTCAGGCTCTCAGCAACCGTTTATTCTTCAACAATCTGCTATGCAGACCCTGCTGCAACAAAAGCTTCAGCAGCACCAGCAAGTTCTACTATCCAAGCTTCCTGGGGTATTTTTACCAGCAAATCCGACAACCCATCCAATTGCAGCAGCTCGCGCCTCTTTATTAGCTTGTGGAGGAGCACAATCTGTGGCGATAAATGAAGAGCCATCTTGCCCCACGTCACCTTCTGCAAAAACCAGCATTGCCATTTATCAATCAATTTTAAGTAGAATGCATCAGGATCAGGGCAACCCTCTGATGACAGAACAATATCTAGTTACCATGCCCAGTCCACGCTCCTTCAAAGCTTCACCTGCAAACAAGCTCCCAAAAGCCATGCAGAATGCCAAGGCCTCGGTTCCAGTTTGTAGGCTGCAAACTCAGGATTCTATGGATCCTCAAGCTTATATAAATAATGAAATGGACACTACGTCAGCTATTTCAGTGTGTCTTTCTCAGACCGAAGAAACTTTGCCACAAAGCTTCCCATTCACCTCTTTAAACCAACCACTGATGTTTAGAGACAACCCTCAGGATAGTTATGTGCATGACATAGATAATGTCATTTTTGGGATAAACATTGACAGTCTATTGGGCGTACCTCTGACTGCCGATGCATCATTGGCAACTAATATTGGGTCTGAAAAGTTCCAAAACCATGACTCTGGAAATATGGTTCGGAATTAAGATATCATAAATGATGGTCGTCAAGAGCTTTCCTCTTCTTTGGTTTCACATTCATTTGAGAATTGAGATTGTCCCATACATGACAACAAGTCAATTGACTCCAGAATTAATGACAACCGCTTAATAAATACAGGTTCCCAACCACCTGCGCCGCTCCTGCGGCGCATGAGAACATACACCAAGGTTTGTGGTTTAAACTACATAGAAGTGATGTCGTTGCTGCTTTAAGTGTCAAGCTATTATCTTTCCATCGTTGAATGCACAAGATCTGATTAATTCACAAGATGCACAAGATCTGATTAATTCACAAGATTCATGACATATAAAACTAAACTGAACTGTGTTTCAAGGTTCACAAACGTGACGATCCCTGGTCAAGCTCTTCTGTTGAACTTCTTGAGGAAATTTTTTATTATATATAAGATTTTATAAGTTTCAAGGGTTGATTTATATGGTTTCATGAGCATGTAAATTATGAACAAATACATGAAAAGAAATCCTTTTTACATGTCAGTGACTCGGTGCACAGAAAGAGTGCAAATCCAAAGGTCTAAATTGCACTGAACCAAATCAATTCGTGTACCTGTGCGAATAGAATATCCGATTGGTAAAGATAAAATTTTTCTAACGAATAAATCAATATTTTATTATCCGAATTATTTTTAATCAATTAGAATTCGGAGACATTCTTATAAAAGAGGCACTTCTGAGTCCTTGTCTACATTCCTATAAAAGAGGGACTTCTGAGTCCTTGTCTACATTCCTATAAAAGAGGCACTTCTGAGTCCTTGTCTATCTAGCTCCCTCATCTTCTCCTCATCAACGTAAGCTTGCTTCCAGGAAGACACATTACCATCCTTGCACACACAATGAAGCTAAGGGAAGAGTTGATTTCATGCAAGTAATATATACTGTAGGATGATGTATGCATTGCATAAGTGCAGTTACAAGACAGTTAAATTTAATTACTATATCAATTTATTTCTTTTTTAGTTGACAAACATTTTACAGTTTTTTTTAATAATTCTTTATAATGATTCATCAAATTATATCATTTTTTTTACTGATTTTCAATCATTAAATAATTTCTTCCTGTATCTCAAATCAAGATTTATTTGCTTTAAATTAGTAAAAGAATAAATAAATTATTACTAAATTCTCAATTAGATATGTTTCCTAAGTTAAGTCCTCGTCGATGCAAAACCATAAGTTTGAACTGCGCTATGTTTATTGTGAAGTATTGAATTTATTCAATAAGAAATAAAACAATGAGCACATGTTTCTCATAAATAGTCATTATAGATATACAGGTACCAAAATAATCACAACGAGCTATCACATTTCAAGCACGATGATTTCATTTGGTTTAAACAAATTATCATTTACACAATAAACTTTGCCTTTACAATCTCAAATTCAGTCCTACTTCAGACACAGCATGCTATTTCAGGTCAAACTCAAAGTTTAAACCAATTATCATTGCAAGGAAGCCTTAATTACAACAAAAGCCAATCCTACAAGTAGGAAAAGCATCTACGATCCTTTATAGTTAACATGCCTATTTTCTAGGCTTGAGCAGTTTGCATATATATGGAACTCCAGCACTGCGAAACTTGATCTGACGCATTCACAAACTCCATCTCGGGATAGAAGCATGAAAGGGAGAGATTTACTCACCAGTGAGAGTGCTTTCACTTGAAGCATACAAGTTTCCTTCCGCATAAAATGTTCCTGCTGTGGCAAAAGTAATTTTATTTTTCAATGCCAAGGCTTAACTTTATGAGGATAACTTGTGAAAAAAAATATGAACCCACATAATCGTTGCAGAAACACATGATGTGTGCCAAGTGAATTAAACTTATTACGTGACAAAAATATAGATTGGTTTCTTTCCTAACCAACTTGAGCTTTTGGAATAAGCATTAATCGATCAAAGCAAGAGGTACAAGTTTTGCTTCAAAGCAAGAGTTATCGGGTTCAAGTTTTGCTTGTGAGATGATCAATTTTATACGTCGGATTTGAATAAGTCAAAATGAAGCATACCCAGCCACAGTGAAGGGGCGATTGTTAATCATATAAATATAAAGATTGATCTCTTTGTCAACCACTTGAGGTTTTATAAGTGTGATTATTCAATCAAATATAACAAAACTACACTTATTACTTGTGCAAATACATGTTAACTTGGCATGTTTGATTGAAAGGAAAATGCTTACATTAGTAAACACCTATGCCGTGGTTTTTTCTTCTTTTTGTCTTTCTTTCTGGTGGGAGGTTGAATAACTACTTTGATGGCAGCATCGAAAACTGCCTTGACATTCTGCACAAAGGGGGAAAAAAGTTACGGCCATAATGATCGTGAAAACAAACTAAGAACAAGAATGAAAAATCTATAAATCAGAAACTGAAGAAAAGGTGAAAGATCAAGGGTATAATTTTTCATCTTTAGCAGTGTATTTTGCGGTTAGCAAGTTTTATAGATACACGCAACGATACAAGCAAAAGTAAATTTGTTTATCACAAAATTGCAGGAAACCCACCTGCTGAGTTTTTGAGCTGCATTCTATATAATATGCAGCACCAATCTGCTTACGGAGTTCCTCTCCCTAGCATCAAGAATAATTGCGAAAAAATATATATATTGACAAATAGAGAATAACACAAAGGCTGGTCCAGCACAGCACAAGTGGAAAAAAGTACCTGCGCAGTAGTAACAGGCACCATACCAGGATGATCAGTCAAATAGTACTTATCTTCACGAAGATCTGTAGATAGAGAGATGAATAGCATTAGTGTTGATGGTGAAACAGGCCAACAAAACTGAAAATTGACTCTATGATGAAGGAAATAATCACTTTATTTCACTAAAACTATTATTGGCATGACTGAGTTTCTTTTCCTTTTTTAGTCAAAGCTTCATTTTTTATTGATTTTTTACAAGACAAACAAAAACATCAAATTGTAATGCTTGGCACTTGGATTACTTATTGAGCATTTTTTTGTTAGGTCCCCCCGACCTGCTACAGCCAGCACTTCTAGGATTAGAAAAGTATAGCCAACATTTAGAGCATCAACATTGGGACCAATTTGTTTGTTGAAGTTGAAGTCCTTTGTCTCCATCTATTTATTCTTAGCCTTTGTTGTCCTTACTTCATTTACCTAATGAACAGACTCCAAGCACTAATTTTTAATTAACCATTACTCTTATATCTGTTCTCAGTATCTGCTCGCAGTAGACAGTAGTTAATCCAATTTTCACAGTGTGGATAGTTCAGACCATAAAAGATACGAATCCTTGATTTAACATACCTTTTGGCGTCTTTTGGTTCTACAAGGTGCTAAGATAATCAAGGCAACTTTATGACTTTCTTTATTGATGGGGAAATGATTTTTTTAATCTTTCAATTTGGAACTATGGTTAGTTTTGTCAAAGATTTCATGATAGTTTGCATCCACATTCTCCAGAACCCCAAAGGATCTGCTCGCCACAGATCCATCACTAATTTACCTTCTTCGATGCAAACCATGTGATAATGTTGTCATTAGAGATTCTAAGCATTGTTTATAAAACAAAACTATGATTTAGAACTTGCAGAGAAGCAGCGGCAAAATATTGTACACAAACTGGTGTGTTCTTCCTTTTCAGCCAAAAGCGAGAGAGAGAGAGAAAGAGATGGCAGGATTTCAGTAATATTCAGTTCATTTACTAACAGAATAGAAAAGGTCCACAGAAGATGGCAGATCTATAGTTCACATAAAGAGAGGTTCAAAGGCAATTCATAATCCATATCTGAAGATTGAAAAGGGGCAGAAAAATCATATTTTGCAGGTAACAAGAATTAAGACAATTGTACCAATCTGATCATTGTTCTTGTGGTTAACTCACCCAACTTAGTGCCTACCAAGACCACAGGGACTCCAGGTGCATAATGATTAAGTTCAGGTATCCACTGAAACCGTTAGCAAGAAGAATATTATGTCAAGATAAAGAACACTGAGACTGATTGTAAGTCTTAGCCCTCATCACCTTCTTCATAACATTTTCATAGCTCGCCCGACTCACCAAGGAGAAAGCGAGCACAAAGACATCTGCCCCTCGATAGCTCAATGGCCTCAATCTGTTGTAATCCTCTTGGCCTGTTAAAAATTTTACTCAAAAACTCAGGACTGTCGCATCCCAAAATCAAGAGAGAGATAAAAATAAGACTCTCGACAGCTGAACGATGGGACGTGCTAGAAAAAACTCACCCGCCGTATCCCAAAGCCCTAAATTGACAGTAATTCCTTCCACGACCACGTTAGCGCTGAAGTTATCGAACACCGTCGGTATATAATCCTTCACCAAAAGAAGTCAGATCAAGAAAAAAAAAAAACTCGATAAAATAAAAAAAAGCAAACCCTAAAAATCGCAACGAAGAAGAAGGGAGACAAACAGTTGGGAACTTGTTGCTGGTGTAGCAGATGAGCATGCAGGTCTTCCCAACAGCGCCATCCCCCACCGTCACACACTTGATGAATCTCGAAGCTGTCGACGCCATGAGCCTGGCAGGAACCGAGAGAGAGAGAGAGAGAGAGAAAGAGGAAAGCTGGTTGCTTTTGGGAGCAGAGCAGATGCAGATCACATGAGGCTAACTGGCCAAAAAACCGAAGCTTTTGGTGGTTTGCGGGCAATTGGGGCTGCTCCTATGGCCGTATGCGGTGCCCTTGCGAGACTGATAGAGATGGTGGACAGCGTGTTGGTGGCTTGCGGGAGGTGCTTTAAACTAAATCCAAAGCGGTGGTTGTTAAATAAATAGGAGAAGGTGGTTTTTTTTTATTTTCTTCGGCCGGCGAATAAATTCAAACATATAAATATATAATATTTTTAATAACTCTGTCCACGATAAGTTAACCTTATCGTGATCGGTCTTAAACCCGAATAAAGGAGGAAGATTGCATTAGATTGTCGGTCAACGTTAAACTAAGATAAATATTCAATCAATGGATCAATCAAATATATAATATTTTTAATCTAGTCATTAAATTAATAGTAAATCTTTAAAATTTGTATTAAATTGCCCTTGACAAATTTACTTAAGCACTTTCCTAAGGAGGGTTTCCATCTCCAATGTATTATTTTTTGTTTACTTCCTCTGCAATTGACTTTTATAATTGCTAGAGAAATCTGCACTTACTCCAGCAGCAGCATCAGTCGATAGTGAGGAATCAATGCCTATTCTAACAATTTTAGTTCTTCAATCTTAATATTAAGGAAATGTGAGCAGTGTCCTGTCAGCGTTGACTCAATTCTACTGACTTGCAAACTGTTAGTTATTAAAATAATAAATGTAAGAATTTGAGCTTTTCATGTCCCTTTCATCTTCTATTCCAATAAAATTCCATTTTTCTTTTTTTTTTTCTTTTTCGCTATTGCTTCTCCTCCAATTTCAAATCATAATCAGTTAAGACAGCTGGTTTAATTAAATAGAGATTAATTATTTACTTTTCCATGATGATGTTAGGTACACAGAACATTAGTTAGGAGATTCATCGATATGTGGCAGAGTTAAAGAAGCTTTGTGTGCTGCTTAATTAGGTTACTTTATTGGCTAATTTATAGCTTGTTTAGCATTAGATGATTTGAAAATGGAGAAGACGTAGGAAAGGAAGTGCGAGGAGATGACGAAGTTTTTTTTTTTTCTCTTTAACTTGGATGGGGAAAGAAAAATAAAGGAGAAAAGGAGAGAATCTTAATATATTCTGGTTTGGATTGTTTGATGTCCCAATATTTAGCATCAACATTAGGGGAAGGACCGCCGAACTCATTGTGGCAGACATCCCCGTCCAATGCCTGCGTCCAGATCTCACCTTCACCCATGCACACCAAATGACCAGTTTTTATGCTGCTTATGCATGCTTGAGGACAACTCTCGATGCCAGTAGACCCACGCCCTCGTATGTGTTTGGCCATGCCTGGTCATCGCTCCCAACACTAGCAGCCTGACGTTCCCGCTCATGCACAGCAAACATTAGTAGCTTTTCAATCTCACCTAGCCAAACACAATCTCGCAATGGAAGGGGAACAAATTAGATTTTTCCCTTCTATGGAAAGAGTTTCATGTCTGTTCAGTTTAGGATGGACGCAAATTTCGCAAACATCAAGCCGTGGAGAGTTTTTTTCTATCTTAAATGAGATAGGCTTTGGGACAGAATTGGGTTCATGAACACGACAACACTTGATTTCGAAGGCAGAGTTACTAATTTTTTTTATACTTAACAGTAAGCATCAACTTTAGTACAAAAGACCAACTTTTAAGCATTAATGGCTTGGAAGATAAGATATCTAATTCGAAAAAAAAAAGATTAAGGAATCATTTAACACTTGGAGAAAGCTTAAAAAGCAAGGAAATGAACTGGAAAAGTTTAAAGTTGGAGATATAAAATGGAAAAGGAATGTATTAAAGACAGACTGAAATGACAAGAACAGAGAATTTTGAAGCTTACCCTGAAGTAACCTGTCAAATCTGAAGCAGCAATAGGTGTAAATTCTCACATCCTGATGGCCCTTCAAATTGTTATCGAATCAAGTAGCTAGCCATAAGCACAATTAGACAGAAAAACAAGGTTCAGCGTATCAAGGTTTTAGTAGTAAGTGCACTACATTTCAGAGACCAAACTATGTTTCACGAACTGGACTCAAATTGGGTGAGTACCGGCTTATGTATGTGAACCACCTGTTTAACTGAAACTTACTCAGAATAAGCTTACCAATCCGTTGAGACGAATATAGGAGCAACAACACCGTTATCAAGTGGTTAAGTTGACACCATAGTTGCAACAAAGAACTTAGCGTCGGACATCACAAGTATCTCTTACATTATTTGGATGAGGTCCAAATTACTCTAACACCACTTGTTAGATTCCACAATTTCAAAATCATACTTGTTGTTCCAACTCTAATGTCTAAGTTGCAAAATAAGATCCATGAAAAGGCTACCTGATAGAAGTTTTGGCTCCTTTGATAGAATAGCATAAAAATAAAAAAAGTAAACAGATTCAGCATAAGCTATGTATATAAAGAGTTATATAATATGAGAGCAAAAGTACACTAAAACTAAGACAAACCTATCTTTCCAACACTAAGTGAAAAACCTCACACCTAATGTTCTCAAACACCAAAATCTTCTTGAAAATAAAACTTGTCTCTGTAAGCCTCTTAGAGACTCTAAAATCACCCCCACGGGGATCTCCAAGGATAAGTAACACTATTGATAAGAAATTCACAACCATCATAAAACTTCAACTGCCAGAATGTTAATTATGAAAAACTAGCACTAAAATCACAAATTAAGATTTATTTGACCAACTGGGCAAGACTGGGTCGCTTAAGTTGAACCCAGTACTTGAAGCATCTTTATCAGAGTATATAAGAAGTTCCATAGCAGATTTTCCTTTGAACTTTAATCCCAACTTTATTTCGTAATTCCATATGCTAAAATGTTATCAAGAAGGAGTTGCTAACCCAAAAAAAGGTAGAGTTATTTCCCAATTAATAGATTAGGCCACAGGATTTGATGGAATTGAAGGTGCAATTCAAGTTGGAAATGGACTTGAAGCCACATATGTTCCCTTCATCTTTAAATGAGATCGTCCCCCAACATGATAACAGCAAAATAAAATCTATGTTGAGTGGTCCTCCATTAAATTTCTACTAAATTGTCAGTGTTGAGTGAATGGCAATGCTCATAGGGCAAAATCATCAATTAATTCTCTGCCACAAGCAATTCCTTGCAGTTTCCACTACAAGAAAAGACTGAAGGATATCTGTCTGTTCATTATGACTTCTTCCTTGGTTTTTATTTAGTTTCATGGCTTAGTACCATATGTGTTACTAGCCTGAGATTTGATGAAGATATCTGTCAATTGTTAGTTTGAATGAACACTCCTTGTAGTAGATTATGCTAAACAAAGTGGCAATGTATTTTAATATGTTGCTGTGTTTGTTGGAAATATTATTCTGAACAATTTATACAGCATTCTGTTGTCATTATATTAGGTGTAGATCATGACAATTGAGATTAGCAAGCAATCATCGAATTCATAGAAGTTTTGTAGTATTTTCAGGAATATGATCCACTACTTTTATACTGGGAGAAAAGTGAAGGGATCCTCAACTTTTATACTGGGAGAACGTGTGAAGGCAACATGTGTAAGATCATGTATGGGCAACGATGACCAACAGGCACCAAACAGTGGATGGCAGCGACATAGTGATTGCTTGTGGATGGAGTGAGTTCTCGGGAACAATGTACAACATCTCTGGTGATCAAAATCCAATGGAGGCACAAACTGCATCTTCACTGGGTCAGGTGCTTTGGATGAGAGGCAACAAACACCAAGTTTGTCAGGACACTACTAAAAAACAAAGGATCTAGTACAGCTCAGAACAAGTCAACAAGCAGAGGGAGTGTACCTACAAGTTGATGGTGTTGTTTAGTCTCATGGTAGCAGAAGGCGTTACTTGATTTGGTCCTCGTATGTACATGGAAGTGGGAGCAGAATGCAGTGTTGCCCCTACCCATAAAAATGGAAGAAGAAAATAGAGTTCACGATTCTCACATCATCAGTTCACGATTCTCACGATTCTTGGTGGTGCTATCTTTGCAGAAATAGGAGTTTGTGTATATGAACCCTAAGGCTATCTGGTTTGAAGGGTGATCAAAGTGCTTTATAGACATTGTTTTGTCATGATTGATGAACATGACTAGCATCTGAGTGTAATATACATTATGTCTATACCAATTATGTTTATGAATTTCCTGTTACAAGAATACAATACATGCATTCCAATTAATACAATCTTGATTGACAATATTTATTCACACTGGTGAAACCATACATATGCCCATCAAAAAGATAGAAATAGGATTTAGAACTAAACTAAACATGAAGAACCAAACTAAACATGCTCATCAAATGATTGTTCTTGGTCATGTATGAATGTGCTACATAGGATTTAGAACTAAACTAAACGTGCTCATCAAATGATTGTTCTTTGTTGTGTATGCATGCACTACTAGCTTGGATGCCAACTACAATACTTTGGTTCATCTGGACTGTAACCAAAATTTATTTAAAACTGAATCCTTGCATGTCTCACGAAACTTAAGAGTATTACTTGTAATAAAGTATGGCAAATATTGCTGCAGTATTCAATAGGTTTTCTGCTACATGTAGAAATTTTGTAAATATAAGACAAGATCTATGGAACGCCAAATCCCCAAGAAACTACTATATCGATTTGGGACCAATAAAAAAAAAAGAGAAAAAGGCTGATGATGATATAGAAATCTTGTTTGCAAAAATTAACTAAAGTGTAATATAGTGTCTATTGGTGCAATTAACCTTTGGTCATGGTTAACCAAAGTTGAATTGAATTTTGGTGTATGAGTAATACGTGTTGAATACTGAACAATATTCTTTGGGGAAAATTGTTGGTTAAGGATGAATAAGCTCGATTTGCTGGAGAGATTGCTAAAAAGGGAGATTGTGATGCAATCGACCTTAATGATTGAACTAGAAGCCCAAGTGGATTATGGTTAATTGGACACTTGACAAACGGAAGTCCAATAAGGAAATGACAAGAGGAGAAATCTAAGTAGGTCACGATTGATCGGACACTTGACATGAGATCAGTGTTCTAAAAATCGGCGATTTTGTCCGATTAGGCGGCGCCTAGGCGGTGGACGCTCGTCCACCGCCCCGACATTCACAGAGGCGACGCCGCTAGGCGTCGCCGCTTTAATCGGCGCCCAGAGCGATTAATCGACGTTAATCGGGGCGATCAACCGATTAACCAGGAGTTCCAGCGCTCAACAAAGAATCGACATTACGCCACGGCGTGTCGCGCCGGTGAAGCGGCGACACGCCCGCGTTAAATGAGGGCACAGCGTGTCGCGGTGAGAGCGACACGCCTGCGCAAATGAGGGCACAGCGTGTCGGCCGGTGAAAATGCGATGACACGCCCATGCCAAAGGCGTGTCGCACATTTGACATGGGCGTGTCGCACATTTCCAATGGATTTTTAATATTGTTTGCAATTATATTTTTAATTCTTATATTTTGCAATTTTTATTGTTTACAATCTTAAACGTTTTTAATATTCTTGTTATTTATTGAGTTGATGTTAGTTGTTAATTGTTATTTGTTACATACATGTGGAGGCTATAAAGTGAATTTTGACTTTTGAGTGCCCCTAATATATTAATTTTTTTATATATTATTATATTTAAAATATTAAAAAAATCGACCGCCTAGAACCGCCTAGCCGCCTAGGCGCTAGGCGGCGAGTGACCGCCCGCCTACCGTCTAGCGCTTTTTAGAACATTGCATGAGATAGATAAAGCTCGAGTAAGTCACGGAGGATTGGACACTTGGCACAGAGAAGTAAAACCCAAGTAGATCATGAAGGATCGAACACTTAATATGAGATGAATGAAATTCAAGTAGATTATGGAGAATCAGACACTTAGCATGTGGATAGAGGACCATAGGTTTGGAAGGACCAGATGTTAGACATGAGACGAAAAATCCAAACAAGTCAATGACAACTAGATGTTTGGCAATGATGAAATCCCGATAGGTCAAGGTTGATCGGATATTTGATATGAGAAAAGAAGTCTAAACAAGTCAAGGAGTATCGAATGTTTAACAAAGACAAAGTCTTTAGTCAAGTCAAGGATGATCAAATGCTAAGTGTGAGAAATCTTAATAGGTTATGGTTAATCGAATGAAAGTGTGTTTTCGACCTTGGAAAGGTTGAAATAGAAGTATCAGTTGACTACTGTAAAGTAGCAATCAATCGATGAATAATAAACCCAAAGATTTGGGGTTTGAGGGGGTTTATAAAGTTTTGAATGTGAGCAATCGACTAATTCATTAATCGAGTGGTGTTCTCAACTGATATTACTATTTGAGCAAGCAACAAATTTTAAACTCGACCGTCCAACTCGATTGATCGTTATCAGTCGATTGCTAGAGAAGAATAATCGACTGATGTCATTATTCGAGCGAACAAGAAATTTAGAAATCGACTATGGGACTTGACTATTTAGACAACAATCAATTGATGATAACGAGCAGTCAACTGATGTGGTCAAATCTGAACGGGAAACAACTATTTTGCAAGTAAAATGGTCAAATCTACAATTGAACAATCAATTGACAATGATAAGCAATTGACTATTAGACGGAAATTAGTCCCAACTTAAAGCCTATAAAAGAAGGTTTCATGGAAGATTTTGATACCAATTCTTGGAAGAGTACTGTTGCATTTTCCTATTTCAAGAGAAAATCCAAAACAACTAAACAATGCGCAAAACAACAATCTCTTATGTAAATAGTTTGTTTACAATGTAATTCGTTTTTCATCTTTATTTTTGTATTTGTTTGTGTTTATTGCAACAGAATATACTGTAAGATAATTCTCCATCTTCGAAAGGTATTCGATACGGAGACAGAATAATAGTGTTACCGTTAGGTCGTCAAGCTGTGGAGTAGAAACTAAGGGGGCGTTTGATATTTATTTTCTTCTCTATTTTCCATTTTCATTTTCTGTGAAAACGAGAAAACATGTTTGGTTCGCGTTTTCCATCTCCATTTTTCAGAAAATAAAGAAGCGTTTTTTGGAAAACTAGAAAATGAGAAATAATCATTTTCTGTTTCCATTTTTGTTTTCCAAAAAATAAAAGAGTATTTTCTGGAAAACTGGAAAATAAAAAAAACTCGTTTTCTGTTTTCTGAAAAAAGAGAGAATGAAAACAGAAAATAAAAAATTCTCTACAAATCAAAATGCTCTCTAATTCTTTCACACCACTTAAAATTTCTGATTTATTATACGCATATTTATTTTATTTTTTTATTTTTATTTTTGCTGCGTGTTACTTCTTTTCGAAAGCGTAAATGGTCCCCTCAATGATGATATTGCAGATACCATGTGACCTTTTTCTGCACCACGGAGCTCAGTGCAGGTACTGTTGTTTTTTAGTGATTTGATGGGACCATCAGGGTTAATGGAGACTACATTGGACAAAAAAAAACCCCCACAAAATAAAGTGTTGCAGTGGCAATGCCTATCTGATGAGGTGCTCTCGTTCACAGAATCCACTGAGATGGATTCCTCATCATCCTATGACCGAATTGCGACAACAAAGGAAATATGGAGGTGGCTTAGTAGTTTTTTTATCAAAGAACTACTAGACCTCCCTATCTATCAAAGATCTTGATAACATCCAAGTAGTTAGAAACTAACAAGTTAACATAAGATGACATGAACTCACAAAATGAACTTGGAAGAACTAGAAGCTCAAGACAAGTATGCAACTGAAGTCGGTTTTTCACCATTCAAGGAAAGGAAAGTTCAAGTGTTAAGCTTAAATGAATCAGATGGCATTCCAAATAACAAAATTAAAGAAGAAACCATCACAAAAGGATGAGATTAATCGCATTATGGACTTACAGTGAAATTTTCATACAACTTCCACTGTTGATTCAGTCCATGGCAAAACCCCCTCCTAAAGTTGCAGCATCTGACCAAACTGGTAACTTGCCCTTCTTATCAGACCACTGCCAAATCTTTGACACAGAAAAGCTCTCATCCTTGCTTCCCAATCCCAACCTCCTCCCCTCATCAGTAGCAAGAACCACTTGGAGATTGGAATCAGCAAGCACATACTGGTAGTAACCCATGGAGAAGCACCTCCTAGCATCCAACTTGCTACTGCTAGTTTCTCCTATATGTCTTCTGGGGTTACTGCCAACTTCAATGTCACTACCATCGCTGAGATTGTTAACATTGTCATCGTTGCTCAAGTTCTTGAACTTCCCAAGCCTCACAGGGAGCATTCTCTTCTCTGAGCCAATCTCCTCTTCCGACTCTCTGGAGTCATCAAGATCGAACATTGGGTTCGCGACGCTGAGTCCTTGGGCGAATATTGCCCCCCGGCAGAGCGGGCAAGTGGAGTTGGAGAGCAGCCATGTGTCAATGCAGGTGAGGTGGAAGGCGTGGCCGCAGATCGGCAAAAGCCGGAGCTTGTGGTCGCCCTCGAACTCGCAGAGGCAGACGGCGCAGTCGAAGGGCTCCTTGGAGCCGAGGATCTCCCGGTAGAGGAAGAGAGGCAGCGTGTCGATGAAGGTCTGGTCGAGTCCGGAGTCGTGGAGGCGGAAAAGCTGCCGCAGCTGTCTCTGGAGAGAGCCGGAGCCGGCCGGGTGGAGATGGGGGGAGGCGGACGCGGTGGTGACGGAAGAGGAAGAGGAGAAAAGGGGCTTTTTGATGAGGCACCTCAGGAGGACATGGACAAAGCCGGAGACCAGCAAAATAAGAGCGACGACGATGACGATGAAGAGGACGGCGGGGCTTATCCGGCCGCCAGTGGAGGATGCTGTTGCAGTGAATGGCGGCGGGGGCTGAAATGGGAGTAAGTCCCTGCTCAATATGCTAAGATGAGGAGTAGATCGAGATGATCGGCCATTGCTGGTCATGATCTGGGACAGGAAGGCGCAAATTTGGGGCAAACATCTCTCTCCTCGTGCACAACTCATTGATGATAAAACAAAAAGACGATCGATACTGGAAGATGAAATCCCAAGGCAGTTAGGAATTGGATGGGTCTCTGTGTTCCAGCGCGATCGGAGATTGTCGTAGTGAAGTGGACCAATTTGAGTGTGGATTGGATGTTGTCAGATTTCCGCGTCGTCTTGTGTCTTTTATTGGGTTTGGAACGACACAAAAGGACGCTGTGAAGGACGGTGAAGGGTTAATAAGATTAGATAAGGATCATCTCTTTGTTGATTATATTTAAATTGACGATTCTAATTTTTTATATAAATCTCTATGTTAATCATGGCTCGTGGGAGGCACAGCACGAACCCAAGCATGATCGTCTAACATTGTGTTAACCAGAATCATGTGTGGTTTGGCTAGTCATGACTTATCGTTCGTAACACATTGAATCCACGTACCAAAGTTATACCGTTCATAATCTAATCTTCATCTACTCCTACCTTCGAGAAGTTCTTGAAGAAAGTGGAGGAAGCTGCAGTTGGCATCATCTTACTAATACCTCCTTATTTACTTTCCATCCATCTTATTATGACTCTGTCTCAATTTTTCTTTTGGTATTCTTCTTTTTGTTCCAATACTGTTTCACAATATGGATGGTCCCATATCAATTTCTCCTTGTTCCTGTTTTAATCATTCCTCCTCTTTCTTCTTCATCTTTTATTTTTATTTTTTTAATTTATTTTTGCTGGAGCACCAATGTATATCAATTGTGCCGTCATCTGATAATTCCTTTTAGTAGTCGTCTCTCATGTCACATTGTAAGCTACATCATATAAAACCACGTTTTAATCTAATATTAGGAAACGATTATAGATATTGTATCATTTTGAAGTTTATACTTATCATGTTAAACTAAGTGTAATTCAATTTATTTTTTGACGAACGCGAGAATATTTTACATTTGATAAAGACTTTTAATCTAGATACAAATTGCAAAAAAAAAAAAAAAAAATCTAATCTATTTTAGTTTATGGGATATTTGATTATTTTTAAACGACACCGATTTTACATTCCCTGATTCACTATGACAGTGAGTTACAATATTATCTATATATTTCATTCATTTATTTTAATTATTGTTATTATTTTATTATCATCTACTAAAGAGACTCCTTATCACAATGTAATAAATGATTCCCCTGCTTCTTTTCCGTACCGCACAAGCATTTATTTTCCTCTTTCCACCTGCGTCTTTTATTCGACAATAATTTTTTTATTCGACAATAATTGAATCATAGAATGGTCATTTTTTAAATTTTCATTTAATAATGTCATAAGAAAACTACTTTTATATATATATATATATATATATATATATATATTCACAGAGTAGATTAAATTATAAATAGTTTTTTATTATTCTTGTGTAATGTTAGTTTTAAAATTTTAATCGAAGGCAGGTTAGTGGCTGATAATGATATTAATGCAATCACAAAGCAATTCTAAGCAAAGACCTTTTTTTTTCTTCTTTTTAATCTCAGTAATTTTATATTATATTAGACAAAAAATAAATCTCTTTAATAATATTGTCATAGAAATTCATTTAAAACTATATAAATCCAACTTAGTCATAATTAAATCAATTAATTATATCATATATTTTCTCCTCAAAAGTATAGGGGTGTTTTGAAATAAGGTAAGGCTTAAGAGCTAAAATGAAAACTTCCCTCCCTACATGACATCCAAGACAGTGGCAGCGGGTAGGAGTCTCTATTGGCGTCCATGGAGGTTGCGGACGTCACGGCGGAGGAGATAGAAGCCACCGGTGTTCCTCCGGTTGTGGCGCAGAGGCTCCATGCCGCCCTACGGCGAATTCTCTCGGAGCGAGGGAGCTCCGGTCCGGATGCTTGGGACGCCATCTCGAAGCAACTATTAAGCCCTGAACTCCCTTTCCCGCTTCATCAGATGTTGTACTACAGGTGCTACAGGGGATTTCGTCCCGACCCTCCTCCAGCTTGGCTTCCCGACAAGTAATTTCTTCACCTTTTTGCAGTTGGATTGAACCGCGCGATTTTGTTTGGGTTTGTGTTGGACAATTCGTGTTTTTTGATCAATTAAAGTTTTTAGTTTTATAAAACCATATTTGGATGGTCGACTTCTGAACCTTCATTAGAATAGAAACTAGTGAGTACGATAGTCTCGCTAGTGACAAAAGATGACATCTTCCGAGATATAGAATTGATTTTTCGTGGCAACATCGTTGTCCCGTGGATGAATTTTAAACGACCCTAAACCAGAGAGAACGCTGCCACCACAAATATAGGCAGGGTTTTGCAAAAGCGGGGGAAAGAGTTACTTGGAGATAAATACAAAGATCCAACATCAAGCTTTCCTGATTTGCAGGCATTTTCAGTGGCGAACCCAGAGGTATACCTGAACAAAATTTGGAAATCGTAGCATGTGTTGTTAGCTTGTTAATGGATTTTTAAGTTTGATTTGAATTGGCTTCTTTGATCTGTTGTTCGGATTAGTAGGCTTACTGGAAGATGGTTTTTGAAGAGATGGATATTTCATTTCCGGTGCCACCATCTTGCATTCTACGCCATAATAATTTATATCCTGGAGGGCAATGGTTGCCAGGGGCTTATTTGAACTCTGCCAATTTATGCTTGAGTTTGAATGGTAATAGAAGCCTTGATGATGTTGCAATTGTATGGAGAGATGAAGGATATGATGCTTTGCCTGTAAATACCATGACATTCAAGGAACTACGGGCTAAAGTCTGGTATAATTTCTTTTATATTTTTCTTGTATTTAGTTAATATTAGATGAACAGCCAGTTACAATTGTTGTAATTTCATTTGTTTCTTTGATTTTTCAGGTTGGTTTCTAATGCACTTGATACACTGGGTTTACCCAAAGGGTCTGCTGTTGCAATAGATATGCCAATGACTGTGATTTCTGTTATCATCTACCTAGCTATTGTATTAGCAGGTTATGTGGTGGTGTCCATAGCAGATAGCTTTGTCTCCAAGGAAATAGAGACAAGGCTCAAAGTAGCAAACGCAATAGCAATTTTCACCCAGGTTATTATTTCCTGCTAGCAATCTTTTCTTGAGTAGAGACGCTAGTGTGGTGTTTGGTTTTTCTGCACTCGTCGATAAAGTTTGAATGTTGATTGAAACATGAAGTATTTATTGCCAAAGAGATACTAAGGGACAAAGATGCATAAAGATTGCCCATTTACTTATCGAGCTAGATCAAGCTTGGCTATTGGAAATCTTATCGAGTTTGACTAATAGTGTCATTGTCCTTAGAAATGAAGTTAATCCTTTATCTAACTAATACAAGAAATATATATTAATTTCTTATTTTTAGTACATTATGAATAATTTAACATTATAAAAATTTATTAATTACTATATTTTTTTATGTACTCAAATAAAAAAAAGAAAAAAATTTATAATTAAATTTTACATAAATTAATCAATAAGTTTATTAATAAATTGTTCAAACTCGATTATTTTACATGTTCCTTTGCTAGTAAATGAACATAAATGAGCTTTATAGAGCCGAACACTAATCTTATAGCTCTATGCATAATATCAAATTATCAACATAATCTCAAACTTTTATCATAATCAGGAAAACTTCTTACTAACATTCAAATTTCTGGCCTATTCAAATGGTTAACTATGATTGTAGGATTATGTCATTCGAGGTGAAAAGAAACTACCTCTGTACAGGTGATGTACATAATATTCCTTGGAGTGTTATTGTAAGCATTTGATAGACTCTAGTTTCTAATCGTACAACTTTTGTTTTTTATAGTAAAGTTGTGGAAGCTCATCCTCATTTAGCAATCGTCATTCCAGCAAGGGTTTCTACCACAATAACGGGATTACGTGCAGATGATATTTCTTGGTATAACTTCTTGGAAAGAGTAAAACATACCAAGTATGCACCTGTATTCATGTTTCTTTTCTTTTTTTTAGTCCTTTGTTTAAATGAATAAACTGTGTTTTTTATCAGAACATTTATCTTACCATACCCATATAGGTAGGAGAGTCATGCAATAGGCTGACCTTTGCTTTAACCTGTGAACTATTAGGATGATGAACCCAGCAAGATTGGTCTTGCTTATTGATGGATAAATAAGTGAGCAAGTTGATGATTGCTTCTTTATATATATTTCTAAGGGTGATCAACAAATTTTAAATTAAAAAAATAGTTTATAAGTTAAGCTACAAAATAATAAAACACACTAGTGTTTATTGAGTGTTATTCCTTATATCATTGACTAGTGGATTTGGTACCATAAAGAATTTTTTATACGAAAAATAGTTACTGAAACTCTGTTTTCTTTTATAGATGCCAAATATGTACTCAAAATGATATTTGATTCAGTGAATTATTGAGTTTTGAGTTTTTAATTTCTGTAAATTATCATCTGTATCTAGTTTTTCCTTCTTCTGCAAATGCAGAGACATTCCTTATGAACCAGTGGATAAACCTATTGATGCCTTCATAAATATTCTCTTCTCTTCTGGAACTACAGGTAATAGTCTTGATCATATAGATCTTAAGCCTCAACTGCATTTGTCTTGAAATTTCCTGGTGTTTGAATCACAACTCACAGAACTCTGTATAGATCACTGCACTAGGAAATATGCTCATCATATTTTGAACTTGATAATTTCTTCTTCATAGGCATAAGTATCGCTAAACAGGTATCTGAATCTGGAGCTTTGAGTATTGTTTGTTGTACTCCTTTTGCTTAGGGGAGCCAAAGGCAATTCCATGGACACATGCAACCCCTCTAAAGGCTGCTTCTGATGCATGGTCGCATTTGGACATACGCAAGGGTGATGTTGTTGCATGGCCTACTAATCTTGGTTGGATGATGGGTCCATGGCTTGTTTATGCCACTTTAATAAATGGAGCTTCTATGGCTTTATACCATGGCATCCCTCTTGGATCTGGATTTGCAAAATTTGTACAGGTTATATAGCTTCACTTTATTTATTTTGCGCTAGCAGATTTTAAAAGCACGGATCTGTTTTTTTTTTTTTACTTATATGTATGCTTTGTTAATACAGTAAGAGTCAATACACCTATTTGAAACTATATTGGAGCAAAATGGTGATGTTACTTTTCTGGTCACATGCATAGTCATTTGTCTGCATTTGAAATGCAACAGCAAAAATCTCTGAAAACTAAAAAGTGACTCAGAAGACGATACTTGTGTTAGACATGCCTGTCTTTCTAGAGCTCTAATAATGCTTGCCCTTTTTAACATAGAAATTGGATTATAGAACAATTTAGTCCCTTTTTTTTTCCTGTTTACTGTTCAGTAACTCACTTCAGGATAACATCTATGGCGAAATTTTCAACACCTTTTGAAGAATAATGAGAATTAATTCTTTGAGTTGTTTACGGTTTAGATTTGAAACAAGGATTTATTTCATGGTCCATCATGTGTGAAAGAGAAAATTGATTCATGGCTCCTTGATTATAGGGCAAGACACCAAAACCACACCCCACCCCCTAGTTTTGATGTTTTACTTCTTCTTTTTTTTTTTTTTTAACAAAATCAAAGCATGCTCTTAAAAAACTTCTTGAAGTGCCCTCATGTCCGTCTCTCCTCCGAAGTCATAGTGTGTTGGATATTTCTTAACTCTCTCACCTTCTCAGTTCATTATAGTCAATTATAACTTCGTTCCCACTAAAGTAAAATAAACATGAAATATATTAATTGACTTAGAAGAATATTTTATATCATCTAAACCACTAAGAAAAATGTTCCAGACACCATAAAAATAAATACGGGTTGGTATACAGATTTAGTAACAGGCATTGGCTGGTTTTGAGAAGCATGCTTCTGGAGTTTCATATTGGTAATTCATGACGTTGGTGTTGCTCATTACTGGGAAAATACTTGAAAAGATGAAGCAATTTCAATGAATGGCTATGTTTGTAGTCTTCAATTTCTTTTGTTGTCTCTTAGTGGCTTACTCCAAGGTCTGTGGAGCTTCAAGCAATTTATTCCAGAATAAAAAATGTCAACTAACAGTTTTCCAATCAATGCAGGATGCCAAGGTAACAATGCTTGGTGTTGTTCCAAGTATTGTGCGCGCATGGAAAGATAAAAATTGCACCACTGGCCTTGACTGGTCAAGCATTCGGTATATTTACTTTGGAAGCTTGATATTCTGGCATGTTTTTGAC
Organism: Wurfbainia villosa; assembly: GCA_025175895.1. NCBI lineage: Eukaryota > Viridiplantae > Streptophyta > Magnoliopsida > Zingiberales > Zingiberaceae > Wurfbainia > Wurfbainia villosa. Next base: position 43,650,121 of record CM045991.1, on the reverse strand, counting down.
CCCGAAACTAATTAAGTATATATTTCCTATGCTTAGTTGCTTTAGCTCCACTGGTGAGGCATCTAGTGTGGATGACTACCTTTGGCTTATGGGCAGAGCTCATTACAAGCCAATTATTGAATGTTGTGGTGGCACAGAGATTGGAAGTGCATTTGTTTCAGGGACCCTATTGCAGCCGCAAGCATTAGCTGCATTTAGTACGTCAGTTCTAGGGTGCAAAATCTTTATCCTTGATGGCGATGGGAATCCACTTGTCAGTATTTCATTTTGAACTTGGCTAATTTCGTTTGGCTGCACTTTGAAGTTAGAATTGTTAGTAAACAAATCCATGTAATCAGTGGAAAAGTTCAGTTAACATAAGGAATTTAGACCATATTTTTATGTCATTAGTAGCACATAACTTCTCATTTGTTCTAGCAACCACATTCTGTTTATGGTTGGTGCATAATAAAGCATCATATTATCAAGGATATTATTCTTATTTTTGGGCAATTCACTTCAGAAGATATATATTCATCTACCTGGTGAAAGCTAGTTTTTTTGCCATCTATCACAGCCGGACAATGTTGCTGGGATAGGCGAGGTCGCCCTTGATCCAACAATGCTTGGGGCATCAACTACTTTACTGAATGCCGATCATTATGATGTCTACTTCAAGGGCATGCCAATTTACAATGGAAAAGTAAGTAATTTTGATTTCACTACACTTTCTAGTCTTTGTGAAGCAAGTGGGCTTGATCAGGAACCACTTTTCTACATATGATATCATTTCTTCGAGTTCATAGGCTTAATCAAGTTGGAACATGCAGCAACTTCGAAGACATGGGGATATATTTGTGCGTACTGCAGGAGGATACTATCGGCCATATGGTCGTGCAGATGACATGATGAACCTAGGCGGTATCAAGGTGCGCATTGAGAGCAAAATAATTTCATCCTTCTGAGCAAATATGTTCTAATCAATTATCAAATCTGATATTTACGCAGGTGAGTTCTATTGAGATTGAACAGATATGTAACAGTGTCAATGACACCATCCTCGAGACTGCTGCAATCGGTGTTCCACCGTCTTCTGGTGGGCCTGAACAATTATTCATGGCTGTTGTCTTTAAAGATCAATATCGGTTGGAAGAAGAAGATCTGGGCAAGTTGAAGCTGGCCTTCAACTCTGCACTCCAAAAGAAACTGAATCCTTTATTTAAGGTACTTGTTTGTTCATTTTCTGTCACATTCCTAAAGCTGCCACAATACTATCGTGATGCCTTCTTGCTTGTTGCTCCTGTAAAAGGTTTCGTTCATCGTGCCGATGGCTTTTCTGCCACGAACTGCTTCAAACAAGGTTATGCGAAGAATTCTGCGAGAGCAATTGTCACGGCAATCCAAGATCTGATGTGCTTTGGTGGTCTCTATTGAATATGTAATTTCATCCTCATAAATGCCTTCATTCAAGTTAGACTTGAGAACTTTTCCCTTTTTGAAAGATTTATCACATGATCCTACTAAATAAATGTCTTCCTTGGGGATCACCTGATCTTTACTTTTGGCAAACAATAGAAAGTCTTCGGGAAGGTTTATTTACCTCTCACGTGGTTCATAGCATCTTCATGAGCAATATATGCAGTAGGATTTTTGTTTCTTCTTTCAGCAAAGGTTCTAATATGATTTTTTTTGTTTTTTAAACAAAATAATGGGGATGTTTAGTGATGGTGAAAAATAAAAAGTATGGGTTGAACGAATGATCAAAAGAGCCCGTCTTCTGTCATCTGCTTGCACTTCAACCCTCTTTAAATATGATATTTGAAAGAGGAATAAAGAATGAAAAATTATTGGCGTTATAATGTGTTTTTGTTATTAAATAAATGAAATCGATCATTTTATAGCCTTTTATAATAAAACGTATATTAAATTCATGTTTATTAAAGTCAACTTGGACTCTGAGTATTATCTGATACATGGATGTTGAAAGGAAAGGAATTACGGGGGGAAAACAGAAGAAAGTAAGGGGAAAAAAAAAGAGTAAGAAGAGGAAGGAAATAAGAGAAATAGAAGCGGGTTGAAGAAAGGAAAAAAGGAAATGACAAATGAGCAAGAAGTTGAGATTGGGGCCATCAACCGCCTCTACAGTCAAGAATCATGGCCAACACCTTGCGCCCTCCACGGCCACGAATCACGGCCAAGATGCAAAATGATTACTAGAGTACGTTGGGCCAAAATTTCACCTTCGACGTTGATGAACCAAGTTCATTGGAAAGTTATGGTGAGAAAAATAAAACCTTGCAGTCAGAAAATTTTGAAGGCACAAAAAGATAATTTTAAAAACAATGACCATGGTCCATGGACGAACTACGGATTGTCCGTACATTTTTAAATTAATAAAAAAAATTGCCCTAATTTATATGCAATCAATTCCTTCCATCGTCCGCCCTCCCTTTGGAGCGAACAAGACATTAAAGCCGAAATTAATATAGTGCTTATTGACATTTTAAAGGGAAAATAAAGAAACTATTTAAACTTGCTCATGCAATTCATAATTTGCTCTTATAAGAAGAAAACAAAGAGTCATGTAACAGAGGGTTCTTTGTTTTTGATTTTGTATAATTGGTATTTCTTTAAAAAAGCACATTACAATAAATTCTTCCAAGAAATTGCAAAACATTACAATAAATACTTCCCACAAATCCTGTTCTATTTTTTAAGTCTTAATGAAGAAGTTACACTGCAGTGACGAATTAGTGATTGAAATGGAATGGATTCGTGTTAAATTTTATAAACTGGCGTGATTCCAAGGAGATGGAAAGACTTCCTCATCACGATGGCGGTGGCTTCACATAATAACAATCTACTTTCTTCTTGCTCTGATCCAATCACCTGCTTGCAATAAAAGTGGAATGATCAACAATTAAAATAGCCGGGCAGATGCAATTTAGAATCTCTGTTGTAGAGGCATGGTCCTAGGTGGGAAAGCCGGAGGTGGTTTTGGTTTGGCCAAGGGCATCCACAATGGGAGCTCCTTGACTCCCAATCTGGCACACTCTCTCCTACGTTAAGAGAGATTTTGGAGGGAGCAGCTCCTCATTTGGGGAGCCGCTCCTTGTTTTTTTTTAAAAAAATAAAATAATAGGAAAGGAGAGGCTCTAAGGGGCTTCCACCTCAGACCATCCCACCGCGGGCAAATTCGATCAGCACAGACCAATTGTTCCAACTGCATTTATCTTAGAACAAGCTTGAACTTTTACTAATTTAGTTGGCTACGAGCTCACATTGTGGTCCAAGTCTAATTATTAACTTGAAATAACTACTATTTTATATATTATGTCAAACATGTAATATTTTAGTGCAGTACCAAAAAAGAAAACATCAAATATACCTGACAACTAGTGTAGAACCTGGTGAACATCTCAGATAAATTGTACAGATACTCGCACAAAACATTTGGAAGCAGATTGGAACAGGCCTCCTCGACTATCTGAAATTGATCAAAAACATATGCATCCATCAGAAGGCAAAAACATTATAATAGGCATCTAAACTGCAGTAAGAAGCTTGACACAACTATGCCTGAAAAACAAAGAGACCAGCAGGCAAAAAAATAAAACGAAAAAAAATTTACATCCACGATTATTGAAACCGTGGAAAAAGATGAGTATAGCAGTAGTAGCAGAAAGATTTTGAAAATATAACAAAACAATTAATTAGATTACAAGTTTAGTAAATGCATCTTTCGTAATGAAAATATAACAATATGTATAAATTCAGTAAAAAAAAGAAAACCTAATCTTAAATTTGTTGTATCAAAATTTTGTGTTATATTTAACAATCATCTCAATATTATATAGTTTTTTAACCCATGAGTATGCCACACCTAAAAATGATGAATTTGCGAGTTTCCAAATTAAAAAAAAAAATATGACACAAGTTCTTACCTCTGCAAATTGAATCAGATGAAACCCTAAGGCCCGCTCGTCAACATGATCCAGCACAATTTTTCCTATCTGTAAACACAATACGAGACAGTTTCAATTGTGCAAAACTAAAAACAGGAACAAACAATTGCACAATGGAATATCACGCCAGTATTTATCTTCCAACTCATACGGGTACTTGCCTTCTTTAATTCTTCTATGTCTTTGCTCGATTTATTAATGATGGAGCATATCCGAGCATGTGCATACAAAAGGTAGACAGCAGTATTTCCCTGTACAAATAACATATAGCATATAAAAGACTGGACAATAAAGGTAAAAATAAAGATATACAACACAAAAACAATCCATCGGTAATAAAAATATCAGATCAACCTTGAAAGCATATTATTGATGGATCATGTATGTTTTTTCAGTTCAAGTACCCAACGATTAAGAAAGCAATTGACAAAACAACAGGACTTTGGTTCCTGATATTTTCATAGATCTACAACACCAAGGACTATTAGGTCTTTAGAATGAATTGGATCTAGACAATTTTTCAATAGCTTAAGTTAAAAAACTAAAAAATTCTATGTTAAAATAACAAAAGGAAGAAAGCGATATGACTACTCAATCAGACCTAGAAACTATATTAGTTTAACAATATAATCATAGGCAGAGTAAAAATAGGAGATACCTTGTCATTCAGCATCTGATCAAAACTAAATGTATAGTTCGTCAAGCGATTGTTCTTCAGGTCTGCATATCTGTTGAAAATGATATTAGAAGTTACATAGAAAATGGATATGCAATTTAACCAAAACCAGAAACCCGGCACATCTCGGAAAAAAGAATATATCATTCCAGCATTTGTGCATTTGTTCTCTTAGAAACTGAATTTTTTTTTTCACTAATTTCACGATTTAAAAATCAAAAGGAAAATTCAACCAAGAAGCAATTATCCCCTTCAAATACTATTTTACATGGTAATTAACTATCAAGGGTGCCAAAACCACAGTTCAAAAACCATTTAGATCCAGAGACCAAAAAATGAAAAGGCATTGGAAACACACTTCTTTTCGATGAAACCTTAAAATAATGGAGAGTTGGAAATGGTAAAAAAAATAGAGAATTTAATTGAGATTGAGATTGGAACAAAGGCATTGTCATTTTCACTTCTTTTTTTTATTTACATCAGGTATCAGATACGATTTCTCTTCCCTACTAATTCTGATGGCCAGCCGCCCCGGCCCCACGAAAGTTTCCCAACAACTGACGTGGGTAAATCAGGATGACGGATAGTCAGAGCACGTTTGAACCCATGCTACACCAGGAAGGACGACCACGCTGGGACGAGGGGCATTGAGCACCACCACCCGCGCAGCGCGCACTGCCAGGGCGGAATCGACCCTCGTGAGTTACCATCGCGTCGTTGCCTCGGGGGCAAAACTGTGATGGGTAAACTTTTTAACATGACTGGCCCCACCGCCGAAACGACCCTTCATCAAAAACCTCCGAAGGGATTTTTGGAGGCACAATACCACGGTGTTGATAAGAACATACCTGGGCCAACCCAGTATCTCAGTCAACAATACCACAGGTAAATTGTCGCTGAGAAGGGCTCGAACCCGGCACCTCCCGCAACACATGCCTCCATGCTTACCACTTGGGATAAGACACTTCGACACATGTCATTTTCACTTTTGCTTCACTAGAACTTAAATACTAAATCAAAGTCTTTAATATTTACTTGATAGCACCATAACCAACTGCTTCAGCAGTACTCTCAAGCTCAGCATCTGTCCAATCAGTAATTTTACCTGTTTAAAAAAAAGAAAAACATTTAAAATTACATTGCTCAAAATAGACAATTGAATTGATGAAAAACACCCGACGAGAGGATGTAAGGAAGGTTCATACGAGACTCAAAGCATATATGGAAATGAATAGGGTGAAAAGAACAAATAAGTTCATTTGAATACCATTGTCCTCAAGCCGCTTTATCAATTCAGCTTTGCTGCGATTTTTAGCTTCATCAAGTAACTCAACCAGACGGACAACTTCTGAGCTACGAGTTCGAAAACGTTTTCCATCTGATCCAAGAACCAGACCGAATCCCACATGACAAGCCTTTGGATATGCATCTTTAGAAACTGGAAGCCAACCAATTAATCTAGCAGCCTGAAATAAAAATAGTGTCGCCATTATGAATTATCACAGGCAATAACAGGAGTAATGATCAATTAGAACTCATGAGCTTATGGAGAACACAATAAAACTAAAAAGAAAAAGAAAAATCTATTTGTTGAATACTTGAATTGAGACAATGTTGCAACTTACAACTACATGTGCCAGATTGTAACAGTATCTGTGCAAGCTAGAATAAACCATTCATGATACATACACTGAAAAACATATCAAAATGTTGCTGCTGACCAACATCAGTAACGTAAATAATCCACTCAGCTTTCTCTTCCTTTAGCCGGTACCTCCAGAAATAATGAGAAAAAAGGCATTCAGGGATAACCAATCATGGATAGACCATTTAGTGGAGATAAAGAGTAAGTTTAACATTGAGAAGGTATTAAAAATAGTAATGAAGCAAAAATAAACTATGACAAATTATGTGTTCCATGGACCTGTAAGCCACACAGAAATGTGGCTAGCAGAAAAAAAAAAGTAAATAAAACTAAGCAGTTTTTATGCATAAAGTAATCAAGAATCAGTTTAGAAATGGAATATGAGGGCTGATTTGAAAAAACCCTACTATAACAAAGGCTAGAATTGATAAATTAGGTGTAAAACCATGAAACAGCTTTTCACAAGAGATTGCAGGGTATAAGGATCTTATAAATTGAGTACCTAAGGCTAGCCAAAAAGAAACTCCAAGGGAAATGAATAGACCACAAACAAAACAAATCCAACATACACTTGATGGTTCTTTTGTCCTACTATACACATTTATGTTCTATTAAGGGAACGGCAATAAATGAATTCCCGTGTTTTCTCAGAGTTATTTAAAGGTGAAAAACTCTGAAAGGCATGAGAAAAAAACTGTTCAAGCCTTCAAGCACACAAGTGAACAAAACCAATAATCTTGCAAGATTAAATAAAATTGCAATAGTTACAAGCAAGTTCAACAAAAGATATACATGTATTAATAACTTCTGGCTATTCAGTTCGCAAGCAATACAAAAGGAACACATGTCAGAGGGTGTTTTAAAGCATAAAATAACAATCGAAATCAGAGACACTAACCAAAGGCAAGCCAGGTCAGTGGAGGCATAGTTGTATCCACCATCTTTCTTCACAACAATCAAAGGAATGTCATATCCATCAATCTCCACCACACGTGCACCTTCACTTTCCTTAATAAGATTGTTTCTTTCAAACTCTTCCAAAACTCCTCTGATGTAAGGATTATAAAAGCTCTCACCCTTGATAAAACAATATTCTTTAAATGTTAGATTAATCTACTAGACGGTAAGAAAAGAAAAGGTGGGAGGCAGATTTAGAGAAGGAAATAAAATAAAATAATTTGTTAATGACAAATAAATAGACAATATCAATCCAAAGAGACTTGATAGTTAAATGGATTTGGAGCCAGCCAGTGGAACTCTGCTGAATTACTTCTGATCAGCTAAGTGCTGTAGCCTGTAGCTATTAAAGAATTCATAGAAAAGGCAAATTTTTAAATATATTATATTTAGCATCCGTTTAAACAATTCAAGAAAAAAGTGAATAAAAAAGGATTGAACTAAAAAACCGAGAAAAACAAGGGGGAGGAAAATTGACAAGGAATATGCAAATAGTTGTAATGGGGTCAAAAGCAATCTAAAAACCAAAACATTTCCTCATAACCTACTACTACCTTGCCAGTTGAGAAACAGTCAAAAGTAAATTGAAAACCAAAACATTTCGCTCATAATATAACTATTACCTTTTCTTCCAATTGGATCTTAAGACGTTGATAAACCAGGTCAAATTCTTTTCTGCTGATTTCACATATCTTTTGCCAAGCATGCCTATATTTGTCTTCCCCGCTCTATGAAACAAGAGACTAGTTGTGAAAAAGGATAATAAAGAAATGAATTCTCTCCCAATGTGCAAACACAGAATGATAATTGGTGCATCAAGGACAATAATTAGATGACAAAAAAAAACAATCGACTGTGCTTGTCTATGAAGATCCATCCTTTGTAGGATAAAGTTGAGAATTATCACCTGCAATTTCACAACTGCTTGTTGTGCCCTTGCCTTAAAATCTGGATCGTCATCAAAATTTTTCTTTGATGCCTTATAAAAGGCCTGAAGTGACAAAGAAATCAGTCAGATTTGTAATACAAGACCATTAAGAAAATCATTCAAAAAGGTATTAAATCCAAGTTGATATATACACGTTAACCATTCCTACAGAGGAAAAAAAGAAGAGTGCATATATTCTTTTCAAAAGTTATACTCATCCTTATGTCGCATTTTGCCACAAAAAATATAAATAGAATCTCATCAGACAACCTTAAATCATCGAAGTTCAATCTATCTTAGCACACAATGGATCAGATTCAATATGCACAAAAGCAAACTAGAGAGCACATATTTACCGATAATGGAAGAAAGACAAACCAAACAAAATAGACTATGATTTATCTGTTAAAAACAAAGAAAAAAGTATACATGGTTTAATAATGTGCTAATATTATCAATGGATAGCATCAGAGTTTGAAACCAAACCCAGGGAAGTGTACCAGTCAACCTTGTGGGGGCACAGTTAAAACCTAGCACAATACTCTTCACAAGATCCATTAAAATTATGAAACATACTTACATGTAGATAAAAAATGGCTGCATTTAACACTTAAATTTAAAAAAAAAATAACGGAAGGTATTACAGAACATAGATCTCAGACTATTGGATAAGTATTATGAACTGTATGTTTATAGATCATGGTTTGACAAACCTTACCACTGAGGCATGATCACATTCAAAAACACAATAAATACACAAAAATTTAATGCTGAGTCATATCAAACCTGAAGGTCACCAATAGCTTGATCCCCAGCATCCTCCCAATTTGGAAATTGTTCAAACAAATACTCAATTAACATGCCAAACTGCAGGAGAATAAATAAATTTGTTCAACAGTAATTTACACGAGGCAAAATAAAATTAGGAATGAATATATAAATGTTTATTTAATGAGTAATTAAAATACAAAACTAACAAAAGTAAAAGAATAAAATGAGTAGATGAGAAGGCAAAGATGATAGAAAACTCAAATTTTAAATTATGGTACATGAAAGAATAAAACAAAAAATGAAATAGGATAGTTCATTAAAAGATGAAATTTTAGGAGTAATTAGAAAGGTTGATAGAATTATAACTCTCAAAATAATAATGTAGAAAGAAACTATAGATGTAATTAACGTATATACACCACAAATAAGAATAGATGAAGATACTAAATCAAGATTTTGAAACGACCTAGATAAAATATTCCGTCAAATGAAATGATTTTAATAGGAGGCGATCTAAAAGGGTGCATGGGGGTTATGGGTTTGAAATAAGAAGGTAAAATTATATTAGATTTTGTGATAGTATATGACCTTATATTATCTAATATATTTTTTAAAAATAAAGAATAACACTTGGTCACGTTAAAAATGAGAATAATAAATCACAAATTGATTTTTTTTATGGTTAGAAAGAGAGAGAAAAATTTATAAAAATTGCAAGGTTATCCTTGGAGAAAGTTTAACAACCCAACATAAGTTAGTAGTATTAAATATACTCTTAATTATAGTATTAATAGAAGAAAAATATACATAACTCATAGAATTAAGTAGTGAAAGTCAAAGGATGAAAAATAAAACATATTTAAGAAGATAAAAGTACAAATACTAGGTGAAATATACGGTGACCCTAATATGACATGGGATAAAATGGAATCAAAGTTGAAAATAATAATAAGAGTGTACTCAATGAGTCAAAGAGACATGCACCAAATAAAGAATCTTAGTGGTGAAGAAAAAATGAACGGCCTATAAGGAATTATATATTTGTAAGAATGAGAAAAACTTAAAAAACTATACAATAGCCAAGAAAGAGGTTAAGGAAGCGGTAAATGAAGTTAAAAATGAAACTTTTAAATTAACTTTTTAATAAAGATTTAGATGACTAACTTAATTTAGGTAATTTAAGTAGGTTAAATGAGTATAGAAATTTATATCTTTATTGTGAATTTAAATTTCACAAGTAGAACAAGGTTTAAATTAGATGAAAAATTATTGGACCAAATGATATTCCGATAGAGATATGAAAGTTCCTAGGGAAATAAGATATTGAATAACTTGCAAAATTATATAACATGATATTAAAAATTAAAAAAAATGTATGATCAATGGAGAGTAAATACTCTAATTCCCTTATATAAGAATATAGGGGGGACATATAAATTTGTACAAACTATAGGGGTATTAAACTAATGAGGCATAACTTTAAAAAAGTGTAATGGAAAAAAGATTAAACCCTAAACCCTAAACCCTAAACCCTAAATCAATTTGGGTTCATGCTTGGAAGGTCGACAAAAGAAGTTATATATTTTCTCAGACAACTAGTTGAAAAGTATCAAGAGCAAAAGCAAGATCTACATATGACATTCATTGACTTAGAAAAAGCTTATAATAGAGTCACAAGATAAATTATATAGAGAGTTCTAAAAGAGAGAGATGATAGCGTAGCGTATATTACCTTAATTAAGAATATATATGAGGAAGTAACTAACAAAATGAAGACTTGGCGAATTAACTAAAGCATTTCCAATAAATATAAGGTTGAATCAAGGATCGTGATACATGTTGTTTGCAGAGGATATTATTTTGATAGATGAGACACGTGAAGACATAGATGTTAAATTAGAATTTTAGCGAAAACCACTAGAAGTGAAAAGTTTTAGACTTTGTAGAGTAAAAACAAAATATATAAAATTTAAGTTTAATAATATTAGACGTAATAACACGTGTTAAGATAGGAGATGACGAGTTGTCTAAAACTAAAAGCTTAAAGTATTTTAAGATCGTTTTTGCAAGATGATGGAGGGATTGAGAGAGAAGTCTAACATAGAATACAAACATGATGATTGAAATGGTGGAGAGCCTCAAGTGTTTTATGTGATCATAAAATACTGCTAAAACTTAAAGAAAAGTTTTACACAATAACGGTTAAACATGCTATGTTATATGACGTTGAATGTTGGACTACGACTCGAGCACATAATAAGAAGATGAGAGTTACAAAGATGAAGATGTTAAGATGGATGTGTGGACATACAAGAATGGCCAGAATAAAAAATAAAAGTATTAAAGAGAAAATCGAAGTTGCATCTATTGAGAAAAAAGTCCGAGAGACCCGCTTAAGATGGTACGGACAATGTTCTTAGACGATTAATAAATGCTCCAGTTAGGCGATGTGAAACGATGATAAATATACGCATCAAATGAGCTAAATGATTACTAAAAAAGACTTGTAGCAAAAATAAAATAAGATAAAATTTATTTAAATATAGATAATTATATAGTAGGGGATAGAGGCCAATGACGGTAGGACTCATATAGTCGACCCCACCTAGTGGGATAAGGCTTGGTCGTTTTTGGTTGCTATTGTAACAAAAGTAAAGGGCATCCCTGATAGAACAATAATCACCAAATAAAAGGTAGTGGCATACATAGAATCCACCTTATTCAAAGTTTATATAGACATATAATGCATCACAAGTCAAGGTACCACCATAACCGATCTAGTTAAGTTGATTTAATGGAGTTGCTTGATGAAGTAATATTTCTAAAAAGCGCGTATATCTAACAAGTCTGTCAAATCGCATTCCCAAGTAACACAAAACTATGGCTCTCACTAAAATTATGATACTAAACTTACACCCTTTTCTATATTATATTAATATAATACAACTTAATATGGATTATATCCTATATTAATATAATATAGCAGATATCCATAGGTAATAAGTATGCAACTTCAGAGGTGATATACCAATTGCATTTAGTTACTTGCTGGAAAGCACAATAAAACAAAATGAGAAAATTTTACAAGGATGCCTCTCTAGGGTTGCAGAAGAGAAAAGGGAACCTATGAGTAGACCTAGCAAATCTAGACACGACACGAATACGATCCGTTTTTTTCGTATTTGGATCGTGCAATTTTGGATTCGTGTCTATTTTGTGTCTATCCATTAGACACGAAAAAATTGCATGTCGGATTAGTGTCTTGTCTTCCGGATCCGTTAGATCCGTTAGACCCGTTTATTTTTTTATTGTGCTTAAAAAAATCTAGGCATGAAAAAGAAAGGAGATGGATGATATTTACACAATTTCTACAAGTTTGAATGATGATGACAATCTTTGAAATTCATTTTGTATTTTTATGATAATTCTAGGGTTAATGTACTTGTAATCCCAATTGGATAGCGTGGATTGTGGGGATTGTTAATTTTTTGTAAGCTCTTTTGTTTAAGTTATTACCTTATCGTGTATTTATAAGTCTTTTCGCATCTATTAATTGGTTTGGATCATGTCTAGTAATCTATTTTATACTTTATTTAAGTTATTGCATTTTCGTATCATTATGAATCATTTCTTGTCTATTAGTTCGGATCATGTCTTGCAATCCGTTTTATACGTATTTTTTCGTGTCTAACAGATCGTGTCGTGTCTATCCGAAATTAAGTGGTTCGTATTCAGATTGAACCCATTGACACGAAAAATTAAACGGATTGGATATGGATTAATGTTTTCGGATCGTGTCTAGATCGTGTCAAGACACGAATCCGATCCATTATCCGATTTGCCGGGTCTACCTATGAGGTAGTAATGGTGGCAATCCCTACTACGAGCAAGGGAGAGGAGAACAGGAGCTTATATGGTGGATTAGTGGACAAATAAATACTGTTTACCATTTATATTATCTTTTTTAACTTATCAAGCATAATCACATTCCAAACTAGGATATAAAGCAGGGGAAGATCTCAATTTTACACGTTAAAAGATTCCATATCAACAGGTATGTCTGTGATTGTAGTTCATAGCTTTATTTTGTCTGTAAAAGAACTGTTTCTCTTAAAAGTTCAAAAGCAATTTACCACAGGTTGCTTTACAAAGCATGGTTGATCAGGCCCCTTTATGTATGGCGAGATACTTTTCTAAACAGAAATATAGGAAAAGCCAGCTATTTGCAAGAACTGCACCAGTGTATAAATTAATCACAAGATACCAAGGGCAAAGACAGGAGATAGAGAACTAGGTATCTAGCTTAAGTCAGAACATAAGACAGATAATGAACAAATGTTCTGTGGGGAATAACTATTCTCAATATATTAGACTAATAGTAAAAAAAGAAAATATGACTCTTAAAGAAAATATGAAATAAAATAACAGCATGACTAATCCAGTAACTTAATTTAGGAAGACCCTTACAAAAAGACAAAAGGAACCACGAATGTTACCTGTGTGCCCCAATCACCAACATGATTCCTTCGAAGAACTTGCACATTTGAAAACTCCAACATGCGAGCTAAAGTGTCACCAATAATGGTGGATCTTAAGTGACCAACATGCATTTCCTTTGCAATATTAGGTGATGAGAAGTCTACCACTGCCTGTCTAACTGAAAGTATTGGTGCCCATTGCTCAATGCCATTTACCAACATGTTTCGGATATGCTGTGTCATAAAATTTCTGCATAACAGAATAAAGAAAGATATGAATGAAGAAACAGATCAATGTTTCTTTACCTTAGATATCCACTTGTTTGACAATTTTATATTCACAAATCCAGGTCCAGCAACAGAGGTAGATTCAATCATCTCAGATTCAGGAAGATTTTTGGCAATTGCCTGTATAAAATGGCATATCTATATCATTTCAGAGGGGGAAAATGATGCAAATCACCATGAGTATCAGAACAAAGTAATATGCCACATTATGGCACCCAATTGACTGTGAATTTTTGACTTTGCAAACATTATCTAGGAGTTGATGCTAATGGGAATTACAAGGTACCTGGCCAATAGAATTGGGATTCTTGAACTGGGTTGTTTTCCCCTTCAATTGTGACCAAATTACCATTGCATTGTTGCTACATCAAAGTTTTTCTTGTCATTTTCATTCACAAAACAAAGAACAAATAATAAAGATGATAACTATAATCATGAAACAATAGACAAATTAACCTTATAAATAGATAAATTCGAGGAGAATTGGGGTGGCATAACAATTAAACATTCTTATAGCTAATAAGAACTCAAAAGGCAATAGACTTGCATGATCACTTTATCAAGCAAACAACAGAGAAACATAAAGGCTTTGCTGAAATTTGGCCAAAGTGATCTGCTGAAGAAGAATATAGTAAGAATATTACCATTGATAATCACCAAATTTTGCTTGGCAAGCTGCAACAATGGGCTGAACTTCATCTGGGAATAATGATTCAAGGGATTCTTTCACCAACCTTGAAAGCTGTTGTTTAACAATTCCGACTCGCTCTATATTCTGTCACAAATGTAATTCATTCACCCACAAAAAATAAAAATAAAAACAAAAACCCCTTTCTGCCACCTTGAAAACTGTATAAACTACCAGTGGATGGTGGAGACAGGGTCGCACCTCAAACCCTTATATATTATGAAGATGAAACACTAGCTTCAGGAAAGCATATTTTATAGGTTTATTTTACCATCATAAAGCAATAAAGAGAAGTGTTCAAATCCAAGTATTCCCTTATTATCGATAAAGAAAAATTAAAACTAATTACGGACCATTCTCAGTCTAGAAGAGGATGAGCGAAGATAAGCAATCCATGAACCCAGAAACGTTTTTCAACTCACCCTGCTCGTAGCTGGCGCTTCCAAGGGCGCAGTCATCGGCACAACCTCGTTGCTCATTGCGGAGACAAACACCTTCGCTTTTCTCGTCCAATCAAGCCTTCTAGAAGTAACACGAAAGTTGCCTGCCTAGTTCCAGAATCCCCAATCCGTTACAAGAACCATAACAGTTGCACAAATTTAAATCACAGAAGAATTCAATTAAATGTCATGATTACAAAGAAAAAGAAGAAGAAGACAGAGCGAGCGAGAAAGGATCTATCAAGGAGACAGAAACCAAGCAATTATCCGAAACGATAACACAAACGAGCCGAACAACGGGGTAAAAAAAAATTCGAAACACAGACAAAAAAAAAAAACTTTGCAACAAATTTACACGAAAACATTCTGCATTGCAGTTCAGCCAAAAGAGAAGCGAAAAGAGAGTTGATTCCCCAGATGATAAATCCAAATTAGAGTTGAGGCATCAAGGAGCGAGGAGAATCACTCGCCGAAAGGAAGCGTCGTGATGGTAGTTGTGGGGAGGCGGTGGGAGCAGCGGCGGAAACGAAAAGTGGCGGCCGGCAAAGGCAATGAGTCCACGGCAACATCCCCCATGGGCAGTAGATTAAATATGATTAGGGTTTCTTAGGAATCAAAAAAAGAAAAATATAATAAAGAAAGAAACGAAAACGGGTTCTCGTGTCGGGTTTCAATATAAAATTCGATCCGAAGGAGCCCACGAAAAAAAGTAAAACCCGTGGAAACTGGTCTGCCTCCCCAGTTGAAACGCGTGACCCGATTATGGAACGGTATAAAACACTGCATTTCTTCAGTATTGCAAATGCATGCCTCCACCGATGAGGCGGCGGTGGCAGGGTGCGACGACGACGGGCTGGGAGATGCTCCGAGTCGTCACGCTGTGAGGAAGGGCATGGAGGCGTCGGAGGAACATCTGAAATGGGTGAAAGCACAGCTCTCAGACTAACTATCAGCGGACTGAGACCAAAAGTAGTGTCCATGAAGATGGAGCCAAAACAAACAGGGAATAGGGAATGAGCAGGAAATGAGGCAGAGGGGGAAGGAGAAAGCGAAGCAGAAAAGGGGCATGAAAGGAAGAAAGCTCGATGGAGGCATAGCAGGTGGAGACGACGGTGGTGGTGATGCATGAACTCTGTAGTAAAACATTCAAAGATCTTTATTCATCTTTGTTACTCAACAGTTAGCAAATGTTCGATCTGCCTCCAGTCTACGGCGGCTCACTGTAATACAACAACATGAAGGCCCCACTTAAGCGAAGTGAGACGAGGAAGCGGGTACCTGGGTCCTGGGAGCGTGACGAGGACGTCAAGCCACATGTCAAAGAGCTGGTCGAGATATTGTGTACTTAGTGCATTATGAGAATTAAGAGTCTCGTACATTCAGTGTAGATAATGAAAAAACACGAATTCCATATATAAGTCCATTCAAGTTAAAAGAAGAATATGACAAAAAGTCATGTGATTAGAGAACATCCATCGGAATTTGATTTATGAATCAAGATGGACTTTTCGATTTTGATATGGTGATCGTCTTCCAAAGAACGAGCAAAGATCAAGATATCTTATCCAGAACGAAGAATTTAGAACATCTGAAAAATTTGTAAGTGTTTACAGTTTTTTATAGACTCATATTTGTTGTTGTAATCTACATTAATATTTGTATGTAAGATTATATTACAATTGTGCATGAGTTGTTCATGAGTTATTCATGAAGAAAATGATGAACAATAGAAGAAATCTTGAAGACAAGATTTTTGTAAATGTTCCCGAGTGAGAAAGATTACCGCGGGTGAGGAATGCCTCAGTTGAGCACGATGCTCGATACTGAGAAACAAGTAGGGTGCGTTTTCCAATATCCTTCCAAGCATTTTCAGTGACTAACGGTCTTCCATTGTGTAGTGCTCCCCTCGCTCTTGAGGTGAGTTAGGTATGAGATCATTTTATGAAGTTTACTAATATCGCTAATAAGATTAAAATCAAATGCAATTATTATAATAAGAAGTTTTTTTACAATCCATACAATAATGGAACAATAAATTTGAAATCTCATATGACCTAACTCATACAAGTAATATCTTCATGCTATTAACAATTGAGTTTTCAAATATGAACTCTCATTTTTTGGAAATTTGATATCTAGAAAAACATTAGCTAGAATAATTATCATATATAAATTGTCTTTTAAATTTATAAAAGGAGAAGGGTTTAAAGTATTTATGGTTATGGTATATCTAAAGTTTAGAATTCATTCGAGATGAACAGTTGCACGTGATTGTGTTGAATTATATAAAATCAAAAGAAAAAAATTGAAAAGTCTATTGCATAATTCAATACAAATAGTGTGTTTGACTACTAATATATGGACATTGATTCAAAAAATTAATTATATGTGTTTTACAGCTTATTTTATCGACTTATTTGATGTTGAATATGGCAATAAAAATTGAAAGAGATTTTGATAGGTTTGATAAACAATATCCATATTTTAGAATATATCTTCAATATACAGATTGGGGTATTGTTGTGAATGACAACGGAGATATAATATTTAAACCAGACGAGAATATCAAAACAAAATTACATACTATTGATGGAAAACCAATAAGTGTTGATTGGAATAATGTTAGATTTTTTGCATCTCTATTATAAATTTTTTATGAGTTAACATTAAAAATTTCACGATCTTTATGTTACTTCTAACACTTTTGCACATGAAATCAATTATATTTATTACATATTAAAAGAGTGGCAAAAAAGTAATGAACCTGATGTATATTCGATGGAATTAATAATGAAAATTAAATTTGACAAATATTGGGGAGATCTAGAGAAAATTAATAAGTTGATTTATATTGTAGTGATACTTGATCCAAGACATGAATTAGATTTTGTGAAATTTATATTGATTGAATTATATGGAGATGGAATATAAAGGAGATTTTGTTTGCTTTATACAAAAATTATAAGAAGAAAATGGAGCATCAAAGTAGCACATCAAAAATTTTAGTTATTTTAGAATTAGATGATAGCAATATTGTGTCTAAAAATACGAGTCAAATATATTTGAAAAGACAATCAATATTTGCAAAGTATAAGAAATAAAGGGTAAATATTTTTGATGATGACAACATATCAGAATTAGATAAGTATCTGAATGAAATAGTTAAAGAATAATATGAGACTTTTGACATTTTGGGATGGTGGAAGTAAAATTGTCATAAATTTCCTATACTTGCTCAAATTGCTCGTTATGTGTTAGTTATTCTAATATCAATAAGTATTTCAGAATCCGCTTTCAGTACTAGTGGTCGGATACTTGATTGTTTCAGGAGTTCATTGACTAATTGAGTGGTAGAAAGTCTAATTTATACCCAAGATTGACTTTGATTAAATTTGGAGTCAATTAATGTCGAATAAATTTTAGAAGTAGACAAATTGGAAAGTGGTACGTTTTGTTTAAAGAAAATTTTATATTTAATTGTTTGTTTGTAATTAAAAATGCATAGAATATTAATTTGTTTGACTTGCATTGTATTAGAATTTTTTGTCAGATTTCTCAAAAATAATAATGAATTCCTCTTATTCGACAATGTCAGTTCGGGTGTAATTAACAGTTTTATGGTATATTTCAAATATTTCAATTTAGTTACAAATGTATTTACTTTTTAATTATCTTGTTCAAGTGGTAATAATACATTTCTTTACTTCTTGATTATTATTCATTAGGATAAACCAAGTGGTGAAACAAATAAGTATGAAGTCACGATTCACAAGTCACAAGGAGCGACCGCTGCGAGTACAACGCGTTGATAAGTCAATGGGTAAATTTGCACAATGGATAAGGATTGATTCCAGAGGCGGTCTAAAACTCTGCCCCAGACTCAGATGACCATTCATTGTCTTACCAATCACGGCCACGGGTATATCCCTCCCGTGATTTACTCACTCTCAAATTATGAGGGGTCGGGATGAGAGGGGGTCGTTAGGTTGGTGGTTCCAACCTTTTGCACAAATCACAAGGAGTAAAGGGAAGGTAACTGACTCAACTCTCAACTCTCAAGATCCATATAACATGTGTTATAATTTGAGTGTAAAAATATTAAAACTATATACTTGAGCCTTGATTGCTTGAATATTTACAGTCGACTATCATGACTCAGAAGTCAATTGAAAGAGACATCAGTCGACTGATATGAGCCATGATCAATCAACTTAGAAAGATTTGTGCTCTTGTCCATTTAAACCAATCGACTATTCTATCACGACAATCGACTGATTCATCAGAGCACTGTTTCTCAGCTTCCCTTTCTTGAACACCTTTCATCGAGTACTCTTCAGTTTTCCTGAGTCGCTCCTGTCCAGTCAACTGCTCTATGATGGCAGTCAACTGATTCGTCGGAATACTATTTTTCAGCTTCCCAAGCCCCCTTTAATTGTTCTCGAACTCTTCAATTTTTTTGAGTCATAGTATACCGGTCGACTGGTAAATAATATCAGTCGATTGATTGTAAAAAAATCAAATTTTAACCGCCTTTCGTAGTCTAATAGATTTGATTGAAATTTTCAATCGATTCGATTAATTTTAAAAAAATTGATTTATTAAATTTAGATTTAATTGATTCAATCGGTTCAATTTTAATCGATTACACATGCCTATTTGGCATTGCATGTGTACGTTAATTGACATAACTCAGTGGCTCCATTAAAAAAAGACAGGTTAAATTATTAGATTAATTTAGTGAAAAAGGTGATTCTTATAAAAAGAGATAAATTATAAAGAATATATTATTTAACTTAATATTAGTACGATAAAAAGATAGGTATTTCGAAACATTTATAATCTTTAAAAATTAATTCTTATTTATTGATAATTTCTCATAATAAAGTTTCTCCTTTCTGCGGTACAATTGGAAGTCCTTTAGGACAATATAGAAATCAAACACCAAAAAGATAACCATTTTTTTAAGCAAAAAAAAAAACTCACATTAGTCACACTTGCACTATGTACATTATAAAACTATAAAAGACTCTGACAAAATTTTGTACAATATAAAGGAAAGAAACTAATACCTTTTTCTTCCACTCCTTTGCTAAACTGATAATGATATGGAGCATATATTTCTACGTTATTCACAGTGATTTCCCTTTTTTTCTATATAATTTGATGATTTACTATAAACAACATGATAATTATAAGTAACTACGAATCTGAACCTCGTCCCCCTCAGAAAGGAGCTCGATGTGGCACGCCCTTCCGCGGGGAGGTGCGGTAGCTGACAACGATGGGAGGCGTCCCCGGTGAAATGCTGCTGCTTTCGTTGCCAGAGTAAGCGGTGGTGACGGAGGCCGGGATTTGGATGAAGCTCCGGCCGAACGGCGCCGCCGTCTTCCGCAACTTGCGAGGCGTCAATGACTCGTCAGAATATTCTGAATCGAGCATTAGTGACGACTCGCGTCCTGATTTGGGGCGGAGTACGAAGGTGAGCTCCGGGTCCGTTTGCATCCCTTCCAGCTGATAGGAATCACAGAGAAGAGATGAGATAATTTAATTATAGATGAAGGCAAAGAAAATTAACTATTTTAACGGAAAATTTGATGGAAAGGTGAAACCTTGCAGCCGATGGAGCAGAATCTGAAGGAATCCAAGAGGCTCCGGCAGCAGATTTCGCAGGTGTTGGTGACGCCCTTCCCCTGCCTCAGCTGCGGCCTCTCATTGAGGAACACGATCTTGGCGCTGTTGATGATGTAAGTTTGGATACAGGAGATGTCAATGAACTTTGACACCTCCGACACTCTGATCACATTGTGGTATGACGACCTCCGAATCTGAACAAATTCGCAACACAAATCTAATTCAATCAGACACAGTTGATAGATGAACAAGAAGCGTTTGTTTGTGATCAAGAAGAATAACCTGAACGACATGGTGATCCTTGTGTTCGGGGAGGCAATAGGAGCAGAGGGCCTGCCCGGTGCACTCCAAACAGTACAAGTTGCACTCGTTCTTATTGGAGTCGCCATGGACGGCACAAGGAACGAAGAAGCTGGTCTTCAGCAGCGGTCTCACCCATAGCGGACCCATCTCCCTGTTCCCTCCAGCTGCTGAAAAAATTGGGCTTACCTGGAAGAATCTTAATCTATCAATCAAATCCCTAAATCGCATAGGAAAGGATGAATTCGCGACCTTTACCATCACTTCCAGATCCTCGTTCGCCGCTGAAAAATACGATCTTTGGAGTCGCTGGAACAGGGGAGTTCCAACACGGTGCGTCTTTATCGCCGACAGAAACTCGAATCGCGGCACTTCGAATTTAGCCTTCGAGGTAGTCGAAAGATCCTACTTTGCATCAAAATAGTAACGGGAATCGCCGCGCAAGCGAGGGGAAAAGAGGGTTGACGAAGGAAGAAAGGAGACGAAGTGGGAAGTTCTAGAGAATAGAAAGGAACGGAATACTTATCTCTATATGGCGGTTTGCCGAAATGTGTCGACCAAATTGCTCAAAATAAACAAGCCAAGGAGAAAAATAAAAACAAATGGACAATATTTAATCATACAGATTATTTTTTCAAATTTTCTGCACGACAATTAGTGAATCGTTAGATTAAATTGAATTGCTTATTTGTGAATATTTATCTTTTCACATGAGAAGAAAGAGACAGAATGCATCGCACCACTTGCCGTGAATTAATCAATGTTCAGAGATAAGATGAAAGCGAAGTATAAATTATAATGCAATGACAGTTGACTGAGACTGCCATTTTGGCTGAAGAAATATTTGTTTTTTTTTAATTAATTTTTCAGGAGAAAATGATCTGTTAAGAATGCTCTGTTTTATTGCTTCATGAATCCAATGAGCTAAATGATTCCTATTCAATATGGAGTAGTTGACTAGGAACGAAACAGTTGTCTCATCTATTATAAAATAAGATTAAACTAAGGAATTACTGTCATTATTCCTTTTTTTTTAAATAAAAAAAGGTCGCCGCCTTACCAAATTATAAAAGAGTTTTGGTGGAGGAAGGAAAAGAGAACGATAATTGATGGTAATTCTGATTTTAGTTTTGTTAAGGTTTAATTTCATGGTTGAGCATTTGATCGTTGTACTTGGAGACGTAACCATCAGTTGGAGCATAGGAGGAATTGACACCTCGAAAGTTTGTGTCTTTTCGTTTATGAATTCCCAATTGTTGAAGTTTAATATACAAACAAAAAATTATGAATTCCCAATTGTTGAAGTTTAATATACAAACAAAAAATATACAATTACATGATATTTCATAGCATGGGTCTTAAGTGTCGAAATAATATAACGGATATTTGCCAACAAAGATTTACAAATCATATGATAGGTTCAAATGCGGTGCTAGTACATGCATCGATTTTATTCTTAGTAATATATCAATTCAATAAGTGCTCATTTGGAGTTTAGTAGTTAAAAATTAAATCATGTTGCTTTTCTTTAGGAGGATAATGAGTAAAAATATAAAAATATTCTAGATGATTTCCCTTTCTCTCTCGATTAACTAAGAAATTTATTATTAGTTGGTTTCTAGATTAAAATCAGTCAAATTCAGTTTCAGATTCATTTTGAGGATATAGTATAGTCACCACTATTATTAAATAATTACAAAGACACACTGAATACTTCACGTTGAGGAAGAAAGTAAAAGTAATTAAAGATTATTGGCAAAAAAGAAAGCCTTGATTATTTAAATTATAAGAATAACCATCGTCAGAATAATAATTCCAATGTTATTTTTCTGAATTTGAAAATAGAAAGAAGAATTTTACATAGACACTTGGGCAGGAAAAGAAGTTTACAAATTCATGAAGTTATTATATGAAATAAACATGATGTTCAAATTTCCCCCCTCATTTTGGTTGATCTTCCAGCTAACTATCGTATGTCTAAATTAGACCTGACAATAATGAAAAATAAAATATTAAATACAAAAATAATGTAGAAGAAGAGAAGTTAATGTAGCTCTAATGTGCTTTAGTTGCTGAACTGTCATCGGCTGATGCATGTTGAGGATGTTCTCTTCTCTCTATCCATGCAAGGAACAGGCTGAGTTGGAAATAACGAATTTGACATTTGCATTGTTGCCTCTCCATAGTGACACAAAACCTTCATCTTTGATCGTTCGTCTAAAGCAATCTGTTATGCCCTTGCAGGGTTCAGAAAGGCAACCGAATTTCATCATCTCATCTTGCTTATGGATTAAAAGTTTCACACGCTCAATAGGAGCAGCAGCTGTTTTGGAGACCGCAGCAGAGACTCCACCCATGAGAAAATCAATAGCCAAACTTGTAAGCCCTTTCTCTGCAGGTGCATTCATGAAAATGGGTGATGAAGATGATGGCGTTGATACACCATATGAAGCTTTGCACGCCGGCATAACTAAACTTTGATGTTGGGCCTTCATGTAGTTCATAGTTGGGAAATAGCTATGGTATACCAAATGTGGCTTGAGGCTACCAACAACACTGTGCCCGTCATGGGAAAAACGATAACCAAGATGGGATTGGCCATTTGGCCAAGGATTTTTTGGGAGATATTTGGATGGTTAACTTAATCAGCCATGACTTGCTGAGAAAGAAATTGGCACACCGGATCAGCAAGAGGAAAATGCTCCCTCACTCTTCTCGGCGACGAAAGAAGGAGCAACCAAACAGGAAGAAGTGGAAGAGATCGAGGAGATGGAAGGAGTAGAAAAGCGCACGCAGAGTCGGGAGCCAAGGGAGAGGCTAAGCTGAAGGGTGGTTGTCGATGGAGGCGGCGGGGCGGCGGTGAGAAGGCCATCGACGGTAGGGTGTGGACTGGGAAAAAGGAAAGAACGAGATCGGCGGCGTTGGACCTCATCCCCTCTCACTCTTTTTCCTCCTCCTCGAGAAATAGGGCATTTTAAAAAAAATACAATAAAAGTCCATATTAAAGACATTAGAAGTGGCTATATTATTTTTTTTTTGTCTTTTGCATATATTTATCATTGAAAAATTATATAAAAGATTCAAAGTTTATTGTGAATTTTTATTCACATTAACAAATGTATTTCATGGAAAATTTCTAAGTGAACTACAATGATGAAATATGAATTTATAATCCTTTATTAAGTGATACGATAATAATATGACTAAGTGTTAGAGATATCGAGTCGATGAGATGGTTCAAGTAATAAACCAAACACTTAATTAGGGAAGGCACCTTGAGAAAAGGGTTGAAGGTCAAGTCAAGGGAAGACAGCTCGGAGAATGGGTTGAAGGTTGAGTCGAGGGAAGGAAGTGTAGGAACATCGATGAGCGCTAGGGGGGTGAATGACGCATTCGATCGCTTGACGGAATTCGTTCGTACTTGATCATCTACAACACTTGTTATACGCAGCAGAAATAAAGATAATAAAACAATAACAAAAACACAAGCACACAATTACACAATCGATATAACGTGGTTCAAAACCTTAAGACATGCTCTATGGATCGAGCTCAAATGAGCTATAGCGATGTCAATGCCACCATTAATCAAAAATATTCTTTTTCGATAACAAGTTAGAGGCGGAGAAACCTCTTACAACAAATTACAAAAGTGATACAAGATAAAAATATGCGAATACAATATAAAGAAAACTTTACAACTATTGCTTTGGATGTTTGCACTTGAAGACCCTGATTTGCACCATCAAATCGCCCAAGAAATCGTTGCCAAAATCCTTCTCCTCAAGCTCTCTTTAATTACCATCAATCGATCATTAACGCTCGTAATCGACCGCCAACGCGACCATCGAGTGTTCTCGTGTGGTTCACGACTTAACACCGCGTTCAGCGATCATTGCTTGCCATCACCGATCGCCTAATGTCGATAAAATATCCGCCAAGGCCTTTGGCGATCGAATGCCACCGACTTTACTAATCGATCGTCATAATCCCAGTCGATTGCTCAGAGTCAACTCGGCTGCCAAGTGTCAAAATACTTGACCAGTCAAATTGTCCATAACCCCAGTCGACTGCTACACCTCAACCATGAGGTATACCCGAAGTATGATGATCTCATACTTGCTAGATCATCCTTAGCCTATACCTAAGCCTTCTAGCCACCTCCATCAGTCTCACGCCTATTGGATCGCTTCAAGTCATCCATGATTTGTTCATTCATACGCTAGCCTTCAGATGATTCTATCGGCTATTGTCATGCTAAGTTGATCTACACCACCAAAGTACATTGGGCTTACGCTACCAAGATACACACTTAGATTTTACGCCTCAAACCATTGAACTTATGCTGCCAAGACTTCACCCTTGGACTTTACGTCGCCAATATCAACCCTTGGACTTCCCTTGCTAACCCATATTGACCTTTCCATTTGTCAAGACTCAAGTTTGGATTTTTCCTTACTAAGACACATGCTTGGACTTTCCATACCAACCCATGTTGGACTTTCCAATTGTCAAGACTCAAGCTTAGACTTTCCATGTCAAGTACTCAAGACTTGGACTTTACCATCGCCAAAATCTATGTTTGGACTTTCCATGCCAAGTGTCCTACTTGGACTTCTCCATCATATGGTCAACCTAATGTCAACCATATAGTCAACTCATTGTCGAACAATGGTCAACTTATTGACAAACATCAAAACACTACTCAAGTCAAATTTGAGTTTGGTCAATCGTGACCTGAGCCGATTGCACCAACAATCTTTCCCTTTTTGATGTTTGACAAAAACCAAACCTTTGAGTTAGAACACTAATTCAATCCAATCCTCCCAATTTTTCAAATTGGGAATTCCCAAATTCTCCCCTTTTTTGACATACATCAAAAAGGCTCTCCCCAAGGGTGTTAATGTCTCATATCCCAATGAGATCTTACAATCTCCCCCTTTGTCCAAAAACATATAAGATGTCTTTACTTTTCCTAGTGATAAGTCTCATATCACTAAAGAAAGACAATCCTTCAATTTATCCCATTCTCTAAATTCTCCCCTTTATGAGGAAGAACATATCCATCATCCCATGATGGATAACCTCCCCCTAAAAGCTTGCTCCCCCTTGACCATTGCACCAATAATATCCTTGGAGAGTCCCTAAGCCTATTGAATAATAAATCATCAAAATTAAGGTTAAAAGTTCAACCTTGAACTTTCACACACCTTAAAATTGATACACACGCTAAACACCTCTCCTAATCCATATCCAATCGATTTTCACTCTTTATAATACTTCCCAAAGTATATCATAGGATTAGGAGCAGCTAGGGTAGTCTAACATAGCTGAAACATGGGTTAAATATTCTTGTTTAACTGAAATCAGCATTGTCAGTCGACTCTAACAGTCAGCAGTCAACTGACCTTGACTCCAGTCGATTGATTTCTGCAAATGTAGAAATTCAGTTTCAAAGATCGAAATTGGAAAATACATAAGTAATTATATGTAATTTAAAAAATCTTGAAACTTTATATGTATAATATTTAAGTCAATCATAATGGATGAAAAATATTTGAAAAATAAAATACCCATTAAATATTAAGATTGATACAAAGTTCAAAACTATTGAAAAGTTCAATGTTTTGGCCCTACTTTGTATCAACTTTATCAATGGTGATTGCTATCAAAAGATATACTTTACCAATAATTTCTAAAATAATTTTAAAATGATTTCAAAATCTTATATTGAACTATGGTCTATGGGCTTAATGCACATGACTTATACATAAGCTTTTCTCATGATTCATCAATGGTATAAGATGAATTTGAGTTTATCTATATGCAAAAATTATACACCTTGAACTTAACTCATTTTCTAACATCTCACATGTGTCTAGGGTGTTTGAAAATATACACATGTCAATATAATGTGAGATGTGAGTTTTGTTCATCCTAATCTAGGGCCTCATGCATTTTCTAAGGCAACACTACTTGATTCACTTATACATGGGACTCCAAGTCTTAAATTAATTTTATTAATGCATGAATGATGATTATAATATAAATGATAACATAAATAAATATGTGCCAATAATCATGATGTCATGACATATAATTAAATTTAAATACACATGACATAAAAGATAAACTCTAAGCATGATCATGACATTATATATGATTAAAAATAAGAATGATGTCATGATATATTGTATGACAATCAATGCATGACAAATAAAATATAAGGCATAAGAATACATAAATTTTAATATTAGTTGTCATTTGTTATAATTAAGTTCATTTTTCCATATTACCAACTTATCTCCCAAGTGTGCCAAAAATCCAAAATGACACACTATGACCTCTAGACCTAATTTGTGCCAATTTAATAAATTTTTCATAATTCTCAAAATATATTGATAAATCCTAAAATCCTTTAGGATTAAAATTTAACCTTATTTCCAAGGAATCCCAAAACCTTGGAAATAGCTTAGAGTGCCAACTTTGCTATGGTTGGGTTAACTACCCATCCATTCAAGGTTGACACAACCTAACCCATTTAGCGTGAATCGATCACGCTCCTAGGAACCCAATACCTATTGGAGCTCCTTGGGTTTACTAGATATTTCTTAAGAATAACTTCCCTAGATACCTTCCTAATGCCCCTCCTAGGCTTAGAAGCTTTGGTCATCTGGGTCTTACCTAGGTTAACTCTAGGGGTGACTCCCCTTGTAACCTTCTTAGTGGCTTCCCTAGGTTTCCTTAAAACCTTAGCCACTAGGCACTTATCATGGTCAACCTTAGGGATGACTTCCCTAGTAACTTTGGCTCTCCTAGACCTAGGTTGTGTTCCATAATCGAATGGAACACTATGATAGGTCTTCTTGGGCTTAGGTTTGTGACCCAAACCTTTCTTGTCTTTAGATGAACCTTGCCTCATAGACCCTAGGTTTTGACTCCTTGATCCCATATTTTAACCATTTGATTTTGTATTTTCCTAAGGGTCTTTTCTAATTTCTCAAGTCTTAACCTCAAGACTTTATTTTTCAACTCTAACTACCCAATCTTTGAATTTTAATTTAGTCTTTGGGCGTGGTTCTTCATTTTAAGCATATGCCTATGGTTCTTGGGATTAATGTCTAAATGATCCTCTACCTTCCTAATAGATTATCTAGGTAGGATTTTCCTAGGATTATTAGTCCTAAATTTTTCCTTATTTCTAAAATTGACATGTTTAGCCCTTAGACAATAAAATCTATTATTTCTAGCATGCTTTTGTTCATGAGTAATAGCGATAGCATTAAAATTGTTCCTAACATTCTTTTGACTATTAATTGAAGAGGAAGCATACTTAAATGTTACCTTAGGGTTTGTTTTAGCTCCCTCTATATTTGATGCTCCTTCTTGATTTGTCTTCCTCCCTCTAGGGTATTGACTCCTATAATGTCTCGATTGTTGGCACTTGAAGCACATCACGTGCTCCTTACTCTTCCTAATTGGGGCACCGACATCCTTTGAATTTTTGTTTACTTTTGGTGCCGGAGGAATCTTCTTGACCTTCTTAAGACACTTGCTCTTATAGTGCCCATATTCCCTACACTCAAAACACATAATATAATTTTTATTATTTATTAAGGTGCTTGAGTTACCTAGGTCAATGGTGGTGGAATTTCAAGCTTCTTTATCTTCTCGACCGGAGGTAGATGGTTCCTCTTGAGTTAGCTCCGACATTGAGATTGGCCTAATCTTCTCCCCCTCAATCCTAAAGGTGTTGACTTCTTATACCTCTTTCACCTCTTTCGATCTGGATATTGATTTCCTATCAACCTCCGAATCTGCAAGCTCTTGGGATGATGATGTGCTTGCTTCTTCTTGATCTTGAGAGGATGAGCACTCCTCTTCTTCCTCATCTTCTTGGACCGGTTGCGGGTTCTTATGAAATCTTGTCAACTTGCTCCATAGCTTCTTGGCATCCATATAGTCTCCTAGATTGCACAAAATTTCATTAGGAATCAAATTTTCTAAAAGTTTTGTTACCTTAATTTCGGTCTTGAATTTTTGACGCCGATCTTGAGTCCACTTCTTTAATTTTAAAGCATCTTCTTTATTATCCCTAGGGGGTTCGAAACCTTCCATGATGATGAACCAATCTTCTATGTCCATCATCAAAAATGTCTCCATTCTCACCCTCCATGTCGGAAAGTCTTCTTGATCGTATGGTGGAGGAATGTCGATGGCATGCCCCAATCCGTCCTTAGGTAGCTCCATTTCCTCTAGCGCTTTTGCTCTCGGGTGTTAATCCGTAGAAGAGCTCCAAGCTCTGATACCAATTGTAGGAACGTCAGTGAGCGCTAGAGGGGGGAGGGTGAATGACGCGTTCGATCGCTTGACAAAATTTGTTCGTGCTTGATCGTCTACAACACTTGTTATGCGCAACGGAAATAAAGATAATAAAGCAATAACAAAAACACAAGCACACAATTATACAATCGATATAACGTGGTTCGGAATCTTATGACACAAGGACCCAGTGGAATCGTTGTGGAGCTATATCCATAGGTTTTCTAATACTGCTCTAGAAGTACCCTCGATCGCACCGGATTTATTAATGATCGCTATATCCTACGGATTTCTTAATTAGTTCTCTGCTGAGAAAGCCCACCGCCAGTTACAAAGAGTTGCTTGGTCGAGCCGAGGAGTACATTAATGAAGAAAAAGTGCTAAAAGTAAGGAGAGCTAAGAAGAAATCTGTTTCTACCCCAATAGAAAGAAGCCAACCCCTTGTACATTGGGGGTCCTCCTAAAAAAGAATATATTAAACCTTTCCTTCAAGAAGTTCCTCATCTAAAACCCCTCATGTTAGAAGCTCCTCCCCATCTCCCCCTCTGAATTCTCGCCCCTGCCCCAGACCTTGAAGGAGAGAGAGTTGGATAGTGGTCAATGTTGAATAGGAGGATATTCTATTATGATTCGCTCCAATTCCTTCTGTAGACCAAAACACCTTTCACTGGAATGCTCGAACTTCATATGATATTGGCAAAAAAGTGGCCCGGGGAGATTAAGGAAGGGTTCTTCTTTTATTCCATGGGATACGACGACCATTAAGAAATCTGAGGTTGCCGATG
This sequence comes from Wurfbainia villosa, assembly GCA_025175895.1. Taxonomy (NCBI): domain Eukaryota; kingdom Viridiplantae; phylum Streptophyta; class Magnoliopsida; order Zingiberales; family Zingiberaceae; genus Wurfbainia; species Wurfbainia villosa. The sequence goes on along the minus strand of CM045991.1, from coordinate 43,620,268 downwards.
GTACCCGAGGGCGACATTAGTGAACCAGTGTATATAACTATGCAATAATTCGACAGATTCTTGTTTCACTTGAAGTAAACTAGAGGCAGTATGTTTGTACCTTTTACTGGTGGCAAAATGTTTTAAGAAAACTTCCTTCAAGTCTCAGAAACAAGTAATTGACTCGAGGCACAACAATCCAAACCAAGTTTGTGCTAATGATGATAAAGTGGTGCGAAAGGCTTAACACTTGATGGCGTCGGAATAGTGATGAAGAGCAATGGCACCTTCAAACTACGATAAATGCTCTTCCGGATCGGAAGTGTTATTATACGATCCAATATTAGGAGGCTGAAAATGAGATGGCGGATCCTCCAAGGATATGTCTTCAGTAAAGGGGGAAGGCTCATACGTCTCCACAATTTTAATGGAGTGACTCTCTCCTTGTCTTGTCCCTCCCTTCTCACGGGTAGGACAGGGAAAGGATACCGATCGCCTCCTTCCATCAATCCTTCTCTCAGCAATACTTCCGTCTCTTGGGACCAAGTCCAAGGACAGAAGGTCTTCTAGGCAGTGGTTCCCTTCGAGAGGGTTTGCTAGAATGAGGTTGTAGATATCCCATCCTTTTCCTCTCCTTCGCCAATGCCTCCGATACTGCACTATCTATCAGGGCGTTTAGTTGGAAAGGTAATAAGGTGAGAGGAGCTTCTTCAACAGAGGAGGTAGTCGGGGGAGAAATCTCTTGTAGATGCATCTCAACATCTTGCTCAATACTATTATTCCCATAGGCGATGCTAATTGATGTGGCATAGATTTTCTGTCTCCTTTAGATGAAAGTGTTGAGGAGGACTGAGGTTCCCTCCGACCACACCAGTAAATAAACTAGGAATCAGAGATTTAATGTAATTTAAAACTCAAATTCCTACTCCACAGATGAGCTCTAGATCGAGTTCCGGTGCTAGACACCCTCACTATAACTTCTCCTTCTTATAAGTATCTCCAGAGGTGGAGAAACCTCTTACAAATAAGAGCTTATACAGAGTAAAAAAAATAATAAATAGATGGTCCTCCCTCAATCTTATGCCTTCGAGAATGCTCCTTCTTCATCCACCGTGGTCAAGATCCCGCTGCAGCAGTAGGCGTAGTCCCCTGAAGAAGAAAATCAATCCCTCAAGAATAATAAACGTATGAAGATAAAATTATTAGACCCCTTTTTCCTTTGCCTACCCCCTCTTTTATCCCCTCCCCCGGCCCCCTATGGCAAACTATTCGGTCTACCTTTGTCATGACCACTATATATGTGGCCCAGCCACACTCCCTAAACGAGAAGGTTCTTTAGGTTGTTAGGGAATAATTTCTTCATGAGTTTCCTCAAGAGTCTCCAACGGTTATTCCAAAGGATGGCGTGCCCACCATCGTGATAATAAAATGATAAAAGAATATTTCATGAGGTTTCCACCTTCTAATAAACTATATACCCTTTCGCAAAGAGGCCTCATGACCATTGATATATTGCCCCCTTTTTATTATTTCCTCCACAACACTCAATAATCTATCATTTTTCTTTTAAATCCATTAACCAGTCCATCCTCTGAATCAACCTTTATCTGATATGTCATTCACCTGATTTTTTGAAATGTTCCCTCTAAGTTCCACTCTCCATTTACTTCTTGAGCTATTATTCTTCAAACTGACCTTCCTCCGAACTGATCTACCTCAATTTGACTCTTCACTGGTTATCCGAGCTGATTTATTTCAGCTCGATTCTCTACTTTTCCTTCAAACTGATCTATCTTAGTTTGACTCTTCACTTGTTATATATCCGAGCTGATTTATCTCAGTTCAGTTCTTTGCTTATCCTCCGAACTGATCTACCTCAATTCTGTTCTTTTTTATTCTCTGAGCTGACTTTCCTCAGTTCGGTTCTCTACTTGTCCTCTGAATTGATCTATCTTAGTTTGACTCTTTACTTATTCTCCGAATTAACTTATCTCAGTTCGATTCTTTAATCGAAACTCGCTTTGAATCTACACAAATCAACCCCTTAATCCCTTACCTTAGGTATATTGATTGAAGAACGTTTCAATTAATGTGGACATTTGACTTGGTCTGTTGCCCGATTTATGGATAATCTGAATTGAAAAGATGCAACAAACATACGTATACTCTAAATATGAATAGTTCAGACAAAAGATAAAACAGAAGCACTAGCAGAATGCAATATAATCAATCGGATGTCCGAGGAGAAGGCAAAAGAAGTCATAATCTGGTGAATTCCCTTACCCGGCCGACAATATAAATTATTATATACACAGTTAATTAACAATGGACAAAAGAATATATACGGTATATATGTAAATGCGGAGATCTCACATGCCTAACTATTCATTGCCCACCGCTTGGTCTCAAAGCTGAGAACTTTCTGAAATGACCTGGGGTCGGCCTTAGCCAAACTTGACCGTCAATCCAAGTGTAGTTCATAAACTGCGAAGCTTCATCCAATGAGAACTGGTGGGACCACTCAACCCTACCTCCGGAATTTGAGCCAGGACCATAGCTATTATATTCTCCATAATATGCAATACTGCAACATATCAATTATACCATTTAAAAAGATTGAAACATATCATTACTGATAAAAAGTTTTATGGCAACTTACATTTGATTATTTGGATTATTCCAATCGCTCCAACCTTGAGGCTGAATCGCATCAGACATGTATGTTAAAGTAAAGATTACTCTAGAGTAAGCTCCCCATGGTCGACCTAAGATTGCAGTTCCTTCTCCGGCACCGGTGAGCTTGCAATTAGAGAAGCTATACCCGGTGTCCTCCGCTGCGCTGGACCGCCGTTGTGCCGTGAAGGCTCCGCCGTTCGCCGATACAGAGTGCAAGTGACATTTCTGATCTCAAAGATTTGTAAATTTATTAAAGTTGATATACTGCGACACCGTATCTTACAAAGCTTCAATTGAACTCACTCGGAAAAGAGAGCGGGCATTCCCACAGATAAAGTCGGTACCTCCTTCGATATAGCAGTTGGTATAGTAGTGCCTACCTGTGTCATCGAGCAGGGTGTCCTGGAAGCCGATGAAGCTGGAAGTGTAGAATGCGACTCGGTCACCGGCGACTCGTAGGGCTACTGCCGGGCCACCTTGACCATATGTGTTCTATTAAAATTTAGATAAAACAAAAAATGAAACTATAAAAACCCGCATATATTTAATTGAGAAATTATGTGCTGATATAAACATATAACAGGAACTAATGCTCATACCTGGATTGTGAGGTATCTTCCCACAAAATCTGAAGCTAAGATTGAGACGGTAGGAGATTCAACAGAAATCCAAGCTTCATCGTACGTTATTATGGTAGAGATTGCACTTGAGCCACTTAGGGTTATGAAGGGTTTGTCAGCTGGAACTGTTACTTTCTCTCTAGCATATAATTTTTCATCAAGTAAATTTAGCGTGCAGTGTGTATATGTATAATTTCAAGTACTGGTAAATATATAAGAACCTATAAATTCCAGGTTTGACCCAAATGAAGACAGGCTCAGTGTTATTTGAGGGAACAGCATTAATGGCATCCTGAATCCTTGTGAAATCCCCCTTTCCAGTTTGATCTACTTTAACAAGAATGGCAGTGGAGGGATCCAAAGAATTCGAAGTGGAGAACAAGATCAAACCCAATGAACCAAATAGGAGAACAATATATCTTAAACTCCCCATGCCTAATTAATCCAATTGCACCAACAAACAACAATACAATTACATCTTGCATGAATTATCATGCATGATTATTTAAAGCCCATCAGCCACTCGCTTAGCCAACAAGAATGACAGCTGAATATGGATTGGCTGATTGACTTTGCAGCACATATAAAGAATTACAAGAAGTGACAATATATATCTTGAGAAGCCTTTTCTTTACGTTATGGTTTAGATGACGTAGTTGACCAAAAAAATTATTCCAGAGCATAGAACATATATGCCTTGTCACATTCCAAGCAAGAATATTCAATAAATTTTAAACCAACGACTTGTATCTTAGATCACAGTGTTAAATAATTTTGCATTGATGAAATGGGTCTGAAATGCGTTGGAAGTTTGTTGGAATCGTAGCATTCTTAATGTTGCAGGAATGGTGCTGGGTTTTAACACGGGTGTCATATGGTGGGCTGAACTATTTTTTAGTTTGCAAGGAAGATTTTTTTTAAAGTCCACGCGATCTTATTGCAATTTTGGTTGGTTATCTTATAATGAATTAATTTAAACTTGCAACGCCATGGTTGCATTGTAATCAAGTTTCTCAATCTCCATCTTTATTTACAATTTCCTTTCCTTTTCCATACAGGAAGTAATCAAATAAACTATTTAAAAGTCAATTTCTGAGCGTGTGTAAACTATATCTTCGGATTAAAGGAAAATTGTTGGCCTATTAGGAAGCTACCGAAGCGACTTATCCCAAGTGAAGCGTAGAGGTATATGTTGCGGGAGGTGTCGAGTTCGAATTCTCTTCAGCGATAATTCACCAATAGGTGTTGTTGACTGAGATATCTCTTGGGCCCGGTTTTATCAACATCGCGTATCGACTCAAAATCCTTGGGGTTTCGATGAGGTCGCCACGGTGGGGCGATTCGTTAAAAAATTTACCCATCACAGTTTTAACCGAAGCGTCTTATCCCAAGTAGTAAGCGTGCGTGGAGGTACATGTTGTGGGAGGTGTCAGGTTCGAGCCCTTCTCAGCGACAATTCACTAGTAGGTTGCTGTTGACTGAGATACTAGGCCGTCCCAGCATTGCTCTTATCAACATCGTGGTACTGTGCCTCCAAAAATCCCTTCGGGGGTTTCTGATGAGGGGTCGCTTCGGTGGTGGGGTCAGTCACGTTAAAAAGTTTACCTATCACAGTTTTCTGGGGTCGATTCCGCCCTAGCAACGCGCGCTGTATGGGTGGTGGTGCATGCATGCCCCAATCCCAGCGTGGTCGGTCCATCAGGCGCCCGCGAGACCCTCATGCGATGGGTCACCCGTCACCCTGATTTACCCTCGTCAGTCGATGGAAAAACTTCGTGGGGTTGGGCCGGTAGGCCTTGAGAACTAGTGGGTATAAGTCCAATACCTCAGGTGAATAAAAAAAAAATACATCAGAGCTGGGAATTTTAAACTAGATACGTCGAATTACCATAAAGGATAAAATATCAAAACAATTTAGATTAACTCCAATAGATGATTGAGAAAAAATAATAGGACGTTGAGCATGGACTTGTTCAAAATATGATCAATAGAGTATATAGTTAGAGGATTTGATTTTATTGAAGTGGAAGATGCCCAGCTGTATGGAAGGCCCCGATAACTTTAATTAACATAGTGAAAGAAGTATTTAATTAATCCATCCCTACAATAAATAAAGAAATTAAATAGTGCCGCAAATAGTGATGGATTAGCAAAAAAACAGTTTTATCGTTGCTAAACTTAGTGATAAATTAGTGATACTGCTGTAATTCAATTTAGGAAATAAAAGAAGAAAGAATGAAGGGATGAGATTTGGAAGATATGATTAGATGAATAAGACTGCAGCTTGGGATATATACCTGATATCGTCGTTACCTCTTCTCTATGGATTAGATAGAAGAGCTCATAGACAAGGTATTATCCGAACCAATTAGAGGGTTCAGTGGAGAAAAAGGAGAGGAATAGTTCGGGCGTAAGCGCCTGGAGTAATTGACACGGGAAGGTTAGGGAAGATAATCGACATAGCAAAGCGAAGGAGAAAGAAGGCGCTTCGTTAGGAAATAAGTCCGAATCAGTTCGGCTAGATAAGCCTAGAGGCAGACGGGATGAATCATAATCGGTTCGGCTAGATAAGCCTCGAGGCAGATGGGACGGATCAGAGTCGATTCGGTCAGATGAGCCCAAAGGTTATACCATCCATGAGTTGTAGACCTAAGTTAGTTTTACCAGAAGTAGATGGTTGAGGGGGACAGGCTAATCTAGTTTCCTGAAATATAGATGAGGGGGTGTTATGTAACAGAAGGAGGTCCCCACATAATATTCTGAGGAGCCTTCGTCCCTTGTACCTGTAACAGAATTATTCTCCAGGTGGACGTGGTGGCTACGTGTACGATGGAGATGACCCGCGAGGTAGCGATGGATCAGAGGAGGAGGATAAAAGGGAGGAGAAGGACAGAAAGGGGAGGGGGCCGTAATTCATTCCACCCCTTCACCCAAACTCGAAGGGAAGAACAGGCAAAGTCAATCAACTGCACCTCGAGTATATGAGCCCAGTCCCTTTACAATGGATATCCTCTTTGAAGTCCCCCCGTCCTACTTCCGGAATCCTCATATCGATAAGTATGATGGCTCGAAGGATCCCGAAGAGCACCTATCACAATTTGACGAAGCAGCCTCGCTCCACTGTTATACCGATGCTCTCAAGTGTCGAGTTTTTCGGACCACCTTAACCGGCTCAGCACAAAATGGTTTAATACTCTGCCCCCAGGATCCATCACTTGTTTCGCTGATTTTCGGGAGATGTTCAGCCGGGAGTTTGCCAGCTGCAAGGCGTATAAGCATGACGCCTATATCATGATGCACATCACCCAGGAACCCTCAGAATCCCTTAGAGGGTATCTCCACCGATTCACTTCGGCAGCTAGGGGAATCCCTTCTGCCAAATCAGAAGCTTTCAGAGGCGCTATTCTGCACGGGCTGAAGGAGGGCCCCTTCCTTAGTTCCTTGTTAAGACAACCTGCTGACAGTTATGAGGAGCTGCTGGGCCGTGCGGAGCAATTTATCCGCGAGGAGGAAGGATTGAAGGTGCGGAGAGCTGAACGGGCTGCCACCGCAGTTCCAACTGAAAGAGCTCGCCTCGCCCCTCCTCAAGCACCCCCTCGGCGGGAATATGTGCGACCTTTTCGACAAGAGACTCTTAGGCCTCGTCCACTGCTACAGGGCATTCGCCCCATGCTGCTGCTACAGATTATGGCCGCTGAAGCACTTCCTCCTGCGAGGACTTGGAAGGAGCGGGAGATGGAATTTTATGACCAACAGGGTCTGCTGCAACGACTCTTGGGATACAGGGGGATCCCCCGTAACCCCCCCCCCGCCCCATTCTTCTGCCAATATCATACGGAATATGGCCACACTAGTGGCCGATGTTTCAAGTTACAGGAGGAACTGGATCGCCTCCGAACCGCATATCCGCAATTGCGGTTCCAAACGGGAGGACCAGCACGGCGAGACCCCCGACCCAATGTAACCCATCCAGGGTCGTATAATCAACAACCTCAGGTCACTTTCCCACAAACGCCGTCCCAGGAGGTTGTCTCTCAAGAAGGCCCATCGAGAGAGGGCCCCTCGTCCAATCTAGATAACACTCCCACACGGGGGATTATCCATGTTATAGCCGGAGGACCTACCGACGGGGACTCTAACCGGGCGCGAAAGTCATATGCCCATCTCATGGAGAGTTTATCCATCGTCACCGACCAGACTGTTCAAATTGTACCGCCCGTTTCGTTCGGGCCAGAAGATCTCCAAGGTGTCCTGCTGCCCCACACGGACGCCCTAGTTATTCGTATATGTAACGACCCGACCCCTATTGGCGGAATTCGACGACCCCTGGATCACTTGGTTACCAGGATTCATAAACTTTAGTACTTAGCCTGGAGGTCTAGAGTTCGAATCCTGGGGAAGGTAAAAACCCACTTCCAGGGGTGGGAAGACCAGGTGAGTAACGACAGGCCAACAGGGGCGATCGCCGTCGACGATAGGGGTCGTTGATTGCCAACATGACGACGCCGTAATAGGGTCGCGATTCCGCCAACAGGGGCTGGGTCGTTACAATAAAAAGGCGCCTTTTTATTGTAACGAGGGTCCCCTGAGCGAATCAGCGACCTATCGTCGACGATCGCCGCTCGCTGGTCTGCCGTCTCACTGGACTTTCCACCCTGGAAGTGGGTTTTGCCTTCCCAGGATTTGAACTCTAGACCTCCAGGCTAAGTACTAAAGTTTATGAATCCTGGTAACCAAGTGATCTCTCCTCTGGTCTATGACACCGGGAGATGAGAGCTTAGCTCCCCCACTCTGTTTGGGGCAGGAGGATAGGTGTACTCCGACAGCATCCTGTCCACTCGGTCACTCAGGAGCAGTGATGGCAGAGTGCACAGTTGTCATAGCCCTACCCACTCTGGTCAAGGATCACTTGGTTACCAGGATTCATAAACTTTAGTACTTAGCCTGGAGGTCTAGAGTTCGAATCCTGGGGAAGGCAAAAAACCCACTTCCAGGGGTGGGAAGACCAGGTGAGTAACGACGGGCCAACAGGCGACAACCGTCGATAATAGTCGCCGATGCCGTAGGGCGACCAATAGCCGATGTACGTCGCCAATAGGGGCCCATTCTGATAGATATCCTCGCCAATTATGGCAGTAGTGGTGTTGGTCGACTTGAAGCTCACAATATCCTTTTCCAGGAAGCTTTCAGACAGATGCAGCTGGGAAATGCCCAGCTAGAAGATGTGACCACCCCCCTCTTTGGATTCGTAGGGCATGTGGTCCACCCTACAGGGCAGATTTCATTGCCTCTGACTCTGGGTGTAAAGCCCAGCCAAAAAACCAGTATAATCCCTTTCCTCATCGTGGACGCTCCGTCCACTTATAATGCTATTCTTGGGCGTCCTTTCCTTACCCTTTTTCAGGCGGTAGCTTCCCCATACCACCAGAAGCTGAAATTTCCAGTGGGACAATTGGTGGGAGAAGTTCGCGGAGAACAGAAGGCCTCCAGAAGCTGCTACATGCAAATGGTTTGGGATGATCAAAAGAAGGCCCGAACCGATGACCTCAAAGACAAAGCTATCCTCATTTCAGACGTCTGCGTCCTGGAAGAATCTCCTCCCAAGGCCGACAAAATAGATGAAGGAGAGCTGGTGGAAATCGCTCCGGGAAAGGCTACGCGGGTAGCCCAGTAGCTGGAAGCCAAGGAGGAGCTGGTAGCCTGCCTGAAGGAGAATGAAGACATCTTTGCAAGAGATGTGCATGATTTCACTGGGATCAACCCTTACGTGGCTGAACACCATCTCAATATAACCAGAGGAGCCCGACCTGTCCAACAAAAGCGGCGATATTTTGGATCGGAGAAGGACAAGGTCATAGCTGAAGAGGTGGAGAAACTGCTAAAAGCGGGTCATGTAAAGGAAATCCAGTTTCCTGAGTGGGTTTCCAATGTAGTCTTGGTCCCCAAGCCTTCGGGGCAGTAGAGGATGTGTATTGATTTTCGTGATTTGAATAAAGCATGCCCTAAAGACTGCTACCCCTTGCCTCATATTGATCAGTTGGTGGATTCCACCGTGGGATATGAAGTGGTGTCCCTAATGGATGCATACCAAGGATACCATCAGATATCTTTGGCCAAAGAAGATCAAAAGAGGGTTAGCTTTGTGACGGCAGGGGGGTTATACGCTTATGTGGTGATGCCATTCGGATTAAAGAACGTCGGGGTCACCTACCAGCGCCTCATGGATAAGATTTTCGCAGAGCAGAAAGGGAAAAATGTGGAAGTCTACGTGGACGACATCTTGGTCAAATCAAAGACCACTCGGGACCTAGTCAATGATTTAAATGAAATCTTCGCTACATTGAGAAGGTTTAATATGAAGCTGAACCCTAGCAAATGCTTGTTTGGGGTAAAAAGCGGCAAGTTCTTGGGGTACATAGTAACTGAAAAGGGGTTGCAAGGCAACCCTGAGAAGGTGCAGGCGCTGTGCAACATGAAATCACCCACTAACCTGCGAGAGACCCAGAAGTTGGTGGGCAAGATTGTTTCTTTATCCCGATTCATAGTCAGATCGGCGGACAAAGGGCTGCCTTTCTTCAAGATCTTGCGCAAGACTACTAAATTTCAATGGGACGATAAATGCGAACATGCTTTCCAGGAGTTGAAGAAATATTTGGTTGGACTCCCACTGCTAGCCAAACCAATAGCCGGAGAACCATTATGGATGTATTTAGCCGTCTCGGAGGGAGCTATTAGTTCGGTTTTATCGAAATAAGAAGGCTCTCACCAACAACCTATTTATTATACCATCCATATCCTGAAGGGGGCTGAATTCCGTTATACAGAGCTAGAGAAGATGACATATATCCTAGTGTTAACCGCCCGCAAATTGAGGTAGTACTTTTTGGCTCGTCCCATCACCGTTTTAACTCACAGCGACTTGGGCAAGGTCGTCACTAAGCCCAATTTCTCCGAAAGATTGGCCAAATGGGTGGTAGAACTAAGCGAGTATGATATTCACTACCAATCCCGAACGATTATCAAGGCTCAAGCGCTCATTGATTTTCTAGCAGTGGTACCTTGCGGCCCGGAAGATGGTTCGTCGGCAAAAGAGGAAGGATCAGATGCATGAAGCATATTCGTAGACGGTTCTTCAGGATCTACGGGCAGCGACGTCGGTGTTCTGTTAATTTTCCCTGATAAGGAGGAGACCCGCATAGTCATACGCCTGGGATATCGGGCATCCAATAATGAGGCAAAATATGAAGCCATTCTAGAAGGATTGCAGGCTGCTAAGGCGGTGGGAGCTTCTTCAATTGTAATCTATTCGGATTCCCAGTTGGTAATATCACAACTTCAAGGTCCTTTCGCGGTTCGGGAGGAAAGACTGCATAAGTACTTGAAAGCTTTTGAGAAAGAAAAAGCTCAATTTCGGTGAGTCCTCTTAAAGCAAATCCCACGGGAGAATAACGGGAAGGCAGATGAATTGGCTCGGATGGCTAGTGCTATGGAAGGAGTGAAGTCATTGGAAACGGTCCATGCGGAAATTCATACTTCCTTAGTGATATGCAACATGGAGGAAGTCGCACCCGAATCAAGCCTAATTCCTGATTGGAGGACTGACATCATAGCTTATTTACGGCACGGGAAGGTCCCTGAAGAAAAAAGCATGCATCTGCTTTAATGTCGACCCTCTTAAATGGAGACTTATACAAGACTTCTTTCGGACTACCCTTATTGAAATGCTTGGGAAGTGAGGATGCGGAATGGGTACTCTGGGAGATTCATGAAGGTTGTTGCAGTAATCATCTAGGAGGGAGAGCTTTAGCAAGGAAGGCCCTGTTAGCAGGATATTTCTGGCCGACTCTCCAATAGGATGCTGCTCGTATAGTGCAGGCTTGCCCACTGTCGAGCATAGCAAGTCCGAGCAACTGAATTAATGAAAGTTGTGGTCGTTTCATGTCCTTTTGATCAATGGGGAATGGATATAGTGGGTCTGATGCCAGTGGCGCCTTTACAGAAGAAATTCTTGTTGGTGGCTGTAGATTATTTCTCTAAATGGGTGGAAGCAGAACCCCTGGCCAAAATTACCGAGAATGCTGTGATACAATTCTTGTGGAGGTATATTGTCTATCGATATGGTATTCCTCGGAAGATAGTTAGTGATAATGGACGTCAATTCCAAGGCAAAAGATCAAAGAATGGTGCCAAAGTCTCAATATTCAGCAAGCTTTCACTTCGGTAGCTCACCCTCAAGCTAACGGGCAAGTGGAAGTGACTAACAGAATTCTCATTCAAGGATTAAAGACCAAATTGGGGGCTCAGAGGGGAAACTGGGTAGAAGAATTGCCAGGAGTCCTGTGGGCCTATCGAACTACACCAAAGACTGCAACAGGAGAAACTCCCTTTAGTTTAGTATACGGGACGGAAGCTGTTATTCCGGTCGAAGCTCTTTTAAATAGCGCTCGGATAGAGGTGTACGAACCAGATCAGAACCAACTTATCTGAAGCACTGAGTTAGACTTGGTGGAGGAAAAGTGGGAGATGGCACGGAGGCGAGCGGAATTTTACAAACGAAGAGTGCAGCAAGCCTTTAATAAGAAGGTGATACCTCGAAAATTTCAAGAGGGGGATTGGGTGTTGCGAAAAGTTAATCCCGCTGGAGATCCTGGAAAGTTGGCTCCGAACTGGGAAGGGCCTTATGAAGTAACACGTCGCATAGCGGGGTCAGCATATTAACTGAAAGATGACCAGGGCAAAGAATTTCTGCGACCCTGGAACGCCATTCATTTGAAGTTTTTTCACACTATATGAGAAGTGAGGGATAGAAGAAAAGGAGTTATGGGGTTCCCGAGGGGGTGTACTCCCTAATTTGATTGTATTCATTAGACACGAAGTAACCCCAAAATTTTATTAATGAGCCATTTACAATTGCGATACGGTGCCTTTGATAAACTTTGAAAAAGAAAAAGATGGAAAGGAAGTTCCCACTTCGAGGCAATACATCGAATTACAGCCTAAATCGGTCGGGAGGATAACGTCGAAAGTCAGCCTCCCAATTTAAAGAGAACGAAGGATAAGTTGGGGGAGGTAATCCTTGATCAGAATATTGCCGAACCGCTTCATTAAATCCGTCCTGATAAGTGGCGCGCAGCAAGATGATGAATCGCTCCTGTCGGTCCGGGTGGTCCGGACTTCGATCTCGATGGAGTCTGTGACACTTCTCTTGATGCTCCCGAAGTTCTCGACGTATGTCACTGTAACGGCTAGATACTTCCATAATGGCATCCGCCAAGACTGAAATATCGTCGGCATGGGACGTTTGGTCTTGCTGCATAAGGTGCGTCATCTCCACCATATTTTGACGCATTGAAGCTGAAATTCCCTCTACTGCTTCAGAGTAGGATCTAGTTCGGACGAGTTCAGTGTTCAGTCTCTAGAGGGAAGTTTCTTACCTGCGTAGACGGGCGTGAGCATGCGCCCTGGAATTTATGAGGGATGAGTTTTCTTGTACCTCCTTGCATAAGCGGGTGCGGAGGTCCCCTAGTTTATCCTGCGCCTTCCGGTATTGGATCTGAAGACGAGCGATGGTGTCGGAGTTCTGTTGTTTCCCCTGGAGGAGCTTTGCTACCTGCCCTTGAAGGCGTATTAATTCTCGAGAAGAGGAAGACTCCTCGTCAAGATGAGCCGACTGGACTTCCCGCTGGAGGAAGGATGACTCTACACCCGCTCGTTGTTGTTCTTGTAATGCTGCAATGGTATCAGCATCTTTTTGAATTTGTTGGCGAGCTTCTGCCAATTGCTCTTGGCATATGTGTAGTTGTTGCAATAGACGCTGCTCTTGATTTTGGGCAGCCGCTAAATCTTCCCGTTGCTGCCGCTCCAATTCCAGAGCTTGAGCTCGGTATTGATGAAGAGAGCGGTCCAACTCTTGGTAGTTGGTCAGGGCCTGCACACCGATTGTGGAGAAGAAATTGATTAGTAAGATAAAGTTAGTGAAGCTGATTGAAAAAACATACCAAATCAAGGGCATGACGTAGGCCTTCCATGCGAGGAACCAATTCCTCTAAATTTAGGATCCGAAGACTCCTGGGGGAAAGGGAAGAAAATGGGACAGATGACGTTGAGGGGGGAATTTCACTTATAATGTGGAGAATGGGGGTGGTATCCATGGGTTGAGAAGGGAAAGAAGGAGGGGCATCAGTCAGAAGGCTCATGGGGGTGGTAGTCAGAGGCAACATATCAGGAGCCGGAGGGAGAACATGTGCCATAGCCAACTGAGAGGTAAGCGTGGCAGGAGGAACGGAGGGAAGCTGGTTGGACGAGGGATCCAGAGAGGATGATATGAGGAGCACATGGCTGGGGGAGCCTTCGATGGGAAGAAGAGAAGTGGAAGGACCTTGGCTAGTGCCCATAGGCGGAGAAGGGCTCTTCCAGCGATGAGTGGAGGGGGAAGTAGACAGTGAGGGGATATCAATCGCCATGGGTTCAGAGGTGGAACCATATTCAGGGGAAAAAGAAGGCAGAGGTGAGCCAGCCTCTGTCGTTGGCTGACATGGAAGTACATCCTTCCCATGTTTATCCTCAGATTGCGGTGAAGGAAAAGGCGATTTCCGAACATTTATGGCGGAAGGAGAAAGAGTGGGAGAGCTAGGGTTTGTAAAGGACGGAGGAAATGAGGAGGGGCTGGTTACCCCGGTTTCCTCTGGGATGGAGGTAATAAGGGTTCCAGGAGGAGGAGAGGAAGAAGGGTGAGACGGAGCAGGTGTGGTGGTGATCGAGGAAGGTGACGAAAAAGACGAAGCTGACGGCTGACCGTCGCCTCGCTTGAGGTGTGAGTAACGACTCGCTATTTCTTGAAAGAAGGTGGAATGCATCTTGCTGGTCTGAGAATAAGGAAAAAGGGCTGAAATAGGGGATTGAGGCAATGAAATATAGCGGCGGAAAAACGAATAGACGAAGAAGAAGGAGACGAAAAGGCGAAGGGATGAAGATAGCAAGAGAAATGAAGATGAAGGACCCCCTATAAAAGGAGGGAAGAATGGGCTTATAACCACTATTGGGCTCCTCGTTTATAGTGAAGGAGACCCTAAGTGGAAGGGGAAAGAAGGGTTTATTTTTCTAATGGCCCATTATGTACTAAGGCCATCATTTTCATGGGAAGGAACGAATGTAGGTGTTCCCCTTCGGGAGGAAAGCAGAAAGGATGATGATATGAAGGTATCACATTCTTTATGTTGAAGGCCTTTAGGCAATATATATTGTTATTCTATCTCCACGAAGCGGAAGAAATCCCCGTGTGGTGGTGGAACGGAAGAACCGAGATTTTCTCGATTACATATTATTTTTATCCCCGCGAAGCGGAAGAAATCCCCGTGTGTTGGCGGAACGGAAGAACCGAGATTTCCTCAGTTATCTATCATGTTTATCCCCGCAAAACGGAAGAAATCCCCGTGTGGTGGTGGAACGGAAGCACCGAGATTTCCTCGGTTACATATTATTTTTATCCCCGCAAAGCGGAAGAAATCCCCGTACGGTGGTGGAACGGAAGAACCGAGATTTCCTCGGTTATATATTATTTTTATTTTTATCCCCGCGAAGCGGAAGAAATCCCCGTGTGGTGGTGGAACGGAAGAACCGAGATTTCCTCGGTTATATATCATTTTTATCCCCGCGAAGCGGAAGAAATCCCCGTGTGGTGGTGGAACGGAAGAACTGAGATCTCCTCAGTTATATATCATTTTTATCCCCGCGAAGCGGAAGAAATCCCCGTGTGGTGGTGGAACGGAAGAACTAAGATCTCCTCAGTTATACATCATTTTTATCCCCGCGAAGCGGAAGAAATCCCCGTGTGGTGGTGGAACGGAAGAACTGAGATCTCCTCAGTTATATATCATTTTTATCCCCGCGAAGCGGAGGAAATCCCCGTGTGGTGGCGGAACGGAAGAACTGAGATTTCCTCAGTTATCTATCATGTTTATCCCCGCGAAGCGGAAGAAATCCCCGTGTGGTGGCGGAACGGAAGAACTGAGATTTCCTCAGTTATACATCATTTTTATCCCCGCGAAGTGGAAGAAGTTGAATTCATTATTCAACTATATATTATTTTATCCCCGTGTGGTGGTGGAACGGAAGAACTGAGATCTCCTCAGTTATACATCATTTTTATCCTCGCGAAGCGGAAGAAGTTGAATTCATTATTCAACTATATATTATTTTATCCCCGTGTGGTGGTGGAATGGAAGAACTGAGATCTCCTCAGTTATACATCATTTTTATCCCCGCGAAGCGGAAGAAGTTGAATTCATTATTCAACTATATATTATTTTATCCCCGTGTAGTGGTGGAACGGAAGAACCGAGATTTTCTCGGTTATATATCATTTTTATCCCCGCGAAGCGGAAGAAGTTGAATTCATTATTCAACTATATATTATTTTATCCCCGTGTGGTGGCGGAATGGAAGAACTGAGATCTCCTCAGTTATATATCATTTTTATCCCCGCGAAGCGGAAGAAGTTGAATTCATTATTCAACTATATATTATTTTATCCCCGTGTGGTGGTGGAACGGAAGAACCGAGATTTCCTCGGTTATATATCATTTTTATCCCCGCGAAGCGGAGGAAATCCCCGTGTAGTGGAGGAACAGAAGAACTGAGATTTCCTCATTTATCTATCATGTTTATCCCCGCGAAGCGGAAGAAATCTCCGTGTGGTGGCGGAACGGAAGAACTGAGATTTCCTCTGTTATACATCATTTTTATCCCCGCGAAGCGGAAGAAGTTGAATTCATTATTCAACTATATATTATTTTATCCCCGTGTGGTGGTGGAACGGAAGAACCGAGATTTCCTCGGTTACATATTATTTTTATCCCCGCGAAGCGGAAGAAATCCCCGTACGGTAGTGGAACGGAAGAACCGAGATTTCCTCGGTTATATATTATTTTTATTTTTATACTTGCGAAGCGGAAGAAATCTCCGTGCGGTGGTGGAACGGAAGAACCGAGATTTCCTCGGTTTACATGTATTTTATAGCAAAAGAAATCCCGTCTGCGGTGGTGGAGCGGAAGAGTAAAGAAAGGAAGAAAATTTGAAGTATACCCTCCGCTGTATATTATGTTATGATGATATGAGAAAGGCACAATGGGGTATGACTTAAGAAATACAACAAGAAGAAAACAAGCTGGAGAAGTTCATTGATTCGGAAAAATTATATATTCTAATTTCTTCACAAAGAGGAAATGACAAAAGAAAACCCTTATATATATGAAGGGTATTACAGTTCTTTGTTGGGAAGAACCGACGGAGTCTCTTTGCGCGGCCGGGGTTGGCACAGTAATTGCCGAAGGTAAGACTGCTGCAGGAAGACTTGTTTGGATAGCTCCTTTTGGGACCCGACCAGTTGTTGACGCAGAGAGCGGTTACCGGCGGAAGCTTCCCTCAGCTGTTGCTGTAAGTACCTCACTTGCTCCTCCAAATTAGCTATATAGCGACGATCGTCAGTCTTTTCTTCAGAAGGAAAGGAACTGCTGTCTTGTTCAGATATTTTATCCATGGCTGAGGGAAAAGATGGATGTTATACAGCCGAGGTTGGAAGTCCTTATAACGATGGAGGAGAAGGGCGCATTTATTAGCAGAGGAAGTGGGGATGATGAATGCTAGTAAAGAAGGGGAAACGTGACAACGACTGGTGAAAAGTCGTTGGTACAATAATTATAAGAAAAAAGGGTCCGAATCCCCAGAAGATGGTAAGAGAACATATGTTCAGATGAGATTACAGTCCTCTGGATGATAGAAACTTCACTTCTACAAGAAAACGACAAAAGAAAGTACTAATTCCCTCCTTCATTTTTATTGATATACTTAGAATAATTACACTGTTTAATCTATGAAGATTTTCCCTGATTTCTTTTAATAGAAGAAGCATTAGAGGACTCCTGGGGAGGGGAAGGTACTAAGATAACCCTGAAGCGTTCGCCCTGGGCAAGAGGTAACGCTGCCGATGGGCCTTTATCAAAAGGAGGGGGACGAATCCTCGCTGGGGAGACTGGGATGAAGGCCAAAGCCGGTGGAAGTGGGGGAAGTTCGGCGGCGGCTCGGGGATCTCCTACTGTGTATTCCCATGTTAAAGGAGGGTTCCACACCCGATTCCGGAACGAGGAAAATGGTGCCCGAAAAGACCTCTCTGTAGGAGGGGTTGAAGTTGGAGTGTGAGGCGGAAAAGGAAGGGGGCGAGAAGCTGAGGTGGCGGTCGAGCGGGTTTCCGAATCTTCAATGTCTTCGAAAAACCAGTCCTGTAGCTTGAGAGATTCTGAATCTGAAGAAATTTCGATGGGGTGTCCCGCGGAGGCCATGAGAGTGAGATAGAAGGACGAAGACATGGAGGGCGATGATTTATAGTGGAAGGAAAGCGACAGTAGTAGTTCTTGGGAAAGGGAAGAAGATGAAGAGATTGATATCATTTCCGAAGCAGTAAGAGGGATCGAGAAGATCAACAGGCGAAGGCCATTTAAAGTGTTGGTTGAACCAAAATTGGGTTGGATATGAATAATATCATTCAAGACCTTCCAAGTAAGTCCCCGAACCAACTAGATGATTGCGTCATATAACACGGGAAAAGAAATGACAGTATAAAAAGGGAAAAGCTTAAAGTTGGTTCAGAATTTCTGACCCGCAAAGAGACATGCAAGGATAATAACAAAAAGCTATGGTAGCCAAAGTTACTAACATTAAGGAAAAAGTCATTGCAAGGAAGAAAATGTTGGGAGTTACAATTCAAATAGTTCAGGAGGACACTTGGCTAGTGCATCTATAGGATTTAAGTAGCTGGTGTCCGTGCCAGGAGGCGGGTATCCTCGTTCGACATTTTGAGCCGAAGACCCCTCAAAGCCTAATATGAACAGGTCTACCCCCTTCTTGACATATCGTCCCTTGAGATCGGCTTCCTGCTCCTTCAGCTGGTCCTGACATTTAGCCAGTTGAATTTGGCTCTCTGTTAGTTGGGCTGCCAGGGCATCTCTTTCGGTGGCTGTTGTTATAGCTTGCCGTCCCAAGGCTGAAAGGGCCTTGGAGTGTCCTTCCTGAAGGGCAGACTGTTGCTGAGCCATTGTCGATAAAGTCCGAGGAAGGGCCGCCACCATGTCAGAAAGTTTTTGACACTTCTCTATACAAGATTTCCTAGTGGCTTCCCAGGCTTGGCGCTCCAATCGAAGCAGTCGACGTTCTTGCTGGAGTTGTTCGATAGCAGTTGAGGAATCGGCAGCTTGAATCATAGCATCCCCAAGATGTCCCTTATATTCCTTTAGTTCATGGGCGAGGATCTCCACTTGTTGCAATTCACTGGATTGGAGAAAGATTCGCTGTTCAAGTTCTTCATTTTTTTCGCTGCAGCTCCTCCTTTTCGCTCTGGACCAGGGCTAGTTGTGTCATCGCATCTTCGCATTGACCCCTCAAGTCAGCTTCCTTCGCCTCTCTCTCACTTAATTGTCGAACGAGCTTTTTCTGTTGCGTTATAGAGGCGAAGTGGCGTGTTTCCACGCTGGATTGGAACTGAGCCAATTGGATTACCATTTTGTCATGTTGGGATGAGGCCTAGAAGAAAGAAAGCAACATCAGTATAGGCTGGCGCACAGGGATGTATAGTAAAGAGGAGAAAGAGATAGTAAATACCTCAGCCAGTAATTTGCTCACTTGTTCACAAGGGCCTTGTACACCCGATTGGTTGAAGAACTTTATCTCCGAAGGACGACGAATCTTCAGGAAGGACCCCAATGTGGACTTCTGGGGAATGGGAAGGGAAAGATCCTCTCCTTCGGAGGGAAGTGTGGGTCTGACGCTCTGAAGAGGGGTAGGAGAAGCAAGTGTGTCGGAGGGGATAGGAGCAGAAAGGAACTCGGTACGAGAAGGTAAGGGCGAATTATGTGCAGGAGGGGATGAATTGGGAGAATAAGAAGGAGAGTCCCCTCCTTGAGGAGATGAAGACGGGACGGATAGGGTAATGTCCCTTTTCCTCGGTTCATAGAGGGTTAGAGATTGTGAACTAGGTCGACCGGAAGAAGGAGGGGGAAGGGCAGAGGAACTCGGGGCTCCTCTCTTAGCGAGCCGCAGTTTCTTCCGAGGAGAGGAGGGAGCTGCTACTGATTTACCTCTTTTGGTTGAGGCCTTCTTCTTCTTGGCAGCCTCAATCGCCTCTCCTTCTACCAAAGCTTCCTGCATTAGATTATCTGCAAAATATATTGGTGAGACAGATGAATAAGGTAGGAAGAAAATTATATTGCAAGGTAAGTGTCATCCTACCTACAGCCACCGAGGTCGTCGAAGGAAAAGGGGATAGTCCGAAGTGGCTTAAGAGGGGAGTCTTTATCAGATGATTCGAATAATAGTGTGACTCTCCTAATATTCTATAAACTTCCGGGAAGGGGCATTTGGTCCTTATTTCCTGGAAGGAAGGCAGCTCGGAAGGTCTACCTTCCAGGTATCGAAATAAGGTAAAGATGCAGGAAGCTATACAAAAAAGTATAATTCTTCCCATCCCTTATGGGAAGTAGGCAGGTTCACTAAGAATTGACAATCGGGGCGGCTAGATAGATAAAAAAGATCTGCCTTAGAAGATTTCAATTGAAAGAAGCAATGGAATATTTCAGGGGTTAAGGAGAGGTTTAGGTGTTGAAACACTATATGAGCTCCCGACAGAATTCGAAAGGAATTGGGGGTGAATTGGTTCAGGGATAGTCCATAGAAGTCTAAAAGGTCTAAATAGATAATCGGTGCTGGTAGGGACAGGCCGTTAAGAAACTGCTCAGAGAAGAAGCAAGTCAGACTAGGAGGAGGATGATTTGGTCGGTGCATCTTGGTCGTAAAGCAACATTTTAAGGAAGGGTCTATAAACCTGTCCTTAAGATTACAGAAATAGTGGTCGCGGTCTAGTTGGGTTATTGTATGCTCATACCATGCAGGGGAAGGAATGGTCTTAGGGGCCATGGGTATAAAGCAGGACAAATCACTTACTTGGGGGATTGGAGGAATAACGTATAAGGAGGAGAGGGGTGGGTCGCTGGAACGCCGCCGGTGAAAGTCGCAGGAAAGAAGAAGTTGAAGGGACGGTATTGTTGGGCACACTAAATAATACCTAAAAGGAAAAGGTGGAGGTTTATATAGGGTTTTTCGTGACGGTTCGACTATAGGAGAGAAAAGAGGAGCGGGGCCCATGGGCCCATTAGGCCTCCTTAGGTATATGCCGTGAGGCTATAAGAGAAGAGTAAATGTGAATTAATAAGCCAAGGATGAAGTAGAAGCCTTATGTAGGTGGAAAGTCAAGCTTATAACTTCGCTTGACTATTTTTTGGGGTTGACTAATGATATCGCCGTTACCTCTTCTCTATGGATTAGATAGAAGAGCTCATAGGCAAGGTGTTATCCGAACCAATTAGAGGGTTCAGTGGAGAAAAATGAGAGGAACAGTTCGGGCGTAAGCGCCTGGAGTAATTGACACGGGAAGGTTAGGGAAGATAATCGACACAGCAAAGCGAAGGCGGAAGAAGACGCTTCGTTAGGAAATAAGCCCGAATCAGTTCAGCTAGATAAGCCTAGAGGCAGACGGGACGGATCAGAATCGGTTCGGCTAGATAAGCCTAGAGGAAGACGGGATGGATCAGAATCGGTTCGGCTAGATAAGCCTCGAGGCAGATGGGACGGATCAGAGTCGGTTCGGCCAGATGAGCCCAAAGGCTATACCATCCATGAGCTGTAGACCTAAGTTAGTTTTACCAGAAGTAGATGGTTGAGGGGGACAGGCTAATCTAGTTTCCTGAAATATAGATGAGGGGGTGTTATGTAACAGAAGGAGGTCCCCACATAATATTCCGAGGAGCCTTCGCCCCTCGTACCTGTAACAGAATTATTCTACAGGTGGACGTGGTGGCTACGTGTACAATGGAGATGACCCGCGAGGTAGCGATGGATCAGAGGAGGAGGATAAAAGGGAGGAGAAGGACAGAAAGGGGAGGGGGCCGTAATTCATTCCACCAGACACGAAACGAAGACGCAGGAGGAGAAAGAGGGGAGTTGTCGCCACTTCGCCGGGGAAGAAGAGCAGCGACCCTGATCTTGAGTCGCACGTACCCTTTCTTGTATTTGTAACTAAACTGTAAGAGGTTTTTTCCTCGACCTCGGGAAGTTTTCTTTCCGTAAGGGAGGATATTCATAGTGAAAAGTGCTTGGGCATTGTCCCCGGTGAGAGAGCTCACCTCCGTGGAGTAGGAATACTCATTCTGAACCACGTTATATCTTGTGTTCCTATTTTTGCTGTCTGTGTGGGTTTTGCGTTTCCTGACTTCGTCTTCTACAATTCCCTTTACTGTTGCGGCCTTTGAGAACCCCCTCCCCAAAAGCTCCCTGCGTGCCTTCGTTGCATCGAAAGGGGGTCGAAGGCGAATTTTCCTCGCCGCATCAATACCCGAGTCAAACAGGACTTAGCTTGGAAGGTTAAGCCGAGCTGAGGGGATTGCAACTCAGGGAGCCGAGTTGAGTTATAAGCATATCGGCTAGATGGCTAGAATGACATCGAATAGTGACTCGGGAAAATGAGATGAACTAGAAAAATAATGACTCGTAGAAAAGGATCGAGTCAATAGTAAGAAAGATTGATTAAAGGAATGATACATAGGTAAAATGAAGGAAAAGGAGGACCCCACATTACGTAGAAAGTTTGTTATATCTTATAACCAGCCAAGGCATCTCGTGGGGCCCCACATAAGGCTTTTGATAACGTATACTCGCTAACGACACAACAATATGATTCCTTGAATCTGCATGGCCCTCCACGTGGACGGTGATCCGGACGGTTTGTTATACGATAGCTGGCCTCAGGAGCAGCACATATAAAAAAAGGAAGGCGGAAGGAGGACGGGGCTCGCTCTCTCATCAGTTTTCTCTATCAAGATTCACTGCTTAAAAGGAGAGGGGAAAACACCGACGTGCTTCTTCTATTTCTTCTTCATCCGAGGATACTGATTGGAAGGAGGATCATAAGGTGAACGTGCAAGGAAAAAGAGTATCACCGGTGGGGTAAAGTTGAGGGAGAACTACCTGTATATCATTTTCTTTATTTTGTATGAGCTCTTTCTTATCTGTAATAGATTTCTCCATCTCCAGAAATACTTCTAGAAAGGAGGAATTATAGTAAATGTGTCTAGTGTCGGAGCTCACTCTAGAGTTCATCTGTGGAGTAGGAATCTGAATTTCGAACTACGTTAAATCACTTGTCATCATCCTCTTATTTACTGTTGCGGTCGGAGAGAACTCCAAGCCTCTTCAACGTACACCTCCATTTAGAAGATGCAAAAAATCCATGCAACATCAGTTGGCGCCGTTTGTGGGAACTATTTTGGCTGAACAAGACGTTGAGATGCATCTACAAGAAATTCTTTCTCTTGTAGCTTCTTCAATGGAGGAAACCCTCATCACTTTGCTGCCATCTCAGTTAAAGACTCTGGTGGACACAGTGGTATCCAAAGCTTTGGTGAGGGAAAGGAAGAGGATGAGATATCTTCATCCCCGTTCCGGTGAGCCTTTTCAAAGGGAGCCACCACTTGAAGGGCATTCTCATATTCCTCTGCATGACCCCCAAGAAATTGAAATATTGCTTGGAGAAGTACCAACGGGGGGAGGGGCGTATCAGTATCCTTTGCCAGTAGTGCCAGTGAGACGGGAGGACCAGGGGGATGTTAGTAGTAAGGCCCAAAGTCAATTATGTGATGATTGACTAGGGACTTATGTATCATATTCTATTAATTATAAAGGCAAAGTTTTATTATTATATTTACTTTATGCTTGTGCCAGTCGAATAAATATAATAATATCCTAGAAAGTAGGTTCTTATCTACAACATATCAATTGGTAAAATTGATTGTGAGAGGCTGTAGAAGACACTATTATTGAATATTCCTAGTCAAGCATTAATATACAAGAGCAGTATTACTGCATTGAGACTAGCATGTAGATCAATTAATGACTTGATTTCACAAGTCATGGATATGTGATATCACGTTGACACATGAGTATATATTAGAGAATATATAATGAATTGACCCGTCATGAGAAAGTTTCATGGGGCATTATATGATTGTCATAAACTTTTTCATATGACTATTAGTATGAATAGTCTTTAGACCTGACTACGGTTCCCTATAAAGGGAGTTATGTACTTTGGTATCGTCAAACGTCACTCGTAACAGGGTGGACTATAAAGGCAATCATTGGGTATATAACAAATTATGCGGAGGGATGTGAGTGATGTAGATGAGATCTATCCCTCCCATATGACGGGAATGATATCTTTAGGCCTCTTGATAGAGTAGGACTACAAAATACATGACCATGCTCAAATGAGTCAATATGAGATATTGAGCTCATTTGGTTGAGTGAGTCTACTTGGAGATCAAGAAACATAAAGATTGATAAGAGGATGACACGGTCTATGTCTCATTGATCAATCTAGATATCGAGGATAGAAGGACAAGGTCATACATTATAGTAGTCACGGAAAGGTTAGGTCGGATCTCGACTTTCTCGTAAATTGGATAGCAATTATGCATTGCTAGATGCTGCTCATTGCTTATGTCCTAGATCTATTTGTTGTGTGTTGGTTGGCATGGTGCATGGTTATGACCCTTTACCCCAATGAGATTGGATCATGTTGTAATTCATAATACGGCTTGCATGTCGTGATGTGTATGTGGGTATTGTAACTCATAATATGACCTATGTGTCATGCCTCTCTCTCTATTTTTCTAGTTGTAAAATAGATCTAGACTCAAATGTAACTCGAATATTCTTATTTTGTAATGTACAAAATGATGAGTGGAAAGTCCATTGGAGGATGAAGTTACAAGAAGGATGCCGACGACACATGATGACTAAAGGAAGCACTTGGAGAAGATGCTATCCTTAGGTTGACCATTCGATCTTCTCATTGGCTTAAGAGGATCGTAGAATATCGGCCATAACCATGTCATGGTTTTTTTGCTTATATGTTGCTATATGTCATGTGTGTATGTGATGCATGCTTAGATGATAAGTTTATCAAAATTAAGTCAATACAGTATACTTACCAAAGTTTCATACTTACTACTACCTCGATCAATTGTAGTTGGATTTGCCAAAGCAAAGTAACTCAATTTATCTTGGTAGAGTGCGATTAGACAATGGTGATGTCTGATTATTAAACTTTGGATTCAACTTAATCAACTATGTTATCTCAATTGGATTGAGAACGTAAAGATACATAATTAAGTCAACTCGATATGCCTACCAAAAATTGGTACTCATAAACTACCTCGATCATTTATTGTTGGGTTTGTCAAAGATAAAATGACACAATTTATCTTGGTAGAGTGTGAGTGGACAATTGTGATGTCCCGCTATTGAACTTTGGGTGTAACTTAACTAAGTTATCTCAATTGGATTGAGGACTTAGAGGCATCTCCCGTATGGTTGGGTAAAAATAGTCTTGTTCATCAAAATATCCAAGAGTTGCATATGATGCAATTGGTAAAGAGTTGCCTAACTAAATTATACTAGTCAAAGCTAACTCAAGACGAAATATAATATGGATCTTGGCCCACATGAATGATATTTGGTTTGGAGACGAAATATAATATGGATCTTGGCCCACATGAATGATATTTGGTTTGGAGTTAGTAGTATGGGCAAAGTATGTTTGCCAACTACCTTCCTTATCCCTCCGTCGGATCGACACCTTCCTTATCCCTCAATTGAGGACTTGGTATCAACTATTCATTCGAGGCTTACCTAATGGATGTCCAGCCAGACCCTTACTTAACATTCGATTTGACCCATCAGGAATTTATGCCAGTTGTCTGATCTCCCTGACCCCAGCTGGGCTTCCTGTCGCCTGTTTGGTCTATCTAACCTAGGCGATCTTTTGTCAGATGTTCGATCCACTCGACCCATCTAGACTTCATATATGGTGTCCGATCCTCCTAATATATCAAAATTCTTGCCTAGTATCCGATCAACATGACTTACTAGGACTTTTTTTTGTTAAGTCTGCACACTTAACACAGATATCAAATCACAAGATTATCCTAACTTTAAACCTTACTCATATATCAAAACATAGGAGTGATGCTTCCTGCATCAACAGTTAGCCTGTTCAAGCTATTCAATTAATTTTCCCCACAACTCTTTCGAATTTTCAAATGACCCGACTATATTGAGCTATTCTTTCATAAGTCTGCATTACAAGGTGTTAAGTGTCTTGTAATCGACTTAAGCTTTTCTCCTATTTTCTAAGGTCCATTTCTCCAGATCTAACAACTCTATCGAGTCATCTACTGGAGCCACGAAACCTTTCCTAATGGAAAACCAAACATCTAGATCGATTTTAAAAAAGCACTCCATTTGTTTTTTCCAATAGCTAAAGTCCTCTCCGTTAAAGAGAGGGGGCAAACAATATTATAACCCTCTAGATGCGACATTTTTAATATACTACAAATTGGGAAAACTGTAAACTAATGTAAAAATCTAAACTATAACATAAATGATAAATGCAAAGAAAATTTTACCGCTCTCTTGATGGTTACACCAAAATCAGAGCACCCTCATATTGATACAAAATGTTGGATCATTACGACCAAGAGAGGGGGTGAATCTTGTTGTTTAAAAAAATTTCGTTTTTAATTTTAAAAACCTTTTTATATTTTAAACACAAAGTAACACAGCAGAAATAAATACAAGTACACAAGCTTTTTACTGGGTTCACAATTCGAGCCGGATTGCTATTCAAGGCTCGTAACCCTTCCTAGGGTTACCTTGTTGGACAATCCACTAAATACTCTCCAATTTGAAACCTTTCGAACTCAAAGATGGTTCATTCACACGAAATAAGGGAGAGGTGCACACATTCCCTTAGAAATGAAGTACAAAATAAAAGCACAAAGAAATAAGGTATACCGACACTTAGGTTTAGATGATGAGTTTGGAGTGTCGGCGGAGTGTTGGGATGGTGCGTAGGAGATTTTGTAGATGAACTAAGACGCAACACTTTGAGGAATGGACATAATAGTTAATTCAGAAATGACCCTCCATTTCTTTTATAATCCATTTCTAGTCGACTGGAACGACCTCCTATTGACTCTAAATTAGCCATCGATTTGCTATTCTTAGCTTTCCAGTCAACTCCATGTCAGCTGGTTCCAATCGTTCGCAATTTTGGTATTTTCCTATCCCAATCGCTTGGACTCTGTCCAGTCAATTGAAATACCTACCATCTCAGTTGCATGTTCTCTAGTCGATCCACAGCTCCTCTTGCCATCTCAGTATCCAGTCACCTGAATCTGGTCCAGTCGGCTGGGTCGGAGGTGCCTGAACTCTATCAAGTCGTCTGAATACTTGAAAAACTAGATTAGCACAAAACAAAATATAATATTATTTTCCAATAGTAATATTGTTTGATCTTGACTTCTGAGTCCAACACATACCCTTCATCTAATCAATGCCTAGCTTTGTCCTCACCTGAGGACTCGACTTCACCTCTTCTCTTGAGGCTTAATTACTGACTGTCCAACCGAACTTACCTTGTTTGACATCCGATCTACCCCACTAGGGCTTCATGCTAGCTGTTCGGTCTCCCTGACTAAGTTGGGCTTCATGCGGGTTGTCCGGTCTTCTTGACCCACTCGATCTTCTGTCAAATATCCGGTCCACTTCACCCATCTAGACTTCATGCATATTGTCCGGTCCTCATGATCTATCAAGACTCTTGCCTAGTATACAGTCAACACACCTTACTAGGGATTTTTCGTTAGATATGCATACTTAACAAATATAACAAATCACAAGATTATCCTAACTTTAAACCTTGCTCATATATCAAAACATAGGAGTAATGCTTCCTGCATCAACACACTCCTCTGTAATATTTTAGGGCAAGCTGTTGCATAACAAATTACAAGGGTGACCGTCAATGTGAAAAGCCATGCGCGATCGGGATGATGATGCTATTAAACTGTTAGAGAATTACTATATAAGGAATCTTTTGTGGAGCTTATGAGGCATCTTCAATCCGTTACTAAAGATGACGACGTGTATAAATGAACTCTAACAAATCTTCAAGTGAATATTTTATAAGGTCCCACCTTAACTAACTTATTATTCATTTCTCTAATTTGGCTCTCCGTTGGCCTCACGAATTAATTCGTCTCTAACTCGACACCTTGTCTGTTTTTCGAGCTATCTCTTCACCAACTCGTCTCCCCCTCAACTTCTCGAGTTGCCTCATTACTGACTCAACACTTTGTTAGTCTTCTGAGTTGTTCCTTCCTGACTCAGATATATCTATTTTTTTTAGAATATTTTCCATGAGGTTTTTTTGTTGTATTTGCTTTAAATTTTTTTGCTAATTAAAATGATAAACTCCACTTATTTAATTAGTATTTTTTTATTATCTCACCTATTTTCTGTATCATTATTATTATTTTTAGATTCATAATTCAATTAATTAGCGTATGAAATTCCCGAGCGCTAACTCAGAGATTGATAATAAATTGATATTAATCTATACAAGATTGATAAAAGGTTCATATCAAAAACACAAAAAGACAAATAATTGATGAAAACGTAAATCAACATAAATACATTTTTTTTTTGATATAGTGAAATATTCAAATAGTAAATAGGATATATTTTTTATAGAATAAAATTAAAAGTCTACAGCGACCGCGTATTAAATTTGAAAAAAAAATACTATTGACGCGCCAAAAGTTTTTGTTCGCGGGCCCGGTAATAAAAAAAATAAAAAACTTAAAAATGAAAATCGACGATCATTCTGCTTGGGAAACGCAGATCCCAACTCGATCCCTATAAAATTCCTCTGCTGCTCTCGCGGAGGAACCCTAACCGAACTCGGTCGCCTATACTGCAGCTCCTTTCTCCTTTCTTGCAATTGCAAAGGTGAGAGGCGAGTTCGCCGTGTCTCTCCTGCACTCCTGCCCATCTTGCCCTCCTGTCTCGCCTTCTATCTCCCCGGCGTCGCTCCCTGCGATTTCCACAAGGTGATATGCTTTGTTATTTGGTCAACTAGTCGATCTGGATTTTTTTTGTACGATTTCACGAGATCTAGATTTGTTTTGTGTTTGCGCTTCTTATCTTTGCTGGATCTCTTCAATAAAGTCGTCTTCTCCGGGAGCGCCACTCAATCTCGATCTATACCGTAGCTACTTCCTCCCCGTCTCTAGCAATCGCGAAGGTGAGAGGCGAGTTCGGCGCGTCTCTCCTCCTAGCACTTCTGCTCGTCTTGCCCTCCTGCCGCGCCTTCTACCTCCACGGCGTCGCTCCCCGCGATTTCCACAAGGTGATACGCTTTGTTATTTGTCGACTAGTCGATCTGGACGGGGATCTGGATTTATTTTGTTCCACTTCACGAGATCCGGATTTGTTTTGTGTTTGCCCTTCTTATCTTTGTTGGATCTCTTCGCTAGATTTCCTCATCTCTCCATCTCAACATTCTCTTCGCCATGGCGGCCTCCGAGGCCCTCGATCGCTAGGTCTCCATCTCTGCGAGAGCGCTCCGGCTGTCCTGTTCTATTCCCTGTGCCATCCCTGCGATGAAAAGGTCCCTCCCTTGTTTCTCTCTAGTTTTTGGTGGTTTGTTTTTTCTTTTTGGGTGATGTTTGAGTGGTGGATATGTTGATCCATGGATTTCGATGATCTATTTTGTCGGGTTTTGTATTGTTAAGGTAAAGTCAGGGTATCGTGAGGCTGTCTTTGGGTAATCTGAATTCTCAGAGGTTGTAAAATTGCTAGGTTATTGAGTGATTATAAGTTATAAAAAATAGCTCGTCAGTGTAATATCTAAGTTCAGCTACTGCCTTGTTGACCAGTATTTAACTTTGTAAAATTTACTTGGTTTTGAATTGACCTATTTCGAACATCATGTGAGAAGACAATTGAGATGGTATAGGTGAGTTCCTCTAGTTGAAACATCGATCAGTTTGAATGATTGATAAATAAATGAGAGCTACTTCAGATTTGGAATAGCAAATATTAAATTCCTGCGTTATGAGGATGCCATCATAAATGGGGATTTATGCAGGGAATTTAGTTTGTGAGCTAGGGAAAGTTATATGTTGTTGGAGTATTCATGAGTTAACTTATGTGCACTATGAAGTTTACTCTGTCAATTCAACTCACTTGTATTCTCTTATTTCTTTGATGAATGTGAGTGTGGATGACCCTAAATAATATTTTGGACATAGGACATGTTATTTTCTTCGTTTAGTTAATGGGGTGCAGTGCGCTCACAGATGATTTATCCATAAAATTCTCATTTTTTGATGATGGTTTGGATGGTTGGGTGTCCTACTTGCTCTCCAGGAACTAAAAGTGTTTTAAGAAACCATGTATTTGGCATCAGCAGTGTATTATTTGCTTTGATTGACATTTTCTATCAACCTCACTTTTTTAACCAATTCTGAGAACTAGTTTCAAAATGAAGAACTTACTAAATGGTTATCCTGAAATCGTTCCACACTTAGCTTAATTTTGTTATCATTCATTAGTCATCGAACAGTCACAACATGCAAAAATTTCTTGAAATTGCATTCAATTTTAGTCAATATTTTTCATCTCAATTTATTTCGTTTGTATGTTCATGTGTTTTCTTACTCCAAAACTCGTTGTAGATTTTGATAAGTTGTCATCCAGTTGTTTGGTAAATTGAAGCATCAGTGAATGTCTATTGTTAAGTAGAACCTATGATTATGGTAGATCATAATGACTGAGTGATATTTGTTCATCAATTAACCAATATGTAGGAGTCACATAAAGAAACGATTAGATGCTTTGTCAACTGAATGCCACAAACCATTACATCATTGAAGTCTACCATATAAGATTACAAGTGACCATATAAATTCTCTCACAACATTATAAATATTTCTTAGTCTCATTTAAGTAGGCGTATAAGTTTTCTATAAAGTAGCATGCAATTGGCTTTGTTAGGAGGACCCTTTGCGGAGAATATTTAATTTTTCTTTTTCAAGGAGGGAGAATCCTACATCTATGTGACTAAAAGTTAGTAGATAAATTTTCCTTCATATTGGTAGACAAAGGGAAAGTCGACATTTCTTGAACGCACTAATTGCTTACAAGCACATATAGTCACAGGGTTAGATCTTTGAATCTACATAGTAAAATGATGAAACTTGTTCATCTAATTATTTTTTTAAAAAAGAAGACATCATAATTATTTACCAAAAAGTATTCAACTTATTGATTAGCAATAGATAGTATTATGCCACTAATAAATTTTGCTTATGAATTTATTTGGTTTTTGGTTTTCTAGGAGAGCGAATAATATGGATAAAAGGAGCTTGTGCAGATACTGAGAAGCTTCCATGACATATTGGTGGAGTGCGTAGACCATGGGAAGTTCCCATGGTGTACTGGA